>CM075669.1:299084350-304084350 GCA_037962975.1 Clitoria ternatea
GCCCATTCACAAGGCAGGAGAGATAAGAAGTGGAGGACCTCACCATCACCAAAGAAGAGATTTCAGAAGGAATAAGCCTTACCAAGCACCATTTCGCCGGTTTGGAGCAGCATTTGTTCCTAACAGACCCCAAGCTTCAACTGGAAGCTATTATCCAACATCTGCACCAAATTTTAAATGTTTTATCTGTGGAGGACCCCATTTGAAAAGGGATTGTCCTAAAAACACTTATGTTTGCTTTAAGTGTAACAAACCAGGTCATCACATCAAGGATTGCCCAGAGATGAAGAGAGAAAACCCTGAAGGTGCAAGTACAAGTATAAATACTCAAGGAGGCGCGCACAGTGCAGTCGGAAGGCCGAAAGCAAAAGGAAAGGTTTTTGCAATCACTGGAGAAGAAGCATCTCATGCTGATTCCATGGTAGAAGGTAAGTGTATCATTAATAAGATTTCTTTAACTGTTATGTATGACTCAGGTGCATCACATTCCTTTATTGCCAATGACTGTGTAGAAAAACTAAAATTACCTGTGATAGAACTTCCATTTGACTTATCTGTACATACTCCTGGAAACAATCCCATTGTCACTTCTAAAGCTTGTTGGAAATGCCCTATTGTCATAGATGGTAGGGACTTTAAGGCTAATCTTTTCTGTTTACCCCTTTCTGGCTTAGAAGTTATTATTGGGCTAGATTGGTTGTCTGACAATCATGTTCTAATAGATTGTCATAATAAAACCATAATGTTTAGAGAACCAGTGAATTTGAATCCTGAGGATTCGAGATTTCTAACCGCCAACCAAGTGAGTGCCTCTTTAAAAGGAGGGGCTCAAGGATTCATGCTATTGCTTTCAACGAAAGGAGAGCAAGAATCAAAAATCAAAAATCTGCCGGTTGTGTGTGAATTTCCTGACGTTTTTCCTGAAGATATCCCTGGTTTACCCCCAGAAAGAGATGTGGAATTTTCCATTGATCTAGTACCTGGAGTTGGACCCATTTCAATTGCACCATACCGAATGTCACCTCTAGAATTAGCAGAGTTGAAGAAACAACTTGAAGAGATGATAGAGAAGCAGTTTATACGACCCAGTGTATCCCCCTGGGGTGCACCAGTGTTGTTGGTTAAGAAGAAGGATGGTAGCATGAGGTTGTGTGTAGATTATCGACAACTGAACAAGGTGACAATCAAGAACAGATATCCTCTACCAAGGATTGACGACTTGATGGATCAGCTGCGTGGTGCCACGGTGTTCTCCAAAATTGATTTGAGGTCTGGATACCATCAAATAAGGGTGAAGAAAGAAGATGTATCGAAAACTGCTTTTAGAACACGCTATGGCCATTACGAATATCTAGTAATGCCTTTTGGTGTAACTAATGCACCAGCCGTATTCATGGATTACATGAATAGGATTTTTCATCCATATCTAGATAAATTTGTAGTGGTGTTCATTGATGATATATTAGTGTACTCTAAAAGCAGAGAAGAACATGTTGAACACTTGAAGGTTGTGTTGGAAATCCTGAAAAAGAAACAACTGTATGCAAAGTTGTCGAAGTGTGAATTCTGGTTAGAAGAAGTAAACTTTTTAGGACATGTAATTAGTCAAGGAGGAATAGCTGTAGACCCTTCCAAGGTGGAAGCAGTTTTAAAATGGGAGAGACCAACCACGATCACTGAGATTAGAAGTTTCTTGGGCTTGGCTGGATACTATAGGAGATTCATTGAAGGCTTTTCAAAGCTAGGATACCCATTGACCAAGTTAACACGGAAAGGACAACCTTTTGTGTGGACGACACAATGTGAGAATAGTTTCCAAGAGCTGAAAGATCGACTTACTTCTGCGCCAGTGTTAGTACTCCCCGATCCACATCGAAGTTTTGAAGTTTACTGTGATGCGTCTAAACAAGGACTAGGAAGTGTACTCATGCAAGACAAGAAGGTTGTAGCCTATGCGTCACGTCAATTAAGGCAACATGAGATTAACTACCCTACCCATGACTTAGAGTTAGCCGCTGTAGTTTTTGCCTTAAAGATTTGGAGGCATTATCTATATGGTGCAACATTCGATGTGTTTAGCGATCATAAGAGTCTCAAGTATTTATTCGATCAAAATGAGTTAAACATGAGGCAACGGAGATGGATGGAGTTCTTAAAGGACTACGACTTTGAGTTGCAATACCATCCTGGAAAAGCGAACGTAGTAGCTGATGCTTTAAGTCGAAAGTCTCTACATGCATCCACAATGATGATTAAAGAGTTGGAATTAATAGAGAACTTCAGAGATCTTAACCTAGCAGTAAAGGTTAATGCTAACAGCTACAGATTAGGAGCGTTGCAAGTTACAAGTGAATTCCTGAGACAAGTTTTAGAGGCTCAACGAGAGGATGAATTCCTGCAAGAGAAGAAAGAACTCTTGAAACAAGGAAAAGAAGTCGAGTTCAATGTGGGAAACGACCAATTATTGAGATATAAGGATCGAGTGTGTATCCCTGACAAAGAGGAGTTGAGGAAAGCAATTCTAGAAGAAGGCCATAAAAGTTATATGAGCATTCATCCCGGAGCTACTAAAATGTATCAAGATTTGAAGAAGTTATTTTGGTGGCCTGGAATGAAGAAAGCGGTGGCAGAGTATGTGGCTGCATGTCTAATTTGCCAGAAGGTTAAAGTGGAACATCAAAAACCCCCTGGAATGCTACAATCAATGGAAATACCAGAATGGAAATGGGATAGCATTACCATGGATTTTGTGACTTCTTTACCCAAAACTCCATTAGGACATGATTCGATATGGGTAATAGTTGATAGACTAACAAAGTCTGCCCACTTTATTCCCATCAACATTCGTTACTCTATGGAGAAGCTGGCAAAATTATACATCGAGGAGATTGTGAGATTGCATGGAATTCCTTCAAGTATCATTTCTGATCGGGACCCTCGCTTTACATCACAATTCTGGAAGAGCTTGCACAAGGCTTTGGGAACAAGACTGCGTCTGAGTTCAGCATATCATCCTCAGACGGATGGACAATCAGAAAGAACAATCCAATCTCTAGAGGACTTGTTACGAGCTTGTGTGTTAGAGCATAAAGGAAGTTGGAATCAATTCTTACCATATGTGGAGTTTACCTACAACAACAGTTTCCATGCTAGCATTGGCATGGCACCTTTTGAAGCATTATATGGAAGAAAATGTAGGACCCCGCTATGTTGGTTTGAGACTGGTGAAAACTTGATGCTAGGACCAGAGTTGGTACAACAAACCACGGATAAAATCAAAATAGTTCAGGAAAAGATGAAGGCAACACAGAGCAGGCAGAAAAGTTACTATGACAAAAGAAGAAAGCCGCTCGAATTTCAAGAAGGCGATCATGTATTCTTGAAAGTCACACCTATGACTGGGGTCGGTCGGGCAATGAAATCTCGAAAACTAACTCCTAGATTTATCGGTCCATACCAAATAATTCATAAAGTTAGTCCCCTTGCCTACCAAATAGCATTACCACCTTTTCTTTCTAATATCCATAATGTTTTTCATGTGTCAAACTTGCGAAAGTATATATCTGATCCTACACATGTTATTGAACCTGATGTCATACAAGTTAAAGATAATCTTACATATGATGCACCACCTGTTAGAATAAGTGACAGAAGAATAAAACAATTAAGAGACAAGACAATTCCGCTTGTAAAGGTTATTTGGAGTGAAACGAGAGGAGAAGATGCTACATGGGAACTAGAAACTGAGATAAAAGAGTCTCATCCTCATTTGTTTTACTGATTATGTAAATTTCGAGGACGAAATTTTCTAAGGGGAGTAGAGTTGTAACACCCCTATTTTTATTTTTATATTAAAATTTTGAAGGAATTAAATTATGGTTCTTTAGAACTTTTTAATCTACGTATTATTTATGATTTTTTGGAATTTTTTGGAATTTTGGAATTTTTTAATAAAAATAATATTTTTTTTAAATAATTTTAAATTCATATAAGTGACTTAAATTAAAAATATTTACAAGAAAGTGAATTGAAATTATAAGAAAATTTTCTAAAATCCATTTCAAGTAGACTTATCTAAAAATTATCGGTTTGAGAAAAATCTTGATTTTTTCCAATCGTTTAAAAATTAGAAACGTATCAATAAATTTTTATTAACAGAAAATTTTAGATTTTTAAAATTTCAACTTTATATTACTCAGTATAAAATTAGTGAGGACTGATATAATATCGCTAAATTTTAAAAAGGACTCATTTTGAATATTTAAAATATACCGAGTGAAAGGTTACTATTTGGCTTAATAATTCTGCCGACAGTTACTATGCAAAACACTGTGCATGTACGAAATTTTCAAAGAATGCATAGTAACCTGGAATAAAAAATTCAAAAATGCATAGTACTTTTATATTAAAATAATGAAATGCATAGTAAAATTTTTTTCCTATAAATACCGAAGGATTTCTTCTTTAGAATTCACAATTTCAGATTAAGTTTTCTTAATACAGTAGTGCTAGTGAGATAGTGGTGGAAGTGAGAGAGAGAAGAAAAGTTTTTGGAGAGAAGGTTCTGCCAAAATCCTAAGGTAAGAATACTTCTCTTTTATATTTTTTTAGATTATTTTTATATCGTTTTTAGAAATCTGTTATTATACTGAAAATAATATTATTTTAAGTTACTATTCTGCATAGTAAACACTATTTCAATAGTAAATTACTATTTTAATAGTAAATTACTATTCAAATAGTAAATTACTATTTACTGTTACTATTTACCGTTACTATTCACGATTTACTATTTACTGTTACTATTTACCGTTACTATTCACGTTTTACTATTTACCGTTACTATTCACGATTCACTATTCACTATTCACTATTCACTATTCACTATTCACTATTCAAAATTTACCATTTCTGTTTTAAGTAGTAATCTTAATCTTCGTCTTATGCTTATACTGAAATAAGATTGGTATTAATATTTTTAGAAATCGGAGGCGCAAAGCAAATCCATTTTGGGTAACAATTCAAGGTAAGGGGGAGTGAGATAAGAATTATAATATGAAAAGACATAAGAATAATGGGAGGAGTCCCCTACTCCTTTTAAATTTAATAATATTATTATTTTAAAATATTAACTTTTTAACTTAACATTTTTAATAAATTTTAAATTAAATATCCGGTTTAACTAACTCTAATATACCTATGCAAAGACTTGGACCATTATGACCTATATGGACTGGATTATACCTATGCAAGGACTTGGACCATTATGACTCATATGGACTGAACTATACCTATGCAAGGACTGGATTATATGGACTTACATATACCGATGCGAGGAATTGACCAAAAGGACTAAAATTGATTATATTAATAATCATTAAATTTTGTATTATGATATGTATTAATGATATTTAATTGATTTGATTATGATTGATTGATTGATGATATTTAGTTATGATTGATATTATTTGATTTTGATTGATGATATTGTAATGTGGAGTTTGAGCATATAGCGAGCATGACGGAAAGCTAAAATTCAGTAAGAATTTCTTACCTTACTCTTTAAATTTTATTATCTTTTATTTCTTCTTAGAAATTATTTTTAACTTTATTTTCAATATTTAGAATAAAAAAAATAAAAATGAGTATTTATTTTAGAAAAAAAACATTTTATGAGAATTTATTTAATTAAATTTTGAGTTAAAGAAAAATTTTGTAATTTTAAGTATTTTTGGTTAATAATTATTCTCTTTTAATAAAACAAAATTTTTTTTTGAAAGAAATTTTTTTATTTTTTCCAACTTAATAACTAAATATATTTGGAAATAATTGAGATTTCTAAATTTGACTTTGTTAAGATTTAATTTGAGAAAGATTATGTAAAGTTTTATATGAGAAAGTTTTTAGATATTTAAGGCTTAGAAACTCAAATTTCAGTGAGATTCAAAAACTGTACCAAATTTATTTCTGTGGGACAGAAATTCAGAGAATCGAGAAAATGTACAGTTTATTGAAATAATGTTGTAAACCTTTAAGGGATTTAATAATTGAGTTTCTAAAAGCCTTAACCAACTCAATACGCGAGTAGTTCATGCATCATGAATCATTAAAGTGAAATGAAATAATATTGTCTGGGGACGGATTATAGAAACCGAGGATACATTAGAGGAGGCTTAATTACGAGCCTTGGGATGAGAGGGTGTGAAAGGGTGCTTCAGGGGACCTGGGGTAGCTCCCTAGTGTCGGGTACTTTCACAATAAAAACTTTCTCAATCTGACTAGTCTCTAAGTGTTTCCACACCAGTTGAGCTGTTCATATTATTATTATCCGGACTTATGGAACAGTGTAAACTCCTGGTTGGCCCAGTGCAAATTAAAATTTAAGGGCCCACATATATAAGTAAGTTATGATGAAGATATTGCATAACATTCATGCATTCATAATTGATTGTGTATGTGATTGTGATTGATATTATTATGTATTAGTTGTGAAAACCCTTTGTTGCTTATGTCTTATTCGGAAATATTATATTCTGTTTCTCACTCCTTTCTCCGTGTTTTTGTTTCATATATTCTAAATTGATGATTCAGAGGGAAGGATCGAAGAATTTCAGCAGTAAATATAGCACGTTCTAGAAAGGGAGCTCGGTATGAATACCGTGGTCCAATGAATAAATAATGTTAATAAGTAACTGCTTCTGGGCCATGGAGTTTCCTCTCTTTCTTATAATGTTTAATGTTTATTTTCTTCGGATGAATGTACAAATACTTTATAAAGTTTTTAATAATATTTGTGAGGTATTTCAGAAATAATGTATATAAATTTATTCCGATAGTTTCTTTTTAACAATCATATCTTTAGTAAAAAAAAAAAATTATGAGTTTTTCTAGAATTTATTAAGGTGTAACAGAGGGTGTTACAAAGTGGTATCAGAGCAGTTAATCCAATAGGCCTGGGGAAAAGGTCTATCTTGCTTTGTCTGTAAACTCTGTATAGGTAGAATATCTGACTTGGTAGTAACTGTGATTGATGTGACAAATCTCAGTTACTGTGAAACAGGAAACTAATGGCTGGAAACGATCTTGCTGGAGTTGTAGAACGCTTAATTAATGCAATGGGAGCACGTGAAGGTCAAGGTAACGATGCTTTAAGAAGGCTGGACCTATTCGAAAAGCGTAATCCACCTCGTTTCAAGGGAGGATATAACCCTGATGGAGCACAAATCTGGATTCGAGAGATAGAGAAGATCTTTCGAGCATTGCAATGTAATGAAGCTGATAAGGTAGTCTTCGCTACTTATGCCTTATCTGAGGATGCCGAACATTGGTGGGATAGCATGCGTAAACAATTCGAAGTCAACGACGTGGAGATCACTTGGGACTATTTCAAGGATATGTTTCTGGAAAAATACTTTCCAGCTGATGTTAAAGAGAAAAGACAATTCGAATTCCTGTCGCTGACCCAAGGAAATATGACCGTTGGAGAGTACGCATCCAGGTTTGAAGAGCTATCTCGTTTTCATTCTCATTATAATGATGCTACTAATGAAAGAGATCGGTGTGCAAAGTTTGTAAATGGACTGCGGCCAGAAATTAAGGAAGCTATACGAATGCAGGAAATCCGTGAATTTTCTGTATTGGTAAATCGCTGCAGGATCTTTGAAGAAGACCATAAGGATAGAATGACCAAAAGTCGTGAGCCCATTCACAAGGCAGGAGAGATAAGAAGTGGAGGACCTCACCATCACCAAAGAAGAGATTTCAGAAGGAATAAGCCTTACCAAGCACCATTTCGCCGGTTTGGAGCAGCATTTGTTCCTAACAGACCCCAAGCTTCAACTGGAAGCTATTATCCAACATCTGCACCAAATTTTAAATGTTTTATCTGTGGAGGACCCCATTTGAAAAGGGATTGTCCTAAAAACACTTATGTTTGCTTTAAGTGTAACAAACCAGGTCATCACATCAAGGATTGCCCAGAGATGAAGAGAGAAAACCCTGAAGGTGCAAGTACAAGTATAAATACTCAAGGAGGCGCGCACAGTGCAGTCGGAAGGCCGAAAGCAAAAGGAAAGGTTTTTGCAATCACTGGAGAAGAAGCATCTCATGCTGATTCCATGGTAGAAGGTAAGTGTATCATTAATAAGATTTCTTTAACTGTTATGTATGACTCAGGTGCATCACATTCCTTTATTGCCAATGACTGTGTAGAAAAACTAAAATTACCTGTGATAGAACTTCCATTTGACTTATCTGTACATACTCCTGGAAACAATCCCATTGTCACTTCTAAAGCTTGTTGGAAATGCCCTATTGTCATAGATGGTAGGGACTTTAAGGCTAATCTTTTCTGTTTACCCCTTTCTGGCTTAGAAGTTATTATTGGGCTAGATTGGTTGTCTGACAATCATGTTCTAATAGATTGTCATAATAAAACCATAATGTTTAGAGAACCAGTGAATTTGAATCCTGAGGATTCGAGATTTCTAACCGCCAACCAAGTGAGTGCCTCTTTAAAAGGAGGGGCTCAAGGATTCATGCTATTGCTTTCAACGAAAGGAGAGCAAGAATCAAAAATCAAAAATCTGCCGGTTGTGTGTGAATTTCCTGACGTTTTTCCTGAAGATATCCCTGGTTTACCCCCAGAAAGAGATGTGGAATTTTCCATTGATCTAGTACCTGGAGTTGGACCCATTTCAATTGCACCATACCGAATGTCACCTCTAGAATTAGCAGAGTTGAAGAAACAACTTGAAGAGATGATAGAGAAGCAGTTTATACGACCCAGTGTATCCCCCTGGGGTGCACCAGTGTTGTTGGTTAAGAAGAAGGATGGTAGCATGAGGTTGTGTGTAGATTATCGACAACTGAACAAGGTGACAATCAAGAACAGATATCCTCTACCAAGGATTGACGACTTGATGGATCAGCTGCGTGGTGCCACGGTGTTCTCCAAAATTGATTTGAGGTCTGGATACCATCAAATAAGGGTGAAGAAAGAAGATGTATCGAAAACTGCTTTTAGAACACGCTATGGCCATTACGAATATCTAGTAATGCCTTTTGGTGTAACTAATGCACCAGCCGTATTCATGGATTACATGAATAGGATTTTTCATCCATATCTAGATAAATTTGTAGTGGTGTTCATTGATGATATATTAGTGTACTCTAAAAGCAGAGAAGAACATGTTGAACACTTGAAGGTTGTGTTGGAAATCCTGAAAAAGAAACAACTGTATGCAAAGTTGTCGAAGTGTGAATTCTGGTTAGAAGAAGTAAACTTTTTAGGACATGTAATTAGTCAAGGAGGAATAGCTGTAGACCCTTCCAAGGTGGAAGCAGTTTTAAAATGGGAGAGACCAACCACGATCACTGAGATTAGAAGTTTCTTGGGCTTGGCTGGATACTATAGGAGATTCATTGAAGGCTTTTCAAAGCTAGGATACCCATTGACCAAGTTAACACGGAAAGGACAACCTTTTGTGTGGACGACACAATGTGAGAATAGTTTCCAAGAGCTGAAAGATCGACTTACTTCTGCGCCAGTGTTAGTACTCCCCGATCCACATCGAAGTTTTGAAGTTTACTGTGATGCGTCTAAACAAGGACTAGGAAGTGTACTCATGCAAGACAAGAAGGTTGTAGCCTATGCGTCACGTCAATTAAGGCAACATGAGATTAACTACCCTACCCATGACTTAGAGTTAGCCGCTGTAGTTTTTGCCTTAAAGATTTGGAGGCATTATCTATATGGTGCAACATTCGATGTGTTTAGCGATCATAAGAGTCTCAAGTATTTATTCGATCAAAATGAGTTAAACATGAGGCAACGGAGATGGATGGAGTTCTTAAAGGACTACGACTTTGAGTTGCAATACCATCCTGGAAAAGCGAACGTAGTAGCTGATGCTTTAAGTCGAAAGTCTCTACATGCATCCACAATGATGATTAAAGAGTTGGAATTAATAGAGAACTTCAGAGATCTTAACCTAGCAGTAAAGGTTAATGCTAACAGCTACAGATTAGGAGCGTTGCAAGTTACAAGTGAATTCCTGAGACAAGTTTTAGAGGCTCAACGAGAGGATGAATTCCTGCAAGAGAAGAAAGAACTCTTGAAACAAGGAAAAGAAGTCGAGTTCAATGTGGGAAACGACCAATTATTGAGATATAAGGATCGAGTGTGTATCCCTGACAAAGAGGAGTTGAGGAAAGCAATTCTAGAAGAAGGCCATAAAAGTTATATGAGCATTCATCCCGGAGCTACTAAAATGTATCAAGATTTGAAGAAGTTATTTTGGTGGCCTGGAATGAAGAAAGCGGTGGCAGAGTATGTGGCTGCATGTCTAATTTGCCAGAAGGTTAAAGTGGAACATCAAAAACCCCCTGGAATGCTACAATCAATGGAAATACCAGAATGGAAATGGGATAGCATTACCATGGATTTTGTGACTTCTTTACCCAAAACTCCATTAGGACATGATTCGATATGGGTAATAGTTGATAGACTAACAAAGTCTGCCCACTTTATTCCCATCAACATTCGTTACTCTATGGAGAAGCTGGCAAAATTATACATCGAGGAGATTGTGAGATTGCATGGAATTCCTTCAAGTATCATTTCTGATCGGGACCCTCGCTTTACATCACAATTCTGGAAGAGCTTGCACAAGGCTTTGGGAACAAGACTGCGTCTGAGTTCAGCATATCATCCTCAGACGGATGGACAATCAGAAAGAACAATCCAATCTCTAGAGGACTTGTTACGAGCTTGTGTGTTAGAGCATAAAGGAAGTTGGAATCAATTCTTACCATATGTGGAGTTTACCTACAACAACAGTTTCCATGCTAGCATTGGCATGGCACCTTTTGAAGCATTATATGGAAGAAAATGTAGGACCCCGCTATGTTGGTTTGAGACTGGTGAAAACTTGATGCTAGGACCAGAGTTGGTACAACAAACCACGGATAAAATCAAAATAGTTCAGGAAAAGATGAAGGCAACACAGAGCAGGCAGAAAAGTTACTATGACAAAAGAAGAAAGCCGCTCGAATTTCAAGAAGGCGATCATGTATTCTTGAAAGTCACACCTATGACTGGGGTCGGTCGGGCAATGAAATCTCGAAAACTAACTCCTAGATTTATCGGTCCATACCAAATAATTCATAAAGTTAGTCCCCTTGCCTACCAAATAGCATTACCACCTTTTCTTTCTAATATCCATAATGTTTTTCATGTGTCAAACTTGCGAAAGTATATATCTGATCCTACACATGTTATTGAACCTGATGTCATACAAGTTAAAGATAATCTTACATATGATGCACCACCTGTTAGAATAAGTGACAGAAGAATAAAACAATTAAGAGACAAGACAATTCCGCTTGTAAAGGTTATTTGGAGTGAAACGAGAGGAGAAGATGCTACATGGGAACTAGAAACTGAGATAAAAGAGTCTCATCCTCATTTGTTTTACTGATTATGTAAATTTCGAGGACGAAATTTTCTAAGGGGAGTAGAGTTGTAACACCCCTATTTTTATTTTTATATTAAAATTTTGAAGGAATTAAATTATGGTTCTTTATAACTTTTTAATCTACGTATTATTTATGATTTTTTGGAATTTTTTGGAATTTTGGAATTTTTTAATAAAAATAATATTTTTTTTAAATAATTTTAAATTCATATAAGTGACTTAAATTAAAAATATTTACAAGAAAGTGAATTGAAATTATAAGAAAATTTTCTAAAATCCATTTCAAGTAGACTTATCTAAAAATTATCGGTTTGAGAAAAATCTTGATTTTTTCCAATCGTTTAAAAATTAGAAACGTATCAATAAATTTTTATTAACAGAAAATTTTAGATTTTTAAAATTTCAACTTTATATTACTCAGTATAAAATTAGTGAGGACTGATATAATATCGCTAAATTTTAAAAAGGACTCATTTTGAATATTTAAAATATACCGAGTGAAAGGTTACTATTTGGCTTAATAATTCTGCCGACAGTTACTATGCAAAACACTGTGCATGTACGAAATTTTCAAAGAATGCATAGTAACCTGGAATAAAAAATTCAAAAATGCATAGTACTTTTATATTAAAATAATGAAATGCATAGTAAAATTTTTTTCCTATAAATACCGAAGGATTTCTTCTTTAGAATTCACAATTTCAGATTAAGTTTTCTTAATACAGTAGTGCTAGTGAGATAGTGGTGGAAGTGAGAGAGAGAAGAAAAGTTTTTGGAGAGAAGGTTCTGCCAAAATCCTAAGGTAAGAATACTTCTCTTTTATATTTTTTTAGATTATTTTTATATCGTTTTTAGAAATCTGTTATTATACTGAAAATAATATTATTTTAAGTTACTATTCTGCATAGTAAACACTATTTCAATAGTAAATTACTATTTTAATAGTAAATTACTATTCAAATAGTAAATTACTATTTACTGTTACTATTTACCGTTACTATTCACGATTTACTATTTACTGTTACTATTTACCGTTACTATTCACGTTTTACTATTTACCGTTACTATTCACGATTCACTATTCACTATTCACTATTCACTATTCACTATTCACTATTCAAAATTTACCATTTCTGTTTTAAGTAGTAATCTTAATCTTCGTCTTATGCTTATACTGAAATAAGATTGGTATTAATATTTTTAGAAATCGGAGGCGCAAAGCAAATCCATTTTGGGTAACAATTCAAGGTAAGGGGGAGTGAGATAAGAATTATAATATGAAAAGACATAAGAATAATGGGAGGAGTCCCCTACTCCTTTTAAATTTAATAATATTATTATTTTAAAATATTAACTTTTTAACTTAACATTTTTAATAAATTTTAAATTAAATATCCGGTTTAACTAACTCTAATATACCTATGCAAAGACTTGGACCATTATGACCTATATGGACTGGATTATACCTATGCAAGGACTTGGACCATTATGACTCATATGGACTGAACTATACCTATGCAAGGACTGGATTATATGGACTTACATATACCGATGCGAGGAATTGACCAAAAGGACTAAAATTGATTATATTAATAATCATTAAATTTTGTATTATGATATGTATTAATGATATTTAATTGATTTGATTATGATTGATTGATTGATGATATTTAGTTATGATTGATATTATTTGATTTTGATTGATGATATTGTAATGTGGAGTTTGAGCATATAGCGAGCATGACGGAAAGCTAAAATTCAGTAAGAATTTCTTACCTTACTCTTTAAATTTTATTATCTTTTATTTCTTCTTAGAAATTATTTTTAACTTTATTTTCAATATTTAGAATAAAAAAAATAAAAATGAGTATTTATTTTAGAAAAAAAACATTTTATGAGAATTTATTTAATTAAATTTTGAGTTAAAGAAAAATTTTGTAATTTTAAGTATTTTTGGTTAATAATTATTCTCTTTTAATAAAACAAAATTTTTTTTTGAAAGAAATTTTTTTTATTTTTTCCAACTTAATAACTAAATATATTTGGAAATAATTGAGATTTCTAAATTTGACTTTGTTAAGATTTAATTTGAGAAAGATTATGTAAAGTTTTATATGAGAAAGTTTTTAGATATTTAAGGCTTAGAAACTCAAATTTCAGTGAGATTCAAAAACTGTACCAAATTTATTTCTGTGGGACAGAAATTCAGAGAATCGAGAAAATGTACAGTTTATTGAAATAATGTTGTAAACCTTTAAGGGATTTAATAATTGAGTTTCTAAAAGCCTTAACCAACTCAATACGCGAGTAGTTCATGCATCATGAATCATTAAAGTGAAATGAAATAATATTGTCTGGGGACGGATTATAGAAACCGAGGATACATTAGAGGAGGCTTAATTACGAGCCTTGGGATGAGAGGGTGTGAAAGGGTGCTTCAGGGGACCTGGGGTAGCTCCCTAGTGTCGGGTACTTTCACAATAAAAACTTTCTCAATCTGACTAGTCTCTAAGTGTTTCCACACCAGTTGAGCTGTTCATATTATTATTATCCGGACTTATGGAACAGTGTAAACTCCTGGTTGGCCCAGTGCAAATTAAAATTTAAGGGCCCACATATATAAGTAAGTTATGATGAAGATATTGCATAACATTCATGCATTCATAATTGATTGTGTATGTGATTGTGATTGATATTATTATGTATTAGTTGTGAAAACCCTTTGTTGCTTATGTCTTATTCGGAAATATTATATTCTGTTTCTCACTCCTTTCTCCGTGTTTTTGTTTCATATATTCTAAATTGATGATTCAGAGGGAAGGATCGAAGAATTTCAGCAGTAAATATAGCACGTTCTAGAAAGGGAGCTCGGTATGAATACCGTGGTCCAATGAATAAATAATGTTAATAAGTAACTGCTTCTGGGCCATGGAGTTTCCTCTCTTTCTTATAATGTTTAATGTTTATTTTCTTCGGATGAATGTACAAATACTTTATAAAGTTTTTAATAATATTTGTGAGGTATTTCAGAAATAATGTATATAAATTTATTCCGATAGTTTCTTTTTAACAATCATATCTTTAGTAAAAAAAAAAAAATTATGAGTTTTTCTAGAATTTATTAAGGTGTAACAGAGGGTGTTACATAGGTACTTACAAAACAATACTCAGAAGCATGGGCTGTGCTTAAGCTAGGAGTGACTGGATTCAAGAATACTCAGAAGCACGAGTTGTGCTTAAGCCTAGAGTGGCTGGAGTCAATAATACTCATAGGCTTGGCCTGGGTTGTTTATGTAAAAGAAATATTTTACATAGTGAAAAATCCTTCAAGTTGAAGGTAATAGATGTAGTCTCCGTGTTGGAGGTGAACCAGTATAAATTTCTTGTGTGATGTCTCTTTCTCTCTAACTCTTTATCTATCAAAAGTCTAGTGCATTATTAATAATATTTTTGATAGTAAAAGTTTGGTAAATAACGTTCATTCAATCAAAGAATCATACTCGTTGTTTAGCAAAAGTCTGGTCCACTGTGCAAAATGTTTTTACGTTTAAATATCACTTTTTGGTTAGAAACGTGAACAGCCTTATTCAACCCCCCTTTCTAAGTCTGTTCTTCGAACTATCATATCTATGAATATATTGTATATAGTTTTATAGTGATTTTACAAGTATAACTTATTATTTTTGCGATTATGTACAAGTATTTGTGGATACGATACTCAAATACTTATCAAAACTACAGCTAAATTTGATACACTTGCCAAAGCCCTAACAAACAACACCCTAGAAAAGGCTCTTAACCATGAAGCCATAAATTGGTCTAATCCTTCAAAGAAGAAAGAGGAAGAAGGGGGAGATGTTAAGGAGGAAGTTAAGTCTAGTGATAGGAGTATGTGGGTCATTTAGACTAAAACTCTAAGAATCACTAATGATTTCAATATTGAGGCTGAGGAAGTAGGCCTTACCATTCCCCTACCCCAACCATGATCTTCCTTGCCTAGAATTGTCGAGCTGTGGCAGCCACCTAAATAATAGATGAGCTCAAAATGCTTGAAATGAAATACAAGCAAACCATTCTCTTCTTAACGGAGACATATGCTAGGGAAAAGAGAATCCAGAATGTTAAAAGAACTCTTCATTTCAAAAATGCCTTTTTTGTCAATATAAAAGGTCTCACTACGTTATAGGATAATTTAGCCACTCTTAGAATTATCCAATACTGCAAAAATTATATTCACATTGAAGTCATCGAACCTAAACAAGGCAACTCTTGCTTGTGTACCTTCGTCCACACCTCTCTTATTTTCAGTGAAAGAACATTTTTGGGATACCCTTAAGAGGTTAACCAGCCCTAATAGAAGATATCGATGTGCCTAGGGAGACTTCAATATTAGCATGAAAAAGGTTGGCATAAACCCTTACGCCCCCTAACAAAATACAACTTTTCAGAGAATTCGTTCACTCTTACAACCTCTTTGATACACATGTTAAAGGTTGTTAGTTCGCTTGATTGAGTAACTCAAGGAATAAATTTGTTATTAGGAAAAGCTTAACTTGGTGCTTTATAAGTGGGGCTACAAAGACCTCTTCCCTCACCTTATTACCACTGCTCTCCTAGCCATTAGTTTGGACCACTCTATCATCCTTCTAGACTTTATCTCAACAAAGAAGTCATAGTGGTTTAATTTTTTAATGAGAATTAAGTCTATTTTTCACCAAAAAAAAGTCTATTTAAAATTAATTTAGAATGTAATAAATTTTTACAATGACAATGCATTACACTTTAACTTTTAACGTTGTTATTACACAAGTAATTCTTTTTACTTATACGACAATTCATAAGAACTCTTTTATATTATTTAGTGTATTCTAAATAAACCTTAAAAATAGCATTTATTTTGCTTTAAGAAATTAACAAAATAATTATTTTGAAATTGTTGAAAAAACTTCTTTATTATCATAACTTTTATATAATAAGTTTTATACTACCCTTATTCTCGTTTTTAAATATAAGATCATTTCAAGAATATTTTTTGTTTCTTAATATAAATTCTATTTCAAATTTCTATTATTAATTACTTTTAGACTAAAATACCACTGTTAAATGAGTTATTCTTATTGGAGTTTAGCAAGATAGTAAATGAATTACATTGCTTAAAACATTTATCTCTCTTATTATAATTGGTTGACACAAAGATTAATTCCTTACTAATGTTGTCTTTTCATATGAAATAAAGTCATTAACTATGATAGAAAAATAATTAGTGAAGAGAGAATTAGTGGGAAGAAAAAATAATATTTTTAATGATCTTAATGGTAATTTTAGAAAATTATCCCTAATTTTAGACAAAGTTAATAATTTTAAGTAACTAATCAACTTTCTTAATACTCATAAATTAGGTATATTTAAAGACGAATGTAATTTTTATATGCAAATAAATTATTTAAATGTAATTTAAAAACTTATTTTGAACACTATTATAAATCAATAATATATTATAAATAATTAATATATAAATTACGACTTACGATATCTAGTTTTTATGTATTTTTCATTGGGATACGTCAAAATATATACAGCTGTGCTAATTGAAACTTTGTACCCAAAAATACAATGACTCGACAATTTAATTTAGAAAATGATAATGAATGACACGCAATCACTTGAACTTGACATGTTAGAATTATTCTAAGTCAAATGATTATAAACTCTGAAAAGAATAAAAAATTATAATAATATGAAGGTCCCGTAGCTCAGTTGGTTAGAGCGTTGGTCTTATGAGCCGAAGGTCGCGAGTTCGAGCCTCGCCGGGACCAAAATGCATGTTACTTTTTATACATAAATATTGTATTTTGTTATATTATAGTTTTAAAGTTCAATATTAGAACTTGATCATCTTCTGAAATAAGACTATAATGTGGTGTTCTTGGGATGAATCATTCCACACTGAACCGGGGGGTCTCTCTCAATCTTACCATGTTTGTCTTCATCCCAAAAGATGGAAAAGTTTACTTTTTGGCATTGCAAATACTTGCAACAAAACAAGCAAGTCAACATCAAGATTCTGTTGTCATGGTTTGTTCTCATGTCGTTGTAACTGTAGCTGTAGCCTCCGTTGTTGAATCATCCAAAAATCCATCAAATACGTCATATACTAATACAATTACATTACTATGAAACTAAACTGCACGCCAACATATTCACTTTTTGGTGTTTTTCTTAGTTGTGGGCCTCGTGGTGTTTATATGCGTTGGTTAAGCCTTTGATTGAGTGAGACACTGAGAAAGAGATTTCTCTTTTTCTCATTTATGTCTTTTGGTTTCTTTTTTCCTTCTATCTTCATGTAAACCAAAGGTGGTGTTGGGCCATGCTATTCCATATTCTACACCTACCTTTTATTCTCTTTTTCTGACTCTTTTTTCTATTCCTTCCTCTTTACTTCTATACTACTGAAACTGTTGTCCCTCACTTCCTTTTTCATCCAGAATTTTTTCTGCCCAAGTGAGTTAAAAAGGGTTGCCTTGGACACATACACCTTATTCTCTGGTATGTTATCATCACTCAGATGAATTTTTGCTTATTCGTGCATTGTTTTGTTTCTATTTTTGGTTCATAAACGTGATTCTGGTTTGCTTGCCAGGGAATCAAGCATATTTTAACTTCTTTTTCATTTATTCATTTTTTAAGCACTTTATTCATCTGTACATCTTGTATCTCAGTTTTTGTAAATATAGCAGTCTAGTTGTTGATCCTTTTCTTTTCTGTTCTGTTGGATGGATCAGAAACAGTATGAGTTTGATGTGGAGGGCAAATAATTGGAATTGTTTAAATATCTGATGTAAATTTGTGCAGGTGATGTAAATAGCTATTAGGTATGGTTGAATAGACAAACCTAGCTTGTTTTATTCCCTGCACGTGGTGATCGAAATTAAAAATTATCTACAGCCTTAAAATACTAAGATTTCCAAAAACTACAACAAATTCTCTGTTTTTGCTTGCTCCACATACCTTAAATCCTAATATTTATTTCCATTATCTTAATAATCCATTTGTTCCCATTCTATTCCAAATTAATATGATAAATGATATATCAACGGGTGGTTTATTCAAGTGATACATGTTTTATTCTTCTTAAACAAGATTTCAGGTTCAAGCTTTGTAAATGAAAAAAATCTCTACTAGCAGAGTTAGTCTCGTCATAATGTAAATGTTATTGAATAAATTACCTTCAAAGAAGGGTAACTCTAGTTAAACCAACATAATATGATAAATTATATTATAATTAACTTTTCATTGGTGAAGTAAACATACAAAATATATAATTGGCTTGATAACATATAACTTACACAAGAGTAATGAGTTACCAAAGTTGCATAAGAGTATAATTTTAGATTTTTTAGGAATCTTTAACTTAAGAATGTTAGATTCTCATGTTTGATATGAATCCTTTTAAAAAAATGATTATATGGAATCATGATTCTTAAGAAACATTCTTTGTGCCAATTCTCTCTTAAAGATATAAATATTTCAAGATTTGGATCAAGAAAAAGACTAACAATTGGGACAGGGTCACAGGAACTCCAACACTGTTTTTTATGAACATGCAAAATATTTATTTGTGGAGTGTGATGCTAATGCTAATCTTTTTTATATTCATTGAATATACTCCCAGTGTTATGTTAATTTTGGAAGAAGTTACATCGCATCGAGAATGGCTTCAGGTGATTGGCTTAAGACAATAATCAGCTCAAAAAAATCAAAAGAAGGAAGATCAAGGAAAGCAAAGGTAGAATACTAATTCTGTCACTTTCATATTCTTTGACCAATCTTTGCAGGGATTAAGTTGAAACCTCTTATTGTAAACCTCTTTATTGCTATTTCAACTAAATCTTTTGAATGCTTTGAAGTTCAGTTATCTTGATCATGAAGCATCTCCTATGCCTTGTTTTTGCTGCCAAGTTTTTTTTTATTTGAAGACTGAATGCTCATTTCCAGGATGAAACTGTAAATAAGTTATCTTTAGAACCCAAGTTAGTATCCAGAATTGAAATGACTGGATTTTTGTCAGAATTGGAAAACACAGTTTAGACTTGTTCTGCATGAAATCATTCAACATTTTGAAGCAATATGCCTATAAACTATGACAACAACATGAACCAAGCCTCACCTCACTAGTTGGATTCAGTTAACTTCAATCAGTTGATGGGTCTGGCATCATGTTTATGAGGGGGAGCGTATGTTGTTTGTTTATAACTTCCTCTTACTTTACCTTTTTTTTTTTTTGTCTAATTTAGGCTTAAGCAATGCCATTTATTAGATTATATTGGAATATGTTTTGTATGAGGGATGTCTTGACCTGAAGTTTCTATCCCCACAAATATGCTCACATTTTGAGATAGATATCTTTAGCTTCGTTCAAACTATTTGTGTTGCAGACTAAGAATTACAGAGGAAAAGGGACCAATGGGTTAGCAAATGGGGAATCTGTTGAAAATATTGCTGCAACAAGAATCCAAACAGCATTCCGGGCTTATAAGGTATGTCAGTCATGGGTGTTTACATGTTATTGTCATATATTCATACCATTTATATGATAAACAGTCTTATTTTGCATTTACAAAAGACTAATTCCAAATGCAAGATAAGGCTTGATTCATTATGTTGACAAATAAAGAAAAAATAAAATTCATCTTCTTAATATGGACAGGTAAATAGGAATGAATGTAGTATGTAGCCAAGCATGTGTTACTTATTTATCACAGTACAAACCTTGTCCTGTCTTCTGCTGATTTTTGTTTTATGATGCTGAATTTTGATTCTTTGAATCTGCCAGGCTAGAAAATATTTACGTCGCTTGAAAGGATTCACAAAACTGAAGATCATGTCTCAAGGTCACTCTGTTCAACGGCAAGCCGATACAGCTATAACTTATATTCATTCATGGAGCAAGATGCAGGCTGAGATTAGAGCTCGTCGAATATGTATGGTGACAGAAGACAAGAGCATGCGGAAGAAACTACATTCTCAATTAAAACTTGAGGCAAAGATTCATGACCTAGAGGTATCCTTCCCTGCATCATGGCGTACTAGACTACTAGATTGTAAAGCTAAAAGTTTTTCAGTGATGGTATTCTGGAAATTTTCTTTTCTAACTGATGCCAGTTTACTGATCACTCTCTCTACAATTATGAATTTATGATTATATATTAATAGCCAGAAAGATATACTAGGATTTTATTTGTTACTCTGTTTTGAATGAGTTTATGTGCCATTATTTTAAATATCTATATGTATGTGTGTCTATGTGATTAGTAAATAATTAATTTATTGAAACAGTGTCGTGCTGAGGGTTTAGTGATTGGAGACATGTGCAAAATCTTTTGGAACGTCAAATATGGACTCATCTTTCCCTCATCTCCTCTTTCTGAGTCTTCAATAACAAGTTTTTTATTTCATGTAGGCCCAATTGCGTAATTTTTTAACCAGGGCATTGGTGTTGTTTGTAGAGTCCCCTGTCATACTGTATAGGAAAATTATGAGAAGCATTTTTAGCCTTCTAGAAACTTCCATTCTCTCTTTCAATGGTTAAGTTAAGTTGATTGGTCGGGTTTAATCTTCACTAAGCACACTTTGTGAAAGGATTGAGAAACTTTAATTGTAACTAAACTTTGAATAGTACTGTTTCTACTTGTACGAAAGATACATGTGATTAACAAAAAAAAATGTTAGTGAAATGTCATAAAACACGTGCTATTATTGAAATCAAATTCATGATATTAGTTTTTCCTTTTCATTTATGGATGAAAAGCTTGAAATCCTTCACCATTAACCAGTTAACAGTGGTAGAATACTGGAACTGGAACTATTTCAGCAGATACATGGAGTTGGCTAGATTAGAAATTTAGAACCCTTTTCACTTTTCAGTCACATTTTTTTCTGACCAACAGTTTTAATACATAACAGGTGGAATGGAGTGGTAGCACTGAAACCTTGGAGGAAACCCTTGCAAGGTTACATCTGAGAGAAGAAGCAGCGGTCAAACGAGAACGCGCCATGGCATATGCTTTCTCTCATCAGGTACGTGAATGAATATTAGTAATGACTTAGTCACATTGCCCTGTTTCCCCTGTTCCTACAACTGAAAATCAAATGCATATACCTTATGAATCATAGTGGAGGGCCAACTCTAGTCAGAGCCAAATGCTAGGTAAATATGAACTTGCCAAAGCTAGTTGGAGTTGGAGCTGGAAGGACCGCTGGATTGCTGTTCGGCCGTGGGAAATCCGTGTTCCAAATGTAACCTTAAGCCCCAAAAAAGCTCAAAATAGGAAGTCAACCAAAGTTCAGAAGGATAAGAACTCATCAACATCAAAAGAACCTGGTTCTGCTAAACCTTCTTCAGCTAATGCTAAAGGGACTAAACCTTTGGGCAAAGCAAAAGGGACCACAAAAGCTAGGAGGTTGTCTTATCCAGCCACACAGAAAAAGGGTTGTATGAAGGAAAACAATGAGTGCTCAGGGTGATGCTAAGAACAAATACATGTTCATGCATATTGCATGGCGTCAGAGTCAAATAGCTTTCAAAGTGGTTTTAGTGTGTAAAGTCTAGAGATAAAAATCAATCTTTTTTATTCATTGGATCGCTTCCAATTTGTGCATATGAACATGAGTGAAACTCACTAACCTTAGTCATAGAAAATGGGCCAAAAAATCTGCGCGTGTGTGTGATTTGTTTTGTTGATTGCTGTTGTTTACCATCATGTATATTCAGTGCAGTGTGGAGACAAATTATAGATAGATCAATTTGTCCTTTTTTCTCCCCCTGGTTTGTTGTAATAGAAAGTTGTTTGAAGCTGTGATATTTAGTGTCAGTGTGGTTTTATTATCATCGTGCTGATGTCGCTTTTTTCAATGGTATTATTTTGTAACGATTTTGCTTCTCTCTTCGCCAAGTATATCACCAAATCATAAATGTGGTATTTGAAAATGAATAGGAGTATCACATGGACGTAAGACTTCCAAGTGCCAATATTTAAAACCAAGAAGAGCGGGGCATTCATCTGTCACACAACAAGTGACTAAACAAATGAGTTAATCTAAGTAGTGGTCAATTTTTTTTTTTAATAAGTCAAAAGTTAATTATTAGTATTTGTTAACAAAAAAAACGAGTCAAACTCACAACTTTCCCTCTTCTTCACAAAACTTTAACCACTAAACCACTTTATCATTCTAAGTAGTGGTCAAATTAGTTATCATCAAGCAAAGATAACAAACTTACTGTTTTGGCTAAAGGTGTAATAATTAAATATTCAAACAAGAGTACTAGTAAAGTATGGGATGGTGTCCATTTGGATATCAAGTTGGGTTGGTCAACGGTCAAACGGAGTTTTGACTGTCTCGAACGGCGTGAATGATCAATATCAACCCTTAAATTTCTCCATTTCCCCAACTCTGTTATCCCAACTGGAAACCAAATGTCACAAACTCTGCAGAAACATGCACAACATACGGAACACTCGCTGAGGAGGTCTCAGATCCTTGTGTGTGGGTACTGAGTGCAACGAGAATAGTTTCAGCATGAAGAGAAAAGAGCAAAATAACTAAGCATCAACAAAAGAAACATCTACTTAAGTCAAAGTAACCAGAGTACTGTTACATAAGTCTCGTGAAATCTTAAGAAATAACGAGAACAGGTAACAAACATCTACTTAAACTCAAAGTAACCAAAGTCCTATATACAGAACATAGTCTCACAAAATGATACGAAACAAAGTTTGTTCACGAAATATTTACCTTCTATTTGCTTTGTAAGAAAGCGTAGGAAAGCATGGTGTTGAAAGAGAATATATGAGAAAACATATGAATTTTGTGTTTTGCCCGTAAATCCGGAACTAGCAAACGCCGCCTAAACCCATGCCTATAAAAGCTAAACATAACAAAGTGTTATAGCTTATTAAAGTGACTCCGCTAGTCACTATAACGAGCTAGGGGGCAGATGATCCGGTCCCAACACCGGTCCCCAAGAGCATAGTTTTAATGCTTTGCCAGATCAACATTTCGAACAGAAGAAGTACGTTTCAAATTCCCTATAACTACTCTTATACGGAGTACATACCTTAAAGACGTACTCACCACTCCGCCAAGAAAGCGATTTAGCTAGGCGGAATATGTCACATCTTATTGTGTAAGTATCTTTTAAACGAAGTTCATGCCCAAAAGGACATTCATGTTACTCCGCCAATGCATGTGACTCCGCCAAGACATGTGACTCTGCCGAGGCCTATTACTCCGCCAAGGCGGAAAGTATTAAAAACTTGTACACATGTACATAAAGCACTTCCAGTGCACACTACTCCGCTAAGCCATAGGCTTAACACAGGTGGAATACTGAAATCCTCATATTGCGAGCGAGCCCATACTTATAACCCCGGCACGAGATTGACTCTGTCTTGAGAGGTTGAAAATGGGAAACACGCTGTCACGCATAAGAGGGAACAACAAATAAAATAATGAAGCATTAACGCTTTCCAAGTAAGTGGAAATACCCACTACAGTGATGGTGCTTGTAAACGGCGCATGGGCCCACTACCTTTCTTGCATTATGCCTGAAAACAAGGAATGAGTCCTACCAATAATAGAGCACCAGTAACAGGTATATAAACTTCAGCAAAAAGGTATACAAGATCGAACCCTTAATTCTGAACCTTACACTTATACTTGCATAGTTCTCTTGGATTTGCTTTCTAAGTCTGAACGGTATTTCTGAATACTGACTTGAGCGTCGGAGAATAATGGCAGGTACAACCAACAACTGTGTCAAGGCAAAGGAGGCTATTCCAGGCGGACTACTATACCGCCACAGAGTGCATTGTACTACGCCCCTGTATGCAAGAGTACTCCGTATTTGTATCTGTATAAAGACCTCTTCATATCAGATTTCATATAACTTATATATTCTGAATTGTTTGGCAATCACACCTTTACACCCCCAGTAAAGAACAGTTCATTGGCACGCCCAGTGGGATCTATAAATTTGGTAATCCCACAATCCTTGATCAATTCCCATTACGTTTGTTATCAATGGAAAGACCAGGACCAGAAGTGCAGACTGAGGATTCCCCTCTACGCAATCCTAGACGTCTAAGCTTCAACAACGATATTCACGAAAAGGCAACGCATGTTGGCTCTCCAGATCCGAGAGATGACATGATCAGAATGCTGAGGGAAGAAATTGCAGAGCTTCGACGTGAAAAGGCGAATCCCATGCATGAGAAAGCCGGCCCTGCAAAACAGCCGCAACACGAATCGCATGTACAGGAGGAATCGAGTACCCCAAGTTATTCTCGCATCCCTACTTACATGGAAGAGAAACGAAGCCTTCCACTTGCAAATGACCATCATCTTGAGGGAAAGAGAATCGTTTCAAATACATCCCCCTCGGGGTACAAGAAGAGTGTCCCATTTTCCAAAAGACTCATGAATGCGCATGTCCCCAGACATTTGCAAACTATGCAACCTATTTCCATAGGGAAATACACCGGGGAGACAGATCCTTCTAAGCATTTAGATGCTTACATCTATGAGGCTATGTTCTTAGGTGCTGAGGAAGACGTCATGTGCAGAATGTTCCCCAGGACCCTCACAGGTGAAGCTCTTAGCTGGTTCAAGAGTTTACCTTCAGGTTCCATTGATTCATGGGAAGACTTGGCCACAGCTTTTGGCAGCCACTTTGTAATCTCTAGGGATACGCCTAGAACCTCCCATACCTTGGCTCAGATTAAGCAAGGTGATAAAGAACCTTTAAAGGATTTCCTGAAGAGATTTTATAAAGAGGCAGCCATGGTCCCTGACTTAACAGAAGCAATCCAGCTGCATATCCTCATCGAGGCCATGCAGCCGAAATCTCCCTTTGCTTTGTCTTTGGCAAAAGGACCTCCATCCACCATGGAAGAGTTTCGCAGAAAAGCATCCAAGTACGTAGGTATTGAGATGCACTTAGAAGCAACTTCAGCTCGCAATAAACCACCTATTTCAGTTCCACACCATGACAAAGATAAGGATAAATCATCCAGGAATGATAAGTTTCCTCAGAAAGATAAGGCAGGGAGCCAACCCTTCAAACAGCAAGATAGACGTGTTTTCAATTTCGCTCATTATGCGCCCCTTAACACGACATATGAACAAATCTTGCGTGAAGTAGGATGGACTACACTCAATGTTTACGGGATCCAACGCCCACCTCCACTCAGGCGCGGTGGGGATCCAAAGAAATATTGTGAGTTCCACGAGTCAGTTGGCCATACCACGGAGGAGTGCAAGCAACTCAAGAACACTATTGAGGTACTTATCTGTGAAGGCAAACTAAAACACTATTTGTTTAGGAGTAAATCTCATGATGAGCCAGAGAGGTTCGAGAAACGACCTCGTGATCGTTCTTCGGATCCCGATAACACTCGGGAGCCAAAACGTACAGCAGCAACAGAAAAACAAAAGAGTATTGTTCTGGAGACCGCCCAAAGAGAACCAAGCCCTGAACCCAAATCGCGGGGCAAAAGGCAGGTGGTAGATATGATTGCTGGAGGCTTTGCCGGGGGCGGACCCTCAATCACTACGAGGAAAAACCACTACCGTATGATCTTGACGGTACAAGGCAAGAGCAAAGAATATCGCCCATTCAGGAACGGGGTACAGACACCGCCTATAACCTTCACAGACGACGATTTTGGCCCTACTATTCCTGAAGGAGATGACGCAATAGTGATTGTTGCAGTAATCGTTAATATGGACGTAAAACGCATCCTAGTTGATCAGGGAAGTTCCTGCGACGTTATCTTCTATGACTGTTTTAAACGCATGGGATTAACTGATGCAGATTTGCACCATATACGCAGGACCTTACAGCCTTCAATGGCGCCAAACAGCCCACCAAAGGCTACTTGGACACAAGAATTACTTTTGATGGCGAACCTGGAGCAAGGACTGTGAAATCCAGGATTCTCGTCATTGATGTGAAATCTCCATACAACGGCATCATTGGCCGGCCTACCCTGAATGCCATGGAAGCCATCGTTTCAACCCCTCACTTGTTAATCAAGTTCATTGATAAAGATAATCAAGTCTCATCTGTAAGGGGCGACCAGGAAATGGCTCGCTATTGCTATAATTTGAGTCTTAACATGGTGAAGCTTGAAACCATGTCTAAGAAAAGAAAGTTGAATGAAGGAAGTAGCGCGGCGGCATCCGTCAATTTGGTGGATCTTGACCCCAGGGCGGAGTCTTCTGTAGATCCACTGAACCCTTTGAAACCAACTCCAGATGGTGGCTCCAGGTCTATTGTTTTGGGTAACACCCCGGAACAGATTACAAACATCAATGACAAGCTTGAAGCTAGCATGGAGGCAAAACTAATTGCACTTCTCCATGAGTATAAAGAAATTTTCGCTTGGACCGCCGCAGATATGCCTGGCATGGATCCCAACTTTTGTTGTCACCGCCTGGCGGTGTATCCTGAAACCAAGCCTGTAGCACAAAAGAAACGGCGTATGGGTCCGACAAAATAAAAGGCTGCTTGTGAGCAAACAGAGGAACTTCTCAAGGCAGGGTTCATCAGGGAACTCCGTTATTCCTCCTGGTTGTCTAACGTGGTCATGGTACAGAAAGCCAATGGCAAATGGCGTATGTGTATAGACTATGTTGATTTGAATAAATGTTGTCCCAAGGATCCATACCCTCTCCCCAACATTGATAGACTGATTGACGATTCTTCAGGATATAAGTATCTATCTTTCATGGATGCTTACTCCGGTTACAACCAAATTCCAATGTGTGAAGAGGATCAAGAGAAGACAACGTTTATTAATGATAAAGGAGTCTTTTGCTACAACGTCATGCCATTTGGGTTAAAAAATGTCGGGGCAACCTACCAGCGCATGATCAACAAAGTTTTTGAGGGTATGCACACAAAGCTGGTAGAAGTCTATATTGATGATATTATTGCCAAGACCCCGGAAGGCGGAGACCATGTTGAAGATCTACGTCTCATTTTTCGATGCCTGCAACAATACGACATGAGGCTCAACCCATTGAAGTGCACATTCGTTGTCCCTGGGGGCAGATTTTTGGGCTTCATGTTAACACAAAAAGGTATAGAGGCTAATCCTGATAATGTCACGTTATCCAAGAGTTGCAGAGCCCCAAAACACTGAAAGAGGTACAATCCCTCAACGGCAAAATCGCTGCTCTAGCACGTTTCATGCCAAAAATGGCTCATCGCTCTCTTCCCTTGTACAAAATGCTAAAAAAAGACAAGAAATTCAATTGGAGCCCAGAGCAAGAGGCGGCGTTCCAAAGCTTGAAAAATGTCTTGGCCAGCCCTCCGATCCTGGTAAAACCAAGCCCAGGTGAGTAACTCATCGTTTATTTGTCTGTTTCAGATGAGGCTTTAGGAGTGGCTCTGGTCAAAGAGACAGTTGAAGGCCAACGACCGGTAAAACATTGCACGGTGCAGAATACCGTTATCAGAAGATTGAAAAGGCAGCGCTTGCAGTTGTTTGGGCTTCACGACGCCTAAGACCATACTTTCATGCCCACCCCATCTTGATTCGCACAGATTTACCACTTCGTACTATACTGTTCAAACCAGACCTAGCTGGAAGAATGATCAAATGGGCCATAGAACTCTCTGAATTCGACATATCTTACGAGCCAAGAACTGCTATCAAGGCACAAGTTCTAGCAGATTTCGTAGTTGAGTTAACAGGTTCTAGCCCAGATGCAGATCATTCACACTGGACGGTATACGTTGATGGGTCTTCAAATAGCAAAGGATGCGGGGCAGGAATTGTTGTGGAAAGTGATGACGGGGTACACCTCGAAATTTCATTGCACTTCACCTTCACTACGTCTAACAATTAGGCGGAGTATGAAGCCTGCTTAGCCGGACTCAGAGCAGTACAGGATATTGGAGCCAAAACTGTTACCTTATGCAGTGATTCTCAATTAGTCATCTCGTAAATTCTGGGCGAGTATCAGGCTAAAGAACCTTTGCTGCAACAATATCTAAACTGCGTCAATGAGTTAAAGCAATACTTTGATAAAGTCTCTTTCAAACATGTACCCCGGGAAGAAAATACACGTGCTGATATCCTCTCCAGGTTGGCTAGCACAAAGAAGGCTGGAAGCACAACTACGGTTGTACAAAGTACCTTGGCGGAGCCAAGTGTTTCCTTTCCTTCTTTAATGTGTATGATTAGAAGCCGCTCCTTTGACGACGATTCCTGGGTAACACCGATAGTTCGTTACCTTGTTAATGGACAATTACCCACGGATGATCTTGAACGGCGAAAATTAAAGAAGGAAGCACCACATTATACACTCGTTGACAGACAGTTATACCGCCGAGGAATTTCTGTTCCTTACTTAATATGCATAAACGAAAATGAGGTGCAAGCTGTTTTAGAAGAAGTCCATGAAGGGTAGTGTGGACACCATCCGGGGGCGGAGTCTAATGCGAAAAATACTCAGGGCTGGGTATTGGTGGCCCACCCTGAAGCATGACTCCGCCTCGTATGTTCAGAAGTGCGATCAATGTCAACGATTCGCAAACCTTCATCACACTCCGGCAGAAGAAATGTCATCATCAATAACGCCTTGGCCTTTCTATCAATGGGGCATGGATATCTTAGGTCCATTCCTAACTGCGCCTGGCGGTATCAAATACTTGATAGTTGGTGTTGATTACTTCACCAAATGGATTGAAGCAGAGGCAGTGGTGCACATTACATCAGCCAGGGCTCGTAGATTCGTATACGAAAATATCATTGCACGTTTCAGAGTCCCTGGACGCATAGTCACTGATAATGGCACCCAATTCACAGATCGTAAGTTCACTGAACTCCTAGAAAATCTCAGCATTACGCAAATTTTTTCTTCTGTGGAACATCCTCAAACCAATGGCCAAGCTGAAGTTGCCAACAGAGAAATCTTGAAAGGCCTGAAGAAACGCCTTGGTGAAGCAACGGGAGATTGGACAAATCAATTATGCCACGTTTTATGGGCATATCGCACAACCCCTCACTCCACCACAAATGAATCCCCATATCGGCTGACATATGGAGTCGAGGCTGTTATTCCCATTGAATTAACAGCCCCTTCAGCTCGAGTCCTCCACTTCAATGAAGAAGCCAATCAACAGAACCTCGCCCATGAGCTCGAGGTCTTGGCGGAATTGAGAGAGGAAGCCTTTGTGAGGGATCAAGCTGTTAAAGCAAAGGCCGCCAAACGGTATAACATACGTGTTTCTGAACGTCGTTTCAAAGAAGGAGATTTGGTTCTGAGAAGGGCCAATATCGGTAACAAATTTGCACACCAAGGCAAATTGGCGCCAACCTGGGAAGGTCCATACCGAGTCACCGAAGCTCTGGGCAAAGACACATACCGCCTAGAAAACCTAGATGGCACTCCGGTCAGAAATAAATGGAACATTTTAAATTTACGTATATATTACAGCTAGTTGGATAATACGGTATGTGCTCTTTCTCTTTACTTAAGGTTCTTCCCAAATGGGCTTTCCTTGAAAAGGTTTCGACGAGACATACCCCAACTCAGCTCTGTATGTAGTTCCATCATTAATAAAATTCTTTCCTACATTCAATCTTCATTCTAACCTTCAGTCAATTATCCGTGGCAGAACTTGTTCCCATGCAGATAAGACACCGGCTCCAACAATTGAAGCATAAAAGCATAGCTCTTTATTCCATAGAGACCATCCAATATGCAACAAAGCTTCACAAACGGAGCCAAAAAACTCCTTGGGGGGAAAGGATTGGTGTCACAGCCTATGCTGCACCATACCAACCCCAAGGTCCAAAAAACTCCTTGGGGGGAAAGGATTGGTGTCACAGCCTATGCTGCGCCATACCGACCCCAAGGTCTAAAAAACTCCTTGGGGGGAAAGGATTGGTGTCACAGCCTATGCTGCGCCATACCGACCCCAAGGTCCAAAAAACTCCTTGGGGGGAAAGGATTGGTGTCACAGCCTATGCTGCACCATACCGACCCCAAGGTCCAAAAAACTCCTTGGGGGGAAAGGATTGGTGTCACAGCTTATGCTGCACCATACCGACCCCAAGCTCCAACAAACTCCTTGGGGGGAAAGGATTGGTGTCACAGCTTATGCTGCACCATACCGACCCCAGGGTCCAACAAACTTCTTGCGGAAAGGATTGGTGTCACAGCTTATGCTGCACTATACCGACCCCAGGGTCCAACAAACTTCTTGCGAAAAGGATCAGTGTCACAGCTTATGCTGCACCATACTGACCCCAAGGTCCAACAAACTTCTTACGGAAAGGATTGGTGTCACAGCTTATGCTGCACCATACCGACCCTGGATTCAATAATTCTCACTTGACCAGGAGACACACTCCAACTCCAATTCAAAGGGATGAACGCTCCATCCAAAACCTTACTCCGCCTAACTGCTAATGTTTTACAGAGTACATAATCAACAAACTCAAGCACTATCAACAAGTCCAAGTAAGTATAATACTTGTAAAATTTGTGCTTCATTAAATTCTTAAAAGGCTACTCCGCCTCATTTCAGAATTTACTTTATTAAAATTCTTAAAAGGCTACTCCGCCTCATTACAGAATTTTACTTCATAAAATTCTTAAAAGGCTATTCCGCCTCCTTATACTAAGTCGTATTTCATTAGTCCTCAAAGGATTACTCCGCCTTATTAATAGCGTTTTACAAGGCATATATCCAACGGACTCAAACATCATTTATAGGAACAAGTATAAATTTACAGAAATTATACTTCATTAAAAATTGCCAAGAATTCTTCAGGGGTCCAGAGCCTATCCTGGAACAAGGCAATATCTATAAAGTGCATAAGAAGGGATAAATAAAACCCTACAAAGACCAAAATTTGCAAAGAGACGCAAAAAAAATTAGCAACTCCCCGAGCTAATCACAAAAGTTCGGGTGGAACGCCTTCTTGATGGGCAGAGCTAGGCTGAGGCTCATTGGGCTTGGACAAACTCTGTGAAGGGGGCAAGTCCGCCAAGACGTACTCTTCATTAGGAGCAGGGACATGACCCCCCTGAACAGGTACCATTAGTTCACCATTGATAAACTCATAATAAAGGTGAATACCTGCTATATTAAGAGCAACGCCTGGGTTGCGATGACGAATCTGGCGAATAGCCATGCTGAAAGCATCGTCGATCGCTGCCTCAGCCGCATCCAAAGCTGTCTGCAACTCCTGATCAAGGCGCTTATTGTTGTCATCTGAAATGCCTTTCTCAGCTCACAGTTCTTCGACCTGTTTTTCAAGGTCACTATATGCACTGGTAGCTTGATCCAATTCTGCAGCCCAGGCGTCTTGAGCAAAAGCCTTGCTGGTTTCAAAAGAAACCAGTCTCTGCTGAACCTCGCTCACGTCCTCACCCAGCTTTGAATTTTGCTGTTTCAAGTCTGAAACTTGTTTTTCTAGCAGAACATTTTCAGCCTTGACCCGGGTCAGCTCGCCCACATCCTCGCCCAGCTTTGAATTCTGCTGTTTCAAATCTGAAACTTGTTTTTCCAGCAGAGCTTTATCAGCTTTGACCCGGGCTAGCTCCTCTTCAAGCTTCTTCTTGTCAGAGTCGGCGGTTTCAAGATGTTTATCTTTAGCCTTGATAACGTCCGACACTTGTTCATTATCATGCTCCAGGCCTCGGATTTTTTCAAGAGAATCATGGAATGACTCTTGAAACATAGCAGCTTCCGCAGCCACCTCAGCAATATGGGGTACAGAAGCCAGATACCCATCAATTTTAGAGAGATGCCACCTTGCAGCAGCAGTAGCATCTGCAATCTCTTCAAAATCGATCTCCGGACGGAGTATGAATTCAGGATCGCGCCTCTCTGACTGGCGGGATCCCACATTTGCAAAATACAAGTAAGGGTTCAGACGGGACCCCGCCAAAGGAAGAGAAACAGACCGCCTAGATGGTTCCCCTGGAACATTGACAAGAAAAACTACCGTTCTTTGAGCAGTCAAGTCCAGGGCAGGAGTCTCTAACTGACGAGGTGGAAAACCCTGAACCCCCTCCATTTCCTCTTCCTCAATATCTTCCACAGGGACGTCTTCCTGGCCGTCCAATTCAGCATTGATAGGCGTAGTTGATGGCTCCGGAGTTTTCTCAACTCCTATCGCAGCATCAGATGACGTCCCTTCACCCACCTTCTCTTTTCCTTTGCACTTCCTCTTCTGCAAAGGCTGGGGGTCCTCTTCCTCTGCTTCGATAGTTTCCGGCTCTTGGCGCTTTTTAGATCGCCTTTCTCCATCAACTATCGAAGGTCCAGCACCACCCTCCTGCATCACTACCTTGGTAGATACAGGCAGAGGGAGAGTCCTTGTTAGAGCTGCAGCAAGGTTCCTCTGAGGCTGCACATTGTTCTCAGCATTAATTTCCTGGCGATTCATACGAAGTTGTTTGATGCGTTCCATCCCAGGGAATTCTGCAATCTCTCCTGCAAACATAATATACGCGAATAAAATTAGCAGTTGCAGGAAAAACGGAAGTAATATTCAAGCAACAAATCTTAAAGCATTACTTAAATATTCTTGAGCATCACGCCCGAGCAGCCTTCGGCACAGAAACTGCTTATGGGCGGAATTGTACTCCTTCAGTGTTCGGAGTACTTCAACAGAAGTAGGCGACAGAACACTCTCCTCAACCTCATATGCTTGTTTAGTCAGGAGGAAATGCTCATGAGTCCACGCCACTAGGAATTTATCAATCCCCTCCGCACTCCGCCAAAAAACGGACTTATTCTTCTTAACAGAAACTTTCACAAAACTCATTCTGAAATGGAGTCCAGCCTCTTTGGCGGAGTCAGCAAATGCCCTAAAGTTTACAATCTTCGGGTCCGCCCGAAGAGTGACAAAACCCATTCCGCCGGTCCTCGAGTTCACCCGCCTCATTATGCGGCAAAAAGCAAAAAACAACGCCACAGTAGGCGTAAACTCCAAATGCTCCGTAAGCACTTCAAAGCTTCAAACTATTCCCCATCCATTAGGGTGCAGCTGAGAGGGGGCGCAATCCATAAACCTAAGAACACCCATCTAGAATTTATTCAAAGGAAATCACACCCCCAATTGAGTAAAAAGGATATCGTACATATACAAGGTACGATGATCCTGAGGGCGATGGCAGATGCGTTCAAACGTCTTCGGCGAACGAACAATAAACCTCTTTTCAAATTTATCATCCGCCCAGACAGGTACCGATAACTCCATCACCCCGCCGCTCGTCGTTGCATGACGCGAAGAAGCTTCCCTGACGTCTGCCTCAACCCAACAATAAGGATCAGTCTGAAGCATCTTTTCCCAGTCTAACCCGTGGAGCACAACGTTTTGGCATTCTGCCATCGTTCTCACTTGTACCTGAGGTGTACCTCCTGCTACAAATGAATGTACAGCATTACTAAAACACTCCACGCTGCTGTAAAACGTTGAATCCCTCCCAGTATAGAAGCCCACATCTTCACTCTCAATATCAGAAAACATAGGCTGAACAGCTACCCTAAGGCACGACTCTGATTCTTTTCCTCTCATCCTCGTTTCAACAAACACACATATAAAGAAAACAAAACCAACCCAATAACAACGAGAACAGAGAAAAGAGGAAGAGGAAAGTTACCTTAAATCTCTGAAGAAATGATGAAGAACTGGCAACAAAGAACGACTCGCGAGGAAGCACCACGATTTCTGAGCAGCGTTTAAAAGGCAGTTTAAACACCAAAACGCAGAGTGAAAAATGAAGCAAAACATTTCCTCTCCTAAGAGTTTACCTATTTATAGGCATGGCTTGGGGGGAAACAAGCGAAGCCTCAAAAATTTCAGAAATGCGCCTATGGCCATTGGATGAATCATAATGACGTTCCATTAATTCTGAGACCGTTAGATGAATCTCAAGGCAGGCATTTTTTGGGCCGTATTTTCAAAATCCAAGGCCCATGGTAATAACCTCGAAAACGTATTCCAACTGCCATCCCACGCATGAGAGATTGAAACGGCAAAACGCGGTTTCGAGGCGCTTTGATGACAGGCGTGGCAAATAACGACAAAAAACAATAAATGCGTGAAAACACTTGCCCGTAAATCCGGAACTAGCAAACGCCGCCTAAACCCATGCCTATAAAAGCTAAACATAACAAAGTGTTATAGCTTATTAAAGTGACTCCGCTAGTCACTATAACAAGCTAGGGGGCAGATGATCCGGTCCCAACACCGGCCCCCAAGAGCATAGTTTTAATGCTTTGCCAGATCAGCATTTTGAACAGAAGAAGTACGTTTCAAATTCCCTATAACTACTCTTATACGGAGTACATACCTTAAAGACGTACTCACCACTCCGCCAAGAAAGCGATTTAGCTAGGCGGAATATGTCACATCTTATTGTGTAAGTATCTTTTAAACGAAGTTCATGCCCAAAAGGACATTCATGTTACTCCGCCAAGGCATGTGACTCCGCCAAGGCATGTAACTCCGCCAAGGCATGTGACTCCGCCAAGGCATGTGACTCCGCCGAGGCCTATTACTCCGCCAAGGCGGAAAGTATTAAAAACTTGTACACATGTACATAAAGCACTTCCAGTGCACACTACTCCGCCAAGCCATAGGCTTAACACAGGTGGAATACTGAAATCCTCATATTGCGAGCGAGCCCATACTTATAACCCCGGCACGAGATTGACTCTGTCTTGAGAGGTTGAAAATGGGAAACACGCTGTCACGCATAAAAGGGAACAACAAATAAAATAATGAAGCATTAACGCTTTCCAAGTAAGTGGAAATACCCACTACAGTGATGGTGCTTGTAAACGGCGCATGGGCCCACTACCTTTCTTGCATTATGCCTGAAAACAAGGAATAGGTCCTACCAATAATAGAGCACCAGTAACAGGTATATAAACTTCAGCAAAAAGGTATACAAGATCGAACCCTTAATTCTGAACCTTACACTCATACTTGCATAGTTCTCTTGGATTTGCTTTCTAAGTCTGAACGGTATTTCTGAATACTGACTTGAGCGTCGGAGAATAATTGCAGGTACAACCAACAACTGTGTCAAGGCAAAGGAGGCTATTCCAGGCGGACTACTATACCGCCACAGAGTGCATTGTACTACGCCCCTGTATGCAAGAGTACTCTGTATTTGTATCTGTATAAAGACCTCTTCATATCAGATTTCATATAACTTATATATTCTGAATTGTTTGGCAATCACACCTTTACACCCCCAGTAAAGAACAGTTCAATATATATATATATATATATATATATATATATATATATATATATATATATATATATATAAAATCTGAGGACCTCTCAGAGGTTTAATGAAAACATCCGCCAACGGATCATTATAACTAACAAAAACAGACAAGACTTTCTCTCTAACAAAACGATAGTCAATTTCAACATATTTTGACATCTCATGGAAAATTGGGTTCAAGGCAATAGTAGCGTGATTATCACATATAAGTGTCATTTGTCATTTATGCAACCTCTCCAAATTGAAGTTACTTAAACGACTATTTGAGACATATGAGCTCTTAACTAGCTATAGTCATAGCACGTACTCTGTCTCCTCACTGGACCTGGCTACAACATTCTACTTCTTGCTATTCCAAGAGACAAGATTACCTTTGACAAAAATACAATATCGGGAAGTGAAACTTCTATCAACGGGAGAGTCTGCCCAATCGGCATGAGAGTATTCCTAACTCAAGTGTGACCTTTATGTTCATAACAACAAAACTTTTCCAGGATCTTTCTTGACATATCAAACAATACAAGTCACTTCATCACTACCATGGTCAACAATCACCACCTCAATAGTAGCCATGTCACCATGACCTACTGCCACCACCACCACCCCGCCACTGTCACCATCACCTCCACCGAATCCACCACCCACAAAAATTTTAAAGTTGTAAAAATTATAAATACTTAATCCAAATAAGTGATTTTCAAAATGAAATGATTTAAATTACTCTATCCAAACAAATAAGTTTAACATTCATAGAAATTGAATTAATAGGAATTGTGTTTCTTGAAATTTAAATTTCCATAGAATTTTCAAAACTCTATCTAAACACTACCTAAGTATGATTTTTGAGCAGAATTGGCTACTCGATCAGTTTTATTTTGCTACTAACATCGGACTATTAAACAAGAGATAAATTATATAATAAAATTTAATTAGGAATAATGGAATGTAAAAAAATTCCATTTTTATTTTTAGTTTTTCTTTTATTTTTTTTTCTTGCCAGTTTATTTTCTTACATTTTTGTATTTTTAATAAAGATATTTATAGAAAAATGATTAATATCCGGTATTTATGAACATATCCTTCAACAACAACAAAATAGTATTACCATGAGTAAATGAAAGGTAGGTATCAACAATTTCCAAATCCAAAGTTTCCTAAGTGTCTGATTTAAAAAATACTAGAACATTGATTTTTTAAAAAATAAAATAAAAATCAGAATCATAATTTAAGACAAAACATAACTGTCCCACGTTGGATTTGGTGGTTGTGTATTTTTACTGCACTATACACATGGTTTCCATTCTGAGAACGTTGTCAACAGCAACAACATCGTTATTACCCAGAGCCAGAGGAGCATATATCTACAACAAATTAATGGATTCTCCTTCCAACGCCAGCGTTGGAAGATCTCAGAGGCTATTGGCCTTAGCACAGCACCTTCGCCAGTACAAGGCGCCCACTTTCCCTGAAGATATTGTGGAGCAAACCATCGAAGAAACTGGTGGCAAGGTTGTTTCCCAAGTGGGTTTTCCAGAATCAGCAACCCCAATTTCTCACCACCCTGAAAAATTCAGACCCAAAAAAGCTGCTGTTTTGATCTGCCTCTTCGAAGACGATGATGGGGATCTAAGGGTCATACTCACTCAGCGCTCTTCTAAACTCTCTACTCATTCGGGTTAGTCCACTTTCTAACCACTCTCATGTACCAACCAGCCAAAGGTTGGTTAAGTTGGTTAAGCAACGAATTCGTATTAGTATTATTGAGGATGCGGGTAATCTGTAAGTGTTCATCGACCCCGTAGACATGCCGCCCCGACCCTTATGAACCACTGGGATTCAACTAGGTTAAACTTTTATTCATCCAAAAAAAAAAACCTACTCTCATCTACCACAATTTGTGTCAATTGAGCTTCAAGTTCTTTTTGAAATGTTTTAAATTTTGTTTTTTTAAAACAATTGCAATTTGGGTTCTTTGAATTTGTAGAGAATGAAGAAAGGGTTTGTTGTGTGTATTATTGTTGTTGTTATGATTACGCAGGTGAAGTGGCCTTGCCTGGTGGAAAAGCTGAGGAGGGGGATAAGGATGATGCGGACACTGCTAAAAGAGAGGCAAAGGAGGAAATTGGGTTGGAACCAGAACTTGTCAATGTTGTTACTGTTCTTGAGCCATTCTTGTCTAAGGTATGTGTTCTATTTGATATTTCATCGGCTGAAAGAACTTGGTAAAACTTTAGATGGATCTCTGTCCTGAATTGCTTGTGGTTGAAAGCAAAATTGAGTGTTCTCTAGTTATCTGTAATTAGGAATTTTGCTGTAGAATTTGCACCTATATAAAGATTATTCATGATGGTTGGTTCATGAGAGATGGAGGGTTATGATGTATGAATTGATGATTTGATAGAAAAATCTTTGAAATAATAATTTTTTTTTGAAATTTACCAGTGAATTTCTGGTATATTTTGGATAAAATCAAATTCACCATCAACAAAATAGAAGTGCAGATGAGCTACTGAGAATATTGTTAACCTTAACAAATTGTGATTGTTGTCTAGGATGTTAATTGTTTCGCCAACTGTACATATTTATGTAGCATAATGTGGTGGGGAATGGTCTTAAACAGAGTAATCAGACATATACCTTTTGTTAACAAAGCAAGGGTATAATTAGGATTTCAGAGGTGTATCCTATTTCTTGCTATTAGGGATTTGTATCTGATAAGGACAAATTGGTTAGGTTTCCTTTTTGTCTATATGTAATTATTTGTGGATATAAGAACTAAGAAATTTTACACTGAGTGATATCATTTGGCCTTTGTTCCCTATTCAAGAAAATTGCTAAAATGTGTTGGTCCCACTAATTGTGGAAGACTGAAAGTTGTGTACCATTGCATGTCAATTCATTGAGCTGGCTAGAAATTTCAATCCACAACATCAAAGTAAACGCTAAAACAAATGTCTGAGCACTCTTTTGTCTTCGTAGTTCATAGGTAACTTACTCTTTGATGTTTAGAGGACGGTTTGATTAGTAAAGGAATTTGACATTTATAAGCTAACCCTAGAGATAAATAGTGGCCTATTGCTCGGAGTAAACTTGTATGTGTTGCTCATTTGAGTGACAGTGTATACATTTACAACTAAACCAATGTTTAATCCTGCAAAGCTCATACACCAAATGCCTTGGGACAATTATCCTCTCGAGTTATCGTGAAGCCCGATCCCTTTTTAGTACTACAATATAATAATATTCTTTTTTGATTGATTTTCTTTGACAAACATGACATAATAATGAGTTCTTATTTGCAAAACTTGGCATATGATGAATCAGTTTGAGAAACTGGTTGGAAATTTATGGATTGGTAATTGCCGCAGATTCAAAACTGTACACATATGTCTAATATCTATAAAACCTGTACCTTGTTTATCATCTATTTGCATTGATGGTGGTGTTTAACTTTCCATTTGGACACCTTTTTGTTACTTTATTTCTTATCTGCTTCATATTATAACGGTTGAATGGAGGAGATTTTAGTCATTTTTACCTATCATTGTGTCATTTGTAGCACCTCCTAAGAGTAGTTCCGGTCATTGGCATACTTCATGACAAGCAAGCATTCAAACCTGTTCTGAATCCTGCCGAAGTGGAAGCAGTATTTGATGCACCTTTGGAAATGTTTCTGAAGGTCCTTGCTTAGTTTCATTTAGACCTTGTTTGTTCTTCATTTCTTATATCGCGTGTCTGATATCGTGACTTTAACCAGGATGAAAATCGGAGACAAGAGGAGAGGGAGTGGTTGGGAGAGAAGTATTTGTTACATTACTTTGACTACAAGGTTGGGCATAATAAATACCTCGTATGGGGTTTAACTGCTGGTATTTTGATAAGAGCTGCATCAGTTGTGTACCAACGACCACCAGCTTTTATGGAGCAGAATCCTAAGTTCAAGGTTCCGCAGGTTGTATCCAAAGATACTGTAATGCGTTGATCAATATTTATTGTTGTCCTTGATATTTGTTCTTCATTGTGCAAAAAATGTTCATAACAACTATAGAGTTATAGAATCTGTAGCAAGTGATTATATTTTCTAACAGAAAGGAAAAGGGTACCGTCTCATCACTTAGCTTTCATACTCCTGCTTACCGATTGCTATCATAAAGTTCAGAGTTTTGGACATTTTTAGTTTTGCGCATTTGTTTTATAGCTATTTCAATGTAACTGGAGGTTTGAGAAAAGGTAAATAATAATAAAAAGCATTCGTTGAACTAGATTCGATGTGTACCCGAATTAATCTCGACATAATTTAAGTGTTGTAATCAAACAAGTCCTAGAAGCATAATATGTTTTACCTCAGTTGTTTATTTTATTCTCCTCAAAATTGTTCCGAGTGTTGTGAGGGCTATCACAAAATTTTTTAGGTCTTTTACATTGTTTCATTTAGGTCTTTTTACATTGTTTCTGGCTGTCTGCTGTGTGAGTAATATTAAGTCTTGGGGTTGGTTTGGTGGTGGTCGAACTTATATGATTCTAATGAGAATCACATGACATTTTTTATTCTAAAATTGAGTACTCAAGTTTTACGATTTTTACATTTTAGTCTTTGAGATTTTAATAATATTAATTTATTTTTATTTTATAAAACAACTTTCAATTTAATCATCTTTAATATAAAACGATAGTAAAAATATTAAATTGAATGCCTTTTTATAATATTAGAGACTAATTTAATCCTTCTAAAATCTTGGACTAAAATATACAATTTTGATAACTAATTAGAAAGTTTACTCTCCTAAAATTACATACTTCATATAGGATGTTGAATTGGTGTTGGAAGACCTAATTGAATTTAATTTGTTAGTTCTTTGTGACTTATTGGTTGGACAAAACATAGTTGTCTGTACAACTTTAGTCATCTTATATGATGCTGTTGGAAAATCTTGGTAAACGGCAGATGACTAATATATGTACACGCCTTGTATAAATGCACCATACAACGGTACTATACTGACACTGATTTGTGTTCATATAAGCAAATGTAAAATTATATGGTCAGATGATTTTTGGTGTGCATATATATATTTAGCTGAATGGACAAATCATTTCATTTAAAAAGCTTAAATTTTTAACAAAATACTAGTCTTTCCAGAGCTAATAAAGGAACTAAATTTTATTGTTGAATGTCTAAATTTTGCTTTGTAATTTTATTAAGCTTGTCTAGCATAAATGACTTACCTTGTAAATCCATTTTGATTTAGAAATTTATGGGACTGTATTAGATTACAGAATCACAATTATCTTTAGAAAGACCATGATACCCATAACACAAAAGGCTAGGAATTTCATTTATACGCGGGATTTCTGAATTATGCTAATGTTAAACTCAAGGCAATGAAAATACCCTCTAGAAAAAGTTAAAATGTAAAAGTTGAAGTGGTACCATGTTATACCATCTTCAGCTGAAAACCTCATAAAATTTCTGAATTACAAATAAACCTGAGTCTATTGACTCCAAGGGATCCTTTCGGAGACGATGCCTCAAGCAATTAGGGATGACAGTAGCAATATCCTCTGCACTCACTTTGTCTCTTCCTTTGAGGGAAGCAAGAGCTTTTGCAGCTCTATTTGTTACTATGTCTCCTCTTAATCCATCAACATTCAACTCTGCACAAACCTTGGAGATCTTTACCTTGAGATCATGATCAATTTGAACAGAACAAAGAAAGCTCCTTGCTGAGGCAATTTGTTTCTGGAGCTTTTCTTGCTCCGCCTTGTAAGAACATCGGAACTCATTTGGGTTTTTGTCAAATCGAGCTCTCTCCTCCACAATCTTCACTCTTAGCTCAGCATCCCTTACAGTCCCTACTTGAGCATGCATTCCAAATCTATCCAAGATCTGTGGCCTCAGTTCCCCTTCCTCAGGGTTACCTGAACCGATTAAGATAAACCTAGCAGGATGTGAGATTGAAATACCCTCTCTCTCCACTGTGTTCCAACCTGATGCAGCAGAATCCAATAAGACATCTACCAAGTGATCATCCAAAAGATTAACTTCATCAACATATAGAATTCCCCTATTGGCTTTAGCTAGTAAGCCAGGTTCAAATGCCTTTACACCCTCAGTGAGGGCCTTTTCAATGTCAATTGTCCCACAGACTCTATCTTCTGTAGCTCCCAATGGCAAATCAACCATGCTAATTTTGGAGAGTACAACCTTAAGTTGCTCTCCTTTCAACACAGACTCTCTCACTTCAATGCCCATGTATTCTGGATCTTCTGGATCTGAATTATATGGGTCACCAGCAACAACCTTAATTTCAGGAAGCAAATCAACCAATGACCTAACAGTTGTGGATTTTCCTGTTCCCCTATCCCCCATGATCATTACACCTCCAATCTTAGGATCAATCACATTTAGTAGAAGGCAAAGCTTCATCTCATCCTGTCCAACTATAGCAGAAAACGGGTACACTGGCCTCTGGCTTTCTATAAAAGCAATCTTCGGAAACTGAATTGAGTTTGAAGTTGAAATGTTATTAAAACAGGGAAAAAAGATTGCATAGGCCAAATTTTATATTACTGTGGATTAGCAAAAGAATAACAGGAGCAAAGCTAAAAATGGCAAGCTAAAAAAGTAGATGAGAAAAAACTGAGAATGTGTGCAACAATACAAACGCAAACATATTAGTCGTTTGACACTCCATAGTCCATTCCTTATCAAAAGACACCCTAATGTATAAGTTAATCATAAACTATGATAAAATCTATCTATAAGGCCCTAAAATTATGTCTCCATGTTTCCTTTGCTGAAATTCATTGCAGGTGCTTAATGATCCATCTTCACAAAATCTTTTATAGAACTAATTTTGAATTTTGAAAACATTCATGTCATGAAACGCCTAAAATTGTTAAAATTGGAATATCCATTATCTACCTACCTGTTCTGCAGAGTTAACTTGAGTAGCAACACTGGGAACTGGGAACTGAGACCTTCCCTTGACGCCATGAAATCCAATTCTTCCACAAAACTTATGCCCACATATGTGCCCTGAAAACCCAACAAACAACAATCATTCAACATCGCTGACAATTACACACACTGCTTGCAACCCCCCACGTTCAACATCGGTCTAAAATAAAAAAGCTTATAACTTTAATCCAAAGAAACACCAGATATGAAATGGGTGTGTCACATACCCATCCAAAACAGACGAAAGGTTCCGATGAGGGTAAGAAAAAAAAAACAGTGAATTTTGTGTTAGTGGGACGAAGTACTACCTGTGGTTAGGGAGACAGAATTGCTGGAAAGGGAAGAATGGTGTGGTGAAAGAAGGAGGGCAATTGAAGAAGTTCTCAACATGGAAGCCATTATTTACTTTTATGCAGCAGTTGCAGGTGGTGTGTGAGGCTATAGATCAGAAGAGAGATCATAGTATCATACTATTTCAGTCGTATCTATTTCTCTGCTCTCCTGCTTTTTTGGTCATATCTCATTTTGCTTTTGTGAATTTTTTTAAGGATTTGGGTGATTAAATTTGGTCATTAGCATGGGACATCTGTGTCAGAGTATAGAAACATTTATTCCTATGACTATGAATAGCGTTCAGAGATATAAAAATTGGAGTATATTCCAATATTTCTTTTTCTGCTTATATTCCAATAATTTGATATGTTACATCTGACTTCCAATTTTGTTAAATGTAACAGAATCTACCAATAAAGTGGGTATAATTGTACTCCGTCTTTTAACTATGATATTATTGTTTGAATTATTCATAAAAAAATATTATTGTGATTTCTATGACTTGAAAATAAGAACAATTATCTCAATGTATAAGTTTTTTATTTTAAGGAGCTGTACTAATAAATTGATAATAAATTGTATCTTAGATTGATGTGATTTTATCTTTTGTGATTATGTTAATAATAATTATAATATTTATAACACTTCCCTCAAACTCGTGAATGAATATCTATCATTCCCAGCTTCTTAGTAAGACCTTGGAATTATTTTGTGGATAGTCCCTTAGTAAGAACATTCGTCAACTGACTTCGTGATGATATATATGTCGTTTTTACAAGCCCGCTATCTAGCTTCTCCTTAATGAAGTTCCAATCCACTTCTATATGCTTCGTTCTATCATGTTGGATAGAATTATGGGCAATGCTCATAACTAATTTGTTGTCACAAAACAGCTTCATTGGAGTTTTATGTTGTATCTTGAGATCCTTAAGAATGTTTCTTATGTTAGAGAATTTCATGGGGTCAGGCAGCGGAAACACATAGGATTTTAGCAATTTGTAAAACAAAATGTTTCAAAGCATCACATACAATAAAAATCTGTTTTAGGATTCTCTCTTATAGACGTGAGATGAGTTCCTCTATCGAAGCAATCTTAGTTTCGTCCTTTAGGAGTTCACATGAACACTCCCACCAGAAGCTGAACCTTTAAGTGTTGGTTCAGAAATACTTAGCCCTCACCACAGTTACGAGAATGTGTGTTTTTTTCTTCAAGTAGCAGCCTATGAGCATCTCATGCTCTATATATATAGGCTTAGGTCTAACTGGGAGCGGCATATAGTGATTCATCATTATGTCCGCATATTATTTATCATCGATAAAATTTATAAATGATAATTATTTTATATATTCATTCCTTCTGTCACAATATCCAATTTGGCCCAAGGTATGGTTGTCATCATCCATGGATAAATATCATATATTTATTCTCCCTAGCATTCATTTCTTTAGTCTCGCTCCATCAAGAGATCCATAGATATCACTCCTGTCACGTAAGAAAGATAAATCTCATTTACATCACTTACATCCCTCTACATAATTTGTTCATTACCTAATCACAACCTTTATGGCCATCTTATTACTAATGACGTTTAGCTGTATTAAAACAACAAACTCCTCATGTAGGAATCGTAGTTGTCACAGCCCAATTTTTAATTAAATTTGAATCGGTAATTAAACAGTAAAAAATTAAAGTTTCTCATAAAAATAAGAAATAAATTTTAGAAAATAGGAAATTTTATTCCGGTTATAGGGATATTTTTATTTCGTAAATCAAATTTAAAATGAGACTAAACGGAAATAAAATATGACAATAAAACGTAGAATTATTAAGGAACCCGTTATTTTAATAAAAAAAAGAAAAGAAAGAAGAAAAATCTTCGTGAGATTTTTCTCACGAAGCTTCCTGCTCCCTCCTTCACCACCTTCGTTCACCGCCATTTGAAGCCTATAAATAAGGCTCCAACCCTTCAAATTTCTTCAAACCAAAATACCTCATAAATCCTATAACCCTTCATCATCTTCTTCAAACTTCTAAATATCCATTTCTATATCTTAAAGCCCGTCAATTTTGCATAATAAGGAATTACTCAAACTTGAAGATTTGAAGAAATACAAAGGAGTTTAGCACAAAGAAGGCTTAGGGATCTTCAATTGAGGTAAGAAAGAGGAAATATGATATTAAATACATAGAAATTAAGTTAGAATTGCTTGTTTAATTGTTAATTATTTATAAACTCATATAGTTAGATTTTAATTTAATTTGAATTAAGTTGTGAAATTGATGTTAGTTTAGAATATGATATATGATATATTTATGATGTTGTATGATGATTTGGAATCAATTAATATGTTTAATTTGCAATTAGAAGTGATAAAACAACAAAAGCAGCAAAAACAGAGCTGCTGTTTTCATTCTGTAGAATCAAACCTTTTAACATCGGATATTTTCAACCGGTGTTAAAAACTGGAAGCGGTGACATTTTCTTAAATAAAAATGAGTTGTGGCATTGTTGTAAATAAATCAGAACGGTGGCATTTTTGTAAATAAATTAGAACGGTGACATTTTCGTAAATAAGACCAGTGACATTTTCGTAAATATGATTAAAAACTTAAAATAATGATTTTTTTTATAAAAATCAGAATTATTATTATTATTGGATTTATATTATCCTAGAGAATTTATCTTGAAATAAATAAATATAATTAATTAAATTAAATTCAAAAGTTTATTTAAACATATTTAAAGGAAAAAAACTCTTGTTTTTAAATTATTTTAGTAGTATAATTTTATATTATGGAAAATATGTTTCCATATTGTTTGGATTATGATATAAATATTATGGAAAATGTGTTTCCATATTCTTTAAATTATATATAAAGTATGCTTATTTGATTGCTATGATAATTTTATTGTTAAGATTAATTATATAAAGTAATTTGATAATTTAATCTATTGCATTCATGCATCATATGCATTGGCCGTTCAAAGAATCCGCAAGGAGGTTCTTTGAGGGGGTTCCCAGTGGGGGAACGCGCTCTGTTGAGCAACAGACCTCTGCGGTGGTTTTATACCACAGTCGTCTTAAGGGCTGAGTAGTGTGTCCTTAAGGGGGTCCCACGACACCTGTTATTGATATTATGTTGTTATCTGATGTTGGTGTTGCATTATGGGGTGCGGTATCGGTTGGATATCCGTAGAAATGTTATTGTTGGAAATCATTGCCTATGTTCCCACCAGAATGGATCCATCATGCATTCTCATATAAAGAACGAAAAATGTTAATGTAAAAATAATATAAAACACTTGTTTGGCATCTGCATCGCATAACATCCTATGTTTGTGTATGTTCTAATTTAATTTCTATTTATTTGATATTTTATCTTACTCTTTCTGTTACTTGTGGCAACCCTTTAGTGTATAATCAGGAAGACATGTGACAAACCGGATAATGCTTGATGTGGATGGATTATGAAGACTTTTGATGCTGATGCTTGATTGCGTGGCTACTTTGGCTGTATTATGTGTATACTATGTTTTGGTGTTTTATATCTTTATATTTTATAAGATTTAGGTGCTTGTTGTAAAATATAATATGTATAGAACTCTGATGTTTGGTATAATAATAAGAAGTTAATTACGTAAAAGGTTGCATACTCTAATATTATATAAGTAACCTCTAGAATCAGGTTATGAATCACTTGATAATTACTAGGTGAAAAATAAGAAATTTTATATGGTGATGATAATTATCTTGGGATTTGTAAGTTGGCTCCAGGGTGTTACAGTAGTGACTTCAGGTCAAAGGACTACATATATCACTATCATATTGAGAACCGTTTATGACACTTATGTAACGATCCATGCAACGTTCTCATGGAAGGTTTGTCCAATGCAACATAACTCTTAATGTGCACCATGTGAAGACTTGATATCTTCCATATTCATGATCCGTGAGATCAGATCATCAGTATATTCACACACTAGTCTTACTGTATTTACATGTCCCCATCTAAATACTTGATTAGGGACACTTTAGGTATAGTTCTCATATGACCTATTATTCCAAGGATAAGATTTAAAACAATTATAAAACTAAAAAGGCATATTTTATTGATAAGTACAAAATGATACATTAAAAACATAATAGCTCGTAGTACACACACTAACACCTTATCCACGGACCACAACAGCTCACATATCCCTTGGGCCATAGATTTGTATTCAACTTTTGCACTTGACCTTACCACAACACTTTGTTTCTTGTTCCTTCATGTCACCAAATTTCCTCTTAAAAACATACGATATCCTAACATGGATCTTCTATCAACAACTAATCCAACATAATTGCCATCTATGAATGCTTCAAGTAATAACTTGCCTTCTCTCTTAAATAGCAATCCTTTTCTAGGCTACATTTCAAGTATTAAAGAATTCTATTGATGGCTTGCAGGTGTCTCTCAAGAGAGTCATGCGTGAATTGACTAATCACACTAACAACATAAGCAATGTCAGGTTGAGTAAGGGACAGATAAATGAGTTTCCAACAAGTCTTTGATATTGGGCTTTATCTACAATTGGACTTTCTTTTTCACTTCCAATTCAGTGGTTCTGTTCAATGGTAGTTCCAACAACTTTGCACCCCAACTTTCCAATTTCCTAAAGTAGGTCTAGGACATATTTCCTTTGAGATATGAAGATACCCAATTTTGAATAAGAAACTTCAATCCTTAAGAAGTATTTCAATCTTCCAAGATCTTTTGACTCAAATTAAATAGCTAATCTCTTCTTTAACATATGTTTCTCACCTTCATCATTCCCTGCAACAATCATATCACCTACATAGACTAGAAGAAGTGTCAACTTACAACCATGTGAATGTTTTAAGAAGAAAGTATGATTTCTTTTACTTTGCATATAACCCATAGAAACCATGGCCTGAGAACCTCCCAACCCAAGCACGAGGAGATTGTTTGCCCATATAATGCCTTCTTCAATCTACACACATTGCCTTTTTTGGAATCACACCCAGGTGGTATCTCCATGTATACTTCTTCTTTTAATTCTCCATGCAAAAAGGTATTCTTCACATCAAATTTATGTAACTCCCAACCAAAATGATCTGCTAAAGATAAAATAATTTTAACCATGTTCGTCTTTGCCATCGAAGCAAAAGTATCCTCCTAGTTAACTACACATGTTTGAGTATATCCTTTCACCACAAGTCTTGCCATTATATCTATATTTCACAGTATAGACCCATATATATCCTCTGTCGTTTTATCTTTTGGCCTCTCAATAATCTGCCAAGTTTTATTTTTCTCTAGTGCCTCCATCTGTTCATTCATGGGTCAAACCCAGTTCTCATCTTTTAACACTTCACGTAATAATGTAGGGATCTGAATAGAGCCAATAACTGAAAGGAAACTCGAGTGTTGTATGGAAAGGTGGTCAGTAGAGACAAAATGGGAAATATGGTACTTAGCACAAGACCGTTTTCCTTTTCTCAAGGCAATGGGTAAATCATTAGTATTACCTATACTTACCTCTGGTTTGGACGGTTGAACTTATTATTAGACCAGGTTGGGTTTTGTTCACCTTTGATAAACCAATATAGGTTTCTTAACCCGAGTACTGTCTAGTAGGTGTCAAATTCTGCCTAAGTGCCAAGTTCTACTGATCTTGCATAGGCAAAGTGATATCCTGCAAGGTAAAGTGATAAAAAGGACTACCATTTTTCAGACTCAAGATTCATAGACTCAGACTCAAATTGGGATTCAATTTCCAACACATTCTCCCTCTGAAGGTGAGGACCGGAGTAAAAGGGTACTCTTTTATGAAAAGTGACATCCGTAGAGGTATAGATATAATGACTAGAAGGATGATAACATTTGTAACCCTTTTTATCAGCCGGGTAGCCAATGAAAATACATTTAAGAGCCCTAGGATCCAATTTTCCATAATGCTTCTTGTAGGCAGGCATGAACAAAAACAAAACATCCAAAAACACAACACTCTAAACTTCTCATAGTAGGGATGGAGAAGAAAAAAGACAAAACTTGAATACAATTGACTCCACCAAGAACACGAGTAGGTAACCTATTAATCAAGTAGATTGCTATGAATATTGTCTCTCCCCAATAAAATTTAGGAACTGACATCTAAAAGAGGAGAGCTCGGGAAACTTCTAAATGACAATTTTTTCTCTACTACCTCATTTTATTGAGGGTTGTCAACACATGTTAATTCATGAAAAATACCATTCTTTTTTAGAAACTCAGTGATTGATTCACATATTATGTTTCATTATTTGAACACAATCTTTTAATAGTCTTTCCAAATTGATTTTGAACCATATGGAAAAAGTTTCTGAAAAAGTGGTACAACTTCAGTTTTATTCTTCGTAAAAAATATCCAAGTTACTTGAGAATAATCATCAATAAAAGAGACAAACCATTTTGCACCAGAAATATTAGAAACAAAAACAAGTCCCCAAACATCAGAGTGAACAAGATGAAATGGCTCAACACTTTTATTATTATAACTAGGAAAGGTAGCACAATGGTGCTTTGTAAATTGACAAATGTCATAATGAAAAGACTCAATGGACTCTTTTAAAAATAAAGTGGGAAACAGAGACCTAAGAATACTAAAAGAAGGATGACCTAGACACTTGTGTTGAAGCCAAATTTGGGACATTGCAAAATCCAAACTTGCTTAAAGTCAGGGTTATGACACTACTTATCCTTCATTTGCATTTACCTTTGTGCTTTATATATAGTATAACCATCCTTGTTCCTTAGTAGTTCCAATCTTCCCCCCTATGGCAAGATCCTGAAAGACATAACGTGAAGGAAAAAAAGGTTACTTGATATTTCAAATCTTGGGTTAGTTTTTGAATGGAAATTAGGTTATTAGATAGTCAAGGAACATGTAACACATTATGGAAAGGAAAATGGGGTTTCAGGGAGATGGTTCCACTCCCAACAACTGAGGTATGGGACCCATTGACAACAGTAATATGTGGGGTAAGGGGAAAGGTGGAATAGGTAAGGAAACAATAGGGGTGGATGTCATATGGTCAATAGCTCCCAAGTTAACTATCTAGATATCCTCAGGCGTAGCACCAAAAATATTAAAAGAAAACATCTTAGAATTCTTACCCATCATTGCAAGAGAGAAAGTACTAGAGGGCTTATTGAAGGGCTCCATTAGATTTCTCAAATGCTTAACTTCAGCTTTAAGTGTTGGTATCTCCTCCTAAATGGGTGTCCAATAGTGAAGTAGTACCATGAGGGAAGGGTGAAAAGGACCTTCATCAAGGACTGAAATAAAACATGAAACCATAAGCTCTCAAGCAGTGGGAGGAGCCTAGCCCAGGACTCTGACCGCGTGCCTGTTGAACAATGAGTTGGCGACTCATAGGAAGTGGCTTAGAAGGAAGGATTAGGATAATCTTATTGATTAATTTTCTCCAGACCACCAGGAAAAGCATAAAAAAATGCTCGAATAGTATGATTCCGCTGGTTTGGATTTTCCCCACCATAAACTACCTAAGTAACCTGGCTCTGTCCCAGGCCTTTAAATCATGCAATTCAGCACCATCTCTTTCCCATGAAGTTTGGAAAAAGTGTCTAGTGTATAACTACTCCTTTTGTAATACGAGTACCAACACTCCTCTTGCTTGGTGGGCAATTTTCCAAATCTTGAAATATTTCTAATTTTTGGAATCTTGCTAGATGCCAAAGCAAAAGCTTTTGGTGGGTTTCTCATTCATCATAACCATCCTTTTATTCTCTTTATACCGAGCAATGAAAAAAGTCTCTGAAAGTAATGGGAATGTTTCCTTCCCAAGAATTTGAGCCTGAACAGGGCCATATTCAAGATTAAGTCCAGACAAAAAACTTGAAAATTCTAGACCTCTGAGTAACCCATGCAACGATGACAACATCGATACTATTCTCCAATTTTAGATTCTAGTGTTGATCAAGTTCTATCCACAATCCATTTAGATATTCATAGTAATTAGTCACCAAGAAAATACCCTATTTGGCACTAAAGACTCCATTTTTCAACTCATAACAGGTAGAGATATCTTGTTTCATAGAGTATGTTTGGCAAAGGTTGTCCCAAATCTCCCAAGTGGTTGAAAAAAAATAGTTCCGACTAATCTCCAACATCTTAGTACCCCACAACCATGTCATAATGAGAGAGTTCTCATCATCCCACGTCTCTAACTGAAGGTCTTTTTTAGTGGGAGCATTTCCTTCAATATGATTCAACCTCTTTCGGCCATTCAATGTCCTCCGAATAAATTGTGCCAACACAAGATAGTTTCAACCATTAAGTCGATTAGTAGTTGGTAATACAAAGACAACAAAATAAGACAAGGGTTTTCCTAGGGTTCTACCTCAATAGCGGCGGCTGCAGCCAAACGCCATTGAATTGCACAAAGGAAAGGCCAACGAGTCTATCAGTGGTGGTCTCGCCAAGTTCTGACAATGGTAGGACGGCGCATAGCTTACACGTGTGCAAACAACCAAAACATTATGGCGGCACATGGCAAAGTTTCTAGGCTTGGGTCTATAGGGTTCCACCGATCTTGGATTGGCAATTCACCTAGGGTGGTCGCCAGAACCAAAAAGGATTCACTAGTGATGGGAAGTAACACTGGCAACGAAAACCACAATGAAGGCATCTAGGGAAAACGAAAGCAAAGCCCCCAAGATCAGGGGCTTTGATACCAACTTGAAAACAAGAACAGATTGAATGAATATTTTTTCTAATAATCATCTCAATGTACAAGGTTCCTATTTTATAGGGCTATGACAATAAATTGATAATAAATTGTATCCTAGACTAATAGAATCCATCTTCAGTGATTATGCTAATAATAATTACAGTATTTACAACACTATGTCTTGAAGAACTAATCTTTGATTATTAGCTAGAAGATATAACTTTGATTTTTATATAAAAAAAACTAATGTAAAATAATCCTAATTTTGAAACTCAATGATATTTTATTAGTTTAAGCAACAAGAAACAAAATTAACAATTTTTTTGTAATATTAAAAAAATAATTTGATGTAAAAAGATTAAAGCACTCTCCAGTTATAGTATTTTGCTTGATGATTTTTTTGGGTGGATTTTTGTTTGATGAAATACACTTACATAAAAAATTGTCAAAATTAAAATGTAATAGAAAATTGGAGATGGAGGGAATAATTAGTTTTCACTTTAATGACAACTGACCACCATCAAGTATTTACAGTAAGTATGACAAAATATATAAAAGTTGACCAAAAAAAAAACAAAATATATTAAAATAAACAATATTAATAAATAAATTATTAACACAAGTAATTTTCATGGAAAGTAAGCATGAACCGTAGCAAACTAGCAAATAGCATATGGTATCAAATCACTGCTGCCGCCAAACATAAGTGGTTCGATACTCTTAACTCCTCAATGACCATGCCTCAGGCTTGCCCCAAACTTTCTCGTGTTCAAGAATCGAGAGATCGATCTCCAATTCGGAAGAAATGTATTTCCATCTAAGAGGGGTGAAATATGGTTGGCGCCAAAAAGGGATAATTGTAAGTCACCGCTTCAGCAAACCCGAAAACAATTGTAAGTTTCCTACTGTAAAACAGAAAACACTACAAACGCTTCCTGCCAAATTCAAAAAGCAAGTTGTGGAGATTCTACCAGCCAAGCCGAGTCATACAAGGTAACTGAAAAGCAAAGAATTTATATCTCATTTCTTTCTCAAACTGTAAGACATTATGAGTTTTTCTTTTTTGTCAAACACGAGTTGTTTGGATTTATATATTTATGTTGTCACCAAAAGATACGCTAGGCCTTTCAAGTATTCAACAATCTCTGATCCACCAAGCTTTGAACTTCCAAATACTCTATCAACAAAAGTGATTGGAACCTGTACACATTTCAACCTTAACTCAGATGTGAAGTGAATAATGAACAAGGTAATTATATTAAGAACTCTAAGCCATCTACCTCTCAAGTATCTGGGAAGGTGATGAGGGATGTATTTGACATGTTTTAAGAACAAAATGTACAAGTTATTTCAATCTTAATTCGTATATGAAGTGAATAATGAACAGGGTAATTATATTAAGAAGGCTTAAATATATCAAAGGTCCTTGTAAAATTTTGGGATTAGGATTAGGTCCCTATAAAAAAATGTTAGTATGTTAGTTTTAAGTCTTTGTAAATTTTTCCGTCACCAACATTAGCCCCTATCATTAAAATTTCTCCGTTAACTGCTAAGTAACAGACACGTGTCAAAATTAATAAAATAACTAATTAAATTAAACAGAAACCCCAAATTACCCCTGCCTTTTCTTTCCTCTCTTCTCTTAACATTAAAACAGTACCATAGGAGTTTCCTCCATCCAAATGAGAACCCCACCCACAGCTTCTCCCTCACAAGTATTCCCCTTCAACTCACTCCCTCAACAGAAACAAACAAACAAAACCCCCTCAATCTGGAAATTTTTAACTTAATTCCTGCTACTAATTGTAAAAAATCTAAGATTGAGGGACACATCTTGTTGGTGTTTGCTGTTGTCTCCTTTTGTGAGTGAGAGGGGTGGAGATGGGATGGTTGAAGGGTGATGGAGGAGGAAGAGAGGGAGCGGGAGGTGGAGGTGGAGGATTATTGTTGATTGTGAGAGGAGAGAGATAATGGTAATTTGGGGATTAGATAAAATTTAATTAATTTATTTATTAAATTTGGACAGGTTTCAGTACCATTTAACACTTAACTGATAAATTTTAACAGTAAGGACCATGGTTGGTAATGGAGGAATTTATAGGGACCTAAAACTAACATTTTTTTTATAGGGACCTAATCCTAATTTCCAAATTTTATAGGGATCTCCAACATATTTAAGCCATATTAAGAACTCTAAGCCATCTTCTCAAGTATTTGGAAAGATGATGAGGGAATGTATTTGACATGTTTCAAGAACAAAAATGTACAAGTTATATATCAAAAGAAATGATTTTTCTAATGTGTACCCTGAGATATATTTTAAACAATACAAAAATGGAAAAGTCTTATTGGAAACTATGTTAGATTTACATTGAAATTAGTCCAAAACTACATTATGCATAATTTCCAATAAAATCTTTCCATTTTTATACTATTTAAAATGTACCCTAGGGCATACATTAGAAAAACCACAAAAACAAACATGCTAATTATATTAAGAGTCAAGACAAATACAAATGGCAAGCACATGGTGTATGACCAATGCTATTACAGATTTAAATCAAGATCAAGTCTTACAATCAAGTTAATATTAACTATAGGCATCATGAGTTAAGCAACTGTACCTCTTCAATATGGTAGCCTTTTCTGGATGCTCGTACTATCATCTCCATTTGAAAGACATATCCCTTACTAACACAGCAACTAATGATATCTTCAAGCACTGATTTCCTATAAAGTCTACAAAGAACAACAATACATCAGTCTTAAATCTGGGAACCAGGGAGCAACCAACACTCACTAAACTGCTAATACCAATAATCAAGCTTTATACCTAAATGATCCCGTCAAATCTGAGACACCAGGCCATAAAAGTGTTTGTGCAAGAACATTAGCTCCCCTGCTAGTTAGTTTGCGCATCAGATTCCATCCATGCACACCACCACCTTTAACATAACGAGTACCTGTAACTATATCAGCACCAGTTTCCAACTGCTTTCTGAAATACAAAAGGGAGGGATTAAATAATAGAAGGTAACAAGAAAATAAGAAAGCAATTATTAAAAGCTTTCCTTACCTAATGAAGCTTGGCAAATATTTAGGCTGCAGAAAAACAAAACAGATCAGACAAAGAAAAATAAACAAACAAGAAAAATATTATTCAGCAACTAAAAGATTCTTCAAACTAAAACTCTGAAAGAGAGGTTCATCCAAATCTTTCTATATGACTTGAAAAAAGTGTTTTGGGCCAATGGCGATGAAAAAATTTTCTCTGGAAAAGTTGCCTTAAGCCATGTTATTATGTTGGCAAGCTGAGAACCACAACTGTATGGTGGTAAATAAATGGAGATTATTGACAACATGTGAACAGTATGGCTTACATGGTGTGATAGATCAGCATCCATGATGACAACAAAATTCCCAGATGCATGCTTCATGCCATGAATATAAGCAGTTCCTGCAAATTAACTACATCAAAGGCTAATTTATGAAAGCTACTTAGTACAAGTATCAGGAACATACCTAAACCCAGCTTCCTAGGCCGTGCTCTTAACAGCTGGAACCACAACAATGAGCATGGTTACTCTACATGATGAAGGGGGTGAGATGGACCCCCAAAAAATAGAATGGATCGTGGAGGATTAGTTGTGTTAGTTTCAATATGAAAATGCAATTTTTAAATGTCACTACTTACAATCCGATCTTCACCATAAACTTGCTGCAGTTGTTTTACAACATCCTGAGTACCATCAGGACTCCCATCGTCCACAACAATAATTTCAAAATCAGCATCCCTATATTGAATAACAGAACAAAGCATTCAAAAGGATGATTGATCATATATAGAGATGGTATATCAAAACTTTTCACAAAGAAAAAAATGCATTTTCTCACTAAAATTCTCTCTTTTTTGTTTTCAGTTAACATAGAAGCCATATATCACAAAATGATTACTATCTGTGTACAACACACACCTAGGAACATGCTTAAATTTCTCCAAATTTTAAAATACCTGTTGTCTTGTCCTACTGAGAGCCTGGCATATAAATAAATATCCATACTAATCCGGAATAAATGAAAAACAATTACAAAGGGGCAGACAGAATTATGAATGGACTAGTGGAGAGAGAAATTACCGTAGGTGCTTGAAGATGAGGTAAACAATGAGACCAATGTTGAGGTGCTCATTATATGTAGGAACAATGATACTGTACTTGTTCTTTGGCTTTTGATGTTGCTCATCCATTCTAATCTGCATTTGGATCAAATCCACGCAATGCAGTGAGTTCAATGAACTACCCAACACAAGCGCGCACACATAATACAGTAAAACATTGTACAAATGTATTACTATTACCAAGATCGTAAATCAGACAGTATCTGTTATCATTCATCATCATAAACATCGTAACAAAAACTCTACCAATGAAAACTTCCATTAAAATAATGCAAAACCAATGTTGCATAGGTACGGATACAGTACCAGTACCCGGTATGAATACAAGTACACGGTAGGGCGTTTTTCCAAAATCAAGGGTATTGGTACAGCTAAATACATATAAAAAAATTAAAAAATAAAATAAAATGACTATAACTTATTATTTAAACAAGATATAGAACCACAACCAGCAACCACAATATAGAGAACCACAAATCCCACGATGTATAGAACCAATCCTTGCTTCATGCTATACTCACGAGTCACGAAAATATAACAGCCTCACAATATATATGAAACTTTGTAGCATCACGATTAAAAATTCAAACAGTTAATCTAGATTAAAAATCACTGTACAAGTGTACATTAAATAAACAAAATATTCGCATTGAAACAAAAGTGAAGGGAGCAACATATGCAACATAGAACATAACATTTAATTGAGAAATCACGGTACAATACATTAGATTAAAATAGTTAACAATTTGGTACCTTTCCAAAGCAACACAGTGGAGGGAGCAAGACAACATATAAAAAAAATCCAACAAATTGATTGAAAATGTCAACTTCTTGAACACCTAGCAAATTTGAAACCACATATAGTCCAAACCAAACCAAGTAAAATAAAAATCAAACAAGTGTATTGGAATTTAAACACACATAGTCGAAACCAAAAAGAAGAGCCAAATACTTGTGCAGCACCCACAGAGTGTGGCAGATATGAAGCTCCCAACAATGAGTAATAGGCATATATTAGTTCAATTCAATTATAAAAGAAAATAGTAATGTAAAATCATAAGAAATCAAAGACCTACCAACAATTTCAGGATATCAGAAATAGTAGTATAGTAAAGCACAGTCTATCTACCAACAAATATTAACGCACAAGATCAACAAAATTTGTCCTACCAAAGCTTTAACAACTGACAGCAAATTTAACAACCAACGGCAAATTAATTAAACAACCAACAGCAAAATTTTTCCTACCAAAGCTTTAACAACCAACAGCAAATTTAAGTTTTAACAACCAACAGCAAATTCAGTTTTTTGATTACATAAGCAGGGCCTTTGCAATTTCAATTTTCAACAGTTAAATAAAAGAGGGAATGCACAAGAAGAGAGGGGTTCACCAACCGTGAGGCGCTCGAAGCTGACGAAGAGAGGGGGTCACCACCGTGAGGGGCTCGACGCTGACGGAAGAGAGGGGTTCACCACCGTCAGAGGCTCGACGATGACGAAAGAGACGGGTTCACCGTGAGGGAGGTGAGACGCGGTCCGAATGCAAAACCTGGAGGTGAGACGATGCCAAATGCAGAGCCTGGAGCACGAGATTTAGAGGGAGCCTGGGGGTGGAAGACGCAGATGGGAGAGGGAGGGAATGAAAATCAGAAAAGGGGTTCTTTGCCCTTAGTTTAGCCCATTACGACGTGGTTTTGGGCGTAACAATTATTTTTAAAAATTAATATACAGACCCAGGTTGAACCTGAGTAAAACCCGGTTTTTATTGGTTTTCCCGTTTTTGACTGGTCCAATAGATGACATGTTTCTCCCTTTCAGACCAGACAAGACACAGGTTTTCAATCTGACTAATCTAATTGACCGCCCGATCCGGTTCTAATAACACTGCACAAAACCACGTAGTTATGTGATTGTTAATAATAATTCTCAAAGAGTAGCTAGGAAATAGCCATGGCATACTCGATTTTATTTTAACTTTTTAACAAAACAATCAAACATGTATATGTGAAGAAACATGTTTTTCTCTTCTTTTCACGTAAAAACTATACTCAAACTAATCTTGTTTTTTGACTTTATATAATGCTTTTGGTGGAAACATATCCCTGTTAGAAGCATCAAATTGGCATGTCACTTAAGATAAAATCAACTGAATAGAAAGTAATAGAGACTAAGAACACTACAACGAGATTTGTCATTCACTTAATTCAAACATCAATTATATCTTTACATCTCACTCTTTCAAACATTAACACTTTTCATTTCTTCTTATATCTCCATTCCTATTATGTCAAGTTATCTATCACATATATTAATTAATTATCTATCCTTTGTTGCTATGTCTCTCTAGTCGCATACAACCAAAGGATGTCAATATTAAAAGAATTGAATCAAAAGGCCAATCAATATTAAAAAAGAGTAAAATAAAATCTCTAGGTTGAAAATTCCTATTTAAATTTTATGAAATTTTAAAATAAAACACAAAAATCATTATGTTAAATTATTGAATAAAATATAGAATTTTAAAAATACAACGGAATAGCTTTTTTAATGCAAAGATCTTCTTAAGCTAACTCACTAGATTCCTCAATAGGATTTTCTTTTTGATGGGGAGAGAAAAGTAATTTTTGATTTAACATACTGAAAACCATGATTTTCTTTCTGATTTTAAACCTGTTAGGATTCTCATTTCTTGATTTCTACTTATTTAAGTCTATATCACTTTTATCATTATTAGTAGTAGTTTAAAAGACTCACCAATATTACATCATTTTTATTGATCCCAATTAAATATAAATAGCTAATATAAATTCTATAAATAATATATTAGTCCATATTAATTATCAGAAAAAAATTTCTAACAATCTCCCATTAGGGCTTTATATTCATTTAAGTATGTATGTTACAAAATTCTTTAGTCATGCAAGTGTATGTTATTTACTTGTAGACTACCCTTAAACAATTTGATTCATCTCATAACAATATGATCCAGACTCGATACCAGTCCCTAATCCCTTATTTCCTCAGAACAGCCAATGTGGACCCAAAAGGTATCAACACATGATTTCACTCAACACATCGGCCCAAACAACATCTCACTTCCAACGACCGGAGTCATAGCCCTTGAGTGGCTTAATGACCAGAGTCAAGAGAAGACAAGAAGTTAGTAACACCGGTTAAAACCTTATCATTTGTCAGTCCTGTGTGATGTATGGACCTGTTCCAGCACACAAAATGAGGCACGACATGACATTCCTTCGTTATAAATACAATACACACCCTCATAAATGGTAAGCGCTTTGGTACCCATCTTATTAATCCGATATAGCCCCGATGTTAGAATCCGAACTGACTTGAGCGTGTATCTTTACATGTATCACCCCCCTTCGCTCGTCAACGCGTTGGGACGGATTTCAAAGCTCATCAAAGCTCACTGACACCGGCCCAGTTCACGAGATCAGACTGGACTCCCAAGGTTGACTTGTACATCAGAGAGTTTAGACACCGGTAGTGCATGGAGTACTTTACCCCTGCACTCCGACCAGATCAGTATTTATATTACAAAATTCTTTAGGCATGCAATTGTATGTTATTTACTTTTAGACTATCCTTAAACAATATGGTCCATCTCATAACACAACAGGGAACCACTATAGATTTCATCATAATTAAATTTGACTAAACTACAATGATCACCATAGTTGTATGTACTCGATGACATAAATTAAATATGGATAAGTGGCATGGAAATTAAATGCAATGTGATCTTAATCATGACTATTTCCAACTGGTACAAACTTTATTCTTTATAGAGATCAATTCAAAATGCAATATAAGTATTGCATAAAATAATCTGGATCAGGATGACAAATATCAACTTATTCTTTAAAAAAAATAGTTTGAACATATAGTATGAATGAAAGTCTCACATAAACCAAGGTATTATCAGGAATTACATCCATATGAACAATGTGCTCATGAAAAACTCTAGGCACTAAACCTTTAGTAAGTGGGTCAGCTAACATAAAGTCAGTCCTTGTATGTTCTATGGAAATTTGCTTATTTTGAATTTTTTCCTTAACAACCAAAAACTTGATATCAATGAATTTTGACTTGATTGTACTCATGTTGTTATTGGAATAAAAAACTGCTGAGTTATTATCTTCAACAACCTTTCAATGTCATCGACCACACGTAAATTAGTGACAAAATTTCATAGTCATATCCCATGGTTGGACGTCTTAAAACAAACAATAAACTTTGCAACCATGGTTGAATAAGCTATAATAGTCTATTTAACAGACTTCCAAAATATAGTTCCTTTAGCGAACATAAAGGTGTATCCTGACATGGAGCGTTTGTTGTCTTGACATCCAACAAAATCAGAGTCAGAGTACATAATGATCTTATGAGTATTATAACTCACCTTGAATTGTCCAAAGTGTGCAGGAAGAGAAATCAAAACTAAATGCACGAGCAAGTCATCCGACAACTCTAACTTTAGTGCTTTCAGTTTTGATGCAAGATTAGACATTTCCATAATGTACTCCCTTATGTTTCCCTTGTCTTTGTATCTCATAGATATTATTCGTCTTCTCATTACTGGTGAAATACTTTTCAACAGCTTCAAAGAAACCTTTAGCACTTTCACTTTCAGAAATAGAGCCTCGAAATACTTCTTGTAGAGATTGCTTCATGATCATCAGACAAATTTGGTTTGAGCGTTCCCACTTTTCAACCTTATCCTTTTTTGGGTTTTCTAGATTTGGAACAAGTTTATCAATCACACGTAAATGCGATCACATGGAAAATGTATGTTATGCACATGTTAAATAATATTAATTCATTTAATTAGTTTTCCACTTTAGTAACCAAGCCATGTAACATCCCGGATAATTTAGTGAAATTATGATGAGTGGGAAATATTAATAAATGTTTTAGAGAATTATTTGATATTTTTATGAGTTGTTAGGCAATTATAAATAATTAAATAGTATGGAAAAAATAAAATTATATGAGTGATTAATTCTAAAAGGATTAAATGAAGTGTGATTAGAAGAAGAGAAAAGTTTGATTAAAACTTTTAATGAAATTGTAAAGGAAATGGGGAAGTGACTGGCTGATGAAGTGACCGGTTGCCCCTGAGTGTTAAATAAAGGTTTCCTTCTCTTCCCTCATTCATTCACATTCACGCGAACCACTTCTTCTTTCTCCTGCGTCTGTTTCATTTTCTTCTTCTCCTTCCTTCATCGCTGCGAGCTGCATGCTCTGAGGGAGGACTCTGTCCGTGTCAAAACTTCATGAGAACCCCATTTCTGTGACCGTGGTTTCAAGGTGAGTCCATTGAACCATTTAAATTTGTGTTACCTCGTCTCTTTCGTTTTCTTTTTTGGACCGAATGGTCATGCATGGCGGGGTAAGGTTCTATTTTTCACTCCTCTGGTGAGTGTGAGCTCGAAAATGGTCTTTAGACTGTGTGGGTGGTGCGGCGTTAACGGGTTTTGCATTCCGACCCCGTAGGCAGCAGAATGAACACCGGTGGACCGATTGACGAAGCTGGTGCTGGATTTGGAAGTGAAACAGTGAACCCAACGCTTAGAGGACGTAATCGGCATCAGGAGCAGATTGTCGAAGCTTGGAACCGAGGTAAGGGGGTGTTCCGGTTATAATTAATTAGAATAGGACACACTTTGAGTCCGAGTCGTTGAATTGATTGTGAACTGGGTAAGAAATGATGTTGGATGAAGATTGTATGTGTATGAATGCATGTATGAATATGGACACCGATCGGTTGAGGATCATGTGTGTGTGGCTTAAGGTGATTATGAGTTTAAAATATTTGATGCTGTGATAATCGGTGTATAGTGGCAATGTGATGCCGGGCTTGACAAGCAGGTCGCCCATGTGATGAGTATGTAATGTTATTAATGGCCACTTTGTGATATATGAGAAAGGTGAATATGTATGATTGTGTGGTGTGGGACGGGCGACGGTATGTATAGCCCCTCATTTCCGGCTCCCATGGTTTTTGTGCCCAGTTGAGCTACCCAGTGGTCAAGCAGGACCCAGTGGTCGAGGTGGAGAGTCAAGCAGGACTCGGTGAACCAAGCAGGGTTCACGGGGTGTCAAGTAGGACCCACAACTGAAGGCCGATCCTTTAGTATCCGGATACTAGGCGTCAATTTTGTCTAAGAGTCAGTGGTGACATTTGATGAATTAGTATTGTGATGTGTATGTACTTAATTATAATTGCCGAATGAGAATTGTTATATTTGCTGAGTGAGTTGATATATTTGCCAAGTGCAATTTGATATATTTGCTGAGTGATTTGATATATTTGCCGAGTGCAATTTGATATATTTGCTTAGTATGATTTGATATATTTGCCGAGTGCAATTTGTTACATTTACCGAGTGTAAATTGTTATACTTGTCGAGTGTGCCTTGCATCCTGACAATAAAGCAATCGGACGGAGTTTATACTCGTATTTTGTTATTTAAATTCCGTTCTAGATTAATTATGATGCCAAACACTCACCCTTGCCGTGGTTTTCAATTTAGTAACCAGTGATAGGGAAGAGGTCGGAGCCCTGGAGGTGCGCCAAACGGAGAATTGATGCCAAGGCACCGAGTGATTTTGAATGAATTATGTGTGTAATATATATATATATATATATATATATATATTGAGTTTTCTGTGTGATGCTACAACATGATTGTGTTGAACTAATTTCGAATCGGTATGCCGACTGATGTGAATATAAATTTATGTTGCTATGTGATCGGTATTGATTTTCATGAGTGGTTGCTGTAACACCCTCTGTTACACCTTAATAAATTCTATGAAAATTTGTAAAATTTTTTTTTACCAAAGATATGATTGTTAAAAGGAAACTATCGGAATAAATTAAATACATCATTTCTGAAATACCTCATAAGTATTATTAAAACTTTATAAAGTATTTGTATATTCATCCGAAGAAAATAAACATTAAACATTATAAGAAAGAGAGGAAACTCCATGGCCCAGAAGCAGTTACTTATTAACATTATTTATTCATTGGACCACGGTATTCATACCGAGCTCCCTTTCTATAACGTGTTATATTTACTGTCGAGATTCTTCGATCCTTCCCTCTGAACCATCAATTTAAAACATGTGAAACAAAAACACGGAGAAAGGAGTGAGAAACAGAATATAATATTCTCGATTAAGACATAAGCAACAAAGGGTTTTCACAAACTAATACATAATAATATCAATCATAATCACATACACAATCAATTATGAATGCATGAATGTTATGCAATATCTTCATCATAACTTACCTATATATGTGGACCCTTAAATTTTAATTTGCACTGGGCCAACCAGGAGTTTACACTGTTCCATAAGTCCGGATAATAATAATATGAACAGCTCAACTGGCATGGAAACACTTAGAGACTAGTCAGATTGAGAAAGTTTTTATTGTGAAAGTACCCGACACTAGGGAGCTACCCCAGGTCCCCTGAAGCACCCTTTCACACCCTCTCATCCCAAGGCTCGTAATTAAGCCTCCTCTAATGTATCCTCGGTTTCTATAATCCGTCCCCAGACAATATTATTTCATTTCACTTTAATGATTCATGATGCATGAACTACTCGCGTATTGAGTTGGTTAAGACTTGTAGAAACTCAATTATTAAATCCCTTAAAGGTTTACAATATCATTTCAATAAACTGTACATTTTCTCAATTCTCTGAATTTCTGTCCCACAGAAATAAATTTGGTACAGTTTTCAAATCTCACTGAAATTAAGTTTCTAAGCCTTAAATATCTAAAAACTTTATCATATAAAACTTTACATAATCTTTCTCAAATTAAATCTTAACAAAATCAAATTTAGGAATCTCAATTATTTCCAAATATTTTTAGTTATTAAGTTGGAAAAAATAAAATAATTTTCTTTTAAAAAATTTTATTTTATTAAAAGAGAATAATTATTAACCAAAAATACTTAACATTACAAAATTTTTCTTTAACTCAAGATTTAATTAAATAAATTCTCATAAAATGTTTTCTTTCTAAAATAAATACTAATTTTTTTATTCTAAATATTGAAAATAAAGTTAATAAAAATAATTTCTAAGAAGGAATAAAAGATAATAAAATTTAAAGAGTAAGGTAAGAAATTCTTACTGAATTTTAGCTTTCCGTCATGCTCGCTATATGCTCAAACTCCATATCACAAAATCATCAATCAAAATCAAGCATTATCAATTATAACTAAATATCATCAATCAGTCAATCATAATCAAATCAATTAAATATCATTAATACGTATCATAATGCAAAATTTAATGATTATTAATATAGTCAATTTAAGTCCTTTTGGTCAATTCCTCGTATAGGTATATGTAAGTCCATATAATCCAATCCTTGCATAGATATTATTCAGTCCATATGGGTCATAATGGTGCAAGTCCTTGCATAGGTATAGTCCAATCCATATAGGTCATAATGGTCAAAGTCCTTGCATAGGTATGTTAGAGTTAGTTAAACCGGATATTTAATTTAAAATTTATTAAAATTGTTAAGTTAAAAAGTTAATATTTTAAAATAATAATATTATTAAATTTAAAAGGAGTAGGGGACTCCTCCCATTATTCTTATGTCTTTTCATATTATACTCTTATCTCACTCCCCCTTACCTTGAGTTGTTACCAAAAGAGAGTTTGCTTTGCGCCTCCGACTTCTAGAAATATTAATACCAATCTTATTTCAGTATAGGTATAAGACGAAGATTAAGATTAATACTTAAAACAGAAATGATAAATTTTGAATAGTGAATAGTGAATAGTGAATAGTAAATCATGAATAGTAATAGTAAATAGTAAAACATGAATAGTAACGGTAAATAGTAAATCATGAATAGTAACGGTAAATAGTAAATCGTGAATAGTAACAGTAAATAGTAACAGTAAATAGTAATTTACTATTTGAATAGTAATTTACTATTGAAATAGCAATTTACTATTGAAATAGTAATTTACTATTGAAATAGTGTTTACTATGCAGAATAGTAACTTAAAATAATATTATTTCCAGTATAATGACAAATTTCTAAAAACGATATGAAAATAACCCAAAAAAATATAAAAGAGAAGCATTCTTACCTTAGGATTTTGGCAGAACCTTCTCTCCAAAAACTTTTATTCTCTCTCTCACTTCCACCACTATCTCACTAGCACTACTATATTAAGAAAACTTAATCTGAAATTGTGAATTCTAAAGAAGAAATCCTTCGGTATTTATAGGAAAAAAATTTACTATGCATTCTATTATTTTAATATAAAAGTACTATGCATTTTTGAATTTTTTATTTCAGGTTACTGTGCACCTTTTAAAAATTTCGTACATGCACAGTGTTTTGCATAGTAACTGTCGGCAGAATTATTAAGCCAAATAGTAACCTTTCACTCGGTATATTTTAAATATTCAAAATGAGTCCTTTTTTAAATTTAGCGATATTATATCAATCCTTACTAATTTTATAACATGTAATATAAAGTTGAAATTTTAAAAATCTAAAATTTTCTGTTAATAAAAATTTATTAATACGTTTCAAATTTTTTTAACGATTGGAAAAAATCAAGATTTTTCTCAAACCGATAATTTTTAGATAAGTCTACTTGAAACGGATTTTAGAAAATTTTCTTATAATTTACATTCACTTTCTTATAAATATTTTTAATTTAAGTCACTTATATGAATTTAAAATTATTTAAAAAATATTAATTTATTAAAAAAAATTCCAAAATTCCAAAAAATCATAAATAATACGTAGATTAAAAAGTTCTAAAGAACCATAATTTAATTACTTCGAAATTTTAATATAAAAATAAAAATAGGGGTGTTACAGTTGCTGTAGTAAAGTCGATTACCGGGCGAATCTTGCCCGAGCGGATTCATTCTTGTCCGAGCGAGGGCCGATTGATTTGGTGTCTGTTTCGCTCCTGTGTGTATCCCTCGTCCCTTTCTGAGAGATCCTCTTCTGAGTGATTAGAATGTTTCCGAGTTAAGATTAGAATGTTTCCGAGTGAAGATTAGAATATTTTCGAGTGAAGATTAGAGTGCTTTCGAGTGAAGGTGAGAATGTTTCCGAGTGAGTTATGGCCGAGGGAGCCTCTTCCGAGTAAAGTAAGGTTAGGGTATTTTTCGAGTGATACATGACCGAGAGAACCTTTTCTGAGTGAAGGTTAAGCTATTCCCGAGGAAGAGATGACCGAGTAGACCCCCATTGCCGAGTGAAACCCCGACTTGTGAATTTTCCTTGTAGGTCTTGTTCGCTCAGGTTTGAAGTGTAGTGTTCGCTCAAGCGAGTCGGAACTCGCTTAAGCGACCTTCTTGAGTTTTGCCTAAGCGAATCAGGGTCTCGCTCAGGCGAATGACCCTCCTGTCTTCATTTCTCTTTCGCTGATTCTAATTAAATCCTATTTTGTTATTGAATTATTTCCGATCGGTTATTATTTTCAGTATGTTTAAGAAAAGTAAATATTATTTTATATTAAGGCCAAATTAATTTTTATTAAACGCGAAAAATCCATTGCGAAAATGATTAAACGGGTGTACATAAAAGGTAAATTGACGCGGGTCGTCACAAGCCATAACCCTAGCAATTGAACAAACTCCTAATTACCCTGGGAACTCAGAACACAAGAATGCAATGCATTGAAAAATGAGATACTTTGGTAAGTTTCAACTTACCAAATGAAGAATCGAATTGAAGGGGTTAGGTTTCTTTTCCACAACTCCAACAAACAAACAACACCCTGACAAACATGAATTTAATTTGAGGTTGGGTTTAAGAAATCAAAGAAAGGTACTAAAAGGGGCTCCTAGTTCTATACCTAGGTTAGGGAGAAAAACAAGGAAGCTTGCTTCCCCCTTAGCTCTTATGCATGTGGATGAAGAAGGTGGAAGAGAAGGAAAACCTCTCCTTGGCTTAGAGTGAAGATCATGATGAGGTAAGGGGGGTTGGACACGGTTTTGGTGTGGGAAGAAGAAGAGAAGAGAAATGTTGGTGTGGGTGATGGTGAAGAAGAGAAGGTGTTGTGATGGAGGGGGAGAATGAATTATGAGGTGAGTAAAGTGGTCCAAGGACAAAAGAATATATGAGTCTTTAAGTTTTAATAGGTAACCAATACATTTAGGATGTAGTTGGATTCATGAAAGAATTGAAACTAATTTCGAGGTACATTCCTCCAACAAGAATTTAAAACTATATTTTCTTTATTAAATTTAAAATAAACAAAAAAAACTAGACCATATTTCTAACCTGTCCGAGATCGGACCAAACATATAAATATAATTGAATTCCTAAAAATAGGATGTTATAAAATTCATTGATGACAAAAAAAAATAAAGTATATAAAATCACTAAAATAGAGTTTGTTTTAAGTAAATTATATAATACCGCTATAAAGATAAAGTAATGGTTTACTTATTTACTAAAATAAAGATTTTTTAGTTGTGCAAGTTTGATTTTGCGTAAACTAGTTTTTAAAATTAATTTAAAATTAAAATTAATATAATTTTTCATGAATAAAGGTTTAACACAAAATGCAATTATCTTCTGATACTTACATGATGCAGAAGGTTGTGCAACTTAAAATGACGCTTAAAATAAACTCTCCTTCGTTATTTGTTACCCGCCTTTATGAAATATCGAGTTAGAAGCCGTTAGGATTTAATCTTCTCCATTCTCACAGCTTCCACGTTCATTTTCTTTCGAGTCAAAATCTCTCATCTCTCTTCTCTTGACTTCATAGCCCGACGAAAACTCTTTTGCTGTCGATCGTCACTCCCATTCTGTTGCAGCTAATGCAATTGCAAATCCCTACTCTCTCAAGATTTTCATCTCACATTTTCCGTTCCCGCCGAGTCCACCAGGTTTCTAGGATATGCAAATCACACATTTCTTTACGGTTATGAATATTTATCTTTGCGAATCTCAAAATTTCGTGTTTGTCTCAATTGCAATTGCCATAATTTTTTTGTTAACTTTACTTTCTACGAAGTTCAACCAATGCCGGTCATTGGAACAGTCATAGATTCGTGTAATCTTGATTTGTGACCAGTTTGTGTTTACTTTTAACCAACTATATTGTAGAATCGACATCTACTTCTGATTATTTTCAAATTAATACCGGTGATCGGAACAATCATAGATATATCAACTGTAATTGGTATATCTTATTGGTTGCACTACGATTTACGATCAATTGGCGACCATACTCTGGCTGCATAAAAAAATCTTTGCCCTTAACTTATCCTAATTCAGAAATATGTTGTTCACTAGGATATCCATTATTGTTCTTTCTCTTATTCTTTTATTCGTGTTAGTATAAATGAATTTGTATATTGATACCTTATTATCATATATTTTGTAACCAGCGTGGCCAAGAGAGTTGTCTTATTGATGTAACGTGTGTGTTTTTCTTTTTCAGTTTTCCCCCTCTATCATGGATAATGTTTGGTGTTACTTTTGTTGGTTATTAGAATTGGAATTATACATGGACATTTTTATTCCCTACTTAATTTGAACATGGTACTTTTGTCCTAGCTGAGGTGTGAATCAGAAATTTTGCCAACCTCAAGGAATGGCAGAACAGCACAAGGCATCCTCACCTGCAGATTCAAAGGAGAAAAATCCATTGCTAGGTTTTTCTCTATTTTGATTTTTACTTCTACGATGTAGCGAGTATAACAAGTAGATTCTTCCTAGTAAATTGCATTAAAGAAGAGAATGAGAGGAAGGCATGGAGGATCTTGGGATTGATTGCATTTGATAGTGCTTTTAGTTATTGTATTTACTACTAGTCGACACTCAGCACTGTTTTGGAATTTTTGTATGTTGATGGTTCATAAAATTTAGGGAAGCATTGTAATTTATAGCAGTTCATTTATAGCTTTTAATGTGAAGTCCTTATTCCACCCTGAGTTTCATGTTGTTTCAGTTGGAAGTCAGGACCTTAGTTTTTCCAAATGAAATACACTTCCAACAAATCTCACCATAGATTATCTTCAATTATAAATGAAGTGAAGTAATGAACACTAATGTTTTCAGAACTGGATTAGTCATTGAACCAGTGAAGGTACTAGTTCAAACGAACCATAGTTAAACCGGAGATCAAACTGTGATTGAACTGGTAGTAATAAAGATTTGACCTGAACCTGTCACCTATTCGGTTCACAGTTCCGGTTTTAATAACAATAGTGAACACAATATTTTAAAGACAAAAAGTAAAGAGAAGTCAGTAGAGTCAAATAAATGAGGGATACTATTTTTATTTTTAAAAATAAAACATGTATTCCTTTATCCTAAATATTGATCAAGATTCTTGGATTGGATGTCTTGCAACCTCTTGTAAATTTGTGAGACTGCATTCTACCCTATTCCATGGGATACCCAGATATTTTTATTTTTCTCTTCTTCTCTTGTGGTTGTTTAAAATGACTTGACCATTACCATTTTCTTTGCATTTTCCAATTCAAACAGATGGTGAAATTGGAAAGGGATTTCTTAGCTCCTGGAAATCCATGTCAATGGCAGATGATGATGCAATGGATTTTAGCTTTGACACTGTTTCTAAGGGCAAGAAAAAGACATTTGACTTTGAAAAACTGTAAGTCTTACCAAAGAGCTTTGGTTATGCAAAGTGAAATATGGAGAGCAAGGATGCTGTTATTGATTTCATTCTGAATCCTTCTGTGTTTTAAAATGATTTTAGGTCAGGTTTGATGATTAGTAATTTGTACTGGAGAAGGGTGATATAAAGAATTAAGTGTTCATTATTTTGATGTTTTTGCATATCTATTGTGATTATGATTATGATATTTTATATAAAATAGTGTTTCTTTTAGCACTGATTACCTGGATATACATATATGATATATGCTTATGTAATGCAGTTGTGAGTTTGAAGTTCCTAATTAGTTGTGTTACAAATACTTTTTGGTAGGGACATGAATTTTAATCTGGATGGTGAGTTCGACAAGATATCATCATTTAAGTTGGACATGTCAGATCTTGATTTTACATGCTCACCCAAAAAGACATCCCGGTCTAAGGATAAAAAGGAAGAAGTTTCCGGTTCAAAAGCAGGGAAACAACACAGCTTTAATTTCAGCTTTGATTTTAATGAGTAAGTGGATGAAAATATTCATAGTAATGATCATTTAATGCACAGATATTTAGTTTTTGGTTTCTGCAACATCAATGTGAGTGATTTGAAGGTATAAATCTATTCTTACACTTTTGTGTCTTTTATTGGGATAGGTTGGATAGCTTCAATCTTGATTCAAGCTTAATAAAAGTAGATACTGGTTCCAACAGTAATATGACAAAAAAGCAGGTTACTACAGAAGGAAGTGATAATGAAGGTGCTAAAATGCATAACACCAACGGTGATGGTGTTCACGCATCTGATGATAGCATGTCTAGGAAATCCCCTGTGTCTGAGAAGCTAGAAATATTAAAGGTTGGGACTTCGGTTGGTAGCCTAGGGAATCTAGTTTCCGAACAGGATGGTTCTGTTTCTGAAATTTCATCCCCCGGGAATCTTGACATGCCCATTGAGGATCAAAATTTTGATTTAAGTAGACATAAAATCACCAAAGAAATTGATCAAGAAAGAGACTTAACTGAGAAGACTAAGTCAACAGAATCAAAATCTGGGCAGGTTATCAATATGGCACCTTCCTGGTTGGCATGTCAGAATGATTCAGAGCAGGGCACTACCTTGGACTATCAGACAAAGGTTTCTTCATCTAGAACAAGAGACGTTAATGTTTCAGGAGACAAACAAGAGGTTAATGATAAGGCAATGCATGAGCATACAAAATTGTTCTCTTCTGGAACAAGAGTAATTAATGTTTTAAGTAATATACCGGAGGCTAACGATAAGGAAGAATATGTAAATGCTGATGGTGTAGACTTACAATTAGAGCATTCATCTCCACCTCACATCACTAAGTCAGATGGCAGTGTTGGAGAAGCAATTAATCTTGGTAGCAGTTCCCAATTAGTTACTACTCAACAAGAAAAGAGGTATACAGGTTGTGAAAATATAAATAAAGCTGATGCATTGAAGAAGATTCCATGTGACAATGACACCAGAGAAAACAAAGAAACAACTTCGGAGTGTCATCTGGTTCCAGAAAAAAGGTCAAAATTTCAAATTATGATGATCCTTTCTATTATCATGCCATAATAAATATTAGTTTATTTCTGTTATTAGCCAAGTTGCTGAAAATACTATTCTTAAGGTTGCAAGGACAGGGTTTTTATATAATATTCCTCACAATTTTCACTCATTTTGTGCAGTAAACCTGTAGTTGATAAAATGATGCTGATGAAAGATAAAAACCTCATAGATGTGCAGTCAAATATGTTCAGTGCTCCAGAGGACAAAAGTTTTTTAAAACAACCTTCAACAACAGCTGGGACAAAGGGTATTTCCTTTAGCAGCAAAAAAAAGAATGGTGACATGCATCTGGGGTCCATCGCCCAAGCACAGTGCGTTATGCTTGCCATAACAACTATAGTTATTGGCCTTTAAATGGTAGAATGTTTCATTTCATTTATGTCCCTCAACAGGGAAAACCTCAGATCAAATGACACAAGACTTGGAACTAAATTGGTTAGTGATTCCCTCAGTGGTTCCAGCAAACTATTGAGGGGCGCGGCAGTATTGCTTGGTCACAAAGATGATCCTAAAAGAAGTAGCAATACCGGGTAGTTCCTGGACTTCTGTAATACAATAAGTTTCTTAAGTTATAATCACTCTTTTGCCAGCTGCATAAATGATATTTTTGCAGAAGTTAGGTTGTTACTTCCTTGTAATGACTATGGCTGTTACATCTGATCATGATCAGGGATTCTGATGCTATGCTAAGTTCAGGCGAGTTACCTGGAAATATACAATCATTTCATGAAGAAGTAAATAAAAGCAAGGCTACTTTTCTAGAAACTGGCATATCAACTAAAGATATTAGTATGTTGAGGTAAGGCAGCTGCTATTGAGTGTTGACTTTGTTTACTCAAGTTGGTGGTAGAACTAGAAATAATATGCCTGAATCCTGATAATATTATGTGGATAAGACTTTGTGTGGTTGGCTTTGCTAACCTACAGCAGTATGAATTGAATTGGTAATATTTCTTATGCTTTTATAGCCAAAAGACATAAGAGTTTCATTAGAACAATTATAACATTTCAGCTGGGTCATGTTAAATTCCATGGATTGAGCGAAAGAAACTAATTGAAGAATGGGATCAATAAATATTGAAGAGTTAGTTGATGGAAGAATATGTAGATATTGCGACTTTAAACGCATTTGCATCTCATTCCCTACAGTCTCTTCTCTTGTCCATGCGGTTCTTAATCGTGGTATTTCTGGACATGGTCTCTTACTGATATGATAAAAAAAATCCGTAAGATGTTTCTCCGTGTTACCTTTGAAATATATCACTTCTAGGGTCTTCATCATCATCATTGGCCTTTCTTCTCACTAAAATTTAATAGCGCTTAACTGTTCATCAAACTTATTTCCTTTGTGTTGAGATCCATTATTGATTACAACATTGGTATCTGGCTCTTACTGATATGATAAAAAAAATCTGTAAGATGTTTCTCCGTGGTACCTTTGTAATATATCACTTCTAGGGTCTTCATCATCATCATTGGCCATTCTTCTCACTAATATTTAATAGCGCTTAACTGTTCATCAAACTTATCTCCTTTGTGTTGAGATCCATTTTTGATTACAAAAATGGTAGAAGTAGAGCTTATAAAGGCTTAAGCAATCCTCAGGTAACTTTGGGGTTGAGTTAAGTCCAATCTAAATTTGAGACTTTCCTTCAATTTTCTATAATGGTTTGATGTTTAGTTTACAATATTAATTTTGGGGATCACTTACCATATACTTTTAGTTGTAAAAAACAAAAAATAATGCTGCTAACTGTTTAATTCATTATATTGGACTCTAATATTTACATCATTTTAATTATCTGAAATTCTGGAAATTACTACTTGGGTGTAGTCGTGTAGAGAGATTGTTTTTAGTTGGATCTTATGCCTTTCAGAAGTCCTTTGGGATATAAGATAACATTGGAGCATAATTTGCCATTCTTTATGGATTATTGCAGTTCTCAAGTTAATCCTTCTGGTTTAACAGAGAAGACAGCTAGAATTACTACCCAGATATCTACTGAAACTTCGGGCCAGTGGCTCTCTCAGAAATCAAGGATCGCTTCCATAGAAGGAAATAAAATTTCCTCTGTTAAAGCGTGCAAGATAACTCCTGCTCTTTCAAGCTTAAAGACCTTAAGGTCTGCTGCTGAGTGTAGTACTTCCTTCTTCAGTCAGCTGCTCACTTAATTTCAAGCAAGGAATTTTCAAAAATGAATTTTTTGTAATCTCAGGAACATTGGAGTTAACAGGGTTCAACCAACTTCTTTACACCAAAAAGAAACAACCTCGTTAGTAAGTTCTGGACAAAGCATGGAGTTACAGGGTATCATAGCATCAAAGACAAAGAATGGACATCCAACTGATAGTGGTGAAAATCAGAAGTCTTCAACCCCATTTTCCAAGCGGAAAACGATTGAGGTTTGACATCTTTAAGGACTTTTTTCTCCTTTGAATGATTGATGAAATCAAATGATTACATGCCCACAGGCCACAACAACCTATGTGGCTATGCCCTGTCTCTTTATTTTATATTTGTTAATGGTCATCTCCGCAAACATCTTAATTTAATGCCTCCAGTTATGCACTACATCCATTCACATGAATGGAATGACTTTTTTGTTTCTTCAAAGGAAAAAAATAAAGATAAAGAGCACATAAAGAACTTCATAACCATATTATTGTAATATATGGAGATATAGTACCTCTGCGATGAAAGGAACATTTTAAAGAAGTTCTTAGAACATCTATAAGACTCATTTCCACAGGTTTTGGAAGATTTTACCTCCATGAGGCCCCTAAAGCGCCCATCTCAGTCTCCTAGTAAAAGCAGGTCCTGCAGAACAATTTGATTGTTTTACTTTCTCTGGACAAATTTCATTGATTCCTCTGGACAACTAACAGAGTTCTTAACAACTGCAGAAATTCTAAGGAATCTTCAGAAGTTGTTGTTGGAGAGGTACGTAATCAAGGCTTGGGGATTATTTTATTTATGTGTTATATTTTGATGAATGTTTTTTATGATAAATGGAAGGAGGCTTGGGGATATTTAAGTGTGACAATTGTCATACTAGTTTCTTTTTCTATACATATTACTGAAATTTACTTCCATGGAAGTTAGGTAGAGTTTAAAGTGACTGAAGTGGAAATACCTGATTCTGTACTCGTGGAAGATAACAGCAATGTTGAAAAGGCTGAAGCATATATGAAAGAGCTTGAAGATGTAAGTAATCTGAACTTTTTTGTCATCTATGGAATTGTTTATAAGTTTTATGTTAAAATTATTCAATTTACTTGGTTATCAAATTCTTACGGAAGTGTAATTAAGCTGATATTAAAAAGCATAAGGTAGTCTGATCTTGAAAGAAATTTTGTATGTATTCCGGTTATAGTTGAATTAATGTGACACAAGTTACAAAGATAAATGAATAATTGTGATTTGTTATGCCACAAAATCCAATGTCATCAGATGGAAGTGATAACTTTTCACTCCCTCCCAACCATAGTTTCCTTTAATATATGGTAATAGTCGCCTTCCATCTAGTATGAACAGAGACATGAAAAAGAAACATGATATTTTCTGTATGCTATGTTTATGGTACCACTAGAAGTTTAGAACAGTCAACTTGTGCTTTGCGAATTGCAATTTGCTAGGACAAATAAGAAGGCAACCCACTTTCAATAAACGTACGCAAAATGCTACCAAAGTAAAGGAAAAATAGTTACAGTAATACCGATGTTTGCTTTATTTCAAGCACTATATAAGACATTTTGAGTACCAAATTTTATGCGGACCTCAAAAAATTCAGATTGATGCATGAAAATTAAAAATGAGTTTTTTTTTTTGGTGTATCATGTAAACAGAATACAACAACTCACATTTTAGAATTTGAGGATACATATTATTAGGACAAATGACTATGTTGGCCTGTGGCTGATCAAGCTGCATAAGGAAGGATACTTATAACCATTTATGAAATCATTTCCTTTTGTACAATATGTTAACTTTATACACATGTTTGTTTTTTTATCAGCAAAAACAAAAATAAAATTAAATAGCCAAATACAAGGGTACCTAAAACGATATATAGAACTAGGGGTTATTATACTAATAGTGGTTCTCTATACCTTTATACACATGTAATTTGAAAATATTTTTAAATTGAATACATTTTATATCAGTTTTAATGGTGGATTTTTTAAAATGTGATTTCTAGCAGATTTGTAACATGCTGAAAAAGAAGCACGGGGAAGCAAAAGAATTATTGGTTCGAGCCATTGTTAATGACAATAGCTTGCTGATGCTTAATCATCCCATTTATGAAGAAGAAATATCCTTCTGTTCTTTTATTTCATTTCCTCCAAGTCATTTTAATTGTACAAGTAGATATTAATGCAGGTTATTTCCTTGACATTTGTGAACATTCAGAAGGTTCAGAAATTTGCCTCCCAATTGATGGCTAAGGGGATTCAAACCTGATAAACTGCAAATCACTGCATTCGGAGGTATGAATACATACAGATCTTAGCAATTTATCCTATTTTGCACAATAAAATTTGTCAGGGGATTCATAATCTTTGCATTCAAGGACCGCAATACTTGTATTCCTTCACTATTTGTCTAGACACACAAACCTTTGCCATTTCCTTTAGATGAGAAATTATAGAAAAAATATTGTTATTTTTGTCTACTAAGGTTTTAGGTTGTATAAATTTTTATTGTGATTCATGTCTCAGTTCCACTTTGACCGTTAATTGTTATCTTACGTATGCCATATTTTTGTTACATGAAACTAGAAACAACCAAAAAACTAGAAGTTATTGTTGAGAATTGGAAAAACATCCCAAGAAGGTAACTTCCAGATCCTCGGCCACAATCTCATCTAACAGCCTTTCTATCTAACACATCTACAACATTATTCAGCTCTCTGGAAATATGCTCACCACTGACCTTCCACTCTCTTTGAAGTAAGGGTCTATCTAATATTCAGAATAATCTCCTTATACCAATGAATAGAATCTAGAAATATCCTCATTACTCCCAACGACATTAACAACTTCAGCTGCATCTAGTTTGCATAACAATCTCACGGATCTCCATCTCCCAGGCTATACTTAAACCTGTTTCCAAAGCACACAGCTCAATCTCCTGCTCCTCCATTCAGAGAAAACCCATTCATCCATCTTCCCACACTATCTCTTAGCACGCCACCTGCTCCTATACAACTGTCATTTGGTAACCAGCTTCCGTCTACATTGTGTGTTACTATGCTCCCCGGTCTAAGAAGAAAAGGAGTAATCACATCAAACTTTCTGCATTCAGCCACCTCTATTAGAAATTTAGAGCTTGTCTAGCCACAAACTGTGGAGTGTTCAAGGACTACTCTCAAAAATATAATTATTCTTCCACTTCCGAGGCCCACCATAACGCTGTTGAGAGAGCAATGACAAAACAAAATGAACTATGAACAAAAAAAAAGGAAAATAAAAATAAAGAAGGAAAGAAACTAGCTCTTTCAGCCAAAGCCTTTTATTGCTCGTCTTAGATGATTTCTCTTTTTAGAACAACAGTGAATGAGAGGGAGAGAAGCGTGGGATCAAAGTTTGAACCCTGCTTCCGATGATTTATGTCTATGCCCAGCACAGGCCTTACAGGATCTAATGTCAGACTTTAGATGTCTAGAATAAATGATGAGGTTAATTGACCGTTTATGCGTACTAAGCGAAAATTTGGATTGGAACCTATTGCACGTTGAGTGGCCAAATTAAAAGAAAAACGAAATGTAACCTGAGTTTTGTTAGTACTATTTATAAGTTATAAAAATGATAATGGACAAATCCTCCATGACTAATTGACTATTTTCCTTAACATGGTCATTTCAATTTCCGAGAAGGTAGAAACAACCTAGCCATTCTTCAGATAGAAACACATTGTTGCTATTATTTGTGGAATACGAAATCGTTCCCAAACTATGCAACCCCAAGAAAGAGCGAGGCTCCTGCATATCTAGCAGCGTATTAAGCGGAAGAATGTTAGCTATAGATCTTGAATAAATAGTTTCTTTTAAATACTCTGTTATTTGATGAGATTCCTAATAACCTAGCTAATTCCTAATTGCATGAAGTTTCAATTTAAGCATCAGCATTTACTCCTGCCTTGAAGAAGGAATACGAGACCATGTAGTAAAATTAGCAAGCTTGTACGTCAATTAGCTCAAGATAAACATCACAAAGAATAGGCATAATTTAAGCAGCTAAATTGGCAAGCATGCTTGTTAGTTAGCTCCAAAAGAGGTTTGACACAGTAGTCACCATTCATGGTGGGACTCTTTCGAAGGTCGAAAGGCAACATGGTTACACGGCAAGAGATGGGATACTCGCGAGACTAACCTTTTTCATTTTCGTAAACGACATAGAAACACATTCATTAGGCAACAAATTGACACTATCGAGTTGAATGATGTGGTTGAGGATTGAACAAAACAATTTTGGCTCTCCATATATATCCAAAATATGTCTTTTTGGCACGTTCATCCAAACACAGATTTATATTTAACGCACAACGACAATAAAACCTTTTGACGATTAGCTGAAGTGCTCACATAGATACAAAAACAAATTGCCCGACAGACTCAGACAAATGTTTTTATGCCCTTGGACTTCCACTCGGATTACTATGATATAAAATAATAACTACGAGCACCTGGTGCTTATATATATGTGTTACCTCTGTGCTTGGATATAGCAAATCTATCTAGCAACCTTCAGAATATTGCAGGGAAAATGGTGAGACTGAGTTTCTGTTTCTACACTATGCTCCTGTTGCTTTCATTCTCCTTATCCGAGGCACGAAAGCTGAGGAATCATGATCCATTTTCTTCTCAGTTCCGCCATAGCTCCCTCTTCTTTAGTACTATCAAGCACTACCTTCATCCAGGATCAGAAGGCAGAAGCTTAGCCGAGACACGCGGTAAAATATTGGACAAAAGTGTTAAGATCCCGTATAGCATTGGGTTCAGAAATAGCAATGCAACTAGAAGACAGTACTACCAACCCCATCGAGTGAGCCCAGGAGGCCCGGATGCACACCATCACTTCAAGATGAGTAACACACCGTAACTCAGAAAAAAGGAGATGAGTAATACACCAAATTAGTTCATAAAATTATGAAAATCAATCAATTTAGTCTTTAAAATTACAAAATTATCATTTTAGTCTTCAAATTTGACAAACACTGATGACTTTAGTTTTTAAGTTTCATAATTTTATATAATGGAATAACTACCGTCGTTAACATCAACAACCAAAATGATCATCATAATTGAAGTACTAAATTGATAATTTTATAATTTAAAACTGCAACTCATTGATATTTATAATTTTAGAAATTAATTTGGTGTATTACTCTAAATAGCTGCAGCGGAGGACAAGGGAGAAGACTGATCCACCGTGTGTTTTGAGTTTTGCAAATGTGAAATAACGATTTATATTGTTGAAAATAAAAAAGATCCTTTGATAAAATGGTAGGATCAGGTTATGAAAATAAAAACACAAAGGTGTCAATAAAAACTTGCTTGGCATCCGAGGGAGGCATGGCATGTGAAGCCAGAAAAAGGTTGAGGGGATGTTTTGTTAGATCTTGTACATCGTAACAAAATCTCTTTGATCCTAATAAATCACAAGCATATTTCCTTCTTTTTAATTTGCTATCACAGTCTGTGATCATGTAATAGTTTTAAATGATAATGTAAATTTTTAGTTACGCATACAATTCCGGTTTGTTACTTATATTCTTGTCTTAAAACCATTTTTACGTCAATGCTGATTAGTACGTGTTGACATTTTATATGCAAGCTAGTCTTTCGTACAAGAGTTTATCATCATAAATTTGATCATAAAATTTATTTAAATAAATTAAGAATATTTTATTTTTACAAAATACATAAATAAACTAATTGAAATAGTTTAGAAATAAATTATAAATATCATATAAATTTCTTATAAACTCTTTAAAGTACACTATTTAGTATTTGATACTAACTCCGGTTCCAAATATAAGCAAATTTTAGTGGAATTTTTTGGTCCCTTAATATAAGCAAAATTAGACTTTCCCAATATCATTAAATGCTTGTTTACCAAATATGTCCTCGTTACAAATATTTCCAAGGCCACTAATTCTTCATGTAATAAATGATATTAAGGGTATTTTAGAAAATTAAATCAAATAAGTGGTAACATTAATACAAATAACTATCTCCAACTACTATTCTTAATATGTGTGAAATTAGGTATTTTTGCTTATATTTGGAACCGGAGGTAGTATTAAATCATCCGGATGAATCATGACACCAACACATATAAACACATAATTGATGATATCCTATCGATAGTTAAAAATTAATTTATTTAAGATATAAAGATTATTAATTAAGTTTCGTTACCTATATTCATGATAATATTTGAATATCTAACAATAAAAGAAAGTATAAAACATGATATTTGAACCTATAATCTCAAACTGGCTACCTAAACCTTTCACTACTATGCTAATTGTAGTGGCTATTGATCTCATAGCTGAGTGTGTTTGAATTATTATAAAAAATAAATTATTTCAACAATTGATTGTGATACTCTTTTAGAACACTTTTTTTGGTAACTTTTTAGAATAATTTATTAACTCGGAATTGTGCACAAAGAAATGAATTAATCGTGACAAACATGCGAAGAAGATATGTGCGAGAAAAAGTCATGAAAACTTAGATGGTAATATTGATGATAGAAACCTAGCTTATACTTTGCAATTGTGAAGCTAATTGAAAACTGTATAATTTTAACTAAAAATTTAGTTGACTATAAAAGTAACTTTTCAGGTTAAAATAATCTTTTTTTTTTCAATTACTCATCTAGTTTATTGAATACTCCTTTGATTATAAAACAACTCCTTCCCCTCGGAAGGAAGAAGTTATAAAATAACTTGATTATTTGAGGTTTAAGGAAAATGAGTTAGTGTACGTTTGATTTTCAGTTGGAGAAACAAAGTTAAGAAAATGAAAAAATTTAAGGGTTAATATTGATTATTCACATCGTTCGAAACAGTCAAAACTCTGTTTGACAGTAAGATTTATTTTTGGGTTGGTCAAACCGAGGTTTAACCAACCGGGTTAAGGATCCAAATGGACCCTTAGTTTTTCTTAATTAAAAAAAAAAGATTCCCCTCAAATCCCAAAATTGCAGCTATCCTAAACAATGAGCAATGCTTCATTCGGATATGCATGGGTTTCCACGATGCTCAAAGTAGCTTTATCGTGGATTTTGAATGAGAATCGGTGATATATGCAAGAGTTGTGATGTAAAAAGTATCGTAGAAATAAATATATTAATGGGCTGAAAACCTTACCATTGGGTATCTAAAAAGGACCAAAAAGTAATTTGCCAATATTTTATGGGTGGAAAAAAAATAATTTATACGGATATTAAAATTTATATGAAAGTGCACCTTAAAATAAATATATGAAAGTCAATTGGGATAATGTCGAATGCGTAAAAAATAAACAAGATAAAAGCTACACTAATGAGGATAAGGTAAAGAATTTTCTCTTAACAATATTTGCTCCTCTTGATCCCTGAAGTAGTTGAGATTCATCTTTACTTTACAATTGCAAGTCTTAAATCTGAAGATTATATATAGTTGGATCCAGAGAGTGAAAAATGATATAGTGCATACTTCTGGGGTAGTGAGTGCATATTGTTATACAATGCCGACCAACATTAACAAATACAACAAACCACAAGCACTATATTGTAATGGATAATTGGAGATAAGAGTGATGTGGGGTATGGTTGAGGCTAAGCTTGTTATTTCATTTCATTCTTGATGGTAACATTTAGTATAAGAGGCTGCAAATTCTTTACTTTAGCATATAGTAATTTACAAGATCAGGTCGAATAGATAATGAAACAATTTACAAGCTAATGATCCTAATATATCATTTCTCTAATTAGTCGTGGACGTGTTTGGCATAATTAATTATATTGTTATATTTGCTGATGGAGAATCCAAATTTGGTGATCTAAGATTTTGGGTGTACCAAGAAGAAGACACTCTCAACATTATAGTTAGTGACAATTTAAGAATAGTGCATTACATTACACTTTAGCAATTAAAAAAAGGGGATTTTTTTTAATGATGGATACAATATTGCATATCATAGAAAATTTTGATTATTATGAAAGATTATGTTTGTTTATTATTTCAAAATTACAAAAGACATCTAATATGTAGTTTTTCATATAGTTTTAAAAAATTAATAAGATGTATTTAGGTATGGCAACATAGTAGATTGAGGCCGGAGATTACTCTCCCATCTCTGTTCCTATAGAAGTCGGGGTGGGTTCGGGGTCGGGTTAAAATAAGGTGTATTTGAAATTTTAGAATTTATGTCCTCGTCTCGTGGCTTCCTCGTCGGGTTTGGAGAAATCCGTGAAGATTTTACCATACTTCATTTTTCCTTATTTTTCTTCATTTTGATAATTTAAATGTATAATTTCAAATCAATTATATATATATATATATATATCTTAGATATTTTAATTGAAATAATATATAAAATAAACATTAAATTTTTTTATAAATAATAAACTTCATGACAATATTGTTTTAGGAAAAATATATAAACTTATTGTTATCATTTAACTATAAATATAAATAAAACTATTAAATTTGTATATAAGGGTGGGTTCGAGTGCGAGGTCGAGGTGGGTAGTTGCTTCCCCAATCCTGCCCTCGTCCCCTTCAAAACCAGGTCGGAGTTGGACAAGTTTTTGTTTATCCCGGTCAAAATGGGTTTTACCTGTCAAACTCGGGACAGGGACGGGTCGGTCCCTATGAGTTTGAGTACAATTGTCATGCTTAGATGTAGTTGCCATTCCTATATGTATTAATTTTTCTTGTCATGCGTTTATAACCAATTGTCTCCAAAGATATATTAATTTTTCAAAAGATAATGTTCTTTGCCACTCTATATAATGTTTTTTTCAACACTTTTTATGATATTATTTTTCCTTCTTTATCTATTATACAAATTATCTCCCCCAAACATACGTATTCTTCCTCTTTCTTATCTTTCTTTATTTTTGTTGAAATAAAGCTAGTTTGAGTTTTCCTTTTACTACAAGATATCTCAAAATTTAAATCACAAACAAAGAGGCATGGTATGCAGGTGTGGCCTAGATTACTCCCCTGTTACCTATTCTCGCAGCTTTGATTGACCCTTGTCCTCTATCCCCATCCCCAATCCCCATTGTAGGAACTTTTTCCTCTGTCCTTGATCCTCTTCCAAGACAAGTGTTGGTTGGTCCTTTGGCAAGTGTACCAAATAGACTATAGTTTTCATAAGTATTTTAAAGTTGTTGAATCCACATGGACTTACGTGGTATTTGGTAATAATACAATAATTGCTTGAAAATCATAATATATATATATATATACACATATTATATTCAAAGGTTGTTCAGAAATTGTTTGAGTTTCAAAAGCAAAAGGTAATAAATGAAGATAACAATTAATAAAAGGTGTGAAATCAGACTTTCTCATTCTTTTGAGATATTATTATGTATGGTTAAACATTAAATCAAGTTAATGTGACATAAAATTCATTAAACTTAATCTCTTAGTGAATAAATTAAAACCTTTAACGTAAAGTCTCAATCCCTTGACAATCCAATGCTAAGATCATATAGAATTTAAATTATTATGAAATATTATGTTTGTTTATTATTTCAAATTACAAGAGACATCCAATATTTAGTTTTTAAGATAATTTTTAAAAACTGATAGGATGTATTAATGTTTCTTTCTTGCCATGAGTGTTGGAATTTTGTTACTTGTTAAGATATGAACATAATAATGGACCTGAAATTACAACATGTTCTTTGATCATTTAAGAGAAGAGAGTTATGTACCTAACATCATCACAGGATCCATCTTGACTTCTTCCATAGAGACTCAGAGTTGAGAGAAGATTGCTCTCAATCAGGGGAAAATACGTGCGTAACTGCCAACTAGGATGGTCAGCAACTTACTCCCCTGGTGAGACCAGGATCTTTCAATGGGCCTTAATATAACAACCTAATAAAGATTAATTTCCATTAATTGGTTTATATAATTAAATTAGATTATGATAATAAGAATTATATATTGATCTGGGCATGATACCAGCCCAGACGGTATCAGCTTTGGATGGTGTTCCCCGATATGGGACACCTTACGCGAGCACCTTATGACATCAGATAATGCTACCCCACACATCCCTAGTGACTAAGGTTCTTGATTGGAGTTCCTAAGAACCGGTGTCATGAGAAAGATAAGGGACACACTGGGGGCATATTAGTTTTATACCTATAGATTGTGTTAGGAATATTTACAATCGTGTCAATTTTATTGGTATTAAAATTTATAAGCATCTTAACAAAGTAAAATCATACTCGATGGGAGTGATGACTTCAAAGGTACAATATGCTTATAAACATGTGACATTAAAGAATGTGAAATGTTGGTGGTTAGAGATAAAACAACATTAGCATTAGGAATTTGCATGCCAAAATTAGAGTATTTTCCTAAGAAATATAGTACTAGTATAAGATTTTGAGATTCAAGAAATTTTATGCGTATCTCAACATACTTATTGAGACTAAATTCTAGCCTCCAAGAATATGTCACATGATGAAAATGAGTGTGTACGATAGTATAAGATACCAAAAATTTAGATAGTCTTAAGACACAAAGTAGTACACATAATATCATTGATCCAATATACCAATAGATATGGATCTTCTTAGAAATAACTAGTAACAAATGCTTTAATGGTACAAAATTAGGATCATAAGTCAGTGGTAAATAACTCACTATGAGTAAAAAAAGATCTTTTTGTCTTTAATGTTTAATTGTAAATGAGAGAAATATTTTAGTGCAAATCATCAAGAAAAAATGGTTATATGATACAAATATAAAACTCAATATAGAATTTATCAACCACAAAGTTCTCACAAGTTGAGTTTTATAGTTAACCATATACTTTGTATATTAGATTAAAGAAAATATGAGTGTTCATTCAACACTTCACAATAGATTGCCTCCTTTAATTTCAAGTATAAATCCCTTAAAGGATTTTACAAACAAGATAGCTCATAACTCATAGCTCATGTAGTATAATGGCAATTTAACAAAGTTGCCAAAATATGAGTGAGATTACACTACCAAAAAAACACTACTTTAGCTACAACAATTTAGTGACTGGAAGTAGGTCGTCACTAATAGTGACGCATATAGCGACGATATACACATTAACTACCAGAAAAGTGCCCCAACTGAATCTCTCCCAGATTCGTGAGAGACGGATAGGCAACCTAGCAAGCCAGTTAATGAAGAGAGTTTCGAGACCTCTTCCTCTTCAACAAAGATTAGAGTTAGATTTTATCTTTTGTAGATTTATGTATAGAATGTTTTGTTAGAATACGTGATTGTGGGAGCCTGCGTGCCCCTTTTTCCTTTTAGAGTATGTATGCACTGTTGAAAACCATGTTACGATTTGATCTATATGATAATGCTTTAATCCACCTTGTTATTTTTGCACCCAAAAAATCTTTACACAAATTTCTACAAATTATATAACACTTTAGTTAAGTAGAGCAAATCTAGTGTGAAGAATTGTCCTAGTTAATCGAAGGCGTTACAGATTCCACAATGAATAATAGCTTAAATAAAAGTATTTGAAAATTAAGTTTTGAAAATATGGAGTCGCCACAAAAATTTTATGTTTATTTTAAAAGGATAAAATATTGGGAAAAACTCTTAGCTCTAACTGAGTTGGTTACAAATAGGAAAAATATTAACATACATATTCACTTATTCCAATGGACACTACCTCAAATTAAATCATGCAATTTTTATGATAGCTTTGAAATTGACTTAACAAACAAATGTGATAAAAATATTTATTTAAAGAGGAAAAAGGGTCCGACAAGAATTATTTTCACTATCAATGTTACGTGGTTCTTTGGGGATTTAAAATTAATGTTTTTAATTTTTGATAAAGATTCTTATTTTGAAATGGTTGATTTTAACTTATTTAAGGAGAAGATATTTTTTAGAGATTATTAATGGATTTTATGCTAAAGGATAAACTAATTTATACATTTACCCCCTTTACAATTTTAGGATTCTAGTGTGGACACAGAACATTGTATAACACTATCATAAAATTTATGTCTATTTTTTATTTGATGAAAGAAATGAAATTTTTGGATTTTTAATTAAGAACTTTACTTAATAAAGGTTCATTTTGATTTATTTGGAGAATTTATTTATTTATTAGATATTTTTTTATGTTTTATTAATCCTAAAAGATGTCACTATCAATCTTTGTAATTTTATAACATTAGTGTAGGTAAAGTACATTAAAATTGTTGTATGATTTATTTGATGAAAATTTTTATTTTTTAGTTTTAAGATTAGATAGTTGGGATGGTGTAAAATTTATTTATATGCTTCAGTTTTAAAATGGTGCAAATTTTGGTATCAAGAAAGCAAATTAAAAAAATGAGATTAGGCCTCACAAATGATCACTGGCCCAACTCATTATCACAACAAAACGGGCTTCCGTTTTTTACTTTTTAAATAATGATTATTATTTTACCTCATTTGTTTCAGTGAAAGCTAAAAAATTTCAATCTCAACTTTTTCGAATAAAAACGAAAGAAAGAGTCGAGAGACCAAATGGTTGAACTTCTTAATTTTATTCCAAGGGTTTCTATATCGTTCTTCTGTTCTTCATATACTAAGTTCAAGCCCATACTTTTGTTTTTGATATGAGGAAGAAGAAAAATGAAGGAGAAAGAAAGATAATGAAATAATAAAAGATATTTAAAAAATAAAAGGGGAAATTTATTTTTTAAAAGAAAAGAAGTGTTAATAACATTGCCTCAAAATTAGTTCAGGCTAAAATTAAAATATCAATTGCCACACATAATTCATACTGTGTAATGGTCATTTGCTTATTATTTTTTTAATGATAATTAGTATTTATTACACTTTCTAATATTATCTAAAAATTATATTTTCAAATTATTTATTATTTTCATTTTTCATCTTCTCACTTTTTATATTATTTTGTATCTTTATCTTCTTACTTAATTGCTTTATTATCAATTGAAGTATTTATTTCAAATTGTTTGAATAGAATACAACTGGTATGCCACTCTATTTGTCTTCAGGTTATATTATGTCAATATTTTTATTTAATTTAAAATTTTTAATCTTTTTTATATTTTTTGTTGCATTTTTGTTTTGTTTTATACTTTGTAGTAAAAAAATGTCAAATAGAAAGTCGTAGATGATTTTGATTCTTTTCCAAATGCATGCATTACTTATATTTTTCAAAGTTAAAATTGGTTAATGTGGTTGGGTCCATGGCAGGGGCTTCAAAGGCTTCTCATGGGGATATTCTTCCTGATCCTATAAGGGCTTTTTTGAAGGGTTTCTCTGATTTTATTGTTGGGTGTTCTTCCTTTAGCGAAATTATAGGGTGTTCTGGACGATTTTAGAATGGCTGGGGTGTTTGGTATCAACCCCAAAAAACATCTCACGGTTAAACGGAATTTTGACTATTTTGAACGACGTGAAAGATCAATATTAATATTTAGATTTTTCTATTTTCATAACTTTATTTTTCCAACTGCATACCAAACTGACACTAAGAATATATAGGCGCCTTCCTTAGCATAGTTGTTTCATTCATAACCACTTTAGTCTTGACTGTGATGTGTCATTTTTACATATTTTTAGGGGCTAATAAATGTGCTAGTCATTTAGTTTTGATTAGTCAATCACTTGTGTTAAGTAAGATTTTGTGTGATGAGTGTCCTCACTCCTTGTTGTCTTATCTTGGGTATGTTTTTCCCTAGTTCTACATAACCAATGGTTAATTTCTTTTGTTGGGATGTTGCCCTCTTCATTATAAAAATAAAAATGAAATGTGTCTAATGAAAGTGGTAATTACCGCATGAGGTTCTTTTAATTTATTTTAGTAAGTTATACAGTCAAGCTTATGAAAGCAAACATAGTGGTGTGTTTGATTTCATTCTAGTGTATACTATTGGATTTGGATTTGGCGTCAATAAAGCTATATAAATAATTTATTATATTTAATCAATATAAGTTTTATATATTAGATTAAAAAAGATATCTTTTAACTTATTCGTTTGATGTTGTAAATGGTCAATTCTTATGTATGTGACAATGTATGACATTTGGACATATGGATTTGGTTGCCAATATGATAGCAATGATGTTTGTTAGAATTAAGTCTGAACTCAAGACTAAGAAGTTTGAACCTCATGTGATTTGTTGATAATATATATCAATACTTTTATTTAAAATAAAGTTTGTATATCTGGTTTATCTAACTATTCTGCTCAAGTGTGGCAGGGAGTCCGTAGAACTCCAATTGTAAAGAATAGGGGAAGTCTATAAAAATTAAATCCGTTCATATCAAGAAGAGTCTGCACTCTCTAAAGACTTCAAATCTATCAAGCCGTTGTGAAGATACAGACCTCAAGATGAAGTCCTCTCTCTCATGTTTCAACACGCATAAAGGATCTTTCCTTTCTAAACAAGGAGCTGCATGGACTTTCACATTCAGAATCTGTGCCTACCATCAAAAAAGCAATTGCCAAACAAGTTTAAAGTTTTCTCGTGTATATCAAGAAAATTGTCTCATATATTCTAATATGTCAGCAAAAGTTGAACCTACACAGAACAGACAGCCTAAGGTCAACTGCTATGAAGATGTAACTGTTTACTTAAAATGAATAAGTAAAAGGGATCTTTTAAAGAAGTCTATCGAGGCAATCCATTTAATGAAGTATTTCTGAAGCATGTCTCTGCACTCGCTGATAGTACAATCCTCGAGAAGAGCAACATCCTTCAAGATGAATCAACGACTATATCAAGAAGGACTATAAATACAGGAAGCTTTCATATTCAAGAGAGACTTTTTGCCCTCATCACTCAACTCTTTTTAATCTCTCTCAAAAACCAAAAGTCTGAAGGACTTTTCCTAAAAAGTTTCTAAGTTCTTGTATTTCACTACTTAAGTCTTCTTTGTAGTTCTTCTTATAGCAGACCTTGACTTATAGTAGTCTGTAACTCTGTGTACGTGTATTACCATGTCATATTCTTGTACGCTGAGTTATTTGTTGTAACATCAAAACTCTTTATCACTACTTTCTGTAAGATCTGGTGTGTTGCTAAAGTCTGTTAGTGTGGGAAACTTTTGTGGCCTAAAGAGGCTTTTGAAAAAATACTTAGGTGTCTGTAGCTAGGAGTGGCTCTTTGAAACAATACTTGGGTTATAAGCCAGAAGTGGTTGAAGTCAAGAATACTTGAGGCACTGGGTTGGTGCAGATATTATAAAGGTACTTTTTACAATAGTGAAAATCCTTCGGTCTAAAGGGACTAGACGTAACTTCTGCATTGGAAGTGAACCAGGATAATTCCGCTGTGTGATTCTCTATCCTTTTCTGGTCTGTAAATTTATTTAACTATCTCTAAATTGTTCAGCAGTCTATATAATTTCTCAAAAAAGAGTTTAAGGCTTATTCAACCCCCTTGTAAATCTAACTTTGTACCATCAATATTGATGTTGAAGGACAAGTTTTGATTGTTGAGGCTTAGAATGCCATATTTATGAGTACATTAGTGAATCCAAGTATGAAGTGTAGGGCAAGTAGAAGAACTTGTTATGTATGCTTATCTAATTTATAATCCATGATTTAGGCATGATGTTAATGATTAAAATAGTGTATGAGTTATGGTGAAAAAACCTCAAGAGGTTTTGATGATTTCCATGTCAATATGCCATGAATTAGGTGGTCAATATGTGCCAAAAAGGTCCTAGGAAGTGCATGGGCTAGGATTCTCAAAATCATGAAAATTTAGTGCTACAAACAGAGTCTGACAGAGAAAACCACGATTGTGGAATGAACCATGGCTAGGCCATGGAACTCTTTGCCATATGAACCCAAAATTTGCTTGTTTTTCCCCTGGCAGAAAATGTGAACCACGACCATGGTTGGAACCACGGTTAGGCCGTGGAACACACTGCCAAGGGCCAAAAAATGTCAAGTTTCTACATCGTTTGCTTGTCCATTTGTATCCCTTTGATTAACGACTCCGTCATTATGCCTTTCAGCTTGAATGCGTAACCTAATTCACATGGTTCCACTAAACTTTAGCATAAGTCTTGTTTTTTCTTGGATCTTTTCTCATATTTTCATATGTGGGAAGGGATGAATACTCGGGATACACATTCCTTAATTCGCTGCTTTTGTATCTCTTCGTGTATACGTTGAGGGTTTTAGATTATTGATCTGCTATTTATCATTTTCATTTTATCATGGCCTCTAGTTTTATATGGTTCTGTCCTTTATGCAAATGGTTGGTTTATGAAACTCAACCATGAAAAAATTATTCACATTTTTATTAATTATTTATACTTGCATCAGGATTCGGGTCCGAGAAATTAGGGTGCCACAATATTAACCATGCTTTTTGGTTCTATTTGTTGGTGCAGATGGTGTAGCCTGCTGCTCAATTAAGTTGTTTGCATGTTAATGAGCTTGGTGGTTTTGCAATAAAATGGTTTGAAGAGGTAGTAAGGTTAGAGGAGGTTGTGTTGAGTAAATGCCTAAATATTTTGTATGCTTTATAGAGTAGATGGAATAAAGAAAGGTTTTGATAATACTCTTTTGAAAGTGAAAAATGTGCTTTGGTTAGCCTATTCTCTGTCGGTAGAGTTGGAAAATCAACAAATCTCTCTATGTATTGTTTCCTTGGTCATATTTCTCTGATGTTCTTTATGATTGTATAGCTCTGGCATTTATCTTTTCATCTTTTTTAATTAGTCATGTGTGTGTGACATAGTGCTAATAAGATTGCTGATTTTTTTTTTGTGGCAAAATTAGCTTTTCTTGTGAGAGAGAGATTTGATTGAATCAATTCTACTAGTTGTAATTTCTTTATCTTATTGAAATGACTTTTACATTAAAAAATTTCTTGTTTATGTTAATAGTCACAACAATTCATGGTAATAGGAATTTGACCTAATACACACTTGAGAGCTTAAGTAGTTTCTAATTTCTATAACGTCAAAATAAAATAAAATTCTAGTCATATTAATTTGAGAAAAAAAGTCCAATGACTACTAAAGATGAATATAAAAATATAATAAATATTTCTGAGACTGTGTAAATGATGTTATAAAATATAAAAGAAAATCAATTCAAATGTTCTTAAAAACTAGAAATATTAACTAAATGGTTATGATCTAGGCTTCGTTTTATAAAATGAGTGTATAACTTTTAAAAAGTTATAAAAAAATTATGTTTACTAAATAATTTTATTAGTTTTTAAAAAACATAAAATTTTAAAAAAAATTATAAACTATTTATACCAAACATATTAGAGTTGGCAAAATGGGCTAGCTCGCATGGGCCGGCCCGAACCCACTTGAAAAAATGTAGTGTGAGGGCCTAAAAACAAAATTTTAAATTAATAAGCAGGAAAAAAAGTTTGACCCTAAAAAAGCCCAAAAAACGGGCCGAGTGCTGGCTGTAGACGACTCAAGTATTTTTTTAAAAAATAAAAACTATTGGAGGTATCTTTTTTAGTTAGGAATTTTTTCCTGTCTTTCTGTTTCCCCTCTCACCGTATGTGTGAAATATGGACTTTTATAGACTTTTGTTATGAACTTTAATAATAAATATTTATGAAAGTTTTAAAAAGATATTACAAATATTCGTAGTTGTCCCGTAAAAAAAATGTTACGTAGTTTTAATTTCTTTTAGATAGAGTTGCAATTTTTTATATATATTTATTTTTTTAACTTTTTTAAAACGGGCTGCCTGAAGTGGCCCGTGGCCCATTAAAGGCCGGGTTAGGGCCTTTAATTTCAAGAGCCGAATTTTTGCGGACTTTTTTTTTTGCCTAACCCTAAATATCTACAACCCGATAAAACCCTACCCATTTAGAACCGTCCGTCCAAATTACTAGCTATAAAACATATACATATATTATGTTGGGAGAAGAAAAAGACACTAGTGTGAGTTGTACATACACAAAGAGAAGACACTATTGCATATTGCCCCATAAAAGCTCAATTGGGCAATCAATCGCCCGAGCAGACATACGAGGGGCGGTGGCCTAAACTAAAACACTAGTCTCCTACACCTATAAAGGACACAACTTGATTTATTATTCTTAGGTGAGTTGGGTGGGTAAGATTAGTATATTATAAAGGGTTTGTTGGCTTTCTTTTAACAGGGTTCTCTAATTTTCTTTTAGAAATTTATTCTTTATCTTTTTAAAGAGTTTTATAATGATTATTTCGTCAAATAAAAGTTAACGATTCAAAAATTAAAATTATGTTAACACCCAATCATTAAGCTAGTTAAAATATACTTCATATGTGATATTTATATTATATAGAGTAACATTTTATATTATTTTATTAATTTATATTAATTAAAAATAATTTTATTATTAATAATATTATTAATAATTACACTTATTTAAATATTTAATACTTTATTGCTTATATTATAATTCAGTATAATATATATTAATAATTATATATGTAATAAGTATTACACTAATAATATATATTTATTAACTATATCAATATCAATAATATATTTATGATATATATTTCTAATAAAATATTTATTATACATTGTTAATATTATATCTATTAAACATATATATTTTTTAATAATAAATAGTTATAATTTATTTTTACTAGAAATTTATTTAGTAAATAGAATTATTTAAATATTTAATATTTATTAAATATTTTATAACTGAATATATATTTTTAATTATATATTGAATAATTATTCATATTAATATTATACATTAATTAAATATATTATTATTAAAATTTCTAATAAATATTTATTGAACAAATGTTTAATATTTAATAAAGTATATTTCAAAATTATATTAATATAAATACTTATATTTATTAAATATATTCTAAAAATATAAATATTTGTTATATATTTTTAAAATAAATTTATTAAATATATTCCTATTAATGATATATATTGTTATAAAATTATAATAAATATATTATCAGAATTATATTTAATAAATGTAATACTTATTATATATATAATTAATATTTTATTTTATATTCAATCATAGTATAATTAATAAAGTATTAAATATTTAAATAAGTGTATTTATTAAATAATACTATTAATGTATATTTAATAAATATATTTTAAAAATATATAATAAATTTTTTAAGTAATATAAATTAATAAAATAATGTGAAATATTACTCTATATATCATATGTCAAATATGAGGTGTATGTGACTATAACTTAGTGATTTTTCTTTGAGGGTACTAAGTATAAAAATTAATTGACTGAATATTTCCACATAGTCTAACATTTGAATTGGGATAAACTTTGATGTTGCATTAGAAATGACGAAATATATCAACACAGACAAGTTTATAAGTTAAAAGGTTGAACTTGTAGAAAAATATTCAAACAATATTTCTAATTAATACGAGATATTCAAGGTCAACGAAAATTTTTTTTCTTACCCAATGTAACTACTTATTTTTTTTATTTGAGATTCAAATTTCATGGTAAACTAATAGTTAGGAAAATCTAAAAAGAAGCAAATCGTCCCATTAATATCTCTCTACAGGCATGTCATTTTTCTTAATTAATTCACATTTTTTCCGTAAAAAAATTATACATTTAATTATTTTGATAGTGGTCTTTTTTCAAAACAGTAAACAAGGGTCATTGGTGCCATCAGCCATGGTCTGTGGCAGAGATTGGAGAATAGGTGAAAATGATTCACATACTTTTTTCCGCTTTGTACATAGTGGGAATTTTAAAAGGTACGAACTTTTGTATATTTGTCCAAAATCCAAATCATGATCACCATCATCAACTATTGGAGAATTAAAGAGAGAAAATTTGATTTGAAGCATTCATTGCTTGATCATATGGAAACGATACCCAAAGTGGTAGTGTTTTTTAACCTATTGGTTAATTTTATTTATAAAGACACAATATGCAGTATCATATTCTCAATGTGATTACTATTGTGGCCTATAAATATGCAGTTTTGCTTTGGAACCCCTGCACCTGATCATCACTTATTGTATTGTAAAACTCCAAAACTTGCTCATAAGATGGCAATGTCAAGGTTATTATGGTTGTGCACTATATTGCTCTTGTGGTTAGCTGTAGTTGTTGAACCTCGTTCTCTCCATGCCACCAAATCAAATTTTCCATTGGATGTTGATGGAGTTTTCATGGTGGTTTCTGGACTCAAAGGAATGGAGAATGTACAACATAACTCAAATCGTCTCAGTCCTATGGGCCCAGATCCAAAGCACCATTGATCCAGTCGTAGAGCCATGCCACACCTATGATGATTATGATCTTAATTTGGTTTTGTTCCCTTAATCCAAATTTCTTGCTCTACCCTGCCACTTATTAAAATCTGGGGTGTTAGTAATCTGAGTTTGGGATCATGAATAAAGGTTGTTATTGTTGTTGTTTACAATAAGTTAAGTTTGTATAAACTTTTCAGCTAAAATTAATTTATATACTTTCACTTTTTGACAATTTTAATGAAGTAAAAAATGCTAAAGTGCATAAATTTATTTTTAACTTGTAGAAGAAATCTAAATTATTTTGGTTTTTAATGTGGTGACGTCTAAGATACATCAACGGGTAGGTTGTGTACAATACACAACAATCTTCATGACCATTAGATATAATGTTAAAAAATCAATGGATCTAATTTGTTACTGAATATCTAAAGAATCGATTATATTATTTTTTAATAAACATGAAACCCATAGCCATTTTCGCTCTCATTGCCTAAACATCTCCGATTGACTCCTTCGGGTTTGCGTAAGAAATTGTTTATCCTTCGTCGAGAGAAGAACAAGAAGCAGAGAAGAAAGAATGAAAAACCCACCGAAATGACATCGTCCTAATTCGAAATCGCTCCTTCTTCGCCTTTAGTTACATTATGGTTTGAGGGTTGTTCTAATTTGTTGATTTTCTTTCTGATTTTGGGGAGAAAAGTTGCTTCTGTCTCATTGATTTTACTTTCGATTTAGGGTTTGTTGCTTTTGGTTTTGATTCCAATTTATGATGTTGGGCCTGATTTTGAGAGGGTTTTGCTTCTGATTGTTGGTTGGGGATTTGGGGCTCACCTGTGTGAGTGTGGTGGGGGATCGTAGCAGCACGGTGGCTTGAAGAGGTGATGATGGTGCGTGATACCATCCATGCCTTGTCTTGGTTGAAGCCTATTGTAATGGTTAAATTTTATTATGTATAGTACGGTTGAAGCCACCTTTCTATATATCCAAGTTGGATAAAAGGGCATTCCATGGTAAAATTTAGGTGCTAATTCAGGTAAGGTGGTCTCATTATTCAAATGAGCAACACTCTTGCTGTTTAAGGGGTCGTTTTGACCGACTCTAAAAATATTCTTACAATTAAATAGAGTTTTAACTATCTTAAATGATGTAAAAAATAAATATTAATTTTTAGATTTTTTTATTTTTATAAATTAAATATACTTTAGAAAAATTAACGGGTTGGTCAAAGTGGTATGTAATTGTTTAAACAATATTTTAGATTTAACATTTTATTTATATAAAAAAAATTATTAGGAGTTTTAACTTTTCATATTTAGATATATGACTTTGGACACATATGACAAACAGAATTGTTTTTGAAGAGAATATATATGAAAAACTAAAAAAGAACTCTTAGAAAGGATGAAAAATTTATGGCAAAATAAAAATCTTGATTGTGGTGTCAATAGAAGAACGGAGGTTATAGTCTTTTCACGTCTAAAATCTTTTAACTGTGACGTTAATAGAAGTTTAGTGCAGTGTTAATATAAATTCCTAATAAAGTGTACCTTATATTTGTTGTAGACTTGTTTAACCTTTTTTTAAAACAATAAAATTCTTTAGCTCATGATCTTTCTTAAGAGCAAAATTGGAGGAATTAAAAAGCCAAGATAGTTTTTGTCAAAAAAAAAACAGATATGTTGATTGGATTAGTCTTTAATGATCTAATAAGTTTGTGACTATTTATGTTCATTATCCTATTTGAAATCTTGTTCATTTAGATTAAAATTAAATCATACTACAACTTTACATATCTTTTAATTAAAAACCCGTTTCTATTTCAATCTCAAATTAATATGTTAATTTGTTGAACCATCAAACTCAAGTCCATGTTTATTCTTATAATTTAGCATAAGTATTATTCATTAGAAGTAATCATGTTCGATTTGTGAACATCTATATAATAGAGGAGTGGTTTAGGATCTTATTAAGGGAATCAAATATATATCATTTAAATTAATAAGCTGTTAATAATTAAGGATATTTGCTCTATGTTATATAGTTTTTTATTAAATAATCTTTTTTCTTTAAAAATTATATTAATTACATTATACTTTTTAAATAGAAAATCTTTAAATTAATTCTTGAAAAATAAAACGATTTTCAACTAGCTTCTCAATATCAATTTTTTACACCAATTAAATTCTTTATATTAATTAAAATATTAATTTATTCATTATATTAGTCCTTAAATATTTTTAGACTGATCAAAACAATCATAAGTTATTATTTTAACCTATACAAAAAAGATCTAAGGATTAATATGAGCAGAATAATAGAAAGTTTTTTGAAGGCTTGTTGCGTCTTGGTGTTGGTTTTGGAACACAACACGCGCTTGCGACTATTTAGTTTGCTTTTGTTTAGACGATTTGAGAATGCCGTAATAATGTCATCTTTAGGAATTAGGGTGTTTATATTTTAAAAATGTTTGAGCTGGTACAATTTAAAAGTTGGGTTTGACTCGACTGAAAGGTTTTTCTAGAAGATTTATGAAATGATATAGGAAAACTTTATTATGTCGTACAAGATTGCGATTGTTTGATTTTATGTATGGGTTAAAGTACCATTTGTACCTTTTTTAATATTATTTTTGCTTATATAAAAAATAATTTTTAGAGGTATATGATTTGCTTATATTATTTTGGTTGGTAGCGTTCTTCTGATTTGACAAGTGATGATGAAAAATATTATCCAAACAGGATAGAAGCACTAAACTCGAGTAGTTAAACGTGATTCCATCAAATAGATATCTGCATCCATCCACCACCGCAAATATATTACAATTGGACCATATCTAGATTTATATGAATAGAGACCGATGTTAACAAATAGCTCTCACCCTTTAGGTGCTGTTTCCCTTTCTCTTTTATTTTTTAAATATTTTTTCATTAAAAATTTTCTTTCTAATTAAAAAATTTTAGGAAAAAAATGATGGATTCATCCGTTGACTCATTAATTTTTTTAAAATATATGTCAAATTAATATAACAAACCATAAAAAATTTAATAATACTTTTTTAAAATGAAATCAAAAAGTATATTATTAAAAGAAGAGTGTAAATAGTGAGAGACTTATTTTTTTTAGTTATAAAAAATTTAGATTTAAATAAAATAAAGCATAAATAATTTTATTATTAATATTTATATTATTTTAATCCTTAAACATGATCTTGTCAGGTTGGCTCACCAAACATGTAAAAAATAACACAACCCACCCCGCTTGGTCCACTAGCTCAATGGACAAACACCTTGATGGGCTAGCCCAACAAATTTGTCCCGTTTTGTCATCCCTATTCACAGATTTAAGGATATAGTTAAGGTTAATGTTCAAGAGTTAAAAGTTAAAAAATATTAAAAAATATATGACTTAATGTCATAAATGTATTTTCCATTATAAGTTTTTATTTATTAACTCATTAAATTGAAAGTAATACTTAGTGACCCATTAAGTTCAGGCTTAAATATTACTTTCGTCTACCTAGTTTCAATTAAGCAGAAGTTTTGGGGTTCCAATCTAATCCTTTAAGTTGTAAAAAATGTCAACTAATTCCAAGTCCCTAACTCTAGTTAAGAGGTTAATTTATTTAACTGATATACAAAACCATGGTTCCATCTGTGAATTCCACATGTAATGTTTAGTACTAAAAGGTATCCTTGAGTGGTTGGTTCTTATTATAGCCATTGTAAGTGTCTTCTTTGATTTCATATATGAAGGCATCCATTATTAGGGTTTCTTCTTTGTTTTATTGATTTTCTTCTCTTTTACTTTTTTGTTTCTACTCCATTTGTTCTCCATCTTTTTAGGTGACTTGTTGATCTTCATAAAAATAATGGAAGGACAAGGTAGCTACATGAGCGAAAGGAATGGTTCTTTGGTTCGTGAATGTTGTTGCCTTGATATGACAATTTTATGCGCAATAACCATACTCGGTGGTATTGGATGATGAATCTGGGGATGCAAGCATTATAGGGCAAGAATCTATTTGGGGCTATTTTAGTCTAGGGTTTCACTTCTGTCTTTAAATATGGAGTTTCTCATTTCTTTTTCAAATGGGCCAATAAAGGTGGAGTCAGAAGGGACTCTTCCATAGCTAGCGGCGTTGACAAGAAAGATTTAACAATCCTAAGGAAAGAACGAAGAATTACTGAACTTTCAAAGTCCTTAAAAGCCAAGGATAGGGTTTCTAAGATTTTGTTTGGTGTGTTAAGGAAAAGTGTGACCTTGAATATGTTTTCCATTAGGATTAATAGGTAATGGGGTTTGGAAGATGAATAACAGTGATATGTGTGATTTGTAATGTTAGGTTTTAGGTGTAAGTTTGTAAGATCTTCAAGTTAGGGTTTGGGTGGTTAATGGCAATAGTATTAATCCATTTGTTAATATCTAAATAATCTTTGCGGTTAAATATGTTATTAGTCCTTATATTTTTATCCATTTTTGATTTTGGTCCCTGAGTTATTTTTTATTGGTTTCAGTCCTTATGTTATTGAATATGTTGAAACTGGTTTCTAAAAAAGTTGACAAAGAAAAAGATAGAGTTCATTTTGAGAAGTTAAATAGTGGAATAAGTTAAAGAAATAAAACAAGAGAATATAAGTTATAGGGAGATGAAAGCACTTGAAGGAACATGTTTAGCATTTTGCAAACATATAAAGGCATGGTGGAAGGTTCAAATTTTGATTTTCATCTCACAAAATACATGTTAGCTCCCTATGCCTTGGTGTATCATCAGTCTATCAGCATTTCGTATCCATATAATGCAAAAACTTACACCGGTCAACATTTTGTTTCTTCACGAGACAAAACTAGTTTTTTTGGTGCATGGGAACTCGTGAAAATTACAGTTCACCTTTGTGCATGAGGAAACCTACATTTTGTAGGCAAAATAGGTGAAACATATTTTGCATCTTCATTAGGTGAATATGTCACTTGTTATCTCTCTATTATGTGAAATGCAAAAATGATTTAACGCTTCTCACCCTAGATAGGAAAATATTTCCTAAACCACCCCACTTTAATTTTAAAAAAATACCTAAACTTGCCAAAAATCCTGAAATTACTTTACATCATTTTATGACATGGGTAGTTGACATCAAAGCTTATTGCAATTTGTACATCATTGTAATATGAGCCAAACTTATCAATTTTGATTATAATTACTTTTGTTCCAAAAACTCTAATAAAATTCCTTAGACTATTTTCTTATAAAATACCTATTAAGCCTTTGAATTTATTGAATCATTCTGAACCCTGACATTGTATATATAGGACTATTGCAGATAAGCTTACACTACAAAAAATCAGGTACGAGGCATAACACTAAAGACAAAAAAACCTATTCGAGTCCTTAGGAATGAGACGCATTTCCATGTCAATTCCTTTCATGTAAATTAACACCGAATCTCAACTTCCCACACCTTAGTATAACGTAGGATGTAATATCTCACGCCATTTTCCAGGCTTAATGGGATGTCCCACACCTTTTTGCAAACCCATTACATCTTACTTATTATTATCATAATAATAATGATTTATTATTATGATTATTTAATATTTATTATTACAATTATTATTATTATGAGAATAAAATAAATAAAATAGAATACACTAAATAAAAATAAATAACAAAAAATGCATATATAAAATGCTTAAATAAAATAAAAATACAAGTAAAATAAAAAAAACTAATAAATTCAATTAATGTCCATGGCAAGTATAAGGGTGGGTCTTTAGGGGAGAGGGGTCGTTATTGGGTCTGGGGTGGGAGAGGGCCTTAGACAGTTGGCTACTACTAAGGCCCTTTTGACGGAGTTGGCGTCACTAAACCTGACACTAGTGATAGAGTTTTTTCTCCTCCCCCTTGAGACAAAATGGTCATCCTGGGCAGCATCAAAATGTTGATGACTACCCTTGGTTGACCCACCATGTTGGGCTCGAGCTAGGTTGGCCATTTAGGCCTGTAATTGGGCAAATTGGCTTTGTAGCCCATGCATCTATGTTAGTTGATCCTTATCATCCTGTAACTCTTCTTGAAGGAATGCCCACTTTTAGATACACAAATGCAGACTCAACGTCAGTGGAAGAGGAAGATTGCATCATCAAGGATGACCCCTAATGAATATTGGACGGTAAGGAGGCGGTTCCATAAAGGTGACCATGGTGCCTCCAGCTAACAATCTCCGTCAAGAGTTGAATCCTCGTACCCAACTCAAGAGGTTCATCTCTAGCCTCAAGCTTAGCTAGGTGCCTATTGTACTCCCCATGCTTATTAATACATTAAAAACTATGAATAATATAGAGTAAATTAAATTTGAAATGAAATTAAAGTTAACTGTTTACTACAACTTACTATAGTCTAGCACAAGCGCTTATTAACAAAATCTTTTTTGCCCAATTGTTTTTGATGAGTCACCAGAAATAACTCAGCTGGGCTAATGGAATGCCTACATATCCCCACCTAAAGAACAATTAAACAACTAAATGATTATTAAATTATATTATATAAAACAAATAAATCGATAAATAACCTATCATCAATTTGGCAATGTTAGCATGTGGTCGATTATCCATTGTGTGCGTGGTACCACCTGTATTGTTATTCCGGTTGCACTTGTTGCACTCTTGGACCACCTTATATTTAGGCTTATCCCATTCAACGAGTAGGTTAGCCCATCCAACCTCCCTGATCCACTAGGCCACGAGTAGGGGTCCAACCATTAATGCCCCATTTAAGGGCTTCCCATAGTATGTCACTGAGGTGTGCCTTCCCGACCTTTGCCACCACGACCTTCACCACATTTTCATGTTCAGGCACGAAAGTCACATCTTCTTGTAGTTGACAAACAATACATAAATCATTATAATCATTATAAACATTAGCAAATGACAAATAAAAATATCATACAACACCTACATCTCACATAACACATCTTATACTACCATCTAAATAATAACTTGATTGCTCTGAAGTCTTATTAATAAACTCTCTAACTCATCTAATAAACTCACTTTTAAACTTCTCATATAGGGACATACTTTATCATACATCTACAAACAGTCTATATCAAAATTTGCATTATCCACATATCACTAAGTTACAACATATGTATTATTCAAAATTGCACACCCTTAAACTCTAATTACAAATTCATAATTTATTTATTTTTTAATTGTTAAATAGAAATTAAAAATTTTATGACTCACAAATCTAAATTAATCATCTAATACTTAAGTATTATTTAATTTGTAAGTTTCTAATTTTTTATTTTGTAATTTATAATTAGTATTTTTCAAAAAAAAAACCCTAACTTTCTAATTAGGAATTTATAATTTATTTATTTTTTAATTTTAAAATAGAGAAATAAACCTAAATTAATTATGTAATACTTGAGTATATATTTAATTTAAAAGTTTCTATTTTTTATTTTTAATATACAATAAGAAAACTTTTATATTTTTAACCCTAAACTTTAATTATAACTTATTTATTTTGTAATTTATAATTAGAAATTAAAAAATTATTAATAAACTTAAATTAATTATGTATTAATTAAGTATATATTTAATTTGTAAGTTTTTAATTTTGATTTTATAATTTATAATTTATAATTAGAAATTTAATATTTTATAATTCCTAGTAAATAAGTGTAAAGTTTCTATTCTACCGATGTGTATCTAAAGGACATGTTCGACACCCCCTCTACCTAAAGAACCACACACAAAAAATATTGGGATCTTTAAAGGACATGTCTGATGCCACCTCGTTGGCCAATATTTTAAAATTTCGGTCATCCATGTATCTAAATCAACAAATTGTATAAGGCATTCAAAAAATGGCGTTAGATGTAGTTTGATGCCAATTCAAAATTTAAAAAGGGCATCAAAGACCTGTTCCATGCTCAAAACTAATTATATGCACCTTTTTAAATCTCAATAATATATAGCATGAGATATATCCCACCATTGACATTAAGTCTTATGTTATCTTGAATGCAAGAAACATTTCACACCATACTCCCATGTCATAGAATCAAATTCTTATAGTGTTAAGTCTAATTTCCTCTATCTTAAAATAACTAATTTCAACATTGCATGCTCCCCTCTTTGATAGGTTTTGTAAAGCGAAACTTGGCTAAGCCAAATGAGACTTGTCTAGGCTGGATGAGGCTTAGTTAAGTCGAGATATATGTTTCGGTCGAGTGACCTTCAACTATGTTGAGTGAGACTTATTGATTACTTACCTTAGGATTAAGGGAAAAACTTTTATTTTATAAAATTATAATAATCATCTTAAAATGCATACTCATGGTCACTTATAATTTGTTGGCCTTTTAAAAATTTCTATACAAGATAATATATATTCATCAAAATTAAACTTTTTTACTCCTAGGTTGAACTTTTTTTGGTGAAACACTACTAAGTTCAACATACCTTACTATTAAGTGAACTGATCAATCATGTTAATAAAATATTGAAAAGTGTATTAGCTCATATTTGGTCAGAGAAGCAAAGCAAGACAGATCTATTGAGAAGCTTTTGCATTTACATTTTAGGATCTATATAGGTTGTCGTCACATACAAATTAAATAATACACTGCCTTTATGAGAAAAACAAAAGCTAAAAATAGGTAATGTAATTTAAAAATGTGAGGTTATTATACTAGGTATGAACTGGCTACATCGAGTACATGTCATGCACTTTAAAACCATTGGTTTCTCGTATTTTGCTGGCCTAGGAAAGTGGATATCACAGTCAATAAGAAATTACTATTGGATGTGCCATCTTGCTTATTGCACCTATTTCACTCGTTGGGTGGCATTCGCATCGAATTCCAGATTTCACCTCAATCGGCACTCATCAGATAGTGATACACTTCACCGCACTTTCACTCATACAATAACAATACAGATATAATAATAACAAAAAATAACTAATACTCCTATGTTATAAGATTACTATAAATACCACATGCCAAGCTCTTAATCTTTCCTACGCACTAAAATCAAGTTTCCCAACTATAGGACTTTTTTCTTCATTGTTTCTTTGGCTATATATCTATGGTGAGCGTGAGGAGAATTTTGGGGTGCATTTTGTTTGTGTTGATTATAAGTGGAGGAAGTGAGGCAAGGCCTCTGAACCCAACAATTGTGAGGGGCATGCTGGGACTTACCTCCAATTTGACAGCTACACAACCAATTGCAGAAGAAGGTGGGAACCGTGACACGCAGCGATTGAGTCCAGGAGGCCCTGACGCTCATCATCATTAATTACGAACCAATAGATTGAATGTGTTATGCTGTCATTTTCTATGTTTTCTTTACAAATAACTGCTTCATGATGTATTGTGATCACAATAAACTTGTATATATTCACAGGTTCAACATCTTCTGGAGCGCAAGACTTTGTATATATTCACAATAAATTTGTATATATTCTTGAAAGGGTTCGATTTCACAGTGTTATGTAACGGTTGCATAACTAATTAACCATCAAACAATATTGTTACTTGAGAAAGGAAGTTTTGGCTCACTAAATATTGAAGGAAATTGAGTTCCTTAATTACTTTTTTACTATTAGGATCTCCAGTTAAACTGTGACATGTAATGTAGAATTTTGCAACATATATTCATTGAAAACTATTTATATAATCTATAAACTACCACATGGGTAAGTTGTTTTTTTTTTAAGAAAATATATAATATTTGATCGATTGGATTCCACAGTTGTTAAATATACTTGGTTTTCTTTGTGTGAACGGAAATGTTAGGTCTTTGATTGAGGATGTCGTTTTGATTGGAGTTATCTCATCATTATGGGGTTACTTATAAACAAATTTGTTTATCATAAATGATATGCAAAATTGAGAATGATATTATTTTTTATCTTTATTTGCTCTTCTAACTTTTTTTTTTCAAACATCAAAACACACAGTCTTGGGTTTTTATGAATTGTGTCATGACTTGTGAGACTGACACATAAGTATTTGTTTTTTGTGTTATGAAGGTCATCGATGTATAAGTATAACTTAAACACCATATATGCATATTACTTTTTAAGCTCTATAGTTTGGTACGTAATAGAGAGATGTGGAGTGGATCCACGCTCAGAAACCACCAACATTGGCTCATATTTAGACCCCAACGTATTCACATCACTTGAAACTGATGAAATGGGACCATTTCTTCTAGCTAGGGGTTATGCTTCAGCATATCGAAATTCAAATATTTGTTTAAATCCTCGCCCGTTGCAAAATTAACATCATTATCAACGTATAATATTTAAGATTAAAATATTTTTCTTTACATTTTTTTAGATTTTAATTTAGTTATATATATATAATATTAATTTAATCTCATAACTGATTTAAAAATAGTTTTTTCTAGTTTTTTATGAGCAAAAAAGTACCTCAACCCAAATACCATAAAAAACCGTAACAAAAATGCGTAGCATTATACCATCATACAAGAATAGACATCAGAAATTCTTCAGACAAAGAATAAGGAAACTAAACCATTTAAAGAAAAGAATTAAAAAAAAGTCTTTCATTTTCATCTTCATCTAACTCTAAACTCTAGTTTTGAATAACTCAAAAACCTATCGTGGTGTTGAAACCCTAAAGCGTCTTGTGTTGATCATTCCATCCATATACTCCAAACAAAACCATATCTCATTCCATTTTTCTTTTCCTATACCTCATTTTAAATTATGTTGAAAAAATAAGTGTGTGTTGGTAGTATCATGGACAAACCAGTACGCTTGTAGCATTAATTGTTTCCACACATCCTACTCAAAACTATAGTTATAGAGTTCATGATCTATAGTTTCTGCATAATTATACTAGTGAGAAGAAGGGTACAAATTCGATTAAAAAAAAGATACAAACTCGGATTTGTAACTGAACTTATATCACCCGAGATGATAGGTATGGACCTTTAAACTCGGTTAGCAACCGAGGTCAAAAACCTATTTAAACTTGGTTAACAACCAAGGTTAAAAACTCTATTTAAATTCGGTTATTAACTAATCGAGTTTAAATGTACAACCATTTACACTCTTTTAACCGAGTTTAAATGTAACAATTTTTAAACCCAGATATGTCATAACCGAGTTTAAAGTTTAGCTCGGTTAATGTCATAACCGAGTTTAAATGTGAGTTTTTGTTTAGTAGTCACAACATATTATCCCAGATAGTTCATTTTGGGTTTATTTATTATTCTCCAATTAATAGAAATATACTACACAATTAATATAAGCAAACTACAACTAATAAAATAAAATTATGTATTCATAAACAATATAATGCAATATATATCTATAATGAATATTATATACATTCCTATACTACGTACAGTGAATGAAATAAAATAAAAAATGTCTATCGTAGTCCTTCCCTCACTTCAAGAAAGTACTTAGCCCATTGTTCCCTCACATAATTTGCGTCTGTCGAAGAGAAGAGTGATCGGTCTTGAAAGTGTTGCAAACGAAAGACAAAACAATTAGCTATTCAAGTCTAAAGACCAAACATTTATATTACTATATATGTAAATCCAAGTTTATAAATGTGGGCAAGTGAACACTTATAGTTGTCCATATCTACTTTATAGTTTTGGACAATGGTCAATATGGTCTTCATGACGTAATACCCGCACTCATGGTTGTCTTGTTGTCTATGAGACTACAAGGTAGATCAAATAAACAATTAGATAATGTTATTTAAAACTATAAAAGATAATAAATAACATTGGTTATTATTGGAAATACTTACTTTTGGGTAAATCCACTACATCTTTTTTCTACAAATGTTTCCCCATAGTCGAGTATATCCGGCTACAGTCCCATGTATGAATAAAAAATGTCATGAGTCAGAATCATAGAAGTACAGAACGAAGTAGTTGAATCTGTAAAGTTAGTTAACTTTTAAATTGAACTTATGTCTCAATGATTTGTTTGAAGTCCAAAAGAGTGGTCTCATGCAATGAACAAAAGCATGCAACAATGTTATTCTTGGGGCAAATAACCATTAGCTGTCAATGTAAACTGCAATAAAACCTAATAAGTGACAATTCACAATAATTAAATTAATAGATTTTCATGTATATAATAAACACTTACTGAGAGTGATATGAGGCTAAGTAGATACTCTTGTTTGACTCATGCATGAGTGTTCCCTTTGATGTTCCTGGTCTTCTATATGAATAAGGGCTCTAAGAACCCATATGTCCTATAAACACAATTGTCTATACAAAATTTATGTAGAAACCTAGAAAAATACACACGATTAGTAAAAATACTACGTAAACTGAAATAATTAAAAATAGAAGTACTTACATCATCCATAGTTGAATAATAGAGATCTTCATAATGGGCTGCGCATCCATAATCTCAGACAAGTCAGTCTGGGTAATGTAAAGCGGTAGTGGACTTGGCTGGCCGAAGACATCTTCCTGCCATGAGACCGGTACAAAGTCCTCGTCCAGCTCAGCCCCAATGCTCCATAACCTCTGAATGGAATATATGGCGGTCTTCTTTTTCCTAGATGGTAAGCCAACTGCAAAATCAGTGATCGATTTCTAGGTTTTGACGTAAACCTAGTTAGTTATTTCCAATTACGTAAATCAATAGTTCAAACCACACTCGAAGGTAGGGCATTTCCTATTTTTATAGGAACTTCTGTACCAGAAATAATGGTATTCCAATTATAGTCCCTCTGGGGTGTAAAATATATTTTTTCTCACCATCCCTATAGTGTATGAGACAAATGTATGCATTTTGATTAGGGTCATATTCTATGGTTACGATTCTACCATATATGTCTTTTTCATTCCATCGAAAATCGATTTTACGGTATAAACGCTTATGACCTTCCCTCTATGCCCTGCCGTAATGATTCCTCTGGCGTTAATACATTAAAACTAATATGATATGACACAAACCATGTATAAACTTATAATTTACTTAAAGTTCATTATAGAATATACTAGGGGGGCAGTAACTCTCAACAGTCTGCTAGGCCACATAAGGAAGTGTCCTAGTGCTTGACCGACGACCTGTACCTTCACAGTTGGCACTGGGATGACAACATCCTCAAGTATGATCTCTACAATAGATATCCTTGACATACCATCAGGCAATGGTTGATGGTGAATCGAAGGGCCTAGGTCATGAACCACACCAGTGGCCACTGGCTCCTCCGACTCATCAACAAGCAAGCCATACTAATAGGTGGCCTCAACGTCTACGTCGTTATCATCACCGTCAAGTGCAGCACTAGACCCCTTTGTGTTGACCTTCCTAATTTGTGGGTCAACCGCAAATGTAGTATGCTCCCCCTAATGGTTGTAGTGTCCATCATCTGCCAAAGGGTTGACAGCTTCTATTGTAGTTGTTAAAAGTTCTCTGCATACTTTGCTTCCATAGAAGCTACCCTGGACTTCACCAACTCCTCCACTGATGGCGTCGAAATAAAAAGAGAACCATAGATGCTCTGGATGCCTTCAGTAAAGCATAATCAAAAACTAATAACTGATTAGAAATATGTATGTAAGGGAACTGTGTAAAACTTACCATGACCTCGACCAACAACACAAAATCTACCAGGGTGCTTGGTATTCCAATGGTGACAGTCAATATGTCTTGCCGACCATGCGTAAGGAATGACCCTTGGGTTGATTGCTCAACCAAGGAATCCTGCAACAAAGTTTTTTGTGAATCATGTTAGGAATAATCATCTTTGTAAAAAATAAAATAAATTTTTTAATAAATTGAATACTTACGATTCTCTGGGCAACCTTCTCAGCTTACGCTGAAGTGTATAACCCGGTCTTCATCACCTTGGCACGCTTCCATTTGTCATGGCGCGTGGGTAGAGAGGGGGATCCATAATAGTGGTGCTAGGTTAGCTAACCTGACGCTAGGTAGCCTTCTCCTCAACCATCTTCTGCTCCAGCTTTTAGTAACCCCCACGTGAAAACTTGTGAGGGCATTAATTCTTTGCATAAATAGTCTTTGCTTTTGTGCGTTTGTCCTGCAACAAAAAACTAACACCTTAGATTTTCATTGGAAGTATAAATTTCAAAATCCTAAGAAATTAACTTAGCACAAACTTACCATAAACTCATCGGTGTGTCTGGATGCAACAAACGCATCCCAAGTCTCTTGGTCAATGAAGCTGTATTTCTAACCTGGGAACACTCCTTGCAACTTCTCGTAGACATGCTTGTTGGTGAGTGAGGTCTTGTGTGCCGTCCACTTCTCAACGACAATGTCGAGGACCTTCCTCCTCAGTATGTCAACGGTAAGAATATCCCAGACAGCCTGTAATTGCCAAAACAACATGGTATTATGATTAAAAACTAAATAAATGAAGTAAATATCTTAAAGTTTGTATTTGTAACCGTAACATTGGCCCATTTTTGGTTCTTGAGAACCTCCCCAACACTATCCAAATCTGGGATAAGTTTGTATTATCATAGCTCACACCAAAATAAGATTAAGCTGATCCTATTATTGCAGAGGGAATTATTGAATCTGAGGAACATATCCTAGATGAGTTAATTCTGAAAATAGTAAGTCACACACCTCTCCACAACATTTATGGAATTTTTATTTGTATCACAAGAGTACGACCAATGAGCATCTCTATTTATAAGCTCAAGTTTGACTTAATGAACACTCTTTAGTGAATGGGCTCTTTAGTCATTTTAAATGAGTTAGACCCAAAGTTTTATTTTTAGTCAAACTAAAATAAAAATTATCCTCTTATGAGCTTTATGCGTGTGACCTATAAGAAATATATTTGATTTATTTAAATATAAACATTTTGTATTTAATATAATATAATAAGTGACATCTAACAATACTTCATTATCCAAATATAAATATCAAAACAACCTATAAGTGATAAACTTTATATGTTTAGTCCTTTTGTCATAATATCTAATTGGGTCCAAGGCATGGTCGTCGTCATCCCTGTATGACCTAATTCATTTTACTTGATACCAGAATAGACTTTTCTTAAATAAATATCTAATATTTATTTTTCTAGCATAGTCATGCATTTTCTTAAGTCTCACTCCATCAAGTGAAACATAGATATTACTCATGTCACATAGGAGAGATAAATCTCATCTACATCAATATCACATCTTTCTACATGATTTTTCACTGCCTAATTACAACCTTTATGATCTACAGATGATGTTTGATTGCATTAAAATAACACAATCCTAATATAGGAATCGTAATGACTTTATGTCGAAGGACTACATCTACTATTATCATATTGAGAACCGTTTATGACATTCATGTAACGATTCATGTAACGTTCTCATGGTGGGTCCATCCAGTACACTATTACTCTTAATATGTACCCGTGTGAGGACTTGATATCATTCATATATATAATCTATTAGATCAGATCATCAATACACTCACACACTAGTCTTAACGTGTTTATATGTGTCTATATAAATACTTTATTAGGGAGAATTTAGAAATAATTCTCATATTGACCTATTATTCTAGAGACTAATAAAGACTATTAAACTATTTAACATAAATGTCATACTCAAAGTGATGTGCCCTATATAAGCTCCTAGTATATAATTCCAACATCAACAACATAAGCGACTACCAAATGAGATGGTTTTTTTTAGGTAAACAGGAGGCCAAAAGGCCAAGACTAAATTAATATAGATCTAGAAAAAAACAAATACCCACGTAATTATGCCACAAAAGTGGTAGACTACCCTACAGAGGGTAATTAATAACTAGACAACCTAAAAAAAAATGCGTATAATTTACAAACTAATTCGCAATAGGATTTTCTTCTTAAACAATATAAAAAATCCTAACCTACCATTTGTGAATGATAAGGGTGTTGATTCCCATCATTCACTAAAGACACAGCCACCTATGAATCACTCTCCACCCAAATCAATCACCAATGCCGGCTCCATACTACTTCTAAGGTTGAAACAATAACCTAAACTTCCACAAGAAGCATTGAGAGCCTAAAGCATCTCTAAACGCATCCTGACACGCTAAATTAACACCCCTTTGTCTCATCGATGATGGTTTCTTTTTCAAATAGACAACTTTTTCTTCATTCAAAGTTTAAAAGCGACCAAGTGAAGCCGTAAAATTTGGCCCAATCTATGTTAAATAAACAAAATGAATTTCAAGGCTATAATTTTAGAAAACACGGTAATTAGAGCCTGTAAATTCTAAGTCAGTCTAATCTAATCCATTACCCACTGCACCCATTAATTAAGTGAATCTTTTTAATCCGATTCATTGTAAGGATGAGAGATCCATTACACATTCAAAATTTATAAACTGTAGAGGATCCCATCCGAGGTTGGACACTTGGTACGTAGTAGTGGTAGGGTCTTGGATTGGATAACAAACAAGTTGACGCAAATAGTGACCAAACTTAGTAGGTGCACGCTTTGCCGGCCAATCCTCGCATGCACCACGAATTAATATATCCTTTTTACGTAGAAATGTATATAAAAAGTTAATTAATGAGACACTTATCATCTCCTGTATCATATCATAGCCACGTATATATGAACTATATGTCTATGAATCACTTGCAAAAGAGATCACTACATGCACAATATGACGGCACAAGTTAATAGCTAGCCATCAACTTTTTTAAAACGAAAATAAAAAATTGTCCAAGGTCGATAGGGATTATATAATGATAGAGATGGTAAGTGGAAACCACATTAGCGCATTAAATTAGAAGTCAACTACAAGAAATGGATTAATGTGATCCGTGCAGCTATATTTGGCCTTGTTTGCATGCGTTCTTTGATGTCATACAATGAAAAAAGTGCTTTATTTTTCAGCTGATGACTTTACTTTGAGATTAGCTACAAGTACATATATATATATATACACACACAGTCCAAAGAAACCAGCTTGTAAAGAAACAATGGATGACTAGGCACATATAAATGGAAAAGACGGCGCCTATATACAAGTTAAACAGATAGAGGCCAAGAGCACGAGTCGTACATACACGCATGGAGAAGCAGCCACAAAATTGCTTTTTGTGAGATTTGTGGAGTTGAGATCTATTAGGTAAAGGGAGATTTATTGGAATTTCAAATTCCATCTAAAAGCCTGAAAGCTTTTTAAAAGGGTTGGAAATCTTAGGGTGCTCTGGTATCATATATATATATATATATATATATATATATATATATATATATATATATATATATATATATATATACCTGAATTGAAAGAAATTAAATATGAAGCAAATGAGCAATCCACGTTGTTTTTTTCAACTTCTAGTAGCTTTATTTACTTTAAAAAGAAAAAAAATGAATAAAATTTTTATTTCCCTTATTTTCTATTTTGAAAAAAATAAGGTAAAGATGATAAAAACGAAAGTGAGGTACAAATAACATCATATATCCACTGTCAAGGCCGAATGTGTAAATTACTAGTTGATAAATATGGCTCTTTTTTAACTGTAATCTAAAATTTGAGTATCAGATAATTTAATTATATCAAATACAAACTTTGTATATAAATTGATCTTATATAAGGTTTAGTTAAGGGTGATTTTTAGTTTTTAGTTTTAAAATTTTAAAAAACTAAAGTTTGTTTTTAGTTTTTAGTTTTATGTTTTAGTTTTTATGATTTTGAAATTTGAAAAATTGTAGCAAAATTTGTATTTAATCTCAATTACATTAAAAAAACAAAAACAATATAATAATGATGGTGGTTGTGGTGGTGGTGGCGATAACGATGATAGTGGTGTAGTGGTAGTGGTGACGATAACGACGATAGTGGTGTAGTGGTAGTGGTGTTGGTAGCAGCGCGGTGTTGGTGACGATGATAATAGTGGTGGTGGTGGTGGTAGTAGTAGTAGTTGTTGTTATAGCAATGACAGTGATGGTGGTGCGGGAGAAGAGTCGATAACGATGACGACAATGATGGTGGTGGTGGAAACGATAGATATCATGGTTGTGGTGGTTTAAAGTTTAAGGTTACAGTAGTAATGGTGCTTGTGGCAGTGGTGGTGGCAGTGGTCGTGATTATGTTGATTGCGGTGGTGATAGTTTTCATGGTAAGGGTGGTGGTAGTGGTGGTGGCGATGATGAAAGTGGTGATGGTGGTGACAATGACGATGGTGATGACAATGGTATGGTGGTGGTGGTGGCAGTTGTGGAGGTGGTGATAGCCATGATGACTATGGTGGTTATGGTGGCAGCGATGACGACGATGTTAGTGATGACAGTGGTGGTGGTGGTTGTGGTTTCAGGTTTAGGTAGTGGAGGTTAGGGTGGTGGTTATGGTACTGGGAGTGGTGATGACAACGACGATGATAATGATGAAGGTTATGACGGTGGAGACAACAACGATGATGGTAGTGGTTGCGATGATGGTTATGGAGTAAATGTGATTATCATGATAGTGGTAGTGATGACAATAACGAGGTGGTGTTAGTGGCTATGGTAGTGGTGGTCATTATGTTTGTGGGGGTAGTGGTGTGGCAGTGTTGTGATGGTCATGGTAATGAGGCAATGATGGTGGTTTTATGTTTAAAGGTTTATAAAACTGAAAACAAAAATAAAAAATCATTTTTCTTGCTTTTAAATTAATTAAAAATCATTTTGAAAATGGGTTAAATTTTAATGTAGCATTGTTTACTGAACATGTTTTGTTTTCAACTTGCTTTTGCAAACAAAAAACTAACTACAAACACCCCCAAATAGGCCCTAAGCCCCTAATGTATCAGGATAATAAATTATGTAGTCAAGTAATAGATTATTTCACTTAATCAATTCAAATCCACTATAAGAATGTTTTAGTTTAGCATGAGACTCTCACACCAAAAATGACCATGAAAAGCTTGTATGGAAGTTGACTCCCACGCAATAGCCATATGGGGGATATTAAGTCTCACGCCACATATAAGTGTAGAAAGTTGCATGGGACATCATGTCTCACACAAAGAAAAATTACATTTATAAAATACTATTAAACCTATTAAAATTAACATTCAATCTGCTAAATATATCAATCGACTAATCAATTCCAAGAAGGATGAATCAATTTTAATCAATACAAATACACAATTAATATTCAAAAATTAATTAATGTATACAAATTATAATTAATATAAAATACAATGAATTACTAATTATAAATACAAATTTAACCAATATTGTTCAAAACCAACATGCAATCCATCTAATCATGATATATATACCACCTATTAATTGTATATATAACACAAGGAAAAAATTAATATTAAATATATAAATAAATATACAAAATTAACAAGTTAATTTTACAATAGTTTGACTGAATTACCTTATTTATCCTACTCCACCTCCTCATAAGCATCACCATTATCATTATCATTACCTTTATCTTTTAAACCATTTTTGGATTCAACATCATCAACAGCAATAGGATCAAGTTAAATTGGTGGAGACTCCTCCATTCTCGATAACTAAATAACTATTGATCTCCTGATTATCATTCGTCAATTTTGTCAACGGTTCTGACTCTATTAATAGTCTCACAAGTGATGTTCTAAATGCCTGGTAGGGAAGATTTTCATCAGTTATGTCAATTTCCACCTAGCCTATAAACTTAGTTGTTATGATCACATGTCAATCACGCTTACTTGCATACAAAGTCAAATATGGTACATATTAGACTCGGTGTGCACTTTGTGCAAAAAAATCAATACATTTTTCTCGAACCTTCCAATTAGATTTAGCAGCAAATAATTTAACAGCCACAGGAAACTTGGACTTAGTGGCATCCTCATAAATAGGTTTATTAGCAGACATCAACTCTTTAAAGAATTCTTAACACAAAGGGTTAGGTTCCTCTGACTTATTCTTCATAATATAATTATCACATGCATCATCAACAACATATTCAACATCATCATCATCATCATCATAACTCAACCAAATCATGTATCATGTCACACATGATGTTAAAATTATTTTCATTCATCTTGAACTAGAAACACTATTGTTACACTATGCAAACTAGTATTTATGAATATTGAAACACCTCACCATATAAAGTCCAAACAAAGTAATTTAGTTGGAAATCCAATTTGTACAAATGAACTTTAACATTATCTTCATTTAGTATTTTAAGACAACTACAACACTTTACATAAAGACATCTAATATACTTCCATCAAATATTATAAATGCTTATTGTTTAGCTTAGTTGATAAATTCATCAACCACACTAATAAATCGATTTTTAAAACTCATATCCACATCAATTTTGTCATACATCCAAGTACAATCCATTTCTCTACATTAATATTTATCACTTAGAATCTAAAAAGTATAATTATTAATTAATTTAATTTGAACTCACGATCATGTTACACAATATTTTTAAAAAAAAATAGGAAACATAATATGTATAATATGGACATAATAAAAATCGCATCAACAAACAACCACCAACAATTCAAAGAGACAAATTTTGTTCCTAAATTATCAGCCAAACATATAATAGACATCTACCCTAATGTTTTAACCAATTTTAGAGCTTATGTTGTTCAATTTCAGTTCTATATTCTTAATCAATACAATATACATAAACTGAAAAGGAGTCAAAATAGAACCAACCTCTCACCAAAATTCAAAATCAATAGGTTAGAAATGTTGTATTTTTTGTCACAAATACAATAGCATCTTGGTGATGAACCATATTATGTTAACACTCTAGTATCCCTAGCATAACCTCTTAGCACTTATTCTAGGATTATTTTAGTGATTTAGGCTAGTCTTATTGGTTTAGGCTTATTTGATCCTTAATTAGTAATTTTAGTTAATTGTTGCATTTCAGAGCTTTTGACCTCTGTTCACAAATTTGGTCACTTTTTGTGTAGTATAGTTTTTTGATGATTCTTGTTGCATTGAAAAGGTGACTCAAAGGGCTTTAATTAGATAGCCCATTTTCTAAATTTGAAGTTTTAAGCTAAAATTTATGAGCATTTGAAGTTAGCCACCTGATGCTATTACAAGAATTCAAGTGTCTAGTACTAGTTTTTATTTAGAATTTGAGCTTAATTATATTTTGTGGCCCATTTAACTTTCAAAACTTATTAGATTAGGTTTAGGTTTAACTTTTTTGCCTCCATATAAATATGACATTAGACGAATTTCAAACCTGCTCTAATTAACACGTTTAACTTTGTGTTTGATTTCAAATTTTATCTCTTTTCCAAGCATTTTTGTTTATGTTTTTCATGGTGATTGAATTCAAAATTATATTTGTGTTTTCAAACGTGACGGAAGAGTAAATCTTTATTGATCCATAATTTCAGCATATAATGAGGTAAATGTGTTCTTTGTCTCAATCCAATTTGATCCTTAATCACTTACCTTCTTAATCTTGCCACAACCATATTTAGTTTATACTCGGATCGCTTTGATAAATTTAAGATAATTCATGCTTGTCAAATTTGTTACTCATGTTGTAACACCCCTATTTTTATTTTTATATTAAAATTTTGAAGGAATTAAATTATGGTTCTTTAGAACTTTTTAATCTACGTATTATTTATGATTTTTTGGAATTTTTTGGAATTTTGGAATTTTTTTAATAAAAATAATATTTTTTTTAAAATAATTTTAAATTCATATAAGTGACTTAAATTAAAAATATTTACAAGAAAGTGAATTGAAATTATAAGAAATTTTTTAAAATCCGTTTCAAGTAGACTTATCTAAAAATTATCGGTTTGAGAAAAATCTTGATTTTTTCCAATCGTTAAAAAATTTGAAACGTATCAATAAATTTTTATTAACAGAAAATTTTAGATTTTTAAAATTTCAACTTTATATTACTTATTATAAAATTAGTGAGGACTGATATAATATCGCTAAATTTCAAAAAGGACTCATTTTGAATATTTAAAATATACCGAGTGAAGGGTTACTATTTGACTTAATAATTTTGCCGACAATTACTATGCAAAACACTGTGCATGTATGAAATTTTCAAAAGGTGCACAGTAACCTGGAATAAAAAATTCAAAAATGCATAGTACTTTTATATTAAAATAATGGAATGCATAGTAAATTTTTTCCCTATAAATACCGAAGGATTTCTTCTTTAGAATTCACAATTTCAGATTAAGTTTTCTTAATATAGTAGTGCTAGTGAGATAGTGGTGGAAGTGAGAGAGAGAAGAAAAGTTTTTGGAGAGAAGGTTCTGCCAAAATCCTAAGGTAAGAATACTTCTCTTTTATATTTTTTGGGTTATTTTTATATCGTTTTTAGAAATCTATTATTATACTAGAAATAATATTATTTTAAGTTACTATTCTGCATAGTAAACACTATTTTAATAATAAATTACTATTTCAATAGTAAATTACTATTCAAATAGTAAATTACTATTTACTGTTACTATTTACTGTTACTATTCACGATTTACTATTTACTGTTACTATTCACGTTTTACTATTTACTGTTACTATTCACTATTTACTATTCACTATTCACTATTCACTATTCAGAATTTACCATTTCTGTTTTAAGTAGTAATATTAATCTTCGTCTTATGCTTATACTGAAATAAGATTGGTATTAATATTTCTAGAAATCGGAGGCGCAAAGCAAATCCATTTTGGGTAACAATTCAAGGTAAGGGGGAGTGAGATAAGAGTATAATATGAAAAGACATAAGAATAATGGGAGGAGTCCCCTACTCCTTTTAAATCTGATAATATTATTATTTTAAAATATTAACTTTTTAACTTAAAATTTATAATAAATTTTAAATTAAATATCCGGTTTAACTAACTCTAACATACCTATGCAAAGACTTGGACCATTATGACCTATATGGACTGGACTATACCTATGCAAGGACTTGGACCATTATGACCTATATGGACTGGACTATACCTATGCAAGGACTTGGACCATTATGACCCATATGGACTGAACTATACCTATGCAAGGACTGGATTATATGGATTTACATATACCTATGCGAGGAATTAACCAAAAGGACTAAAATTGACTATATTAATAATCATTAAATTTTGTATTATGATATGTATTAATGATATTTAATTGATTTGATTATGATTTGATTATGATTGATTGATTGATGATATTTAGTTATGATTGATATTGTTTGATTTTGATTGATGATATTGTAATGTGGAGTTTGAGCATATAGCGAGCATGACGGAAAGCTAAAATTCAGTAAGAATTTCTTACCTTACTCTTTAAATTTTATTATCTTTTATTTCTTCTCAGAAATTATTTTTATTAACTTTATTTTCAATATTTAGAATAATAAAAAAAATTAGTATTTATTTTAGAAAGAAAATATTTTATGAGAATTTATTTAATTAAATCTTGAGTTAAAGAAAAATTTAGTAATTTTAAGTATTTTTGGTTAATAATTATTCTCTTTTAATAAAACAAAATTTTTTGAAAGAAAATTATTTTATTTTTTCTAACTTAATAACTAAATATATTTGGAAATAATTGAGATTCCTAAATTTGATTTTGTTAAGATTTAATTTGAGAAAGATTATGTAAAGTTTTTAGATATTTAAGGCTTAGAAACTCAATTTCAGTGAGATTCGAAAATTGTACCAAATTTATTTCTGTGAGACAGAAATTCAGAGAAAATATACAGTTTATTGAAATGATGTTGTAAACCTTTAAGGGATTTAATAATTGAGTTTCTAAAAGCCTTAACCAACTCAAATACGCGAGTAGTTCATGCATCATGAATCATTAAAGTGAAATGAAATAATATTGTCTGGGGACGGATTATAGAAACCGAGGATACATTAGAGGAGGCTTAATTACGAGCCTTGGGATGAGAGGGTGTGAAAGGGTGCTTCAGGGGACCTGGGGTAGCTCCCTAGTGTCGGGTACTTTCACAATAAAAACTTTCTCAATCTGACTAGTCTCTAAGTGTTTCCATACCAGTTGAGCTGTTCATATTATTATTATCCGGACTTATAGAACAGTGTAAACTCCTGGTTGGCCCAGTGCAAATTAAAATTTAAGGGCCCACATATATAGGTAAGTTATGATGAAGATATTGCATAACATTCATGCATTCATAATTGATTGTGTATGTGATTGTGATTGATATTATTATGTATTGGTTGTGAAAACCCTTTGTTGCTTATGTCTTATTTGGAAATATTATATTCTGTTTCTCACTCCTTTCTCCGTGTTTTTGTTTCACATGTTTTAAATTGATGGTTCAGAGGGAAGGATCGAAGAATATCGGCAGTAAATATAGCACGTTCTAGAAAGGGAGCTCGGTATGAATACCGTGGTCCAATGAATAAATAATGTTAATAAGTAACTGCTTCTGGGCCATGGAGTTTACTCTCTTTCTTATAATGTTTAATATTTATTTCCGTTGGATGAATGTAAAATTACTTTATAAAGTTTTAATAATATTTGTAAGGTATTTCAGAAATAATGTATATAATTTATTCCGATAGTTTCTTTTTAACAATCATATCCTTAAAAAAAAAAATTTTACGAGTTTTTCTAGAATTTATTAAGGTGTAACAGAGGGTGTTACAAAGTGGTATCAGAGCAGTTAATCCAATAGACCTGGGGAAAAGGTCTATCTTGCTTTGTCTGTAAACTCTGTATAGGTAGAATATCTGACTTGGTAGTAACTGTGATTGATGTGACAAATCTCAGTTACTGTGAAACAGGAAACTAATGGCTGGAAACGATCTTGCTGGAGTTGTAGAACACTTAATCAATGCAATGGGAGCACGTGAAGGTCAAGGTAACGATGCCTTGAGAAGGCTGGACCTATTCGAAAAACGCAATCCACCTCGTTTCAAGGGAGGATATAACCCTGATGGAGCATAAATCTGGATTCGAGAGATAGAGAAGATCTTTCGAGCATTACAATGTAATGAAGATGATAAGGTAGTCTTCGCTACTTATGCCTTATCTGAGGATGCCGAACATTGGTGGGATAGCATGCGTAGACAATTCGAAGTCAATGACATGGAGATCACTTGAGATTATTTCAAGGATATGTTTCTGGAGAAATACTTTCCAGCTGATGTTAAAGAGAAAAGACAATTCGAATTCCTGTCGCTGACCCAAGGAAATATGACCGTTGGAGAGTACGCATCCAGGTTTGAAGAGCTATCTCGTTTTCATTCTCATTATAATGATGCTACTAATGAAAGAGATCGGTGTGCAAAGTTTGTAAATGGACTGCGGCCAGAAATTAAGGAAGCTATACGAATGCAGGAAATCCGTGAATTTTCTGTATTGGTAAATCGCTGCAGGATCTTTGAAGAAGACCATAAGGATAGAATGACCAAAAGTCGTGAGCCCATTCACAAGGCAGGAGAAATAAGAAGTGGAGGACCTCACCATCACCAAAGAAGAGATTTCAGAAGGAATAAGCCTTACCAAGCACCATTTCGCCGGTTTGGAGCAGCATCTGTTCCTAACAGACCCCAAGCTTCAACTGGAAGCTATTACCCAACATCTGCACCAAATTTTAAATGTTTTATCTGTGGAGGACCCCATTTGAAAAGGGATTGTCCTAAAAACACTTATGTTTGCTTTAAGTGTAACAAACCAGGTCATCACATCAAGGATTGCCCAGAGATGAAGAGAGAAAACCCTGAAGGTACAAGTACAAGCATAAATACTTAAGGAGGCGCGCACAGTGCAGTCGGAAGGCCGAAAGCAAAAGGAAAGGTTTTTGCAATCACTGGAGAAGAAGCATCTCATGCTGATTCCATGGTAGAAGGTAAGTGTATCATTAATAAGATTTCTTTAACTGTTATGTATGACTCAGGTGCATCACATTCCTTTATTGCCAATGACTGTGTAGAAAAACTAAAATTACCTGTGATAGAACTGCCATTTGACTTATCTGTACATACTCCTGGAAACAATCCCATTGTCACTTCTAAAGCCTGTTGGAAATGCCCTATTGTCATAAATGGTAGGGACTTTAAAGCTAATCTTTTCTGTTTACCCCTTTCTGGCTTAGAAGTTATTATTGGGCTAGATTGGTTGTCTGACAATCATGTTCTAATAGATTGTCATAATAAAACCATAATGTTTAAAGAACCAGTGAATTTGAATCCTGAGGATTCGAGATTTCTAACCGCCAACCAAGTGAGTGCCTCTTTAAAAGGAGGGGCTCAAGGATGCATGCTATTGCTTTCAACGAAAGGAGAGCAAGAATCAAAAATCAAAAATCTGCCGGTTGTGTGTGAATTTCCTGACGTTTTTCCTGAAGATATCCCTGGTTTACCCCCAGAAAGAGATGTGGAATTTGCCATTGATCTAGTACCTGGAGTTGGACCCATTTCAATTGCACCATACCGAATGTCACCTCTAGAATTAGCAGAGTTGAAGAAACAACTTGAAGAGATGATAGAGAAGCAGTTTATACGACCCAGTGTATCCCCCTGGGGTGCACCAGTGTTGTTGGTTAAGAAGAAGGATGGTAGCATGAGGTTGTGTGTAGATTATCGACAACTGAACAAGGTGACAATCAAGAACAGATATCCTCTACCAAGGATTGACGACTTGATGGATCAGCTGCGTGGTGCCACGGTGTTCTCCAAAATTGATTTGAGGTCTGGATACCATCAAATAAGGGTGAAGAAAGAAGATGTATCAAAAACTGCTTTTAGAATACGCTATGGCCATTACGAATATCTAGTAATGCCTTTTGGTGTAACTAATGCACCAGCCGTATTCATGGATTACATGAATAGGATTTTTCATCCATATCTAGATAAATTTGTAGTGGTGTTCATTGATGATATATTAGTGTACTCTAAAAGCAAAGAAGAACATGTTGAACACTTGAAGGTTGTGTTGGAAATCCTGAAAAAGAAACAACTGTATGCAAAGTTGTCGAAGTGTGAATTCTGGTTGGAAGAAGTAAACTTTTTAGGACATGTAATTAGTCAAGGAGGAATAGCTGTAGACCCTTCCAAGGTAGAGGCAGTTTTAAAATGGGAGAGACCAACCACGATCACTGAGATTAGAAGTTTCTTGGGCTTGGCTGGATACTATAGAAGATTCATTGAAGGATTTTCAAAGCTAGGATACCCATTGACCAAGTTAACACGGAAAGGACAACCTTTTGTGTGGACGACACAATGCGAGAATAATTTCCAAGAGCTGAAAGATCGACTTACTTCTGCGCCAGTGTTAGTACTCCCCGATCCACATCGAAGTTTTGAAGTTTACTGTGATGCGTCTAAACAAGGACTAGGAAGTGTACTCATGCAAGACAAGAAGGTTGTAGCCTATGCGTCGCATCAATTAAGGCAACATGAGATTAACTACCCTACCCATGACTTAGAGTTAGCCGCTGTAGTTTTTGCCTTAAAGATTTGGAGGCATTATCTATACGGTGCAACATTCGATGTGTTTAGCGATCATAAGAGTCTCAAGTATTTATTCGACCAAAAGGAGTTAAACATGAGGCAACGGAGATGGATGGAGTTCTTAAAGGACTACGACTTTGAGTTGCAATACCATCCTGGAAAAGCGAACGTAGTAGCTGATGCTTTAAGTCGAAAGTCTCTACATGCATCCACAATGATGATTAAAGAGTTGGAATTAATAGAGAACTTCAGAGATCTTAACCTAGCAGTAAAGGTTAATGCTAACAGCTACAGATTAGGAGCGTTGCAAGTGACAAGTGAATTCCTGAGACAAGTTTTAGAGGCTCAAAGAGAGGATGAATTCCTGCAAGAGAAGAAAGAACTCTTGAAACAAGGAAAAGAAGTCGAGTTCAATGTAAGAAGTGACCAATTGCTAAGGTATAAGGATCGAGTGTGTATCCCTAATCAAGAGGAGTTGAGGAAAGCAATTCTGGAAGAAGGCCATAAAAGTTATATGAGCATTCATCCCGGAGTTACTAAAATGTATCAAGATTTGAAGAAGTTATTTTGGTGGCCTGGAATGAAGAAAGCAGTGGCAGAGTACGTGGCTGCATGTCTAATTTGCCAGAAGGTTAAAGTGGAACACCAAAAACCCCCTGGAATGCTACAATCAATGGAAATACCAGAATGGAAATGGGATAGCATTACCATGGATTTTGTGACTTCTTTACCTAAAACTCCATTAGGACATGATTCGATATGGGTAATAGTTGATAGACTAACAAAGTCTGCCCACTTTATTCCCATCAACATTCGTTACTCTATGGAGAAGCTGGCAAAATTATACATCGAGGAGATTGTGAGATTGCATGGAATTCCTTCAAGTATCATTTCTGATCGGGACCCTCGTTTTACATCACAATTTTGGAAGAGCTTGCACAAGGCTTTGGGAACAAGACTGCGTCTAAGTTCAGCATATCATCCTCAGACAGATGGACAATCAGAAAGAACAATCCAATCTCTAGAGGACTTGTTACGAGCTTGTGTGTTAGAGCATAAAGGAAGTTGGAATCAATTCTTACCATATGTGGAGTTTACCTACAACAACAGTTTCCATGCTAGCATTGGCATGGCACCTTTTGAAGCATTATATGGAAGAAAATGTAGGACCCCGCTATGTTGGTTTGAGACTGGTGAAAACTTGATGCTAGAACCAGAGTTGGTACAACAAACCACGGATAAAATCAAAATAGTTCAGGAAAAGATGAAGGCAACACAGAGCAGGCAGAAAAGTTACTATGACAAAAGAAGAAAGCCGCTCGAATTTCAAGAAGGCGATCATGTATTCTTGAAAGTCACACCTATGACTGGGGTCGGTCGGGCAATGAAATCTCGAAAACTAACTCCTAGATTTATCGGTCCATACCAAATAATTCATAAAGTTAGCCCCCTTGCCTACCAAATAGCATTACCACCTTTTCTTTCTAATATCCATAATGTTTTTCATGTGTCAAACTTGCGAAAGTATATATCTGATCCTACACATGTTATTGAACCTGATGTCATACAAGTTAAAGATAATCTTACCTATGATGCACCACCTGTTAGAATAGGTGACAGAAGAATAAAACAATTAAGAGACAAGACAATTCCGCTTGTAAAGGTTATTTGGAGTGAAATGAGAGGAGAAGATGCTACATGGGAACTAGAAACTGAGATGAAAGAGTCTCATCCTCATTTGTTTTACTGATTAATGTAAATTTCGAGGACGAAATTTTCTAAGGGGAGTAGAGTTGTAACACCCCTATTTTTATTTTTATATTAAAATTTTGAAGGAATTAAATTATGGTTCTTTAGAACTTTTTAATCTATGTATTATTTATGATTTTTTGGAATTTTTTGGAATTTTGGAATTTTTTTAATAAAAATAATATTTTTTTAAAATAATTTTAAATTCATATAAGTGACTTAAATTAAAAATATTTACAAGAAAGTGAATTGAAATTATAAGAAATTTTTTAAAATCCGTTTCAAGTAGACTTATCTAAAAATTATCGGTTTGAGAAAAATCTTGATTTTTTCCAATCGTTAAAAAATTTGAAACGTATCAATCAATTTTTATTAACAGAAAATTTTAGATTTTTAAAATTTCAACTTTATATTACTTATTATAAAATTAGTGAGGACTGATATAATATCGCTAAATTTCAAAAAGGACTCATTTTGAATATTTAAAATATACCGAGTGAAGGGTTACTATTTGACTTAATAATTTTGCCGACAATTACTATGCAAAACACTGTGCATGTATGAAATTTTCAAAAGATGCACAGTAACCTGGAATAAAAAATTCAAAAATGCATAGTACTTTTATATTAAAATAATGGAATGCATAGTAAATTTTTTCCCTATAAATACCGAAGGATTTCTTCTTTAGAATTCACAATTTCAGATTAAGTTTTCTTAATATAGTAGTGCTAGTGAGATAGTGGTGGAAGTGAGAGAGAGAAGAAAAGTTTTTGGAGAGAAGGTTCTGCCAAAATCCTAAGGTAAGAATACTTCTCTTTTATATTTTTTGGGTTATTTTTATATCGTTTTTAGAAATCTATTATTATACTAGAAATAATATTATTTTAATTTACTATTCTGCATAGTAAATACTATTTTAATAGTAAATTACTATTTCAATAGTAAATTACTATTCAAATAGTAAATTACTATTTACTTTTACTATTTACTGTTACTATTCACGATTTACTATTTACTGTTACTATTCACATTTTACTATTTACTGTTACTATTCACTATTTACTATTCACTATTCACTATTCACTATTTACTATTCAGAATTTACCATTTCTGTTTTAAGTAGTAATCTTAATCTTCGTCTTATGCTTATACTGAAATAAGATTGGTATTAATATTTCTAGAAATCGGAGGCGCAAAGCAAATCCATTTTGGGTAACAATTCAAGGTAAGGGGGAGTGAGATAAGAGTATAATATGAAAAGACATAAGAATAATGGGAGGAGTCCCCTACTCCTTTTAAATCTGATAATATTATTATTTTAAAATATTAACTTTTTAACTTAAAATTTATAATAAATTTTAAATTAAATATCCGGTTTAACTAACTCTAACATACCTATGCAAAGACTTGGACCATTATGACCTATATGGACTGGACTATACCTATGCAAGGACTTGGACCATTATGACCTATATGGACTGGACTATACCTATGCAAGGACTTGGACCATTATGACCCATATGGACTGAACTATACCTATGCAAGGACTGGATTATATGGACTTACATATACCTATGCGAGGAATTGACCAAAAGGACTAAAATTGACTATATTAATAATCATTAAATTTTGTATTATGATATGTATTAATGATATTTAATTGATTTGATTATGATTTGATTATGATTGATTGATTGATGATATTTAGTTATGATTGATATTGTTTGATTTTGATTGATGATATTGTAATGTGGAGTTTGAGCATATAGCGAGCATGACGGAAAGCTAAAATTCAGTAAGAATTTCTTACCTTACTCTTTAAATTTTATTATCTTTTATTTCTTCTTAGAAATTATTTTTATTAACTTTATTTTCAATATTTAGAATAATAAAAAAAATTAGTATTTATTTTAGAAAGAAAATATTTTATGAGAATTTATTTAATTAAATCTTGAGTTAAAGAAAAAATTTGTAATTTTAAGTATTTTTGGTTAATAATTATTCTCTTTTAATAAAACAAAATTTTTTGAAAGAAAATTATTTTATTTTTTCCAACTTAATAACTAAATATATTTGGAAATAATTGAGATTCCTAAATTTGATTTTGTTAAGATTTAATTTGAGAAAGATTATGTAAAGTTTTTAGATATTTAAGGCTTAGAAACTCAATTTCAGTGAGATTCGAAAATTGTACCAAATTTATTTCTGTGGGACAGAAATTCAGAGAAAATGTACAGTTTATTGAAATGATGTTGTAAACCTTTAAGGGATTTAATAATTGAGTTTCTAAAAGCCTTAACCAACTCAAATACGCGAGTAGTTCATGCATCATGAATCATTAAAGTGAAATAAAATAATATTGTCTGGGGACGGATTATAGAAACCGACGATACATTAGAGGAGGCTTAATTACGAGCCTTGGGATGAGAGGGTGTGAAAGGGTGCTTCAGGGGACCTGGGGTAGCTCCCTAGTGTCGGGTACTTTCACAATAAAAACTTTCTCAATCTGACTAGTCTCTAAGTGTTTCCATGCCAGTTGAGCTGTTCATATTATTATTATCCGGACTTATGGAACAGTGTAAACTCCTGGTTGGCCCAGTGCAAATTAAAATTTAAGGGCCCACATATATAGGTAAGTTATGATGAAGATATTGCATAACATTCATGCATTCATAATTGATTGTGTATGTGATTGTGATTGATATTATTATGTATTGGTTGTGAAAACCCTTTGTTGCTTATGTCTTATTTGGAAATATTATATTCTGTTTCTCACTCCTTTCTCCGTGTTTTTGTTTCACATGTTTTAAATTGATGGTTCAGAGGGAAGGATCGAAGAATATCGGCAGTAAATATAGCACATTCTAGAAAGGGAGCTCGGTATGAATACCGTGGTCCAATGAATAAATAATGTTAATAAGTAACTGCTTCTGGGCCATGGAGTTTACTCTCTTTCTTATAATGTTTAATATTTATTTCCGTTGGATGAATGTAAAATTACTTTATAAAGTTTTAATAATATTTGTAAGGTATTTCAGAAATAATGTATATAATTTATTCCGATAGTTTCTTTTTAACAATCATATCCTTAAAAAAAAAATTTTACGAGTTTTTCTAGAATTTATTAAGGTGTAACAGAGGGTGTTACACATGTGATCTCAAAAATGTTTCCGCTTATGTCAGACTTTTAAAATCGGATTAAGGCGAATCTTATTGAAATGATAGAAGACCATTGTTCAATGGTCATTCAAGGCATTCAAGTTGAAGGCTCTTGTTCTTTAATTTGAATTCACAAAATTGGATTGGGATTGATTTCGTTTTCCAAAACTTTTTTGTGGAATAAAAATCATGGTGCGCCACTTTTTAAAATATCGAAACATGTTTTAATTATTTTTATGTTCTTGCTCAACTGAACCCCCTCCCCCATTTTGTGTTCTATATTTAGAGTTTACAACCAAGGTTCTTAGAGAACAACCTAAGTTTGTTCATCTGGTCTCTTGAAATGGAGCACTTAATGAGGTGATTGAGGAGATATGAAAATAGATGGAGAAAAAGGGCACTGATGCCTTTGTTAGAAAGAATAAAAGAAAGAGAAATAAGGGATGCGGGTTTCTTCTTGGATAAAATGCAATTTTAGCATAAGACCAATGGCCATAAAGCCCCATGTGAAATCTATATAACTTTGTTTTGAAGTTTGTGAGATTTAGCGTGGGATGTGCTCCCATACAATAACCATTTTGAACTTGGCATGGGACACACTCTCATGTGAATGCCAATTTGTCTTACACCAATGCTTGCATGGGAAGAAGTCTCACGCCTCATTCTCAAGCTAATTTGTATTTTTCAGTGATCTCAAACTTAAGAATTATGCTCTGACCGAAACTGATATAGATATTAAAATCTCACTCTTAATATTATATTTAAATATCCATGTCAAGTACTAATGTAATGATCTCACAAGACATATAAAAAATGTCTATAATTGTGTTAATAATAATAGTTGTACTTATTTAAATATATTTTATTATTAGAACATATTAAATTAAAATGTGCAAACAATGTTTTATTGCTGCCATTTTTTATTTCATCTAACATATATATTCAAACTCAAGCATATACTAATCATAAAGTATATATTAATAAATACTAGTATTATTTGCACATAGTTATTTCTTGTAGTGCATAAATAATTGCACTTTCAATTTCACTTGTGTCTTTTTCAAGATTCAAATCATGGTCCATTTAAGTTGGGACTAGCTGCAATGGTCCCATAATAGTCATTCTATTTTTTGTGATTTCGTTTGTTTATTTTGAAATTAAAGTATATTGTAATAATACAATGTCTTCCAATTGAAAAAACAGTCTTTATTCTTGTCTAAAATTAGTGAATTATTAATTTTCCTTTTCGTTGAATAATTAATTTTGAGCTAGATAAAGAATATTTTTTCAATTTAGAGACACTATGTTATTACATTATACTTTAATTTCAAAATAAACGGACGAGATCACCAACAAAATAAAATGACCACCAATGGCCCCAAAGTTATGAGACCATTGCAGCCATTTCCCATTTAAGTTGTAGTATGTCTTTATCATTACATTAGTAATATTGTCTTAGCAGTAGCGTTTCATGGTATTGTTATAGTTGAATGGTAGAAGTATTTTTTATAGGGGGGGGACAATATAAAGGCAAATTACAACATTTATTCTTTCTTAGCATGTGTAACGCCTTACTTTACTTTTTCATTTTCCAAGGCCCAAATTTTTTTCGCATTAAAGGTATGTAAATGGGCTTATGGAAACATAGGATAGCCTAAGGGATCCCACAGTTGAGTCCCAAATAGGAAAATGGGTCAATTAAAATAGGGCAAACTCGCCTAAGCAAGCCTTAGACGCCTAGGTAAGCCATTAGTGTCTCTCAAGTCCTGTATAGGACCTGAGTACATCCTGTTTAAGTTTTGTTCACTTTCTTAAGTGAGCCACACATGCTTAGGCAAGCCATCAAACACCTTTCAAGTCCTACACAAGACCTAAGAGCATTTAATGCATATTAGGGCCACTCGCCTAAGCGAGCCAGGGACGCCTAGGTGAGTCTGATAGATGGCAGAATTTTCCAACTTAGTCAATCTCATAGCCCATCCAAACTTTATCCAAATGCCATCAAATTTTACACACAGTTCATACACCTCATTTCCTAGTTATCAATCTAAGTCCTGTGCCAAAATACCATTCTAATCAGATTTTACGTGCATCAAAAGATTTTAGTTAAAAAGGTTCATTTTACAAACTTATGAAATCATGATTAGGGGACATTGGCATCAAACCCTTACTATTCATGCATCATTATGCTCATTTAGGACTTGCCCACAACTTACTTTAGCAATTCTATCATCATGTACTCAATTATGCAATCCCTTACGTTTCATATATTTTAGTGAACAAGGTTTAACCTTTCTAGGTATCACCTTGCGTTCCCACATCATATACCACTAAATTCAATTCATTACGCATTCTTGGGCATATAGTTCATATGGATTTACCATCAACTCATCAATTCACTAAATCACCGCCCATTGCAACACTTTCACCTGATGATTGTGACATCTCAACTTAGTCGGTGTTATAGGTCGGCCCTAGAATCCAATTCTAGAGCGACTATGGATCCTTAAAGAATCACCACAGGCTATATGCCTTACCATCAGGTATCCCCCCTATCTGGGCCCTCTTACAGGACTCTTGCATCCTATGAACAACTTTATGCATATGTTATACTTCACACATCCATAATATCAAAGTTACCTCTTAATTACCATCATCAAGGGTCACCATTTGATTACCATCATGTAATCATCATCAATATTAGCAAATCTAATTCTAGCTTATCTAGCACGATTCCCATCAACATTATCATAATTATCATCAACGACTCATTCATCATCATCACTAATAATTCGCATCATCAATCGTAAATATAATTCTCATCATAAATATCATCATTATGAATAACAATTCATTCATTCAGTCACCTTAACAATATCATATCCAAATCATCATTTTTCCATTAACAATGTTAACATACAATTCAACATTAATCGTCATGAACACATACTTATCTATTCATAATTCATACATTTAAAATATATCGCTTCTCTCCTACCTGGAATTAAGAATTCCATAATGTTTACAAATTTTGACTCGATTCTGGATTGCAATCTACATATCAAAATACACTAATTTTCCATCGATTAGTCAAGTGATCAATAATCAAGCGAATACAACCAAACCCCAGCTGCCCGGAAATCCAAAACACCTTTAATTCTATTAATTAAATGAAAGGAGGTAGAATCAATAATTTTGATTTACCAATCACACACCGGCAAGGGCTTCGGAAGCAATTTAAACCTCCAACAATACGCGTAAGTGTAGTACACTTCCTACAAACATGCAATTGAAGGAATTAAGATGAATTTAGGAATTTAGGATCAAATATCCAAAGTAGGTTTCCTAGAACCTACCTTAACAATGATGGATTTTGAAGAAGCTTAACAACCTTAGCCTTGCTTGCTCGTGGGGGGAAGAAGAAAGAAAATGGGAACCTTGGTTCTTGCTTCAATGAAGGAAGGAAATGGTGGTGGAGAATGATGGATGATAAGGCACGGTTTGGGAGAATGAGAGACTATTTTCTTTCTTTTGTTCTAGGAAGGAGAATAGAATGGGAATTAGGATTTAGTTAGTTAAGTGGTTAGGGGTAAAATCATCAATTTAAGTGTTCAGTTAACTTATAAAACTTAATTTGTTTAACTGAACTAATTTAAATCTCGGTTTAACTTACTCCACCAATTTATAATTAATTAATCTTAATTATTTATTTGATTATTAACAATTTAACAATAATTCAAAATTAGGATGTTACAACATATTTTTCCAATATACCCTTAGGGTTGACTTTCATTGTTGAAAAAATGTACATAACTATACATAAAATACCATTTAATTAGTCTAGTAGTTCATTTGGTGGGGTTTGACTATTTTGATCTAAGGTTATAGGTTGAAATCATAGGCCCTATTTGGGGTGGTTTTCGGTTTTTAGTTTTAAAATTTTTAAAAACTAAAACTTATTTTTGATTTTTAGTTTAATGTTTTAGTTTATATGGTTTTGAAATTTCAAAACTTATTGTAAAATTTTAATAATTATAATCAAAACTACTTTACATATAAACAACAACAATAATATAATAATATCAATAGTAATAATAAATCTTCTATAATGGTGGTGGCGGAGGCGGTGAGGGTGATAGTGGTGGTCATGGTAGTAGTCGCGATGGTGGTGGAGAGGATGCTTGTGGTGGCAACAATGGTGGTGGAGGTCATTGTCATCATGACGATGATGACAATCTTTGCGATGGTAACGATAGTGATGGTGCCAATGGAGATGGTGGTGATGGAAATGGTGGTCACAATGGCAATAACGACAAATGTGGTAGTGGTGGTAATGGTAGTGATAATGGCGACGGTGGTGGCGGTGATGGTTGTGGTGGTAAAGTGGCGGCAGCTAAGGTAATCAATGCAGGCCAACTGGCCCTACCCTGCCTTCACCTCGTCAAATATAGGGCAAGGAAGGTTTTGCTCCCTATCGGAAGTTAGCCGAATTTGATGTGGTTGTGTGCTAAATTTTCCTAAATTATCCTGCCATTTTTTAATGGGTTGGCAGGTCAGTCCATCGGGCCCGACCTGCTTTGACATTCGTAGTGTGACAATGACGACGACGATGATGATGGTAATGGTGGTGATCACGATGGTGGTGGTGGAGGGTGTGGTGATGGTGGGAAGGACAGTGGTGGAAGTGATGACATTAATGGCGATGGTGGTTATGGTGGTCGTGGTGGTGGCAACGGTCGTGGCAATGGTGGTGATAGAGAATGTGTTGATGGTTGGAATGACAGTGGTGTTCTGAGGGTGGTAGTGACGATAGTGGGAATACTGGTGGAGTTAGTTGTAACGGTAGTGGCAATGATGATTGTGGTGGTGGTGGTAGTGGTAGTGGTAGTGGTGACAATGGTGATCTCAGTGTAATGGTGACAATAGTGGTTACGATGGTGGTGGTGGAAGGTGTGATGATGGTAGAAACGATAATGGTGGTGGCAGCAGCTAGGGATGACAAAGGGTGCGGGTAATTTACGGGTAACTTGCAATGGATACCCGCATATTTACCCGCCCCTCGAGTACCCTTTAATTATTAATATTTATTTTTTATTAAATATATTTAAATATCTAAGTTTTTTTTTATAATGAGATAAACAAAATTTAATATTTTTCAATGATGATACTTTTAATTTATAAAGTTGTAATGTATGATACAATATTAATTTGAATTATATTATACTAAAATAATATTATGTTTAGTACATTATACCATATTTTCTTCTTTAGTATTATTTTATAAAAATAATAAATATTCATAAATAATCATGGGTACCCGTTACCCGGCCCGTAAATATCCGTTACTCACCTAAAACCTATGGATACAGATAGCAGTAACATACTACCTGCACCCACCCTGCCCCATTACATCCGTAGCAGCAACGCCACTGGTGGTGGGGGCTTGTAAGGGTATGGTGGTAGTGGTGGTTATATATGAAAGGTGTGGTGATGGTGGTTGTGGAATGTGTGGTGGTGGTGGGTAGTGGTAGAGTACAGATGTAGGGTAGCGGTGACGACAATGATGGCGGTGGCGATAATGAACAACGAAGGTTAGAAGTTAATAAAACTAAAAATAAAAAACAAGAAACCATTTTTTTGTTTTTAAAAATGACTAAAATCATTTTGAAAATGAGTAAAAACTCATTTCAACACCATTTTTGCCAAACGGGTTTTATTTTCAAATTGACTTTTAAAAACCAAAAATCAGAAACTCACAATCCTTTAGCTTTTATTGTAAAAAAGGTACTTAACTATGCATAAAATACCATTTAACCAATACAAAAAATTGTTTGATTTTATTCAAGCATGCGTAAAAAGATTAAGGGTAAATATGTTTATTGTTTCTATATTTTTTTATTAATTTTTGTGTCTCTTAGGTATTTTTATTAATTGGTTTTAGTCCTTATGTTGTTGAATATGTTGAAATTGATCCCTAATTTGTTAAAATCAGTCCCTAAACTGTAACATGTTTAACTTAAACTACTGACTAAATAAATAAAAATATTATGTCATACATCTCGTACTTTATTTCTCTAACTTATTCTGCCTTCTAACTTCTCAAAATGGACTATATATTCTTCTCTGTCAACATTTTAAGAACCAATTTCAACATATTCAATAATATAAGAACCAAAACCAATAAAAAAATAATTCAAAGACCAAAACTAAAAATTAATAAAAACATAAGGACCAATAACATATTTAACCCAACGGTTAATGTTAAGGGAAAATAGGGTGAAAAAAGGTTAAAAAAAGTAATATGTAAAGTGGATCAAAATTTATGCTATTTACATTATATATAAAATAATAAGAATAAAGAATTTTTTTCCACTAAGATATTTTGTTATATAAAAATTTAAAAAAAAACAATCATGTATTTTGTTCATTTACTCTAATATTCCCATATTCTCTCTGCCCTCTCTTAATTAATTAGAATAACACTAACACCGGCCGGAAGACATTGTACTCTTTTCTTCAAGCCTTTTTTAATGGGTCTAAGACCATAAAAAATAAAGAAGAAAGTCACAACTCTAAAGTAGAAACTTTCATACTACTACAGTTTGTATTTATTAATAAACACATTAAACCCAAATTAACCTCCCAATCTCTTTGGAGAACCTTATGAATGCGCTTCACCAAATATCTTTCTTGATGACTTCCTAAAGCCTTACCCAAAATATTGCTTGTTAGATGGGGAATTTAAATAATATTTTTTAAACATATAAACACACTTTAATTTTCCCGATAATTATAATTCTTACGAAACGCACCCTAAGAGAAAATATGTTTGAAGCTAATCCCTTGGAATCTAATAATTTATTTTTTGTCTTTTGAAATAAAAGAAAATGAAGGAGAACTGTGGGAATCGGGATTTGAAACACTTTATGCTAAGCATCAATTATATGCTAAATTCACAATACTAAAATCTTATAAATGATTAAGTCTAACTATTGAAAATGTTTAATCTACTAACATCTATTGGATTAATAAATAATAAATAATGAATAGAAAACTGGCAACAATTTAAAATTTCAAACGAATCCTAGTTCCTGCATCTGTGATGAGGTGCATGCCATAGGCTTTCCTTCGATCTACAGTTATAAAATATATTTTTATAAATAGTATATTGCAATGGTTGCTTCAATAAATTTGGAAAAGCGAACAAGAAACCAATTTGCTTGCATATTTGACCCCCTAAACTTTCACTATTATTCTTACTAGTTTCAAAATTGTAATGATGATCTGACAAGAAATAAACCCCAAAGCTTCTGGTTCAGTGGATGAAAAAATTGTCCATGTCTTTAGCTGTAGCATGGCCAGTTTCCTTGGGTAAGTTAACAGCACCAGCTCTGCTGCAGTTAAAAAATGTACAGAGTGGACATAAAGATAGTTTCTTGGTAGCTTCTGGCATCACTAAAATTAATTTTGAACACCCAATTGTCAACACTTTGAAAATGAAATAAAGGTATGACCACCACTGCTAATAGCTTTGGAATTTTATTCAAAAATCTTCATTTTATATTTTATAAGTGTTCAAAACTAGTTGCTATTGATGCTTACTGTTACAAATATACATTTATTTGCTTAAGAGGCTCCTCCATAATAAAATAAACTGAAGTGTAATACATATTAATTACTCAAGAAATAGGAGTGCATGTTCCAAAACAGTAAAGGAAGTTTAATATAAGCATCTATTAGGGAGGAAACTGAAACTTATGCAAAACTATATCATAATAAACTGCCAAATGACATGGACCAGCAGAAAAAAGCATACTGATTATTCAAGATGTTCTAGGCAGAGTTATAAAGATTAGTTACAACAAAAGATGATCCAAATATTATCAGGCACGTACTCAATAAACATATTCTTAAATAGTGGCAGGAGTACAATAAAGTCACCAAAAGCCATACAACACCTACTACATAATGTATCATTCTATCATTGCTAGAACGCCTTCAAAGGGTCTTTAGGGTCAATATCAGCGAATAATGGGAGATCAACTGGCATAGACTCTAGACTCAAGCCCTTGTCTTTCAGCTTCGTGATTACCTCCTCAAAAACAACCCGGTTGCCACTTCGAGTTAGATGCAAACCATCACTGCATTTCAGTTAACAAAATTATGTTCATGTCACACTATTATCATTGCTGTTGTAGGCACTCAAAAAAGAGAAAGCAAGACACGGGAACCTCCTACATTCAGAAGGAATCATAACGAGTGAGATTTTATGACAAGGACCAACTCTCTTAAAAATTTAAACAGTTAGGTGAAGGTCCAAAAGCCAAAACTGGTTTTTGCACAGCACGGCATGCAAGTGTGCTTGTGCTTGCAGATATATCTATGCAAAAGAACACTTCACCTTATACCATTTGGTCATATAAAGGCTTTAATGCTCTGTCAAATAGCATCTCTCCTGAAAGGCATAAGAATGATTTTGCATTTTAACATGCCACATAACACCATTACTCTTTTGAGTTGTACACATAGACATGCACATAAAAAAATGATGGTAAGAAAGGATCTTACTATCTGGTTACATAGGTTTTGATACCAAGTCAAGCACTAGCTTTCTAAAAATTTGAGACTATTTTATGAAAACCTGAATGATTTAGGGTCTTTTAATAATTTACAGCTACCAATGGCTACATCAAAATGCAGCTAATGAAGATAAACACAAGAGATAAGAAGTTTCAGATACCATAAATATTCTTTCCCCCAGTCAGGGCACTGCTGCATTTTGCTCCAGAGATCAATCACAGGGACTCCACATTCTTCAGCGACAGCAATGCATGATCTAGCATACTCACCAGCAGCTTCATTTGTCCTCTCAGGAAGACCCTGTGGATTGTCTGAATATGGATATCTGCAAGAGATTTTTAGAAAAACTTCAAGTTTAACCCGTTATGTGCTTAAATTCTATAGATGACAGTGACAACATAAAGAAAGCTTATTAAAACCTTACTTAAGACGTGCATCTTCATCAATTGGAGGTGGTGTTATGAGAAGAATGTGGGATTTTGGCCATTGCTTCTGAATTTCAAACAAGAGTTTACATTATAAACATACATTTATAAATTTAATCGAACAAAATCAAAACTAAGGAAAAAATTTAATGGAATCTCCTCCATCTTATGTCACCAGGAATAGGCATCCCTTTCATGTCTTCCTACATTGTAAGTTTCAAAGTCATTCTAAGTGCATGTTTAGAAACAACTATTTCGGAGAAAATAATTGCTTACTTATTCAAAGATTCTCTTAGAAAAACTAACAAAGACAATTGACTATTTCTCTAAAAAAAATTGAACCAAAACACACTAATCTAATTGATTCTTCAAAAACATGTGATGGAGAAATGGTGAGGGCAGCTTTCATTATCAAATAGAGATTGATTGAGTCTAGTAAAAGGTACCTCTGAGTCAAAATCAAACATTGAAAGCATAATACAGATATCGATCACCCTATATGTTAAGGTCAATAGGTCCATAAGAGAGTAACATTAAAGCATCACACCAGAAAAGCAAAGCTTGGTCTTATGAATCAAGGGATAATTTACCCAACAATTGCCTTTGCCAATAGTAGGTTCTCCGCACAAACTAAAAGATAATAAATCTCCTTCATTATGCATTTACATAGCAAGCTCAATTTTTTGACCGCTAATGTCCAAATCACACAAGAAACATGTACTTTTCTCCATTTTGTCACTTGCAACATTTACTGATGAATATAGTCCACATTCTTGAAACATAATTTTATCTTCTCATCAAAATAACGTACCACCCTAAATGTCCAAAAGACACAAGTAGCATGTACTTTTCTCCATTTTGTCATTAATAACATTTACTGATGAATATAGTCCACATTCAATCTTGAAGCATAATGATATCTTCCCATTAAAATAAAGTACCACAGCATAAAAGCCAACATTCATTGAGCTTGTGGGCCTCAGAAGACTCCACAACCCTCTGGAGGAATGTTCAACTGATGTTTTAACTTTAATCCTAAAGAAGGCACCACCCTTTCCAATAATAAAGTAAATGAGGGTCTTTTCTAAGATCCTTTCTTGCCTGCATACATACCCAACAACTAGGAAACCATATAATACCATTCGACCCCACCAAAATACACATGATGATTAACTCTTTTGCCACATGCACTGGAACAGTGTCACAAACAGTGAACTCCTTTTTTCAGGACCCAACACCATGCAACTTTAGCCTATGTTTTGTTGCACACATACACAGACTCACACAGAAAGAAGAGCTTACCCTGAAGAAGGACACAATGGAGTGAAGGTTCTGCTTATACTCATGGAGAGGCACGTGTTGAAAAGCTCCGTATCTATCAGGAAGGCAAGCATCGTTGGCTCCAAAGAAAACAGTGACAGCAAGTGGTGCTCTATCAGTTCCACCATCATCAACACCGCCTTGTGTTGCTGGGAAAACCCTCTCCAACACCTTCAACGCCCACCTTGTGTTGTAGCCACTATACCCTCTTAGCACCACATCTACCTGATCATCATAATCATCAACCCATACACAAAAAGCTTCAAACTTCACACAAAAATATCTTACCCATTAAGGATAAAAATTGCAATTTAAGATTTATCTGAATATAAAATTAAATTACAGTAAAAAAAATCAAAATTTTCCTGATCATGATCAACCCCATTACAAAAGCTTCAAAATTCACATGAAAACAAGCATACCCATTAAGCAGAAAAATGAAAAAGAACGAAACGTCCAGTCTCATTGTTCAGAAAAGTTGAATGAGAATGAGTACCGTGCGGGAGAAATGGTGAGCAAGAGAAGCACCCCATCCATCTTGAGTGAATGAATCCTGAGTGATTGAATCACCGAAAAGATAAATCTTTGGCCTCATCTTGTTTTGCTTCAAAGTTAAAATTCAGAAAACAGAGGTTGCAAACTTGAACAACTCTATGAGCATTAATTCAGAAGTTTGAGTGTTGCGTACGGCGAATAAAAGACCTGCACTGAAAGAATCAAAATCTAGATTCTCGGGGTCTCTGCCACAACACAATCACACGCTCCCAGCGTTGCATTTGACACAAAGGTCCAAATACTTTTATCAACAAGTATCTTACATTTCATCTGACTTTTTTTCATATTTTATTGGTGCAGGATGCGATCATGCTAATTCTATTAATATAACTGTTATTTAATCATATTGTTATTAAAATTAAATCATCTCAGTTCAGCCAGTGCAATCAAGTAAATGGATTAGATAATTGGTCTAATTTAATTTTTAAATAATTATTAATTTAATTATGATTTAATTTTAATTTAATCATAATTTAAGTTTAATTAAACTAATGTTTTCATCCATTTAATGACTAGTCTAATTTTAAAACTATTATTTAAATCCGTTCAGGAATAACCGAAAAGGAAAACGCCTTCAAAAGTAAATAGTAATATAACGTGTCATGATTTGTTTAATCTGTACCTGAAGTACACATTAACAATTATAAAAGTGAACGGTTTTTTTAAAATTATACTAAACTTGCATAAAAAACTATTGAAATTAATTAACAATTATATTAATGTTTATTTAACTTAAACAGCCTTATAGATTTAGATTATAAGAAATAAAATGAAAAGCTTTTATTTAACATTAGAATCAATTAATGTAATTTTCCATTGATTTCTAATGCAAATTAAATATAATTTTCTATAAAAACCTTTTCATTTTGATTTATTGGTCTAGGTTTACACATTTATAATCAAAGTCTGAAGTAATATGATTTTTTTGGGTTTGGGTTTTAAAAAAACCTACACTTAACATGAACTGAAAGACATTAATTTTTTTCTTGTAAAATTATGTGGGCCACTTGAAAAAAAACTTGAATTTACAGGGCTGACCTAACCTGTAACACCTTCCGCTATCAAACAATATACATGTCTCAAAAATTGAAAGTTTCACAAATATGTTTTTTTACAAAGAGTTTTTACAAATATCATACTTATAGTATCAATTACAATCTTACATATAGTTAGTCATGAATGTATGAATGCAAGGTTATGCTTTTAATATCATAATTCATTTTATCTGAGCATGTGAGTCCTTAAAGTTTTATTTTGCACGGGTTTAGTTAGGAGTTAACATTGTTCTAGTAATCTCTATAATATAATTTCCCTCAAGGCAAAAGAACAGTTTTATTGACATGAAAACACTTAGAGACTAGTCAGAGTGAGTAGAGCTTCTTGTGAAGGTACCCGACAGTAGGAAGCGACACTAGGTCCCCTACTCCTTCATACTCTCTCATCCTAACATTTGCAATTGAACCTCCTATAATGTATCCTCGGTTTCTATAATCACATAATATATTTTCTCTATAATGTTTCATTATGCATGAACTACTCACGTGTTGAGTTGGTTAAAATTTTTAGAAACTCAATTGACAAATATATCATTGGGGCCTTTGAATCATGTTATAGTCACCCCAGTAAAGTGTACATTTTAACAACTCCTCAAATAAATTTTTGTTAACATAAAAATTTAGAACAATTATATAATCTTTCACAAATCAAATCTCATCAAGATTGAATTTCAAAGTCTTAAATATATCAAAATCTCCTTGAATTTTTCTCATTTCATTCTCTTTGTTGGCTTAATGGTAATCAAGAATATGTTATTGTAAAGCTATAACTCCATTTACTTCATGTTTTCTTTTCGTACAAGAAACAATGAAAACAAAAAAGGTTGTTTTCATTGTTTCCCATACAAATTTTTAAAACTAAAAATAATAAATAAAAATGAAAACCAAATAGCTTAAATTATTAAGGAGATGTCTTAATCACAGTCTTTAAAAGTGGTTGCTTGTTGACACTTTCTATTAGACATTGCATGATCACTACAAGATCATGTCCAACACAGTTGTTGGGGAGAAAACTTTATGGCTAAAAGTGTTGATGATGCATATAAGTTGATGAACAACTTGGCTTGAAATGTCAAGCACAAGGAGCAATGACCTTTTAGGTAAGTATGGTTCTGAAACTTTAGAGACTCTTGTTACTAAACTTGATTCTGTCATATAAGGTTGAGAACTATAGTTGCAATACAACAGATGTCGTTAATGTTGTTTGTGGAGTTTACACTGTTACAAGTCACACATATCAACTAGATGCACATGGAGAAGTATGGCAAGGTGAGATCTTTAGAAAGGATCCTTCAATGGCATCAGAGACTTGGACCACTCCAAAAAGCAATGAGGTTATGTTGGCTAGTGAGGGAAAGACAAATAGGCAAGATATGCTTTACAACCTTCGTCTTTCTCTTCCTCAAAGGCTAGCTAAGGCTAAGATGAATAGGCAACTTGGAAACTTCCTAGAAATCCTCCAAAAGTTACATATTGACATACAATTCTCTAAAGCACTCCAATATATGCCATTGTATGCTAAATTTTTTAAGGACATTTTATCTAACAAAAAGAGGTTAACTCATGAGGTGATGGTTCCAATGATAGAGAAATGTAATACTTTGATCCTCAACCAACTTCCCCCAAAATGTAAGGACCCGGATAATTTTTCCATTTCATGCTCAATTGGTTCCATCCAATTCCATAAGGTTTTGTGTGATTTAGATGCTAGTGTTAGTTTGATGCCCTTGTCCATACATAAGAAATTTAGAAATAGGCGATTTTTTAAACCTATCCGGATATAGAGTTGGTCGATAAATCTATGTAATACCTAATAGGGATCTTAAAGGATATTAATATAAAAATTGGTAAGTTTTATATTCATGTTCATTTTGTGGTCATGGAAATGGAAGAGGACACCTACATTTCTATTATACTTGGGAGACCATTTCTAATGACTGTTGAAACCCTTATTAATGTGGGAAAGGATACCATTTCTAAAGACTTATTTTGGAGCTTTTGAATTCATGTAGCTTATATGATATTTGTTAAGTCTTTTGCTGTTTTGGGTTAGTGGGAGTTTCAAATAATATATTGTATTTATGAGATAAGTATTGGTCCACCTTATTATCATATCTCTTATAGCATTGTTAAATGCTTGGAACTTGTGGAAATAAAATTCATATTTCTTTATCAATATCACGTTGTGGTATATAATGTATATCCCTACTGGATATGATTATATGTTATTACGCAATTATTATTATTTTTTAGATAGTAATTAATAACTTGTTCATAAGAATATAGTTTTTTTTGTTCAGTAATTTAATAATGCTATCCAAGTGGGAGAATGTTGAAATTTTTAATTCTAATATTGAATTAATATATTATTATATTAATATTTAGTGGATAAACATTATTAATTTATTATATTTATATTATGTTATTAATTATATAATAATAATAATCTGAATAGAATTATTATCTATTCAAATAGATATCATAATTGGGTTTATTGATGAGATATATTAGTGATGGGTTAATCCTAGTGTCCATTGAGATGTTCCTGTTCTCATTTAGTTTGCTTATATATACGTTATTCCATTAGAGGAATATCACAGAGTGAAAACTAGGGCGTGTTTAACGTATTTGTTGAGTTATTTATTGAATATAATAGGTAGAATTAATTATGTTGGTATGATATGTGCTATTTATAATATGTTTTGAATTTAATATATAAATTCTGCAGTATATTTATAGTGAATTTAAGCAAGTTTAACCCCGATATGTTAGAACTTAAACTAGTTAAGTAAAAGCCAAATAAGTGAATGATATTCTTCTATTGATTAAAATCGCCAAAAAAAAGATAACAAGTTGATAAACAGGCCCAAAAGAGTAATTAAAAAACCCAACTGGTTTAAGGATTTTATTTGATGTCTGAGTCCATATGGCATTAAGTTTTAGGGTATCTTTTTATGAGTAATAAATAAACTCACGTGAATTTTTGCAGATTTCAAGATACATTTTGATTTCATTATATTGTTGTTAATAAAATGGACAATGTCCAATTTTTTATCATCACGTAATTTTGGAAGAAAAATATATTTCTTTTTATATTATTTTACAAATTTAAATTTTTTTTTTATTATACCTTTACCTTTTAAATAAATGAAGAGAGAAATAAAGGGAATAATTAAGAATCCATGGATAAACTAAAAAAATATATGATAAAATTATAAACTTTAGAACTATTTAATAATTTTCTTAATCGGTATGATTTTTAAAATTATACTAAATAAAAAGGAATAGAGAAGTTAGTCCTCTACCATGTCGTCGATAAAATAGACAATGTTCGCATAAGTGCAAAACCTAACATATGGGCATAAAATAGCATGTTATCAAAACTTATATATATTTACAAAAATAATATAGATACATAAGGACTAAATTGTAAATATGATATTAGAACTTATATTTACAAAATGGCATGTAGTTTCATTTTAAAATAATATAAATACTTAAGGACTAAGTTGCAAATGCGATAGTTCACATGGTTACATGCAATTGATGAAATATCATAAATTTCATACTTTTTGTCACTAGGGATATCATTTTTAATTAAGTTTTGGGAGCATGTTATACGTTGAATTCTAAAAACAAAATCAAAATTTCATTTCTTCAAACTTCAATACTACATTAAATAAAATCTATCATATTTTAATTAGGTTTTCAGTTTATTTTTGAATTCTAAAATAAATTATTAAATGCTTGATTAGAAAATAATAATTTTTAAGTTTTAAATAAAATAGTGAAAACGTAGTTTTGTCAGGTAGCTAGTTGTAGAAATACACTAACTTTGCTATGGTTTAGGGTATGTTTGGATATCCAACTTGGTTAGTCAAACCGGGGTTTGACCAACCCCAAAAATAAATCATACGGTCAAATAGAGTTTTGATTACCTCGAATGGTGTGAAGGATCAATATTAACCCTTAAATTTTTTCATTTTCTCAACTTTGTTCCCCAACTACAAACCAAATATACCCTTAGTTGAGTTGTGCATCGTTCAGTTTAGTTCATTGTACATTGGTTTGCTTGTGTACCCAGTTTAGGGTGAGGGATGAATCAATTGTTTGTTTGTTTTGTTTATAACAAGATCCACCAACTTAAGCTTGAACTAGGCGGGACAATTGCACATGAAACCGCGATAATCGAATTGTCCTCGTCCAGTATTTAACAGGTTAAAAAAAACCCATTTCGGTCGGGGATAAACAAAAATCCTTCTCACTTCCATCCAGACTTTGATAGGGATAGGGGCGACTGTAGGATGCAACTACTCACCTCGACCTCACATCTAAATCTGTCCCGCAAACAAATTCAATAATTTTAATTGTTATAATAATTAAATTATAACAAAAAAGTTTATATACTTTTTCTTAAGATATTACATAACCATTTATAAAGATATTAAATATCTATTTTATATTTTATTTCAATTAAAATGTATTAAATATATGATTTATTTGATATTATATATATTTAAGTTATCAACATAAAAAAATAAAGAAAAAATAGAGTACGGAAAATGAAAATGAAATTGGAGCATTGTCATGACTATTGTCTATTACTCCATTTGTCCATGACAAAGACCAATGTCCATAGGTCTGAATTTCAAATGAGAATAATAATGGAAGTTCCCCTTATATGAACCCAATCCATGACACTCAACTCTCTTTCTTTTTTTTTTGTCGTCCATTAGACTGAATTAAAATGGGAACAATATTTTTTTTACATATTTTTAGACATTAATCTTGAATTATTTCTATAACAATTTCATTCTTATGTTATTATTATAAACAAACCCACAATGCTAGCTTATGATATAGCTAGAGAGTGAAAAAAAACTAGTAAAATTCGAAATATGTTCAAGATATTGTTAAGGATGAAACCTTCCTTGGTTTATTAAAAAAACAAATATAGATCGACAATGAAAAATAAAGAAAATGAGTTTAAAAAAGAAGTCTAAAAAGAATAAAACGTCAAAGGGAGTAAAATTTCAACTTGTTCAAGAACTGTTGCGTCTTATTGTACATTTTAAGTTTTACTTTAATTTTTTATTCTATTATTTTTATTATTTTACTGTACATTTTAAGTTTTACTTTAATTTTTTATTCTATTATTTTATTATTTTCGTAACTCTCAAAATCGAAGATACGACGGAAAATTTTTAAAATTTGAAATTTAACTACAAGATCTGTTAAGAGTTAGAGGAGATATTGATACGTTCGTGAGGTGCAAATTTCAATAACAAGTGCAAATAAAAAAAATAACAAGGGTTATTGCTGCCAAAAAAATATTATAAAAGAGACAAATTAAATAAATTTGATTTAAACAAATAAAAACCTAATTTTATTTATTTAATTTTAAATACACCATAATTTTACTGGTAGTTATTGTTAGACATGATAGTTGATCCGGTCTAGATACCGATCCAAAGGCAAGAGTGTAATTTCATCTGTCTTCGGCCACATATTGGTATCACAGGTGGAACTTCGAACTCGCACATCAGTATGAGCTACTCTCTCTACACCGGAACGTTCAGGTCATCACCATTGCACACCAGAAAGTAACCTACACATTCGACAAATAGTACAACGTACAGTCATTGGAGGAAATGTTCATTAGAGATGCGCAGGCGCCCGCATTGTGTGTCAGCTTCTTGCAGAATCATACTGACACATGATATAGAATGTCCACTAACCTTAAAGGGCTCTTACGTTTCTTGCATGCATATAAATACCAAAGATCTCACAATAATGGTACGTTTTTCTCATTCTAAAACTTATGCTCGAGCATTATTTTCTAACCGGTTTGCTGACTTGAGCGTCGAAGTGTCTTTACAGGTGGCACCACCTTTTGCCCTTCACAGCGCGAAAGCTTGGTGTGTTGGATCTCAAGGACTCAAAGTCCTCTATTTCTACACTGGAATATGGGCTACAATACCGAGGTACAAATATCTAAAGAGGGGAACATTTGAGGCTCATTCCCATACCGGATTACTAACCCCGGTATAGACCAATTCAATAATAAAAGGAATTAAAAATAAACTTATCCTTATTTAAATTTAGATGTGATAATTTTGTTTGTTAATAAAAAGATCTCTATTAATAATAAGATTACCTTAATGTTTTTGTTCAAAACAAACAAATCTTTATTAATTAGTTAATACAAAGAATTATAAAATAAATAGAAAAAAGTTTTCATTTACTTAATGAACTCTTTCCTTCGTCTCGATCTCATGCTCTCTAGAAGCATCGCAACAATCTCTTCTCTCATGCGCCTCCGTCCTCCTTCTCTCTTGGCCTCAAGTCTCACAGTCTCCCTCTCACTTTCATAAAGTCTCTCAATAGTCAATAGTAAGTATTGGTCTTGCTTCCTCAATCCATTCCATATTCATGTGTTTGGACTTTGAAAAAAGATCTTATATCTCATAAAATAGTTGTATATATGCCTTGACAAAATGACATTACCTGGGGCTAATTAAAAGCTTGGACAATCTGTTTGTGATAAAAAGATTCTTTGTACTTTTTTATGAACCATGCGTAATGGTATTAACAAGTTTAAACCTTCTTTAAAGCCAAAATATACCATTGGTTAAAACAATTTTTTTGTAGTGTGCATGATTTATTTAGGGTTAGTAGAAATATACCATTGCCCCCTTATGATACTCATCATTGCCTTCCTCTTTGAAATGATTCACCCTCGAATCATCATTTTCTTTAGTTGCAATGTATGTCCTCCCAGGTCAAAAGTCAACCTTTTAAAATCACTTTTCACTTGAACTCTTTTAACACAATCAACCAAATTATAAAATATTTTATCTTTAAGGAAGAGATCATAATCCCTCTTGATCTTTTTTGAAAACTCAATTCTCAAGACAAATGATGATTTCCTTTAGAACTTTTGAATTTCTTAACTAGGGTCAATGTATCAACACTTGATGCATAATGGTTAAATCAAAGGAAGAAACAACATTTTTTATCTCATATTTTCCTTCCTTTTCTTCCTTACTCGTAATTTTTAATTCTCCCTCATTTTGATTTACATTCACTTTTTCATTACCTCATTATCTTTTTCTTCAATTTCCTTTTCTCTAATAACAACAGTTGTAATTCTTCAAAAAATTTCTTCTTTATCTTCTTTCCTCTTATTTTCATTTTTTAGTTTTACTTTTCTCACTCTTCTTATCTTTTTTCTCATCATTTTCCAATATATCCTTAAAAATTCCATTTATCTTACTTTTTATCCTCCTAAAATATTTTTTACACACCTTTTCTCTTTGTCTTTCTTTTTTTCTCATTCCCTAAATTCTCCATTCTATATAAGAATTGTCATCACTCATTCCACAGAAAGATGGTACCATGATTTTATCATTTAATTTTTCTCTCTTTCATCAAGTCTCACACAAAATCTATCAATTATCTCAAAGAGTTTCTCAGTGTTTTTTTTCGTCCTTTCCATTTCCACGGGTCACAACCTTAAATCATTAAAAAGAGAATCATAATCTACTTCTTATATACCTAAAAATCAAGGATCAAAAACTTTGATACCAAATGACACAGGTAGAAGGGGATTACCTTGAATTTTAGTTTAAGAGGAGACTATATGTGTGTGTATATGTTGGTAAATGGTTTAAGAAATGATATTAACACCACACTTAAAAAATAGATGAAAAGGTGAGTGATAAGTCATAGGACAGGCGTCACAATCAAAGATTGATAAGTCTAAGATCGTCACAAGAATAAAAATTCTTGATAAGATCTAACTTACTTCTTAACTTAAAAACCAAGAAAAACTTTCACAAAAGAAAAATTTCTGATTTTATCAAAACTCAACTTGATTTCTTTGATTTACATGAAATCATATTTATATGTTTTAAGAAACTATTCAAATTCTAAAAGAAATTTATTCTCATTAATGTCTAGTGACTATTTAACTTTCCTAAAATAAACTTAAGAATCCATTAAAACATTTAAAATCCACTTAGGAAAATCTAAAAGACATATAAAAAATATAACTAAATAATAATAATAAAAATGGAAAAACTAAAAAGTTAAGTTCCTCATATAATGCTTATCAAATGAAAATAGTTAATTATGACTATTCAAATCAAATCAAATCAAATGACATAATTAGTTTAAATTAAAAATAACAGCATGTAATGTTTTCTATTCTAACTAAAACATAATACCTTTTCTTCTAAAAAAATTTTAAAAAAATTGTTACGTCATTATCTCTAATTGATATTTTTAATTTGTGATCATTTTTCTCCTTTATGTTTTCATTATTATCATTGTCTCTTTATAAAACTTTTCACCATCTTTTAAAGTATCAAATAATTTCTCAATACTTGACTTTAATTAATTTTTCATCATAGAGTAGCTCTTATTCATTTAACTAAAAAAATATAATTAGATGATTTATATCTTATGAGTCTTTTTCTATCAAATAATTATAAGGCAATTTCAATTTGCAAATAAAAAATTATAAATAATGGGTAAACACTTTTTTATATATATGTGCGTTACTCATTATTATGTTTTCTTTCTTTATTTTTTTCTTCATGTTTTAATGTTGTCACATAGATGCTATTAATGTAAAAGTTTTTAATTTAATATCTTTCCCTTAATCTTATATTAATTTGATATAATTAATTGAGAAGACGGTCGAGAAGACGGTCGAGAAGACAATAGAATTCTCAAATTCAAAGATCAATTAGAGATAATGACTTAATTTTTTAGGAGATAAGATATATATTTTTTAGTTAGAATGAAAATGAGTACATACTATTATTTTTAATTTAAACTAATCACGTCTGTTGATGTGATCTAAATAATCATAATTAACTGTTATCATTTTTCATCTTATCACTTTGTTCTCATTATATATATATATATATATATATATAAACAAATTTTAATGTAATTTTAAAATCAACAATTGTTATTGTTTATCTGTACGTTGGGAAAAATGGATCATGACGTTGGGAAAAATGGGTATCTATTTTTTATTTGAACGCTTATTCTAACCTTTGTAAACGAAAAAACCTATTGCATTGCAGTTGAATAATGGATGCAATATGTTGTTAGCAATTATAGAATGGAAACTAATCTGTGGTTCGCAAATAAATTTGCATTCTGCTTCTCCCAGTCAGATTCTGTATTGGGTAAAAAAACTCTTTATTATTAGGCTAAATTACACTTTTGGTCCTCTAACTTGTAAATTTTTTTCAATTTGGTCCCTCATTACAATTTTAAATCATTTTGGTCCCCTAACTTGCTAAATAATGTCAACTTGGTCCTTCCGTCAATCTTGATGTTAACGCCGTGTGTCAGTCCTGCTTATGTGGCAATGGTTACTTGGGAGCTAGTTGGCATATGCAAAACGACGACGTTTGAAAAGATGACCCAATACATGTTTTCAAATTGGTCCCATCGTCTTCTTCGTGTGTTCCGTAGTGTAACGTGTCTGAAGGGTGACCTAAGCTACAAGCAAAGAAGTTGGAAGGGTGACCTAGGCAAAAAGAGTTCTTGCGTTGTCGTGGTATTGCTCAACACAGAGTTTCTGAAGGTATACACTGTAATCTTACTTCATTTTCAGTATCAATGTCAATGTTGTTAGTTGAACATGGTCGTAGCAAGTTCGTAGTGTGAGTTCTTGGAAAATATTTTGTAGGGTTGAGTATGGGGTTTACATTAACATGTGGGTTTCCATAATTTTGTAGGGTTTTTCAGATTCTAAAATTAGTATGCTTTTACGTAGTTTTTGTAGGATGAATTCGCGTTTCAAGGTGGAGCTTTTTCATGGTGGGAGCTTTGTTAAAGATAATGGAAAGAAGGTGGGGTATATTGGTGGTACAGATTCTGAATGGGATATTGATGAAGACCGATGGAGTTATTTTGAAGTTATAGGAATAGTAAAAGACATGGGGTACGTGAACATTGAACAGTTATGGTACAAAATTGGAGGCAAGGATTTTGATGTTGGCTTGAAACATTTGGTGGATGATCAAGGCTGTTTAGAAATGGCAAGATTTACACACTCTCAAGGGAAACTTCAGCTGTTTGTTATGCACCCTCTTGATGTGCCAGAGGTTGTTCTGGACTTAACTGGACCAGAGCAACCAATGATGATGACGTTGATGATGATCTAGTAGATGTTGAGGGTGTTGATGTGGAGGATGATCAAGTAGATGTTGAAGGTATTCAAGTAGATGAAGATGATGTTAAAGGTGTTGATGTTGAGGAGGGTGTTCAAGTAGATATTGAAGATGTTGATGTTGAGGGTGATCAAAGGCATGGTGAAACAGTTGAAGGTGAATATGTTGAGGGTGATCAAAGGCACGGTGAAATAGAGGATAGTGCCATGGAAATACATTTTCAAGACTCATATGACGAAGGGGTTGATGAAGAAGATGTGATGAGTGGTTGTCAACAAAGCCATGTGATGCCTACAGGTGCTGATCATGCAGATGTTGAAAGCACTTATGAGCCTGTTGTAGGTGATGAATATGTTGGAGGTGGTTTTGTTACTGGGGAGAAAAATGCAAAGCCTGTTGAGAAAAAAATGGAAGAGGAAGAAAATCCCAAGGACGGTTAACCCAAGGACATACATGAAGGGTGAGGGGTCCAGTTCTAAAAGAAATAAAGGCAAAGGCAAATGCAAAGAGGTTGAGTTTGACTTTGAATTAGAAAGTGAAGCCGATGAACTGCATAGTGGTAACTCTGAAGACAGTAAAGATGGATTATTTCTAACTTTCAAGATGCCCACAAATATAGAGGGTTTTTATTGGGAGAAAGGAACCAAGTTTCTGTCAAAGGAGCAGTTTAAGGAAGCCATTGTGGCATATGCCATTGCCAATGGGAAAGATTTAAGGTTTGAAAAGAATGATAAGAAGAGGGTGAGGGTGAGGTGCATTGAAGGATGCGAGTTCTATGCATATTGTGGGAAGTTATCATGTCAGGAAACATGGCAACTAAGGACCATAATTGACACTCATAGTTGTGGGAGGCAGCATAGCATTAAGATGTTGAGTTCAAAATGGTTATCTAAAACTTTGGTGAGTGGTGTTATTGAGAACACAAAAATGAAACTACAGGATATATGTAACAGGGCCAAAGAAACATGGCATGCAAAAGTGAGCAAGTCAAAGGCATATAGGGCCAAAAAAGCAGCCATGGATATTGTGGATGGGGACTACAGTGAACAATACACTGAGTTATGGAACTACTGCAATGCCTTACTAAAGTCCAATCCTGGTTCAACGGTCAAGTTAAATATGCAACCAACTACAGAGGGTAACAGAGTAGGTGATCATGTTCCAGGAGAAGGTCCCATAACTTTTCATAGGTTGTATGTCTGTCTGAAGGCTTGCAAGGAGAGTTTTAAGCATTGTAGGAAAATTGTGGGTTTAGATGGTTGTTTTCTGAAGGGACCATTTGGTGGGCAACTCCTCAGTGCAGTGGGTAGAGATCCAAATGACCAAATGTTACCAATTGCAGTTGGTGTGGTAGAAGTTGAAAACACTAAGTCATGGAGATGGTTTTTGGAGTTACTGGTTGGTGACTTGGGAGGCTCAGAGGTCTGCTGTGGCATTACATGGATATCTGACCAGCAGAAGGTATGTGTTTTAAGTTGGCATTATCTGATTTATTACAAATGATGAACCTGGCCTGACCTGAACCTGACCTGCATAATATTACATAATATTGCATACTGCATACTGCATTACAATGTTGCATATGTTGAAACAAATATACATATTACATACTGCATAATGTTGCATACTGCATACTGCATTACAATGTTGATCAGAGTATATACATACTGCATACTGCACAATATTAAACCAAATATATATACTACATTACCCTGTATCAGACTGGCCTGACCTGAAACATACAATTTCACCTTGGTCCCTCATCTTTTTGAAAACATTACTTTGGTCCTCTAACTTACTAAGATATTACATTTTCAGGGCCTGCAACATGCATTGGAAGAGATCATCCCTGGTGTTGATTAAAGGTTCTGTGTAAGACATTTGTACAACAACTTCAGAAAGAGGCACCCAGGGAAATAGTTGAAGGACTTATTGTGGAGGGCAGCTAAGTCCACATACACATAGGCATGGGAGAGGACAATGTTGGAAATGAAGGAGATAAATGATGCTGCCTACAACGAGTTGATTAGGCTACCTCCCAGACACTGGAGCAAGTTAAGGTTTTCATATACCCCTAAGTGTGATGTTTTAGTCAATAATATGTCTGAAACATTCAATTCAATCATTGTTGGAGCAAGGGAGAAACCAATCATTACCATGCTAGAGGATATTAAGACCTATTTGATGGAAAGATGAGCCAATAACAGGGAAAAAATGTTGTAGTTCACTGATGATATCCTTCCAAGGATCAAACATAGGATTGATCAGTCAAAATCACATGCAAATGTGTACCAAGTCAGGTTAATGATGTTTTCATTTTTGTACTTTCATAGTCTTGATGATCAAGTGGCTGTTTGAAATTAAAGAATGATATTTTCATGTGTAGATGGTCAGGGAACAACGTATACAAGGTGAACCACATTAGGCATGATGATAAATTCATTGTGGATTTAAGAGCTAGGGAATGCAACTGCAGGAGATGGGCACTAACAGGAATACCTTGCAACCATGCAGTTACATGTATGATACATGTCAATGAAAGTCCAGACACCTACATCCCTGCAATATACAGAAAACAAGCATATGGAAACTGCTATAATCCAATAATCTTTCCTACTTGTGGGAAAAATATGTGGGAGACCGTCCAGACAAACCCTCTACAACCTCCACCATTCAAGAGACAACCTGGAAGGCCTAAAAAGTCTAGGAGGAAGGACCCAAGTGAGAAAGATAACATAAGGATGTCTAGGAAGGGATTGAAGTGCAAATGTAGCGTATGTGAAGCAACGGGCCACAACAAGACTACCTGTCCATCCAAACCACCACAAGAGGAAACCCAAAACCAACAAACCCCCAACAGTCAAAACACAACTGCCTCTAAAGCTCAACCCCAACCCAGGCCAAAGTTAAGACTAAGGAGGAAGCACACCTGAAACATTTCACTGTTTTTTTCTTTCGAGACTGTTGGCCATGTTTTGAATTAGACAATTGTAATGATGTTGATTTAGGTCATCGTACTGTTTTGATATCGGCCAAGTGCATGTTTGAACAATGTTTGATATCGTACTCTTTTGTAGATGCTGATGTTTGGCAATTATATTTAATAGCTCAATTAAGAACTTACTTGAATTACAAACTCCAATTTAACATTAATTTAACAGCTTTTGTTAACATACTCGAATTACAAACTCTAATTTAACATTAATTTAACAGCTTTTGTTAACATACTCGAATTACAAACTCTAATTTAACATTAATTTAATAGCTTTTGTTAACATACTCGAATTACAAACTCCAATTTAACATCTCGATTGAGAACTTATATTACAAACTTCAATTTAACAACTCGATTAACATACTTAAGATACAAACTTGAGTCTCACTCAAACTAACAAGTGAAAATTAACAAGGACCAAAGGTCACACTAAACCCACTATCTTGTCCAACATACAAGGATCACACACACATTACATATGGCTGATAGCACACAAACATAGTACATCCACTTGTTGCATCTTCTGGACTCCATGAGAGATTTTTGCAACGCAATTATTTTTTTCCTTTATCTAACAATCAAAAAATCCTTCTCAGCTTCAGCAACATCAGTAACCCATTGGAAAAAATTACAACTCTCATCACCTGCCACACCCTACAACAACACCATTCAGAGCATTAAGGACTGTGAATCCTGTTTTAAGTTGTCACAAGTAGCAAAACGCATGACCAACAAATAATTACTTTACCCGGTACTTTCTACACCCCAGAACTGTCTTCCATAGTTGATCGTCGTTTTTGAGGTTCGAAGCACAGCTTTATGATGCCCCATACATTCACAATAAGGAGAATCTGCCCGTGTCATGTTGCTTCTATTGCTGAACACAGAACCACTAGAGTAGGCCATCATGGATGAGGGGAAGCAGGAACTCAGGTCCTTCAAATTCTCTCCCAATTTCAACGTCAAATTATGAAACCTTAGACCTTCACTCGGGCTTTAATGGAGGAAACCTGGATACCTCCAACGTCTCTTTGCCATGTAAGCAAGACTGACACACGACGTTAACATCAGGATTGACGAAAGGACCAAGTTGACATTATTTAACAAGTCAGGGGACCAAAATGATTTAAAATTGTAATGAGGGACCAAATTGAAAAAAATTTACAAGTTAGAGAACCAAAAGTGTAATTTAGCCTTATTATTATGATGTATCTTAGGTAAAAAGGTTTTGTTATGAAAGTGACAGCAATCTGAGTCGTATAACTATATAATAAATGATTGAGATTAATTATGTGAGTTTTTAAAAATTAACTGCTGCTCTAACTCTCACGTAAAAAGAGCTTTCTCATATGATACATCCTCTTTATACGCACAAATCTATCACAATAGATAACGGCAGTGGTGTCCACATTTTTAACTTGTCAATTTACCCTTACAGCAAAATTAAAAAATAAATCAAATTATTGCCATTTGCACAAGATGTAAAACTGACTCACACCATGAAAGAGAAAGTTAAGTGGCGAAGGTCAAATTTTTATTCAGTATTGACAATAATGATGAACCATAGAACCAAGAAATAAAATCATATCCCCCTAAAGGCGACTGTCTATTTTATAGAAATTGCATTATTCTTATCATGTACTGAATTCATACATATACAACTATTTCAATCTTGATTGTTGCATATCAATAAGCAAAATGCAACAACACGAGGGGTTCAACAATCATAACCCTTCAAGATTTATTAGGACAAAAAAATTAGGGAAAGTAGGTTTATAAAACCAAATTTCTTAACATGTACTTTTTAACATCTATCAGTTAAATGAAGATTATATTACTATAAATTAATTTCATACAAAATTAATTTTATATAATTATGTTAATTTTTGTATACATGTTGAGTTAAATTATAAGGTTAATTCAAGTTTTAAGGTATTTAAACTATTTGTTTTTACGAACAGGATGATTAGACCTTGTAAATTCAAGTTTTTTTTAGGTCGTTCTCCTAATTTTACAAGAAAAAGATAAGACTTATTTAATATGCGATAAGTACATAAATTTTATGGATCAAGTCAAAAAAATTTACTAATTTAAACCTCAATTTTAAATACATAAATTCACTTATTTAAATAGGTTGATGCAATTATAGTTGGATATACGGTCGACCCGCCCTGCAACGAGCCAACCCGCATGGGCTCTCATTTTAAACAGGTCGATTTTTCAAGACTACGTAAGGACCGCTAGCCTGCACATATATTTATATTTTATATTTTATATTTTTACGTTTTTTTTTGTTTTAAAATTATTAGGTTTTGATCCAAACACATTTTTTTATGAAACTCAAGTTACATATAATTTAAAATATTTAACCATCCAAAATTGGAAACTTTCACAACTAATTTCAAATAAATTAGTAACTAATGAAATTTAAATATAAACTTTCTTATATTTTAATGTAAGGATAATGATATAACATTATATTAGGTTAAAAATTCTTTTTTTTTTAAAAAGTATAGTGTGTAAGTAAAATAATATAAAGAAAATGTAGAATTTATTTAAAATAAAATAATAAATTTAAATATAGGTTAAACAGGCCGAGTTTACGAAACTGCATTTTAAATAATCCTCTTTTTTTAACTCACACCCCACTTAAAAATGAGTTAAAAATTTGGTATGCGGGATCGAACCCTTATAACTCTAAATGAATGCAATAGACTCATTAGTTTAACGAAGAAGAAAAAAAAGATAAAGGATAGAGTATAGTGGTGTTGTGTCCGTGCAGTCACGGGAAATGTGAGGAGACAGAAAGAGAGAGTAGCCTCTGCCAACGGGGCTCCTAAGACAACAAAACGCATTTGAGACATTCATTTTGCGACAAATGTACTCCCTCCACACGTGCTTCTCATGTTCATGTTCTTTCCCCTATCCCCCTCTCTACTTTCTGCAACTTAACCCTGTACTAATTTTCTTGCATTAAGATCTTTTTCTGCATAAATAAACTTATATGAAATAAAATTTAACAGTAATATACATTATTGCTAATTCAATCGCTAAAGGATGCTTGAAATACACATTGCATAGTGGTTTAGCGACAATTTTTGTTGTCACCACTAAATGTCTAGTGAAATATTTGTTTTTCAAATTTACACTCCAAATATTTTTCTTATACTTGCCTATAGTTAATAAACAACAACGATATAATGGAAATAGACATCAAGAGCCAAATTTGATCACATTGGAAGATTATAATGCAACATGTAAACATAAAATAAAGCAAAGAACATCATTTGTACAATATGTAAATGAAAAGAGTTGTACAATGTATACTCCTAAAAATGTATAACAATGTCCTAAAAACCAAGAAGCCTGATCATCTTGCTGTTAGAGGCATGGTCTTACTAAGCAGTTGCATTATTCTATTGGATAGGTGTCTCATTGCTACAAGAAAGGATGCGAATGGTAGGTTGGGATCTTATGTGATGCATGAATTGTGGAGGGCATAATGAATATGTCTTTGATAGCATTGCACTTTGACTTTGAAGCTTCGTAGCTTGTGCCTAGATCTTCTTAACTTGAGTATACAACACCTTTTCCATATTCTAAATCTTGGAATCCTTCTCGGCAATCTCCTTGGTGAGGTTGGAGATAATTTGGACATAATATGGAATTAGAGCTACACTTCTAGGATGAGAAAATGTAAATGTGAGCTCCTTCCCTGTATGGCCTAAACTGTACAAATGACTTTTCTTGTTAATGCCTCCGACAACATCCATGTAAATGACATTATCAGAGGCATAAGTGGTTATGCTCTCCATCCTCATCCTCACCCTTAGCCCCACCATCTGCATGCATGTAGACTTCCTTTCTATGATGAAGGTGCTCTTCATGCATTTCAAGTCATTGGTACCAATGAACCAAATTTATTGCTAATTTAAAGTCATAATTGAAAGAAGATTGAACTTACAACAATTTCCTTAGCCTTGTCATTAACATCTTCTTAGTCTTTGTTCTCTCCGTCTGCTGCATCAAGTTAAAGGTTATGGAAGGCCTCGCTTAGATGTTTGCATTGAGTAGGAAAGCTTGTTAGTTAAATTTAAAGTTCAATAGAAAAAGATACCTAAAAGTTAGTATTCTTACTATCTTCTCCCTATGAACAATGACCGAAATTGAACTGCCAGTGTAAATCAATGCCTCTGCATCCATAACTCATTTTTCCTTGACGGTTTTCACGTTCTTTTGGAACTCCTTAGCCTCCTAGGCCAAATCAAACCCCAAGATGGTATCTAGAGTAGCATCCTTATCCCTTCTTACCTTATTCAACTACATGGCATTTGCCCTTTATGGTTAAATACCTGTTGAATTGCTAGTTCATGCTCGAGCAATCACTTGTACAATTTCTACAATAAAACAATGTCAACAACAATTACAAGCCAAAATTAAAATATAGTTATACAATGAAAATACAATAAATGAAGAAAATGTCAACTAACCTGAAATTCCTCAAACCAGAGGTTAGTAACATTTGGGTCCATGTAATGCCAGATGGGCCAAACTATGCCCAATATTCCTGAACAATGTCTTCTTTCACATCATCACTCTTCATCTAACAACAACATATGTTCAGCGTTTCCTTCTAATCTTCCTTGACACTCGCAACATGAAAAATTGCCATTAATTTTATATTTTTGCCAAATTTGGATTCTTTCCATTGGCCATGTACGAGTAAGGACTCTTCCATAGTCCGATCATCCCTTATTTATTGACTTTTCAAATCCCACCAATGATCTTACACACCCATCATTTTCCCAAAAACTTATTCATTCCATATGAACAACAAAACACCCTAACATTTCATCCATACACCTTTATGTGTTGACATTGCCTCCTTTTTTCTAAGGTGTCATTAATTCAAAATCATTCCTCATCTATCTTTATCACGTCATGTATATTTTCCCTTATTTTTAGTATACAATGGGACTATGTACCCCATAAATATGAATTTCATTGCCTTGTGATTTTCCATTATTAAAATTTCTCTTATAACTCTTATGATTGGTTTGGTGAGAAAATGATAGATCAAATTTGTCATGGCTACCGGTCAAACCAGTAACCATTATAAAGTCAAATATTTACTTTAAAATAATGAAAAACACAAGTTGTAAGACTAAAACCTCTAACCTATCACTTAAAATACCTTAAGTAACTACTAAGACAAGTCATTCTAGATGTTGATAGTTACAATGTTTTATTTCATAAAAAGGTTTATATTATTAGTTTGATATTTTAAAATTATTTTTACATGTAATAAAAAATTATACTTTTAAAATTATTTATTATTTTAAATTATTATTATTTCTTCTTTCTAATTCTCATAAAATTTTAGTAGTTTTAAAATAATAAATTATTCTTAAAATTGATAGTTTGAATGTATAAAACTGTATAAGAGATTTACTAAATATAAACATAATTCTACTAAACAAAATATCATTGAATAATAATGTAGTTCTTTGATTAATAATATGTTTTTAATTGCTGAAGATTTTTTGAATTTGACAAAAAAGTAAAATAATATTACAATAGTCAACTCATAATTTTGTAATTAAGGATGCCTCCATATATGAGACATTTTTTTTGAAATATCGATTATAATTAACTTGGCTATGTCACTTCCAAAGGCACTCTGACACTTACATCAATATTGAGTAAATAATACCAGTGCTTAAGTGATGGTTTAGTGAGCGCCCTTTACTTGTAATAAATGAAGAGTATTTATAAAGTGTTAGACGAGGGTGGTCTTGGTCACATTGCATGTTAGTACTTTTTTGTAACGGATAGGAAAATTTAACACATGCATAGGCATTCCTAACATCCTTGTAGATCTTTTAGTCGGTATGCCCCTTGCTTGCCATACCACCTCTGTCCTCCACCGAATTGAGTTGATCTTGATGTGAGGGCTTCTTGTGAAGCTCTTTATGAGATCATACTAGACCACATCTTGGTAGTGTTTGGATATACTAGATGCGTACAAGGTGTGTTCCAATATACTATTCAGGAATCTAGGTCGGTATCAGGCCTAAATCAAGTTTCACCTTGTGCATCTTTTTTTCCTTTAATTCATGCAAAACAATGAATTAATAGCTAACCAAGCTTACGAATCCAATTATTGGTTAGAAACATGAGTAATAATACCAAGTACCTATAACTACTATTTTTACATTTTGATTTTATTCCTAAATATACAAATTAGTCAAAGATACGGTCATTATAATTCTAATTAATTAGGTTAAATTAAGAAGTCAATTTCTTAATTTAGGTAAGCTTAAAAAATAAAAACACCTATTCATAACAAAAAATGAATCTAATTGAGTCTTATTTGTTGATGAATCTAAAAAAATGTTCAAAAATTACATAAGACTCTATCTTAACCTTTTAAACTAAAGAGATTTAATTGTACATGTTCATAATTAAAAACACACACAGTCATAATGTGTTGGTAGTTTAGCGGTTGGAGTGTTCCTACCTTATGGATTTAGGTTTGATTCTCATGCCCTTATATTTTTAATATATAATGCTATTTAAACAATGCTTAAAATCGGTTTGACCTTCTACCACAAGTTAATTATATAGGACCATCCAGGCTCCTAATGAAAAAAAGACCATTGAGTAGGTTCCCAACTTCATTTTGAAACATTAAAAATTCACATTGGATATTACTAGAAGACAAGATGTACATGTGTATGTAGGATATTGTGCCAACTCACAATTGTATCATACATTAGAAAGTACCATAGAAAGCACCTTTCGGAAAAACTTTTTATTTTACCATTACTGTATCTGTTCTTATTTATTTATTTTTCTTGTATTTTGACAAGTTGAGATGGATTTTGATATCCAATTTTGTATTTGATCAAGTTGCTATTCTATTTTCCTTTAGTCCTTCATCTTAATAAATCAAACAAAACCACGTCTCCTTTCATGTTTGTCTTTTCTTTTAGGAATAAAGATTTCACATATTTTCCCCCATCTTTTGAACCCTCCACATGCCCTTTGTTTAGATTAAAGTAAAATGAGAGACAGAAATTGGGAAGGAAAGTAATGTGAGAAAAAGAAAGTTTTTCGTTGTTTGTTTTAAAGGAAATAGAAAAAGAAAGTGAAGCCTACTAAAAATTAATTTTTTTTATGTGAAAAGAAATTTTGTGAAGTTTTTGTTTAATAAATTTATAAATATTATTAACAAATCATATCAATAAATTAAAATATATTCTATATATTAAAATTTTTATAATAAAAATTAAATTTTTATACATTAAATTTATTTTATTTTCCATACAAATTTTTTTCATCTATTCAAAAAAAGATTATTTTTTATTTTTTCTCTTCACCCAACTAATATTTTTTCTTTCTTATATACTTCCTATATATATATATATATATTTCTTTCATTCTCATTTCTTTCCATCTCATTTCATTTCTGTATCCTAATAAACCGTAAATGATTATTTGTAAAATTACTTTATCATCTTCCTCTTACACCCTTTGTTCTCTTGGAAGTCTTCTGAACCCGGTTGATGGTTTGGTCCTCAATTCTCTCTGGTGACCCTCGGAGGGTAAATAAGTTGTTAAAAACTTTTTAACATGAAAAGAAAATGTTTGTTTTAATTTATGATAAATATTGAATGAAATCCTAAAGTTGTAATATGACTCTCTGGAGTCGCATTCTGAAGAGAATTGCTTCCGAAGATGACACATTTTTCCATCTTGTATCTGTTTGAGATATTTGACAAAACAATTCAGATCAAAATTTCAGTGTTAAGTGACTGCTGAATATATACAATTAATTCGTTTTCCCGATCCTAACATGCATGTGAGGGCATGGCCCCACTCTCCTCTCCAGTTGCATGCCAAAATAGCAACAACCATCACTACCAATAGCTAATAACCAGCTAATCTGATTATATTCAAAGACAGATCATGTCCACTGAAAATTGAGATACAACATCCTCAAAGAAAAAAGAATACATATATAAAGTTGTGTGTCAAATTTGCATGTAAATTCTTAAAGAAAGCAGTAAATTAATATTAGCCATCCCAGAATTCTAATCTTTTATTACATTATGATTAAAATGTCCAATTTAATTCTCCTTGTTATGGTGAAACAAGTTATTAGTCAAAAGAAAATGTGATAAGATCATATGTGTATATATATATATGAGAATATAAAATTCATAGAAAAAATAAGTTTTTAAAATTTCTAAAATAAAAAAAGAAAAATATGAACTATTTCCTTAGAAAAGTAAAAGTAGAATTTTTTATTTAACAATGCCACTCACCTTAATTTCTAAACAACCTTTACCTAGTTTTCAATAATAAAAAAAACTTTTTACCTTTTATTTTTTTAAAAATATTCTTAGAGCACTATTTAATATGATCTAATAAAAATTATTGAAAAATATAAAAATACAACGCTATGTAATTTTGGATGGAGCTAGAAGTAGTAAATTTTGGAGTTTTTGTTCTATTTTTTTAAATGAAATTTGTGTTTTTCTACTTACAAATTAATATTTTAATAAAAATATCAATATTTATACACTGCAATTTGTTTCTTCTTAATTGCACTTTCACTGTACTTTAACTTATGTCTGGTCACTTAATTGCTTATTTTTATTTATGTTTAACTAACTGTTTAGTCTTATAATTTTTTTAGATTTGAATTTAGTCTATGTAAAAAATTTATTAGGATTTAATTCCTAATTTTATTTTATTGTTTAGACTTAGTCTGTATTGTCAGTTTTATTATTAATAGTAGGTGCTACTTTGTGAACTACTGACAAAAGATTTGATGATGAAAAAAATTAAAGCAGAAATAAATCAATAATGCCCAATGCTATATTGTTATATAATGTAATTAATAGAGAAATTAAATTAACAAAATGAATGGTAAAGATTAGATTTTAAAAAATAAAATAAAATTAGTAACCAAATCTTAACTTTTTTTTATGTTGACTAAATTTAAATCTTGAAAATTTTATAGAGACTAATTCTAAATAAGTTATATCTTAAAATTTTGTACATATGTTATGCATCATAGTTACCAGATTTTTAAAAAATCGTAATTTATTCCCTGAATTTACAAACTATTTTCATTTTTAATATTAATTAAATGACAAATGACTAAATGAATGTCCTTTTACTGGAGACAATTTAATGATTTCAAAACCCAAAGGATGATGTAATCTTTATAACTAGTGACTTCCACTAATTCTTATATTAAAAAAAGTTATTAATTTAATTAAAATTATTAAAATTGTTTGAAGTTATTATAGTTTTTTAAGATTGTTTATTATTTATTTTTTTTTTATTTTTCTATTTAGTTTCTTCATTTACTATCTAATTATCATAGATTAAATATAGAAATTTGAAAAAAAAAACTTATATTAAAAGACAATGTTTTCTAAATAATTTTATATTTATAAACAAACATAGTATAATCTAAGGTTTCATTAGTGTTGTTCATCGGCCGAGTTCTGTCGGATTCGGTTAGTTTCAAGTTCACTCACTAGTGGAAAAAATGGATATAACAACGGGGATATATTCACGGGTAGAAGAGGATCAGTGATAAAAACATGCGCGGTGGCATTTTTGAAATTATAAGGTGAACGTTTTAATCAGAGAAAACTATATATCCACGGTTAACATCATAACCGTGAACGTAACCATCAATATATATTCACGGTTGAGGAGTCAACCGTGGATATATAGTACCTGAAATATATATCGACGGTTTTAATCACAACCGTGAATATATATTGATGGGTACGTTCACGGTTATGATGTTAACCGTGGATAAATATAGATGTCAATATTCACGGTTGTGTTTCCAACCGTGGATATATAGTTCAGGTTTTAGGGTTTAATCACTGGGTACTCTATGTCCACGGTTGTTTCTATAACTGTGAATATAGATTTAATATTTATCCACGGTTGGTATCGTAACCGTGGATATATAGTTAACTTTTATCCACGGTTGTTTGTTAAACCGTGAATATATGTTTAATATATTCACGGTTTCAAGGGGAACCGTGAATATATATCCTTTCTGAAACTTCAAAAGTCGCGCCTTTCACTCTTTTTTCACTTTCTCCTTACTTTCGCGCTGGTTATCGTCTTCTTCCTCGTCCTCCTCTTTGTTGGTCGTAGGCTTCTGGGTTCACTTCCTTCTTCTTTCGCGTGCCCTTCTTCTTCTTCGTTCACCATTGTCAGGTAAGTGCTTCGTTGCCCTTCGTTCATCATTGCCTCTGCTGGTTGTATGTATAATGTGCCTGTTCTATTTTCTTCTGGCTGTATGTGTATAATTACTTAGTTGTTAGGCAGGAACCTTTCAATAGTTTTTCCAGTGAAAATGATGGGTAAGTATCTGGAAAACCTCCCAGCACCAAATCGCTCACCAAGCCATATTGTTTTTTTCACATCCTTGAGAATCAAAGCTTCCCATAACTAACAGAAGTCTTTTCTGAAGTCTTCATCCAATTCCCTGTAGACTGCATGATCTAGAAGAACTGCAAAATGACTCCATAGGTCAAAGTTCAACTCTCCCAAATTTCTAGGTTTCAAAAAGAATCCAATTAGATAAAAAATTTTGCTACCTTCAATAATTTTGCTACCTTTAGTAACAGGTTTAGAATGCAATCAGTTAAGCATGTAAGCACTTTGCACGACAAGTAGAAAAAATTGAACAAGAATTTTAGAGTTGATATTCATCTGATTGGGTACAGTAATCATCGACCAATTACATGTTGAACTTGAATCAGAATAAGTGACAAATAACTCTACTATAAAGAGAATAAAACACAATTTACATGAGTTCACCATTGCTGTCATAAGTCAACCTTTTCTGGATCAACTCAATCTGTTTCAGAAAGTCCAAATATCAATCTGAAATTTAGTAAGCCTCCTATCAGTAGAATGTGATATAAAGAAATTTGAAGCATATCACACCATGAGTAGATATTCAGAACTTATATTCTAAATATTTGTTTTATTACTTCAAAGCAGATATTCAAAACACCATAAAACTTTAAAAATATAGCTTTGAATCTACTCAAATCTTTGAATGAATCCTTATACCCTTCCCCTTAAATACATCTAAGTAAACCATTCAAGTTTTAATAAACTAGCTAACCAATTACATTGACACATTCCCTTCTATCCTATCTCCTAACACTTTGGATGGTAAAGGAGAATCATTTTTCAAGCGTAAATCGTAAATAAATCCATTTGGTGAATTAGTAGTTATTGCTATTTTTACCTTGTGTGCAAGCTCAACCTTTATTTAATTTTATTGTTGTTGTTGTTGGTTGCCTGTATATAATGTTATTTATGTCTATTGTATGTATGTGGTTTTCAATCTTACAAACTCGTAGGCTCATACTAGTTAACTAGTATAAAAGTTGTTGTGCATATGAGTGAACCGTAGTTCCCCGTTTGAGATTCGACACAAATGGTCATTAAATCAATTAATGTCATCGTTTGTGTTGAATCTTGAATTGTCCGTTTGGACAGTTTGGGATTAACAATTATTTTTTATACGTCATTGTTAGTATGTACAAGTTAGGAGTTATTTTAAAATTTGATAAAATTTCGGTAACTTGTATTTTGTGTTGTTCTCTGGGTGCATATTTGGTTGTGGTTGAATTTGATTTGACCACTCTCATTTTGTGTACTTAGAGACCAATGCGAAATGCTGCCGAAATTTCATCAAATTTTAAAATAATTCCTAACCTGTATATATGAATGACGTATAAAAATAATTGTCATGCTGAATGGGTATAGGACCACCACCTTTGTATAAAAAGTGAGGTTGATCATAGCACCTTGTAAACAGTTGGTATGGATCGGAGTTGGATTTCTGCGTCACGCCTAAGTCTGGAGTACGAGGGGGAGTTGAATCATTTATAGAATTCGTAGCGAGGAATGCAGTGGGGGTGAATGGAAAGTATTTTTGCCCTTGTGTTAAATGCTTCAACCTGCGTCGGGTAGACTTGGAAGAGGTGCGAGAACATCTACTGTGTGACGGTTTTCTACGTAGTTATACGCGTTGGATATGGCATGGTGAAGATGTGGTGGTGCCAAGTAACAGCTCTCAGACTAAAAATCGAAGCTCGATGCATGACAACGATGTCGACATGGATGACCGACTCGAGGATATGATCCATGATGTAGGGGTAGAAGGTTTTAAGAAAGCTCATGTATATAAAACTCTGTGTCAGGACTCTGAGCAGCCGTTGTATCCAAACTGCGTCAATTTCATGAGGTTATCAGCTGTTTTGCGGTTGTTTAATTTGAAGGCCATAAACGGGTGGACGGATAAAAGTTTCACTGACTTACTGAAGTTGTTGAAAGAAATGCTCCCAGCTGGAAACACCTTGCCGAAAAGTAACTATGAGGCCAAAAAGGTGTTGTGTCCTATGGGTTTGGAGTATGAGAAAATACATGCATGCCCAAATGATTGTGTATTATTCCGGGGTGAGTTAGAAATGCTGCATCGATGTCCTAGATATGGGGTGTCACGGTATAAGAAGAAAGAGGCGGATTCTGATGAGGTATGCACTAAAGGGTCTCCTGCAAAGGTGTTGTGGTATCTACCTATAGTTCCAAGACTAAAGCGTCTGTTTGCCAATGCAGATGATGCAAAACTTATGAGATGGCATGCTGATGAGAGGGTTGTTGATGGACTACTTAGGCATCCGGCCGATGGGTCACAATGGAAGAAAATGGATAGGATTTTTTCAGAATTTGCCAATGAACCAAGAAATGTTAGGCTTGCACTAGCCACAGACGGCATGAACCCGTTTGGGAACCTGAGCACAAACCATAGTTCGTGGCCTGTTTTGTTGTTTGTTTACAACTTGCCGCCATGGTTGTGCATGAAGCAAAAATATGTGATGTTATCAATGATGATTTCTGGTCCACGACAACCGGGGAACGACATTGATGTATATTTAACTCCATTGGTTGAAGACCTCAAAAGGTTGTGGGAAGACGGGGTTGAAGTGTTTGATGGGTTTACCGGGCGATCATTCAAATTACGTGCCATGTTATTTTGCACAATCAATGACTTTCCAGCGTATGGTAACTTATCTGGGTACAGTGTGAAGGGTCATAAAGCTTGTCCAGTATGTGAGGAGGGGACTAGTTCTGTGCGGTTGCATCATGGCAGGAAAAATGTTTATCTTCGACATCGAAGGTTTCTTAAAGCGAATCATCCGTTTCGAAGGTTGAAGAAGTCGTTTAACGGTGCCCAAGATTTTGAAATGGCTCCTCCACCACTATCTGGTCGCCAGGCATATGAAAAGGTGAAGGACGTCAACGTGCAATTTGGTAAGTGTGAAAAACAGCACCCGACACAAAACAACTGGAAGAAAAGGTCAGTGTTTTTTGACCTGCCATATTGGAGGGAGCTTGATGTAAGACACTGCATTGATGTAATGCATGTGGAGAAGAATGTGTGCGACAGTTTAGTTGGTACACTCTTAAACATACCCGGGAAGACTAAGGATGGCCTAAACTCGCGTATGGACTTAGAGTTGATGGGTATATGTCAGGATTTGCATCCACAATCAAAGGGCAAAAGAACATATTTGCCTCCAGCATGTCATACGTTATCCAGAAAAGAAAAGCAAAGTCTGTGTGAATCGTTACGAAGTGTGAAAGTTCCGTCTGGTTATGGCTCCAACATCAAGTCTTGTGTTTCCATGAAAGATTTGAAGTTAGTTGGGTTGAAGTCTCACGATTGTCACATGTTGATGCAGCAGTTTCTGCCTATCGCCATTCGTGACATTCTTCCTAAAAATGTGAGAAATGTCATAACAAGGTTGTGTATGTTTTTCAATGCCATATGTTGCAAGGTAATCGTGCCCGGCGAATTGGATGTGTTGGAACAGGAAGCATCACTTATATTATGTCAGCTTGAAATGTATTTCCCGCCCTCTTTTTTTGACATAATGGTCCACTTAATCATCCATTTGGTGAGAGAGGTCCGTTGTTGTGGTCCAGTGTTCCTCCATTGGATGTATCCCGTTGAGCGATATATGAAGATATTGAAAGGGTATATGAAGAACCAACGTCGTCCCGAAGCTTCAATTGTGGAAAGATATATTGCAGAGGAAGCAATTGAGTTTTGCACTGAATACATGTCACATGCTGCAAGCATTGGTATTCCAACGACCCGTCATGAAGGGAGATTGGATGGGAAAGGAACGATTGGAAAAAAAGTGAAGAGCATGCCACGTGCTGATGTCCTTCAGGGACACTTGTATATTTTAAACAACACGGACGACGTGCAACCGTATCTAGCCACACACAAGGAGCTAGTCAAGAAAACCAACCCTAAAATGACTGAAAAGTGGTTGTTGAATGAACACAACAAGAGTTTCATGCAGTGGTTCCAAAAGACCGTCCTGAAAGATGCATCTGCATCCTCGACATTACATCGACTAGCACAGGGCCCGAACTTTGATGTCCTCACCTTTTGTGGGTATGACATAAACAACTATTCGTTTTATACAAGGACACAGGATGAAAAGAGTACAAATCAAAACAGTGGAGTGATGGTTGTGGCTCAGTCAATGCATTTCTCAACTGCAAAGGACAACAACCCTGTGATGGCGGAGTCATGCTACTTTGGTGTGATTGAAGATATATGGGAAGTTGATTACGGTCCCTTCACCGTTCCTGTGTTTAAATGCAAATGGGTTGACAATAAGAACGGTGTCACAACTGATGATTTAGGAGTTACGTTGGTGGACCTCAACAAGATCGGGCATAAGGAAGAACCATTCATAATGGCAACGCAGGTGAAGCAAGTTTTTTATGTGGCTGACCCAGCTGACAAACGGTGGTCAATTGTTATCCAAGGTAGACACATTGGAGACCCCAATCTTAATATTATGGATATTCCATCAACTACAACACGTATTCCAACATCTATCGTGGAACATGACATAGATAATGTAGTTGCCAGTCGTCATGACCACCATGAGGGCTTGTGGGAAAATATTTCATCTTAATAGGGTATTAATCTTGTTGGTGATTCATTGAATTACATCTTATATTAGTTATTTGTTGTTTTAAATGTTATATTAAATTTTTGACAGTTTTTTTCCTTGTTTGGACAAATACTCATGGCTGACCAGGATGGACGATCCAGGTCCGACTCACAGGCCAGTGGTTCCTCTGCTCGGAAGAGTAGAGGTGTTACCCGGATGCCAGACGTCGCACGTAGGCGTCACCGGGGAGAGAGGCCAGTTGTTGACATGGATGTCAACACCGGTAGATTCAGTGGACCGCATGCCACGAAGCTTAGCAGTTATCTGGGGGTTGTGGTACGGTTGAAGGTGTCCATCATTATCCCCGACTGGGATAGTGTCGAGGAGGTGGTGAAGAACCAGCTATGGAGTGATGTTCTGGTAACTTAGATATTATTTAAGTTTTATTTTAGTGTATTATTTCATGTAACTCTTAATAAAGACTCCTTTATGGACTAACTCCTTTCATGTAGGATTCTTTTGAGATACCATCTTCCGACATAGCGAGGAGGAAGGTCCTCGGTATCATGGTTGAGCGATGGAGGTCGTTCAAATCCATACTCACCACGAGGTATATTGAACTTTAAAATCTTAATCAACGCTTCACCAAATTGTACCAATCCTTAGTTTAAATGTACCTTTCATTGTAGGTATGTATTCGGGGATGACCAAGGAAAGTTCCCTGGAGAGAAGTATCCATTCATCGATCAGGAGACCTGGGATGCTTTTGTTGCATCTAGACATTCTGCTGAGTTTCAGGTACATTGGTTTTTAGATGATTAAATAATATGTATAATTTATACGGCTAACTGTGAATATTTTTTTTCTTGTTGTAGGAGACCAGAAAGAAAGCCAAGGAGACTAGGAAGCTAAATGACTGCCCACACACACTGTCACGTGGGGGTTACCGTAGGTTGGAGGAGCGGCTGGCACAGGAGAGGCTGAGTCAGTGTCAGACTGACACTGGTATTGTGGATCCCCCTTCCCCACCTGCACACCACGACAAATGGAAGCGGGCTAGGATCAAGAAGAGTGGGGAATACACTTCCTCATAGGCTCAGGAGGTTGCCTCACGGATAGTAAGTATTTCCCTTTATATCAGTGTCTGTTTTTCAGTTTACGTGAAGGAAGTGAATACTAACTTGTTTGGTTTCAGGATTCCTTGGTTGAGCAATCAACCCAAGGGTCTTTCGTAGCCCATGGACGGGAGGATATATTGACTACCGCCATTGGCAGGCCAGAGCACCCAGGAAGAGTGCGTGCTATTGGTCGAGGTGTAGGTAAGTGCTAACTAACTCTATGCCTTCATTTTGTTATCTGTTAAACAATTATGGGCTAATCATTCACATTTTACAGGCCTCCGCGCCTATTACGGTGCTCCCGACCCTGCCCCATCCCTTGAGCAAATAGTGGAGCAAAAGGTGGCTGTTGTGAAGGCTGAGTACCAGGAGGAGATATCTAGGCTCCACCAGGAGATGGCCCGATTCAGGGAGGAGATGAAGGCCTCACTCAGCCACCACCAGGAGACTACTACACCAGCCAGCGACCCACAGGTTAGATTCTTTATTTATTTTCCTCAATTTTATTGTTTGTAATCACTTTCATTGTTGAATAACTTCTGCTTGATGTGTAAATATGTAGGTACGGAAGGTTAGCACTAAGGGGTCGTGCACTGCAGCTGACCCTGACGATGACGGGGTCGAGCCACCAGACACCCGTCAATGTGACCTGTTCATTGACGGGTCGGAGGAGCCAGTTGCCACTGGTATAGTGTACAACTTAGGCCCTGTGGTTCACCATCAGACATTACCTGATGGTATGTCCAGGGTCTCGGTTGTGCTCGTCCTCGAGGAGGATGCTGCTGTGCCAGTGGCAACTCAGGAGGTGAAGACCGTCGGTCAGGCGGTGGGCCACTTTCTGATGTGGCCCAACAGACTTCTGGTGATTGCCCCTGGACAGGTAAAAACCCTAAACACTAACTAGCTTTATTTCCTTGTCAATTATGGTACAAAATGTGATGGTTGTTAATTGTTCAACAGGAACAGACATTGAAGAAGCCAGACCCGGCCAAGGATCCCATCCGGATGCTATGGCGCATCGGGTATGAGCAAGGAGACGACACTATTCAGGTCCCATGGCAGCCACTAGTGTTCGGCCATCCCAGTGCTTTTCCAGTTTACGTTACAAATTCTGACATTTGTGACATTATTACGGGGACGTCGATGCTGAACGGCTCTATCTTTCAGTTGTGGGAGCTGTAAGTATATCCTTGTTTTGTCCAATTTTTTCATTATACAAGTTATTTGTCGCTAACCATGTCTTAACTTGTTTAGGTTTCTGGCAAAACTCTGTGTGGACTTGGGTTTCCAAGGAACTTACGGTTTCTTAGAGCCCTCTCTCATACAGAGCCAAGCAAACAGCTCGCAGAACACCCAGACATACATCCTGAATTGGATGTTTGAGTCTGGGAAGTCTATATACATGGGCCCCTATCATAAAGGGTAATACTCTATTCCATAATTATTGTCATGATATTTTGCATTTTGAAGTCTCACTTATCACTCGTAACTGCAGGGCTCACTGGACGCTTCTGGTGATCTGTCCGAAGGACTATCTTGCTCTGTACTTTGATAGTTTGCATCGGACAGCTCCACAAGACCTGAAAGATATAGTAGACCGGTAAGTTCATCCCTAAACAATAACCACAAATTCGATTACATCATTTTTAGAACTATACAATTCTAACTTATCTTGTGTTTTGTTTGACGCAGGGCGGTGGTTGGATACAATGTACTGATTGGAAACAAGCCCAAAGGAAAAATAGTTGTATGGGTGTACCCAAAAGTAAGTCAATCGTATTCATTCAAATTTTCAGTACATATTTTTTAAGTTCTGAATTCACTTATTCTATACTATATGTCCATTGTAGTCTTACAGGCAGAAGGGTAGCTTTGAGTGTGGCTATTTCGTCATGCACACTATGCTGACCATTGTCCAACATCATTTAGTAGATGGATGGACAGAGGTAATTCTCATCACCGTGTCAATTTCTCCAATTTCATCAATTTCATGTAATAAATAAAGCTTTTGTTCTAATTGTTTTGTGCATTGTTTGCAGTACTTTAATGACCGGTCATATTTCCCAAAGGAACTTGTGGATGATGTTAGAAGGCAATGGGCCTCACACTTCATTGAACTTAAGCAAAGCTAGATATAGGATCTTTATTCTTTTATATATGTATCTAGTAGGATTTAGGGTTTACTTTTATTAGATTACATTCAACTTAATTGTATATACTTTCATTTTTTACGTTGTTATGAATTGATATAGAAAATAAATTGTTATATATATACATACCATTCTTTCGGCATAGTGTTGCTGTGGCATACTGTATACTGTACTGGTTTGTCTGAATGCAGGGTTGGGAAACGATAAAACAGAATCCATATTAAAAAAAAAACTCAGTATTTATTCACGGTTATGGCAACAACCGTGAATAAAGACAATATTTATCCACGGTTACTACCATAACCGTGGATATAGATACATTTTATCCATGGTTGTCCATCACAACCGTGAATATAAGTAGTTTGTAATACTAAACCATACTTATATTCACGGTTGTGATGGACAACCGTGGATAAAATGTATCTATATCCACGGTTGTCCATCATAACCGTGAATATAAGTATGGTTTAGTTTCAGTTAGAAACTACTTATATTCACGGTTGTGATGGACAACCGTGGATAAAATGTATCTATATCCACGGTTATACTCGATAACCGTGAACATAAATAGTAAGTTATATTCACAGTTGTTCTTAACCGTGGTTAGATGTGATTTATTACCACGGTTGTTAACCGTGGTTAAAGACCATCATCTACTACCACGGCTGCAACAACCACGGTTCTTTAACCCTGAATAAAGGCCTTTTTTAACCGTGATTATATCCTTTTTTTCCACTAGTGACTGTTGCTATCCATGAAACATAAATAATAATCCATTTTCACCCAATACAATGGTCAAATTGCTTGGGTTTGGTTGATTGCAGTTCTTGATTATTCGGTCGGATTTTTCGATTGAATTTCTTAGGAAAATTTGATTTTTATTTTTTCTCAAAAGCCTTTTCCTTATAAAATAAATTTAGCAAACAATCATTTTTTCAAACGTAATGTTTTTATCCTATAAATCTAATTCATTATTAGGTTGATTTTTTTAACATTTTGATGAGTTTGAATATTATTAAGTTAGGCAAAAACAAAAGCCTTTTAATGAAAAAACATAAATTTTCAATGACTTATATTTGATTTGGGTCACAGAAGTTAAACCCAAGTAAAATAAAAATATTAAATCTTTAAATTTTATATTGGGTCGAATTTGTTTATAATCCGGTCTCATATTTTTTTATCGAGCTCACTCGTTTCTGATCAACACAACCCTTTAAATTAACCTGTTTTAACTTAAAACTCATTTCAAACCGATCCGTACCTTCTTTTAATTTGAATTTCTTAGATTCAAATGGGTAACACTGAAATTGCATGCCCCTAGGTATCACCCATTATTTTTCTACTGTTGAAATAAAATCTCATCTCAGTTTTTTTAACAATCTCACTCCAAAGTTAATAAATTTATTATATTTTTGTCTACCTTTTCGATCACATTAGTTATCTTCTCTCTTTTTTTTTTTATAATTTTAAAAAAAGATGTATCGTGAACGTGTGCTACATTAACTCTTGCTTCGTTGGCCATGGTATCTAGAAATGTATAGCATTTGAAGCTCCTTTCAATGTCTTCATTCGGACGTCATCAGGACCACTCACCATTGCTCACATTTATAGCCCACCTCCATGACACATTCCTTTCATGCTAGCTTTTTCTACCCTCGATGCTCATCATTCTTCACATTCATTTGTTTTTATATTCATCCCACACGCATTCTCGCAAGCTAGATTCACCCTTTTTCTTGTTTCGGTTATAAGTACAAACTTCAAAGCATCTTTATCTTAACATGCATCGTTTGATTCTATGAGATACAGAGCTGGCAGAACAAGAAGACACCAAACATATGGGCTGATAAAGATAAATGCGATACTATGATATCAAAACGAAAAAAAGAAATGAATGTTATTCAGATGATTTTTAGTTTTAATCCTCTTGATATGTTGGAAAGATGTTTGACATGGTATAAATGCTCATAAAATTTAATTGTTGACTGTTTTATACATGCATGCAGTGAGAATGATGTAACTATTCCCTGTGTAATTCCAAAGCAATCGCTTCGCAGGATAGATTCATACATAACTGTCTCACCTAAAACAATTGGGTGGTTGAAAAACAACCAAAATTACCATAGCTAGACTCTATGGTATGCTTGTAATGTCGCCTATGTCAACTGTTGTAGAAATATGATGAATTTTTCCAACTACAAATTCCCTGCAATTAATAGGCAAACTTCTACTAGAGGCAAAAGTATTATAACAACTTTCTTTTTTAATCTTTGCAAATAGCAAAATATGCTCATTTGTCATTACCATAAGGCCCCTTAGTATTATGGCATAAGTGATAAGATATTTTAGAACTTGAGACTTTCAAAATTAGATTTCAATTTTTCCATAACTTTATAAAACAGTTTTAATTTAGCCCTTTATATATAAAAGGATCAAAATAAATGTCTTTAATTTGTAAAGTCATGGACTAATTTAAAGTTTTTAAAATTTTAAGCACGAAATAACCAATTCCTATAATTTTAAAGACCAAATTCAGCTTTCTTTCAAGAAAAAAAAACCAGTTTCCAAAATTTATTTCTCGACACAATTTTGAAAAACTTAATATTATGATTCGTAATTAAATATGAAAATTAGTTCTCGAATAAATTGACTTATTTCACATTAGTCCCCAAAATTTAAACATTCAACGACAAGTTCTTGAAATAATTTGTGTTAATCAAGGTTATCATATAGGTGTTGTGTTCGTCGAATTCTACATAAGAATGTTAATTTCAAGTTGTAGATCGATAAATAAAGAGTGTATTATGCTAGTAACGATAGATGAAAAGTTTTTTCCTCCAAACTCAAAAAATGTATGTGTCAATAATAAATAAAAGAAAACATGTATGCATCATTTTGTCATGCATTATGGTAGTACTTTTACTGATCATTAACTTTGTTAATATTAATTATTACAGGATTAATGGATATATTTAGATTTGGTGCATTTAATATTTAATACATTGTATTAATAAGTGTGAATGTACTAATTAAATACATGAGAAGTTGAACGCACCCCAACCAAATTCTGAAAATTTAGCTAGAAACTAATATGAAATGCATAAATTTTTTAGAAATCATCAATTCCATAAATCCCGAGGGAGATTTAAAAATTTGAGAAGCGTAAATTATTTAATGAATATATTTAGAATTTAGTTGAAATTATAAAAAATGTTCTGTCATGTGAGAATAAGAAAAACGGATCTGAACCATATAACTATACAATAGATGATTGAGGTGGTATATAGATATATTTACTCTAGAAAGCAAACATTCATGAGAAAGCATTCTTCATAAATAGTACTTTATTAATGTTGAGGCGGATGATGGTATGAATTATAGTATGTTGGATCAAATGTGTTCAACTTTTAACACTTCAATTAAATATATACTAGTAAAATTAAAAAAATAAACTTTAAAAAATCTTGCATATTTATTTTCTATATTAATTTAAGCAAAAAGATGTAACGGTATAAATTTAAATTCAAAAGTATTGTAGAAAACAACTCATATTTATCAAGTGATTTGTACTCTGTGTAGTGTAGTTCACAGGGTATGTCCTCACGGGCCTCTACACTGTTACTATTTTGTAACCATGGATTAAAAGAGAGTAATCCATATTTATCACAAGTTTATTCTGCTAACAACAGTGCTTTATATATTCCCCAAATTAACTATATTGCATAAAGATTTTGATTCAAGTTCCTTCCCTTGATTTCTTCTTAAGTCGTTATCTTTGTTCAATTCAATCATATGAAATTCCATTTTCTTAAATAAGTTTGCCATACAAATAAGTTTTCAAGCAATATAAATATAATTCCCTATTCTTCCTTCAAAAGGTCTTCAATTAATAATTCACTTTGTAGTATCATTTTTAATTTTTCAAGTCGCATTTTTTTATCACGTGTCTATAAATACAAAATAAAAAATAAAACACATTCATTAAAGACTAAATCACTTAAAAATTCAACATCAACTAACTTTTATAGTATTTCTTTTACTTAATAAATTAAATCTGAAAGCTAAAAATGAGTTAGTCCCATTGGTTCTTGTTAAAAAAAAATTATACTGTTAAACGAAGGTTTAAGTGTTTCGCGTAAAAGATCAATACTAACTTTTAAATTTTTTTATTTTCATAGTTTCGTTTTCCAATGTATACTAACTAGAAACTTAAGGTCCGTTTGGTTTTTAATTAGGGGAACAGAGTTAAAAAAATAAAAAAAATTAAAAATTAATATTAATTTTTAACGTCATTCAAAACAATCTGTTTAATCGTAAGATTTATTTTTAAAATATTAGTAGCGTAGGATGTATGGACACGGTAACCCACCCCATCATGCAGGTTAACCGTCCACCTCGAAGCTTTTACTAGCCACGCCAACGGCAAACAAACGACCAAACGCAACAAGCACGATATATCGCGAGAATATCATCACTCATGGCTCACTGACATTGTAAAAAAAGAAAAGAAAAAAATAAAAATATTAATCACAAAATGAACCGTTAGACGACCGTTCCCCTGTACTTTTCTCCCAAATAAATAGCATTGTTTAGTTCAGTGCCCTTTAAACTAGGCTAACACCCCACATCCCATGACCCCATGAAGATAATAATAACTCGGTACTGCAGATAGTGAACCTCTCTCTCTCTCGGACAACATGAATTTTTTCAAACTTGTTTTTTATTGTCCTTAAATTTAAAAATAAATTTCGTCAACTATGTCTCCCCTTTCACTCAGAAGAGAAGACCGTTCATAGTTATCCGTGCCCTCAAATTCTCTTCCTTCTTCCCCCTTTCTTCAACATTCCTATTTTCCTTCTCTATACAAAGACAACGACGTCGTCTTCTGTTATGAGATTCAAAACCATAGGTTCCCAATCCTACACACTCAACAACTTAAATTAAATAAAACCAATTTTATTTTTACCTTTTTATCCAACATGGTTGCCGGCAAGGTAAGGGGGGCAATGGGCTTCCAGAAGTCCCCGGCGCCGGTGGGGAACACTCCTCCGCCGCAGAAGAAGCAACCTCCTCCGTCCCCGTCCACCACCGGTAAGTCTTCGTCTCACAAATCCTCATTCTCTCGCTCATTCGGCGCCTACTTTCCTCGCTCCAACGCTCAGGTCCAGCCGCGACCACCGGACGTGACGGAGCTCCTCCGTTTGGTGGAGGAGCTCCGGGAGAGCGAGTCTCGCTTGAAGACGGAGCTGCTGGAGCACAAGCTGTTTAAGGAATCCATCGCCATTGTACCTGTTCTGGAGAACGAGATCAACGCGAGGGAAACAGAGATCGAGAGGAACAGGAGGAAAGCTGAAGAAGCGGAAGCGGAAAACGAGAGGCTGAAGAAGGAGTTGCATGAAATGAAGCTCAGAATGGAAGAAGAGAAGAGAGAGAGCGAGAGGAAAATAAAGGCGTTGGAGGATGAAATAGCAGAGATGAAAAAAACCGCGTCGTATGGCGGTAGAAGTACTAATAACAGAACAGAGCCATTGGAAAGTCACGAGCACGAGAATGAGCACTCCTCTTCGCAGAGGTTCTTAGAGATTTCGTTGAGGTCTAACTCTAATCTTGTTAAGAGTTTGAAGAAAACAGCGTCGGATAATGGAAACGGGAACCAGAAGCACGTTGAAAGTGCTGATTTGAAAAGAGACGTTGCTGAAACTGAAAGGCCACGTCACTCGCGGTGTAACTCGGATGAACTCACCGATTGTTCTGACTCGGTTTTCCCCGCCGTTGTTAAATCACGCGCGCCTCGTGTTCCTAACCCGCCGCCGAGACCGTTGTCTTCTTCGCCGTCATCGCCGACTGGCGATTCTGGTTTGGAGAAAATTAGCGGCGAAACAGAGCAAGTGCAAATGCAAGTACAACCTCCTCCTCCTCCGCCTCCTCCACCGATAAAGACAGCCCCGCCGCCACCTCCACCACCTCCTAAGAAGCCTGCGTCGAAGGCGGCTCCTCCACCCCCTCCTCCTCCGCCGAAGACAGGTAGGGCTGGTCCGGCGAAGGTTAGGAGAGTGCCGGAGGTGGTGGAGTTTTATCATTCTTTGATGCGGAGGGACTCACATTCGCGTCGGGACTCGAGTTCCGGCGCGGAATCGCCGGCGCCGGCGAATGCTCGCGACATGATCGGCGAGATCGAGAACCGATCGACTCATTTGTTGGCGGTAAGTGCACGGGAATTTTTTTGGTGTAATTACGGTTTTGCCACTGGCCATTTTATGTCTCTGTCTACTGACAATGTGTAGTCGCTTTAGTTGCTTTAATTTGAATTGGATTGGATTTCTTGCTAGATAAGACAGTAATCTGATTCGAATTGGATGTACAAAATCGTAAATATGCTCCAAAATTCTGGCATTTTGTGAAACTCCAGGTCAAACAAGAAAGAAAAGATTCTCCAATTACTGAAAATCAGGATCATTATAGTCAATTAAGTCAAAGAAATTTGTTAATTTTAGATTTTGTACTAGTGATTAGGCTTAGTCATATTAAACTAATTATCGCTAAGTAGGGATTTTTTAACCCAATTTTTGGCATTATCAGCTCAATAATGTTTTGTATTTTACAGATAAAAACAGATGTAGAAACGCAAGGTGACTTTATTAGATACTTGATCAAAGAGGTGGAGAGTGCAGCATTCACGGACATTGAAGATGTGGTGCCTTTTGTTAAATGGCTTGACGACGAGCTTTCCTATTTGGTACTACTTTTGTCTCTTATTTCATTTGCATGTAAGTTTTACAAAATACAAAATGTGTACCCACCCAATGTTTGTTTTGTTTATTAGATTTTTGTTTCCTTTTCTGGTTTTGTTGTTTCAGGTTGATGAAAGGGCAGTCCTGAAACACTTCGATTGGCCAGAGCAGAAGGCTGATGCTCTGCGTGAAGCTGCTTTTGGGTATTGTGATTTGAAGAAGCTGGAATCTGAGGCTTCTTCTTTCTGTGATGATCCTCGGCAACTGTGTGGTCCAGCTCTCAAGAAGATGCAGACTCTCTTAGAGAAGTGTGTGAATTTGTGAATTGAATTGTCCCCACTTGCCTGTTAGCATGGTGTGAAATGAATGTTCATGTGCATGGTACACGCTCTCTAATGTGATTTATTTTTGAATGATTATGACAGATTAGAACATGGGATTTACAATATTTCACGGATGAGAGAATCGGCAACAAAGAGATATAAAGTCTTCCAAATACCTGTTGATTGGATGCTTGATAGTGGTTATGTGAGCCAGGTAATTTCCATAAAACTTTAATTAAGCTTGATAATATACATGGTCCATAATCTTTGAAATACTTTGGATAATGGCCAAGACAAGAGTAATGGGCAGGAGTTGGATAATGGTGAATGTTTTGTAACCAAATCATTTGGGTTGGATTGACGTTGACCCATCAAGTTTGGGTTCACAATAACAATAAATTTTATTCTCAAATAATATCCAGCAGTTTTGCTGTCATGTTGAATTTCTATTTTCTCAACATTAAATTAGATGAGGCAAGGCAGGAGAATCATATAATCCTGTAAAATTATAAGATCAAATCATTCAAGTTATCTGTTTTTTAAAGATAAATTTACATAGTTAAACTACAAGATTAAAATTATTTTTTCCCCCAAAAGTCGCCTTGGTAAGTACAAATTACTTCACACACACATAGATATACATACATATATATTTATATAGTTATATATATATATATATATATTTATATATAGACAAAGTAGCTGATAGCGAAATGACAAATCAATGGTTATCTTTGTCGATAGGACTTCTATTTCTCTTTATGTGTCTGGATTAGCACATGTGAATTCCAGATCTCTACAATATGTGTTTGTCTGCTTCATCCTTTTAGGGAAACTCTCTTTGCACAATAAAAACTTGGAAGGGCACTACATTCTTTATGTTTCAAATAATTATATTGTATGAATAATAAAGTAAAAGACCCATATGCTTACTTATATACGAATATCTAAGTAACCCGAATGTGCAATCTGTATTAAAGAATAATGGATATGGCATTACAGAATAGTGCATTGTAATTACTAATTATTTTGCTATAAAGTGAAGAGTGATTGGTGAATTCTCAAATGTTGGTTAGCTCACTTCCTTTATTGTACCTGCAATGTTAAATTGTGACAGATCAAGCTGGCATCCGTAAAATTGGCCATGAAGTATATGAAGAGAGTCTCTGCTGAGCTTGAGACAGTTGGTGGTGGGCCTGAAGAAGAAGAGCTCATTGTCCAAGGAGTTAGATTTGCATTCCGAGTACATCAGGTAAATTTTTTTTCTCCCAACATCCTTGAACATTAAAATACAATAATACAAAATTTGGATATTCAGTTAAAGGGCCAATCTGACTAATGAACTGTCTGTTATGTGTGGTAGTTTGCTGGTGGTTTTGATGTGGAGACAATGAGGGCATTTCAAGAATTGAGAGATAAAGCAAGGTCATGCCATGTTCAATGCCACAGCCAACAGCAAAAATTCTTTTGCAGGTCTGCAACATGCTAAAGCTGGAGCAAACTCAGCTTCAGATAATTTGGTTGCGCCTTCTCCCTCTCCCTTTCTCTCTAGTCTGTGAATAGAATGGCAAATAGTATTTCAGCCATCCATAAGTAGAACGTATTCATAAATCGTTATTCATCTATTCATTGCTGAGAAAACACAAATCTGATTCCACTCCGGCACATATTGCTGTTGCGAAATCATTGGAAGCTCACTTCTCTAATCATTGATTAATTTCTGGGAAACAAGACAGTAAACACAAAATTTGTTTCCACTTTGGTACGTGATGAATTGAATTCATTGCAAAATTCACTTCAATTAAATCCTGCAATTGGGCGTTTATGTCATTAATAGTCATTGACTGCGATGAAACAATGTTCGTGAGATGAAAAAGATTTGATAGTGATTCTCTTTTTGAATACATCCATAGTGATTTTATGGTAAATATAGTGTTAATAACACATACGGCGGAATAACAAAACAACTTTAAAGCGCAAACAAGTATTTTATTAACGAAATTCTTAGTTATACAATTGGTGAGGCGATTCAAAAAATAATGTACAATCTTTTTTTTATGATGAAAATTGTGTACAATACAATTTGAGACCGTAAAATCTTCTTGAAACGTTTGTAGAGTCTAATGCATATATCAACGAAAGAGACGAGGAAGAAGAGTTAGTGATAGCAGTCGTGTGTTTTTCTATGTGCAACAGCACGCTTATTTCTTAAGTCAAAATTTAGCACTCGATGATTGAATAAATTTATTCTTTTGATGAACTCGATGATTAATTTATATGTCACGTTGTAACGATCGTTAGTTTTTAGCTTTTAACGTGAAAATCTTAAATTTAAATATTCAACTTAATCATAAAAGATAATTCATAATATAAAGATTATTCCTATTTTATATATTATTAATTAATATCTTTTATATGAGGGGAAATGACATATAAGTTTCAAAGATTTTAGATGTTGGACACTTACATTTTAACTTTCTTACAATATTAACTTTGTCCATTAAAAATAAAAGTATATGACACTTTAATTGTTTATCGCACTTTCTAGATATCTCGATATTTGAGAATGCTGGGTTGTCTCACGTTAAATAACATCTAGGCCTCTAGTTTGGACTAAAAATGATCTAGTTTACTAATTGCCTTGAAAACAACCTTGTTTCACTAAATGACCCCCAAAGTCTTAATTTTTTTCTTTCTCCCTTGAAAACTCGATCTCAAGCAGCCCTTATAATACCTTCTTCACTTTTGTTTTGACTACACTTTTACCTTTTTTATGTTACCTCGTAAGTCGAATTCAGTGTCATTATCATCTTAATGGAAAACAGGTCTTGGAGATCTATCCAAATGTTAGCTCTTCTTCAAGGTTTGCAATGTTCGTTACAGGGATGCCAATGTTAGAGACTATAAGAAGATCCAATCCTGGAATATATATTTTTTGGTGTCCTAACTATAGGGTAAGTTGTTGTACCCTTATTGTTTGACATTGCAATTTTAGGTGTAGATTAAAGACTATGGTCTTGGCTCTGTTGTTGGTGGGAAAGGTAATGGGTGGTTATTAGTGGGTTTTTTTTTTCCTCAATGGCTAGAGGATGCAATTGAAGGGAAAAGTTGGTGTCTGTGAGGTGACATCTCCCATTGGAGATGCATTTTCTAAAGTGGAAGAATAAAGGAGAAAGATGACCCGAAAGATAACACACTTAGGATGAAGTTAGGAAGTTAAGTGCCATAGTGTTTTCCATGTAGTTTGATGTTTATAGCCTTGGTGACGTTGGTTATTGTGTGGTTAAAATGTAAGGTTGTGGGGTGTTGTCATACAAGGTGTGTTGTTGGTTAGTGTTAAGAAAAGTGTAATCAAGTTGTTTTTTTTGTGTTGGTTGTTGTTAATCATTAATTGTGTAACCCTATTTATGTTCAATGAAATTTCAGTTATCCTAATTTTCATTTAAATTTTGTTTTATTCAATTATGACTTAATGATACAGGTTTAATGAAACCTATCTTTGTAATGTAAAATGTAAATAATGGGTGATGTTGATTTCATCATAGGCTTATAGTTAGATATTTGGTTGGGTCTATGCTATAGTGTATGTTGGTTAGGTTGTTGTTGGGCTTCCTGTTGAGGGTATTGCTAAGTTGCTTGTTAGTTTTTTTTAGGCTTGTTGTTGGGAATACTACGAGCAATAGGTGAACTACATTGCATCTCCCTTTTGATGTGAAGTCCCAATTTTTTCATTGGGCCTTTTCATTACTGTGTGATTCTCCTTTACTTTTTTCTAGGGTGCTTCATCATGTGCCTTTTTACAACACTAGCACTAGGACTGGGCGGAACCGAGCAAACCGGTCCGGCCCATGATGTCCGAAAATGAAAACCGAATGTGGGTCCCGGGTGGTTTTAATTTCGGATTTAAAAAATAAAAATTTCGGTCAAAAATGGTTAAGTCCGGTCGAAAACGGATGGGTAAAATTTAACCCAACAGTATCCGTTACCAACCGAAATATGCGTTCTCTTAAAGGCCCATGAACATTCAAGGCCCATAATAAAGAAACCCTAATCTTTACTTTTATTCAATCATTTTCTCTTTCTTCTCAGACTTCTCTCTCCCTTCTCAGAGTTGACGGCGTGCTCCCACCAGCTTCTTCAATCCTTCACCGCCCTTTTCCAGACTCTTCCTTCTTCCCACCCATTCCCTTTTGATGACTCTGTTTCTCAGACTCCCTACCCCATCCCTTCTCCTCACCCTCAGCCGCCGCATCATCCCCTCCGACCTCCACTTCTCCCGCCGCCTTGACTCTGGCGACATAAGCTCTGTGTACCTGACCACTTGCCATCCATTTTCGCCAGCGCCGTCCAAACCACGACCGTTTCCATGATCGTTCTCACATGACCAATCGTTGTGTCCATTGCAATTAACCTTGGTTTGAAGTTCTGCTTTTTTTTTCGTTTCTTTCCTTCTGCAACTTTGGCTTGTATATGTCTGAATATATTTTCAGATCCAAGTTCTGATTTTTCTTCTTCTTTTTGTGCTCATCTCCTGTCTGTTCCATATTTGTTTTTGGTTTCAAATCTTTATTTGAAAAAATATTTTAAACATGATAAAATAAAACCGAATAATCCGACTATATATCCGAAACCGACAGAACCGAAATCCGCTAAATCCGAGCTTGGAAATGGTCGAAAATGGGCCATTTTTATAGAGTCTCGGTTTTGGTTGGATTGAACATTTTTGGCCCGAATCCGACCTAGTCCGACCGTTGCTCGGCCCTAACTAGCACCACTAATAATGTCCCTCGGGCAAATGAGGGACTTCCTACAATATCAACAAGAGTATCCTCATAACCAATTGTGAGACTATCTTCAACAACAACAATTGTATGTTCCTCAACAATAGGTTTGTCCTTTACAATTGTATTATTTCCTTTTGGCAAAAAAAGTGAAGGTCACACGGGTGCACACTAGAATGAAGGTTGAATAGTATGTTTAAAAACTTTGACAATTTTTTTAAAGATATTTAAACTTTTACCTGAGTTTTCACAAAAGAAGATTTAAACACAAAATAGTAAACAATTAGAAAGAGAACAAAGGAACAACACACAAGATTTTATCCTCGTTCACGTGTTATCCAATCCCTATCTAAGAACATGATTTTGTTTCACTAATCAATAAGCTAAGTGTAACTTACACTTACTTACAACGACCTCAAATATTATTTAATACAATTTGTGTCTCCATGATAATTACCCAAATATTCTTTCTTAAATAACTCTCTTCAGACTTAACTATAATCAATACAAATGAAAGAAGCTTATGTCTTCACAAGACCTTAGGTGTCTGAGCTTATATAAGCTCAACTATTGTTTAAAACAATATGAATCTCTTAAGATTTTTCAAGAAAAGTATCAAAGAGATTTTTGCAGTTTGTGGATTCTTTTGAATTAGAGATATTGTTGTCTATTTCATTCTTTGAAGATACTTCTTTATATAAGTTTCATAGAAGAAGATATTGTGAGACAAAAAGAGCTTTTATCCATTGTGTATGTGACAACCGTTAAACATTTGAATTTTTGAAAAGCATATTTGTCCGTGTTAGTCTTTCTATCAGCCTACTCTTATGACTTTCCTTTTTAAAAGGATAGTTAAGATTCTCATGAGGCCTAGGAAGCCTTTAAAAACTATAAGCAGGGTGTTTCTTCCTTTGGTAAGAATGGTTACAAATAAGCATTGAAACACAAGCTTTGTCTCGTGGTTTGTATTTACTATCTTTATCAGGGGGTGTATAAGATTGGTTAATGTGGTGTTTGAGATTCTTCAAACTTCAAGCAATTTCATAGAACGTCTTTCTTTTTAGCTTGTGACGTGTATTTAATACAACCTTGAAACATTAGTCCCACAAATAATATAATATTTTTATCATAACCAAAACTTTTGAGGGTCCTTAGAATCTCATTTGATCTTTTAAGACTTAACAAAAAGTTTCAAAAATTTAGGATCTTATGTTCACCTATTTCATGCTCATAATAGACATGAACCTCTCCAACATTCTTTTAAGCAACATGTACTAGATCCAACAAGTCACTATATACTTTTGATAATCTTAACCCACCCCTAAATTGTTTGATAAGGTCTAAATAAAACACATTGACCCTACTCCCATGTCCTAACTCTTTGCTAAACTTGATGATGCAAAACACATCTAACTTATTCCCATCACCGTCATCATACACCTTTCCTTTGCATATTCATTATTCTCCCATTATCTTCATTAACAAACATCCCATCATGACGAAAATGAATGGATGTCAACTATACATAAAGGTTCAAACATATAAGACAAAACAAGATTATTATGTTATTTTAATAATTTAAATAAACAAGATTTAGGGTAACTTAAAAGAGTCTAGTAATTACTCCCTCAATGGACAATTTCACTTGAAAAGTAAGTACCAACATGATTTCTTATGCTACATCTTGGTGGTATCAACGATTTTGAGGAAATTGAAGTGAAAGATAGCTACATTGTTATTGCATAGAGAATTAGGTAGGGACTCCAAACCTAATCCTCATTCTACACCTTTTCTCCATGGAATTTTTTGTAATCACTTCTAAGAGCATGTTTGTGTTTGAGTTGTTTTGAGTGTAGGATAGGGAAGGAAAGTAATTTTTTATAGGAAGCATGATGTGCCATTATTCCCATCACAGTCTTCTTGCACCTTTTCTTTGCATATGCCTTATTCTCCCACTATCTTCACTAACAAACATCCCATCATGATGAAAATGAATGGATGTCAACTACACATAAAGGTCCAGACATATGAGACAAGATAAGATTATTATGTTATTTAATAATAAATTATAGTAACACACATGGATCAACAACTATATTTATACATTACACACTAAAGACAAAATTGAATCCTTCATAAAAGGGATAACTTCCTTTAAATCGATGTGCACAAAACAACAACAATAGAATTACTCAAACAAAAAATGGCATATTGTACATGAATATTAGGGACCACTACTAAGATATTCCCTAAAATTACACGCAATAAACATGCTTCCTACAAAAAGTTACTTTCTCTCCTTACCCTACATTCAAAAGAACTTAAACCACAAATAACACCGTTGTCGTTCTCTCTATTAGCACATCCTCCACCACCACCATTGCCACGACCATTACAACCACCATTGCTACCGTCGCCAACATCACTACCAGTACCATCATCGTCGTGATTGTCACCATTGCGGATGTAAAAGCAGGTTGACAGGCCGGCCTGCCAACCTGCATAAAAAATGACGGGTTAGAAAAATTTAACACGTAACCACATCAAATTCGGCCCGTCCCGCCTTGCATTTTGGGGGCTTTTCGTAGGGCAGAGTGGGCTAACCTAACAAGCTAATATCTTTTTGAATATTATCTCTTTTGGTATTATTAGTATAATTATATTCAAAATTTTCCATTTTTACACCATATTACTTTGTGTTTTTTCTAATTTAGTAAACTTTCTCTTATTTGCTCCTTAAAAATAATAAGTTAATAGCTTTTTTTAATTTTGATTATTTTATATATGTTTTTAGTCAAATTAACCCATTATCCTGTTACTAAAAACATTAGAATTCTTTTTTTGTGTTTTGAAACTTGACAAACCAACCTACCAATCCGCCATCAAAGCGAGACGAGCCAAAAATTCCGGCCCATCTTCGATAGGGGCCGAATCTGCCTCGCTTGTATTTGGCGAGTTAAAGGTGAGGTGGGACGGGTTGACCTATATTGACAATCCTAGTCACCACCGCGCACCACCTCCATTGTCATTACTACCGTTGCCACCCTCTCGATCACCACCACCACTATCGTTACCATCACAAATATTGTCACCATTGTCACGACGACAACAACCTCCACCACCACCATCATTACCACTACAAGCATTCCATCAACCACCATCCTTATCGTGATCACCATTATCACCATTGCTTTTGTCACCATCATTATTGTTGCCACTACCATCTAACGACAACCACTACCACCATCACCACCCTAGTCATCACTACCACCATCATTGTAGAAATTTTATTATTACTATTAATATTATTATATTATTGTTGTTTGTGTGGAAAATAGTTTTAATCATAATTATAAAAGTTTTACAACAACTTTTTAAAATTTAAAACTATATAAACTAAAACATGAAATTAAAAACCAAAAACATATTTTAGTTTTTAAAAATTTTAAAACTAAAAACTAAAACCCACCCCAAATAAGACCTTAATTTATAAAGTGATCTCCATTAACATGATAATTAATTTGAAACAAAATAACATTATTTAAATAAAATTCAATCTTGAATTCTCATGTGATGTGAGAAATTTTTTTATTTGCATAATTATATTACAAATTATATTTAAAATGATTTATATTAGTATTTAATGTATAAATATTTATATTAGTATTACATCACAACTAACCTTATTTAAAAAAAAAAATTCAGCACTCAACCTTTAAGTTTGTGATCAGGGTTGATCGTTGGCTTACATGCATAGAGCAAACCATTCTACCATTTGGTGTACTTATTAAGATTAGAGATTAGTCACTCTCTGAGTTTACGACTAGTGAGGTACTAAAAAATAACATTACCAAAAAAAATGTATATATTTATAAAAAATGATGTATGATTTCTTTTGATAAATATTTATTAATAAATAAAAAACTTATTTGAGTATTTAGACCCATAAAAATTTTAAAATTTAAATGTAGTGTGTATAGAAAAATTGTTAGGATTTGGTCCTAACTTATATGCAATAAATATTTTTTAATAAAAATTTATATTATAAATTTTGATCATAAAATTTATTAAAATAAATGAAAACAAATTACGTACTCATCAATTATTTGCCTACTGAACTCACCCTAATTAAACAAGGAAAAAGAAAGAGAGATGGAGTCAGGGGTGAAGTGGTGATTTACCCGAATGGCGAGTCGATATTGATCTCAATTTTTGATTAGGCTTAGTTGTAAAGAGCAAAGAAAAGGGCTTTTGGGTGAGAAATGATCCAATGTTATTCACTTCCACTTGTAACTCTTGGATTTCCATCTTCCTTCACCAATCACCGGTTTCCCATCACTAATTTGGGTGGAAACAGTTTTCCACAGGGTTTCTGCAAATCCATTTCTTTCTCATACCCATTACCAAAGTTCCAACCTTTTGGAATTTCCCAGGCTATGGAAGTGGTTCAAGCAAGTGAGGGGTCGTTCGCTCCAATGAAGCTCTTGTTTGTGGAGATGGGTGTGGGCTATGATCAACATGGGTGTGTGTTGTATTCATTCACATTTTTGTGTGTGTGTGTGTTTTTCTTTTAAATTCTTTACTTTTTTGTTTGTTTCATTGGTTTTGGTGACTTGGAAACATGCAATACAGGCAGGACGTAACATCCGCAGCAATGAGGGCTTGCAGAGATGCCATTTCTTCTAATTCAATCCCTGCTTTTCGGAGAGGTATATCTCACCTTTCAATCTGTGTTTGTGTTATTTTTGTGACTGTGTTTCATAAGGGTCGCTTCATGCTCGGGGAAATGACATTTGTTAAGGTGCCTTGCTTCTTAGTTTGATTTTTTGCTGTTAGTCAAAGTGTGATGTATTAGTAGGATTTTGTGATAGTATGACATATGAAGGAATTGAAGTCTTGCGGGAATGATAGTAACTTTTGTTGTGGTAGAAATTGAAGCTAATCAAAATTAGAGCTCGAGTGATAGAAATTATGCTTAAGGTCCCTAATTGCACATTTCTTAGTTTAGTCTAATTAGGCCCTGTGTTTTGAAAATTTGAGATTAATTTAACTGATGAAATACACATTCAGGGACAATATATGTAATTTTAATCAGTTAAGGACTCATCTGAACATTTGATGCTGATGATTGTGTTTCTAGTAACAGTTGCAAGATGTTGGGTGGAGTCGTGTTCATTCCTTAAAGTTGGAGATGATGTAATAATTTCTTTTAATGAGATTTCTTTGTCTAAGCAGTTTCTATTGAATGTCATTTTTTCCAACATACATGGCCTACAAAATCATGTAAATGATATAGTTATTTTATAAACTACGTTAGTATTCTACACTATGTGGCTAGCGTTCCCTTTTCTGAATTCTTTTCCAGCATGTTGCTTGCAAAGGTCTTTAAAATTACTTGTTCTCCTAAAGGCTATGAGTTAAACACGTAATTCATCTTGCAGTGGTTTATTTTGTGTGAAAAATGTAGGAATGGTTTAATCTCTTCTATGAACATTCTTTTCAAGGTTATGAAAGTGAAAGGAATCAATAGGAATGGCATGTTTGATTTAGCCTATGCTAGTGCGGGCTATACATACATGATATTTAGAAAGACAAAACATTTTATCACTTCTAGGAAGAGATATATTATTTTCCTTGTTTTCCTCACTATCCTTAATTCCATATTGCTAATGACTAAATCAAAGCTAATCTCGACTCCAATTTACTATTTTTTATTTTTTATTTTTGTGTGTAACAATATTCTATTTGTAAATTGGAATAAGTTCAAATGGAGAATGGAGATAATATCAAGAATATATAAGATTCTACACGGAGAAAGTAGTCTTGGTTTTACAGTCTTGTTAAACCTGCCTACATGTGACATTTATCAATAAAAATATGAATATTAGCCATAAAATTTTAGTCTAACTATTATAATATTCTTACTGAATGTAACTCTTTCATGTTTATTCTCTTCATTTACAGAATTTCTGCATGTAACTTGTTCCTTGGGCTCTAATAGTATTGGTCACAAATCATTCTTCCTGTGAGAAATTAATATTTAATCAAACTAAGTTTGGCTTGAATCTCTACCCTTTCAAGATGAGTTCTAATATAGGACCTAATTCCCATGTATTATATTATACGAGGTGATTGTTTTCTGTACAGCCGCTCATTGTTGATTAATTATATTAAAACATATGCTTTGATAATTGGCATGTTTAAATTTGTTTCTTGAATTCTAGTAAGGTGAATTTGGTTTAGGTTCCATTCCTGGTGTCAGTTTTGATCAGATGAAATTGCAAATCAAACTAGGGGTTCCCCATTCTCTCCAGGAATCTTTGGATATTGAGAAAGTCAAGTCAGTATTTCCCTAGTAAGTACCCACAACTGTGGACACTAGTGTCTTGTTTATTTATTAATTTTTCCTATTGTTTTCTATTAGTGATGATGTGGCTATCAACGTGAATTCCTATGTCATTGATGATTTTTTTTTTGGAAAATTAACTGTGATAATATTTCAATCTCTTGTCTTCCCATAGTGTTTGGTTAGATGTTAGGAACCCAAGTCATTCTTTCTGTCATTGTTTATATTCCTTATTCTAGCTTATATAGTTTTGGTTGAAGCCTTGAATCAAAACTTAATTAGTGTTCTTAGCTGCAAATAAACAGGTATTGAGTTAACCACTTCTTTTGCTCATTTCTTTCTGTAGTTGGTAATCTGCTACCTTGTTTAATTTAGTTCAAGTGATTGCTTGTTGCTTACATTAGAATATAATAACATCTTTCATATCAACCCTTTGTAAAGCTTTCTTATCTCCCCCCTTGACTTCACCTTACACCAAAATACATTGCAGTGGGAAAATTTTGAATGTTGAAGTTGTGGACGGCGGTTTGATATGCTCAAGTGGGGTGCATGTAGAAGAGATGGGTGACAAGAATGATGATTGTTACATTGTGAATGCTGCTGTTTATGTAGGCTATTAGCTTTCAGCTACTGCCGAGCTTTGTTCACTTTGTACTCCGGTTGAGTATATGAAAAGGTTGTTTAACATGTAATTAACTAAGAAAAGTTAAAAGTTTGAACAGTTTTTATGTTTTAATGATTCTCTTCTAAATAAATGTTATCTCCCACATTTTAAGTTACTGATTGATGAAATTTGTAGAAAACAGTAAATAGTAAAGTTAATAACCGTTCAAGCATGCTGTAGACATGCATGTTATAACCAGACCAACTATAATACACATGTTTTACTTTGGTATGCTGTGTGCTTAAGATTTGTTATATAGATTCAAATGGAGGGAAGTGATAATATTATGTTCCAAAAACTTTCAAACTTTATTTAACTAACCGATTAAAATTTGTTTGTGCCTAGTTCTTTACATGTGATCCCAAGTTGTTTACAAGTGATCCAATGATGTGTCACATGTTCTTATAGGTGGCATTGTTTAATGCCGACCTGGCACACACAGAAGGAAACACTTGCTAGAAAAATGCATACCTTGTTTCAACATTTGGCCATATTCTTTGTTTATGATACACGTATCATTAGTTACAGTGTTGATTTGGCACATCAACAATGGCACACGAGGGGTTTCAATTGCTATAAACAACAGTTCCCACGAAAGTGTTTCAATTGCAAAACGTTTCCCTATATCAAAATCACCCTTTACCAATGGAAGGTGGACAGAAAGGAAGCTCATTACAAGATATGAAGCTTTTGTTCGTTGAGATGGGTGTTGGCTATGATCTTCATGGGTATTCTATTTTATTATCTGAGTCTACTTTTAGTGAGGGATGTGTAAACCACAATTTTTTTTAATGTAAAAAAATGTTTTTTAAGTAAAATATAGATATGGTAATTTATTTCCTCAAATTTATTTTGATTAACAGTTGCTGCCCTACACTTAAAACAACAAAATAGATTACTTAAGTGGGCCCAATGTAGGTTGCCAGTTGTAATAGACCAACTTCAAAAAAATTACATTTAAGGCATAAACAAGTGTTCCCTGTAAATTTTTTAAGATTTGTATATAGTTTCTAAGAAAATGAAGCTAAGATTTGATTCTTTTCTTTATTTTATTCTCTAAATTTAGGCCCTACCATTAATTTTGTTATTTATTATGTCGTGTGGATTTATTTCTATCTCAATTTTTTCATTACTAATTTTTATTCTCAGCTCAACAATTAACAAAATAACACTAATGACAATTACCAAAACTGATAACAGAATAAAACTTACAAGGCTAAATCTAAACAATGAAAAGATATTTAATTTAGACGAAATTTGAGAATTTTATGGGTAATCACTTAATTAAACCTAAATTTAATTTAGACTTAAAAAGATATTCAAAAGTATGTTGTAAGTCTAATGACGAGTATTTTGCTGAGTTAGATCTGTATTGAATTTCGTTAGGATTGAATTAAAAGACTTGAATTTAATTTAAATTCAAAAGTTTAAAATTTGAGTACATACCGAGTTATTTTGTTAGATCTATCTATCCTTTTAATAAAACATAATTTTGTTCTATTTTTTCATCTTTTTTTTTGTCTCCTTACCTGTTTGATAGACGACTCAATTGCTTTTTCATTCTTCTAATTACTTCATTTGGTAATTTGGTAATTTTTATAAAAACCTTGTTTTAAGATATTTCTTGATTCTATTTATAACCCTCATTTCAATTTATGCATTTATTAATATACAATCTTATTAATTATTTCTTTTGTTTCTTTTATCTATCTTTTTGAGGTTAGGTTATTGCACATCTCTTAATAAATAAGATAAACGTGTCTTTTTATCCATTTATCTTCCTAATATATTTTTTCATACTCTTTAATTAATGTCTTCTTGATTTAAACAAAATATAAAAGTATAATTGGTAAATAAACATTTAATTATTTCTTAAAATCTTAAAAGAATATATATTTAGAAACTCCTTTAAAAGAAGATAAAAAAAATAGAGGAGTGCATCTTCTTTCTTGATAGTTAATACTTGATACGAATGAAATTTTAAAACATTATTTCTTTCTTTTATTAATATAAATAATAAATCTAGAAGTATAATAAAAATAATTAACCAATTTAATGAATTTATTTAAAATAAATAATTTTTTTTTATGAATGTAAAAAAATATAATAAGATGTAGCAGAAAGAATTGAACAATTGGTGCGATTTCAGCCCCTCAAAAGGGAGTATATTGTTGGTGCAACTTGATTTCAACCCCTCAAATTTTGAATTACACCGATTTAGAAATGAGCAAAGTATGCTGTTCAATATTTGTACATATAAAAAAGTAGAGGATAATCCAAAGTTAAAAACTAAAATTACACACAAAAAAAGCATAGTTTGTCTTACTTGAATTTTTGTCTCTTCTAAGTTCTAAACCTTTGATTCAAGTGATATATTATATAACAGCCAGGACATAACAGCTGCTGCGATGAGAGCATGTAGAGACGCAATTGCTACCAATTCAATTCCAGCTTTCAGAAAAGGTAAATTCAAGTGAATTTATCGGTCATCATAATGACATGTAATATTATATGTTTCAACAGGGAATAAAGTTAAATTTAATCATATATATCTCAACAATATTATTCATGTAATCAAATTCAATAGATATCTCTAAAGTTGATTTGGTGTAGGTAGCATACCTGGTGTTACATGTGATGACATGAAAGTACATGTGAAACTTGGGGTGCCTCATCCTCTGCAACAAAACTTGGATAAGGATAAAATTAAGTCTGTGTTTCCATAGTGAGTATAAATCAGGTTTTTGTGTTTTCCAAATTCCTTTAGGAACAACATGTGTCACTGAATGTTTTATATAAAAATGATTTTCAGTGGACAAATTACGAATTTTGAAGTAGTGGATGGTGGACTTGTGTGCCCAACTCAGGAAATGGCAGAGAAAGATGATGACTGCTACGTTGTGAATGCTGCTGTTTATGTTGGCTACTAGCTACACTCATGTTTCTTTAATTGTTTCACTTCCTCTTGTGTCACTCTACTCCTTAATTATATAATATTTGAGCAAATCTCACCTTAATCCTCCTTGAGATTGTACATAATTAAGTCGGGTAATTTAGTCACGAGATTTTAAAAATTCAATCCACTTCACTTCCTAACGATACAAAACCATATTTGCTTTACTTATTTTTAAGTAAAAATAAACTATAAAAATAAAAGTGAACATCAAGTAAAATGTTAAAATTTTAGGACCTAAATTATCTAACACATAAAGCAAGAGTTTATTCTATATTTCAATCACTTTATCTTAATTTATTAGAGATGAAATTACTATTTTTCAAGTTAGACACCTAATTTTTTTTCAGTTAGGTCTTTTATCATTTTAAAATATTTCAGTCAAGTTTTCTCTATCTTTTTTTATTAACTCTATTAATAAAAATTTGACATGTCATTGATTATACTGATGTGTTGTTCCATGTGTCATTGTTGTGATGGTGTTAAAGTGGGTCATGTTGATGAATATCTAATGTATCATTTACCTTTATGGAACCATCATATCAACAGAGTCCGCGTCAACAACGTTTGACATGTGTGATAGTGTTACCATGTGTGATATTCGTCTACCATGTTATGATTCCATCAATGGAGTTAGTGAAAATTAAACGTAAAGACTTAACTGAAATATTTAAAAAAAATAGATGACTTAATTCACTAAAAGAAAGTTGAGAGTCTAATTTAAAATTTACTGAAAAAATAAAGGTGTGTTTAGTTACAACATTTTCTCAATTTTCGTTTTCTAATTTTCAAGAGGTTTTTTAAATTTTTTATTTTTTTAAAAAATATGAAAAATTGTAAAAATATATTAAGTACTAAACCGATTTTTCGAGTTTTCTAATGTGCTCAAATACAACCGGTTCTTTTTTCCCTTATTATATTTTCATTCCTCTGTTTTTCTCTCCTCGTAGCCTTGTTTTAAAAAAGTTGTTGCCAGAATATTCTAATAATTTGCCCTAAAAACATATTCTAATAATAAATGATGATATAAAACCTATATGATATTTAATAATTAAAACGTAATTAAATAATAGAAATCCATGTTGGAAAGCCATGTTTTGAGATATGTATTGAATGACCATGATTTAGAAGGGATAATGGTCAAATAGGTTATATGTAAAAATTCAATTGGAATATATTTTCAAATAAAAAAGTTTTTAGAAATGAGAATACAATAGTTATTAATTTAAAATTTAAAATGAATAAATACTAGCATTAGTCATATTTATAATACACAATATAAGTGTAATCAGACTCAAATATATTTTATTAAATATATTTTTAATAATATATTTATTTATTAAATTTTATAATAAATATATTATTAACAATATATTTATCAAATATACTATTGATAATATATTTATTATAACTAATAACATTGTAAATATACTCACGTCTATCTTATATATAAAAGTATATATATTTGACAATTCGGTGATCAAACATATCAATTTACGTAACCTAGATTAAATAAATAATTAGATACTATTACTTACAAACTCTTTTTCTTAAGGATCTTTAGTAATAATGAGAAAATTTGCTGCATATCTTCAAAAATCAGTCAATAGAATCAACATCAGATGAATGTGCCCAAACCCACTTGAAATTATCAATCACTGGTAAAGTTCAATCAAATTTTGTCATTCAATAAACATTAATCAGTATCCCCCTTGTGAGGTACTTTCTCATTTCCTACACATGAGTAACAATAGTATCCCCTTGTAAAGTACTTTCTCATTTCCTAGACAAGAGTAACAATTTGATCACACTGTATTACAATTGAATTCAACCAGTATCTACCCAATGTAGTAACCTATAACTTGGATCACATTATTAGAGCTGCATTTAAGAGTTCATTCCAAGTATCTGGTAGTCCTGGTAGGCACCAGTGACTACAGTCATTCCCCGTATGATCTACACCATAAACAGAAGGATGTGCATCTTTTCGTAATTGTGAGAGAAGTGTAATGTCAAGTAGATAAACTGGATTCTTCATGTTCTTTAAAACTCTGTTCACAATGTTAGCTGCCGGAGGTAGACCTGCTGGATATGTTGAACCAGCTAATGGTTCAAGTTCTCCACTACAACTCTTCTTTGGTTGATTCCACTCCTGTCCTCTGATTCAAGGGAGAAAGGGTATCATAAAATTCATCAAAATTTGAGTATACCAAAACCATGTTCCCTTGAGCATTTTCTAAATTAAAACCAACAAATAGAGGAATGTATAGCCATTAAAAGGAGAAATAGTAAAAATATTTTAAAAAAACAAAGGAAAAAACCAACTTATAACTTTAATAGAAACTATAATTGAATGAAAATTTACATTGGCTAATAAGAGTTACTTACTGATAATGAGTTGGGGAAATGGCTTGAAAGAAGAGTTTAGTTTTGGTAGGGTCAACATTGAGATCAACCCATCCAGCCCATGTGGACATTCCTTTATAAAATGCATCCAAACGGTCCATGTCCTTTAGTAGATTGGGCCCATCTCTTATGTAATCCCATCTGAATATAGCAACATCAACAACCCTCAACTTCATTTTTTAGTGTAAACAGAAAGGTGAGTGAATCATTAAGATCATACACTATCAGCAATCCTAACAAACACAACCTTTTTTTAGTTTATGTAAAGATGCATTCACTTCTATATAGTTAAATGTAGTTGATGATGTTGTCAATATCATATATGGTAATGGTGCCATATATATTGATATATTGTGGACAAAACAAAAGCATACCCTTGAGAATTTCCAGTGTGGGTCCACCAATGCCAGGAGTTGAAGATCAACATGTCCATGCCTACCCAAGCATTACCAGCTTGAATGGAGTCTAGTGTGAGCACTCGCCCAACTTGTTCTCGAACTATGTCCACCAAATATGGTGTGCGATATAGCTGTATGGTTACTCCATAGTCCTGCACAACCTCATCAATTTTAGTACCATTGCCACAGTTCCATTTTGGGTGCTTCAGATTGTAACACATTGGTTTCATTCATTCATTGTAATAAGAAAAACATTGAATGCATAAAATATTCACGTGTGGAGAATAGTAACTAGTCTACAACAAGTTTCACTTACTTTAAAAATGTTAAGTTATTAAAATTAACTGACCTAATCAATAAATTTATATACATAATTAACTAGTCTTGATAGATTTATCCAAGTTAGACTATCCATACTAGGTCAGAGTTCAAGTCTAAGTTTTATAACTAATATAAAAAGAATATTGATTCCTATTATATTTTCTTACTAATCAATTACTTATAAAAAAAGTTTGAATCTACAGAATGATATTGTGAGCTCGCGGGTACAGTTTGAGTTCATTGAACCTTGATCTAAACATTATTTGGATTCTTATAATTTAAATATACAAATGGGAATAGCATCCATTTCTAATCAATTATCAATTATTCAGCAGAAAGTGGGGTTGAAGGGGTTGAAGTTACGTGGTGGGTTTCCCTTTGCCAAGAATCCAATAAGGAGAGAGAGAAAGAGAAGAAAAGCAAACCTGGAAGATGATAGTGGAAAGTGCTTCTCTCCTGAGAAAGGTGGTATTGGCATTGGGCAGCGACGCGTGAAGCATGCAGGACAATGATTCCCACATGTTCAGACTCAATGAGTCCCCCACAAACATAATCTTCTTACCCCTCCACTTGTTCAAAAACTCCATTCCATCGAACCTACAATACAAAAAACTCGCACACATTGAAGTGTTATCCAATTCCATCAAAATATTATTTCTCATCAACCATATTTGAGTAGACTTTTGGGGAGAAAAGGAGTGAAAAGAACATGGTTTTAAGAAAAGGAACTTCTTTTCAAGCAGGTTTTGAGTATTCTACGTAACATTTACCACATTCTATTTGTAATAATTGCAAATACAGAATTTGGTCTGAAACCACTTGCATATAATCTAGACAGAGAAATGCTACTTGTACAATAAATTTGTAGTAAATATGAAGAAGTAGAGATATACCTGGGTAAGGCACATGAATCAGGTTTCCAAGAGTATTTGAGATACTGAGTATCGGGTCTTCCAAATTTTTGACAATCAAATTGAGCATCAATGAAGGGGCAGCTTGAAGAGTTATAGAGAGGATGTGAAGGGTCAATGACCCAACTTCCAATGAACAAATTACATTTAGTTAATTCCTTTCTCCCTTTTAAGGGAGTCACATTATGAGACTTTGTTGCTCTTGTTTGGTGCAAGGACACAAGCAGAGTTAGGCTAAACAAAGAGAACAAAAGCAGAGTATTATTGGCTTTGTGGCCCATACTAGCTTGAGGCCTCAAAGCTTGAGTGTGAACTTATATAGGAGAGAAAAGATGTGCCTAGTGCTAGTAGTGGGTTCACATGAGGATGTTAGAATTTATTATTAGTATTTTCTTTAACATGAGTTGGGGGATCCTGTGCTGTGGGGTTTGACATTGATTTACGGGGAAAATCAAATGTTTACTACATTATTGGGGGTTCATTGTTCTTTTCTGTTCCACTGGCCTGCAGCATGTCACGGGTCACGTTGAATTTCCATGATAATTCCATATGATTCAATCTTGTTTTCTTGCTTTAAGTATTCAATTTATATGCGTTATCATTCTTCATTTACAGTTTTTGTATACATCATCATTGTGATTCTACTATCTTGTTAAATTAATGGGGCATTTGGTAAATGAAATTAGTATTGTAATTTGGAATTATAAATTTTATATATTTTTCTAATGAAATTAACCAAAGATTTCAGCTTTAGTTAAAGAAATGTCCCACAAATGGTTGGGTATGTTCAGTAAAACTGTGATTGACTATCAAGTTTTTTTATGGTAGGTTTAGTATGGACCGCGGTTTTCTCATGAAAACCAAACCACATAAAAGATTTGATTTTTAATTTTTGTTTCTCTCAGCTGTTCTCTACTTTAATACCTTTACAAAAGTGACTTAAGGATAAAAAATACCAATTGAGCAATTATGTTATAAATTTTTTGCTATTTTTCTTGATCAGACAATTTAAAAGGAATAGATAAAATTATTTTCTTCTTTATAATTTGTGAGTGGTATGTCCTGAAGTTTATTTGTTATGTAATGAAGAGTTCGCAGATTATTTTATGAAAAAGATTTATGCATATCTGTATAGCATTGTGGCAGTGATAGTGTCATTAAATTTGAGACTTGTATTAAGACAAAATTTATTACATTATCAATTTGGTTGTGATTTTTATTTTTAGAAAAAATAAGAATAAAAAATCACATCAATTACTTAATCAAGCCCTGATCATGTCCACTTCAATCCTTTAGCTTCTTTTTTTTAGTTTGAGAAGGGGAAAGATAGGGCTTAATCCTGCTGTTTTAGGTGACCCCTAAATACTCTTAACCACTTAAGATATAGGATTTCAATTCTTTTGCTTCTTGATTCCTCAAGCTCACCCTTGTTGGGCTCAATGGTTACAACATCACTCATTTTCTCTAAACTTGGACTCATGAACTAAGTTTGGAAGAAAACAATAAACTCTTCAGACTTTTTAAATAAAAGCATAACATATGAAAAGACAAAATAACAATTTATCGCATATATTACTGATTAGTTTGTTTTATATTATGACTTATTAATGTATATAATATAGAATTTAACCCATCTTATTTTTATGTGTGAATTGAGAAAGTAAGACATCAATTATTATTTATTTAAAATTAGTTATATTCATAAGACACTTCAATTCAATCAAGGGAACAAGTAAACAGATGGACCTAATCTCTTCTCTGGCATAACAAAATGGGCCACATGATTTAACTTCATTTGAGTTACCTGTGTGTGAGGTTGGATGTCTACATTATTGCTTGACATTTGACACTGTTATCTAATTTATGCTTCAGAACAAAAGAAAAAACATATCTAATTTCCCATAGCTCTCTTGTCGCCCAAATCTTACTAAAAATGTCCCTGAATAAATATATCTCCCAAGTTGTGGCTTAAGTGATTCAACTTGTACATTATTGCATTAATCAGCTGCATCCCTCCTTTAACTTATTTATTATGTGTATTTGAAGAATGATTGTGTGTTTTATATAAACGAAATAGAAAGTTTTTTATACACAAATACAAAATAGAAATAAAATTTATTTAAGTCTGTTAAATTTGTTAAATGTAAGTATGTTAGCCAACAAATTTAATCGACTAATTAACAGATATTGACACCCCCTTCAAGTTAAGCGATGAATATTTTCAAGGCCTAACTTGTTTAAGAAATTTGTGAAAGAAGTTAAATGAAGAAGTTTAGTAAAAATATCATTTGTTATTTGAAGTAATAGACAACAAACGAATCAACCCTTCCTTTATCTTCCCCCTTATAACATGACAATCTACTTCTATGTGTTTGTTTCTCTCATGAAAAATAAGATTGTGGGCTAAATGAATTGTTGAAATATTATCACAGTATATAGAGGTTGATTGAGAAATGCTTATGTTTAGGTCTTTGAAGTTATAATTTAGCCACTGAATTTCGTAAGTGAGAGTAGCTAAAGCTCTGTATTATTAGATGAAGAAGATGACACAATAGCTTGCTTTTTGGTTTTCCATGGGATTAAGGTTTTCCAAGAAAAACACAAACTTGTAACAGAATTTCTTGTCTCTTAACAGCAAGCCCAATATGAGTTTGCATAAGGAGAGAGTTTAAGTTCTAAGTCCATAGAGAGAAAAATTTATTGTGCAGGTGAACCTTTCAAGTATTTTAACACTCTAACAATAACTTTACAATGAACATCTGTAACATCCTATTTTCATCACAAATAGGAAATAGATATTAATATATATTTCTTGAGAAATACTTACTATAAGTTAGTTTATTATTATCATTTTTTTAAAATTTTGGTATTTATATTTTTATTATTTGTTTTTTTTAATAATAATAATAATAAAATGAAAATATTTTTGAATGAGAATTTTAAAGTGACTTAATTAGTATTCACTAATTAAGAAAATTATATTAAGAATTTTTAATATCTTTGTTATTCACCATTTTTATTTTATGTTGTTATATTTTTATTTTTTTTACATATTTAAGATTTAACTCTTATTAGAATTTTAAAATAAAATTTTGAAGGAATTAGACTATGGTTCTTTTAAACTTTTTGATCTACATAATATTTATGATTTTCTGGAATTTTTTGAAAATTTTGAATTATTTTAATAAAATAATATATTTTAAATAATTTTAAATTCATATAAAGTTGCTTAAAATTAAAAATATTTACAAGAATGTAAAGTTAAATTATAAGAAAATTTTCTAAAATCCATTTCAAGTAGACTTATCTAAAAATTATCGGTTTGAGAAAAATCTTGATTTTTTCTAATCGTTAAAAAATTAGAAACGTATCAATAAATTTTTATTAACAGAAAATTTTAGATTTTTAAAATTTCAGCTTTATATTACTTATTATAAAATTAGTGAGGACTGATATAATATCGCTAAATTTCAAAAAGGACTCATTTTGAATATTTAAAATATACCGAGTGAAGGGTTACTATTTGACTTAATAATTTTGCCGACAATTACTATGCAAATCACTGTGCATGTATGAAATTTTCAAAAGATGCACAGTAACCTGGAATAAAAAATTCAAAAATGCATAGTACTTTTATATTAAAATAATGGAATGCATAGTAAATTTTTTTCCTATAAATACCGAAGGATTTCTTCTTTAGAATTCACAATTTCAGATTAAGTTTTCTTAATATAGTAGTGCTAGTGAGATAGTGGTGGAAGTGAGAGAGAGAAGAAAAGTTTTTGGAGAGAAGGTTCTGCCAAAATCCTAAGGTAAGAATACTTCTCTTTTATATTTTTTGGGTTATTTTTATATCGTTTTTAGAAATCTGTTATTATACTGGAAATAATATTATTTTAAGTTACTATTCTGCATAGTAAACACTATTTCAATAGTAAATTACTATTTCAATAGTAAATTACTATTCAAATAGTAAATTACTATTTACTGTTACTATTTACCATTACTATTCACGATTTACTATTCACGTTTTACTATTTACTGTTACTATTCACGTTTTACTATTTACTGTTACTATTTACGATTTACTATTCACTATTCACTATTCACTATTCACTATTCAAAATTTACCATTTTTTTTATTTTAAGTTGTAATCTTAATTTTCATCTTGTAATTATATTAAAATGAAATTGGTATGTTTTAGAACTCGGAGACGAGGCGCGCATGGATTTTCAATAACGAATCGGTATACAAGAGGTAAGGGGGAGTGAGATAAAAATATAATATGAAAGACATAAGAATAAAGGGAGGAGTCCCTTACTCCTTTTAAATTTAATAATATTATTATAAAGTAATAACTTCTCAACTTAAAATTTATAATAAATTTAATATACTGTGTAACTTATTCTGAAATATCTATACATAGATCTGAATTATTATAACTTATACGGACTGAACTAAACCTATGCAAGGACTTGGATTTTTATATCCTATATGGATCGAACTAAACCTATGCAAGGACTTGGAATATTATGACCTGTCTAGACTGAACTATACCTATGCGAAGACTGGATATATGGACTTATATAGACCTGTGCGAGGAATGGACTATAAGGACTCAAAATCAAATCTACTAATTTAAATAACCATTAAAAATTTGAATTATATTTATAAGCGATATTTAGTTGATTTGACTTGATTATAATTAATTATATTTGATTTCGATTAATGATATTGTGATTTATAATATTAGACTGTGATTAATAATATTCAATTATGATTGATGATATTTGATTGTGATTGATGAGATTACTATACTTGATTGTGGTTGATGAATGATTGATGATCTTGTGATATGAAGTTTGAGCATATAGCAAGCATGACGGAAAGTTAAAACTCAGTAAGAATTTTCTTACCTTACTCTTTAAATTTTTATTCCAAGAGAAAGTATTTTGTAATTATTTTAGTTTTTTTATTTCTTCTTATAAATAATTTTTATTAACTTTATTTTTAATCTCAATAATAAAATCTAGTATTAGAAGGAAGCTATTTTATGAAAATCAGAGGTTGAGATAATTAATTCTTGAATTAAAGAAAATTTTTATAGTTTTAAGTATTCTTAGTTAATGATTTTAAATTATTTTCTTTAGAAATTAGAAGTTTAAAGTAAATTATTTTGGTTTTCCCCAACGAAATAACTAAAGAATATTTTGTGGAGATTTCAAAAACTCAATCTAGTTAAGATTCAAATTGAGAAAGATTATGTAAATATATGAAGGTTTTTAAGAGAAAGCTTTGAGATATTTAAGGCTTGGAAACTCAATTTTGGTAAGATCTGAATTTGAAGACTGTACTAAATTATTTCAGTATAACAGAAGTTCAAAGAAGAACTTATGGAAATGTACAGTTTATTGTGATGATTTTGTGAACCTTTATGGTATTTAATAATTGAGTTTCTAAAAGCCTTAACCAACTAAATATGCGAGTAGTTCATGCATCATGAATCATTAAAGAGAAATGAGATGTGATATTGTCTGGGGACGGATTATAGAAACCGAGGATACATTAGAGGAGGCTTAATTGCGAGCCTTGGGATGAGAGAGTGTGAAAGGGTGCTTCAGGTGACCTGGGGTCGCTCCCTAGTGTCGGGTACTTTCACAATAAAAACTTTCTCAGTCTGACTAGTCTCTAAGTGTTTCCACGCCAGTTGAGCTGTTCATATGCCATGAAGGCATTTATGTTATTATTATCCAGAATTTATGAAACAGTGTAAACTCCTGGTTGGCCCAGTGCAAACTAAAACTTTAAGGGCCCACATGCATAAACTGAATGAGACAGTAGCATAAGCATTACATAACATTCATGTGATTGTGACATTCTATATGGATGGTTATGAATGAAAATATAAGTGTTATGTATGTGGAAACCCTATATTCATAATTGATTGTATATGAGATTATGACTGATATTACTATATTAGTTTGTGAAAACCCTTATGCTTATGTCTTATCTGTAATATATTATATTTTGTTTCTCACTCCTTCTTGTTTGAATTTTTGTGTCCAAAATATATGTTATATGATATATAGCTAGCAGTCCAAGATGGAAGGATATATAATTACAAGAGGATAAAGTGGTCTCATTCTCAATCGATTAGATGAAGAGATATGACAAGAGTAGGATTCAAAACTCGATGGTTCAAGGACTAGGAAATGATTGTTCACATTTGTAGTAGAGGTATAGTTTAGTTTTATTTTGCCTTATTACAATATCAAGTAGATAATTGTAACAAGGTAAAGGTTAAACTTTGATAAACTCTTTCATTCGGATATAATATTGTAATGATTTATCACTTATGATTTCTATAAATTATTTTGTCATTATGGACAAATATTGAAAGACAATTTTTTTTTTACTTTCAATATTCAAAGGAAATCAGATGTATATACGTCCTTGTATACACGAGATAAAGAGTGATAAATATGTATATCTTTCTAAAAGTTTTTTTTTAAAAGTAAGAAGAATACATATATATCTCGTGTATATAAGGGGGTGTTACAAAGTGGTATCAGAGCAGTTCAATCCAAACCGGCTTGTGGTATGGTCTTACTAGCGTGTTAGTGTACTCTGATGGTTGAGTTTGACAAGAGATTTTATGGTTGAGAAAAGAGGAAATTTTATTAGAGTAAATGGTAAGAAGTAAGTGAAGAAAAATTAGGAGTATAGAAAGAAGGAACTAATTTTAAGTTCATAAGAAGTATAAGTTAAAACTTTATAGCCTGTTACTTGAAAAATGTTATTGCAGGGATTATCAGAAACTGGCCATTCTGAAGTCTTTCTTGACATTGTTTAAGTACAGGCCTTAATGTATGGTGGAATGATAAGGTAAATTAACTAATGCAGTTATTTCCTTTTATTCCAAATGTATTGTATGGTGTTTGATTCTCTGATTAATATGTGATAGTGAAATATTCTAACATTTTCCTATTTTACAATATGGTATGAGACAACAAGGGAGATAAGACAATAGAAAATTCTTAGAAATATTTTGGTATGAATTCTAGACTGGAGCTGTCGTGACTTTGACTACTTAGTTATAAACTATCGGGACTGATCACCCCGAATGATTTGCACTAAGTAGTGAAAGACATGTCAAAAGAAGGATGTTAAGATCAACGAATTTAACCTTGGGTTAATGTAGTATATGGAGAAATGGAGATAAACTCAATAAATTCTATTAGGATATTCCTTACCATGTCCTTGAAGTTGTAAGAGATACTTGTGTGAATTAGAATTCCAATGGGTAAATAACTGTTGTAATCCCAAACTAGTATAACAAATTCTTTAAGATAGAATCATAGTTTTTCCTTTGGTGATATATTTTGAAAAGAAAAATGTGTGGATGTATACTTTATGAAAAAATATGATAATTTATAACTTGCTTGATATAACAAATAATCATATTAGGAATTGTATCTCTGGCTATTTGTATTGATTCTTCTTTTGTATGACATATAAAATATGTTAATTATTGTTTGATTTGATGAAGTTTTCATTTATGATGTGTACGATTGAATAATATATATGATGGTTATGTGTGTAAATATATGAATTAATGAAACTTTTATGATTGTGACATCGAATGTAATTAACCATATATTTTTGAATTTTTTTTAAATTGATTTATTGTGATAAATATATCAATGAATGACCTAAAATAAGCATTATAGATCTTTGGAAGACATCGATATTGGTTTAATATTTAGAAATTGTGACATAAAATATTTTTGTGATTCCTAACAATATGATACATGTTTATCAAGTTATTTTCTTTTAGTCATCGATTTTGTTCGACGAATATATATACATGATATAAATCATTGTTATGTAATGACCATTGTAGATTTAAAATAAAGAAATGTGTTAGTAAACCATGAGGAAGTAGATATGAACCTTTACTTATTGATTACATAAGTCTTAGTTACCTAAAAAAAAAATATTCAAGTGAATATTTCTAAGTCAACGTAGTGATTTGTGATCATTTAAGATTGGAGAATTTATCAAATATATGTAATGGTTGTAGTCAATTATAATGGAATGTGTAATCACTTAGTTAAGGAATATTTGATTCATTATAGAAGACAATAAGAAATGATTACATACCCTGGATTATCATGAAGCAAAGACCACAAGGATTTAACTAGTACAACATGGACTAAGACATATTTATCCTTTCTCACTAGGATAATTTATTATACACGATTACATTAAGGAAAATAAAATAGAACATCTAGTATATCATAGATAGAGGTCTAAGAGTCTTGGCAATACAAAAATTATCCAAACTAGAGAAATAATCATAACGATTATAAGAAGTGAAGCACTTGTTACCACAACTTGTAGTCCATCCCGACTTCGTTCTTCCTTACTTCTAGGAAGGTTAGCCATCGAATAGTATGATAGTACTTGAAAAAAAAAAAGATTGAAGAAATTAGAAAGAAGAGAGAAACTAAGAAACCTTGAAGTTGTGATAGGAAGCGAGAATGGAATGAGAATTTATAAGCAAGCAAGGGAGGGAGAGTTGCAACGGTCATAAACGGCTAGTCCAACGGCTAGTCCAACGGCTAGTTGCTAACGGCTAGTTGTCCAGTAATTAATTCTTAGCAGTCCATTTTACTATATTACGAGTAGGAATTTTAATTAATAGATGTTATGGATTATGTTAAGTAAGATTTTAATAGATTAAGAAACGTAATTATTGAGGTGTTTAGAGTTAACCATCAATTTATGATGAGCATGGTTGACAAAATTAAGACGAGTAATATTTTTGAATTAAGGAAAAAAATACAGATAAGATTAAAAAAAGAGAGATAAATGGCAATGTTAAGGAAAATGTACACAATTGCCAAGGAAACTAGAAATATATTTTAGAACAGTTCAGTTAGTTTAGCTATGGTAAGATTTGTTAACAATATTAAATTTCGAGGACGAAATTTCTTTTAGGGGAGTAGAGTTGTAACATCCTATTTTCATCACAAATAGGAAATAGATATTAATATATATTTCTTGAGAAATACTTACTATAAGTTAGTTTATTATTATCATTTTTTTAAAATTTTGGTATTTATATTTTTATTATTTGTTTTTTTTAATAATAATAATAATAAAATGAAAATATTTTTGAATGAGAATTTTAAAGTGACTTAATTAGTATTCACTAATTAAGAAAATTATATTAAGAATTTTTAATATCTTTGTTATTCACCATTTTTATTTTATGTTGTTATATTTTTATTTTTTTTACATATTTAAGATTTAACTCTTATTAGAATTTTAAAATAAAATTTTGAAGGAATTAGACTATGGTTCTTTTAAACTTTTTGATCTACATAATATTTATGATTTTCTGGAATTTTTTGAAAATTTTGAATTATTTTAATAAAATAATATATTTTAAATAATTTTAAATTCATATAAAGTTGCTTAAAATTAAAAATATTTACAAGAATGTAAAGTTAAATTATAAGAAAATTTTCTAAAATCCATTTCAAGTAGACTTATCTAAAAATTATCGGTTTGAGAAAAATCTTGATTTTTTCTAATCGTTAAAAAATTAGAAACGTATCAATAAATTTTTATTAACAGAAAATTTTAGATTTTTAAAATTTCAGCTTTATATTACTTATTATAAAATTAGTGAGGACTGATATAATATCGCTAAATTTCAAAAAGGACTCATTTTGAATATTTAAAATATACCGAGTGAAGGGTTACTATTTGACTTAATAATTTTGCCGACAATTACTATGCAAATCACTGTGCATGTATGAAATTTTCAAAAGATGCACAGTAACCTGGAATAAAAAATTCAAAAATGCATAGTACTTTTATATTAAAATAATGGAATGCATAGTAAATTTTTTTCCTATAAATACCGAAGGATTTCTTCTTTAGAATTCACAATTTCAGATTAAGTTTTCTTAATATAGTAGTGCTAGTGAGATAGTGGTGGAAGTGAGAGAGAGAAGAAAAGTTTTTGGAGAGAAGGTTCTGCCAAAATCCTAAGGTAAGAATACTTCTCTTTTATATTTTTTGGGTTATTTTTATATCGTTTTTAGAAATCTGTTATTATACTGGAAATAATATTATTTTAAGTTACTATTCTGCATAGTAAACACTATTTCAATAGTAAATTACTATTTCAATAGTAAATTACTATTCAAATAGTAAATTACTATTTACTGTTACTATTTACCATTACTATTCACGATTTACTATTCACGTTTTACTATTTACTGTTACTATTCACGTTTTACTATTTACTGTTACTATTTACGATTTACTATTCACTATTCACTATTCACTATTCACTATTCAAAATTTACCATTTTTTTTATTTTAAGTTGTAATCTTAATTTTCATCTTGTAATTATATTAAAATGAAATTGGTATGTTTTAGAACTCGGAGACGAGGCGCGCATGGATTTTCAATAACGAATCGGTATACAAGAGGTAAGGGGGAGTGAGATAAAAATATAATATGAAAGACATAAGAATAAAGGGAGGAGTCCCTTACTCCTTTTAAATTTAATAATATTATTATAAAGTAATAACTTCTCAACTTAAAATTTATAATAAATTTAATATACTGTGTAACTTATTCTGAAATATCTATACATAGATCTGAATTATTATAACTTATACGGACTGAACTAAACCTATGCAAGGACTTGGATTTTTATATCCTATATGGATCGAACTAAACCTATGCAAGGACTTGAAATATTATGACCTGTCTAGACTGAACTATACCTATGCGAAGACTGGATATATGGACTTATATAGACCTGTGCGAGGAATGGACTATAAGGACTCAAAATCAAATCTACTAATTTAAATAACCATTAAAAATTTGAATTATATTTATAAGCGATATTTAGTTGATTTGACTTGATTATAATTAATTATATTTGATTTCGATTAATGATATTGTGATTTATAATATTAGACTGTGATTAATAATATTCAATTATGATTGATGATATTTGATTGTGATTGATGAGATTACTATACTTGATTGTGGTTGATGAATGATTGATGATCTTGTGATATGAAGTTTGAGCATATAGCAAGCATGACGGAAAGTTAAAACTCAGTAAGAATTTTCTTACCTTACTCTTTAAATTTTTATTCCAAGAGAAAGTATTTTGTAATTATTTTAGTTTTTTTATTTCTTCTTATAAATAATTTTTATTAACTTTATTTTTAATCTCAATAATAAAATCTAGTATTAGAAGGAAGCTATTTTATGAAAATCAGAGGTTGAGATAATTAATTCTTGAATTAAAGAAAATTTTTATAGTTTTAAGTATTCTTAGTTAATGATTTTAAATTATTTTCTTTAGAAATTAGAAGTTTAAAGTAAATTATTTTGGTTTTCCCCAACGAAATAACTAAAGAATATTTTGTGGAGATTTCAAAAACTCAATCTAGTTAAGATTCAAATTGAGAAAGATTATGTAAATATATGAAGGTTTTTAAGAGAAAGCTTTGAGATATTTAAGGCTTGGAAACTCAATTTTGGTAAGATCTGAATTTGAAGACTGTACTAAATTATTTCAGTATAACAGAAGTTCAAAGAAGAACTTATGGAAATGTACAGTTTATTGTGATGATTTTGTGAACCTTTATGGTATTTAATAATTGAGTTTCTAAAAGCCTTAACCAACTAAATATGCGAGTAGTTCATGCATCATGAATCATTAAAGAGAAATGAGATGTGATATTGCCTGGGGACGGATTATAGAAACCGAGGATACATTAGAGGAGGCTTAATTGCGAGCCTTGGGATGAGAGAGTGTGAAAGGGTGCTTCAGGTGACCTGGGGTCGCTCCCTAGTGTCGGGTACTTTCACAATAAAAACTTTCTCAGTCTGACTAGTCTCTAAGTGTTTCCACGCCAGTTGAGCTGTTCATATGCCATGAAGGCATTTATGTTATTATTATCCAGAATTTATGAAACAGTGTAAACTCCTGGTTGGCCCAGTGCAAACTAAAACTTTAAGGGCCCACATGCATAAACTGAATGAGACAGTAGCATAAGCATTACATAACATTCATGTGATTGTGACATTCTATATGGATGGTTATGAATGAAAATATAAGTGTTATGTATGTGGAAACCCTATATTCATAATTGATTGTATATGAGATTATGACTGATATTACTATATTAGTTTGTGAAAACCCTTATGCTTATGTCTTATCTGTAATATATTATATTTTGTTTCTCACTCCTTCTTGTTTGAATTTTTGTGTCCAAAATATATGTTATATGATATATAGCTAGCAGTCCAAGATGGAAGGATATATAATTACAAGAGGATAAAGTGGTCTCATTCTCAATCGATTAGATGAAGAGATATGACAAGAGTAGGATTCAAAACTCGATGGTTCAAGGACTAGGAAATGATTGTTCACATTTGTAGTAGAGGTATAGTTTAGTTTTATTTTGCCTTATTACAATATCAAGTAGATAATTGTAACAAGGTAAAGGTTAAACTTTGATAAACTCTTTCATTCGGATATAATATTGTAATGATTTATCACTTATGATTTCTATAAATTATTTTGTCATTATGGACAAATATTGAAAGACAATTTTTTTTTTACTTTCAATATTCAAAGGAAATCAGATGTATATACGTCCTTGTATACACGAGATAAAGAGTGATAAATATGTATATCTTTCTAAAAGTTTTTTTTTAAAAGTAAGAAGAATACATATATATCTCGTGTATATAAGGGGGTGTTACAACATCCAGAGATTTGCTCATGAATTGACTTAACTGTTGGGCAAAGTAGTTGATATCTAGCTTGATTAAAGTGAGATGAAGCAGTTTTCCTATATAAAAAAACATTACTAAGGGGAGTTCCCTGATCAGATTGCAATTTTGTTGAAGGATTAAAAGGTGTCTTTGTAGATTTAGATCCTAAATTACCATTGTCTTCTAAGAGTTCAAGGGTGTATTTCCTTTGTTTCATGAGAATTCTTATTTTAGACCTTGCAATCCCAAGGCCCAAAAAATATCTGAGAGACCCTTAGTATCTAATTTTGAAGGCTTCATCAAGCTTGATTTTTACTTTATTACTTTCCTTCATGCAACTTTCAATGAGCATAATGTCATCAACATAAACCAAGAGCTATGAACAAACCACCTTTTTATGGATGCCATTGCTAGGAGATTTTTTATGGTTATGATTTTCACAATAGGAGAGAAGGTATCAATGATTTGCACATGAAACCGATATTTTAGCCCAAACTCGTTTGCATGCGAACTCGCCTCCTTTCTATCTTGTTTACCATCATAAATCTCATTTATATATATAAAGCCTTAGAAGAATTGAAAGTCAAGTAATGTGAAACTAAAAAACTTTTAAAATATTAACAAAATTTCTAACATATATAAGTTTTAAAACAAGTCTTACAAAATATCTAAAATTTATTTACGATATTTAATTTTTAAAATAATTTATAATTTTTAAGGCTTAAAAATCAAAAACTATTATCCAAAACAGTTATTAAACAAGCACGACATGCATCTCACATGTTCCAATTATTTAGAAAGTTGTTTTTTTATTAAAAAAGAACAATTTAGGATAGTTAGCTACTGTATCGTGCTCTAAATTCCAAAAGAACACAATGGACTCTAATTCTTTGCTTATTCCTTTTTTTTATTTTGATATACCTTATTCAGGTTTAAGTTGACAAGAACTATTATGAGTTGCTAAAAAAATCTTCAAGTTTAAATTGATAATATCAAAGTTAAAACTAATAATTACACAATGATCTAGCTAGCTTAACAATGACAAGTCAATACTTAGCTTTGTTAAGGCAATATGAAGTTTATAACTTGCAATTTGTAAGGTAATTAACTAAATTCTTAGATCGAGCTTAATATAATTTACTTGAAACCTTAATTATCGATACTAGTTTTGTATAACTTATTGAATAAGCACGATTTATAAATATTGTAGACGCAAATATGTGTTTGTCTTATAGGAATGTAAGTTTGTCTCATAAAACTTACACAAGTTTCAAAGATACTTTCAATATTAAATGATTGAAATGGTCACTTATTAAATTAGCATAATTTATAAATATTATAGATGCGAAATATGTTTGTCCCATAGGAAAGTGTGTCTCTCTCATAAAATTTATGAGAGTTTCAAAGATACTTCTAATATTAAATGATTGAAATGGTGATTCATAGGAATGTGTGTTTGTCTCATAAATCTATACCTTCAATAAATTAAGAGTATAATGTGAAATTGGTCCTTTGATACATTAAAAAATGTCAATGTTACATTTTAAAATAAAATGATTCAAAATTGTATACCTTATATTATATAACAAATGTAGTATGTTAGAAATACTAACAAAAAGGAGTATCTTACACCCTATTTTTAGTGACATAATTTCAAATATCCATATAATTCAAAGAGTGTTTTAGGCCATAGCCACGAACCTACACCACAATCATGAACTAACTAGTTTTAGGTAGTGACAAAGTAAAAACAAATCAAATTGCAAGGTAAATTAACTTTCTAATTTCATAATTAATACAAATTGTTGAGAACAAGTCTGTTGGAAAAAGAAGTTGATAATATTCCTTGACCAGACCCCAAACTGTGTCGTTATAACCAGATTTTGGGACTTGTTAATAACACACATCAATATATTTAAATTAAATGAAGTCTTCTTATGTGTGATCTAACTTGTTTATCTAAGTGTTTTAGGAAATATATACTAAGTGCACAGGTTATAAAGTAAAAAGGAGAGTCCAGAAAATCAAAAGTCTGATCCATCAAAAAGTTAAATTTTAGACTTTACCCAAAAAGTCTGGTTCAATAATTTTCATTCTTATGAATCAACAGAATCAGACCTCAGACTTTTTGAGCATCAAGATCTTGTAACTTGAACGTTACTCCAAAGTACAAATCATACAACGTTCTAAAACTCTTTGATGATGCTTTGGAAATCAAGCCCTTATCAAGAAGAATGTGTTTATCATCAAAAAGAATAAAAGAAAAATCAGCAGAGCAGTCAATGTAGTTTTTAAAAAACTCAACGTAACAACTCTGTATACTTCAGAAAAGCTGAATCAAGTTAGCTTATGTGTCAGAATAAATCAGAAGAATTAAAACATTGACCTTTGCGTGTTTACTAGAAGAAAGAAAGCCAACAATTAACTTTATTCACTAAAGATCTCAAGGAAAACCATATTCATGCAAGTGTCAAAGTTCCCTGCTACCAGACTTTTTGGCATCTCTTCAGAACATTAAAAGTCTGGTACTTGCGCTCAAAGCAAAACCCCTTCAAAGAATTTTAAACGTTTATATCTCCTTTCCAAATCATCAATGGTCAACTTAAGTGACTTATATATATGTTTGAAGAGATCCAATTTCAAGTAACAATAGGGAGACAAGCCTATCAAGAAGAATCAATTCTCTGTGATCAAAACTCTTTTTTCTCTTCATAGCTTTTCTAAAGACAAAGGCCTTCTTTGTTGTTCTGCCTCTAGCATACCTTAGTCTATTGTCTTTCTTTACTTAGTGTATGATCCGGTGTGGATACCTGTCCTAAAAACTAGCGACACCGGACATAATTAAAATATGAATAAAAGCTAAGTACCCACAAAATTGGAAAACTAGACTGACTATTCAGGATATTGGAGTTGAGTTTTATCACTACGGACTGAGTGATAATGACCCCATTCAGAAGTTGCAAGTGGACAACTTACACCTACCAAAAGCTACAGGCTCTAATTACTAATAGAGAGATCAAATCACCACTTACGATTAAGGGAAAAACTATATATACGACTCATTTATTAAGCCATAAACACAGTTGAACAACTTACACTTTTATCTTAAGACTCTCCGTAATACTATTTTTCTCCGTTATAACCATACTAACTCAAGTATCGGAGTGCCTTTTGTAGGTACACCTCTGGTGTGGTCAATTGAACAACGACTGGAATTGACTTATTTCCTACCTTAAACGCGAAGGGCTTGGTGTTCCCACTGAACCCAAGTTTATAATACCGTACTCCCACTGAGACGGTATAAAATAGTGAGCAAGAGAGATATTCGACATCGGTTCAAAATGTAATAATCTAGACCCTGTACATCGGTCAGATTAATGTATTTATTTGTTATTGTATATCCTTCATACATTAAGTTTTTTTGAGAAACCTTACACTTATTCTTACAAATTAGTTATTGTGTAAAAGTCTGGTAAGTTACCAGCCTTTAGTTTCACTGGGAAACAGTTGTGGTATGAAGAGGTTTTTGAAAGAATACTTAGGTTGTTGAGCCAGGAGTGACTTATTAAAAGAGTACTTGGGTTTAAGCCAGGAGTGACTAGAGTCAAGAATACTAGTAGCACAAGTTTGGAAATCCTATCATAAAGGAGATTTTACAAGAGTGGAAATCTTTCAAGTTAGAAGGGACTGGACATAGCTTCTATGTTGGAAATGAACCAGTATAAATTCTTGGTGTTCTCTCTTCTCCTTTCTTTGCTCCTTTCAAGTCAGTTTTATAAGTTTGATTACCTACGCATTAAAGGTTCAAATTTCCATAAAAAAAGTCTAAGACTTATTCAATCCCCCTTCTAAGTATGACTCTAAATCATCACAAATAAATTATTTGTCTCATGGACGTAGAGATTCTTTTTATATAACCCAACTTGAACTAGAATAATTGACTGAATTAGAACCACCCTATTATAAAGTCATGATTTATTCAAGAGCTTCCATAAGTTCATTGTATAGATTTTACATTAGGGAGAAACAGGGTGTTCAAAACACATTCATAGTAGTAAGCACTGAAACATTTAGCAATTCACAATAGCAATTAAACACTCATAAATACAACCTAGCGAAATAACAATTAGCGAAATACCAATTTGCAGTAGCAAACACTGAAAATAGCAATTCACAGATCACAAATCACAAATACAATTTGGCAAAATAGCAATTAGCTAGTAGCAACCATTGAAAAATTCCCTCACAACCAAATAGCCAGAGCCTAAAATGCATAATTGTAATTTATAAAATTAAAGTACTAAACTAATGTCCAAAAATGATGAAAGAATCAAAATATACATACTTCTAGCTAGAGAGAAGTATGGAGGGGAATTAAATGCATAATTACAAATTAAAAAATCAAAGGATTAAACTAATGTACCAAAAATGATGAAGGAGTCAGATAAAGAACCAAATAGAGATAGTGAGGGTGGGAGAACCAAACACCACAAGAGTTACTTATGGAAAAGAAAATAGAGAAAGTGAGAAAGAGAGAACTAAACACCACCACAAAGCCACCCCCTTCAACCCGCGACCCACATCACCTTCACCCAGCACCACAATCTTCACCCCACGGTCACCCTTACCTAACAAATAAAGAATGAGGGATGGAGAAAGACTTACTGAAAGGGAAATCCATCAAGAGATAAGGGCCACTGAGAGAGGAGGGGAGGGGAACAGTGGTCATCGGAGTTAAGGGAACGCAAAGAGAGGAAAAGGGAATTAAGAGAAAATTAGAGATTTTATGGGTTTAGGGCCACCGAGAGGGAAGGTTAAGGGCACAATGGTTGTCAGAGGTTGAGGGAATGGAGAGAGAGAAAGAAGGGAAGAGGGAGTTAAGAGAAAAGAGAGATTTTGTGGGTTTAGGGGGCAGGGGAAGTTTTTGAGCATGATTAAGTGTTTGGCTTTAGCAATCAACGTCATAGCCATCGCTACCTGGGTGACTATTTCAAAAAATTCTGACATGTGATAACATAACATGTAGTTTTACTAATCCACGTGTTTACCCTTAGTGATGACACGGTAACACCGTCGCTACTACTTAACTGTTTAGTGACACCCTTAGCCATGAAACCTTTAAACAACAATTAACTATTAGCGACTAGCTCGATGACAGTTTTTGTCATTTTTGTAGTGACAACGCCTATATCCTGCTGAGTCATTTATTTCCCTCTCCTTTTTTCATAATCCCGCCAACATCAGCGATTGTGCATCACACACGTCGCTACTAATGTAAATTACAACGATGACGTTAGTCACAATTGCCTTTGAACTTCTACTTGCAAGTAGCGACGCTTTGGTTGTAGTTGCTTGGCTTATTAAATTCCCTCTATTTGTTTTTCAAAAGCCCCCTTAAGCTAGTGATGCAATCCAACCGTCGGTAATACTTTTCTTTAAGGACGATAGTAACTCCCGTCGCTAATAACTTTCTTTTTTTTTTGAAAATCAATTTTAGTAATAAATGTGTGCATTAGCAAAGTATTTGGTGACGACCACTATCATGTTTTGTAGTGACAACTTGGATCACCGTCATGAACTATTTTCTTTTTTTAAAATATTAAATCCACAAAATGTAGGAATGAGGTAGCGACATCTTTGACGACAGGGCCTGTGATGTTTTGTAGCGACGACTCTAAGAATTAACGACATATTCAGTGACGGTTGTTGTCATATTCTACAGCGACAGCCAAGGGATTGGTTGCTAACTATTTTCTTTTGTTAAAAATTAATTTTGAAATATAAATGGGTGCATTAGCAACATAATGGCGACGGGCTATTCATAAATTTTAACGATTAGATACCCGCCACTAAGCTACATTACATATATATAAGGCAATATTTTGGTCACTAACCATATATGCATAGCTATTAACAACAACCATGTTTCGGTCCTTAAATTGTTGTAGATAAAATAGTATTTTCTAGAAGTGATATTTCATTAATCAACTAACATTAAGAATTCAACTTGTATTCTATTCATCACTTCAAGAAAAGCAATCTAATAATATTCTATATTGTATATGGAGTAAAAATCCTATTTATAATAATAATATTTTAATAATTTAAATAAAATTTTTAAAGTATAAATGAAAATTTCAAAATAAAGATTTTATTAACCTCGAATCTTAAGTTTAAATTTAACACACCAAAGTGATGATTTTCATTAAAAAAACAATAAAATTTACAAACTTTAATAGTTTAAATTCAACACACTAAGGTTTAATTAAAGTAAACAAGCTTTTTTTTTCAGCTAACCAAAGTAAACAAAATCTATTTTATATAAGAAAAATGTGCAGCTCGCGATACGATATCTAGTTCTTGCTTTTGGGTTTCATTTAGCAGATTTCTTCATGTGTGATGAACTACTACATCCCCATTGATAAAGCAATCTAAACATTTGTTTTATAGAATAGAACAAAACAGACAAATGACAATTTATAAGCAATTGAGATCTGTTGTTTAAGCCTAATGCAAGAAGAATTAGTTTGCCTGCAGTTAAAATTTGAATTCCACGGGCTACAATCACAAATCTAAGGTGATGAAGTATCATATATCATTATTAGTTATAATTTATTTAAATATAAAATAAAAATATACTTTTTAGTTTTTAAGGCTTGTAAATATTCAGCATATTTATTGCTTCTTATAGCACTGTAGACTCTGTAGCAATGCTCTAAAGCAGTGAGTCAACTTTCTTTTCTAAAGTCATTGGAGGTGGGATATTTGTAATGGAAGAGGATAAAAAAAATTCTAGTAGAACAAAGAAAGGATCAAATTCAGGGGTTTTATATTTATGAACTTCGAAAATAGATGTGAAAAAAGAAAAGACAAACATGGAGACATATTTTCTTAAAGACAGGTCTGCAGATCCATCTGATAAGCAAACTCGAGAATTATGTGGAAGATTTTCAAAATAACTACTGAGTATTTTTAAAAACTTTTATGGATTAGTCTTTGTAATTTTTAAAAATTATAACAGTAAAATTGAATTTTGTCTCACATTTTATTTTTGTCACAAAATAAAATGCACTTCCTTTTTAATCCTTTGTGTACATAAGTAATTCGGTTTTCTTTGTGTTTACTTTCCATTGCACCGAAAACTTCATGTACATTTAATTAATCCTTAATTACACTAGATATTATTTCTTTAGTTTAAATGTTGAACCATTGTTGGTGATGTATACAATGAGAGTATATAAAACACGAAAATCCTAAAAAAAATTTTAGGAGAATTAAGTTTGTATTTATCTTAGAATGTAATACTTGGGTTATAAAACCTCGAGTCCTTTATACAATAAGTAAAAAAGAAAAGAATTTGATCCAGGGCTAAAATAGTATAAAAACAACAGTATCTTACCAAGATTAAAGAAATTTTCCTTTATTTTTACTTAAAGAAGGAGAGAGGGAATAATGTGGACCCTTTCCAATCCTGGTCCCACACTATATAATAACTTTGGTAAATTGAGAGAAAAATAATATTAGACATTTTTCATAAGTCTATGATAATATTAGAAAAGTGATTACAACGTACCACATAATTGTCCTTGGTTCTTAATTTCATTGACAGCTCCCTTCTTCCTCCAATCCAAGCGTGATTCAATGTGAGTAACTCTCACATTTTGGTCAGCATAAGATTGAGTTGGTCTGTGTGGGAAACAAGGAATTCATTGATAGTTAAGTCAGCAAATTTGTTAAGACTTGTAGTGTTCCCCTCCTGGTCGTGCTTCTGTATGAACTTCAAGTAGTCCTTGAATATTTGTTACAGTTTCACCTTCTCCGTATTGTTAGTATACACACGGCCGTCCACGGCCATCCGCTCTTCATGCTGCTTGGCATTGGAATATTCTGAGCATCACGAGATGTGCATGTCCAGAGAAATATTATATTATATTTTTATCTTTTTGTTGGCATAGGAGGAGGAAGAATCTTGTTATAGCATGTGAAACACGAGAAAGAACTAGAAGAAGAAGAAATGTTTGTAATCATATCCTACCCATTCCTAACTTAAACTCCCCTTACAAGGTAGGATACATAACAAGATAATTTTATCATATCTTATATTGACTTATGAAATATGGAATATGATAGGTTATCATATCTTGTCTTTCTTATCCAACCTTTGTTTTTTATCTTGCCCATTAAATGAGCCTAAAAAGTTAATTAGATTGAACATACCATCAATTAATTAATAATTGACATGTCATTAAAATGATATATATCATTATTGATGGGGTTTGCAAGCGTACTAATTCCTATTATAGTTTCAAAAGTGTGTAAGAGCATTAAATCTATATGGATTTATTTGTTAACAGGACAAATAATAAGTAAACTTACAACATACACATACTATGTTCACAATTTGGTCCAAAAGTGGTTATGGTATGGTAAATGGTTTTGAAAATAGTAAATAAAACAATAGTTGTAAAAAGGTGAAATTTAATGGATGAAAGCATTAGATTGAGTTTCGCTTCACTTATCTCAAGATTATGATATCATACAACATATATTTCGCTAGTTTAGCATGTTAATGCATCATAAAATTCACTAAACGCAATCTCTTTGTAAATAGATTTTAAATGCTTTTCATATATCTCAATTTCTTGACAACTTATTGAAAGTCTTTGCATTGTGATCTAACCTAAAATGTAGCCAATGTCTTAAGATCTAACCCTAGAAAAATAAACCATTGAGTAACTAGTTTCAGAGATCTCATTTCAAGAAACATTTTCTAATGTAAACCCAAAACATAATATCAAGTAATATTTTCCCATTCAAAACAAGCATTAAGTACAAAAAATAATGACTAACATTGATTTAAGTTATTCTATCTCCAGATCTAAGTCAAAGAATTTGGGTGTGGCAGAGGACTAATGGGTGTATCTATGTTTGATTTTCTAGGTTAAACCTAATTAAGTTATCTATTTGTATTATGTCCAAAAAGTTAAAGAGAGAAAGCATGTCACTTAAGCAAAATAATTTCGTTTAGGCAAGTCTTCAAAAATATTCTAACTCTTCTACATTTCACTTGAGCAAGATTAGGCTTCGCTCAAACGATTTTACCCCTTCAGAATGTTGTTGTTACTACTTGTATTTATCCAAATGAAATTAAATTTTCATAAGCAAATTTTTCACTATCTTAGAGTCTTTAATCATTGCAGGTTCATTCGAGTGAAGCAATTTCACTTAGGAAAATTGCCAAAAATCCTGGCTTTGCAATTTTTCTTGAATTTTGGCTGGTTTTAAGCATCCTAACTGCAAACAATGAGAAGAACCAAATGTTAGTTGGCAGTTTTACCCATGTTTACTTACATTTTTACTATAATTTACGTATACAATGCCACTAAAAGCAGGACAAATGAGGTGATTTTTACTAGAGAAAACATGGTAAAATTGATAACTTCAAATCACATCAAATTTAATAATTTCCTTGTCCTCAAACACAATAAAACTATCAACAAGTGACAATAAGGTTTAACTTAAATTCTACAATCTTAGAATGAATCAAAGCAAAAATGAAAATCTTTTAATACATGAATTGAATCAATCAAGTAAATAAATCAACATGTTTAAATCTGAATTCTATAAAAAAGGTTACAGTCACATCATTTGCTTATGGTTAATAGGAACAACATTTCAATGTCACAAAATCAAGAATCTCAAGCTATCAAACAAGTTTATCACTTAATCCAAAACCTCATAGTAGGGTTCACTATTTTACTTAAAGCTAACACTAAAGCATGCATGTTTAGCTTTGGTTTTCATCATAATCCAAAATCACAAATACATGTTCCACCAAGATCTCTAAGGACTTTTTTGGGCTGCAATATGGAAAGACTACAAAAAAACCTTGGTTTTTCTTGATATTCAAAAATGTTTGTGATAGTAAAAGATCATTTTCAATTATATCAAATTTCTCCATATTAGGATTAAAGAAATCTAATTCTAGAGAAAAAAAGAGTCTAACATAATCTATTACTTGTATTGAGTTAACTGAATGATTACAAGTGTCATAACTGAATTTATGCAATTGAGATGTCGAGTTGTTATGACAGTTGTCATAATAGGAAAGCTAGCTTATGAAGCAAGCTAAAGTACAATGAACTAAAAAAATAGGGAGCTGATTACATATATTCATACACTCCCCCGTAAACTCACTCAGGGGTCCCCATGGTGAGCTTGGACCTGATTTCAACAAACTAGGAAAGAGATAGAGCCTTAGTGAGCACAAATTTGATCTTGAGTTGGAATATGCATGTTGGAGAGCTATTTGTTCATGATCTTTTCTCGAATAAAGAAAAGATCAAGCTCCTAATGTTTTATGCAAGCATATAGATCTAGACTATGTGAAAGGGAAATTGTACTTTGGTTATCACACAAGAGAAGTGGGATGGAAATTGAGACTCTCAGCTCAAAGAGAAAGGGTTGCAGCCAAATGATCCCCTGAGTGGCTAAAGAAAGGATATATTTTGCCTCAGTGATGGATTGGGTGACAACTGATTACTTCTTGGACCACTAGGACACCAGACTAGGGTCCAAGAAGATACAAGCAGTGGAGGTAGAGTGCCCATCATTTGGATCCGAGGCCCAGTTAGTATTTGCATAAGTTGCGGTTCTAGTGGATGGAGCTTAAGACAAGTGAAGACCATAGGAAACAGTACCCCGTAACTGTCTTAGGATACATTTGGCTACCCAGTGAGCTTTTAAGGGTGCTGCCATAAATTGGAAGACCTTATTAATAAAGAATCTTATTTTTAGTTGAGTGATAGTAAGATATTGAAGTACACCTACTATGGACCTATAGAGTGTAGGATCAAAAAAAGGAATTAGGCATGGCAATGGGACGGTTCAGGGACGGGTTTGACTCCTACCATTCCTATCCCCGTTATCCTAGACTCTAACCGTGCCCGTCCCCGATCCCCTTCGGGCGAGATAAAATGACTCTTGTCCCCGTCCCGATGAGGATAGGGGAAACCCGTCCCCGTCCCCGTCCCTGTTTTTATAAAAAAAATTCGTTATCAAGTATTTTAAAAGTTGTTGTATCTACAATGTTATTAAATATTTTACATACAATAATAAAAATAGTAATAAATCATCTCTAGTAAGAGTATTAAGTAATTTAAGTATGTCGGGACGGGGACGGGGACGGAGACGGGGGCGGGGCGGATGCTAATTTTACAATCCCCGCCCCCAACTTTTACCTACCGAGTAAAAAACGTCCCCGTCCTCAAAACAAAAAAAATGGGGAAAACTCACTCAAATGGGGGCGATGCGATGCGGTTACCCATGAGGATAGATTTTTTTACCATGCCTAAAAGGAATAAAACTAGTCTTGGGAAAGCTTACAGCCAGTGATGATGGGTCAAGAGATAGGCTTAGCCTTGGCCATATCAGCTTTGAGGAGAAGATCCCTAATATACTTGGATTAAGTGAGATGAAAAGTGTCATTAGAAAGGCTTTTAACTTTAATTCCAAGGAAATATCAAGTTGTCCAAGTTGTCTGAGAGAAAAAGAAAAAAAACCCTCTAATTAGGAAATGAGAATTTGAATCTGAATAAAGTCGTAAGGGTTATCAGAGCATGACCTTAGTGGTCTCAATTTTAAAGATTTTTAGGTTTCTATGCAACCAAATGCTCCATACAATGGCCTTGAGGTTGCCCCATGCAACCAAATGCCTCTTTCATATGCAAACCAAGTGCTCTACCATTTGAGCTACATCCTCATTCAGAAAAGAAATCTAAACATTTCTTTTATAAAATGGGACCAACAAGAAAATAAAAATTTAAAGAAAATATTATACCAAGAAGTGTAAGATCTTTTATACAAACGCAAAAATAATTAGTTTTCCTACATTTCAAATTTGAACTCCACGGGCTACAATCATAAATCTATGCTGATTTAGTGTAACATATTATTATTAGTTGTAATTTATTTCAATATAAAAATAATACATTTTAGTCTTTAAAAGTCATTGGAGGTGGGGTTTGTAAAAGAAAGGGATCAAAAATTGTATTAGAAGAAATAAAGGATCAAATTCAAGATTGTTCATACAAACATAACGTCATATGTTCAAAATAATTCCAGAGTATTTTGATATGACTTCTGTTACCCCAGCTTAAAATATATTTTTTAATAGCCAATGGAAAACATAATATAAGTAAAGATACAAGGGGTACCACAACCCAAGTATAAAGCAACAAAGGTTCCAAAGTGTAGATTACAACATGTAAAGAATGATAAGTAAAAAAATAGAAAATTTAGAAAGATAAAAAAGACAAGTTATGAGATCATTGCTCCAGCAAACAAAGTATGAAGATGCAAGGGATCGAACCCTGTACCTCTCGCATGCAAAGCAAGCACTCTACCATTTAAGCTACATCCCCATTAAGAAAAAAATCCAAATATTTCTTTCATAGAATAGGACTAACCAAAAAATAAAAATTTATAGGAAATATTATACCGAGAATTTAAGATCTTTTATGCAAGCCTAATGCAAGAAGAATTAGTTTTCCTACATTTCAAATTTGAACTCCACAAGCTACAATCACAAATCTATGCTAATTTAGTGTAACATATTATTATTAGTTATAATTTATTTCAATATATAAGAAAAATAATACATTTTAGTCTTTAAAAGTCATTGGAGGTGGGATTTGTAAAGGAGGAGGATCAAATATTCTATTATAAGAAAGAAAGGATCAAATTCAAGATTGTTCATACAGACATGACATCATATATTCAAAATAATTCTAAAGTATTTTGATATGATTTTTGTTACACTAGCTTAAAATGAATTTTTTTAATAGCCAATGGAAAACACAATATAAGTAAAGGTATAAGGGGTACCTCAACCCAAGTACAAAGCAACAAAGGTTCCAAAGTGAATATTACAACACATAGAGAATGATAATGTAAAAAATAGAAAAATTAGAAAGATAAAAGACAAGTTATGGGATCATAGTTTCAATCAAAGAAAGATTTTTTTAAAATCCTTTCAATCACACCCTAAACCAACTTTAACCTTCCATTTAGCAAGTTACTATATCTAGTATGCATTGGCAATCTCAATTTTAAAGATTTTTGGGTTTCTATGTAGCCAAATGCCCCACACGGTGACCTTGCGTATTATAAAATATAAACCAATCTACTTTTCCTACTTCCTAAAATAGCAATTCATGTTGTAGAAAATCATCTTGGATTTTTCAAGGAGTGCTCTCTTTGAGCGAATCCAGTTATAGCACCTGATCCGGTCCCAACACCGGCCCCCAAGAGCATGGCTTTAATGCTTTGCCAGATCAGCATTATGAACAAGAGAAGTACGCTTCAAATACATTATAAGTACTTCTATACGGAGTTCATACCGCCAAGGCATGTTATTCCGCCAAGGAACGTTACTCCGCCAAGGCACATAACTCCGCCAAGGCACATAACTCCGCCAAGGCACGTAACTCCGCCAAGGTATGTTACTCCGCCAAGGCTTATTACCTCGCCAAGGAGGAAAATATTGAATACCTTATACACATGCATGAAATATTCCCAATGCATATTACTCCGCCAAGCCACAGGCTCAATACAGGCGGAATATTGAACTTCCCATACTGCGTAGCGAGCCCATACTTATAACCCTGACACGAGATTGACTCTGTCTTGAGAGGTTAAAAATGGGAATCACGCTGTCACGCATAAGAAGGGAACAATGAATAAAATAATAAAGCATTAGCGCTTTCCAAGCAAGTGGAAATACCCACTACAATGATAGTGCTCGTGAACGACACAGGGACCCACTACCTTTCTTGCATTTTGCCTGAAAACAAGGAACGGGTCCCACCAATAATGGAGCACCGGTAACAGGTATACAAACCTCAGCAAAAAGGTATAGAGGCCCCCCCTCAATTCTAAACCTTACACTCTCTTACTTGCATAATTCTCTCAGATTTACTTTCTAAGTCTTATAGTATTTCAGAATACTGACTTGAGCGTCGGAGAATAATTGCAGGTACCACCACCAATTGTGTCAAGGCAAGGGAGGTTACTTCAGGCGGACTATCACACCGCCCAGGGTGCATTATACTTCGCCCCAGTATACAAGAACATTCTATATTTGTATCTGTATAAGCACTCCCTTATACCAGATTTTACGTTTCATGTACATTTTGAATTGTTCAACAATCATACATTTACACCCCCTGTAAAGGACAGTTCAGCACCCATAAAACACATCATGCGAGACATTACAATTGAGATGAGGTGGCCGGTAGTTTGATCTTCAAAACTTCAGAACATATATGCCACATTCGATATAGAAATTCCCCTAGTCAAATTGCTTGTTGTTTGAATTCTATTTTTTATGACTCTCTATGTGAAGGTGAAGATTTTAAGGGGGACAAGCTTTGACAACACCCTGGTGCACCTTTCTAGTATAAATCTTTCCCCCACACCATTGATTGATTTGTATGCAGACCAGCTAAAATATGCACCTTTGAGCTAAACCTCCAACAAAGGGTAGACTTAATCATTTGGTAGACTTGTCTATTGTTTAACCATTGTAAAAATTTGTTAGCTACCAAGGCTTCCAATTCAAGTAAATATCTCCTCCCAGTAATATTCTAAATTGATCCCCCATTGGACCACTCACCCATTCCTTGAACTCTTTTTTTTCATATGAATAGAGTAAAGTTGAAGAAACTATAAAATAAAGAATCCCCTAGCCTTCGCTCATCCTTCCAAAAATTTACTTTGTAATCCTACCCTACCAAAAGTAGGGTTTAAAGAACCACTTTGTATTCGCTCTTACTCCAAACTCGCAAGTCGCCAACATGTCATTCCACTCATTGGAACCACGATTCTTTCCCTCCTTGTGACCCCATATTTTCTTCTAATGACTTTCATAATTAGTTCATATTTGTACGAGATAAATATCCATAACGATTTGAACTAACTATATTAGGTGTGGGGAGAAAGACGAATCATTCATGCATATTCTTCATGATTGTACACAAGCTTAGAGAGGTATAAGGGTTTTTATAAGTGAAAATAGTAGATCGATTTCCCTTAGTTGTGGTTCTCGTGGTTGGATTAAAAAAGAGTCTTCTTAGGAAGTGGAAATTTCATGCCAATTTACCTTAGGTAACTCTATTCCCTTTTGCAATGTGGTACTTATGGAAAGATTGGAATAATTTCACATTTGAGAGATGTGGTGCTTTACTCTTAATACAGATGGCTCTTCACCATGAAACTATGCAAATGGCCTGTGGAGGGTTAGTTCAAAATGATATGAGATCTTTTGTTAAGGGGTTCTTGATAAGTGTAGGCTCCATTCTCATGGCATAACTTTTGGGTGTCCTTCAAGGATTGAAGATGGTTAGAGATATGTGGTTGCATGTTGTTAGTGTGGAAATAGATTCTAGCTTAGTCATGGACCTCATCAAGAATAAGTGTTTTAGAGTTCACCATTGTTTTGGCATTTTAAAGGAGGTTAGAAGAGCTCCTTAACTTAGAGGCCAATCGTAGTATGGATAAGCTTTCTTTACTTGGTCACTTTTGTCTCAAGGTGTTTTTATGTTTGATGTGTGCTCTAACTTTCTTCGATTGAGTGAATAGGTTAGTATTTGTTCTTTTGCAATTAATTAATTTTGTTTAAGGCATTTAGCCCTTCTTTTGCATTAAAAAGGTGTGGTAAATCTTTAGTTTAATTTCTAATATATCATTAATGTAAAAAATTTTACTCCGTTAACTAATCAAAATTCAACTTAAATATGATTATTAAAGTAATTATTATCAAAATAAATCTATGATTAAATTTTAGTATAAATTTTTTATATATTAATAAAATATTTAAATTAATTTATTTTTTATATTTAAAGAGGAAAGTAATACTTTTCTTTCTAATGTAATTAAGTCTATCATAAAAAGTCCCTAAATAACAAAATACCAAAGAATTCTATGATCTCAAATTTAAATTTCAAGAGTCACAAATTTAAAAACACCTTATAAAATACCAAAGAATTATATGATAACAAATTTAAATTTCACTCATTCCTTGAACTATTTTTTTTTGTGTAAAGTCGAAGCAACTAACAAATGGAGAATCCCCTAGCCTTCGTATGAGATAAATTTCCACAACAATTTGCCAAAAAGTGCAAGATTAAAAATTTCACCCTACTAATATGGAGATGAGGGGGGATTGGACCCTATACCTCTCATATGCAAAGCAAACGCTCTACCATCTAAGCTACATCCTCATTACAAAAATCAATCTAAACATTTCTTTTATAGAATGTAACTAACCCAAAAAATGAACATTTATAGGAAATATTATACCAAGAAATCTAAGAAGAAGAATTACTTTCCTACATTTCAATATGAATTCCATTTAAAGCAAATGGAGTATAGAGATGCAGGGGATTGAACCCTGTACCTCTCACATGCAAAGCAAGCACTCTACCATTTGAACTACATCCCCATTGTGAAAAACAATCCAAACATTTTCTTTATAGAATGGGATAACCAAAAAAAAATAAAATTTATAGGAAATATTATACTAAGAAGTTTATGCTGCGTTTAGTTCATAAGTTTTCTTAGAAAAATAGAAAATTATTTTTAGAAAAATTTAAAAAATAGAAAAACTGTTTATTTACAAATTATTTAACATTTTTTATAGAAAAATAGAAAACTAATTTTCTATTTTTTTAAGAAAATCAGAAAACTCTTTAAAAAGGTTTTCTAAGAAAAGTGAAAAAAATAAAAAAGACGGTAACTGAATTACAAGATAGAGACTGTTGTAACAAAATAAGAATATGAAACAAACTGCTACTAATTTAAAAAGTTTTACTGCTACTATTTTGAAATAAATTTAAACACAAACTCATTTACTCTCATTTTAATATTACTTTAAATTTTTGTCACAATTTTTATATAATGCATATACTATACAATATTGTTATAAATAATATATAAGACATATCTCAATTAATTTTAATTAAAGAATGTTTGAAAAAAAATTAGAAAACTGGGCGCATTATCTAAATGAATTTTTAAAATTTTTCTAGCTATTCTAAGAAATAAAAATTTTGGAAAATAAGTGGAAAACTTTTCCTAATGCAAGAAGAATTAGTTTTCCTACATTTTAAGTTTGAACTACATGGGCTACAATCAAAAATCTATGCTGATTTAATGTAACATATTATTATTAGTTATAATCTATTTTCAATATAAAAGAAAAATAATCCATTTTTGTTTCTAAAAGTCATTAGGGGTGGGATTTTTGAAGGACAGGGATAAAATATTCTATTAGAACAAAGAAACGATCAAATTCAAGATTGTTTATACAAATATGACGTCATATATTCAAAATAATTTTAGAGTATTTGGATATGATTTCTGTTACCCTGGCTTAAAATATATTTTTTAATAGCCAATTAATAACATAAGTAAAGGAACAAGGTACCTCAACCCAAACACAAAGCAACAAAGGTTCCAAAGTGGAGATTAGAGGATGTAGAGAATGATAATGTGAAAAATAGAAAAAATAGGAAAATAAAAGGCAAGTTATGGGATCATTGTTCCAATCAAATAAACTTTTTTTAAAACCTTTTAAAGCAAGGGATCAAACCCTGTACCTCTCGCATGCAAAGCGAGCACTCTACCATTTAAGCTACATCCCCATTACAAAAAGCAATTCAAATATTTCCTTTATAGAATGAAACTAACCAAAACAATTAAAATTTATAGGAAATATTCTACCAAGAAGATTAAGATTTTTGTGCAAGCCTAATGCAAGAAGAATTAGTTTTCCTACATTAATTTAAATTTGAACTACATAGGTTACAATCACAAATCTATGCTGATTTAGTGTAGCATATTATTATTAGTTATAATCTATTACAATATAAAAGAAAATTAATACATTTTTGTGTTTAAAAGTCATTAAAGGTGGGATTTTTAAAGGACAAGGATCAAAAATTCTATTAGAACAAAGAAACGATCAAATTCAAGATTGTTCAAACAAACATGACGTCATATATCCAAAATAATTTTAGAGTATTTGGATATGATTTTTCTAACCCTGACTTAAAATATATTTTTTAATAACCAATTAAAAACATAATATAAGTAAAGGTACAAAGGGTATCTCAACCCAAATACAAAGCAACAAAGGTTCCACAGTAAAGATTAGAGCTTCTAGAGAATAAAGTTTTTTTAAAACCTTTTAAAGTTATATCTTGTGCCTTGAAAGCAAATAAAGTATGGAGATGCAGGGGAACAAACCCTGTACCTCTCGCATGCAAAGCAAGCGCTCTACCATTTGAGCTACATCCCCATTGCAAAAAGCAATCCAAATATTTCCTTTATAGAATGAAACTAACCAAAAAAATTAAAATTTATAAGAAATATTCTACCAAGAAGATTAAGATTTTTGTGCAAGCCTAATGCAAGAAGAATTAGTTTACCTACATTAAGTTAAATTTGAATTACATAAGCTACAATCACAAATCTTTGCTGATTTAGTGTAACATATTATTATTAGTTATAATCTATTTCAATATAAAAGAAAATTAATACAATTTTGTGTTTAAAAGTCATTAAAGGTGGGATTTTTAAATGACAAGGATCAATAATTCTATTAGAACAAAGAAACGATCAAATTCAAGATTGTTCATACAAACATGACGTCATATATTCAAAATAATTTCATAGTATTTGGATATGATTTCTATTACCCTGACTTAAAATATATTTCTTATTAGCCAATTAAAAATATAATATAAGTAAAGGTACAAGGGGTATCTCAACCCAAATACAAAGCAACAAAGGTTCCAAAGTGGAGATTAGAGCCTGTAAAGAATGATAATGTGAAAAATAGAAAAAATAGATAGATAAAAGACAAGTTATGGGATCATCGTTCCAATCAAATAAAGTTTTTTTAAAACTTTTTAAAGCTATATCTTGTGTCTTGAAAGCAAATAAAGTATGGAGATGCAAGGGATCAAACCTTGTACCTCTCGCATGCAAAGCGAGCGCTCTACCATATGAGCTACATCCCCATTGTAAAAAGCAATCCAAATATTTCCTTTATAGAATGGAACTAACCAAAAAAATTAAAATTTATAGGAAATATTCTACCAAGAAGATTAAGATTTTTGAGCAAGCCTAATGCAAGAAGAATTAGTTTTCCTACATTAATTTAAATTTGAACTACGTAGGCTACAATCACAAATCTATGCTGATTTAGTGTAACATATTATTATTAATTATAAGTTATTTCAACATAAGAGAAAAATAATGCATTTTAGTTTTTTAAGGTCATTGGAGGTGGGATTTGTAAAGGACAACATTTAAAAATTCTATTAGAACAAAGAAACGATCAAATTCAAGATTGTTCATACAAAACATGACGTCATATATTCAAAATAATTTCAGAGTATTTGGATATTGATTTATGTTACCCTGGCTTAAAATATATTTTTTTAATGGGCAATTAAAAACAATATAGTAAAGATACAAGGGGTATCTCAACCCAAATACAAAGCAACAAAGGTTCCAAAGTGGAGATTAGAGCTTGTAGAGAATGATAATGTGAAAAATAGAAAAAATAGGTAGATAAAAGACAAGTTTTGGGATCATCGTTCCAATCAAATAAAGTTTTTTTAGAACCTTTTAAAGTTATATCTTGTGCCTTGAAAGTAAACAAAGTATGGAGATGCAGGGGATCGAACCCTGTACCTCTCGCATGCAAAGCAAGCGCTCTACCATTTGAGCTACATCCCCATTGCAAAAAGCAATCCAAATATTTCCTTTATAGAATGAAACTAACCAAAAAAATTAAAATTTATAAGAAATATTCTACCAAGAAGATTAAGATTTTTGTGCAAGCCTAATGCAAGAAGAATTAGTTTTCCTACATTAAGTTAAATTTGAATTACATAGGCTACAATCATAAATCTTTGCTGATTTAGTGTAGCATATTATTATTAGTTATAATCTATTTCAATATAAAAGAAAATTAATACAATTTTGTGTTTAGAAGTCATTAGAGGTGGGATTTTTAAAGGACAAGGATCAAAAATTCTATTAGAACAAAGAAACGATCAAATTCAAGATTGTTCATACAAACATGATGTCATATATTCAAAATAATTTCAGAGTATTTGGATATGATTTCTATTACCCTGGCTTAAAATATATTTCTTAGTAGCCAATTAAAAATATAATATAAGTAAAGGTACAAGGGGTATCTCAACCCAAATACAAAGCAACAAAGGTTCCAAAGTGGAGATTAGAGCCTGTAAAGAATGATAATGTGAAAAATAGAAAAAATAGGTAGATAAAAGACAAGTTATGGGATCATCGTTCCAATCAAATAAAGTTTTTTTAAAACCTTTTAAAGCTATATCTTGTGTCTTGAAAGCAAATAAAGTATGGAGATGCAGGGGATCGAACCCTGTACCTCTCGCATGCAAAGCAAGCGCTCTACCATTTGAGCTACATCCCCATTGCAAAAAGCAATCCAAATATTTCCTTTATAGAATGAAACTAACCAAAACAATTAAAATTTATGGGAAATATTCTACCAAGAAGATTAAGATTTTTGTGCAAGCCTAATGCAAGAAGAATTAGTTTTCCTACATTAAGTTAAATTTGAATTATATAAGCTACAATCACAAATCTTTGCTGATTTAGTGTAACATATTATTATTAGTTATAATCTATTTCAATATAAAAGAAAATTAATACAATTTTGTGTTTAAAAGTCATTAGATGTGGGATTTTTAAATGACAAGGATCAAAAATTGTATTAGAACAAAGAAACGATCAAATTCAAGATTGTTCATACAAACATGACGTCATATATTCAAAATAATTTCAGAGTATTTGGATATGATTTCTATTACCCTGCCTTAAAATATATTTCTTAATAGCCAATTAAAAATATAATATAAGTAAAGGTACAAGGGGTATCTCAACCCAAATACAAAGCAACAAAGGTTCCAAAGTGGAGATTAGAGCTTGTAGAGAATGATAATGTGAAAAATAGAAAAAATAGGTAGATAAAAGACAAGTTATGGGATCATCGTTCCAATCAAATAAAGTTTTTTTAAAACCTTTTAAAGCTATATCTTGTGTCTTGAAAGCAAATAAAGTATGGAGATGCAGGGGATCGAACCCTGTACCTCTCGCATGCAAAGCAAGCGCTCTACCATTTGAGCTACATCCCCATTGCAAAAAGCAATCCAAATATTTCCTTTATAGAATGAAACTAACCAAAACAATTAAAATTTATGGGAAATATTCTACCAAGAAGATTAAGATTTTTGTGCAAGCCTAATGCAAGAAGAATTAGTTTTCCTACATTAAGTTAAATTTGAATTATATAAGCTACAATCACAAATCTTTGCTGATTTAGTGTAACATATTATTATTAGTTATAATCTATTTCAATATAAAAGAAAATTAATACAATTTTGTGTTTAAAAGTCATTAGAGGTGGGATTTTTAAATGACAAGGATCAAAAATTGTATTAGAACAAAGAAACGATCAAATTCAAGATTGTTCATACAAACATGACCTCATATATTCAAAATAATTTCAGAGTATTTGGATATGATTTCTATTACCCTGCCTTAAAATATATTTCTTAATAGCCAATTAAAAATATAATATAAGTAAAGGTACAAGGGGTATCTCAACCCAAATACAAAGCAACAAAGGTTCCAAAGTGGAGATTAGAGCCTGTAAAGAATGATAATGTGAAAAATAGAAAAAATAGGTAGATAAAAGACAAGTTATGGGATCATCGTTCCAATCAAATAAAGTTTTTTTAAAACCTTTTAAAGCTATATCTTGTGTCTTGAAAGCAAATAAAGTATGGAGATGCAGGGGATCGAACCCTGTACCTCTCGCATGCAAAGCAAGCGCTCTACCATTTGAGCTACATCCCCATTGCAAAAAGCAATCCAAATATTTCCTTTATAGAATGAAACTAACCAAAACAATTAAAATTTATGGGAAATATTCTACCAAGAAGATTAAGATTTTTGTGCAAGCCTAATGCAAGAAGAATTAGTTTTCCTACATTAAGTTAAATTTGAATTACATAGGCTACAATCACAAATCTTTGCTGATTTAGTGTAACATATTATTATTAGTTATAATCTATTTCAATATAAAAGAAAATTAATACAATTTTGTGTTTAAAAGTCATTAGAGGTGGGATTTTTAAATGACAAGGGTCAAAAATTGTATTAGAACAAAGAAACGATCAAATTCAAGATTGTTCATACAAACATGACGTCATATATTAAAATAATTTCAGAGTATTTGGATATGATTTCTATTACCCTGGCTTAAAATATATTTCTTAGTAGCCAATTAAAAATATAATATAAGTAAAGGTACAAGGGGTATCTCAACCCAAATACAAAGCAACAAAGGTTCCAAAGTGGAGATTAGAGCCTCTAAAGAATGATAATGTGAAAAATAGAAAAAATAGGTAGATAAAAGACAAGTTATGGGATCATCGTTCCAATCAAATAAAGTTTTTTTAAAACCTTTTAAAGCTATACCTTGTGTCTTGAAAGCAAATAAAGTATGGAGATGCAGGGGATCGAACCCTGTACCTCTCGCATGCAAAGCAAGCGCTCTACCATTTGAGCTACATCCCCATTGCAAAAAGCAATCCAAATATTTCCTTTATAGAATGAAACTAACCAAAACAATTAAAATTTATGGGAAATATTCTACCAAGAAGATTAAGATTTTTGTGCAAGCCTAATGCAAGAAGAATTAGTTTTCCTACATTAAGTTAAATTTGAATTACATAGGCTACAATCACAAATCTTTGCTGATTTAGTGTAACATATTATTATTAGTTATAATCTATTTCAATATAAAAGAAAATTAATACAATTTTGTGTTTAAAAGTCATTAGAGATGGGATTTTTAAATGACAAGGATCAAAAATTGTATTAGAACAAAGAAACGATCAAATTCAAGATTGTTCATACAAACATGACGTCATATATTCAAAATAATTTCAGAGTATTTGGATATGATTTCTATTACCCTGGCTTAAAATATATTTCTTAATAGCCAATTAAAAATATAATATAAGTAAAGGTACAAGGGGTATCTCAACCCAAATACAAAGCAACAAAGGTTCCAAAGTGGAGATTAGAGCCTGTAAAGAATGATAATGTGAAAAATAGAAAAAATAGGTAGATAAAAGACAAGTTATGGGATCATCGTTCCAATCAAATAAAGTTTTTTTAAAACCTTTTAAAGCTATATCTTGTGTCTTGAAAGCAAATAAAGTATGGAGATGCAGGGGATCGAACCCTGTACCTCTCGCATGCAAAGCAAGCGCTCTACCATTTGAGCTACATCCCCATTGCAAAAAGCAATCCAAATATTTCCTTTATAGAATGAAACTAACAAAAACAATTAAAATTTATGGGAAATATTCTACCAAGAAGATTAAGATTTTTGTGCAAGCCTAATGCAAGAAGAGTTAGTTTTCCTACATTAAGTTAAATTTGAATTACATAGGCTACAATCACAAATCTTTGCTGATTTAGTGTAACATATTATTATTAGTTATAATCTATTTCAATATAAAAGAAAATTAATACAATTTTGTGTTTAAAAGTCATTAGAGGTGGGATTTTTAAATGATATGGGTCAAAAATTGTATTAGAACAAAGAAACGATCAAATTCAAGATTGTTCATACAAACATGACGTCATATATTAAAATAATTTCAGAGTATTTGGATATGATTTCTATTACCCTGGCTTAAAATATATTTCTTAGTAGCCAATTAAAAATATAATATAAGTAAAGGTACAAGGGCTATCTCAACCCAAATACAAAGCAACAAAGGTTCCAAAGTGGAGATTAGAGCCTCTAAAGAATGATAATGTGAAAAATAGAAAAAATAGGTAGATAAAAGACAAGTTATGGGATCATCGTTCAAATCAAATAAAGTTTTTTTAAAACCTTTTAAAGCTATACCTTGTGTCTTAAAAGCAAATAAAGTATGGAGATGCAGGGGATCGAACCCTGTACCTCTCACATGCAAAGCAAGCGCTCTACCATTTGAGCTACATCCCCATTGCAAAAAGCAATCCAAATATTTCCTCTATAGAATGAAACTAACCAAAACAATTAAAATTTATGGGAAATATTCTACCAAGAAGATTAAGATTTTTGTGCAAGCCTAATGCAAGAAGAATTATTTTTCCTACATTAAGTTAAATTTGAATTACATAGGCTACAATCACAAATCTTTGCTGATTTAGTGTAACATATTATTATTAGTTATAATCTATTTCAATATAAAAGAAAATTAATACAATTTTGTGTTTAAAAGTCATTAGAGGTGGGATTTTTAAATGACAAGGATCAAAAATTGTATTAGAACAAAGAAACGATCAAATTCAAGATTGTTCATACAAACATGACGTCATATATTCAAAATAATTTCAGAGTATTTGGATATGATTTCTATTACCCTGGCTTAAAATATATTTCTTAATAGCCAATTAAAAATATAATATAAGTAAAGGTACAAGGGGTATCTCAACCCAAATACAAAGCAACAAAGGTTCCAAAGTGGAGATTAGAGCCTGTAAAGAATGATAATGTGAAAAATAGAAAAAATAGGTAGATAAAAGACAAGTTATGGGATCATCGTTCCAATCAAATAAAGTTTTTTTAAAACCTTTTAAAGCTATATCTTGTGTCTTGAAAGCAAATAAAGTATGGAGATGCAGGGGATCGAACCCTATACCTCTCGCATGCAAAGCAAGCGCTCTACCATTTGAGCTACATCCCCATTGCAAAAAGCAATCCAAATATTTCCTTTATAGAATGAAACTAACCAAAACAATTAAAATTTATGGGAAATATTCTACCAAGAAGATTAAGATTTTTGTGCAAGCCTAATGCAAGAAGAATTAGTTTTCCTACATTAAGTTAAATTTGAATTACATAGGCTACAATCACAAATCTTTGCTGATTTAGTGTAACATATTATTATTAGTTATAATCTATTTCAATATAAAAGAAAATTAATACAATTTTGTGTTTAAAAGTCATTAGAGGTGGGATTTTTAAATGACAAGGATCAAAAATTGTATTAGAACAAAGAAACGATCAAATTCAAGATTGTTCATACAAACATGACATCATATATTAAAATAATTTCAAAGTATTTGGATATGATTTCTATTACCCTGGCTTAAAATATATTTCTTAGTAGCCAATTAAAAATATAATATAAGTAAAGGTACAAGGGGTATCTCAACCCAAATACAAAGCAACAAAGGTTCCAAAGTGGAGATTAGAGCCTGTAAAGAATGATAATGTGAAAAATAGAAAAAATAGGTAGATAAAAGACAAGTTATGGGATCATCGTTCCAATCAAATAAAGTTTTTTTAAAACCTTTTAAAGCTATATCTTGTGTCTTGAAAGCAAATAAAGTATGGAGATGCAGGGGATCGAACCCTGTACCTCTCGCATGCAAAGCAAGCGCTCTACCATTTGAGCTACATCCCCGTTGCAAAAAGCAATCCAAATATTTCCTTTATAGAATGAAACTAACCAAAACAATTAAAATTTATGGGAAATATTCTACCAAGAAGATTAAGATTTTTGTGCAAGCCTAATACAAGAAGAATTAGTTTTCCTACATTAAGTTAAATTTGAATTACATAGGCTACAATCACAAATCTTTGCTGATTTAGTGTAACATATTATTATTAGTTATAATCTATTTCAATATAAAAGAAAATTAATACAATTTTGTGTTTAAAAGTCATTAGAGGTGGGATTTTTAAATGACAAGGATCAATAATTCTATTAGAACAAAGAAACGATCAAATTCAAGATTGTTCATACAAACATGACGTCATATATTCAAAATAATTTCAGAGTATTTGGATATGATTTCTATTACCCTGGCTTAAAATATATTTCTTAATAGCCAATTAAAAATATAATATAAGTAAAGGTACAAGGGGTATCTCAACCCAAAGACAAAGCAACAAAGGTTCCAAAGTGGAGATTAGAGCCTGCAAAGAATGATAATGTGAAAAATAGAAAAAATAGGTAGATAAAAGACAAGTTATGGGATCATCGTTCCAATCAAATAAAGTTTTTTTAAAACCTTTTAAAGCTATATCTTGTGTCTTGAAAGCATATAAAGTATGGAGATGCAGGGGATCGAACCCTGTACCTCTCGCATGCAAAGCGAGTGCTCTACCATTTGAACTACGTCCCCATTGCAAAAAGCAATCCAAATATTTCCTTTATAGAATAAAACTAAGCAAAAAAATTAAAATTTATAGGAAATATTCTACCAAGAAGATTAAGATTTTTGTGCAAGCCTAATGTAAGAAGAATTAGTTTTCCTACATTAATTTAAGTTTGAACTACATAGGCTACAATCACAAATCTATGCTGATTTAGTGTAACATATTATTATTAGTTATAATTTATTTCAATATAAAAGAAAAATAATGCATTTTAGTTTTTTAAGGTCATTGGAGGTGGGATTTGTAAAGGACGACGATTAAAAATTCTATTAGAACAAACAAACGATCAAATTCAAGATTGTTCATACAAACATGACGTCATATATTCTTAATAATTTTATTTTATTTGGATATGATTTTTGTTACCCTGGCTTAAAATATATTTTTTTAATAGCCAATTAAAAACATAATATATTAAAGGTATAAGGGGTACCTTAACCTAAATACAAAGCAACAAAGGTTCCAAAGTGGAGATTAGAGCCTGTAGAGAATGATAATATGAAAAATAGAAAAAAATAGAAAGATAAATGACAAGTTGTAGGATCATTGTTCCAATAAAATAAAGTTCTTTTAAAACCTTTTAAAGTTATATTTTGTGCCTTGAAAGCTAATAAAGTATAGAGATGCAACGGATCAAGCCATGCACCTCTCGCATGCAAAGCAAGCGCTCTACCATTTGAGTTACATCCCCATTGTGAAAAGCAATCCAAATATTTCCTATATAGAATGAAACTAACCAAAAAAATAAAATTTATAGGAAATATTCTACCAAGAAGTTTAAGATCTTTTATGCAAGCCTAACGCAAGAAGAATTAGTTTTTCTACATTTCAAATTTGAACTTCACGCGCTACAATCACAAATCTATGCTGATTTAGTGTATCATATTATTATTAGTTATAATTTATTTCAATATAAAAGAAAAATAATAGATTTTTGTTTTTAAAAGTCATTAGAGGTGGGATTTTTGAAGGACAAAGATCAAAAATTCTATAAGAAGATAGAGAGGATCAAATTCAAGATTGTTCTTACAAACATGACGTCATATATTGAAAATAATTTCAGTATTTGGATATGATTTATGTTACCCTGTCTTAAAATATATTTTTTAATAGCCAATTTAAAACATTATATAAGTAAAGGTACAATGGGTACCTCAACCCAAATACAAAGCAACAAAGGTTCAAGAGTGGAGATTACCTCTCACATGCAAATCAAGCGCTCTACCATTTGAGCTACATCCCCATTGCAAAAAGCAATCGAAACACTTCTTTTATTGAATGAGACTAACCAAAAAATGAAAATTTATAGGAAATATTATACCAAGAAGTTTAAGATCTTTTGTGCAAGCTTAATGTAAGAAGAATTAGTTTTCCATTATTATCAGTTATAATCTATTTTAATATAAAAAGAAAAATAATACAATAATTTCAAAGAATTAAAAGCAAATGGAGTATGGAGATGCATGTACCTCTCACATGCAAAGCGAGCGCTGTACCATTTGAGCTACATCCCCATTGGGAAGAGATATCCAAACATTTCCTTTATAGAATAGGACTAACCTAAAAATTAAAAATTTATAGGAAATATTATACCAAGAAGTTTAAGATCTTTTGTGAAATATAGAAAAAATAGGAAGATGAAAGACAAGTTATGGGATCATTGTTCCAATCAAATAAAGTTTATTTAAAATCTTTTAATATATAGTAAGCAATACGACAACTCATGTGGTTGAAAATAGAGTATGGAGATGCAGGGGATTGAACCTTGTACCTCTCACATGCAAAGCAAGCGCTCTACCATTTAAGCTATATCCCCATTGTGAAAAGCAATCAAACAGTTCCTTTATAAAATGAGACTAACTAAAAACATTAAAATTTATAGGAAATTGATCCGGTCTCAATACCAGTATCCGATCTCCAAGATAAATTTCAGCATCTTTGTCAAGACTTCAACGTGTAACCGGTGTCATCGGTATACATCCGGACTGTAATTTCGTATCAGGCGCTCTCCCTATACCAGTTGTTCAGGATAACACCATGACACCGGATAACGCACACGTCACTATGAAAAAGATAAAAATCATTGCTACAGGGACTGATCAATAATCCCCTGCACTACGAGCCAAATTCTGCTCACGGGGATGATCAACTTGTTCCCTAATCCTAGTCTATACTCTCCATGCTCAATATAAAATAGCCACTTGACCCAATCATGCTGGTAAGTGCGCAATAAAATAATGCTAATGGAAGTTAGTGGTTCCCCACTAACGAGTCCTCGTAAAACGAGCCAATCAGGTATATGAACTAATTTTTCATCAATGAATGAGGGATTTTTTCTGAGCTGAAACTATTTTTACGATTACCCTCTGAAATACATTCCTTACTTGGAATACATCACTGACTTGAGCGTCGGAGAATCTTTGCAGGTGACACCACCATTCGCTCACATCAACGCGTTAGGTCGGTGTCAAGGATCTCCAGAACGCCCAATCCGCTCTCCTCACACAAGGACAACGGATATTTACACCGGATACTCATACATCCGGTCTTCTATACAGTATTTACATACTATTTGTGATTGACTTGACTCCAGATCTCTAGACCCCGGTTCAGGACAGATCAGAAATATTATACCAAGAATTTTAAGATCTTTTACGCAAGTCTAATGCAAGAAGCATTAGTTTTCCTACATTTCAAATCTGAACCTCATGGGCTACAATCACAAATCTATGCTGATTTAGTGTAACATATTATTATTAGTTATAATTTATTTCATATAAAAGAAATTTAAAAGTCATTAGAGGTGGGATTTTTGAAGGACAATGATCAAAAATTGTATTAGAAGAAAGAAAGGATCAAATTCAAGATTTTTCATACAAACATGACGTTATATTTTCAAAATAATTTCAGAGTATTTGGATATGATTTCTGTTACCCTGTCTTAAAATATATTTTTAATAGCCAATTGAAAACATAATATAAGTAATGGTACAAGGGGTACCTCAACCCAAATACAAAGTAACAAAGGTTCCAAAGTGGAGATTAAAGCATGTAAAGAATGATAATGTGAAAAATATAAAAAATAGGAAGATAAAAAAAAGTTATGGGATCATTGTTCCAATCAAATAAAGTTTTATTAAAACCTTTTAAAGCTATATCCTGTACCTTGAAAGCAAATAGAGTATGGAGATGTAGTGGATCGAACCTTGTACCTCTCGCATGCGAAGCAAGTGCTCTACATTTGAGCTACATCCCCATTGAGAAAAGAAATCCAAATATTTCTTAATGGTTCAGAGAACAGACTTAGAAGGGGGGTTGAATAAGTATGTTCACTTTTTCAAACCAAAAAAAGATATTTAAGCATTGCAGCGTTTTGCACAATGGACCAAACTTTTGCTTATGTGGAGTGCGTGATATTTTGATTGAGAGAGCATAATTTTACCAAACTTTTACTATCAAGGATATCAATAATATTGCACCAGACTTTTGATAGTAAAGAGTAAAAAGAAAGAGACAATACACAGGCAATTTATACTACTACATCTAGTACCTTCAAATCTAAAGGATTTCCACTATGTAAAAAATCATTTACATCAAATGTTGAGTATTATTGACTCCAGCCGCTCTTGGTTTAAGTACAACCCGTGCTTCAAAGTATTCTTGAATTCTGCCACTCCTAGCTCGAGCATAACTTATGCTCTAGGTATTCTTGACTCCAGCCACTCCTGACTTAAGCACAACCCATGCTTCAACACACCCGACCCCTCTGGATTCCTATGAGTATTATTTTGCATGGGGAAAACCCAAGTATTCTTTCACAAGCTACTCCTGGCTCAAACCCCGAGTATTCTTTCAAAAGCCTCTCCAAGCCAACAGTGTTTCCCACACTAACCGAGTCTGGCAACACACTAGACCTGTACTACCAAAGGATTCGAAGAATTATTACAAACTGAATGAATAAGCCTTCTAACTTAGCTGAGCTAAGTTATCAACTACATGAGTTAGTTTGTAAAGAAAGAGAAAGACTTATCCATTCACTAGACTTAATACCTGTGCAATACGAAACAAGAATACGAGATGTACTGAGCCTTAAAGCATGACCAGAGATTATATGCTCTTTGAATAGTAGAAAGATATGAGTTGGTGACATATCTCTGGTTGCTATTGCTTTTTGGAGAGAAGAGATGCGCATAGCGAGCTTTCTTTTTCTTTATGGTAATTCTTCTTGGTCTGATTTCTTCTTCTTGAGCAGATTGTCATTTCATTCTTATTCTTAGGCTTTGTATATGAACGTCTGGTGCCCGCTGTAGTGCCCTTAATCTAGTAAATGAAGTTAAAGATATTAATATTTAGGTAATGAAAATAAGGATAAATTTTTCATGATTTAAACAACTGTCGGAAGAAGAAAACCATAATTAAAAACTTCAATAATTAACCCCAGACCTTTTTAAAGACCTATCTCATATATGAAGATATGAGAAGGTATGCAATTTAAACAAATGTCATCTTTGGACAATCGATTGCATAATTCACCATTCAAGGGTTTGCGAAACATGTAAGCTAATTCGAGTATGAGTGGATATGAGAAGAGATTCAAGAATACCGAAATTGGTTGCTAAAGTTTAGTGAAAACATGTCAAAGATGTGTACAACAAGTAACCAGTGGCCGTAGGAAATTCCACTAGTCGTGGTAAGTTCCCACAAGCTATGGAATTCTCTGGCTCCCTGACACAAATTAAGGAATTTCTCAAACAGTGTGATCCACTAGCCATGGGAATTTCCCCTGGCCGTGGATCACTCCCTGATGCTCTAAAATTCATTTTTCAATCATGCCATGCCTTGGGACCTTAGATCATGCAATGCCTAGACCTTCTTATGCACAAAACCATCAAGAATCAATCCTATTATGGCACAAGACGTAAAGGGACATAACATCAATCCACTAAGCCCTTATTATACCAACTCCAAGCATCATTAAATCATCAAATATACTTCTAAATCATGCATGAATATTATAATCATAATCTCATACTTTAACAATTCATCCATCCATGGATTTTCATCAACAAAAGTGTAACATCCTAAAAATAGGATTTATTATCAAAGCATGATTAAAAGAGAGATTTAAAGGAAAATGGGAAATTAATTCGGATAATTACTAAAATGACAAACACGTCCCTAACAATTGCCGTAAAGACCAACGCGTCCCTAAATCATTTAAAATGCAAATTTCCTTCTCTTTTCCTCATTGTTCCTTCGTGAGCTTCAGAGAGGGTGAGAAAATTATTTCTACTTCGTTCTTCTTTTCCAATTGGCCATATCATTTCTTTTTTTCTCTAATTTCCCTTAAATTCCTTAAATTGAAGTGGAAATCAAGCACTTTCTCCTTCCTCTTAACGTTGGACAGCTTGGAATCACTAAGGGAGAATTTTAAATCCTTTAATTTGAGGTAAGATGATGGGATTCTACTTTGGGTTGGATTTAATCTTGCTTTCATCTTTCAATTCATGCAATTTTGTGAATTTTGAAGCAATTGGAAGCCATTAATTCAGGTGGACAGCCCTAGATCAAGGAGAGAGCTTGAAATTCTCCAACTCAAGGTGATTTGATGAGTTTTTGTCATGGGTTTTATTATAACATAGCTTGCACCTTTCAATTCTTGCAAATTTATGGATTTTGAAGCACTTTGAAGCTATTGGAAATGGTGGACAGCTTTGGGGTTCTTCAAGAACCTTGAGCTTCCATGGGAAATGAGTTAGGATAGCTTCCAAATTGCTAATTTTATAAGATTGTAACTTAATGATTGCCATTTCAATGAACTAAGGTGGTTTCGGAAGGTTTCAAAGTGATTTGGAGGTGAAGTTTGAAGTTGACAAAAAGCATCAATGCCATCAAAATGGCTAACAAATTCAATGTCAAGCATCATCATACATTACATTGGTGATACAAAATGATCACAAGCTTATTTCAAATGATCCTAGTCTATCAATTACCATTCTAGGATATCAAATCATCCATATCCAATCATCATCATACTCATAAGGCATTGTAGTATGACTATACAAAACAATGTCATATACAAACATTTTCAAAAAGGATGTACAAAAGCTATCAATTCAAAAATATGTCGGTCAAGGCATCTTTACTGATTCTTCCTTCACACCATACCTCATCTCTTGAAGAGTTCTACTCCATGGTCATGCCCGACAACACAAGAGCTAACAAAATAGGCAACATAAAGAGTGAGCATACTTTCTCAATGATGAACAATTGAACAATTGTGATAACATAAATGTATGAATACAATTCAACATGTTCTCTTATCAAAGGAGTTCAATCCAACAATAATGCCACATATCTTACCAACTCCCATCAAACATACATATGCATATATAACAAGCTCATTATCAAGAATATTACCAAATAGAACCAAGTCATCAATTCACAATATTACCACACCCATTGCCACAATCCATAAGCAATATTAAGAGGTCACACCAACAATAATACATAATTAGTTAGTGACCAAAAGTGGATTTTATTTCTTAATTAACACTCTTAATAAGGTGTCATCTTTCTTGATCTTCTCCAACTCAAATGACATATCCCTATGGCTAATGCATATGTCATACCATAAAATACATATGCAACAGATCTGATTTGAAACATTTACTCATAGCTCATACGCACATGATTCATCAAATATTTGCAATCATGCATAGTTGCTTAAGCATTTATCCCCCGCAAGGGTGCTTTTCATAAGATCATACAAGGCCTCTATTATCTCAATACATCAAGTGATCACAATCACTTATAATCAATCAAATATATGTCCCCCATGCAAGGGTCCATTTTTCATAAGATTCCGCAAGACCTTTACCATCTCAATATATCAAGTGATCGCAACCACTTATAATTATTCAAATATTTATCCCCCACTTAAGGGTACTCCTTTTCATAGTCCCACAAGACCTTTATCATTTCAATACACTTGTGAACGCAACCATATTCATTTATTCTCATATTGGTTTCCCCCACGCAAGGGTACTTCTTTTCATAGTCCCACAAGACCTTCATTATGAATGCAATAATGCACATGCTAGCCTCAGCTTCATAAGGATTCCTCACCCTCTCGCTTAGGGGTATAATCTGCACTTAACATTATAGTTAATGACACACAATCATATATAACATTCTCCAAGGCATGTCGTTCATAGTGTTCAAGATTATACTAGCAAAGGATTCATATCAATGTCAATCCACACATAGAAATCAAACAGTATGTCAATAAATATACTCCAAATTCATATCCTCATAGAATGTGTCAAACCAACATCCAATCATCAATATGAATTAATCTCAATTAATATCACACTCAAGAGGTAGTATATCCATTCAAGGAAAAACATGCAAATATGCATCGATATATACATTATCAACATATAATTGATCATGCATTTAGAAAATATACTCCTTTCCTACCTCAAGAGAAGTATTCCAAGTAACTCGACGACCTCACTTCATCATTCAAAATATGATCTACAACAATATACATACATATATATACATACATTTAATCAATAAGTCATCTCAAGGCATCATCATAATTCTAAATAATTGTTAACATATCTATCAATTCACACAATTGTGTTAGGTTTTAGGAATTCCTTTTCTAAAACTAAGATTTTCTAAGTCTTAAAGAGTTAGCCATACCCAACAACAACAATATCTCACCTATCATCTATAATGCATCCAATATTATATAAATTATCCAAATGTCATCATTGCCACCTAAGGTTCAACATAAACCATTTGAGCTTCTTTTAAACCAACATCAATCAACAAGTCCAAAAAACACTTATCATGGTCTAAGACCTCATTAAACCAAAATTTTATTTCATTAATCCATCATAACCACCATGATTTTGGTGTTCACATTCATTTCTAGACATCTCATAAAAACACTCATCCATGAATTCTATCATCAATGGTCACTTACCATTACTGATGTCATTTCTCGCCATAATATCAACACCATACCTAGGTATCACACATGCATACTTGAAATAAATTCCTTTAACCACAATATATATTATTTCCCAAATTTTAGGATTAAGGTTCATCAAAATCCAATAACCACCATTTTCACATTTTAACATGGTTCCTTAACCATCAATAACAATAATTAATGCTAATAATTCCAAACTCCATTTCTATACATAAAAGGCATTCCTATGGCAATTAAATCATCAATTTCTTAAACTTTTCCAAAAGCCCCAAACTACTAATTCTAGGGTTTTTCACAAAAATCCAACAACAACCAATTTTAACTATTTTCTTGCACCATTTCAAGCATAACATCACCATCATTTTTGTGTACCACATACTAAGCCTTAAAAATCAATTTTCTCAAATCACCTAGCCTAGGGTTTGGTGTGTAAATCCTGAGCCATTAACTTGATGCTAAATTCTCAGAGGATTTATTCTTTTGGCAAGCGCACCAATCGTTAAATTTGTAATATATTTGATCATTCCCACAGGGATTGTGGTAATTACCTCAATCTTAGACTGATACAAGCTGAACCAACACAATGCAGATAGAGTTCATTCTATTTTTTTGTTGTTTTATATTTCTAATGTTTTTGTATTTTCAGAGACAGTACAAAAGATGAAATGTGAGTAATGGAAGATAGGTTAGAATTGCTTCAGTTTACAATTTCATCAAGAAACATGCAATTAAGGTTCAATCAATCTTCAGACTCAAGAGGACAATCCACAAATGGTTACTCCCTAATTCCTTGGGTGAATAACACTGATTCCTAAGCATTAAACCCTAATCCCTTAGGTGCTCAACTAACAGAGAAATCTAATGCGAATTGGGGGTTGAACCCTAACTATTCACCTAATTACTAGGCCTGAATTAGTTAGGAAGCTGGAAGTTACCTAAGCCTCAACCATGATTCCTCACTGGTGAGTTTCTTCATCAGATCTGGATTTGTCAATCCGCCAAAGTAGATCCACTCCTCAGCTTGTCCTCCTTATGATTTAGAAGTCGATTTCCTCAACACACTTTCAAGGATTCATTGCAAACCTTTGCAATCCTAACCTTAGGGACTTAGAAACCCATGGAAATGGATTCTATCGAAGGAATGTGGAAAGACATGGATGAGAGAATTTAGAGAGAGAAAAGAATTAGAGAGAGATTGAAAATGGAAAAATGAATCGTATTGTATCTACTGTGCTCTGTTGTCTCTCCACTTTACAGAGTATGTGCAAGTATATATAGGCAAATAACTAACTAACTAACTTAATTAATTACTAAGAAAGCTTAATTAATAATTAAACTAACTAAAATAATTACATAATTACAAATAAATAAATAAATAATTACATCTCAGAACTTAAATTACTAATGTACAATTGCAATACACTAGGAAAAAGTAACATAAATGGTGCAGAGCGTCTTTTGGAGGGAACAACAACATTTAAATAGCCACCTTCACGCTTGAGCGTGAAGGACTCGCGCTTGAGCGAACTTGAGTTATTTCTGCAGTATGGATTCTCGCTTGAGCGTGAACGTGGAAGCTTTGAGCGTGGATAGTAATTTGGACTCACGCTTAAGTGTAACATCCCATTTTCATCACAAATAGGAAATAGATATTAATATATCTTTCTTGAGAAATACTTACTATAAGTTAGTTTATTATTATCATTTTTTTTATTTTGGTATTTATATTTAATTATTTGTTTTATTTAAATAATAATAATAATAAAATAAAAATATTTCTGAATGAGAATTTTAAAATGACTTAATTAGTATTCACTAATTAAAAAATTATATTAAGAATTTTGAATATCTTTATTATTCATCATTTTTATTTTATGTTCTTATATTTATGTTTTTATATATTTAATATTTAACTCTTATTAGAATTTTAAAATAAAATTTTGAAAGAATTAGACTATGGTTCTTTAGAACTTTTTGATCTACATAATATTTATGATTTTTTGGAATTTTTTTGAAATTTTTGAATTATTTTAATAAAATAATATATTTTAAATAATTTTAAATTCATATAAAGTTGCTTAAAATTAAAAATATTTACAAGAATGTAAAGTTAAATTATAAGAAAATTTTCTAAAATCTATTTCAAGTAGACTTATCTAAAAATTATCGGTTTGAGTAAAATCTTGATTTTTACCAATCGTAAAAAAATTGAAAACGTACTAATAAATTTTTATTAACAGAAAATTTTAGATTTCTAAAATTTAAACTTTATATTACTTATCATAAAATTAGTGAGAACCGATATAATATCGCTAAATTTCAAAAAAGATTAATTTTGAATGTTTAAAATATACCGAGTGAAAGGTTACTATTTGGCTTAATAATTCTGCCGACATTTACTATGCAAAACACTGTGCATGTATGAAATTTTCAAAAGTTACACAGTAACCAGGTTTTAAATTTCAAAAAATGCATAGTACTTTTATATTAAAATAATAGAATGCATAGTAAATTTTTTTCCTATAAATACCGAAGGAATTCTTCTTTAGAATTCACAATTTCAGATTAAGTTTTCTTAATATAGTAGTGTTAGTGAGATAGTGGTGGAAGTAAGAGAGAGAAATAAATTTTTTGGAAGAAGGTTCTGCTAAAATTCTAAGGTACGAATACATCTCTTTTATATTTTTTAGGATTATTTTTATATCGTTTTTAGAAATCTATTATTATACTAGAAATAATATTATTTTAAGTTACTATTCTGCATAGTAACACTATTTCAATAGTAAATTACTATTTCAATAGTAAATTACTATTTACCTTTACTGTTACTATTTACCTTTACTATTCACGATTTACTCTTTACCGTTACTATTCACGATTTACTATTTACTGTTACTATTCATGTTTTACTATTTACTGTTACTATTCACTATTCACTATTCACTATTTAAAATTTACCATTTTTATTTTAAGTAGTAATCTTAATTTTCATTTTGTAATTATATTAAAATGAAATTGGTATGTTTTAGAACTCAGAGACGATGCGCGCACGGATTCTCAATAACGAATCGGTATACAAGAGGTAAGGGGGAGTGAGATAAGAATATAATATGAAAGACATAAGAATAAAGGGAAGAGTCCCCTACTTCTTTTAAAATTTAATAATATTATTATTTTAAAGTAATAACTTCTCAACTTAAAATTTATAATAAATTTAATATATTGTGTAACTTATTCTGAAATATATATACATGGATCTGAATTATTATAATTTATACGGACTGGACTAAACCTATGCAAGGACTTGCACTTTTATATCCTATATGGATCGAACTAAACCTATGCAAGGACTTGGACTATTATGACTTGTCTAGACTGAACTATACCTATGCGAAGACTGGATTATATATATGGACTTATATAGACCTGTGCGAGGAATGGACTATAAGGACTCAAAATCAAATCTACTAATTTAAATAACCATTAAAATTTGAATTATATTTATGAGCGATATTTAATTGATTTGACTTGATTATAATTAATTGTATTTGATTTTGATTAATGATATTGTATTAGACTATGATTGATAATATGCAATTATGATTGATGATATTTGATTATGATTGATGAGATTACTATACTTGATTGTGGTTGATGAATTATTGGTGACCTTGTGATATGAAGTTTGAGCATATAGCAAGCATGACAGAAAGTTAAAACTCAGTAAGAATTTTCTTACCTTGCTCTTTAAATTTTTATTCCAAGAGAAAGTATTTTATAATTATTTTAGTCTTTTATTTCTTCTTAGAAATAATTTTCACTAACTTTATTTTTAATTTCAATAATAAAATCTAGTATTAGAAAGAAGTTATTTTATGAAAATCAGAGGTTGAGATAATTAATTTTTGAATTAAAGAAAATTTTTATAGTTTTAAGTATTCTTAGTTAATGATTTTAAATTATTTTCTTTAGAAATTAGAAGTTTAAAGTAAATTAGTTTGGTTTTCCCCAACGAAATAACTAAAGAATATTTTGTCGAGATTTCTAAAACTCAATCTAGTTAAGATTCAAATTGAGAAAGATTATGTAAATATGTGAAGATTTTTAAGAGAAAGTTTTGAGATATTTAAGGCTTGAAAACTCAATTTTGGTAAGATCTGAATTTGAAGACTGTACTAAATTATTTCAGTATAACAGAAGTTCAAAGAAGAACTTATGGGAATGTACAGTTTATTGTGATGATTTTGTGAACCTTTATGGTATTTAATAATTGAGTTTCTAAAAGTCTTAACCAACTAAATATGCGAGTAGTTCATGCATCATGAATCATTAAAGAGAAATGAGATGTGATATTGCCTGGGGACGGATTATAGAAACCGAGGATACATTAGAGGAGGCTTAATTGCGAGCCTTGGGATGAGAGGGTGTGAAAGAGTGCTTCAAGTGACCTGGGGTCGCTCCCTAGTGTCGGGTACTTTCATAATAAAAACTTTCTCAGTTTGACTAGTCTCTACGTGTTTCCACGCCAGTTGAGCTGTTCATATGCCATGAAGGCATTTATGTTATTATTATCTGGAATTTATGGAACAGTGTAAACTCCTGGTTGGCCCAGTGCAAACTAAAACTTTAAGGGCCCACGTGCATAGAATGAATGAGATGATAAAAACATTGAATGATATTCATGTGATTGTGACATTCTATGTGGGTGGTTGTGGATGAAAATATAATTGTTATGTTATAAAAACTCTATATTCATAATTGATTATATATATGATTGTGATTGAAATTATTATATTAGATTGTGAAAACCCTTATGCTTATGTCTTATCTGTAAAGTATTATATTCTGTTTCTCACTTCTTCTTGTTTGAATTTTGTGTCCAAAATATATGTTATATGATATATAGCTAGCAGTTCAAGATGAAAGGATGAAATTACAAAAGGGTAAATTGGTTTCATCCTCAATCGGATAGGAGAAGAAATGTGACAAGAATAGGATTCAAGATCACATGGTTTGAAGATAAGGATGTAATTGGTTACAGTCGAAGTAGAGGTATTAAATTTTTAGTTTTAGTTTACCTTAATACAATATTAAGTTGGATGATTGTAAATCAATGTAAAGGTTAAACTTCAATAAACCTTATTCTTTGGATATGATACTGTAATCTTTGATCACTTATGATTTTCTGAAAGTTCATTTTATCATTATGAATAATTTAAAACTTTTTACTTTCAAAATTCAAAGAAAATTAGATGTATATACGTCCTTGTATACACGAGATAAGAAGTGATAAATAGGTATATCTTTCTTAAAAAAAAGAGCAAGAAGAATAGATATATGTCTCGTGTATATAAGGGGGTGTTACATTAAGCGTGAGCTTTCTCGCTTAAGCGAGCTCGTGGTTTCCTTTCTTTTCTTTTCACGTTCTTTGCATGGCTCTCGCTTGAGCTTGCAGCCTTCAAGCTTGAGCGTGACTTGTTCCTGCACCAATAAACAAATAATTGCCTAGCGTTTGTACGCTGACTGTCCAGCGTTTGTACGCTGGGTTAGTGAAATTATAAATAAACATAATTTCTTAACTAATTAATGTTTTTAATCATTTTCTTACATAAATTAAACACTTTTGAAATAAATAAATAAAATAAGAATTATTGACAATTTATTAAATAATAAAGCCAAACTAAATAATATTTAATGAATTATGTTAAGTAAAAGGTGAAATAATTAAGTTTTTTCAAGACTTATCAGGGTTCATAGTTCCATATGCATATTTCTCACAACAACATCTAATCTTTCATTATAATGCTTCAATAACCTTAAAGCCACCAAGAAAAACCATTAAATACCAAAAATACATACCTCTTCACCAAGCCCTAATAGAAAACAAAATTGAGAGGAAAGAAGAGGAAGATGACCCAAGCTTAGCTCCAATGTCCAATATATGCCTCATGAATTCTTGAAAATCAATTAATTTTGAGTGAACAAGGTTATAGAGGTTTTTGAGCTTGAGAGGATGAAGAAGAAGAAAAAAAATGCAAGTGAGTAGAGGGAGAAAGGAAGTTGTAGAAAATAAGAAGAGGAGAAGGGAAAATTTAACAAAATTGGGTATTACCCAATGGTTAAAAGGATGCACTGTTTTGCTTTTTCCCTTGGTCAATAAATCCCCATTGTCCAATGGACAAAAGAAAGTAGAAAAAGAGGGAAAAAGTGAACGGTTGAGTAGAGAAGAGAAAATGAGAATTTACATTTTTCTTTAATTCATGCTCATTCATATTCTTGTCGTTTATTAACATATGTTGTGTCTGAATAAATATCTCCTCAATACCAAAAATTATTTTAATCATACCACCATAACCACAATAATTTCCTCAATATTCTAGACCTTTCAAATGTCCAAAATTATTTAATGGATCCCACACCATCTGTTAAATTATTATATTTTAGTAAATTTTAATTTACCAATAAATCATAATCACTGTCTAATTAATTTTCTCATCTATATTGGACCACAAATAATTTATTATCATTATCTAATAATTTCATTTCTCAAAATTGGGGATGTTACACCCGCCCATACTTTCTCTTTTAATTCACACTTTTTCTTAGTATGTTTTGCCCTTCTTCATTTCCTTCAACAAGCTCTCCCACTTTCTCTATTTTTCATTTTTGTGTTCTCTGTATTTTTTTTACTCTTGCTCAAGTCTATTCCTGCTCTCTTGCACTTCACACTTTTTGAAGCAAATTAGTTCTATTTATAGATGATTTTTCCAAAGATCCCGTGGAGAAGGTAACTGGTATAAGTCCATTGGGAGATGATATATTCAAAGTGAAGGATGTTGCAAACGGATAACAAGGTTTCTTCTGTCAGAGAGAGAGAGAGAATTTCTAAGCACGTAGTTGTAGAAGACTTTGAGATATGTGCGAGCATAGGCAAGGTAAAGATAGCATAAGTTTCACAAAGAAGAAAGCTTTTATTCAGAGAATCCCTGAATTTATAAGGCACGAGTGAAAGACTTGACGTTGTTAGAGTATAGTATAGTCTGTCTTGCTTTTTCATTCTTCATTTTGTGGATCTTTGCTTAAACGTGCTCACGAGGATGTTTTCTGACCGTTGAGATTCTTTGAACCAGACTTGTATAGGAACTTTCTTTAAAGAGGATTCTAGGTCTGGAGATTCATAAGATGTTGATGATGAGACAATTTTAAAACGCAAGCTTTTCAGATGTCTTTGCAAGGTCTGGAGGCTTTGAGGCATATGAGAAAGGCAAGATCTGATGTTCAGACTTTGAGATATGAGATAAACTTTTTTTGCTAGGTCTGGTAAATCCTTCAAGTGCAACGATCTTTCTTTTTGAAGGTGAGTTTCCAGACTTCAAGACTTTTCTTATTTTGGATCGAAGGGTCTATGTTGAGACCAGACTTTAAACATTCTTCCAAACTTTTTGATATACATACTCATTCTGTCTTTTGTAATAGAACTCTTATGTTTTCCTAAAATACTTAAACTCACATATCAAATAATAACATGATGTGACTTTATTTAAATTAAAATACGCAATGTTAGTTATCAACAAATCTTTAAGAGAATTCTAAGTCTTCTTGACTCTAACATTTCTATTATAGAATAGGACTAACTAACAAAATAAAAATTTATAAGAAACATTATACCAAGAATTTAAGATCTTTTGTGCAAGCCTAATGCAAGAAGAATTAGTTTTCCTACATTTCAAATTTGAACTCCACAAGCTACAATCAAAAAACTATGCTAATTTAGTGTAACATATTATTATTAGTTATAATTTATTTCAATATATAAGAAAAATATGTCTTTATAAGTCATTGGAGGTGGGATTTATAAAAGAGAACGATCAAATATTCTATAAGAAGAAAGAAAGGATCAAATTCAAGATTGTTCATACAAACATGACGTCATATATTCAAAATAATTCCAGAGTATTTTGATATGATTTTTGTTACACTGGCTTAAAATGTATTTTTTTTCACAGCCAATGGAAAACATAATATAAGTAAAGGTATAAGGGATACCTCAACCCAAGTACAAAGCAACAAAGGTTCCAAAGTGCATATTACAACACGTAGAGAATGATAATGTAAAAAATAGAAAAATTAGAAAGATAAAAGACAAGTTATGGGATCATAGTTCCAATCAAAGAAAGATTTTTTAAAAACCTTTCAATCACGCCCTAAACCAACTCCAACCTTCCATATAGCAAGTTACTATATCTAGTATGCACTGGCGGTCTCAATTTTAAAGTTTTTTGGGTTTCTATGCAGTCATATGCCCCATACGGTGGCCTCGTGTATTATAAAATCTAAATCACTCTACTTTTCTTACTTCCTAAAATAAAAATTCATGTTGTAGAAAATCATCTTGGATTTTTCAAGGAGGCTCTCTTTGAGTCAGTCCAGTTATAACACCCATGAAACACATCATGCGAGACATTGCAGTTGAGATGAGGTGGCCGGTAGTTTCATCTTCAGAACTTCAGAACACACATGCCACATCCGATATAGCAATTCCCCCTAGTTGAATTACTTCTTGTTTGAATTCTATTTTTTATGACTCTCTATGTGAAGGTGGAGATTTTAAGATGGACAAGCTTTGAAAACACCCCATTGCACCCTTCTAGTCTAAACATTTCCCCTGCACCATTGATTGATTTGTATGTAGACTAGGTAAAATATGCACCCTTGAGTTGAACCTCCAATAAAGGGTGTGCTCAATCATTTGGTGGACTTGTATATTGTTTAACTCTTGTAAATATTTGTTAGCTACCAAGGCTTCCCATTCAAGCAAATATCTCCTCCCAGTAATATTCCAAATTGATCCCCCATTGGACCATTCACTCATTCCTTGAACTTTTTTTTTTCATATGAACAAAGTAAAGTCGAAGCAACTATCAAATAGAGAATCCCTAGCCTCCACTCATCCTTCCAAAAATTTACTTTGTAATCCCACCCTAACAAAAGTAGGGTTTAAAGAACCACTTCGTATTCGCTCTTACTCCAAACCTGGAAGTCGTCAACATGTCGTTCCACCCATTGGAACCACGATCCTTTCCCTCCTTGTGACCCCATATTTGCTCCTAATCACTTTCGTTACTAGTTTATATTCGTACGAGATAAATATCCATAACAATTTGAACTAACTATATTAGGTGTAAGGAGAGAGACCAATCATTCATGCATATTCTTCATGATTGTACTCGGGCTTAGGAGGTGTGAGGGTTTTTTATAAGTGAAAATAGTAGACTAATTTCCCTTAGTTGTGGTTCTCATGATTGGATTAAAAAAGAGTCTTCTTGGAAGTGGAAATTTCATGCCAATTTACCTTGGGCAACTCTATTCCCTTTTGCAATATGGTTCTTATGGAGAGATTGGAATAATTTCACATTTGAGAGACGTGGTGCTTCATTCTTAATGTAGATGACTCTTCATCGTGAAACTATGCAAACAACTTGTGGATGGTTAGTTTAGAACGATAATAGATCTTTTGTTGAGGGGTTCTTGATGAACATAAGTGTAGGCTCCATTCTCATGGTATAACTTATGGGTGTCCTTCAAGGATTGAAGATGGTTAAAGATATGCGCTTGAGTGTTGTTTATGCGGAAATGGATTCTAGCTTAGTCATGAACCTCATCAAGAATGAGTGATCTAGAGTTCACCATTGTTTTGACATTTTAAAAGAGATTAAAGAACTCCTTACTTACAAGCCAATCATAGTGTGGATAGGCTTTCTTTACTTGGTCACTTGGTGGCTCAAGGTATTTTTATGTTTGATGTGTGCCTTAACTCTCTTTGAATGAGTGAAGAGGGTAGTAGGGTAATGTTCCTGTGTTCTTTTGCAAGTTTTTTTTTGTAATTAATTAATTCTGTTTGAGGCATTTAGCCCTTCTTTTTCATTAAAAAGGTAGGGTAATTCTTCTTTAGTTTAATTTATAATATATTTATTAACTAATCAAAATTCATCTTAAATATAATTATTAAAGTAATTATTATCAAAATAAATCTATGATTAAATTCTTGTATAAATTTTTTTATATATTAATAATATATTCAAATTACTTTATTTTTTATATTTGAAGAGGAAAGTAATAGTTGTTTCATTCTAATGTAATTAAGTCTATCGTAATAGCAAAGAATACTATGATCTCAAATTTAAATTTAAAAACACCTTATAAATAACGATGGACATGGGGCTAGACTTTAGTATTTGAAAAACATCTGTCGTATAAAAGCGAAGTACATTTGGTGCCCGCAAACAGGATCTGTACTTGTGAGGTGCTATTAAAAGCCAAACAGCATCGCAAGAGTTTGCGTTTAGGTTAGGTTTTGTAAAACACCTTCGAACCCTAATTCCCAAATCTTTCAATCGCCATGGACTTCACCAAGAAGCGTAAAGCCGAAGAGAACGGCGACGCCAATTCTCCCCCGTCACCCGCCACCGATGCCGCCGTTGCCACCACTACCACCGCCTCCCTCTCCTCAGAGGACATCCGCAAGATCCTCAAACCCTTCACACAGGACCAGCTCATCGACCTCCTGCAATCCGCCTCCCTCCGCCACCCCGACGTCCTCGATGCTGTCCGTGCAGTTGCCGACCGTGACTCTACCCTCCGTAAACTTTTCGTCCGTGGCCTCGCCTGCGAGACCACCACCGAAACCCTCCGTGATGTCTTCTCGGTCTTCGGTGATCTCGATGAGGCTATTGTCATCTTTGACAAGACCACAGGTAGGTCCAAAGGCTATGGCTTCGTTGTGTTTCGCCATGTCGATGGTGCCATCCTCGCCCTCAAGGAGCCTAGCAAGAAGATCGATGGTCGCATGACCGTCACCCAGCTTGCAGCCGCTGGCGGACCTGGCACTGGTGGTGACGTGTCTGCCAGAAAGGTCTTCGTAGGAAATGTCCCGTTCGAGTTATCATCGGAGAGACTATTGAGTGAGTTCATGAAATTTGGGGAAATTGAGGAAGGGCCTCTAGGGTTTGATAAATCAAGTGGAAAAACAAGGGGCTTTGCTTTCTTCGTTTATAAAACCGAAGAGGGTGCAAAAGCTTCGTTGGTGGAACCCATGAAAACCATTGAGGGACACCAAGTTATATGCAAATTGGCTGTGGATAATAAGAAAACTAAACCTTTTGGAGTAGATCAGCAGCAACAACACCAACAACAGTCGCAGCATCAGCATCAGCCGCAACAACAACCCTCTTTGCAAGGTCCTATGCTGGGATCACAGTATGGTGGATATGGTAGTGGTGGCGGTGGTGGTTATGGGATGCAGCCTTCAGTTCAACCTTATAGTAATCCGGTTGGGGGTGGTGGTGGTGGTGGTGGTTATGGACATGGAATTGGTGGTGGTTATGGTAATTCGCAGTTTGGTGGGCCTGTTTCTGGTGAATATGGTGCAAGGATGCCGCCGAATTCTGGTGGAGGATACCCTGATGGATCACAGTATGGTTTTCCTCCTCCTCCGCAGCAGGTGCCGATGGTGAGACCTCCTCCACCTGGAGGAATGTATCAAGGCGTGCCACCACCTTATTATTGAGGTAAAACTAAATTTGGTGTTTGGGTTTCAATTGTGATTTGTTGGTCAATTGTGATTTGTTGGTCAATTGTGATTTGTTGGTTATATGTGTTTCCTTCTCTTGGCTTTGGTTGTGTGCTTGTTGTGATTTGAATTTTGCTGGTGGTTTTTATCATTCAATCTTTGTCTGGATGCAGGTTTTGTGTCTCGGTTATTTGATTCAATCTTTTTGTCTGGCATTTTTTTGAAAGCTCATTATTTGCTTGAACGATGTATATTTCTGTTGCATGAACTTGCATTAGATAGTTCTGAAATAAGTGAAGTTTGTTACAGGTTTGCAAATGCATTTTTATGTGTACTTTTGAATGACCCTAACCACTATGTATTTCTTAAATTGGTTAGTGATATGAACTGGGTTTTGATATATTTTGATGAAAGTATGTTTTGTTTTCGTGTTTTTTTATTTTAGTTGGTCTTGATTAATGCAATGCTTATTTAATTTTTGATTGTATTTAACATTACAGTAGTAGTTATTACTTTTGACAGTTCATTGTGCTTTTAAATTTTAATGATTGGTTTGAGATTTGAATAGGTGTTTCATTCAGGTTTGTGATGGCTTCTTGGGCGCTAATGCTTTAAATGGTTGTGCTGATTTCGTGCATGCAGACAATGAAATCTTTGGTTTTGGTTACATGGACTGCTGTAATTTGTTGCTGCCTCACTGCCTCTGCTTCTATGTGTTATGGTTCCGTCTGTGATAGGTGTCAGTTATACATGATTTGGTGTAGTATTTGAATGTAGTATTTATGTGAAATTTCTGTAGAACTTTTTATTCCTACTTTCCTCCTAATTTAGGTTCCTAAATTTTTCGCTATATGCCAACGTGTTTACATTAAATTTTGAAATGCCTCTTATTGTTGTCTATGTTCCTACATGCATATATTTACTCTTATGTGGTTGTTTTGGCGGCTTCAATTTACTTTTAAGTGTTTTCTCCATGTTCTCTGCCTTTGGAAATTGATTAACTTGTTTGTTGTGGAATTCAAAATATAACTTTACGTAGCAATTGCAATGTCATGTTCTTTCAAGACAAATTACCTTTGGTTTTTACATTAAATTTATGATGGGGCTCGTGATATATTATTTGAGTATTTCTTGAAATATCATCTATTTGTTTTATACTAAATTCAGTGTCCAAATGAGTAAAACAGTGAGTAAACCTGTTCAGGCTACTCTTTGTAGACTTTCATATTGTCTTGAAAATGAGATCTACTATTGATTTACCCTGAAAATGATATTTCTTTGAAAAATGCAGACCTTGAAATTGATTAACTTATGAAAATACAGCTCAAAATGCAGCAATCACAGTGCTATGTTTTTTCATGTATAAATGGTAAAGTTTTAGTTTTTATGTTAACTTTATGGTTAGGCAATAGATGAGTATTTGTTTTAAGTGTTAATGAGTAAACCGGTTAAGTTTAGTCTTTAGAGGCTTACTCATCGTCTTTAAGATGAGATATGTTATTGATTTTTCCTCCGGTGGATGTCTGTCTTCTGCTTTGAAATATGCAAGACGTGAAAGTGATGACTTGTTTGTTGCCGAAATCAGCGTGTAAACTTAATGTAGCAATTGCAATCCCTTGTTTTTCTAAATGGTAAAGTTTTATATTCTACGGTAAATTTATTAATGGTAAGTTTTAATCCTATATACAAGCCAACCCTCTTTTAAAAGAAGACCAAAGTACGATAAGGGGAAGAAAACATGCATTAATTCTTTCTATCTCAAGTTCAAAGTAGGATATGAATGTTAAGTAAAACAGAATTATTGTGTTTGGTATTTGCTGTCTTTCATAGTGATGTCCTTGAATTCATGATGTCAATTGTTTGGGTTCTGGAGGAGAGAAATATTTTCAAGGGAATAAGCAACTTGTGTTGCAATAGTTATGTGTTTCTCTTGTTGATTTTTTTAACTTGTCATTCGTCATCCTTTTGGGCCAAATGAAATTTGTTGGTTTGTTTGTTTGTTTCCACTGAACGTGTCTATTATTTTTTCTTATTTCTGATGACCTTGTATCAAACCTTGTGAATGTCCATATTTTGTGCTTTTCCCAATGTTTTTGGAGGTGGTTCTGTTCGTTTCGTTCAGCCAATACCGTGTTGCTGTAGTCTGTCAGTTAGGGCTTTTGGAAGCCGTTTTGGTTTCGAAATGTTCATTGAAGGAGCCAACCTATTTTATGTATGATAGTCTAAAGTGAGACAATTACTTTGTAATAATTAAATAATGAAATACTAATGCTGCTCTTAGGAGAAGTTTATGGGACCGATGGTTTGATAGAAGTATACGAATGCTGCTCTTTTGGTTTGTTTTTTCCCTCTCGACATCGTTTAAAATAAATAGATTACATAGTATTACGAATGCTGAGTGGTAAATAAAATTTGTAGTTCTGTGCTACAAATTGATAGGAAGTCTATATGCGCATTCAGTTGTAAATGAAATATCTAGAGAATTTTTGCATGGCACCACATGTTGATTGTAATAACTTGGAATAAGCACTTCAATAAGTAGATGCCAGCTCGTCGCTCAAAGTCAAGATTGAGAAAGTTGTGTTATGGATAGTTTGGATGAAACCTTAACAATGGAATCTCCTCGATGCTTTTATATTAACAGTGATAAGAGTGGAGGGAGTGGGACCAAAATTGATACCATTCATAAGGCAACGGGTAGCGATTGATATATGCACTGCAATAGTATGGAATAGTTCACAGGTTTTATTTTAGTTAAGTTCTATTATATCTTAGAATTGTAGTTATATTGGAAATGGAGTTTGGAAGTGTATATTGGTTCTAAAATAGGATGGAGTTAAGGAGAAAATTGTATTTGTAAGTAGTGTTTAGTAGGAGATATGATTTTTAGTAATTTTTCCAGAAATGTAAATTGATTTCTTTGTTTGTTTATTAGCTAGTATTTTCCGGTAAGTGATATCTTTTTTATTCTCATATTTGGTGTGAAAAAAATTACTTAGTAAGGTTGTATGTTTGGATATGAGTGAGGGGTAGTTTTATATTTAATTATTATGATTTCTGAAAAAAAAAATTATCCACCTAAATAGGTGAGTACGTATGAAAGGCGATTATACTTCTTACGGGAATTAAGATGGATGGTGGTGCCACGTAAATAAGTAGTTTGTTTGTCAAAACAAGTAGCTTCGTTTTGAAAGGAAATAATGGGAAGTAAAATCATTCTGCCTTAATTATGATGAATCTCGTGGAATTTTGGTTTTAACCCCAGGGTGTAAAATTATTCTAGCTAAATATGTTGGAACTAGAGCTTTCCTAACATGCATTCTGAATCGTATTTCGAATATGTTATATTTTATGGAATCATGAAATGTGCTGTTTTTAACTCTTAAACCATAATTGGTTAATGTCACCTGATTCCATTTATCCACATATTTTTAAAATATTTTACGTTCTGATTGTATATGATTTTTTTTATCATGGATAATGTATTACTTTTACAAATTGATAGACCATAATAACGAAAATTTGTTTCAGGGGACATAACTAGTTCTTTAGGAAAAGTTTGTTCTCTCATCATAATTCTCAATTAACAACTCAACTTCAGACTCCGATGTTAAAATCAAGGGAAGCCAAATTGTTAAATGGAGGGGTTTTTTTGCTACTTTGGGTACATTTTTAAAAAATAAGTTTAGGGTAGATTTAGAAGTATTTCTTTGTCTGGGGTAAAAAACGTCATTTTAGCTTTTATGTTGTGTATTTCCGAAAGGCGTTACCTGTTGTTTCGTATGTGCATAAAACGCAATCACTGCATGGGTTCCACGTGGCGCTCATGCAATGTTTCGTAGTTTTAGAGGATGTATTCATGTGTTTTACGTAGGGCCATAAGACGAAATATTAGTGCCATTACATCTTTTGAAGGTGCGTTTTGTAGGTGGTGTCAGTTGACCACCTTTACGCATACTTGACATACAAAATCTATAGGGATGTGTCACGTGTCATCGAGGGGCTTTTTTAACCGAGTGTGGTCCTTACCCATTTCACATTATCAGTTTTTACTCTTAACTGAGCGATTTGATATAAGACACAACCCTATCTTTTGTGTCACATGGCTTTTAATTAGCACCAAAAACCAACTCCAAGCCTACAAGGTCTCACTATCAACTATAGCAAATGCGACCGGAATAACCAAGTTATTTCCGTCTTGTATTGTTGCTATCAACAAAGTGTGTTTATACTTTCCGTATAAAAATGTGTCATCAACTTGAAGTATGAGTTTGCAAAATGTGAATGCATCAACACATGGTTTAAATGCTAAAACACCCGCTTAAATGTACGAAATCGTGCATCGACCTTAGTGCCAACAAAAAATCCAGTCGTCACCAATTCATACGCAGAACCCCAGAAACCATTGCGTATATGGTTAAGTTAGCGCGACAATAAACAATATGATTCATCCCAGTCTCCGAACACCTTAACAATTGTCTTTTGCTTTGCCTTCCATGTCTTACTATATGAGCATTTATAACCAACCTGACTACTTATCCGCTCTTGTATCAACGAAATAGAGATTGACGGATCTTGGTTAACCATCCCTGCACATAACATCACCAAACAGAATAATTATCAATGATAAAACCACTTAAATCATATGATTATACATAAAGTGCACACACCAATCTATAATGCATGAACAGATAAACTGCGTCCAATTTGGCATGATCTTGAGAAAGTCTTATGTTCACACAAGTATGAGACCCTCTCCACTTACTAACCACCCATGAATTTCTCTTTTTTGACAACATTGCCTTCATTCTCCATGAACAACCACTAATTTGGTTCGGACACCTTATAGTAAAATATGTTGGCTTTGATTCAACCATAATATAAGTTTGATGGACCTTCATCGAATATTGTTTCAATGTAATTTGAATCGTATTTTTTGAGCTAAATTTCAACCCAACATTCAGTTCATCCCCAACTTCCCATTCAGAGTGGTCATCAAACTCTGCCACATCACTATCCGTATCTGGGTGGTCTAAATTTACATTACTATAAAATGGTGAAGAACTCCAAAATGCTGGACTGCTCAACCCTATAGTGCAAATGATCTGTTAAGTGTGTTAGGCGTATTGTTTAGTTTTCAAATAACTAGTGACTAGTCAATATATATTACTAACGAGGTACGGATGGACCAAGGCCACGTGCATTTCCTAAACTTGTGGTTTCCGTGATCGAATCAAAGTCACCTTCAACATCAGTGTCTACATCGCTATTAGTGTCAACATCAAAGTCACCATTACTTTCAAACTCAAGTTCGACATTCAAATCCGAATCATCTTCATCTTCAGCAACTAGACCATGAATTATTTCATTTTCAACTCAACAAAAATAACATGACATTTATTATATCAGAATCGAAAACAACAAAAGGTAATAACCTAAACTAAACATATTTACTTGCACCTTGTGTTAGACATTGTGAAGGGCCTTTTGCCTGAAGCAATGAACACACCCCAATATCAACAAAAACCTCGACTACAACCATGTCAGATTGTTTTTCAAAAAGGCGTAATAACACATCAAGCTCTTCATCATCGTTTATTTGAAAATTTGAAAATTTATTTATTTTTTCCGATCAATAACTACCCTACTGGTTAGTTGACTAATTGTCATATTATCTTGTAGCTTCAACTTACGTGAAATCTTGTTTTAACTCCTCCAAAGTAATACCATGTCTAATTTGCATTAACTTTGTATCCCCTTCAAAAGTATAACCTTTTATACCTTCATATTTTCGCCCATTCGTATAAAGAATCATCATGATTTGCGGTCTCATATATTAAATGCAATATATTTTTGCACGTAATTTACCTTTCTCAAATTTGCTCTAACTAATACACGAAGTATCCCTCTGAATATATAGAAAGCATTTCGTATTTTAATGTAACGAATTGCCATGTGTCACTATTTCATTGGTCTGTATTTCGTATGTGTCTGGTGCAGGGCTATTACGTCTCCTAGAAATGCGTAATAGGTGTTGGTCAACTCGCGTAGCTTCAAGAGACGAAATCCCCTTAACATTACGTCTTTTGATGATGCGTAAACCCTTGCTTTACTTATTCTAGAACAACGACACCCATTCATGCACGCCACGTGGAAGCCATGTAGGTGTTACGTTGATTGGAACTACGAAACATACATTTCGTCTTTTAAAAATACGTAATGTAAAATCGGATTTGACAGATCCGACCCCAGACATATAAATATTTCTAAAACTACCCTGAACTTAAATTTTTTTTAAAAATGTATCCCACGGTAGAAAAAACCCTTAAATGGAGTCCCAGTCAAATTTTAGCAAGCAAACTCTTGGAACTTGTGCTGATAAACAAGGACTTCAGCTTAGAAGAATCCACAGCCACATTTGCTCTTTTAGTTATTATTTCCAAATTCCTACGCAGACTTTCTTTCACTAAATTCTTAATTAATCTCTTTCCTTCTTTTGTATCTCCTTGATTTTCAAGTGACCTCTTTGCAGTTGTTGGAGTTTGTGGGCCTGAATGTGGTCCCAGTTTTATTTGCCTGCTTTCATCCTTAAACCATTGCAATATTCTCATTGCTCTCTTTTGAACTAAAGGACTCCCTAATAAAGCCACCTCAAGAAGTGTAGGGACAATCCTTGCTTGTACCATTTTATTTCTTTGTGATGAGCTATGATGAGCTAGAATCATCAAAATATAAGCTGACAACTCCTGGCACTTGGGTTTATCTTCCCATGATAAGGTTTCAATCATGCACTGTGGCACCATTGAGCTGTTCTCTATTGCTTTCTTCCCTATCAAAGTCACCACCAAGTTGCCAAGAGTGGTAAGTGCTTTCTCTGATACTTCTCTCATCAAAGACAGCTCCAAGAGGATAGGTACCACCCCATTTGATATCAATGGCCCTGCATTCTGTAACACAGCTGAGATGTTGGACAGGGCTACCAAACATGATTGTTTGGTATCAAAGCTTGAGCATGTCTTGAGAATGTCTATGAGAAACTGGATCAAGTGTAATGAAGCCTGAGGGAATTGAGTGTTTGCTATAGATGACAATGAAGCCAGCAAGTCTGCATAGTCACTTGTTGATTCATCTTCAATGACAATTTTCTTAGGTAGCTTAGATAATATTCCTGCCTCCACTATCAAAGCCTTGTTCCTTTTAAAAAAAGGTAGAGTATCAGTTCCTGATATATTATAAGCAAAAGAAGCAAAACATGTCTCAAGTCAGTCAATGTTAAATTTTGAACAAAAGTTTGATGCATTGTTAATATTAAGATGAATTAGCTAATAAATAATTCAACTCTTTACTAGAATCATCATCCCACATTCTTCAATCCTCTTTTATTATTCCTTTGTTTTCCTTATGATGGGAATGATGAAATTTGTGTATAAATATCTGTTACCAAGAGGTTCTAAGTTCCAAGCTAACCAAATTAAATATATTTCTCCTCTATTATTTTTTATCTGTCGTGATTTGAAAAAAAAATTGTTATTTTTTATTTGCCATTTTAGGAGTTTAAGAAAATATTTAAAACATACTTATTAAAGAGAATATATTAATATACTAATTTCTATAAAAAGACATGGTAACATTTTAAATTTATTTCTATTTAAATTTAAATTCTACTTTAATGTTAATGGTAGTATTTTTCTGAAGAATGGAAAAATATGGGTAAAGACATTAATGTTGCGTTTAGTTCATAAGTTTTCTTAAAAAAATAGAAAATTATTCTTAGAAAAATTAAAAAAATAGAAAAACTGTTTATTTATAAATTATTTAAATTTTTTTATAGAAAAATAGAAAACTGATTTTCTATTTTTTAAGAAAATCAGAAAACTCTTTTAAAAGGTTTTTTAAGAAAAGTAAAAAAATAAAAAATGCGGTAACTGAATTATAAGATAAGGTAATTGAATTACAAGATAAGGTAACTGAATTATAAGATAAAACTGCTGTAACCAAATGAGAATATGAAACAAACAGCTACTAATTCGAAAAGTTCTACTGTTACTATTTTGAAATGTATTAAAATACAAACTCATTTGCTTTCATTTTAATATAACTTTAAATTTTGGTCACAATTTTTATGTGATGCATATACTATACAACATTGTCATAAATAATATACATATATATAAGATATATCTCAATTAATTTGAATTAAAGAATGTTTGAAAAACATTTTGGAAAACTGAGTGCACTTGAATAACTTTTTTAGTTTTCTAGTTTTCCAAATTGAAAAACTGTCACATTATCTAAATGAGTTTTTGAAAATTTTCTAGCTATTCTAGAAAATGAAAATTTTGGAAAACAAGCGAAAAACTTTTCCCAGAAAATTAAAATAATTTTTTGTAACTAAACGCAGCCTAAATATTTCTAGGTAGGTGAGTTTTGTCTTACAAATAAAACCATAAAAAATATTTTTTTTTATCTTATAAATAGAAAAGGATAGAGCATTACTCATTTTCTTATTATACTATTACCCTTTAAATAAAAGACTACGAAGAAAATGTTAAATAGAGAAGAACAATAGAATTAGGAAATTAGATGGTGCAATTCTATATTCCAAAATCATTTAATAATTTTTGTGTTTTTTTTTAAATTGTGTTAGATAAAAAAGAATGATAAAAGTAACTAAATATGAATGAAGCGAACGGGAATCAATTGAAGATGTATTGGGGGATGAATGTTAACAAAAGACTTCAAAAGTTGTTTTAGAGATAAGGAATCTGGGCAACTGCCTCGTATTTTACAATATTTAATTGATTAATTTAATGACAAAATATCAGTACACATTTTTAAAAAAAGAAAAAGAAAAAGAAATGTAGCTCCAATAAGAAAGAGCTTTGTCTCCTTGTACTCTTGTAGGTCATCCTACAACCCGGCAAATTATTTGACACGGTTCACATTTTGATTATTTAATTCTAAGTTGGTTTATTCCAACTAATCTTAGCAATGTATGGAGGTGACAGTGAGATTTGGGTAAATATGTTCTAGAAGGTATTGGCTAATTTGCTTCTGTAGATTTAACTCTTCTGTCAATTAGACTCCAGAAATGGTCCCTCTAAGGATAGTTTACTGTAGATTCAACAACCTTATCCTTGCTCCCAAAGGTCAAATTAATGTGCTGATGCCCATTGAGCCATTGACCAATTTCTTGTATAAAATATGATCACATTTTTGTTTGAAAATTCATTTCAGGATCATAATATATCAGTTGTTTCTAATTGACGTAAGAGTTGCATTGCCATTATAAAAGTTGTAGGAAGCTAACTAAGAGGATGTTTGGTTGGTTTCAACTAAATAGAACTTTATTGAGTTGAAGAGAAAAATTAATCTGACAGTCAAACGACTGTCTCCAACAGTAATAAAAGATTAATATTGACTTTTAAATTTTTTTATTTTTATAGCTTCGTTTTCCCAACTATAAACCAAGCACATGTGACAAAACAAACTTCAGGATTAAGAGAATTAAGTTATTAATATGAATCATATCATATTGAGTAAAGGGGTTGAATATGGTACTAAATCATACGATTCTCCAACCTAAAATAATCATTTGAGTTTAACTTTCTTCTTCTGATTAATTCTCATATTAATTGATCGATATTAAATTTTTTCTTAAAACTGATAGTGAGTCATCTGCAGTTGCAGATATTATTACAAACTTTATATTCTTAATGTTCGGTCATTGGTTAAATATATAACTTTTGTTTTTACTTTTTTTCCACACTAGTTTTGTAACATTTTATTATCATTTTGTAAAAAGAAAGAAAGTTGCCTGAGATAAATATTATTTTACAAAGTCGAGGAACGAGTGATTTTAAAAATCTTTTTAATTACTATATTTCATGGATGAATTTGAAGGTGTGTTAGCCATTATTTCTGCTAAAATGATTGTTACTATAGACAGCTCTTAGCTTAAAACACAAAACATTATACAGGCAAAAAACAGAGGAAAGTAAGAACATAAGAATTATGAAGCTAACCAGTAATTTCCATTAGCTATGTGGATCAACGCCTTCAATCCAAGTCGCCGGCGACTATCCATGTCGGAAACCGCCATTGATACCAAAACGGGCACCACCCCAAGTTCAATTATCAACCCTCTGACCTTTCCATCTTGTTCAGCCAACCTTTCTATCACTTTTGCTGCCACCTCTTTCTCTCCCCAGCTTCCAAAGTGAAGCTTCTTAACACACCTTTGCAACACCATCACACACTCCTCCTTTTCACTCCTATGCTTCTCCATTGTCTTTCTTGCTCTGTTCCTATACATGACTCGAACAAGAAAATGAAGAGGATGAGGTGTTGGGACACACAAGGAGACACAGAGAGGGACAATAAAGGATAGAAAGGACAATCAGAAGAAGAGAGGCCTGTGAACTTATGAAACAGGGGAATGACAGAGCGCGATGCATGCAGAGAAACATTTATCTTGCATTTTACTCCAATGCTCTACATATTTATCCACAAATTTTAACCCAATTATAAAAACTATTCATTAATCTCCAACAAAATCCGATACAGCTAGTGTACAGTGTATAGTACATAGTGTTTTAAACTGTAGTTGTTGCGATGTTAAAAACTGGGATATGGTAGCTGTAATTGAAGTTGCATACCACAGGAGATTTATTAAGCATGTTGTGAGTTTTTGTGTATATATAAAAAATTTGTTAGTAAATATAAGATTTATTTTAAAATATAAATTTTTATCTTTTAACCACAAAACATCATAAAACTAGAAAATAGAGTAAACCAAGAAAGAGAATGTCTTTGTAAGTAATTTTAATTAGTGAAAACTTTTACATAAGAATAAACCCTAAATTAAAACAAAATATACAAAATGTTAACTAGTGAACCCTGGAGGAAAAAAGAGTAAACCCTAATTTCCTGTAAAAAAGAGAAAAAAGAGTCACATTATTTTTGTAAGTAATTTTAACTAGCAAAAACTTTTATAAATAATGTCTTTGTGGACATCAACGACTCCATTATCTCTTCTTAAAAGTTGGCTACCCATCATTAGCTACATAAAATTCATGAAATACTAAACGTATATTTTAATTTGAAACTTGATTAGTTTAAGTAAACGGGTATTTTAATTCGTAAAAATATAAACTAGCATCACTTGATTGGTTTAACTACAAATATCCTAATCATATAGAGCATATTTCTAGTTAAACCAATAAAGTGGTGTTAGTTTATCTTAAAATGCATATTTATCATCACTTGATTATTTGTTATTTAAAAAAAAAAACTTACAAATTGATTGTTAATGAGATTTTCACATTAGTAATAAAATTCTAGCTTGAATTATAGGAAGATACAATTATGATGTTTATTATTCTGATTCATCTTACCATATAGTTAGAACAAAATAAGGAGCAAAATTAACAAATTCTCAATCTTAATAAATTGGGTTATCATTTCACTTCATTTAGAAGACAATAATATAGACTATTTAAGTTAGATTCTGTATGAAGCATTTCTTAGCTATATTTTTTTCTCAAATTTTCTTTTTGAAAAAAAGTTGAACTTTTGGTTTTAGCCAGAGGGAATTCCAAATTATTAAACAAGCTTAATTTCTCTTAAAATAAAACATTTCCATTTGGTTTTAAAGTTTTTTCTAAGTTAAATAAAATGATAATCTGCATAAGAAAGCTACGCTGGACACTAGAATGATGAACTCAGATAAATTATCTGTCCCATGTTCAAGGGAAGGAGTTGTAGAAAAGGCTTTGAAGACATGAACACATTCTAAATATTATCAAACTTAAAACTGCAAGTACTTTGCAATACACATATATTTAACTTTGTCTCACAATAAATCCTCCCTATCACCCAGTAAATATAGATGCTATTGGATCATTCTTTACCATGTCCAACAAAAACAAAGCACGAGACTTCAGCATAGGCATTACCACCTAACAGCACAAACCTCCAATTGGTCCCCACACACATCACAGTAACAACAGGTTCAACATAAGCCCATTTGGGAGTCCACTTAAGTAACATAATTTTTTGCCTGCAGAAATAAAAGGAAAATCCAGCTTTGCAGATATGAGAAATGTTAACAACTTCTAACAAATTCTTTCTAACACACCCTACTATATGGTAAATTTCATGTGGTTCCCACTAGATGATGCAAGTCTCTTATTTAATTTAAGGTTTTGTTAACGTAAGCTTTAGGAGCTGAGTATAAATCACTTAAATTATAACTTTTTATTGGGATAAATTCAATTATTCCATCACAAAATCAAAATTACAGTAAACATATTCATTCCCAGCAAAAGATTATCACTATGAGTGTCTTAAGCTCAGCTCTAAAACCTGAGGTTAACAAAACTCTTTTATTTAATGAGTCTCATTTATTATTTAGCAAGACTTGCATCATTTCGCCCCATATACCAGAAAATGTGTTAGAAATATGGCGTTGCTAACATTCCTCAAAAGCAAAAGTGCTAACAACACACTCTAAGCAATATTTTCTGTCAGCAAGAACAAGATCCATGGTTGCATGAGGCAGTAGATGTTTCAATAAAGCATAATCTTCTCCTCTTGCTTGGGTGAGATGTTCTGAGTGAGAATTCCAGTGAGCTAGAAGCCTTATCCAATACAGAACATAGTGCCTGGTGAACAGTACTAGCAAGAGCTTGGCATGCCTCAACATTAACCTTGTCCCCTTTGTAACATGTAAAGACAAACACATTCTTCATTCTTCCTGCCAAAGTTGAAATTTCAGCCCTCACTAGATGTAATTGAAGGGCATCAAGGGTCTGCCTTAAATCAGATAGTATCTCAGCTCTAAAATCACAGCAAATAGTTGCACTGTAAGACATGGATCCATCTCCTCCTTCATCATCGCATGGTTCAACTTTCACTTCATCAGCATCCATAGGGATCAGCAAGCCTTTACTTGCTTCCACTGCATTTTTCTTCAGTTCCTTCACTTGGCTAATAACTTCAGCCAGTAAAGTGGCTTTGTCCATCTGAAGAGTAACAATTGACCCACAAAATCAAAGTCAACACAGTTTAGCAAATGTTTTATTGAATGGAAAAGGTGAGGATATATAATAATCATAAATATTAAAAAGTAACATCAATTTTGTGGTCAGAGACCAAAATATACTTCTAAACTACTCCAAAAGCCCCATATTATTTCTTTATAATAAGGACAGTATCCTTATGATTTAATTAGTGCTAATGGTAATGGTTATCACCTCATCTAGCTAGCAACTTGACTTCAAGCTAAATCTTGTTAGCTCATTCATCCCTTGATAATTGTGACTTGAATCATTTTTAACTCCTTCACAGGAGAGGTTGAACCCAACAATTGAGTTAATTATTTTAAGGTGGAGATTATACTAAGGGAATGCTGAGGAATAAGGAATACAACACATGGAGTTAAAGTTTAATCTGTTCTGATTAATCAATGCTTAAAATAAATATAATGGTTTGTCATGTTTCACATCACCATTATCAGTTAGCCAATAAACAGAAGATGACTGTACAACCAAACATGAAAAAACATGCAAACCACATAATACCACAAAGAACCTGACCCTGTCAAGCCACCAAGAACAACAGCTGGCGCGTCTAGAACAACACTTGATACTAATATTTTAATCAATCTGATTCTAGAGATAACATTTATGCTCTAATTTTTTTCTTCTTTAGACAAAGACCTTCGTGTCAAAATTGACATTCTATGGTGCTTCCTTAGCTATTTTTTTTTAAAAAAATATTTTTCTTTTATAAGTATACCTTAACTCAATCCAATCAAAACCAGTTACTTTTATTAATAATAATAATAATAATAATAATAATAATAATAATAATAAAAAGAAACTATATTTGGAAACCCTGCACAATTAAATGTAATAAAAGTTTATCTATCCTATACAAAGTTACATAGAGATAAAAAAAATTATTTAAAAACCTCATTAATTCTAAGTCTTTTTTATTTAATTTTTAATAAAAAATTTCTATTTTAGATTTTTTATCATATACAAAAAGATTATACATGTTAGATAACATAAATAAACACAACTACAATAATCCACGGTCTGCAATATTGCTAGTGATGTGGCGGCACGACTAAAATAACAAGAAGTCACATTATAGACTATTCCACATTACATAATCAAGTGATGCATCTTGGTAGTTGACTCTAGCAACTCTCATACCTAGTTGACCAAACAAGGACAACAATGATTCAATCAAAAGCCCATAATTTAATTGCAATAATTACAGTAATATGCTAAAAATCTCAAAACTTGTGGTGTTTATTTAGTATGCAACAGACTCTGAGCTCCATTCTTTTTTAACAAATTATCATACAGCTTGAAAGGGAAATGTACATTAATTCACAGCCATGAGTATTACGACATAAATGAAAACAAAATTACCATAATTGAGCATTGTGCATAAAACTAGAATTCTGTTTCTATCTGAAAAGTCAGAATTTTTAAAGTCTAGTAGCATTGATTGATAACTTAATATATGCTTTACCTTAGCCAAAATCTTTTATTCTCAGCTCTGCCTCATAGGATAGCTTGTGTTGTCTTCCTTTAAACTAAAATTGGTTCACCTAACAACCAAAAGTATAATCGTTTCTCGCCTAGTTTCAACCCCCCAACAAATCTATTACTTCCTTCCTTCTCTTATCACCAAACAGATTAAGCATTTTATTAAAACATTGTCATATCTCTTGGTTCTTACGTAACTAACAAATTTTAGAAATGTTATTTCAGTAATTCCATCATGACCATAATCTTTAAGCTACAACAATTACATAAATGTCATATTAGATGCACATGCTGAACCAATTATACAATCAAAGTGAAACCATAAAACATAAAAACCAAAATGGTTCATTGCCCTTATAAAGCATGCATAACAAAAGAACAAGTTTCCAATAAAAGGAAAAGAAAGGAGTATGTTACTTCTACATTTGAGTTTGTCTGCGACATCTCTGGCTTACACCATTATAAAAATTAGAATTAGAACACGAGAATCTTTTTGGGTTTATTTTTCATTTTTATTAATACATGTTTGATTGAAGTGCCGAAATCCAAAAATATTTGTTTTAAAGGGTTAACACTCATACGAAAGTATTGTTCATGAATAGAACTTGATTAATGCCCAAGGAGATCATAATATAGCCTTTCCCTAACATTTTGGAGCAAGTACAATTAGATTTCAACATCTCAATTGAACATGTACTAGTAAAAAAATAAATAGTAAAACCCAAGAAAGTTCTCTAGTTCTTATAATTTTCATATTGGTTTAAGCAACAAATGTAAATGTAATGGTTTAAGCACAAATGAAGAAGTTCAGCAGAAATGGAAAAAAAGTAAAAACATACCTTTTCAGTGGAGGGAACAAGACCACGTAGTGTTGCAAGATGACCATTTATTCTCTCCCTCCTCCTCCTTTCAGCTTCACTATGACTCTTCAAAGCAGCCAAAGCTTTGGCATCAGAAACCTCGTTCTTCCCTACCTTTGCAGATGCAAGGCACTTCACCAACTCACCCTTCTCACTCTCAAAAACCAACGAATGTGGTGATGCCAACCCACCATTATTGGACAACCTCGGAATATCAGAGGCAGAAGAAGAGTTATTGTCATAAAGGGAGTAAACCATAGTAATAAAAAAAAACCTTGTATGTGGTAGAGCTAGGTAGCTACACAAGAAACAGAAGAAGGAAACCAGGTGGACGAGTTGGAGGGGCAGACCAAAAAGAGAGCTTTTGGAAATGAAATTTAGTGCTTTGTGAAACTTTTGCTATGCTGCTTTGTTTGTTGATTTTGTTGGTCATAACTTCCATCACGCAGGGGAAGAAGCTTGAGAGGCTTAAGCGGAGGATCAGTGTGAAAACATCCACATTTTCTTCTTCATGTTTATGAACTCAATCATGTTATAGGTGGGAAAAGATCAAAGGGGTGAAGAATTTTGGATCAGACTTCAGTGTAACTTGACTCTGACTTGGGTTTCAGTGAGAGTATTCAGAAGGGACAAGACAAACAAGGTTGTGATATGATTGAATCACAAAAGGAAATCACCCCCTATCATCTTGTTCTTTAGCTGATATATAATGTAATTTATGGAGGAGAACATTGATATACTGTTAGTGTTGACTATATCAATAGCCATATATTATACACAGAAACCTTATTTATACAATGATTTTGTAAAAAATGAGTTCATCATTATATATAGAATTAGAAACTTTACATATACAATGATTTTGTTAAAAAAAAGTTGAGAGGAATAACAAGAAGAAAAATACCATAAAATATAAGAAAAAAAAAGTTATCTCAATTTTTTTATATTTGTGTAATTAATGATAATTGATGGATAGTTATTTAAAATTTTATAATATGTTTAAAGAAAGTTATTTGATATTCAACGATGCATTACTATGTCATTATTTGAACGAAATTGACGATAAATATATATGAAAGTTATATAACTTTTGTGTGTAATATTATTTTATAATGTTTTGTGTATAATATTTTATAAATAATACAACTCAATTATAATGTTTGTTTAAACTTATTTTTAAAACTTTAAACAAACACATCAGCATTTAAAATAAGTACTTTTTTAAATTAAAAAAATACTTATATTTTAAAATAAGTTTAAACAAACGAGCCCAATATAAATTCCCAGCTTTTAAAAAATGATTTGAATTTAAAAAATTATTTTAAAAAATTTATGACTTTTTGAAAACTATAAATTTTTTTTATCTATCGCTTAATTATCATTTTTATTTTTTAATTTTATTTAAAAATCATAAATCATAAGCTATAAATCATTTATGATAAGTTATAATAAATCATAAAAGTGTTGCTTCAGAATTCTTAGCAGAAATGGAAACCAATATACGGTTTTAATATATATATTTTTTGTTTTCTTTTCTTGTTGCTTTGGATTTAGAGGCGTGCAAGGCTGAAATTATATCCTTCTGGTACTTTGATTAATTTATAACAAATTAAGTTAATGGAGTCCGGCTTGAAAACAATATTTTTTGTGGGGTGGTGGGTGTTGGATGGTTAAAGTCGTGTTGCTTCGTCGCAACTTCGTGGCTGATGTGTAGATATATTTTGAATTTGTAAATTAAAATATAAGACCAATTATTTATTAGAAAAATTTTTATAAAGAGAATTAAAGGTAACAAATACTCATATTATGTGCCTGAATGTAACATCTAGGATTCCAACAGTTAGATACGTAAAGTTTATTTTCAAAGATTTTACTTAAACAATATAAAACCACTTATTATTTAGACCAATTTTCATTAATCTCTTATTACAACTTTAGTATCGAATATATATGCATATATATATATATATATATATATATATATATATATATATATATATATATGGTTCTTTGATAAATTAATGTAATCCCTTAGTTCTAAATTTAAATATGATTTTACCTCCCAGTGTGAGATGGATAGGGTTAGCGCCACGCGCAAATTACATTGGGATGACATTGTTGACCATGTCGGTAGTAGTGTTATGTTTCTAAGTGACTCCTCACTCATATTCATTCACTTTTTGTCCTAAAGCAATGAAAAACTAGTACTCAAAACAGAAGAGGAACGAAGTGGCTACCTGGTGTAATGCGGCGAGCAGTTCTTTTTGTACGAGTCAGAACTTTAAAGATGACATCAGGCTAGAATTTGCAAGATCGGAGCAACGTTTCAGTCTGGGTAGCAAGGTGCCTTCGTTGTGTAAGTGAGCCTCCTTTTATAGGCAAGGTTGGGGTAGTCATGCGAGAGTGTTAAAGGGTCGCGTCATTTTACATGTTTGATAGGCCCATAGAGGGGTTGCGTCGCTTCGCAAGCCGTCTGACAGGCCAATTGGAGCAAATCGTCACAAACCAACTGACGCATGTCGCATGTCCAAACACTCCTAATGTTGATGTAATACGTTAAGACCGGCGCCAATTTTAAAAGTCATGCCTATTAAAAGGTGTCACACCGGCTGAGACCCACAAACATTCTTTGTTCATCATTCCATCATTGGACTATAACTTAGCCTGTTGAAGTAACCTTAAGGTCACTCCAACAAGCTATGAAGAAAATGATTTGGTTCGCATACCGACCTTGATCCTAGACACTAGATCATTACCAAATAGAGAAAATATGCCCCGCGTAAGGCACAAAATAGTACCAAAGAACCCTGGTAGGTACCTTCTCCTAATGACTAGAATCCCTGTCCTGGCGAGTCCAGTCATCTGCTGGGGGTACATCGATACCAACCAACAAAGGGTGTTAGGAATATCTGTGCAAGTGTTAGTTCTTCCTGTGATATACGGATTCGTACCAACACAACGCCATGTAGGACTCAACTGCTACCCACCTCTATAAATACTCCTCATACATGACTCATTAAGGTATGTGAAATACTCTGACCTACGCTTAAGTTGCGGTGTTAACTACCTAGACTAACTTGAGCATCAGAGTGATTTTATAGGTGACACCTCATCTTGCCCATTAACGCGTAAGGTTTGTGCAATAACTAGAGACTAGATACAGAGACTCCTGATTCACTACTGGACAGGAGAGATAATACCAGATTCCCATTGGACGGTGTAATGTGTAAGAGAGCGCTAAGGCCGGTAAAGACACCGGTAGTATTATCCTCTGACAACAACCAACCTAGTGTAACTAAACTAAGTTAGAGCCATAAGCATATGACCAAAACTTGTAACAAACTAACCAATATCTCAATTAACTACTAATTAACTAAGAGCTAGGTTGAGTGGTTGAGTTGGAGGTTGCTTTGTTATTATATGTGATGGATAAGGTATTAACCTACTTAATAAGTATGAGGTTGAGTATAGAGAATTACCTTTCAAAATTACGCAGATGATTATTATGTATAGTATTATAATTATACTCACCCCATAATGCAACCTTTTAATTTATTTTATATATTTGCATAACTAGTATACATTTTAATTAAAGTTTTTAATTTTATAATAATTTGATTTTATTATTGACACTGAATATATTATGTGTTTGAAATTGATATCTTACTATATTTATTATTTTGAATTTTATTAAATATTTTACTTTTTATGACATATAAGAATGATATGAAATAACGATTTCATTTAACTAAACTGTAGCAATCGATCCAAATATGAGTGTTTATGTATCATCTAGAGGGTTTGAGGATGATGATTTACTTACCTATTGAAATACAGGTAATTTTCAAAAATATGGGTATAAAGAGGTGAACTGGTAGTTGTCGGGTTGTAAGGGCCGACATGGTGACTAGTTCTCAAGAGATGTTATATGTTTAAGTTTTACATCAGTCTAGTGGGGATCCGGTATTATATCTCTATTCTAGTGGGAAAATAAAGGTCTTAAAGTGATTCCTCGTACCAAAATCACCAACCTTACACGTTGTGGGGCGAAAAGAGGTGTCACCTATAAGGACGCTTCGACGCTCAAGTCAGTGAAAGGGAGAATATCAGAGCTAAGCGTAAGTTCAAAAGAGAATGTTCTACCTTACCTTTGTTGATTCATAAGTTTATATACCTTGGAGCAATGGAAGAGTCGTTTCAGGTAGGTGAATTTACCATACAAGGTGTCAACATGATTCTGATCATTTGTAGAAAGACTAACACGCAACAATGACCCTACCAATCAGTTGTACTTTTCTATCAGTCACTTTGCAGGTTACTTGCTCAACACACGATTGCATAAGTCAACTTTGACCTTCCGGTATTGAGAGAATGACTACGTCATGAGTCTCATGCACGGTGTTGACAGTTAATGTTGGGCTTCAATAGGTGTGCTATGTCGGTCTTGCATGACGGCTATTAGGTCGAATGACCTTTCTGCCCATAGGTCAATATTAAGATTGAATCAAGGGGATTGATATATAGTATGCTTTCCAACTGGTGTCTGGTATTGGTGACTGTTTGAAAATTTATAATTGGATTGTAATTAATAAAACACTTAGATAATTTAATATCCAATCAATATAATATATATATATATATATATATATATATATAATTTCAAAGACTAGATTATAAACTTCAAAAGGTGTTTGATATAAATAATCTTTTATTTCTAGTAATTACTTTCTTAGTTGTCTTAAATGGTGGGAAAAGAGTCAAAGGACTAATATGATAACCAAATCAATATTTAGAGGACATATTTATTGATATTGGTTATTATTTTTAGGGACCAAATCTAGGATGACTCTATCTTTATGAAAACAATTTGAAGATTTTCTTTTATTTGTTTACCTTAGAAAAAGGGGGTAAAAAGATAAAACTAACAATCAATGAGACCCACAAATTTGAAGGGCAACCCTTTAGTGTTGTTATTTCAATTGCATTTTCATGAACAACTTCCGTTGGCATGAACATCATCAGTTGACATTCCTTGCAAAGTAAATACAAGTTCGGGTGGAATTACAACATCATGGAGGAACTCATCAGATTCTCCTTCAAGCATTTTTATCACTTCCTTCATTGAAGGACGATCACTTGGCTTCATCTGAATGCAATGCAAAGCTATTATTATCATTTTCTTTGCTATAACCTTTTCCTCTTCTGTGGCATTACTTATATCTATGGTTTCCTCATATTGGTCATAAACCCATTTAGCGAAGTATGTTTGCCAAGAATACTCCACCACATTCAAATTTTTTCTTCTTCCTGCCATTTCCATCAATAGCATCCCAAAGCTATACACATCAGCCTTGTGTGAGATGCTTCCAATGTTCTTATAGAACAATTCAGGGGCCATGTATCCCATTGTTCCTCTAGCCACTGTTAGAGATACAATGCTATCATCTATTGGATACAACTTTGCCAATCCAAAGTCTGAAATCTTTGGACTAAAATTTTCATCTAGAAGAATGTTGTGAGGCTTGATATCAAAGTGTAGAATATGCATGTCACAACCTTCATGCAAGTATTGGATTCCACGAGCCACTCCAAGAGAAATGTCATAGATTCTCTCATAGCTTATTGATACAATATTCCCTAGCTCTTGTGAAAGTATGTGCTTGTCTAGAGAACCATTTGGCATGTACTCATAAACAAGAGCCCTCTTAGTTCTTTCTGCACAAAATCCAATTAATTGCACCACATTGGTGTGACGAATCTTTCCAATAGTGGCAACTTCACTGATGAATTGTTGGTCATTTGGTTTGGACTTGCCTAATATTTTCACAGCAACATCACGGTTACTTTGAAGCTTTCCTTTATACACATAGCCATAGCCTCCTTCACCTAACTTGTGCTTGAACCCTTTTGTCATTTTCTTTATGTCAGAGTAAGAGTACTTGATGGGTATCAGATTACCATGATTTTGGAGGAAATCCTCAACTTCATCACACACAAATTGGTCTCTTCTCTTCCATTTATAAATCAAGAATGCAGCTACAAGTGGGGGACCCAGGGCAAATTTTACTGCTAACCATAAGAGTGCTGTGCACAAGATTTGAACATTAGCATCGAAACCATTTATTATTATCATTTTACTCATGTAAACTAGTAATTTAGATAAGAAAATAAGAAAAGTATACTGTAATTGTCAGTTTGAGAATTTTACACAGTTAACTAATTAGAATTACAATCATCTTAGACATAACTTTTAAAATAATTATTACAGCTTACATGGAAATTAATCAGTGAATGATATCCAAAAAAAACTTTTTATATCAGCAATGTATTCCAATTGAATTCAAATAAAACTTCATATTTATATTTACTGGTGCGAGTTTTTAATGGATATACAGGGGAAGATAGATATCTTACAGCTATAAATTGGGATAACCAGAACTCCTGCTGAAGATTTAACACAAGGAGAAGCAAACGTTAATCAAGACAAGAAAAATTGCAACCAACGTTATAAATCAAAGGAGAAAATGAAAATAGTTAAAAATAGATAACCATCGCATAGTAACAGATCAAATCAAATTCTATTAAACATGTGCATTCTGATCAAGCAAATTAGAAAATGCAAGTACTTTTTTAAGTCTAGTTCACTGAAAGAGAAGTGCAGTGGGGGTTCAAGAACGCACAATGTGATCAAGAGAGAAAATTGACAATGAGTTCCTTGCCTGTGTTGTCATTTTTCTAACCAAACATGGCCATGATGAAAGTGCCTAGAACTTCATTAAAAACTAGCACAACAAGTAATAAAATAATCAATTCAAGGATTTTTTATGTGCATAATCCAGGACCAAACTAATACTAGTGAGATTTAGATACTTACAATTAAGAGCATCTCTCAGAAAGTCTGCATTGTTAAGAAAAGAATGTTAGAAAACCAGAAAGAACAATCATTTTTTTCTATGTTTGCAAGGTGTAATTGTTCTTAAAATGGAAGACAAAGGGACTTCACAAATATAGCCATAGCCTCCTTACCCTATTACAGAATAATATATCATATTTAAAATATATCATATTCTACTTACCCTATTACAGAATAATACTAATAATATTAAATTTAAGTCTTGTGGAGAAGGAATTGAAGAAAAACACATCCACTCCTTAGTCGTAAGCTATTCAAGTCTGAATAAGATAGAAATATTAAGGTTGAAAAAATTCTTCCTACCAAATTTTACTGCAGTTGTGTACTCATGATCAAAACTTGACCACATAACTATCAAATTATTAGTTTAAGTGATATGTGTTTAATTTTCTTTAAGCAACTTCTCACATTTAAGCCCTGTCAATGAAAAAGAACTTCCAAAGAGAAAGTTAGCATCATCATGATATGAATGTTATTTACCAGAAGAAGATTATATACTTATAGTTAGTTGTTACACTTACCCAAAAAAAAAAATAAACTAAAAGAACTCCTACCAACTCATGTAAACTTGAGTGATATCCTATTCTATGGTTTAATTTTTCCTTGGGAATATAGAAAGCAAAATGCAGCAAACTCACTTGAAACAGTAGACAAAACCCCTGCATTGGAGTGGCAGAACACAATGTTGGTGGTGTTATCCAAGAAGCAACTCCCGTCTCCACCTTCCCACTCTCCACATCGATTAGCCCGCCACTTGATCCGAATCCCCTCCACCTCCTCACTCTGCAATATCTCCGGATAACGACACTTGTTGTTGCAGCTCACTGGTCCCCAAGGCAACACCCTTATCACCATGTCCACACTACACGACTCACTCACATCCCCTACTTGAGCATACCATGGCAGAACATAAGAATATCGCCTCTGTGTGGCCCCAGTACTTGCACAAGGAGTCCAAATATCTGTGTAAAGAAATGAACTAACAGGGTTTTCACAGGTAACGAATATAAGATCATTAGAATAATACACGTTGTTGTCGAGGGCTAGTTTGGTTTCAAGTTGGGAACTGTAATTGGTACTGTGATGAGTGAGGGGAGAAAGAGTGATTGTGGAGCAATTGTTGTTGTCAAGTCGACCAATGATGGATTGGAGAGTGGTTTTGTTTGGTGTAGTCGTGGTGGTGATAGTATGGATGAAGTGTCTGCCATAGTTTAAGTACAAGACTGGCTTGTTGTTTTCACAGAGAAGTTGGAAACTTGGATCGTTGCAGGTGCGACCAGAATGGCCTGTGCCTAAGGGGGTGTTGTTGAATATGAGTCCGCAAGAGTCGGTGTATAATAGATCGGGTGAGGTTATGTGGAAGTAGAGAATGGGAACAAGTTTGTACAGTAGTGAAATAAGTGGAAGGAAGATGAAGGTTTCTCTTAGCATTGTGGAGAATTAGTGAGGGAGAAGAGACTCTTGGGCTTTGAGCTCTTGCACCAATAATAGATAGATGCAGGAGTACCACAAAACCTGTAGATGACTCCGTTTTAAGGGACTGTTATATTATAGCTTAACTGTAATTTCGAGTTTAAAAATTTCATTAGAAACAAGAATTTTATTGTTTCTTTCATTGAACCCTTTTTTTTTTTTATTTAAACCCGAATGAAGTATAAAATAACAATATAATAGATCAAGGAATTTCTACAGTTGATTTCAGAAGTTGTATGGTCCCGTGTTCCCTTATTCAGTGCTGATTGTATCCACTTTAGACTGATTGCAGCACGTCAAGGTTGGCTGCTGCACTGCTAACTAGAAATTATTGTACCCGGTTTTCAGCTGTTCAGATTCACATTATTGTTGTTGTTGTTTCTCATTGGATGAATAGTAAAAAGCTATTTACAGACTTTCCATAGTTTTTTATATGACTTGTGTCTTCTAAATGACTGGAATGTATACTTAATTTAATTTTAAATGAAAAATGTGATTTTAATTAACACAGTAATTTTATTTTTTTGGTTGTCAACAATTAACTTCCAATGAAACCCAACCATACTGGCCCAATTTTGGATATTGTCTATTTGGTTAGCAGTTGAAGAAATAAGATTTAAAAAAATATATATTTAAAAATTATTATTAATCTTTCATGTTGTTTGACACATGTTTAGTTTGACCTTAATATGATTTTTTCCCTGCTTAGGAAGCCTTATTTGGTGCTATTTTTCAATTGGGCCAAATCAGCCCAACCTAAACACATTGGTCCTAGCTCATCATCGCATTTCACAAAACCAAACAAGGCATTCCGTGGCTGCCTCCAACTTCGGGGGAATGAATATTCAACCAACAACCAACATACATTTACATTCCAGTTAACACTATCATCGATTCGATTCGATTCAATGCAATGCAACCGTTCTCAAAGGCAAAAAGATGCGTTTCATTGTTCCATCGTGTTTTCAGATTCAGAGCATCCGCATTACTGCAACAACCACTGAATCATCTTTCTACTGATTCCACAGAGACAGAGACAGAGACAACTAGCTCTGTTCCTATCGATGCAGGATCTTCTAACCGCAAACCCATTAGTTTATGGCCCGGAATGTTCCATTCCCCTGCCACATACGCTCTCTGGGAAGCCAGATCCACCATTTTCGAAAATCCCCCTCAACCCAATGGTAACAATGCTCCTTCTGTTCCCAAAACTCCTTCCAGAAGCAGGACTAGTATCTTCTACAACTTCTCTTCTGATCACGTTCTTCGTGAGCAATATAGGAACCCCTGGAATCACATTAGGATGGGCAAACTCGTTGAGGATTTTGATGCTCTTGCTGGAACCATTGCCTTCAAGGTTTTCCTTTTCTTATCCTTTTTCCAAATTTATTTCTAGGTTTTGTTTATCCCAGGTTTTAAAAATTGGGTTTTGACTATTTTAATGAAACCGGTACGAAGTTCATTTTTTTTTTATAGTAAACCCTCCCTGTGTCTAAGATTGTGTGTTGAACAATTTAGTTCATGATATCTTAAAAACTCTTGGTTAATCCTTAACTTTGTAAAATCAAGTATTAGCAAATGGATTTTAAAATGGACTAAATTTTCTGATGCATACAATCTCTAATTAACTTTTTGTAAAAATTTATTTTATTGTTATGCTAGTTGTTAAGATTGTTAACTTGTGTGTGTGTGGCTTAAAAGTGCTTAGGGGGATGCTTTTATGTTTGGAGGTTTTGGGTGTTTAGGTAGATTTCCTTTCTTTTGAACAGCATTGCTGTAATGAAGATGGTACAACAAGGCCCCTTCTATTGGTCACTGCTTCCGTTGACAAGATGGTTCTTACAAAACCAATCCATATTGATGCTGATTTCACTATTGTTGGGGCTGTTACATGGATTGGCAGGTCATCCATGGAGATTCAATTGGAATTGACTCAATCGGCAAAAGGTACTTCATTATTAATGCATGTTGATGAATGATGATGATGCTTTCTTTAGCCATATTGTTTTTAAGCGAGATTATGGATTCAGTGTACTATACGCTATCATTAAGTGCTTAGAAGCAGTCATGTGATATGTTGTTACACTATGTTAGGAATCGGAGAAACTTAATTAGGGAACACATCATAGAGTTTGAAATAGAATAGAGCAAATGGTTCATGTGAACTTCAATTGTGATTGAATTAGATGAATGAGCTTTTACAAGAGAATACGATATGTCAATATCTACAGAGCAAAGGTTGTACTGGCTTACCCATCTATACAAACAGACAAGCTCATTAAAACCAACCAACATTAGCGATATAGCTTCTATCAATACTTGTCCTATATAAAACCTTGATACTCCAAAAAACCAAACGACATTAGCTATATAGCTTCTATCAATACTCATTCAATAGGATATGAAAACGATACAAATGTTTTTATTTTCTTTAGATTTTATTCAATATGTTTGGGACACAGCTCCAATATGAATTGCATACAACTTTATTTTTTTGTTATGTATCCTTAAATCTATATCAATTGCAGACAATCAAATAGAATCAAGACATCTTTTGACTGAGGGAAACTAATAATTCTTCTTGTGATTCTAGTGTGTCATCAACCACTGGTATAGTTATATATTGATTAGAATGAGAAACAACCAGTCCCTCTACAAATAGGATGCATTTATGTAAATGTAAAGTATAGTTATACATTTTAAATTCATGTTACCGCATGTAAGGCATATCGTATGTGTCATGAATCTTCCTATTTCTCTTTCGTTTGTACGTTTTATCCATGTTCACTTTCACTTAATGCTGCATTTATTGGTTGCGAAACTATGTTGTTGTTAGAATGCAATTGATCCCTGAACATTGGCATTGCTTGTCACTCATTACTATGGCAGTTGGGTGAGTGTCCGCTGCTAGTAAAAGGTTAATCTGAAACATATCACGGATTGGTTACAATTTTTCACCAAACTGGATTTGGGTTCGGTGCATTTCAACATTTGGTACATTTAGTGCATTAACACCTGTTAAATTGGTTGTTTCCGATAACCATTGTAAAAAAAAAAAATCTCATACTTTTTACCCTAATTATTAAAAATAATCGATTTAATAAGTGTGAACCCAATGTTTCTAATGTTGAATGCATTATCCCTATTAAATCCCTCATACTAGTATGATGTCCTTTAAAGATAGTGTAGCCTACTATTCCTACAAAGTACAACCTAATACGTTCCTATAGTAAAATAAGAAGAGACAGAAAAATGAAAAACAAAAAAGTAATGGAGTGATCAGTAGGTGAGCATTTTTAGATATTACTGCATTGGTTTCCTTGTAATCTGTATCTTTTATTTCCAGGTAAATTATTTTTTGAGAATGAGATTTCTAGGAATATAATTCTCAAAAAAAGTTGATGAAAAGCTGTTTGGCTGTTCTTTAATGAATTATGTCTACTATCTATTACTATTTACTAAAGTAAAATTAAATAATTGTATAGTTACTTATTTTAAAATGTTTTATTTACACAGTTGGAGGTGAAAAATTTTAATCTCACTTATTTATAAATTTATAATCTCAAGAATCTTTTAAGCTTGAGAAACTTTTTAATTATCTCCTATTAAACATAAGAAACTTTTATTCCCAAATCACTTGTCTGAAAATGTCAAAACATTTTTTTTACTAAAGGCAAAAGCCAATATAATATATTTCAATTTACTAGTAAGTAAATATAATATATTTCAATTTACTAGTAAGTACTAAGTAATAAATAATAATATTTATGTTTTTCTTATTTCTTTAGCAATGAATTGACACTGAAATTTGCTGATGCTGACAGGGAATTCAAATATCTCAAACTCACCTGCACTTGTAGCTAACTTCACATTTGTGGCCCGTGACTCTGCCACTGGAAAGGCAGTTGCAATTAACCAAATCTCACCTGAAACTAAGAGAGAAAGAGTGCTCTGGGAAGAAGCAGAGCAGAGGAACAAATTAAGGAAAAAAAGGAAAGAAGAAGAGAAACATGGAGAGAGTGGAGACACTGCTAGGCTCAATGCACTGTTGGCTGAAGGGCGTATCTTCAGTGACATGCCAGCATTGGCCAACAGAGATAGTATCCTGATGAAAGATACTTGCCTACAGAACTCTTTTATCTGCCAGCCTCAGCAAAGAAACATCCATGGTCGTATCTTTGGGGGCTTTTTGATGAGAAGAGCGTTTGAGCTTGCCTTTTCAACTGCTTATGCTTTTGCTGGTGCTGCACCTCATTTCTTAGAAGTTGATCATGTTGATTTTTTTAAACCAGTAAGTAGCCACTATGGACACTCTTTGTTCCTATATATAATAAACTGAAAATTTCTTGCACTGCATCATTGGTGTTAAATTCAGTAATGACTTCAAAATTTTATTCCCCTCAGTTTTTACTCTTCCAAACATAGGCAAAGGTTTCCCAAAAATAAAAACATAGGCAAAGGGAACCTGTCATCATCATTTCCTCATTTGTGATTTTCCGTTTCCGGTGATCTTTGTTTATGTTCGTATCATCATCACTTTGAACATGGTTGTAGAAAAGTATTCAATATCTTGGAAAAATTTATGTGTCAGTAGAAGAACAATGATATTGAGCTAAGCTTTAAACAGGACATTCAAGTTCAACTGAAAATTACTTGATGATGCAGGTGGATGTTGGAAATTTTCTTCGTTTGAAGTCATGTGTTCTGTACACGGAACTTGACAACTTAGCTGAACCCCTTGTGAATGTGGAAGTTGTTGCACACGTGACAAAGCCTGAGCTCCGCTCCAGTGAGGTGAGAGCACTATAACATATTATGTTACTTGAAATTTCTGTTGCCTATATTACCTAGTAGAATACAAAAATAAATGCCTAACTTTAGTCTGAGATTCACTCTTTTACATGTCATCATTTAGCTTCAATCCATGTTTTTTCTTCAAACAGGTATCTAACAGATTCTACTTCACATTTGGTGTTGATCCTGAGGCCATTAAAAATGGGTTAAGGATTCGACACGTTGTTCCTGCTACGGAAGAGGAAGCAAGAAAGGTGCTTGAACGCATGGATGCTGAGAGCTAGAGTTTTGTTTTAAGAAAAAGAAAAAAAAAACAGAGATAGTGATCTTCATGTGATTAAGAAGAGCAAGTGTATGTAGATAAAACAAATCTCTGATAGAGTGTTTGGTTCAATAGAAAGGATCCCTAAAAAATCAAAATAATGGTGCATTTTCTATAGTCTATTTTGCGACACCATTAATTTCCGAAGGCCTTAAATTGCTGCTGTGTGGCCTATTATGTGTCAGCACCATGTCTCTTTCACCAGGAATATTAATAGAGTCAGATGATGACACTACTACAGTATTTGACTCTTCCTTTGGCAAGTTGAACACTTGTACCTAACAATGAAGTCATTCCCCAGTGAATAAAGTTCCAAACTCTAGTCACAAACCTAATTTCATAATATCAGAGTCTAGTTAGACTTCATGACTGTAAGGATCTATTTCACATTAATGTTCTCAGTGTAGAATTGAATTGAATTTATTTTAAAATAAAAAATTATCTCATAAAATTATAGGACGGTGTGAATAAGATTGGTTGGATTGTTTAGTTTTTTTAATATTTATTTGTTATTTTATTTGAAGCTAATAAATAAATTTTATTATATTAATAAATTTTATTTGTAATGCAAACTACAAACTTAAATATTGGGAAAAAATCCAAATCATAAAATTATGTTTAAATTAATGTTAGCATTAATAAATTTATAAATATATCAAAATATTAAAACATGACTCAAAAAATTATAACTTTAAAAGTAAATTTAAAAAACTAACTATATAATGAGATAAAATATATGATTATATAAATATAAATTACAAATGTTTTTAGGAATAAAATTATATATAAAAATATAAGTTCACTTTGAATTTAAATATAGATTCATAATCTAGTCGAATCCAATTAAAATGTTTAATTTATGCAGTTTTAGATAAATTCGGAATTCAGTTTATTTTGATTTTGATTTTTTCAGTTCAATTTAGTTTACATTAGATTAGATTAGATTGGTTGGGTTGATACCTATATATAAAACTGCCGCCTCACAGCTAAAGTTCAATTTTTTACTCAGGCAGAAATCACAATTTTCAGTTTAGATTAAAGTTCAGAAAAACAAATCAGTGTTTTTTTTTTTATTGTTTGATCATTTATTTAAACAGATATAGAGTATAGAGAGTAGTCCACCGAGCACAGAAGGGAGAAAAAAATGCAGCAAACATACACAGAGCTATTTGGGCAGGAAAAGTAGTGGTATGATAACATGAGCTTTTTCTTCATCAGAGGTCGTAGTTGGCTATGATAATAACCAAAACAGGTACAAACTAAGTGTCACTGTTTCCTCAATCTCATTTAAAACTTACAAGCAACTCTGACATGGATGTGTTGGAGATGGGAGGTTAATTATCAGATTCAGAAGAATCAGATGGCTGCTTACCAACAATCTCAGGGAAAAAAGCTGGCGGTATGGGGCAAGCAGGCATTGCATATTGACGGGAACCAACTAAAGTCCTCTCGTTTACCTTGCCAACTTCCTTGCAAACACCATCTAGTATTGAAAGGAAATCCCTCACAACCATGTAGATTCTAAATGGATGAGCTTCTTCCTTAGCAGAATTTCCGTGGAAATACTCAGTTATCTCCTTAACTGAAGACAGGGCATTTTTCTCTTGAGCCTGGATTCTTGAAATCTCTTGCTCTCCCCTCTCCAAGAAACCTTTCATTGACTCGGAAAACTTTTGGTTGGTTTCTTTTAAGGGTGACTCCTCATTCAATTTCACAACTTGCACAACTTTCTCTATTCCTCTAGCTAATTTAGCAACATCACTGCTGAGCATGTCTGAATCCATAGCAGCTGCTTTTTTAACGTTTGTGAGCTCCCCACTCAATCCTGAAACAACTTGCAGTCCAAGCTTTCTAAAGTCAACTTCATCTTGAAGAGTATATTGGTGGCCATTGTCAGAGGCATCGTGACAACTAGAACTAGAAACATGAGAACCCTCAGTTCTTACAATTTCCTGTACAACAAAATGTAAGAGAGTAGTCTTTCCATCAGTTCCTTTAATATCAACTAACTTCAAAAGTGTGTCCAGTTTGAACGCATGTGCGTCACCACGATTGGTGCCAACATTCATTCGGTTTCCTGTTCTCAGCACTGCTTCAAGTATCTTCAAAAACATTCTGCTGCTCTTTAATTCCTCACAGGCCACCTGTGGATAAGGATGAAATGAGAACAGTTGGTACATTGTTATATATAAATAGCAATCAGTCAAGCCACACATACTCTCTCACCAGTTATGCAACTCTGTTTTGTACCTAATCGGTGTTTTTTGCTTCCTAATTACTACGGCAAGTGAATATTTAACAAATTCCTATCTTTGATGACTTGTTTATGGAAATAAAAGATCCAAAACTTTACAGCATCTATTTCTAACTTTTGGATCACACGAGGACAATGTGATTAAGCCTTTTGATGAGTAAATTAATAAACCAATAAACCTGAAATGAAATTGTGAGGGTAGAATAACAAGTTAAAATTTAAAATTATTTTCTACTGTTCAGCTCTATAGATACTAAAAGGTCAATTTGTTTCATAATATCCCCAAAAAACAATCAGAGAGATTGGAGAAGAATATATATACCTCCAGAGTTTCAAATGACTTCTTAAGGTATTCTACTTCGGAATCAAAATTAGCAATGTAAAGCATAGCATCCACTCTCTTGAATGCAAAAGGGATATCAAGTACAGCTTTTAGAAATTTTTCAGCTGGGCCAAGCTTGAAGGGCGATTCATCTTGAAACTCCTTCAGCTTAGCTTCTTCATCTTTGGTTGGAGCCATTTTTAACAAACTTTCTAGAAGTTCTGTTCCCAATGTATCACAATTCCCTATTAACAGCAAACAGAAGCTTCAACATTCCACAGAAATATAAAAAATATGTTGTCCAACGAGGAATAATATAGTAGTATTTTTGGTTTAACATAGAAGGTCAGGATAAGATTCATGATAAGAGCAAATAATAGTAAGAGATGAGTTCAATGTTATGCCATAACCAATTGAGTACAATAACTTGTGTTAAAATAGTAAAGATGACGATTGAAGAAAGCTATAGAGTTTGGAATCATGAAACCCACAAAAAATGCAATGGAAGCAAGAGGGCAGGCATAGATACATAAACAGAAAAACAGGGCAGACATAGATACATAAGCAATAATAAAATAATAAAATATACACATACACGGATACTTATTCTATAATGTACCAATGTCAATTTGATATCACCGAATCATACTAAACAAAACGGAATATAGAATTACAAATAGCACCTTCCCTGAGGGCATCACAAACTTCGTCTACTGTAACATTCAGTGCCCTAAGCAAAATGGCAATATTCTGAGACTTCTTAGGGTCAAGCACCCTATTTTCCGGTGGAATCGGGGAAGTCAAATGAACTGCTTGACGCCGAGCATTCTCTCTGAGAGCAAGACCAGAACTTTCCTTGAAATTATTTACCATAAAAAGCGTCTCAATCATGTCCTCATTCAATCTGCACCCCACCTCATTAGTCATTAGTTGTTAAAATACAACACAGCCCAAAAAGACAACCATAAAAAAAATACAAAAAAGAGAATTATGTTGCCAAAGATTAATGATACTAATATGAGTATGTTCTGTCTTACTGAAAAGAACTTGGTCTCAACCGATCCCAAACCATGACCCTGTCTGAGCTGGCCTTAACTTTATCCCAATGTAAAGCTTTCAACTTTGGCTTTGGGGTCTCCTCATTCTGCGACCCTTCACTCAATCTACCAGCCACCGGAGCCTCCCAAAATCGACCCGGCGGTGGCGGTGGCGGCGGAGGAGGCAATTTTGTTGCCGGTGGAATATTTCTCGGAACGTTCCATTCCTCTCTTGGGTTGGGAGAAGAATAAGAAGAAGAAGGTGAAGATAACGATAGGGAAGCAGGGTTTTGAGGAGGTAACGACTTAACGCTCGAGGGACTTAGATTAAGAGAATGGGAAGGAGAGAGAGGGTAAGAAGCAGTTCTAGAAGCGAAGCTTCTAGAACCAAATTTATCCACGTGAAAAACACGTGAGCTTGATGAAGCGGCAAGAGCATGAGGTGAAGGAGGACTCTGGTGCTTGTTCGCAGAAGAGCCTCTTGGAGAAAAGAACTCTTCTTCTTCTTCTCCTCCTCCTTCTTTTACTTCCTCATCTTTCTCATGTTTTTCGTTTCTTTCATTATACTCTTTGCTTTCCCACGCCCTGAAAGTGTGCCGGGGAAGTGGCGGAAGCGGGTTCAGCTCCGGCGAGTCATCGAGTTTCCGGTACGGTGGCCGGAAACCGCCATTGCTGCTGCAGCTCGACACCGTGTTGTCCGGGTTCGCGACAGTGCCGAGGTATAGTAGCTCCGACCGGGGACTCGACTTGCCGCGAGGATTCCGGTCACCTCCGTCAGAAGTGGTGGTGTTAGGCGGGAATAGCCGGAGACTGTCGGATCTCGAGGACTTTTCGTCGTTGTCGGCGGCGGTGAAAGAGGATAGGGTGTGTCTGCGGCGGCGGTGGTGGAGGATGAATGCGGCAGCGGCGGCGAGGAGGGCTAGGGAGAGGAGAGACAGGGAGACGGCGAGGGAGACGGCGGCGACGGGGCGGTGGTGGCAGTGGTAGTAGGGTCGGGGGAGGAGGAGAGAGGAGATGTTGGCGGGGAAGGTGACGAGGACGGTTGGAGAAGGTGGAAGTGGTGGAGAATGGTAAGAAGGGAAGAAAGGCTTTTGAAGAGAAGAAGATGAAGGTGGTGATGAAGAAGAAGAAAATGGAAGCTTGGGTTGTTGGTGTTGGTGAATGGGTTGGGGTTGGGGTTGAGGAGAGGAAGAAGATGGAGGTTGTGTTGGAGGGTTAGAGATTGCAGGGAAAAATGGTTGGTGGAGGACACGGCGAGGTTGTGAAAATGAAGAAGCAGAACACAAAAGAGGGAACAGGAAAAGGAGGAGAATGCTGAAGGGGGTGAAGAACATGTTGGCAATGGTGAGACAAGTTAAAGAGGGAGTGTGAATGAAAGTGAAGTTTTGAGTTTGTGTGTTGTGATGAGGGTGAGAGTGGTTGGAGGAAGTGAGCAAGTGATAATGATGAAAATGGTAGTTGTGTTTGTGTGTAAGTTCATAGTTGTTTTTTAGTGTAAGCAGTAAAAAGAGTTGAGGAAGAGGGCATGGATGGAGCGGTGCAATGCAAGTAGTGACAGTGAGGGTGAAGAAGATGATGTCTGGATTTGGAGTGAAAGTGAAAAAGGGAATGGTAGCATAGCAATGATATGCTAATGCTAGTTGGTATATATCTATAGCCTATTGCATACACTCTCTCTCATACAATCTGTCTGAAAAGTTGTGATCTTTTTCTTGTCCTCATGCTAACACGGTCATTTCTCATTTCAAAGCCTCTTTTGTTTTCATTGCATGTCCCCTCAAAATGCTAACAAACAAGTGAGTATCCATTCCCTTATCAAAAATAATAGATTTTTATTTCTAATTTTTTAATGTGTTATTATCATATATTTTAAATAATATAAAAATATAATTTTTTGTTAATTTAATATAGGCTCGACATAATTTCCTACAAATTTTTTTATCTGAAAAATCATTTTGTTTACAATATCAGTAAAATTTATTTATCTGATTTCTAAATAATTTGTATATGGTTTTTATTAAAAATATATTTTAACTTTATTAAACAATACTTTTAGAATAATAATGGGCTAGGTACTGTATCAATTATCAATATCACAATGTCATATTAAACACTATTGCCGAAAAGTATCTACTTTATTTTCAGGCCACGTGAGTTTTCCTTTCCAAATTTGTTATTAAAATATAATAATATATATCATTCATTTCTTTATCTCTTCGCTATATTGTAAAAATATAACTTTTGTATTTTATCTTCATTTGAATTTGTATTTAAGTCTTTTATATTTTGATTATTAATTTCTTTCATTTACATTTGTTAAAATTTCCTAAGTTATATTTTGTTGATTTGGTAATCTAAAAGCCAGAGTACAAGGACCTATAAAACTTAGTTATTCGGCATGTCTTTGTTTGATATTTAAAGCTTGTTGAGTATTTAGTTGGGAAAATAGAGTTATGAAAATGAAAAAATTTAATGGTTAACATTAATTATTCATGTCGTTTGAGATCGTCAAAACTTCGTTGCATCAACGGATCTTTTTTTTCATTTGTCAAACCTCAGTTTAGTTTACAAAAGTTATATGTAATCAACTAAGTTATTTAATGGACAATATCGACATAAGAAAATCATTGATGAAGGCTTAAGTGTAAAACACTATTGTACTGTCTTTGCAAACCAAAGTTGTAGTATAATGGCAACTAATTAAGGATTCACAGCTCAATTTGAGATTTAGGATTTCAAGAGATTATGCTTGACATTTTTTATTCGTTTTGTTTTTTTCAATTTTTGATTGTTTTTATGGTTGTTCATATTGTTCTTTACTTGTTTATTTTTAAGGTTATTGTTCGTTTAGGTTGCTCTCGTGGTTATAGGAAGGGTTTGTGGGGATAAGGGATGGGTTATGGATAATGGGGGTTTGTGGGCTTGAAGTAAGGTGTATTACAATGAAAAAATGAAGGTAAGTTTAATGGAGTCAAGGTTCAGTTCAAATGGGGTGGGGGTAGGTAAGTTACGGTGGGATAGGTGGTGGAGGGATGGGTTCAAATGTGTGACGACCCGCGTCAATTTACCATTTAATTGTACCTGGTTAATCATTTTTTGTAATAATTTTTCGCGTTTAATGAAAATTAATTAGGTCTTAATATAAAATAATATTTACTTTTCTTAAGCATACTTAAAATAATAACCGATCGAAAATAGATCCATTAATAAAATGGGATTGATTAGAATCAGCGGAAGGAGATAGATGAAGACAGGGGTCACTCGCTTGAGCGAGACCCTGATTCGCTTAGGCGAAACCCGAGAAGGTCGCCTAGGCGAGATCCGACTCGCTTGGGCGAATGCTACACTTTAAACCTGAGCGAACAACAAGACATGTGAGGAAAATTAACAAGTCGGTTTCACTCGGAAATGGGTCCACTCGGTCATCTCTCACTCTGGAACAGCTTAACCTTCACTCAGAAAAGGGTTCTCTCGGTCATGTATCACTCGGAAAACACCCTAACCTTACTTCACTCGGAAGAGGTCCTCTCGGCCATACCTCACTCGGAAAAACACTCTAACTTTCCTCCACTCGAAAGAGGCCCTCTCAGTCATGGATCACTTGGAAAACGTCCCAACCTTCACTCAGAAGGGAGTGAGGGACACTCGCTTGAGCGAAATAAGCACCAAATCATCTGGCCCTCGCTCGGACAAGACTGAATCCGCTCGGCGAGATTCGTCTGGTAATCGACTTTACTACAGCAACGTAAATTCACTCATGAAAATCAATACCGATCACATAGCAACAAAATTCATATGCACATTAGGCAAGATAGTATGGCATTACACACTCGGAAAATTCATTATACATTACACAATTTATTTCACAATCACTCGGTTCCTTGGCATCAATCCTTCGCTTGGCGCACCTCCAGGGCTCCGACCTCTTCCCTGTCACTGGTTACTAAATTGAAAACCACAGCAAGGGTGAGTGTTTGGCATCATAATTAATCTAGAACGGAAATTAACAAATTACATGCATATAACTCCGTCCGATTACTTTATCATCAAATTGCAATTCCCACTCGGCAAATATAGCAATTTACACTCAGCAATTATAGCAATTCACATTCGGCAAACATAGCTAATCATACTCGGCAGATATAGTGAATCACACTCGGAAATTACAACAAATCACACTCGGCAAACATCAAATTGCACTAGGCAATATATCAAATCATACTCGGAAAATATATCAAATTGCAATCGGTAAATATATCAAATCATACTCGTCACAATACTAAATTCATCAATTGTCACCACTGACTCTCAGACAAAATTGACGCCTAGTACCCGAATACTAAAGGATCGGCCTTCAGCTGGGGGTCCTACTTGACACCCCGTGAACCCTGCTTGGTTCACCAAGTCCTGCTTGACTCTCCACCTCGACCACTGGGTCCTGCTTGACCACTGGGTAGCTCAACTGGGCACAAAAACCACGGGAGCCGGAAATGAGGGGCTATACATACCATCGGCCGTCCCATACCACACAATCATACATATTCACATTTCTCATCATATCATAAGTGGCCATCAACAACACATATACTCATCAAACGGGCGACCTGCTTGTCAAGCCCGGCATCACATTGCCACTATACACTTTAATTTATCTCAACATCCAGTATTTTAAACTCAGTCATCGTAAGCCACACACGATCCTCAACCGATCGGTGCCCATATTCATACATGCATTCATACACATACATTCACATACAACTTTCATCCAGCATTATTTCTTACCATGTTCACAATCAGTTCAACGACTCGGACCCAAAATATGTCCTATTCTAATTAATTATAACCTGAACACCCCCTTACCTCGGTTCCAAGCTTCAACGATCTGCTCTTGGTGCCGATTACGTCCTCTAAGCGCTGGGTTCACGGTTCCACCTTCTAATCCAGCACCAGCTTCGTCAATCAGTCCTCCGATGTTCGTGTTGCTACCTACGGGGTCGGAATGCAAAACCCGTTAACGTCGCACCACCCTCACAGTCTAAAGACCATTTTCGAGCTTACACTAACCAGAGGAGTGGAAAATAGAACCTTACTCCGCCTTACATGGCCATTCGGTCAGGGAGTAAAAATGAAAAGAGACGAGATAACTCAAATCAAACGGTTCATTGGACTCTCCTCGAAACCACGGCCACGAAAATGAGGTTCGTTCGAGGTTCTGACGCAGAATAAGCCTTCCCCTGGAGCATGCAACTCGGCAGCGAGGGAGGAGAAAACGAAGAAGAAGAAGAAACAGACGAAGAAGGAGAAAGAAGAAGCAGACGTGGGCTCGCGTGAAAGTGAATGAGGAAAGAGAAAGAAACCTTCTTTATTCAAAGCTCAGGGGCAAACCGGTCACTTCCCCATTTCTTTTATAATTTCACTAAAAGTTTTAATTAAACTTTTCTCTTCTTCTAATCACACCTCATTTAACCCTTTTAAAATTAATCGATCAAATAAATTTTATTTATTCCCAGAATAGTTAATTATTCATAATTGCCTTTATTTTAATAATGATTCATAAAAATACCCAATAAATCTCTAAAACATTTATTAATATTTTCCACTCATCATAATTTTTTCTAAAATATCCGGGATGTTACATCCACCCCCCCTAAAAAGGGATTTCGTCCCCGAAATCAACATACCTACTGAAAAAGATCAGGGTACACCCGTCTTATGTCTGACTCCAATTCCCACGTGTAGGTTATCCCATTTAAATTTTGCGACTTCACCTTCACCAATGGCACTTCCTTGTTCCTTAGTCGTTTAGTCTGGTATTCTTCAATACCGATCGGTGTAACTTCCACCGTCAGGTCTTCCTTCAATTTGATAGAATCACTCGGCACAATCATGGAGTCACACGGAATGTACGCCCGGAGTTGTGACATCCTGGCGCTGTTGAGAGCGGGGAGTGATCGCCGGTGCATGGGCACGGACAAGGAGCGGCTCCTGGCAGGCTTCCAGCGGGGAATGTGGCATCCCGGGCACTGTTGAGGGCGGGGAGTGATTGCCGGTGCATAGGCACGGACAAGGAGCGGCTCCTGGCAAGCTTCCAGTAGGAGGGACACATGAACGAACCGAATACATACCAGAATGAGAGGGATCCAAAGACTGTATAGGTATGGGACTATACAGTCGAGGATAGCTTAAAGAAATGAATTTGTACTACCTATACCAACAAATGCATTAGCCTTTTCGGTAGCCTATCACGTAAGAACTCCAAAGTTAAGCGTGCTTAACTTGGAGTAATTCTGGGATGAGTGACCTCCTGGGAAGTTCTCAGGAAATGTGTGAGTAAGGACAAAAGCACATTGGAAAGGTCTCATGTTGGTCTGTAGGGTGAGTCGTTCATTCCTGAAAAAGCGGCCGGGGCGTTACAGGAGTTGTGACACATGAAACACATTGTGAATATTAGTTAACGATTGGGGAAGATCCAGTCGGTAAGCAACATCACCGATCCTCTCCAAAATTTGATACGGCCCAATGTATCTCGGATTAAGCTTGTGACTCTTCAATATCCGACCTACACCTTTAGTCGGTGAAACCTTCAAGAATACCCAGTCACCCGCCTGAAACTCAAGTGGTCTATGCCGATTGTCATAGTAACTTTTCTGTCGGTCTTGGGCAATCTTCATTTTCTCTCAGATCAGAGCAACTTGTTCATTCATTTCCTAGATTAACTCGGGCCCCAAATGAATGGCATCGCCATTTTCATTCCAACACAATGGTGTACGACACCTCCGACCATATAGAGCTTCATATAGAGCCATACCGATGCTACTGCGATAGCTGTTGTTATACGCAAACTCCACCAATGACAAGTATCTTTCCCACGAGCCTCCTTGCTCCAATACACAGGCTCTCAGTATATCCTCTAAAATCTGTATAGTCCGTTCCGACTGACCATCCGTCTGAGGATGATAAGCTGAGCTCAGGCTTAGCTCAGTACCCAATTCCTATTGCAGACTTCCCCAAAATCTAGAAGTGAATCGGGGATCCCGATCGAAAATAATACTCGAAGGTACGCCATGCAATCGTACAATCTCAGTAATATACAGCCTAGCCAGTCGGTCCAATGACCATTTCATGTTCATAGCCAAGAAGTGAGCACTCTTGGTCAGTCGGTCTACAATCACCCAGATTGCATTACACCCGGATTGGGTACGAGGTAACCCGGATACGAAATCCATAGTAATACTCTCCCACTTCCAAATCGGAATTTCAGGAGGTTGAAGTAAACCTAGGGGTCTCTGGTGTTCAACCTTACATTTCTGACATATCACACAAGACTTCACATACTCGGTTATTGCTTTCTTTGTAACACCCCTATTTTTATTTTTATATTAAAATTTTGAAGTAATTAGATTATGGCTCTTTAGAACTTTTTAATCTACGTATTATTTATGATTTTTTGGAATTTTTTGGAATTTTGGAATTTTTTTTATATAAAATAATATTTTTTAAATAATTTTAAATTCATATAAGTGACTTAAATTAAAAATATTTATAAGAAAGTGAATGTAAATTATAAGAAAATTTTCTAAAATCCGTTTCAAGTAGACTTATCTAAAAATTATCGGTTTGAGAAAAATCTTGATTTTTTCCAATCGTTAAAAAATTGGAAACGTATTAATAAATTTTTATTAACAGAAAATTTTAGATTTTTAAAATTTCAACTTTATATTACATGTTATAAAATTAGTAAGGACTGATATAATATCGCTAAATTTCAAAAAGGACTCATTTTGAATATTTAAAATATACCGAGTGAAAGGTTACTATTTGGCTTAATAATTCTACCGACAGTTACTATGCAAAATACTGTGCATGTACGAAATTTTCAAAAGGTGCACAGTAACCTGGAATAAAAAATTCAAAAATGCATAGTACTTTTATATTAAAATAATGGAATGCATAGTAAATTTTTTTCCTATAAATACCGAAGAATTTCTTCTTTAGAATTCATAATTTCAGATTAAGTTTTCTTAATATAGTAGTGCTAGTGAGATAGTGGTGGAAGTGAGAAGAGAAGAAAAGTTTTTGGAGAGAAGGTTCTGCCAAAATCCTAAGGTAAGAATACTTCTCTTTTATATTTTTTGGGTTATTTTCATATCGTTTTTAGAAATCTGTTATTATACTGGAAATAATATTATTTTAAGTTACTATTCTGCATAGTAAACACTATTTCAATAGTAAATTACTATTTCAATAGTAAATTACTATTCAAATAGTAAATTACTATTTACTGTTACTATTTACCATTACTATTCACGATTTACTATTTACCGTTACTATTCATGATTTACTATTTATTGTTACTATTCACGTTTTACTATTTACTGTTACTATTCACAATTTACTATTCACTATTCACTATTCACTATTTACTATTCACTATTCACTATTCACTATTTACTATTCACTATTCAAATTTACCATTTCTGTTTTAAGTATTAATCTTAATCTTCGTCTTATGCTTATACTGAAATAAGATTGGTATTAATATTTCTAGAAATCGGAGGCGCAAAGAAAATCTCTTTTTGGTAACAACTCAAGGTAAGGGGGAGTGAGATAAAAGTATAATATGAAAAGACATAAGAATAATGGGAGGAGTCCCCTACTCCTTTTAAATTTAATAATATTATTATTTTAAAATATTAACTTTTTAACTTAACATTTTTAATAAATTTTAAATTAAATATCCGGTTTAACTAACTCTAACATACCTATGCAAGGACTTGGACCATTATGACCTATATGGACTGGACTATACCTATGCAAGGATTTGGACCATTATGACCCATATGGACTGAACTATACCTATGCAATGACTGGATTATATGGACTTACATAGACCTATACGAGGAATTGACCAAAAGGACTCAAATTGACTATATTAATAACCATTAGACTTTGAATTATAATATTTATAAATAATGCTTTGTTGACTTGATTTTGATTGATATTTAATTATGATTAATAATATTTGATGTGATTGATGATATTTAGTTATAATTGATAATGCTTGATTTTGATTGATGATTTTGTGACATGGAGTTTGAGCATATAGCGAGCATGACGGAAAGCTAAATTTAGTAAGAATTTTTTTATCTTACTCTTTAAATTTTTACTTTAAATATTCTCTTCTTATTAACTTTATTTTCAATATTTAGAATAAAAAAATTAGTATTTATTTTAGAAAGAAAACATTTTATGAGAATTAATTAATTAAATCTTGAGTTAAAGAAAAATTTTGTAATTTTAAGTATTTCTGGTTAATAATTATTCTCTTTTAATAAAACAAAATTTTTTAAAAGAAAATTATTTTATTTTTTTTCAACTTAATAACTAAAGATATTTGGAAATAATTGAGATTCCTAAATTTGATTTTGTTAAGATTTAATTTGAGAAAGATTATGTAAAGTTTTATATGAGAAAGTTTTTAGATATTTAAGGCTTAGAAACTCAATTTCAGTGAGATTTGAAAACTGTACCAAATTTATTTCTGTGGGACAGAAATTCAGAGAATTGAGAAAATGTACAGTTTATTGAAATGATATTGTAAACCTTTAAAGGATTTAATAATTGAGTTTCTAAAAGCCTTAACCAACTAAATACGCGAGTAGTTCATGCATCATGAATCATTAAAGTGAAATAAAATGATATTGTCTGGGGACGGATTATAGAAACCGAGGATACATTAGAGGAGGCTTAATTACGAGCTTTGGGATGAGAGGGTGTGAAAGGGTGCTTCAGGGGACCTGGGGTAGCTCCCTAGTGTCGGGTACTTTCACAATAAAAACTTTCTCAATCTGACTAGTCTCTAAGTGTTTCCATGCCAGTTGAGCTGTTCATATTATTATTATCCGGACTTATGGAACAGTGTAAACTCCTGGTTGGCCCAGTGCAAATTAAAATTTAAGGGCCCACATATATAGGTAAGTTATGATGAAGATATTGCATACATTCATGCATCCATAATTGATTGTGTATGTGATTGTGATTGATATTATTATGTATTGGTTTGTGAAAACCCTTTGTTGCTTATGTCTTAATCAATAATATTATATTCTGTTTCTCACTCCTTTCTCCATGTCTTTGTTTCATATATTCTAAATTGATGGTTCAGAGGGAAGGATCGAAGAATTTCGGCAGTAGATATAGCACGTTCTAGAAAGGGAGCTCGGTATGAATACCGTGGTCCAATGAATAAATAATGTTAATAAGTAACTGCTTCTGGGCCATGGAGTTTCCTCTCTTTCTTATAATGTTTAATGTTTATTTTCTTCGGATGAATGTACAAATACTTTATAAAGTTTTAATAATATTTTTGAGGTATTTCAGAATTAATGTATATAATTTATTCCGATAGTTTCTTTTTAACAATCATATCTTTAAAAAAAAAAATTTATGAATTTTTCTAAAATTTATTAAGGTGTAACAGAGGGTGTTACATTCTTCATTCCCGACCACCATAATTCCTTCTTCAAATCGTGGTATATCTTTGTAACACCGGGATGAATACTCAAAGAACTCCTATGTGCTTCAGCTAGAACGGCTTGCCTGAAATCACCTTTTGCAGGCACCACCACTCGGTCTCGGAATCTCCAAATTCCATCGTTGCCTTCGGTTAATTCCATATTTTTGCCTCTTGCTTGAGTGTCAAACAGTTCTAACAACTCTTCATCGTCCTTTTGGGCCACAGCTAAAGATTCCAGAAATTCATTGGAGATCTTCAGCATTCCAACTGTTATTTGATTCGGAGCGGTCATAACAACCCCAATGTTCATATCCCTAAAGCTCTCCAACAGTTCTTGCTCTTTGCCCATCAAGAAAGCCGCGTGCAATACCTTTCTACTCAGTGCATCGGTAACAACATTTGCTTTACCCGGGTGGTACCTCAAATCGAAATCATAATCCTTTAGGTACTCTACCCATCTCCTTTGTCTCATATTTAGTTCCTTCTGATCAAATGAGTATTTCAAACTCTTGTGGTCACTAAATACCACAAAGCGAGACCCATACAAGTAATGGCGCCAAATCTTTAACACAAACACCATTGCCGCAAGCTCAAGGTCATGAGTCGGATAATTCTATTCATGCGGTCTTAATTGCCTTGAGGCATAGGCGATCACCTGGTCGGCCTGCATCAGCACACATCTCAAACCAAACTTAGATGCATCGTAATACACCACAAATTCCTTCGTCACATCAGGCAGTGCAAGTACAGGGGCAGTCGTAAGACACCGTTTAAGAGTTTGGAAACTCAATTCGCACTTTTCCGACCATACAAATGGACTCTCCTTTCTCGTCAACCGAGTCAAAGGAAGCACTATACGAGAAAATCCTTTAATGAAGCGACGATAATACCCAGCTAATCCGAGGAAACTCCTAATTTCAGTTATCGACCTAGGCCTTTCCCAAGCCATAACTGCTTCAATCTTAGACGGATCAACCGATACGCCCTCTCGGGAAATCACATGCCCCAAGAATTGTACACTTCCTTCCCAAAAATCACATTTAGATAACTTAGCGTACAACTTTTTCTCACGTAATATATGCAGAACAACTTGAAGATGTTGTGCATGCTCCTCAACCGACTTCGAATACACCAATATGTCATCGATGAATACTACCACAAACTGATCCAAGTACGGTTGAAAAATTCGATTCATGTAGTCCATGAAGATAGCAGGAGCATTCGTCACTCCAAAGGGCATTACAACATACTCGAAGTGTCTATACCGAGTCCGAAATACTGTCTTCGGGATATCTTATGACTTCACTCGTATTTGGTGATATCCCGACCTCAAGTCGATCTTAGAAAATACTACAGCGCCTCGCAACTGATCCAACAAATCATCGATCCGTGGCAACGGATACTTATTCTTATTCGTCAACTTATTCAGCTGTCGGTAGTCGATACACATCCGCGTACTACCGTCCTTATTTTTCACCAATAGAACAGGAATGCCCCATGGTGAAGCACTCGGTCGGATAAACCCCTTCTCTAGCATCTCGTTCATTTGTTTTTTCACTTCAGTCAATTCTACCGAAGACATCCTATAAGGCGCACGGGACACAGGCTCGGCCCCAGGAATCAAATCAATTGAAAAATCAATCTCCCGACTGGGAGGCAACTCCGGAATTTCGTCCGGAAATACATCAGGGAATTCGCACACTACCGGAATATCACTCGGCATAAGATTATACCGACCCTCCGAAGTAAATAAAATAACATAGGTGGCAGAGACATCACTCACCACGTTCTTTGTGTCGAGTTCCTGGGAGAAAACGATGGTCTTCCGATAGCAGTCCACCATAACATGGTTAGCAGCTAACCAATCGAGACCTAAGATAATATCTAGGTTCTTCAATGGCATACAAATCAGGTTCACCAGGAAGGTACGATCTTCAACTTGCATCGGCAATTCCCCACACATAGTGGTTGCACGGAAAGTGGAGCCAGTAGGAGTGGAGACACTAAGAGCATTCTCCATTAACACAACCGGCAAACCAAGTTGTCGCACACAACTCTCAGAGATAAAAGAATGGGTCGCACCCGAATCATAAATGACATTTACTAGATATCCATGGATAAGGCACTTACCCTGCTCCAAGTTTTCGGTCCTTGCAACCTCAAAGGCATCAAAAGCAAATACTCGCCCGGCCATAACATTCTGAGCGCCCCTGGATTGAGCATCTGACCTCCCCAAGTGTTGGCCTCCACGACCAGCACCGTGTCTACCTCCTCTTGAAAAATTAGCACCCCGAGTCCCAGAAGTGTTAGCTCGGTTACCATGCCCACTCGGTTGCTGCCTCTATGGGCAATCGGGCCTAAGGTATCCCAGTTGTCCACATTGGAAACAAACGATCTGACTGGCCGGACAGTGTTTTGCAATATGGCCCTCCTGGCCACAATTATAGCACGCATGGCTACCCGACTGACTACCAGAACGGCCAGTAGAACCCCAACCAGAAGAGGAAAAAGACGTAGCGGAAGACTTGCCGCCACGAAAGAACTGGCCCATTTTCTTAAAGCTGAACCCTCTTGCCTTCAACGGCCTCTTATCTTTTGACTGAGATGTTCTCTGTAATTGCACTTCCTCAGTCAGCCTGGCCTTGTTCACCAAAGTCGGATAATCCTGAATCTCCATCGACACAATAACACTGCGAAGTTCAATTCGCAATCCCGCTTCATACTTAGCACACTTGCTACCCTCGATTCCTTCCAATGAGAAAGGGTGGTAGAAGTCACACAGCTCGTCAAACTTAGTAGTGTACTCGACCACTGACATTCGGCCCTGTTCCAACCTCAGAAACTCCATTTCCTTTCGGATTTTGTAATTATCCGGGAAGTACTTGACAAGAAACCTTCTTCGAAAATTCACCCACACCAGGGGTTCACTCGCCGCATTCATCTGTACCTTGGTCCTAGACCACCATATCCTGGCCTCGTCCTTCAACTGGTATGTAGCAAACTGTACCTTATGCTCCTCCGAGCACTCGAAATACTCAAAAGCTTGTTCGATTTCCCTTATCCAAACATACGCCCCATCGTAATCATGCCCTCCTTTATAAGCAGGGGGATTCCTTTTTAGGAATTTATCAAGAATGGGACCAGATTCGGTCCTACTCATCAATTGGGAAAACTTTGAGAAGAAGTCATCTCCTCCACCAGAACTAGTTCCTTCAGCCATAATGTAATTCTACAATGAACAAACACATCACCATTAATAACCAATGCTCTACCAGGGAGTCGGATAATTACCTCACACATATAAAATACAATGCCGCTGGAGTGCCAAGGGAATGATGCCAAGCTGCACAAACAACCACAAACACAATGCAATAAAATGTAAAAACAGCCCAGTATAGGACACACAAATCACTCGGTTGACCCATGCACCCGGCTCTAGAAAGAACCGCTCTGATACCAACTGTGACGACCCGCGTCAATTTACCATTTAATTGTACTCGATTAATCATTTTTCGTAATAATTTTTCGCGTTTAATGAAAATTAATTAGGTCTTAATATAAAATAATATTTACTTTTCTTAAGCATACTTAAAATAAAAACCGATCGGAAATAGATCCATTAATAAAATGGGATTGATTAGAATCAGCGGAAGGAGATAGATGAAGACAGGGGTCACTCGCTTGAGCGAGACCCTGATTCGCTTAGGCGAAACCCGAGAAGGTCGCCTAGGCGAGATCCGACTCGCTTGGGCGAATGCTACACTTTAAACCTGAGTGAACAACAAGACATGTGAGGAAAATTAACAAGTCGGTTTCACTCAGAAATGGGTCCACTCGGTCATCTCTCACTCTGGAACAGCTTAACCTTCACTCAGAAAAGGGTTCTCTCGGTCATGTATCACTCGAAAAACACCCTAACCTTACTTCACTCGGAAGAGGTCCTCTCGGCCATACCTCACTCGGAAAAACACTCTAACTTTCCTCCACTCGAAAGAGGCCTTCTCAGTCATGGATCACTTGGAAAACGTCCCAACCTTCACTCGGAAGGGAGCGAGGGACACTCGCTTGAGCGAAATAAGCACCAAATCATCCGGTCCTCGCTCGGACAAGATTGAATCCTCTCGGCGAGATTCGTCCGGTAATCGACTTTACTACAGCAACGTAAATTCACTCATGAAAATCAATACCGATCACATAGCAACATAATTCATATGCACATTAGGCAAGATAGTATGGCATTACACACTCAGAAAATTCATTATACATTACACAATTTATTTCACAATCACTCGGTTCCTTGGCATCAATCCTCCGCTTGGCGCACCTCCAGGGCTCCGACCTCTTCCCTGTCACTGGTTACTAAATTGAAAACCACAGCAAGGGTGAGTGTTTGGCATCATAATTAATCTAGAACGGAAATTAACAAATTACATACATATAACTCCGTCCGATTACTTTATCATTAAATTGCAAGTCCCACTCGGCAAATATAGCAATTTACACTCGGCAATTATAGCAATTCACATTCGACAAACATAGCTAATCATAGGGATGGCAAAACGGGCTGGCCCGCCCCGCCAAAGCCCGCCAAAAAGCGGGCCGGGCTGGCCTGCCCCGCCAAGTTAAACGGGCCAAAATTCAGGGCTTGCCCCGCCTAAGGCGGGCCCAGCGGGCTGGCGGGTCGGCCCGTCAAAGTTAAAATTGTAATTTTTTTAAAAAAAATGTGTCAAATTAAGATTAAAAAATTAGAAAAATAATTTTTAAAAAAAATTAAAGAAAATATTATTAAAAGAAATATATAAATAGTAAGAGATGTTACTTTTTTTTTAATTTTAGAAAATCAAAGTATATATTTTAATAAAATAAAGTATAAATTAGTAATATTTATATTTTTTTTCTTTTGGCAGGGGCCCGTCGGGCCGGCCCGCCCGGCCAAGGTTTTGGCCTGCCAAATTGGCGGGGCGGACCTTGGCGGGAGGCGGGCTAAAAATTCTTGTCCGCCCCGCCAAATTTGGCGGGCCTGGCCCGTTTTGCCATCCTTAGCTAATCATACTTGGCAGATATAGTGAATCACACTCGGAAATTACAACAAATCACACTCGGCAAACATCAAATTGCACTAGGTAAATATATCAAATCATACTCGGCAAATATATCAAATTGCAATCGGAAAATATATCAAATCATACTCGTCACAATACTAAATTCATCAATTGTCACCATTGACTCTTAGACAAAATTGACGCCTAGTATCCGGATACTAAAGGATCGGCCTTCAGCTGGGGGTCCTACTTGACACCCCGTGAACCCTGCTTGGTTCACCGAGTCCTGCTTGACTCTCTACCTCGACCACTGGGTCCTGCTTGACCACTGGGTAGCTCAACTGGGCACAAAAACTACGGGAGCCGGAAATGAGGGGCTATACATACCGTCGGCCGTCCCATACCACAAAATCATACATATTCACATTTCTCATCATATCATATAAGTGGCCATCAACAACACATATACTCATCAAACGGGCGACCTGCTTGTCAAGCCCGGCATCACATTGCCACTATACACTTTAATTTATCTCAACATCCAGTATTTTAAACTCAGTCGTCGTAAGCCACACACGATCCTCAACCGATCGGTGCCCATATTCATACATGCATTCATACACATACATTCACATACAACTTTCATCCAGCATTATTTCTTACAATGTTCACAATCAGTTCAACGACTCAGACCCAAAATATGTCCTATTCTAATTAATTATAACCCGAACACCCCCTTACCTTGGTTCCAAGCTTCAACGATCTGCTCTTGGTGCCGATTACGTCCTCTAAGCGCTGGGTTCACAGTTCCACCTTCTAATCCAGCACCAGCTTCGTCAATCAGTCCTCCGATGTTCGTGTTGCTACCTTCAGGGTCGGAATGCAAAACTCGTTAACGTCGCACCACCCTCGCAGTATAAAGACCATTTTCGAGCTTACACTCACCAGAGGAGTGGAAAATAGAACCTTACTCCGCCGTGCATGGCCATTCGGTCAGGAGTGAAAATGAAAAGAGACGAGATAACTCAAATCAAACGGTTTATTGGACTCTCCTCGAAACCACGACCACGGAAATGGGGTTCGTTCGAGGTTCTGACGCAGAATAAGCCTTCCCCTGGAGCATGCAACTCGGCAGCGAGGGAGGAGAAAACGAAGAAGAAGAAACATACGAAGAAGGAGAAAGAAGAAGCAGACGTGGGCTCGCGTGAAAGTGAATGAGGAAAGAGAAAGAAACCTTCTTTATTCAAAGCTCAGGGGCAAACCGCTCACTTCCCCATTTCTTTTATTATTTCACTAAAAGTTTTAATTAAACTTTTCTCTTCTTCTAATCACACCTCATTTAACCCTTTTAAAATTAATCAATCAAATAAATTTTATTTATTCCCACAATAGTTAATTATTCATAATTGCCTTTATTTTAATAATAATTCATAAAAATACCCAATAAATCTCTAAAACATTTATTAATATTTTCCACTCATCATAATTTTTTCTAAAATATCAGGGATGTTACAAAATGGGTGAGGATAGGGGGTACTTTGAGGTGTAAAAAGAAAGTTAAGAAATAATGGAAGAAGATGAAAATGAGAAACAAAATCGAAAGGACGCCACTAACATTATGTCCTATATAAGCTTATTGATGTCGCTTTTTGTTTGTCACATCAATATTTTTTTATGACATCAAAAATAGAAAACAAAAACAAACTAACAATGATTATCTAAAGTTAAAGTAGCTAGGATCTTAGAAGGAAGAGATCGCTAAATGACCAAGTCACCATTTGTAGTTGCACCTATATAAGCAAGCACGTTCACCACAACATTGTGATCATATTGCACAACATGAACACTCATGTCTCATAACCAAGTAAACATGTTTCAAACCACTTCCACCTCATGCGAGAACTAGTGGTGGTCCAAACCAAAGCTCGATTCCAGGGAAAGAAAAACATCATAGTAGTTTACTTCACATATCACCGATTGTAACTGCATCCCCCATCTAAGTTTGAGTCTAATTCTTAGAGCCCTTAACTCGGCCAAACATACATTTCTATGACCTAAAAAGTAAGAGAACCACTCACTCAACGCCATGTATGATATTAGATTACACCCTCACCTCCTATTTGTAAGCTCCTTGGGTGCCAACTTCCATCCACATTTAATTTCACCACACCTATAGGTAGAGCAAGCCAACCTAAAATAAAGAACGCAGTTGTAATCCTGATAGAAAACTTTGACATTATCATGATAACATTCGTCTATACATAGCAATGACTGTTTTTTAACAACTTAAAAAGTTATGGACCAAAACCCAACAAAAATTTCTACAATAACTAAATTTAAATCTCAAAAACTTTATAAAGACTATTCACTTAACCAAGTCAGGAAATTAACATAAAAAAGTATTAGAAATTAGGAGTTGTTTGATTTATTAAAAAATTTAATGGAAATTAGATTAAAATATTTTTTGATATTTGATTTATAGGAAAAAGTATGAGAAAAGTTTGTGAAAATTTACTAAATTACTTTAATATCCTTAAACACTTTTCATGGTCAAAGAAACAAGAAAGCAATGAGATGGTAGTCATTGGTATTTAAAGGGAAAATGATGAAATTTTTTTCTCTATCTTGTAAGAGAATTTTAACCTAAAAGACCAACCATTGATTATGTTCACATGTATAAGACAAAATTTGTCAAACCATGAGAAATTTTTCACATTCTCTTTATTTTCTATCATCAACAAAATGCCATAGATGCACACGCATTATAATTTATGTTTCTTGAGCTTAATATAAATTAATACATGTTATTTAACCCTTTTTATTTTAAATTTCTTTATTAATTTAACCATACATTTAAGAAAACAATTGTTTATTTCAATATATACCTAGCCATGAATTAATTTTATGTTCTTTTTGTAATTTCATTCTATTATTTTTATTTTAAAATTTACAGAAAGTAAAAATAGTAGATTCCAAGATACTCCGTCTTCTTTTTGTTTTTGAAAAGGATGGTTATGCATTCAACCAGATTGAGAAATCAAAAGCACATATGAAACAATTAAAGATTGACATTGGTGTGAGACAACTTCAACCTAGTATTATCCTTAAATTAACTATAAAATCTACTGCCTTATTATCCTATCGCCTAACATGACATGTATGTCATGAAAAACACTATCACAAAGATACATACTCCTTCAACACATTCACAAAATAAGTGTGACCTAATAACCCTATTTCAAAAAGACAACTACTAAAAGAGAACTAAAAAAGTGAGAGGCGGGGGAAAATAAGTTTTTTTTGTCATTTTGCTAATGAGCTTCAGAAGTAAAAGAATATGGGTTGGTTTGAGTCTTTCTTTAAGATTTTAGGATTATTAAACTCTATATTAATCATATTTTTTATTGCCAGTTATCTTTAAAAAACATCCACCGAAGCTGACTATTATTGTTTTTTCTTAGCTACATTTTTTTTTACTTCCCCCCCAAAATTAAACTTACCCTACCTGATTAATATTTTTCTTTTTTTACGATTTATGTGGGGAAATTTGGCTTGGGTAGTTGTTTCCCACCTCTACACTTACATATCATCTACCAACAAAATTACCCACCAACAAGATACTTACAAAAGTATTTACAGATCATTTTATATGCAATGGTACAAGCATGTGTGTTGGATTTAATTTAATTTCATCAACATGTAAAAGTTACACTATTGTATAAAATCAACATGTGATATTCGATAGGGCTAAGCAAGTAATAAGTTTGGTTGGATGTCAACTAAAAAAAATTGATTCGATCAAAGTGAGTTGGATTGGATTATATATATATATATATATATATATATATATATATATTAAAAATCCAATCTAATTCAATATGATATATATGCATTGATTTGATCCTGATAATTGGATATTCAATTAGTTTATAACCTATTAGAAAATTTAAGAAAATAGAAATTTAAAAAAATGTTAAATCACAATTATTAGATTTCATGATTAAACATTTAAATTTAAAACTAAATCATTAATCAAACATTACAAATTCATGATCAACCAACATTACAAACTAAAACATCAAAACCAAATCCATGTTTAATATAATATTTAAATTTAAATAAAATTATTGCATTATCAGGAACCAACTTAATCCATTCGGAACATCTTAAATTACATTCACTAAACTTATAGATAGTGAATAATAGTAAAAAAATAAACAAATAACTTTATGTTAGGCTAGAGTGTGAATAAATAAATAATAATAAATAATATAAATTTAGGTTAAGTAGTAATCTAGTATTTAGATTTATGCCTTTAAAATTTAATATGCGATCTAATTATGATTGATTCTTAATTGGATTAAACCAGTTGTAATCCAATTACCAGAGATATTATACTTGGAACCAATCCCCGAAACTTACTATATATTTCAGTCTTAATTGAATAATCATATATTCATAAAACTACAAAGCTAAATTATTTTTCCATGATTTAAATTTAAAATTATATATTATTTTTGTATACAACGTTAGCATTAGTTAATTCAATAAAACCGGACTGAATTACAAATTTTATTTAAACTAATCCAAAATAAAATTGTAATATATTTTTATGATCAAATTATTAGATAGGCTTTGATTAAAAATGTTCAAACCAAGCTGCAACTCTCTTAACTGTAGTTAGGAAAACTTGTTTTTATAATTAATTTTTTTTTTGTGAAATTAAATTGTTGTTTTAATTGTCTTAAATAATTTCCATTACCTACCACGCATTCGGAGAAGATCATATAGCTGGTTTGGTAAAATAGGGCAAACCAAAACTCCGTTGGGTGGGGGGAGAAATTTTATCTTAATATTCAACGGAGTTTTAATTATCTCGAATTACGTAAAGGATCAATATCAACTTTTAAATTTTTTCATTTTCTCAACTTCATTTTCCCAACTATGAACTAAACATCCTTATAGATACTGTTGAACATTTGTCATGTTCGTTGAAGAATTTACTTGTCTTTAAACTCCATGGTTATTTTCTTTCCGTTTGTAATTTTTGCCTTCAAGATTTATACTCCATGTGCATGGTTATATATTGGCCACATGGCGACAAATTATAGCAAAAACATGGTCTTGTGGTCTGATCCCAGTTGCCCATCAACTGTTTGTGTTTGCATATGGGAAAGCATCAAATTTAATATCGTGATGTATTTTAATAAGCCTCACCTTAAATAACATTACGTTACTATTTCTTGGATTCTTTAATTTTGGAGGGGAATGTTTCCTTTCACTGATTTTCTCTTGCTTTATTCTCCTTGTTATATTATTTTCTTCAATTTATTCTAAAACTTCTAATACGCACTAAAAATTCTAAAACTAGCGTTGGTATGCTACGAGCCAACGTTACACACTTAGTTGTTATTTTTCCCTAATCCTTTACGTGTTAACACCCTGGTGGTGGCATTCCCACACCCATTTTGTGCATGTTATTTAATTTTTAGTTACTTAGGAATAGAAATGTTGGTTCTTCATGTTAGTACGCCCATTGTTTATCCTTTTTCCTGTAAATAGGCGTGCTCATTGTTTGAATAAATTTTTCAGATTCTATTTACATTTTCCTCTTAATTTTACTTCTTTTTCTTTATTTTTTTCAATCTTCCACCATGAAACATTCACCCACCTCATTCACATTTCTTCAACTTACCATGTGTGGTTGGATCTTAAGGTTAGGAAAGGATGAATTCTAAAACAATTGTCCGGGAGTTGTAATTTGTGATTGCGATGCAGAGAGATTCAATACTCGATTGGATTTATTTTTTCCTAATGTTGTTTTTGGAGTGATCATTCAATGATTGATCAAAGAATTGATCTTACATTGAGGAATCATGGTTTCCAATTTTGAAATGAGAGATTCAGCCTAATTAGGAGTGACCTAAGAGTTTAGGCTCTTTTGATCTTGAGATCTTCGTGAGTGCACACAATTCGAAGTGTTAACTCATGATCACCTAAGGGATTAGGGTTCATGAGTTGACATATCTAGGGACCTTGACCTAAGCGATTAGGCTTAGTCTATTAGTGCGATTTCAATCTTCAATTACGAACTCGATATACATCCAATCCAGATTTCATACATCCAAGCTAGCTAAGAAATGGTTTCAATCATAATATACTGTTTGCATATTCTAATCTTTGATTTTAATTTCGTTTTATGAAATTGAGAATTCATAGAGAGATCTGTTGTTGTTACATATGAATTTGAAAATTGTTATTCAAATAGTGTCAACCTAAATTGTGACTTAATCCTTGCAGGAATGATATACTTAATTAAACGTTTAATGCACTTTCTGATATGAAAAATCTTCATCAAGCCTATAGTGCCATTGTCGGGGACCAACTGTTGATCCTAAATATCAACAATCTCTAAGAATATGTCAATCTAAACATTTGTTTTGTTTTTTTATTGATATCCTGCAAGCTAAAATTTTTAGGATTTAAAAGATGCATTCATTTTTCATTAGTATCTTATTGATCAAGATTTTTAAGACTTTGATGATTCCATGTTTGTCTTTTGTTGGTTGAGATTTTTAGGACTTGGGAGATGCATTCATTTTGCCATTAGTATCTCATAGGTTAGAATTTTTAGGATTTAAGAGATTCCATGCTTGTCATTAATATTTCGCTTATTGGAATTTTTAGGATTTCAAAGATTTTTAGGAGTAAGGGTTATGAGAAATGACATTCGAAAACTTTGTAAACTATATTTTTGATCTTTAGATAATGATATCTAAAAACTTTACAGAATCTAATTTTTGTCTCCAAAAAATGAAAACTTATAACTTGAATTTTGATATATGAAAAATAATATCCAGATTGATTTTTCATCTCTAGAAAATGACAGTCAAAGAAACGAAAAAGAAGACAAAAACCACAAGCAAAGAACATGATGCTCGCATGCAAACTCCAATGAGAACAACAACAATCCCTAAAATGACAACAAGAAAGAAAATGATGCCTAACTCAATGACATCAAATACACAATTTAAAGTAAAGAAATAGAGTATGAAATAATGTGATTACTTAGCTAGGAAGAGGTATGTTCTAGTGGTTTCATAAATGAGACATGCATTACAAAAAAGAAAAAGGAAAAAAGAAAAGTTTTTCAAATTAGAAACCTTGAACTATGCATTTGACATCCAAGGCAATGCAAGGGAGGTAAAGAGTTTAGTAAGAAGAGATGTCAAAATGAGTTATAACCCGTGAGCTAACTCGACTCACGGTAAGTTTTAGGTGAATCAAGTTTAAAAAATGACTCATTTTTGAAACAAAGTTTTTTTTTTATCGGCCACTGAACCTGACTTATAGTGGGCCAAACCTGTAATGAGCCGAGTTGGCCCACAGGTTGGTAAATTTTAAAAAACAACTCTGAATGATGTTTTTAATTTGTATCATCTTGAAGTTGAACTATGAAATGTATTTGATTTTGTTTTATAGATTATGGATTATATGAATTATGGATTTAATTTACAATGGAATAAGTTATATGTTTGTATTTTCATAATACTAAAATTATTATATGATATAATATTTAAATGGAATTTGGCATTGGAGTGTGAGGAAAATAAAAAAATAATTTTTCTATTTTCTCTATTTTTAAAAATATATTTGTTAGTATTTTTCTCTTTTTATTTGATTTTTAATTTTTCTAAAAAAAGTGGGCCAACCTGTGAGCCACCCGGTAGATTGAGTCGGGTGAAAGCGAGTCGGGTTCGGTTAGGTTATTAAAATTTTTAACTCATGGTAACAGGTTGACCTTTTTTTTTTGGAAGATAGGTTGACCTGTTTTGATAGCTCTACTAAGTGAGGTAATTAAATTTTTTTAAGCACAAAAAGTGAGATGTGGTCTCATTTTTTGGGTCAATTATCTGGTCTCATTTGAAAAAACAGAGTGATCTTAGAAGAAAACGTATGAAAAAAGACATGTTAGAAGTAGAGGCCCATATTGAAATGTTAAATGGATCTCAAACAAGGTTAAGGTTCATTACCACCAAAAAAAGGCTAAGGCCCATATATGGTGTCTGAAACGATATTGAGGAGGAGGACGATAAAGGGGGAAGAAGAAACAACGATGCAAAGAAAACAAAACAAAATCGAGGTACCTGGGAAACAGATTGGGGAATTCAATCCCTAATTTGAATCGAAACCTCTGTTCCAACTCTCGTGGAAGTGTGGTGCTACAATCTCTGCATGATCATATAGCGATTTCGTGCCACGATCCATTCTCAGAGTAATCATAATAATGGGGAAAAACCAAGCCTACAAAGCTATGCAGCGAGCCAGGCTCGGCGGTGCCTCCGCCGGCCCCGACGAGATTGAAGACGGCATGGTTTGTACCCTTTCATACTAACCTTTTCTTCTCTTTCTCCGATTTCACCTCACCGATCTCCCATTTCTAATCGCTAATTTCTCGCATTCAAAATGTTGTGTCAGTTTCTGCTAGGTTTTCCACTCTTGGACAGTGTTTGCCACACGATTTAAAATTGGGATAAAGAGGAATTTACTGTATATTCTGTCATAGCTAACATCCAAACTGGTCCATTAGTGCTATTATCTGTTTTTCTAAGTTAGATATATGAACTTTCAATTGCAACTTATGTTGTATATTGAAACTGACGGATATTGAAAGAATGGATTTTGTTTATTGAGGCTTGCTCTAAGATTGATGGACACAAGTCATATATATAGTGCTTTATTCAAATAAATGTGTATTGTGAATGTTGTTAGAGTAAAAAGTAACCGAAGCACAATTAGCATGAAAAGAAGGAATGTAGAGTACTTGATGGAGGAAAAGATGAGGGTTTCAATGAACAGTTCTTGCTGCAGAAACAGCAATTTTTGATTCATTAGGTAGTGTGATGAACTTGTTGGGCATGTAACTGTATAAAGTAAAATGGGAAAAGGAATTGGCAACGTGGGAGGTGGCACCTGAAGCTATGATTTAATTGTCCGAGGATCAGGGGGATGGGAGAAACAGAATTTATGGAGAGGTACATACCAAGATTGTGGTTGTTGGGAGGTCCGCCAAATCAGGAAAAGTGTGTTACATTTGAGTTTGCAGCAGTAGGAATTATATCTAGTGAGTGATGATATTGTTGATCGGTTAATCTTGGAAGAGAATTAAAACCTGTGATGTTATTTCCTGTGAGATGGGGGATATCTGTGTAGCTTGAAACATTATCTTTGGTATGGCCATGAAGACCACAGTGAGCCCATTGGGGGTGATTTTTCTTGGTTGTTTGTGATCTTTCTCCGAATAGGAAGCAGATTGGACTCCATATTCCAACTTAGTGGAATTTTCAGAAGAAAGCTCACCAACTTCATGTTGTGTTTCTTCTTGGAGAACCAAAGAAAACACTTGGTGAATGGGAGGAATCAGATTCATGAGAAGAATTTGCCCATGAATCTGAGAGAAAGAGTCATTGAGCCCCATGAGGAAGATCATGACATATTCTTGTTGCAAATAGTCTCCAATGGTTGAATTCTGCCACAGGTTCAAGTATGAACAGAGTGGCAAGTAGCAAGCTCTGGTGAAGTACTGAGTCACAAATAGTATGCCTTGGGTGCAGCTGAAAAGATCCTTCTCAAATTGGAAATGCGAGGGCATTTTGTTGTTGAACCACTCTTGCAAGTCACTCCAGTGGCTGTGTTGGCATAGATGACACTAACACTGATCTCTTCGAAGGCGGAGTTGACCAGCCAGGAAGAAACAATATTTTCATACCTTTTCCATAGAGGATATAAGGGATCATTTCAATTTGGTGCAAACAAGGAACCATCAACAAAACTGAGCTTGTTCTTACTGCCAAGCATTTGCGTTGGTCACCTCCATGAATTGAAATTACCATTGGAAAGATGTTGAGAAACCAGGCTCAAACTGAAATGATCTGAAGGCAAGTGGTAAGGGTTATGAAAATCCTCCCTGGATGCAGAAAACAAAACCAAGGGAGAAAAAAGATTAAGAACAAGTTGAAAACACAGAACAGTCCTCACCAACTGGTAACTGCATGAATAAAAATAATAGACTGCAACTACCTGATGCATCCCAACTAATTACAACAATTAATTACAATGAATTACTTTAATAACCCACTTTATGAGTTGCAGTGTGAAGTTACCTCTTACCTTTGAAACATTGCTAACTTGTGTTTATCGTGAGACCCTTTGATTTGAAAATCTTAGCTTATTTGCACAAAGTTTAGAGTCTACTCCTTTAAACACTTAAACTTGGACCATTTCCAATTTCCTCAAAATGCAGCTGAAATAAATTATGATGGAAGAGTCATAGTGTTGCCTTAAACAGAGAATCTCAAAGTTAGCTTGGAAAAATGACTTGCTGAGTGATGTTTTACACCCCAAACTTGAATCAGAACTTGATGCGATTGTTTCTACCTACTTGTTGAGGTGATGACAGTGGTGGTGAACCTTTTCTGAACTAGTGAATAATGAATTAGCCATTGATTCACATGGATAGTGTTTTATTCACAAATCTTACATAACTATCCTGGGTGTGTTTTTGGTTGATATGGTTTGGTTGAAATTTTCATAACTAAGGTATATAAATTTCGTTGGAAGGAAAATGCTTCCTTCTGTGGTCTCCATTCTTGTTTTATTTTATATTTCATTATAGGATTAAAATGCTTTATAATGCTTGGGTGTTGTATCTCTTTCTTGTTTTCCCTGGACCGTTATTGATGAGGACAGTCGCAGGTGGATGGTTCATTTCATTCTCCAGCATGGCATGCTGCTCGTTTGGCTAGCCTTAACACCTCTCACACAATTACCTGGGAAGAGTACAAAAAGAAACAGAAGGTAATCTTTTCAAAACCTTTCACACTGTACCCTCTTAATGCTATATTTGTCCTTGAATATAAACAAAAAATAGCTACCTCACCCCCTTTAAGAAAAGTAGTTATCCCTATTTAATTCATAGACATGTATTTCTCCTTTAAATAAGACATGCCATATGTATATATTATTTTTTTTCTTATAAAATTATACATTGGCTTTTTTGCTTTGTTTATTGACTCATCTGATTCAACAACTGTTTAACACATTACAGTAGCCCTATATTGTGAATCATTGCTGGACACTGTTAACTTTAATGAGGGGAAAAATTCCATTAACCTCCCTAAAAATGTCATATGATACGCCCCTACCTTTTTAATTCCTCTTAGAATACTGACTCTAGTAATTCGATATTGCTACAACTACAGACGCCCCTTCAATTTACTTGGATCTGAAACTGGCGGAAATAAGGGAGAGCAGTTATATTCTAATAGTGTGTATTTTCTTATGTCATTCACTGAATTGGTACAAGGAAGCAACCTTTAAATAACAAACTGATTCTGTTGGAGTCAGTTAGACAAATAGACAATTAATTCTAGAACTTAGTTACTACAGATTCCTACAGAAGCTTTACACAAGAGAGCTACTTTTACTCTAATACCAAGGGAGATATTTGCTAAATGCTTATCTATTTAGGTTAATTATAGTGTCTTTGTGGCGTGGCTAATATATTCTGGATTTGCATTTTCCCCCTAGTTTACCAGCTACTCTCTCTAGACATGAATATAAGCCACTAAATTTTGAAATGTTATTCCAAGGTATAAGCAAATTTTAACTAACTACACCCTATTTAATGAAATAATTTCCAAAATGGCCTTTATTTTAGTTATTCTTTCCAAGGTCTCTCTTTTTTGCATATATTATTAATTATGCAAGTGTTTTATTAAGTGGAGAGAGAATTTTGCAATAAATATGATTGAGGGGGGGGGGGGGGGGTAGTTTAGGAATTATAATTCATCTTTTGAGAAAATTAAACGACATCAGCTAACATTGTTAATTAATGTGAATTAGTTATTTGTTGCTTATAGTTATATCCAAGTTAAAGGAAGTATTCCTAAATCTCAATGCTTAGTATTTCTGCTTGTCAATTTTCTATGGCTATAGTGGTACTTTAACTTGTGCTTCTTCAATTTATAAATATATTAATATTAACATATAATACATTTCATTTGACTTGATTTCTATTTTATTTACTAGGAAGAAGAAATGAGAAAAGGGGAATTGGAAGCAGATGCAGATCGGATGATGAGAGAGTACAGAGCTCAACTAGATGCCGAAAGGGCCCGTAAACTCTCCCAAGGAAGAAATCACTCTAGTAGTAAGTCTAAACATGGAAAAGGTATGTGTGATCAAGTTGCAGGACCTTGGTTTATTTCTGATATGCTTTAGCCCAGCTCCTAACAACAACTGCAAATTCTAATCTGCAGATAAGAGAGACAAAGGTTCAAAGAAGCACAACAGCAAAAAGAGAAAGGTGCTTTTGATTTCTCAAACATTTACTTTCTATGTAGTTTCATATTAAATTTGATGTTTTTGTTTTCAAAATGAATACTAGTGTAACTAGTGCACTCATGTTGGAAAATTTTCCCAAGACATTTGTCCGGTTAAAATTTTTTATAGGATAAATAAATTACAAAATAGTTCCCTGATGTTCTAGTTATTTTCAACTTTCATACATAAAATTTATTTTGTGACATGTAACATCCCCCTTCCCGAAGTTTTGGTTAGAATGGAATAAAAAACACAGGACATTAAAATTAACACAATTTATTTTGTGACATGCATAATAAATTTTATGTATGAGAATTGAAAATGACCGAAACATCAAAAGGGGGTATTGGTAATTGACCCTTTGTAATATCTTTTATCTACTTCGGCTTTGGATGTACTGGTGATTTTGATAAAAAAAATCATTATTTTGCTGGAAAGAATTTATGTTACATTGCTTCTGCCTCATCCTTCAAAATATTACTTGCTTGAAAGTTTGAGTGGTATTTAAGTGGGCTTTCTTCTTCCCTTATTTTCTCAACCATTTACTTTACATGGATGACTTTGCCATAACATTAACTAATGAAAATATATTAACCCCAATTATGAAATCCGACTTAACACCTCGGAATGTACCGTTCGTTCTTATATATAGAAAGAGGCGCTTTCACATTTTACTGTGATATTATTGAGACCGTGGAATAGGATGTGAAACCTGTGTCTAAACACCGTTTCTTGTCATTCCTGGTCTATTTGTAGTTCCGGATATATTAATATTAAACCTTCAAATTGTGTTGGGAAGTGATCAAAATCAACGTGTATTAATTAAATGTCTGGCTTCTTGTCTTAGGTTGTTATTTTGCAAAAACAACTTTCTGTTAATTGTAGCAAACTGATTCAATCTACCTTGCAATTGGTAAGGGAATAATAAGGTGCTCTAGTAGTAAAGGATTTGTAAATGAGGAAGAAGGTGACTTCTCTTTGCTAATAAAGGAATTCCCATTGCTAACAAAACCAACAAATTAATTGTTAACATTGACCTATTTTTTTAAAAAATACCTTGCAATTAAATGTTGATTATTTTTTTAAAAAATACCTTGCAATTAAATGTTGATTAACAGTTGAGGTATCCAGTCACTAGTTATGAATGTAAAGGTGTTATGCATCCTTGTTACCTGTACTCTTGCAGCATTCAAGAAGATCTTCCACATCTAGCTCCTCTTCATCACCGTCATATTCATCCAGTAGTGATGATGAAGAAAGAGTGTCAAGAAGATCCAAGTCCAGATCTAAGAGATCAAAGAAGGAAAAGAAGCTCAAGTCAAGAAGCAAGGATTCTGGAACGGATGATGAAGATGATGGTCCAGTTCGACTTTCAAGATTCTTTGGGAAGAGTTAATAGTCGTTGAATACTTGGGCGTGTATCATAAAATTTTCTGCAAATAGTAAATTGTGGCCAGTTTTATTTCATTCATCGCCGTATTCTTTGTTTAGAGATTTGTAATTTTGTATGTCATATTCTTCGTTCTCTTTGAAAATTATTATTGTCTTGGATGTGAGGGCCTTTTTGAGCTTTAACGACTACGAGTTGAGTAGTCACCTGGTGTTTAGTGGAACACCGCTGAATGAAGAGAAAATGTTGTGCTGGCTATATACACACTAACATTTTGATTTAACATAGGTTAAATTTAGTAAAATGATATCTTTAATAACTCATGTTATATCTTTTAATGTAACTTTGCATTGAAATTTCTCATGAAATAAATCAAGTATATATAGTTTCTTGTATTATGAAAATATTTCATTACAAAATTTCAATTTATAGTAAATTATATTAGATGCACGTAGACTTTTATTATTGAATCATGTATTTATGATCATTTAAAACGTAAAATTTACAACTCAAAATATAGACTAATGAGATTTAATAATTTTGAAAATATATTAAATATGTAACTTAACGTCTAACAAATGCAGTGTGTAACGCGGAAGTTGCAATTATTGATTAGGCTTTACTTGTTTATTTGAACTGCATAATCCTTTGCTCAGTGTGCTTAGTCGGGCAACAGTTTTTGGGTTTAGGAATCTCTTCGATGGTGTTTATAATATTGGAATCTGCGAATTTGAGGAAACCGTTTGGGAAAATAATCAAAATTTCATTGTGACCCGGCCTATTCCTATTTGTAATTGAAATTAATTTTAGCCATACATTTCAATGACACTTATAACAATTCAAAAACATGTTCATTAAAATCTAAGGAGACTATTTACTTTCAGAAAGTATTTTCTGTTTTTATTTTTATTTTTATTCTTAATTATAAAATTATCATCTTAATTTTATTTATAAATCATTGTTTTTTATTTTCAAGAATTATGACAAAACCCTTAAAAGATCAATGACAAAAAAAATATTTATATAATGTCAGTAACTCACCAATTCAACTCCATATGAATTCCAGCCAGGCATACCATTCCCCTAAGCTCAAATCAGTGAAAATCAGAAAACTATGGACTATATGATAGGCAAGTCAATATTAGAATATAAAACTCCAGATAAATTGCATTCATGATTCATATTCACAATTTCACTCCACCCATCAATTTTTAACCCTGCAAGAACTTCCTTCAATTTATATAAAATATATTCTTTTTGTTAACACTTATCACAAATTTCCTCTAACTCCATATACAAGTAAAAGAGAGTCAAGTATAACTAAAAAAAGAACAATATCAAATATAATTTCATAGTGGACGTATAATTTGTCCAAAAGCTTATATGACCTTTTAAGTAGTTACGTAACCATTCTAGTAATCATATGATTTTAGATAAATTTTAACTTCTAGTAACCTAGATTTAATATTCTTTTTTTTTTGGTAAACTAGATTTATTATTCTCTTTCTTATCAATATGTGTATATATTTTTTATTGTATTCCTTATTTGTTTTCCAAGTTTTTGCTCGTTAAACCATAAATCATCATTCTTTTCACTTCGCCGGTTAAACTTATTTTTAAAGTAAGCCTGTTGAGAAATTTATACACGTTAGCAGAACCAAAAACCTCCACAATGTGGTTCCCGTTTGAGAGAGAGAGAATTTCAAACCCACAAAAAACATAAATTTGAGAACAAGATTTATCAGTTGGCTCAAGCCAATGAATTGGACAATAATATGAAGCAAATAAGCCAATACAAATACCTTATGATTGTTCCAGTCTACCAATCATGCCTCCGATGGAAATAATTTAACTCCAAGATCATCTGGTTTCAGATGATAGATATATATACACAAAGAAAGCGCTTGCTCTATGGACACAGACATCACACCATCCAAACCCAATGACAACAAGACTATCACTACTGCTGATACTCAGGGTTAAAAGCTAGAGCCTCTCTGTATATCAGTTCTTTCATCTGTTCCTCAGTCAAAGCATGCTGTTCAAAGTCAAAGCTGAAGGGAGTCATGCACACAGGTTCATCACTGATGTCATGCAGAGAGGTTAAGTAGGGGTGTGCCAGTGCATCTTCAACTGCAGAACAAGGTAAATGTAAGATTTCAGTAATGAATGCAAATGCCGATGCTTATGCAATTAGTACAAAGAATGGCAACATTCAATATATATGTAAGTGCAAGTGTGTGCTAACCATGTTTTCTTGTAAATAAACAGTATCTGTACTTGGCAATTGGAATCTCTTATTTACAGATTAATTGCCACATTTTCCATACGAGTGCTTGTAGTTGTCAATTACAATAGGAAATCACAATCTTATGACTTGAAAGTGTGACCAGGGAGAGAATTTAATCCATTAGAGTGGGTGAAGTGCTGGGCAGATATGTTAAGATATAGCACTGAAAAATGCTTTTTTAGAGATTGGTTTTCTCAAAGGGATTGTCATCCACCCTGCCTCCACTTCAGCCCTACTAGATTCCTATGCAACCCCTCTTAAGTTGGGAAGCAAATGGCTTTTCCACTAGCTAGAACGCCTATGATGCAAATAAATTTGAACATCAGAGAACACAAGAAATAGTTCATAGATAGGCTGCATAAGTGTCGTCTCTTTGTCCAAAGCATCCAAATATTGTGTTTTCTTAAGTGTCAAATGAAGCAAGGTTTCCTTAGGCCATTACTTTGAGGGAACTTGACAACTATGCTCCAAACGAAGTCTCATTGTAGCTGAGAATCAATGAACATTCCTTTTGTACTTTGCTTAGCAAAAACATGTTAACCAACCTGATATAAGTTGGTTTTTATTTCAATATTCATTTCTTGAAAATTTGATTGTTCTAGTTTCTATTCTCTTGGATGGTAAATCATAGTTGATAACTTGATCTCAAGTAAAGACAAAAAAGACAATTCCCAGGGAAAGTAGAAAACAAAAAATTCAGTTGAAGAAAACAATAATAGATATTGATTGATTGACAAAATGACCAAGTTTGATAAGATAAGGGTGTGTTTGGTTTGTGAAAATGAGTATGTTTCACTTTGTTTCCAGCACAAATCTTGAAAACAGGAAACAAAGTAAACCATGGTAGCATTTTTGTAATTATTACTGAAAAAAATAAAATAAAGCATTTTAACAAAGCAAACTGCCAAAAGTTAAGTCATTTAAAAAATTCTTATTGCAGCCATCCAAAGTTCAAACTGCTACCGCATCTTGAAACAGGTATCATATAAAAAGATGTAAATTGAGTTGAGAGCATGCAAAACAAGTATACAAAACCTAACCAACTAAACACAGATTACACCACACTAGTCAACAACAAATTTTAACCTAAGGAAAGCAAAGGATTGTGAGGTGGCACATCGATGGAATATTTTGGGCAGATAAATCAAGTGCAAAGCCACAAACAACTTCTGAAGGATATATATCATTCAATATAAATCTGGCATTCCAAAAAGCAAAAATACAAGCATTTATTGCAAGGTAGTTGCAAAATGTCAAACTGTGACTGATGATTTGAATAGGTGAATTTTAACAAGTACACTGTGATTTCAAAAAGCACAAACATTGTGAATTATGCATATTGTTACTATTATATCATTAACTGTAGAATATGGAGCCCTGAGAAATAAAAACTTACCAGTAATCCTTTGTCTAGGATCAAAAGTTAACATCTTTTCAACAAGATCTATAGCTTCAGGATGAACATGCGGAAACTTTTCTTGGAAAGATTGACGACGATAAAGAGGCAATTGCCTGATGTATCTCTTAGCATTTTCATTCAGAAACCCCAAATCAGCCTCTGATGGGGTGCCAATCAGCTGTAAAGAATAAATTGTATCATAGCAGATATCCATCAAAGATGAACTATATAGATCAGAAGGTTAAAACATAGAGAGAAAAGATAACAAAGCAACTGCAGATTTTGGTAGAATTTCATCAATTAGGTTAAAAGGGTCTGACTTTATTCAACACAAGCATGGATATAATACAATGAAACTTGACCTGAATTTATACTCCAGAATGGAACTGCCATAGAATTTCAATTCCCTTTAATATTAATGCATTAGTTCCAAGTCTGGCAGGTTAACCATTTCAACAACAAAAGCAAATGTGAATAAAAAATTCTTGAACTTCTTCAAATACCAATGACTGCTAAATAAGTTACCTCCATAAGTAGACGCAACTGATGCACATGATCTCTGCCAGGAAACAAAGGCTTCCGATCCATCAATTCCATGAAAATACAGCCAACAGACCATACATCAATTGCTGCTGTATAATCAGAAGAGTTTAACAGAAGCTCTGGTGCACGGTACCATCTTGTAACAACATATTCAGTCATAAAATCAGTTTCAGAGGTGACACGAGCCAGTCCAAAATCACAAATTTTCAAGTCACAGTTGGCATTCAGGAGAAGGTTGCTAGGTTTTAAGTCCCTATGCAGAACATTTGCAGAATGTATGTACTTCAACCCACGGAGGATTTGATACAGAAAATACTGCATCAAGAAAAAAATATATTGGTGTCAGGGATAAGATTAAATGAACTTCAAAAACAAAAATAAAAAATGAGAAAATTGTCTAATCCTTTCCTCATGTTTTGAAGGATAAAACACAAGTCCTCTATTACCAAGTATCTTAATATGGAAGCACTACTGCAATAGGATGCAAGAAAATGCATTGACCAAGTTTGGAGAGGGTGAAAGCGAGGATGGAAAGGAACAAGAAAAAGAAAGAAAATGTGCTTGTGACATTCTATTTAAGTACGTAATATTTTCCGCCTATGAAATTAACAAGTGTCAACAAGGACTTTCCACAGGATATACAACAGGCAATTATGTGAAAACATAGGCAAACAGTTATTACAAACATAGACATAATTCCAAAGGAGTGTATATAAATATGCACCTGACAGTGCTCCTCTGATAATGCTTGATTTGAACGAATGATTTGATGAAGGTCAGTGTCCATCAACTCATATGCAATGTAAACATCATTGAATACCTCCCTTTGAGGTGGTGGCACTATATCCCTGATGGCAACCACCTATACAGTAATCACAAAAGGCAAACAAATATAAGAAATATTCCTGATGCTCTGAAGTCGTGGGATGTCCCATCACAAACAGATACCCCCCTCTCCCTGTCTCAACCCCACAAAATACAAGGCATACGATGTAAAGGCTTTAAATGAACTAAGAATGAACACTACTTTTTTATTATCAGAACTGTAACAAGACAAACAGAAGCAATCCTACTGTAAATGCAATGTCAAGTCACCCAGAACTCCACAAGCAGCAAATAAAATAAGTAACATGTGCAGGTGATGCATATACCTTGGCAGGTATCAATAGGTCAAATACATGCATTAATACAGGGAAGAAATGGAAAAAGAATTGTATCATGATTTCGGATAAGGTAGTAAACTACTCAATGATTGCAAAGACATGAAACAAAAACAAGCATTCATCATTGATTTTCCTTTTAGACCCAATTTTATGGTGCCACTAAAACTGTTAGTCTTTAAGATTAAGGACCACCATACTAAATCTTGGCACTTGCAGTTGCAACTTATTATCACATTTACTTCCACTAACCAACCTAATGTAAGCATGAGACATAAAACTATTCAGACAACCAATGATTGAGCAATTATTATTATTCTGACAAGCCAAAAGCTTATAAACCAAAAGTGTTAGTTACACAGCTGAAATTAAACACATTGTAGGGATGAAACGGTTGATTGAATTTGAAACACAAACACACACACAATCAGGATCTAATAATAATAAAAGAGCAATGATTCATCATCATGACTCACTAACGTTTTCATGATCCATGTGGCGAAGAAGCTTGATTTCACGGAGGGTCCTCTTGGCGTCAATTTTGTTGTCAAACGCATTAGCAATCTTCTTGATGGCAACATGTTCATTCGTCTCCGAATTCAGAGCCGAGCTATTCACAAACAACACAACCAAAAAAAGTTTCCATTTTCCATTCCCACAATAATAATTAAAAAAAATCATCATTTTTTTAAGTTTAAAAAACCCAGAAGAAAAATCGAAAAGAAATGAACATGGGGTTGGATTTGAAGAATAGAAAAGGAAGAAAGAGAAAAAGGGTACCAAACGATGCCGTATGCGCCTTTGCCAATAGGCATGATGGGTGGTTTGTATTTGGCGGTGACTTCGAATATGTTACCGAAGATGTTGTATTGAATGAACCTTCCGCCGTGGCTCAGCGTCGCCGGAATATTCTCGATCCCCATCGCCACCGGTGGCTGCTGCTGAGATTCCGGCGGCGGCGCTGCGTCCGACATCACCGTGTCAGCAGGCGGAGCACCTCCTCCTTCCATTCCTCTTCTCTTCTTCTCCTCTTTGTTGTGTCTAAAATTGGGTTTTTCTTTTCTGTTTTAAAGAGAAAGAAAACAGAGGGAGAGAGAGGGGGAGAGAGAGAGAGAGAGGGGTTAATAGTTACTACGAGTTAATAAGGAAAAAAATGAATGAATGAATGAAGAAATATATGTGAAAATGTTTTATGTGGGTGATGCAATCAAAATGAAAAGAAAGGATTAGAGAGAATGGAACCTGATTTGTTTGAGGGGTTTTGGTTTTGGTTTTGGTTTTGGTCAAACAGATCTATACTCTCTCTCTCTTCCCCAACTCCTGCAAAACTGTCATCTCTCAATCTTTCTTTCTTTTTATTACTTGCTTTCTCATGTTTCTTTCTTTTTATTAACCAAAATATTTAACTAATAAGTTGTCATTTGATTACCAACACATGTTAATATTGTGAAAAGAATAATAATTTATTTTTTGAGTAATCTTTCAAGATAAGTTCGTACCCATTTCTTTAGTTTTTACCCACATGAAAATAAATAATTTAGGGATAATTTTTATAAGTTTTATTCTCATAAAAAAAAATTACTTCCTACTAAACATTCGAACACATGTAGTTAACTTAATATATATATATATATATAAATAGATAGATAGATATTTTTCTTTTGAGACTTACTTAAAGTTAAAACCATCTGCACTTTTTTGTTAAGAGTATATTTATTAGAGTTTGAATCTAAATTGTTTTATTATTTCATGCTAACTCAATCACAACTCTTTATTTTGTTTTTCCTTATTTTGGATATTTGTTTGTAATGTGAATTTAAACATTGTGTTTTCCTATTGCCTTTTTTTTATTTGTAAAAACAATGTCGAGTTTAATCTTTACTAAATATAGTTTTTGTTTAGGAAAAAGGAGTTTTGACTGTTAAGTTATCTCTTGTAGTAAGAATGATACTTGTAGTAAAAAAACAAAAGCCTTCCTTTTATTTGATTACTTAATTGTTAAATGAAGGCAATTGTTAAATAATTTAAATAATATATTTAAAGATATGAAAGTTAAAAATTAATAAAATTATTTATTGCTATGTAATCAAGGGCATTTACTAAAGTATATTAAATGTTGCTTATTAATTTCATACTAGAAATATTAAATGCTCTTGCTTTATTTAGTATTTTATATTTTAATTCCATAATTAATTCTGCCCCAGCTAACACATGTTTGCAGGGACTCTTTTAAAGCAGAAATTAAAAGAATGCAGGGTGATTTCATTAGGAAAAAAATTGAGGTATATTAACATAGGTGATTTTCATTAGGAAAAAATTGAGCTACATTTTTTTAAGGAAGTAAACTCTTGAGTAAATCATAGAGATTATATGAATTGCACAATTCAAATTTTAAAACTGTTAAAACGTTAATTTTCTCTATTTGTACTTTATTGGTTATTGTTATTTTACACTAAAATATTAAATTAAAAATTATTTTATAAAAGTAGAGACTACATTAAAATTTCAGATTCTAATCCATTTTTGAATTGTAATATAATTTTTAAATTATAATATGATTTTAATAAAATTTATCAAACATGCCACAATTAGATTATAATCTAAAAAATAGATTATAATATGAGTTTTTTAACCTACCCAAACACACACTAAAACTTACTTGTAGGTTGTATTAATTTTTAGTCTTAATTAAATATTCACCTAAGGAACCCATGAAATAAAAATTGACATTGGCATTGACATTGATGATTTAATTTTTAATTCCAGCTGATCGGCAATATCAACTATCAAGAATACCTAAAGTCCTGTTTGGACTTCGGGGTGTTTTTTTATTTATTTTTAGTTTTAAATTTTTTAAAATCAAAACTTTCTTTTTCTAGTTAGATGTTTTAGTTTTTAAGATTAAACCGCAAACTGTATCAACCGTAATCGTAAAAAGGAAAAAATTCTTATACCACATCTTAAAATACGATTTGATTTGACCCATTGTTTTCGTTCCCAAAACCAAATTGAATCGCGTCCAAATACATTTTCCTAAAATTCCTATACCACATCTCAAAATAACTCCATTATTTAATTAAGGTCTAAATATGTTTTTGAACCTATTAGGGTCTTTTGATTTTGATCCCTATTTTAAATATATATATATATATATATATATATATATATATATATATCCTTCTTATATTGAATATTTTGAATTTAAATTCAATAATTGTTGATACGAGTAACTAAATTACATGTTAGTTAGTTTGTTTAAACAATTTTGATACGTCCAATTGACTCTTATCACATGACTCTAACGGGTTAAGATACAATTTTTAATAGTTAAAAGTTGCTTTTAAAATTGTCAAAAAATAAAGTTATTGATGTTTTTAATGGCCAAATACTGGATTTTAATCAATCAAGTCACGTGTTAATAATCAGTTAAGTATATTAGAACCATTTTAATAAGCTAACATATAATTTATTTACTCATACAAATAATTAATGAATTCAATTCCAAAGTAAGGACTAAAAGAAATATTCAATATAAGAGGGAAATAAAAGAAAAAAAATATTTTGTAGGAACTAAAACCAAAAGACTATTATTTTACAAGGACCAAAAATATATTTAAACGTTAAAATAATGATCATGTATCATTTGTGTTATGAGTTTATTAGATCTTAAATATACAATTACCTTAACTTAAGATGTATTACATGCCTTTTATAAAAGAGTGTTTCTATTGAACCCTTCAGAAATAAGGGGTTTTGGAACCCTTAACATGCTGTTGTCTATTTCATTAAGAGACATGTGGAACATATATACACATAATATTTTATATATTTTAAGAATTCTAACTTTTTAAAATTGTAATTTAACCCCTTTTTTCTTCTTTATCATTTCATCTTCTAAAATTTCCTCATCTCACAGACTCCACACTGCAACCTTTCCTCTTGAGTCTTCAAAGCCGTCTCTGAAACTCCAGACCCCAACCTTTCCTTCTTAAATTTTCCCATTTCTAAAGCATTGGGGAGCTTATGGAAACCCTCAGAGCCTTCCCTATTCTATTTTCCCTCACAAAGACCCCACCACAGCCTCCAAATTGCGACTTTGAAATGCCTCTGTCAGACTCCATCGGAGCTTTCCCTTTTCTATTTTCACTAAATTTCATTGTGTGGTTCTTCTTTTTTGGTGTCTCCGTCGTTCCCTATGCAGTCTCAACATCTCCTGTGGCTAAGAACGTCACTGCGCCTGTCAAACTCTCCTCGCCACAGACTCCATCAGATATTGCGTGGCTCTGTTACAGACTTTTCTCTTCTAACTCTCAAACTCTCAGTACCTTCCAATACTCATCGAGATCTCTCATCTCCACAATTTGTTTAGCTGTTTGGAGTCGTTGTGAGGTAGCTACCTTTTCTCTTATCTTCATTTCCACTTTTATTCCAATCACTTACTTAGTCGCTCAGTTTTGGTTCGCACGAATCTGTTACCGCCGCTGTAGAAATAGCTCGAAAACACTTCCTCACATCATTCGAGATCCCTCCATAACTACTGTTGTTGGCGTTTTTGGTGGACAAAATCGGGTCTCTTCTTTCCCTTCGCTATTTTTAATACACTCAACTTTGCATAAAAATTAAAATGGTGACTTCTTGTTTAAATTAAAATCAAATGAATAATGTGATTTATGCTCTGCCTGCTGCATACTGTAATTGTTATTACATGTGATGGATCAAGTAGTTCAAAATATGAGTTTGTTTATATATCAAAGCAATTTACACTCATGTGGATCATGTCGAGGTTAAATATTAACTTAAGAGAATAAAATTCATGTTTGATTACACTAAAGTTTCAAGTGGTTTTAAGAAAGAAAAGTACTTACTAATTTTTTTTTTTGCAAATTAAGTTATATTAATATAAGTTGAATTTGTCCAAGAATGTGGAAGAGAGATATATAGTTATAGTCTTTGTAGAATACTTATTCTAAAGTATGAATTCCCCATATCTATATTTTCCTGAGTATGTTTTTTCTATATTAAGACAGGCTTAAAAATTGTTAAAAGGTCTGATATTTCTTCCTTTCCATGATCTATTGTTAGGAAAATTTTGAACTAGGATCACCACAAACAAAGTCCCTATACAATCAGAGTCACATTTTTTGTTATAGGATTGAGGCTCTTAGTGATTTTTTATGGTTGCCTAAAGGAATCTTAGAACATGATTCATGTGTTAATTTGTTTAGAAACCATGAATGATCTTGCTTTATTTCTTGTTCAGGATGGAAGGTGAGTGCATGTTATTGAAAGAGACTTGAATGAACCAGATAGAATTATGGGTGAATTGCTACAACTTAGGGGTTATCTAAAGTTAATTGAGTTGGGTCTTGAAGGTAAGCAACCAAAAATGTCAAATATAAAACCTGTACCAAAGTATTGAGTAGTGAGTTTTAGGTGTGATATGTGAACTTCTCTACCTCTTAAGTTGTTGTTGCAGATTGTGTTGATGAAATTGATGCTCAACAAATCTTTGACTATGCTCTTTATAAGGAATGGAAAAAACACCAAGCTTTCACAATGGCCGTTTCACTCACAGGATACGTGAAAAATTTTAATGTCTTCTGAACCACAACCTTTTAGCAGTTATTTTGTTTTGGAAAACAATAAACTCCTGCTAAAAAGAATTTCTCATTATATGAATTTGAATGTAAATGAATATTTTATATTAAACCTTTCCTTATTTTGCAATCTTTCATTGTTCCTAATTTTTTGCAATGTCACATTAGAACAAAGAACTGTTGCATCTGTGCTGGAAGAAAATAGAACCGTGAAGGGGGTGTAATTAAACCAAGAGTGGTCAATAACTGACAGCAAAAGCTCCCCTTAATTTAGACAGAAGGTGTTGGTTATTTTCCAAACTTGAGACGTTCCCTTGGAAATACAAAGGTACCAATGCTAGATGCTAGATTACTCTTTGTGTTGTTGTTAAAAGATAATGGTTTGGAATTATTCATGGGGTTTTCTGTCATCTTGTCTCATATTCTACCTAAATTAAATGGGTTTACCACTCCACCTCATGTATGGTGAAATGTTGCCTAACAGAAAATGATACAACTATATGTACAGATTGATGTGCCAATCACATTTTATTGGTCTGGTCCTAGAGAACTACAAATCACGGTCATTCAAATAGTGGCTATGTTTTATCCAACTAGTGGAATTGGGACTACTTGATCTTATAGAGTAAAATAGGAGACTTTTGGAGTTCACAGTAAATGGTTCTTCTATCTCTGAACCATTAGTTCATGATAGAACTGCAACTCAACAGAGAGGTCAATGGGATCCTACAGCATATTGGGCCAACCTAAATCCAGAAAATGAATTATAGAGTGCTAGTGTGTTGTAAACACATTGTTTCCTAACTCTCGAACCTGTCACAAATATCATTTAAATTCTTTGATCATGTAAACATGGAATGGAAGGTTTGGTACAAACCCTGGATGTTAAAGGCCATGCCTGTATATCATATCTTCAAACTTGTGTGAAGGTTGAAATGCAAATGTTTATTTTCTGATTAGCTAGGTACTTCCTCTACAATTTGTTTTCTGATTAACTAGGTACTCTCACCACTATGTTCGGTTCACATACTTAATTAAATGGGTGAAAACTACAAGAAGAAAAGATTGGTATGCAATTAACTAAAAAATTACAAGTCAGATCTAAACCATTCTAAAATAATGTAATCTATTAAATCAACTAACAATTTTAGATGATGAAAATATTAATGCAAGGATGTATTTGAGATAGTTTGGTTAATCACATATCATGTTTTAAACGGTAAAAGAAAACAAATACATACCGAAGCCTTGTGTTTTCATCATTAAAAGCACTACCTTGGCCAACATTCACCCTGTGTCTAAGAGACACACCCTAATCATCCATAAAATCAATTCCCTGTTAGTAGGGTACGAAATTTTTCATTAATTTCTGTTCTACATTATTAGAAATCGTGGGAAAAAAGTTTGCTTTAACTAACTACTTTAGTATAAACTCAAGAGTTAACAACCCTGCTCCTCACCCTCACACCAAGCTTACAAGTTGGAGACGTTCCATCTAATTATTAACAAAACCAACACACACTTGTCTCTATAACTCAATAAAGATGGAAAAATTAATGAAACATGATTATTAACCAACATATCTAAGTAACAACTTGTACATATTAAATGCCATAAAGTAACTGATCCGGTCTGGATACCAGCCCCAAGGTTATCCGGTCTGGCTACCGGTCCTAAGGGGTAATAATCCAGTTGGTTAACACATTAGGCGAGTCTCTCCTACACCGGGTGGCTTATCCGCTCTCTAACTGACTGCCCCAGTGTCATAACGAGGAAGGTACTCTGCACAGCGGAATATGTCCCTTTCATTCACCGACAAGAGTGGGTACAATCACCAGCGGAATTTACGGAAAAAGTGATTATCTTCCATCCCTGTGTCAGAATCGTACACTGATAATTCACCTACCCTCCTGACATACTCTAAATACTGGGCCCTCGGATTGTCTCTTTATACACGTTATCAGAATCTACGGGCCCACTGGCACCCAACGATTCACCTTCCACGCTCAATTATAAATACCATATTCCAAAACACACAAAAGGTTACGTTCTTCTTGCTCTCAGACTCTCTATTATACTGCTTGAGTATTAACTGAGTTTATACACTTTTCTAACTTGAGCGTCAGAGAATCTTCACAGGTGACACCACCTGTCGCCCACACCAACGCGTGAGGTCAGTGTGAAGGATCTCCAGGACAACAAGACCGGTTTCTCCCACCAAGAAGCCGAATCACAGAGACCGGATACACTCAGAACCGGTCTCCAACCTTATTCAATCCTTAACTCTTGTAGCTGGACCGACGACGGATCCTAGACCCCGGTCGGGACCAGATCATTGGCACGCCCGGTGGGACTCGGTAGAGTTATTCCCACTTTCTGCAGAAGTTAGTAGTCAACCATGGAAGGTGATGGACGCGATTGTGTGGATGGTCATGTGGAAGACGTGACCCATCAACAAGCTGATAGAAGATTCATTTTCGAATCACCAGCAACCCACTCAAGGAGAATGGTACCAGTGGCAACCCCTGACCCTCGAGATAAAGTTATAAGGCAGCTCAGGGAAGAGTTGATGGAGTTGCGAAGGGAGAAAGGAGGAACTGGGGACAAAATGATGTCTCAGGCAGAGGATACTCGCCATACATCTGCGAGAGAGAAGTCCACAACTCTCTAGTATTCTAAGATCCCTACTTACGAGGATAGGGAGCACACTCAAGATTCTGGGGACGGAATCAGGGCAAGGAGGAAGGAGCAGGTAGTGATGACTTCCGGGGCATACCGACTCAATGTCCCTTTCTCAAGGAGGCTCATGAGTATACTCATCCCCAAACACCTGCAAACAACCCAACCACTTTTAATCGGAAAGTATAATGGGGAGACTGATCCCACTGAACATCTCGATGCTTACACGTATGAGGCCGTATACCTGGAAGCCGATGAAGATGTGATGTGCAGGATGTTTCCACGAACCCTGTCGGAGGAGGCTCTTAGCTGGTTCAAAAGTTTACCCTCGGGGTCAATAGGCTCTTGGGAAGAAATGGCGACTTCATTTGAGAGCCATTTCATTATCTCTAGAGACGTTCCAAGGACTTCCCATACCTTGGCTCAGATAAGGCAGGGAGAAAGTGAAACTCTCAAGGAGTTTTTGAAGAGATTTTACAAGGAGGCTGCTTTGGTGCCTAACCTCACGGAGGCTATTCAGCTTCACATCATTGTTGAAGCCCTACAACCTAGATCCGCCTTTGCTTTGTCTTTGGCAAAGAGTCCTCCGACGACGTTGGAGGAGTTTCGAAGAAAAGCTTCGAAGTACGTAGGTATTGAAATGCACTTGGAAGCAACAGCGGCGAGAGGGAAATCCCCAACGCCATATCAACCACAATGGAGAGATAAGGACAGACCCCGATCGGAACACATAGAGAGGCCGTTCGGTGGTAACACTTTCGATAGCCCTGCTCAGCAGTACCAGGAAAACCGAGTAAGTACGTTTAGCAGTTATACTCCGCTAAACTTTAAGTGTTCACAAATTCTGAGGGAGATCGGATGGCCAACACTTAGTACATACAGGGTCAGAAAACCGCCCCAGCTTCACAAACATGGTGACCCTCGAAAATACTGCGAATTCCATGAGCAAAAGGGTCACTCGGCAAACGAATGTCAAGCCTTGAAAAATACTATTGAGACCCTGATCCGAGAGGGTAAACTCAAACAGTACCTTTTCAAAGAAGGGACTTTTGATGAACCAGACCGGATTGAGAAAAGGGGAAGGTATCATGAGTACGGTGATGACGATAGTTCCACTCTGATCAGAAGGTTTACTGTTTATAAAAAGCAAAAGGGAGTTCTGGTTGGTGAGCCTGCACAGCAAAATGTTATGTCCCAACAACAACATCAGGGCCGTCGAGAGGTCATTGATTAGGGATCAGGCCATCAAAACTAAGAACGCCTTCTGTTGTTATAGCTAGTCGGTAAGATAGGGTGCACTCTTTTTCCTTACTTGGGTTTTTTCCGATCGGGTTTTACCAAGAAGGTTTAACGAGGCATAACCCCGACTCGGCTCTCTTTCTCTCTTTTGTATTGTAGTTCATAATTAATGAAAAATTCTTTATAATTCACCCATTGTCTTTATGATTTTATTTCAATGCACAACACTGTTGTGACAAGATACTTTCAGGACGGACGATCCTAACAACGTATTCGTCGTTAGTGATGAACCTCTTCGAAGGTACAACTGGATGAACCATAATTCAAAGGCTCGGATTGTAGGATTAAACCGAACTCCGAGTATGGTTAGTAGGATTAAACCGAACACCGGTGAAGACCTGGGTTGTAGGATGGAATCAAACCTCAGGAAATGGGTTGTAGGATTGCACCGAACCCCATTCGAAGGCTCAGATTGTAGGATTAAACCGAACTCCGAGTACGGTTAGTAGGATTAAACCGAACACCGGTGAAGACCTGGGTTGTAGGATTAAATCAAACCTCAGGAAATGGGTTGTAGGATTGCACCGAACCCCATTCGAAGACCGGTGAATGGGTAAAATCCAACACCGAGTATGAAGACCGGTGAATGGGTAAAATCCAATACCGAGTATGAAGAACGGTGAATGGGTAAAATCCAACACCGATTGAGAAGGCCGGTGAATGGGTAAAATCCAACATCGAGTATGAAGACCGGTGAATGGGTAAAATCCAACACCGAGTATGAAGGCCGGTGAATAGGTAAAATCCAACACAGATTGAAGAAGAACGGTGAATGGGTAAAATCCAACACCGATTGAAGAAAAACGGTGAATGGGTAAAATCCAACACTGATTGAAGAAGTACGATTAGTAGGATTAAACCGAACGCAATTGAAGGCTTGGATTGTATAATTAAATCGAACTCCAAGTACGACTAGTAGGTTTGGCCGAATGTTGAAGAAGAATTAATCGTCATTCTCATTATTGAAATCGCTCGGAAGTACTTTCCCCGAGAGTTCTTCACTTGGGAATATCTCACTTCAGAGTCAATCGTAATCCTCATTACTGAATCCGCTCGGAAGTACTCTCCCCGAGAATTCCTCACTCAGAAAAACTTCAACTTCAAAGTCAGGCTCGCAAATTCTTTAGTCGGTAAAGTCTCACTGAAGTCCGACTCGTGAATTCTTTAAGTTGAGAATATCACTTCGAGGTTGCAATCAGGAATTATTTACTCGGGAAAGTCTCTACCCGAAACATACTCATTTGAAGTCAAAGTCTATCTGTCCAGACGTGTTTCACCCAGAAAATGCTCTACTCGGTGCCATACCACACGGGAATCAGAGATATCTCACTCGGTTCTATCCCGCTCAAAAATGTCTTGCTCAGTGCCATCCCACGCTGAAGTGTCACACTCGGGGACACCCCACTCAAGAAAGTTGAACTCGGAAACTTCCAACCCGAATGAAGACTCGGATTGTAGGACTAAACCGAACTCCGAGTGTGGTTGGTATGATTAAACCGAGCGCCGTCGAAGGACCATTCGGAATCTTCCACCCAGGAATTATCAATCGGAAATCTTCCATACAGGAACGGTCACTCGAAAATCCTCTTCCCGGAAGGATCAATCTGAGAGCTTCTACTCGGAAGTATCACTCAGAATTTTTTAATAAGACTCGGATAATGCGTACGTACTTTTACCAAACAGCACGAGGAGGTTACAGGTAATGGAACGTCCCAGGTGACATGGCCAGAACCAACCTCACTCGGAGTCACTCATTCAAAAGTCAATTGCCAATTCAGAGTCTCTCACTTGGAACCGATCACCCGATAACGCTCGGGGACAATATTCAACGGTTAACGAGTATTGCGAAGGTAAAAATTTAACATGTATCCTTGCAGGTTATGCCGGCATACAGACCTCTCGTGAACTGCATAGCTTATATGAGCAACTTAAAGTCCCTCACACAAGCTAGGGGACAAATGATTCGGTCTGGATACCGGCCCCAAGGTTATCCGGTTTGGATACCGGTCCTAAGGGGTAATGATCCGGTTGGTTAACACATTAGGCGAGTCTCTCCTACACCGGGTGGCTGATCCGCTCTTTAACCAACTGCCCTAGTGTCATAACGAGGAAGGTACTCTGCACAGCGGAATATGTCCCTTTCATTCACCGACAAGAGTGGGTACAATCACCAGCGAAATTTATGAAAAAGGTGATTATTATTCACCCCTGTGTCAGAATCGTACACTGATAATTCACCTACCCTCCTGACATACTCTGAATACTGGGCCACTCGGATTGTCTCTTTATACACGTTATCAGAATCTACGGGCCCACTGGCACCCAACGATTCACCTTCCACGCTCAATTATAAATACCATATTCCAAAACACACAAAAGGTTACGTTCTTCTTGCTCTCAGACACTCTATTATACTACTTGAGTATTAACTGAGTTTATACACTTTTCTAACTTGAGCGTCGGAGAATCTTCGCAGGTGACACCACCTGTCGCCCACACCAACGCGTGAGGTCGGTGTGAAGGATCTCCAGGACAACAAGACCGGTTTCTCCCACCGAGAAGCCGGATCACAGAGACCGGATACACTTAGAACCGGTCTCCAACCTCATTCAATCCTTAACTCTTGTAGCTGGACCGACGGCGGATCCTAGACTCCGGTCAGGACCAGATCAGTAACAATTTCTCTAACAGCAACAACTTGTCCAGCAAAATACCCAAAAATAAATTAGTATGTAAAGCTTTAGTATATGATACCATCCCCTTAAAAAACCCCATATACTTGCAATCTATATCCTGACTAGATTCCTCTTCCTATCTTCCAGCGTTTTCCAGTTGCCAAATGCTTGCTGGATGACTGAATCTCTCAACGAATTATATGGTTTTAATACCAAATCAAGTGCAATACTCATTCTTGTAACATCATTCACCTGTAAAGGTACACACAATTAGAAATTTTATTTCTTCATAATATGTACACAACTTGATAATAAAATAAGCTATCAAAACTACTTACATGGATCTTATAACTGGTAGATAGCATGCAGTCAAGCATCCATTGACAAACCCAAACCCCACAATCATTACTAACAAGTGATTAAAAAAATCAATTAAATAGGAGAATTATGTAATAAGAATCACATCATGTATTTGTAATTAACTTTTTTATAACATATAAATATCATATAAAGTATGTCGTTGTTCCCCAATGTCAGAAGGCACCCTAATCTTGAAATTTGCCGCCAATGGTCGTACAGTCCCTTGAGACTCATAAAATGAATCATCCTTTAGCATCTCCTCAATGCATATTCCCTAAGTCAAATGAAAGGTTAGTATATGCATATGGAGCAGTTACATACTATTTTATAAATCTTAGGCTAAATATATACTTTGGTCCTCTATCTTTTTTAAAAATGTTAATTTGGTCCTTTAAGTTTTTTTTTTACTCTGGTCCCCTATATACTTTAAAAAGTTTCAACTTCGTCCTTCCGTCAAAAATCATCAACGTCTGTCTGTCACTGTTCAACAACTTCTTCATTATAACTCCTTGTCTCTTCAATGGGTTCTTCCATGTTGGGGAAACCTAGGAAGCTTGCATTCTCCTTGCTCCATGTCCTCTAGCATGGCAAACTCATATGGATCTTTATCTAGCTATGGAAATAGAGTGCGTGAAGGTGATGCTCCCTTGTGTGAATGCCCTGGGCGATTAAAAGTTGTCATGCGAACATCAAAGACAACTGTAAATTATGGATGAAGATTTTGGGGTTGTGTTAAATATGTTGTAAGTGTTGGTTAATTTTTAAAAGACAGGGTTTTATGGGTTTTAATGTGGGGTTTATTTGTCATTTTGTAGGGTGGAAAGGGTACAAAGAATGATGGAAGCTGTAATTTCTTCCATTGGGTGTTTGATGATGTTAACACTGAGAAAGATATACTGATTTTGAGGCAAAGAAGTCGAATAATGGCTTTATAAAAAAAATTGATGAAGTCCGAAAGATGTGTCAAGTGGCTTAATTGTGTTTGTGGTGTCCTATGTGTAGTAATTATTGTAGGGGTTTTAGTATGGTTTATATAAGGTGTTAAGGTGGTTTATGTAAGGTGTCAAGGGTCTAGGATTGAGTTTACTGCTGTAAACATGAAAGTTGTACTATAAGATTTGTATCCTATTAATGAAATGACACTATTTTAGCTCTATGTCTTAAGTTGCATTAAGTATTCATTGATTTTGTGCTACTAGCTCCAGGTGTGGGTCAATAATGATCACTATAACCATACTATACAGCTATTGAAAGTATAAAATTCCCTCTCATTCAGCAGATATAAACTCAGTAAACAAAGGGTACGCCAATATGTAAATTTCGTGTTGTCGAATGTATAAATTAAATATTGTCAAATATATAAGTATAAAATTCAGTGTTGTACAAGATTGCTAATATCAAGCACTAACATAATATATTCATTAATTGTTGAGAATGGAAACATACATCCTATGGCAGGTTCGTCATCCTAGATTTAACATAATATAGTGTACTTGGCCATACTCCAAAACAAATGAAAATCCTAACATAATATAGTGTACTTGGTCATACTCCAAAACAAGCCATAATCCAAAACATAAGTATAAATGGAAATAAACTTGTCCAAACATAAAAGTCTAAAATCAGTTTTTCTTCTTCCTCTTTGGTGTTAATTTCTTGCCTCCCCTTGCTGTAATGGTTTTGGATGAAGGTTGAGAGGGGTTTTGGATGGAGGTTGTTGTTTGGGATGATTGGGTTGGTGGTGGAGTTAAAGTTGAGGATTGGGTTTGTGGGACATTTTCTGCAGCTTGGCTTTCTTGTGGTGTCAGTTTAGAAGGGCATTTGCTCTTGTTGTGGCCTGCTTGTTTGCATATACTACACTTAGAAGTTAGGCCTTTCCTTGACATGTGAATATCATCAGCCTCAGTCTTCTCCTTTCTTCTTGCCTTCTTTGTCCTGCCAGGTTGTTTTTTGTAAGGTGAAGGAAGGTTGTTGCAGCCAGATGGTTCCCACAGGTTCTCTCCAGGTGTGGGATAGATGACTGGTTTGTAGCATGCTGTGTATGGCTTTGGAGTAAATTGGGGGGATGTAGCTAACTGGTTCATCATTGATTTCTCTCATACATGCTAGTGCATGTATACAAGGTATCCCAGTGAGCATCCACTTCCTGCATGAACACTCTCGCGCAGCCAAGTCAACAATGAACTTGTCCCTTCCTCTCTCAAGATGCCTAGCCTTATAAATTTTATCTCCAGACCACCTACAATATAACAGATTCATTGACCATATCAGCTAGTATAACTGCACAGATTCAGCCATAAAAATAAGCAAGTATATGATCAAGTTATCAGTGAGTATCAATAAGTATAACTACACTGATTCAGCCACAAAAATCAGCAAGTATATGATTAGGTTTACAGTGAAAATATCAACAAGTTTTCTGCACAGATTCAACCACAAAAATCAACAAGTATATGATCAGATTCAGCCACCATATCAGCAAGTATATGACTAGAATTTAGAAAGTATGCTTACTTCACCAGCCACTTGTTTGTGAATTGCTTTTCCTTATCAATCTTCTTCATTATTCTTGGACAGACTCTGCCTCTACCCATGACTTTTTTCCTGTTGGTAGCCTATCTCTCCATCAAATACCTTTTTATTTATTCAATCATGGTGATGATGGGTTTTCCCCTAGCATATAATATCACTGAATTGAAGGTCTCTGACATGTTGTTCACTAGTATGTCACACTTTGTAGCATAAGAAAATCTGGACTTGCTCCAGTGTCTGGATGGCAACTGCATCAACTCCTTGTAAGCATCCTCATTAACAGCCCCCATTTCAAGCATCTGTTTCTCCCAGGCAAGGGTGTATGTACACTTGGCAGCTTTCCACATCAACTCCTTCAGCTGCTTTCCTGGATGTCTCTTCTTAAAGTTGTTATACAGGTATCTCACACAGAATCTCTACTCCATACCAGGTATAAGTTCCTCTAGAGCATGTTTTAAACCCTACACATTGCAGTTTAGGAAGTTCAAACCTTGTACATTGCAGCAAAAATATAACAGAATTGTTGTCTGTGCCAGGTGACTAAAATGAAACTTTTAAACCCGACGGGGACCAATATGAAATCATTAATGGCACGTAAGGGACCAACATGAAGTTAATAATGAAAAAATAAGGGACCAAAATGAAACTTTTACCTTCTGCTGGTCTGATATGAAGGTGATCTCCTTGCACAACTCAATTCCACCAAGATCCCCCACCACCAGATCCAGGAACCATCTCCATGAATCTGTGTTCCTACATTCAATAACAGCAATGACAACAGGAAGCATTTGGTCATTTGGATCTCTCCCAACTGCAGCTAGTAGTTGTCCACCATATGGCCCTTTTAGGAAGCAACCATCTAAACCTATGATAGGCCTGCATTGTTTGAAGCTTTCTTTGCATGCACTCAGGCAAACATACAACCTGTGGAACACAGCATCTTCCCCCTACAACTGCACATCCAACTTCACTGTGGAACCTGGGTTAGAGCTCAGTAGTGCTTGGGTATAGTCCTATAGTTTTGGAAACTGGTCTTTGAAATCCCCATCAACAAGTTTAGTTGCAGCCTTCTTTGCCCTGTATGCCTTGGTCCTGGAAATTTTTGCACTCCAACTCTCTTATTCTCTCTCACAGATGTCATCTAATTTCAGTTTAGGATTCTCCCTCACCCCACTGAACATCTCCTTGGATAGCCACTTTGAACTCAATAACTTGATTGAGTGTGCCCTACCACAATTGTGTTCATCAATTATAGTCCTCAGCTGCCAGGTTTCCTCATATGGTAACTTACCACAATAAGCATACCATTTACACCCTTCCACACATCTGACCTTCATCCTTTTTTTATCATTTTTTGAAACTTCAAATCCTTCCCATTATGGACAGCATAAGCCACCATTGCTTCCTTGAATTCTTGTTTGCTTACAAATATAGTGCCCTTCTCCCACTTATAATCCTTCATCGTCTTGGGCATCTTAAACAAAGGGTACTCTTCCTTATCACTTCCATCATCACTTTCACTATCACCTGAACACAACTCATCTGACTCACTATTTGAATCAGAGGCAACCTTTCGTTTAGTTTTCCTAGTTCTAGGTTCTTCTCTAGAACTTTCTCCTTTTTTATAAGTCCTTGGATTTACAGTTCTAGGAATTTGCTTTTTTTTTTTACCTTTCTTTGCAACCTTATCCACATCAGCGCCATCACCCTTAGCCACATCACCACTATCACCCTCAGCCACATCACCACCTAAACCTTCAAATAAATCGTCTTGATCAACACCCTCATTATCTGAATCCTCAAATTGAATATCTAAGGCACTATCATCATTTTCTTCTTCTTCTTTACTACTGTCTTCCTCTTGCACAGCCTTCCCCTTCCTATCCTTCTCCTTAACAACTGTCTCTTCATCCTGCACAACCTTCCCCTTCCTATTCTTCTCTTTAACAAGTGTCTCTTCACCCTGTACAAAGCCAGCACCATGCAAAGCTTCTTCCCTCTGTATAGAGCCATGCACAGCCTCTTCCCCCTGGACTCCATCACCCTCAACAGCCTCCCCTTCATCACAGCCTAATAACTCTAGTCCAATTAACTTGAAAATAACATCAGCCACATCTACAGGGTGCACAATATATAACTGCACTTTCCCTTCAGTACGTGCTACCGTTGCCATCTCCATGCAACCCTTATCATCTTTTAACAACTTCAATCCAACATGGAACTCCTCTCCACCTATTTTGTACCACAACTCCTTTATTGTTACATAACCCATCTCCTTCAGTATACCATTCACCTCAAAATAACTCCACCTATCCTCATCAATGTCCCATTCAGATACTTCCCCATCATACCTCACCCTCTTCCCTTCTTCGATCACAAAGTTTCCCCCATGGAAAATCTCAACTTTAAAACGATAATCCATACCTACCTAAACTTCTCAACAACACATTAACAAACCCTAAATCAGTTAAACAAAGTTATCAAACTCTACATTTTAAACAAATGTAAGAAAATATCTACAACAAAAATAATAGCAACCTACCCCTATTTTCTTGAAAAACCCAACCCCAACCCCAACATCAAAACAATGTGCTTTCAACGGATAAACATACCTATAATGCAAAACCCCAATGATCACAAATGCAGCACAGAGACTTCACAACCTTCCTTGTTCGAGTTACTTGGAGACAAAGTCAGCTTGCTTTGTTATGGACACACGAATAAGGAAGATAAAGATAAATGTTTTTTATTTCCCTCTCATTCCCAAAACGACAATGTATGGACAGTTATTATCATAGGCGAATCCCATTTTGACACGTGGACCATGATGTCCACATCTTGCACCATGTCAGATAAATTGACAAATGGACGTTGATGATTTTTGACAAAAGGACAAAGTTGAAACATTTTAAAGTATATAGGGGACCAAAGTGAAAAAAAAACTTAAAGGACCAAATTAACATTTTTTAAAAAGATAGAAGACCAAAATATATATTTAGCCTAAATCTTATTAACGTAGGCATATATATCCATATTCTTTTTGTAACATCCCGGCCGCTTTTCAGGAATGAACGACTCGCCCCACAGACCAACATGAGACCTTTCCAATGTGCTTTTGTCCTCACTCACAAATTTCCTGAGAACTTCCCAGGAGGTCACCCATCCCAAAATTACTCCAAGTTAAGCACGCTTAACTTTGGAGTTCTTAAGTGATAGGCTACCGAAAAGGCTAATGTATTTGTTGGTATAGGTAGTACGAATTCATTTCTTTAAGCTATCCTTGTAACACCCTCTGTTACACCTAATAAATTCTAGAAAAACTCGTAATTTTTTTTTTTTTACTAAAGATATGATTGTTAAAAAGAAACTATCGGAATAAATTATATACATTATTTCTGAAATACCTCACAAATATTATTAAAAACTTTATAAAGTATTTGTACATTCATCCGAAGAAAATAAACATTAAATATTATAAGAAAGAGAGGAAACTCCATGGCCCAGAAGCAGTTACTAATTAACATTATTTATTCATTGGACCACGGTATTCATACCGAGCTCCCTTTCTAGAACGTACTATATTTACTGCTGATATTCTTCGATCCTTCCCTCTGAACCATCAATTTAGAATATATGAAACAAAAACACGGAGAAAGGAGTGAGAAACAGAATATAATATTTCCGAATAAGACATAAGCAACAAAGGGTTTTCACAACCAATACATAATACTATCAATCACAATCACATACACAATCAATTATGAATGCATGAATGTTATGCAATATCTTCATCATAACTTATCTATATATGTGGGCCCTTAAATTTTAATTTGCACTGGGCCAACCAGGAGTTTACACTGTTCCATAAGTCCGGATAATAATAATATGAACAGCTCAACTGGCATGGAAACACTTAGAGACTAGTCAGATTGAGAAAGTTTTTATTGTGAAAGTACCCGACACTAGGGAGCTACCCCAGGTCCCCTGAAGCACCCTTTCACACTCTCTCATCCCAAGGCTCGTAAATAAGCCTCCTCTAATGTATCCTCGGTTTCTATAATCCGTCCCCAGACAATATTATTTCATTTCACTTTCATTATCCATGATGCATGAACTACTCGCGTATTGAGTTGGTTAAGGCTTTTAGAAACTCAATTATTAAATCCCTTAAAGGTTTACAATATCATTTCAATAAACTGTATATTTTCTCAGTTCTCTGAATTTCTATCCCACAGAAATAAATTTGGTACAGTTTTTGAATCTCACTGAAATTGAGTTTCTAAGCCTTAAATATCTAAAAATTTTATCATATAAAACTTTACATAATCTTTCTCAAATTAAATCTTAACAAAATCAAATTTAGGAATCTCAATTATTTCCAAATATATTTAGTTATTAAGTTGGAAAAAATAAAACAATTTTCTTTCAAAAAAAATTTTGTTTTATTAAAAGAGAATAATTATTAACCAAAAATACTTAAAATTATAAAATTTTTCTTTAACTCAAGATTTAATTAAATAAATTCTCATAAAATATTTTCTTTCTAAAATAAATACTAATTTTTATTTTTATTTTTCTAAATATTGAAAATAAAGTTAATAAAAATAATTTCTAAGAAGAAATAAAAGATAATAAAATTTAAAGAGTAAGGTAAGAAATTCTTACTGAATTTTAGCTTTCCGCCATGCTCGCTATATGCTCAAACTCCACATTACAATATCATCAATCAAAATCAAACAATATCAATCATAACTAAATATCATCAATCAATCAATCATAATCAAATCATAATCAAATCAATTAAATATCATTAATACATATCATAATACAAAATTTAATGATTATTAATATAGTCAATTTTAGTCCTTTTGGTCAATTCCTCGCATAGGTATATGTAAGTCCATATAATCCAGTCCTTGCATAGGTATAGTTCAGTCCATATGGGTCATAATGGTCCAAGTCCTTGCATAGGTATAGTCCAGTCCATATAGGTCATAATGGTCCAAGTCTTTGCATAGGTATGTTAGAGTTAGTTAACCGGATATTTAATTTAAAATTTATTAAAAATGTTAAGTTAAAAAGTTAATATTTTAAAATAATAATATTATTAAATTTAAAAGGAGTAGGGGACTCCTCCCATTATTCTTATGTCTCTTCATATTATAATTCTTATCTCACTCCCCCTTACCTTGAGTCGTTACCAAAAAGAGATTTGCTTTGCGCCTCCGATTTCTTAGGATTTTGGCAGAACCTTCTCTCCAAAAACTTTTCTTCTCTCTCTCACTTCCACCACTATCTCACTAGCACTACTGTATTAAGAAAACTTAATCTGAAATTGTGAATTCTAAAGAAGAAATCCTTCGGTATTTATAGGAAAAAATTTTACTATGCATTCCATTATTTTAATATAAAAGTACTATGCATTTTTGAATTTTTTATTCCAGGTTACTATGCATTTTTTGAAAATTTCGTACATGCACAGTGTTTTGCATAGTAACTGTCGGCAGAATTATTAAGCCAAATAGTAACCTTTCACTCGGTATATTTTAAATATTCAAAATGAGTCCTTTTTGAAATTTAGCGATATTATATCAGTCCTCACTAATTTTATACTGAGTAATATAAAGTTGAAATTTTAAAAATCTAAAATTTTCTGTTAATAAAAATTTATTGATACGTTTCTAATTTTTAAACGATTGGAAAAAATCAAGATTTTTCTCAAACCGATAATTTTTAGATAAGTCTACTTGAAACGGATTTTAGAAAATTTTCTTATAATTTAAATTCACTTTCTTGTAAATATTTTTAATTTAAGTCACTTATATGAATTTAAAATTATTTAAAAAATATTATTTTTATAAAAAAATTCCAAAATTCCAAAAAATTCCAAAAAATCATAAATAATACGTAGATTAAAAAGTTCTAAAGAACCATAATTTAATTCCTTCAAAATTTTAATATAAAAATAAAAATAGGGGTGTTACAACTCTACTCCCCTTAGAAAATTTCGTCCTCGAAATTTACATAATCAGTAAAACAAATGAGGATGAGACTCTTTCATCTCAGTTTCTAGTTCCCATGTAGCATCTTCTCCTCTCGTTTCACTCCAAATAACCTTTACAAGCGGAATTGTCTTGTCTCTTAATTGTTTTATTCTTCTGTCACATATTCTAACAGGTGGTGCATCATATGTAAGATTATCTTTAACTTGTATGACATCAGGTTCAATAACATGTGTAGGATCAGATATATACTTTCGCAAGTTTGACACATGAAAAACATTATGGATATTAGAAAGAAAAGGTGGTAATGCTATTTGGTAGGCAAGGGGACTAACTTTATGAATTATTTGGTATGGACCGATAAATCTAGGAGTTAGTTTTCGAGATTTCATTGCCCGACCGACCCCAGTCATAGGTGTGACTTTCAAGAATACATGATCGCCTTCTTGAAATTCGAGCGGCTTTCTTCTTTTGTCATAGTAACTTTTCTGCCTGCTCTGTGTTGCCTTCATCTTTTCCTGAACTATTTTGATTTTATCCGTGGTTTGTTGTACCAACTCTGGTCCTAGCATCAAGTTTTCACCAGTCTCAAACCAACATAGCGGGGTCCTACATTTTCTTCCATATAATGCTTCAAAAGGTGCCATGCCAATGCTAGCATGGAAACTGTTGTTGTAGGTAAACTCCACATATGGTAAGAATTGATTCCAACTTCCTTTATGTTCTAACACACAAGCTCGTAACAAGTCTTCTAGAGATTGGATTGTTCTTTCTGATTGTCCATCCGTCTGAGGATGATATGCTGAACTCAGACGCAGTCTTGTTCCCAAAGCCTTGTGCAAGCTCTTCCAGAATTGTGATGTAAAACGAGGGTCCCGATCAGAAATGATACTTGAAGGAATTCCATGCAATCTCACAATCTCCTCGATGTATAATTTTGCCAGCTTCTCCATAGAGTAACGAATGTTGATAGGAATAAAGTGGGCAGTTTTGGTTAATCTATCAACTATTACCCATATTGAATCATGTCCTAATGGAGTTTTAGGTAAAGAAGTCACAAAATCCATGGTAATGCTATCCCATTTCCATTCTGGTATTTCCATTGATTGTAGCATTCCAGGGGGTTTTTGATGTTCCACTTTAACCTTCTGGCAAATTAGACATGCAGCCACATACTCTGCCACCGCTTTCTTCATTCCAGGCCACCAAAATAACTTCTTCAAATCTTGATACATTTTAGTAGCTCCGGGATGAATGCTCATATAACTTTTATGGCCTTCTTCCAAAATTGCTTTCCTCAACTCCTCTTGATCAGGGATACACACTCGATCCTTATACCTCAATAATTGGTCACTTCTTACATTGAACTCGACTTCTTTTCCTTGTTTCAAGAGTTCTTTCTTCTCTTGCAAGAATTCATCCTCTTTTTGAGCCTCTAAAACTTGTCTCAGGAATTCACTTGTCACTTGCAACGCTCCTAATCTGTAGCTGTTAGCATTAACCTTTACTGCTAGGTTAAGATCTCTGAAGTTCTCTATCAATTCCAGCTCTTTAATCATCATCGTGGACGCATGTAGAGACTTTCGACTTAAAGCATCAGCTACTACGTTCGCTTTTCCAGGATGGTATTGCAACTCAAAGTCGTAGTCCTTTAAGAACTCCATCCATCTCCGTTACCTCATGTTTAACTCCTTTTGATCGAATAAATACTTGAGACTCTTATGATCGCTAAACACATCGAATGTTGCACCATATAGATAATGCCTCCAAATCTTTAAGGCAAAAACTACAGCGGCTAACTCTAAGTCATGGGTAGGGTAGTTAATCTCATGTTGCCTTAATTGACGTGACGCATAGGCTACAACCTTCTTGTCTTGCATGAGTACACTTCCTAGTCCTTGTTTAGACGCATCACAGTAAACTTCAAAACTTCGATGTGGATCGGGGAGTACTAACACTGGCGCAGAAGTAAGTCGATCTTTCAGCTCTTGGAAACTATTCTCACATTGTGTCGTCCACACAAAAGGTTGTCCTTTCCGTGTTAACTTGGTCAATGGGTATCCTAGCTTTGAAAAGCCTTCAATGAATCTCCTATAGTATCCAGCCAAGCCCAAGAAACTTCTAATCTCAGTGATCGTGGTTGGTCTCTCCCATTTTAAAACTGCTTCCACCTTGGAAGGGTCTACAGCTATTCCTCCTTGACTAATTACATGTCCTAAAAAGTTTACTTCTTCCAACCAGAATTCACACTTCGACAACTTTGCATACAGTTGTTTCTTTTTCAGGATTTCCAACACAACCTTTAAGTGTTCAACATGTTCTTCTCTGCTTTTAGAGTACACTAATATATCATCAATGAACACCACTACAAATTTATCTAGATATGGATGAAAAATCCTATTCATGTAATCCATGAATACGGCTGGTGCATTAGTTACACCAAAAGGCATTACTAGATATTCGTAATGGCCATAGCGTGTTCTAAAAGCAGTTTTCGATACATCTTCTTTCTTCACCCTTATTTGATGGTATCCAGACCTCAAATCAATTTTGGAGAACACCGTGGCACCACGCAGCTGATCCATCAAGTCGTCAATCCTTGGTAGAGGATATCTGTTCTTGATTGTCACCTTGTTCAGTTGTCGATAATCTACACACAACCTCATGCTACCATCCTTCTTCTTAACCAACAACACTGGTGCACCCCAGGGGGATACACTGGGTCGTATAAACTGCTTCTCTATCATCTCTTCAAGTTGTTTCTTCAACTCTGCTAATTCTAGAGGTGACATTCGGTATGGTGCAATTGAAATGGGTCCAACTCCAGGTACTAGATCAATGGAAAATTCCACATCTCTTTCTGGGGGTAAACCAGGGATATCTTCAGGAAAAACGTCAGGAAATTCACACACAACCGGCAGATTTTTGATTTTTGATTCTTGCTCTCCTTTCGTTGAAAGCAATAGCATGAATCCTTGAGCCCCTCCTTTTAAAGAGGCACTCACTTGGTTGGCGGTTAGAAATCTCGAATCCTCAGGATTCAAATTCACTGGTTCTCTAAACATTATGGTTTTATTATGACAATCTATTAGAACATGATTGTCAGACAACCAATCTAGCCCAATAATAACTTCTAAGCCAGAAAGGGGTAAACAGAAAAGATTAGCCTTAAAGTCCCTACCATCTATGACAATAGGGCATTTCCAACAAGCTTTAGAAGTGACAATGGGATTGTTTCCAGGAGTATGTACAGATAAGTCAAATGGCAGTTCTATCACAGGTAATTTTAGTTTTTCTACACAGTCATTGGCAATAAAGGAATGTGATGCACCTGAGTCATACATAACAGTTAAAGAAATCTTATTAATGATACACTTACCTTCTACCATGGAATCAGCATGAGATGCTTCTTCTCCAGTGATTGCAAAAACCTTTCCTTTTGCTTTCGGCCTTCCGACTGCACTGTGCGCGCCTCCTTGAGTATTTATACTTGTACTTGCACCTTCAGGGTTTTCTCTCTTCATCTATGGGCAATCCTTGATGTGATGACCTGGTTTGTTACACTTAAAGCAAACATAAGTGTTTTTAGGACAATCCCTTTTCAAATGGGGTCCTCCACAGATAAAACATTTAAAATTTGGTGCAGATGTTGGATAATAGCTTCCAGTTGAAGCTTGGGGTCTGTTAGGAACAGATGCTGCTCCAAACCGGCGAAATGGTGCTTGGTAAGGCTTATTCCTTCTGAAATCTCTTCTTTGGTGATGGTGAGGTCCTCCTCTTCTTATCTCTCCTGCCTTGTGAATGGGTTCACGACTTTTGGTCATTCTATCCTTATGGTCTTCTTCAAAGATTCTGCAGCGATTTACCAATACAGAAAATTCACGGATTTCCTGCATTCGTATAGCTTCCTTAATTTCTGGCCGCAGTCCATTTACAAACTTTGCACACCGATCTCTTTCATTAGTAGCATCATTATAATGAGAATGAAAACGAGATAGCTCTTCAAACCTGGATGCGTACTCTCCAACGGTCATATTTCCTTGGGTCAGCGACAGGAATTCGAATTGTCTTTTCTCTTTAACATCAGCTGGAAAGTATTTCTCTAGAAACATATCCTTGAAATAGTCCCAAGTGATCTCCACGTCGTTGACTTCGAATTGTTTACGCATGCTATCCCACCAATGTTCGGCATCCTCAGATAAGGCATAAGTAGCGAAGACTACCTTATCAGCTTCATTACATTGCAATGCTCGAAAGATCTTCTCTATCTCTCGAATCCAGATTTGTGCTCCATCGGGGTTATATCCTCCCTTGAAACGAGGTGGATTGCGTTTTTCGAATAGGTCCAGCCTTCTCAAGGCATCGTTACCTTGACCTTCACGTGCTCCCATTGCATTAATTAAGCGTTCTACAACTCCAGCAAGATCGTTTCCAGCCATTAGTTTCCTGTTTCACAGTAACTGAGATTTGTCACATCAATCACAGTTACTACCAAATCAGATATTCTACCTATACAGAGTTTACAGACAAAGCAAGATAGACCTTTTCCCCAGGCCTATTGGATTAACTGCTCTGATACCACTTTGTAACACCCTCTGTTACACCTAATAAATTCTAGAAAAACTCGTAATTTTTTTTTTTTTACTAAAGATATGATTGTTAAAAAGAAACTATCGGAATAAATTATATACATTATTTCTGAAATACCTCACAAATATTATTAAAAACTTTATAAAGTATTTGTACATTCATCCGAAGAAAATAAACATTAAATATTATAAGAAAGAGAGGAAACTCCATGGCCCAGAAGCAGTTACTAATTAACATTATTTATTCATTGGACCACGGTATTCATACCGAGCTCCCTTTCTAGAACGTACTATATTTACTGCTGATATTCTTCGATCCTTCCCTCTGAACCATCAATTTAGAATATATGAAACAAAAACACGGAGAAAGGAGTGAGAAACAGAATATAATATTTCCGAATAAGACATAAGCAACAAAGGGTTTTCACAACCAATACATAATACTATCAATCACAATCACATACACAATCAATTATGAATGCATGAATGTTATGCAATATCTTCATCATAACTTATCTATATATGTGGGCCCTTAAATTTTAATTTGCACTGGGCCAACCAGGAGTTTACACTGTTCCATAAGTCCGGATAATAATAATATGAACAGCTCAACTGGCATGGAAACACTTAGAGACTAGTCAGATTGAGAAAGTTTTTATTGTGAAAGTACCCGACACTAGGGAGCTACCCCAGGTCCCCTGAAGCACCCTTTCACACTCTCTCATCCCAAGGCTCGTAAATAAGCCTCCTCTAATGTATCCTCGGTTTCTATAATCCGTCCCCAGACAATATTATTTCATTTCACTTTCATTATCCATGATGCATGAACTACTCGCGTATTGAGTTGGTTAAGGCTTTTAGAAACTCAATTATTAAATCCCTTAAAGGTTTACAATATCATTTCAATAAACTGTATATTTTCTCAGTTCTCTGAATTTCTATCCCACAGAAATAAATTTGGTACAGTTTTTGAATCTCACTGAAATTGAGTTTCTAAGCCTTAAATATCTAAAAATTTTATCATATAAAACTTTACATAATCTTTCTCAAATTAAATCTTAACAAAATCAAATTTAGGAATCTCAATTATTTCCAAATATATTTAGTTATTAAGTTGGAAAAAATAAAACAATTTTCTTTCAAAAAAAATTTTGTTTTATTAAAAGAGAATAATTATTAACCAAAAATACTTAAAATTATAAAATTTTTCTTTAACTCAAGATTTAATTAAATAAATTCTCATAAAATATTTTCTTTCTAAAATAAATACTAATTTTTATTTTTATTTTTCTAAATATTGAAAATAAAGTTAATAAAAATAATTTCTAAGAAGAAATAAAAGATAATAAAATTTAAAGAGTAAGGTAAGAAATTCTTACTGAATTTTAGCTTTCCGCCATGCTCGCTATATGCTCAAACTCCACATTACAATATCATCAATCAAAATCAAACAATATCAATCATAACTAAATATCATCAATCAATCAATCATAATCAAATCATAATCAAATCAATTAAATATCATTAATACATATCATAATACAAAATTTAATGATTATTAATATAGTCAATTTTAGTCCTTTTGGTCAATTCCTCGCATAGGTATATGTAAGTCCATATAATCCAGTCCTTGCATAGGTATAGTTCAGTCCATATGGGTCATAATGGTCCAAGTCCTTGCATAGGTATAGTCCAGTCCATATAGGTCATAATGGTCCAAGTCTTTGCATAGGTATGTTAGAGTTAGTTAACCGGATATTTAATTTAAAATTTATTAAAAATGTTAAGTTAAAAAGTTAATATTTTAAAATAATAATATTATTAAATTTAAAAGGAGTAGGGGACTCCTCCCATTATTCTTATGTCTCTTCATATTATAATTCTTATCTCACTCCCCCTTACCTTGAGTCGTTACCAAAAAGAGATTTGCTTTGCGCCTCCGATTTCTTAGGATTTTGGCAGAACCTTCTCTCCAAAAACTTTTCTTCTCTCTCTCACTTCCACCACTATCTCACTAGCACTACTGTATTAAGAAAACTTAATCTGAAATTGTGAATTCTAAAGAAGAAATCCTTCGGTATTTATAGGAAAAAATTTTACTATGCATTCCATTATTTTAATATAAAAGTACTATGCATTTTTGAATTTTTTATTCCAGGTTACTATGCATTTTTTGAAAATTTCGTACATGCACAGTGTTTTGCATAGTAACTGTCGGCAGAATTATTAAGCCAAATAGTAACCTTTCACTCGGTATATTTTAAATATTCAAAATGAGTCCTTTTTGAAATTTAGCGATATTATATCAGTCCTCACTAATTTTATACTGAGTAATATAAAGTTGAAATTTTAAAAATCTAAAATTTTCTGTTAATAAAAATTTATTGATACGTTTCTAATTTTTAAACGATTGGAAAAAATCAAGATTTTTCTCAAACCGATAATTTTTAGATAAGTCTACTTGAAACGGATTTTAGAAAATTTTCTTATAATTTAAATTCACTTTCTTGTAAATATTTTTAATTTAAGTCACTTATATGAATTTAAAATTATTTAAAAAATATTATTTTTATAAAAAAATTCCAAAATTCCAAAAAATTCCAAAAAATCATAAATAATACGTAGATTAAAAAGTTCTAAAGAACCATAATTTAATTCCTTCAAAATTTTAATATAAAAATAAAAATAGGGGTGTTACAATCCTGTAACGCCTCGGCCGCTTTTCAGGAATGAACGACTCTCCCCACAAACCAACACAAGACCTTACCAGTGTGCTTTGTCCTCAATCACACACTTCCCGAGAACTTCCCAGGAGGTCACCCATCCCAGAATTACTCCAGGTTAAGCACGCTTAACTTTGGAGTTCTTAAGTGATAGGCCACCGAAAAGGCTAATGCATTTGTTGGTATAGGTAGTACGAATTCATTCCTTTAAGCTATCCTCGACTGTATAGTCCCATACCTATACAGTCTTTGGATCCCTCTCATTCTGGTATGTATTCAGTTCGTTCATGTGTCCCTCCCATTGGAAGCCTGCCAGGAGCCGCTCCTTGTCTGTGCCTATGCACCGACGAACACTCCCTGCCCTCAACAGTGCCCGGGATGTCACATTCCCCGCTGGAAGCCTGCCAGGAGCCACTCCTTGTCCGTGCCCATGCACCGGCGATCACTCCCCGCCCTCAACAACGTCGAGATGTCACACACTCGGAAAACTTATTATATACATATATTACACAATTCATTCAAAATCACTCGGTGCCTTGGCATCAATCCTCCGCTTGGCGCACCTCCATGGCTCTGACCTCTTCCCTGTCACTGGTTACTAAATTGAAAACCACAACAAGGGTGAGTGTTTAGCATCATAATTAATCTAGAACAGAATTTAAATAACAAAATACGAGTATAAACTCCGTCCTATTGCTTTATCCTCAAATTGCATATTACACTCGGCAATTAACTCACACTCGGCAATTATAGCAATTAACACTCGGCAATATAACCAATCTTACTCGGCAAATATAACAATTCTTATTCGGCAATTTTAGCAAATCACTCAGCAAATATAGCCATTCACACTCAGCAAGTAACTCATTCGGCAAGTATAACAATTCACCACCCGGTAAATATAACAAATTACACTCGGTAAATATAGTAAATTGCACTCGGCAAATATAATTAATCACATACACATCACAATAATTCAATTGTCACCACTGACTTTCAGATAAAATTGACGCCTAGTATCCGGATACTATAGGATCGACCTTCAGCTGGGAGTCCGACTTGACATCCCGTGAACCCGACTTGGTTCACCGAGCCCGACTTGACTCTCCACCTCAACCACTGGGTCCTGCTTGACCACTGGGTAGCTCAACTGGGCATAAAAACCACGAGAGCCGGAAATGAGGGGCTATACATACCGTCGGCCGTCCCATACCACACAATCATATATATTCACATTTCTCATCATAAGTGGCCATTAACAACATCACATACTCATCACTCGGGCGACCTACTTGTCAAGTCCGGCATCACATTGCCACTGGGCGACCTACTTATCAAACCCGTCAATATAATACCATCACACATAATCAATTATATATTATAAACATTCAATCCCCTTACTGGAAGCCTGCCAGGAGCCGCTCCTTGACCGTTCAACGCACCGGCGATCACTCCCCGCCCTCAACAGTATACAGGATATCTCATTCATAATATACAACTTAATATAATTAAAGCATTATTAATCAAACACACAAATATCAGTTGACATGTGTTTACCACACTGGATGGCCGACTTGCTAATTCATCAACATACTGTTACAAGTATTTCAAACTCAATCATCATAAGCCACACACACGATCCTAAATCGATCGGTGTCCATATACATACATGCATACACATACAACACATTCACATACAACTTTCATCCAGTATCATTTCTTACCATGTTCACAATCAGTTCAACGACTCAGACTCAATGTCCTATTCTAATTAATTATAACCTGAACACCCCCTTACCTCGGTTCCAGGCTTCAACAATCGTTGGGTTCACAGTTCCACCTCCCGGTCCAGCACCAGCTTCCTCAATTGTTCCACCAATGTTCCTTCTACTACCTTGAAACCACTGTCACGGAAATGTAATTATTTCAAGGTTTTGATGCAAAATGGACCTCTCTTCAGAGCATAAAGCTCGCAGCGATGGAGGAAGAAGAAGAAAAGTAACAGATGAAGAAAAAGAAGACTCACGTGAAAGAGTGAATGATTGAGTGAATTTACATTGCTGTAGCATAGTCGATTACCGGGTGAATCATACCGAGTGGATTCATTCTTGTCCGAGCGAGGGCCGATTGATTTGGCGTCTGTTTCGCTCAAGTGAGTATTCCTCGTCCCTTTCCGAGTGAAGAATAACCGAGAGATCCTCTTCTGAGTGAAGATTAGAATGTTTCCGAGTGAAGATTAAAATTTTTCCGAGGGAAGATTAGAGTGCTTTTCGAGTGGTTAGAATGTCGTCCGTATGATGAATGGCTGAGAACCCTTCCGAGTGAAGGAAGGTCAGATTATTTCCGAGTGATGTATGCCCGAGCGAACTTCTTCTGAGTGGAAGGTTGGGATGTTCCCGAGTGAGCTATGCCGAGCGAACTATTCCTGAGTGAAGGTTAGGAATGTTCTGAGTGTGGTATACCCGAATGAATGAAGGTTAAGAGTTTTTCGAGTGGATGAAGGTTAAGCTGCTCCCAAGTGAGAGATGACTGAGTGGGACCCATTTCCGAGTGAAACCCGACTTGTTGACTTTCCTTGTAGGTCTTGTTCGCTCAGGCGAATGACCTTCCTGTCTTCGTTTCTCTTTCGCTGATTCTAATTAAATCCTATTTTATTATTGAATTATTTCCAATCGGTTATTATTTTCAGTATGTTTAAGAAAAGTAAATATTATTTTATATTAAGGCCAAATTAATTTTTATTAAACGTGAAAAATAATTGCAAAAATGATTAATCGGGTGTAATTAAATGGTATATTGACGCGGGTCGTCATACTTTTCATGTTGCAAAAGCTATTAAGAGGAGTTGCTGTTATTTGAGTTTTAGTTTATATTATTTTAAATGCTTAAGGAGAGCACCTTAAAGTATTAATAAAACTAAAAACAATGACGTAAAAATGTTGCGTTTGATATAGTGGATAAACATAGTCGAATCTTTTAATTTGTTGCAGTTTTTTATCATGTTGTCTTTATAGAAAAAGTTCTATCCAGAATGACAAAACCTATATCAATACTCTAGGTTCTTTTTTTGTTATAAGGAAAATAAAACGGCTGCTAAGATCTGAAAGATAAAACCCCTAATTTATCAGCTAGAAGAAGGATAGACAAATTAGGAAAACAATTACCAACAATCACCAGATCATAACACCAATAAATGTAATTAGTTATCTACAGATATGTCATAAACAGATCAACTATAGTTAATTAAACAAAACTGTATGGTGTTAAAAGAGCTCACCAATTTCATGATGCTAAGTTCCCTCCACCTCGAGCTCGACTTGCATGGTTTTGAATCCATCCAGATTAACTGTTCCTTTTTTAGATCAACCACAAACAAAAACCAGTGCATGTTGCTTTTATTTATAGGCACAAATATCTACAAATGAAAAAACATCAAAACAAAATCATACTGTTAATGTGACTTTTTTTAACTAATTTGTGGATAAAAGGTATACCTTGTTCAAGGTCTCAACCTGAACCATATGTGATTTTTGATAGAATTCCATAAGAGAAGAAGCTGATCATCTACCCTCCAATGCATATTGCTGAGAAATGCTTAGAAGATATTAGTGAAAATTACTACACCGGTAAGATTTAACATTTATAATTGGAGTATCCATTACCACAAATGTTGTAGGAAAAAACCAACAGGAAGAATACCCACACAATGTTTTTTCTTGGTATGTTATTGAGCCTGTAACAAGGTTTATTACCTGTATATAGGACCAAATATAATTTTCCATTAGAATGTGGCAAGTGAATGTTCTAAATGATATATGAAGAAGAAAATAATTTGTGGAATACCTCTTGATCAACATATATCTTTGGCATTAATGTTTTCAATATTTTTCTATCACCTGATGTTGTTCCTCTTTTGATTAAAACTTCATTGCTATATAAAAAAAGTATGAGATATAAATTACAGGCTACAAAGGAAAATGAATGAAGTTGTGCTTCAATACACTCTAACCTGTGGGATATCCCATCCTTATTTGTACCAAACATGTATACAGCTACAGCTACCTCTATCTCATCCAGAAGCATTTGTGGTGGAGGTTTGAATAAGACAGGAATCCATTAAAAGAGAAAACACTCATAGATATGAGTGTAGATTACAATTGGAAGGTTTGAATATTAAAAAATTATATAACATGTTGAAGAAGGGTTTACACCATTACCTCTGGTACAGTCACACTAGCATTCCTAACATATCTTGAAGCATGTAGTGGTTGATTATTCATGAAGTATCCAGGCATTGACATTTCTTTAGGTGTTGTGAACAACTTCCTTGACACTTTCTCTTCTGGTTTTAGTTGGGATGTATTAATATTCGACAGTGTGAAACCAGCTTCAGCAAGGGCATTTGGTTCTTCTATTCTAGTCTTGAACAGTTCTGGTAGAGATTGAATTGGGACAAAAAATGAAAGAAATACTATGGGGGTGTAGTTAGATGTACCAATGGTATTTGTTGTATTTGTGGTATTTGGAATTGGCAACCAATTGAAGATTGAATTGGGACAAACAACGGGGTAGACGCTTGCGTCGGTGGTTAGATGCACCAATCAGGGTATTTTTTGCAAACATCCATTTGTGAAAATTATTCACTGCATCAATATAACTTGCAAACACCTAGTGAACATGTAAGCAAAAGCATCAGGTATTAATAGCCACAATTGTAAGAGAAGAATTATGAAGAAAATATCATTAAATTAATTAAAAATTCACAATCCCATTAAGTAAGATGTTTAACCTAATCTTTGATGGCATCATGACGTGAAGGAGAATTATGAGCATCACGAGGTGCACGGGAATTATAAGCATCATTACGTGCAAGAGAAGTATAAGAGGAAGATTCCTTGTTTGGGTTTGAAATCACCAAAGGGGTGTTACTACACACATTGACATAATCAAAAAACAACATCAATAAGGTCATGTTATAATGTTGCTATATTCAGAATCACAACACATTGAACATGTATTCTGTTACCTATACGTGGAAGAAATGTCAATGAGATTGACTATCTTCTTCTTTTTTGGCCTCCCACATGGTCGTCCTACAGTGGACTGTGGAACCTTGTTGTCGTCTTCCTTAAGGTTTTTCACTTGAGGTTTTTTCATGTTTTTATGTGACATTAGAGAAATAACAAATTTGGGTTTAGGGTTAGGTTATGATTCAAAACTGGAAAACATGAAAGAGGAGAAATTGAAACAGGGCTTACCTGATTCGCCATATAATATATACACAGACTACGTGATTGGAGGTGTAATCCCCAGTAGCGAAAAGACTGCATGCATGATGCTTCGTCTTCCTTGCTATAGTAAGTTTGTATGGGTGTCCATTGAAGAAATCCAGGCACGCTACAAGGGTAAAGTTTGCGGGGCGCTACAAGTTGCAGGCGCCATTGCTCCATTCACTGTAATTAATGTCGCATGTGGAAAATAATGGCATTCCTAACCATGCTTCAAAATCCCTTTATTATGCCCTAAGATGATACTTTAAATACCCACTGGGAAGCATGTTAAGAACATGAGAAAAATCATGTTAAGATGAACTTCAAAATCCATTTATTAGGTTGTGTTTCGTGTGACAGATCCTTTTAAGTGATATATTCGAGAATGTGTTACCCGATAATATATTGTCTGTAACTTATTTCCCATGTTCAGTATTAAAAAAACCATGGTTCTAAAAATCGAACTAATCCAGACAAGAGAAAAAACCGCACATCTCAACACTGGTCAAAACCGATCAAGAACATGAGAAAAAACGGTTGAACTAATCAAAGTTTTAAAATTATTTTTTTTGTTACCTTCCAAAAAAATCTGTTAATAATATTTTTAAATAAATAAATAACTTCTATATAATATTTACGTAATATTTTTATTTATTATAATTTTTTAAATTCTATAAAACATACAATATAATCCTTAATTAACTATAAGTTTATGGGGTACAAACCATTGCCCCTAGTGGTGTAACAACCATAAGTTTGTAGGGTACATCCATGTGCCATCAGGTACATCAACCCATAGGTCGTAGGAGATAGAGTGTGATACAATAAGGTTGTAGGGTACGGGCGGTGTGTAACATGTCTTAACTGTAAGGTTGTAGGGTACGAGTGGTGTACTGACAGGTCTCAACTGTAAGTTTGTAGGGTACAAACCATTGCCCCCAATGGTGTAACAACCATAAGGTTGTAGGGTAGACATCCATGTGCCATTAGGTACATCAACTCATAGGTCTTAGGAAATAGAGTGTGATACAATAAGGTTGTAGGGTACGAGCGATGTGTAACATGTCTTAACTGTAAGGTTGTAGGGTACAAGTGATGTACTAATAGGTCTCAGTTGTAATTTTGTGGGGTACAAACAATTGCCCCCAGTGGTGTAACAACCATAAGGTTGTAGGGTAGACATCCATGTGCCATCAGGTACATCAACTCATAGGTCGTAGGAGATAGAATGTGGTACAATAAAGTTGTAGGGTACGAGCGATGTGTAACTATCTTAACTGTAAGGTTGTAGGGTACGAGTGATGTACTGATAGGTCTCAGCTGTAAGTTTGTGGGGTACAAACAACTGCCCCCAGTCGTGTAACAACCATAAGGTTGTAGGGTACACATCCATGTGTCATCGGGTACATCAACTCAGAGGTAGTAAGAGATAGAGTGTGATACAATAATAATATCAAAATAATTAAACGAATGTCAGGTTAATAGTAATAATAAAATAATAATTACAATGAGGATAATAATTAATAATAATAATATCAAAATAATTAAACAAATGTCAGGTTAACAGTAATAATAAAATAATAATTATAATAAGGATAATAATTAATAATAATAATAATATCAAAATAATTAAACGAATGTCAGGTTAATAGTAATAATAAAATAATAATTATAATGAGGATAACAATTAATAATAATAATAATATCAAAATAATTAAACAAATGTCATGTTAATAGTAATAATAAAATAATAATATGATTTTAATAAAATTTATCAAACATGCCACAATTAGATTATAATCTAAAAAATAGATTGTAATATGAGTTTTTTTACCTACCCAAACACACACTAAAACTTACGTGTAGGTTGTATTAATTTTCAATCTTAATTAAATATTCACCTAAGGAACCCATGAAATAAAAATTGACATTGGCATTGATATTGATGATTTAATTTTTAATTCCAGCTGATCGGCAACATCAACTATCAAGAATACCTAAAGTCCTGTTTGGACTTCGGGGTGTTTTTTTATTTTTAGTTTTAAATTTTTTAAAATCAAAACTTTCTTTTTTTAGTTAGATGTTTTAGTTTCTAAGATTAAACCGCAAACTTTATCAACCGTAATTGTAAAAAGAAAAAAATTCTTATACCACATCTTAAAATACGATTTGATTTGACCAATTGTTTTCGTTCCCAAAACTAAATTGAATCGCGTGTAAATTCATTTTCCTAAAATTCCTATACCACATCTTAAAATAACTCCATTATTTAATTAAGGTCTAAATATGTTTTTATCCTATTAGGGTCTTTTGATTTCGATCCCTGTTTTAAATATATATATATATATATATATATATATCCTTCTTATATTGAATATTTTGAATTTAAATTCAATAATTGTTGATACGAGTAACTAAATTACATGTTAGCTTGTTTAAACAATTTTGATACGTCCAATTGACTGTTATCACATGTTTCTAACGGGTAAAGATACAATTTTTAATAGTTAAAAGTTGCTTTTAAAATTGTCAAAAAAATAAAGTTATTGATGTTTTTAATGGCCAAATACTGGATTTTAATCAATCAAAGTCACGTGTTAATAATCAGTTAAGTATATCAGAACCATTTTAATAAGCTAACATATAATTTATTTACTCATAAATAATTAATGAATTCAATTCCAAAGTAAGGACTAAAAGAAATATTCAATATAAGAAGGAAATAAAAGAAAAAAAATATTTTATAGGAACCAAAACCAAAAGACTATTATTTTACAAGGACCAAAAATATATTTAAACGTTAAATTAATGATCATGTATCATTTGTGTTATGAGTTTATTAGATCTTAAATATACAATTACCTTAACTTAAGATGTATTACATGCCTTTTATACAATCATAACTTGTAAATTATAAAATAGAGTACTCCCAACACAATAAATTGTTTGTAACAAGTAGTAAAACAATAAACTATACATTTCTTTTTATTCTTGCAACTTTTAGATTGACTATGTAATTTATACTTACTGCATTGTTGTTTGATATTTAAAACAAAAGTTTAAAACTGTCAAACCAAACCCAAACCACAATGGTTTAGTTTTTGTATTTTATTCCAACTGAATCAAAACAAATCATATTTTTGCTATGTAGTTCGACTTATTTTTTGCTTCAAAATTGAACGTGAACACCCCTAGGTGTTGGTGGCAGCGACGAGTGGTAGTGGTTTAGGGTGATGGCAGCGGCAGTGGTAGTTATAATGATGGTGACAGGGTGATGATACTAGTGGCTATGGTGGAGATGACAATTGTGGTGGTGGTGATGGTTTAGGGTTATGATTATGGCGATTGTAGTAGCGATGAGGATGGTTATGGTGGTGGTGGTGGTGGTGGTGGAGACAGTAGTAATGGTGATGGTGGTAGGGGGTGGCAATGGCCACGATGACTGTAGTGGTGGTGGTGGAGGCCATGGTGGTGGCGAAAGTGATAATGGCGATGGTAATGCGGTGGTAGCTTAGGGTTATGGTGATAATAATGGTGGTTATAGTGGTAGTAATGAAAGTTTCAATTGTTATGATGGTGGCGATGACGGTCATTGTGGTAGTGGTTGTAATGTCCCTGCCTAAATTTTTAAGATTTACCCCAAGGTCTAATAAAATTAGAGAAAATTTTTCACATTAAGTATGCCCCTAACAATAGAACAACCTAAAGACCCCTTTTCCACTCTGGCAATCAGTTACATAATATTTGTAATCGATTACCTACGAGCAACCTGTGCAGGTTTTCAAGATTTGCTTTTTGGTAATCGATTACATAATTGATTACCAACAGACCAGACTTATAGAGTTAGGTAGATTTTATCCTCCAAGCCAAATTTTTCACCCTTTAACTTATCTATTTTAACTCTGATTGCTACGAAACCTTATGAGCATTATTTATGACTTATTTTGGACTTGTTATCATAGTCTGTACTAAAAAATTTTTCTGGATTATGGAGTTATGTGGAAAAATGAATTTGCTCATTTTCAAGCAACTCCCATACCAAAACAACACCAAATGTTATTCAATTGACAATCTCTTTTCATGCACAAGTTCTAAATATGCCTAAGGTTTTATTAGCATCTTCTGGGAACCTTAAATCCCACTGGAACTTAAAATCACATGTTCATTTGGCTTAATAAACCATTTTTCTCTTGCAAAACATGTTCTTGAGCTATTGTATCTATCAATTATCACTTATGCACTTACATCTATCAATTCTCAAATAAACTTTACCACACATATATGCATCATATAATTCATAAACACCATCATTCAACAAAACATTCCTTTTTTGAAACCATTTCAAAGAAAGATGACCATCCTTTCCATAGTGAAAACATGAGATCTTTGGTTTCACTTTATAGTAATCAAAGCCTAAACCAACTTTGTCTTTATAAGGTTTGTTGACTTGCAACAACAGGTTTAACTTTTTTAGATCCCAAAGTGAATTTGCACAAGTCGATAGTAAGCTCATCAATATTTTTTTGAAGTACCACAAGTGCAAGGATGGTCTAAGTTGTACTCTTGACTTGTGTTTCCAAAGTTTCATTCTTATTTTTAAGCCTTTTGATCTTATCATCTTTTTCTTTCAAAGTGAGTAGGAACAAGTCATACTACTTTTTAAGACCAGAGTGCTTAAAAACAGAAATTTTGAATCTTTTAATAGAGTTTCAAAAGCAGTTTCAACTTCAAATAGTTTAGAGTATGCCTTTTCTACCTCTTTGTCTAACTGATCGTTTGAGTTGGCCATTAGACAAAAATAAGATAATTCAATGGCTTCACCTTCATTGGTTGAGCCTTGATCTGAATCATTCCATGCAACAACATGTCTTTTCCTCTTGTGAGACTTCTTCTTAGAGTCTTCTTTCAGAAAAGGATAATCAGCCTTGATATGTCTTTCCATTTTGCAATAAAAATAAATGATGTTGGATTTGTTGTCCTCCTTGACAACTTTCTTGCCTTTGAAGCTTGAAAACCCTTCCAAGTTTACTTGTTTGGTTTCTTCTTCTTTCAGAGCTTGTTGGTTCTTCTTGTGATGAGTGAGAACTCATCTTCATCACCAGAATCTTCTTCAGACTCAATCTTAGACTCATCTTTGTCTGCCTTTAAAGCCTCTGAGGGTGAGGTTTTTTCTTCTATGGACTGAAAAATCATAGACTTCTCTTGTTTTGATCTTTAAGCTTTACTCTTGAGATATATCTCATGAATTCTCAAAGAGCTCAAAAAATTATCTAAATCCACTATGCTTAGACCTTTTACCTCATGAATGACAATGACTTTGGGTTCCCATTCTTTTGGTAAACTCTTAAGGATCTTGATGTTATTTTCATTAATAGAGTATTCCTTGTCGAGGCCTTCAAACTATTGACAATTGTTTGAAATCTTCCAATCAACTCATCAACAATTTCATTGTTGTTCATCTTGAACAACTTATACTATTTAGTCAACATGGTCATCTTTGTTCTCTTAACCTTGTTATTTCCTTCATAGCTAACAAGAGCATCCTACATCTCTTTAGTTGTAGCACAACTATAGATTTTGTTATATTCCACCTTAAACATGACACACATAATGAGATATTTGGCTTTCTCATTTAGTTCCTGAAGCCTAAGTTACTCAGGTGTCCATTCTTCTTCAGGAATTGGAATGTTTACCTAGAGACAAAAACTAGATGATTATCATTAGTAATAGCCCTCTATAGACTTCTCCGTGTTGATTTTATATAACTTTCCATCCTAAATTTTCAGTAGGGATAGTCTTCCCCATAGAAAGTAGGAAGTCTAGTCATAAAACATCCGTCAACAAGAAGCTGATTGTCAACCATTGTCATAAGATCCTTTCCTATAACACTTTCAGGTGCTCTAATACAAACTCATAGGTTCACATTAGAAGGAGGGTTGAATAGTGTGACTTAAAAGCCTTTTATAAAACATTTCAAAAACAACACTTCAAACACCTGCCTGAGTTTTCTCAAAGCCTTAGTTGAAACCACAAAAATGTTTATCAAAATAGATTGAATACCGTGTGAGTCTTCAAATTTCCAAGTCTTTAGACACATGTCTGAGTTTTCATAAACTTACTTAAAAAGGTTTAAGACAATGTTCAAACACTTGTCTAAGTTCTCACAAGCTTTTTAAGACAAACTAACTTTTAAGCTAAAAGCAATTTTGAAGAAGGAGAACAGCACACAAAATATTATACTGATTCACCTCAAAGCAAAAGGCTACGTCTAGTCCTTGTTTGTCCCAACAAGAGTTTTATAGAGCATACCACTCAATAGTGCCCATAGCATTATGATACAGGTATTCTTTCTTCACTTAGCCTATTCAGGCTAATTTAGAACAACAAGTATTCTTTATTAGACTAGCCTTCCCAAGCTAATAGACAACATCAAGTATTCTTTCAACAAGCCTCTTTGAGGCTCTACAACATACAACGGTATGAAAAAGAGATTTGATCCTAAGTCTTAAAGTAAAACTTTAAGGAACTGAGTTTATAGATAACTAAACAACAGGTTCAGGATATAAAAGAAAGAAAGCTTTTTAAAATTGTTGTTTACAATATATTATTAAAGTATGAAAAACAGCTTGTTAAGCTCTTTAAAACTAGTTATGATTGTAACAGGAAGACTTCTGTTTCTTGTATATTTCTCAATTTTAGCAAGCTCAACAATTTTAGCAACTTGTAACAAAAGGCAACTTCTCTTTATATAGACCTGTAAAAAGAGTCATTGAGATGAAGACAAAAGAGAGTTTATCTGCTTGAAAAGAACATAGAGCCACTTAGGACAACTTAAGCCAAGCAGTGGCAGGTGCAAGATGGTGATCGTCTAATTGTCTGAAGTTTTGATACTTCTGCATCTTTCCATTTCAGTGAAAAGCAGACTACAAGAGATTTCTCTTCATAAACACATTGTTGCAGCCTAGAAACTTTATTTAAACTTCAGAACCTTGACTTGAGATTACTTAGGATGATTCTTTATCCTTCTGATATTGTGTGTCTGAGATAACAATCTCCTTTAGATGATCATTAATCTTCAGGCATACATCAATCTTCAAATAGTCATCGGTCTTCAAACTACCATTAATCAACTTATTCTTTGGCTTCAGACAGTGTTTCTATAAACAAAACTTAAATAGTCATGAAATATTAGAACTTGAAATAGTTTAATGTTTGCATCATAAATCAAAATAATTGAAGGTCCATAGAACCCTATATGTTCTTTCATGGACTTAACATCACCTACTAGAGGTAGGTTAACTTTTCTAACTTGCCCTGATTTTATGGTGGACTGGTGGGTTGACCTGCCAAATTTAAAAAGACAACACAAAATTCTTATCTTTATAGGTTGCTAGTGGCAGATTGACGGGTTGGTGAATTGACTCGCTTAACCTGAATAAAGAAAGACAAACTAATCAAAATTAACTAAAACATATAAAAAAGAAATATACATAATATTAATAAACAATAAACAATAGTTAATTAACTTACTTTTTTAAATTAAAAAAGAGAAAAAAACTTATAATTAAGTTGCTAATTAAAGCTAATATTTTTTTAAAACTTATCAACCTTTAAGTTCCATCCTGTTCAAAACATAAAAAGTTGGTAGGCCAAACATATGGGTTTTATGGTGTGGTAGCTCTAATACATCTAACCCACCCCACATTATTTTACTAGGTCAAATAGATGAATTCAACCCGCTTTGACAAACTTAGTGTGATAAACCCCAAGTCCAAGAACCCACAAGCAGCCATACTAAACATGTTCGCTGCTCTGGTCATGGAGAAGTCTTTCCCTAAGACCTTTGATGACGTACACACCTTGTAGTTCCCTGGATCCAACCATGGGTGCACGATTCTCTACCAGAGATCAGTAAGATACTCCCACAAAGGTCCCCAAAGGTGAAGATTGAGCCTTGCATAGAATGAAGAACACACCAAACTCTTATTGCCTAGCCGGATAATAATTGTCACCACGAACCTTGGTAACACTAAAAGGCTCATAACCCAATTTATTCCAAAAGACTGCAATTACCTTGGACTATCAATACAACTTAAATATGGCAAAAATATAAGGCATGAAAGATTTGACCATATCTTTGACAACGCACCCCTCTCTTCCAATATATTATTCTCACGTGCTTGTTATCCATAAGACAAGGAATGATTATCTATGCAAGTCCATGATCTCTACGACCATGCCATCCTATAGGCTCCGGATTTGAGCACCCTCCACTCTACTAAGTTTGTCTTCATCAAGAACCTCATGTGCACGTTCCCCAAGGTGGATGTCGTTTCGGTGTGCTCCTTATTCACCACAAACTACACCCACTTATTGGGGATAAGTCCATTGTGGAAAAGGTGTTGTCCCTCAATTTGTAAATCATGTGCCATCCAATCATCTTAGTCTTATGCACCTCTAGCTTGGGGTTGGACATTGCATGACCCTAGCCCACTATCGTTTGGGTGCTTAGTACCCATCCACGTCTAGATTGTCCCACGCAGGATCTTCACGTCTAGGACGTTTCCAAGCATTAACTCCACATATTAAAAGCTGGGCAAGCCCAACATTAAAGTTAGTGGGGGTGTTTCATATATAAGGATGGAAAAATAAGCTCCCTCATGTGAAGATAACGCTGCAAAATAGCTTGCATCTACCGCGCCCTTGTTTCCATTTTCGTCCTCAATAAACAAAATATCTGATCTAGATTTTTTCTTTTGTTAACCATGTCAGATATGGGTCCGCATGATGGATTAACCATCTCATGATTGCTTCCTGACTTTTCCATAACTGTTGTGTTTGGCTCATTACTAGCGTTCAATGCATTTTAGGGTTTAAGGGCTGCGTCATTGTGATGACCAGACGGAACTATTGTCTCCTTCTCCGTCGTGGTCTCAATTGTGGCAACCTTTTAGTGTTTGTTTGGTATGTAATTGGGAAAACAAAGTTATAAGTATAAAAAAATCTAAAGATCAATATTAGTCATTCATGTTGTTCAAAACAGTCAATTTGACTGTATTTTTTTTAGGTTGGTCGAACGAAGGTTTGACTGACCCCAACGAAGAACCAAACAGGACCTTACTCCTCACTCGTATCCATAACATATTTTGTAAAGATCAATCTCAACACAAGCGGTGACAAACTACCTCTATGCATATCCGATGTTTGCATGTTCACCTGTATTGGTTGTCCAACCATTGATGCCAAGGTAAGGAGAATACTCTTCACCCTAGTAGTGTAACCCTAAGCCAAAGATTCTGATCCACACCATCGTAGCGTTAATCTTTGAATTTGCAACTACAAAACCTGGTGTCTGTGGTTTCATTGAAATGTAGTGATAAAAAAAACCATGTTGCCCTTATGATCTCCTTTTTACGATCCGCTGACAAATAAAATTTGACCAAAAATAGTCATGGCCAATATTAATAACCTTAAACCCCTTTTGGCTTGGCTTCCAAAGAACTTTGAGCTTTGCCTCACCACGAGAAACCCTAATGATGTGCCTAACAGTTGACAACCAAGCACTATTCATTCATATTCCTTCTCAATAGAAAATATCAGAAAAAGCTTATTGTCATCCCACAACTTCATCTTCATGACCCTATGGTTAACTAGGTTTTTTACTTCCCTAGGACCATGGCCATCCACCCCAGTAATTTCTCCCTTGTGGGTCGCGTAACACTCTCCTGTTGAACAACTATACAATAAACTACGAAGTAAAATAATAAAGAACAGCCCTTTCAAAAATAAAACAAAACTTCCACCATACATGCATTGCATTCTCGTCTTTTTCTTTTTTTAATTCACCTGTTTTATTTTTTAAATTATTTTTACATGACACTGTGTACTTCATAGTTCGTACCAATGGCTAATAAACATACACAAATTTTAATTATAACTGGTGGTTTAGATTCCTTTGGAAAATATTCTATTCTACCATGTGAATGAGGGCAACACATAAGATGGATAAGCATCATATTTCGTTGCAAGTGATTGCACAAAAGATGAATTTGCAACTTCTCCAAAACCATTGAGTCCAAGTTCATCTGCGTGAATCCCACCAGTGATAAAAACTGATTCGATTCCAGCAGCATTAGCTCCCTTAATATCATGATGGAGTGAATCACCCACAGCAACACAGTCAGAAACATCTGTGCCAGCCATGGCCACAGCTGACTTGTAGATTATCTGACAAATATCAATAGTTACAAATGCTGTTAAGAAAAATATAAATAATTCAATGATCTGAAAGATGTCAAGTTGTGGGGTAGAATTATGTAGAATTTGAGATTATGGGGAAAATAGTTAGGATAATTAAATCCATTTAATTTTGCCAAGCTTGATAGTTTATAGATGTAATTTACTTTTTGCATATTAAGATCGCAGACACTGTGCACACTTGTAATAACAGGATACAGTTAACAAGAAAAAACTTGAGGGATTAAACATTCTGCTCAACTAATTGAAAGCTGACACATCAGTCAGTCAGGGGGAACCAATTGACAAGTTAATATGTGTTGAAAATGAATTCTTAATTGTATTCTTGTGTGCATGAAGTTTATGCAGTCTAGGTACTAAAAAGAAGAAAATAACTACCAAAACGGAATTAATAATCATTCACATAGAAACAGTTTCATTACCTCATCAGGTTTGCCCATCCATTTCACTTCACCTCCAAGCTTTTCATATTTAGCAGCCAGTGTACCTAGTAAGTTTAAAGTCCACATGCAAAATATTGGTATAAGGTAAAACATGAAAGAAGGAATTAGGAACCCAATCAACAAAAAATTTGACATGATATGATACTAATGGGAAAGTCATTTAAAGAAAACTTATGTTGTAACTTTGGATAAAATACCAACAATTAGTATGTAGGCGTTAGACGTATAGATTTAATTAAAAGGAGCAAAAGAGAAGATAAAGAAAATTCACCAGGCATCACACGCAAGTCTCTTGCTTCAACAGTTACATAATCCGGATTGGCTACCACCATTGGAATTCCTTTGGCAGCACAAAGCTCCAAAATCCTCTCAAGGTCTTCAAGTTTCATTGAACGCGCAGTCCCATCAGCACACCCCAAGGCTTCAGTGCCATGTGCCAAAACAAATTCAGCTTCTTCAATATTCTCCACAACTTGCAAGTCCAGGCCCTTTAAATGAAGTTATTCATATGCTGTAAGGTTTTAAAGCCGCTGGTATATTATACTCTGCAATCATCTTTACATTATTTAACTCAATAACTTTGCATACATATATCTTCCCCAGATACTAATAATTGAAATACTTCGACTTTGATTTGGACAAAATAATCCAATGTTTACTGCAAATCAAATTCGTCAATTCTTTCAATCAGTTAGAAGAAAGGAACCCCCTTGTAAGCAGACTAATTGATTCAACTATAAACCAACTAAGTCCTAAATTTACCAAGAAAACAGTGAGTTGAATAATTACTTAAATGAATATCAGAATTGAAGCTAAAATGTGCATTTCGGGCTGCTCTACACACCTCTAGAGATATTGCTCCCCTGCCATTCCAAGTGAAATGAATGCAAGACCTTCCTAATGCTGCAAACCAAGGATCATCTCTCCTGTTTAAAAACACAACAATTTAAACAAACAGCAGAAATATATAAACACACAAGGATTGAATTGGTGATGACAGCCGACCAAGGGCATATTTTATTGTATGAGTAAACCCCCCAAGCTAGTGATCGAGATTGTACGAACCAGACATTTTAGTCCTTGATAATTTAAAAACTTAAAATCAATCCCTACATTGTACATTTTGTACTTTATATCTTATGTCAAACTAAATAGATATATTAACTTTGTCCAGTCAAAGACTAAATTATGGTTTTCGAAATCTCATAAACGTAGATGTCTGACTCATACAATCTTGAGTACTAACTTCAGAGTTCAATGTTTTTATTGTACATGTAAATGTAAACGTTTTCTAATAAACAAAAAGCACTAGCCACAGCAGAAAATTCGTAGTATGATTGCAATTAATTGATTGGTTTTTGTTCTAACCTTTGCAAGAACTGATGAGTGAGTTCTCCACTAGTGATGGCTCCCAGAAAAAGAGAGGCATCAAAGCCAAGTCCCTTCACTTTTTCAATAGTAACCGATGATCGTCTTGAGGAGTTGCTTATGATCACCATCTTAGCACCCGTCTTTGCAATGTTTTCTACTAAGAAAATTTAAACTAAATTAAATAAATATGAGACAATAGAAACGAATTATTTGAAAATTAACAAAAGAAAGAATAAAATTGAATGAATAAATAAATAAGAGGCAAGTGTAGAATAATAGTAACAAGAAATACATGTTGAAATAGCACCAGGATAAGGTTGTTTTCCATCGTGGAGGACTCCGAACTGGTCCAACAACCACACCTGAAATGCATAACATTACTACATTAGCTATATCTGATTCAATGAATAGTGAGTGAGATTGAGAAATGAGAATGAACCTTGAAACGACGCGTTTCGGCGAGTTGTCGGAGACCATTCAAGTTCTGAAACTGAAATGGGCGAATGGGTATCATTCTTCTGTTCTGTTGTCTGCTTCTTCGATGCCCTTACTCCACCCACCAACCGTATGTATACATGCTTCTATGGACAAAAATCCCTTTTTTCAACTATAAAATCGATGTTAGAAACTTGGTAGTGAGATATACGGGAAAAGAAACATAAAATGTAAAAGATAGCTTGTGAAAGTGGTGTCATGAAAGAAAATCAATGATTTATTTTAATGATGGATGTAGAATTTTTTTTTAGTGGAAGTAAGATAATGTTTTTAATTTTATATAAGAAAATATTTTTAGTAATAGGGTAAATTAAAGTTGAATAACTTTAAAATTAAAATTAAGTAAGTCCTTATTTCCTACCATTTGAGTCCATCTTTGATTTTTTTCATTATTTTTTATGAAATAAGATAAAAATTAAGAGGCCGGATAAATTGTCATAAAAATAAATTTTATCAATGTAAGTAAAAAATAAAGAGTGTCTAAAATAAAGTTTTACACACTTACTTTCTTCAATCGTGAGTGAAAAATGAAGATATGATAACATTTTTTTAGTGAAAGATAGGGTAACATTTTATCTTGCAAAAAGTTCTAGTTAAATTTGAAAAGATAAAAGGAGAGTGTGAGATTGATATGAACAAAAAATCTTGATTCAAAATACTAATTTTGTAAAAATTCACAAAAAGATATATTGGTACATCTGTAATTGTAAAAGTATTGAAGCAAACACCAAGAAAATAATAATAATAAAAAAAAAATTCAAGTGGTACATGGTTGATTTCAATTGTACATATATGATTTTCCTTAAACAAAGTATTGATTAGAGTCTTGTCGATTGAAAAAAATTTCTTTGAGAAAATTAGTTTCATCATGGTGTGGATGTTACCGGTTAAAATATAAGTTGTCTTTAAAAGAAACATAATCTTAAAAAAAAAATAGATGTTTGTAATTTATCCTCGTTCTTTTATTCAACTTTCTCCTTCTAAATCTTCTAAATAAAAAGCTAATCTTAATATTAAATTAATTAATTTGTAATTATTTTAGTTTCATTTGATTTTCAATTAAGATCTTTATTTTTTGAATATTTTAATTAATTTGTTACAATTTTACGATTTTAGTTTTTGAATTATATATGCACAATTTTCTAAAAAAATAACATAATTATATTAGAATTAAATAAATTTGGTTGATTCCCGTCAATTTTTTTATTCTACTTAAATTCTGATTTTCTATTAACATCTTCAGAAATTGAATTGATTTAAATCAATTAAATGGTTTTAAATCTTTTTATTCAATACTCAATCAAAATATCAAATTTGACCTTAAAAAAATCTCAAAATTGTCCTTTAAAATTATTTCACATCATAAAATTGTCATGAGCCTTTAAATATTTTAGATAAATAAAATAAGAATTTAAATTAAAAAAACTAACAGATACTGAATTTACCTACTTCTTTTAAAAAGAGAATAGTTTAGCTTAAAGAAAAACTTTAAAAAGACTAGCATTACTTAAAAAATGCAATAAGTAAAATTAAAGCATTAGAAACTAACAGTGTTAATTTGATATTTTTTAGACTAACATTTTTTAGCCAAATTTATATTTGTTTAGCTTAAGACCTTATAAACACAAGCTCAATCATTAACTAAATGAATCAATATTTGTTGAGTATCCAAGTTCATTTTTATAAACACAAGCTCAATCATTAACTAAATGAATCAATATTTGTTGAGTATCCAAGTTCATTTTGATTCTATAATTTTTAGATGTTTCAATTTAATCATAAAATACTTGATTTTTTAAAACATTTGTGATAATTGTAAGCAAGTTTTTTTCTTTTGTTTTCTAAGTATCCTTACAACCGACAGCCATAAGGTATAACATTGTAAGAAGTTAACTACAAATTATTTTTCATTCACAAGAGTTGTGGATGGAATCCCTCGGATCTCTTAATTAAGGAAGGGGGGTACTAACCTGTATTTGATATATGCATAATACCTATGTTTATTTTATATATATATATATATATATATATATATATATATATATATATATATATATAAAAGAAGTTCGTGTGAAGATTAACACGCATTTCTTTTCCTAGAATCGCAAAAAGAAACTTTGAATTAAATAATCACGCATTTCTCTCCTCTTTTTAGTGGCTTTGAAGTTTCAAACGCCTTAAAAAAGAAATTAGAATGAAGAAATGCAACCATCTAACTTGGTAAACGAATGCCCCTTTCATTAAGCGAAACAGACGTATTCAATTGAAGGATAATAGTGATAATACCACAATAATATCAACCATCAGTAGATGGCAATAGAAAGGTCAACATTTGGCAACTATTCAGTTGATGGTGGAGGTGGGGGAGGTGGTGACTTTATTAACAGACTTTATTAACAGGCTTCCTTTGCTCTCTTAGCTTGGCCACTGCTTCTTTCATGGCTTCTTTTCTCCTCTTGCTAGTCAGTACTTTGCTCTTGACTCAAACTCAACCCCATCGATGTCCTGCATGCAACATTGCAATATCAATGCACCATGGCCAATCCATCTTGTTACTACTACCCATGCTTGTCAGTTTGTTAACATAATGATTTCGGTTCTCTTACTAGGTCATTGAAAGAGTATAATACAATGCGAGTAAAAGATCTTTATTTTAAGAACATAACAAGTGATGCAGCAGAAGCTGAATATAGAGGATATACCTGCAACGGAGAGAATGGTTGCTCGGGATGGAGGGTCTTAATCATGATCAGAGATAGAAAATTGCTGATATTGATATTGGTGGCCAAGAATAGAAGGGGCTCTTCCTGGTTCTCACGGATAGAGCAGTTGCAGAAGTGGTAGGAGCTGGTGTCAGCACATGAGCCATTGCTTTCAACTTTGAAATGCAAATTACAGAAGCATCCACCAATAGGCTATATGTTTAATTATTGAAAAACAAAAATTCTCGAGTTTTGGTGGTTATCCCCTGACACGAAATTGAAAAACACCCAGTACCGTGGCCGGAGTTAAACTTGAATTGGAGTAAGAAATGTTATTTGCTATTTGGGTATTACAAGGCAACGCTTTCTTTTACGTTTGCTATCGATTACAAAAAGAGCTCATAAGAGGTAATAACCATACCTATTATCCAACCTCCCGCAAGAGGGGAAGAAGATTATGAATAAATAAAGGGATATGTACACATTATATAGAAGATTAAACTAAGCTTAGGGTCGTTTTAACCACAAAACCAGAGATTAGCTATTTTATTTCTACGCATGTTCTAAGATCTGAATTCTGGAGAAGTAAAATAAAAAGGAAAGGAGTCAAAAATGAAATTCACCCTTTTGTAGACTAAGGAGCAATGAAAGCTTGAACCTCCAACCTCAATCAAAACTCCCACTTTCCAACCCAACCAAAGTGGCCAAAAATACAATAACAGTGTCCCTAATAGAATAATCTACAATATTATTACACCAATGAATGAACTTTACATACCATAATACAACAAATGTGAAAAAGGTTTACACAGTCAATCATAATCAACAGCTAAGGTGACGTGCCATTAAACTGCAGCAAGGCTAGCCCACTTTCCAAGGTCATATGGATCAGCATAGTAATACAGCTTGACTCTATTGGACAAAGATAGCCCTACCGCCAATGGAGAAATTCTAGTACCAGAATCATCTTGTTCTAATGGGTCGTCCGTAAAAGCTGCAACATCTCCAAGTAGTTTGAATGAAATTCTGCGAGTTTGTATCTGCTGTGGGAAATCGAAGTACAATGGTGTTCCAGCTTTGGCCTCTGGTAATCGGTACTCGCCAATGGTTACCATGTTATGATACTCCTGCAATCAATCAATTTAAGTACATCATGTTGATTTCACCCACCAACACAAACCACACATTAACAACCTCCGCTCCCAAAAACAAAACTCTATTGTGAATTTGTGATTTCTTTGTAAGCATTCTCTCTCTCCAATAAAATCACTTTCTATTACTTCCCTTCTCCCTCCTTTTGTTTCTTTAGTTCTTCTCCTTCAAGTACTTATAGAGTTTATCTAGACTAGGCCTATAATAACTTGTGTGTCTTTACCTAACAACTTAAACTTATGTAATAGTGTTGACCAAAAACATATATATAGGCAGTTCACGCCATAGTGTTTGAACCTTCATGAGCAAGTGATCTAGAATTCAATCCTGGCTGCCCCTTCGGTTCTAATTAGGGGGTAAAAAAACAGAATTTTACAGAGTAGGACTATGCATCATCCATGCCTAAAGACCAAAAGGCTCATGCGCAGGGGGCACATGCAGTATAAAATGATTCATGTTTCTTCCATTTGATAGCTTTAACTTACAGAATTATCCATTCATGACAAGAACCACAAATACGGGATACAATGAAGGAAACAAACAATCACTTAAACCTTAGACTTTGAAAATTTTCCTCCTTAAGAGAGGAAATTTCCTAACTGTTATTAGATATTAAAACAATGAACTAATTTTCCCATCAGTTAAAAATGGAGAAAAGAAAAACCTCAAGTACACCATCTACTTTGCGGGTACTTCATGGAGATCTAATAAAAATAAAAATAAAATCAAATAAATAGCTGTGCTTTGTGAATAAAACATTGATGCCATTTGTCTAATTTTATATTCATTCCATTCTACAAGTATGGTGCGCATGCTAGACTATGACATGAAAGAAAAAAAAAAATTAGGTGTACAAAATCAAACCTCTTCCAAAACATAGCAACTGATGGAAGGTGTTAATAAGTCCCATGGGCCAAACCAGTATTTGCCCATGCTCTATTCTTGAACATGAGGGGGTGTGTTGAAAGTTTCATATTGTCTAGAAATATTACCAATTAAAAATATTGAAAGTCTTACATTAACTAGTGATATGGTCAATTAAAAATATATAAAGTGAGCATAATCTTCATCCTATGAGCTAGCTATTAAGATTAAGTTAGGCTCGATATCCAAATTTAACATGGTATCAAAGTCTATCCTAAATCCACTATTGGGCCACCTGTGAAGGGATGTATCATAAGTCTCACATTAATAGGTCACCCTCCAGATGTTCATTCCTGGGGGTGACAAGGAGTATTGAAAGTCCTACATTGACTAATGATATGACCAATTAAAAATATATAAGGTGAAGATAATCTCCATCCTATGAGTTAACTTTTAGGATTGAGTTAAGTCCGATACCCAAATTTAACAAAAAGAATAGAAGGTGGGGATAATCTTTATCCTATGAGCTAGCTTTTAGGATTAAGTTTAACATGATATCAAAGTCTATCTTAGATCCATTATTGGATCACCCTATTAGTCTACGCTTTACTCTTGAGCATGAAGAGGTTCTATAAGTCCAGTGTTGTCAAAATCACGATTAGGGGCGCGGGGGTGAGCGATCCAGGATGGGGAGAAAATCGGAAATGGCTAAGATCGCACCTGGATCGTCGATTATGAGGCCAAAGCGTGGGATTGTGACATGTCGCGATCATGGGAGCCATTTCATGGGCCGGGTCGGGTTCCATGACCTGGTTTTAGAAAAGGCCCATTTTTAAAGAAAAATAAGGCACGAAGCCACGGACTCTGCTTTCCTCTCTTCTTTCACGCAAGCAACAGGAGCTGTCCCCTTACATGGCCATTTTTGCACCCTCCCAAAGCTTCCTTCCTTCTCTTCCCATCGTTACTTCATCTCTAAGGACATAGCTTCTTTGTCTCTCTACCTCTGTTTTGAGGCTTCTTCATCTTCTTGCTCCATTGTTGTGCGTTGGAAATGATGGTTAGTGAACCACTGAACCCATCTCTGATGAGGACGTGAAGCCATCTCTAAGGACCACATGAGCTGCAATGCCCTGTTTTGAAGAGTCCTGAGTTGCAGTGCTATGTTTTGAAGGCACCGGTGCTCTGTTTTGATTCAAAAGCAATGTTGTCTTTGTTTATTTGAAAAATGGCTTTAAATACTAGTGGTGGATCTCAGGTGGTTGGGAGCAAAGAGAATGGGGTCGATAATGTTGGTGGTGCATCTCAGCCTCAGGTTCTTGCAGTTGAAACAAGTGGAAAAACTAGGAATGCTGCTGGAATGGAAGGGATTCAAGAAGAATTATGTGCAAGTTCTCTAACAAAGAATTTAGTAGAGGTGTTTATCGTTTCAAACATCATCTAGCACGGACAAAGAAAGATGCTAGTGTTTGCAAATCAGTGTCGGATGAGGAAGGAAACGTGGGACATTGTCTTTGGGTTGTAAGAAAAGCTTGTGAAGAAGACAAAAGAATTTAAAGTTGAAAAGGGTGTTGAATTCGGTGAAGATTTGGGAAGAGAAAAAGGCAAGAGGAAGACACACTTGCAACTCTATTCAAGATGAGGGGAGCAAGCAAACAACATACAATTAATTCTATCTTCAAGAAGGATTTAAGGGAGGATGCATGCCTAGACATTGCTTCTTTCTTCTACAATAATGTCATTCCTTTTCATGTTGTAAAGAGTGAAGAATTCATTAAAATGTGTGATACAATAGCAAGATATGGGATTATATTTCAACCACCATCCTATCATGAAATTCGAGTGAAATATTTGAAGAAGGTTGAAATGGCAAAGAGCATTGTGCTGAAACACAAAAAAATTCTGGGAGCAATATGGCTTCACTGTGATGACAGATGGATGGACAGATCGGAGAAAGAGAACCATAGTTAATTTTCTAGTAAATAGTCCTATGGTGGGAACTGTTTTCCTAAAGTCAATTGATGCATTTGCTATTTGCAAGACAACTGCTAAAATAGTTAAGATGATGGATGAGATTGTAGAGGAGGTTGGGGAGGCAACTGTGGTCCAAATAGTCACTAATAATGTTGCTAATTATAAGGCAGCAAGGGATTTGTTAATGGAGAAGAGAAAAAGACTTTCCTGGACACCTTGTGCAGCTCACGACATTGATCTGATGCTTGAAGATTTTGAGAAAAAAATACCTCTCCACAAAGATACAATTGCAAGTGGTAAGAAGATTACAACTTACATATATTCAAGGACTAATCTCAGATCTTTATTGCATCAGTTTACTAAGGGGGCTGATTTGATTAGACCTGTCATGACTCGTTTTGCTACCTCTTATCTTACTTTTGGTGTCTAAATGACAACAAGAAAGACCTAACAAGAATTTTTGCATCAAATGAGTGGAAAGGCCGCCAAATGGCAAAGACATCTGATGGGAAGCTTGTCAAGAATTTAATCACTAATAAGGAGTTTAAAAGCTGTCTTGGACTGCTTAAGGGGTGCATATCCCCTAATTCGAGTGCTATGTTTGGTAGATTCAGAGGAAAAACCAATGGATAAAGCAAAAGAGAATATACAAAGTAACTTAAAAAATATTCACATGAGGTATACAATATCTTTGTAGACACTAATTTAGTTTTTTATCTTACTATTTAATTAGGAACTAATTCAATGTTTATGTTCTGATTGCTTTTTTTAGTTACATGCTTTTATGGGAAATAATTGATAAAAGATGGAATACAATTGCATAGACCTCTACATGTTGTAGGCTACTACCTTAATCCAATGCTACATTATGGTGAAGGGTTTAAGGTAGATGTTGAGGTGAAATGTGGTCTATATGATTGCTTGCAAAGAATGATTGGAGATATGGATGAAGTCAATAAGATTGATGGCCAACTTGAATTTTTCAAGAGTAGGAGATGAGCACCGGGAGCTGCAGAAATTTGTTATTCGTGTGTTGAGCTTAACGTGTAGGTCAAGTGGTTGTGAAAGGAATTGGAGTGTTTTTGAGATGGTATTTTAAATTGGTGATCACTTAACGAAGTAATTATTTGCTCTTAATTGTTCAACTTAAAGTTAGTGACGTAGTCTTGTAATTTTTATTTTATTAGGTTTACACTAATCGTTTAAAGCAAAATACCATGAATGATTTAGTATTTGTAATGGCCAACTTAAAGCTAGAAAAGAAGAAACAATCTAGGAAGAAACTAACCTATGACACTGAGGATATTTGTTCTGATGATTATTCGATTATTGAAGAAGAGAAGGATGTGTCTTTGGAATTAGATGAGGACAATGTCATTGTAATTGACAAAGAAGGTAGTGGTGTTGCTCCAAGTGCACCAAATGATGATTTAGAGGTTCCTCTTGATGGTTGTTGGAAGTCACACATTGCTTGCCTCATAATATTTCGTATGGTTTAAATACCTGTTGGGTCACTCCAACCATTGCCAATTGGTTTTGGGATGAAACCTTTAACATGGTATCAGAGTCTATCCTCGATCTGTTGTTGGGCCACCTATATTGCCCACGCTCTATTCTTGAGTGTGGGGGCGTTCTATAAGTCCCACGGGCCACTCATATTCATCCGCACTCCATTCCTAAGCGTGAAAGGGGTGTGCTAATAAGTCTCATTGGTCACCCGTATTCATCAGCGCTTCATTCCTGAGTGTGAAGGAGTGTATTAATAAATCACGTGGGCCACCCGTATTCATCCACGCTCTATTTCTGAGCGTGAGGGGGTGTGTTGAAAGTCCCACATTGACTAGAGATACAGCCAATTGGTTTTAGGATGGAACCTTTAACATGTTATCAGAGCTAAAACATTCTTTCCGATTGTTATGGGTTAAAAGTTACCCTTTGCCTAGTCCGGAAGGCTTCGTTGGAGGGGGCGTGTTGGAAGTCCTACATCGCCTGCCTCATAATATTCCGCATGGTTTAAATACCTGTTGGGCCACTCCAACCATTGGAAATTGGTTCTGGGATGGAACTTTTAAAATGGTATCAAAGCTAGAGTATTCTTTCTGGTTGTTCTGAGTCAAGAGTTGCCCTTTCGTAATGGGTTAAAAAGTTACCATTTGCCTGATCCAGCAAGCTTCGTTGGAGGGGAGTGTTGGAAGTCCCACATTGCTTGCCTCATAATATTTCGCATAGTTTAAATACTTGTTGGGTCACTCCAACCATTGCCAATTGGTTTTGGGATGGAGCCTTTGTCAATGGTGATAGTGTAGATGCTGCAACAAACGCAATTGATATGAATGATGATTTAGTGGATGACTTGACATATCCTGATTAGGCCACCTTGCAGGATATACTGCAGCACAGGCATTTGCTACATATACACATCCTGTGACACAGACTATTCTTTTTTGTCAATAGCCTTGCGTCTTATTGGAATTGTATTCAAATATATGAAATTAAGAATATACTAGTTAATCCCAACTAGCGGCGCAGAGCGGACGCCCTTAAAACTAGGATAACAAGATAGCGGAAAGCGGGGTGACCGTTAACATTTCCTACATTTTCTACACACATATATGCTAAAAACAATCACAAAAAAATACCAAAAATTAAATTTAAAACCATAGTACCATACTCATAAATCATAATAATATTCTTGACAAACATAAAACATCACAATCATATAACATGGCTTAAAATTAAAATACTAAACAATCCACACAAAGTCACAAAGACAAACAAACACATGAAATTTCAGCTTCTAAGACAATTAAACAAGGCAACTAGATAACAAACTTTAAGTTCCTTTGTAAGACAATTAAACAAGGCAACTAGATAACAAACTTCACATGTCCAAGAAACGGTGAGGGTCTAAGCCTAACATTGGCAGCATTCCCTTCAACTGCTCTTGCTGTATTTTCAGTCATTGCAGATTGGAGAAGATTTAAGTTGATTGGTGAAAAAGAAACAGAAGAAATGAAGCAAAAGCTGCAAAACAGTCTTCTGTTTTGAAGGTGACAAAGAACTTGTTGGAGAAGACAGTCAGCCAACCAGGTTCGTCGAAGAAGGGTGGGGGTGGTTAGAAATGGAAGGGTTTTGCCAGAAATGGAAGGACTTTGCAAAAAATGGATGGGTTTGGCTGGAAATGGGTGGAGAACGCTAGAAACAAGGTGGGTGTCGCCGGAAATGGGTGGGTGCACTGGACAGCAGCTGAAATGAGATGAAATGAGAAAGGGTGACTGCTGTAATGGAGTTATGAAGTAGGGTTTCAGAATGAGAGAAGATGACTACTCTAAACCAAAAATACCCTTAAAAAATGGTATTAGAAATGGGCATTTCAGGGAGAAGGCAATAGCGGGCTATTGGTGCTCCGCTACGCCACGAATAGAGCCGCTATTCGTACTATTTTTTGCATCCCGCTATCAGTCCCAGCATTGTGCCACCATCCCACTCCGCCGCTATAGCGGCCGCTATGGCTGCTATTGACAAGTATATGATAATGGTATATTTCTTGTTCAATATTATTTTCTATGCATAGTTTAAATATAATTTTATATGATTAGTGAGATTTTATGATCCGAGTTTACGATCCTCTGATTTACGATTTTTCAACCCTCCTCTGATTCTATCTAAGATCTCGATTTTTACAACATTGTATAAGTCTCATGGGTCACCCATGTTTTTCCACGCTCCATTCCTAATCGTGACAAGGTCTGTTGAAAGTCTCACATTGTCTAAAGATATGACCAATTAAAATTATATAAAGTGGGGGTAATCTGCATCTTATGAGCTAGCTTTTGGGATTGAATTAGGCTGAATATCTAAGCCTAATGGAAGGGAAACATCCATGGCTCCATAGATATACCTAGGCAAGAGAAAAGTGCAAAAGCACAAAAGCAGTATGATTATGGTCATGTAATTGTAAATACCTGGAGAGCAGATACTTGTATATACAGTACAGCTGGAGTGATGTATCTGTCATCAATGAGCGATGAAAATGTTTTGTTATTTACATCAGAAAAAGGTGAATGGGTAACCCGAGGCTTGATTGCACTGAAGGCATCTAGACGAAATCCAGAAAGCAAGGGAGATGCAGGAGACAGATACTGCTCCAAGACAAGATCATTGTCCATCAATCTTTCAGCCTCAATTGGAACCTAAGAAAACCAGAGGTTAATTGATGTTTCTGAAATGGAGATAAATGGTTATCACTTATCACAAAAGGTTTAAACAAAATAGCAGGATTTTACCTTGAATCTATTTAGCTGCGGAGCTCTTTCCAACACCCCTGTCAGGGTCAACTGGTCAGGACTTTGTTGTGACATAAGGTCAACTTCCTTTTTAATGGAGCTTCCAACCACTAAAATTCTCTTGGCATGAAGACAGGGTTCACTTTCAGAAGATCCTCCAAAAGAGGCTCGTCGAGTTTCTTGTGCAAAAGGGTTCTCATCTAGAGACAACAGATTGAAGTCATTTCCAATGTTTATAGAACTTGAACCAGGTCGCTGAAGGCGTAAACTTATCCAAATCATGCGGCACCGTACAGAATTCTTGAAGGGAAACTTTACATGTCTGGGCACTTTTTGCCCTGTTCCTAACTTCTCAGGTCCACATAATTCTGATGAAGCTTTAATTACAGATTGCAGATCCCATTTTCCCATTAATGATCTTTCTTCCTTGTGTATTTTATTACTTGCCCAAATTTGCACCTGTGCCAACAAAATCCTAGAGATAAATTCTAAATTCAGTGAACAAATAAAAAGCAAAGCAAATAACAAAGGGGCACTTACAATTGGAGTATCAGCCATAGAGTAGCCACATTGGCTAACCATCAATAAAACCCCACTAACGTCAGAAATATTACCAAGGACAATTCCAAATTCAACAGAGGTGGCACTTGATGGAGCTTTCCAATATGATAGTCTCGAACCAGAATTAAATGGAGCAAGTAATGACAAAAATGGAGCAGAATTTGCTGCTGTTTCAACCTGCATTCGCATGATTAATGGTTATTTGTAATATATATAAATGGATTTGAAGGGAAAAACTCATTTGAGCCTCGAACCCCAATGCCACAAAAAAACTTCTTTTCTTTTTGTTACATCATGATGGCAACACAAATCAACCCCATAACACTTCACTTAACATGCAGTGTAAACCAAATAAGGAATTAATCAAAAGCCAGAGTTGATTAAATCATTATTTTCAATATTCATGTCAGGAAGCTGCCAACATAATTATTTCCTGAGACTTCTACTAGATATTTATATACACAATTATTTCAACTTGGTTAAAAATTCATGTGTTTCTTTGAATAGAAACTTTATGTTCTGGTGTTAGTTATATCCAGTGCTTCCCTTCCTCTTGCAACAGATTCGTCAACAAGCCGTCAAATATTAAAATTATTTAGATAATCAGCATTAAATCCATCCAAGTATATGTTGACACAATTCATATGTCATGAACAACATCATGTGGCTAATAATAAACATGGAAAAAAATGCTGTAGGGCACAAAATCAGAATACAGTAGAGTTAAAAATATACCGGGTGTAAAAAACTGGCAAAAGGAAATTCAGCTAGTGATTCACATCCATTCAGTAGCAACTGTGCTGCTTTGCCAGCAGACTTGCTATCAGTGGCCTGATCCTTTTCAAGAAGCCAATCCCAAGATGATCCAATGATCTGTTTCAAAGCATTGTAAGCAGCCTTTTCCACACGATCTGTTTTCCGTAAGCTAATCAGAACCCTGACATGGTCCAAAATCATTGCGTGAAGCACAATATCCTGGCAGCACCTTTTACAAATTATACCATCCCGAGCTAATAAACGATTTACAGGTAAGTCAACTTGGCCACTTTGGCCCGATGCACCATTGTAATTCATGACCTCTCTTGAGTTATGTCCTACAAGCAGAAGTGCCCCTCTCCCAGCACAGCAAACTCTGCAAACCTTCTTTTCACATTGAGAACACAAGTATACATGTTCTGAAGCCCCTGCAGATGATGTGGTAGATGAGTAAACTGTCCTTTTAATTTCAGCACGCACTTCACACTTGCCACCAGAACAGGTTTCCCCAATTCTGGTAATATTCCAGAAATCTATTTGATTATCATCAACGGTCCCAAGGCCAATAGCACTAACAAGTTTATCTTCAAGAGAAGCTTCTCCAAGTAGGGCAAGATTACTTGCAACTTTAGATAACCTTGCCAAGTAAGCTTCATCGAGCAGTGTATTAGGATTTATGGCTGCAGGATCCATTCCAACAGATAACAGGGCTCTATCCCTCTCAGCAGCAGAAAGATTCAGCTTAAGGCGTTCAATTTCAAGTTTTATTGCTTCAATGAAGTCGAGTTTTCTTTGCTACAGAAATAGGCAAAATATTTCAAGAATTAGATTTAAACTAAAGATGCTAAAAGAACAATTATTTAATCTACTCAAGAGCTATAACATAAATATTCAGGGGAGGGGGCTAATTTCTGAAGTCAGCAGCCTAGCCACCCCCCTGAAGGAATAGATGAATGATAACAAATGAATAAAGTTTATGCAACTTATTAACTACTAATTATTAACCAGTTTCCACCACATCCAGCATCAAGGTTTGGTTTGACCCAAGGAATTTTCCCATTTTTTATCAAGATAGTTTTTATTAGGGAGAAATGGAAGGTGTATCATGTAATTGTCAGAAGAAAAAATATCCTCTAAAACTGATGGAGAAGACAACATACAAAAAGAAGGAATCAATAATGCGTAAACACTGCCTACTGCCTCTGAATATGAAAAACGGAAGTGGTAACTCCATAGCTGACTACTGGAGACTGGAGAAAAGCCACAAAACCAACCCATATCTTAAAGAGGATGCACTACAAATGTTGTGTTTATTTGATATTTATCTTTGTAAACGAAGAAACATGCTACTGAGAGAAAGAAAAGGTCAAAATACAGAAAGAGCAAGAGATTTCCTCCTTAGTATGGAAAATAAATTGAAAGAGTAAATTCAAACAAGCTTGCCAATCAAATAAAACACTCCAACCCATCTGCAAATCTAATAGGGAAGTTCCCTTCAAGAGCTCATAAGCAGAGTAGTAAATGAAAGCTATGTAAATCCCATCTCACTTTCCACTCCAACCAAATACACCAAAGAACTGCAAAATCTGCACACAATCACAAGATATTGCCCTCCTTGATCCTCCAAAACCCTCTAAATTAACCAATAAGAATTGCTACAAATTCAATGGAAATACCCCCATTCAAACATTTTGTTAAAGATTCCATCCCAAAACCAATTAGTAATGGTTAAAGTGACCCAATAGGCATTTTAACCATGCGAAATATTATGAGGCAACGATGTGGGACTTCTAACACACCCCTTCTAACGAAAAGGGTAACTTTTGACCCAGAACGAAAAGGCAACTCTTAGCCCATAACAACTGCAAAGAATGCTCTGGCTCTGATACCATGTTTAAAGGTTCCATCCCAAAACCAATTGGCAATGGTTGGAGTGGCTCAACAGGTATTTAAACTATGCGAAATATTATGAGACAGACGATGTGAGACTTCCAACACATTTATTCAATACAATCCTCATAACAATGCAAAGACATGTATTGGCACTTAAAATAGCAATGTTTCTGCATGAAAATTGTGAGGAATTGAGATGACAGACAACAACCTTAATTAAAATTTCTTTCTCCTTTTGCTACCTACTATTTTTGGAGGGCACATAGTAAAACCAAATTCAAACAAAGCATGCAGACAGCAATATTTTCATCCAAATATTATTTGTCATAAAACTATCTTCCACAACAACAATGGAATAATTAATTATTAATGTATAAAACACTACGCATGACAAGAGAAGAGAACATTTCGGGAAAGTGAAAAATCATACAACATGTGAGAGTTGGTCATATAGGATGAACCAAAACACTAAGATTTATAATAGTTCACAGTAACATCAACAAAATGATAACATACCAAACTTGGCCCTGCAAGAGTTTTCAGGCATTTTAAATATTGAGCAGCACTAGTATCTGGATATCTTGCATCACAATCACTTTTGGCACTATGATGATGTTCAACACTTTCGTCCAAGAAATCAAGCGGGTCGTTGTCCTGGTAGACAACATTTTCAGCAACTGGCTGTGCCAGCGGGTGTGGAAGTGGGTCCTCCCCAGACAGGAGGTCAATCAAAAGATCGGCAGAAGTGCCTCCTTGCTTGGGCGGTGACACTTTTTCTGTTAAAGAAGAATTAAATGGATTCATATCTGAACCAGATGAAAAGGGATTAAGCTCCTCTTGAAACTTCTTGACATGCTCAATTAATCTTGTACCAGGGCCTTCATTGGTAAATACATCTCTCCAAGGAAGAGAAACCCCAAGGATTTCAATCTATAGCCAAAACCAGATCATCGTATAGCGGCAATTAAAGATTTACTTAAACCCAAATTCACATCACTGATAAAAATGAAATTAGAGAAATAGAAAATTAACAAAACAGGCACAACGACGAACAGGGCACATATGCAAGGAGAGCATTCAACCATTGGTCAAGTAACAAGTAGAGGGGAACTGAGAAATGAGTTGCATCGGGTTTGGCATGCACATCCAGATTTACATTTTCAAATCTAATTTCCACACCCTACATTAAGAAAATACTTCTAGTTCACCAAACTGAATTGATTCGTAGAGAAGGAAACAATGAAAATGTGTTAGTATCAAGTCATTTCAGCCGTTCATGCAGGCAGGAACAAGTTCTAATAATTACTGATATGCAACCAAATTTAACACCCGCAAACAACAATTCACAGAGTAGAAAGTTAAGAATTGAAAGCATGTGATATTTACCCCAGTAGTAAAGGGGGGGGGGGGGGGGGGGGGGGCAGAAAGATCCAACAAATTTTAATGTTGTTTTGGATTTCCACACAATACATTATGACCAATACACCTCCAAACAGGCTGAGTGCCTAAGTCATATTTACTAATGTTATCCAGGATTTAGTTAATAAAAATAGTCACATGAAGGATTTCAATTCATACTATCCACTCACCTATCCAGCTAAATTATGTGCTATAGTCTATAGTTTGCACTACATTGGTTTATTTTAGTTGCAAGACAAAATAGCACATTTATGCAAGCCACATGGACAATCAAAGATCTCTGCCAATATTGCACTCGATTAAGCCATGACTCATCATCAAGTTATGCAATGTTCCAGAATACCTACCTCACCAAACGTAAGAGGATTTCTTCCAGAAACAGTTGGATAAAAGGTTAGTGCCACTACACGAGTAAGGAAATCCCATTCTCCCTCAACTTCCTCAAAATCATATAGTAATGACAACGGTGATGCATCCTGGGCATTTAGACGAGAATTTGCTCCAGTTATAGCCATATCTTCTGCACTAATTGCCCCAGGTAAGGGTATTATTAGGTTGGTCCCATTTGCACACTGTGGTATAGAAGCACCCTGCCAAACAGATGTCAGACAGGTTCAGATGTCACAACTAAATTCAATTCAGATAAGCTCCACAAACAAGAGTTATAAACTGCTTGTCACTACAGCTACAAAGATCATGGTTTATTAGAGTTCAAAACATTGATTTATATTGAAACCAATATCACTTTATGTAAATCAAAGAATTTTGAAAAGTCAAAATAACAATTAAAATTGAAAATGTCCTTCAAACTGTTCATGTTAGAAACTTTTGTGTTTTAGAGCACAACATAATTGAGTACAAGCCCTCTCCCTATTCAGTTAACACAGATTAGCATGAATAAGGCCAATTCTTTCTGCAGTATTATGCATACATAAATATTATGAGGTATGACACACAGTGAGGCACAAATACAGACCTCTAAGACCAGTTTAAGCCCATCTAAATGGCGTCCTGTCCGTACATCCACTGTTGATGGATAAGTTGAATCATCTGCACCATGGGATATTGTGAGAAGAAGCTGACAAACATGGCAAGGCTCACCAAGATAAATAAAGATTTCAACTACATCTGCAGGCTGTGGACAAATCTGTTAAAGGAAAATAATAAATACTCTCGTAAGACAAGATACATAAAACTTTAAAATTATAGGTACATATTATTGAAAAAGCAAATTTATATGAGACAACAGTCATATATAGCACTGAGCATCTATCCATCAAAAGGAAGGAAATACTTTAACATACCCAGACTAGCCCTTTTCTTTTGAAACTCAGAAGGCTAGCTTCACCACCAGAAATGGGAAACAAGTTTGCAATTGGCTTGAGAATGAAACCAGATGGCCGTGATGGTACCTATGATGATCAGACAGCGTAGTTATCGGTAAGTATTTATCTACTTCTATTGAAAACCACAGGGTTTAAAAGTGCCAATATTAGTAAAGTCTACTTTATTAACTGGCATTACATTACAAGTCCAAAATTAGCAGTGGCATCCTAAGAAAAGCAGACCCGAAGAAGCAAGAATTAGAGACAGAGATGTGATAAAATTAGGCAGTGTTTGGATGGAGAATTTTATAATTCTAAAGATTGCTAAACTATAATGAGTGATTATTATAAAAAGAGCGGAGATGAAAGTAATTCTAAAACAAAAAAGAGAAATTTTAAAATTATCTTTTAACACGTGTCATTTGAAAAACTTACCATTTGTACTAAAAATTATCACGTTAGAATGTTGTCGTATTCTTAAAACTCTTTCTTGTCATTCAAGCATGTTGCTAGTTTTAAAATCCCTGGAATTTTAGAATTCTCCACCCACAAACATGGTTAAGGGAATCTTGAAAGATAAAGAGGAGATGATTTGGTAACTAACATGAAATTAATTATGACACTGCAATTGCTAGGTGCTTGATGCATGAAAACGAAACAGAAAACCATCATTCAGTTAACTTTAACAGTTAAGAAGTCACATACATGTAGAGGTTGAAGGGAAATTGATGGAAGATGCTTGAAGAGCCTCATTCCAAGAAACATTTCTAACTGCTTTTGACGAGAGCTATCGCCAAATGTATTCTTATATCTTCTTTGCAAAGTGATTTTTACATTCTGTGCAGTAGAAAACTGTCTAAACTTCCCTGTATCTTCATTGAATATGCTGAGTATTTGGCTGTGCATTGCTTTAGACCCAGTGTAAAGAGTAGCGTGAATATCCCCAGCAAGTAGAAAAAGATCAGCTAGTTGAGATACAGGAGACAAAATCGTTGATCTTTTGAACTCCTCAAATGTCATATCAAATCTCTTCCAAGGTTTATCAGGACACGGATGCATCCAAGTGGTTGTTCTGGTATTATGGTCAATATAATATGTTTTTCCTGTCACTGTATCAGATCGCTTCTCCCACCCAGGTGGAAGTGGAGCAATATATCCACCATAATTATTATTCATTGACTGATAACCAAATGCCAGATCACTATCAAGTGAGATCCCCAGCCGTCTACATTGCTCCATGAATACTTGGAGGCAACCGAAAAAACTAGCAGCATTAGTCCTATCCAGAGAATCGGCACAGTTAAAACGTATTATCCCATTTTGATGTGTTCTTAAACAGAAAGCACCTTCAAAATCATCATTGTAGATGACTTCTCCTCTGCAATCATTCATTCGTTGTCTTGAAGGCAAATAATCCCCTTCAGATATACCTATGGATGTAGTGGGTGCTTTTAAAAGTTTCCACAGCCCTTCAATTGTCTGCTGTTCACCTTTTAATTTTATACTAGCATGCCAGTCGTAATTTATCAAATGGACCCGAGAATATGGAAGCTTCCCAGATGATCTAATAAAGTTTATAGACTCCTCGAAATGTTGAACCAAAATGGACTCTGACTTTCCTTCTCCATTTCGAAGCAAGTTAATGCATACAATTGGAACCAAAGCTTTTCGACTTGAATTCCCACCAGTACGGTTATCTAGATTCCGTGCATCATATCTCTTACTCAGTCTTTGATAATACTGTACACTTCCTTTATAAGGATCACAATCAGAAACATAAATTTCAGCTTCTGCGGCTGTCATTTTCAGTTCTGCACCCCACCAGATAGGAATTGTGCCTCTTCGCCACAAGTATGTGTTGAAAGGTACACTTTGACCAGGTCGTTTAGGAACCCATACAAGTTGCTCACACTCCACTTCATTTCCTGTCAAATTGAAGCATACATACATTTGGTATTATGAGGCAGTACTAAGGCACATGAAACAATGATTATCAAGGCAAGATAGGATACATAATGAATAAATGAAAGAAGCAGTAGGAATTAGAGTGGAATAAGCGATTGATTGACCTTTCATAATCTGGGCAATTTAATAAAGAATATATTAACGCATGCCAATGGGAAGCAAAAGAAGGTTCTATTGAATTATCAAAGAGAGAGAGAGAGAGAGGGCAGTAAATCTACTAAAACCATATTGAATATGACTGTAAACTTCTAACAATTCAAAGCTCGTTTGAAAACTGTTAAAGGTTCCATCCCAAAACCAATTGGCAATGGTTGGAGTTGCCCAACATGTATTTAAACCATGCATAATATGCTGAGGTAGGCGATGTGGGACTTCCAACAAAAACCATAATCAAACAAGATTAAGTCAAGATAAATTAGCTCCTTAAAGTAATTGCTATTATTATAAGTCAAACATTATAAGATGGACAATTTGAAGTTACAATAGTTGATGACAGATTTCTTCACCTGTACTGAAACATGAATTTAGCCCCCTTGCCAAGTAACGAGTACCAGGGTGTAGCCTGCTCCGACGAGCTATGAGAGCAACAATACCTTCTAATTGACCTGAGCTGCCAAAACTTCGACATTCTGCAAACCCCTACACATCAAGACCAAGTGAGACAACAGATAGCATGCCTGAATTATACATCTTAATTGCTCTATGTATGGATGATCTTTAGTGCAGCACTGCCATAAATATTTCTTGAGACAGCCTGCGGGATCTTTTATTTGTAAATATATGTCAAAAAGAAGAAAACATCAAAGACTTAACTAATAGCCAACAAAAAAACTGACAACCAAGTAACTCACTTCCTAAACCTTTAAGTTCGCATAGGAAACAGTTGTCCACCTTCATACCAACTATCATTGCACAAGAATTCCACAATGACAACAAGAAAATGGAAATAAATAAACGCACAATTTGCTTCTGGAAAGACATTGTTTGTCACATTGGTCCTTCAAAATCTTTATTTATACAAATTGTTCCCCAAAGTTGTTGGACATAAAGTGGCGTGAACCAATGCGACACGAACCATCTTTTAGGAAGTAAATTGCATATTTATTCATTTACATCCTCTACCACTGCCACGAAACAAACTATCAAAGAGCGGTGCTAAATAGTGTGAAAATTTTTCACGTGAAGTAGCTACAAACTACAAAAACCATCTTTTACATCTCATTAGTTATTAAATACATGTCGGCAGTACAGTGTGTTTTGACAGAAATCTTGGATTCCTTTGTTTTTCAGTTTTCGCCACTTTTCATAAATAAATTGTTTCATATTATTAAGCAGTTCAATTTCCTAACAAATTCACCTCTCGACAACCAATTTCATACTGACATAAACCTTTCTCATGGCAACACCCGGAGATTACATCACTCCATTCCCCATCAATCCAAACATAGCCTCCATGACCAATGCAACACGAATAACACTAATGAATCATTAAATTAGCCCCTGATGTTTACCACCGACTTCAACTCAATTCCTCCGACATAAAAGCTATTCATAAATAGTCTCTAACCTATCGACCGTCAACAAATTAATCTCTGTATTAACTTCATAACTTCTCAACTAGCGCCATTACTTAAAAGGCAGACATGACATGACCCAGCACTAATTGAAGTGGATGCAAACTTAACCCGGGGACTAATTTTCCCAACAGAGACAAATTATGAATTTACGTTCCCTTCTGAACCACTCCCTCGGATATCGGATATAAGCCACAAAAAAATCATTCCTGCTAATTAAGAATGTTAGTTAATCTCATTCAATCTTATTAAAAAGTAAGGTATAATTCCTAAATTATATTCATCATTGATTACTAAAACAATAATTTATCTCTCCGTTTTAAAAGTTACTAACACTATCTCTCTTTATATGGAAGGCATCTTAGGAATTATATGTCTAATTAGTTAAAATTTGCAGACCAAAATATTTCAATTTTTAGTTGAAGGGAGTAACTTAAAATGCGGGTGCCTAAATCATTAGAAACTAATTTGATTATTCATTCCAAATAACACATTGTATTATACTATACGTTCACTAAAACATGGGCAGAAGAGATCACAAAACCTGCAAGAGAGTGACAGAATGACGCGGCAACCCGATATTAACAAACGGCGTCGAGAACCATCCATTCCAAACAAACTCCTGATCGGGCTGGTGCATCGGCATGCGGCTCGGGAAAGGGCGAGTGATATCCCTAGTCTCACAGAAATAATGCTTCCCATCGATATCAAGCTCCGTCAATTCCAGAACATTCTTAATCTCGCCTTTCCCCTGAGGCGTGGCGTTGTGCAGCGAAATCTTGATCCACAGGCTCTCGGCGACGGTGTAAACACAACCTCCTCCGGGAAGATTGGGAATGCTGGCGGTTAACTTGGTGGCGAGAAGGAGGAATGCGAAATTGCCCAACGCGGCGTAACCTAAAATGGCTCTGGCGTAGGTCTTGGACTTGCAAGGCCATCGCGATCCATTGGTGATGAAATCGAGCGCGTCGTTCTGGGAGTTGAAGAGATCGAAGCCGAACTTGGCTTGGTGGCGAAGTGCACCGGTGGTTGGATCGACGTAGATTACCTGAGTATCGGTTGTGGTGCAGAGGCTGGCGATGATGTAGACTTCGTCGGAGTCAAGCGTCACCACCAGAATAGACGTGTCCCTCAAACCACCTGAAGAGATTAGCGTGAATGTTTCTGAGAATTGATAAGAATGATATAATAAAATTGGATCGAGGTGGAGAAACTTACCCTCTGATTCCATCGATTAGCTGTGAAATCATAAACAGGATGGATTTAGATTGGGAAGGAGAGATGAATGAATGAATCAACCAAAGCTTCTGCTAACTCGACTGTCCAAGGTGAATCGAATTTGTCACCGATGGAAAGGAAATGACTTCTTCCTTGTTTCCAGCAAACGATTTTTTAAGAAAATAATTTTGAATGCACTTTCCGGAACTACGTCTTTATTATTTTTTTTATAGATTTTTAAAAAACATATACATATTACTATATTACTAATTTAATATTTTAAATTAATATTAAATTTTCTGTATATAATCTACATGATGAAAACTTTTAATATATTGATTAATTTCAGAAGAAATTTTTTTTATCCAATATAAATTAACAGTAAAGGAATCAAATATAGGTTATCCTTTCTTTTCTATTTGTATTTAATATGATATGAATGATATACAAATAATTTTGATATGGTTAAATTGTGATTTATATTATATGAATTTTGAATTCAATGAGGAATCATATATAGAAGATCTAATTACTTCAACTCTCTCAATCTTAATCTTTTACAATCTAGTAGTCCTCATTAATTAGTCATTACTTAAAATTATTTGATTAGATCTAATTCTTGATTAAAATCTAATTTGATAATCTTTATTTAATTACTACTTTGCTACAAATTTCTTATATTCCTCGTTATTTTTGTTGCAAACTTTTGAGTGGATAATTCTTGTAATAAATTCTGCAAGAAATACAAAAATTTCCTATGAACTTATTGTAAATTTTCTTACAAATAACTTATGAAAAGTTTCATAAGAAATATAAAAACTTGCATCTAAAAATCAGATGATGAAGATTAACACAGTGATAGAAGATGAAGAATAATCATTGATGTCGGTAAGAAATGATTAAAAAAAAGATAAAATGCAAACCAATTACACATTTATTTATTTATTTATTTTGAAAAATTAAAATATATTTAAATAACCATGAGAAATATTGAGTGTAAGGTATACTTCATATACAAAGAAATTCAAAATAATACAATCTTGTGATCACTCAAAATACTTATCCCTTATAACAACCTCCAAACACAACTAACAAAAAAGAGAATAGGCACATAGATGATTCCTCTATCCAACAATACATAGAATACTTATAATCGAGCTTTCTTGCATATAGCCATGACTAAACTTTGACTTGTATTGGTTCAAAAACATTATTAAAATTTGACTTCTTATCTTTAAAAATCACTATATTTCTCTTTAGCCATATTGACCAAATCATAGCAAATCAAATTGCACATCACATTTCTTTTTGTGCTTTATTTCCCCAAAACAAGTCATTGAAGCACAACAAATGTTGATGTCCATCCTCAAATAAAGCATATGAAATCTCACACCATTGTAAGCATCTAGCCACACTTTATATGTTTGTAAGCATGGGAATAGCAAATAATCCATAATTTCCTCTTCTTGCTCACGAGATGGGCAAAGGAAATGTGATGACGTAGTCATCATAACTCATCTATTCACCAACGCGAATCGCACTGGAATCCTCTTCTTGATGACTTGCCACACATAACCTACAATTTTCAGAGGTACACACTTGTTCTGCACAGGCTTATAAAAGTTGTCCAGTTTTTCATTTGACATAGGCCTCACTCATACAGAAGCCCTTGATCCTACACAGAGCTTGGAGGTTGCCTTTGAGAGCTTCAGTGGTCTTTTGACTAGGTCAAGGGTCAAGAAAGCCAAAGAGACCCTCCAAAAGTCCTTGGCTTCTTTGATGACTTTTTTGGATAGGACCAAGGCCAAGGAGGAACTTTTAAAGGTCTTTACTTGTTTTTCTTATACTATTTTAGAGTAGGGAACCTTTGAGATATTTTTGGACCTTCATTGGGCCACCTTTAGGCCTTGACATTCTCTTATGTATATTTTAGTTTTTCATTTTATTAGTTTAGGAATTTATTAGGCATAGGAATTAGGATTTAGTTTGGGTTTTGCATGGTCATTTATTGTTGAGCCACTTTTGGCCCTTGTAGTTTGCAACATTGTCATTTGGGCTTGTACTACGCCAATTTTTTTAGGCTTTAGGGATCAGGCCCTGGTGATTTCCCAAGGCCCATGTGTAACACCTATATTTTTATTTTTATATTAAAATTTTGAAGTAATTAGATTATGGCTCTTTAGAACTTTTTAATCTATGTATTATTTATGATTTTTTGGAATTTTTTGGAATTTTGGAATTTTTTTATATAAAATAATATTTTTTAATAATTTTAAATTCATATAAGTGACTTAAATTAAAAATATTTATAAGAAAGTGAATGTAAATTATAAGAAAATTTTCTAAAATCCGTTTCAAGTAGACTTGTCTAAAAATTATCGGTTTGAGAAAAATCTTGATTTTTTCCAATCGTTAAAAAATTTGAAACGTATTAATAAATTTTTATTAACAGAAAATTTTAGATTTTTAAAATTTCAACTTTATATTACATGTTATAAAATTAGTAAGGACTGATATAATATCGCTAAATTTCAAAAAGGACTCATTTTGAATATTTAAAATATACCGAGTGAAAGGTTACTATTTGGCTTAATAATTCTACCGACAGTTACTATGCAAAACACTGTGCATGTACGAAATTTTCAAAAGGTGCACAGTAACCTGGAATAAAAAATTCAAAAATACATAGTACTTTTATATAAAAATAATGGAATGCATAGTAAATTTTTTCCTATAAATACCGAAGGATTTCTTCTTTAGAATTCACAATTTCAGATTAAGTTTTCTTAATATAGTAGTGCTAGTGAGATAGTGGTGGAAGTGAGAGGGAGAAGAAAAGTTTTTGGAGAGAAGGTTCTGCCAAAATCCTAAGGTAAGAATACTTCTCTTTTATATTTTTTGGGTTATTTTCATATCGTTTTTAGAAATCTGTTATTATACTGGAAATAATATTATTTTAAGTTACTATTCTGCATAGTAAATACTATTTCAATAGTAAATTACTATTTCAATAGTAAATTACTATTCAAATAGTAAATTACTATTTACTGTTACTATTTACCGTTACTATTCATGATTTACTATTTACCGTTACTATTCACGGTTTAATATTTACCTTTACTATTCATGTTTTACTATTTACTGTTACTATTCATGATTTACTATTCACTATTCACTATTCAAAATTTACCATTTCTGTTTTAAGTATTAATCTTAATTTTCATCTTATGCTTATACTGAAATAAGATTGGTATTAATATTTCTAGAAATCAGAGGCGCAAAGCAAATCTCTTTTTGGTAACAACTCAAGGTAAGAGGGAGTGAGATAAGAGTATAATATGAAAAGACATAAGAATAATGGGAGGAGTCCCCTACTCCTTTTAAATTTAATAATATTATTATTTTAAAATATTAACTTTTTAACTTAACATTTTTAATAAATTTTAAATTAAATATCCGATTTAACTAACTCTAACATACCTATGCAAAGACTTGGACCATTATGACCTATATGGACTGGACTATACCTATGCAAGGATTTGGACCATTATGACCCATATGGACTGAACTATACCTATGCAAGGACTGGATTATATGAACTTACATAGACCTATACGAGGAATTGACCAAAAGGACTCAAATTGACTATATTAATAACCATTAAACTTTGAATTATAATATTTATAAATAATGCTTTGTTGACTTAATTTTGATTGATATTTAATTATGATTAATAATATTTGATGTGATTGATGATATTTAGTTATAATTGGTAATGCTTGATTTTGATTGATGATTTTGTGACGTGGAGTTTGAGCATATAGCGAGCATAACGGAAAGCTAAATTCAGTAAGAATTTTCTTACCTTACTCTTTAAATTTTTACTTTAAATCTTTTCTTCTTAGAAATTATTTTTATTAACTTTATTTTCAATATTTAGAATAAAAAAATTAGTATTTATTTTAGAAAGTAAACATTTTATGAGAATTAATTAATTAAATCTTGAGTTAAAGAAAAATTTTGTAATTTTAAGTATTTTTGGTTAATAATTATTCTTTTTTAATAAAACAAAATTTTTTAAAAGAAAATTATTTTATTTTTTTCCAACTTAATAACTAAAGATATTTGGAAATAATTGAGATTCCTAAATTTGATTTTGTTAAGATTTAATTTGAGAAAGATTATGTAAAGTTTTATATGAGAAAGTTTTTAGATATTTAAGGCTTAGAAACTCAATTTCAGTGAGATTTGAAAACTGTACCAAATTTATATATGTGGGACAGAAATTCAGAGAATTGAGAAAATGTACAGTTTATTGAAATGTTATTGTAAACCTTTAAGGGATTTAATAATTGAGTTTCTAAAAGCCTTAACCAACTAAATACGCGAGTAGTTCATGCATCATGAATCATTAAAGTGAAATAAAATGATATTGTCTGGGGACGGATTATAGAAACCGAGGATACATTAGAGGAGGCTTAATTACGAGCCTTGGGATGAGAGGGTGTGAAAGGGTGCTTCAGGGGACCTGGGGTAGCTCCCTAGTGTCGGGTACTTTCACAATAAAAACTTTCTCAATCTGACTAGTCTCTAAGTGTTTCCATGTCAGTTGAGCTGTTCATATTATTATTATCCGGACTTATGGAACAGTGTAAACTCCTGGTTGGCCCAGTGCAAATTAAAATTTAAGGGCCCGCATATATAGGTAAGTTATGATGAAGATATTGCATACATTCATGCATTCATAATTGATTGTGTATGTGATTGTGATTGATATTATTATGTATTGGCTTGTGAAAACCCTTTGTTGCTTATGTCTTAATCAATAATATTATATTCTGTTTCTCACTCCTTTCTCCGTGTCTTTGTTTCATATATTCTAAATTGATGGTTCAGAGGGAAGGATCGAAGAATTTCGGCAGTAGATATAGCACGTTCTAGAAAGGGAGCTCGGTATGAATACCGTGGTCCAATGAATAAATAATGTTAATAAGTAACTGCTTCTGGGCCATGGAGTTTCCTCTCTTTCTTATAATGTTTAATGTTTATTTTTTTCGGATGAATGTACAAATACTTTATAAAGTTTTAATAATATTTGTGAGGTATTTCAAAAATAATGTATATAATTTATTCCGATAGTTTCTTTTTAACAATCATATCTAAAAAAAAATTATGAATTTTTCTAGAATTTATTAAGGTGTAACAGAGGGTATTACACCATAGACATAACCAAATTTTCCTCATAAGGTATACATACCTCTTCTCCTTTGTAATTTGCATAAGTTTAATTTCAAGTGAGTTTTAGTGAGATAAAGTCCAACCTCTCTTTAAAAAGTAAAACATTAGCTCCTTCCCTTAGTTTCTTATCCCTTAGACTCCTCCCAAAGGTGGTAAAAACCATAAGTTCCTTATCTATCTAGCTTAGAGAGTGGTGTCTATATATTCCACACTTACCTAATCATTCTCTTCCATTTTTTCTAACAAATTAAGCTTAGATCTAGGTTCTTCCACCTTCCAAATCTCCATTCTCACTTCAAGTTTGTCACGACCAACACCATACATCTTTATTAGCCAATCTGGTTTCATGATCTGGAGTGCTCAAAGCTTGGATCTAAAGGGAAGCAAGAGGAAAATCTATTTCCTTTCCTGGGATTTGAAGAAAATCTTACAACATATGGTATCTAAAGTTTCACATCATGGCCTTTACACTCCCTTACCCATTCATACATCCCCTTGGATTGATACTAATATGGATTTTGTGTTCGGTTTGCCTAGGACCCAAAAGGGCATAAACTTTATTTTTGTGGTGATTGATAGGTTTGGCAAAATGGCTCACCTAATCCCTTGCCATAAAGTGGATGATGCTAGCCACCTTGTCAATTTTTTCTTTAGAGAGGTTGTTAGAATTCATGGGATCCCTTGATCTATTGTTAGTGATAGGGATACCAAGTTCTTTAGCCATTTCTAGAGGACCCTATGGGTCAGGCTAGGAACTCATCTCCTTTTTTTCACCACTTGTCATTCACAAACAAATGGGCAAACTGAGGTTATGAATAAGACTCTTTCTACTATTCTCAGGGTCTTAAAAGTTAAGAATAATATTAAGTCATTGGATGAGTGTCTATCACATGTAGAATTTGCTTACAACTGAATTTAATGCATTTTAGCGTATATCTCATTCATATGAAGGAATTTTGGCAAACCAGCTGCGTCAACAGATCCGGAATGGGGGAAACATAGTCCCATGAAGTTTCGTAGCAATCAGAGTTGAAACGGGCAAGTTAGATAGTGTGGAAATTAGTCCAAAGGCCAAATTCTACATAATTATGCAGAACATGATGTCTAGTGATTGATTGTCATATGTGTGTAATTGATTACCAGAGTCCTATAAAGGGGGTTTTGGGTGGTTTTAAGTAACCTAACCCTTAGATTCTTATTGTTTATGGTCAGAGAAGTTTGGAAAGTGATCAATTTACTATGTTTTTAATCAGACTCAGAAATAAATATTAGGAATTGCTAAAGGGACGTTATATACATGATCACACATTAATATTTATTATATATCAATGGATTTCAAATAAAGGCTTTGTTTTTTTAAAAAACTAACTTATTTTTAATAATAAATTTACGTTATGTTTTTCATTATTTTATTTAAAATTAAAAAACACCCGTGAAAAGCACAAGTTCATATACTAGTATTTTACTCCCTCTGTTGCCTTTTATAAGCATCTAAAACAAAAAAAATGTATTACTTTTTATAAGCCCCTGTAAAAAATTAAAAGTATTTATTATATTTTTTCTTAATTTACCCTATGAATTTAATGTTTTCAAACTTCTATAATTAATATAGAATGATAGAATTTGACTTTAAATGAGAATAGAAATAAAAAAATAAAATTATTTCATTATAAAATCAAAACAATAATTACTTTTATTAAACGGTGTGTTTTTAAAAACAATGATTTATAAAAAGAAAGAAAATGAGTAATATTTAGTGGAATGAAAAAAGATTATACTTCCCTATAAAAGAAATTATAATAAAAAAATACATATAAAGATAACAATAACATGAATGATATAAGAATGCATTTATATACATAATTTAATTAATACGTTATATAATAAGTTATTTTTAAATAAAATCTTACATTATAAAATAAATAAAAAATAACTCATTTGAGTTATAAACTAAGTACTTTTCGACACTCACGTTAATTAACTTTCTTAATCTGTAGTTAATGCTTAGTTTTTACTTATAAGGACAGATGTAAAATTAGTTATTGTTATTTAAAATATGTTATAAATTTGGTGAATGAGACTGTAATTTGGCAGTGGCCCTTTGCGCCGCTAATAGACAATTAGAGACCCTGACTTAGCAGGATATTTTTCGAGTCCACGCCACAATCCAAGGAGCAACGAAAGCTACAAAGGAAAGTGGGTGCGTGCGTGAGTTGCGACTCAGCTTCGCGTTGGATAAATCGGGTTTCGTCTCAACTCGATAAGCGTAGTCGCACCCTTCCAATTCCTCATGGCTTCTGCATCCTTAATCAACTCGTTGACTTCTTCCTCTCGTGTTTCCACGCTCCACCACTCCTTCGCACGCGCCACCACCACTGCCACCTCACTGAGACTAGGAAACACTCACTGTCTGAGACCACTCACCACCAGGATCTCTTCTCCTTCCCGCGTTGTCTGCGAAGCTGTCTCCGTTAAACCCCAAACCGAAATCGAGGGTCTCAACATTGCCGAAGATGTTACTCAGGTCAGTTTCACCAATTTTCATCCTCAATTTCAATTTTGATGCCTTTGAAATTTGAATGTCTCTCGATGGAATATTCTTCAGTTTTTTTTCCCTTTTCATTTGTTTGTTTATGCGTGAGAAATCAGCTTACAGTTACAGTGATGATAATCTTTTGCTGCTGACGTGGCACAGCTTATAGGGAAAACGCCCATGGTTTATCTGAACAATATCGTTAAGGGTTCCGTGGCTAATATTGCTGCAAAGCTTGAGATTATGGAGCCCTGTTGTAGTGTCAAAGACAGGTCAAAACTTCAATTACTTGTTAATTTGTTAAACTCGTGCCATCTCTTATCTTGTTTTGTTTTCAAGTAAAAATCAGTGTTTGAGATTGTATGAGCAGTACATTTTATTTAGTTTCTTAAATTTTGAAAATCCCTATTTAGTCCTGACTTTACAAAATAAATTTTAATCTAGTCATTTTTAGTGTAAAACAACAGTAAAAGTAAAGTAGACAAAGACTAAAATGAATGACTTTTTGCAATGTTATATACTAATTTGAGGTTTTTAATATCTCATACGATCCATACAATTTTGAGGATTAACATGAGGGTTTACTCCTTTCTTTTTCCCTCTGGTCTTCGTGTAAATATTGTTGAACAAATCTATAGAACTAAATTGAATTATGTGTAAAAAAAATATTTATACAACCAATCATGAATTGACATGTCACATAAATTATTGACTTTTCTGTCTGACAATTACATTAAAGTCATATTTTGATCGATATTGATTGATTGAATAGTGTAAAAAATTAAACTCAAACTTATAAATACATGAAGTAAAGTGGAAATGATGTGCCATTCTATGGGACTAGACTAGAGCAATGTTAGCTATATACTTTTTTTAGCACACTGTTTAACAGAATGTAATCTGTATGAGGTAATTAACTTGACTTCTTAGAAAATGAAGCAGTACTAAAGAGTGTGCTCTTTGCATTTCTTTTGTAATTATTAGTGAAAACAGAAAATATTTCCTAAACAATATAGGCCCCGAATTTTTCGCATTACGAAAGCAAATGGACTGATTTTGTTACTGATTCTGGTGCTTCTTATGTATTGTTTCTGTGTTATTTGTTAGGCTGACAAGAATAACTCTATAATCAGTATTACATTAATATATATAGTTAAATCTAACCCTTCATATGACAATAGTAAAAGCATTTAGTTACACATCTACTATTAGGTGATAATTTTAGCCATTCCTATGCACATAAGAAAACCCAAAAATTCATATATGAGGCTGGTGATCTGATGATGGTATTTCTATTTCCCTGCAAATATTATTTGGCCCTGTAAATTTGCATTTTAGAAATTCATTCTGTCTCTGGTTCTTTTTTAATGCTTCTGATTTTAATCTTGCAGGATAGGTTTTAGCATGATAAATGATGCTGAGCAGCGAGGAGCTATAACACCTGGGAAGGTAAAAACGATATAAACCTTATATATTCATTAATGTAAGTCATAGTATGTGGATTATGTGTTTTCCCTTTAATTCTTGCCACTTGTCCACCACCTTAATGTGGACCACCTAAACAACTTATTCTTCCCATGATTGGCATTCACTATTCAAACATCAAATGGTTTAATGGTTGACCACATATGCAATGCATTAGAAGACCTTAATTGAAGTAAAAAATATATATTTGGTTGGAAGCTAGAAACTTCAAAAATAGTAGCTGTACGTAATTTCTTTAGATGGTGTATAAGTGTATTATTTATAACTATACTCTTTGCTGTACCCTGGTGCTACAACTTCCTGATTTACTATAAATAAAACTGATAATATATGCTGTTAATCACTTATGCATATTCTAACAAAAGAGTTATTTCTGTATGTTCATCCTCTTTTTCTTTTCATAAAACTATGATCTCGGAAAAGGACAAAATCATTAATAGACTTGCATATTGTCAAGCAATTAGTATGTCATGCTTTTATAATGTGAATGTACATGTGCAATTTTTTAAAAATGTTGTTAGACTTTATATACCCTAATCCAAATTCAAGTAGGGTTTCATATTATATGTTAATACCGGCATATTTACTGGATTCAACAGTGATAGAAACTACAACTTATTCTGGGAAGTTTGGCAACTCAATTTTTTGGCTTTGGGATGCAATGAAGCAACATTGTTTCCTTTACTATTATGTTACATCTGTGTGGGAGCATTGCGTGGTTCTTTTGAAAAAGCATGTTGGGATCTCCATGGAACCTAGTTAATTTGTGTTGTGATTTGCTTCTTTCAGATCATCTTTGGCCACATAAATTTGACATATCTTAAAAAATTGTCATTCTGAATTGTTTCTCATGTGCATTTCAGAGTATTTTGGTGGAACCTACTAGTGGGAACACAGGAATTGGTCTAGCCTTTATAGCAGCTTCAAGAGGATACAAACTCATTTTGACAATGCCCTCTTCAATGAGTTTAGAAAGACGTGTTCTTTTGAAAGCATTTGGGGCCGAGCTTGTTTTGACTGATGCAGCAAAGGGCATGAATGGAGCAGTTCAGAAAGCGGAAGAAATTTTGAAAAGTACCCCCAATGCCTACATGCTTCAACAATTTGACAATCCTTCAAATCCCAAGGTAAATGATAATGGTTTATTTTTTGCTCAAATACATGAACTCTATTTTCTTTGGAACTCATTCTCCCCTAAACTTAATTAAAAGAAAATATTCATAGCTATGATTCTGGAAGCATAACCAAGTCAAACAGCTAGACATTGTAGTACTAACTCTAGAGCTATTTATGAAGTGTAGCATCCCATCACACCGAGACACACCTATCGAGAGATGGGACCTTGTTTGGTTTGTGCAGCTGCAACATCTTGTTAGTGTTGATTCATGTAAGAGTTGTTCTCCCAATGAACAACATAACCTTACAACCTAGCTGGTAGTAATGAAGACTGCATCAATATTTTTAGTGATAACTCTGTTCAAATATGTAAAAATAAAGAGGGATCAAGATACTTTCTATCATGGAATGGTAAAATGTGGGTTCGTAAGACATGTGGAGGTCTGTCCCCTTACATTTGTTTCTCACTATATATATTATCATCCTATTTCCTATAATACAGCCTACGCCGTACATTCACACTCGTTTATGCTAGAAGACAAAATTAATTAATAACGTGACAAGAGGGCATCGGCTTAATCCCTTTTGTAGGCGTTATGTTCCCTCTCAGAGCTTCTGACGCCTCGTCTATGCTGCTGGTTCAAGCTGCTGCTACGGTAAGCTCCTTTGGCTAATCATAGGAATGTGGTCAACATTCCTTTTGCTGGGGCAAGTGCGTCTTACCCAAACGGTTAAAGTGCTTTTCTGGCTTCCTTGATCCTTTTTTTTATCGTACAATTTCTTTTCTCCATTAGCCGTTGGCATGTTGACCCTCCAACTTCATCGTTCAGGGCTGGGTTTGCTCTTCACAATTACGCTCTTGCTTTGGCCTTACGCCTCCAAATACGAGGGAGCATGACTCTTGGCATTCCACCTATCGCTTTTGGGCTTGGGCCGTATCTGAACGAACTCTAATAAGAAATGTGTTAAAAGTCCCACATCGACTAGAGATATAGTCAATCAAAAAAGTATATAAGGTGGGGGGTAATCTTCATCCTATGAGTTAACTTTTAGGATTGAGTTAGGCCCAATACCTAAATTTAAGAAAATGCTCTTCACATGAATTACCTAACCTTAAAAACCATAGCTGGTGGCTGTGAGGACTTCATCAAATCCATCCTTGGGTTACATTATCCTAGACTCTCATGGGGTGATGGAGCGAACCATGGAGCTGGAGCACTTATATTTTAGTTTTGGGGAAGGATATTAATGCCACACCCAATAAATAAAAGATAAGGTTAGTGATAAGTCCTATGGTTGATCACTATAAGTAAACTTGATAAAATCAATTTGATCGCCATAAGTTTCCCTAATAAGATTAGGTTTTCTCACTATAATATAAGTTTCCTTAATAAGATCAAACTTAGTTTCTTACCCAAGAACAAGGAAGCTCTTACATTAGAGAAAACTGAGAATTTACTCAAGTTGTTGCCTTTGCAAGACATTCATGCCTATTAATAGGCTTTTAGTGGATTGGCTATGCGTTGAACTTTTTCTACAAATTCCACCAAGCCTTAAATATCCACTCAAGCATTAATAATCCCATTAAGATGCATTCATGTTTGTGATGCTTATTTCCCACTAGTGCAGCCATAAAAACTATTATTATACCTAATAATACATAATAACTCTTTAAAGTACGTTAAAAATCCACAAAAGACATTAAAAACTCACTTTAGAAAATTCACTAGAAAATACATATGTAAATTAGAAAAATTTGAAGTTAGGTTGGCCCTCTTTGGCTCACATTAGATTAGATGATGACCTTGATAACTCTCACAATAAACCATTACAGATTACTTTCACACATAACGTGGGAAAAATCACAATTGCAGACACTTTTTCATTTGGTTTTACAACCTAGTAAGCTGTTAGCAATCATTTTTACTATTGATTTGATGGCATTAGCTTCATGATAAAAGATGAGAAGAGATTGCTTTTATATTAGATTCTCTCTGTATTTTCTCTTTTGGTCTTTATTAGATGTGTTTCTTCTCTATTATGTGAAGGCCTTGCAGCCCTTTTGATCTAATCTTCCTCTGGTTTCGTGCTGTTGTATCCATTATAGCTCTAACAGGATTCCTGATGTTCCTTTGATCTGATGTGTTTTTTTATTTTGAGCTTTCAGCAACACTTTATCATGACATATGGGACACATGAAGGTAGAGTTAATTAGAGGGTTCCCAGAAGTAACTAATTCTAATTCACCCAGCCAGTTTAACATTTTTTTTTAAAAAAACTCAGTTCCTTAGGAAGTATTTTTTAAATATCTCTATCAGTATGATGTAAAACAAACAGGCTTAGGGAAGTGTTCAAATTGTAATCCTATTATATATTGTTTATCCCCTTTGTGTTTAGTTAAATTCAAGTTGACCTGCATGTCATAAATGGATAGTATAGCAAGCTGCAGTGTGGTCTGATATATGACATGGGATTCACAATACAGATACATTATGAGACAACCGGCCCAGAGATATGGGAAGATACAAGTGGCAAGGTGGATATATTAGTTGCGGGAATTGGAACTGGTGGGACTGTTTCTGGAGCTGGTCAATTCCTAAAACAACAAAATTCAAAAATACAGGTAAATCTTTCTCAATTAGCATTGCCAAGTCCAACTGTGTCTTTTAATATCAATCAATATAATGATATGAAGGAAGGAATTGTCCATGAAATATTTGGTAGTATAAATGAATCACAGTATTCCACAAACTGATCATGTCTTATCACCTGAAGAAGTATAATTTCTTGTAGGAAAGTTTCTACTCTGTTGGGTTCTTTAAGCATTATCTTTATTATGTATCAGGTTGTTGGTGTAGAGCCTATGGAAAGCAACATACTTTCGGGTGGAAAGCCAGGTACAAAAACAGAATAAGTTTCTTTCTACACATTCTAAATCTGATGTTAATTTTAATTTATGTCAATAAATTGTATTCATTTTCCTTTCCCTGCTAAACTGCAGGTCCTCACAAAATTCAGGGTATTGGGGCTGGTTTTGTGCCCAGAAATTTGGACCAAGATGTGCTGGATGAAGTTATAGCGGTTTGTTCTTATGCTTTGCAGTTGAATTTTTCTATTTATGTTATAATACAATGTCAATTTGTTGTCTCAACCTTTTATCATGTTGAAAGCAAGGAAACCGAGAGGCATTGGATGAATTCCGTGTGTTTGAATACACATCGGAGTAGCCTTTTTATAATAGCAATATAATAAATACAGGATCAAAATACAATCATATACAATTAATCCTAATTACATATTTCTATATTTACAATATTCTAACACTCCCCCTCAAGCTGGAGCATATAAATCATATGCACCAAGCTTGTCACATATGTATTTAATGCGAGGACCCCTAAGAGACTTTGTGAGAACATCTGCCAATTGGTCATTGGAATTTACAAATTTTGTAACAATGTCCCCTGATACAATCTTCTCTCTTATGAAGTTGCAGTCGACTTCAATGTGTTTGGTCTTTTCATGAAACACCGGATTAGAAGAAATGTGCAATGCAGCTTGATTGTCACAAATGAGAGTCATAGATGTAGTTTCCCCAAATTTTAGTTCTCCAAGCAAGTGTTTGAGCCATATGAGCTCACATGTGGCCAAAGCCATGACTCGGTACTCCGCTTCTGCACTTGACCGGGCTACAACACTTTGCTTTTTACTCTTCCAAGAAACCAAGTTATCCCCAAGGAAAACACAATACCCCGTTGTAGACCTCCTATCAATAGGAGATCCTGCCCAGTCAGCATCTGAGTATCCAGTTATTCGAGTATGACCCTTGTCTTCATACAAGAGTCCTTTACCTGGTGCGCCTTTGATATATTTTAAGATGCGGATGACTGCATCCCAATGACCTTCACAAGGGGAGTTGAGAAATTGACTTACTACACTGACTGCAAAGGAAATGTCAGGACGTGTGACAGTAAGATAATTCAACTTTCCAACTAGTCTTCTATATCTTTCTGGATCTGAGAGAGGCTCCCCCTGTTCTGGCATAAGCTTAGTATTAGGATCCATGGGAGTATCTACCGGTTTGGTCCCCATCAAGCCGGTCTCTTCTAAAATATCTAACGCATACTTTCTTTGAGAAATCACAACACCTGAACTAGATTGTGCCACCTCTATTCCTAAGAAGTAGCAAAGTCTTCCAAGATCTTTTGTCTGGAAATGATGATGTAAGTGTTGTTTTAAGAGAACAATGCCAGTGTGATCACTCCCTGTGATGACAATGTCATCAACATACACAACCAAGTAAATACACCCGGAGGTAGAATGGCGATAGAAAACAGAATGATCCGCCTCACTCTGTGTCATGCCGAATTCTTTTACGACAGTACTGAATCTGCCAAACCATGCTCTTGGGGATTGTTTAAGACCATACAGGGACTTTCGAAGCCGACAAACCAATCCTTAACACTCCCCCTGAGCAACAAAACCTGGTGGTTGCTCCATATATACTTCCTCGGTAAGACCACCATGGAGGAAGGCATTCTTGATGTCCAACTGAAAAAGAGGCCAATGACTAATAGCAGCAATGGAGAGAAATAGGCGTACAGAGGCCATCTTAGCCACCGGGGAGAAGGTATCACCATAATCAAGGCCAAAAATCTGAGTATAGCCTTTGGCCACCAAACGAGCTTTCAGACAATCAACAGAACCATCTGGACCAATTTTGACTGTGTAGACCCACCTACATCCGACCACTGTCTTACCGGAGGGAAGAGGAACAAGATCCCAAGTTTCACTACTTTGTAGTGCACTCATTTCGTCAACCATGGCTTGTCGCCATCCAGGATGGGACAAAGCTTCACCTGCATTTTTAGGAATGGCAACAGAAGACAAAGAAGACACACCAATATAATGGGAAGGTGACAGACGATGATAAGACAAGGCAACATAATGAGGAGAAGGATTACGAGTGGAACGAATACCTTTACGGATAGCAATAGGGAAACTACTATCAGTGGGCGGAGCCGGAAGAGATGGAGGAGTTGGATCCAAAGGTGAGTTAGATGGGACTTCTTCAGCTGGAACCTCCAGAGCAGGACGGGGCCGGCGTTGATATACCTGAAGAGGACGAGGTGGATTGGTCGGGATATCGGCGACCACCGGAGACTGATATATAACCTGCATGGGAGAAACAGAAACAGGACTAGAAGAAATAGGACTAGACACACGGTTCGCAACATTAGGCGAAAAATATGGAGTAGACTCAAAAAAGGTAACATCAGCCGAAACAAAGTAACGATGAAGACTAGGAGAGTAACATTTGTAACCTTTTTGAGATCTGGTATAACCAAGAAACACACACTTAGTAGCTCGGGCAGAGAGTTTATCATTGCCCGGGCCAAGGTTGTGGACAAAACAAGTAGAACCAAAAACACGAAGAGGTAAAGAATATAAAGACTGATGAGGAAACAAGATGGAGTGAGGTACCTGATTATCAAGGATAGAGGAGGGCATGCAATTAATTAAATAACAAGCTGTAAGAACAACATCCCCCCAAAACCGATGAGGAACATTACCATGTAAAAGAAGTGTACGGGTGGTTTCGACAAGATGTCGATTTTTCCTTTCGGCAATAGCATTTTGTTGAGGAGTATGAGCACAAGATGTTTGATGTAAAATTCCATGGGATGCCATAAAGGTTTGAAATGCATTAGAAACATATTCACGAGCATTATCACTACGCAAGATATGGATAGGAACACCAAACTGAGTTTTGATTTCATTGCAAAAAGTTTGAAAGATTGAAAATAACTCAGAACGATTTTTCATTAAAAATAACCAGGTACACCTAGAGTAATCATCAATAAAAGTAACAAAATATTGATATCCCAAATTAGACACTGTACGACATGGACCCCAAATATCAGAATGAACTAAGCTAAAATGAGACGCAGCTCGACCTAAGACTCGATTATTAAAAGAGGTACGACTATGTTTACCTAATTGACATGACTCACAAGATAATGTAGACAACTTGAACAGGGTGGGCACCATTATTTGCAATTAATGAAGACTTGGGTGACCCAACCGAGCATGAAGGAGACTGGAATCAACCGCTGACCCAACGTGTGCAGAAGGTTGAAGTTGATAAAGCCCATGTGACTCACATCCGGTGCCAATCATCCGTCCCGAACTCCGGTCCTGGATAAAAATAGAGTTTTTAGTAAATGAGACAATGCAATCAAGAGAGCGAGTCAAACGACTATCGAATAATAAATTAAAAGGAGACCCAGGCATATAAAGAACATTGTCAACAGATAAAGAAGAAATGGGATGAATAGTGCCAAGTCCATGAGATGGAGTTTGGGACCCGTTGGCCATAGTAATAGAAGGTAAACAATTAGAGCTAGAAAATGTAGAGAATAAAGACTTGTTACCAGTGATATGATCGGTGGCCCCAGAGTCAAGGACCCAAGGACCAAGAGAATGAGAAACACCAACAAAAGAATTACCCGTTTGCACTACAGAAGCTGTGGAACCTGAAATTTTAGACTCCTTTAACCACCGAAGATAGTCATCGTAAGTAGGTGTGGGCACAGCGGGCGGTCCAGACGAAGGGGTGGTGATGTGTGGCTCAGGCACTCTAGCAGGGGCTTGCACAACATTTGCCATTCGTGGGGGGCGACCATGTAATAAGAAACAACGGTCAATAGTGTGCCCAAGCTTATGACAGTGCTTACATTTGGGGCGAGGTCTGCCAAAACGACGATTGTTAGTGCGATCCTGAGCAATCATAGCAAAAGTGTCCACCTCAACAGGAACAGGCACCGACGGATCAAGTATAGGTGCGGGAGACTTGGCCTTGGCACGAATGAGAGTCGACCAAGTAGAATCCATGGTAGGGACCACAGGAGAGCCAAGAATTTGCTCACGAACAACCTCATACTCAGGAAGGAGACCGTGTAATGCTAATGCCATAAAGAGCTTGCGACGGTTCTCAAGATCGGTGGATGGATTGGCAGCCAAGGGAGAACTTCATTCAAGTCATGAAGAACACCACTAACCTTGCCTAGATAATCAGAGATAGGACCAGTAATCTGCTGAGGAGTAAGCAGCTGCATAAGAGTCTCACAAACTCCATATAATCGTTGAGTATCATTCGTATAAAGGAGTTTGGCTTGCGTCCAAAGAGATTCACAAGTGTCATAAGGACGAAAAATTTGCTTCTGAGTAGGAGACAAGGTGGATTTCAAAATGCTACAAAGTTGAGCATCGAGAGTACCCCATTTAAGACGATCAGCAGCAGGAATAGAGTCTTCTTTGGTTGTAAGATGGTCAAGATAACCATGCCCCTTAAACCAAAGTTTCACATCCGAAGCCCATGTCCCATAATTGGTGCCGTCAAATTTATCAGCATTCAGAGTTTTAAGGACAGTGATAGGACCAGTAACAACAGCAGCAGCAGCCATCAGGAGAGAGAAAATGAACAGTAACAGAGGAGAGAGAAAGGGCAAATCGAACCCTAGCAGTGTCAAACGGTGTCCAAACTAGAAAAGTAAGTGTAGAATCAGAACCTACAGGCCAAGGCGAGTACGGCGATGTAAGGCGGAGGCTGATCGGAGCCTCCACGCGCTGGCGACGGTGCGGCCAGGAGAGAGAAAAACGCGATCGGAGATGGCGAGCGTGGGGGCGCGTGCGGCGGCCGACAGGGACCGGGTTTCGGGGTTCGGCCGATCTGGGGGTCAGTGGCCGGAAAAGTCGCCGGACGCAGGTGGAGACAGTGACAGGGTACTGTGCACGTGGGAGAAAACAGCGGAAGAAACCCGGAGCGGTCGGAAAAAGGCACACGACCGAAGAGAAACCTGGAGATGAGACACAGGTTTCAAAAAAAAAAAAAATTCGCAGGTGAGCAGTGTGAAACGACCCGACTTAATTAAGAGCAAAAACGAGACTAGGGAAAATTTTTTCAAAATTTAGAACGTTCCAAACGTTCACAAGCAGCTTAGATTAGGAGTCGGGGTAAATTAAAACGGAATGAAGGCAAGGCAAAGTGGAAACCGATCAGATAAGAAGAGGAGACCGGGTCCGGATGCCACACGCTGGCAGGACCCAGCGTCAGTTAAACACAAGGCAGCAGAAGACAACGCTTGAGCGAGCCCTTCCTCGCTGGAGCGAACCCTCATTCGCTGAAGCGAATCCATTCACTCGGTATTTATTCACTCGGATTAGGGAATTCCGTTCACTCGGGAACGATCCTAACATACATGCCTCCCTCGGAAATAAATACACAGCTCCTTATTTTTATTCAGGAAGGTCACACACATGTTCCACTCGGAAAATGATAGTTATTCCACTCGGAATCTATAAACTTCCCTCACCCGGAATATTTCCCCAGTCATCACTCGGAGGCACCTCAGCCTCAACACATTCGGAGATGTATCACACATTCTTCACTCAGGATATTCTAAACTTCCTCACTCGGAGATCACTTAACCTCTCTTCCCTCGGAAGGGGTCTCCACCATCAAGTTCCATTGGGAATTACTCCGACCTCACATCACTCGGAGGAATTCACCAAGTCAAGTCTCACTCGGACTATATATATAACCTTATTCACTCGGAATATATATATATAACCTTATTCACTCGGAAGAGGACTCCTAGAATACACCTCAATCAGAGCCATCACAACCCTTCTTCCTTTGGAAGTGGTTCAATCGGGATTTCCACTCGGGAGTATTCAGTCCTTTCCCACCCGGGATGGTTTACTCAGCTATTTTTCACTTAGTAACATATGGACTAGCCTTCCCTCGGAAGTAGTCCACTCGAGTACATCTTACTCGGGACTGCTTAGGCCTTCACCACTCGGGAAAGAGGCCCACTCGCCCAAAGTCTCACTCGGAAACGGCTCTCAGCTATACCCCACACGGAACCATTGGTCCTTGACGTTTTCCTTGTAACAGAACCTCCCAAATAACTCAACAACTTTATAACATCATACATAATATATACTCAGAATACTGGGTAATTCAAATTCGTTCATATTAATACGTGTTCAACAAGACAAAGTTCCTAAGAGCCGGCCAAGGCTTTAACATATCTATTTTACAATCGGTGCAGCACACTATGTACACCACAACAGCATAGATACCCATCACTCGGGTTTAAGGCCTTCTTGTCATTCACTACACCGACCTGCATATACTGAAAAATATAACCACAGTAGGGGTGAGCTTTTACATATTAAATGACAGTTATTGACTCGGATTAATCTTTGAATTCTCAAATATACAATATCATTCTCACTCAGCAATAATACACGCTGTCATTCAATATGAATATTCACACAACATTATCCGATCGGAAATCATTCAATTCATTCAGGGCTATATAATTCACATTATCCAGCACAACATATACCACAACCATAACCTCATATTGCACTCGGCAACTGCATCAGCATACATGCATTCCTCCAATCTGGATTATTCAATTCGTACATGGCTATATAATTCATATTATTCATCACAACATGTACCTCAACAATAACATCATACTGCACTCGACAACAGCATCAGTATACATGCATTCCTCCAATCGGGATTATTCAATTCGTACATGGCTATATAATTCATATTATTCATCACAACATGTACCTCAACAATAACATCATACTGCAATCGACAACAGCATCAGTATACATGCATTCCTCCAATCGGGTTATTCAATTCGTACATGGCTATATAATTCATATTATTCATCACAACATGTACCTCAACAATAACATTATACTGCACTCGACAACAGCATCAGTATACATGCATTCCTCCAATCGGGATTATTCAATTCGTACATGGCTATATAATTTATATTATTCATCACAACATGTACCTCAACAATAACGTCATACTGTACTCGGCAACAGCATCAGTATACATGCATTCATCCAATCGGATTCACTCAAGTCAATTCAAAACTATATCAATGATGTTATTCTCAATAACATATCCACATATACATACAAATCACATTGAGCTCAATAACCATTATAAGTGTGCACACATCATTTCAATCGGATCCGATTATTTATTATTTAATTTTATTGTTGCAACATAGGCTCCAAGCCTTTTTCTCAGCTCCAAGCTGATTCGGCCGTTTTACTGGTACCAAACCGTTTGCTCTCACATGTGACACAAACACTCTCAGCGTCAACGGCAGTGTCACGGGCTGAAACCCCGAGCCTCGCTCAAGGGGAGTGCCTGAGCCTCGCTCAAAGGACTTAGAAGTTAAACCCCGAGCCTCGCTCAAAGGGAGTGCCTGAGCCTCGCTCAAAGGTCTTTTGCTGTATTTCACACATATTCATCTGATTGCCGTTTCTGTATTAAGTGTCCCACACTATATGCTCACAGCATTTTCAAGGGGCGAATCAGATGCATATGGTCGTATTCATCAAGTACATCACATGCAGCCATTATAGAACCACAACCGATTCAACACAGCATATACATTCACTCGGCGATCCACACTTCCATCACATGCATCACACGCATTTTATCATTGTAAATCGTAAACAAGAATCGGCATAACAATGTAACAGTACATGCACTCAGCATTCTCAATAAAATCAACATGCACTTCAACATAAGATTCCAAACGGGAACCAGCATATCAAACCCACATCTCATGCACTCGGCATTCATAATGACATTCACATTTACATGCATTCACACAATTTATAATCATCTCACACCCGGCTATCACTCAATCGAAATACCACAATCAACAATTACAAGCACAACACAACACAGTGAAGTAATATCACCCGGAACCCGTCCATAAACCATGCATTTGAGATGTAAGTCAGCTCCCCCTACCTGGAATAAAGATCCCAGAAGCTCCATGAGCTTACAGCACCGACCGATCGTCCATCGGTCACTCGTTCTCAACAGAACGACCCAGCTTCCAGTCGTTCAGCACAGCACCCTGCTCTCAGCTTGGAAGAACCAGAAGCTGTTTCCTCTCGAGCGGCTCTACCACCAAGACACCCCATGCTCTGCATGCAAGACCGTGGGGAGTTCCAAGCCTCCCAGGCACAACGCTGTCCTCCCACTCGAGCAGCTCCGCCTCAACGACAGTGGACCATTTCCACAACTCCGAGGCACCCCCATGCTGCAGACTTCCAAATAGAGACTTTGACCGTCTACAAATGGAAAAAGAAGGAGAAGGAGAAGAAGGAGACGAAGAAACAGCGAAGAGAAGAAGAATGCAGGTTGCGTGCACAAGGAAGAGTGCTTAGCTCTCTTAGCCTTTCTCCAACAGCGTGAAGATGAAAAATGAGAGGGAGAGAGGGGCCGAAGCCCTTTATACCACCAAGGGCACATGCGTCATTTCCTGGCATTATATTATTATTCAGCCATTAGCTTAATCAACCAATAATCTTAATTTTGCAGTTAACCTTACTCGGTAATTAATTCAAAAAGAATCAGGATGTTACACAGTGGGCCCACTGGGTAAAGCACGGATTAGGGTTGCCTCTCGGTAGGCTCTGGATACCATGTTGAAAACAAGGAAACCGAGAGGCATTGGATGAATTCCGTGTTTGAATACACATCGGAGTAGCCTTTTTATAATAGCAATGTAATAAATACAGGATCAAAATATAATCATATACAATTAATCCTAATTACATATTTCTATATTTACAATATTCTAACATATCAAAACATGTTACTGATTGTTTTTTTTCTAAGAGCAGTTACCTGAAATTGTCATATTTATAAACTTGAATCATTCTGCTTGACATGTATTGAAAATCTCACATTGACTAGAAATATAACCAATTAATGATATGTATGGTGAGAGTAATCTTCATCTTATGAACTAGGTTTTAGAATTGAGTTAAGTTCAATATCCAAATTAAAATGGTATCAGAGTCCATCTAAGATCTGTTATTAGGCCACCTGTGAGAAGGTGTATTAAAAGTCTCACGTTATTGGATAACCCGTATTTGGTTATGTTCTTGATATTCATTCCTGGGTGTGAGAGTGTGTTGAAAGTTCCACGTTAACTAGAAATATGAATAATTAATAGTATACAAGGTAAGGGTAATCCCCATCTTATAAACTAACTTTTAGGATTAAGTTAGATCTAAATATCCAAATTTAAGAACATGCATATATAAATACCATGACAAACTATGAAGCATAATAATACTGATATGAGCATCGGACACGACACGTATACGGACACTTGGACACGACGAATGTCTAAAACAAAGGACATGAGGATCCCGTACACATATATACATTTTTAAGTATTTTTTATTATATTCAAGGTTTAATTTTTTATAAAAATTAAATGATGTATGTATTTTTAATAATTTAGATGTCTGTTCATTAATTGTGAAGTGTGAACTCAAGTGTTTGAGCCATATAAAAGTGTCAGACTATCAGCGTTTAAGTGTTCAAGTCAATAACAAATCAATTTTTACATCAATACTTGTGAATGAGTGGTTGGGGTGCGTTCAATATGTGTTAGTGTTAGACACGTGTCTGACATGAGACACGTCAAAATGGAGAGGTGTCCATGCTTCATAGATGACAAATCCTCCTTGTCTACTAATGACCTGCTAACAAAATGAGTGAGACTGAGAGGTGATCTTATTTGCATATGAATGTTGTAGCCTTATTTGTACCTGTGATATAGAAATTTTATTTCTTACTTCCCAATTCTGCCAGGTCTATTTTCCGTGAAATTTCAGATTTTTCTACCTTTGTACACAACTAAATTCCTCTTTGTTTAAAAGGACTAGTGGATTTTATCACTGTATATTTTATCTGACTATTAAAATGGGAAATAATGTTTTATAAATTGGTTTTATCTACCATCTTATATGTTCCTACTTATTGTCTCGCATGCATACTTCTTGTATCGGTTAGTTGAAGTATTTACATGTATTAATCATCTATTCCTGGATTTTAGTGATCTGATTTGTCAACTTTTTCATTGCAAGTTTATTGTTATTTATTCTCATTTGGCTTATATATGTGTGTATTATTTTTTTAGCATTTGCTATGCATAACAGTATGGCCATACTTTACTAACCAATAATAATTATCCTTCATACACTGGCTTGATGTTTCTAATTTTGGTGGTTGATTCTATATCTTCTTAATTCAGGACAAATATATAGCTGCTTTTGTTTGTAATAATTTTATTGCGTATGATATATATGGACTACTCGACCAAGAAAAATAGTGAATGTCAATATTTTCTTGGTCTGTCTTATAATTAATCTCCTCTTTTGTGAATTTGGCAGATATCAAGTGATGAAGCTGTTGAAACTGCAAAGCAATTAGCACTCCAGGAAGGCTTGCTGGTTAGTGCTCTATGTTCCTCTTTTCAACCATGTGATTGAATTTCTTGATGTGTTCCAGTGTGCATGTTCTGTGCACTCCCACATTTTACTTGAGATATGCGAAGTTTGCTTGAAACAATCATGCACAAGTTAATGACATCTAACACACTCACCACCATATTAAAGGTTACTTATGTTCATGAAGGATTTTTACCACACCCTATTATGAAGGGCATAAGAACTTCAATATCTTATTTAGGTTGCATGTTGCAGTTAATTTTCTTCAAATCTTTTGACACCTGAATTCTGACCCCAAATGAAGAGTTCAATACAGGCTTCATACTTTACCTCTCACATGAAAGTTTAAATTGGAAAACAGGTGGGGATTTCTTCTGGAGCTGCTGCTGCTGCTGCATTGAAGGTTGGGAAGAGACCTGAAAATGCAGGGAAGCTTATTGCGGTATGCATATTTCCTTAAAAATCAAAATCAATACATAATAATTGTACAAGGAATTTAACTCAGCTGGACTGGGTGGCTTTTTTTTGGCTGAATTTTCAATAATCATACAGATAGAATATGTTGTGCATTATGGCTTATTCTACCAATCTGATCTTAATCTTTTCTTAACAATCTACATTTTGACTTTTTGAGTTTGTTGGGTTTTATGTGTGAAAGATCTGGAAAGCTGGAAAGAAAACTTGGCTGGGTTTTTCTATACTGCTTAGTGTAAATCCACTAACATGTCATCTTTGGATGATAATAAGGAATGATGGAAATAATTAATGAAAAGATGATCCTAGTATCCAGGCTTAAAAGGTTGGAAATGCTTTTCGTTGTGGGTTTTATGGTTTTGCCCTGCTATTATTGTGGGCCAAGTTTGGCACGACTAACCTGAAGTATATTTTAAAGTAGATCTTTTATTCTCTTTTTTGAGGGAGGGGTCTTTGGTATATGATCAGAAAAGGGATAACTTCACAGAATCACAATCACATTCTGTATTTTTCATTCCTATACCGTTTTAAATTTTCTTACTTTGTTTTTTTGTTACCTTTATCTTTTCAGTATTAAATTACTTTTTTAAATTTTAATGTGCGAAATGTTTATTTGTTGCAGGTTGTCTTCCCAAGCTTTGGTGAAAGATATTTGTCTACTGTTCTTTTCCAGTCAATTCGGGAAGAATGTGAAAGGATGCAACCCGAGCCATGAAACAACTTTGCGTGTTACACGCTTATACTCATTCTCCTCGAGCATCATTGACGTGCCATGTCCATGTTATTATGTCTATTTCCATTTTTGACATTTAAGAAATTAGATAACTCTGTACAGGTCATTGATTTGACTTAAGAGCACAGATTAATGACCCTTGAATAAGATATATATTTTTTTATATCTCCTTTGTGGGTAAACTTTTGGATGTATGAATTGACTAGCATTGCTCTTATGTATGACTGCATAACAAGTTTATGTCTCATGTGTCCATTATCAAAAAAATAAATAAATTGATGAAACAGTTTTTTTTTTGTCAAAATTGATTAAACAGTTTATCTATTGCGTTTTGTGCACCCTCTATAGACTCTCACTAGACCTTGGTAGTAAAACAAATTCACCGTGTCTAAATATTTTCTTTAAGTGAATGGGGGGAATGAAGAACGAAGAATGTGCCTGAAAGTGAGAAAATTTATTACAGCGAGAAGTGAAAAATATAAATTTGGATCATATACTTATATATGGATGATTAAAATGATAAGTTAATTAGTAATGAGATAATCACATAAAAGTATCATTTACATTACATTTAAATCTTAATTGTTCAAATGAAATCTAATGACTCGCATGTTTGTGTATAACAAGTGAAGCCTGTCCTGTCCAAAGAGTATGAATCTTCAATGATCTCCGAACTTGAATAAACTAAAATATCATGAAGCAACACATTACGACAACTTGTTTGAGTTTGGCTAGGTCACATATTAGTTCATAGTGCAGTAACTTAAAAATATAGGACATTGATATCTTTTTGATAAAGGTAGGCAATGATATTTGCACTTTGACTCTTCGCCCAACTTTCTTTAATATAAGAATTGATTGGCTGTGGAAGGTAGAAACAGAAGTGCTCTTACCACTTTCCTAAAATATATTGAGTCACATGCCCAATGCTTTAAAAGCTAAGGTGACTTTTTCTTCTCAAGTGCAATAAGCTGAAGCCATTGGCAGAGAATCTGAGGTCCCCGCTATAGCTAGTAGTTAGGCATGCTGCATGCTAGTAGTTAGGCATGCAGCATGCAGCATGCTCATGGAAAGAAAAGGAAAAGTGAACTGTGATCAGTGATTACGGTAGAGGGCACTGGTCAATTCACAAGAACTTTCTTTTAAATTAATCCACACGTCTAATTAAGTGATTAAAAATTATAAGTTAGTGTAAATTATATCATCACTTTAAAATGCCATATGACCAAGACTTATCTAAGTTTTATGTGTTAATATTAACCATTAAGGAAATGTTAACTGGGTTGGACTGGTATGGAAGTATACTGTTCCTGTTAGTACCCATACCCATTAAAAACTAACAGTATACTTGGTTGTTGATTTCTTTAGTGCTTCTTATTGTACTTTAACTAATATATAGTTCTAATTAAGTGCTCATTTTATATATTTTTGAATCACATCTTCCTAGAGTTCTTCAGTGAATTTATCCACTTTATAATAATGTAAGTACTCTTGTTAATGTTTTTTTTCCCACTGAACATTATGTTAAAAAGAGTGCCTATATCAGAAAACTTATTATTTTTTAGCTTTATTGAAATTTATTACATAACTCCCTATTATAGCTTCACTTAAAATCATTCTTTATTTCTATAAAAAAAATAAAAATAAAAACAAAATTACTCTTCATTTATGTAAGGGTGGTAATGACGGGACAACACAACAATGACAACATTATTCAATAAATTAATATGGTAGGTGGAAATTTGTTGAATAAAGGCTACATGAAATATTGTTAAAAACAATAAATTGTTTTTTATTTACAAAGTAACGATGAAAATGAACAAAAGAAAAATGCTAAAACGACAAAGAAATAAAGAGGAGTAATATTTCATGTAAAAAAATTATTCCATATAACACGTTACCGGCATAAATAGAAAATTATAATTATAATTAATTAAAGTAACCTTAGCTATCATGTATAGTTGTATGTTTAATATTTTGTTTTTGTTTAACTATATGTATAACCTATTGTAAATTATCTGTTGGAACTTGGAGGTTTCACATTGTGGATATGATTAAGAATTTAAGATTTATTTTATATGTATGAGGATGTATCATATGAGAAAAACTCTCTTATACAAGAGTGGGAAGTGAATCTGAGCTTACAACCATACAATAGATAGTTGAGAATAATCATGAGTTTTTTAAAAGTCATGTGACTTTTTAAGTGATTATGTGATTTTAAAAAAAATTTAATCTCAACTATTCATTGGATGAGTATGGTTATATGACACAAATTCGTTTCTCTCACTTTTACATAAGAGAACATTTCTCATAAGATATATATAGAGGAGAGTGAAAGTGAGAAAGGTTCTCTTATATGAGAGTGAGAGGAGTGAATCTGTACTGTACAATCATACAATTAATCATTGAGATTAATCATGTTAATTTTTTTAAAAGATCATTGACATTTTAAGTAATAATGTCACTTTGAAAAACTTTTAATCTCAATTATCATGTATGGTTATACAACTCAAATTCATTTCTCTCTCACATAAGAGAGCCTTTTTCATAATCATATATATATATATATATATATATATATATATATATATATGTGTGTGTGTGTGTGAGAGAGAGAGAGAGAGAGAACATTTTATTAAAAATCATTGAACATATAACTTTAAGGAAGTTGATTCCTTACTAACTTTGTACAAAATATGATTTTTGTCATATAATTGAATCATAACTATATATGATTTTAAGTGTCTACGTTAAATTGGGTCAAAATTGGACAAATATAAGAACATGATCAAATGTTTACTTTTGGTAAATGATCAAAGGGTCCAATAACTTTCACACATTTCAAAGGCTAAATACAATTTCATCCTCTCTATTTGAATTAAGTGTTATACTAAGTTAAATTATTATTTTCAACTAAAATTTGAGATAAATTTCACTTTGATTCGGTAAGTTTATAGAATTTCACTTAAGTTTGATACATTTTTAAAATGTTCCATTTTAGTTTGGTAAATTTTTAAAAAATTCACTTAAGTAGTACATTTTATAAATGTCCCAAATTGGTTTGGTAACCAAAGAGTGTTTCACTTAAACTTGACACACTTTAAAAATACTTCAGTTTTTTTAGGGTTCAATAAAAAGTGTTATTGGCATGTGTGTTTAGTTGAAAGGTGAGAAAGAGGGAAACATAATGTTAGGACCACAAAAATATGTGCCTTAAGCTTTGGTGAAGAACATGTCCCCTAGTATCCATGCTCACAAATTCGAATGGCATGAGATAAAGTATTGTTTTGGGGAGAGGCTTTCCAATGGGTTGTTATTGAATTTCGATGCAATGTTGGAGGTACTAGTGCGAATGATAAAAATGTCGGCCGACCCTCGAAACGATTTTAAAAATAAAACAGGGAGTCGCCACCAATATTTTTAAGGATAAAATATCGGGAAAACCTTTCGTTAAAGCACTGGTTATAAAAATGAAATTCTAAGTTCGGGAGTCGAATTACAGGTGAGGAAGGTATTAGCACCTCACAACTGTCCGTTATAAAACGGTTACCCCAAATTGATAGCACGCACTTCAAAATAGCCCATAAATTATTTTTAACTTCTTTTAAGAAAAAGAAATACACGAAACAACTAGGCGAACGCAAACAGACAGAACAAACCAAACAGTGACAACAAAACAGCGACAGAAAGAAATTTGACTAAACAGTGACAGAAAGGAAAAAACAGAGTAAGAGTGAAGATCAACAGGACGTCTCGTCCAAATTAACCTTAACTTATACATAAACAATTCGAAGATTAAAATAAAATTGAATAACATGGAGTATAATAAAGTTGATTAAAACTGAAGATTAACAGGACGTCTCATCCAAATTAACCTTATTTTTAAGGAAACATTATTTAAATAAAATATTAAAAATATGTGGTCAACAAGACGTCGCGTCTAAATTAACCTCATTCTTAAGGAAAATACTATTTACATAAAATATTAAAAAAAAACACGAGAACACGAGATTAACAAGACGTCGCGTCTAAATTAACCTCATTTTAAGAAAGTTATTATTTAAAATAAAATATTAAGAGTATGAGATTAACAAGACGTCTCGTCTAAATTAACCTCATTTTAAAGAAAATTATTATAAAATATTAAATAGGTAAAATAAATTGAGATAATAACAAAGACATAAAAAATAAACGAAGGAAAGTGGGCCCGACAGGAATTGATTCCCGCTCCTACGTATTCTCAAGCTTTTGAGAAATCAGGGTTACGTAGTTCTTTAGGGGACAACAAGCTGATAATCGTATCTGGCGAGGAAGACTTCTTGGTCAGCAAACCCGTTACGACCCCTTATGTCGAGGCAGCGGAAGAAGCCCTTGAAACCTCATTCCAAGCGTTAGAAATTGCAAACGCCACATATGTGGGAGAAGGGACCACAATGGTTAAAGCCTGTATGCCAACCGCATCCCTAGTGATGGCGAAAATGATGCTGCGTGAAGGATATAGGCCTGGAAAGGGTTTAGGGCCTACTTTAGACGGAAAAGTAGAACCTGTGCGCCTTGTGGAGAATAGAAATGGTTTTGGCTTGGGTTACCGGCCCACAGCCGCTGATAGGAGGAGGGTGGAAGAAGAAAAGAGGGAAAGAAGGGCTGCCCGTATTGCTGGCAGGGAACCTCACACCACAAGAGTCTCTATCTGTGATCTCTATGAAAGCTTCCAGAGTGCCGGATTGATGCCTCCGGAGCTAGTAGCAGTTGCTGAAGATGGTCTTTGTGGTATTACTGATTTAGTGATTGCTTGCCCGCCGGGCCTAGAGCTTCACAACTGGGAGGCCATCGAACTCCCTACGACTTTAAATAATTCACCGAAGTAATTTGTTATTGCTTTAATGTCTTGTTTATCCCTTTGCTATGCCTAAGGCTTTGGGGCTTTTCCATGTAATAAGGGCGAAGAACTTGTTTTATCACTCAATCAATAAATGCGTATCAATTCAAAAAAAATCCTCTTATTCCTTTATCCTTGCTTTGATTCATTTTCTTTACTTGCTTGTCCCTCCTTTTCTTTCTCTTCTTTATTTTTTTGCCGTAATACGCTAAATTGCAGATCCAAAAATGACCCTCTTGAGACTAATGAAATCGCAATCCCGCTTCACGATTTCGATCACCCGGTTGACTATGCCGACGAGGAAGGTGAAGAAGACTATGGGCCACCCCCCGAGTTAACAAGATTATTGGAACAAGAGGATGAGGAAATTCAGCCTTATTTGGAGATAGTTGAGATTATTAATTTGGGGAATGAGGAGGATAAGAAAGAAGTCAAGATTGGTACCTCTTTGAGTAAGGAGCAGAGGCGAGAATTGATTGAACTGCTAATAGAGTTCCGTGACATCTTTGCTTGGTCTTATCAAGATATGCCAGGACTCGATACTTGTATTGTCGAGCATAAACTACCCCTAAAGCCCGAGTGTCCTCCGGTGAAGCAGAAGTTACGCCGAATGAAGCCAGAGATGCTCTTAAAGATCAAAGACGAGGTTAAGAAACAGTTTGATGCTGGGTTCCTAGCTGTGGCAAAGTACACTCAGTGGGTGGCAAATATCGTCCCCGTCCCGAAGAAGGATGGGAAGGTAAGGATGTGTGTAGATTATCGGGACTTGAATAGAGCCAGCCCTAAAGATGACTTCCCCCTACCCCAGATCGATGTCTTGGTTGATAACACAGCCCAACATACCATCTTCTCATTCATGGATGGTTTCTCTGGATATAATCAAATTAAGATGGCACCTGAAGATATGGAGAAAACCACATTTGTCACTCTCTGGGGAACATTTTGTTACAAAGTGATGTCCTTCGGTTTGAAAAATGCTGGGGCAACCTATCAGAGAGCAATGGTGACTCTATTCCATGATATGATGCATAAGGAGATAGAAGTATACGTGGATGACATCATTGCCAAGTCTAGAACTGAGAAGGATCACATTGGCGACCTAAGGAAGCTTTTTGAACGTTTGAGAAAGTTCAGGCTCAGGTTGAACCCTGCCAAGTGCACATTCGGCGCAAGGTCGGGCAAGTTGCTAGGGTTCATAGTAAGCGAAAGAGGAATAGAGGTTGATCCTGACAAAGTCAAAGCGATTCTCGAGATGCCTCCTCCTCGTACAGAAAAGGAAGTCAGAGGATTCCTGGGAAGGTTGAATTATATCGCCCGATTCATTTCACAATTGACATCGACCTGTGAACCGATCTTTAAGTTACTTCGCAAGAACCAACAGGGGCAATGGAATGAGGATTGCCAAATAGCTTTTGAGAAGATTAAGCAGTATCTACGAGAACCACCCATCTTGGTACCGCCGACCCCTGGGAGGCCGCTAATCTTATATCTGACAGTACTGGATGAGTCCATGGGATGCGTGTTGGGTCAGCACGATGAAACAGGGAAGAAAGAACATGCTATTTACTACTTGAGCAAGAAGTTCACTGATTGCGAGATGAGGTATTCCGCTTTAGAGAGAACTTGTTGTGCGTTAGCATGGGCCGCTAAGCGCCTGAGGCAATACATGTTGAGTCACACCACCTGGCTAGTTTCTAAGATGGACCCCGTTAAGTACATCTTTGAAAAGCCTGCTTTGACCGGAAGGATTGCTCGTTGGCAAATGCTATTAACTGAGTACGACATAACATATGTCACTCAAAAGGCTATAAAAGGAAGTGCCCTGGCAGACTACTTAGCACACCAGCCCGTCAGTGACTACCAACCGATACGATTCAACTTCCCGGATGAGGATATCCTGGCATTATTTAACGAAGAAGGCGGTCGTGAAGACAAGTGGATCTTAAGGTTCGATGGGGCTTCTAACGCACTCGGGCATGGAATAGGAGCTGTTTTGATTTCACCAGATAAAGAGTTCATCCCTGTCTGCGCCAGGCTGTGTTTCAATTGCACCAACAACATCGCTGAGTATGAGGCATGCTCTTTAGGGATCCAAGCAGCTTTGGACGTAAAAGTAAGGTCGTTGGAAGTCTACGGGGATTCTGCTTTGGTCATCCACCAATTGAAAGGCGAATGGGAGACTAGGGATAGCAAGTTGGTTCCCTATCACACCTACATCAAGGAAATGATCAAGGATTTTGATGAGATTTCTTTTCATCATGTTGTTCGGGATGATAATCAGATGGCTGATGCTTTGGCCACTCTCGCCTCAATGTTCAGAGTAAGTAATGACTATGATATGCCTCTTATCGAGATAGAGAAGCGTCGTGAACCCGCATATTGCCAAATGGTCGAAGAGGAGTCGGATGGGGAACCTTGGTACTACGACATTAAGAGGTATATTCAGAGTCAAGAGTACCCAGACGGTGCTACGAAGAATGATAAGAGAACCCTACGACGGTTCGCCATGGGTTTCTTCTTAAACGGTGATGTGCTTTATAAGAGAAACTATGACTCTGTCCTTCTTCGTTGTGTCGACGCTGCTGAAGCAAACAAAATCATGAGGGATGTTCACGAGGGGTCCTTTGGAACCCACACTAATGGGCACGCCATGTCGAGAAAAATCTTGAGGGCTGGATATTACTGGATGACCATAGAAACGAACTGCTTTACTTATGTTCAGAAGTGTCATAAATGTCAAATATACGCTGATCATATTCATGCTCCCCCGTCATCTCTGAATGTCTTGTTGGCACCGTGGCCCTTCTCAATATGGGGCATGGATGTCATTGGGCCCATCGAGCCAAAAGCCTCAAACGGTCACCGTTTCATTTTAGTTGCCATCGATTATTTTACAAAGTGGGTAGAGGCTGCTTCATATGCCAATGTGACAAGAAATGTTATGATTAAATTTGTCAAACGAGAACTGATATGCCGATACGGCTTGCCAGGTCAGATCATCACTGACAATGGGACAAATTTGAACAATAAAATGATGAAGGAACTGTGCGAGAGCTTCAAAATTCACCACCATAATTCTTCCCCTTATCGCCCCAAAATGAATGGGGCGGTCGAGGCAGCCAATAAAAACATCAAGAAGATAGTACAGAAGATGGTGGTAACTTACAGAGATTGGAGTGAGATGCTTCCTTTTGCTCTACATGGGTATCGTACCTCAGTCCGAACTTCAACTGGGGCAACCCCATTCTCCTTGGTTTATGGTATGGAGGCAGTCCTTCCTTTTGAGGTAGAAATCCCTTCCCTTCGAGTGATAATGGAGGCAAAATTAGAAGAAGCTGAGTGGGTCCAAGCTCGACATGACCAACTAAATCTGATCGATGGTAAAAGACTGACTGCCCTCTATCATGGTCAGTTGTATCAGAGGCGTATGAAACGAGCATTCGAAAAGAAGGTACGACCTCGACAGTTCCAAGAAGGAGACTTGGTTCTCAAGAAAATTTTGCCAATCAGGAAAGACAACCGGGGCAAATGGACTCCTAACTATGAGGGGCCATATGTCGTGAAGAGGGCTTTCTCTGGAGGAGCCCTGATACTCACTACCATGGATGGCAAGGACTTGCCAATGCCTATAAACACGGATGCAGTGAAGAAGTACTATGCTTGAGGAAAGAATGTTAAAAAAACAAAAAAAAAGAAAAAAAGAAAAAAGAGAAAAGCTCGCTAGGCTGAAAACCTGAAAGGGCAGCCTAGGCAAAAGTTAGAGCGACCCGATGAGTTGAAGACCCGAAAGGGCGACTCAGGTAAAAATTAGGGTCAAATTTCTGGTAATATGACTAAGACCTCTGACTAAAAAGTACAAGTCCAAGCTGGGGCATATGGACCATGGTCAAACTACCCTTTCAAAGGCAGAATTGAACGATGTGCTTGAGGTCGTGACGTGGGATTGAGATTCTCACTAGTCTCAGGAATTCACTGGAGGATCCTTGAACCTTCCCTGTTTCTCCTGGCCTTGACCTGCCCTATGTAACTTCATTCCATCCCATCTATTTTCCCCTTTATCCATTCTCTGTATTCTGTTTGACATACATGAATAAAATTCATCCTTTTTCGATACGTGTTATAAATTGCATTGATATGATAAAACATTGTGTTTTTAACAAAATAAATAAAAGAATGATGAACATTTAGAGTCGTGAGGGACAAGATGCTCCTACTACTCGACCATTACTTGAGCAATCATCACAAAGATCCAGCCTGGCACGTACCCCAAAGCTATGATTGCCTCGTTCATTCTCCTCTGTCCATGAGTTATCCTAAGGGTCACGGTCTCACAGGATCTACCCAGTTTTCAAACTTATCTCTGTACTACTCACCCTTTTTCTGCAGGTTGTTGTAACAAACAGGCTTAGAAGAACTCAGAGCATCCCGCAACTCTCCCCAGTGGGCCTATAAGTCAGATTAGGTCCTTCCCCCAGTAATACTGTAATCCAGAAATAAGCTTCAGCTAGTTCTAGGTCTCTCTCCCAGTGGAGCCACAGTCAGACTTAGGATGAGTCTATTCCCCTAGTAGAGCTGTAATCTAGGGGGAAAGACTTCAACTGAACCTCTGTTCTTGGTTGGGCTACAATTAAGGAAGCTTCTCCAGGCTCCTCATCCCCAGTGGAACCACGATTATCAGAAATTAGCACTAATCAAGACCTCTTCCCCAGTGGAACCATAATCCTGAAGAGGACTCTTACCAGCTCCCCCCAGTGGAATCACAATCCAAAAGCGGACTCCACGTGGCTTTTCTTCCCCAATAAGTTCCTCATCACCAAAATAGCACTCATCATACACTCAAACTGGGGCATCACCCCAGGTCTCTTCAACTCAAACTGGGGCATCACCCCAGGTCTCTTCCACTTTCAGTCAAGTCAAGGGGCAGTACCCCGATCTTCCAAACAACTCAAACTGGGGCATCACCCCAGGTCTCTTCCACTTTCAGTCGAGTCAAGGGGCAGTACCCCGATTTTCCAAACAACTCAAACTGGGGCATTACCCCAGGTCTCTCCCATTTCAGTCAAGTCAAGGGGCAGTACCCCGATTTTCCAAACAACTCAAACTGGGGTATCACCCCAGGTCTCTTCCAGTTTCAGTCCAGTCAAGGGGTAGTACCCCGATTTTCCAAACAACTCAAACTGGGGCATCACCCCAAGTCTCTCCCACTTTCAGTCAAGTCAAGGGGCAGTACCCCGAATCTCCAAACAACTCAAACTGGGGCACCACCCCAGGTCTCTTCCACTTTAGATCATAAGGGTCAACCCCACCTTTTACTTTCCTGTCAATCGAAGGGTTAACCCCACCTTTTACTTTCCTGTTAATCGAAGGGTCAACCCCACCTTTTACTTTCCTGTCAATCGAAGGGTCAACCCCACCTTTTCTTTTCTGTCAATCGAAGGGTCAACCCCACCTTTTACTTTCCTGTCAATCGAAGGGTCAACCCCACCTTTTACTTTTCTGTCAATCGAAGGGTCAACCCCACCTTTTACTTTCCTGTCAATCGAAGGGTCAACCCCACCTTTTCTTTTCTGTCAATCGAAGGGTCAACCCCACCTTTTACTTTCCTGTCAATCGAAGGGTCAACCCCACCTTTTACTTTTCTGTCAATCGAAGGGTCAACCCCACCTCTTACTTTCCTGTCAATCAAAGGGTCAACCCCACCTTTTACTTCTCTGTCTTTCTGTCAATCAAAAGGTCAACCCCCTTATTTATTTTCTGTCAACCAGGGCATCACCCCTAATCCTTTTACTTCCTGGCAAACCAAGTGCATCCATCCATTAAATAGCTTTAGGTACACCAACCTAGGCTATTCCATTTCTCAGTCTATTCCGGGTACATCCCCAAGTCATTTATTTTCTGTCAAATAGCTTCAGGTACACCCCCTAGGCTATTCCATTTTTCTGATTCCAGGTACATCCCCAAGTCATTTATTTTCTCTCAAATAGCTTCAGGTACACCCCCTAGGCTATTCCATTTTTCTGATTCCAGGTACATCCCCAAGTCATTTATTTTCTATTAAATAGCTTCAGGTACACCACCCTAGGCTATCCTATTTCTCAATTGATTCTAGGTACATTCCCCAAGTCACCTGTTTTCAGGAACCCACTCCTAGGTTACCTCGTTTTGAGTCCGGGGCATTCCCTAGACACCTGATTTCTACGAAGGAAGCTTCAGAGCAGAGCTCTAACTTCAGTTGACAGAGTTGGTACCTTGATTATCTCCCCCAACTGCCGAAGCTTTTTAAGTCTATTCTCATTGCCAAAGTTGACATTGTTTGACTCTTCTGTTTGTCAAAGTTGTCACATTTTGAGATTGTTGTCAAGACGGTGTTCACGTCTTTACTTCCTTTTCGTGATATGAACGGATTATTCATATTTTCACGAAAAGAAAGTAAAGAGGGGCAACTGTAAGCACCGTCCCCCCTGTTTTTAATAAAATAATAATAATAAAAATCACCCATTCCCCTCTGTTCCAACAGCAGTGCAAAATGGAGCTGGAAACCCACCTGGAATGAAAAGAAATGAATTAATGTGTTGTAAAAGCACTCAATAATTCATCAAAGGTTGGTTTTAAAAACCCAGAGCAAGAACCAACAAGGAGGACCAAGAGCCAACACTCTGATAAAATCAAAAACGAAAAAAACAGAGAACAACATTTTCCATTCCTCTATCTTGCCAAATCAAAAGCCAAAAACATCATCCATCTTCCTCACCTCCACCAAACTCACAAAATTAAACCCAAAAGCAATAGTAGAAGAAAAGAGAAAGAGGGCTTCTGAACCACCGCGAACCACCCCACGCTGGTCACTTCCTCCTTCGACGCTGGTCCCCCCTCTCCTCCGAGCTCTGCGACACCGAGCTCCCCCCACCGCGATAGGCCTGCCACCACCGGCCTCCCTGCGCCGGTCTCCTCCTCCGACAGCCGGCTCCCTCTCCACCGCCCTCTCTCTCACTCTCCGCCGCCCTCTCCCTCGGTCTCTCTCTCATCACCTTCTCCCTCTCTCTCTTTCTCTCTCTAGAAATACCCTTCTCTCTCTTTCTCCCAAACAATCACTCACTCTCTCTCTCTGCACAGCCGCCGCCCCCCTCCCCCTTCTAATGTCTATCTCTTTCTTTTCTTTCATTTAGGGTTTTAGGTTTGGGTCTCAAATAGTGAGGCCCACTACTATGGCTCTCTCCTCTTTGTTTTTGTTTGTTTTTTTTTGTTTTTTGGGCCCTTAAAGCCCATTTCTATTATCATCTCAAAAAAAAAGTGTTTTAGTTTATTTAATAGTTTTCTTTTTATTTTATTTATGTTGAAATAAAAATTAAGATTAAATAGATGTTAATGGTTCTTTTTACGATAATTTATTAAAATATAAAAATATTAAGATCTACACATTTTTCTTATAATAAAAATTAGTTTTTCTATTTTAATCTATATATAAAAATCTAAAAATGTTTCTTAGAATAAAAGTTAAATATTTTTCATATTTTTGTTTTCAATAATTAAATATTATATACGTGTTTTTTTTAGAATAAATTGTTTTAGAGTCTTATGGGCAATGTCGTGCAAAATTACTTTTGCCTACATTTGCGTCGTAAGCTTTCGAAGGTTTATGCACGTGCGAAGTACTTCGCTTTGTATTTTCCCTTCCTCATAAATTTCTTTTATTATTAAAAATCGAACCAATTTATAAAACTTTATAAATAATTTTAAATATTTTTCTCGAATATATCCCTCAAAGAACTACGTAACCCTGATTTCTCAAAAGCTTGAGAATACGTAGGAGCGGGAATCAATTCCTGTCGGGCCCACTTTCCTTCGTTTATTTTTCATGCCTTTGTTATTATCTCAATTTATTTTACCTATTTAATATTTTATAATAATTTGTTTAAAATGAAGTTAATTTAAACGAGACGTCTTGTTAATCTCATACTCTTAATGTTTTATTTTAAATAATAACTTTCTTAAAATGAGGTTAATTTAGACGCGACGTCTTGTTAATCTCGTGTTCTCGTGTTTTTTAATATTTTATGTAAATAGTATTTTCCTTAAGAATGAGGTTAATTTAGACGCGACGTCTTGTTGACCACATATTTTTAATATTTTATTTAAATAATGTTTCCTTAAAAATAAGGTTAATTTGGATGAGACGTCCTGTTAATCTTCAGTTTTAATCTTTATTATACTCCATGTTATTCAATTTTATTTTAATCTTCGAATTGTTTATGTATAAGTTAAGGTTAATTTGGACGAGACGTCCTGTTGATCTTCACTCTTACTCTGTTTTTTTCCTTTCTGTCACTGTTTAGTCAAATTTCTTTCTGTCGCTGTTTTGTTGTCACTGTTTGGTTTGTTCTGTTTGTTTGCGTTCGCTTAGTTTATTTCGTGTATTTCTTTTTCTTAAAAGAAGTTAAAAATAATTTATGGGCTATTTTGAAGTGCGTGCTATCAATTTGGGGTAACCGTTTTATAACGGACAGTTGTGAGGTGCTAATACCTTCCTCACCTGTAATTCGACTCCCGAACTTAGAATTTCATTTTTATAACCAGTGCTTTAACGAAAGGTTTTCCCGATATTTTATCCTTAAAAATATTGGTGGCGACTCCCTGTTTTATTTTTAAAATCGTTTCGAGGGTCGGCGCATGTTGGAGGTACTAGTGCGAATGATAAAAATGTCAACATATCTGCATTACAAAAATATCTTGGTCTACTTTTGTAGTTGGCATTAATTTAGCTAACAACATTGACCTATATGGATGCATAATTTTAAAAGAAAAGACCATTATGGATTATACACTTAAAACATACCAAGCAATTAAGTGAAACACTCTAAATTTATTCAACCATGCTAGAATTATAAAAACTATGAGACTTACTTAAGTGAAAATTTTTAAACTTATTAGATGAAAGGGTAACATTTTTAAAACGTATCGGACTTAAGTAAAATTTTCTATACTCACTTGACCAAAAAGGAACTTACCTCAAACATAGTAACCCAAAAGAGTAATTCAACCCAAGTATTATTTTGATCACACGTGTTTATAAAATTTTATTTTCATCTTATATGTTTTTTAAAAGTTTTATTATGTCCTTTTAAAATATTTTTAAGGCTTAACTATGAAATTAACTATCAAATATTCAAAATTAGAATCAGTGGTAGAATAAATTTCGTTAGGATTTGGGGGTTATTGTTGATGGAGGAGGATGATGATGATGATGAAGGATAATGATGGTGGTTCTATTGTATGATTAGTATGAATCTCCTGAAAAGTATTTTGTTAGGACTAGGTCCCTTGAATTATTTTACCATTTAAAATATATAAGTCGTTACTTCTTAAATATTAGAAGTAGTGAAAAAAATTATGGCTGACATGACATTAAAAATATATTTTATTAAGACAAATTACACGTGTTAGTATTGAAGTAGCTAATCATTTACTAGTTTGACGCTTAAAGGATGGAAATTAATGTTAGATGTATAATTCTAACCAAAAAAATATTTTAGGATCATCATCCTAACAAAATTTATTCCTAGGAATAAACCTGATTTTAAAATATTTAAGGAGTTAATTTTATAGTTAAGTCTATTTTTAATAACATTACACTTACCGCATTGAATAAACAATGCTAATTTAACTAAAAAGAAAACTAAAATGAAACACTTTAAACATAGTTATATAGAGGATGAAAATTATTTTTTAAAAATATATATGACTAAAATGAAATTTGATTCATAGAGGATCAAATTTGTATTTTAAGTCTATTTCAAAGTATACATTATGCTAATTTGTTACATATTGTATCAAACAATTTTGAATTTATATATGATCTTACAAATATAATTTATACAATATCAACTTTGAGAAATTTGAGAAATATTAAATAAATAAATAAATAAATAAATAAATAAATATTAGTATAATTTTAGTATTGTTTGGTTTTAGGTTAATAAAATTATTTTTAAAATTAACATGATTTTATAAATTTTTTAAAAGAACATGATTATTATTTGAATAATAAATTATAAAACTATTTTTTAGAGAAATTGGAGAAATATTTAATGACCCATGTGAGAATCCAGAGAAGAGGAAATCAATTTTTGTTAAAGAAAGGTTCCTAGGAGCAGCTCCAAAAATGGATTGTGTCAAAAATTTCAAACTTGCGAATTTCATGGTTTGAACACACCTTGCTAAGGTGAAACGTGGTTTCAGGAGATTTTTTATATTTAAAAGTCTTCTAACTCAGTTTTGTGAATCTCAATACATATTAAATATATCGTTTCTTATGTACATAAATATGTTTCACGTTGTAATTTTGATACTTATAAACTAAGGTTTGTTTGTTTCGAGGTAAAAGTGGGAGATAAAAAAAATTTATTTGTTCGAATGGAAAATAAAGGAAATAAATGAAGAAAATAAGTGCATCGTAACTTAATTCTCAATAGAATGAAATGAAGTGAGATTTTTTCTAATAAATGTTAATAATTTTATAAAATTATTGAAAATTAATTATAAAATTTAAAAATAAACTTTCATGTATTAAAATACATTATAATAAAAAATGAATTTTTATACACAAAATTTTATTTATTTATTATATAATTAACTTATTCACATCCATGTTTTTCATTCATTCAAATAAAAGAATTATTATTTTTCATTTATTTTATTTGTTTCTCTTCACTCAAACAATATACTTTTCCATTTTATTTGTATCATATATTTTTTTCCCTTTCCTTATTTTTACATCTCAACATTCAAATTGATCTTAAACAATGTGAGAGTTTTCAGATACTGATTTTACTTTTTACTTTTTATCACATTTTGTATCATATATATATATATATATATATATATATATATATATATATATATATATATATATATATCTTCTTCCTTTCCTTTCTTTTCTTCACACTTGAGATGAAAGACAAAATATGAACATAATAAAAGGAGTAGATGATAAGTATAAAAATTGAGATATATTATAAAACAAAGGTTTTAAAAAATGAGATATGAACAGAAGAGAGAATATTTTGCTGGGTCACTGTGAAGTAGAATTCTTGCACTCAACCGTTGCAGTGGATTCCAACCCAGTTGAGGGGACCATCAAACTATGCTTTTATTTTCTATTCTATGGATAACACTTTGTACCAAAACTTAATATACTATCTTTGAATATTTACGAGTCACAAAAACGAATCAAGCATAGTGTTCACAAGCAGCGTCTTAAACACATAAAAACTTTTAAAAAAATTACTTTAAAAAAATTAAGATTGCATTTTACTCAGTAATGTATCACTTGAATTAAAAAAAAAATCTCAAGATTATATTTATACAACGACAAAAAAAGAAAGATATGAAATCTTTAATCTAGACATAAAATGACATGGATCTAACTGAATTCATCTAAAATAAAGAGAGAATTGTAATCCCCCTCATTCTTGCCTAAAATTAGGGAAATAAAGGATGTTATGGGCCCTTTCAATCTAGGGGGACACATATTAATGTCGACTAGTTGAATTGTCTAGATGACCAGTTCAAGTTAATTTTTTATTATTACTAATTCAAACACAATTCGATCCTTAATTTAATTAGATCAGTATCTTCACCAATTTAATCATTAGTTTGGTTTGGAATCAAATGTGATAATAAAAAAGATTGCCACCAATAATTTATTTAATTGGTTAAGAGCTTAAACTTTATGTGTTGAAAGAGGAAAATAAAGTAAAAATTGACTGTAAATAAAAAATGAAAAATAATGAGTTGAAATTTTATGTTTCAATGGATTATAATATAATAGGTTGGAGAACAATAAACTAATCTTTATTTCTTCAAATAAGGAAAATAATTTTGAAAAGATAATTTTTTTAACATTACTCCTTCTCCTTCAAGAGATACGGTCCTTACTCTCTATCTCTGCCTCCTCTTTTCTTAGTATATATTTATTTTTTATTTTATTCAAGGAAAATTTTATTTAAAAATATAAATTACTCTCCTAAATTCCAAATTGGTTAATAAAGTTAGAAATCCCATTTTAAAGTTGAAGTAATTCTACATCCTATTATCTTCTTATTATAACCTTATTTATTTAATACGAGTATTAAATATTTTTCAATACTTAAATGATTGAATGCATTTACTCTACCGGTTAATGCAAATAAAGAAAATGCTTATAAGTATTCCGGTAACATTTATTAAGAAGTAAAAGAGAATAAAATAAAAGGACATATCATAGGCACATTTTTATTACATTTATCAATACAGTTTTACTATTTATTTATTAATTAATTTTTCATTGATATATTTAAAACAGTCATTAACATAATTTATAAAATATATAACAAAAATATAACATTAAAGAATAAGAAGAAAAATTAACGTAAAGAATATAAATAGTTATATGTTTGCTTTAATTTTTAATTAATTTTTACAAAATAATAATTCAAAACCTTATTTTCTTTCTTTTAAAGGAAACAAACTCAATGGTAACAACCTACCCTAAATCACTTGGTAAATAACTTGATTTATGAATAAATTGATATTTATGTCCTTAAGTTAGATGTGACTTTACACTTTAATTCCCCATGCAAGCATAATGCAAATACATCCTTGCCCCACCCCCCCCCCCCCAAAAAAAAATGTTTTTCAGGTAGCTCCTAACCGTTAATTCATTCTCAAACAGGTTTAATTTGCCTACATATAGCGTTAAATGATAAAAAAAGATGTACATATGGAATAAAACGATAATGTTTTAGGGTCCTTTAACTTAAGTGTTAAAAATCACCATTACTAGTGGTTATAACCATTAGTAAAATAATACAAATCAATAACAAAAAAACTCATCACCTCCACCAATCTCTAAGTCTCAACTACAAAAAAACGTGAAAAAACATCAATTTCTCCTTATTCACCACCACCAAACCTTAACCACAATCAAATCATTAACCTTACTCCCCCGCTCTCACTTTTACTAGCATCAACCTCTATCTTACCTTCGACAACCTTCCAAAGCCCTACCACCACAACCCATAAGCCTCCCTTATAACACTATGCCCATAACTTAACACCCCTTCAATCATCTTCATTCTCCACCATGAGCCAAACACAAAATAAAAAATCATGGCCACCCTTTAAACCCCAATTGCTACAACCAAAATATAGCCACAACAAGCATCATTCATGTTCATCGCGTAACAGTAATCCAATCTCATTAGAACTCTTGTTGTTGTGAACACGACTGAGGTGCCTCGGTGCCACCTCATCTCATTGAACCACTACAAGTCCTACCCCACAAAGAAAAAGCGGTGTTACAATTATGAATTCGTGAGATCATGTCGTTGATGTTGTAGGGAAAGTTGAAGGAGTGGAAATCAAACATGATCTTCCATAGGCAGCAAGTTCTGAGTCATTGTCTTTTCCTAAGTTTTCACCAAGCAATGCAACCATTGAGTAATGCCATTAGGAGTAGGGATGTCAATGGGGCGGGGCGGGTGCGGGTAGTATGTTACCGCTACCCGTATCCACGGGTTTTAGGCGAGTAGCGGGTATTCGCGGGTTTGGTAGCGAGTACCCACAGGTATTTCTGAATATTTATTATTTTTATAAAATAATAACAAAAAAGAAAATATGGTATAATGTACCAAACATAATATTATTTTAGTAAAATATAATTCAAATTAATATTGGATTATACATTATAACTTTATAAATTAAAAGTATTTTTATTGAAAAATATTAAATTTTGTTTATCTCACTATAAAATAATAAAAAATACTTAGATATTTAAATATATTTAATAAAAAATAAATATTAATAATTAAACGGGTACCCCTGGGGCGGGTAGTGTGATACCGCTACCCACCCGTTTAGTAAATATGCGGGTATCCATTACGGGTAACCCGCGGATTACCCGCGGGCATGAGTTTTTTTGCCATCCCTAATTAGGAGGTTGTTATTATGAAATTCTATTGCTTGTTGGTGTTAATAGGTTATAAAAATTGTATTTAAGTTCGAGGTTCAACAAATTCATAAGCATTTTAGTTGTGTAAAATGTGAAGAAGGGTTTGTGTTGGTGGGTAGTATGCACACTAAGTGTTTGAGAAAATGTCTAAAATAAAAAAAAATTAAAGATTTTATCTTCTCGTTTTGTTGTGTGTATTGTTGGTGATAGTAAATTTGATTTTAAGAAGTTAATTATAGTTTTTAACGGTGATCCGGTCTGGACACCGACCCCAATTATTGGACGTCATCTTGGCTATACTGGAAGGACAACTGGTATCACAGATCAATATTCATACTGTAAAGACATCATATTAGAAGTCCTTCCTTCACTGATCATCCGGGGTTGCACCTGAGATACCGGATATTTCATCCGCTCTCAACCTTCCGTCACGTATAACTGTTTGCCTCAGCGTCTCGATAAGATAAGTGGAGTCGTTACTTATCAAAATAGATACCCTGTATAGCGGAATATGTCTATATCATTCACTGAAAGGAGTAAGTACCATTACAGGCGTGATATACGGAAAAGGCGGATTATCCTCATTCCTGTGTCAGAATCGTACACTGATCATTTACCTACCCTCTGTCACACTCTGAATATTGAACAACTCTGATTGATACGCTACACACGGCATCAGAACTTCTGGGCCCACTTGCGCCCAACGATTCATTTTTCACGCTCAACTATAAATACCATATTCTCCAACGCATGCAAGGTTACGTTATTCCTACTCTTACTATAAGAATTGACCCTTGAGTTATAAAAACGCTTTAAAACAAGCTAAACGCATTTATACGCATAAATCTTTCGTTTTTAGGAATTTTTGAGCGCGGCCAGTGGTTATATGTCACAAATAATGTATGTTAGCTAGTGTCAAAATTTGATGGTCATTGGACTCCATATGAACAAGTTAGAGTGATTAGAAATTGAAAATATGGATTATTTTTTATGTAGAATGTTAGAAAATACATAAAACTACCCTATAGCCTAGATTTTGATGGGGAAGGAATTTGGGCATGAAACTTTGCCACATTATGGATGATAGAGTAGGTGTGTTATGTATGAAATTTCATGAAATTTGGAGTTAATTAGCCTAGTGAAATGACGAGCCAAAGTTGCTAAAAACAAGGCACAAAAAGCTGCTGGAACAGCTACTGTCGAGTCACCAGGCATACCTACGCTGGCCTGGGAGTTGGCATGTTGGTTGGTTAGCCACTGGGCGTGGGTACGCTGGTCACTGGGCGTAACCACGCTGGCTGGTCTACTGACAGCTTTTGGATTTTTTTTGTTTTTCTTGATTTCCTTGCTGTTTTTAGTCCGTTTAGGTATCTTAATGACATTTTTAGCCTTCATCTTCTTCATAACAATTGTAGGTATTTAAGTTACGAATCTTTACAAATCAGATTCATCTTGATTGGAGTTGTGTAACTCCGATTTGACTCAAATTACCGAGTGGTACGCAAGGAGTCGGCGTGCTGAAAAATTTTCTTTGGGCCATTTTGGAGCCCCAAACTCTAGGATATGTTATGAGGGACCCATTGAGTCATATAGGGACATCCTAGGATGGGTGTGAATATTTTAAAAAATCCCATATTTTATTTATTTATTTATTTATTATTAAATTAAGGTTTGGATGTTTTATATAATACCGAATACCTACTGTACCAGTGTATAAATATTGAAATCATCAACTTTTGTGGCTGGTTCCCACACCGGATTCCATACCCCGGTTCAGACCAATTCAAATGGTTTTTAAAAATTCTCACTAAATATTTAATAACTTTTGTCTATCTCATGTTACTTAACGTTACACGTAAGTAAAATCAACTTTTCTTAAAAAATTACCTATTATTAGCCGATTAAAAAATATTTTTAATGGTTAACAATGTATTTACATTATTTTTATGTTAGATGACTAAAGTTTAAAATCACATTGGATTCAGGAGTGCAAGCATGAGTTTACTCTTTAATTTATTAAACATGGTATTAGGTTTAAATCTCTTTCCCGAGTGTGGAGGTAAGGAGATGTTGTAAATTAGATTAGTCAAAGGGCTATATTATATTATACAGTAACTTTATACTAATTTTAAATGTAAGAAAAATTCAACTGGAATCATAGTTCTTTTCACATCACACGGTTATAGAAATCAGCAATTGCCATATAAATTTATGGAAATATGTTGATGTCCATGTGAAGAAAAGGAATATCCCATCTTAATGATTTGAATCACCTTCATTAAAAATTTCAAATTGGTTCCTGTATGAACGATTTTGCGCCACCACATACCTAAAGATTCTTATATCATACATTGGTTTTTTTAATCAACATAATTATATGCCTACATTAATTTTTCGCATCTGTTTTATGCAACTTTAAATATATTTTTAATGAATGGATTATAGTATTTAAAGTATGTTTGGTTTGCAATTGAGAAAACGAACTTATGAAAATGCAAAAATCTAAAAGTTAATATTGATATTTCATACTGTTCAAAACAGTCAAATATAAATTAAACTAAATGTTACTTTTTCTATTTTCCAAACTCGGCTCTGTTACACCAAACATGCTCTTAATCACCCTTATCGTAGTAAAATATGAACCAAGCAAGATGTTTGTTAGCGTATTTTTACTAAAATTGCTCTTGATTATTTTAATTGACATGAAAATCTATAGTCTTCTCACTATGTATAGATAGAGACACACATATGCAGATGGGAAGGAATTTGGAAAAGCTTGAACCAAATTTTTAGAAAGCTAACAATTAATTTGGAAAATATAATTTATTTATAAATAATTTTTATAAAAAGTGATTATTAATTTTATTATAACTATAAAAAAACGTTTTTGAGGTAAGTTGATTTCTTAATATTAACTTGTCTGATATTAATAATTTCGAAGGCCTTTTTATCTACTAAATAAAGAGAGAAGCTTTTTTAATTTAGTTGATTAGGAAGAGTGTGTTATTGTAAATTCTGGATCCTATCTTCTATCCATCTCTACAAATTAAAAAAGAACATTGTGATTATGGAATTGAAAATAAAAATAATTTAAAATAATTTGTAATACAGTTTCTTTGATTTCTAAGATAGATTCAACATTATTTTCATTTTATATTTTTGACTCATTAAATAATATCCTTAAAAAACAATAACACGGACCCTAACTAAAACATTCTAAATTTATAAACATAATTATTAAACTGATATAAACGGAGCCAGAATTCAAGTTATATACAACAATTAACCAAATATTATATTATTACCCAGACATAATGCATGTTTGGTACAACTAATAGAATTAAAAATTATCCGAACGCTAAAAAAATTGAAAGTTAAAAGTTGGAATAAGTTAATTAATTATATTAAAAATATTTGGTAAAAATAATTGTTTTAGTATGTAGCTGATAAATATAAAAGAACATATATATTTAATTATTTAGATATAATAACTTGTAATTTTTTTAACACATAACCCGTAACTTTTTTAAGATATTTTAATTAATTTAAAATTAAATAAAAAATTTTAAGTTTTTTGTTTCTTTATAATTTTACCTTTTATCTATAATAAAAAATTGTTTATTAAAATGTAACATGATACACCATTAGTAAAAATAAAAAATGCTATAAATTTTAAGTTTTTTAAAATAAGTAAATATTTCACTCTTTTAAAAAACAAAATCAAGGGGAAGAAGGGATGAGAATAAACAACTTCATAGGTTTAACAAAATTTACTTCTTTTAAAAAAATAAATGATGATATTAGGAATTATATATTAAAATTATGAAGCAGTAATAAAGTAAAAATGGATTTCAACTAGTACTTGAAATTTAAAGACGTGTTTGGATTTCAGTATTTTATGTACAATTTTTTTAAAAAAAAACACGGTGACAATTTTATAAGTAAAATTGAAAAAAAGAGATGGAAACAAAAATCACAAACCTAAAAACACTACTTTAAATAGTGTTTTAAAAACCGTTACTAACTAGCCGAAAACATTATCCATATAAACACTTCTATTTTACTCAAAGTGATACTTCAACTCCTAATCTTAGCTTAAATTTCTTATTAATTAAAACATACACATAATGCACTGTTATATATATATATATATATATATAAAATATGAACATATTCTCTTTGTACAATGTATCCATTAGTTTAATTTGTTGGTTAAAATATTAAATTATATACAACATAATTTATATCAACTCCACTCTTAAATTAATTGAATATAATATCTAGTATTAAAATATTCAACCACCTAAATATGTCAACTACCCATACTTTATTGCGAACCTTCCGATGCTTGCGAACAAACTTACTATAAAAACTATCAACTACCCTATCAAACCTTACTATTCATGCAAATTACATCCTCATTACTATTAGAAGAAGGGAAAGAATGAATTCTAGCTACTAGTTGTCAGAAGGAAATATCGAGACTAGAGTTTAAACTCTACTTACAACATTTTGTGTACCATGATAACATTTGAGACGATAAAGGACAATGTTCCTCACAAATTTAGAGGGCCTATGATACCCCATTTTTCCTTCATTATAGACACGAATAAAGGAGAATTAAAATCCCTTAATCTTAACAAGATATGGTTATAGTCACATTACTTTGGACTGGGATAACTTTTTTTCGTTGTATAAATGTGACATAGAAACATCCTTTTATCTTAAATGAAACTGTTGTTAAGTAATTACAACCCTAATTTCATAAAAGAACTTTTTAAGTTTTGTGTGTTAAACTCTCAATTGTGAACGGACAATAATTTTTTTTCCCATCGAATAACAGAGGAGAAGAAAAGTCGACATTAAAGTTTAAAATGTACTTGCAATATTTTGTATCAATGCTAAACACCATGATGACTGATGACCTTTGGATGACAAAGGACAGTATTCCTTAATTACATATAGAATGAAAAAATTGCAAATTTACGTAGAAGTTTACCAAGTTTTTCTGGAAATGTTTCTCGTATATCATGATAATCTTCTATAGGCCTTTAATTTTAAGACAAAAACTGCCAAAGATAATTAATCAATGAAAATAAAATTATCATATCTTCTGTGTTAATTACGCATGCGTATATATAATAACTGTGACGTTTTTGTTGCGTGTATAAATAAATAATTAATTGAGTGTTGACGCGCGTACATAAAAAAAGGCTTAGATGTTCGGATATATCTAAAGATATATATACATCTTGCATATAAATGCAAGTTCTTCTCATATATATGCATATAAAATTTAAGCAAACGAAGTGAAATGAAAACCATGATGATGTATGGTTGAACATCTTATCTCTTAGGATTCAATCTTCAAATTTTGCAAATAGAAAACACTCTAAGGTGAATCTTAAAGTTTCATACGCGGAGTATAGATGGAGCTTAAAACACATGTAAGGCGGTGAATGTTTGGTTAATTTATTAACAATAATTAATATTTTATAACCGAACCGGTTGTTGAACTACTAAAAATATTAATTTAAATAAATTATAATAAAATTAAGATTAAACTGTAATTGAATTAATAATATTAAAAAATGATGATTTAACAGATTCAATTAGTCGAACGGTAAGAATATTAGATATGAACGTATAGCAGCCCACATTGGGGGAAATAAACAATGAAATTAAGTAAAAACACACGTTCCCTTTTGATGCTTCCTTCTCTCATCGCTTATGTTATTTAATTACCTCGCCACCCAAGTCTCCCCGATTTCTATATATTATAACTTCATAACTATGCATAGGTATTGTCTTAGCTACTCTACTCTTGCTCCTTATTCCCAACATTAATATTAATAATGCATCTAATTTCCTCTCTCTCTCTCTCTGTATATATATACAGACACACACACCACACATATTACCATTGCTGGCACTCTTTTCATTCACATTAATTCACTCATTCCTATATATTCTCTCTGTTCACTCTTACCTACATGGCTATGGAATCCCTGCATTATTGTCCTTCTCCTTCATCCTACTTAACCAGGTAAGTAATTATATCTATATATGAGGCAACGTTGCGTTTAAAAATACTAATGAATGAATGAATGAATGAAGGTGGTGGTCGAATGAGACAGTGGCGGTGGTAACGGGAGGGAACCGAGGCATAGGTTTTGCATTGGTGAAGCGTCTTGCGGAATTTGGACTCAATGTGGTGCTAACCGCCAGAGACAAACAAAAAGGAGAGGCTGCGCTGGAGACTCTGAAAGCACAAGGCTTTACCGCAAATCTTCACTTTCTACTCCTTGATGTCTCTGATCCCCTTTCTATCTCCAACTTTGCTTCCTCCTTCCAAGCCAAATTTGGACCCACCTTGGATATTCTTGTACGGTTAATTCGCATCCACCAATTTAATTATAAGATTGTATATATATTTGTTGATTTCTCAAAGTCTATGATATGATATCAGGTGAACAATGCGGGGGTATCGTACAATGATTTGGACGAGAACTCAGTGGAGCACGCCGAAAGCGTCATAAACACCAACTTCTATGGTCCCAAGTTGCTCATTCAAGCTCTCCTCCCTCTCTTTCGCTCCTCTTCTTCTTCAATCACTCGTATTCTCAACGTTAGCTCAAGACTCGGCACTCTAAATGTACGTGTATTAATCTCGATCTCGAATATAAACAACTAATAATTCATTCATTTTGTAAAACAAGTTAAAATGATTGTGTGCAGAAGGTGAGAAACGCGGGGATAAGAGGAGTTTTGGAGCGTGAGGAGTTGTCGGAGGAAGACATAGAGGGAGTGGTGGGGAAGTTCCTTAGAGACGTGAAGAATGGGACGTGGAAGAGGCAAGGTTGGCCATCATATTGGACGGAATATGCAGTCTCAAAGCTGGCTCTGAATGCATACTCAAGGGTGTTGGCAAAGAGATATTCGTGCAAGGGAAGTGAATTGAATTTGAGTGTGAACTGTTATTGCCCTGGTTTCACTCAAACCTCCATGACCAAGGGCAAGGGCACCCACACCGCCGACCATGCCGCCTCCCTTGCCGCCACCCTTGCCTTGCTTCCGCCACACCTCTTGCCCACCGGAAAGTTCTTCCTGCTTCCTAACAACAACACCAACTTCCTTAATCCTATTTCTAAACTATGATCCACACCTCACTGTTTACCACTGCAGCTCCCTTTTTGTTAGAGGATCCACCAAATTAATGATGTGGATATATCTTACTTTTTGTTTATTTTGGTTTTTATTTTTCAAAAATAACTGTGCAAACGAAACATATTTAGTGAAAGACGTGTTAATTAAATTTTAACTTATTTTTAAAGAAATTAAGCATGGCCCACATTTTAAATAATTAGAAATGGAATTTTCACAAAACTCGGTTTGGATTTACTAGGTTATACACAAGAAAAAAAATCATTTTTTTTTTTACTTTAACTATGTGACATATCAAGTCAGGAGCTAAATTCTTATATATATATATATATAGATAGTTCGTACTTATATTTCTCGTAAGACAAATGAATAGAAATTTAAAGTTACAAACAATCATACCCACCTAGACATTTTTTATTTATATATATTCATGCTAAATCCCAATTTCTCGAGAAATCAAATATTATAGCGGGACATTTAGGAAGAATTGAGGACCATACCACTACAAGCACCAAAATAACAAGTACGCTTAGATATTGCTTGGCATGTTACAATAACTAAATATAACTTACAAGAATCAAAGATGAAATAGTCTTTGGCGGCAATTGAAAAATATAACACATCTATGCTTCAAGCTTCATTTTCTAAACATTCTTCACTTTTAATTAATACAATCATAAAGTGACTTTCTGGTAGAATATTTCTTGAGACAAAAATTTGCACTATATATATATTCACTCTAAATGTATAAAGTATTAAACCCTATAAAATTATTTTAGGAAAATAAAATTTATTTATTAAAATGTCATTTGAATTACAAAGGGGGTTCTGAGACCTTATTTATATACCAAGAGAAGGGGCTTGATTTCAGCTTAATATCTATTAGATAATGATAATTTCTTAAGATGAGAAGTAGGCATAACTTCCTAATAAATGGGATATAAGGGATCTTTCCCGATTTGAGAAGGAATAATAGCCTTCTAGTCATGAGCTCTTGGCTAATAGGCGAGCCGAGTAACTATATATCGAATACTTGTCTATCGAGTGAATGTATACCGAATGGAAGTATGTTGAGCGATTGTGGTCATATACCAAGTAATTTCGTGTCAAAATTGAGGGGAAGTCATTTTGTTCGTCTATCAACATTAGTGGGTATTCATAACGTTTTCTGAGGGAAGGTTAGGAAATGCATGTGTCTAATTGTGGGTCGTCGTCGTTTCATTTTCAAGGTAATGTCTAAACGAGACAGTTTCTGTAATGATGGGTGTTTTGTATCCCTATGACCTTGAATGCGCCTCTCAGGGTTATGTGTGTCGTTTCAGGTATGGGAGAGCTTCTTGCCACGTGTCAAGGGCAGTTGCTCTTGCGAGGTCATCGTGGCTATGAAATAGGTGATGTCTTTCTTAACCATTGGATCTCTGTTTGGGTTTTACATTCCTCTTGCGTATTTATAGCCTAAACCTTTTTCATTTTCTACATTTTATTACTTATGCGAACTCTTTCTCTGGAATTCTTTACTTATAACATCTTCCTTCGTGCTTTTTGCTTTTGTTGTAGTCTTTGCTTGGCTATTAGGTCTTCCCTTCTCTTTATCTCTCTTTTCATCTTCTTGAACTTTGTAGGTTGTTTTCTTCCTGTTTGAAGGTCATTCATTTCTTCCCTTTTTTCCTCTGCATTTTGTGTTGTTAGGTTGTAGTGTGTTTTTGTCTTTTTGTTTCCTACGTGTTCTCGTGTAGAAATGGCTTCTTCTTCTAATGCCTTTTATTGGGTTAAGGATGAGGTTTTGGCTTTCCCATCCTTTATTCGAGATAAGGATTCTATTGCTAGGTTATGCATAAGGGGATCTTTAACGGGTCAGTGTTAGCTCCCAATATCGATCGAATTAATGTATAGGTTACTCAGGGGATGAGAGAGTTTGTCATGCGAGGACAAACCTAAGAGAGTTGGATTACATATGTGTGTAGACCTTCTTCTCTCGTCCTTATCTGTCTCTTACTTTTTCTAATTTTGAAAGAGGGGTTATGAATGCTCTCGTCATTGCTCTAACTCAGCTTCATTTAAATAAGTGGGCTTCTGTGAAGGTCTTCAAGGTCCTTTATGAGTTTTTGGGGCGTGTTCCCTTAGTATCTGTTTTCTTTTTCTTTTTTCAAGTTAAGATTTTTAAGGTAGGAGCTCCCGTGGGGTAGGTCTCCCTAAGTGATTTTTATCTAATAGAGACATTCGATCAGTCTTATAAAAGTTTTTAAGGGGTCTTTTTTCAAAGTCCGGTTGAGTTCAGATGTGGTGGGGGGTAGACTTTCTTCACTATCTGAATAGACAGCCTTCTTTTCCTTTGTACTAGACTTGAGCACCTATCTAGTACCAAGTGAATTGGGATGGCTTGTCCCGTGCTAAGAGCAGTGGCATAAATTTTTGGGGAAAGAGGTGGGGCACTATTTTAGTTCCTAGGCGTTGATTTCGTTGTCTACCGACCCAGGTTCCTTGGACACCTGAATGTGTAAGAATAGTTTTTCTTAGGTCTCTTGTCTTCCTATTACTTGGTTTCTTGGGTGTTGATCTTTGTTTTTGTTTATGTCTTTTCAAGCAATATGGCTCCCCAGAAGATATCTTCTTATGACTTGAAGAAGGCCTACCAAGCCAGAAAGGGAGGTTCGGCTAAAGGCAAGTTCTTTGCTGCTACTGTTCAATTGTGGGATGTCACATATAAAGTACCAAACCCTAAAGAATTATTCTAGGAAAATAGTTTATTTCTCAAAATGTCACTCGAATCATAAATACGGCTCTAAGATTTTATTTATATATCAAAAGAAGGGTCTTGATTTTAAACCAATATCTATTAGATAATATTAATTTCCTGAGATGGGATAGTAGAGATAACTTCCTAAAATAAAGAAGGTATAAGACATCTTACTCGATTCAGGAGTGAATAATATATGTTTAAGGTTTAAACTTTTGTTCCTTAAGTTACCGAATAGTGGATATTGATAAGAAGTATAAGTGTTATTTGAGTTGGTTCTGGGGTTCAATTTTAATTGAATTGCATTAAAATATATAGTCTTTTACCATTACAATTTTTATACTAGTTATGATTTCTGATTTGGTTTGATTTAATTATGTAATTTTACAAAATTCGATTATGTTGTTAAGTACCCTACATTAGAGTAGGATTGTTTGATGATGGGGGATACGTGCGGGTTCGGTCTCAAAATTAGAACACCAAAACTAGAATAAACCAAATGTTATTTACCAATTTATTAGGAGTTGGGTTTAATGGATTACAGACTGATGCATGTATCCACACAACATAAGTTTGTTCTTAATTGGTGCATATCTTCCCCTGGCATGCAAAAAAGGGTTAGACGGTGACCCCTTGGCCCCATCTCTCTTTCTTGTGGTGACCATCTTCCCTTGGCATGCTAAAAAGGGTCAGACAACGAGATAAGACGCAGAAAGAGAGTTTTTTTTTTTGTGGGATATGTTGCATGTGGTCATATCTGCAGTTCACAGATGACACTCTTCTATTTGGAAAAGTCTCAACGAGAAATGTCAAGACATTGAAATGTATCCCAAGATATTTTGAATTTGTATGTGTGGTCTTAGAAACAATGTCCATAAAAGTAAAGTATTAGAGACTTCAGTTTCTATATCTGACATTAATGGGTATGCAATGTCATTCAAATCCCCTTTTTGTTTACCTTGGATTGGTGCCGTGCCAACATGAGAAGACCCTATACTTGGGACCCTGTGTAAAAAAATTGGAGCACAAGTTGTCCCTAAGCAAATACATCTCTGGCCGTCAATTATGTTTGGCCTCAGAATGTGTGACTAACAAAATTATTAGCTTACAAAGAAACTTTTTGTGGGAAGGTAGTGAAAATAAAAGGAGAATTGCGTGGGTGGATTGGAGTTCAGTCTGCAAAATGGTGGCCTAGGCATAAAAAATATTGAGAGTTTCAATTTAACTCTTTTTGGGATATGGAAGTGGAAAATTATAAATGAAAAACAATCTTTACTATATGCTGCTGGTATTGTATTTATTGCAATTGACTTATTGCTATCTATCGGTTGGTATTGTAATTGTACATTGCATGAATGACACCGTTGTTGGAAGAGGCATGATTTTCTGTATGGTCACAAGACCCTTCATGCGCATAGTACCCTTCTTACTTACATAATAAATATAGTATAGGAAATATATGATAAAACAAATAAATAAGATATGCTATGAAAAAGGATGAAATAAATTAGTATTTAATATACATTAAAATAAAATACGAGGATAGAAATAATAATAATAATAATAATAATAATAATAATAATAATAATAATAATAATAATAATAATAATAGAAGAGTTATACGAGATTTACTCTATATATTTATCATCGAGTTTAGTAAAACTTTATTCACATCTTGAATATTCATATTCGTTGAAATTATCTCAATAATATAATTTTTTCATTTTCATTTATAAAGTTTGAATCTGACACTTTATTTGAGGATATCAATCATATACCACTTAAGTTAACCACTCATTAATTAGAGTGTCTGCAGATTGAATTAGATCAGTTTTGGAGTAAAAATCATTTGATTTGATCATAAAATTACATTGCGGATTGGATTGGTTGGAATAATTTTTTGAATTCAATTTGATTTGATCCGATCTAATTAAATGTTGTTTAGATTGGATTGGAAAATTTAATTTTTGTTTTTATTTTTTATTTAATTAGAAAGTAATAAATAAATTTTGTTTTACTAGTGACATTAGTGTTAATACGAAAATAATAAAGATGCGAGACATAAAATTAAGTTTAAATTGATGTTAAAAATGATAAACTTGATACATTAAAATATTAAGACATGTGTCTCATGAGAAATAATAAAAAGATATAACTTTACAAGTAATTTTAAAAATGATTAGGTAATGAAATCTTATGAATATATGATTGCATAATATGACTATGACAAGTTTATTTTATAAATAAAATTATATGTAAAATAAAAGTTTGGGTCGGACTAGATTGAATTGGTTCGAAACATAGATCCCAAGTTAAATCCAATCTGACTCAATAAAAAATTTTAGTTTTCGTTTAGTTTGATTTTTGGTTTATTTGGATGTTGATTTATCTGGATTAGTTTTGCTTGCGTTAAATCAATTTTCAAACACTTAGTAACATTGAGGCAATTTATAAATAATAAAATTTATGACTATATTATATTTTAAGAAAAACATATCAACTTGTTATTATCATCTATTGAATTAATATTAAGATAAGTTTGGGTGTAGAATTGAAATAGGCAGGTCCCTAAACTTGTCTCGTCTCGATCAAAGATGAGACAAAAATTCATTTATTCTTATCAAAATAAAATTTACTCTTCAAAATTCAAATAGGATGAATAATTCTCTTTGCATTTACCACTCTATATATAGATTAACCTATCATTGTAATATTAATAATCCAAAATTGTCTAATATCTTTAGACTTTCATTTTAAGATACTCTCTCCATTTTTGATATTCGATTTATTTTAAAATATTTAAATCTTTTTAAAATTTTAAGATAAAATTAAATGTTTATTTTCTTAGCATATCCTTGTATTTAGTTTAAAACAAGAAAGCATTAATTAAGGGTCAAGTATGTTAAATATAGAAAGAAAAATAATACATATAAAAAAGATAAAAAGACATATTAATTATATTTAAAAATTAATTTTAAAAACAGATAAAAGAAATGAATTGTGTAATTCTTTGACATGAAAATGGCATAAAGCAACAATCAAGTACCTATAGATATTACATTATGATATTCAATAATCTTTTTATTATGTAGAAACATATACTTGACTTTTGAGCTATACATGTTTTATTTTTATAATGATGCTTTTATTTCTACCGTTTGATATTTATGACATATTTATGTGTGCGAGCCACTCGTGTTACCTAAAAAATTATCCTTCAATTTATAAAAAGATCGAATGTGTAAAATATGTCACACTAATGTCAACCTGATTGTCATCATGTATATTTTTTTTGTGCAAAGACCAAAGAGCAATAGTTATTATTAATAAGTAAAACTTTGTGCAGGAAAATTGCAATACTTTAAAAAAAAACTTGATTTTTTATGCCAATCAAACTATTCATGCTAACTGTATAATTGAATAGAGATTGTTAATACTACCTCAGTTAATTAAGTTAGAGTGTTTGAATTGTTAGTCTCTGACATGTATTTAATTTACACTAAAACATAAAAAAGGGAACATGTATATACACAAAATTATCTATAATTTGAAGCGTTATGACTTGTGAGCATTTTAGTCAATATGAAATCGTATACTTTGAAAAAGGGATGGAGAATCCATAATTTTTGGTTATATTATCCCTCAAGATTGATCTCAATCAACCTCCTTTTCTTTTCAAAGCAACGATGATGACAAATATATTTACTAAAACTAAGATCAGATGAATGTGCAACATGTGCTTCCAAATTTGAAATAGTTTATGATATATTGATTGATATTAGTTGCAGCAATTTTTGATTTGAAATTATAAGAAAATGATGAGTCTAACTCAATCTAAATATTAACTGAAAAGTTATAGGATGTTTAAAGTCTTATAAATTATATATTAACCATATTTCTAATCGATTTTAATATTTTAACAGAAATAGGTTATCTGTGTGACATGATAATACATGGACTTATGTGAATTGTTAAAAAATTTAATAGTTGAATTTCATGATAAATATTATGGTCTAGAAATAGCAAAATACATCAAACCTATCGGGTCAGCCCATCAACAAAATAGAAGCGGAGTATCAAGGCAATTTAGTATTTTTATAAATTTTATAATTAACAAATCATAAAATTTGAATAGTATATTCACATGTTCATGTAATAAAATTTGAACATGTCTTGCTTTTAATTCCCATTATGGATGGTGTTAACAAGAAACTACCGGTATGAAAAGGTAATACTGTAATAACAAAAGCCAGCGGGCCAGCCCAAATGCAGCCCAACAACTACAGCAATCACTTGGGAATGGTTGCCTGGTCATTTTAATAATCGCCGCAGGAAATTAGGGTTTACCGGTCACTTGACCATCTATAAAATGCAAGGCTCCAGCAGCCACAGTCCCAACCCAACGCAGTGTGGCAGCGTCTTCAAAAATCAAAATTGGGTTAGGGTTTTCTTGACCAATTCTAAAATCTTCCTTTGAAGCGTTCATTTGAGTTTATTGTCTCTTCTCATTTTTCGATTCATAATATTACATTTGAAAGTGAAAGCCAATTAGCAGAGCAAGAGCGTCGATTATCAAATAAATGGCGCACCTTGCCTTGAAGGTTGGCAAAAACAATTACAATGGCGATTCTCCGTGCCTATCAAATTATTTTCGTTTTGATGATGGCCTCGAACAAGTCGCTACACCTGAAATCCTCATTTTGATTTTGCTCTAATTTACAAATATATTCTGTTCATAATCTTTTATTTTCTTTGACAATTGGTTTTTTCTTATTGAAACTTGAGAGTATTATTGAAAATTTGATGCCATGGATCCAATTATTGAAATTCTTACCGAACGGATCGGCGGATTGGTTTACTTGATCAATAGCGCTTCATTTGAGTTGATAAACCGATGTAGTAATCGAGGAGTCAATTTCTGGAAAAGAAGAGGTCTAGAATTGTGGAGTTATGCTTTATGAATTTACGTCATTTTAGATTTTAGATATAGGTATAATTTGTTTTTTATGATTAAAATACGTAAAAACAGATTAGAATAACGGTGAAGGAAGCTCGGAATTGAGCCGATAGTCATCTATAAAGCAGATTGGTGTTTCTGTACCAAGTTTGTGTCGGAAGATGACTAAATCAGTTTCCTTCGTTTCATTAAAACTCGTGAAATTCTCTTGTTTTCATGCAGTAATTTCGAGGGATACATGTTATTTTGTTGTGTCCTTATAAGCGCTGATGCTCTATTGCTATTCTGCTACATATATTCGGTTTGATGCGGTGTTGTACTCTCTGATTAGGTTAAATGAGCTAGCAAAAACCCTTGGCAGGTTTTCGAGCAGAAGCTAAGGAAACCTTCTAAGAGCCTAAAGTATAATAAACATATGTTCTAAGTGTTCTATTTTCCAATTGTTTGATGATAAGAAGAAATAAATCCGAAAATCATCTTTTCCAGGATTGCCAAGGAGGAAATCCACCTGCAATAGGTATCACAGAAAGGATTGTGAGGCAAGGTAATCAATTTTCTGTAGCAATAAAATCACTTAGATGACACGAAACATAAATAAATATGGAACAATAACGAGTAACCAGTCTGCAGGGCACTAAATTTTGCCCTTAGTTATTCAATGATGGAAGGTTTTGAAAAAATTCAATTGATTAAAGACACTTACCTCGTCAGAAATAATCTATATGCCACAGATGGATCTATCTATGTCACCATTTTTATTCGTTTTATTGAGTATATATAAAAAATGATAATAGTACTCTGAGTAAGGTTTGTGTAAAATCTGAAACATGTAATTTTATCGCTGTAATTTACCATATTTAAATGTCATTCTGCAATTTTTTTAAAAAAATATTTTTATATCTCGTATTGTAAGAGTTTAAAAAATGTTTATTATTTATTTTTAAAAAATTGTTTTTTATCTTTAATGAAGTATTTATTACTTATTTCTTTATTATAATTTTACTTTTTAAATAAATAAGGATGTGAAATAGAAAAGATAAAAATATAAGGTTTAAATTAAAAAATTATATAATAAAATTATATTTTTTAAGATTATTTAATAATATTTTTTAATACATGTGTTTTTTAAAATTATAACAGATAAAATAGACGAAAGAAATAAAATAAGCGTGGATTGTAAACACAATTAAATGCTTAGAAATCCAACTGTAGATTAATGCGAAATCCATATTGGTGGGGGAGAAATGTCAAGAAAATCTAGCTCTTATAACTTGGGTTTTAGGGATTTTTTTCATTTAAATAAAACTTTTTTGTTTAAATCATAACACCTAAAGACCAAATTTTGTTTGACATGTTTTTAAATTATGATACACTATGTTACAGGTCATGTTTCAGCTTTGAAACATGTGTACTTGGATGTATTTTAATTAGGGTAGTTCAATAATTGAACTCATCTGTCATTAATTGTCTGCTGCAAAACTCTTGTTAATTGCATCAACCAAACCCAAAATCAAATCAAGCCAAAACACAATGCACGACTTTTATGTTTTTTGTTACTTTTATTGATGGTACTGGGTGTAGGCGTGGTGGGAAGACAATTTTTTGTTGTTGATTGGAAAATGGTTGGTAATATATATTTTGGAACATACAAAACAATAAATATGTTTTTGTTATTGGTTGATGGAGTTATAGTTTGTTACCTTATTAATTTGTTAGTGTTGGATGAATTCATTTGGATTTTAATTTAGGTTACAAATGAGTTTTAATAGATGGACTTTATAATTATAACTAATGATTAACAATTCATTTATTGATTGAGTATTTATGATTGTTTCGTTAAAAATTGAGTTTAAAATTATATTAACCGACTAATTCAACTATAATTATTTGATTTGTTTTTTTAACAAAACTGAATGGTACTAATTTTTGTTATATGAACAATTTGGCTCTTTTTTAAAATGGGAAATCGAACCATATCATGAGCATTCATAATTTTAATTATCAATACATTTAATTAAGGTGGTGTTTGGTATGGGGATTTTTAAACTTTCCTGAAAATGTTACTTAAAACATTTCCCTACTCATGTTTTGTATAAGATAAAAATTTTATTTTTCCATTTCAACAGGTGGATATCCTATGAATTCCCGTAAATAAAAAATTTTAGGACAAAACTGATTTTCTTTCCAAATATTCTTGAGTAAGTTTTTTTAATACCAAATATGAGAATGAGAGAAATTAAAAAGATCTTCAGCTAAATTTTTTTAATACTAAACATTGGAAATAAGTTATCTAGGAAACACATTCCCGGACACCACCTAAAAGGTAGAGTAAAAGATAACATGATTTTTTTTAGTGCGGTGCAGGACATATTTTAATAATTAAATGTATAAAGTTTTGTTTTTGAAAAATTAATACTACAAAACATTTTAAAAAATTAAAAAGTGGACCGTCTTTGCTAAAAGTTATGTTGGATCAGTATGTAAGGTTACATAAAGGCTAATATTATACATTATTTTCAATAAAAACTTTCCACTTTTCATTTTTAAAATGTGTTTGCATAATAGAAAAATTGAATAAAATATTATATCTATATGCGTAATGGATAATAAATATGCATGGAACTAGGCACTCCACTGTGTAGGGGTACTATTTCCTAATGGACTGGTCTTGCATGGGCTCACGTTCTGTAGCTAAGGTTCATATTCTAGATGGGCCTTTCCACAAAAAAAAATGGGCCTCAACTTTCCACATTTGCATCCCATAAGAGCAACTTTAGTGGTGTATTCTATCTTAGTTGTTTAGATAGATCCAACATTTTACACATCATATTTTTATTTTATTAAATGTAAGTAACTATTATCTCTAGTGGTGTATTCCAAAAGTGGTTTTAAAGAATTCCATATAATCCGTACATGTTTTATATTTTTTTAATTATCAATCTTTTTTAAGTGATAAAATTATCAAAATAGAACTCTTATAAAAAATTCACAGAAAGTATTATAATTAAAAAATAATATTTTATTTAAAATATCTAAACAAAATGATAAACAGAACTAAAATGAATATCTAATTATTTTTAAACAAAAAACAGTACCATTAAATTTAAAAGATCTAAAACATTTTTTAAAATAAAAAAATGGTACCAGTAAATTTTTAAAAAACTGATAACATTTATTTTTTAAAACGATAACATTAGTTTGTTTATAATGGTAACATTAATTTTTTAAAAATGGTAATATTGTTTTTAAAAAAAAATGGTAACATCAATTTTAAAAAATAATTATTTTTTAAAAAACGTTAACATTAATTTTTTTTTGTCAAAATGAACTTCAAAATTGGGGACTTCTATATCGTCCTCATCTATAGAATATTTAGAGGTAAGACTTGGCGGCTCAGCATGGATCTGACAAGATTGGTCCTTTGCTTTCTTTGCGATATAATTGATTTGGTGTGCTAGGACATTGGTCTTGACGAAGTCTGTAGCCATAACTTTGGGAAAGTTGGTTCAAGAATGTCCTTCTGATGCCATGGAAATTATTGTGTGTTGGAGAAAAGGGATAGATATATAAAAAGCTAAATTATCAGTATAGTAAAACTTGACACTCAAGCCAGACTCTATTAGGTTTTATATAAACAGGGGACATTGGTTTGGGTTCTGAGGATGAGTCAAAAGAGGGACATAGCTCGTTACATTTCGCATAGCGCTTTGACAAACGTGTAGGAAATGAAGCATTACAACCAATCACTACATGCCATGTGTCCCATTTGAATCCTTGCCTACCAAAAGGCACATCACACCAGTCCCAAGTACCCAACTCTAATTGAAAATGAAAAAGCAAACAGTTATGGATGACATTGGGTTATCCTAAGTCAAAACAACACATAGCTCATTGAAATAACTCCTACGTCGCTCCAACAGGCTGAGGGTAAATGATTTAGGCTTGATATCGACCTAGATGATATCAGCTTGAGGACAACGTCCACCGATGTGAGGCATCTCCCGATGAGCGGCTCACGACACCAGATTAACCTATGTGCTTATTCCTTGTGGTAGACCTTTCTGACCAGAGTCGATAATTACTAGAATCTAGAAGAGAATGAGGGATGTGCTGGGGCCATACCGGTCATATACCTATAAAGTATGTCAAGAATGTCTATGATCGTGTTAACTTTATCTGCCTTTTATGGAATTTGTACTAGCACACGTTACTTAGTATGTTCTCACCACCCAAATCTATAAATACCACACATTAATGTCTCATTAAGGTACATTCAGCAAGTATGCTTGAGCTCCAATGTTAGTGTATCTAGTAATGACTTAAGTGTTAAAGTATCTTTGTAGATGACACCATAATTTGCTCCTTATCACGAGATACTCATATGTTGATTGGATGGAATCTCGACAAGACTCTTTGTTCTCCAATGGACTACAAGAGATAATATCGAATCTCTACTAAACCGGTGTAACGGATAAATAAAAAGAGACTCATTTTTCATACCAAAAATTTTATCCTCGTACCGAACATATCAAAATGGTACTGATGTGTATGTATCTTATAATGATTCCAAAAATTCTAGATGCTTGTTTAATTAAACGACTGGATTTTTTACTCATAAATTAAGTTTTTAGGTTATCAATGAATTTATCTCATGAAAATAATGAACTCAATGTTATGTATATTGAAAATAGTAAATTTATTAAGGAAACACTTTTACCTCCTCGTATTATTATCCCTCATATTTAGCATAATACACTTTCAATTATTGTAAATTTTCTATTGCCATCCAATTCAATGGTTAATTCTAACGTAATAATCAAATCAAATGCACATATTGTGCATATGATTGTTGGCCTGGAAACTTCTTTGGGAAATTTGGCTATGAAAATTTTGTAGTAGAAGATCGGAAACAGAATTAAATACTTTTCTATACTCTATATAACATGACGGATTTGTGTGTTTGGATAGCAAAACTAATCCCTTAACTCCAAAGATTGAAATTAACTATAACCATGGAAACTAATTAAGAAATAATGAAGGAATGTTGTAAAATATCAATAGCACTGTGGCAATTTAAGTAGTTCATATCATTAAAATTTTAAATGGTTGCGATAGTGAACTTAGGAAACAAAAATTGATAATCGAACCTTTCATTAAAGACTCTTCCTTGAAATCAACCTTTGGTAATTAAATTACTTTCGTGAGGGACAAATCAAACATGAAGTTGAGAAGTAATTATTGTAGACGGAACAAAACAAGGCAAAGAAAGAAAACTAAGTCAAGTAAGTGTTGGTTACAAGGGAAGATTTTTAACTCTCTTTTAAGGTACGTTTGTTTTTAGGATAAGTGAATTATGGGTAAAATGTTATCATATTTGTTTATCAATTATTGTTTTTCAAGTAATAATTTATATTCTTTCTCATTTTTATGTTTGGTATAAGAAAAAGTTACTCCATAATATTGCTATGTTTTCAATAATGTCATTAACTAATATAATAGACACTATTTTAAACACAATTCTTTTGGTTATTTACAAATTGAAATTAATGTGAAATATTTATTTATTTATTATAAATATGTTTAAAGTAATGTTAGTATCTAAAATGATTACTTGATGTATAAACATAAAAAGAAAAGACATTCATTACTAAATAGGAATTTACATTGATAACAATAAAAAAACATGATACCAAAAATAAAAAACGGAATTACAAGGTCAAAATAAAAGAAAAAATAGGTGACCCTCATCGATGACAAAGCCGTCGATAATGAAAAGAGATGAGACGACAAAAAGAATAGAGATAAAGTAAGAGTGAAAACAAAAAGATTGAATGAAACTTACAATATAAATATTAAGTTAGGAGCAAATTTTCTTGTGTTTTTTACTTATTGAGAATAAGTGAATGAATCTTTACCCGCTTAAAACCTTAAATCTTTTATGTTTTACCTTTTTTATAATCCAACTTAGCATAGATTAATGCTTAATAATTTCTACTGAATACAAGTAAATTTTATTATCGATTAAAAAATCTTACCTCCTACTAAGTTATGTGTAAGTAAGGAAAATGACAAAGTGAAACCCAAGAACCAAAACCAAATTTAAAAAAATGAGCCTAGAAGAGTTTTTTTTTTATCAACAAAAAACAATATATTAAAAAAGGTATAATGGGTACCTTAACCCATATACAAAAAGAGAGAATAAAATAAATAAAAAATTACAATCCAGAAAGACATAAAAGAGGCTCTCTAAACCATTCAAAGTTCTTAAAGAATCCATTCATTCGAAACTTTAACCATAAACACGATCGATATTGAACCAGCTCTAACATATGGTCAACATTCACAAATCCTTCCATAAAAATGATAGCATTTCTAACCTCTCAAATAGTCCAAACAGTAGCAATAAAGTCTAGAAAGGTGGAGCATGAAGATCAATAAAGTCTGTACATAGGAGCACGTGAAGGAAGTCTAGGAGCAACATTAAAGGTTAGACAATCAACAATGACTCCGGTAGGTAAATGGTGACTCCTTGGGTTAACCCAACAACAAAAACATGAAAATGAGTAGCTGTAACTAAGTTGATAGCTTGACATAGCATACATCTATTCTTATGTATGAGAAACTAGGCAATGTGTTTCAATTTCTTTTGAAGTAGAAAATATAGCTACTTCAAAAAATTGCAATATGTTATAAAATGCAAATGAAAAACGTATTCATGCATTCATAAAGTATTAACTTGCTTTAATTATTGGTTGTAGGTTTTAAAAATTGTAGTTTTTAATACATATGGTATTTGAAGAAAATAAAAAAGAAAGAAAAAGTTTTGAACTTTTGTATACGAGAATGAGAAAGGTAAATGAATCAGGTTTTGATATCATATTAGAATATAATAAATCTAACTTACTCCAAAAATTAACCTATGAGTTAAGGGTTATTTCAATCTTTATAAGTTAAATAATAACCAAATCTTTAGTTGATATGAGACTTATCTTGATATTTTTAACGAGCGTCACATTATTAATTAAATAAACAAAAAGATATATTAAGATCCATATAATAAATATATTAATTTTTAATAAATATATTAATTAAAAAATAAAACAAAACCTTAAATTTTATCTATGTCTATTTGTTTTTTTTTAATATTTTCAGTATTTAAACAAAGGAATATAATAATAGGTTGATGATGATGGATTCTTGATGTTGATTGTCCTAAGATGATATAAGTACAAGGTTGTTCTTGAGAGCAACAAATCAAATGAAATTTGTTTCATAGTACCAGACAACATTAATTTGCTATATATTATATATAGAAACACAATGAAGTCAAGAGAAAAAAGTTGAATTAATGTGTAAACTACGTAGTGGTTGAGGTTTAAAGACATCTCAATTCGAGTGTTGAGTAGGGTAGGAGAGGTCACATGGACAAACAATCCTTGCTCCATAACGAACCAAGGATAGGGTCTTAGGGGTACTGTCCAACTGGTTTAAATTTAAATTCTTTTAAAGTTGGTTTCAATAGTTTAGAAAGATATTTTTATAATTAAAGGAAAAAAAACTTTCCTAGGATTCTAAAGAGATTTTTAAATTATTTTTATATTTATATCAACCACTAATAAATAATAAACATAGAATTGTTAACAAGCACTCATGAAGTTTTTCGGTCCACTTCTTTAGGATGGCCTGTGGTTCTTAGGTGATTTTTTTTAGAAGCACCAAGAATATATTATAACAACTGAAGACTTATGAACATTAAAATGACCAAGATTCAGCCAATTGAAGAACCCAAGTATAATGACTAAATTAGTTATATATTTATCTTAGTCAAACTTCATTGATATTTGCATGCTGCTTTTAATTTTGAATTTCGGGCTTTTATATAAATATGGTAACAAACCACTTATACACATATCCTAATCCCAGTAAAATTACATGTAGTTTTTTCCATAGCCTAACACTTGCGCGTGGTAATACCAATCTTTGTAGTAAAGCATATTTCAATTACACGATTGCATACTGAAAGGAAACAAAAACCTGTCGTCCCGATCAACTTTGCACACATTTGAACAAGCAAACTTAGAACTAAATTTTCTTATATCTTCAAAATTGCCAGAGAAAAACGTTTTCTTATACTTAGACATACTTCACTACCACAGAAAAGAGAAACAAAAAAATAGCATTTCTAATACTACAGCTGCCCCTAACTCCTTGAGCTCAACTAGCAAACCATGCAAGAACAACTGTTTCATCTTTCAGTGACATATAACATGGGGACCCAAAAAAGGGAAAATAAAAGGAAAATAATGACAAACTGAATTTTCAACTATTCAACTTTTCTTAGAATAGTATTGCTGAAAGGTTCATGATGCTCCTTGCTGCGTCTAGAGTAGTACTTTCCTGTCATGAATCCAACTGAAAGGAATTCTTGCTGTTTCCTTCACTCTTGCTTGAGCTCTCTCCTCCAACCTTCTGATCCTTGGTGGCAGCCCACAAACGTATTCCTGAGCCTTTCGTCCCTCGCCTGAGAGTCCAGTTAGGTCCCCCACCTTCCACCTTCCTACCAGAAATTCAAGTATATCAGCATAGTCCTTGGCAGTGTAGACCCCAATGCGCTGGGCAACAGCAGAATAGTTATCAAACAGGTTGTCATCCCGGCCATCATACATAAGGTGTGCTGGCATAGCGATTTTCTTCCTCATCATGTCCGCAAAAGCCATGACTGTTCCATCAGGATCGATCTCAAACAACTTTTCCACTATCTTTGTGTATGCTGTCTCATGGCGTTTCTCATCTGAAGCGATCAAACCACAGATCTGAGCCAACTTTATATCACCATGCTCCTTGGCAAGCCTGGCTGTGTTTCCATGGGATATGAAGGTTGCCCTCTCTTGAAATGAAGTGTAAATGAAACCCAGGTAGGGGCTGTTCTCAGTGCGAGGATCCTATCCAACAATTTCAATCAGTTGAAAAAGGTTAAACTATCGAATTGTGGTTAAACTAAAGTTCAAAATGTGACAAGTTCAGCAGCTATGAAGAATCAATTGGTGTGATGACTTCAAAGCAATGTAACAATCTATCATATAAAGTTAGATCTTAATTTAGTAATCTAGTCATGCATTTAAAGAAGATCCTTCAATAGTTCAAAGACATCCATGTGTATTGAGTTTTGCGGACAGTGACATATTAATGCATTAGTTAACAAGTTATATTACTTGTTCAACTTTCCCCCAAACACCAACCCAAAAGTATTAGTAAAGGGGTGGTAGACTTTCTTTGACATTACATGATTTTGTGATTCATTATTAAACTAAAATTAGGATAGCTTAAGTCCAAGATAGAGTGCAGATGCAGATCTTACCATTCCAGACCCGATCAGGTACTGAATTGTCTTCTCAATCTGCTTCATGTCAACTCGTCCACTCAAGTAAAGATACTTGTTAAGAAGATCACCATGTCTATTTTCTTCAGCTGTCCATGCCCTCGTCCAAACAGCCCAGGAAGTAAGGCTAGCACCTGTCTCATCACGAACTCCATCCAAAGTATTCAGCATTGTTTGGTAAGTAGGAAGGGCCTCCTCAGTGATCATGTCTCCAACCAGAACCACAAAGTAATCATCTGGAAGCTCTTTCGCTCTCTCTCTCAGTTCCTTCACTTGCTCTTCAAATCCATCTGAGGAAGGATCTGGTAGAAAATCCTGTGGTTGCCAACATTTTTCTACGGGTTTAAGGTGCACCAAGATGTTCTGCTCAGCCCAATCCTCTAAAGATTTGAAAATCTCAATCTTCTGAGGAGGCATAGAGTGGGTTACTTGAACATGCACTTCTCTAGGAGGTGTGAAAGGCTTCTTAACATTTTCAACCTCTCTACAAAAAAAAAAATCAAAATCAAAATCAAAATTGAACGACTTGGAGCAACAATACAGCAACTTTTCAACTGATCTTATGCTTGTAAAATTTGATCAATTGAGAAAACAACATTATTCATAACAATTATAATCATAAAAGCCCAAAATGTATAATTATATCAACACAAACACCAAAAACCATAAAAATGACATTTCAACAGGAAGTGCAGTCAGGTACATTCAAATCTTCACCAGAAAATCCTAGTAAGAGTGAATCAGTTATTGATGCAGCTAGATGCACACACACTTGATTCACAACTCAAACTCACAAATATAGGGGAAATTTTGGCAAATAAATTCCAGCTCAATTGATACACAAGTGAGCCATATCCAAGCTCCATACCACTCTTTTTTATATATAAAAATATTATTGTACATACCTGATAAATACCTAGGCATACCCACCCATTCCTAGTATGCGCAAGGCTCAAAAGACAAAGTGTAAGACTGTATATACTTAACAAATTAACAGAAACACTAAACAAAAGCTTTGATGCACATCAAGTAGAGAACCCATTAATATGAAACTGACACCAATACTATATATTCATCTCGAACAAGAGGATCATAATGGTAATAAATAACAAATCAGCAACACTCATCAAACCCTTACATGCATAAATTACAGCCTAAGAAGCAGACACTGCTTATCAAATCAAGCACAACGTAATAAAGACACAGCAAGTTCCCGTAATTAATATTGAAATACAAAACGTATTCAACTTGAAATTGAAGAAGAAATAGAAGAATCCCGATTGTGAATAATGCCAAACTTTGAGGAATACGTGCCAATACAGAACAACACGGGCCAGAAACTGAAAAATTCCTCAAAACGGGGCAGAAATTCAGGGGGATTTGTTAAGAACTTTGGCAGGAGGTGCGAAAACGAGGGCAACATAATTAAACATACGAACGACACAAACATGCAATTGTAGCCTCACTAACCAAACAAACCATGAAAATAAGAAAATGATAAAATTAAGACGAAACTGTACACAGCATAATACATAATAATTACATATCCATCACGAAACAAAAATCATAAAGCCGCATGTTTCTTCACCAAACAAAGCGTGAAGGAAAAAAAAAATGAAAGTTGTTGGAATTTTAGTTCGACGAAATAGTTTTTCTCAACCAAATAAGAATCAATTCCCAATCCACACCAACCCGAAGAAAACACATGCAAGGATTGGAAAGAAAAAAGAAAAAGCAGAGAAGAGGTGTTGAATGAAATCGAACCACCCCAACCATCAGAATACCAAACCAAACCTGTGGAAGGGGCCAAACATTAATTGACTACGTCGTCATTTTCGACGAATAAATAATAAATAATAAAAGATAATTGTCAAATTGAGAATAACAGGGGGAAATAGCGCGTCGTTTTCACTGTTCCCAGATTTCATTTGAGACGCATGAAATGAAAATGAAAATAGGAATAGAGAAGAGGGGTTTTAGGGATCTGACTAACTTGGAACCGGAGCGGAGGGTGGAGGCCATGACGAACTTGGGAGATCTGAGGTTGGCCATCTGGGGAAGGGCGAAGGAGGAAGGTTGGGTGTGGAGAGGGTTCAGTCTCAGAGCCATTGGCGTTTCACTGTGAGAATCAGAGTGAGAGTGTGAATGTGAAGAGAGAACAAGAAGAAGAAGAAGAAAGCCAAGTGCAAGGGGAATGGACAGCCACTTAATGAACAACAATATGGTTTATGCAATTGCAAACCATTTCAGGGTTATAACTGTCTTTTAAATCCTCCACCTTTTTCTTATTACCCTATTACCCCTATTTTTCTTTATTTCATAATAATCAACTTTAACTACTTTTATTTTATAAACATTTTTAAGGAATTTTTTAAGACTTACCACATGAATACTTTCAATTTAAAATGGTTATCTTCGGTAGTATTTATGTTAAACCTACTAATTTTATCTCGTAATAAATTCATCGTAAAAATGATGAATGGATGTTTAATTTTTACTTTAGTAATAGCATTATAAATATGGAAGGATTTAAATGCATTTAAAATGTATAAAAAGTTTTAAAAAATCTAAACATTGATCATTGGGACATTAGGTTTATAAGAGAAACAAAATTAAAGTTGTTGCCTCATCAACAAAGGAAGGTGTTGCACTTATCTTGTCCTTATAAAGACGACTCATAGTTGTCGATGTAGTAATAAGGAAAATTAAAGTGCTATTATGGATTTAAGGGATGAGTTTTGGCGAGGATGAATTTGTGGTGCTCGATTGTGATAAAGGTTTATGGCTTTTATGACTCATGTGGTTTTGTTATGGATTAAAGGGACATGGTGTTAGTTTCTTGTAAGTCATTTATGCCAACTTAGTCAACAAAGATGATATAATGGACCAACTCCACCTTATGAGACATAAGGTACTCATTTAAGTAAAAAGCACATAGGGATCTAACTTGAATTAAACTAAAAATATGATGATCCAAAACTATAACTTTGCCTATCTATTAGTCAGTCAATCTTATTGGATATCTAGAGTTGTTTTTCCTTGTGAAGGAAGAAAGTGATGTGAACTACATATTTTTTTAAGATTTAATATTTTAATTTGTACAAAGTATAACTACTATGAATGATGAAATTCTTTCAATTAAGTGTTAATATAATTGTATATATTTTGACTCAAAATTGAGACTCCAAACCTCAAATTAAATTAGAACATTGTTACCAATTATCTACCCACTTAATGATATATAAATATGGTTTTTATATACATGTGTGTTATACAATATACGAGTGGTATAAGAATAATTATTTTACGTAAGAATAAGAGTAAAATAATAATTACAAATGTTTTATGAGAATAAATATAATTATGTAACAATTAATTATAAGTAATCATGTAATTTAAATAACTTATAATTTTAAATATATAATTTAAATTTACCCTTTCATGTGTTCATAAAATTAACATTACAATTAGATAAAATTACATCCTTAAGTTTAATAAAATTACATTGAGTATCCTTCTTTTTTTTAATATTACTTTGGCCTTCTCTCTTATATGAGTTTATAAAAAATTAAGGGAGGTAAAGGTTATATTTTTATATAAATTAGGCAAGGTTTGTGTAAGGTTTGAAAAAGGATAGGTACTTAGTGTAATTCCATTAATTGTCACAAGTGTGAGTGTAATTAATACTTTTTAAAACATATATTCTTATTAATTAAATATTATCTTTCTTGATATTAATAGAATTTAGAAAATATGTGTCCCTCTTTTTATTAATATGAAGAGTAACTTCAGAAATATAGTATGAATAATTAACAAATTGTTAGAACCAAGAATAAATTTGAAGCATTCTTAGATTTGTTGAAAACCAACATCAAGCATCTTAATTAATCAAGTTATGAGTTATTAAACGTTTGATAAAAGATCATTTGAGTGTTTCAGAATATAAAGCACAGGTTATAAATCAAAGTGGAGCTCACATTCAATAAGTTTGGTAAAACAAAACTATGAAGGCTATGCTTCAAAGAAACACTTAAAGTCTGAGAACGTCACTTAAAAGAAAAAGCGTTCATATTGAACTTATACCAGACCCAGACTGAACTTATATCAAACTCAGACTCGTCAAGACATACAACAAGCATCAAGAACATGGAAGAGTCATCTCCTCAGAGCAACCTACTTTAATCAGACTCTATCCTCACAATCGGTCAAGATAAAAAGCTGCTTCAGGCCCTCTTCGGAATTGCAAAGAAAGAACTGGAATATCTCTTGAAGATTTGAGTATCATCATTAACACTTTACGATTCACCAGACCTTAATCTAGCTTCAGATGTTACCCTTGAACGAATTAAGTCTGGACCCATCTATGATAACTCAACAAAGTACCTTTCCTTCTCAACGAAAAGATCTATCACAACAAGGAAAGTACCCAAATAAGATAAATCTCGAGCTGATCTCAGAGCATCCATCTTTCTAAGATGTCAGAATTCCTTTAATCGAGGAATATCTCGTTTGGTGAAAAATGTACAATCCTTGTTTGTCTTCATCACGGAAGCTCTCTATTTCATACAAAATGTGCAGAACGTCTTTTTGACCAATCAGAAGAAAAATTACTTTCTCATGAGATAGAATAAATTTCAAACGGTCATCCAATGGATCTATCTCCATGAAACAAGTATTTATATGCTGCACAACCTCCAGGAAAAAATAGGAGAGAATACATACAATGCAAGAATAAGAGTGAGACATAAGGCTATATGTGTGTGTAATAGACATAGATGTCTCTCAAGAAAAGAAAAGAGATTACAAAAGAAGAATAAAGAGATATAAAGAAAAATATAGAAGAAGAAAAGAAAAAGAGAGAGAACTTGTGAGACTGAATCAAAAGAGAAAGATGGGCAAGTCTCACAAAATTTGAAGAACACACACATGCCCAAATGTTTATGTATCAAGATTTCCAATCTTTAGAAAACACCAGTCTAAGTGAGCTATTGGGAAACACTTTAGCCTAAAGAGGCTTTGGAAAGAATACTTAGGTTCGAGCCAGGAGTGGCTCATGAAAAAATACTTGGGTCTGCCCCAGGAGTGGGTGCTTGCAAAAGAATACTCGGAAGCACGGGGTGTGCTTAAGCTAGGAGTAGCTAGATTCAAGAATACTCAGAAGCACTGGGTGTGCTTAAGCCAGGAGTGGTTGGAGTCAATAATACTCGTAAGCATTGGGTCTCCACTTTTCCATATCATCAAATAAGCTTAAAGATTCATCACAAACCAAACCAAATATATCAAAATGGATTCTAAGCTTCTAATTGAAGTTGTAAACTATCTAATCCACTACATATTCATCCATACACACTCACATACGCATAACAAAATTGTATACACAGGAGCCGGCCAGGGCTACACAAACTATTATACACATCATGTACCATACACATATATACATAATGCTCCATGCTCGTTAAGTGACCTCATATACCTCCACTGTGTCCTAAATCCATTGTAAAAATAACCATAAATAGGGGTGAGTATCATACATAATAAATGATAGTTATAGTACTGATTCAAATATCCATTTGCTAACAAACAAAGAGGTATCACAATCAAACAATACATATTCTACCATAATCATGTTACTCTCTAATTCTTATCACCATTCTATATCATCATGACATTCTTAATGGTATAAAAATGTACACATGAAATTATTATATAATTGGATCCATTTATTCATCATGAAACTTTATGTTGCAACACTGGCTCTTAGCCATATACTCAGCTCTCAGCTGATCCGGCCGTTTTACTGGTACCAAACCATTTGCCCTCTCACGTGATACAATCACTCTCAGTGACAACGATAGTGTCACGGGCTAACCCCGAGCCTCGCTCAAGAGGTTTGCCTTGAGTCCCACCTAAGGTCTTTGTGGAATCCTCGAAACCACATAATATACAATCATATAGAGCATCCCATGCTATATAGATGACATGAACCTTTTCATTCAAACGTATCCCATCATTTACATCTCATATGGCATTTCCATATTCAAAACTAGTATTATATACTATACCTACATCATCTACCATGTCTTATGCATAACACTTTTCTATCAAACCATTATATTTTAAACATCATGTACACCACACAACCATACTAACTATATTTGCATTTTAAGTACTTCATCATAATCTCATAAATCACAAACTACATGATTACTATCATTTAAAGAATCATATCATTTATAGTTTGACACATCAAGATACCTCGAATCTGGCTATACACTATGCATTTAGAATGTAAAAGCTCACCCTACCTCGAAATGGAGAATCCTAGAAACACTTCGAGTGATCAAGCGCTAGCGACCACTAATCGCAACTCCGATTTCAATTTCTCAAATTCAAGCAACTTTCTAAAATTCATAACAATCAATTTTAACTTTATATTTGATATAGATATCGCTTGCCAAGTTAGAAACCATTGAATTAGAACCATTTTGGTAGATATAACTTACTGAACCAATGTCGTCAACTCCGATGCTCGTCTCTGAACCAAGCTCCGAGCTCCGAATCACTCTGATATCCTCCGAAACCACCTTGATTCATTGAAACAACACTTAATAAGTTGTAATCTTATGGAATTAGTAATCTAGAACCATTCTAACTATCTTTATCATGAAAACCCAAGGTTTTAGAAAACCCCAAAGCTGCCCCCTTGCTTCAATAGCTTCCAATTGCTTCAAAATCCATAAAATTGCTAAAATTAAAAGATGAAAACAAGGTTAAACTAAAACCCATGGTGGGTATTCATCATCTTAACTCAAATTGGAAAATCCAAAACTCTTTCCCCTTAAAATTTTGTCTGCCCAACGTGAAGAAGAAGAGAAAATTCTTGATTTCCACTTCAATTTAATGAATTTAAGAGAAATTCGAGAAAAAGAGAGATGGTATGGCCAATTGGAAAAGAAGAAGGAAGTAGAATCAAGTTTCTCACCCTCTCTGAAGCTTACGAAGGAACAATGAGGAAAAGAGAAGGAAATTTGTATTTTAAATGATTTAGGGATGCGTTGATCATTACGACAATTGTTAGGGACGTGTTCATTATTTTAGCAATTGTTCTAATTACTTTCTCATTTTCCTTTAAATCCCTCTTTTAATCATGCTTTGGTAATAAATCCTATTTTTAGGATGTTACAAAAGATATCATCATTGATCTTTATGCTGCCAATACCTTCTACCTTGACTTTGGTTGAGTTAGGTAAAAGAACATAAGAATCATGGATGGCAGTATAAGAATGAGATAATGGTTTAAAATAACAAATGTGAAAGGTTGCACCAGAGTCTATGATCCAAGTATGATGATTGTTGTTAAAAGCAACATTGACACAAATACTCGTAACATTTGTAGTAACAACATCTACAGTGGAATCATTTTGCAATTGGTTAGTAAAAAATGAGATCAATTGCTGACATTGGCCTCAACCTGATTCATAGTGCTTGTGGAACGATTATTGAAGTAATTTGGGGGATATCTGACCAATTTGTAGCATTTATCTTTGGTGTGTCTAACAGTGAGCACAACTTAGTCTCTCTTTCTTGTTAAATTTGCTCTTACCTATGGTAGATTGTGAGTTATTAACAACTCATGTTATCTGAATGAGTGGGAGGAGAATGAGAGGTGATGACAATTTCTCTTTGAGTTTCTTCTTGAAAAACAAGGGAGAAAACACTTCCAATGGATGGTAAGGGATCAGAAAGAAGAATCTGACCACAGATTTGGGAAAAAGAATCATTTAAACCCATCAAGAATGTCATCATATATTCAGACTGAGTAAAAGATTGAAGTTGCTAAAGATCTCCATAAGTGCATTGGAAATTTGGTTGGTAGCCAGATAATTCTTCCCAAATGGATTTTAGTTTGGTATAATAGGTGCTGATATCATCAAGGCCTTGATGAAGGGACATCAATTGGCGTTTAAGAAGAAAGATGTGAGGGTCATTCTGTAACATCCTAAGTCATTTTACATATATTTATATTCGTTTAATTAACTTTACAATAAATTTTTCGTGTTTACAAATAATTAATCAAGCCCCGTTTCAATTACTGTCTATTTACAATACACGCATTCAACGTAATAAACAGTAACGATCCAAAATAAAATAAGAAAAGGGTTTTTAGATTAAAGCATGTAAGAAGAGAAATATGAAGTTAAGGCCCACTCGCTTGAGCGAAATCGGACTCACTTGAGCGAGATTAAAAGTCTTCGCTGAAGCGAAGCCAAATCCGCTTGAGCGAGAGACACGTTTCTTTCCTAAGCGAGGCAGCGAAATGCTTGAGCGAATGCTACACCCAGAGACTGGGTGAACAACGCACACGCGGACCCACATGGAATTTCACTCGGCAAAATGTTTTACTCAGCTCAAGGTTTCACTCGAGAAATACTCATCCTCCAGCTACTTGTACATTCCTCACTTGATTCTTTACTACTCTTCACCTCGACAATTTCGCTCGGTCCCTACTCTTTCGTCAATAATTTGACCTCCACCCCTCGATTGTAGCTTCTCCGAATGCCTTCACTCGGTGAATACCCTACTCTGACTTCCTCGAGAGGAGCTCGGATTTTCACTCGGACACCTCTAAATCCTCATCGCTCGGAACTCTCTCCCAACCCATCTCACTCAGACACGGGTGGAAACTTCGCCTGATGGTAAGGCCAATAGCAAGCTGGTGAGCCCTCGCTCACCCATGGATGAATCAAATCGGCAAGTCTTGCTCGGTAAGATTCTGTCACGGCAAACTCGTGAAAACATAGACTAAGCACAACACAATGTCATTTCATACTAGGTTTAATTTAAGTTAGCATTACACGCTCGGGAAATTCCTTATACATAATTATATTCGACAGCTACTCAAAATCATTCAGGCCTTGGCATCGATCTCCCCCTTGGCGCGACTCCATGGCTCCGTCTTCCTCCCTGTCACTGGCTACTAAATTAAAATAACAGCAAGGGTGAGATTTTGGCATCATAATTAATGTAAAGCGGAATTAAACAAATTAAACATGTCTATATATATATATATATATATATATATCTCATTCGGGAATCGTAATGATTCACTCGGCAAGCCTGACAACAGCATTCGGTAGAGATAACAATTCATACTCATCAAATATGTTAAACTTCCACTCGGGGATTTATCAAGTCATACTCGAAAATCATAGCACATTGCACACAATAAACACATCCACTTAACTTGGCACATATATCAAATTCATCGATAATCACCACTGACTCTCATGCAATCTGACTCCTAGTATCCGGATACTAAAGGATCGGCCTTCAGCTGGGGGTCCTACTTGACACCCCGTGAACCCTGCTTGGTTCACCGAGTCCTGCTTGACTCTCCACCTCGACCACTGGGTCCTACTTGACCACTGGGTAGCTCAACTAGGCACGAAAACCACGGGAGCCGGAAATGAGGGGCTATAATATACCGTCGGCCGTCCCACACCACATAGTTATACATACAGTTCACATTCTCCATAACAAATTTGACCATCAACGTCACTTCCTCATCACTCGGGTGACCTGCTTGTCAATCCCGGACTACATTATAACACCGCTTATTCCAACATTAAATATTTCAACTCAGCTACACACCTGATCCTCAACTGATCGGTGTGTATGGTCATACATACACAAACAGAGGCACACAATAACATACAATAACATTTTCTTGCCCTGTTCGCACCGTTCAACGGCTCGGGTAGGAGGTAGGTCCTACTCTAATTAATCATAACCCGAACACCCCTTTACCTCGATTCCATGCCTCGATGATCTGCTCTCGGTGTCGATCCCTTCCTCTGAGTACTGGATTCGCAGTCTCAGCTCCGTCCCTCAGCCTTTCGCTGTCTACTCTACCACCTTGAGGCCTCGATCACAGGAACGAGATTCGATTGAAGCTTTAACGCAAACAGAGTCCTCCCCCAGCGCATACAACTTAGCGACAAGCGAGGAGGTAGAAGAAGAAGGAACAGATCAAGAGAAGAAGAAGTTCGTAAAATAATGAAGAGGGGAGAGAGGTGATTTCCTTTTATATAGAACTCAGGGGCAAAACAGCCTTTTCTCCCCATTTCATTTACATTCCCATTAAAAGTTTTTAATCAACTTCATCACATTGGGATCCTACTCTGATTTACTTTCGCAATGCTTAATTATTCAAAACTGACCAATACTTCACAAGAGTATCGATCCGAGCTGGATACCGGACAACCGGTGTCCAGGCGTAGTGTCCACACATCGGTAATCCGAGCTTACGCTTGAGAGGTTAGATACTTCATCCGTCCTCACATCTTTGTTATGCACGTCCGATTGTCCCAGCCATTACAAGAGGTTGACCCGGACTATGATTCCGAGTTAGACGTTCTCCTCACACCGGTTAATCCAAGACCACTTCATGCACACCAGATGAGCGTCAGTCACAGGACAGCACGCCTTTGTCTGTCCTTCCCAGCACAACCGATCTTCAACACTGTTTGGTCCCCGCAATTGAGACCGGCCCAACACTGGATTCCTTGACCTCGGTCAAGGCAGATCAAATATTAAATAAGTCTCTAAAACATTTGCTAATATTTCCTATTATCATAATTTTGAGTAAAATACCAAGAATGTTACATCCACCCCCCTAAAAGGGGATTTCGTCCCCGAAATCAGTGTCCCGATTGAAAAAGATGGGGGTACATCCTTCTCATATCCGATTCTAATTCCCAAGTGTAGTTTATCCAATTCAAATTTTACCATTTCACCTTCACCAATGGCACTTCCTTGCTCCTTAACCGTTTCGTCTGATACTCCTCTATACCGATCGGTATAGCTTCCACCGTCAGGTTTTCTTTCAATTAAATGGAGTCACTTGGTACGATCATTGTGTCACACGGAATGTAGGCGCGAAGCTGAGATACGTGAAACATGTTGTGAATGTTAGTCAACGACTGGGGAAGATCCAGTCGGTAAGCAACTTCACCGATTCGCTTCAATATTTGGTAGGGTCCAATATATTTCGGATTGAGCTTTTGGCTCTTCAAAATCTGGCCTACCCCCTTAGTCAGTGAAATCCTCAAGAACACCCAATCACCCACTTGGAATTCAAGCGGCCTATGCCGATTGTCGTAATAACTCTTTTGTCGATCTTGGGCAATTTTTATCTTCTCTCGGATTAAAGAACTTGTTCGTTCATCTCTTGAATCAGTTCGGGTCCCAGATGAATGGCATCGCCATTCTCAGTCCAGCATAATAGAGTACGACATTTCCGACCGTAAAAGGCTTCATAGGGAGCCATCCCAATGCTGCCATGATAACTGTTATTATATGCAAACTCCACCAAAGGTAAGTAATTCTCCCATGATCCGCCCTGCTCTAACACGCATGCCCTCAACATATCCTCGAGGGTCTGTATTGTTCGCTCCGACTGGCCATCGGTTTGGGGATGATACGCCAAGCTCAACCTGAGCTCAGTACCTAGTTCTTGTTGTAAGCTCCCCCAAAATCTTGATGTGAATCGGGGATCCTTATCAGAAATAATGCTTGAGGGTATACCGTGCAGTCGTACAATCTCGGCAACATACAACCTAGCCAATCGGTCCAGTGACTATTTCATATTCATTGCCAGGAAGTGGGCGCTCTTGGTTAGTCGGTCAATAATTACCCAGATCGCGTTGCACCCTGTTCGGGTGCGAGGTAGTCCGGATACGAAGTCCATGGTGATGCTTTCCCATTTCCAGATCGGAATTTCTGGGGGTTGAAGCAAACCTGGGGTTCATTGATGTTCGACTTTACACTTTTGGCATATCACACAGGACCTTACGTATTCAGTTATTGCTTTCTTCATGCCCGGCCACCAGAATTCCTTCTTCAAATCATGATACATTTTCGTCATACCGGGATGAATACTCAGGGAACTTCTGTGTGCCTCGGCTAACACAACTTGCCTGAAATCTCCATGGGCAGGAACCACCACTCGATTCCGGAATCTCCATATCCCATCATTACCCCGGGTTAACTCCATATCCTTGCCTCTGGCCTGAGTGTCAATCAGCTTCAGCAACTCCTCATCATCTTTCTGAGCAGCAACAATAGACTCCAGAAATTCATTGGAGATCTTCAACATTCCGACCGTCATTCGGTTTGGAGCGTCTATAACAACTCCAATGTTCATATCCCTAAAGCTCTCCAGCATTTCCTGCTCTCTGCCCATCAAATAAGCCGCGTGCAACACCTTCCTGCTTAGTGCATCGGCAACAATATTCGCTTTACCCGGGTGGTACCTCAAGTCGAAATCATAATCTTTCAAGTACTCCACCCACCTTCTCTGCCTCATATTTAGCTCCTTTTGGTCGAACAAATATTTCAAGCTTTTGTAGTCACTGAATACTACAAAGCGGGACCCATACAAATAATGACACCAAATCTTTAATGCATATACTAACGCTGCCAATTCCAAATCATGGGTCGGATAATTCGATTCATGGGGCCTCAATTGCCTGGAAGCATAGGCAATCACCCGGTCAGATTGCATCAGCACGCATCCCAAACCGAACTTGGATGCATCACAATATACTACAAATTCCCGTGTTACATCGGGCAACGCAAGCACTGGGGCAGTCGTCAAACACCGTTTGAGAGTTTGAAAACTCAGTTCGTACTTCTCTGACCACACAAAAGGGCTCTCTTTCCTTGTCAACCGAGTCAGGGGGAGCGCTATCCGAGAGAACCCTTCAATAAAACGTCGATAGTATCCAGCTAACTCGAGGAAACTTCTGATTTCAGTTACCGACCTCGGTCTCTCCCAAGCCATAACCGCCTTAATTTTCGTCGGATCAACCAAGACGCCCTCTCGAGAAATTACATGTCCTAGGAATTGCACACTACTTTCCCAAAAATCACACTTGGATAGTTTAGCATACAGCTTCTTCTCTTGGAGTATCTGCAGAACGATCTGAAGGTGTTGAGCATGCTCTTCAACCGACCTCGAATATACCAGAATGTCATCAATGAATACCACCACAAACTGATCCAAGTATGGTTGAAAAATCTGATTCATATAATCCATGAAGATGGCGGGGGCATTCGTCACTCCAAAGGGCATTACAATGTACTCGAAGTGCCCATATCGCGTCTGAAACACTGTCTTCGGAATATCCTCTGACTTCACTCGGATCTGATGGTATCCCGACCTTAAATCGATTTTAGAGAACACAACAGCGCCCCTTAGTTGGTCCAGCAAATCATCAATCTGAGGCAATGGATATTTATTTTTAATCGTCAATTTATTCAGCTGTCGGTAGTCGATGCACATTCGCATGCTACCGTCCTTCTTCTTTACCAGCAACACCGGAGCACCCCATGGTGAAGCACTCGGTCGGATAAAGCCCTTTTCCAACAATTCATTTACTTGTTTCTTTACCTCGACCAATTCCACCGAAGACATTCTATAGGGCGCTCGGGACACAGGCTCTGCCCCGGGAATTAAGTCAATAGAGAAGTCAATCTCCCGACTGGGAGGCAACTCCGGAATTTCTTCCGGGAAAACATCAGGGAATTCGCAAACAATTGGAATATCACTCGGTAGAAGGCTATACCGACCCTCCGAAGCAAATAAAATAACATACGTGGCTGAGACATCACTCACCACATCCTTCGCGTCAAGTTCCTGAGAGAAAACAATACTCTTACGATAGCAGTCGACCATCACATGATTAGCTGCTAGCCAATCGAGACCTAGAATAACATCTAAGTTCCTCAACAGCATACAGGTAAAGTTCACTCGGAAAGTACGGTCTTCAATTTGCATCGGCATATCTCTACACACGGTGGTCGCACGAAAAGTGGAACCAGTTGGAGTGGAAACAATAAGGGCGTTCTCCATTAAACTGATCGGCAAACCAAGCCATCGCACACAACTCTCGGAAATAAATGAATGGGTCGCGCCCGAATCATAAATTACATCAACAAGATAGCCACAGATGAGGCACTTACCCTGCACTAAGTTGTCACTCCTCGTGGCTTCCGAGGCATCAAACGCGAACACCCGCCCAGTCATAGCATTCTGGACACCACTGGACTGGGCATCAGATCGTCCCGATTGTTGGCCTCCCCGACCAGCACCATGCCTACCTCCTCTCTGAAAATTGGCACCCCGAGTCCCAGAAGGATTGGTTCGATTGCCTTGCCTGCTCTGCTGCTGCCTCTGTGGGAAATCGGGCCTGAGGTGCCCTGGCTGCCCACACTGGAAGCACACAATTTGATTGGCTTGACAGTATTTGGCAATGTGACCCTCCTGGCCACAGTTATAGCACGCACGGTTATCAGACAGATTACCCGATCGGCCAGTCGAACCCCGACCGGAAGAGGATGAAGAAGTGGCGGAAGACTTGCCACCGCGAAAGAATTGGCCCATCCTCTTGAAGCTGAACCCCTTTGCTTTCAGTGGCTTTTTGTCTCTTGGCTGAGACATCCTTTGCAGCTGCACCTCTTCGGCCAGTCTAGCTTTGTTCACCAGAGTCGGGTAGTCTCGAATCTCCATCGGTACAATCACACTACGGAGTTCAATCCGTAGTCCAGCCTCGTATTTAGCACACTTGCTGCCCTCAGTCCCTTCCAGCGAAAAAGGATGGTAAAAATCACACAGCTCGTTAAACTTGTTGGTGTACTCGGCCACAGTCATTCGGCCCTGTTCCAATTTCAGGAATTCTATTTCCTTCCGGATTTTGTAGTTATCCAGGAAGTACTTAACAAGGAATCTCCTTCGAAAGTTTGCCCACACCAGCGGCTCATTTACCGCGTTCATCTGCACCTTTATCCGAGACCACCATACTCTAGCCTCGTCCTTTAATTGATAGGTAGCAAACAAAACTTTTTGCTCTTCCGAGCACTCGAAGTATTCAAAGACCTGCTCTATGTCCCTGACCCAAATGTACGCCCCGTCATAATCATGTCCTCCCTTGTAAGCCAGGGGATTCCTTTTTAGGAATTTATCAAGAGTGGGACCGAACTCGGTCCTACTCATCAACTGGGTAAACTTGGAGAAGAAATCGTCCCCTCCACCGGAACTGGTTCCTTCGGTCATATTGTAACTCTACAATGAGCAAACACATCACCATTAATAACCAGTGTCAGTCAGGGAGTCAGAAATTTACCTCGCCCCCATAGAATGCCATGCCGATGGAGTGCCAAGGGAAATGATGCCAAGCTGCACAAACAACCACAAGCACAATGCAATAGAATGCAAAAACAGCCTAGTATAGGACACACAAATCACTGGGTTAACCCATGCACCCGGCTCTAGAAAGAACTGCTCTGATACCAAATGTAACATCCTAAGTCATTTTACATATATTTATATTCATTTAATTAACTTTACAATAAATTTTTCGTGTTTACAAATAATTAATCAAGCCCCATTTCAATTACTGTCTATTTACAATACACACATTCAACGTAATAAACAGTAACGATCCAAAATAAAATAAGAAAAGGGTTTTTAGATTAAAGTACATAAGAAGAGAAATATGAAGTTAAGGCCCACTCGCTTGAGCGAAATCGGACTCGTTTGAGCGAGATTAAAAGTCTTCGCTGAAGCGAAGCCAAATCCGCTTGAGCGAGAGACACGTTTCTTTCCTAAGCAAGGCAGCGAAACGCTTGAGCGAATACTACACCCAGAGACTGGGTAAACAACGCACACGCAGACCCACATGGAATTTCACTCGGCAAAATGTTTTACTCAGCTCAAGGTTTCACTCGGGAAATACTCATCCTCCAGCTACTCGTACATTCCTCACTTGATTCTTTACTACTCTTCACCCCGACAATTTCGCTCGGTCCCTACTCTTTCGTCAATAATTTGACCTCCACCCCTCGATTGTAGCTTCTCCGAATGCCTTCACTCGGTGAATACCCTACTCTGACTTCCTCGAGAGGAGCTCGGATTTTCACTCGGACACCTCCAAATCCTCATCGCTCGGAACTCTCTCCCAACCCATCTCACTCGGACACGGGTGGAAAGTTCGCCTGATGGTAAGGCCAATAGCAAGCTGGTGAGCCCTCGCTCACCCATGGATGAATCAAATCGGTAAGTCTTGCTCGGTAAGATTCTGTCACGGCAAACTCGTGAAAACATAGACTAAGCACAACACAATGTCATTTCATACTAGGTTTAATTTAAGTTAGCATTACACGCTTGGGAAATTCCTTATACATAATTATATTCGACAGCTACTCAAAATCATTCGGGCCTTGGCATCGATCTCCCCCTTGGCGCGACTCCATGGCTCCGGCTTCTTCCCTGTCACTGGCTACTAAATTAAAATAACAGCAAGGGTGAGTGTTTGGCATCATAATTAATGTAAAGCGGAATTAAACAAATTAAACATGTCTATATATATATATATATATATATATATATATATATCTCATTCGGGAATCGTAATGATTCACTCGGCAAGCCTGACAACAGCATTCGGTAGAGATAACAATTCATACTCTTCAAATATGTTAAACTTCCACTCGGGGATTTATCAAGTCATACTCGAAAATCATAGCACATTGCACACAATAAACACATCCACTTAACTTGGCACATATATCAAATTCATCGATAATCACCACTGACTCTCATGCAATCTGACTCCTAGTATCCGGATACTAAAGGATCGGCTGTAACACCCCTAATTTCGTTATTTATTATTTAAAATAAAATTTCAAAGGAATTTGATTATAGTTCTTTAGAACTTTTTGATTGTTATATAATTTATAAATTTTTGGAATTTTTATATTTTTTTCATTTTTTTAGAATGACAAAAATACCCTTAACCTTTCATTTAATAACCAAAATGCCACTGTCGACATCATCGCTTACATCATCGCTTAATTACATCATCGCTTACATCATGAATAGTAAAATAAATAATTAAATAATCTTAAATAGTGAAATTTTCTTCCTATAAATAGATGGCTCATTTACAACATTTCCACACAAAAATTAGAGAGAGAATCTAGAGAGATAGTGCGTAAGAAATTAGTGGAGAGTAAATTCTTTTGGTAAAAAGAAGTTCTGCCGGAGGTGTAAGGTAATAACTTTCTTCTATATTATTTTTATAATTTTAGTTTATTTTTTTTAGCACTCTTAAACCATCGATATACTAGTACTATTATGAATAAGTTACTATAGTAAAAATAAATTATCGCTGTGTTATTTTTACTATTTACTGTTACTATTCAAAATTTACTATTTACCGTTACTATTCAAAATTTACTATTCACTGTTATTGTTCATGATTTACCATTTACCACTACTATTTAAAAAGTTACTATTCACAATTTACTATTTACTGTTACTATTCAAAATTTACTATTTACCGTTACTATTCAAAATTTACTATTCACTGTTATTGTTCATGATTTACCGTTTACCACTACTATTCAAAAAGTTACTATTCACAATTTACTATTTACTATTACTATTCAAAAATTACTATTTACCGTTACTATTAATGACTTACCATTTACCGTTACTATTTATTATTACTATGCATATTTACTATTTATCATTCTGATAGCAATCTTAATTTTCATCTTAAGCTTATACTGAAATAAATTAGTATTAATATTTTGTTAGAACTTGGAGGCGCAGAGCGAATTCACTTTTGGTAGCAAATCAAGGTAAGGGGGGGTGAGATTAAGGATATAATATGAAATTACATAAGAATATTGGGAGGAGTCCCCTACTCCTTTTAAACATAACAATATTATTATTTTAAAATAATAACTTTTAACTTAAAATTTATAATAATTGTTATTAATAAATTAAGCATCTTATGTAACTTAATATCTAAAATATTTAAGAACTTGAACTATTATGACCTATGCGGACTGGATTGAACCTATGCAAAGACTTGAACTATTACGAACTTGACTGAACCTATGCAAGGACTTGGACTATTTATGACCTATATGGACTGAACTAGACCTATGCAAGGACTGGACTATCTTGGATTTACATAGACCTGTGTGAGGAATTGACCATAGAACTTAAAACAAAATTTATTAATTTAAATAATTATTGAATTTTAAATTATCATATTTATAACTAATGTTTAATTATTTGATTTGATTATGATTGTTAATATTTATTTATGCTTTATGATGTTTTGATTGTGATTGACAATGTTTGATTATGATTGATAATCTTTTATTGTGGAGTTTGAGCATATAACAAGCATGGCGGAAAGCTAAAATTCAGTAAGAAATTACTTATCTCCTACTTCTTTATTTTTTTTTTTTTTATATTTATTCAAATTACTTTTAAGAAATTTCTTAGAAAACTACATAAGTTTTTAGAAATCTCTTTTTATCTTTTAATATATATGTATATATCTTTACTAAAATTTAGATTTTTAGTTAGTTTATCAGAAGAAAAAGAAAGAGAATTTATTTTATAAGAATAAATTTTTTTTAATATATATATACGTATTATTTAAATGTATAAAAATATTATACAAAATTTTCAAGTACTAAGGTTTTAAATATTGATAATTCCAAATTTAAGTTTTTAGAAATTAAATTTGAATTGACAGGTTATGAAATATATTTAAGGCTTTGAAACTCAAATTTATAAAGAGATTTGATTTGTGATTTGAAAAGGAACTGTACTAAAATTTTATGTGCGTATTTGAGAAGTTGAAAAAGTACAGTTTACTGGGGTGGCTATGTCATGATCCATAGGCCCTGATAATATAATTGAGTTTCTAAAAGCCTTAACCAACTAAATACGCGAGTAGTTCATGCATCATGAATCATCGAAGAGAAACAAAATGATATTGTCTGGGGACGGATTATAGAAACCGAGGATACATTAGAGGAGGCTTAATTGTGAGCCTTGGGATGAGAGGGTGTGAAAGGGTGCTTCAGGGGACCTGGGGTAGCTCCCTAGTGTCGGGTACTTTCACAATAAAAACCTTTTCAATCTGACTAGTCTCTAAGTGTTTCCATGCCAGTTGAGCTGTTCATGTTATTATTATCCGGAATTATGGAACAGTGTAAACTCCTGGTTGGCCCAGTGCAAATTAAAATTTAAGGGGCCCACATGTATAAATAAGTTATGATGAAGATATGACATATCATTCATACATTCATAAATTGATTGTGCTTGTGATTGTGATTGATATTATTATACTAGTTTGTGAAAACCCTTTATTGCTTATGTCCCATTTGGGAATATTATATTCTGTTTCTCACTCCTTTCTCTATGTTTTTGTTTCATATGTTTTAAATTAATGGTTCGTACAGAGGGAAGGATCGAAGAACATTGACAGTATATATAGCACGTTCTAGAAAGGGAGCTCGGTATGAATACCGTGGTCCAATGAATAAATAATGTCATTAGGCAACTGCTCTTGGGCCATGGAGTTTCCTCTCTTTCTTATAATGTTTAATGTTTATTTTCTTCGGATGAATGTACAAATACTTTATAAAGTTTTAATAATATTGAGGTATTTCAGAAATAATGTATATAATTTATTCCGATAGTTTCTTTTTAACAAACATATCTTTAGTAAAAAAAAAATTTATGAATTTTTCTAGAATTTATTAAGGTGTAACAGAGGGTGTTACATCGGCCTTCAGCTAGGGGTCCTACTTGACAGCCCGTGAACCCTGCTTGGTTCATCGAGTCCTGCTTGACTCTCCACCTCGACCACTGGGTCCTACTTGACCACTGGGTAGCTCAACTGGGCACGAAAACCACGGGAACCGGAAATGAGGGGCTATAATATACCGTCGGCCGTCCCACACCACATAGTTATACATACAGTTCAATTTCTCCATAACAAATTTGACCATCAACGTCACTTCCTCATCACTCGGGTGACCTGCTTGTCAATCCCGGATTACATTATAACACCGCTTATTCCAGCATTAAATATTTCAACTCAGCTACACACCCGATCCTCAACTGATCGGTGTGTATAGTCATACATACACAAACAGAGGCACACAACAACATACAATAACATTTTCTTACCTTGTTCGCAACGTTCAACGGCTCGGGTAGGAGGTAGGTCCTACTCTAATTAATCATAACCCGAACACCCCCTTACCTTGATTCCACGCCTCGATGATCTGCTCTCGGTGTCGATCCCTTCCTCTGAGTACTGGATTCGCAGTCTCAGCTCCGTCCCTCAGCCTTTCGCTGTCTAATCTACCACCTTGAGGCCACGATCACAGGAACGGGATTCGATTGAAGCTTTAACGCAAACGGAGTGCTCCCCCAGCGCATGCAACTTAGCGACAAGCGAGGAGGTAGAAGAAGAAGGAACAGATCAAGAGAAGAAGAAGTTTGTAAAATAATGAAGAGGGGAGAAAGATGATTTCCTTTTATATAGGACTCAGGGGCAAAACAGCCTTTTCTCCCCATTTCATTTACATTCCCATTAAAAGTTTTTAATCAACTTTATCACATTGGGATCCTACTCTGATTTGCTTTCGCAATGCTTAATTATTCGAAACTGACCAATACTTCACAAGAGTATCGATCCGAGCTGGATACCAGACAACCGGTGTCCAGGCGTAGTGTCCACACATCAGTAATCCGAGCTTACGCTTGAGAGGTCAGATACTTCATCCGTCCTTACATCTTTGTTATGCACGTCCGATTGTCCCAGCCATTACAAGAGGTTGACCCGGACTATGATTCCGAGTTAGACGTTCTCCTCACACCGGTTAATCCAAGACCACTTCAGGCACACCTGATGAGCGTCAGTCACAGGACAGCACGCCTTTGTCCGTCCTTCCGAGCACAACCGATCTTCAACACTGTTTGGTCCCCGCAATTGAGACCGGCCCAACACTGGATTCCTTGACCTCGGTCAAGGCAGATCAAATATTAAATAAGTCTCTAAAACATTTGCTAATATTTCCTATTATCATAATTTTGAGTAAAATACCAAGAATGTTACACATTCTTTCTTGAAAATCTAGTCTTCAAATCTTCTCAGATTTCTTGAGCAGTTGAAGCAAACAAGATACTAGTGATGATATCTTTAGAAACAAGTATAGAGTCAGGAGATGATGACATTATTTGCACGAGTCCAAGCAAGCAAGGTTGGATCATTTGCTGCAGGTTTCGGGAGGGAACCATTAATGAAGGCCAATTTGTTTTTCATAGATAAAGAAACTTTCATTGCTCAACTCCAAGTTGTGTAGTTCTTGTGATCAAGAGGTTGAGAGGAGAGAACAAGGCCAGACCCATGTGAATGATGCAAGAAGAGAGGATTAGAGATATCTTGGCTTGGATCTTTTGCACGAGCAACCATGATGAGAGGGAGAAGCAATTAGATTAGCAAAGGAAAGGATTGTTGTAGGTGGGAAAAAAATCTACTAATACCATATTAGAAGAATAGCCATGAAAACAACGAGAAGAATGGAACTAAATATGCACCATTGTTGTATTGAAACGGAAAGAAAAATGTATAATATATACAAGATAGGAAGCCAAACTAACAGAAAAGAAACTACCTATTAACAGAAAAACTAAAAACTATCTACTAATAACTTATAAGCAACAAATATAGATAATATCCAATAAGAATCAAAAATCTCTTAAGAAGTTCGTATATTAAGGGATAAAAGTAGTATACAACATAAATGATGCAAATGTGTATGATAAATATAAATTTATATTATATATAGTTAATATAATAATAGAGTTAATATAAATTTATATTAGACAAAATTGCCACGTCAAACTAAGGACTAACTAAAACTTGAGACAAAAATTAAAGGGCGTGGGAGAATAACCTTTGTAATGGAAGAACGAGTCAAAGAAATTGGAATAAAGAGTTGCGCCTATACTAGTAACCGACCTTTAATGCTTCCTAGTAACAGTCATTTTCCATATTTCACACACGGACGCTGGTCCTCACTTCAATATATGATTTGTCTCAGCAAAAGAATCAATTTATCTGTAACAGAGTCAACACATCCATTAATTAAAACCTATGAAAATCCCATCTATCATCAAGAAAAAGAAGAAAAAGTTATTTTTCTTCACTGTTAACAAAAAGGGAAAAAAACAGTTAATATGCGCGTTTATGGTGTGATAATAAACATCACCTGCACCCATAGCCTTTCATAGTCTTTTTATTGGACGGCCACCGAATTTTTTCTGCACTAGATGAAATGAAATTATACCACCAAAGCCTTTTTTGCATTTTTTTCATTTTCTTTTACATTGCGTCTGATTAGAAATTAAAAAGTTAGAGAGTGATATACAACTTCTTGTATTCTATTAAATTAGAAGGTTTTACGAGGTTATATATAACTTATGTTATGTTTGGGGTATTATCCAACGGGGTTTTTCTTTGATAAATAGAAGTAATTTTTTTGATCTTACGGGTTAATGGAGTTTAGATTGTCTCTAACGACGTAAAGAATTAATATCAACTTTTAGATTTTTCACTTCAACTCAACTTCGTTTTCCCAACTGCAAACCAAAGATCCTTATATTCATTACTCAATAGTACATAAAAAAGACGCTATTAATCTTGTTTCTTAAGAGCATTAAACTGAATCGAAGGAAATAAAATTTTAACTCATTTCAACGCTATAGAAGTCAGTGAAATTTATACACGCAAACAATATTAATGTGCTTACTTGAAGCATATGTCGCGAGAGATTCGGATTTTGCAGAATTGTTCTTTGATACCATCTTTGCTGATGTTTATAAAGGGTGTGCATGATTTGTTTCTTTCGTGCCTGTGTCGTTTGGATACGGTTTTGCCGTTAAGTTCAAAGGGAAAACGACAGAACCAATTAGGTCGGCTGAGGAGGCAAAACGGCACAGTGGCACACGAGGGTCTGTCACTGTGGTAACTTTTAGGCTACAACAAATGGCCTGGCATTGCTCATTATTGGCTCCTCTGCCAAAGAGACACTCTTCCCTTTGGGAAAAGGATTAAAATACAAATAAAGTTGGCTTAAGTTTAGTAGATACTTAAGTTCTTAAGATGGAGTTTGAATCATGTTTTGCACAGGAAATTAAAGTTGCTAAAACAAGTTATTTAGTTGCCCTATCTGTAAGCTTGTATAAGCTAGAACTAAACTCAGTTTTGGTTTACTGTACAATTCATCCACTTAAGTTCTTTTTCTTTAAAATTAGTACGTAGTTAGGAAACAAAATTATGAAAAATCTAAAATCTAAAAGTTTATATTCATTTTTCATATTATTCGAGATAGGTAAAACTCTGTTTGATCAACCCAACAAATAACCAAACATTCCCTTAAACTCTTAAAAAGACAAGTTTCTCTGATGTGTTTAATGGAAAACCAAATGTATAAACCCTGCCTAATATCACTTTTTAGTTCAATATGATGGTTTGGTCTCCGCATATCTCATTTAAAATATTTTGTTATATTTTATATCCACAACAGATTTAAGAGATTTGATATTTTTAAGATATGATTAATTTGTTGAAATTAAATATTCATTTATCTTTTATAATTTATATATATATAAACTAAAAAAAAATCGGTAAACATTCACTAGGGATACCCTTAAGATTATTTAAACATTTAGTGCAGGAGGTAGAGAGAGGTGAAACTCTCCTTAATGCTTTGGAAACAACTATGAATCCAGATAAGTTATTCTTTAGGTTTTCTTTTTCCTAATCATTACTCATTATAATGCATGTGATTCATCTACTTTGATGGACATACAAGAAATCTGAAATTGGTACGCTAATAAGCTCGTTTTAATTTCATAAAGTGTCTGGTACATCTCAAAGCTAACAATAAATCTGAAGTTGAAAACCCCATTTATCATTTTATAATAAATGATTCCGTAAATCCTTACATGTCATGGCTATCTCACGATACTTCAGAATTAATATTTCATATACATCAACAAAACAATATTAATAATAATAGCAGACTTGTTTGTGGCTGTATTTTCTTAGTCATATCATTTAAGACATTGAGAGTTTATGGTTGCAATTTATTCATAAGTACAATAAATAATCAACCAAGAAACAAGATCCACACTGCTCTTAAAAATTTTTAAAGTATGAATTTTTACAAAGTCACAGTTGACCAATCACATTCAAGCTTTTTAATTACTAATAAGAGTGAAAAATATAAAAGTTATGGAGGTTAAGAAGAAGGACGGTTCTCAATTATATTGCTCTGCAAAAATGAGAGAGCAAAATATAACCAATAATATCTTTAAATTGTAATTAAACTGATAAACAGCAACATATTTTTTTCTTCTTAATTACACGGATAAAACAGAACAAGTAATAAATATTAAGACAACGTTAGTTATGTTCCTATTTCAATTTTAAGTTGAGAAAATATTAAAAGTAATAAATAGGAGAGAAATAAGAATAAAATAAACCCACACTTGAATCACTCTTTCTTCCCCAAGTAAGATTTGGCTTGGATGTATTTTCCTAATCATAAGGGATCATCTTTTTATCTGACCTGTGGAGTTAAAAATGTTTTTAAATTAGGCATTAGACAAATGTTCTCTTTTTAAGGTATTCATGTTAGGCTAGAACATGTCAATTCATTTGCTCTTGACAAGTCATTTGACACATCCTAATTCCTAACTGGAAAATTGTTGGCATCAAATCAAACCCAGAAACGAAAGATAAAATGTAAAATGGAAGTTAACAAACCATCATTTCCTATCATGTTTTTATTAGTTTACAACGGGTATACCTGTCATCAAACTATCACCAATACACTCAAATGATCACCATCATAACCATAATGTAACTGATAACACCACCAACATGGACAAAATGAAAATGGTTAAAAAAAGAATAGAAAAACAAAATAAATCACACAAATCTTGTAAAAGGCTTTCTTCCCACCCTTGCGGGCAAAGACACTGTTGAATCCACACTCACATTTCCTATCGATTCAAGTGACTGAAACTTATCTGCCCCCCCTTGATCTTTGCCTGAGAACCCTTTACTCCATTTAAATGATCCAATTCCTTGTGCCAAAGGAAATGAGAGTCTCCTCTTTGAATCAGTGCTTGTTGGAGTACCACTGCCACCAAACCTTTCTCTAGGATTGCTGCTAGCACGAACTTTGGCCTTGGCAGAAAGTGTTGGAGCCATGTAATTTGGCACTGAGAATGGTGGGCAGCTTGTGAGACTGTCATCATCCTTCAGTGGCACATCAAAAGGTGAACTAGCTCCTAAACCCCTTGTTGATCTTGGATATTTTGAGCCTGAGCTGTTGCCTTGTGGAGTTCTGAATGGAGGCGTTCGCATCGGCCGTGAAGATGTCACTATGGTTGATCTTGTGGATTTCGGCGTGGATGTATCAATGTTGTCGAAGGCGAAATGAGGCTCCTGCTGCTGCCGCCTTTGAGTGCTGGAGCCAGGTCTTGGACTGGTTTTCTGTTCAGAATATGGTCTTGGAGGTGTAAGTTGGAAATTCTTCAAGACTTGCTTTTCTTGTGGATTTGCTGCTGGAAGTTGTCTCTCCAACCAGTTCCACCACCAAGGAAATCCACCGGATCGTGTGTCTGTCATCGGTGTGTTAGTTGATTTTGGAGTGGCTTTCCATAACTGTTTAGCAGAATCAACATAGTTACAAGAGATTTTTGATTTTGCTGTTCCAGTGGAAAGAGAATGGAAAACTATGAATGAACTATGCTGTTCCTAAGTAATCTCATGGATGTTGTATTTTGAAATTGTAGGTATAAGAGAATTAAGCAGGTAATTAAATACAGCATCTCATTCAAAATTGGACAAAGAAAATAACAGAACATATGTAGACAGCACCTTTTTTCATCTTTTAGATCAAGAATCGAACCTTTGTTTTAAAGAAGTGGTTTGTCTAACATGTTTAATCTTGCAGAGGATAAGAAATCAAAAGTAGAATTTTTTTATTGAAAATTATGGAAAATTATTAAGAAATCAAGGTGAACGGATATTAATGATGATTTAAAATGAAAACATTTTACTTTTGATTTCTTATCTGTGTAAAACTACACAGTTTAGATAAACCCTTAATGAAAAGCCAATGCAAAGTATAAATGGAAAGTCTAGGTTGTGTTGACGAGTACCTGATGAGAATATGCAAATGCCATTGCTCTTTCTCTTTTGATGATTGCTTCCACCTTCCTCTGCAACCTTGCATCGACTTCCTCTTTGGTCAGTAAGCTATCATCCCAATCTTCATGGCCTGCTTCAGACTGCACCGAAAATTCCAAAAATTATCAATCTCACTTAGTTTGGTGGATACAAATATAAAAGCAGTTAGAATTACAACTTTATTAGAATCCACCACAGCTTTTTTTTTCAAGTAACTGTTTTTAACATCATACCAATTTACTAACTTAACATTAACAACACCTAATATGATGGATGCCAAAAAGAAAAGTATGATAATCTATAGTTAAATAGATAAACATCATGTTGTGATTCACAATCCTAGGATTATGAAGCATGCAATACCTACAATACACTACCATAGGATGGGTCAGGTTTGAAGGCTTACAGTAAGTTTGCCCAAGGCACTAGCTGTATCCTTATCATTCTTGAACTCGGCTTGATATCGTGCCTGGTTTTCCAACATCTGGATCCTACGAGACTGAATCTGAGATTGAACTCGCACTAACAATTGCATGTGTTTCATGGCATTTACTGTCTGCCTCTTCACATTCTGTCCTCTTACCACTCCTTGAAGCCTCACAAGTCCCTTCAGTGCTCTAAAACTCCTCCTGGCCTGTACATTGCAAGTACTAATTATCATTTGGTGGATACTTTGTTTCATATTAAGGAAAAGCAGGTAAAATTAATGGATGAAGGGGGATTCTGCATGCAAATACCGAGACTTTCATTTTCTCAAGGTAAATTGGCACAATAATCAGCCTATTGAGGCTCATAATTTTCAGGGTTGAGAAAAAACATATGGCTACATTTCTTTTTGCCATAAAATACTTTTACAAGAAGTGAATCTATGTTCCTTTTTTCAAATTGATGCACAAACTTTACGGCGACCATGTGCATTTTTTTTAACTATCCTTCATCGGAAGCAATCTTGTTTGAGTTTGAAACACTCATATCATAATAAGGCTAACTCTCTTAGCACGAATTTTTTCCATCTAAAGGGTTCAAATTTGAGACCTTGCTTAAGGCGAACATCTGCATTTAAATGAAGAGTAATTAGGCTCTCCATTTATCCTTTTTAGACTTTTCATAAATTCACAATTTTCATCATATGCACCTAAACAAATAGAATAGATGAGTTTTATGGTTAATTTCTATGATTTTAGTTAACTTGTGTCCTAGTAACATAGATAGGAAGCATGCACTACTACCCTTCATAAAAAAAAAATACTATTCTTTAATGTCTTAGGCAAAAAAAAGTACTAAATTCTTTTCAGATATTCAAGGTACTAAAAACTTCTTATGTTTTAATTCCTTAACATAGACCAAGGGCAAATTTTGACATGTTTATGACATTCACAAGAAAACATGAAACCTTACCATATAACCTCTGTAAGCAGCCTGGATCTTAGTAGCTGAGGCATGTTGGTTCCTTAAAGTTGGTTCTGGTCTGTAGCCAACCTCCCTGTGGTGATGAACATTCCTGGAAGATGCAGCTTTGGGAGAGGTAACTCTTGGAGAAGAAGCCTTTGGAGAAGCAGGCCTTGGCGAAGGAGCCCTTGGAGAAGGAGCCCTGGGAGAGGCAACTCTTGGAGGGACATAAGGTGGAGTTTTAGGTCTCTCAGGAGGAGTGGGAGGCCTTAAGCCCTGTAGTTGTTGCTCCCTCTCAAAGTCTCCAAAGATTTTCTCAATACTACTTGGCTCTCTAAATAAGGGGATGAAAGAATTGGTCTCTCCATGCCTTAGTTTTCCTAGGCCTTTCTTCTTATCTTTTGTGCCTTTATTATCCGAATCCTGCTACATCATTAAAAAATGACTAGATATATGAAACTGCAGAGCACGTTACAACTTTAAAAGCAGAGTTAGGCAACAACATTGACTTCCAAATAAAAAATATACATATCCATCATCATGCAAATATTGCCTCCTGCTTCAAGGTTCAGAGTTCGGACAAAAAGGCTATAACAACTTGAAACAAATGCATAAAGCAACATAATGTAAGAATGTTTTGATGAATGGTAAGAAACCTCCTAGATTACTCTGCATCTCTTAGAGGTTATGAAGGAACCTAATTAAAGCTTGATATATTTTTCAAAATATTGGACATCCTTACATGTACACAATTCTACAATGCCTAATTGACAAGGATGGAATTTCTTAATATTTCCATAGGTCATTGCAATACAATTCGGTGTCACTATATTTGCTACAAATTTATTCAGCAAAATAGCAGCCTGAAATGGTTAACCTTTTTGGATCTAATGAGGATGTCAAAAGAAAACCAAATATAACAAGAACAACAATACAAACATACAGAAATAAATCAATCATTTCAGATTTCTCTGTGAAGGCACGTATATTAGTTACCTTCCCCTTGGAGTGATGTGTGAATACCCTCTTGATTGCAGAAAACCAACTCCCTTTCTTTCCCATGTCAGTAGCATTACTGTTTCTTCCTGTAAGAGAAAATGAAGATTAAAAAAATCAGGCACTGTGCATGTTGGTGTTTTTCTTTAGAATAACTTCTTTTTAAGCTACCTCCAAATATAAGGCAAATTCAGCAGTTGTAAGATCAAAATCATTCATGTATTATATATTATATTGAAAAGAGTAGAAGCGTCAGAGATAAAGATGGACTAGCATACAAGAACAAAAGAAGGTTCTTATACATACACACATATATAGATATAAATTCATTCTGCTATGGTAGAAGCATCTAAGGCTATTAATAGCAATCAATATGGAATATTAATGTCATGTTTGTTTTATTTCTTTTTTTGGAGCATATTAGGTTTCTTCTTTACCTACCAAATAAATGGATAAAGAGAGTTAAGCTCACCAGAACGATCGCCAGCAAGGAGGCAGCATCTCTATTTTATTTTCAGACTGTTATGGCCAAAAAATAATTGAATAAATAAACAACAAATTAAATTTAAAAACCCTTCAATTCATTCAAGAAAAGAAAGAGACCCTTTTAAGGGTACATGACAGGATCAATTAAAGTTACACAGAAAGAGTATGGAGTGTAATTTCAGGTGAGAACTAAATTTTGTACAGAGAAATGAGAACAAACACATAAGAAGGTAGATTTGTCAAAGTTAAACGCCAAGAAAGGAAAGAAGTAAGACGAATTGTATTCTAGAAACAAAAGAAAATTGAGAAAAAAGAAAAAATCCTACATGATCTACATGAAAGCTTAGTTAATTAAAATAGAGAAGAAACACCAAGTTAAGAACATGTGAAAGAGAAAGTGAGTTGTTTTCCGACAGTTTTTAGTAATAATAATAATAATTAAAACATTAAAACACAATCTTCTGACATGTTCTAGACTTGAAACTAAGTTAAGAGGATCCCGAGGAAAGCTCAATTTTATGTTATGTTAATGAGAATTCAGAAGTAAAAGAGTCATGTCATAATTCAGACATGTCAAAGCCGATAAGATAGAAAACCATAATAATAATAAAAATTAACAAAATTTAACACAACCCCAAAAGCTAAATCTTGAAAGAAAGAAAAAAACATGTTAATAACAAACACAAAACACTAGGATCATAGATAGATATACCTTGTTGAGAGCTTGTTATAGAACTCCTAAAAGTGTTGTAAGAGAAACACAAGCACAGAAGAAAGAAGAGGAAACCAACCCTCTCTCTAGCTCTTTTTTTCTAGCCTCCTTCACCTTTCCAGCACCACATGATTCTTTCTCAAATATTAATCTCTCTGTGTATCTATATCTAATAGCTTAGAATCCAATTCCCCTTAGCTTGTGGTGAAGTTACTTTTTCTCTGGCCACCTTTCACCTTTTGGAGGATTTATAATTTTCTTTGTTTTGTTGGATTCATTATAATTTTACTTTCTTTTGGTTCCATGATGATGATGATGAGAGCAAGAGAAAGAGAGGGGCTTGGTTGGTTGGCCACTTTCTCACTCAATGTGGACAACTTCAACCAACTTTACTTCAATGGGAAGACTATGTTGTGGACACCTACAAAAGAATTACATGACACTTAATTATAAACGGTTGAGTTTGGTACCCCTCTCTTTATTTCTTCTTACTTATTAATTCTATTATTACTTTCATTATTGCTACCTTACCAACATTTTGATCTGCACTGTGATTTTTTGGATCTGACAAAAATACTGCATTAAAATTAAAACTATATAGATATTTATTTATTTATGACCCTGGCATGTTGGTTAGCTTTCTCACAGTACTTTCTTTCACCCACATGCTTCTTCTGAGCCTGTGTCACACGCGCTCACTTATACCACTCTTTTTTCACTTTTTTTTCTACATGTATTCTTTTTAAAATAGTTTTGTCCGTCGAATATTAGATATCTGAATATGTTAAATGAGATGTATATTTTTTAAATACACAATTTTAAACTCAAAATCTTATTTAAGCAACGAATCTCATTAATTATTTGCTTTTTTACTTTTTTATACCAGTGGGGTAGTTTTGTAAACACATGCATAAACTTGTGTTATGTATGGTTTGATGGAGTTCGTAAAAGGATATATAATTGAAATTCAAGAAATGGGGAAAAAAGGGAATTTTTGAAACTTTGCATTGAATCCCATCTCAGATACTAGGAGCTTCTATCTTGTCTGGTATTATAATTTGATTAGTGGATTCGGAACATTTTCCATAAAATATGGCTGCGTCATGGACAAGAATAGTATAAATTATTTTTGTAAACTCTAATGCAATTTATGTTTTTTTGGGGGAGTTTGTTTCATGATGGTACACTTTAGTTAATGAAAAGAAAAATTGATTGAAAAAATCTAAACTAAGTGCGGTTACGTGTTGCTATTGACAAACATAAGATGATGTTTTGTTTTGAAATGTTGAAGTTAAGAATTAAATGGCACGTTAATGTTTTGAAATGTCATGGTTTTGGATAGAGTCAAAACCACAGAAGACAGGGTCCTCTTGTCGTTTGAGCTCAGGCAGGGTTAGTAAGAATCCAAAAGCACCGTGTGGAAAATTGTTGGAATGGGGCCACCAACTAAACACTCTGATGGAACCATTGAATGGTGCATCTTTAGGAAGGATTATTATTATTATGGCTTGTTTGAGTTTTTTCTTATCAAATTTATTAATTTTAAAATTAGATCTTATGGTTTTTAGACATTTAGGTTTTTTATATTTTTTAAAATATATAAGTTAGGTCTCATTCGTTCCATTCTTACTGACTTGTTAGTATCTAATATCATCACATATGTTAGATAGTGTTGACATGGATCTTGTTGAGTAGGTAGTTATTTGTGTAGGAGATCATGAGTTTGATCTTCATACAATGCTCAATTTTAATTATACTTTTCAATTATTGAACATTTGACACGTGAAGACTTCACGTTAGTAACATTTGATACATAGAGTAGCAGGGCTGTCTCGGACATTTACAGGATCTAAATTATAAATAAAAATGAGACCCCTAAAAACAAAGAGATATTGCTATATTTTATACAACTCAAATTTTGATGAGTAGAGCAATACAACTTGATTTTGGAACAAACGAATAAATTGATCAAGCATGTGGTTAACCTGGTTTAATTAAATAGACAAATTTAAAGTGACCAGTATTGTGATTTAAGAAAGCAGCTTTGATGACTATGGCAACAGTATAATGATAGAAGACAAAAGAGAATAGGAGAGTGAAAAACAAAGAGAAGAAGTTGGCTAGAGAGCTTATAAGAAAGGGACTAAGGGAGAAAGAGAAGATGGGTAACTCAAGAGCTACAAAAAAATAGGATTTTGACATAGAGAGAAAAAGAAAGAGTGACTAAAGACTTACAAGAAATTTGCATTTTATTATAAGGTGAATATTTTAACCTATTTTGTTACCATTCAATAACTAAAAATAATTTATAAATAAGACTCTATTAAATGGGAATAATTAGGGAGTCAAAGAAATTAGAATTTTAATGGAGGGTAAATATTTTGAATTTTTTTACCACCCAATAACTAAAAAAAAGTCATAGGTGGGGTTCTTTCAAAATGGATCCTTGAGGTCGTTCATTCTACTCTCCCTTATAACCGGCTATGAGAGTTGTCACGTCAACGAGACCAATAAAATAGTATGTATTTGGTTAATATAATAAGGGAGTTAACTGATTATAAAAATGTTTGAAGTCTATCTTAAAATTTACTAAAAATATATAAGACTAAAACAATGATTTAATCTTGTATTATTAGCTCAAAACCGATATTTGTTTTAGTCTCTTTTAAAAGAATTATTTTAATTATGTTTTCTTAAAATAATTATTATATTTTATATTAATAAGAGTTCTAACAGACAAAAAGTAAAAAACAAAATCCAATAACAAATTTTCCAGGATTTTTCTTTTAAAACTTTTATTTTTCTATGTATTTACAAATTAAATATGTTCTTAGATGGGTATATATTGATTACTATATAATACAAGATGAGACAGGCTTAACCAAAAAAGGAAAACGGGCCAAAAGCATTGGCCCAACCCTATTCTATGTGGCTTGCTAGCCAACGGGCCAGCCCGTTTTTTTCTAAATTATGCATGTTAATTTTTTAATTTATACTTTTTAAAGCCATTTTTAAAAATATATATATATAAAAACCAAACTTTACATTTCTTAAAACCAATTTTTTTAATTAACCTAATTTATTTCATTAAAAGTTTTAATAAATTATATTTGCGTGAATGGAAACAAAATTTTATTATTTATATTTAATAATATTATATTATTAAATTTATAATAACATATATAAATTAGGAAAATAGGAAACGCAAAGTGTAAGTGAAAAGAAACAGAAATATAGTCTCTTTAACATATATAAATTATATATTGATATACTGTTTTTCTAATATTTTAACGTTGGTTCGATGGGTCCGACTACCCGCGTAGGACCCATTTTTTGACGGGCTAAACCAAGCCGAGCTTATTTGAAAAACAAGCTTAAATCTTTAGCTGGGTCCGTCTATTTTTATTAGACCAAACAGGCTGGCCCGCGGGTCATGCCCAAATTGTCATCCCTAGTGTGGAGTGAATCAAATTCTAATTATGTTTTTATATAAATATGAGGATCAATAAATTTTATAATTAACAAAATTTGATTCAATTTGGTAATTAATAATTCAAAATTAAAAAGTTTACATAAGATTCACATAAAAGTAACAAAATTCGTACATGAATTATATTTAATATAAAACATTATATACAGTAAGATTTATGTTAATAACTTATTTGTATATATTGAAAATAAATTGAATAATTTAATACCACACCATTATTACTATATATCATTAATAAAATTATATGATGATATAATAATAAATACTTATTACTATAAATATTATTAGCTATCAGTCAAATTAGTAAATAAAATTACAATTCACATAGAATTAATATTATAGTTGATTTGATGATAAAGTTGTAAATATAAATAATATATAACAAATTATTCAAATAGATTTATACATTAAGTTAATTTTAAATTTTATAAATTAATTAATATAATGTTTAAATAATAGTATTTAATAATCAACTAACTCATTTGATTTGGCTATCAATTTATGATTACAATTAGAAAAAGTATAATTCAAACTGAATTTATAGTAAATTTGATAATTAATGAAATATGATTAACGTCTTATTAAGAAATATTTTATTTATTTAATATCTATACCTATATAATACATTTTTTAAATAATTTATTATCTAATTTAATAATTTTTTATTTTTATATTAAAAATAATTTTAATTCATTAAATAAAAATATTTTCAAATTATTTATTAATATTATTTAAATAATAGTAGTCAATAATCAGTTAATTTATTTGATTTGGTCACAATTTTTTATTACAATTAGAAAAATTATTATCAAAATTAATTCATAATAAATTCTGTAATTAAAGAAATCTGATTCAATATATATTACTTTATAAAATATATTTTCAAATGATTTAATATAGATTACTTAATAAGATTAATAATTAATAAATATTGTTTTTAATATAGATTGATTAAATAGGGCCTATTTCATAAGGTATTGACATGTGACAAAATTGCCTAAAATAAATTTCATAAGGTTTCACAAATGTATATAACATATAAATAGATATAAATACATAGATTCATGTTTATAGAGCTAGAAAACTATAGTTTCACGGGGGAAAAGGCAATTAAAGAGGAAAAAAGGCAATACATTTATTTAAGTTTATTAAAAACTAAAAAGTTAACTAAAGAGTATAAGATATGAGTAATTTTTATTTCACTTAGAGTGTGATACACACCCACCAGGAAAGATGAAAGAGAAAATTTTAAACTGAAATAAAATCCGTGTTAATTACATTCCATGCAAAATCATAAAAAAAGATTTAGAAAAGTAATTAACATAATGCAATCTCCTATGACATAGAAGACATGTCTAATAGAACTTAATTACAACATATAAAGTTTCTAAATATAATCCCTAAAAAACATGTATTGTGGATTGATTTTAAAAAATTATTTATAGGATTTGATTTAATTAAAATTGAATATATTAAATATTCAATTTGATTGTAATTATAGTAACATGTAAGCATGATTCCATAATAATTAATTATATAATTATTTAAAAGATGGAAGGTTAACAATCATTTCCTATAAATTGCACGGAAAAGTACTCATTGAGAAATACACAATTAGAGAGCAAATAGAACACCAGGAAAAAGTTTAATACCATTGTCAAGGTAATACTACTAATTTTTTACATGTTTTTAGTAAAAATATTCTTTAATTTTCTCCTATGTATGTCACAAACTTTGTTGTTATTATCTACCTTTTGTACATAAAGTTATATTTTTTAGTTCTTTGTATGGGTTGATAAACAGAGTAGTACATAAAGAAACCTAAGAAATATAAATCTACTTGAGTATCATTTGTTAAGGCATAAATTCTTTGATTAAATATTGAAAAGTTATTTATCTTAATTGTTCAACTTGAAAAGTAAAAAGTGGTTCATCATCAATAAAGAAATTTTGTAATTCATGATAATTTTTGTTATCTTAAATTTGAATAAAGAATACTAAATGTAAATTTGAATAAAGAATACTAAATGTAAATTTGAATAAAGAATACTAAATGTAAGAGAAAAAATATTCTAAAGATTTGCCATTACCAAAAAAAGGTGTTTTTTAAAATAAATTAAATTAAAATTAAAATGGTTTAGTTCAGTTTATGCCATAACTATATTTAAACAATAAAAATAAAAAAATTAAGTGGGTTTTATTTTCCTTTAAAATAACTTTATTACCAGAGAAATTATTTGCATGATCTTCTAGTATGCAAAAATAAAAAATAGACAAAGGTGAGAGAAATATGAGATAGATAATGCAATGAATGAAACTAGACTGAGGAAAAAAATGTGGCATAAATTGGGTTCCATAGAAACTGATTTAGAATATTAATTTTATATTAGAGGTTCCTACATCAGTTCACAACAGAAATTACATCAAACAGAAGAGAGAAAGATCCAAAATCTAATAAATTATTGTATGAATAACCTATCATTTACTACAATCATATATTTTTTTAATTGTACTTCTATATTGTTGTTTAATCTTTCTGATATTCTCATCTAAAAATGAATTTTTGTAATGCAGAATTTGAATATAAGGACAAAAAATGAGTTCAAATTCGAGTCCTAATCATCAAAGCTCTCAAAAGAATGAAAAGAAATCCAAGAAAAAATCAAAATTTGGTTCTAAAATGTTTGGTTGCTTCTCGGGTAAAAACGAAGAAGGTGTTGTTCCCTCAAACACAGCTAAAAGCAGTTCAAATGTTGTTGAGAACCCTCCAAACAATTCTGATCTTGAACTTGCTAATCCTTCGAGTGCTGTTGAGGTTGTTCCTTACATTGAGCCTCGATCAAGCTATGAATTGCGACGAGAGGCCCAAGAATATCAAATTCAACAATTACCTGAACAATTTCGAATTGTTACTGATAAATTTAGTAGTGAGAATCCAAGTAGTTGCTCCATTTTGTGAACGACTCCATCGTGCAATTTTCGCTACTACAAAAGCTTGGAATAATTGTTAGTTTTACACTAGTTTAATATTTTAAAATTTTCAATTGTTTTAGGTTCTTCTTAACTTATTTCAGTAAAGTGCATTTAGGACTTTATTTGAATTTTGATACATTTGGTTTTGGCCAATGATACTCATTATCTACTTTATTTTGTTGTTTGTTTCTTGGATTAATAAATACTGTTATCAACATATTCTAATCTAGGGAATGTTAAGGGTTTTTCATATACATGATAAATAAATCCTTTTTATTTATTAATGATAAATAAATCTTTAACTTACAGTGAGATATTACTTGTATATTTTTATCTGTGGGCTAATATTATAAAATGTTTATTTTAAAATGACAAAATAACATCAATATATATTTGATATATATTGTTTTTAATAAAATCAATACATAACAGGATTGCAAGATATATAATAGTATTTTATTCCTTAAATTATTGACTTAAATATCTCAATATTTTTCATAGGAATTTATTTAAAATTCAAAGAAGGACATTAAAAAACTTCACGTGAAGGATAATCATTCAAATTTCAATCTCACCTTATTAGTCAGTTAATTATTGGCACATTCATTTAGATTAGCATGATGATATACTTGTCAATACCTTCTACAAGATGTAAGTTACAAATCAAAGCTACAAAGTTGTAAGCTTCATTTAACCGGTGCTAAGAGAAGTTTTCAACTTATAATTAATAAGATCAAAATAGATCTGTATAGTAACAATAAATCTAGGATTTCAGAATTATGTATTTCTACTACTTAGACATTTTATATTCTTTTATAAATAATTAATTGAACATGGGACTAAGTATGATAATTATTTTTAAAATTTATCATAACATTTTCATATTTAATAAGGCGTTATAGCGATTAACAACCAATTTAAATTAATATGATGAAATAATCATTTCATAATATGATTTCTTTATTTAGGTAGATGTAACTTGTTTTAAAATTTATTGTATGATAAATATTTTAATATAAATATTCAAATAATAATATTCTTTGTGCAATAATATTTTAATATACATATGAATAATAATATTGTCTCAAAAAAATACAATTCTAATATTTAAGTTATCACAGTCAAACCCATTACATATTGTAACACCCCTATTTTTATTTTTATATTAAAATTTTGAAAGAATTAAATTATGGTTCTTTAGAACTTTTTAATCTACGTATTATTTATGATTTTTTGGAATTTTTTGGAATTTTTTAATAAAAATAATATTTTTTAAATAATTTTAAATTCATATAAGTGACTTAAATTAAAAATATTTATAAGAACGTGATTTTAAATTATAAGAAAATTTTCTAAAATCCGTTTCAAGTAGACTTATCTAAAAATTATCGGTTTGAGAAAAATCTTGATTTTTTCCAATCGTTAAAAAATTTGAAACGTATCAATAAATTTTTATTAACAGAAAATTTTAGATTTTTAAAATTTCAGCTTCATATTACTTATTATAAAATTAGTGAGGACTGATATAATATCGCTAAATTTCAAAAAGGACTCATTTTGAATATTTAAAATATACCGAGTGAAGGGTTACTATTTGACTTAATAATTTTGCCGACAATTACTATGCAAATCACTGTGCATGTATGAAATTTTCAAAAAATGCACAGTAACCTGGAATAAAAAATTCAAAAATGTATAGTACTTTTATATTAAAATAATGGAATGCATAGTAAATTTTTTTCCTATAAATACCGAAGGATTTCTTCTTTAGAATTCACAATTTCAGATTAAGTTTTCTTAATATAGTAGTGCTAGTGAGATAGTGGTGGAAGTGAGAGAGAGAAGAAAAGTTTTTGGAGAGAAGGTTCTGTCAAAATCCTAAGAAATCGGAGGCGCAAAGCAAATCCATTTTGGGTAACAATTCAAGGTAAGGGGGAGTGAGATAAGAGTATAATATGAAAAGACATAAGAATAATGGGAGGAGTCCCCTACTCCTTTTAAATCTGATAATATTATTATTTTAAAATATTAACTTTTTAACTTAACAATTTTAATAAATTTTAAATTAAATATCCGGTTTAACTAACTCTAACATACCTATGCAAGGACTTGGACCATTATGACCTATATGGACTGGACTATACCTATGCAAGGGCTTGGACCATTATGACCCATATGGACTGAACTATACCTATGCAAGGACTGAATTATATGGACTTACATATACCTATGCGAGGAATTGACCAAAATGACTAAAATTGACTATATTAATAATCATTAAATTTTGTATTATGATATTATTAATGATATTTAATTGATTTGATTATGATTGATTGATTGATGATATTTAGTTATGATTGATATTGCTTGATTTTGATTGATGATATTGTAATGTGGAGTTTGAGCATATAGCGAGCATGACGGAAAGCTAAAATTCAGTAAGAATTTCTTACCTTACTCTTTAAATTTTATTATCTTTTATTCCTTCTTATAAATTTTTTTTATTAACTTTATTTTAGAAAGAAAACATTTTATGAGAATTTATTTAATTAAATCTTGAGTTAAAGAAAAATTTTGTAATTTTAAGTATTTTTGGTTAATAATTATTCTTTTTTAATAAAACAAAATTTTTCAAAAGAAAATTATTTTATTTTTTCCAACTTAATAACTAAAGATATTTGGAAATAATTGAGATTTCTAAATTTGATTTTGTTAAGATTTAATTTGAGAAAGATTATGTAAAGTTTTATATGATAAAGGTTTTAGATATTTAAGGCTTAGAAACTCAATTTCAGTGAGATTTGAAAACTGTACCAAATTTATTTCTGTGGGACAGAAATTTAGAGAAAATATACAGTTTATTGAAATAATATTGTAAACCTTTAAGGGATTTAATAATTGAGTTTCTAAAAGCCTTAACCAACTAAATACGCGAGTAGTTCATGCATCATGAATCATTAAAGTGAAATAAAATGATATTGTCTGGGGACGGATTATAGAAACCGAGGATACATTAGAGGAGGCTTAATTACGAGCCTTGGGATGAGAGGGTGTGAAAGGGTGCTTCAGGGGACCTGGGGTAGCTCCCTAGTGTCGGGTACTTTCACAATAAAAACTTTCTCAATCTGACTAGTCTCTAAGTGTTACCATGCCAGTTGAGCTGTTCATATTATTATTATTCGGACTTATGGAACAGTGTAAACTCCTGGTTGGCCCAGTGCAAATTAAAATTTAAGGGCCCACATATATAGGTAAGTTATGATGAAGATATTGCATAACATTCATGCATTCATAATTGATTGTGTATGTGATTGTGATTGATATTATTATGTATTGGTTGTGAAAACCCTTTGTTGCTTATGTCTTATTCGGAAATATTATATTCTGTTTCTCACTCCTTTCTCCGTGTTTTTGTTTCACATGTTTTAAATTGATGGTTCAGAGGGAAGGATCGAAGAATATCGGCAGTAAATATAACACGTTCTAGAAAGGGAGCTCGGTATGAATACCGTGGTCCAATGAATAAATAATGTTAATAAGTAACTGCTTCTGGGCCATGGAGTTTCCTCTCTTTCTTATAATGTTTAATATTTATTTCCGTTGGATGAATGTAAAATTACTTTATAAAGTTTTAATAATATTTATGAGGTATTTCAGAAATAATGTATATAATTTATTCCGATAGTTTCTTTTTAACAATCATATCTTTAGTAAAAAAAAATATGAATTTTTCTAGAATTTATTAAGGCGTAACAGAGGGTGTTACAAAGTGGTATCAGAGCAGTTAATCCAATAGGCCTGGGGAAAAGGTCTATCTTGCTTTGTTTGTAAACTCTGTATAGGTGATAAAGAATAGAATATCTGACTTGGTAGTAACTGTGATTGATGTGACAAATCTCAGTTACTGTGAAACAGGAAACTAATGGCTGGAAACGATCTTGCTGGAGTTGTAGAACGCTTAATCAATGCAATGGGAGCACGTGAAGGTCAAGGTAACGATGCCTTGAGAAGACTGGACCTATTCGAAAAGCGCAATCCACCTCGTTTCAAGGGAGGATATAACCCTGATGGAGCACAAATTTGGATTCGAGAGATAAAGAAGATCTTTCGAGCATTGCAATGTAATGAAGCTGATAAGGTAGTCTTCGCTACTTATGCCTTATCTGAGGATGCCGAACATTGGTGGGATAGCATGCGTAGACAATTTGAAGTCAATGACGTGGAGATCACTTGGGATTATTTCAAGGATATGTTTCTGGAGAAATACTTTCCAGCTGATGTTAAAGAGAAAAGACAATTCGAATTCCTGTCGCTGACCCAAGGAAATATGACCGTTGGAGAGTACGCATCCAGGTTTGAAGAGCTATCTCGTTTTCATTCTCATTATAATGATGTTACTAATGAAAGAGATCGGTGTGCAAAGTTTGTAAATGGACTGCGGCCAGAAATTAAGGAAGCTATACGAATGTAGGAAATCCGTGAATTTTCTGTATTGGTAAATCGCTGCAGGATCTTTGAAGAAGACCATAAGGATAGAATGACCAAAAGTCGTGAGCCCATTCACAAGGCAGGAGAAATAAGAAGTGGAGGACCTCACCATCACCAAAGAAGAGATTTCAGAAGGAATAAGCCTTACCAAGCACCATTTCCCCGGTTTGGAGCAGCATCTGTTCCTAACAGATCCCAAGCTTCAACTGGAAGCTATTACCCAACATCTGCATCAAATTTTAAATGTTTTATCTGTGGAGGACCCCATTTAAAAAGGGATTGTCCTAAAAATACTTATGTTTGCTTTAAGTGTAACAAACCAGGTCATCACATCAAGGATTGCCCAGAGATGAAGAGAGAAAACCCTGAAGGTGCAAGTACAACCATAAATACTCAAGGAGGCGCGCACAGTGCAGTCGGAAGGCCGAAGGCTAAAGGAAAGGTTTTTGCAATCACTGAAGAAGAAGCATCTCATGCTGATTCCATGGTGGAAGGTAAGTGTATCATTAATAAGATTTCTTTAACTGTTATGTATGACTCAGGTGCATCACATTCCTTTATTGCCAATGACTGTGTAGAAAAACTAAAATTACCTGTGATAGAACTGCCATTTGACTTATCTGTACATACTCCTGGAAACAATCCCATTGTCACTTCTAAAGCCTGTTGGAAATGCCCTATTGTCATAAATGGTAGGGACTTTAAAGCTAATCTTTTCTGTTTACCCCTTTCTGGCTTAGAAGTTATTATTGGGCTAGATTGGTTGTCTGACAATCATGTTCTAATAGATTGTCATAATAAAACCATAATGTTTAAAGAACCAGTGAATTTGAATCCTGAGGATTCGAGATTTCTAACCGCCAACCAAGTGAGTGCCTCTTTAAAAGGAGGGGCTCAAGGATTCATACTATTGCTTTCAATGAAAGAAGAGCAAGAATCAAAAATCAAAAATCTGCCGGTTGTGTGTGAATTTCCTGACGTTTTTCCTGAAGATATCCCTGGTTTACCCCCAGAAAGAGATGTAGAATTTTCCATTGATCTAGTACCTGGAGTTGGACCTATTTCAATTGCACCATACCGAATGTCACCTCTAGAATTAGCAGAGTTGAAGAAACAACTTGAAGAGATGATAGAGGAGCAGTTTATACGACCCAGTGTATCCCCCTGGGGTGCACCAGTGTTGTTGGTTAAGAAAAAGGATGGTAGCATGAGGTTGTGTGTAGATTATCGACAACTGAACAAGGTGACAATCAAGAACAGATATCCTCTACCAAGGATTGACGACTTGATGGATCAGCTGCGTGGTGCCACGGTGTTCTCCAAAATTGATTTGAGGTCTGGATACCATCAAATAAGGGTGAAGAAAGAAGATGTATCAAAAACTACTTTTAGAACACGCTATGGCCATTACGAATATCTAGTAATGCCTTTTGGTGTAACTAATGCACCAGCCGTGTTTATGGATTACATGAATAGGATTTTTCATCCATATCTAGATAAATTTGTAGTGGTGTTCATTGATGATATATTAGTGTACTCTAAAAGCAGAGAAGAACATGTTGAACACTTGAAGGTTGTGTTGGAAATCCTGAAAAAGAAACAACTGTATGCAAAGTTGTCGAAGTATGAATTCTGGTTGGAAGAAGTAAACTTTTTAGGACATGTAATTAGTCAAGGAGGAATAGCTGTAGACCCTTCCAAGGTAGAGGCAGTTTTAAAATGGGAGAGACCAACCACGATCACTGAGATTAGAAGTTTCTTGGGCTTGGCTGGATACTATAGGAGATTCATTGAAGGATTTTCAAAGCTAGGATACCCATTGACCAAGTTAACACGGAAAGGACAACCTTTTATGTGGACGACACAATGCGAGAATAGTTTCTAAGAGCTGAAAGATCGACTTACTTCTGCGCCGGTGTTAGTACTCCCCGATCCACATCGAAGTTTTGAAGTTTACTGTGATGCGTCTAAACAAAGACTAGGAAGTGTACTCATGCAAGACAAGAAGGTTGTAGCCTATGTGTCGCGTCAATTAAGGCAACATGAGATTAACTACCCTACCCATGACTTAGAGTTAGCCGCTGTAGTTTTTGCCTTAAAGATTTGGAGGCATTATCTATACGGTGCAACATTCGATGTGTTTAGCGATCATAAGAGTCTCAAGTATTTATTCGACCAAAAGGAGTTAAACATGAGGCAACGGAGATGGATGGAGTTCTTAAAAGACTACGACTTTGAGTTGCAATACCATCCTGGAAAAGCGAACGTAGTAGCTGATGCTTTAAGTCGAAAGTCTCTACATGCATCCACAATGATGATTAAAGAGCTGGAATTAATAGAGAACTTCAGAGATCTTAACCTAGCAGTAAAGGTTAATGCTAACAGCTACAGATTAGGAGCGTTGCAAGTGACAAGTGAATTCCTGAGACAAGTTTTAGAGGCTCAAAGAGAGGATGAATTCCTGCAAGAGAAGAAAGAACTCTTGAAACAAGGAAAAGAAGTCGAGTTCAATGTAAGAAGTGACCAATTGCTGAGGTATAAGGATCGAGTGTGTATCCCTAATCAAGAGGAGTTGAGGAAAGCAATTCTGGAAGAAGGTCATAAAAGTTATATGAGCATTCATCCCGGAGCTACTAAAATGTATCAAGATTTGAAGAAGTTATTTTGGTGGCCTGGAATGAAGAAAACAGTGGCAGAATACGTGGCTGCATGTCTAATTTGCCAGAAGGTTAAAGTAGAACACCAAAAACCCCCTGGAATGCTACAATCAATGGAAATACCGGAATGGAAATGGGATGGCATTACCATGGATTTTGTGACTTCTCTACCCAAAACTCCATTAGGACATGATTCGATATGGGTAATAGTTGATAGACTAACAAAGTCTGCCCACTTTATTCCCATCAACATTCGTTACTCTATGGAGAAGCTGGCAAAATTATACATCGAGGAGATTGTGAGATTGCATGGAATTCCTTCAAGTATCATTTCTGATCGGGACCCTCGTTTTACATCACAATTCTGGAAGAGCTTGCACAAGGCTTTGGGAACAAGACTGCGTCTAAGTTCAGCATATCATCCTCAGACGGATGGACAATCAGAAAGAACAATCCAATCTCTAGAGGACTTGTTACGAGCTTGTGTGTTAGAGCATAAAGGAAGTTGGAATCAATTCTTACCATATGTGGAGTTTACCTACAACAACAGTTTCCATGCTAGCATTGGCATGGCACCTTTTGAAGCATTATATGGAAGAAGATGTAGGACCCCGCTATGTTGGTTTGAGACTGGTGAAAACTTGATGCTAGGACCAGAGTTGGTACAACAAACCACGGATAAAATCAAAATAGTTCAGGAAAAGATGAAGGCAACACAGAGCAGGCAGAAAAGTTACTATGACAAAAGAAGAAAGCCGCTCGAATTTCAAGAAGGCGATCATGTATTCTTGAAAGTCACACCTATGACTGGGGTCGGCCGGGCAATGAAATCTCGAAAACTAACTCCTAGATTTATCGGTCCATACCAAATAATTCATAAAGTTAGTCCCCTTGCCTACCAAATAACATTACCACCTTTTCTTTCTAATATCCATAATGTTTTTCATGTGTCAAACTTGCGAAAGTATATATCTGATCCTATACATGTTATTGAACCTGATGTCATACAAGTTAAAGATAATCTTACATATGATGCACCACCTGTTAGAATAGGTGACAGAAGAATAAAACAATTAAGAGACAAGACAATTCCGCTTGTAAAGGTTATTTAGAGTGAAACGAGAGGAGAAGATGCTACATGGGAACTAGAAGCTGAGATAAAAGAGTCTCATCCTCATTTGTTTTACTGATTAATGTAAATTTTGAGGACGAAATTTTCTAAGGGGAGTAGAGTTGTAACACCCCTATTTTTATTTTTATATTAAAATTTTGAAGGAATTAAATTATGGTTCTTTAGAACTTTTTAATCTACGTATTATTTATGATTTTTTGGAATTTTTTAATAAAAATAATATTTTTTAAATAATTTTAAATTCATATAAGTGACTTAAATTAAAAATATTTATAAGAACGTGAATTTAAATTATAAGAAAATTTTCTAAAATCCGTTTCAAGTAGACTTATCTAAAAATTATCGGTTTGAGAAAAATCTTGATTTTTTCCAATCGTTAAAAAATTTGAAACGTATCAATAAATTTTTATTAACAGAAAATTTTAGATTTTTAAAATTTCAGTTTTATATTACTTATTATAAAATTAGTGAGGACTGATATAATATCGTTAAATTTCAAAAAGGACTCATTTTGAATATTTAAAATATACCGAGTGAAGGGTTACTATTTGACTTAATAATTTTGCCGACAATTACTATGCAAATCACTGTGCATGTATGAAATTTTCAAAAGATGCACAGTAACCTGGAATAAAAAATTCAAAAATGCATAGTACTTTTATATTAAAATAATGGAATGCATAGTAAATTTTTTTCCTATAAATACCGAAGGATTTCTTCTTTAGAATTCACAATTTCAGATTAAGTTTTCTTAATATAGTAGTGCTAGTGAGATAGTGGTGGAAGTGAGAGAGAGAAGAAAAGTTTTTGGAGAGAAGGTTTTGTCAAAATCCTAAGAAATCGGAGGCGCAAAGCAAATCCATTTTGGGTAACAATTCAAGGTAAGGGGGAGTGAGATAAGAGTATAATATGAAAGGACATAAGAATAATGGGAGGAGTCCCCTACTCCTTTTAAATCTGATAATATTATTATTTTAAAATATTAACTTTTTAACTTAACAATTTTAATAAATTTTAAATTAAATATCCGGTTTAACTAACTCTAACATACCTATGCAAGGACTTGGACCATTATGACCTATATGGACTGGACTATACCTATGCAAGGACTTGGACCATTATGACCCATATGGACTGAACTATACCTATGCAAGGACTCGATTATATGGACTTACATATACCTATGCGAGGAATTGACCAAAATGACTAAAATTGACTATATTAATAATCATTAAATTTTGTATTATGATATGTATTAATGATATTTAATTGATTTGATTATGATTTGATTATGATTGATTGATTGATGATATTTAGTTATGATTGATATTGCTTGATTTTGATTGATGATATTGTAATGTGGAGTTTGAGCATATAGCGAGCATAACGGAAAGCTAAAATTCAGTAAGAATTTCTTACCTTACTCTTTAAATTTTATTATCTTTTATTCCTTCTTATAAATTTTTTTATTAACTTTATTTTAGAAAGAAAACATTTTATGAGAATTTATTTAATTAAATCTTGAGTTAAAGAAAAATTTTGTAATTTTAAGTATTTTTGGTTAATAATTATTCTCTTTTAATAAAACAAAATTTTTCAAAAGAAAATTATTTTATTTTTTCCAACTTAATAACTAAAGATATTTGGAAATAATTGAGATTCCTAAATTTGATTTTGTTAAGATTTAATTTGAGAAAGATTATGTAAAGTTTTATATGATAAAGGTTTTAGATATTTAAGGCTTAGAAACTCAATTTCAGTGAGATTTGAAAACTGTACCAATTTTATTTCTGTGGGACAGAAATTTAGAGAAAATATACAGTTTATTGAAATAATATTGTAAACCTTTAAGGGATTTAATAATTGAGTTTCTAAAAGCCTTAACCAACTAAATACGCGAGTAGTTCATGCATCATGAATCATTAAAGTGAAATAAAATGATATTGTCTGGGGACGGATTATAGAAACCGAGGATACATTAGAGGAGGCTTAATTACGAGCCTTGGGATGAGAGGGTGTGAAAGGGTGCTTCAGGGGACCTGGGGTAGCTCCCTAGTGTCGGGTACTTTCACAATAAAAACTTTCTCAATCTGACTAGTCTCTAAGTGTTTCCATGCCAGTTGAGCTGTTCATATTATTATTATCCGGACTTATGGAACAGTGTAAACTCCTGGTTGGCCAAGTGCAAATTAAAATTTAAGGGCCCACATATATAGGTAAGTTATGATGAAGATATTGCATAACATTCATGCATTCATAATTGATTGTGTATGTGATTGTGATTGATATTATTATGTATTGGTTGTGAAAACCCTTTGTTGCTTATGTCTTATTCGGAAATATTATATTTTGTTTCTCACTCCTTTCTCAGTTTCATATGTTTTAAATTGATGGTTCAAAGAGAAGGATCGAAGAATATCGGCAGTAAATATAGCACGTTCTAGAAAGGGAGCTCGGTATGAATACCGTGGTCCAATGAATAAATAATGTTAATAAGTAACTGCTTCTGGGCCATGGAGTTTCCTCTCTTTCTTATAATGTTTAATATTTATTTCCGTTGGATGAATGTAAAATTACTTTATAAAGTTTTAATAATATTTATGAGGTATTTCAGAAATAATGTATATAATTTATTCCGATAGTTTCTTTTTAACAATCATATCTTTAGTAAAAAAAAATATGAATTTTTCTAGAATTTATTAAGGCGTAACAGAGGGTGTTACACATATAACATATATCTTTTATAATAATATTTGTTGTATCATAGATATTTTTATATAAACATATGAATAATAATATATATTTCTTATGTATCATGAGAAACATATATACAATATTTAAATCGTAAGATATATATTTTAATATAAACATTTTTTACTATTTTTAACATACATTATATATTTTTTTTCTTGAAACAATAATTGAATAGTTTAAACTAAGTGGAAAAAGGTTATTTTAATATAAATTTTTTATTAAATTATTACGATCAATTCCATTAAACATTTCTTGTCAATATAAATTGCTTCAATTTTATTGTATAAGTTTACATCTAACAATATATATTCCTTACGTATTATGGGGAACATATAGGTTAACCTTAGTTTATTTATTTTAGCAATAAACATGTGGATAATACTATTTAATAATAATATTTAACATAAAAATATGGACAGTAATATTATATGACACGAAACATATAATCCTAAGATTTAAATTATTATGATCAATTTCATTAGATATAAACATATTGAATATATATTTATTGCATGATAAATATTTTAATATAACATATGGATAATGTTCAAGCATGTAATGGCTAAACCCTAGAGAATTACACTAAGAGAATTATGCTTGTATTACTCAAAAAATGTTACTCAAATTACAGAGGGGATTCTGAAGGCATATTATACATCAAACAAAGGTCATGATTTCGGTCCAATATCTATAATAGATATAGATAATTTCCTAAGATAGCAGATAAAGATAACTTCCTAGAATTGATGAGATGGAGATAATCTCCTAAATTATATTTGCATGAATGGAAACAAAATCTTATTATTTACATTGTTACAATATTATATTATTAAATTTATAATAACATATATAAATTAGGAAAATAGGAAACGCAAAGTATAATTGAAAGAAAATGTTTTACGACCAATGCAGATAAAGGAAACAGAAACATAGCTTATTTAACATATATAAATCATATAAGCATCCCATGCTTTATCAAATGCATCTCATGCATTCATATCATGAAAACTTCATGAATATCATTCATATCATCATCATTAATCACATATCATCATCATATTTCCTACTGCATCTCACGCATAGGAATCATCATAAATTCACACATGTAAATCATGTCTCATGCCAATTCAATTTCTCAATAACAGTCACATATGAACGAAAATACCATAACACATGTATATAACACATATCACATATTCGGGATTTCTCACTAATCACAACAATACTATCTCGAATCCGTTCATAAACTATGAATTTAAAATGTAAACGCTCCCCCTACCTGGAATAAACGGTTCCAGAAGCTCCTCGAGCTACTAAATACAATCAGCTTGTTATTCACAAGTTCCGAATCAACTCTTAGTTCTAAAATCTTCCACAACTACCTTGAACTAAGGAATTTAGAGTTCTTTCCACTCTCAAAATTTCAGACCAATCCAACAGTGGGATTAACAAAGGTTGTTGATAGAAAACACACGTAAAATGAAGTAAGGAGGTGCTGATACATACATATATGTTAAGAGATAAAGAAAAAACAAGATAATAATAAAAGAAAAGAGGATAGGACAAAATAGAGGGGGTCCCATGCTTAGAAAAAGACAAAAGGAGAATCTGCTAGAGTTTAGAAGAATAGAGCGACGTGGAAGAATCTCGATGATTGAAATAAATACCAGTTCTGACATTGTTTAGATATTTTGACATATCTCTCTCATATCTTAATGAATTTTAATAAATTTGGTCTTGTTGGAAAGCTAAGACAACGAGGAATAACTTTGTAGTTGACCATATTTCCAAATTCTGACTCTAACATGGTAAAAAGATTAAATTGAAAGTACTCAGGAATGTCTCTTTCCGAGAAGGATTCACCAGAGTCTCTTCATTCAGAATTGCTTCACTCGGAGGGAATTCATTTGGAAATATTTCTGTTTGAAACACTCAGTCATAGCTTTCCTTTCCTCGGAAGTGACCCACTCAGAAATGTCTCACATCACTTTCCTCGGAAGTAACCCATTCGGAAATGTCTCACCCGGAGACACCTCATTCAGAAATATCTCACTCGGATATATCTCTGTCCGAAAAGTACTTATTCGAAGTCACAGCGTTTCTTCACTCGAAGATATTTCTCTCGAAAGTGCGTCACTCGGTAGTCTTTCAACCGAAAAGATCATTCAGAGTCGAAGTTCAGTCCTCTCTCAGAAATCTTTCCACTTGGGAATATTACTCGGAGTCGCAGACAATCTCGAAGACGAACCCAAGCACAAGCTCTCGGCAACTTTGAATATGGGTCCAAGCATAGGCTCTAGGCAATCTTTTAAGACACCCGAGCACGAATGGAATGAAGGGGTTCACCACTTGGATATTTACTTTCCCCGGGAATTATCCACTCAGAAACGTACTCATTCGAAGTTAGTCTTTCTTTGTCCAGAAGTACTTCCCCTAGAAAGATTCACTCGGTATGTCTCAATCGGTGCCAATCCATACGGAAGTGTCACACTCGGAGACACCCCACTCGGGAAAATTGCATTCAACTAGGAGATACCCCACTCGGGAATTCACTACTCGGAAATATCTTGGCTGAGAAGTACTTATTCGAAATCAAAGCTTTTCTTCGCTCAGAAGTACTTCTCTCGGAAACGACTCATTCGGAAACGTTTCACTCGGATTTGTCTCACTCAAAAGTGTCTTATTCGGACACAAAGTTTTTCTTCACTCGGAAGTGATTCTCTCGGTCATGCTTCACTCGGAAACATCTTAACCTCCCTTCACTCGGAAGTATCTCAACTTTCCTACACTCGGAAATATCTTAACTTCCTACACTCGGAAGTATCAAACTTGGGAGCGTCTTTGCCCGAAAGGTGCTCATTCAAAGTCAGAGCCTCTTCCTTTTCGTTCGGAATCAATCCTCTTGGGAATATTCCTTTCTGATAGAAGCACTCGTCCGAAGTCGGACTCGAAAATTCTTCACTGAATTATTTTTCTTAAATTTTCAAATTTAGGATGTTACACCACCAAATGACCCTTAATATATTTATACATTTATAAATTTATGTTTCAAAATAAAGCTTATAATACTAGCCAAAAAACCTATAAGCTTAAGTGGGTTAACCGACCTATAAGCTCTCCTATATTTAAAGCTTATACTTATATATATATATATATATATATATATATATATATATATATATATATATATATATTATAAGGCTTTGTTTAGGCATGACAACTGTACCCGAATTTGCAGGACCGACTCGTCGTCGTTCTGAGTTTGACGAGTAAAACTCGTTTTAATTGAGGATAAACAAAAACTCGCCCCAATCCTGGTCTGATTTTGATGAGGATGAGGGAGGGTGTAGGGAAACAATTGCCCTCCATGACTTGCACCCGAACCCACCTTTATATATAAGTTCAATAATTTTACTTATAGCTTTAGTTAAATAATAAAAATAAGTTTATATATTTTTCTTAAAATAATATATAACCATGAAGTTATTATTTTAAAAAATTAATGTTTATTTTATATATTATTTCAATTAATGTCTTATATATATAATTTATTTGAAATTATATATTTAAATTATCAAAATAAAAGAAAAATAAAGTGTGTAAGATCCTGATGTGGGGAACTCGCGAGGACCGAGATCCTATGGGGACCAGGATGAGTTCTAAAATTTCAAACCTGTCTTATTTTAACCTGATCTGAACCCGTCCCCACTTTGATAAGGTCGAAGATGTGTAGACTAGACCCTAGTCCCGCCTATCCCGCCTCGTTATCATACCTAGCTTAGTTAACCTCAATCCTAGAAATTGTGCTTAACGTACTAAAAGTAGGAATTTTGTATTGAAATTAACGCAATTATTTTATCATAAAATAAAAAATAGAATAAATGTATTCATTGCTAATAAAAATGATATTACTTTTTAAGTAACTTAACTTAAAAACAAATCCTGAATATATATTATAATAAATTATTAACTACATTGGGCTTGTTTGTTTAAACTTATTTTAAAAGATAAGTATTTTTAATTAAAAAATATTTTTTAAAATTTTTTATATGTTTGTTTAAAGTTTAAAAAATAAACAAAAACAAAAAATAAATAGATTTCTGCTTATTTTAAAATATAACTCTGGTCTGTTTATTAAAAAAATACTTATACAAAATATTTTAAAAAAAATACTTAAAAATAAGTTTAATTAAACAAACTATTATGTTATAGATATATAAATAAACAAACTAATTTGCCAGATTTCCTAGGTTCTTTTTACGACCAATAACTTAACCATTTTAATCAAATGGAATTCCATAAACTCCGAACTTAACATTTCCTTTTTTACTAAAAAACCATTTTTTCGTAATTTTTTTTAATTCACATTTTTAATAAACTAATCAGAACTTAAGAAGCTATGTAATTAACTTAATGGGTTGGAGGCCAAATATCCCTAACGACCCGCCTGGTTTTTTTCGATATATGAGCATAACTTTAGATTTATGAAAAATGTTATTTTACCTGAGGGTAAGAGAAGTTTGAGACGTATAATTATACAATAGATGATTGAGATTAAAAAAAATTTAAAAGTATTTGTAACTTTTTTAAAAACTCATATAATTAATCTTAGTAAATCATTATATGATTGTACAATCTAAATTCGGTTTTTCCACTCGCCTTAAGAGCTCGTATTATACACACGAATGGTTAATTAATGAAATCAAGATGAAGAATTTCTATGCCGTCTTTATTATAGTCAAAATAATAACAACGCTACTGTGACGTCATCACTTTATTCTTCATCATCTGCGTCGTTTCTTTATAAATGCCTTTCTTGTCTCCCAATTTTTATTTATAAAGTTTGGATAAGCTTCCTCCACATTTATTTAAGGCGTTGTTGATAAAAACAATATTTTAGCATTATTTTAGAGGTGTAGTTTGAGTTGAATACTAGAGAGGTATGAGGTAAAAAGGTAAGGAAACAGATCATATGAAAGATATGGTAGATAATATAAAAATTATATATAAAAAGCCACAAATTTTGAAAAGTAAATATAAGTAAGATAAACATCACGTAATCCTTTAAACATATAATTAAAGATTTTTAATTCTTAGCCTTTATTATTTAGTATATTGATTGTTAAAATTGGTTATTAATCTTTAAATTTAAGTTTGAAAGATGTGAAAAGGAAAAATCTTCACCAATGAAATAAGATAAAATAGAGTATTGAGAAAATTAGGGTCCTATTTAGATTGTGAAAATATTTTTTTATTGTGTTTTTAATTATAAGATTATTATCATGTTTTTTGTTTTTAAAAATTTATACCGAAAAAAGTAAAAAAAAAGAAAAAGAGAAAAAAATTTCAATGTTTCCTTACAAGATTTTAAAAACAGGAAATATAGTTTTATGATTAAAACTAAAAAAGAATGAGAAATTGAGTGATGGAGGAGGTAATCTATTTGGCAAACGGATAATATATACTTTGCTAAAAGGATGCACTTTGATGCAATGAAAGGAAGAACAAGTAATTCAATTCACGGAAGAGTAGTGCTTTGCTCAAAGTTACAACAATACATGTGTCATGTGTTGTTTTATGTTAAATAGTGGAGAATTTAAATCTTAAAATTTGTTCTACATTTTGGTGGACTGAATTAGATTAATTTTAAAGTAAAAATTACTTCTTTAAGTTTGGCATGAGCTAGCCTATTTAATAAAAACGTCGGGTTCAAACTTTTTAAAAAGTCTTTTAAGTTTATCGGGTTGATCTATTTTTACATTCTTATATAAAATTTATATACTTAGTTTATATATATATATATATTAGTTTATAAAATAAAATTAGACTTATAAATCATATTAATAAATTAAAATATATTTATATTTTGTAATTTTAATATTTTATTTTATTTTATTTTATTAATTTTAATATTTTGCTGCATATTCTTCCACACTAAGGTTGCCCTGTCTGAGCTCCATAAACTCTAGTTCTTTTCTGCTCCTTACAGTGTCTGGGAAGTATTTTTCAAGGAAACATCCCTTGAAATTCTCCCAAATCAACTCAGTTCCCATAGCTATCAGTCGGGCTTTTGTCATCTTCCACCAATTTTCAGCTTCTTTTCGAAGCATGAACACAACATACTCGACTTTTTGTGCTTCCGTGCACTGCAGACTATCAAAGATCCTTTCCAGATTCTGGATCCATGCATAAGCTTGGTCGGGATGAAAACCTCTATGGAATTCAGTCGGTTTACGTTTTAGGAAACAATCAAGACTATGATTGTCAGACGTTTGGGGTTGGTTCCGCCTTTCTAGAATGTCAGCAAAACGCTGGAAGGCAGCAACCATTACATCCATAGCTGGATGATCAACCATTCTTATCCTGAAAATAATCGTCATACTTTAGTACCTTTCATGGATAAGAAGGCAATTTATTTATAGTTGATTTCCTCAACTATAATATTTAACAACCATAATATGATTTCACTCAATTCATAGCATTTAGTAGCTTAACCTTGGCCTTGGACCTTTTCAAGTCTGCTCTGATACCAAAATATAACATCCTAATATTTAAAAATAGATTTCTAAAATCCAAATAAATTTTTCGTGAATAAATTCAGTTTTAAAACAGGATTTTAGATTAATATAATAACACTGTCATTTTTACATCAACCCCATTTAAGTATACAAATAAATATAACAACTCGGTATGCACAGGAGATGGCCAAGGCTAAAACAACTATGTGCATCATGTACTATACATATATATACATAATGCTCCTTGCAGGCTGAGTGACCTCATATGTCATTGTTGCGTCCTATATCCACTGTAAAAATAACAATAAATAGGGGTGAGCATATACATGTCAAATGATAGTTATTGAATCGGATCAAATTTCCAATTCACTAACACATATAAATCATAATCATATCATATATCATTCATTGTCAATGATCATAAGCTCATGTTGTTCACAACAACATACATCAATGCATTCACATGCTCAATCAAATGGATCCATTATTAAGTCTTTTAATTTGTGTTGCAACACTGGCTCTCAGCCATAACTCAGCTCTCAGCTAATCCGACCGTTTTACTGGTACCAAACCGTTTGCCCTCTCACGTGACACAATCACTCCCAGCGATAACGGTAGTGTCACGGGCTAAACCCCGAGCCCCGCTCAAGAGGTTTGCCTTGAGTCCCACCCAAGGTCTTTTTGTGGAATCCTCGAAACCACAATCATATTTCATATTTGTTTAGTACACAAGCATCCCATGCTTATCAAATGCATCCCATGCATTCATACATCATGATATATTTCATGAATAACATTCATATCATCATCATCATCAATCACATATCAACATTATATTTCCTACTGCATCTCATGCATAGGATTTATCATAAATACATACATCACATATACAGTTCATATCTCATATTATATCACACACATCATACATATTCGGGATTTCACGTTGAAGATAACAATATTATCCCGATTCCGTTCATAAACTATACATTTAAAATGTAAACGCTCCCTCTACCTGGAATAAAGAATTCCAGCAGCTCCTCAGGCTATATCCAATCATAGTTCAGAAGTTCCAATTGGAATTTCTAACTCTGAACCCGTCCAAAGCTTCTTCTTCCTAAAAGCCAAGCTTCCACGTGAAAGAGAAGTGAAGATTGGTCTCCTCTTTGATTGATAATTTCCAGTAAAGATTGGAAAAGAAAAGGATTAGAGGTGATGTTTTACACTTTCAAAATTCCAAGCTGATCCAACAGTAGAATTTGACATAAATCATTCATGAAAAAGAGACGTGAACGAAGTGAAGAAGTACGATACGTGTGTATTAAGAGATAAGGAATAAACAAGATATTTAAAAGAAAAAAGGATAGGACAATAGAGAGGGTCTCATACTTAGAAAAATCAGAAAAGAGAATCTGCTAGAATTTAGAAGAATAGAGTGACGTGGAAGAGCCTCAATGATTGAAGTAATTATCAATTTTCGACTCTGTTTCAGTATTTTGAGCATATCTCTCTTTCCGAGAAAGATTCATCAGAGCCTCTTTCCGTTCAGAATTACTTCACTCAAAGAAAATTTGCTCGGAAATGTTTCTACATAAAACACTCAGTCATAGCTTTCCTTTCCTCGGAGGTGATCCACTCGGAAAGGTATCACCCGGAGATACCTCATTCAGAAATATCTCACTCGGATATATCTCTATCCGAGTCAAAGTCTTTCTTCACTCAAAAATATTTCTCTCGGAAGTACGTCACTCGGAAGTCTTACAACCAAAAGGGTCATTCGGAGTCGAAGTTTAGTCTTAAAGACGAATCCGAGCACAAGCTCTCGGCAACTTGAATATAGACCCGAGCACGAATTGAATGAAAGAATTCACCACTCGGATATTTACTTCCCTCGGGAACTATTCACTCGGAAACGTACTCGTTCGAAGTTAAAGTCTTTCTCTGTCCAGAAGTACTTCCCCTGGAAGAGACTCACTCGGTATGTCTCAATCGGTGCCATACCACGCGGAAATCAGAAATATCTCACTCGGTGCCTTCCCACTCTGAAATGTCGCACTCAGAGACAACCCACTCGGGAAAGTTGCATTCAGGTAGGAGATACCCTACTCGGGAATTCACTACTCGGAAATATCTTGGCTGAGAAGTACTTATTCGAAATCAAAGCTTTTCTTCACTCAGAAGTACTTCTCTCGGAAACGACCCATTCAGAAACGTTTCACTCGAATTTGTCTCACTCAAAAGTGTCTCATTCAGACACAAAGTTTTTCTTCACTCGGAAGTGATTCTCAACTTTTCTACACTCGGAAATATCTTAACTTTACTTCACTCGGAAGTAGTTCTCTCACTCGAAATCAGATCCCTTTCTTCACTCGGAAAGTCTTATCTCAAACATGATTCACTTGGAAACGTTTCACTCATCCGAAATCAGACTCGAAAATTCTTCACTGATAATGGATGTCTGGTTCTTTTTAATTAAAAAGAAACTCCACCGATCCTTAATGAAATATTTTCTAAAATTCTCAATTTAGGATGTTACAAATAACTAATCAAATGTCATTAAAATCAAGTATCCAAGCATTTAAAGTATCAAATCCTACACTTAATGGATATGTCCAATTTCAAGTTCAAGCTCAATCCAATCAACATATGCATATTCACATCAAAATACTTATAACTTTGAAATAAAGCATACAATCAAATAAGATATCTATACCATATAATCAAATGAGATATTAAAAGCCTAAAATCACAATACCTATAACCTTGAAATATTAAGTACAACCAAATAATATCTCTTTATCATACAATCATATTTAAATATGATTCTTAATCTACCAACCAAATAGTCAAACAACACAAAAAACTAAGTTCTTAAGTTATCAGCCAGAGACTTGTATTCCTAAGTTACCAAGCAGATACTAAATTTTAAGAAATGCTACCTTAGTAACTAGGTAGGGAGGGCAAAGACTTATCTGGCATACAATAAAAGAAAAAATAATGTAGAAGATGAGGGACAATAAGTTTGTTAGGCACCAATAATGAAATCACTAGTGCAATCATAATTGTAAAACAAATAGATAATTACTTCTTTAATTTAAACTTAAAATCACATTTACAAAAGTTTGTTATGGCCTTTACAATTACTTTTACAACTCAAACTTGAGCTCACGTGAACACTATTTATCATCGAGAAGTTGTATGTGTGTGATTGTGCAACATATGTGGTGAGGTTGTGAGATGTGTGCCTAAGTGTGAAAGCATGCGTGTCTAAGTATAATTTAATCTATTCATTCAAAAACTTTAAAATTAAGTTCGGTAAATGAACCATGAACTAAACACACACACTCACAACACACTCTTCCATACTCACATACACAATCTACATAGAATTCAACTCACACACACTTTTACGCCTACACACACTCTCATATACACTCTCACACACATTCTCTCTCACACACAATCTAAATTCAATTAAATTCACACTTACACATGCACTCTCACACTCACAATATAAATTCATTCCACACTCACACATACACTTTCACACTTATATACACTTTCAAACAAAAATTCTTTGCAACAAACAGAATTTGAAAACAAGTAAGCAAGCATGTTTAGAATTAATGAGTTATAATTTGATATATTATTCAGTTTCAAAATGGTTTCTATTTAGGATTTTTCTTGGGCTATAAACATGATAATAAAAGTGAAATTAAGTGCTCTCATTTGCTAAAACTTGTGACAGAATTGAAACTAATCCATAATATATGACTGTTGTAAAAATAAATAAATATATAGCAATTGGGTAAATTCACACTCTTACACTCATGACACTCACACTATAATCACAACACGTACACTCTCACAATACTCACACACTCTCTCACACACTACACTCACAAAACACACACTTTATCACACACTGCACTCATAGCACTCTCACGTACAGGATAAACACATCACTATCTCACACAATAACATCATTTAACATAAAATAAAAAAATAAAAAAATAAAATCTCACAATAAAAAATAACAACCCAGAAACTCAATAAAAAATAAAATAAATCAAAGGCTAAAAAAGAATAAGATAGGGAGGGGGAAGATAATGAAACAAAGACAAAAAAACTGAAAACTTGCCTTGTTCATCGGAGAAGACAAAGGCAAATAATGGCACCTTATTCACCAGTGTAAGACGGTGGCTTCAGACACGTGTAAGACAAAACAAAAAAAGAAAAAGTAGGGGGTAGGAGAGACAAAGAATACAAAGAATGAGGGAGGGGAAGAAGTAATGAGGTACGTGGGAGAGAGAGGAAGAATGAGGGAACTTACAGAAGGGTGCCATTGGAGAAGAGGTGTCACCAACGGGACCTTACGTTTAAGGGGGTGGTAATTGCCATATGCCACTATTGTTGCTGGAGAGAGTAAGTGGACAGGAGACAAAGTGTGCAAGAAAAAATAAAGGGTAAAGTAGAGGCATAAGGGAGAAAGTGAGTGGGGATAAGACTGGGCTCGATTAAGTGTTTTAGTTTAGCAACAAAACATTCTTCATCTGTAACGTCCTCCTTAATTTATATTTATTTTTAATTTTTATTCCACCAAATTTACCAAAAAAATTTCACGTTTTTAGATATACCAATTTTAATCCCACAATGAGAACTATATTTTAAACTTTAATTATCAAGTATTAATCATTCCTAGCATAAATGACTCTTAAAAGCATTTTAGTTTCATAAAAATTGAGTTTTGACCAATCCTGACAGTGTTGTAATATGATTACATGATTTCTGTAATCGATTACATGCACAAAAAAACAAAATAGATAAACTGACGAAAGTGGTAATCGATTACCAAAATATGATAATCGATTACAACCAGAACAACAACAACAATTATACAGAATTTTACATTTTGGTCAACTTTCGACCTACCTAAATTGCCCATTTTAGTTTCAATTGCCACAAAACTTTATGAGTTACATATTTTTGACATTTCGAAACTATTAGCGCAATCCGTTTGCCAAAACTTTATCATATGCTCAAGATATGCGAAAAAATGCATTTAAACCAAAAGTAACGCAAATAAGTGCACAAAACCTATCAAATGGACTTCAAACTTGGTAAGACCTATATGCATAAGTCATAAATGAGGTAGGGAACCTATTGGTCCCTTACAGGGGTCCTAAAATCCATCGAATCATAAATTCACCTATTTAGTTCCTAATTTAACTTGTTTTCACCTAAAATGTAACATAACATTTCATAAATCATCAACTCATCAATTGCATACCATTACTTTCAAGCAACACAATCATAACATGTTCATATATATATATATATATATATATATATATATACACACATTTATGTAATCATCACATTCAACACTCATAGGGGCCTAGTGCCTAAAAGAGATCCACAATACCCGCCCATATAACACATACACACACACACATACACACACACACACACACACACACACACACACATATATATATATATATATATATATATATATATATATATATATTCCTCATCATGGCTAAGTGCCCAATCAACATATCAATTTCATCATCACTCATCACATACCACCACACCAATATCTACATATATACTACACACTTTCACATATTCTTGCTATTATCAATTATCACCAAGCGAGCTTGACTCAACGTCAATCTATATATCACCTAGATAACCAACACACATATATATCAAATCTAACCTTATATCCTAATTCGTCATCATCATTCTTTCACGCACCAATGTTATTCACGCATTATCACAAGTCAATTCAATTCAAGCGCACAAATAATACCATACATCATTATCATAATCTTAACCCAATTACACAATAACCAATATCATTAACTTATCAAACTCATATCATCATAGTTACACCATCTTTACTTCCTTCCTTGGCATTGATTCCATTTGACCTCATTTAGTGCTCGCCTTTGTTGTGTCCATCTACAACCTGCTACCAGTCCATCTACAAGGGGGTGAGTGACTGGAATCAGAATTAACATACAAAAGAATAAACACACGCTAGGAAAAGTGTGATCTAGCTACCTTTGTAACACCCCTATTTTTATTTTTATATTGAAATTTTAAAGAAATTAAATTATGGTTATTTAGAACTTTTTAATCTACGTATTATTTATGATTTTTTGGAATTTTGGAATTTTTTTAATAAAATAATATTTTTTAAATAATTTTAAATTCATATAAGTGAATTAAATTAAAAATATTTACAAGAAAGTGAATTGAAATTATAAGAAAATTTTCTAAAATCCGTTTCAAGTAGACTTATCTAAAAATTATCGGTTTGAGAAAAATCTTGATTTTTTCAATCGTTAAAAAAATTGAAAACGTATCAATAAATTTTTATTAACAGAAAATTTTAGATTTTTAAAATTTCAGCTTTATATTACTTATTATAAAATTAGTGAGGACTGATATAATATCGCTAAATTTCAAAAAGGACTCATTTTGAATATTTAAAATATACCGAGTGAAGGGTTACTATTTGACTTAATAATTTTGCCGACAATTACTATGCAAAACACTGTGCATGTATAAAATTTTCAAAAGGTGCACAGTAACCTAGAATAAAAAATTCAAAAATGCATAGTACTTTTATATTAAAATAATGGAATGCATAGTAAATTTTTTTTTCTATAAATACCGAAGGATTTCTTCTTTAGAATTCACAATTTCAGATTAAGTTTTCTTAATATAGTAGTGCTAGTGAGATAGTGGTGGAAGTGAGAGAGAGAAGAAAAGTTTTTGGAGAGAAGGTTCTGTCAAAATCCTAAGGTAAGAATACTTCTCTTTTATATTTTTTGGGTTATTTTCATATCGTTTTTAGAAATTTGTTATTATACTGAAAATAATATTATTTTAAGTTACTATTCTGCATAGTAAATACTATTTCAATAGTAAATTACTATTTCAATAGTAAATTACTATTCAAATAGTAAATTACTATTTACTGTTACTATTTACCGTTACTATTCACGATTTACTATTTACCGTTACTATTCACGATTTACTATTTACCATTACTATTCACGTTTTACTATTTACTATTACTATTCATGATTTACTATTCACTATTCACTATTCACTATTCACTGTTCAGAATTTACCATTTCTGCTTTAAGTATTAATCTTAATCTTCGTCTTATGCTTATACTGAAATAAGATTGATATTAATATTTGTAGAAATCGGAGGCGCAAAGCAAATCCATTTTGGGTAACAATTCAAGGTAAGGGGGAGTGAGATAAGAGTATAATATGAAAAGACATAAGAATAATGGGAGGAGTCCCCTACTCCTTTTAAATTTAATAATATTATTATTTTGAAATATTAACTTTTTAACTTAACATATGGACTTACATAGACCTATACGAGGAATTGACCAAAAGGACTCAAATTGACTATATTAATAACCATTAAACTTTGAATTATAATATTTATAAATAATGCTTTATTGACTTGATTTTGATTGATATTTAATTGTGATTAATAATATTTGATGTGATTGATGATATTTAGTTATAATTGATAATGCTTGATTTTGATTGATGATTTTGTGACGTGGAGTTTGAGCATATAGCGAGCATGACGGAAAGCTAAATTCAGTAAGAATTTTCTTACCTTACTCTTTAAATTTTTACTTTAAATCTTCTATTCTTAGAAATTATTTTTATTAACTTTATTTTCAATATTTAGAATAAAAAAATTAGTATTTATTTTAGAAAGAAAACATTTTATGAGAATTAATTAATTAAATCTTGAGTTAAAGAAAAATTTTGTAATTTTAAGTATTTTTGGTTAATAATTATTCTCTTTTAATAAAACAAAATTTTTTAAAAGAAAATTATTTTATTTTTTCCAACTTAATAACTAAAGATATTTGGAAATAATTGAGATTCCTAAATTTGATTTTGTTAAGATTTAATTTGAGAAAGATTATGTACAGTTTTATATGAGAAAGTTTTGAGATATTTAAGGCTTAGAAACTCAATTTCAGTGAGAATTAAAAACTGTACCAAATTTATTTCTGTGGGACAGAAATTCAGAGAATTGAGAAAATGTACAGTTTATAGAAATGATGTTGTAAACCTTTTAAGGTATTTAATAATTGAGTTTCTAAAAGCCTTAACCAACTAAATACGCGAGTAGTTCATGCATCATGAATCATTAAAGTGAAATAAAATGATATTGTCTGGGGACGGATTATAGAAACCGAGGATACATTAGAGGAGGCTTAATTACGAGTCTTGGGATGAGAGGGTGTGAAAGGGTACTTCAGGGGACCTGGGGTAGCTCCCTAGTGTCGGGTACTTTCACAATAAAAACTTTCTCAATCTGACTAGTCTCTAAGTGTTTCCATGCCAGTTGAGCTGTTCATATTATTATTATCCGGACTTATGGAACAGTGTAAACTCCTGGTTGGCCCAGTGCAAATTAAAATTTAAGGGCCCACATATATAGGTAAGTTATGATGAAGATATTGCATACATTCATGCATTCATAATTGACTGTGTATGTGATTGTGATTGATATTATTATGTATTGGTTTGTGAAAACCCTTTGTTGCTTATGTCTTAATCAATAATATTATATTCTATTTCTCACTCCTTTCTCCATGTCTTTGTTTCATATATTCTAAATTGATGGTTCAGAGGGAAGGATCGAAGAATTTCGGCAGTAGATATAGCACGTTCTAGAAAGGGAGCTCGGTATGAATACCGTGGTCCAATGAATAAATAATGTTAATAAGTAACTGCTTCTGGGCCATTGAGTTTCCTCTCTTTCTTATAATGTTTAATGTTTATTTTCTTCGGATGAATGTACAAATACTTTATAAAGTTTTAATAATATTTGTGAGGTATTTCAGAAATAATATATATAATTTATTCCGATAGTTTCTTTTTAACAATCATATCTTTAAAAAAAATTATGAATTTTTCTAGAATTTATTAAGGTGTAACAGAGGGTGTTACAACCTTCCTAGTTAAAACATTATTTATAGTATTTCATCTTTACATAACACTCTAAATGTCTCATGACTAATTCAATTGACGTCAAATTCATCGTTAGTTAAAACAACATTAGTTTTATCTTCCAATTTATTTAACATAACCTTATCATTATTTAATTATCATCAAGCCAATTCACCCCTATGGCACCTATTCATGCCAATAATCATCAGCACGCCTTTTCATCATCAATATAAACACCAATACACTTTCATTCATTTTTCAACTACTTAGTCTAAATTCAAAATCACTAAATACATTATATACACCAATATAGGTTTATTCTATTTCATCACATGAATTCAACATATCAATCAACATCAGAACCACCAGATTCATCATCAATACAGGTCAAATCATACAAGGCATAACTGACACTCAAACAATTATAGTGACACGCTAGTATCCGGATACTAATCAACCTTCAGCTAGGGGTTCTACTTGGCACCCCGTGAACACTAGTGCAAAAAAGGGATTTAATCACAGTTAAAATGGGTCTTTAATCACGGTTCATAAACCATGGTTGTTACATCCGTGGTAATAGATTAGGGCTTTTAATCACGGTTCACAACTGTGGTTATAGATCACATTTAATCACGGTTGTTTGAAACCGTGATTAAATAAGACCCTATTTGTGACATCCCTCCTTAAATAATATTTATTTTTTTTACCCAATTTATTGATTTTCACAATAAATTTTTCACGTTTCTAATAATTAAATTACATCACAATAAAAAAATGTATCTTAAAAAAATTACCCAAATTATAATTTAAATAAACAATTTATAATCCTCAAAATCATTTAAATTAAAGAAAACTCAAAACCTGAAACAGGGGTCTGACGCTGCGCGCCAACCCTACGCTAGGCGTGAGCGTACATTCGCAGCCCTGGCGCTGAGCGCCAGACTGACGCTACATGTGGGCTTACCAGTGACAACACCTGATGCTGTCACACATTTTAGGCCTTTAGGCCAACTACTACTTATCCAATTAGCTCATTTCAAGTTCAATTGCCATGAAACTTTATGGTCCATATGTTTTTCCCCATTCTGAAACTATTGGCGATGTTCGTTCGCCAAGATTCCAACATATGCTCAGGTTATGCGTGAAATACAACTTAACCACTTTATGTGCAACACTCTTGCACCAAACACCCTAAATGATTCTTAAATAATCCAAAGCCAATGTATACCACTTTTAAATATTCTTATGAACCTATTAATACCTTGCAAAGGTATTGAAACTCACCGAAACTCAAATTCACCTATCCAGTTTCTCAAAGTCATAGGGATGGCTACTAGTTCAAATCTCTAAATCTATTTGAGTTATCAATATAACATTCAATCATTTAAAGCAGCCATTTTAGCACACATTCATCCACAAAACCTGCCTATAATGCATGATTTACTATAGTATGGCTCTGTGCCAAAACTATAATCATCCAACAGTACCTGGTCATCACACATGTACAATATCTAATGGCTCAATGCCATTACATAATCACATCACCCAGACCACAAACATATTATACTATGCATAAGTTCACACTCCCACAGATTTACACACATATCTACATATATATACCAATGGCTCAGTGCCATTAGTCATCACAAGCAAATAACAACAACACATACTACTGCAAGTCTACAAGATAACATATTCACATATGAATATATACAAAATATACATCCCAAACTCCTCTGGCATTACTCCTTGCTCACTTTGTACTGGTTGCCGCAGCATCCACAACATCCTTGGGTTCATTCACTGTGAACATAAAGTAAGGGTGAGTATCTATTACAAAAATGATACAACTACATAATCAGAGTTGATATCACCTGGAGAATCTCATTCTCCTGCCTGGGTTATCGGTCCACTAAAGTTTCCTCATATGAACCAAACATATCATAATCCATCATAAATTCATTATGTTCACATCATAACAAATATCTCACAACGTCGAGATGAATTAATTATAAGCATTCGTGTTTAACCAAATCATTTTACAATTCATTGTTTCAATCATATCATTATCATGTCAATGCAATAACCTGCATATCAGTCAAGAAGTGTAAATCACAACTGACTCTCATATACATCAGACACCTAGTATCCGGATACTGACGAATCAGCCACCAGCTGGGAGTCCACCGACATCCCGTGAACACATCCTGGTTCACCGAGCCCGGTATCATAAACCGTCTCCCCACCTCAACCACCGGATCACTTCCTGGATCACTGGGTAGCTCAACTGGGCCTCTACATGGACCACGGGAGCCAAAAGCGAGGGGTAATCTATACCGAATGGCTGTCCATAACACATATCATGCATATACAGCATATAACAATATATCTCATCATATACACATTATTCATTTTAAATCATGAATATACATTATACAATCATTAAATGATTTTGGCATACAAGCCAACTCACAACATAAGAACCACATCTCGCCATAAAAGCCACATCTCGGCATAAACACCACATCTCTCGGCATAAAAGCCACATCTCGGCATAAAAGCCACATCTCTCGGCATAAAAGCCACATCCTTTAAATATCATAATCATACTTAACATTCATAATATTCACATAATCAAACATAACTTTATATCTTCTATATCACGATAATTCAATATTTCATCACTCTCCATTATGCACATTCTAGGCATACTTTATACATTATTTCTCATCTTATTCACAATTCACATCTCATTTATTACCATTCTATTTTCCATAATTGTCAAATACAACATATGACCACATACCTAAGCTAGTCATATATTCTCCTATATATATATATATATCAATCTCATACTTTCACAGATTTATTTTCAAACATAATTATCACAAATCTGTAATCAAATATATACTATAATACTCCCCTTACCTCATTGTCGACGCTCTAAACTCAATCACCAAGATCAATGCGCCGCAACCACTAAAAGATAGAATTACAAAAAGGTTTAAGGTTTTAACCGTTCAAACCTTAATCCAACTCAAGAATATACTCGAAAATTACTTTCTAAAGCTTTAGAAGCTTACCATAACTGAAACCACAAGTTCTCCGAGAAACCCCTTTTTCCGCTAATCTTTCAACGGCTCATTCGCAACCTATATAAAGCGGAATTCAAATTCGTCACTCAATCCTTCTTTTGAACACCATAAGGAAACTTTTAATCGGTTTAGAATCTTAAAATTCAAAGTTCCCTTGTTTTCCCCAAAAATGGATAAAGATAGAAAATCTCCATGGAATTCAAAATTGAAAGATCCCATGCGTTAATCTTAAGTTTCTTACCTCTAATCCGCAATTAATTTCAGATTCCAACCTCTTGTTGGCCTTTAATTGTCGCAAGGAAAAGAGAGAAGAAGAAGAACCTCAAAACTTATGCTTTTAACTTCTGCTCTGCGGGCTGTCATCTTGGGTCTTTATTCTGCCCGCGACTCTGACGCTACGCGTCCCCCTGACGCTACGCGTCAAGTCTAAATTTTTACATTTACGCTACGCGTCCCACTGACGCTACGCATCAGGTCCCAAATTAAAAATCCCCTTTTTATTTTATTTTTACATCTTATAATAAACTTACTTTATTAAATATCCAAACTTATGAATAGAAAACATAGGGATGTTACACTATTTAATTACGGTTGCCAACCACAATCGTGATTAAAAGCCAACCTTCTATAATCTTCTATGCCACAATCCAAACCCAACTCACCATCACCACCACCGTTCCTTTCGATCAAAGAACGTGATTAAAAGTTCTGCGTAAATCTCCGCAGTTGTCACCAACATCCTCCTCAAAAAAACCCCCAATGTTGACCTTCAAAACAGAAAACCTCCATTATAGTAACAAACAGAAGCAAAACGTAGAAAACAAAAACAAACAGAATAACTAACAAAAACTTGTAAAACCTTCATTATAATCGAAAGAAATAGAAAAGAAGATATGTACAAAAGAGAAGCCTTACATGGTTGAACGAAAAAATAAAAGAAGGGTCGCGTGGTGGTCGTCAATGGTGCGCAATGAGAATAGCAAAAGAAAACCTGTAAAATATACACATAGAACCACGTTAGATCTAGAACACAAACAAATGCAAACGTCAATGGCAATGGGAAAACAGAAAGGAGAAATCTTAAAGAGAAAGATAGGAGAAAGCTAACAAAGAAAGAGAAGGAGTGTGCGACGTTCAAAATTTATATTTTGAAAACACCTATGACCACGGTTCCCAAACACCCGTGATTGTAGGGTATCTATAATCACGGCTTTCTTCTTAATCGTGAATGTAGGTACATTTTTTTAAAATATAAAAAAAAAATCTGTTTGTAGATATAATCACGGCTTCTCATAAAGCCATGGTTATAGATGCCCTACAATCACGGTTTCCTCTCAACCGTGATTGTAGGTACATTTTTTAAAAATATAAAAACTGGTTGTAGATATAATCACGGCTTCCCATAAAGCCGTGATTATATATACCCTACAATCACGGTTTTCTCTCAACTGTGATTGTAGGTATATTTTTTAAAAATATAAAAATTAAAATAAAAAACCTTGTTCCTACGACCATAGTTACGTCAGAACCGTGATTAAAAAACTTCCTCATATTTACAAAAATGCCACCGCGTATTTTTCAAACATGGTTTTTCCCTAGACCTGATCATATCTCGTCGTCGTAGCCATTTTTTGCACTAGTGGAACCCGACTTGGTCCACTGAGCCTGACTTGACTCTCCACCTCAACCACTGGGTCCTACTTGATCACCAGGCAACTTATTTGGGTCTGACTTTACCATGAGAGCCAAAAGCGAGGGGCAACATATACCGTCGGTCGTCTTCTGTGACATCCCGGCGCTGTTGAGGGCGGGGAGTGATCGCCGGTGCATGGACACGGACAAGGAGCGGCTCCTGGCAGGCTTCCAGCGGGGGATGTGATATCCCGGTCACTGTTGAGGGCGGGGAGTGATCGCCGGTGCATAGGCACGGACAAGGAGCGGCTCCTGGCAGGCTTCCAGTGGGAGGGACACATGAACGAACTGAATACATACCAGAATAAGAGGGATCCAAAGACTGTATAGGTATGGGACTATACAGTCAAGGATAGCTTAAAGGAATGAATTCGTACTACCTATACCAACAAATGCATTAGCCTTTTCGGTAGCCTATCACTTAAGAACTCCAAAGTTAAGCGCGCTTAACTTGGAGTAATTCTGGGATGGGTGACCTCCTAGGAAGTTCTCAGGAAATGTGTGAGTGAGGACAAAAGCACATTGGAAAGGTCTCGTGTTGGTCTGTGGGGCGAGTCGTTCATTCCTGAAAAGTGGCTGGGGTGTTACAGTGGTATCAGAGCCTAGCCTCTCCTAGTACGGTATGGTTCGGGGACGAACCAGGCGGAAGCTGGTGGGCATGTGACATCCCGGCGCTGTTGAGGGCGGGGAGTGATCGCCGGTGCATGGACACGGACAAGGAGCGGCTCCTGGCAGGCTTCCAGCGGGGGATGTGATATCCCGGTCACTGTTGAGGGCGGGGAGTGATCGCCGGTGCATAGGCACGGACAAGGAGCGGCTCCTGGCAGGCTTCCAGTGGGAGGAACACATGAACGAACTGAATACATACCAGAATGAGAGGGATCCAAAGACTGTATAGGTATGGGACTATACAGTCAAGGATAGCTTAAAGGAATGAATTCGTACTACCTATACCAACAAATGCATTAGCCTTTTCGGTAGCCTATCACTTAAGAACTCCAAAGTTAAGCGTGCTTAACTTGGAGTAATTCTGGGATAGGTGACCTCCTGGGAAGTTATCAGGAAATGTGTGAGTGAGGACAAAAGCACATTGGAAAGGTCTCGTGTTGGTCTGTGGGGCGAGTCGTTCATTCCTGAAAAGCGGCTGGGGTGTTACATCTTCAACCATACAAACCACGTAATTTCATTTCAAATTCTCTTTCTCTTTATTGAATGGCATAAGCCTTATTTCAAATTAACGGGGTGGCTACACAGATCCAACCCACGTTCCACTACCAGGGCGGCCACTCAGACCCGACCCCGTATATACTGCCTTATGTTATAAAATCATTTTCATACATCAATTCCAACAACACTAAGGGCGGCCACATAAACCAAGCCCATAATACAAAGTCTCAAACATACATTCGTCATTAATAATCATCATATTATCACAATCATCAAGATACAATAGTCAAAATCATAATTCCATAAATAATTTGGTTCATCAGTTTCAACTCATCACAACATATCAACATTATATTCATCAATTGTCAATCATTCATCCTATTAGCTCATAACAATTTATCGCATGTCATAATGATAACATATCATCATATAAATATCTATATGCATATAAATATATAAACATTAACATCATTATTAGCAACATGTCATTTACTCTATCATTGCTCATTAACTTAAAATCATCATTATTTTTAATTTAGCATCCATTCATGACAATTTATCATAAATTACATTGATACATTACCGCAACTTAAATCTCTCAATCATTCTTCTTGTTGCACACTACCCATGCATCAATCAACCATATATTAAATATCAAGAATTTATCTTCACTTAATTCCATGACTCACATTAACAACATCAACAACCATAAGCCATCGATATAAACTACCACATACATACTTTACACTATATCACTTTACTTCATCAATTATTTTATTCCATATAGACTACATTATAGTTATCCAATCATCGCTCATCAATATAATTAGTTACCTATTCACCCATTCATTTATTTCTTATTTATCATTTTCAAGGTTTATAGTTCACCCTTACTTTCTCGTTCTCTAATCTTTCATCATTAAATTTTTAAATTTAATTAAATCATCTAGCAGTGGCTATGATACTCTTTTCCCATACACTGAATAGCGTAAATGATTTCTACATTAACCTTAAACCCATCACATCCCCTTACCTCGATTCCAAGCTCCTACAAGTTACTCTTTGTGTTGGTCATGACCCATGATCAATTCATTCGTTGCTCCGCCTCCGATTTCAATACCCACTTCGTTTAACGATCCTCTGACGCCTGTTTCACCACCTATGAACGTCGAAACACAAAAGCCATCAATATTTCATCACACCCTCAAGCTTATGTAGGGTTCGATCAAGTAAGGAAAGGAAGGGAAAATGCATTTTGAAATACCCATAGTCTTAGGAACCTTATTTCAAGCTTTACACAGCCATTGGAAAGCAAAACCGAACTCCCCACATGCAATAAGTACCACGGCTAGAGAGAGATAAAGAAAGGGAGGGAGAAAGCTTGAAATTGGAGATGCATATGGACATACCTCGAGACCCCGGTTCCAAAAATACGATTAATTTAAAGTTCTAACGTGAAATTGGCCACTAATTGGAGCCTAGAAGCTCACGGTCATGGAGGATGAAATGAAGAAGAAGAGAATTTGTTTTTATTTTATATCATTAAGGGTATTACGGTAATTTATCTTTTTTCTATTTTTTTAAAACTTAAATTAAAACTTACCTTTTAACCCTTTGGTAAATAAAATTTACCATCATTTATTTAATTAAATTTATAAACTTAATAACCAACCAATCAAATATTTTTATTTAATTTCAAAACATTAATTATTTAAGATTTAATTTACAATAATTAATAACAATTTCCCAAAATTCTAAAATTTATCTAAAATAATTATTTATAATTTTCAGCCAATCACCAATTTTTAAATTAATTATCCAAGATATCACATTGATCGTTACTAACTTACTGTACAAGTAAGTAATTAAAAAAAGTGACACGGTTAACATCATAATATATGATATCAACTGGGAGTCAAATATTTCTCACTATTTTTCTTACTCTGGATGCCTTTGACTCGATTTATTATATAATGTTGAAATTAAAACCTGAACAAAACTTAAACTTGAATAAAGGATTACACATATACTTTATTGTAGCTTAAAAAAATATGCTCTTTGATTTTGATTGTATATTGTATATAAGATATGAGAATTTGGTTGGAGTATATATAGTAGGGCGTGGTTTTCACCTAATAGAGATGGCAGTGAGGAGGTTGCAGTAGGGTACCCCACATGCAGAGGTAGAACCTGCGTAGAGATAATGTTTGGGTACAGAGAAGAAGTGCTGCAGCAGCAGTGGAAGGGGCCATATATGATATATGAATATTGAAGGGACCAAGCCAAGCACGTTACGTATGCTGGACCTCATGTGACTTCAACCTTTGTTGGAATGAAAATGCCAACACATGACAACTCTCTCACACACCACCACCCATTCCACAAACCCAAGTTTACCACACTAAGATGGTAGAAAAAACTGAAATATGTTTTTTAAATGAGAATAGAGATTCTATCCTGTATAGAATTGTCTCAGAAAAATGATAGATATGATTAATGAATTATAATTTAGTATGAACCAATTACATTAAAGATATTTGCAGTAAAAAAACACAAAATATGTGTAGAATGAATGAGTTGGATCTCTGCATTAGAGGCTGTGTCTATGGCTGTAAATTTTAATATAGTAAAAGAACAAGGAAGAGCCTAATGATCAAGAAAATTAAAAAAAAAATAAAAAGATGAAAAAGACTTGGGAGCAGATAAAATAAAAAGCTTGAACATATTGGAATCTCCAGCAGCTTCGGAGTTGTCGATGATAGATTCCTATATTATATTACCCGTACTACTATATGAAACCCAGCTATATATTTGTGGGACAATTCAAAGATTCCTTCAGCTAAGCACTTTCGACCCAATTTTGATGGGTAAAAATTGTTAACATCAATAATAAATGTCTATTAATTAAAATGTATTTCTTATATATAATTCAGCCTGGAGTTACCTTCAATTGCTAAAAAATTAAAGTATGAGATTGTTTGTGTTGATGATGTACTTTGTTTGAGCTTTTACAAGTTTTCTAAAGGCACGTATCTAAGCTTTCAAAGGTTTATAAAACACCTATTTACGGGGAAAATAAAGGGGGAAAACTATGTAGGTTAATATGGCATTTCACATTCCACCCCTACTATCTTATTGGCACCACCTATGTTTTGTACTCACTCACTATTTTAGTTTTTTTTTTAATTTTTAATAATTAATCATATGATTATATCACTCATATTTAATATTCATATCTCTCATAATAATCAAGTGTTCTCACTTCATACATTTTATACAAATGTGTAGAAGTACTATTTACTTTTATCAAATCGATGAATTATTACTATATGTCATCTTGATTATTTGTATCAAATTTTATTAAAATTGAATAATAATAAACACATAATCAAATACTCCTTACTTTTTTATATAGATTTTTAATGTATATATTACATTAATTTTAGTGTACATGAAAATAAAGTACCAAATAATTTTAAGTTAATATAAAATTCTACATATGTAATTTACACGATAAAAACTTTTAATCTTATAGCTAGCTGTCGAAAAAAGTTATTATATAAAGTTAAGTTATATGTTAGATGGTTTAAGAATTGGTATAGCTTAGACTAGCTAGTGTAAGTTGAATACTAGTTTCTGGATTTGATTTGAATGTTCAAATAATTTTTATTAACTCACAAATACGAACTTTCTTTTAAATCTTTTTAGTATAAAAATAGGTAATTCAGGGTTTATTGAATAAATTTGACCACAAAAATGTATTGGAAAAAACTAAAAAATATTTGGATAAGTTATACTAAAATGTAAAATAAAAGAAGAGTAGTAAACCGATAACTAATTACAATTCATTTAAATATCACATTTAAAGTAATTATTATAAAAATCTGAGATATTTATCATCCAATAAAAAAAAACTATTTAACCGAATTGAAAAAACCGATAACCAAAAAATCGATAACCGAAATAACTGATAATTGAAAAAGCTAATATTTTTTTAATAGACTGTTACATAAAAGCCCAATATAAAAGTAAAATAGCTTAAATCCAAATGACAATGTTCAATCTTTCAATTTTACAATTCACGTGTAAAACAACTTAAACTCAAATGGCAATACTCAATGTTTGAATTTTAAAATTTTATGAATGTTTATCAATTGCTCAAATTAAAAAGAAAAGAAACTTTCATTTCGCTTCGCTTGTCAAATACTACTGTTAGTATGTAATTTCTATAGTAAGTGATTTATTTTCAGGGTATTTTCTAAAAGCCGAAATCCAATTCAATCCAAATCGATATATATTAGATCGAATCGGATTTCATGGTATATCTTAACCGATCTAATCCAAACCGTATAATGATTTCTTAACTGGATCAGATGAATTTTGACTTCAAAATCGATCCAATCCAATCCGCGAATACTCCTAATAAAAATTAATACTTACATGATGATTTATAATTAGATGTAAGTATAAAAAATACTTTACAATAATAACAGTGTATTTAAATTAAATTTATATTATAAAGTGTACGTTGAAAATATATAAATCGTCTTTGGGAGTGGTAGCTCCATTATATTTGATCTTTATAATATTTTCCATTAGTACCAACCCAAATCGGCTAATAATCAATCTTGTTAACTATTAGGTTGACTGATATTCACTAATCAATATTAATAAGCCACTAAGATTTGGTTGGTAACGGGTTGATACTAAACTGATTATTAATTATATAAAAAATTCGGAGATAGAAATCTACCAACTCCCAACACGTTTCATCTTCTCAAATCTCAATCAAGTAAAATAACGGTTATAACTATTTTTTTTTAAGTAAATTGAGTTTCTACGTTGTTTAGCGAGCATACATACCAAAAATCTTAAAAGTTTTTTAGCTGAGTTTGTTGTAACGCTCTAAATGAAAAGCCTTATTTAATATCTGTTTGGTATGCGGTTAGAAAAATAGAGTTAAAGAAAATAGAACAATTTAAAGGTTAATATTAATTTTTACGTTGTTTAAGACAGTCAAAATTATATTTTACCATAGAATCTTTTTTTAGGTTGATTAAATTGAGGTTTAAGAACACGTTTGGTGGTCTTCCTCCAACGGAGAAAACTCCGTTGAATTGTGGAAGTTTTTGATCCTACGGTTCAATAGAGTTTTGATTGTCTCGAACGGCGTGAAAAATTAATATTAATCTTTAAATTTTTCACTTTAACCTAACTTCATTTCCCCAACTGCAAACCAAACACCCCCTAAATTAACCGAGGTTTGACCAACCCAACGAAGAACTAAACAAAACCTTAATTGAGTTTTGAATTAACACAACATTTATAATTGAAAGTTTTGAATTAACACAAGATTGATTTCATGAGAGATACTTGCATAAATTATAATTATAATTGAAAGCAAAAGGACAAGAAAAAACCATTTTCTCATACCTAACATTCCTTTAACGTGTTTGTTTTGATAGGTTAAGAATAAATCACGCGTGTATCAAAGTCACATTACTAGTCACAAAACAACCTAACTTGACCTTTCCGATACAAATTAGATAACCACTATCCTTGTTCTACAAGTTTTATCTATGAATCATGCTTTTAGAGTGTCTTATAAGCAAATTAACAAGTCTACACATTGCAGTTAGTTGGCTTATGAAGTTAAGATTCACTACATGCTTGCCTTATTTAATTTTTTTTAAAATGTTCTCTTCCACACCATTTCAATAAGTCTCTTTAATCAACAAAAGATTTTTTCATATCTAAATCCTTAGGTGGGACAAGATATAGAAATTAATGCTATATATAATACTATTATTTATTTATTTATTCTCCATTATAGATAATTTGATTCGAGTTAGAAATATTTACGTCGTGTGGATTTAACTCTTTCAATGATGATTTTTTTTTTCCCTCCACATGACTTAAACCTAAAACCTTATTTAAAGAGAATTGAACATGTACTACTTAAATTAACTACTTATCTTTCTATACAAGGCAATATGATTAAAATAAACCCACTTAAAATTGGGTCATAAAATTAAATACTATGTTGTAATTAGAAAGATAACCCCACTAGTAGAAACTTGTTCATAGGAGGTGAAAAAGTTCAGAAAACAAATTAAGGCAAAAAAACAGGTTTGGTACTTATGGGAATAAAAATTCACCAATTGGACTGGACCCTAGAAGAATTGGACTAATCAATTAAATTGTCCAATATGATCTGCCAAAACCATTCTACTAAGAGGACTAGGCCCAAGTTTCTTTCTTCTCATCATACTCCTTTTCCTAATAACTTCCATTTGGTTCCTTCTTTTAATTTGCATCATTGCCTCTTCCTCAATTACAAACCTCCTCATTAGGACATCATCAGTCAATGATTTTCCCCTGAATACTCTCCTTCCCTCTGTGCTAAGTCTAGCACTAGGGGTTCTTTCTTGTGCAGTTTGCAATGGTTTTGATCTTGGGTAACTATTACTCCTTCTAGGTGGCACTTCAGCTCTCAAAATCTCATTGTAGGAATAAATAGGTGCACAAAGACAAACCCTTGTAAAGGATGTGGCAGCCTTTAGAGAGGCACATTTTCTTAGCTTGTTCTTGTTGTTTGGACTTGGACTAGGGACTTGAGGGGATTTTGGCATTGTCTTCCATAGTGTGGAATTGGTTGTGGGAATTTCATTGGATTTTGACATGCTTTTCCATAGGGTAGCCACTTCCATTGCTCTCTGATACCAGGGCTTCCTGCAACTTGAAATTAAGTGGATGTCATGCATGAGTTCTTGTGATGATGATGTAGCAGCTTGATTCATACCCTTCACTACATTCATTTTTTTAATCACACTTTCACAAGACAAAACCAATTATGCAATTATTTATTTCCTCTTGTAAAATTCGACGACCTTAAGAAACCATTTTGTATGGTCATGTTTAGGACATGTAACAAAGTAAGTCTAAGCCAATTGCCTTTGCCAACTTGGAAATTCCAAATTTAGACTCACTGTTGAAAAAAAGCTAAAAAGCAGGTCAGCCGGAAAATAGACTTTACCATCTTGGCTTCAATGATTTTTTCTTTTTGGGCTGGTCCAATTCATAGTATATCATGAAGACTTGGTCTAAACAAGGTTGAATTGAACCAATCAAATGACTAAAATCATGAGCCAATGCTCCTCAAGTTTGACTAATCAGTGTTAACTGTTTAATTTAGTTTTAAGACCATATATAGAGTCATAATGCAAGCATATTTTCTCCAAAACTAACTGAAAAAGAAGCAACAAAGTATCAATACAATGTCTTAGCTTAAACATGATCACACTCACATTTTATATAAACAGTTTTTAACAACCAAAAAAGAACATATGAAAGAAAAATAAATGCATAAGATAATTAAAATCTCAACATGTGTGTATGTGTTTGAAGGAGAGGAGGAAGATAGTATAGTTTGAGCATAGATATATAGTAGATACCTTGTGTTGGAATCGTTCTTTGGATCTTGCATGAACAAAGAGGAATGAAAGTATGAGAGAGTTGGAGGAAGAGAGCAAAGAATTTTCATTTGTGTAGGCTTCTGAAGAAGAGGCTTTTGGTTCAGTTAGTGAGTGAGTGAGTCTAAGATGGGGTTGGCAACGTGCTCCTTTCCTTTTTCTCTCATTCTTTATTCTAACACAACCCCCTTTATTTTGCTTTGGCTGCCATGATTCCTTCTGATCTCTTGAGTGAGAGAAACAGATTTTGAAATTTCAAAGCCAAAGTAAAAATGTTACTACTTTTAATGTAATTACCAATGTGGCCCCCCTATCTCTTCAAAAAGGAAACAATTAAATTCATTACTTTCTAGAGCCTTGATCATATTTTGACCCTAATCTTATATGATTGCTAGGAAGAGGATATCACTGAGGCAATTAATTGGTATAAGACCTGCTTTTATCAGAGGTAATTAATTTATAGTCGACTAAACCATAACTCTTATGAGCATTTACTGTTTAACGATCGGTTCAAATTATATATGTTTGGACAAAATTCCCATTAAAAAAATTAGCTTCATTATAATGTAAATATTTTTAACTCGATCAAAATTGTCTTATGACTATATATATAAAATAACAAACTCATTCTTCTTATAATATAATTAAGGCAATGATAAGTGGACCAAAGTTAATAAACTTAAGTTAATCTGTAAATGCTATGATCTTGCACACGCTTCGAGGATAAATTTAGTTGTACATAATGTATTATATAGTAATAGCTTTTGCGTAGTATTATTATCTCCCTTGCTGGCATCACTCATTATGCTAACATGTTCAGGTTCTATAACATGGATCTCCTTTTGCATTTTGGTTGATGAATTTCGTAACAATTTTAGATTTTTGGGCATAGATAAAAAAAAACCAAAAAAAAAAACTTAAAGAGAATTAATATTGTTAAAAAAATTGTTTATGGTTTTTTAATGTATAAAAATTAAGGATTTTTAGAAAGAATATTTTAGTAAGTTATAAAAATTAAAAGAAAGATACAAATAAATAAAATTTATTGGTAAAATCTGAAAACACACTCTCTCACAAACACACAAAAGCAATGAAGGCTGCAATTTTATTTTATTTTTTGCAAATTTCTAGCAACCATAAATCGCACATGTTGCCAAATCCCATCAATTGGGGAAATGATTTATGTTTGACATATTTGAGTAAATATATATATATAGAAAGATTATATAACTTCTTTCCAAAATTAGAATCATATTCTCCCATGAAACTTCCTTTCATCAAAGGAAATTCCATCAAAGTGTAGTAAAATAATATATAGGCTCATACATTTGTAATTAGGATTTATCTAAATAGAAAAAATAAAAGTGTTTTATTAAAAAATTTTATAAAAAATGTTTAAAAATCAATATAAGTAGCTATTAATAATTTATAAAAACTTAATTCCTTAAATTTTTTTATTCTAGATAAAGCTAAACAAGTTAATTAATTATAGATTATATGATACACCTATCTTAATGATCTTAGGTGGAATTCAAAATATATGTAGAAAAGGAGCTATAATTTCCTTTCATGTGGACATCACCATTTGAAAACGCTCTGTGTCATGCATATACAAATGGCCCAATTTAATTGTATTAACTCAGAACTTGTGCTGTGCAATTATTACACAAGCTCCTGCACCCTTTTCTGTTTATGATTATAATGTGGACGTCCAAATAGAGGAATTATTTCCTCTGTTTGCCCAAAAAAACCCTTGTTATATTAATTCTTCATTCATAATTGCCTTGTAGAATTACAAATCTCATACAACTCATTACTCAATACACCATCAATTATTTTCATACAAATGTGTTAAATCTATATAGGAAAAACTTTGATGAATCTTAACCGATTTAAACCCGAATAGGTATGTATATGAAAAACTAGTTTAAGTGTTATTACTCTTTGAAGTTTTAAACCATGCACCCACCTTCAAAAAATTGGCAAACCAAACAAGAAAAACTCTGAATGGTTTCATGGGGACCTAATGGAGAGTTATGTATGCCATGTTTACAAATTCTAAAGTAAATGGTTATAATTATTTTCCCACTTGATGCATTAAAAAATATTAAATTTTGTTAAAGGTGTTATGGTGCTGTATATTTCTCTCCCCCCAAACTCCAAAAAGCTGCAACAAAGAGAAAAAGACATTATGATTGGAGATGTTGGTTGGCATCTTGACAATTGTCATTTAATAAACATTGTTAATAAACCTTGACTCCTTCAGGTACATCATAAACATGCAATTTTCTTATGAAACTGGTTTTACTTTTCAACTTAAATGCATGTATATGCCCAGGCTTTAAATTCATCAAGGGTGGCATATTTATAATAACTCATGCATGATATTCAATTAACGGAGTTAAACTTCATTGATGAAACCTAAACTTTATTATTATTATTATTATTAGTGAGTGGTCAAAAGAGAATGAGGTTTCAGACTATAAATTTGAGTCTTCTTTTGCTTTTTGGTACATTGTAGACCATATGGAAATCATTTTGTTCACTTTGGATTGGAACGAAAACCTTCCAATCAAAAGCACAAAAGTGATGCTAATATGGCGTCTACAACTTTGCTAACTTTACGGAATTTAAGGTCTAGTGATCAAATTTAAAAAGACTGGGAAACTTGAGATTTTAAGCAACAAAAAATATCTTTAAGTGCCTGTGGAAGGATATATTAATATAAATGGATATTAATAAATGTGATGATACCTAGAAATATTCTGTCGGTTTCAAGGTTAGTTAACTAATTGATTTATAGAAAAAAAGTATCAAAATTAATTAACATTTTTTATATTTCAAAAATAAGCCATGCATGGTTTGAAGAATGAGAAAAGGATGCTTGATGGAGATAGTTGGAAAAGTTCCAATTTGATTACATTGAATATTAAGTTTGACTAATTAAACTCTCATCGAAGAACCTATTCCATTTTTAAGAGGATATTTGATTTGTAGTTGGGGAAACAAGTTGAGAAAATAAAAAAATCTAAAGGTTAATATTGATCTTTCACGTTATTCGAGATAATCAAAATTTCATTGAACAGTTTAAGAACTTCCTTTCCGTTGCTTCAACATACTAACTAAACAACACCTAAGTCTAATTGTTCAAAATATACAAACTTAGTTTAATTTTTTTTTGTTACAACCGTATTTCAAATTTGAATAAATATATGTTCCAAAAGAAGAAACTATATATTGTAATTAACATCATACACTCATATAAAATAAATAAGGATTTTTGTTATGGCTCACCACTAAAAATAAATATATTTATTATATTATACGTTTATCTTAATTTGTGATGTAATAATTACCCATTTTTAATTAAGAATATCGTTAATCCTACATTATTTATGTATTCTCACATCTTAATAAAGTTTAATTCTCTAATAACTTAAGTAGTGGCTAATTCTTTCTTCCCCTTATTATATCATCACTAAAATTTTGATTTCTCTCTATACTTTTTTTTCCTTTGGCCTTTCTTTTAAGTGAAATATATATTATTTGAGCAACTTTCAATATATAACAATATTTTCTTAAGTAATGATATATTATGTACACTTGAATAATACATATTTATTCTTCCAACACATTTCATCTTTTTCTTTCAGTCACATTACATTATGTATCAAATCTAGTATTTATCTTTTTAGAAACACTTATGTTCAAAGTTAATCATGTACTATTAAAACTCTTTATCCCTTCCAAAATCTATCACTTATCCAGTTTTTTTTTCCTCATTGAGATCAATGAGTGTCTAACAAACATCTCTCTCATGTCACATTAAAAGGACAAAATGAGGTCTAGGAGACACCACCATATGATATCTCTATGGTGTGAGACAATGTTGTCTAAACAACATTTTCCTTCTTTTTTTTTAAATTACTTGCTTTCATTTACATTTCAGGATTTTACTTTCCAGTCTTGTTTTTGTTTGTTTATTTACTTTCTTATCAAATGCATTGCATTTCATTACATGCATATATGTTCTGATCATTTGACTAGTTCTGGTTGTAGCCTCAATATATCTTTGTTTCATAAACGTTATTTTCACACATTGCAAAATTAGCAATTCACATATTTTGGATAACTGCCGAACATAAACGCTTTAAAGAATCACCACAAATTCCACATTACAATCCATATGTTAATCACTCTCTCGGTCTATTCTAATCAAATTCGTAACCTTTCAAGTTTCCATGGAAAACAAAATGAGCTGGGCCAAAATAAGGATAAAAATTAACTAAACATACGAAAGTTTAAGGTTCTTTAGTAATAGAAAATGAATATAAAATAGATAATTAGTTGGCGAGCACTGCAAAGAAAGATATGATGATGCGTGCATGGCAAATTCACGTGCAATCTCTGGTTTGTTTCTTCAGTGGCCATTATCTCTTTTTCCCATATTCATCCTCATCACTCACCAAACTCATACTTAGCCCCACTCCCACTTTAGGAATATCTCAAATCCTGAAGGACAATGACATTTAAGATGAACTTAGATTTATTTTTTTAGGCACCCTAACCATATTTCTTATTAGAAAAAATTTACTAAAATATATTTGTGAACTTTATAGATTATATGACATTTATTTTTAATTCAATCTAAAGTTTCTTCGAATTCAAATAGGAGTTAAATAATAAAAAAAAAACTCCTTTTTATAAGAATCCCTTAATAAAAGTTCAAATTCATTATTATTCTAGTTTCTGAAATTCTTAATCATTCCAAATTTATCCTTATTTAAAATCAAACTCTAATAGACAAATATCCTTATTTAAAATCAAACTCTAATAGAGAAATATGTGAAAATAATAAATTAATCTCAAATTTTATATATGCTCTTTTAAAAAGGATTTTATGAGAAAGCTTCCAACTCATTATAGTTCACTTGTATGTAACCTTACCTTACCTTTAAAAGAGGCTGATTCAACACAACAGCTATTGAGTTAAGTGAGGACTCCCCTTCAAAATTGAAAACAACTATACATGTAAAAATTAAATTGAACTTTTCTTTTTCATATATTGATCCAATTGAAAATGAGTATGAAGTATCCAAACGATAAATTAAAATTATTTAGTTCCTCAATTGAAACGACTCTATAATATTTATCCACCATGACCTTTAAACTTAAAGCAACATCTGGTCACTTATGAAGGAGAAAAAAATGGCTTACAAGCTACAACATATGTAGTAGCTGCAAATTGAGAAGTCTTTGCTCAATGTTTTTCAGGCTCCCCTGAGCATTTCTTGCTCCAACCACCTGAACCGGCTTTGCGCTCCCCACGCTTTCTTTTGTTCTTGGGAAAGTTCACATCTCCGGACATGCAGGATTTCAGGGTTGGTTGCTCCTGACACGCTGCAGAATTTGCTGTAGTATTGAAATCTGACATGGGGATAGAAACACCATGCTGACCTTCTTCCCCCTCGCCTTTCTCCATGGGATGGTGACTTGCACTTCTAAAGGTGTGCTCTTCTGTTTCAGCCACCTCGTGTATCAAGACACTGTCTACCATCTGCAACCATCCATGTCAAAGTGAAGATTTTCTGATATGTACAATACAAGTACAACCTCCATAGATAACAAACTTCTGAGATAAGCAAATTAGGAATAGCATTGTCTCAAGCAGTACCTTTGATAGGTTTGATAATTGATATAAATTCATTGAAAAAGCGATAGGAAGAAATTGGTGATGAGGAATAAAATACAGAAAATTGTTTAACAAATCAAAAATATAGAATTCGGGACACAAAAAGATGAAAATGAAGTTTGTTTATATTGTATTTACATAATAACAAACTTCTTGCTCACATTTTACCTATCAGTATGAAGATCAACATAAGTTATATTTTATTGTATTAAACATTTCTCTGGTCATCATTTGATCAGGAATTGGGAGATATTATAGAGTAAACCAAAACTGCGTAATAGAAAGCTTGACAACTTACAACTTCACATGAGTCCCCAACCAAGGCTGGATGGAAGGTGACATCAGCAGCAGACAACAAGCCCACGGTGCTCTCAATTATATCAGGAATAATTGCAACTTCTCCGTAACTTGAAACAGCACTGTCAGGCATAACGAAATCTCCTATATCAAACTCAGCCATATGCTGAGTTGAATTATTGGCCCCAACAGATGCTGTATCTCCATTCCCTGCAGAGGTTGCAGGGCTTTGGGCATAACTAGTCTGCATATCACCATGAGGAAGAAGAAGGCTCAAATTCTCGAATGAAGAAAACCGTGAAGCATTTTTGGACATGACTGCATCAACATCACTCTTTAGCTTGTGGACCCTTGAATGTAGATTGTCTATTGTCCAAAGGAGCTGCTCTAGGGAAGCATCAGCGTCGCTAAACTCAAAGAAAGATTGATCTTCCCCACTGCAAAATCTGTCTGTCGAATCAGCATACGGCTCTGTGATCACTATACCAAAAGAATATATTAAAAATTAGTCATGAATCAGATAGGCATAATGAAAGGTAGATTAGAAGACTTGAACTGCCAAAGATGAATGCATGGAAGATAAGTCACTACACACAAACTACTGATTAACTTAATGCTAGTGCAGTTGAATAAAACATTTTTGTTTTCTTCATCCTATTCTCTTAAGGGAAAATTGTACAAGAGACGCTAAAGGCACCACTGAGTTAACATGTTATGCAGCAGCAAGATATTAGGTAACATTATGAGGCAGAATTTCTAACCTGGATTACCAACATCATCAGCTAAACAGCCATCAGGATCAGACTTCTTATTCTCTACGATATAAGTAAAGGAAAGGGTCATACACTTCTTCAAAGAAGGGACAAGCAATTCGTAATCAATGAGGAAAGATATGCAAATCAGGTATCAGGATAAAAGAGTGGTACCAAGATAGGAGAAAATATAATGGTGTGAAGTGTAGGATGCCATTTCAGTTGTGTCTTCAACTTTCTTCCTTTTTCTTCGCTTTTTGATCTTACTTCTATGCTGTTCACTCATAAATGGCAATGACTTTGAACCAAACTCTTCTAAGGTAAATTGATCAGGTTCCATATGTTTTCCCTTATCATATTCTGCAAGCATTTTACTGTATCTTAATGCTTGTGAGTCAAGTTCCTTAATTCTTAATTCTGTCCATTTGCAACGCCACATGAGAGGCCGTATAGAGTTCCTCCAATGATCAGTTAACTTCCTCTTCCTACAGTTACACAGGTAATTATTATGTTTACTTCTATGGCGTATGTAACAAAGCCACTTTGATGTTCAAGAACATTGCTTCACTAGTCCACATTAAACAGCAACTAACTAGATATAGTGGTATACCACAACCAATTTATCATTAGCTTAAGAAAGCACAGGTTAATGGTCTCTAAAGAATACATTAACGATGACAGACCACACAAACAATGGTTATAGGTTTTCCAATACCAATCTTTACTAGATGCAGAGCGAAAATTCTTCCATAAGAGTTATTGCTAGAACAATAGGTGATGGACAATCATCTGGAATTAGTAAAATAAATTGGAAGTAAATGCAATATCTAAGGTCTTGCATGGAGGCAAAGTTTAAAAACATATCCTACTCCCTTACCAAATCATTAACACCAGACACTGACTCACCAATAAAAACTGGTTATTGTCACCTTTAAATTCCATACTTCTTAACCTCTTCAAATAATCATCATTAAAGTAGTCTGCAGATATGTTAAGATTTTTAATGGTTGGACAGACACCCACTATTTAATTTGAACATTTGATTACATAATATGGATTGTATTCGTAATTTAAATCACTCGTAAAACATTTCATAAGACCTGGGTTCCTGTTTGGTTACGGAAGGCAAAACTATGTCCAAGCAAGAATTTCAAATTTACTGATTTGGGAAAAAATTAAAAAATCACCTCTTCTGAAATGCAGAATCAACAGCATCAAAGGGGCATTCCAAGCCATTATCACTCAAGAATTCTGACTCCACTTCAGCATCACTCAATCTAGAACAATTTTCAGCATCGGATGTAGTGTCAGCAAACGAACTTGAATAGTCAGTTGCATCAGGGTCCTCATTTTTGTTTGAGGCAAAATCACCCTTATTTGTCCAACTCACTATATCAACTTCTGTGTCCTCGAAGGCTTTTTTAGTATTGATTTGCTCATCCAGAAAGGGCTCCACCTTGATGGTGGGCTTCTCACAATGACCCATCTAACTCAAACCCTTCTATTGCACCTTCTCCTTCCTTGATGCAACTTCTAAAGTGAAATTTGGTTTACTCTCTTTATAATCATGCAGGAATAATGGATGAGTAGAGACATCAGGTACAAATTTAGCTCCCCTTAAAGTGTTCCTGCTCAAAATCAGAATGTTCAAGTTCATGAGTAAATTCAATCCATACAAACCAACTCATTAAATATACTGTTGATATCAATTTAATAGTGAATAGCTCAACAACAAAGTGGTACCACTTAAAAAACAGTATAAAATACAAAATTTCAAATGACTTTGCTTACTTTGGGAAGTTTACATTGCTCTAGCCCCATCAAAGTTTTCTAGGTGTATCTAGTCAAGAAGTGAATATCAGACAAATTTCGCCGAAAATAACAACTTAAAACAGAGAATTAACCAAGTATCATTTCAAAGTTGCAATGTGTGTGTGTATGTAAAACCAGACCATAAAAAAAATTGACAAATGAAAGGGGAAAAGAACCAAATTGTTAACTAGTGCTATTCAAACCTGTATTATAAAATGTCAAAAATAACAAAGTCAGTGATGCCAAAACATTTATTCATTATGCATTATAATTAATTTTTTAAAAAATTGGATTTCCTTAATAAAACATACATTTGCTTTTTGAAAATTAATAGGTTCATTACTCCCAATATTTCAATTATAAACTCTTTCAAAGATCTTTCATTTAAGTACAAAAGAACGAGATTACATCAATGCCAACTTCAATTCGAAACTTTTATTTCACCCTGATGACCCTGTAACATGTAAATAAAATCAGCCGTTCTATGCCATTTCTTCTTTAAAAAAAGAGGTTATGAACTAAGGAGGCCAAAAAATTAATTGTAGAAAACCACCCACAAAAAAGGAGTGAAAAATGATCAAATTTGTACTATAAATTCCAAACTTCAATGGCACAAACAATCCATCATGAATACCAGTGCTCCATACCAATATCTAAAAATTCAAAAACCACTCACCACACACACATACACAAGTCATGTTAGCACAAAGCAAGGTAATTAAGTTAATGCAGACCGAAACAGAGGAAACGAAGCAACCCCTAAGTAATTGCAACAGAGAGAGAGTTGGGAAAAGCACAAAAATTAAGAAAAGAACGTGTTTAGTAAAAGAGCACCAAGAGTGCGAAATTAGCTGAATGAGTGTGAAGTTTACGTGCATGTGTTGAGAGAGAGTGTGTGTGTGGAGTGTAGAGAAGAGAGAGAAAGAGAGTACCGAAATTAAGAATGGAAAATGAGAGTGAGAAGAGAGAATGGTTGGAGTTGGCGGCGTGGTGGAGGAACAAGAAAGAACAACTGAGTGTCGTAGCTGTTAACGTTATAAACCTAGCAAGAGGGGAACGACAACCAACGCCGGTTGCCACTATTTATACTTCTCTTTGCTTTTTACCTTTTTCTTGACACGTGTCCCTCTACCCTCTGGGTGTTTTTAAATCTAGTGAGTTAATCCATTATTATCACCATAAATTAGAAATTATATACGTATTTTTTTTATCTGTACCGTGATTATGGATATGGTTAGTGTTAATTTTACCACTTAGTGTATAAATTACCTTATTTACATTGTTTTTGTAATGCGAAATTCAGTTGCTTTCATTATATTATTATGTTAAGATTTAAAGGAAAAAAAATGACAAATCGAAAGTTTTAAATATTTGGGAAGTGTCACACACAATTTAAGTGGTTATTCACTTGAACTAAAAGTTTCACTTAAGTGAGTTATGTGTAACGTTTTAAAAACTGGACGGTGATCCAACTAGTGAAGGTACTAATTCAATATTTATTGGTTTAACCATTGAATCGTGGTTGAACCGGTCATAATAAAATATATATTTTTAATATAATATAATATAACTGTTGATATATTAACAAAAATTATATAAAAATTAAGTTAACTAAAAATCATATTACATGTTTTATAGGATTAAAAAATTATAATAAATAAAAATAAAATGTAAATACTATATATAAGTTTTTTATTTATTTAAAAATATTTTTAATAGAATTTTTCAAAAAAATAGCAAAAAAAACAATTTTAAAACTCTGGTTCAACCAGTTTTAATTGGTTTTGACCAGTTCTGAGATACTTGGTTTTTCCCTTGTCCGGACCATTTCCTGGTCCAACTGGTCGAACCGACCGGTCCGGTCTGGTTTTTAAAACTATGGTCATGTGTACCAATTTGATTTGTCTTAACATGGAGATTAAGGAAATGGAAACTGTGAATGTTTTAAAAACCGGGCCGGTGATCGAACCGGCGAAGGCACTAGTTCACGGTTCATTAGTTCAACCATGATTGAACTAGTAATAATAAAATATATATTTTAATATATGGTATAATTATTGATATGGTAATAATAAATTGTATTCAAATAGTTTTTTATTTTATTTAAAAATATTTTTAAAAACTAGCCAAAAAAGCAAAAAAAAAAAAGTAAAACTCTAACTAGTTCAACCAATTTTCAATATCGATTTTCAACCGGTTTTACCGGTTAAAACTAGTTCTTGACTAGTTTTGACTGGTTTTGAATCCGTTGATTTTTTTCCTTAACCAGACCGGTACCCTGACCAATTCTCGGTTGAACCGGCCGATCCAGTCTGATTTTTATTACCTTGGAATCTGTAAAAGCTAAAAGGAGGTGGCAGGTAACCATTATTGGTAGTGGTAAGCCATTTAAACTTACAGCTCTCTTTTAGTTCTAAACTTATTTTTTGAGATAATGAGAAAGGATATATGGTGGCATAGCAAGAGTGATTCATACCATCGTGGAGGTTTAAGGAATGTAAGTTTTGAAAGAATTTTTTGTTTGTACTTCGATATTTTTATTCTTTGGGATAGCTTTCATCCAAATGAATGACTAAATTTCTCTTAATTGAGGTGTATAGGATCTCCCAATTCATGATTTGAAGTATGTTTAAGTATATTTAATTGCAATGAGAATGTCATTAAATGGAATTTTTTTTCACTTAATGTAATTTAATTTTGGTTGAAAGCAGGGTTGGCATTCTTGAGGGTGGGCGAGGTGAATGTCAGACTAGGACCTATAATTAAAAGGGACCCAATTTTAAAAGTTATTAAGTATCTCGTAAAAAAGATTTGAAATTTTGTTTTCACCTTGACTGAAATGTATATTTAAACCCTTACATTTTTTTTTCAATTTTTCCCTTTACGTTTTGAAATGGTTTTAAAATAATCATTTCTATTAACTTAGGCCTTGTTCGGGGTGGTTTTCAGTTTTTAGATAATCATCAAACTTATGGCTCAAATTAGTTGCTATCTTAATCTAATTGAAAGCTTTAATTGTCTTGCTAATTTGGTTTTTCACTTCATTATGAATTCTTTGAACTTTTCAAAGGCTTCCTGACTTGTATTACATAAATCCATACTCATTAAACTTTTCAATTAGTGTGATGAAGTATCGAAAAACTCATCTAGTTATTGTTTCTATGAGTCAATATACATCATTATGTATTAGATAATAGATTACTCACCTTTCACTTTTCAGTGAATGAGGTCTCAAGTATCTTCCAATAAATAAGATTTACATATCTCTATTGATTTCAAAATAAATAAATAAAGTCTAGATAACCATATTAGTGGTGTCTAGAATGTCTTTCTCATTCATTTTTCCTAGGAAATAATATCATGTAAGGTTTAAATCACTTATTTCAAGCTACTTTGATTGTTATGTTATAGATGGATGTTCCGAGATTTAGGATGTAAAATTCATTATTCAATTGTGCATCAACATTCTTTTGAAGAAATAAAGTGTTAGAACCAAGTTTGTTTTATAAAGACTTTTGAAGTTGATGGTTATTATCCCAAGATTTGTTAATAACACACATTAGGGCATTTAATTAAATAAAGTCTACCTACGTGTTATCTAACATGTCTAATTAAGTGTTTCAGGTTAAGAGCCTGTAAGGCATAAACTATAAATGAAAGGGGGGCTTATCATAAAAAGTCTGAAGTTGGTGCTATCCAAAATATGTCAGACTCAAGTCTGTATAGGACTAAAGTGAATTCTTTCACTTTGCAAATTTGTCCCTAAAGGAAGTCTGAATCCAGTATGCATCATTAGAGTCTATTATACCAAGCTTTGTCTTATATGAAGCGCGTTCTGTTCTCTTAAGTCTCCAGACTAAAGACTTTCAAATATATAAAGACGTTATTTTGTCTTTATATCAAAGCTTCACAAATCCTTTTTGAAGATGCTCCAGGACTGATCTTTTTCTTAGAAGATTGCTCATATCATTAAAGGAGATAAAAAGACAAGCATTTTTTAAAAAATCAAAGCATACGACAAATAATATCAAAGTTTATTTTAATGATGTTCTGAACTATGTTCTTACTAAGAAAAGCTATTCTTATCACCAAAAGAAGAAAGAAGACAAAATAGTGCAAAAACCAAAGTTCTTATAAGAAGTAACCAATGAAGTTGTTCTATGCATTTCAGATATACTGGTAAAATTTAGTACGCATGTCAGAAAGCCTTCAGAAGGTCAACCCTTATGCTCTACATGTTTTAATTGAAACAAGAATGCCTATAGAAGGACTCTTACTCTGAAGTTCTCAAGGAACACCATTTCAGTATAAGCTCTGATGTTCCTTCATACTAGACCTTTTGTCCTCTCCCCACTCTTTAAGGTTTGATGCTCACAATAGCTAAACTTCTTCAACAGATTCACAACGGCTATGTTTCTTCATTAAATTACCAAACGATTACTTTGTGTGAACTATAAATATAAAGAGATTTTGAATTTGAAAGAACTAGAGAGACCTTTGAAGAAATCACTTGCAATCAGTTTACAAAGCACTCTTCTTCATTCTTAGTTCTCGTCTCTAAAGCAAAGACCTTCTTTGTTGTTCTTCCTCTAGCAGACCTTGGTCTTTGTCTTTCTTACTTAGTGTATCTGTTCCTATCTTATATTTTTTTATACACTAAGTCCTCAGAAATACCAAACACATCTTTCATTCAAATTTGTATCTCTGTAAAGTCTGGTGCGTTTCCAGCCTTACTTTCTATTGGGAAATAGTCTGTGTCTTGAAGAGGCTTTTGAAACAATACTTAAGATTGAGTCAGGAGTGATTTGTTGAAATAATACTTAGGTTTAAGTCATGAGTGGCTGGAGTCAACAATACTTGTGGCACGATCTGGTGCTGTGATTGTAAAAGGTGTTTTTACATATCCTTCAAGTTTGAAGGGGTTGGATGTAGCTTCTGAGTTGAAAGTGAACCAGTATAAATTCTCTGTATTCATTCTCTCTATCCTTACTCTTAAAAGTTTGGTACAAAAGTCTGTTCGCTTGCACCATTGAAAACATTTTGGACCATTGAGGACTAACACCAATGAAATTTTGTCGTTTGTATTGGAGCACCATTGAAAACACCTTGTTCAAAGCTGGTAGAAGATCCATAATCAGAATGAGATTTAAGTGAAGAGTATTCCTTATTCAGTCCAGTCAGGAACCTTATAATTTTGTTTTGTTCCTTGTACAACTTCATGTTCCTTATAGTCACACATGAGCATAGAACAATCACTAGTGCAAAAGAGGGATTTAATCACGGTTAAAATTGGTCTTTAATCACGGTTCATGAACCGTGGTTGTTCCAGCCGTGGTAATAGATAGGGCTTTTAATCACGCTTCACAACCGTGGTTATAGATCACATTTAATCACGGTTGCCAACCACAACCGTGATTAAAAGCCAACCTTCTATAACCTTCCACGCCACAATCCATACCCAACTCACCATCACCACCACCGTTCCTTTTGATCAGAGAACATGATTAAAAGTTTTGTGCACATCTCCACAGTTGCCACCAACATCCTCCTCAAAATAACCCCAACGTTGACCTTCAAAATAAAAAACCTCCATTATAGGAACAAACAGAAGCAAAATATAGAGAACAAAAACAAACAGAATAACTAAGAAACATGTAAAGCCTTCATTATAATCGAAAGAAATAGAAAAGAAGAGATGTATAAAAGAGAAGCCTTACATGGTTGAACGAGAAAATAAGAGAAGGGTCGCGTGGTGGTCGTCAATGGCGCGCAACGAGAATAACAAAAGAAAACCTGCAAAATATATACGTAGAACCACGTTAGATCTAGAACATAAAAAAATGCAAACGTCAATGGTAATGAGAAAACAAAAAGGAGAAATGTTTAGAGAGAAAGATGAGAGAAAGCTAACAGAGAAAGATGAGAGAAAGCTAACAGAGAAAGAGAAGGAGCGCGCGACGTTCAAAATTTATATTTTGAAAACACCTATGACCACGTTTCCCAAACACCTATGATTGTAGGGTATCTATAATCACGGTTTTCCTCTCAACCGTGAATGTAGGTATATTTTTTTAAAAATAAAAAAATAAAAATAAAAAAATCTAGTTGTAGATATAATCACGGTTTCCCATAAAGCCGTGATTATAGATGCCCTATAATCACGGTTTCCTCTCAACCGTGATTGTAGGTGCATTTTTTAAAAATATAAAAATTAAAATAAAAAAACCTGGTTATAGATATAATCACGGTTTCCCATAAAGCCGTGATTATATATACCCTACAATCACGGTTTCCTCTCAACCGTGATTATAGGTACATTTTTTAAAAATATAAAAATTAAAATAAAAAAAACCTTGTTCCTACGACCACGGTTACTTCATAACCGTGATTAAAAAACTTCCTTATATTTACAAAAATGCCACCGTGTATTTTTCAAACACGGTTTTCCCCTGGACCGTGATCATATCCCGTTGTCGTAGCCATTTTTTGCACTAGTGAATACAGTTACAATATGGAGTAGGTCTATAATTGTCTAACTCTTCCCATGATCTCAGTGAAGAATTCAGTGACAAATGAAGTACCTTGCCTCAAATTACAAATTTCCAACTGTAACTCTGAGACCCGAATAAGATTTCCTTGTGAAAATCTTTCGAGCAAATCATTTGATACCTCAGAAGCAAGATCTATGTAAACAACACTTTGAGAAATAGAATCTGAAACCGAGTGAACGATCCAAGAATGAACTAAGTTGTTGCATCTTTCCCAGAGGTCAAACATTGGATTGAACCTTCCAGGCATACCAATTGATCCATCGACGAACTTGAATTTGTTCTTCGAAATCAACGTCTTGCACATCAATCGGGACCATGAATGATAGTCGTTCCCCGTGAGAAGGGGAGTAACAAGGGCAATCGATGGGTTCTCGTCGGGGTAAATATAGAAGGGAGAAGCTGGATTCTGAGATGGCTCGTTGTTGGCTAGAACTCCAGCTCCAGCTCCGGCTCCTGAACCACCATTGTGCACCATTGAAGGAAGGGCTAAAGCTCTGTGCTCTCAGACATATTGAAGCTTCAAGAGAACATGAAGAAGGAAGAAGAATGCAATGAATTCCTGATTCTCATTAATTGAATAGTGATTGCAAATACAACGTTTATAAAGCAAGAAAAATAGCATATGATTACTTCCTATGATCTTAAGAGCATACTAACAAAACTTACAACAAGTAACCAACTTAGACATATGTGCCACGTGCCTATAGTTATGTTATTTTCTTTATAACATAAATGGTATATTGGTAACTTAAAACAATTTTATAACTTTTTTTGTACTTTTCCATTGAATCAAACAAAAAAATCTCACAATATTTTTTAATCAATCAAACAACACATAATTTCATACTTTTCACATTAATTCCTTTTTTCTCGCAATTTTCTCCACAGCTGAACATGTTAAGGCAACTAAACTTAATAGACATTTGCAATCATGTTTTCGAAAAATTTTACTCTATAGAGTTTTTTTACCAAGAAAAAGTTCGATTGGAGTGTAAACTGCAACATTGTGAGCTTGATGTTCCTAAAGGTCAAAAATTTCAAAATTTTTCTACTTTATCCTTTGATTGATAGTCTCTTTTGATTGACAGATTATTATGAATTATGTTGACATTGTATCAACAACCACATATTGGGTTTTTTCAGCTATGAAAGTTATCAAGATAAGATTGCATAATAAGATGGAAGATGAATTTTTCATTTGTTACATAACTGAGAGAATTTGTTGAAAAGTTTACAATTAATGCAATAATTGATGACTTTTATGTCATGAAACATCGATGAATGCAACTCAAGATATGTAGATATTTAATTTTTTATTTATATATGTTTAAACTTTTACTATAGATATGTTGACATATTTATATTACATCGGTCATCTATCAAATTTATCTCATAGTTGTTTGTATCAAAATCTTCTTTAATTATCATAAAATACGTTTTAAATATTGTGCTTACCTCTATTTTAATCCTAGATTTTATAGTGAATATTTTATGTATCTACAAGACTCAAACTTATAATATTGTTTAAAGAAATAAGTTCTCTTAATATTAGTTTTTTTAGTTAAGAACTTTGTATTTTATTTTTAAAAAAATTAAAATTTAATAAAAAAACTTTTCCTTCATCCTTATTATTATTATATATTTTTAAGTCGTGATTTTTAAAGTTGAATAGGATGTGAATTTAATCTCTCTTAAATAAACTCACGTTACTCTATCTCTCTTGACTAGAAATGAAAGTGTAGCATACGCCAAAAGAGTCTTATGTCTTTCCTCATATTTATTCATAAAAAAATATTTTTTAGAAATATTTTTAATTTATTTTCAGTTTTTTGTATGATATATAAAATCAATTATCAAATTGTACAAGATTTTAGACTGTGAATTGATATACAGGGAAGTAAAGTATGACTAACAAGACTGTGTCATAATGCAATATAGTACGTGGTTTAGCTTTGCATGCTTAGTACATGAATTATTGACCTGAAATTAACTTATGAATATTGTTTTTCTTGCCTTTATTTTTTAATATCTCTGCATATTCTTAATGAACCACATACACACATCACTATATCTCCAACTAGAACTCTCAAGTATTAGAACAACTCAATTCGTAATTTTATGTTGCGACATATTATACTAATAAAACATCATAAGAACACCTTGCAAGAAAGAAAAAAATGAATGCATCCACTACAAATTAAAAGGTGAAACAAGATGATAGAAAGAGAAAAATAAAAACATTTTCAAAATCTACTATATATACATAACCACCCTTCACTTTAAATGTTCCCTTCCCCAACATGCTCCGATGCCAATAACGACTTGTGGTCGTGACCACCATGATGATGTGGTTTCCACATGCAACATGCGCCGCCACCGGCATCCAACGCGTCTGAAATGGGCTTAATCACAAGGATACCCTCTCCAATGGTGGCGCAACAGAACGCGCCAAGGAACACCAAGAGTGAAATAATCCCATACACCTCCTCACGCGGGTCCCACAACATGGTGAAACCAAGTGAAACCACTTGCAACGGTAAAGCCACAAGAACCACTGAAACCAACCCATAAATCCTACCTCTCAGCCCCTTGTTGATCGCAAGGGACAACACCTTCCAACACGAGAACAAGAACCACACCAAGTACATGGCGCTGAACCCTGCAAAGACAAGGTTGTTAAGAATAGGATAAGCACAAAGAACCATCTCGTTGCCAATGTTGTCATCGATAACCACCGAGGTTTGGTGGAAGAACCCCGGCATTCGGTTCTCAGCGGGGTTAAAGAAAATGAGGAAGATGTGCATTGCGGCGATTGGGAGGCACATGAGGAGCACGAAAGTGATGGCCCAGGTGTCATTGGGGGTTTTCTTTTTTATAGAGGCGTTGAGGAGGAAAATGAGTGTGACAAGGAACGCGGGTTCAAAGAATCCAAGGGAGAGGACAATGTGGACTTTGCAGAGGTTGGCTTGTTGGTGTATGGCGAGGGAAGGTAGGAAGAGGTGGGAGTATCTCCGACGAAAAAATGGGAGACGGAAGAGCTCGGTGATGGCCCAGAGGAATATGAAGAGGACGAGGAGGAATCTCACGGTCCAGAGCGAGTTGAAACCTTGTAAGTGTGTTAAGGACTTTGATTTTATGTGCAGGTGGAAGATGAAACACAGGGATAAAACCGACAAGGTTATCAAGGCGGTGATAAATATTACAGTGATGAGGTCAAAAAATGAATTCAGGAAAGATAATTTTTGCATTAACAACATGAGTTTTTCTTACATATATATACATATACCTATCTTAATTTCTATCAATATTGTATATGTTGATCTAGTTTGTGATGGTGTTGGCTGAAGGAGAAATAAGCGTGTCCGTGTTGATGTTTTACAATGTAAAGGCATATATATGACGATGAATTTGGCCGGAAGGAACAGTGGGGATGTTAATTTCTCTCTCTCTCCTCTCTCTCTCTCTCTCTCTCTCTCTCTCTCTCTCTCCCCACTATTCCCAACCGGTGGGATAACACGTAGAAAAGATTTTGGTTTGGAGAAGATGAATCTGGGGAAGAGTAGTAGATTTTCTTGTATTGGAACATGAGGCTTTGTGGTGTAATGAGATGGATCCTTTAATTTCGCTTTTGTGCGGTTATGGAAACACCTTTCTACGCCTTCTCTTTTTCTTGGTTATGATAATGTATGAATAAACAATGGTCATATGTAACGTGTAATGTTAATAATTTTTTCTAATTATGTCAATTGTTGAATATATACATTAGTAGTATGTTTAGTCAACATTGCTTTGTTTCCTTGCATGGGTTATGAAACAAATATAATGACTTTTTTTCTTTGTTTGAATGGAGTAACAATCATATCTTCAGGATATTAATTTAAATATTGTAATTAACTTATTGATGAATTTGGGTACATATTGGTATAAATTGCTTTTGTTGTTTAAAAAAGTTGTATTGATATAGGAAGGAAAAGTAAATGACAACTATGGTATGTAAATGTAATTGAAATGATGCTTAGTTGTGTTAGCTGTGTTGTGCTTGTTAGTATACGCACATGCTACATTTAATTTGTTAAAAGTAGAGAACAAGAGGGTTCAAAATTACGCTGTTCGGTCTTTGCTTTCCAAAAGAGTTCTTGTGCAACATAAAAATTTACGGTTATCAAATCCAACTATATTGCACCAGTTTAATGTGAATAGTGCTTGGAGAAGAGGTTTATGTGAATCAGCCTCCAGGACCTTTAAGGAAGAGAAGTTAAGGTGTTTAGAATTAAAAGGCCTTGTAGGGGCTAAAACAAACACCAAGAGCTTGAAATCAGAGAATTGATCTTCCTGCTTAGCATTAGATTCCAAAAATGTAAGCACTAGTGGAAAAAAAGGATATAATCACGGTTAAAAAAGGCCTTTATTCACGGTTAAGGAACCGTGGTTGTTGAAGCCGTGGTAGTAGATGATGGTCTTTAACCACGGTTAACAACCGTGGTAATAAATCACATCTAACCACGGTTAAGAACAACTGTGAACATAACTTACTATTTATATTCACGGTTATCGAGAATAACCGTGGATATAAATACATTTTATCCACGGTTGTCCATCAAAACCGTGAATATAAGTAGATTGTAACTGAAACTAAACCATACTTATATTCACGGTTATGATGGGCAACCGTGGATATAGATACATTTTTATCCACGGTTGTCCATCACAACCGTGAATATAAGTATGGTTTAGTTTCAGTTACAAACTACTTATATTCACGGTTGTGATGGACAACCGTGGATAAAAATGTATCTATATCCACGGTTAAGGTAGTAACCGTGGAAAAATCTTGTCTTTATTTACGGTTGTTGCCATAACCGTGAATAAATGCTGAGGTTTTTTTTTTTAATATGCACTCTGTTTTATCGTTGCCCAACCCTGCATTCAGACAAGCCAGTACAGTATACAGTATGCCACAGAAACACTATGCCAAAAGAATCGTATGTATATATATATATAACAATTTATTTTCTATATCAATTCATAACAACCTAAAAAATAAAAGTATATACAATTAAGTTGAATGTAATCTAATAAAAGTAAACCCTAAATCCTACTACATACATATATAAAAGAATAAATATCCTATATCTAGCTTTGCCTAAGTTCATGGAAGTGTGAGGCCCATTGCCTTCTAACATCATCCACAAGTTCCTTTGGGAAATATGACCGGTCATTAAAGTGCTGCAAACAATGCACAAAACAATTAGAACAAAAGCTTTATTTATTACATGAAATTGATGAAATTGGAGAAATTGACACGGTGATGAGAATTACCTCTGTCCATCCATCTACTAAATGATGTTGGACAATGGTCAGCATAGTATGCATGACGAAATAGCCACACTCAAAGGTACCCTTCTGCCTGTAAGACTACAATGGACATATAGTATGGAATAAGTGAATTCGGAACTTAAAAAACATGTACTGAAGATTTGAATGAATACGATTGACTTACTTTTGGGTACACCCATACAACTGTTCTTCCTTTGTGCTTGTTTCCAATCAGTACATTGTATCCAACCACCGCCCTGCGTCAAACAAAACACAAGATAAGTTAGAATTGTATAGTTCTAAAAATGATGTAATTGAATTTGTGGTTATTGTTTAGGGATGAACTTACCGGTCTACTATATCTCTCAGGTCTTGTGGAGCTGTTTTGTGCAAACTATCAAAGTACAAAGCAAGATAGTCCTTCGGACAGATCACCAGAAGCGTCCAGTGAGCCCTGCAGTTACGAGTGATAACTGAGACTTCAAAATGCAAAATATCATAACAATAATTATGGAATAGAGTATTACCCTTTATGATAGGGGCCCATGTATATAGACTTCTCAGACTCAAACATCCAATTCTGGATGTATGTCTGGGTGTTCTGCGAGGTGTTTCCTTGCCTCTGTATGACAGAGGGCTCTAAGAAACCGTAAGTTCCTTGGAAACCCAAGTCCACTGAGAGTTTTGCCAGATACCTAAACAAGGTAAGACATGGTTAGCGACAAATAACTTGTATAATGAAAAAATTGGACAACACAAGGATATACTTACAGCTCCCACAACTGCAAGATGGAGCCGTTCAGCATCGACGTCCCCGTAATAATGTCACAAATGTCAGAACTTGTAACGTAAACTGGAAAATCACTGGGATGGCCGAACACTAGTGGCTGCCATGGGACCTGAACAGTGTCGTTATCTTCCTCATACCCGATGCGCCATAGCATCCGGACGGGATCCTTGGCCGGGTCTGGCTTCTTCAATGGCTGTTCCTGTTGAACAATTGACATCCATCACATTTTGTACCATAATTGACAAGGAAATAAAGCTAGTTAGTGTTTAGGGTTTTTACCTGTCCAGGGGCAATCACCAGAAGTCTGTTGGGCCACATCAGAAAGTGGCCCAACGCCTGACCGACGGTCTTCACCTCCTGAGTTGCCACTGGCACAGCAGCATCCTCCTCGAGGACGAGCACAACCGAGACCCTGGACATACCATCAGGTAATGTCTGATGGTGAACCACAGGGCCTAAGTTGTGCACCATACCAGTGGCAACTGGCTCCTCCGACCCGTCAATGAACAGGTCACATTGACGGGTGTCTGGTGGCTCGACCCCGTCATCGTCAGGGTCAGCCGCAGCGCACGACCCCTTAGTGCTAACCTTCCGTACCTACATATTTACACATCAGGCAGAAGTTATTCAACAATGAAAGTGATTACAAACAATAAAATTGAGGAAAATAAATAAAGAATCTAACCTGTGGGTCGCTGGCTGGTGTAGTAGTCTCCTGGTGGTGGCTGAGTGAGGCCTTCATCTCCTCCCTGAATCGGGCCATCTCCTGGTGGAGCCTAGATATCTCCTCCTGGTACTCAGCCTTCACAACAGCCACCTTTTGCTCCACTATTTGCTCAAGGGATGGGGCAGGGTCGGGAGCACCGTAATAGGCGCGGAGGCCTGTAAAATGTGAATGATTAGCCCATAATTGTTTAACAGATAACAAAATGAATGCATAGAGTTAGTTAGCACTGACCTACACCTCGACCAACAGCACGCACTCTTCCTGGGTGCTCTGGCCTGCCAATGGCGGTAGTCAATATATCCTCCCGTCCATGGGCTACGAAAGACCCTTGGGTTGATTGCTCAACCAAGGAATCCTGAAACCAAACAAGTTAGTATTCACTTCCTTCACGTAAACTGAAAAACAGACACTGATATAAAGGGGAATACTTACTATACGTGAGGCAACCTCCTGAGCCTGTGAGAAAGTGTATTCCCCACTCTTCTTGATCCTAGCCCGCTTCCATTTGTCGTGGCGCGCAGGTGGGGAAGGGGGATCCACAATACCAGTGTCAGTCTGACACTGACTCAGCCTCTCCTGTGCCAGCCGCTCCTCCAACCTACGGTAACCGCCACGTGACAGTGTGTGTGGGCAGTCATTTAGCTTCCTAGTCTCCTTGGCTTTCTTTCTGGTCTCCTACAACAAGAAAAAAAATATTCACAGTTAGCCGTATAAATTATACATATTATTTAATCATCTAAAAACCAATGTACCTGAAACTCGGCAGAATGTCTAGATGTAACAAAAGCATCCCAGGTCTCCTGATCGATGAATGGATACTTCTCTCCAGGGAACTTTCCTTGGTCGTCCCCGAATACATACCTACAATGAAAGGTACATTTAAACTAAGGATTGGCACAATTTGGTGAAGCGTTGATTAAGAATTTAAAGTTCAATATACCTCGTGGTGAGTATGGATTTGAACGACCTCCATCGCTCAGCCATGATACCGAGGACCTTCCTCCTCGCTATGTCGGAAGATGGTATCTCAAAAGAATCCTACATGAGCAAAAGTTAGTCCATAAAGGAGTCCTTATTAAGAGTTACATGAAATAATACACTAAAATAAAACTTAAATAATACATAAGTTACCAGAACATCACTCCATAGCTGGTTCTTCACCACCTTCTCGACACTATCCCAGTCGGGGATAATGATGGACACCTTCGACCGTACGACAACCCCCAGATAACTGCTAAGCTTCGTGGCATGCGGTCCACTAAATCTGCCGGTGTTGACATCCATGTCAACAACTGGCCTCTCTCCCCGGTGACGCCTACGTGCGATGTCTGGCATCCGGGTAACACCTCTACTCTTCCGAGCAGAGGAACCACTGGCCTGTGAGTCGGACCTGGATCGTCCATCCTGGTCAGCCATGAGTATCTGTCCAAACAAGGAAAAAAACTGTCAAATATTTAATATAACATTTAAAACAATGAATAACTAATATAACATGTAATGAAATGAATCACCAACAAGATTAATACCCTATTAAGATGAAATATTTTCCCACAAGCCCTCATGGTGGTCATGACGACTGGCAACTACATCATCTATGTCATGTTCCACGATAGATGTTGGAATACGTGTTGTAGTTGATGGAATGTCCACAATATCAAGATTGGGGTCTCCAATGTGTCTACCTTGGATAACAATTGACCACCGTTTGTCAGCTGGGTCAGCCACATAAAAAACTTGCTTCACCTGCGTTGCCATTATGAATGGTTCTTCCTTATGCCCGATCTTGTTGAGGTCCACCAACGTAACTCCTAAATCATCAGTTGTGACACCGTTCTTATTGTCAACCCATTTGCATTTAAACACAGGAACGGTGAAGGGACCGTAATCAACTTCCCATATATCTTCAATCACACCAAAGTAGCATGACTCCGCCATCACAGGGTTGTTGTCCTTTGCAGTTGAGAAATGCATTGACTGAGCCACAACCATCACTCCACTGTTTTGATTTGTACTCTTTTCATCCTGTGTCCTTGTATAAAACGAATAGTTGTTTATGTCATACCCACAAAAGGTGAGGACATCAAAGTTCGGGCCCTGTGCTAGTCGATGTAATGTCGAGGATGCAGATGCATCTTTCAGGACGGTCTTTTGGAACCACTGCATGAAGCTCTTGTTGTGTTCATTCAACAACCACTTTTCAGTCATTTTAGGGTTGGTTTTCTTGACTAGCTCCTTGTGTGTGGCTAGATACGGTTGCACGTCGTTCGTGTTGTTTAAAATATACAAGTGTGCCTGAAGGACATCAGCACGTGGCATGCTCTTCACTTTTTTTCCAATCGTTCCTTTCCCATCCAATCTCCCTTCATGACGGGTCGTTGGAATACCAATGCTTGCAGCATGTGACATGTATTCAGTGCAAAACTCAATTGCTTCCTCTGCAATATATCTTTCCACAATTGAAGCTTCGGGACGACGTTGGTTCTTCATATACCCTTTCAATATCTTCATATATCGCTCAACGGGATACATCCAATGGAGGAACACTGGACCACAACAACGGACCTCTCTCACCAAATGGATGATTAAGTGGACCATTATGTCAAAAAAAGAGGGCGGGAAATACATTTCAAGCTGACATAATATAAGTGATGCTTCCTGTTCCAACACATCCAATTCGCCGGGCACGATTACCTTGCAACATATGGAATTGAAAAACATACACAACCTTGTTATGACATTTCTCACATTTTTAGGAAGAATGTCACGAATGGCGATAGGCAGAAACTGCTGCATCAACATGTGACAATCGTGTGACTTCAACCCAATTAACTTTAAATCTTTCATGGAAACACAAGACTTGATGTTGGAGCCATAACCAGACGGAACTTTCACACTTCGTAACGATTCACACAGACTTTGCTTTTCTTTTCTGGATAACGTATGACATGCTGGAGGCAAATATGTTCTTTTGCCCTTTGATTGTGGATGCAAATCTTGACGTATACCCATCAACTCTAAGTCCATACGCGAGTTTAGGCCATCCTTAGTCTTCCCGGGTATGTTTAAGAGTGTACCAACTAAACTGTCGCAGACATTCTTCTCCACATGCATTACATCAATGCAGTGTCTTACATCAAGCTCCCTCCAATATGGCAGGTCAAAAAACACTGACCTTTTCTTCCAGTTGTTTTGTGTCGGGTGCTGTTTTTCACACTTACCAAATTGCACGTTGACGTCCTTCACCTTTTCATATGCCTGGCGACCAGATAGTGGTGGAGGAGCCATTTCAAAATCTTGGGCACCGTTAAACGACTTCTTCAACCTTCGAAACGGATGATTCGCTTTAAGAAACCTTCGATGTCGAAGATAAACATTTTTCCTGCCATGATGCAACCGCACAGAACTAGTCCCCTCCTCACATACTGGACAAGCTTTATGACCCTTCACACTGTACCCAGATAAGTTACCATACGCTGGAAAGTCATTGATTGTGCAAAATAACATGGCACGCAATTTGAATGATCGCCCGGTAAACCCATCAAACACTTCAACCCCGTCTTCCCACAACCTTTTGAGGTCTTCAACCAATGGAGTTAAATATACATCAATGTCGTTCCCTGGTTGTCGTGGACCAGAAATCATCATTGATAACATCACATATTTTCGCTTCATGCACAACCATGGCGGCAAGTTGTAAACAAACAACAAAACAGGCCACGAACTATGGGTTGTGCTCAGGTTACCAAACGGGTTCATGCCGTCTGTGGCTAGTGCAAGCCTAACATTTCTTGGTTCATTGGCAAACTCTGGAAAAATCCTATCCATTTTCTTCCATTGCGACCCATCGGCCGGATACCTAAGTAGTCCATCAACAACCCTCTCATCAGCATGCCATCTCATAAGTTTTGCATCATCTGCATTGGCAAACAGACGCTTTAGTCTTGGAACTATAGGTAGATACCACAACACCTTTGCAGGAGACCCTTTAGTGCATACCTCATCAGAATCCGCCTCTTTCTTCTTATACCGTGACACCCCACATCTAGGACATCGATGCAGCATTTCTAATTCACCCCGGAATAATACACAATCATTTGGGCATGCATGTATTTTCTCATACTCCAAACCCATAGGACACAACACCTTTTTGGCCTCATAGTTACTTTTCGGCAAGGTGTTTCCAGCTGGGAGCATTTCTTTCAACAACTTCAGTAAGTCAGTGAAACTTTTATCCGTCCACCCGTTTATGGCCTTCAAATTAAACAACCGCAAAACAGCTGATAACCTCGTGAAATTGACGCAGTTTGGATACAACGGCTGCTCAGAGTCCTGACACAGAGTTGTATATACATGAGCTTTCTTAAAACCTTCTACCCCTACATCACGGATCATATCCTCGAGTCGGTCATCCATGTCGACATTGTTGTCATGCATCGGGCTTCGATTTTTAGTCTGAGAGCTGTTACTTGGCACCACCACATCTTCACCATGCCATATCCAACGCGTATAACTACGTAGAAAACCGTCACACAGTAGATGTTCTCGCACCTCTTCCAAGTCTACCCGACGCAGGTTGAAGCATTTAACACAAGGGCAAAAATACTTTCCATTCACCCCCACTGCATTCCTCGCTACGAATTCTATAAATGATTCAACTCCCCCCTCGTACTCCAGACTTAGGCGTGACGCAGAAATCCAACTCCGATCCATACCAACTGTTTACAAGGTGCTATGATCAACCTCACTTTTTATACAAAGGTGGTGGTCCTATACCCATTCAGCATGACAATTATTTTTATACGTCATTCATATATACAGGTTAGGACTTATTTTAAAATTTGATGAAATTTCGGCAGCATTTCGCATTGGTCTCTAAGTACACAAAATGAGAGTGGTCAAATCAAATTCAACCACAACCAAATATACACCCAGAGAACAACACAAAATACAAGTTACCGAAATTTTATCAAATTTTAAAATAACTCCTAACTTGTACATACTAACAATGACGTATAAAAAATAATTGTTCATCCCAAACTGTCCAAACGGACAATTCAAGATTCAACACAAACGATGACATTAATTGATTTAATGACCATTTGTGTCGAATCTCAAACGGGGAACTACGGTTCACTCATATGCACAACAACTTTCATACTAGTTAACAACCACACATATACAACAGCAATAAACATAACATATAAGAGTAACCAACAATAACAAAAATAAAATGTATAATAATTTAGTTAACTTTTTTCCTAAAATAGTATGATGTTTTTAATTTATGTTATCTTGAAGTAGATAAAATAAATAGTATGGTGGCTGCAATGTGGATAACAGAAGTATCAAGCCCATTATTGCATTTCAGGCAACTTCTAAAGGAGCTTGGATACAGAGATACCCTTCTTAATTTGATTGCTGATGTAAGTAATATAATGGGCTACCTGAAGTATCAAATATATTTTTTATAAATTTAATTTATTTTTTCAGTTTTATACTTATTAAATAATGTTGATATTCAAATATTTAAATAAGAGTAATAATTAAAATAAAACGAACTAAAGCAAAATATGTGTATATTTTTAATTGAACACTTTATCAAAATGAGCTAAAAGCTGGGTTTCCTACATGGCAGATTCTATTTGCTATCATATTTACAGTTGCCAGGATGTTGGTCGGACCGTGCCTCACTTATGTAACTTTATCTAAAGACTACCCACTTCTAATAAAGGTATAATTTGTTCCCCTTTCCTTAGTGAAAGCATTTTCTAAAATATAATCTTCATTTGTTTAATTCTTCCAATGTTACAGGCTATGGGATTGGGTCTGCAGCTAGTCAGTGCATTCTGGTTCTTCAAAATTCTAAAAATGCTAAAACAGAAATTAACCAAGAGAGAAACATCCATAAATGGCATCAACCACAGCAACACTATTTTCAGCAGATAAAACAGAGGAAGGGAAACTATTTTCAGGAGATGAAAATAAAAACAGAGGAAGGGAAACTATTTTCAGGAAAATAGAAAAACTATTCAGTATCACAGTTTAACAACATAGGCATCACAGTTTAATAAACTGTTCTGGTTGTATGCATAACAACTAAGTAATTATACATACAACCAGAACATAATACAACAGGCACATTATATATACAACTAACAAAACAGAGACAGAAACCCCTTTCAACAGTGCACAAAACCCATATAACGCATCAACATAACTTAATAGTAAAAATAGGGACGACCTACCTTTTGAGGCAACAAGCACCGAGCACAATGGGATAAGCAACGAGCAACGAGCACAATGGGATAAGCCAACGAGCACACTGGAACAATGGGATAAGCAACGAGCACACTGGGATAAATGGAGAAGATGAGAAATAGTTCAAACGAAGAAACAGAAAATGAAAAAGAAAAAAATAGGGATGCCTTACCTGACAGGACAACGAGTGTAACAGGACAAGCAACTAGCAAGAACCAGGCAAAAATAGCAACGAGCACACTGGGACAGATGGAGAGGATGAGAAACCACTCGAAAAGATGAGCGCGAGAGGAGAAGTAGAAAGTGAAAGAAGAGGAGAAAGTGGAAAAAGGCTGAAAGGCGCGGCTTTTGAAGTTTCAGAAAGGATGTATATCCACGGTTCCCCTTAAAACCGTGAATATATGTGTAATATATTCACGGTTGAGAAAACAACCGTGGATAAATGGTAACACTATATCCACGGTTAAGACAACAACCGTGGATAAATATTAAATATATAATGACAGTTATTGAAACAACCGTGGACATATAGTCCCCAGTGATTATGCCCTAAAACCTGAACTATATATCCACGGTTGGAAATACAACCGTGGATATAGACATCAATATATATCCACGGTTAATATCATAACCCTGATCATAACCATGAATATATATTCACGGTTGAGGAGTAAACCGTGGATATATATTTCAGGTACTATATATCCACGGTTTACTCCTCAACCGTGGATATATATTTACGTCTATATCCACGGTTATGATTTTAACCGTGGATATATAGTTTTCTCTGATTATAACGTTCACCTTATAATTTCAAAAATGCCACCGCGCATGTTTTTATCACTGATCCTCTTCTACCCGTGAATATATCCCCGTTGTTATATCCATTTTTTCCACTAGTGAAGGAAGAATTTGGAGTATAAGTTTAGAACCCCATTGAGAGTGATGGTGAGGTAAGCAATTAGAAATCCACCATGGAATGGTGTTGAGTGTGGGCAAGGCCATGAGAGTTAGTGGTTAAGTATTTGAGATATTAACATTGGAAGACAAATCACAATTGCTTCTCGGTCTGGAATATTAGGAGTTCCACAAGGAGGCCCAATGGGAGGGCGGCCCTATGCACGGGCATTGTTATTACTTACCTTAGTAATTCCTTGGTGGAATCACGAAACTTCTCACAATGGTGATTGAAGGGGAATCCTGTGAGAAGGCCCAATGGTAGGGCGACTTGATGAGTGAGTGTACCCCCGATGATTCCTTTATAGATTACGTCTTCTTTGATGTGTGTTCAAGGGAGGTCTGCAACACGTCAACAATTATGACCATGTTTACATCGCGTGTCACCTTGGGTGGCTGTTAGTGTTGCATATGGTTGAGGTGGTTCGATACTGGTAAAAGAGATATATATTGGTATTGATACGTGTACACATTATTATATTACAGTATATACATAATAACACACTTACGTATAATTACCACATCTTGTTATATTTTCCATAGTTGAATCTGCACTAGCATTATTGTTGTTGATATTGTTGTGATGAACACATGCATTGATATATGGTTTTGCATATGGTTCAGTGATATGTCAATGAATATTAATGAGCAAGAAATTCCTATGTGCGGCGAATGAGTATTAAGGAGAAAGAGATGCCTATGTGTGGTGAAGGAGTATCAATGGGACAAAGATGCCCATGTGTGGCAAATAATAAGAAAGTGAGATAAATGGTCTCACGCTTATGATTATTGATTGATATAGGTTCACTTGTTTCCGAGTTGACGCTTGTGAGAATGTCATGAACATGACTATATGTCTATACATGTGCTTGTAATATATCAAATATGTTGTTGTATTATGTAATTGTTAAATTGATTCCCTTTAGGGAGTATATGGATTATGTATTATCATAGTTGTAATGCATCCATAATTTCAAATGTGTGACTCACTCTCCCATGTGGACCATTTTAGACTTACAATGCAGGTCCCATGGTAGGCAGATGACTTTCTTTTGAAAGTGACGCTTTTGTGGTCAAAGGTAAAATAGTGGTAAGAATGCCTTAGCCGGCAACTTTATAAATAGGTGGCTTTGATGTCATTATACATGTATCGATTATTTCCCTACTGATGTGGGTCTGTATAACTCTAATAATATATATATATATATATATATATATAACTTGTGTGTGCGTCTTCTCATATCGTCATATATGAGAAAGGTGTTTTAATTTTCGATCTATTACTGTTTATCATCTGTATGACGTGTCGGGTTACGTTGTGGTGATGTGTTTAAATATCACGAAAAATTTATTCTCAAAAATCTTAATCTGTAATTTGGGGCACCACACTGTTCACTAGATTTTGACTTCTGAAAGAATTTCTTTCCCTTCTTACCTTTCCATTTATTCTATTTCTTTCCCTTAGACACGTTCAGACTTTCACCATTTCCTTCTGACTTAGATTCCCGTCACCTTAGCAACTCTTTGGCTCTAATTGAGATCATAACCTCCTCTAGAGTTATGGTTTTTTCCTTACCATATAGTATAACCTCTTAGAAGTGTTCATAGCTTTCAGGGAGAGAATTTAGAAGCAAAATGACTTTAACTTCATTATCCAGTTTTACCTCAATACTTTCAAGATCGTTCAGGATTTTGTTAAAGTCTCTGATCTACTTAGAGACGTTTCTTGCCTCATTCATCTTAAAGGGGTGCAGTTGCTATTTCAGACATAGTCTGTTCACAAGGGACTTTATCATGTATAATGAATCCAACTTCACCTACATTGATGCAATTGTCTTCTCCCTTGCAACCTCCCCCAACACCTTATCACCAAGGCATAGAATGATGACACTTCTTGTCTTTTTTATCATTTCTTCCTTCTCTCTTGGAGACAAAGTGGTAGACATTTTATCAGCCCCTTTTATAGCTTCTACGCAGCTTTGTTGTATCAAGATGACCTACATCTTGATTTCCATAGACCAAAAACATTTTCCCCGAAGAACTTTTCAATGTCAAAATTTATGGAACCCATTCTTTGATTTATTGATGATCCAGGTCTCCCCACAAACGGCGCCACTTGTTGATTCTTTTAATAATAGTCTGATCACAAGAAAAACAAAAGAACACCATAAAACATAAATATAAAACAGAGAAAGAATTTGAACGGAAAATAGGTAAAATAGAGCATAAACCAATACACATAGACTTAAAGCAATTAAAGGTAAAAGAGAGATAGAGAGGAATACATCCACAGGAAGAGCAGTAAAACTGATTTAGATGAAGTTGTTACACGATTACAATCATTAACCAACACTTAGCCAACGATCTAACAAATTATCATTTCTTTTTCGCACGCCTTACACAAGCACCCAAGGGCCCTATTTATAAAAAATAATGTCTTGCATATGTTGGTGTATGCATTACGAGCTATTAATGTATCAATTTTAACTTATCAATAAAATTAGTATTTTCAGTTTTAAGATTGTTTTAAAACTATTTATCCTGGAATAATAGGTCATATGAGAATTATTCCTAAAATTTCCCTAATCAAGTATTTACATAGGGACATGTAAATACATTAAGATTAGTGTGTGAATGTACTCATGATTTGATCTCACAAATCATGGATATATGATATCAAGTCTTTATACGGGTACACATTAAGAGTAATGTTGTACTGGATAGACACACAATGAGAACGTTGCATGGATCGTTATATGAGTGTCATAAACAGTTCTCAATATGATAATGGTATATAGTCCTTCGACCTGAAGATGATTCCTACATAAGGAGTTTGTTGTTTTAATACAATCAAACGTCACCTGTAATAAGATGACCATAAAGATTGTTATTAGTCAATGGACAAATTATGCAGAGGGATGTGAGTGATGTAGATGAGATTTGTCTCTCTTATGTGACAGGAGTGATATCTATGGGCCACTTGATGGAGTGAGACTAACGAAATACATGGCCATGCTAGGACAAATAAATATTAGATATTTATTCCGTAAAGTCTACTCTGGTATCAAGTAAAATGAATTGGGCCATACAAGGATGACGACGACCATGCCTTGGGCCCAATTAGATATCGTGACAAAAGGAATAAATATATAAAATAATTATCACTTATAGGTCATGTCGATGATAAATAATATTCAGACATGATGATGTATTGCTAGATGCCGCTCTTATTTTATATTAATAATAAAATAGTTTATTATTAATATAACCGAATATTTTACCTATAGGGTTACATACATAAAGTAGGCCCACTAGAGGATAGTTTTATTTTAGTTGGACTAAAAATAAAACTATTAGGCCTAACTCATTTAGAATGAGTCAGGAGCCCAATGTTTAATTAGAGCTCATCAGGTTAAGACCTAAGCCTATATATAGAGCATGAGATGCTCATAGGTTGTTACTAAGAAATTAGATTACTCTCGAATTTCTGTACTAGCATTCGGAATTTTGGTTTCTGGTGGGAGTGCTCGTGTGGACTCCTAAGGGCGAAGCTACAATTGCTTCAATCGAGGAACTTGCTTTGCGTCTACAAGAGGTAAACCCTAAATCGAATTTTTAATTTTGCATAATGCCTTGAGACATCTTATTTTGTAATCCTTTTTGGGAATCCTTTGTGTTTCCGCTGCCTGACCCTGAGGGGTTCCCTAACAGCATCATCTATGAACAAAGGCATTTACGTAGACGTTGAAACATAACAGACTTAGGCAAAGTCTACTAACGGAATTAGGCCCAGACTTAAGCAAAGTCTGTGAATAGACTTTGTAGCATGTTAAGTTTGGGACCAACAGGCTTTGAAATAGGCAACAGACATTAAAGTCATATTTCTTCACAATAATAACCATAGAATAGAACAAAAATTTGTTTAAGATAACAAACGAGATGATTTACCTACCTTGCAAAGTTGACCACCGAGAACCGTGACAACGCTATAGGATGACGTGAGTAGATGACGGTGTAGATGCAAGGCAAGAGATAAAAACACGGACAAGGGGATCACCAACGATCACAGTAGTACCAGGTAGAGAGAAAATAAGGATGGTAACGCGAGGTAAAAGGAAGAATGGGAAACAAGAATCACAAGGAACAAAAGATGAGAGGGAATAAGGCAAGAATAAACAAAAATATTTAAAGGCATGGAGAAAAAATTAGTTTTTTCATAAAAAAAAACTTAATTGCCTTTTCTTAACTTTAAAAGCTTTTCTTAGCGGTTTCTTGAACATTCCGCTAAGAAAGAGTTAGTTTTTTATTTTTAAAAAAACTAATTACCTTTTCTTAATTCTTAGTTTATTTTAATAAAAAAAATTAATTATTTTACTAGAAATTGGTCTTTTTCAAGGTAAAATAAAATTTAATTCTTTCTTAGTGGTTAATGTGGCAACCACTAAAAAAGAGTTAATCGGTAGCCTTTCTAAGTTGTTGGGTTACCCAACCGCTGAGAAAAGTAGACTTTTCTTAACAGATCCTACCTTAACCATTAAGAAATATTTTTTTAGCGTTTTTGTTAAAAATTGGTAAGAAAAAGCACTAAGAAAGGCCAATTTTGTTATAGTGAAAAGAATAAGTGTTAGTGACATTACCATAGATAATTCTCTTATCATATTGCCATGGTCTACCAGACAAGAAGTGGGTGGTTTCCATAGGAATACAAATGATCTCATCTTCATAGTTACCAATGGAAAAATTAAGGTTCACTTGCTCACTCACTTCTAACTCACCCTCATCATTTAGCCATTGAAGCTTATATGGCTTAGAGTGTTGTGTAGAGGTTAAGTTTACTAACCATATGATGGCTAGCACACAACTACCACTATCAGCGATAAGGGAACAAACTTTTCGTAGCACTTTACACCTAGTTCTAAAGATGGTATTCCTTTAGGAATAATTTAAGTGTAGGGTATGGATACCCAAGACCTTTATTGTCATATCTTTCACTACTAGACCTGCCACTAGATGAGGAAGAGTCCTCATGGCTTGAGTAGTGATCTAGCCCCTTTAAAGCCATGGTCTTTTTGGTAGGGCACTAAGAAGCTATGTGGCCTCTCCCTAAGCACTTAATATTACTAGTCTAGGAACTAGAAGGTTGGGATGTGGGGTTAGGTTTATTTGATGGTTTAGACTTAAAGGATGAATCCTTTTTTCTTTTCTCTTATAGTGCACTTCACTTTTTAATTTAGAGAGGAAGTGCTAACTTCCTTATCCTCATCTTTCTTCCACTTAAAGGTATCCTTATCCTTCCACTTAGGCTTATAGGAAGTGAAGTCTCCTTTACAATAGGATCCCCTATCATTAATTTGATTCTTCATTCTAGTACATTGGTGGAGGAGCTCCTCAATATCTACATGAGGTTGGAACTCAACCTATTTTCTTATATCTCTATTACGCCTATGAAGAAACTTATGCATTAAGGTCCCCTCATCTTCTTCAACATTGCCCTTTATTATAGCAATCTCTAAGGCCTTGTAAAAAGGCATATATCTCTTTCTAAGTAACGCCTTTAGGTCCCCCAATCATCTATAGAAGTAAAGTGATCTTTTTTCCTATCCTTGTAAAATTTGGGTCCACCAAACCAAGGCATAATTTTGAAAGGAAAGGGTAGCGACCTTAACTTCTTCTCATCTTTGGTCTTATGAAAGTTGAAGAGTTGTTCAGCTCACATTTCCAAATCAAGGTAAAAATCCACATTACTTTTACCATGGAATAAAGGCACTTGAAATCTTACTTCTCTTAGCCCTCATCCTCGTGATGTCTATGATGTCTTCTAGGTCTATCCTCTTTCTCACTGTCTTATCTTTCATGTCTATGTCTATGCCTTCTATGAGAGCTCCTTCAAATTTGACGAAAAATTCATCGTTGGAAAAAATATGCCCCTTCCCTTAGGGAAATTTGATGAAACTTTAGGGATAACCTTACAATGCCTTTCTAAGCATGGCCATAAAAAATCATGCAAATATTCAACCGCTCGGTTTTGTCATATTTCCCTGGGCAATAACCTTCAAATTTAGTAAAAAATTAATCGTTAAAAAAAATCTGTCCCTTCCCTTGAAGAAATCTGATGAATTTTAAGGGATAACCTTACAATGCCTTTCTAACCATGGCCACAAAAAATATGCAAAAATTTAACTACTCGGTTTTGTGATATTTTCATGGGCATTAGCTTTAAAATTTGGCTAAAAATTATTCGTTGGAGAAAATTTGCCTCTTCCCGTAGTGAAATCTGATGAAACTTAAAGAATAACCTTACAATGTCTTTCTAAGTGTGGCTACAAAAAATATGTCAAAATTCAACCGTTCAGTTTTGTTATATTTTCGTGATGATTAACTTTCAAATTTGGATAAAAATTCATCGTTGGGGAAAACTATCCCTTCCCTTGGAGAAATCTGATGAATTTTTAAGGATAAGCTTACAATGCCTTTCAAAGCGTAGCCATAAAAAATTATACAAAAACTCAATCGCTCGGTTTTGCCATATTTTTATGGCATTAACCTTCAAATTTGGCTAAAAATTCATTGTTGTAGAAAATATGTCCCTTCTCTTAGAGAAATCTGATGAATTTTAAGGAACGACCTTACAATGCCTTCCTAAGCATAACCGCAAAAAATATTCAAAAATTGAACCACTCAGTTTTGTCATATTTTGTGGGTTGCCTTCAAATTTGGCTAAAAATTCAACATTGGAGTAAATCTACGTCTCCCATTCGAGAAATCTGATGAAATTTCAAGAATAACCTTACAATGCCTTTCTAAGCATGGCCGAAAAAATCATGCTAAAGTCAACCGCTCGATTTTGTCAAATTTTCGTGGGCATTAGCCTTCGAATTTGGCTAAAAATTCATCATTGGAAAAAATCTGCCCCTTCCCTTAGAGAAATCCGATGGAACTTAAGAAATAACCTTATTATGCCTTTCTAAGCATGGCTGCAAAAAATCATGTTAAAATTTAACCGCTCAATTTTGTCATATATTTGTTGGCAATGCCTTCAAATTTGGCTAAAAATTCATCGTTGGAGAAAATCTTTCCCTCCCTTTGAGAAACCTGATGAATTTTCAGGGAGACCCTTTCAATGCTTTTCTAAGCATGGCCGTAAAAAATATGTAAAAATTCAACCGCTCAGTTTTGTCATATTTTCATGAGCATTTGCCTTCAAATTTGGCTAAAAATTCATCATTGGAGAAAATCTAACCCTTCCTTTAGAGAAATCTGATGAAACTTCACGGACAGCCTTACGATGCCTTTCTAAGCATGACCGTTAAAAATCATGCAAAAATTCAACCGCTTGGATTTGTCATATTTTCGTGGGCACTAGCCATTAAATTTAGCTAAAAATTCATTGTTGGAGAAAGTTTTCCCTTCTCTTAGAGAAATCCGATGAAACTTCAAGAATAACCTTACAACGCCTTTCTAAGCATTGCCGTAAAAAATCATGCCAAAATTTATCCGCTCGATTTTGACATATTTTCCTGCGCATTAGCCTTTAAATTTTACTAAAAATTCATCATTGGAGAAAATATACCCCTTCCCTTGGAGAAATCTGATGAAACTTCAGAGACAACCTTACAAAAACTTTGTAAGCATGGCTGCAAAAAACCATGCTAAAATTCAATCCCTCGGTTTTGTTATATATTTGTGGGAATTAGCCTTCAAATTTAGCTAAAAATTCATCGTTAGAGAAAATCTTTCCCATCCTTTTGAGAAATCTGATAAAGTTTTAGGGACAACATTACAATGTCTTTCTAAGCATGACCATAAAAAATCATGTAAAAATTCAACCACTCAATTTTTTGATATTTTCGTGGGCATTAGCCTTCAAATTTAGCTAAAAATTCATCATTGTAGAAAATCTGCCCCTTCCCTGAGAGAAATCCCATGAAACTCCAGGAACAACCTTATAATTCCTTTCTAATCATGGCCACAAAAACTCATGCTAACATTCAATCGCTTAGTTTTGTCATATATTCATGGGTATTAGCCTTCAAAGTTGACTAAATATTTATCGTAGGAGAAAATCAGTCCCTTCCCTTGAAGAAATCTGATGAATTTTCAGGGACAATCTTACAACGCCTTTCTAAACTTGGTTGTAAAAGATCATGCAAAAATTCAACTGTTCGGTTTTGTGATATTTTCTTGGGCATTAACCTTTAAATTTTCCTAAAAATATATCGTTGGCCTTCCTTTGGAGAAAATCTGATGAAATTTCACAGACAACCTTACAATGTATTTCTATGCATGACCGTATAAAATCATGCTAAAATTCTATCGCTTAGGATTGTCATATTTTCGTGGGTATTAGCCTTTAAATTTGGTAAAAAATCATCGTTGAAGAAAATCTGTCACTTCCCTTAGAGAATTCCGATGAAACTTCAGGAACAACCTCATGGTGCCTTTCTAAGCATAGTCGTAAAAAATCATGCCAAAATTCTACCGCTTAGTTTTGTCAAAACATGGGCATTATTAGCTTTCAAATTTGGCTAAAAATTCATCGTTAAGGAAAACTTGTCCATACGCTTAATGAAATCTGCTAAAATTTCATGGATAATCTTACTACCATTCTAAGCATGGCCACAAAAAATCATGAAAAAATTACACCGCTTAGTTTTGTCATATTTTTGTGAGCATTAGCCTTCAAATTTGACTATAAATTTATCGTTGGAGGAAATTGACTCATTCCCTTGGAGAAATCTGATGAAACTTTAGTGACAACCTTTGTATGCAATTCTAAGCATGACTGTAAAAAATCATGCAAAAACTTAACCTCTCGGTTTTGTCCTATTTTCATGGGCAAGCTTCCAAAATTGGCTAAAAATTCATCGTTCGAGAAAATATGTCTATTCCCTTTGAGAAATCTAATGACACTTCAGGAACAACCCTACAAGTCCTTTCTAAGCTCGACCAAAAAAGTATGTAAAAATTCAACTGCTTGGGTTTGTCTTATTTTCGTGGGCATCAACCTTTAAATTTTACTAAAAATTCATCATTGGAGAAAATCTGCCCCTTCCCTTGGAGAAATCTGATGAAACTTCAGCGACCACCTTAAAATGTCTTTCTAAGCATGGTCGTGAAAAATCATACAAAAATTCAACTTCTTGTTTTTGTCATTTTCGCGGGCATTAGCATTCAAATTTCACTAAAAGTTTATCGTTGGAGAACATCTACCACTTCTCTTTGAGAAATCTGATGAAACTTCAGAGATAGCTTTATAATGTCTTTCTTAGAATCGCCGTAAAAAATTTGCTAGAATTTAACCGCTCGTTTTGTCATATTTTTGTGGGTATTAACCTTTAAATTTGACTAAAAATTCATTGTTAGAAAAAATATTTCCCTTCCCTAGGAGAAATCTGATGAAATTTCAGGGACGGGCCTATAATACATTTCTGATCATGGCTGTAAAATATTATGCAAAAACTCAACCGCTCAGTTTTGTTATATTTTCGTGGGTATTAGTGTTCAAATTTAGCTTAAAATTCATCGTTGGAGAAAATCTACCCATTCCATCTAAGAAATATGATGAAAATTTAGGGACAACCCTACAATGCCATTCTAAGCATGGCCGTAAAAAATCATGTAAAAAATTAACCATCTAGTTTTGTCATATTTTTGTAGGCATTAGCCTTTAAATTTGGTTAAAAATTCATCGCTTAGTTTTGTCATATTTTTGTAGGCATTAGCCTTTAAACTGTACTTTCCTTAGTGAAATTCAATGAAACTTCAGGCACAACCTTAAAAAGCCTTTCTAAGCATAGCTACAAAAAATCATGCCAGAATTTAACCGTTCAGTTTTATCATATTTTCATGTGCATTAGCCTTCAAATTTGGCTCAATATTCATTTTGGAGAAAATTTACCCCTTCCCTTGGAGAAATCTGATGAAACTTCAGCGACAATCTTATAATCTATTTCTAAGTATGTCTGTAAAAAAATTATGTAAAAATTCAACCGCCCCATTTTGTTATACTTTCGTGGGCATATGCCTTAAAATTTGGCTAAAAATTCATCGTTAAATAAAAGTTGTGCTTACCTTTGGTGATATCCAATGAAACATCAAGGACAATCTTACAATGCGTTTCTAAGTATAGCCAAAAAAATCATGTAGAAATTCAACCGCTCGATTTTGTCCTATTTTCGAGGGCATTTGCCTTTCAAATTGGGTTAAAAATTCATCGTTGGAGAAAATATACCCCTTTTTAGAGAAATATAATGAAACTTTAGGGACAATCTTAGAACGCCTTTTTAAGCATGCCCGCAAAAAATTATGCAAAAAGCCAACCATTCGGTTTTGTTATATTTTCGTGGGCATTAGCCTTCAAATTTGGCTAAAAATTCATCATTAGAGAAAATCTGTCCCTTCCCTTAGGGAAATCCGATGAAACTTCAATCACAACCTTACAAAGCCTTTCTAAGCATGACTACAAAAAATCATGCTAAAATTCAAACGCTCACTTTTGTGATATTTTCGCGGGATCCCTTCAAATTTGGCTAAAAATTCATCGTTAGAGGAAATCTGTCTCTTCCCTTAGAGAAATCTGATGAAACTTCAGAGATAACCAAATAATATCTTTCTAAGCATGACCACAAAAAATTTGATAAAATATGAACCGCTCGGTTTTGTCATATTTTCATGGGCATATTAGCCTTTAAATTTGGCAAAAAAATCATCATTGGGGAAATTTGTCCCTTCCCTCTAAGAAATCTGATGAAAGTTCATCGCGAATCTAACAATACCTTTTTAAGCATGGCCGTAATAAATAATGCAAAAATTTAACCACACAGTTTTGTCATATTTTTATGGGCATTCGCCTTTAAATTTAGTTAAAAATTCATCGTTAAAGAAAATTTGCACCTTCCTTTGGAGAAATCTGATGAAACTTCAGAGACAAGCCTACAATACCTTTCAAAGCATGGCCGTAAAAAATAATGCAAAGATTCAACCGGTTGGTTTTTTCATATTTTCGTGGACATTTTCCTTCAAATTTGGCTAAAAATTCATCGTTGGACAAAATTTGTCCATTCCCTTTGGAAAATTCGATGAAACTTCAGAAACTACCTTATAATACCTTTCTAATTCTGGCTGCAAAAAATCATATCAAACTTTAGGGTATTAGCCTTCAAATTTGGCTAAAAATTCAAGATTGGAAAAAATTCGCCCCTTCCCTTGGAGAAATCTGATGAAACTTTAGGGACAACCTTACAATGCCTTTCTAGGTTTGGCCGTAAAAAATCATGCAAAAATTTAACCGCTTGGTTTTGTCATATTTTTGTGGGTATACCTTTAAATTTTGCTAAATATTCATCGTTGTAGAAAATCCGCCCCTTCGTTTTGTGAAATCTAAAGAAACTTGAGGGACAATCTTACAATGTCTTTCTAAGCATGATCATAAAAAATCATGCAAAAATTACACCATTCGGTTTTGTCATATTTTCGTGGGCTTTAACTTTTAAATTTGGCTAAAAACTCCTCGTTAGAGAAAACCTACCTATTCCCTTGGAGAAATCTGATGAAACTTCAGGGACAACCTTACAAAGCCTTTCTTAGCATGACCGTAAAAAAAATTATGCAAAAATTCAACCGCTCTATTTCATCATAGGTTTAATTTTTCTCCAATGATACATTTTTAATCAAATTTAAAGGGTATGCCCACGAAAAGTATAACAAAACCGAGCGGTTGATTTTTTGCATGATTTTTTGTACCCATGCTCAGAAAAGCATTGTAAGGCAAAGTTTCATTAGTTTTCTCCAAGAGAAAGGACATATTTTTCTAAAACAAAGATATTTAGTGTAAAATCCTAATAAATGAAAAATGATACCTAGAGCTTAAATTTTTCTATGGTTTTCTGTAACAATTGTTACAGGTAGCAGGTAGTAGGTAGCAGGTAGTAGGTAGCAGGTAGCAGGTTATAGGTTAACAGATAGCAAGTTGTAGGTAACAGGTAACAGGTAGCAGGTTGTAGGTAACAGGTAACAGGTAGTAAGTAGCAGGTTGTAGGTTATATATAGTAGGTAATAAGTAACAAGTAGCAGGTAGTAGGTTAACAGTAGCAAGCAACAGGTAGCAGGTTTCAGGTCAACAGGTAGCAGGTTGTAGGTAACAGGTAGCAGGTTATAGGTAACAGGTAGCAGGTAGCAAGTAGCAGGTAGCAGGTAGCAGGTAACAGGTTGCAGGTTATAGGTAGCAGGTAACAGGTTACAGGTTATAGGTTGTAGGTTGTAGGTTGTAGGTACCAGTTGGTACCTTGTAATTGGTAACAGATAAGTGGATAATAAATCAATTTCAAAGTCAAGGTAACAGAAAACCTGATTCCTTACTAAACCCTAATCGAACCCGGAACCCAACCTTTAAGCCCTAACCATCCTTGTCCCAAAACCCTAAACATTTATATTCCCTAAAAAACCTTAACACCTAAATCATAAACCTTCTTTATACATTTTTTGAAAAATATGATTTTATTAAAAATTATTTTTTTATTATATTACTTTATTAACACTCTCAACCACTAAACCGTGAATCAATGACTTGACCAATTCCATCACTAGTTGAGTTTGTAAAATATTGAGTAAAACTAAACAGTGAAATTTTTTATTATTTCTATCTATGTAAAAATTCTTTTGAGAGAACAAGCATGAGTAACTCAACTTTCACTATTAATTTCTTAATAAAAATATCACAAAATATACTAGGGATTAAAGAAGTAAATTAATTAATAATAAACGAGAACTTTGTGTCATTGTTTGTAGTTAGAAAAATAAGCGCAAGAAAGGTTTTTACTATTCAACTTAAGAACAACAAATAAATCAAACTAATAAATAAGAGAAGTCAAAATGTCTTTTGAGGTTAGTTTCAACTATTAAATGTCAAGCCTTCAAGTTATTTATAGCATCAAAAACCCAATACATTCTAATAAAAATTACTTAAGATTCTCATCCAATCAGTTTAAAACAAAACAAAAGTATATCTATACCAATTTAGCATATTAACTACGGATAAAATCACAAGATGTCACATGTTTAATATCATAATATACTTACTTTAATAGTTTAATCATAAATAGTAGTTAAGGGTTTGGGGTTTGGAGTTTATGGTTTACGGTTTAGGGTTTTACATTTTGGGTTAGGCGTTCAGGACTTGGGATTTCAAGTTTCAGGTTTTAGGTTTTGGGTTTCAGGTTCTTGGCTAAAAATTCATCGTTGGAGAAAATTTAACCCTTCCCTTGAAGAAATTTGATGAAACTTTAGGGACATTACAATGTCATTCTAAGCATAGCCGTAACAAATTATGTAAAAATTCAACTGCTCTATTTTGTAATATTTTTATGAAATTTGGCTAAAAATTCATCATTGGAGAAATTCTGCCCCTTCTCTTGGAGAAATCTGATGAAACTTCAGGAACAACCTTAAAATTCTTTTCTAAGAATGGTCGTAAAAAGTCATGCAAAAATTCAACCGCTCGGTTTTGTCATATTTTTGTGAGAATTAACCTTCAAATTTGGCTAAAAATTCATTGTTAGAGAAAATCTGTCCATTCCCTTTGAGAAATCTAATGAAACTTTAGGGACAACCTTACAATGCCTTTCTAAGCATGCCCGCAAAAAATCACGTAAAAATTCATTCGTGGGGTATTGTCATATTTTCATGGGCTCCCTTCAAATTTGGCTATAAATTCATTATTGAAGAAAATCTGCCCATTTGCTTAGAGAAATTTGATGAAAATTTGAGGACAACCTTACAATGCATTTCTAAGCATGGCCATAAAAAATATGCAAAAATTCAACCACTTGGTTTTCTCATATTTTCATGAATGCCTTCAAATTTAGATAAAAATTCATTGTTGGAGAAAAATCTGCCATTTCCCTTGGAGAAATCTGATAGAAGCTTCAGGGACAACCTTATAATTCCTTTCTAAGCATAGTCGTAAAAAATTATGCAAAAACTCAACCGGCTCGGTTTTGTCATACTTTCGTGGGAGCCTTCAAATTTATCTAAAATTTCACCATTAGAGAAAATCTGTCATTTCTCTTGGAGAAATCTGATAAAACTTCAGGGACAACCTTATAATGTCTTTCTAAGCATGGTTGCAAAAAATCATGTAAAAATTCAACTGTTTAGTTTTGTCATATTTTCGTGGGCTGCCTTTAAATTATGCTAAATATTCATCGTTGGAAAAAATTTGCCCCTTCATTTGGTGAAATCTAATGAAACTTCACGAAAAATCTTACAATGTCTTTCTAAGCTTGGCTACAAAAAATCATGCAAAAGTTACACCACTCAGTTTTGTCATATTTTCATGGGCTTTTAACCTTTAAATTTGACTAAAAACTCATCATTAGAGAAAATATGTTCCTTCCCTTAGAGAAATTTAATGAAACTTTAAGGACAACCTTACAAACCCTTTCTAAGAATAGCGGTAAAAAATCATATAAAAATTCCACCGCTCAGCTTTGTCATAAGTTTTGTAATTTTTCTCCAACGATAAATTTTTAGTCAAATTTAAAGGGTATGCCCACGAAAAATATGACAAAATCAAGTGGTTGAATTTTTGCATGATTTTTTATGTCCATTCTTAGAAAGGCATTGTAAGACAAAGTTTGATTAGTTTTCTCCAAGGGAATGAGCAATTTTGTCTAAAACAAAGATATTTAGTGTAAAATCCCAGTAAATAAAAAATGGTACTAGGAGCTCAATTTTTTGTATGGTTTTTTTTGTAGCAATGCTTACAGGTTGTAAGTTGCACGTAGCAGTTAATAGGTAGAAAGTTACAGGTGGCAGGTAACAGGTAGTAGGTAGCAGATTGTAGGTAGCAGGTTGCAGGTAACAGGTAGCAGGTTACAGGTAACAGGTAACAGGTTACAGGTAACAGGTAGCAGGTTGCAGGTAACAGGTAGCAGGTAACAGGTAGCAGGTAGCAGGTTGCAGGTAACAGGTAGCAGGTAGCAGGTAGCTTATAGCAGGTTACAAGTTATAGGTAGCAGGTAGTATGTAGCAGGTTGCAGGTTGTAGGTTCCAGTTGGTACCTTGCAATTGGTAACAGATTAGTGGATGATAAATCAATTTCAAAGTCAAGGTAACAGGTACCCTGATTCCTTACCAAACCCCAACCAGACCTGGAACCCTAACTTAAGCCCTAACCATCCTAGTCCCAAAGCCCTAAACAACCCTATTCCCTAAACAACCTTAAAACCTAAATCATAAACCTTCTTTATAATTTTTTTGAAAAATGTGATTTTATTAAAAATTATTTTTTTATTATATTACTTTATTAACACTCTTAACCACTAAACCGCGAACCCATGACTTGACCGATTCAATCACTAGTTGATTTTGTAAAATATTGAGTACAACTAAACAGTGAAATTGTTTGTTATTACCATCCATGTAAAAATTCTTTTTGAGAGAACAAGGATGAGTAACTCCACTTTCACTATTAATTTCTTAATAAAAATATCACAATATACTAGTGATTAAATGAGTAAATTAATTAATAATAAGCAAGAACTTTGTGTGATGATTTGTAGTTAGAAAAACAAACGTAAGAAAGGTTTTTCCTATTCAACTTAACAACAACAAATAAATCAAACTAATAAATAAGAGATGTCAACATGTTTTTTGAGTTCACTTTCAGCTATTAAAAATTATACGGCGTTGACTTAGATGTCAAGCCTTCAAGTCATTTTAGCATCAGAAACCCAAGACATTCTAATAAAATTTACTTAAGATTTTCATCCAATCAGTTTAGAACAAAATAAAAGTATATCCACACCAATTTATGTGACGACCCGCATCAATTTTCCTTTTTAATTACACCCATTTAATCATTTTCACAATTATTTTTAGCGTTTAATAAAAATTAACTCAGTCTTAATATAAAATAATATTTATTTTTCTTAAATACATTCAAAATAATAAAAGCATACTCAAAATAATAACCGATCGGAAGTAAATCCATTAATAAAATAGAGTTAATTAGAAACAGTGGAAGGAGAAAGACAAAGCCAGGAGTCATTCGCCTAAGCGAGACCCTGATCTGCATAGGCAAAATTCGAGAAGGTCGCTTAAGCGAGTGCCGATTCGCTTGAGCGAATGCCACACATTAAACCTGAGCGGACAAGACATACAAGGAAAGCCAACAGTCGGGTTTCACTCGGAAATAGGTCCACTCGGTCAACTCTCACTCGGGAACGACTTAACCTTCACTCGGAAAAGGTTCTCTCGGCCATGTACCACTTGGAAAATTACCTAACCTTACCTTACTCGGAAGAGGCTCTCTCGGGCACAACTCACTCGGAAACATTCTCACCTTCACTCGGAAGCACTCTAATCTTCACTCAGACATTCTACTATTTCTTCACTCGGAAATATTCTACTCTTTCTTCGCTCGGAAATATTCTACTTTTTCTTCACTCAGAAATATTCCACTCTTTCTTCACTCGGAAATATTCTACTCTTTCTTCACTCAAAAATATTCGCCCGGTAATCAACTCTGCTACAGCAAACACTCGAAAATTTAATACCAATCATCATACAACATAAATTCACATCCGATTCAAACTTAGTTCAGCACACAACATGTAGCATCTCATATACGGAAAACTCAGTGTATATATATATATTACACAAAATTCATTCAAAATCACTCGGGCCTTGGCATCGATTCTCCGCTTGGCGCACCTCCAGGGCTCCGACCTCTTCCCTGTCACTGGTTACTAAATTGAAAACCACAGCAAGGGTGAGTGTTTGACATCATAATTAATCTAGAACGGAAATTAACAATTTACATGGATCTAACTCCATTCGGTTACTTTATTATCAACTGGAAGTCACACAGTAGATAACTCACACTTGGCAAGTATAAAAATCCATTCGGTAACTATAATAGATAGCACTCGGCAACTTATCAAGTCATACTCAGCAAATATGACAAATCGAACTTGGTAAATATAGCAACTCATTTAGCAAATATAACAAACTGCATTTGGTAAATACATCAAGTTACACTCAGCAAATATAATTATCCACACAACTAATGATTCAATTGTCACCACTGACTCTCATACAAAATTGACGCCTAGTATCCGGATACTAAAAGGATCGACCTTCAGCTGGGGGTCCGACTTGACACCCCGTGAACTCGACTTGGTTCACCGAGCCCGACTTGGCTCCCCCTCAACCACTGGGTCATAGACCTCTGGGTAGCTTAACTGGGTCCGACTTGACCACGGAAGCCAAAAATAGGGTAATACATACCGTCGGTCGTCCTCTACCATATAATCACATTCAATTATATAAACATAGGCATATCATTATGATCATCATTTGCAACTGTCAGAAACTGACTTATGCTCACAACGTAGGGCGACCGACTTGCCAAGCCCATCAATATAATGTCCTCTCATATAGCAAATACTTATTATACATATACAATTCACATTTCTCATCAAACGGACGACCTACTTGTCAAGCCCGGCATCACATTGCCACCATACATTTCGATTATCAACATCAAGTATTTCAAACTCAATCAAGCCACACACACGATTCTCAACCGATCGGTGTCCATATTCACACATGCATACATACACATACATTCACATACAACTTATCATTTAGTAATATCTCTTACCATGTTCATAACTAGTTCAACGACCCGGAACCAATATATTTACCTATTCTAATTAATTATAACCCGAACACCCCCTTACCTCGGTTCCAAGCTTTGATAATCTGCTCCTGGTCCCGATTACGTCCTTTGAGCACTGGGTTCATTGTCTCACTTCCAAATCCAGCACCAGCTCCGTCAATCAGCCTTTCGGTGTTCGATATGCTACCTACGGGGTCGGAATGCAAAAACCCGTTAGCTTAACACTATCCCCAGCTCTAAGGACCACTTTCGAGCTCACACTCACCAGAGGAGTGGAGAACAGACTCGTACACAGCCATGCATGGCCACTCGGTTAACAGAGAAAACGAAAGGGGGCAAGGAAACACAAATGTAAACGGATTAATGGACTCACTTTGAGACCACGGTCACGGAAATGGGCTTATCACACGGTTTTGATACGAACAGAGTCCTCCTCTGGAGCATGCAACTTACAACAATGGAGGAAGGAGAAGACAAAGAAGAAAGAAGGAGATGAAGGAGAAAGAAACAGTGGCTCGCGTGAACGTGGGTGAAAAAGGGAAGAGAGAGAGATACCACCTTTATTTAAGGCCCAGGGGCAACCTGTAACCTCACCAGCCGGTTACCCCTCATTCCCATTACCATTTTATTTAAACGGTTTAATCAAACTCTTCTCTCCTTCTAATCGCTCCTCCTTTATTATTAACTAATCAAATAATTTTATTTACATTCACAATATTTAACTATTTATAATTTCCTAATAATTCATAAAAATATCAAACAAATTCCTAAAACAATTTTTAACATTTTCCACTACACATAATTTCTCTAAAATATCCGGGATGTTACAATTTAGCATATTAACTACAAATGAAGTCACAAGATATCACAGGTTTAATATCATAATATACTTACCTTAATAGTTTAGTCATAAATAGTAGTTTAGGGTTTGAGGTTTTGAGTTTATGGTTTAGCGCTTTAGATTTTGGGTTAAGGGTTCGGGACTTGGGATTTCAAGTTTCAAGTTTTAGGTTTTGGGTTTCACGTTTTTGGCTAAAAATTCATCGTTGGAGACCCCTTCCCTTGGAGAAATCTGATGAGACTGTAGGGACAACCTTACAATACCATTCGAACCATAGTCAAAACAAATCATGCAAAAATTCAACCGTTCAATTTTGTCATATTTTCATGAAATTTGGCTAAAAATACATCGTTGGAGAAAATTTGCCTATTCCCTTGGAGAAATCTGATGAAACTTTAGGGATAACCTTCTAATGTCTTTCTAAGAATAACCGTAAAAAATCATGTAAAAGTTCAATCGCTCGTTTTTGTTATATTTTTGTGGGCATTAGCTTTTAAGTCTAGCTATAAATTTATCATTGGAGAAAATTTGCCCCTTCCTTGAGAGAAATATGATGAAACTTTAGGAACAGCCTTACAATGCCTTTCTAAGCATGGCCGCAAAAAATCATATAAAAATTCAACCGCTTGGTATTGTCATATTTTCATGGGCTCCCTTCAAATTTGGCTAAACATTCATCGTTAGAGAAAATTTGTCCATTCTCTTGAAGAAATCTGATAAATTTTCAAAGACAATCTTACAATGTCTTCCTAAGCATAACTTAAAAAAAATCATGTAAAACATCAACCACTCGATTTTGTCAAAATTTTCGTGGTCATTAGCCTTTAAATTTGGCTAAAAATTCATCATTAAAGAGTATCTGCCCTTTCCCTCTGTGAAATCTGATGAAAATTTAGGGACAACCTTACAATGCCTTTCTAAGTATGGCCACAAAAAATCATGAAAAAATTCAATAGCTCGGCTTTGTCATATTTTCATGGGCGTTAGCCTTCAAATTTGGCTAAATATTCATCGTTGAAAAAAATATGTCCCTTCCCTTGGAGAAATTTGATGAATTTTCAGGGACAACCTTACAACATCTTTCTAAGCTTAGCTGTAAAAAATCATGTAAAAACTCAACCGCTCGATTTTGTGATATTTTCATGGGTATTAATTAGCCTTCAAATTTTGCTAAAAATTTATCGTTGGAGAAAATCTTCCCTGTCCCTTCATAAAATCTGATGAAACATCAGGGACAATTGTAACATCCTAAAAATAGGATTTATTATCAAAGCATAATTAAAAGAGGGATTTAAAGGAAATTGTGAGATTAATTAGAACAATTGTCAAAATGATGAATATGTCCCTAACAAATATCGTAATGACTAATGCGTCCCTAAGCTATTTAAAATTGAAAATCCCTTCTCTTTTACTCCAATTTCATTTCGTTGGCAACTGAGAGCAAGAGACCTTGCTTTTACTTCTCTACCCCTTCCAATTAGTATCTCTAATACCTTTCTTTTCAAATTTCTTTCAAGGTCATTAAATTAAAGTGAGACCAAGCCTTCTTCTTTCTTCCTTTTTATTGAGAGCTAAGGTTTAAGGAGGGGAAAGCTTGAATTCTCCAATTTAAGGTAAGATGATGAACTCTCATATTGAGTTATGGGCTAATCCTGTTTACATCCTTTGATTCTTTTAATTTCATGAATTTTAAGCAATTGAAAACCATTGATATGTAGAGAGTTTAGGTTTTCAAGAACCTAAAGCTTCTTATGAAAAAGTGAAATTAAGTGGCTTCTTGATTACTAATCTTGGAGGATTGAAGCTTAATAGTGGTTATTTCAATAAATTAGGTAGTATCGGAAGATTTTGGAAGTTTTCGGAGTTCGAAGTTAATCAAAATCAAATACCGGAAGTTATCGAAGCTTGTCGGTAAGTTAAAATATACCAAAAATGATTGTGGTTTGACATTTATCGATCGAAATGCAAAGTTAATGTCTAATATATTGTTTAAATACATATATTGTTAATTCTAGGAAGTTGTTTGATTCGAGGAATAGAGATCGAGGCCTACGATTCACGATTAGTAAAGTTTGATAGCTCTTGGAGCTTTTGGGAACTGTTTATTCCAGGTAGGGGGAGCTTTACATTTTAAATGTATAGTTTATGAATGGATTTGGGATGATATTGTTATGTGAATTGTTATATGCTATGAATTATTGGTATGATATCCTGAATATATAATACATGTAACTTATTATATAGAGATGTATGTATATATAAGTTATATTGATTTAAATGAATGATTCCTATGCATGAGATGTAATAGGATACTTGATTGATATGAATTATATGCATGAGATGCGAATTGAGATAGCATGAGATGTTTTATCTATACATGAATATGAAAGAGAATTAATATGATTGTGGTTTCGAGGATTCCACAAAAGACCTTGGGTGGTACTCAAGGCAAAACCTCTTGAGCGGGGCTCGGGGTTTAGCCCGTGACACTACCGTTGTCGCTGAGAGTGATTGTGTCACGTGAGAGGGCAAACAGTTTGGTACCATTAAAATGGCCGGATCAGCTGAGAGCCAGTGTTACAACACAAAATAAAAACTTAATAATGAATGATTAGATCCAATTGATTGAGCATGTTTATGCATTGATGAATGTTGTTGATAACAACATGGATTATATAGACAATTGAGAATTATGTGAATAGTTGTGAATATTATTTATATGTGTTAATGAATTGGATAAGTGATCCGATTCAATAACTGTCATTTAACATGTAATATGCTCACCCCTCTTTGTGGTTATTTTTACAGTGGATATAGGAAGAAGTGAAGGCATATGAGAGATCACTCAGAATAAACATGGAGTATTATGTACATATGTTTGTGCATAGTGTACATAGTAGTATGTATTTGCCTTGGCCGGCTCTTGATAACCCATTATGTTATGTATGAATGATTAGTGGTTTTGGATAATGGGTAGCTCAGCTTGAAAGCTTGGAATATATGTATATGTTCATGATAAAGATATGATATATGAGTTTGAACTTATAGAGTTGAAATGATGCATATGCATAAAGTGAAAAATTAGGAACTGAAAGGGTGAAATTATGAAGCGATGAGTTTTTAGACTGTCGAAAGGGATCAATTGATTCCCTATATCATTTATGAATTGTCCAAACAGGTTTTGACATATTTGAATGAAATTAGAAAGATATAACGCATGGAAATTGCATAGTTTGGTCATATTGCATTTTTCTACATAAGTTGGTCTTAAGTTAGAATTTTGGCGAATTGACATCGCCATTAACCTCAGAATGGAGAAAATATAGTGTCCATGAAGTAGCATGACCACAAAAATTTGATAAAATATCAACCGCTCGGTTTTGTCACATTTTCATGGGCATTAGCCTTTAAATTTGGCAAAAAAATCATCATTGGGGAAAATCTGTCCCTTCCCTCTAAGAAATCAGATAAAAGTTCACTGACAATCTATCAATACCTTTTTAAGCATGGCCGTAATAAATAATGCAAAGATTCAACCACACAGTTTTGTCATATTTTTATGGGTATTCGCCTTTAAATTTAGTTAAAAATTCATCGTTAGAGAAAATCCGCCCCTTCTTTTGGAGAAATCTGATGAAACTTCAGAGACAACCCTACAATACCTTTCAAAGCATGGCCGTAAAAAATAATGCAAAGATTCAACCGGTTGGTTTTATCATATTTTCGTGGACATTTGCCTTCAAATTTGGCTAAAAATTCATCGTTGGAGAAAATCTGTCCATTCTCTTAGGAAAATTCGATGAAACTTCAAAAACTACCTTACAATACCTTTCTAATTCTGGCTGCAAAAAATCATGTCAAAATTCAACCGTTCGGTTTTGTCATATTTTCATGGGTATTAGCCTTCAAATTTGGCTAAAAATTCAACATTGGAAAAAATTCGCCCCTTCCCTTGGAGAAATCTGATGAAACTTCAGGGACAACCTTACAATGCCTTTCTGGGTATGGCCGTAAAAAATCATGCAAAAATTCAACCGCTTGGTTTTGTCATATTTTCGTGGGTATACCTTTAAATTTTGCTAAATATTCATCGTTGTAGAAAATCCGCCCCTTCGTTTTGTGAAATCTAAAGAAACTTGAGGGACAATCTTACAATATCTTTCTAAGCATGACCGTAAAAAATATGCAAAAATTACACCGTTCGATTTTGTCATATTTTTGTGGGCTTTAACTTTTAAATTTGGCTAAAAACTCCTCGTTAGAGAAAACCTGCCCATTCCCTTGGAGAAATCTGATGAAACTTCAGGGACAACCTTACAAAGCCTTTCTTAGCATGACTGTAAAAAAAATTATGCAAAAATTCAACCGCTCTATTTTATCATAGGTTTAATTTTTCTCCAATGATACATTTTTAATCAAATTTAAAGGGTATGCCCACGAAAAGTATGACAAAATTGAGCGGTTGACTTTTTGCATGATTTTTTGTTCCCATGCTCAGAAAGGCATTGTAAGGCAAAGTTTCGTTAGTTTTCTCCAATAGAAAGGACATATTTTTCTAAAACAAAGATATTTAGTGTAAAATCCTAATAAATGAAAAATGATACCTAAAGCTTAAATTTTTGTATGGTTTTCTGTAGCAATTGTTACAGGTTGTAGGTAGTAGGTAGCAGGTAGCAGGTAGAAAGTTGCAGGTAGCAGGTAGCAGGTTATAGGTTAACAGGTAGCAAGTTGTAGGTAACAGGTAGCAAGTTGTAGGTAACAGGTAACAGGTAGCAGGGAGCAGGTTGTAGGTTATACGTAGTAGGTAACAAGTAACAAGTAGCAGGTAGTAGGTTAACATGTAGCAAGTAACAGGTAGCAGGTTTTAGGTCAACAGGTAGCAGGTTGTAGGTAGCAGGTAGTAGGTAGCAGGTAGCAGGTAGCAGGTAGCACGTAACAGGTTGCAGGTTACAGGTTGCAGGTTGTAGGTAGTAGGTTGTAGGTACCAGTTGGTACCTTGTAATTAGTAACAGATAAGTGGATAATAAATCAATTTCAAAGTCAAGGTAACAGGAAACCTGATTCTTTACCAAACCCTAATCGAACCCGGAACCCAACCTTTAAGCCTAACCATCCTTGTCCCAAAACCCTAAACACTTCTATTCCCTAAAAAACCTTAGCACCTAAATCATAAACCTTCTTTTTACATTTTTTGAAAAATATGATTTTATTAAAAATTATTTTTTTATTATATTACTTTATTAATACTCTCAACCACTAAACCGTGAATCAATGACTTGACCAATTCCATCACTAGTTGAGTTTGTAAAATATTGAGTAAAACTAAACAGTGAAATTTTTTACTATTACTATCTATGTAAAAATTCTTTTGAGAGAACAAGCACGGGTAACTCAACTTTCACTATTAATTTCTTAATAAAAATATCACAGAATATACTAGGGATTAAAGAAGTAAATTAATTAATAATAAACGAGAACTTTGTGTCATTGTTTGTAGTTAGAAAAACAAGCGCAAGAAAGGTTTTTACTATTCAACTTAACAACAACAAATAAATCAAACTAATAAATAAGAGAAATCAAAATGTCTTTTGAGGTTAGTTTCAACTATTAAATGTCAAGCCTTCAAGTTATTTATAGCATCAAAAACCCAAGACATTCTAATAAAAATTACTTAAGATTCTCATTCAATCAGTTTAAAACAAAACAAAAGTATATCTATACCAATTTAGCATATTAACTAAGGATAAAGTCACAAGATGTCACATGTTTAATATCATAATATACTTACTTTAATAGTTTAATCATAAATAGTAGTTAAGGGTTTGGGGTTTGGAGTTTATGGTTTACGGTTTAGGGTTTTATATTTTGGGTTAGGGATTTAGGACTTGGGATTTCAAGTTTCAAGTTTTAGGTTTTGGGTTTCAGGTTCTTGGCTAAAAATTCATCGTTGGAGAAAATTTGTCCCTTCCCTTGAAGAAATTTGATGAAACTTTAGGGACATTACAATGTCATTCTAAGCATGGCCGTAACAAATCATGCAAAAATTCAACTGCTCTATTTTGTCATATTTTCATTAAATTTGGCTAAAAATTTATCGTTGGAGAAATTTTGCCCATTTTCTTGGAGAAATCTGATGAAACTTCAGAAAACCCTTAGAATTCCTTTCTAAGAATGGTCGTAAAAAGTCATGCAAAAATCCAACCGCTCGGTTTTGTCATATTTTTGTGAGAATCAGCCTTTAAATTTGGCTAAAAATTCATTATTAGAGAAAATTTGTCCATTCCCTTTGAGAAATCTAATGAAACTTTAGGGACAACCTTACAATGCCTTTCTAAGCATGCCCACAAAAAATCACGTAAAAATTCATTCGTGGGGTATTGTCATATTTTCATAGGCTCCCTTCAAATTTGGCTATAAATTCATTATTGAAGAAAATCTGCCCATTTGCTTGGAGAAATTTAATGAACATTTGAGGACAACCTTACAATGCATTTCTAAGCATGGCCGTAAAAAATCATGTAAAAATTCAACCACTTGGTTTTTTCATATTTTCATGAATGCCTTCAAATTTAGATAAAAATTCATCGTTGGAGAAAAATCTGCCATTTTCCTTGGAGAAATCTGATGAAGCTTCAGGGACAACCTTATAATTCCTTTCTAAGCATAATTGTAAAAAATCATGCAAAAACTCAGCTGGCTCGATTTTGTCACATGTTCGTGGGAGCCTTCAAATTTGTCTAAAAGTTCATCATTGGAGAAAATCTGTCATTTCTCTTGGAGAAATCTGATAAAACTTCAGGGACAACCTTACAATGTCTTTCTAAATATGGTTGCAAAAAATCATGTAAAAATTCAACTGTTCAGTTTTGTCATATTTTTGTGGGCATTATTAGCCTTCAAATTTTGCTAAATATTCATCGTTGGAAAAAATTTGCCCCTTCATTTGGTGAAATCTAATGAAACTTCACGGAAAATCTTACAATGTCTTTCTAAGCTTGGCTGTAAAAAATCATGCAAAAGTTACACTGCTCAGTTTTGTCATATTTTTGTGGGCTTTTAACCTTTAAATTTGACTAAAAACTCATCATTAGAGAAAATATGTTCCTTCCCTTAGAGAAATTTGATGAAACTTTAGGGACAACCTTACAAACCCTTTCTAAGTATAGCGGTAAAAAATCATGTAAAAATTTCACCGCTCGGCTTTATCATAAGTTTTGTAATTTTTCTCCAACGATAAATTTTTAGGCAAATTTAAAGGGTATGCCCACGAAAAATATGACAAAATCAAGTGGTTGAATTTTTGCATGATTTTTTATGTCCATTCTTAGAAAGGCATTGTAAGATAAAGTTTCATTAGTTTTCTCCAAGAGAATGAGCAATTTTGTCTAAAACAAAGATATTTAATGTAAAATCCCAGTAAATAAAAAATGGTACTAGGAGCTTAAATTTTTGTATGGTTTTTTTATAGCAATGCTTACAGGTTGTAAGTTGCACGTAGCAGTTAATAGGTAGAAAGTTACAGGTGGCAGGTAGCAGGTAGTAGGTAGCAAATTGTAGATAGCAGGTTGCAGGTAACGGGTAGCAGGTTGCAGGTAACAGGTAACAGGTAGCAGGTTACAGGTAACAGGTAGCAGGTAGCAGGTTGCAGGTAGCAGGTAACAGGTAGCTTATAGCAGGTTACAAGTTATAGGAAGCAGGTAGTATGTAGCAGGTTGCAGGTTGTAGGTTCTAGTTGGTACCTTGTAATTGGTAACAGATTAGTGGATGATAAATCAATTTCAAAGTCAAGGTAACAGATACCCTGATTCCTTACCAAACCCTAACCAGACCCAGAACCCTAACTTAAGCCCTAACTATCCTAGTCCGAAAGCCCTAAATAACCCTATTCCCTAAAAAACCTTAAAACCTAAATCATAAACCTTCTTTATAATTTTTTTTGAAAAATATGATTTTATTAAAAATTATTTTTTATTATATTACTTTATTAACACTCTTAACCACTAAACTGCAAACCCATGACTTGACCAATTCAATCACTAGTTGATTGTGTAAAATATTGAGTACAACTAAACAGTGAAATTGTTTGTTATTACCATCCATGTAAAAATTCTTTTGAGAGAACAAGGATGAGTAACTCCACTTTCACTATTAATTTCTTAATAAAAATATCACAATATACTAGTGATTAAATGAGTAAATTAATTAATAATAAGCAAGAACTTTGTGTGATGATTTGTAGTTAGAAAAACAAACTTAAGAAAGGTTTTTCCTATTCAACTTAACAACAACAAAAAAATAAAACCAATAAATAAAAGATGTCAACATGTTTTTTGAGTTTAGTTTCAGCTATTAAAAATTATACGGTGTTGACTTAGATGTCAAGCCTTCAAGTTATTTTAGCATCAGAAACCCAAGACATTCTAATAAAATTTACTTAAGATTTTTATCCAATCAGTTTAGAACAAAATAAAAGTATATCCACACCAATTTAGCATATTAACTACAAATGAAGTCACAAGATATCACAGGTTTAATATCATAATATACTTACTTTAATAGTTTAGTCATAAATAGTAGTTTAGGGTTTGAGGTTTTGAGTTTATGGTTTAGCGAGTTTCAAGTTTAGGTTTTGGGTTTTAGGTTTTTGGCTAAAAATTCATCGTTGGATACCCATTCCCTTGGAGAAATCTAGTGAAACTGTAGGGACAACCTTACAATGTCATTCTAACCATAGCCAAAACAAATCATGCAAAAATTCAACCGTTCGATTTTGTCATATTTTCATGAAATTTGGCTAAAAATACATCGTTGGAGAAAATCTACTCATTCCCTTGGAGAAATCTGATGAAACTTCAGGGACAACCTTATAATGTCTTTCTAAGAATAACCATAAAAAATCATGTAAAAGTTCAACCGCTCGTTTTTGTTATATTTTCGTGGGCATTAACCTTTAAATCTAGCTAAAAATTTATCATTAGAGAAAATCTGCCCCTTCCTTAGGCGAAACCTGATGAAACTTTAGGAACAGCCTTACAATGCCTTTCTAAGCATGGTCACAAAAAACCATGTAAAAATTTAACCGCTCGGTAATGTCATATTTTCATGGGCTCCCTTCAAATTTGGCTAAACATTTATCGTTAGAGAAAATTTGTCCGTTCTCTTAAAGAAATCTGATAAATTTTCAAAGACAATCTTACAATGTCTTCCTACGTATAGCTACAAAAAATCATGTAAAACATCAACCGCTCGATTTTGTCAATATTTTTATGGTCATTAGCCTTTAGATTTGGCTAAAAATTCATCGTTGAAGAGTATCTGCCCTTTCCCTCTGTGAAATCTGATGAAAATTTAGGGACAACCTTACAATGCCTTTCTAAGTATGGCCATAAAAAATCATGAAAAAATTCAATAGCTCGGCTTTGTCATATTTTCATGGGCGTTAGCCTTCAAATTTGGTTAAATATTCATCGTTGAAAAAAATCTGTCCCTTCCCTTTGAGAAATTTGATGAATTTTCAGGGACAACCTTACAACATCTTTCTAAGCTTAGCTGTAAAAAATCATGTAAAAACTCAACCGCTCGATTTTGTGATATTTTCATGGGTATTAATTAGCCTTCAAATTTTGCTAAAAATTCATCGTTGGAGAAAATCTTCCCTTTCTCTTCATAAAATCTGATGAAACATCAGGGACAATTGTAACATCCTAAAAATAAGATTTATTATCAAAGCATAATTAAAAGAGGGATTTAAAGGAAATTGTGAGATTAATTAGAACAATTATCAAAATGATGAATACGTCCCTAACAAATGTCGTAATGACTAACGCGTCCCTAAGCTATTTAAAATTGGAACTCCCTTCTCTTTTACTCCAATTTCATTTCGTTGGCAATTGAGAGCAAGAGACCTTGATTTTACTTCTCTACCCCTTCCAATTAGTATCTCTAATACCTTTCTTTTCAAATTTCTTTCAAGGTCATTAAATTGAAGTGAGACCAAGCCTTCTTCTTTCTTCCTTTTTCGTTGGGAGCAAAGGTTTAAGGAGGGGAAGCTTGAATTCTCCAATTTAAGGTAAGATGATGAACTCTCATATTGAGTTATGGGCTAATCCTATTTACATCCTTTGATTCCTTTAATTTCATGAATTTCAAGCAATTGAAAACCATTGATATGTAGAGAGTTTAGGTTTTCAAGAACCTAAAGCTTCTTATGAAAAAGTGAAATTAAGTGGCTTCTTGATTGCTAATCTTAGAGGATTAAATCTTAATAGTGGTTGTTTCAATAAATTAGGTAGTTTCGGAAGATTTTAGAAGTTTTCGGAGTTTGGAGTTAATCGAAATCAAATACTGGAAGTTGTCGAAGCTTGTCGGTAAGTTAAAATATATCGAAAATGATTGTGGTTTGACATTTATTGATCGAAATGCAAAGTTAATGTCCAATATGTTGTTTAAATACATATATTGTTAATTCTAGGAAGTTATTTGATTTGAGGAATAAAGATTGAGGCCTACGATTCACGATTAGTAAAGTTCAATAGCTTTTGGAGCTTTTGGGAACTGTTTATTCCAGGTAGAGGGAGCTTTACATTTTAAATGTATAGTTTATGAATGGATTCAAGATAATATTGGTATGTTAATTGTTATATACTATGAATTATTGGTATGATATCCCGAATATATAATACATGCAACTTATTATGTAGAGATGTATGTATATATAAGTTATATTGATTTAAATGAACGATTCCTATGCATGAGATGTAATAGGATACTTGACTGATATGAATTATATGCATGAGATGCGAATTGAGATAGTATGAGATGTTGTATCTGTACATGAATATGAAAGAGAATTAATATGATTGTGGTTTCGAGGATTCCACAAAAGACCTTGGGTGGGACTCAAGGCAAAACCTCTTGAGCGAGGCTCGGGGTTTAGCCCGTGAAACTACCGTTGTCGCTGAGAGTGATTGTGTCATGTGAGAGAGCAAACGGTTTGGTACCATTAAAATGGCTGGATCAGCTGAGAGCCAGTGTTACGACACAAAATAAAAACTTAATAATGAATGATTGGATCCAATTGATTGAGCATGTTTATGCATTGATGAATGTTGTTGATAACAACATGGATTATATAGACAATTGAGAATTATGTGAATGGTTGTGAATATTATTTATATGTGTTAATGAATTGGATAAGTGATTCGATTCAATAACTGTTATTTAACATGTAATATGCTCACCCCTATTTGTGGTTATTTTTACAGTGGATATAGGAAGAAGTGAAGGCATATGAGAGATCACTCAGCATAAAGATGGAGTATTATGTACATATATTTGTGCATAGTGTATATAGTAGTATGTATTTGCCTTGGCCGGCTCTTGATAACCCATTATGTTATGTATGAATGATTAGTGGTTTTGGATAATGGGTAGCTCCACTTGGAAGCTTGGAATCTGACTATGTATATAAATATATGTATATGTTCATGATAAAGATATGATATATGAGTTTGAACTTATATAGTTGAAATAATGCATATGTATAAAGTGAAAAATTAGGAACTGAAAGGGTGAAATTGTGAACCGATGAGTTTTTAGACTGTCGAAAGGGATCAATTGATTCCCTATATCATTTATGAATTGTCCAAACAGGTTTTGACATATTTGAATGAAATTAGAAAGATATAATGCATGGAAATTTCATAGTTTGGTCATATTGCATTTTTCTACATAAGTTGGTCTTAAGTTAGAATTTTGGTGAACGGACATCGCCATTAACCTCAGAATGGAGAAAATATAGTGTCCATGAAGTTTCATAGCAATTGGACTTGAAACGGGAAAAATACGTAACTTAGAAGTTAGTCGAGGAATGTCATTAGATGTGGAAAATCTGAGTTTTCAGATCCAAGCTGCATAACTCGCTCAAGCGAGATAAGGCGGTTACAGGTAAGAAGCTTACTGGCCAATTCTCACTCAAGTGAATTTGGTTCACTCAGGCGAGAATGATGTTTCGCTCAAGCGATACCTTCATGCATCAGAGGTGTGGCCTCTGGCCCAATCTCGCCCAAGCGAGAATAGTTCTCACTCAAGCGAGCGAAGAGAAAATGGTTCTGGATGAATTTCACTCATGCGAGAACCTCTCGCCCAAGCGAAATGAATGGGGTTTGATTCTGGATCAGTTTTACTCAAGCGAGCATGACTCGCTTAAGTAAATGTGAGGGTCTGATGTTGATGGTGTGCTCGCCCAAGCGAGCTAAGTCTTGTCCAAGCGACTCATGTTGAACTCGCTCAAGCGACTGGTTGCTCGCTCAAGCGAGAGTAAGTAGGATTGCTTCTGGAAGGAAGTGAGCTTGTTTCGCTCAGGTGAGGAAGAGGGTCTGATACATGTTGTAAACTCGCTCAAGCGAGCCAGGCCTCACTCAAGCGACTCGTGTAAAACTCGCTTAAGTGAGTAAGGGCTTCGCTCAAGCGAATTTGTCCAGATTTCAATTTTCTTCATTTTCTTCAATATAGCTTTATTATTTTTATTATGAAATTGTATTTTCTTTTATTTAATAATTAGATTACGCTTTCAAATAATCCTTGTGATGAACACCATATTGATTGTCCAAGGATCACTCTTGAATGAAATTGTTACACCTTCTCATATCGCCATATATGAGATAGGTTCTTTTAAATGGTCCAGGGGTATTTGTTAAATTTTCATCTCGCGGCTTTTTCTACAATTTATTTAATTTGATAAACTGCGAAAAATTCATCCTCAATTTTATTATTCCAATTAATCATATTGAGGTTAGGATGTTTTAACAATCTTACAATGTGATTCTAAGAATGAACACAAAAAATCATGCAAAACTTACACCGCTCAGTTTTTTCATATTTTCGTGGGTATTAGCCTTAAAATTTGGCTAAAAATTCATCGTTAAAGGAAAGCTACCTCAACCCTTTATGAAATCTGATAAAACTTCAAGAACAATCTTACAATGTCTTTCTAATCATGGCCGCAAAAAATATGCAAAAATTACTCTGCTCGGTTTTGTTATATTTTCGTGGGCTTTGACCTTCAAATTTGGCTAAAGATTCATCGTTGGAGAAAATTTATCCGATCCTTTGGAGAAATCTAATGAATTTTCAGAGACAACCTTACACTGCCTTTCTAAGCATGGCCGCACAAAATCATGTAAAAATTCAACTACTCGTTTTGTCATATTTTCATGGTTTAAATTTCACTAAAAATTCATCGTTAGAGAAATTGTGCTCCTTCCCTTGGTGAAATCTGATGAAACAACAAAGATAATCTTATAATGTCTTTCTAAGAATGGCCCTAAAATATCATGCACAAATTACACCGCTCGGTTTGGTCTTATTTTCGTGGGTGCCTTCAAATTTGGCTAAAAATTTATTGTGAGAAAAATTTGCCCTTTCCCTTAGAGAAATCTGATGAAACTTCAAGTACGACCTTACATGCCTTTCTAAGCATGGTCGCAAAAATTCATGCAAAAATTCAACCGCTGAATTTTGTCCTATTTTTGTGGGCATTTACCTTCAAATTTCGCTAAAAGATCATCGTTGAAGAAAATCAACCTTTTTTTTAGAGAAATATAATGAAACTTCAGGGGCAACCTTATAATATCTTTCTAAACATGGTCGTTAAAAATGATACAAAAATTTAACCACCCGGTTTTGTCATATTTTCGTATACTCCTTTAAATTTGGCTAAAAATTCATCGTTGTAGAAAATCTGCCCCTTACCTTGGAGAAATCTGATGAAACTTTAGTCACAACTTTACAACACCTTTTTAAGCACGATTGTAAAAAATCATGTTAAAATTCAAACGCTCGGTTTTTTTTGTATTTTCGTGGGCACCTTTAAATTTGGCTAAAAATTCATCGTTAAAGAAAATCTGTAACTTTCTTTGGTAAAATCTGATGAAACTTCAGGGACAATCTTACTACGTCTTTCTAAGCATGGCCGTAAAAAATTATGCAAAAATTACACCGCCGATTCTGTTATATTTTTGTGCGCTCAAATTTGGCTAAAAATTCATCGTTAAAGAAAATTTATCCCACCACTTAGAAAAATCTGATGAATTTTCAGGGACAACCTTACACTGCCTTTCTAAGCATGGCCGCACAAAATCATGCAAACATTCAACTCCTCGTTTTGTCATATTTTTGTGGTTTAAATTTTGCTAAAAATTCATCGTTGGAGAAAATTTGTTCATTCCCTTGGTGAAATCTGATGAAATATCAAGGATAATCTTACAATGTCTTTCTAAGAATGGCTCCAAAAAATCATGCAAGAATTACACTGTTTGCTTTTGCCATATTTTCGTGGGCTTCAAATTTGGCTAAAACTCATCGTTGGAGAAAATTTGCTCCTGCCCTTAGTTAAATCTGATGAAACTTGAAGGACGATCTTATAATGACCTTCTAAGCAAGGCTGCAAAAAATATCCAAAAATCACACTGCTCAGTTTTGTCATATTTTTGTGGGTATAAGCTTTTAGATTTAGTTAAAAATTTATCATTGTAAAAAATCTGCATTTTCCCTTAGAGAAATTTGATGAAACTTTAGGGACAACCTTACAATGTCTTTCTAAGCATGGCTGCAAAAAATCCTATAAAAATTCAACCGTTCAGTTTTGTCCTATTTTCGTGGGCAAAAATGCCTTCAAATTTTGCTAATGAAACTTCAGGGACAACCTTACAATGCCTTTCTAAACATGGCCATAAAAAATTATGCAAAAATTTCAACCGCTCAGTTTTTTCATATTTTTATGGGCATTAGCCTTCAAATCTGGTGAAACTTTAAGAACAACCTTATATTGTCTTTCTAAGCATGCTGCAAAAAATCATACAAGAACTCAACCGCTCGGTTATGTCACATTTTCGTGGTCATTAGTCTTCAAATTTGGCTAAAAGTTCATTGTGGGAGAAAATCTACCACTTCTCTTGGAGAAATCTGATGAAACTTCAAGGACACCCTTACAATGCCTTTCTAAGCATGGTCGTAAAACTTCATGCAAAAATTCAAATGCTCTGTTTTGTCATATTGTCGTGTGCATTAAGCCTTAAAATTTGGCTAAAAATTCATCGTTGGAGAAAATTTTTCTGTTACATTGGAGAAACCTGATAAAACTTCAAGAACAATCTTACAATGCCTTTTTAAGCATGGCCACAAAAAATCATGTAAAAATTCAATTGATCGATTTTGTCATATTTTCAAGGGCATCAGCCTTCAAATTTTGCTAAAAATTCATCATTGAAGAAAATCTGTCACTTCCTTTTATGAAATCTAATGAAACTTCAAGGACAATCTTACAATGTCTTTCTAAGCATGGCCGCAAAAAATCATATAAAAATGACACCACTCAGTTTTGTCATATTTTTGTGAACTTTGGTTTTCAAATTTGCCTAAAAATTCATTGTTGAAGAAAATCTACCCATTCCTGTAGAGAAATTTAATGAAACTTCAAGAACAACTTTACAATGCCTTTCTAAGAATAACCGCAAAAAATCATGCAAAAATTTAACTGTTCAGTTTTGTGATATTTTTGTGGGCATTAGCATTTAAATTTGAGTAAAAATTCATCGTTGGAGAAAATCTGTCACTTCCTTGGAGAAATCTGATGAAACTTCCTTGGAGAAATCTGATGAAACTTCAAGGACAACCTTACAATGCCTTTTTGAGCATGGCCATAAAAAATATGTAAAAATTCAACCGTTCGGTTTTATCATATTTTTGTGGGCATTAGCCGTCATATTTTCGTAGGCATTAGCCATCAAATTTTGTTAAAAAATCATTGTTCGAGAAAATCTGCACCTTCCTTTGGTGAAATCTGATGAAACTTCAAAGACATTTTACAATGCCTTTTGAAGCATGGCCACAAAAAATCATGCAAAAATTACACCGCCCGGTTTTGTCTTATTTTCATGGGCTTTAGCCTTCAAATTTAGCTAAAAGTTCATCGTTTGAGAAAATATTCCCTTTTCCTTAGAGAAATCTAATGAAACTTCAGGGAACATTACAATGCCTTTCTCAGCATGCCCACAAAAATATGCTAAAATTCAACCGCTCGATTTTGTCATATTTTTGTGGGCATTATCCTTCATGTTTGACTAAAAATTTATCGTTAGAAAAAATCTATCCCTTCCTATGGAGAAATCTAATGAAACCTCAAGTACAACAGATAGGGATTTAACTATGTTTTTAGACTTTTCACTAGAAAAGAGTCCATGTATTTTCAAAATAATAAGGACCTCAAATCACTATGCATTTGCATAAATCTTTGACATAATTTTAATCTTTAATAAATTTGGATTCAAATAACTACCTTTCAAAATAAATTTTGAAAAATTTTGAATGTGCACATTTTCCACACAAGTATCAAGGACTTTTTTACTACAATGTAATAAAGGTTTGAGGGTGTTATAGAAGGCGATTAACCAAGACTTTAGTGGTCACCTTATAAGCAACATTACATAGGCTAATCAGTCTATAATGTTTAAATTGAGTTGGGTGATCAAATTTTGGAACAAACACCATCAACATTTCTAACAACCTCTCATTACATGTGCCCGACATAAAAGAAAGCCTAACTGTGCGCCAAAGATCCCTCTTTATAATTTTTATACCAGGTTGAGTTAGATTCCAATAAAACAATATGATCCGATCAAAGTTAATTGGATTAAGTTAGATTAGATTTATGTTTTTTTTAATTCTAAGTTGGTTTGAATGAGATTGAATGATCGGATATTCAATTAATTATAACATGTTAGAAATTTTATGAAAATAGAAACATAGAAAATTCTAAACATCATAAATCCATAACAAACATTTAAAATAACGAGACATGACCACCAAAGTCATATCACGAAGTCCATATCACAAAGTCTAGGTTAATTTCCTTTTCATAAGCTCAACCACACCTTAGTTCCATTTTATCTTAGGTTTTGTTTGGTTTGTCCTTTAGTTTGACCTTTGGTTTATCATTATCAAAATAGTTGCCTACACACACAAATTATACATCCAACTCCAATTCTCTTTCCTTATCAATTTCATTGTTGGTTTGCTCTTCACCCTCTAGCTCCACATCTTGGTCAAGGTTCATACCAAAATCTTCATCTTGGAGAGAGTTCTTTTAATTTCATAACTAATTTAATCCTTTATTATGTAGTTCTCGCTCTTTATTTCTTTTAAGGATGGCTCATTCGCCTTTTACTCTCCCATCTTGGCTACTCCTAGGTCGTTTATTAATCTATTTACATAGACGTGAATGTTGATCCTCCCCATGCAAAATAATATTAGGGTTTCCCACATTCTTATCTTGGCTATAGTTTGTGACTAACCCTGGATCCATTTTATCCCGCTTGACCCTTTGACGACCTTCTTCTACTCTAGCTTTATGATTATTCTTCTTTGGCTTTGACTTATTCTTCCTCGTCACCACCACCCAATCACCATGAGTCTCCATCCTTGTGGACTTTGGATTACTAGACCCACTCTTATGTTGGTCTTTGAGTGTATATTTTCATTAACCATCCTTGTTTCATACCCTTCTTAGGTTGTTAAGGAACAGCCTCATCCTCCTTAATAGGATGTTGGTGACTACACTTTCTTAGCCTGTGCCCGTAACATCCACAACCACAAAGCACATAAAGCCATTTGTATTCAATATGACACCACATATTTTACAACTAATACTTCTTTACCATTAGTTCATTCAAATTCAATTCCACACAAACCCTTGTAAACTTTTCCCTTAAAGCGTTTAGGGTGTTCAAATCCACCTTCATAGGTTCCCCCTCTAATAAAGCAATAACGATGAGTAGACTTTCATCATAAAACACTATGTTAAAGATTCAGGAAACGAATCCATGTCATCATGCTTTTATCTTCCCTTCGACGCCATAAACACCAGACACCATTTCCTAACTAATAAGTAGTGGTCAAAGATCATCCAAGGTCCACCCTTAACGATCCTCTCCATGTCACTTTCCAAGTTAAACTTCACAATAAAGAACCCAAAACCTATGTCTCGCACGTCTATAAACTTTTTCAAGTATAGCAAACACATTTTATCGTTATCAATAATTATGATTACTAGGAAATATAATTCCTAAAATTTAAAAGCATTCCAACACCCCTTTTGTATAAGTCACCAAAAAAATAAAAAGTTATTTTCAAATGATATACTTCAAGAAGTAAATAAAAAATAAAAAAAAAATAATACGTCAAATTTTAATAATAACTTGAAAAAAATAATTTATTTGAAAATAAAATATTCCTTTCATATCTTAAAAAAATCATTCCTTTCACAAATAATTTAATTTTTATGATAAAAATCAGAATCGGGAACAATATATAGTAAATAAAGGTTGGTCTAATTAATTAAATAGTAAATTTGTATAATCGAGGATTAAGGTTTAAATTTTATTTATATGAGAACCTTATTATTAAATAATTTATGTATACGGTCAAGCCTAAAGTATTTCTAACTATGATGAATCTCATGACCTAAATTGTTTAAACTGTTTTCAAAAATAATATATTCGTTAATCATTCATTATAACTATAACACAGTATAACAGATACATTCTAAATAGTTGAACAAATTTTTTAACGAGTGTTATAGGATGATGCATTTTAAAGAAACAGAAAAACAAAAGTGAAAAACTTTATTAAACCTGTATTTAATATAAACTTTTATAATTTTCAATGTTTTTTATTCATAATATAATTTTCTATACCGATCTAGCACAATTGACTTTTTTTTTTATTTCTTAAAATGTATCCTAACCTAATCCTTACATTAAAAAAACCGACCATTGAAAGATATGTTTAGTGCCTCGCTTCTACACGAAATCGACAAATGATTGTATTTTCAATGAGGTATCAAGACCATTAAGGAAAAAAGACGTAAAATACATATGCTTATTTTAAATTTACTCTTTTATCATCTCATTTCATCGACTTATCTAAATAAACTTTAATCTTTTAATCCTTTTATTTTCTGATTTGATTTATTTAAATGCTGTGTCAGTGTATTTTTTTTATATAAACATTCTATCATGTTTAATTATTATTTTAAAAATTATATAAAGGGTGAATTCTAAGTAGTTCACAATATGAATAGAAATATGTTAGGACAAACTATGATTTATATGAATTGATTTGTTTTCTAATATAAAAATTTTAATTTGACCTATTTACAGATATATGCTTAATTGTAAAATCCATTTAAGTTATATGTTTCATTGTTGTCTAATGAGGCACAATATTTTGGACGGTCTGTCCAAGGAAGTGGATTGGTACAGAGTTATGTTGAAAGCAACTGAGGTTAGAGTGAAGTAAAAAATACATTCTATGATCAAACGAAATTTTGACTGTCTCAAACAGTGTGAAGGATCAATATCAACCTTTAAATTTTTTCATTTCCCTAATTACAAACCAAACATCCCTAACATGATTGTTATAACCCCTTGTTCTCTTCTAACAGGGTTGCTCATTGAAGTTTTATGGAATTCAATTACAATGCACTCTTTAGTTCATATCAAAGATTTGACTTCACCTAAAAATCTATTTATAATAAAACTTATTAAATAATTTTACATACATTAATCTAAATATATTATATAATTTTCCATATAAAAATAATTACAATCGTATTTTATTATTATATTATTTATATTAATTTAAATAGGACGATTTGTTAAAATATTTTTTAAAAAACCTAAAACCTTATTTATGTTAACAAAATAAACCTTTAAAAAGTTTAAGTCTAACTCATTTAAAAAATTAATTTAACCTATCTTTTAAGTATGATATATTAGACCTAAACCTTTATCAAATAGTTTGACTTTCCACCCACAATAGACATGAAACAACTTGTATCCAAATTAAACTTTCTTTATTCATTTAGTTTTTAAATCCAAGATGTGTTTATGGGCTCGTTTGTTTAAACTTATTTTAAGAGATAAGTGTTTTTTAGTTAAAAAAGCATTTATTTTAAATTTTGACGTGTTTGTTTAAAGTTTCAAAAATAAATAGAAACTAAAAATAAGTTGATTTTAGTTTATTTTAAGAAGCAACTCTGATCTGTTTATTAAAAAAGTAATTATAAAAGAAACGTTTTTTTATAATATTTTTTTAATAAACTTAAATAAAGAGGCCTTATATATAATTATTGTGTAACTGTCTCCTCCCATTTAACAAATAATTATTTTCTTCTATTATTCTTATTTTTTCTTTTGAGAAAAATAAAAAAAATATTTTACGCAATATTCAATAAAATTTTATCTAATTATCAATGATAGTTTTGGGACGGTCTATTTATTAGTTAAATAAAATAATATTTTCTTGGCCGTTTGGTTCAGGCAAGAAGCGAAGAAGCCGAGTGCGGTTGTTTGACACTTTGCGCTCTCTTTCTCTTCCAACGGTCCAACTTTGACTATCCTTCTTCTTCTTCTTCCTCCATGGCTTCATCGCATTCTCTAAACCCTAAAACTCTTTCGCGCCTTAATTTCTGATCGGTAACTGCGTCTTTGTTGCAACCGCCGCCATGAACGTCATCACTTCTATTGATCCCGCGCTCTTCGCTTTTCTCTTCCCTTCCCTCTGGGAGATCAAAGTCGCCGTCGCCGCCTCCGTGTTCGTCATCCTCGCCTATCGCTTCTTCTCCTTCCAAACCGGCCACCTCCACGCCGATCCGTCGCTTTCTGACAATTCTGCCACCGATGTCGTCGACGATAAAGACAAGGTCATTTTCGTCATTTCCAAAGCTCTTCCACTCTATGATTGTTTCCTCGCTCTCAATACTTCTTTAGTGTGTTTTCTTCGCGTTGTTTCTAAATCAGGGAAAATTCGTGGCGATTCTTTTTTGCTTACTGTGATTATTATTATTCTTTTTCTGACTGTTAGTTTTTCTTTTGGTTCTTTGGAATATTCTTGCACTTTTCTTTTTTGTTGGAGGAATTGGTGAGTTTTGCCTGAAGTGGAGCGGTTGTTGTGGAATCAATTTTGTCTGCGTTTGTAGTTCCTTTGCGTTTGTGACTTGTCAAGGGAGAAAATAACTTAGTGGCTGGGAACTTAAATGCTTGTTGCTTCGTGGAGTAATTTTTAACTTGTTGACATGCAGTTCTGCCCTTATTTTTGTAGATGGGCGTGCCGAAAGGAGATTCTCAAAACACTTCGGCGTACCTGATCAAGGTATTTTGGATTTCTAACAATGTATGTATGCATATGGTGGAATCTATTAATATATGGTTTCTTTTTTGCAGTTAGAACTGTTGGCTGCTAAGAATCTCGTTGGTGCAAACTTGAATGGCACATCGGATCCTTATGCTATCATCACTTGTGGCAATGAAAAGCGATTCAGGTTTGTTCATCTAGTTCCCCTTACCCCTCTTTAGATGAATCTATTCCTTAATTACTTGCTAGATGAAAAAATTGTTTGTCAGGGAGGACGGAGGATTGCTTTAGGGTGGGGGCTCTTCTACACCCCCCTCTCCTAGTCTTAAGGTGTTCTTTCTTTCTGATAATATTTTAGGGGAACATTTGTACCATGGATTGTTCAACTCAGGTTGCAGATGACCAGTTCTACGAAATTTAGTTTCATACTAGACTTGGGTTTCACTGTTATAGGATATTTTCTTGATGTATCAAACTTCTATAGGAAGATACTTTCCAGTTTCGCATTTATCTTTTTCTACTTGCTTGTCCTTTTGTCCTAAAGGTTTACAGCTCTCTACTACAAACAATCTTAGTTTTCGTGCTTTCTTTTGTGCAGAAATTTAATTAGTTGCGGGTCTTATTTGTACTTTGCATTTACAAGGCTGGGAATATCTTTAGGAGGAACATTTTGTGATGCTTTGAAATGAGTGCAATAAATTTTAAAGATAGGTGCATGCTATTTTAAAGAGATAGCTGCACAAGCGCCCATTTGTTCATATATGTGCAAACATAAATGAGTGTGTGTGCGCGCCGACACACACACATGCGGGTGTTATTTCAGACAGATTTTGTGCTTCAGGTCATAATTAATTCAAATTCAGAATATGAAATATATGAATGTTCAATGTCTGGGTCTGTTTGATGTGTGACATATATGCTTTCTGTGTTCAGTATATCCTTCTTAGAGGAAAGATTTTTGCTCATCATTGTTCATCTTTCCCTTGTAAGTTAATATTGGTTTGCTAATGCAGTTCCATGGTCCCTGGTTCAAGAAATCCTATGTGGGGTGAGGAGTTCAATTTTTCTGTTGATGAACTTCCTGTCCAGGTAGCAGGCTTTCCATCTAACTTCCTCTATATTTTGAATGTTTTGATTTATTGTAATTGTACAGAGTGTTTGCAGCTTTTTTAGTGGTTTGTGGGGTTCAAATTCAATCCTTATCTTAGCAGATTGATGTTGATGTTTGAACTTTCTTACCATTAGGCACCAATATTTTTTAAGAACGTAGTAATCCACCCCCCCCTCCCCCCCCCCCCCCCCAACCCACATGGAGTTTTATTCTGTCAGAGGACAAACCGACTTATCTACCTTAGGTTTACAGTTCATGCATGTAATACTTATTTTTGGCAGTTGATTATGCTCTTATGTATTTTGTTTTCCACATATGAATGGATTTTATACCATCGGCAATTCAGTTTATTTACTACTAGTCCTCTGTGGTGATATAGGTCTGATGTGTTAGTTGAGGTATCACCTATTGTGGAAATGATAGTGGAATCTTACCTTTGGTAGTTTTGGGCATATATAGACCATAGAGAAGACCTATAAAAGTCCCAATAAGGCAAGTAAATTAGATGGAGGATAGTCCAATAGTTGGAGTTGGGGGGGAGACCAAGCAAAGGTTTGGGCCTAACTATTAGGAATGATTGGTGTAAAATCTTAAGGTCCAATATTAGATTTTTATGGTCTGTCACTAGATATGAGTTATTATAGCATGTATTAGTTGTTTGATCCATGTAGGCAACCTTGTGGGAGAAGGATTTTGTTGTTGTTTCTGCTTGTAAATTGTAATTAATAGTCTTTACGTATTGGGCTCAGAGAATGCTATGATCAGTGTGTACGCTTCATACCACCTGACTGCTAGTTTTGTGTTTTCATAATAGATTTAATGCAGCAACACATTTTCTTTTTTAAATTCTAAGACTGGAAAATCAGATTGGAAGAATACTTAGGATAAATATATCTATGCTATGCATATGTAGTTTTCTGAAACTAATCATAGTGACATCAAACAAATGTTCCAATCATTTTCTTTGATTGATATCTTATAAAAGAGTATTAGCACATATTCAATGCATTATAGTATATGTTTCACAATTAACAGATTAAATCTGTTATGTAGGTTTTCGTGAAACTGACTTCTTTCCCTGCTGACGTAGCAGATCAATGTCACAATTTATGACTGGGATATAATTTGGAAAAGTGCTGTTCTTGGTTCTGTGACTGTTCCGGTTGAAGGTGAAGGTCAAACTGGTGCAGTGTGGCATACTTTGGATAGCACATCAGGGCAGGTAATACCTTTTTTCCGGAAGAAATTCTGTTCGGTTTCAAAGTTTTGATTTGGGTTTTAGTTCAGCTACTTATTTGTGTCTCAAAAATAAGATTACTGATATGTTACTGAATGTCAGGTTTGTCTTCATATAAAAACGATAAAATCATCTGCAAATTCTTCCAGGTGAACCTTTTGGTTTTCTAATTGATTTTTTAATTTACATTTTCTTTAACTGGTCCAATTACTCCTTATAAAATATGTCTACTATGTTGGGTGCTGTTATTATCATCATATGTTGGTTGCTTGTCCAATTCTTATATTCGTCAATTGAGTGGACTGATAGGATAAATGGTTATGGTGGAGCCAACCCCCGAAGAAGGATGCCCTTGGAAAAACAGGGGCCCACTGTAGTTCATCAAAAGCCAGGGCCTCTTCAAACTATATTTGCTCTTCATCCAGATGAGGTTACTGACTGAAATTAAATCTGTTCATTTTTAATTAAGGATTACTAGTATGGAGTTTCTTCTTAGGTTATCTATACACAGGCATAAAGATGAATATGTATTTGCAAATCTGACAAGTGAAGTGTCCATTTCAGGTTGTTGATCATAGTTATTCTTGTGCACTTGAGAGGTCATTTTTGTATCATGGCCGGATGTATGTCTCCACATGGCACATTTGTTTTCATTCCAATGTGTTCTCAAAACAAATGAAGGTCAGACTATACTTTTATTTTGCCAAGGTTGAGTGAAACTATGTAGTTGATATATGAGTTTAGAAAAAATAAGCCCTTCCCTAATTGTCAATCCTGCCAATATGTTGTTTATTGTTGATTCCTGTTTTTTGTATTTATAGTCTCTTTTTTTCTTCATTGGTCACTACAACATTTTGGGGATATTTGGCAGGTGGTTGTTCCATTTGGAGATATAGATGAGGTATAAATATCTTCTACTTCTTATTACACCTTTTAATCAACTTAATGTCTCAGTTACATTAAAACTTACATCTGGTGTAATTATTCTGCTTTTCATTAAGATTCGAAGGAGTCAACATGCATTTATTAATCCTGCTATAACAATTATTCTTCGCATGGGTGCTGGTGGTCATGGTGTCCCTCCTTTGGGAAGTCCTGATGGTTAGTAATTTGTTTGAAACACTTTATGTTTTTGGAGGGATTTCTGATTGTACTTTATGATGGAATGCCCTTTCATATTTTTTTCATATAAAATCAATCAAATTAAACAGAAGGTATTGCATCTGCTTGATCCTTTTTTTCTGTGTTTTACTTATTTTCTGCATTTATCATTCCTTTATTGTTTAGAGGTTTCCAATTTTTTACTCATAAATACTAGCATCTTATGGGATTGCTGGTTCTCATTTTTATCAAAATGTTATTCTGAACTCTGTTTATCTCTCTTTCACAAAATTAAGAGTTTATTTAGTGAGTATAAGCGAGAACTGCATTTTTATTATAGATGATGGCTTTGTCAGATGATTTTATTAGATCTGTATTTTTCTTTATTTCAGGTAGGGTGAGATATAAGTTTGCATCATTTTGGAACAGGAATCATGCATTCAGAAATCTACAGCGTGCAGCGAAGAATTTCCATGAAATGTTAGAAGCTGAGAAGAAGGTTACATCTCTTGCTTAATCATTCAATTTGATCTTCTATGCCTATATTACAGTTTACAAGATCAATTGCAGAGTCTATTTATTTATTTATTTATTTATTTTTGCATAAGTCACTTATATCATAGGATCTATGAGAGATTTGACCTAGTCTAAATTTGTGGGGCACTTTAGAGACTAACGTGTAGTGTTATAACTACTGGTTGAAAAATCAATTGATTAGATTTTAACAACTTTGGTGTATATATTTTTATAATAATCTAGACCTTTGAGTGTTGATTTATCCATTGTCTGTTATATTCTGCACTTTTGCCCCGAGTACACCTTCCAGTCACATTATGGGATTCAAATCCTACTAGTAATATCCTATGCCATGCTGCAAATTAGGAACATGCATTATGAAGCTGATATGTGCTCAAATAAACTAAGGGTCTGTTTAGATTGTGGAAATGTATTCTGTTTTCATTTTTTGTTTTCAGTTTTAATTACAAAATTGTCATCATATTTTCTGTTTTTAAACATTTGTGCTTAAAAAAGTAAAAATAAGAAAACAAAAAACAAAAAAAAAGTTGTTTTCAGTGTTTCCGGTACAAAATTTTAGAAACAGAATGACAGTTTTGTAATTAAAATTGAAAAACAAGAAATGAAAACAGTAAATGTTTTCACAATCCAAACGGCCCCTAATTTTGCCTAATTATTCTTCTCCACCGTGTTGAAACTTTGTAGCCGTTTAAATTAATATTTAGCTCCCTTAATAAATAATAAGTACTTTGTATTTCCACTTTTTAATGATATTTATTATTATTACTCTTTTTACCCTTTCTTGGTCTACTTAAGTCGTACTTGAATTGAGTAGAGTTGCATCCAGAAATATGATGATATCATGTGTATTCAGTTTGTGGCATCTTGGTAGAATGTTGATTGGGTATATAAAACTTTAAAATCATAAATTCTGTCATGATATGGACAAGCTATTTTTTAACAGAATTTCTCTTTACCTGACAAATATATTATTGTTCACACAAAGGAAATACCATAACAATTGCTCACTCTTTATTTTGTGTCTTTTTTATATTATTTCTTATTTTACCATTGTTAAAGGACATTGCTGCTGTCATTTAACAAAAACTGAATGAAAGCAAAGAAATAGAGGATGGAGATGCACTAATATTATTAAGATAGACTATTTTTCAACCTGACTCTGTTTCTCCCCCTTCTCAATCTATTACATTTTACTCTGGCATTTTGGGATAAACAAACAATTTCATGTGCTTCAGTGTTTTTCATTAACACCTACAGGAAAATGCAGAATCGGAACTGCGTGCACATAGTAGTTCTGTCAGAGGAAGTAAGATACCAGATAAGGTTCCTAAAGAAACCATACCAAAAAGTGGAAAACTTCAAGCTTTTGTCAAAGAAGAGGCTTTAGTTGGTATATACAATGTATGCATCATTTTTCTTCTTTTTGTCTTAATGGGTTTAATTGTCAGCATTATTATTTGTATATAACTATAACTAGTGATCCTTCTACAGGATGTTTTTCCCTGCACAGCTGAGCAGTTTTTTAACTTACTATTAAATGATGGTTCAAATTTTACTAGCAAATATCGTTCAGTACGGAAGGATACTAATCTTATGGTAAGTTTTCTTTAGTTGCTATTTTGAAACTTGTCAAGTTCTCATTTGGGTTATCAATATAATAGAAATCAAATGTGAAATACTGAACATCTTGCATGTTGTTGCATCTTCGGAGACTGCTATTATAGGTAATGCAATTGTTGAAAGTCCCACATTGACTAGAGATATGGTCAATCAAAATATATAAGGTGGAGGGTAATCTTCATCTTATGAGCTAAAGGGTAATCTTCATCCTATGAGTTAACTTTTAGGACTGAGTTAGACCCAATACCCAAATTTAAGATAGTATCAGAGCCTATCCTAGATCGGTTGTTGGGTCACCCATATTGTCCACACCCCACTCCTGAGTGTGGGGGTGTTCTATAAGTCCCATGGGCCACCTGTATTCATCCACACTCCATTCCTTAGCGTGAAGGGGTGTGTTAATAAGTCCCACTAGCCACCCGTATTCATCCGCGCTCCATTCCTAAGTGTGAAGGGGTGTGTTAATAAGTCCCGTGGGCCACCCGTATTTATTCACGCTCAAATTCCTGAGCGTGAGGAGGTGTGTTGAAAGTCTCACATTGACTAAAGATATGGTCAATAAAAAGTATATAAGATGGAGGGTAATCCTCATCCTATGAGTAAGCTTTTAGGATTGAGTTAGACTCAATACCCAAATTTAAGAGCAACCTAGCTTGCCTTTTTTCCCCTGAAATTGATCGATTGTCGAGGTTTGATACTATACAATATTATTCAAATAAAGATATTTTTCCTCAGTTTAAAATTATTTAATATTTGCAAATGAAATATAGATGTGTTTATGTCAAGAAGTAACGTTACCTGGATTCAGGCTCAGACTCAAGGTGAACCCTATTCGCAGAAAATTCAACAGGAAATTAAAAGTTATAAATAATTAGAACATAATATTCAGCCCATGTATAGCCCCCAATATACACTTCACTATGAACTGAGTCCTTATTAAATACCATCCACTGTTACCCCCATCAACTTGTCTGTGCTAGACAGAATATTTGAAATGTGAAATCTTTTATTTGATCTGAATATTACCATGGTTGAGGTTATAATTAAATATTATACTTGGTAAAGATGTCTAAATAGTATACACATCTGGTTTTTCTTTACCTTAAATATACATATCTGTTTATGTTAAGTGTGCCTGCTGGTTTGAGAGCGAGAAAAACAAACTTAATTATAATTTTGACTACAAGAACAAATGAATGATTATACTGGTTGCAAAGGTGCACATAGAATTGAAGTAAAAGCTGATAATTAAGCTAATCACAATTCTGTGTTTAATACATTTCTGTGCTTAATTATAATTTTGATATTTAACTCTAATCTAGAACTGAAAATTGAAGTTTCAGATTATATTTTTCGTGCATGGATTTAATTTTTGATAACCAAGTGGCCTCCTGTTTTAAGGTGTTGGTTTGCTCTATGGTTATGCTGTTTGCAGATGGGCCAGTGGCATACAGCAGAAGAATATGATGGTCAAGTCCGAGAGATAACATTCAGATCCCTTTGTAACAGCCCTATGTGTCCTCCAGACACTGCCATGACGGAGTGGCAACATTCTGTTCTATCACCAGACAAGAAAAACCTGGTTAGACTGTTACCTGTATTTACTTGTGATGACATATCAAAGGATAATGATTAATGATTGTAGTTTAATGTTGATAGCTTTTGTGGTCTGGTTAACTTCCATCACTTTTGCAAGTTGTTACCCCCTCCCCTCCAAAAAAAAACCAATTTTGTTTATAATATCTAATAGATTGTTGGTATGACTTCTTTTTAGGTGTTTGAAACTGTGCAGCAGGCACACGATGTTCCATTTGGATCCTATTTTGAGGTATGAAGTACTTTGGGTATCTTATCTTGGATTGAATGTATGTTGGTTCAAGTGATCTGATTTGAATTATTCCATTTCTATATGACTTTTTATTATTCATTAATTTAAAATGAGGCACACATGATATGTGCGGCAAAGAAAACTCCCAGTTGTCCATGAGTAGAAGAGTTTACATATGATCCTGTGTCAGTAAGAGTCTGCCCTGCTTGTAAACTATATTCTATTGATTATTGTAAATTGAAACCTTAAATTATTTTAATGATAAGGCCACTGAAGAACAAGAAAGTGACAAACAAATCTACTTTTCAAGGCCTTCATTTATCGTTTTATTCTATCTTCCTTAAATCATGTGGAAAGATTTCCATGAAGTTCTACATGTATTTATGCATAATATTGGGCACATTGGCATTGCACCTAGAAGTGATTAGCACATTTAGAATGAGTGTACAATATTGAACACTTGTTTTCTAGCTTTTGCTTTCGTGTACAACCTTGCTTGGCATTACCATGTTTTGTTAAATTAACACCAACTTGATAGAGAAGGATAACCAACTTGATAGAGAAGGATAGTTATCATTTTAAATATTTATGTAAACAACTCTTATCAACAGCTTTCTTTTTTTCATTTGTGGCTATACTATAAAAAGGGAGAAAGAATGGGTACTAAATTTCAAAAATACCTGTATTACATATCTCAAATAGATGTGCTTCTGATACTTTGAGGGATTACAATTTACAACTAGTCATTAAATATTCACCAAAAAAAATATATCGTAAATAGATGCACTTCTGATAATGGGAAGAATTACAATTAGTCACCAGGATATAAAATATTGAAATAGAATTAAAAGCACACTAATAGTTGTTCCTTCATCTGTACCTCATTTTTTTTCTCGATGTATTTATTCTATTATTTTTGTTATGATAAAAGATGACATTATGTTCTTGGTCAAACAGGTACACTGTAAATGGAGTTTGGAGACAATTGATGGAAGCTCATGTAATCTGGACATAAAAGTGGGTAAGTTTTGCTTGAAACTCTTGAATATTGTCCCATTTTACTTATTCCCCAGTTAAGTCTGTCATTGATGATGCACTCCTCTGCTATTCACCAACAAGTATGTGTGACTATGAAAACTTGCAATATTATTTATTTATGGTTATTTTCACTATTTTCCCTAATTCTTTTCTTTCCCCCCTTTATGGTTTGATTGTTCTTCTGCTCACACTTCTGTATTGTGTACATGCAAGCAATTCTGTTAAAAGTCTTCAGTTTGCTCTGCCTGTTTAGTTCTCAGTTCAATCACCGTTCACCTCTTCCACTTGGATGCTTAAACTTGTTTTGATTCATTGAATTCTGCTGTTGTGTATTTAGTTAAAGACTTATGACTTCTATTAATTATGAATGCATTCTTTAATTTTTTTCATGTGTATTTATTTTTGAGCATCTATATTTGTTAATATGAATTGTTTAATTTGTATCTAGTCTATCTACAATATAGTGTCTTGGGATTGGCTGCTCTGTCATTATTTGGCATTTAACTACAGTGTATGTTCTATGATTCCCACCACTGAATCAGGGACAAGCTAAATTCCATGACTCCAGGGGTTTCAATATGAAAATCATTATGGAAATTTTAAAGTAAAACAAAAAAGGGTTTATTCCTTCCCACTACATTGTAGTTTCTGCTCAGGACTGAACAAATTTGTGAGTTGTTACAGGTGCACATTTCAAGAAATGGTGTGTTATGCAATCCAAAATAAAGTCGGGGGCAGTCAATGAGGTTGGTAGATCTTTATTAATCAACAAAGTTACTGTATTTGTGTATATATTACAGTTCCTTCAAATTACATGTATTGACAGCTTAACAAAAAAAATGTTGTTTATCAATGTAGTACAAGAAAGAAGTTGAGGTGATGTTAGATGTTGCTCGTTCACATGTAAAATCAAATACTTCTAATGACGAGAATGATAAGGCCCCTTCTCCCCCTGCAGCAACCTTGGAAAACTAATATTTTTTGGCAACCTCATGTTATCTATCTGTGCAATATTGTAATTTCCTTTTTCTTTTGTAATTTATTTTTGTATCACCCATAGGCAAAATATATGTATATTTTGATTGCGGTAGGTTTTTGTCTTGTGTCTGCTGGTAACATGCCCCTTGTCATAGGGGATTATTGTGTTTCCATCTTAAAGCTTATGTGGAAAGTGAAAATTTCGAGAATATTTCAAGAAAAAACACCACATTGTTTAGGACTCCTGTTGGATGAAGAATTAAATTGCCTTATAGAGCTGTTCTCAATCTTCGTCTTGTTGCCCCATTTTTCTGCATCATTTGTAAATTCTGCTCAACTCAGCCGGTTGAATTGTGCACCGTCTGGGATATGTGAACGTTTATTATTCCCATGCCTTGCTTAGTATTAAGTGTGGTGGAATTAATCTTAACAAAATTTGATTTTGAATGTAATCTAGATGTTTATTTGAATCATCTCCTTCCAGTCTTTTATTAGATTCAATTATCTAATTTCACATATTAAAAATTCTAGATAAATGTATTAAATTTGTCTATTATATTGAAGATTGAGAAATGAACTTTTTATATTTTATTAAGATAGAGAACTAGTTAATAAGGATGTGTTCGTAAATTGAAAAGATAAAAAAAAATTAATATAGTTTTGTAAAAGGGCCCCTAGGTAAGTATAATTGTACCGCATATTTTTTTATTAAAAAATGTAGGAATTAGTTTAACGTCAACACAAATGATATAAGGTTGTAACCATAAAAATAAAATTCAGAAAAGTAAACCATGGTTGTCATCTGTACATGGCTTCTCTACATCAAATTTTCAGGAAGGTAATTTTGTCTTTGTAATTTCTTCGGGTTTTTTCAAGTGTTCATTTTCCGGCAAAAAATTAAATGTTTAAACATGTCTTTATACAAATTCCTAAACAAACAGATTCTAGAATTAGATTATGATTATTCATTCACATACGAACAACTTAATTTTTTTTTGGCTAAAATAAAGTGACACAAAGTGCAATTTGTGTATTAAATAATAAAAAACACCTCCCCCTAAATGTTTCAGAGAATTGTAAGGGCTGAACGTTAAAATTTTGTAATTAAGTATTTGAATTTTAAATAGATCTCTTCACCTTTTTTTTGGCTCATTTTGAATAGTAAATTAGGCTAGGGAAATAAAAGAAGATAAGGTTTGAACTCTTGCCTGACTACCCCAATCATTATAAATGTCCTAGAAACCACCTAATATGTCTTAACCATTATAAATAGATTGGGGAACCATTATAAATAGATTGGGGTTTAAATCCCTAACCTATTTAAATTATTTATAATTAAGTTATTGTCATATCTTAATTTGATATTTTGGAGATACAAATTGATCTAATGGTTAAAAAGAGTGAAAGGAAACGGGGTGAGAAAGGATTTGAATAGTAAACTAAGGAGGGGAATGGAAGGAGACAAGGTTTGAACTCTTGCTCAACTGCCCCAATCATTATAAATATCCTGGTATAAACTGGTCTAATGGTTAAAAAAGTGAAAGGAAACTAAGGTGATAACGGATTCAAATAGTAATTTAGGAAGGGGAAATGTAATGAAACAAAGTTTAAACTCTTACCCGACTATCTTCTATCATTATAAATATCCTGGAAAGCTACTTAAGTTGTCTTAACCATTATAATTAGATTAGGGTTCAAATCCCTAACCTATTTAATTATTTGTAATTAAGTTATTATCATCTTTTAATTTGACATTTTAGAGATACAAATTGATGTAATGGTTAAAAAGAATGAAAGAAAATAGGGTGAAAAAGTATTCGAATATCCAAACACTTTTAACCATAACTAAAAAACTAAGATTTGCCTATTTGAAAGAAAAAAAAGAATTTGAGATTTGTTAAACACGAGGACCTAATTATAAATTTTAAAATAGTTTAAGTACCTGCATAAAAGTTAAATGTATAACAATCCCCAAAATTACTTTTTTTGTCCCCGAAATATGGGCCTGAGGCCCGTGTTGCAGAGTAAAGCTGATACAGAGGAGCATGGAATGGTCTTTAACATTGAGTTGTTGGTTGGGTGTAGACTCGAGCGAGATGCAGAAGGGCTTTTTCGGTAGCTATGGCGTTGCCGTGGTTGTAGTGTTGGCTTTGAGTTTAGGTGCGTCAACGGAACAACTCAGCTCAAGAGAATGCGAGAATCTCGGTTTCACCGGACTCGCTCTGTGCTCCGATTGCAATACTTTGTCCGAGTATGTCAAAGACAAAGGTAAAATCTCTCTCTCTCTCTCTCTCTCTCTCTAGTTCCATTCATAGCCAATTTTCGATCTGTTCTATTATGTCACTCGATGAAATGATTAGGATCGTATATAAGGTTAGAAAACTGTTACATTCACCCACACAATTTTACTAAGATCGAAATTCCGTTGCAGAGTTGGTATCGGATTGTCTCAAGTGTTGCGCAGAAGACTCCAATGATGCCACTAATAAGGTATGATCCATTTTGGCTAGCCTATATTGATACATATTTCGGGACTAATTCACCGATTTGCTTAGTGTTTGAAAATTGAATCCTTACGGTTTACATAGAAACGAATTACCATTGCTAAATCAACGTTTAAGCCTTTGTAGAAGCATTTCGAAAGGAAGTGTTTCAAAAGTGTACTCTGAAACTGCAATTCTGGTGCTATTGGCTACATTTGTCCACAATTTCGTGCAATGCGATTTTTTTTAGGAGTTTGCAATAATGTATTTCCAAGATTATGTTCAACAAGCTTATGTTGGACTTCAAAAAATGTATTCTGTTTTCATTGAGAAAGAAAATGTAAGGATCTGGTTGGTTTGGAAACATGTATTCTGTTTTCATTTTTTAGTAATAAAAAAGGTCAACTTTTTGCTTTTTCTATTTTGAAATATTTGAATAGGAAATAGTGAACGTAATGGAAAACAATTCTTCATTCTATGGATAAATGCTTGAATATAAGTAACATAGTGAAAACAACGTTAACACTTTTATTTCTTAGAAAAAACAGGAAAGTGAAAACCAAAAACTAAGAAAACTGTTTTTTCAAAACCAAACATGTCCGAAGGTGGTGTTTGGTTTATTATTTTGTTGCAGGAATAAGGTGACATTTTTGTAATAATAAACAAAGTGAAATATAAAAAAAAAAAATTTCGCATGAGCAATGTTATCTCAATATTTGACTAGCTTGAGCATGAGTTTGTTACAAAAAGCCATGATGCTTCATGACAGTGTCTGCAGACTGCAGTAACTGCATTTATTTTTTATTTCATTTTGAATCCCCCCCAAGTGCTAAATGATGAAAGCAAAACATGTCATAATTCTAGATTACATACTCTGGAGCTGTACTGGAAGTCTGCATGAGGAAACTTGTTTTCTATCCTGAAGTTGTCGGCTTCATTGAAGAGGAAAAAGATCGGTTCCCTTCAGTTAAAGTTCAATATGTTTTTAACTCTCCACCAACACTAATTATGCTGGATGATGCAGGTCAACATAAGGAAACAATCAGGTGACACTTCTCTGACTGTCAATACCCTTCTGGCATCTTCTTGTTAGAGCCCATCATTGGTTTGGTTTCTAATTGATAGAGGCGTTGGCTACATTGTTGACTTTTCAAAATGTGTTTTAGTTGCTATCAAAAGGATGATACAACATGACCAAGCCTTTTCCCACTAGGTGGGATTGGCTAAGTAGATCAAATGATTCCATAATCATGTCCATAAAAAATATTCTTCTCTAAATCATTGTTAATGTTTTGCTTGTAATTTTTCTCAATCTCTCTCTACCGCAGACGGTAGAGTTTTTGTTATAAGGCTAAGGTGAATAGTAAAACCAAATGGCACAATTTTGATAAATTTTTAGAATCTTAAGAATGTTTTAAGTTGATTGCAACTAGTCATTGTATTTGCAACATTTAGTGCTAGGTTCTCATGGCACATATAAAACAACACTCGGTTTAGGAATTTTGATTACTAACACTAAGCCTGGGGATAGATAGTTGTGAAGGGAAGTGATCTTTCCATTGAAATGAGAGAATCTGATTACTTATTTGAATTTTGTGCGAAAATGAAATATCTGTGAACCTTTTTTGATGGTTGTGTAATGAAACTGCACAATGGCTTTTAAATCATTCTTTTATGTGATTTAAAAGCTAGTTGGATATTATAGAATAGCCAGGAGACTTGAATATAGGCCAAAAAAGTCATATTTTAGGCCTCGAAGCCAATGTAAAACTTGTCAATTTCTTTATGAACATGGATCAACGATGTTAAAGTGCTAATGCTAGGTCATTCCCCAAAAGCAACGCATTATATGACTTGAGTACAATGTCAAATGAGCTAGAGTTGTTGCATCGACACTCAGATGTAGTGTTAAATAACCAAGGGTTCTTGCATTTTCATGGATAGGGTAAAGAAGTTAGTCCAAGAAAGTAAATTTCAATTTGACACATGGAATATTGGGTCAATGTCGAAGAAATCTATGGAGGTTATGGACACTATGATGTGGAGAAAACTTAATATCTTATGTCTTCAAGAGACCAAATAGGTTGGGGAGAAGGCCAAAAAGGTCCTGTTAGGTTTTAAGTTTTGATAGGAATAGGAATGTGGTGGGTACCATTGTGGATAAGGAATGGAAAAAGAATGTAGTAGAAGTGAAAAGGATCAGATAGGATCTTATCCTTAGGAATGATTGTTTGTAAAGAGACTACCCACATCATAAGCGCCTACCAAGTAGGAGCGGAATCGCAACTTAAGAAACTGTTTTGGAATGATTTGGAGGAGTTGGTCAGGAGTAGGAGCATCCCACAGAACAAGAAAGTTTTCATCAGATGCGATCTTAATGGTCATCAGTGTTATTAAATAGCGGTCGCGGGTTATCGCGGCGAGCCAAAAAAACTTTATAAACGCTATAGCGGACGCTATAACGGGTTATGGCGGACACATAGCGGACACTATAAATAAGACCATAATACTATAAATAAAATGAAAAAACATATCAAAATATCATCCAAAACAACATCCAAATCAATGTTAAACAAACATAATGTCATAACTCATAAATAACTCAAAACATCAAGTCATGAAAACATCTAAATGTTAAACAAACATAAAATAATCATGAGAAAAAACAAAATAGTCATTCTTCTTCATCCCCTTCTTCTTCATCCCCTTCTTCTTCATCAATATAGTCATTCTCCTTGTGGGGAATGTTAGCAACAAATCCTTCAGCTTCTTCTTCGGATCGGTAGTCATGAAGATCCAGCTCCTCAAAATCCTCCAATTCATCCTCGGTGTCTTCATCATCCACAAATTCTGGTTCTTCTTCAACTTCAGCCACTTTTTCTTTTCCTTTTCTACTTGAAGAACTTGCCCCTCTACCTCTTTTTGATTTAGACACCACAACTGATTTTGGTTGCCTTTTTTTGTTCTTTCTCCTTGTGTATGTTCTAGGCTCTCCAATTCCGGAAATTCTATACACATCCCGCCATCTTAGATCATCTCCTTCATGGACCCTTTCATCTTCATCCTCTCCATCCATGTCTCCCACTAACCACTCATTAGATTCATCAATCCCTTGAAGGGATATTGGGTCAATCTCATCACTAATGTTGCGTCTTCGTAGGAGTGCTTGATTGTACTTCACAAACACCAAATCATGCAATCTTTGGTGCTCAAGCCTATTTCTTTTTTTAGAATGAATCTACAAGATTAAAAGGGAATAATAAGAATAAATGTACAAATTAAAAATTAATTTATAAGTAAACTTCAAGTCATGTTTCAGACTTACTTGCTCAAAAACACTCCAATTTCTTTCACAACCGGATGCACTACAAGTAAGGTTCAGAATCTTAATGGCTAGGATTTGCAAATTAGGAGTGGTAGTACCAAAGAGTCGCCACCAATTAGCTACAAAGCAATGGTCAATCAAATTGTTAGCACTTAACACCTAGGAAACGACTAATTGACTATAAATTGCATAGTCTTTTACCTGGTGCGGTTTTGTTCCTCATGTCTTTCGCCATAGGAGTGCCAAACAACCCAGCTGATGTTTTATATGAATGCATCTCCGTCAAGATTTGTGTTTGCAACTCTAGGTTTCCCACCAACCTACCTATGCAATCATAAAAGCCTTGGATTATTTCAGCATCAAACTCCATACTGGGGTTGGCATAAAACATCTGAGGGTTCAACAAGTGACCGGCTGCATGTAATGGCTGATGAAGTTGACAATTCCACCTATCATCAATTATGGAAAAAACATCTGTGTATTTTTTCTCATCTTTTTTAAAAGATGTCATAATTGCCTCCTTTGCTTTATCCATGGCTTCGTAAATGTAGCCCATGGCCGGCTTTTTCTCACTATCAACAAGCCTAAGCACCTTCACCAATGGTGACATTACTTTCAAAATGTATACCACATTCCTCCAAAAACGAGGCATTAGCACGGTTTTTGTTGATTCCCTTCCTTTTGCCTCCCTTGACAGCTTGTTTTGTTGCCATTCTTCACTAACAAACATTTTTCTTAAGTTGGTTTTCTCTTGGTGGATACTCTCTAATGATAGGTAAGATGTAGCAAATCGAGTTACCGCATGCCTCACAAGCTCCTTCCCGTTGGTATACTTTCTCATCAAGCTCAATGTGCTTGAATGGCTATAGATGAAACCAACCAATGCAATAGCCCTTTTGAGTGTCTTCTTGATCAGTGGAAGCTTTCCAATGTCCTCCAACATCAAGTCAATGCAGTGGGCTGCACATGGAGTCCAAAAAATTTTTGGATACTTCTCCTCCAACAATTTTCCAGCACGAACATAGTTGCTGCCGTTATCCGTTATGACTTGGATAACTTTTTCTGGTCCAACCTCCTCCACAATGGCCTCAAGCAATTGAAACAACTTCTCCCCGGTCTTCACAAAATCCGAGGCTTCAATGCTCTTGTAAAACATAGTCCCAGCTGCAGAATTCACTAAAAAATTAATGATTGACCTTTGCTTTCGATCGGTCCATGCATCAGACATAATAGAGCAGCCAAACTGAGCCCACTGCTCTTGATGGCCTTTCAACAACTCCTTTGTGTACTCCGTCTCCTTTCTTAGAAGTGGCACTCTGATATCATGAAAGCTCGGAGGTGGTAAATGAGGTCCAAAATTGCCAACAGCTGCCAGCATATCATGGAAACTCTCCAACTTAATCATGTTAAAAGATAGACCGGCTTGATACCAGAACCGGGCAATATACTGATGCACTTTTTTCACAACCTCCTTATCAACCGCTTCTCTTATGTTTTGCTGCCTCATTTTTTCCTTTCGATTTTTGGCAATAGCTGATTCAGGCCTTTTGCAGTATAGATCAATTGGACCCTTCAATTCAAGCCTCTTGTTTGGTACGGCACTAGTACTATCGGTTTGGGATTCAGTTTGGTTTCGGGATTGTAAGTCTTTCAATATCTCTTCTTGTTCATCATCACTTGCACTATAGCTTCGAAGGTCATCCACCACTCGCTTTACCACAGCTTCCCCCTTCCTCTTCTTACTTGTCATCGCAGCTTTCAACTCTTCTCTAACCTCAACCGGACAAGTCGGGCAAGGTGCAACATTTCCCGCCTTCCTAATCAAGTGCTCCTTCGCCCTTGTAATGCCTCCTTTCATCACTTTTTTGCAGAAATTACACCGAACAACGCTTGTATCACCATCTTTCACAATGGAACAATACTTCCACCCAATGTCAGTTCTATTGTTGTTACCCCTTCCATTTGCAGTGGTGGCAGTGGCAGGACCATCGATGGGGTCGGTATTTGTTGCCATTTAGTGCTGCTGTATTAGAGGAACAGGGGAAGGAGGAATTATTTAGCAAATTCCAAAAACAGAACCATGACATGCATGCTGTAACAGCACCATGACACCATTGACAGCAACAAAACAGCAGCAACAAAGAGAAAAATAACAGAGTATGACACCAGCAACAAACACCAGCAACACACAGAGTATGATGAAATAAAAGATTAAATACATAATAGATTTTTTAAAAAAAATTCATTTTCATAATACAAAACAGAAATTAAAAATAACAAGAGATGAAAATGAAAACAGAGGAAGGGGAAACTGTTTTCAGCAAAATGGAAAAACAAAGCTGAAAAAAAAACAGAGAAGAAAGAGGAGAAAGGAGAAAAAAAACAGAGAAGAAAGAGGAGAAAGGAGAAAAAAAAAACAGAAGAAAGAGGAGAAACGAGAAAAAAAAACAGAGAAGAAAGAGGAGAAAGGAGAAAAAAAACAGAGAAGAAAGAGGAGAAAGGAGAAAAAAAAACAGAGAAGAAAGAGGAGAAAGGAGAAAAAAAAACAGAGAAGAAAGAGGAGAAAGGAGAAAAAAAAAACAGAGAAGAAAGAGGATAAACGAGAAAAATAACAGAGAAGAAAGAGGAGAAACCTGTTTGAACGAAGGAATGTGGAAGAAAACTGTTGGAACTTGGCTGGAAATGGTCGCCGGTGAGCCCTGCACAGTCGCCGCCGTTCTACGTCGCCGGAAATGGTCGGAAATGGCCGGAAATGGCCGGAAATGGCCGGAAACAGTGGTCGCCGCCTCTCTTTCGCCGGAAAACTCAACGGAGATGGCTGGGTGATGGGCGCGAGGGAGGAGAAGTGAAAGGAGAAGCGGGAGGGAAACTTTTCGAACCTGAGAGTGGAAGGAGAAAGCCAAAAAAAGAAACCTAACCCGGAACCCGCTTCGTTCTGACCTGGCCCAACAGGGCCCAAACCCGACTTCCATGGAAAGCGGCGCTTCGACCGCTATTCCCCGCTACAGGCGCGACGACGTTATGCGCATAGCGGCCGCGATTCGCCAAATAGCGGTCACCGCTATTTCGGCCGCTTTTTCCCATGGCGTTTCGCGGTTGGCCTTCAAACCGCTCCGCCTTGCCGCTATTGCGCCGCTATAGCGGCGATTTGATAACACTGATGGTCATGCAGGGAAAGAAGGAAAATCAATCTTAATGGCTCGTGGTGGTTTTGGTTTTGGGAACCTTAATGAAGAAGGACATCAATCCTTGATTTTGCTTTAGTTTAAAATCCCAAGATTGCCAATATATGTTTTAAATTACGTAGGGAGCATTTAATTACATACAAGAGCAGAGCCTCTAGAACATAGATTGATTTCTTTTTGGTAAAAAACCCTGATATAAGGCTTTGCAAGGCTTGCAAAGTTATTCCTAGTGGACCTGTTGCTACCCATATTGGGTGTTGGTTATAGATGTGCTTATTAAAAGGCCAAAGCATAGGTGTCGATAGGTGGGGAACCCTAGGATTAGGTGGTGGAAGCTAAATAATGAAAAACAACAAGAGTTCAAGAGGGATTTGTTGGGTGAAAGAGACTGGGAGTTACAGGAAAATGCTAACGACATGTGAGAGGATATGGCTAGTAATGTTAGAAAGGTTGTCAAAGCTCTTTTAGGGGAATCAAGAGGCTTTGGACCTAGGGATAAGGAAACATGGCGATCGAATGAGAACATGTACGAAAAGGTTAAATAGAAAAGGAAGTGTTTTAAAAACATAAAAATTTGTGTTATAATGTTGAAAATTGGGATAGGTATAAGAAGGCCAACAAGGAGGCGAAAAGGGTCGTGACTGAAGTAAGATCCAAAGCTTTTGAAAACTTTTACAAAGAGTTGGAAACAAAATCGGGTGAGAAGGGGATTTACAAAATTGTAAAGAGTAAAGAAAAGAAATCTAGAGATTTGGAACCCAGTTAAATGTGTAAAGGATGAGGAAGGGAAGGTCATGGTTACAAACCTGAATATAAAAAACAGGTGGGAAGGCTATTTCTACAAGCTTTTCAATGACAGAATTGGGTAAACTAGTTTTATGCATGACGTGACTGGCTTGGAGGAACAAAATCAGACCTTTTACCATAGAATCAGGGAGGTGAAGTCAAACTAGCCCAGAAGAGAATGGGCAATGGGAAAGTTGTTAGGTCAAATGGTATACTTATTGAAGTATGAAAGAGTCTAGGAGGGATTTATCTGGCTAACGAAGCTCTTTAATGAGATTTTGAGGTCCAAGGAAATGTCCGGTGAGTGTGGAGGAGCACTTTAATACCTATTTACAAGAACAAAAGAGAAATTCAATGTTGTGAAAACCACCGGAGGATTAAGCTGATGAGTCATACTATGAAGTTTTAGGTAAGAGTAAGAGTAATAGAATATAGGTTAAGAAGTGAAATGACTATCAAAGAGAACCAATTTGGTTTTATGTCAAAATGGTCGATCACTGAAGCCGTTTTCTTTCTTAGTGGGTTGATGGAAAAATATCGGAGTAAGCAACGTGACCTACATATGGTCTTTATCGACTTGGAAAAAAGGATATGATCAAGTTCTGAGAGTGGTGTTATGGAACGTCTTGGAGAAGAAAAGTGTCTATGTGGCATACATTAAGGCTATAAAAGATATGTATAATGACACAACTACTAGTATTATGAGAACGCTTGGAGGGGAGACAAATGAGTTTCCTTTAAAGATTGGCCTACATCAGGGGTCATCCTTGAGTCCTTATTTATTCGATTTGGTATTGGATGTCCTGGACCAATGCACGAAGATGTTCCTAAATGTATGTTTTTTTACAGATGATGTAGTCCTCATAGCCGAGTCAATGGAAGAGATCAATTCCAAGTTAGAGATGTGATGATAGTCTTTGGAATCAAAAGGTTTTTGGTAGAAGAAGTAAAGTAGAGTGTATGCATTGTAAGTTTAATAAGATACAAGTTAATGACAACTTGAAGGTGAAAATTAGAGATCAAGTCATACCTCAAGTGTTAAGGTTTAAGTATTTGGGTTCAGTAATACAATATAACGGTGAAATGAACAAAAATGTTTCTCATAGGATACAAGTTGGGTAGTTGAAATGAAGAAAAGCTTCAAGAGTCATGTGTGATCGAAAAGTACCAGAAAAATTTAAAGGAAAGTTTTGTCGAACTATCATACAACCGGCAATGCTTTATGGGAGTGAATGTTGGATGGTGAAAGAGCAACATGAACATCAAATGAGGGTGGCTGAGATGAAAATGTTAAGGTGGATGTGTGGCCACACAAGAAAAGACCAAATTCATAATGACAATATTCAAAACCATGTTGGCGTGGCACCTATCGAAGAGAAAATGGTTGAAAATTGTCTAAGGTTGTATGAGCATGTACAAAGAAAACCTTGGAGGCGCCGATCCGGAGAGTTGGGAGCTTTGCAAAAGTGGTAGGGGAAGATCGAAAAAGGACGCTTCAGGAGCTTATTAATAGGGACCTTTTGTTAAGTGGAATTTTGAAGAATTTGATAATGATAGGGTCCAATGATGTATGATCCATGTAGCCGACTCCACTTAGTAAGATAAAGTTTTGTTGTTGCTATTGTTGTTGTTTGGTTTGGTGGACCAAAATATAAGGAAATCTTACTTGAATCTTATTGAAGGATATAATAATTTATACCCCAAATGCCATTATTTAATACAAATTTTAATTTTCAAGAGAGTAAACTCCTTTGTTCAAGTTCCAAAGAAGGACAACTTAGAAGATGTTTTTAAGATCACATCATGGAAATTTAAGAAGTTAACTAATTTTTTTTAATTAGGAGGTGCGTAGTATTATTTTGCTGCATTTTCTTCACCCAAACACTTGTGGAATTATATTATTGTGTACTCTAGAGTTAAAAGAATCTAGTGTTTCCGTATAAAAAAAAGGATCTAGTGTTTTTATAAAGTAGTTATAACTTGTGTTTTTATCGATGCCCTTTTCTTTCTCTGTGTTGCAGGATTGATAATTGGAAACGTGAGCATATACTGCAGTTCCTGCGGGAGAAGGTGAAGCCTTTGGCAGTTGATTGAGAATCTTTAACTCGTTGTCTGGCATGACCTGGACTAGTTCCATTGAACAAAAGAGTTGGGACAAGGGAGTATTTCCGGTGTGACTTAGACAAGTCAATTAAACTTTCCCTGAATACGAGTGATCTGAATAACATAAAATGGTGTCGGTTAATTATTCTGAATTTTTTGTTACAATTGACTTCATTACGACAGTTTCTTTTTTTAGTTTTTATGGCAGATGTAGAATGTTGTATTAACTGCTGTCTTGTAATATTTCATTGGTGACAAGCATGATTCAGTGTTTTGTCAGTGATAATGCGTGTGTCGGCAATGTAATTCACTATTTTTTAAAAACTTATGAACTGTCGTAATTTACCTCTTAATAATGTCTTCGCGCGAATTGAATCATGCTTTTTGACAAACTGGTGACAACTTCTGACCAACTACATTGTCTGGTTTTGAAAATATAGTGGATTATTGTTGCATTAGCATGTGGATTGCGAAATATAGTGTGGTTAATGTAGGGACATCTATTTTAGAGATTAGAACATGGATGAGGAATTATTCTTCAGCTCGTAACTTAACTACTGGCAGCTTATGCCTCTTATACCTATGAAAGATGCCGAAACTTAATAGAATACTACTCAGTGGAAGGACAATAGCAAACGAGATGTGAGCCTGGAGAGGATGAGAAGACCACTTGAATGCATATTGGGCCTATGTTGGGCTTTCTTTAGTTTAAATAATTGGGCTTGGGTTAGGTCCATGGGCTTTTTTGTGAATCCATGGGCTTTTTGTTTGTATTGTTTATGCCTTGTATGCTGGGCTTTAGGTCTTTAGTTTGGGCCACATGTGTCTTGTCTCTAGTTGATAGAATTGGCAAGGTTGTCAAAATCAAGATTTTAGATAGAACCGTAAAACTTTCATAGTCTTGTAAAAACGAGATTCCAACTAGAATTGTAAGATTTTAACTAAAGTTAAAATAATATACACACGAAGCCTACTGCGCAGAGAAAATGCAAAGGACACAGGTCGCAAATGCAAGTGAGAAGGTTGGAAACGTGGAAGATGTCCGCAGAGAATACGGGAATGCAGGTCTTTGGATCAATGTTGTGTCATTGTGTGCCAAGAGTTATAGGTTGAAGGTATATATAGATTATTCTCTAATACAATAGAGGAGAAAATGAAGGTGGTTAATGAGATATTTTCTTATCGTACCTAGCTAAAAAAAATTTTGGTCATACTAGATTCTAATTAGATATTTTCTTTTACTGAGTCTAACTAGATTCAAAATTTAACTAAGTTAACTCTAGATTCTAACAATCATAAGAATTGAGCTTTAGGATGGGGTTAGCTTATTGGTTGATTTTCTCTTAGATGATTAACCTATATAAACCGTTTTGTCATAATTTGATTGATAAGAATTTGGATCAAGTTAAGAGAATCTCAATTTCTCTCTAGATTTTTTTGGTAGGTATTCTTGATTTTTTATCATTTTAACGCCTCCTTTATGGTGGATTGACATTCACTTATATTTTTCTTTGAAAGTGACGCATATTTCATTTCATTCCCTCCTTCCATGTTTTGATTTTTCTTCTCCTCTTCGGTACATAAGAGATTCGGCCATGGCATTCCTTGAAGGAGTTGATGGTTTGTTTGTGTGATTTGAATTAAATTAGAGTTATTTCATCCTCTTTGGCAAGATCCTTCTTCAATGCATCAAAACGGGGTTTGATTCGGATGTCACTGAAATATTTCTTCAACAGTGATTGGGATTTGTGAGATGTGTGGGAAATGGCCAGGTTTCTTGAGCTATCATCACTCTTGTGACTGGATTGGATAACAAACTTGTCCTGTTGATTTTCTATTTTTTGCTATTCTAGGACAACTTGACAAGTATGGATGGATAAAAGAAATAAGCACTGATTTGAGGGATCAATGTTAATAGGAATTTCTCTGAATGCTAGTTACTTCACTTCCATGAAATGTTACCCCTCTCCCTCTAATTTTATCTCTAAATATAAACCAAAAAAAAATCTAATTTTTTATCTCTAAATATAAATAAATCTTAACAAATTTTATTTTCAAATATTAGCATCTCTAAAATACCCTTATTTAATGTGACTTTTCAACTATAATAAAGGTAATTTTAAAAATCAAATTAACTTTTTAAATAAATTTAAAAAATTTTAGCAAACATTTTTATTAGTATGAAGAAATTTATTTATTTTTATATTAAAGATCAAAGGAAATACTATCTCCGCTCTTTTAATATAAAAATCATATTCTTATTAATCATTAAAAAAATAAATAATAATTAAATAGAAAGAGAAGAAGTTTTGTAAGTTCCAATAAATATATAAGAATACTTTTAAAAAACTCATACAATTTGTAGATAAATTAAATAATTTTAACTATGTTAAATTATTAATAAATTTTAAAAAATAAAAATAGTTAAGAAATTCTTATAAGAATGAAAAAAAGGGAGTAATTCTCAAAAGAAAATTTGTTACTTCAAAAAGAAACAATGTAATCTTTGAATTTCATTTACGACACTTTATAAAATCTTAGTCAAAGGGAAAGTAGATTCAAGTGAAAAAATCAACAAAGATAGGGTGGGGCTAATGATTCTGCTAATCTTTGCATGTTACTTCCATTAATTATGGGCAAGATCATCCAGACACCATTGATAAATGAAGGGTCAAAGGCACATTGACGAAATGAAATCCAATGTCTAAATTAGCACGGTTAAACATGTACTAGATCAAATCTAGAAACGACTTTCATTAAGCTAATCAGTGTATGGAATCATTATACAACAACAAATTTTCAAATATACATTTAATAACCAGAGCACATGGAATTAAGGACACATACGGCTACTTGTAAGCTATAACCCCATCACCGGTTTAAAATCTTAATGGCATGGGACAGCTTGAAAATAGTTTTTAATGCTTTAACTATTTTAGCTACTATGATTCCATCTAGATGTATGATCATAAAATTTTCATGCTACGAGACTGGTTTAGCAACTAAGCAACCTTCAGGCTGCAAAGCTGATAAAATTTGTTAATGAAATTGGGAGACATGATCCTTCTCAAATTTAGGTGAAGTAGTAGTCTTGATGGGAGCCCAGATATCTGCACCATTGCTTTCAGCAACTCCAATTGTTAATGATACAGGAACAAGGCATAACCCTCTACTCCTCAGGCTGCATGGCTCCATACCCTGAAGAGATCAACAATTCTATTATAGCCAAATTCAACATAAAGACTAATCATAAGTGATAGGTTCATCATTGATTGCAGAAAGGCCATCCAACATATTATATTAAAGTCTGTCAAATTTGATGTGGCCCCTCTCTAGCATATGATGAACCAACAATCAAAATGGTTTAGACACTAAATCCCTGTCCTGTCGAGTAAATATTAGTTGGTCCGAGACCACCACATGATTACATGGTTCTAAATAGTCTCTATTTGGCAAATAATGGGATTAATAACAGTTCAGAGAGAGAAAATAATACACTAAAAATTGTCACGTATCACTTGTATATTTATTGAGACTATTGGTCCATGACCACCTAATATTTTTTCCAGTCCAAGGGTTTTCTTACATATAATTATTCAACTTTGATTTCATCACACCTTATTTTCCATCTCACACACTAACTTTTTATTTTTATCTCTCTAGACAATTCTTTTCGAAACATCTAGCACATGTTTCACATTTTTTCCTTTTTCCTTTCTCTTCCTCTCTACTCAATTCTTGTCATTTTGGTAAATTTCTCATAGATATGACATTGAAAAGGCCAAAAAAAATTGTTTTGGCCTCTTCCATTCGTACATCATACTCCACTAGTTATGCTCACCTGATTGTTGGTCGCTGGTGAAGTTTCCAGGTAAGGAGCACTTAGCAGCTGTTAAAACAGGAAGAAAAAAGTATTTGCATAAGATCAGAGTTATATTATTATTAAACATAACTTAGAATTGGGCCCTATTAAGTTACTAGTTATGGAATTAAAAATAAAAAAACTAGTGGAGTCAAAATGTAGCAAGAATGGCCAAACCTTAACTTGTTTATGAAGGAATCCTATGTACTCCATTGCCTCCTTTAGAACAGAAGATGTATCTGTCTGCAGTGAGAATCAGAGAATCTTTAGATTTGCAGCAACTTAAAGCAATTCATTTGATTGAAAACGGTAACAGGTAAGCTAACATATATCTCAAAGAAGCATTTCTTAATTTTCTATTTAAGTCCAATAAGCATGGGAAACAACCAATATATGTTACAGAAGATCATCAATAGAGCTTTAAACGAGAGGCTAAGATTAAGTTGCAGTAGACTCCATCAGACATAAAACAAGTAATTGTAACTTGCTTAACAATACATTGTGTCAGGAAATTGATGTTTACCTTTCCATACGGCGACACAAGTTGCTGAAGAGCAACAATTCGTTCACCAATCTTTTCCTTCCTCTCCTATTAACAAAAACATTAGAAATGTTATTCAAAAACATATATAAAAAATTAAAAAACAAAAAGTTTCCTTTCAATGAAGAAAATCAAATGCAGGTACTAGTATTGCCTTTAAGGTAACATCACATATCAAGGACATTGGAGCATTTAGTTATTACTTAATAGCACATGACCCTTTTGATTCCTGATCTTGTACTCGCACTGTTCCATATCTATTGTAACTTTGGGTTTTATTTTTTGTTCCAAAACTGTTATCATTTTAAAAGTTTAAGTATCCTCCTATAATTCATGTATCTCTCATTTTGACTAACGAATAAGACAGGAAGTTGAGACATTATTGATTGCTAATAAAACAATATAATTAGAGGAGGATACTTCTGTTTATATTTGCTCAAATAATTACACATTCAATGATTATAATCTGTGTGAAAATAACTAAAGCCCCAATAGATATGGAAAGGGTAGTATGTTGTATCTATGGGCTTTGACTAGTACAGCTGAACTAGGATAGCCACAAAGTATTGAATTAGACATTGATCTCAACTTGAACTTAGTTTGTTATTTAATTACACAGAACAAACTGAAAATAATCCTAAGACAGCGGGATTCAAGTTTTGAAGTTATGCAATGTATTTATACACTACAAACCACAAAAAGTGTTTTATAAAAAAAGAGGCACCATTGCATAATTTTCAAAAGAAAAACTTGAAATAGTAAAACTTAAATATCTATGAAAATACTTATGGACAGATACTGAATGAAAAAGAAAAGGTAAATAGAACTGTTATTGAACAACCAATAACAATAAAAGGAGAAAAGGTAACAAAAGAAACCTTAGTACTGATTGATAAATTAGCCTTTTGCCTTTTAGATGCAATAGAAGTGTAACTGCTTTGGTCAACAGAGCATGGACTCCTTTTATGTCCCATCATCTTTCTAACATCTATCCCCTCTTCTCTCTGGTGGAGTCAACAAAGAAAAATCTTTGTATGAGAGTAATGAATAAGGATAACAATTGACATAAGAAAACTATCAAACCATTGACACTTCCTCTCACCATGGTAGCTAGTACCAAGTAATCAAAATGGCTAAACAGTGAGGATTTGTGTGGGTTAAATATATTTTTAATCCAGATAATGGTTATTCAAACAGGTATCTTACATGCCACCTCAGCATGGTCACCTGCGTGGCATGCCACTAAGTTATAACAAGGACCATTTTCAAAGAAAAATTGAATTTATGAGGACTAAAACTAAAATGAACGATATTTTTAGGGAATAAACAAATTTAAGCCAGTTTATTTTGTCCATAGTGGTGAGGCACAGTTGATACACAATCACAGTGCATATGCAATACACACAGTAGAAACCTGCTAATTATCAAGTGGGTGACAGATTAAGGTATTAAATGCGAGTAGGAGTCAATGTGGGTTGGCTCCACATGTTAAAGTTAAGCAGTTAAAGTCTACAGGTTTGAATATTTTCTTGGCCTCTAGTTCAGCATGATTAATGTCATCCCTTCCTAAGGAAATCCCATGGCATACAATGACTAAGGGTGGGAATATCTGTTGAGACTCGTCAGTACCCAAAAGAAAGATGGAAAAGTAACATTGCCACTTGGGAAAAAAAATCTGTGTAGAGACTCATCTTAAAAAATTTGATGGAAGTTTATCAAAACTAAGCTCCTCTGGTGAAGGAAAAAAATGTCCTCTAATGTGGTAGTGTTGGCTTTTGCTAGAGTCTTAACTTGAGTGTAGCATGCAACATACAAACACACACACACACATATATCTCTCTGGCGTGGCATATGAAAAGTAGAAGTAACAAGGTTGATTTTTATAAGCAAGGCTTCAACTAAGAAAACATTGTAATTACTTCCTTAAAAAAATTCTAAAACTAAATCAAGAGTTACTTATATTGTATCAATTGGAAAATTAATAAAATCTCATATACAATCAACAATATTTTAACAAAGATTATAATATCAATTGAAAAGTAAAATATTATGCATAATGGACCACAAGGATTTAATAATTTTTTTATTATTATTTCATTAAGAATTGAACACGTCTCAGAGACTCACGACAACTCACGCATTCTGATCAACCAACTATGTTAGTCTTGACAAACAACTTTACATATAAGAAAGGGTAAACTTGAGATAATAAAAAAGTATAACACTTAAAAAACCATAATAGATTAATAGCCCTCATTATAAATGCTTGCTTAGGGTCATTATTTATGTTTAGCCACCTTAACATTGATAAAATATCATAAGTTCATAACAACATGCCCTGTTTAGTCAGAATAATGCTGACATTTATGAAACCAAAACCAAAAACAATGCCATCATGGCTACCCTCCCCATAAAAAAAATGTTAATTAAAAAATTAGATAATCTGAGAAATACAAGCAAGGTAACAGCTACACCACAACCGAAAATAGAAAAGTGGCCCCATGGTGATGATGATACTACACTACAAGGGAAAATGAACCATCCATGCATTCCATTCAAACCACATAAGCTCTTTCCAACTGGCCAAACCTCATCACTGTCACAAACATTGATCACCATTCAACGGTTCACAACTAATTACACTTAAGTAATGGTCCATATATGTTACTACATTAATCATCAACATCGTGATTTATTTTTTTGCTTACAAGAAAACTGTAAAAACCTCATATTTAAATCTAAACCCTAAACTAATTACACTCAAGGTGACTACTTAAAGTCTTAAACCCGAGTCATTAGGCCGACTAGAGTGGGTAAGATTGTGATTTTAGTTACCACATCAAAATTATTCTTTCATTATAAACTTTTGTTTCTATTGGTAATTCAATTCTTTTGGTAATCTCTCTGGATTAATCGTGGTCATTAGGTGATGTTTTCAAGAACCTCAAATGTGTACAGGGCCCACCATTTGTTTTTTTGACAATAACTTCAGTATACACACTTACACGCATTCACACACACACATACACCTTGCATGAAAATCTAACTTGCGTACAAAATCTTCCCAACTACCTTTGTTTAATGTTAAAGGATATCTTAATTGACAACATGCATAAGGACATAAGAGCAATTAATTAATCTACGGAAAAAGACAACGATTAATCCAGAGAGAGAATCACAGGGTTCAGTTCAAAGGCTTCAGTTTTGAAAAAATCATAAATATAAAACTCAACCACTCATTTATTACATATGTACTTATACAATAAGAAAAATTATGATCATGCATACATTCTCTGGTAATTGGAGTGCAAGGATGAGGATTAATTAGGTATTAAAATTAAAACAACAACAACTATTTTGAACACAAAAAATTCTGAAAATTTCCTACAACAATCTCCAAGCATAAGTGGAACATTGAGAAAGCCCATTTATGAAAAACCTTCATAAACAGTGAGAAGTGAGAACACACAAGAAAACACTAGAGAGACCAAAAATGAAAAAAATGGTACTAAATTTTAGTTAAGAACTTACTGAAAACATAGAATCAGCATTGCAGAAGGAGCTGGCTATCATCTATGACTTTCTGTGAAGCAAAAAATCAGAAATGGCTGGAACTAAAAACCCTCTTCTTATGGGCAAGTGAAGAGGGGGAAATGGTTTGGTGGGTATCTTCCAAAAGTTGTAAAGCTTGCAACTTTAAGCAGACCCTGTGATCAGAATTTCATTTCTAAGACTCTGGTATGAAAAATTCAAAAACTTGGTAAGAGTATCAGACACTGTGGGACAATAAAGTTGGTGACGTACGGTTCCTTGAATGAAGAATAAGTTGAAGGTCATCAATGGTGGAAGAGAAGGAGGAGAGGGAAGAAGACGAAGGAGGAACAGGTTAATGTCAAAATGTGGTTTTATAAAGCTAAAATGAATATAATACAATAATTCCTTACGTAAGATTTTTATATTTATATTGTCATAAATATACTTGACAGCTAATATCCAACCAAGACAACATTTTAATTAGTTTTTCAATATTTTTTTCTTCCTTCCTAATCATCTTTTTTAAATATAAAAAGAAGACAAACTTTAATAATTAATATATAAATATATAATTGGTTATTGGTAATGGTAAATTATTCATGAATGTAAAAGAGTTAGTAAGACAAGAGTAAGGCTATTTTTTTTTTGTAACAAACGTTTCTGGTTTATTTTTTCTAAAATAAAAATATGTATTGGGGCTAAAATAAAAGGGTATTCTGTTAATTAACAAACAGTATTTTGAGAATTAAAATAAATTTGTCTACGTCAGGAATCCCTATCTTCCCTGAGAAGACAAATATTTGTGACATAACCACATGAGCGTTCATATGTAAAACACTGTTATGCATTTAAAAACGCTTATAAAGTGGGCCCGGTTTCATATGCTTTTTTGCTTTGTAAAAAGGGTCATTATTTTGCAAATAAAATATTGTTTGTGGTTTTTTTCATTGATATATATTATATCAACTTTAGTGCAATCAAATTAAGAAAATAAGATTATCAAACTGTTAATATTAATTTTACACCTAGTTCGAAATTAATTAAACAAAACAATTTAATCAATAAATTAAAAAACACTCTTTGAATACCAAAAAGCCCTTAGGGCTTAACAATTAGTAGTCAGGTGATAACAAGTTTTATATATATATATATATATATATATATATTGGTTTTCAAGCCCATGTTTATAAACATTTATGGTTTGTTTCGTTGTTTGGAACAGGGAAAAAGGTGGGAGGTAAGTTGGGAGAGAAAAGTAAGTTTTTTTTCTATTTGTTGGGAAGAAAAAAATAGAAAATAAAAAAGTAAGTAGAGTTTATGGAAATTAATTATCTCAAAAGAAAATTGAATGAAATTTGTAAATATTACTAAAAAAAGATAAACTAAACTAATTTCTTTATATGTTCAAATTGATTATGATAAAAAATTATATTTTATACATAAAATTTAATTTATTTTTTAACAATTATTTTATTTTTATTTACTTTTTTCTATCTATCCAAACAATAAAAAATTTGGTTTTCTACTGTTTTCTTTTCTATTTCTCATCATCTAAACAACATATTTTTCTTTCGTATTTTATTTATGTTTCTTTTTTTTCATTTCTTCCTTTTCATTTCCTTTAAGAACCCAAATGAACCATTAGTTGAGAAATAAGATATCCAACCATCACGTCTATTCAACAAAGTTAAAATTGCTTGGGTTAAATATACTTTTATGTTTATAAATAATAATATTTTGATTCTAGTTAAAAACTTGCAATCTAATTTAAATTAAATTTTACTTTTAGTCCGTAGCAGAACAGATCCAAACAATATATAAAGGAAGAGCCAAAAAATAAATAAATTTTAATCATTCTTTATACATTTTATTAATATAATATTGTATAATTACAGTATGATAGAGGTTACTCTATTGTCAAACATAAATATTTTAGCATATAAAATTTGAACTGATATAGGTTGGAGTGTATTATATAATTGGTGACTAGTGTGAATATTTTGACTATAATATATAATAGTTATTTAATTAATGATAAAAAATATATTGTTTTAATCTAGAATTTTTTAAGCATATATAGAATTGTAAAAAAAAAAAAAGGATGAGGGGTTGGGGTCCATGTTTGCCTTCCTCCCCTCCCCCCCTTCCCTCATCCCTAGTCCTTACAGCATGTAGAAACTACATATCAACTTATTCATGTGGTTATGGTAGGCTCAACTGGTTACTCATGTATGGCTTTGAAAGCCAAAATATAGTTCCTAAAACAACTTTAACTCTTATAAGTTGTATCTTAATTATCAAAGCATTTATTTTTCAAAGAAGGCCAAGCATTTATTCCTTGGTGCATTTTTAGACATCAAGAACTTAGATTTATAAACATCCATCTTCAAGCCAGACATATTACAAAAATATGTAAGCATCTCTTCTACCATCTACACTTGGGATGCTTCCGCTTTGACATACAACAAGTAATCTTATGCAAAAAAAAAAAACAAATGGTATATTTTTGGTGCATTCCTAAAGACTTGAATAGACTCCTATAAACCACTTTCCATTTCCATTTTGGCATTAATCATCATTCCTAACCTTTCCATGCAAAGGACAAAAAGGTAGGGTGAAATGGGTCCTCTTAGAGGAAGCCACTATACTCAAAATAAGGGATAAAGATGTCAAAGTAATGCAATCCATAATACGAGAAACAATAATAGCGTGGAACTTAAAGTAGTCAAAGTTGAGCAAAGGAAGTTCCAACTCACCCTATCTTACACCTTCTCCAAATCAATTTTGAAAAGTAAATCCTTAGATTTACCATACTTTTTCTCATCATATTATCAATCTCTTGGGCAAGGACTATATTATTTGTGGTTCATTTACCCAACATAAAGCTACTCTGTAGGGGACCAATAATGTTATCCAAAAAAAACCCAAAGCCTATTAATAAGCACTTTGGTAATGAGTTTGAGGGTCACTTACAAAGAATCATAATACTTAAGTCACTAAAGCTCTTGAGAAGCTCAATCTTAGACATAAGCATTGAAAACACCTTAAAATTTTCAAGTTAAAATGTGTGCATTAGTTCTCAAAACACATTTAATGCAGGAGAAAATGTCATAGCAACATCCAAGAATCAAACACATACATGTCATGTTCTTATAACAACAATCCAATCAGCCAGAAAATTCTACATCGGTTCTGTTAGTTCTAATGAGGGAAGTTATGTCATGATTGTGAACCACTATCTTAAAAGTAAAATACTAGCAGAGCTCTGGTGTAACCGAAGTCAGTATTTCTCCCCAAAGGGTTTACATAGCTACACACACGAACCAGTGCACTCTAACCCTTGCGTGCTTAAAACTCCACAATATTGTCTAAAACGAGAGAGAAGGAAGAAATTGGAAGAGATAAGTAAAATGCTTACTTACTTAAAGTGTGTGTCACTATACTGGCTGAAGGTCCTTTTTATAAGCATTAATAAGGGTCAAAATAGATAAGGAAAACATTAAAGGCATTAACCAGATCAAAGTAGAATGGTCTAGAGAATTATGGCTAAGCGTAATAGAATTACAACCATAATTGTCCTTGATTACCTGTCTCATAACTAGAAAAAAATGAAAAATCCTTAAAAAGAAAGATTCAATGACAAAAGATGTTCTTTTGACCTAACCCAACCCCGCCTAGCCCAGACAACACGCATGTGTCGTAGGATAATTGGTGACCTCATTCAGTGGCCTTGTATCCAAGATACCAAATGAGGTTGGTAAGAATATATAAAGACATGATCAAAGGGAAGAGTTATCAATGCAACACTTGTAAAGTCAAAGAATGTCAAAAGTCAAAGTCATTATTCCAACAAATTCCATATTTATCAATATGTTCATCACTCATTTACCAATCCAACTAACTAATTACCATATGCAACTAACTAAGTTTTCTTTTTTATTTTTCATTTTTCAAATGCAATAAGACATTATTACTAACCCGTGATTTTTACACGCTTTCATCATTGACATCCAACTAACAAATTACCAATCGTAATAAGTCGTTCTTACATAAGTTTAATATGCATGGTTGTGTCTATGACAGTTACTCACCATGGTTACTCATGTGACTCTTGTTAAGTCCTAAAAGAACATATGAGGTTCTTATGATCTCTTAAAAGTTTTGATCATGATAAAAATATTACATTATTTGTTGGACTAATGTTTGTCTAAGGTTAATATGCAAAAAATACAAGCCACAAGTTAAGAAACAAGAAGTCTTAGAAGTTGTCTGAAGGTTCGTAGAACTCAAACACCCTAGAGATTCATCTCACACTCCACATAGAAAATAGCAAATAGAAGTCATAAAGTTAAAGCCTGTGCTTCAATGTTGATTATAACCGTTCTGACTTCAAGCATAACTATTCATCCAATCAAAGCTTCAAAAGAACTACATAAGCAAAATAAGCATCCTACTTATGTATCAAAAAGAAAAGTCAGACAATCAAACTATCACAACCTGGAAAGGGACAACAATATGTTACGATACATCTCAAAAGGCTTTATCTAGAGGTCATGTTGCCCAATGATGGACCTAGAAATTTTATATTGTGGGGGCAAGATATTATTTCTTATTTTATATTACATTTGTTTCTTATTATAAAACTTTTTTCATATTTTTTTGTCCATTAATATAATATTTTCTTTTAAATTTTGATGTCCTTAATTTGTTTTTAGTCAAATACCTTATTGATGTATAACTTTTATTAAAATTAATATAATAATAAGTGGGATTTATCAATTAAGTCTTTTATCTCTCATATGATAATTGAGCACTAAGTGGAGAGAAACCAAGTAGAGAAAGATTAAATGGAAAGAATAGAATAAAGATTCCTAATAATCTTAAGGCAATTTTGAAAACCTATTACAATTTTTTTTAAAAATAATGACCTTAATTAAATTAACCAGTTTTTTTAATACATATAGATTAGATAAAATGATCTTATATCAAAGGAAGTATGTAGTATCTGGAAAGAAATTAGTAGGGGCATAGTTAAAGATAGGTATCTTAATTAGTCATTTTATATTATAATATAACAAACAAGATTAATTTAAGTAAGGGAATTAGATCCCATCACCTACTAAATAGGTTCGTCCCTGATGTTGCCCTTAGATAAAAGATCTTTGTCTCTCAACATTTTTCTTCAAGAAGCCTATATAAAGAAGCTCATTTGAATAATGCAATTTACCCCAGCTTATTACATCTCTTCTCCTGTATGTATTCTACAAATTGTAAATTACTTATAACTTTTTCATTGTCCTATATCCTAAATAATCAATTTAGTTTTGTAAGCTCGGGTAATCCTAAGGTATTTGTAAAGACATAGGAAATATTTATCTTCTATGTGAAGTTGGTAGAGCTTGAAAAGACTTGCTTAAGAAATAATACTTGGGTAATTAGTCTGAAGGGGCTAAGTTAAGAAATAATACTTGAGTTTTTTGGTTTGGAAAGACAAAGTTATGAAGGAATACTTGGATCGTTGTAAGTAAGTGTGAGTTGCACTTAGCTTATTAATCAATTAATACAAAATCCTATTGAGTTATTAACTGACATATGTACGAATAGTGTAACATCCTGCTTTTAAATAATAGCTCTATTTTGTAATTTATAAAGCATGGAAGGTCTATATGTGTTAAACAATGAATAGAACGCTTTATAAATGGTCTATTATACTTCAAAAAAAATTTATCTTTTGGATGAAATTTAGAAATTTCATAGAATCTCATAGATAAGACTCAAATTTCGAGTCAAGTCCTTCAAAGGATTCACTCCAGAGTCACGAAGTAAAACTTAGGCAGAGTCACGTACATTGGCGGACTAAAACTTAGGCGGAGTCACGTACATTGGCGGACTAAAACTTAGGCGGAGTCACGTACATTGGCGGACTAAAACTTAGACGGAGTCACACGTTTTGACGGAGTAATAAGCCTAGACGGGGTCTCATGCCTTGGCGGAGTAATAAGATTAGGCGGCGTCACACGTTTTGACGGAGTAATAAGCCTAGGCGGGGTCTCGTGCCTTGGCGGAGTAATAGGCATTGACGAGGTCAAATGCCTTGGCGGGGTAACGTGAACGTCTTTTTGAGCATGGACATTTCTTAGGAATTACTTATACACTAAGATGTATCAACACCGCCCTTCATAATCAACACCGCCCTCACACCCTACACCGCCTCATATACTCAATACCGCCCTTAACACTCAACACCGCCCTTCACACTCAACAACGCCCTTAACCCTCAACACCGTGCAGAAGTAACTGTTGACCTTTTTCTTGTCTTTTAGGCATTTTTTTAATGCATTTGAACCCACTAATTGCTCTAGTACGTAGGACGGCCAGAAATGGACAATGTTACAGCTCATTTCTTATCTGAACTTCCATTATTTCCACAATCAAACACACCTAACAGTCCACTAAGTTGCAATCACGGGAAAGCTTGTCTCCCCACTTGCCTTTGCATTATTAAACTAACATACCACTGATTCTGAAACTCCCAATTATTCTTCTCCATCAACACACCTTCGATCTGAACCAGGACAGCCAGGGGACCTCATTTCCAGTTAGCTAAAAGTCTTCAAACCAAGTAAGAGGGGACAGGGTTGTGAATATTTGTGAAATGGGTAGAGTTGTATGCTGTTCTAGAATTCCAGTTTTAATTTCGTATCTTGTTGCTAAATTTTGAAGCTGAAAACGTATGAATTTGACTCTGACTTCTTCATGAAAGTTGTAGATCTTTTTGTTATGTGAATTTTGATACCTGATTCAACTGATTTGGATATGTATAGCAAAAGTTATAGCCAAAATACTACAGCATGTTCGTATGGAAGATTTATCCTTTGTTTTGTGTATATATTGATTTACTGGGAACTGTACGTGCATAATCAGCCTTGGATGTCTTCATGAAAGTTGTAGATAATTAAGTTGTGGATTTTTAGAAAGTGGTTTCAAGTTAAAAAGATGCTTGTAGCTCTAGTTATGCTTAAAATACAGAAGTGTGTTCATGATGCAAATCTGTTAACTATGAAATCTGAATCTTGTTTTCAATACTGGGAATTTTGTGGTATGAATTAGTTGTTGGTGTCTTCATGAAAGTTGTAGATAACTATATTAAGAGTATTTTAGAACTGGTTTCATGTTAAAATCATTTGTGTAGCTCTAAAAATGTTGAAAATACTAATATATGTACGTTTTGAAAACTCACCTGGAGGCAGTGTTGTATTTTGTGGATAAATGGTATTTCTGCTTAGAATTTGAATTTATGATCTTCATGAAAATTGTATATATTTATGTTAAGATTAATTTAGAACTGGTTTCATGCAAAAATCATTTTTGTAACTCTAGAAACACTGAAATTACTAACATATGTACGTTTTGAAAAACTCACCTTGAGGCAGTATGGTATTTCGTGAATAAATGATATTTCTGTTCGGAATTTGAAATTGTGTTCTTCATGAAAGTTGTAGACAATTATGTTATTGAACTATAGAAAGTGAAATCACCTAAAAAGGAGTTGACTTGCTCATATTATGACTGTATAAATTCCTACCGATGTGTTGGTCATGGGGCTGTAGGGATCCATGACTGTATTAATTCCTACCGATGTCTCTATGAGACCTTTTACTGCAGTATTCCCACCAAACCAAATGGATCCAGCATGACATCATTTGACTAATTGAAGAATTATTAAATGGACTTGTTTGGCATATTCATCATATCATTATGAGTTGTTGATTGTGTTTGTGCAATTTTATCTATTTTATATCTATTCTATATTCTGTCTCACTCTTACATTAATTTTTACAGTGAATGACACGCAGAATGCAAAGTGATGCCATGATGGATGTCTATTTGAATTATTACCTGAGCTTGATTTTATGAGTTGTAATAAGTATGATATGTCGTGTACCATTATTTTCTAAATCGTTTCCGCTACTTAAGTATTTTCTTGAATTTAATTATTCACGACTAGTATGCATGATAATTTTTCCGCTGTTAACAACTGTTACATAAACTCTGAATTAAATTGATGAATTTTAAAATGATCTTTCGAAAACGCGAAAAATTCACTCGAAAATTTTTTTAATCAACGTTTCGGGGCGTTACATGTTGGTATCAGAGCATTTTCAAAAATTCAGGACCAATTGTTATAACATGAGCTATTTCTCGACATAATATGTGAAATGTTTGATTTCTTACTTGATAACATGCTAAATGTGTACTATATGATTTGTGCCTGACTGATTAATTGTGAAAAGATTTGTTTTGATTACCGCTTGATGATATGATAAATGTGTTATATGATTGATTGCTTAACTGATAGACCATAGAATAAGGATAGTTATGTAGTATTTGTATATATATTATTCCTTAGAATTGGTATAAACCAAACTACGAATATAGGATGGCAAGAAACAACAACAACAACAACAATGATATGGCAGCAGCTTTCAACCGCTTAGCTGAAGCCATAGAACGACAAAACCAACCAAGGAGCACTGGAGAACTCCATGGGTTAGACCGCTTCTTGAAGAGAAAGCCTTCGCAATTCAAGGGAGGTTATAATCCAGAAGGAGCATATCTCTGGGCCAAGGAAATAGAACGCATCTTTCGAGCATTACCCTGCACAGAATATGAAAAGGTGGAGTATGCCACCTATATGTTGGTGGAAGAGGCAGAGAACTGGTGGATTCATGCTAGAATCTGTATGATCGAGACTGACAGACCCTTGATCTGGACCAACTTCAAAGACTGTTTCCTGGAGAAATATTTTCCAGCAAGTGTGAAAAGTCGCAAGGAGCTAGAATTTATGGAGTTGAAACAAGGCTCGATGTCCGTTGGAGAATATGCTGCAAAGTTTAAAGAACTATCTCTCTTTTACCCTCCTTTTCAATAGGCTGGTGCCGAAGAATCGAAATGTGTTAAATTTAAGAACGAACTGAATCTGGAAATCAAAGAGGCGATTGGGTACCAAGAAATTCGGAGTTTTCCTATTCTGATCAACAAATGCAGAATTTTTGAAGAAAATCACCAAGCCAGACTGGCACATGAAAAGGCCAATAAACAACTAAAACCTTAGTCAGTTGATTTCAAAAGGAGAGGGACGTTCTATCCAAATCGTTTCAAAGGAGGATCATCATCTTCCCAAAGACGCATCAATCATACAAATATCAAGTGTCATAATTGCGGAGGTAACCACCATATACGCGATTGCACCCGACACCTGGGAGAGGTTACCTGCTATCGTTGTAATCAGAAAGGACACATCAGTCCAAATTGTCCGCAGAACAAGCAAAGCAACAACAGGAACACTTTAAATGATCAAAGAGGCTCTAATTATCAGAGAAGCCATGGAGGAGACACACGTGCTTCCCAACCTCCAAGACAGAACAGGGAGTCCACAGATCAGAGGTTGCAACAAACAGCTGGGAGAGTCTTTGCCATCAGCGGTGTAGAGGCAGACCAAGCTGATGACCTCATACAAAGTAAGTGTGAGATTAATGGTACAATCCTATCTGTGTTATTTGATTCTGGTGCTACGCATTCTTTCATTTCTGATGAGTGTGTTAGACGCCTTCAATTACCTGTGAAGTCTATGACATATGATCTGATTGTTTCCACTCCCACCGGTACACAACTTATGACTGCTAAGGTGTGTAACGAATGTTCTATACTCATAGAAGGTAGACGCTTTCTTGTCGATCTTGTTTGTTTACCTTTGAAGGATCTAGAGGTGATTCTGGGGATGGACTGGTTATCGACAAATCGAGTTTTGGTGGACTGTCACAACAAGACTGTGATATTTCCATCAGAAAATCTAAATTCTGACAACCTCAAGACCTATGTATTACAAGGTGAAAGTCAATTGTTTGCTTTATTCACTCTTTACAAAGGAGATGGTGAACCTAAAGCAATCGAGATGCCGATTGTTTCTGAATTTCCTGAAGTATTTCCTGAGGATGTCTCAAGTTTACCTCCAGAACGTGAGGTAGAATTCTCCATTGATTTAATTCCAGGAGCAGGACCAGTGTCTAAAGCTCCATACCGTATGGCACCAATTGAACTGGCGGAACTGAAGAAACAAATTGAAGAGTTGCTGGAGAAGCATTTCATCAGACCTAGTGTGTCACTATGGGGAGCGCCAGTATTACTCGTCAAGAAGAAAGATGGAAGCATGAGGTTATGTGTAGATTATCGTCAGCTGAACAAATTGACGGTGAAGAATAGATATCCTCTGCCCAGAATTGATGATCTGATAGATCAATTGAGAGGCGCTGCAATGTTTTCTAAGATTGATCTACGATCGGGGTATCATCAGATTCGTGTCAAGTCTGAGGATATTCCAAAGACAGCCTTTAGAACGTGATATGGTCATTACGAGTACCTTGTGATGCCCTTCAGAGTGACCAATGCCCCAGCCGTATTCATGGATTACATGAATCGAGTATTTCAACCCTACTTGGATCAATTTGTCATCATTTTCATTGATGATATTCTGATCTATTCAAAAACTGCAGAGGAACATGAAAAGCATCTCCGAGTGGTATTGCAGATTTTGAAGGAGAAGCAGTTGTATGCAAAGTTATCAAAATGTGAATTCTGGTTGAAAGAGGTAAAATTCCTAGGCCATGTAATCTCAAACGAAGGAGTATCTGTGGATCCTTCTAAAATAGAAGCTGTGGTAAACTGGGAGAGACCTACTTCAGTCACTGAGATATGAAGTTTCATGGGATTAGCTGGTTATTATCGGAGATTCATTGAAGGGTTTTCTCAAATTGCCCTACCAATGACTCGGCTAACCCGGAAGAATCAACCTTTTTCTTGGACGCCAGAATGTGAGAAAAGTTTCCAAGAACTGAAGTTGAAGCTTACATCTGCTCCAGTCTTAACCTTACCTAATCCACAAGAAGATTTCGTGGTTTATTGTGATGCTTCCAAAATGGGCTTAGGATGTGTTTTGATGCAGCAAAGAAAGGTGGTAGCTTATGCATCTAGACAGTTGAGACCACATGAGATGAACTATCCAACGCATGATCTAGAATTGGCAGCAGTGGTATTTGCCCTGAAAATCTGGAGACACCATTTGTATGGAGTCAGGTTTGAAGTGTTCAGTGATCACAAGAGCTTGAAGTATTTGTTCGATCAAAAGGAATTGAACATGAGGCAGCGAAGGTGGATGGAGTCCCTTAAAGATTATGATTTTGATTTGAAGTACCATCCAGGAAAAGCAAATGTGGTGGCAGATGCACTAAGCCGAAAGTCCATTCATATGGCATTTTTGATGATAAAAGAAATGGAGATGATAGAACAGTTCAGAGATATGAACTTGGGTGTAGAGATGAAATCTTCAAGGAGTATGACTTTGGGGACTTTGAAAATAACCAATGATTTCCTGAAACTGTTAGGTGAAAGACAGAAAGAAGATTTGCCATTACAAGAGTTGAGAGAATTACAGGCGAATGGAAAAGATATGGGACTACAAGAAGGATCAGATGGAATTTGGAGAATCAGGAATAGAATTTGTGTACCAGAGGATGTTGATCTAAGAAGGACGATTCTAGAAGAAGCGCATAAAAGTATGTTGAGCATTCATCCTGGATCAACTAAGATGTATCAAGATCTGAGGAAAAGCTTTTGGTGGCCAAGGATGAAGAAAGAGATAGTTGAATATGTGGCTTCATGTCTGGTGTGTCAAAAAGCCAAGGTAGAACACCAGAAGCCATCTGGTGAACTGCAACCATTAGAGATTCCTGTCTAGAAATGGGATGACATCTCAATGGACTTTGTGTCGGGGTTACCAAGAACACGTTCAGGGAATGATGCAATCTGGGTTATTGTAGACAGATTGACAAAGTCTGCTCACTTTCTCCCAATGAATATGAAGAACTCTTTACAAAAGTTGGCACAGTTATATGTGAAGGAGATCGTAAGACTACATGGTGTACCATCAAGTATTGTGTCAGATAGAGATCCAAGATTCACTTCCCGATTCTGGGGAAGCTTGCATCAGGAATTGGGTTCAAAGCTTCGATTGAGTTCAGCTTATCATCCCCAAACAGATGGACAGTCAGAACGTACCATACAAAGTTTGGAAGACTTACTGCGATCTTGTGTGATTGAACATGGTGGTAGTTGGGAGCAATTTCTTCCATTAATTGAATTCACGTATAATAATAGCTACCACAGCAGTATTGGTATGGCTCCATTCGAAGCATTGTATGGTAGGAAGTGTCGAACGCCACTTTGTTGGTTAGAAACTGGTGAAAGTTTGGCGTTAGGACCTGAAATTGTGCAGCAGACTACTGAACAGATAGAAATGATCAGAGAAAAGATGAAGGCATCTCAAGACAGACAAAAGCAGTATTATGATAAAAGGAGGAAACCACTTGAATTCCAAGTCGGTGAGCATGTATTTTTGAAGGTTTCACCTCACAAAGGGATTAGCCGAGCTTTGAAGAGTAAGAAATTGAGTCCGAGGTTCATTGGACCATATGAGATCCTAAAGAGGGTTGGTACAGTGGCATATCAGATTGCACTTCCCCCTCACCTGGCAAATCTGCACAATGTATTTCATGTATCACAGCTGAGGAAGTACGTACAAGATCCCAACCACGTGATTGCTACTGATGATATTGAAGTTAGAGAGAATCTGACCATCTCCACAGAACCTACACAGATCCTAGAAAGATCGAGTAAACGTTTGAGGAACAAGAATGTACCACTGGTAAAAGTTGCATGGAAACAAGGAACTGATGAAACTCTGACTTGGGAGTGTGAAGATGATATGAGGACACAATATCCAGGATTGTTTCACTGAGGAGCGCGTTAAATTTTGAGGACGAAATTTTTATTAGGGTGGGAGAAATGTAACATCCTGCTTTTAAATAATAGCTCTATTTTGTAATTTATAAAGCATGGAAGGTCTATATGTGTTAAACAATGAATAGAACGCTTTATAAATGGTCTATTATACTTCAAAAAAATTTTATATTTTGGATGAAATTTAGAAATTTCATAGAATCTCATAGATAAGACTCAAATTTCGAGTCAAGTCCTTCAAAGGATTCACTCCAGAGTCACGGAGTAAAACTTAGGCGGAGTCACGTACATTGGCGGACTAAAACTTAGGCGGAGTCACGTACATTGGCGGACTAAAACTTAGGCAGAGTCACGTATATTGGCGGACTAAAACTTAGAAGGAGTCACACGTTTTGACGGAGTAATAAGCCTAGACGGGGTCTCATGCCTTGGCGGAGTAATAAGATTAGGCGGCATCACACGTTTTGACAGAGTAATAAGCCTAGGCGGGGTCTCGTGCCTTGGCGGAGTAATAGGCATTGACGAGGTCAAATGCCTTGGCGGGGTAACGTGAACGTCTTTTTGAGCATGGACATTTCTTAGGAATTACTTATACACTAAGATGTATCAACACCGCCCTTCATAATCAACACCGCCCTCACACCCTACACCGCCCCATATACTCAATACCGCCCTTAACACTCAACACCGCCCTTCACACTCAACAACGCCCTTAACCCTCAACACCGTGCAGAAGTAACTGTTGACCTTTTTCTTGTCTTTTAGGCATTTTTTTAATGCATTTGAACCCACTAATTGCTCTAGTACGTAGGACGGCCAGAAATGGACAATGTTACAGCTCATTTCTTATCTGAACTTCCATTATTTCCACAATCAAACACACCTAACAGTCCACTAAGTTGCAATCACGGGAAAGCTTGTCTCCCCACTTGCCTTTGCATTATTAAACTAACATACCACTGATTCTGAAACTCCCAATTATTCTTCTCCATCAACACACCTTCGATCTGAACCAGGACAGCCAGGGGACCTCATTTCCAGTTAGCTAAAAGTCTTCAAACCAAGTAAGAGGGGACAGGGTTGTGAATATTTGTGAAATGGGTAGAGTTGTATGTTGTTCTAGAATTCCAGTTTTAATTTTGTATCTTGTTGCTAAATTTTGAAGCTGAAAACGTATGAATTTGACTCTGACTTCTTCATGAAAGTTGTAGATCTTTTTGTTATGTGAATTTTGATACCTGATTCAACTGATTTGGATATGTATAGCAAAAGTTATAGCCAAAATACTACAGCATGTTCGTATGGAAGATTTATCCTTTGTTTTGTGTATATATTGATTTACTGGGAACTGTACGTGCATAATCAGCCTTGGATGTCTTCATGAAAGTTGTAGATAATTAAGTTGTGGATTTTCAGAAAGTGGTTTCAAGTTAAAAAGATGCTTGTAGCTCTAGTTATGCTTAAAATACAGAAGTGTGTTCATGATGCAAATCTGTTAACTATGAAATCCGAATCTTGTTTTCAATACTGGGAATTTTGTGGTATGAATTAGTTGTTGGTGTCTTCATGAAAGTTGTAGATAACTATATTAAGAGTATTTTAGAACTGGTTTCATGTTAAAATCATTTGTGTAGCTCTAAAAACGTTGAAAATACTAATATATGTACGTTTTGAAAACTCACCTGGAGGCAGTGTTGTATTTTGTGGATAAATGGTATTTCTGCTTAGAATTTGAATTTATGATCTTCATGAAAATTGTAGATATTTATGTTAAGATTAATTTAGAACTGGTTTCATGCAAAAATCATTTTTGTAACTCTAGAAACACTGAAATTACTAACATATGTACGTTTTGAAAAACTCACCTTGAGGCAGTGTGGTATTTTGTGAATAAATGATATTTCTGTTCGGAATTTGAAATTGTGTTCTTCATGAAAGTTGTAGACAATTATGTTATTGAACTATAGAAAGTGGAATCACCTAAAAAGGAGTTGACTTGCTCATATTATGACTGTATAAATTCCTACCGATGTGTTGGTCATGGGGCTGTAGGGATCCATGACTGTATTAATTCCTACCGATGTCTCTATGAGACCTTTTACTGCAGTATTCCCACCAAACCAAATGGATCCAGCATGACATCATTTGACTAATTGAAGAATTATTAAATGGACTTGTTTGACATATTCATCATATCATTATGAGTTGTTGATTGTGTTTGTGCAATTTTATCTATTTTATATCTATTCTATATTCTGTCTCACTCTTACATTAATTTTTACAGTGAATGACACGCAGAATGCAAAGTGATGCCATGATGGATGTCTATTTGAATTATTACCTGAGCTTGATTTTATGAGTTGTAATAAGTATAATATGTCGTGTACCATTATTTTCTAAATCGTTTCCGCTACTTAAGTATTTTCTTGAATTTAATTATTCACGACTAGTATGCATGATAATTTTTCCGCTGTTAACAACTGTTACATAAACTCTGAATTAAATTGATGAATTTTAAAATGATCTTTCGAAAACGCGAAAAATTCACTCGAAAATTTTTTTAATCAACGTTTCGGGGCGTTACAAATAGAGACTAGACATAGCTTTTGCTAAAAGATGAACTAGTATAAAAGTTGCATATGTGTTGTTCTCTTTACTATCTTTAAAGTTTCTCTTGTGTTTCTCTCTATCCTTAAGGTTTGCAAAAACTCATACAAGTGCCTAAATACTTAGTTTCCTATTTACGTTCTAACTAAGTCTCAGAGAAAAAAAACTAGGATGGTTGTCTGAATATTTATTTTGTGAAAAGAATTTGTCAGTTTTTATTCACGCTATTTAACCTTCTTCTAATGTGAACATGTGTAACCTTTAGGTCTCACTAGTTAGCTAAAGGCATTAGGCGGTTTGTAGATACTTGTGGCGAGTTGTAATGTTTTTCATACTTTAGGTTGATTGTTAATTCTTATGTGGTTTGGAGCTGCTTGTAATAAGCCTAAACCACAAGAGCCCTTGTAATTTCCTATATTATATATTGTTTATAAAATATTATATTTAAAAATTAATGAAAAATTATTAATGCACTAACTTATATTAATAATTTATGTTATATTATTTTTAATTTTTTTATTTTTATAATTTAATTTGGAATATGTTACTAAAAAATTTAATTTATAATATATTTCTTGGATTAAATATGTTAGAGATCCCTATAAATTTGAGTTGGGCAAAGGTCCTTATATTTTTTTATTAATTTAAGGTCCTTGCCATTCTCGCTGTAACTAAATATAGTCCATAGTGTTAGAATAAAACTGTTAACCAATGATATGACAAATAGAGTTCCACATCATCTATGGCACATGTATAATTATTAAGGCATAAATATGTCAGAGGTCCTGTGAATTTGAGTTAGGCAAAATGTCTCTATAATATTCTTGTTTAGTTTTAAGTTTTTGATTTTCCATCATAAGCAAAATTAGTTCCTGTTTATATTCATAAACTAATACTCTAAATTTTACATAGACCTCAAATTACCTTTACTTATCCTCACTTTCTTTTTTAACTATCCACAACCACCATCCACCCATGACACCACTGTAGGCCACCACCACCACCACCATCCAAATCAACCCAAAAGCACAAACCATTTAACAACACCGTAAAACAAAAACCTTAATTAGGAATTCTTCTTCATCAACCAAATAGAATAACCAAACCACCTTTGTCACTATTTAAAAAGGTTTGATGGAGGAGAAATGTAGTAATGAGGGGGTAAAAGACACTGAAGAGAGAGGTTATTGATAACAATGACATTGAAGGAATAAGAATAAATGCTCATGGTGATAGTGGTTAAGTGATGGTAGAGCCATTACGGTTCCTACTCTGCATAAGCCACAAACCCCTATTTCATCATTCAAATCATTCCATCCATGCCATCACAATCTTTGATGCCATCACACCACTATCCATAGCCATTGTTGATCTCATCGTACAACATCTTCTTCCTTTATGTAGTCTCGATTTTTTGAGGATAGGGGGTTATGTTTTCCCTTTCTTAAGCCACGCATGATTTTTTTTTGTTTAGTTTAAGTTTGTTCTACAATTTGGATCAAGGAATATTATGAGCAGCAAAGTAATTAGAGATGATGGGGAGGAAGATTCATGGTGGTTATGGTGGAAACGATGATTGAAAGGAAGAATAAGGGATAAGAGGGGTAAGAGCAATTTGAGATTTGGATAAATTTTAATAAATTTTAATTCATTAAATTCTAACACGTGTTAGCGCTTAATAAAGAGAATTTAATAACATAGACAGATTTTTGTCACTGTGGAAATTTCAAATACCTAACCTTAACAAAAAAATTATAGGGACTTTCACCTAAGTTAAATTTATTAGGACCTCGACTATAAGAAAATCAATCTCGACTATAAGAAAATCAATCATTGGTAACCAAAAAATATTCACTAAATGAAAGGAATCAGTTTCTAATTTTATCAGTGACCAATGTAGAGAAAATTTTTTATCAGTTATATCCTTGGTCACTATAATTTAGTGACCATTTTAAAGACTAATTTTGTATAAAGCAGATCTGAGACTTGTTTTAGAAATAGAACAATGATCAATTTATGCGGATTGACTTAGTGATTAAGTTTTTAAGACTAGTTTGGTGTCTGGTTTTTAGATATTAGTTCAATAAATTAATTTTAGAAACTAATTTAGTGATTGGTTAATAAAGACTTGACTTGTCAAAAAATCTTTACTTGTAGGTACCCACAAGTATACCCATAATAAATGCCTATGTATTTACTAAAATGGTGTGTACGTGTATTGTACTACCCACTCAAAGGTATCTGTATATTTTTATATATTTTTTTACTCTATGTATTTAAATATAAAGATTTTTTTATTTTACAATGAGATAAAATTTATTTAATATTATTTTATGATAATATTTTAATATATTAAGTTGCAATTGTATTATACAATACTAGTTTATACTATTCCATATTATAATAATATTATATTAGTACATTATATGTTTTTTATTATGTTTTTTAAAATATTAATAGAATCTCGCATGTGCCCACTAAACTACATGGGTACGCATACCCATTAATTTTAACGATACAGGTATTGTAGAAGGGAATAGACTTCTTGTATAATTAGTTGTTAGTTATAGTTGTTTGCCAATTGTACATCTTTTTAGCTTTTGTATAAATAGGGACCTTGTGTTCTTTTTCTTCAGTTTTCAATATACAACATAAGTTTCAGTTTCTCCCTTTATCTTAAGTTCTCTAAATCTAAGATGGTATTGGAGCATGGTTTCGCTCTAGGTTCCATCTCTTTGTTCTAGGCTATGGCATCTAGTATATGTAGATGGCATAATTGTTACTAGCAGCTCCCTAAAATTTATCCACGAACTGGTTGATCAATTGCACATTGTGTTTGCTTTTAAGCAACTAGGCCAACTTGACTACTTTCTTAGAATGGAAGTCAAATAACTTTCTAATGGCTCACTTTTACTCACACCGTTAAAGTATATGAGAGACTTACTCATTATAATAGATATAATTGAAGCCAAATTCATTTTCTCACCCATGGTTAGTAGTAGTAAATTGTCGACACCTAGCTCAACAACATTTTAATTCCCCACTTTATAGGTTAGTGGTTAAAGCACTACAATACCTAACTATTACAAGACCTTATTTGAGCTTCTCTATTAACAAGGTCTACCAATTCACGGCAACTCCCTATGAATCACGTTGAATTGTTGTTAAAAGAATCCTACCATACCTGAAAGGCACCATTAGTCTTGGTCTTCACTTATTTCCTGCACCAAAGATCTCACCTTACATTATTCAGGCATATTGTGACTCTGATTAAGCCACTGATCTTGATAATAAGAGATCTACCTCTGCCTCATGCATCTTCTTAAATCCTAGTATGATTCCTTGGTGATCCAAGAAATAATCAGTAATGGCTAGATCCACTACTGAATCAAAGTATAGAAGTATGGCTTTAGCAAGTCAATAACTCATTTGGATTCAGTCATTGCTATCTGAACTGGTCATTTCTCACTCTACTCCACTCATATTGTGTGATAATCAAAGCACAATAGCTCTCGGTACAATCCTATACTGCATTCTCACACCAAATATTTGGAATTGGATTTCTATTTTGTTCACGAGAAAGTTCTCAACAACAACTATAGGTCACTCACATTTCTTCTCAGGATCAGTTGGTTGATGCTCTCATGAAGGCACCCTCCCTTTCTAAGGATTTAAGAGTTCAAATCCAAGCTTAAAATGGGAGACTCCTTTGGTTACTTCCTCACTTAAGCTTACAAATGAGTGTAGAAGGGAATAAACTTTTAGCCTAATTAGTTGCCAGTTGTAGTTGTTTGCCAATTGTACATCTTTTTAGCTTTTGTATAAATAGGGACCTCATGCTCTCTTTCTTTAGTCTTCAATATATAACATAAGTTTCTGTTTCTTTCTCTATCTCAAGTTCTCTAAATCTGAGAGAAGCAGATAATATACTACTCGTACCTGTCCTGCCCTGTTTACATCCCTAATAGAGACCGATTTAGTGAATGCTTTTTAAAACCCAACAAACTTTAAATGTTGATTTCATTTACATGGCTAAACATAGCCATCGATTTATATTCAATTTCACTTATATAACTAATTATATCCACTAATTTAGTGACCGAATTTCCCCCCAAATTGTGTTAATTTTTTATTTAATTTTTCTAAGATTTTTTTCATGTAACATATACAAGTTTATAAGAATACATACATACATACATACATACATATATATATATATATATATATATATATATAATACACACAAGTTTGGTGTGACATCCCAGGCACTGTTGAGGGCGAAGAGTGATCGTCGGTGCATAGGCACGGACAAGGAGCGGCTCCTAGCAGGCTTCCAGTGGAAGGGACACATGAACGAACCGAATACATACCAAAATGAGAGGGATCCAAAGACTGTATAGGTATGGGACTATACAGTGGAGGATAGCTTAAAGGAATGAATTCGTACTACCTATACCAACAAATGCATTAGTCTTTTCGGTGGTCCATCACATAAGGACTCTAATGCTGGGATGGGTGACCTACTGGGAAGTTCTCGGAAAGTGTGTGAGTGAGGACAAAAACACACTGGAAAGATATCGTGTTGGTTTGTAGGGAGAGTCGTTCGTTCCTGAAAAGCGACCGGGGCGTTACATTTGGTATTTGGACTTTATTATTTTAAAGTTGTTGTTTTAGAAAAAATAAAATAAAATGTATATAACATATTTTTAGAGTTTTAGAATTTATGAAAAGAATTGTATTTAAAATTTATATAGATTTCATTATTTCATAATATATTATATATTACAAATATATAAAATTAAATAGGTTGTTAAGTTTACAGACTGATTTTTTCATCTCTAATTTAAGGCTGATTTATCAGTCACTATCTTAAAGATATGACGAAATTTAAGTCTTTAACTTTGAGACAAAATTTTATATCACTAACAAAAATATATATAGTAGCCAAACCACAAAGTTATTTGGTAAACTTAGAACCAGATTTTTCAGCCAACTTAGTGATTGATTTTTTGACTCCTAACTTAATGATGATTTTTTGGTCTTTAATGTACTGATTTTTGTCTCAAACTTAGTGATCGATTTTTTTGTCTTTAACCTTTAATTCTAAAAGAATTTAGATTATTCATTGAATCTTGAGGGTCAACATTTTACGCGTGCCTAAATTAGAAACCGGTTTTTCCGTCTCTAAATCAGATTTTGATTTTCAATCACTAATTTAAAGACAATTTTTTGTCACTAAAATTGTTTTGAAATAATTTTTAATGTTTAAAATTTAGTTTTAATCTAGAGACCGATTTTCCAATCTATAATTTAAAAATTGTTTTTTCAGTCTCCAAATCAGTCTTTATATTATAAATCGAAATATTAGTCCCTAATGACAAATTTAGTCTATAAGTTTTATGATTGATTTTGAGACCAATAGTCAAAATTTGTATAAATTGAGTCATTAATTCAATCACAACAGAGACTCAAATATTTCGGTCACTATAAATAAAGGATTTCTAGTAGTGCTCTAACATATTAAGTAAGCATTAACAGTGTCAACAACATGAAACTCTTTTTGCCATATTATTAGTTAATCAACTCATTATAATGATGAGAACTATATTTGATTACAACGAGAATGATAGGGGGCATAAACTAACAAACAATTTTATCTGGACTTTTATCTAGGTCAAATTTCATACGAATATTTAATATCATATTTTTAATTAGTCCCATAATTTTTAAGTTATGGTTAAAAATAAAGAATATATTCATCTATATTAATTTCACTACTAACTTTTGTTTTTTTATAAATTAACGAAGTCATGTATATATATACTTAAAAAAACACAGACTAGTAAACATTTAATTTTTTTTGTTGAATGACCTCTTATTCGAAGCAATAAAAAGAAAATAGGATGGTAAAAAATTAAATTTAAATTAAGAAAATAAAAAGGAAAATAATGAAAGTTTATTTCAAAAAGTCACATTTTCTATATTTTGTATTTTTTAATTAATATATCATAATTATTTTTTTTCTCCATCCTCTCTCTCCCTCCAAACAAAACAAAACATAACATAACATTTTCCCTTTTGTTTTAAAAGAGATACCAAATAATTATTTTTTAAAAATATTTGTTTTGTGTGCTCGGGAGGATTAAAGTTTCTAACAAAATAATGTCTCAAAAAGTACACACAATTGGTGTGTAAGAAGCATACCACATTCATTGAGAACAATTAGTGTCCTTGAGATAATAAGATCATGTCTGTCCTTTCAAGTATATATTAACTTCAATAGATAATTGAATAAGGTTTCGGTCTTAAAATTTAGGTCTTAATGGTATTTGTTGTTATGTATCATTTTTAACTTATGATAAGTGAATAGTTAATGATATATAACTTTTCACCTGCAATATATGTTTTTACCTTATGCAATGATAATTGTATATTAATATGACATTTAAAAAAAACATATTGAAAATATTCTTCATTTTATATATCTGTGTGCATGTGTACAAAGTCAACTCCCAGCTTGATTTTTTTTAATGACTCTAACCAACTGGTTTGATATTTAAAATAATAAAAGGTGACAACAAGTCCGTTTAAATTATCCACGAGTCAGTGAAACATTTCAATGGTATATTTTATATGCATGGGGCTTGGGAGTGTGTGCCACCCCTCCCCTCATGTTCAAATTTAGGCTGCATATATAAAATCCACGTCTAACCTAAAATAAGGTACGTACCAGCTACTGCCATGCTAAGCCACCTTCAATTTCAAATGATATATCAGTTAGTTATCATTTACTGTCCTGTCATGAAATAGAGTTATAAAAATAAAAATTTTAAAGATTAATATTGATTTTTTATACTGTTTAAAACAATTAAATCTTTTTAGTTTACAAAAAATGATATAATGGAGAAATAAAACTCTCATTGTTTATCGTCATTTGATCCTCTTAATATTATGGTAGAGTAAGACTTAGAAAAGGAAGTTGAATAAGTCTTAGATTCTTTTGCGGAAATTTGGACCTTTAATGCATAAGTAATCAGACTTTTATAAAATAGAGTTGCGAGAAGCAATGAAAGGAAAAGAGAGAACACCAATAATTTATATTGATTCACTTCCAACATAGAAGCTACGTTCAGTCCCTTCTAACTTGAAAGATTTCCATTATTGTAAAATCTCCTTTACAAATAACAGCACCAGACATTGCCATAAGTATTATTGACTTCAGTCACTCCCGACTTAAACCCAAGTATTCTTTCAACAAACCACCACTGACTCAACAACCTAAGTATTCTTTCAAAAGCCTCTTCAGACTACAACTGTTTCCCACTAAAACTAAGGCTGATAACTCACCAGACTTTTACACAATAACTTATTTTAATGAAAGTGTATAAGGTTTCTCACAGAACCTAGTGTATAAAGGATATACAATGACAAATTAATACATTAAGTTAAGAAAGACAATAGACTAAAGTCTACTATAAGCAGAACAACAAAAAAGGTTTTTATCTTTGAAGAACTAAGAAGAGATTAAAAAGAGTTTGATCACAGAGACTAAGTATTATTGATAGGCTTCTCTTCTATGTTTTTTGAAAATGGACGTCTCCAAGAATATATAGGTGACATGAGATAAACGTTGCTGATTTGGAAAGAAGATATCAACGTTGAAAATCCTTTGAAGGAGTTTGCTTTTTACGCAGGTACCAGACTTTTGATGATCTGAAGGGATGTCCAAAAGTTTGGTAGCAGGAACTTCAACACTTGCATGACTAAGGTGTTCCTTGATATTTTTAGAAAATAAAGCTAATTGTTGGCTTTAGTTCTTCTAGTAATCACACAAAGATCAATGTTGTAGTTCTTCTGATTGAAACTGACACATAAGCTGACTTGGTTCAACTTTTTTGAAATGCGCAGAGTTGTTACGTTGAGGTATTCGAAAAACTGTATTGTCTGCTTTGCTGATTTGTCTCTTATCCATTTTATGATAAGCACATTCTTTTTAATAAGAGTTTGACTTTCAATGCATCATCCAAAAGTTTTTAGAATGTTGTGATTTGTACTTTGAAGTAACGTTCTTATTGAAAATTATGGATGCTCAAAAGTCTGATGTCTAATTGAGTTAGTTCATATGACTGAAAATTCTTGAACCAATTTTTTTAGTTAAAGTCTAAATTTTGACTATTGAAGGATTGGACTTTTGATTTTATGTACTCCCCTATCACTTATAACTTATGTACTTAGTATATAATTCCTGAAATACTTAAATAAACAGGTTAGATCATATACAAGCAGACTTCATTTAATTTAAGTACCTTGATATATATTATTAACAAATCCTAGGTCTGGATATAATAACGTATAGTATGAGGTGGTCCATTAATATTATTAACTACTTTTTCCAACCAGACTTGTTCTCAACAGAATAGACTAGTTTAATAAACCTCACTTAAAAATTAAATAATATAAATATTAATAATAAAATAATTATATTTTTATTTTGTAATTTTTGTTTGAGTATTACTTATACTTGTCTTTAAGTAATAATATTCTCTTTATTTCTTTTAAAATATTCTTTAGATTTTTTAATTTTTTATATTAATTTGATATATATTTATTTAAAAATTTCTTAGCAAACCGGTGAATTGATCCATTAACTTGTTTACTTTTATTACATAAACCTTTATTCAGATGGATGGGAAAAAAAACAGATCAAATCTAAAAATTTAAATAGAACAAATTTAAGGTTTTTCTTTTCAATTTTTGAAATATTTAATTAATCAAACCAAGATATAATTAAAAAATGTTAAAATAACTTCCTCGATCTAAATATATAATTAAAGTGTGAGTTGTGGTGAGACTTTAAACATAAATAAATTGATTGATTTTTGATAAAATAAGAATAAAAAACATAAAGCACTTAGGCTTTTTATCCTTGAGCAGTCACCAGAGTAATTAAAAAGCTTAGTCTGTTTTTGGCGGGAAACCGGTGGGGTGTCATGTCATGAGCATCGGGTACGCTCTTTCCGACACCCGGTCCCACCCTTTCTTTCTTTTTTCCCCTCTAGAAACCTAACCCGTGACCCTACCACCACCACGCGCGTCTCCCACTGCGTGTCTCCCACGCGCGTGTCTTCTCCACGTGTCCACGCTCTAATGCTTCGCGTGCAACAACTCTCGAATGTCGTGAGATGCTTCTGGGACAGTGGGGTCCACCAAACGCTTCGTCTGCGACCGTGCGCCTCAAAAGTCTACGATCAAACCATTTTCGTCATCCCCTCCCATGCAATGGGACCCACGCGCTTTTCCTTTCTTTCTTTGTCTTTAATTTTTTCCCATGACTTCTTCCTTTGTTCACTATTTCTTTTTTTAAAAAGAAAAAGAAAACACAAGCTATTTTTTTTTTTGAAAAATGTTGTCCCCGAGTTCTGCTTTTTATTACGAGTACCTGTGTATGTGTCCTTTTTTTTTCTACCTCGTGCTTCATTATTTTTAATTGTTCCCATCTATATCTAGCGGGCTTAGGGTCTCTTTAGTTAAAAATTGATATAAAGTTTATGATATGTAGTTTGAAAATTTGTGGTTTTAAAAATGTGATTGAGAAAATTAAGATTTTGAAAGATATTTGTTGTAAAAGTGAGTTAAAAAGTATTGATTGTGTTTGGTTGAAAAATATTTTGTTAAACTTTGTTTAAAAAAATGACATTTGAGGATAAAATTATCAAAATGGGTATCGGTTAAAAAGAGTATTAAAATAGTATATTTTTTTGTAAATAATATTTAAATAATTTAAATTTTGTATTTTAATAAAATGTATTATTATTATTATAAATTAATCCATTTTTTCTTCTATATTTTTATTGTAAATTAATATCTTTATCCCTTAATTGTTTAGTCATAATTTACATCTATTTTTTTCCATTCATTTTATATACACATAATTAGCATTTGAATAAACGTGATACATTGTTAACAATGTGTTGCTAGAAATTAAAAATGTTGTATCTAAATGCTATTCGAATTTGTATTTAAACTAATCCGGTCTGGATACCGACCCCTCAAGTTGTGACGTCAACATAACTGTTCCAGAGGGGCAACCGGTATCACAGGGCAGTATCTTAACACCGGTTATCCGCTCTCATCGGATACTTTATCTGTTCTCACCTCATCGGATACTTTATCCGTCCTCATTTCCCCGTCACGTATAATCGTTTGCTTCAGTGTCACAATGAGATAAGAGGGGTTATAACTTATCAAGTGTGGATACTCTGCACAGCGGAATGTGCCAATATCACTTGCAGAAAGGAGTAGGTACAATCGCAGGCGTGATGTACGGAAAAGGTGATTATCCTCCATCCCTGTGTCAAGATCGTACACTGATAATTGACCTACCCCGTGTCACACTCTGAGTACTGAGCCACTTTGATTGACACTCTATACACAATATCAAAACCTATGGGCCCACCTGCGTCCAACGATTCATTTTCCACGTCCAACTATAAATAGCATATTCCAATACACATGCAAGGTTACGTTGTTCTAACTCTCATATTACTATTGCATTGCTTAAGTGTTCACAAAGTTTATATATACTCTTCTAACTTGAGCGTCGGAGAATCCTCGCAGGTGACACCACCTTTCGCCCACACCAACACGAGACTCTGGTGTGAAGGATCTCCAGGACAACGAGACCGGTTTCTCCCACTGAGAGGCCGGATCACAATACTGGATACCCACTGTACCGGTGTATAAACATCAAAATACATATACTTTTGTGGCTGGTCCCACACCGGATCGTAGACCCCGGTCCAGACCAGTTCATTGGCACGCCCAGTGGGACCCGATAGAGCTATTCCTTCTTTTCGCAGAAGTTTGGTAGTTCAGTATGGAAGGAGATGGACGCGATTTTGTTGATGGTCACGTGGAGGATGTGACCCACCAATAGGCTGGAAGGAGACTCATTTTTGAATCTCCTATAGTCAACACGAGGAGGATGGTGTAACATCCTGATTATTGAATTAATGGGCAGATTAGGATTAATTGCTGATTGAGATTGAGTGCTGACTAAGTAAAAAAGGCATGGGATGACGCATGTACCCTCTTGGAAGTGTAATAGCTTCAGTTTCATGTTTCTACCCACTCTCTGCTCATTTCTCTTTCGTACATGCTGAACCACTTCTCCGTTCTCTCTAGAATCCCCTCAAGCCTCTGCTTCTTCTTCTTCTTCTTCTTCTTCATCAGCGACGTTGTAGTGTCTTGGAGACTCGAAGTCCTCCACTGTTAGCGAGGGTCGGACTATTCGAGAGTGTGGAACCAGCTTTTAGTTTCTCCAAGCTGAGTGCAGAGTTTGACTGGGTTCGAAGGTCGTTGAGCAAGGGAGAGTGACTGAAGGAACGATCGGAGCAACCGAATAACGTTGAAAGTCTGAGGAACGTCTTGTAGGTAGGGGGCTGATTTACATCTCAAATGCATGGTTTATGGACGGGTTCCGGGTGAAATTGCTTTACTTTGTTGTGTTATACTTGAAATGTGTTGATTGATGTGTTGTGGTTGAGTAACAGTTTATGAAACGCCCGGATTTGTGATAGCTGTGATCTGTGTAATGTTGTGTTGATTTCCGTCCATGAATGCATGTTCACTTGCATGTGATGTATGTGGATATTATTGTGAATGCCGAGTGCATGTGCTGTGAACCAGTGTGAATACCGAATGCATGTGGTGTGAAAATGCTGTGCTGGTTTTGTTGTGATTTTATATAAAATGCATGAGATGCTTGTGGCTGTTAATGAGAAAGCCGAGCGCATATGTATGACTCTGCTATACTGATTCCAGAAAGTGATTTTATATTTAAATGCATGAGATGCATGTGACTGACATTTCGAATGCCGAGTGCATATGTGTGGACTGTTTGTCGATTCCCGTGTGGGATATTATCTAAATAAGCATGGGATGCTTGTTGTGAAATGCATAAGGTTGCATATATAGAAAAATGGTGGCCCATAGAAGGTCAGGAACCCTATGTGACGATTTCTAGTTACAGATTCTTGGGCTAGATCCTGTGAGAGCCCGTGATAGCCGATGGAGCTAGAGTTAAGTCTCGAGACGTCACGAGGTGACCGGTATCACGCGGAAAGGGCTAATGGATGTGAGGCCGGGAAGGAATATGTAACTGAAATTATTGTTTAAGTCGGATCCGCATGCATGTGTATTGGTGCATTGTTATTGAGAATAACATGATTGATATAGCCTTGAATGATTAGAGTGAATTCCGACTGAATGATGTTGTATGGGTGAATTCCGATTGAATGACAGTGTGTGTTGTTGATGTTGGTTGTGATATCCGAGTGCGTGGTTGATAATGTAATGGCTGATCCGAGTCAATAACTGTCATTTAATATGTAAAATGCTCACCCCTACTTGTGGCTATATTTTTCAGTGGATATAGGTCGGGATGGTGAATGATGGGGGGACTTCAAACCGTGTGAAGTGTACTTATATATATATATATATATATATATATATATATAGATGTTGTGTACATAATGTGTATAGTTTTGATGTAGCCTTGGCCGGCTCCTAAGTACATTGTTTTGTTTTGAATATATTTATGAATTTGAATTCTCTCGGATTGAGAACATATATATATAATGCTAAGATGTTGCTTGAATTACCAGTGAACGTTATTGTATGAGAAATGTCAAGGGTCACAACGTTTTCGAGTGAGAAATTGACCCAATGAACCACTTCCAAAGGAATAACAGTTAGAGTGTTGAGTAAGGTATATTCTAGAAAACCTCCTCCGAGTGTATAAGGTTATATATATTCCGAGTGGATAATGTTATAATATTCCGTGTAAGTCTTAATCTAGTAAACTCTTCCGAGTGAAGACAGGTTGAGCTATTTCCGAGTAAAGGAAGGTTAAGGTGTTTTCCGAGTGAGGAAGATCTAAAATATTCCCGAGTGAAGAATGGGTAAAACACTTCCGAGTGATGAAGGGACAAGGTAACTCCGGGTGAGGCAAATCCGAGTGAAACGTCTCAGGGTGGAACGTTTCCGAGTGAAGTGTCTCAGAAGCGAAAAGCTTTAGTTTAGGACACATCTCGGCTGAGTAGTGAATACCCGAGTGGGAAATTCCCGAGTGGGAAGGTACCGAGAGATGATACCGAGTTACGTGTGGTACGGTACCGACTGGAATATACCGAGTGACTCTGTTCCTGGGAGAGTACATCTGGACTAAGACTCTAACCCCGAGTGAGTATGTTTCTGTGAATAGTTTCTGAGGAAAGGTTCATTGATTCCGAGTGGAAATAGCCGAGAGAATCATTTCCCGAGTGAAGCATGTTTGTGATGAGACCTTCCAGAATAAGGATCTGGCTAAGTAAGAATTTACCGAGTGATGTATGATCTATGGGGACCGCTCCCGAGTGAGCGGAGGTCCCGATTCCGAGTAACGATATGAAAATACCGAGTGAGAGACTCGCTCTAGCGAGTAAGGGCTCGCTTAAGCGCTTTACGCTGGTTTCGCTTAACCGACCGGGATTTCATCAAGCGAGTGGCACCCTGACCCGTTTCCTTTTTTGCGACTCATGATGAGCGCGAAAATATTCCCCTGTCTCAGATTGGTTTTTATTTAAGTCGGGTTGTTTCAGATGGTACCTGTGGCAACCTCTGACCCTCGAGACGAAGTTATAAGGCAGCTTAGGGAGGAGTTGATGGAGCTGAGAAGGGAGAAGAGAGGAGCTGGGGACAGAGTGACGTCTCAGGCGGAGGATGCTCATCATGCATCCACGAGAGAAAAATCAACGACCCTCCAATATTCGAAGATCCCTACTTACGAGCAGAGGGAGCAGACTCAGGACTCTGGTGATAGAGTCAGTACAAGAAGGAAGGAGCAGGCAGTGGTGACTTCTGGGGCATACAGACTCAGTGTTCTTTTCTCAAGGAGACTCATGAGTGTCATTATCCCCAAACACCTGCAAAGACCCATCCGCTTTCAATCAGAAAGTATAATGGGGAGACTGATCCCACTAAGCACCTTGATGCTTATGTGTATGAGGCCATGTATCTAGGAGCTGATGAGGATGTCATGTGTTGAATGTTCCCAAGAACACTGACGGAGGAAGCTCTTAGTTGGTTCAAGAGCTTACCCTCAGGATCCATAGATTCCTGGGAAGAGATGGCAGCTGCATTTGAAAGCTATTTTGTTATCTCCAGAGATATTCCAAGGACTTCGCATACCTTGGCCCAAATAACAAAGGGAGAGAATGAAACTCTCAAGGAGTTTTTGAAGAGATTTTATAAGGAGGCTGCGTTGGTGCCTAACCTCACAGAGGCTATACAGCTCCATATTGTGGTTGAGGCCTTGCAACCTGGGTCTGCTTTTGCCTTATCTTTGGCAAAAAGTCCTCCAACAACCTTCGAAGTGTTCTGAAGGAAAGCTTCAAAGTATATTGGTATAGAGATGCACTTGGAAGCTACTGCAGCTAGAATGAAGTCACCAGCACTCTCACAACAACCACAAAGAGATAAGGAGAGGGTAAGGCCAGAGAAGCATGCACCGAGGAAAAATTTTATGAACACTTGACCTCAGCAACGAGACAGATGCATCTTTTCTTTCAGTAACTACGCCCCATTAAACTCCAGGTATTCCCAAATCCCGAGGGAAGTTGGCTGGCCCACGCTCAGTGTCTATGGGATAAGGAAACCCCCTCCAATGAAAAGACCTGGGAACTCACGTAAATACTGTGCCTTTCACGAGCAGGTTGACCATCACACAAATGAGTGTAAGGCGTTGAAGAATACGGTGAAAACTCTTATTAGAGAGGGAAAACTGAAACAATATTTGTTCAAGGAGAAGTCCTTAGATGAGCCAAACAGGACGGATAAGAGGGGAAGAGATCCAGATGATGAAGGTGATAACAATTGTAATCCGGTCAGGAGGTTCACAGCCGCAGAGAAACAGAAGGGAGTAGTGATCGCTGGAGGAGCTCAACAGGATGGTATGCCTCAGCAGCAAAGGCAAGGCCGGCGCGAGGTGATTGAGATAATTTCTGGAGGATTTACGGGAGGAAGAGCATCAATCACAGCCAGAAAGAATCACCACTGAATGATTCTGTCAGTACAGGGGAAACCCAGAGACAACCGCCCTTTCAGGGACGGTGTGGTAGCACCGGCGGTGTCATTCACAGATGACGATTTTGGCTCAACGATCCCAGGAGGTGACGATGTAGTGGTTATCATGGTTATCATCACTGTCATAGCCAACAAGGATGTCAAAAGAATTCTCGTCGATCAGGGAAGTTCTTATGATGTAATTTTTTATAATTGTTTCAAAAGAATGGGCTTTGACGATGCAGATTTGCAACCATATACACAAGAGCTCACGGCGTTCAACAGAGCGAAGCAACCCACCAAAGGGTATCTTGATACCCTCATTTCTTTTGAGGGCGAACCTGGAGCAAAAACGGTGAAGTCCAGAATCCTGGTAATTGATGTGGAGTCCCCCTACAATGGGATCATAGGTCGTCCCACTCTGAACGCGATGGAAGCAATTGTATCTACCCCACATCTCCTTATCAAGTTCATTGATAAGGACAACGATGTATCATCCCTCCACGGCGATCAAGAGATGGCCAGGTATTGTTACAACCTGAGCCTAAATATGGTGAAGCTAGAGGCGTTTAACAAAAAGAGGAAGTTGAATGATGGAGGAACAGCGGCTGGATCTGTCAGTTTAATTGATCTGGACCCCAGAGCGGAATTGAAGATTGACCCTCTCAATCCCTCAAAGCACACACCGGATGGTGGTTCCAGGGACATCGTCTTAGGGGATTCCCTAGATAAGGTCACGCACATTAATGACAAGCTGGAGTTGGTCATGGAGCAACGCTTGGTGGCACTCCTTCAGGAGTTTAAAGACCTTTTTGCATGGACCGTTGTGGACATGCTGGCATGGACCCTGATTTCTGCTGCCATAAATTGGCTGTCTATCTAGAGACAAGACCGGTTGCCCAAAAGAAGAGGAGATTGGGACCGCAAAAAAAGAAAGCAGCGTGTGAGCAAACTGAAGAATTATTGAAGGCTGGTTTCATTAAAGAGGTCTGTTATTCATCTTGGCTCTCTAATATAGTAATGGTGCAGAAGGCCAATGGCAAATGGAGGATGTGCACGGATTATGTAGATCTCAACCGGTGTTGCCCGAAGGACCCTTATCCACTCCCAAATATCGATCGTATGGTTGATGATTCGTCTGGTTATCAATACCTTAGTTTTATAGATGCTTATTCGGGGTATAATCAAATTCCGATGTGGGAGGAGGATCAAGAAAAGACGGCTTTTGTCAATGACCGCGGTGTCTTTTGCTACACCGTCATGTCGTTTGGGTTGAAAAACGTTGGCGCTACCTACCAGCGCATGATCAATAAGGTGTTCAAAGGTATGCACACCAAGTTGGTGGAGGTATATATTGATGATATTATCGCTAAGACTCCCGCTGGAGGTGATCACGTTGAAGATTTACGCCAAGTGTTCACTCGGTTGCAAAAATACAACATGAGGTTGAACCCATTAAAGTGCACCTTTGCAGTCCTAGCTGGGAATTTTTTGGGTTTCATGTTAACCCAACGCGGCATTGAGGCCAATCCTGGTAAGTGTCAGGCGATACTGGATATGCAAAGCCCCAAGAGCTTGAGGGAGGTACAGTCGTTGAATGGAAAGGTGGCCACTCTGGCTCGGTTCATGCCCAAAATGGCGCATAGGTCCCTTCCTTTGTACAAGGCATTGAAGAAGCACAAGAAGTTTGAATTGGGAGAGGAGCAAGAGCAGGCGTTCCAGCAGCTCAAGGCAGTGCTATCAAGTCCACCAATATTGGTAAAGCCAGATCCTGGTGAAACCCTCATCCTGTACTTGGCGATTTCTGATGAAGCCTTGGGCGTAACATTGGTCAAAGAAACCTAAGAAGGACAGAGGCCAGTGTACTTGACTAGCAAGACATTCCAGGGGGCAGAGGGTAGATACCAGAAGATAGAAAAGGTTGCTCTTGCGGTTATATGAGCTTCACGATAGTTGAGACCGTATTTTCATGCACATCTAGTTTTGGTAAGAACGGATCTGCCACTCCGCTCTGTGCTTAGTAAATCGGACCTCGCTAGAAGGATGATCAAGTGGTCTATCAAACTCTCTGAGTTTGAAATTTCTTATGAACCACGAGGAGCCATCAAAGCATAAGTCTTGGCGGATTTTGTATTGGAAATGACGGGGACGGATCCTGCCACACCTCAAGCACATTGGACCGTTTATGTTGATGGGTCATCAAACAATAAGGGTTGTGGAGCTTGCGTTGTTATGGAGAGCGACTACGGTATGCATTTAGAGATTTCCCTCCGATTCAATTTCAAAACTTCAAACAATCAGGCTGAATATGAGGCATGTTTGGCCAGCCTCCGTGTAGCAATCGATATCGGTGCAACAGAAGTGACATTGTGCAGTGATTCACAGCTAGTGATATCACAGATTCAATGCGAGTATCAGGTCCGCGAGCCCCAACTTCAATTGTATTTGAATTGTGTGAACGAGCTGAAGGGGAGATTTGACGCGCTGGAGTTTAAGCATGTGCCAAGAGAAGATAATACCAGAGCGTACATCTTGTCGAGACTTGCAAGCACAAAACAGCCTGGTAGCACAACGACGGTGGTTCAAAGCACGCTGACATCGCCTAGCATTCCTATGTTCCCTTCTCTTAATTCTATAATGGTTAATTACCCCTACGAGGATTCTTGGGTTATCCCATATATTCGTTATCTGGCTGACGGACAGCTTCCCACTGATGAGAAAGAGAGAAGAAGAGTGAAAAGGGAATTGCCATATTTCACTATGGTTGATGGTGTTTTGTACAGAAGAGGATTCTCAGTGCCTTATCTCATCTGTTTGAAAGTGAATGAAATACAAGGTGTAATGGAGGAAGTACACGAGGGGCAATGTGGGCACCATGCCGGGGGAAGAAGTTTAATGAGAAAAGTCCTCAGGGTTGGGTATTGGTGGCCCACAATGAAGCAGGACTCAATTGAATTTCTGAAGAAATGTGATGCTTGTCAGAGATTTTCTAATCTTCATCACACACCGGCCCACTAACTCTCTTCATCCGCGGTGTCATGGCCTTTCTATCAATGGGGCCTCGATATCCTGGGTCCATTCCCCACGGCTCCAGGAGGCATTAAGTATCTGATCGTGGGAGTTGATTACTTCACTAAGTGGATTGAGGCAGAGCCGGTAGTGCATATCACATCAGCGCGGACACGACATTTTATATATGAAAATATCATAGCTCGATTTGGCGTTCCACGGCGGATTGTAACTGACAACGGCACCCAGTTCACAGATTTACTTGAAGGACTGGGGATAGTCCAAATCTTTCCATCTGTTGAGCATCCCCTGACAAACGGCCAAGCGGAAGTAGCTAATAGAGAGGTGCTAAAGGGGTTGAAGAAGCGTCTTGGTGAAGCCAAAGGAGGATGGATTGATCAGTTATGCCATGTCCTATGGGCGTACCGTACTACACCGCATTCTTCTACTAATGAATCCCCATGTTGGTTGACTTACGGGGTTGAAGCGATGATTCCGGTGGAGCTTCAGACCAGATCGGCTCGAGTGGAATACTTTTCAGCTGGGGACAATGACGCCAATTTGGCATCAGAGCTGGACGTCCTCCATGAGTTGAGGGAAGAAGCTTTTGTTAGAGACCAGGCGATAAAGGTGAAGGCAGCCCTCCGGTACAATAAGCGTGTGCAATATAGAGCTTTTAATACGGGAGATCTTGTTCTGCGGAAGGCGAGTGTGGGAAATAAGTTCGCTCATCAAGGAAAATTGGCGCCAACATGGGAAGGCCCTTACAGAGTTTCTGAGGTAACTGGAAAGGGGTCATACCGGCTTGAGGAGCTTGATGGAACACTAATCCGTAATAAGTGGAACAACCAAAATTTACGTATTTATTACAACTAGTTGGTAAGACGGCATGTACTCTTTTTCCTCACTTGAGTTTTTTCCCATTGGGTTTTCTCAAGAAGGTTTTAATGAGGCATGACCCCAACTACGCTCCCTTTGTAATATACATTCAATTTAATGAGAATATAGTTTATGAATCTATCGCTCTCACCTTTTCCTTTCTATGTTGTGATTTGTAGCCATAGGCCGTTGCGCATAAGGACCCCCAGGATGGATGATCTCAATCACATACTCTGTGAATTGATGATGTAACTCCTTGAGGGGTGAAATAGGTTGTAGGATTAAACTAAACCCTATTTGAAGGCCCAGATTGTAGGATTAAACCGAACTCTGGGTACGGTTAGTAGGATTAGACCGAACCCCGTCTGAAGGCTTAGACTGTAGGATTAAACTGAATTCCAAGTATGGTTAGTAGGATCGAACCGAACCCCATTTGAAGGCCCAGATTGTAGGATTTAACCGAACTCTGGGTACGGTTAGTAGGATTAAACCGAACCCCGTTTGAAGACTTGAGTTGTAGGACTAAACCGAACCTCAAGAAATGGGTTGTAGGATTTAACCTTTTTCAAGGTTGTACCGAACCCCACATGAAGGCTTGGATTGTAGGATTGAACCGAACTCTAAGTACAATCGCCGTCCTCACTTCTGAAGTAGTTCTCACAAGGCGAATGATTGCAAACACTGCGATATTGCATTGTAGAGGTCGAATGAAATTTTTCACCGACCAAGGAGTTAAAGGTAACACTTCACAACAGATATTTGCTTCCCGAAACACTTATACTTGGGGACAAAAACACGCGTGAATAATTCAACAAAATATTGCTTATCTGTTACGGTGTCCGTTATTTTCTCTGGGGTGCAGACTACGCTTTTGATGTTAACATGGTTAAACAAAGCGGTCTTGCGATTAATACAAAGGTAAAAGCATAGCATGTATGTCTAAGTTATTTGATAACTATACGCTTGTCACAAATGATAAAAGCAAGATGAAGGAAAATTTTATTTACTTGAAGAAAAATTATATACATGTGAGTTTATGGAAGCTGGAGCTGATCCCAGTACAAATCTATAAAATAAAAGTGCAAAAACTAAGGAGCAGGTGTTTGATTCTCTGCTATGGGCACATCCGTCCCCCCTCCTTGGCTCCTTCAACTCCGGTCTCCTGGCCAGATTGGACGTTCTTTTGAATAACATTTTCAGGGCCAGGAGTAACCGGTGGTGGTTCCATACTTTGGCCCTCCAGAAGAGGGGGCAGTTCATAAAGAGAATCCGGAGGATCCACGTGCGAGTCGTCACTCTTCACCATAACAAGTTTCCCTTCGTGGAACTCGTAGAATGGATCCAGCCCGTACAAGTTGAGTTTCACATCGGGATTGTAGTAGAAGACCTGACGAAGGGCCAGGCCGAAAGATTCAAAAGCTACTTTGTTGCATATTTCCAAAGCCTTAGCAGCCTTGGCCTTGGAAGCAGCCAACCTTTTCTAAAGCTTAGTAACTTCTTCTTCCAACGGCCTAGCACCCGCACTCCCCTTCTTCAGCTCTTTAATCTAAGCCTGCAACTCCTTCCTGAGGGCCTTCCACTCTCCTAAGCTTTTCCTGTGGCCGGCCTCCGCTGTGGCAAGATCCTCACTCAGCTTGGGGGATCTCTTTTTCTCAAGCTGGAGCTCTTCTTCCAGGAGGGGGATGGACTTGTTCTGTTGCTGAAGTTCAGAAACTTGCCGCTCCAAAGATTTATTGGTAAAGTCGAGTTGGCTTATTTCTTCGGTTTTCTTCTCTAGCTGTTCTTTAGCCTTTTTCAGCTCCGACTCAACCCCCTTGGTAGTTTCCGCTTGCTTGGCCGCCCAGGCCTCCTTTACAGCGATGTCAGCCTCAATTTTTTTAACTTGTTCCATATAATCTGCCTTATTGCTTAAGGAGTCCAGAAGGCCGGAGAGTTCATCCAGCTGCCAGCGACCGGCCTTACATGCGCCCCTAACTTCAGCAGCTTCGAGAGAGGGGCGGAAGCAATACCTTGCCTTAGGGAGTGTGGGAGGCATCAACCCCTGGAACCAGAGGTAGGGAGAAAGGAAGGATTCTTTCGGAGGATCACTAACCGGAGGAGGCCCGCTCTCTGACTCCGTCTCAGTGCCGGTGTGCGAAGGAGGGGCAGAGGAAGAAAGAGCTGGTTTCTTCCCTTTGTCTTTCTTCATGCCAGTCTCTTCCAGAGTCTTCTGACGCTTTCTTGGAGACTCACCCGCAGAGGATTTCTTTCTGTCAGCAGCTTAACTAGGACCCTCTTCTTTTTCTTTTCAGGGACGGGCTGCTCCTGGCTTTCTTCCTCAACTTGAGGTTGCTCCTCAGGATCCTATTCATCAAGGAGAGGTACATCGTCCCCCACAGCGGATGTCAAGGGCATGATGGGAGCTTCAGTCTTGAAGGAGTTCCTCTTGGTTTGGATGTCGTTTTCCTCAGAAGAGGAATCATCATCTGTCAGCATCGATTTTAGAGAAAGCATATCGGCGGAAGCTTTTTCGATTTGCTATGCAAAACAAGGAAAATCAAGTTAAAATACTGAAGGCAAAAACACAAAACACGAAATGAACAGGCAACGCGTGTAGCTAAAGAACGGATATTACGAAGGTATTTCTTCCTGACAGCGTCACTCCCAAGGAGATGTCTACAAGAGAACCCCTTAAGGGCTTTTGAGGCCGATTGCATGGCACTCAAAACTTCCAAAGAGTGAGGGGAAAGTTCGCCCTCTTCAGTATACTAAGCACGACTCAGCAACAGGAAATGCTCGTGCATCCAGCTAGTGGGGAATTTTGTGAATCCCTCCTTGTTGAGCCAGAAGACCAGCTTGTTTGCTTGCACTCGAATCCGCGTATAATAATGCTTGAAAGAGCGCCCATCGATCTTCGCGGATTCGGTGTAGGATTTGAAATTTACTATCCTTGAGTCACAACGGAGCGTTATGAACCCAAGGCCGCCCTTCTTGTTGGCACGGCGGACCACTTGGCAATAATAGAAAAGTTTTGCCACAGTGGCTGTGAAATTGAAGTGCTCCCAGAGAACCTCAAGAGCACGCACCAGGCCCTAGCCATTAGGGTGCAATTGTATGGGGGCGCAGTCAAGGAAGCGAAGGACGGCCATGTGAAACTCCGTCATTGGGAAACGAACTCCCAAGTGCTGGAAGATGAAGTCATACATGTATACCGACCTCTCGTCTGGGACTCGATGGCAGACTCGCTCCATAGGCCGGGGTACAAGGATGAGAAAACGGTCTTTGTATTTCTTTTTGGAGTAGACAGAGAGTCGAGCTTCAATAGGATTACCGTCCTCCCTTGCGTGGTGCGAAGCGATGTTCAGGAATTCTTCTTCGACCCAGCAGTACGGGGACTCCCTATTCAGCCTCTCCCAATTTAGCCGATGTGCAACAACGTTGACATACCCTTTCGCAGTTCGTAGAATCAATGTCTTTCCAGACCCAGGAATCTCCATCACGTCTGATGCGTGTTGAAACGCCTCTGTACTATGATAAAAGGCAACGTCGTCAGAGAGGTAGCCTTCAGCATTTGACCCGCTGTCAGAGCGGCTGGTAGCCCTCGAGTCAAAGGAACCCTCAGGGTGGCGCCGAACCACTGGCGCTCACGAGGAAGAAGTTTTAACCCTCCCTGAGCGACGAGGCCCAGCCACAGGGAGATTCACAGGAATCCTCCCACCACAGTGGCTAGAGAGGGCACGTGAACTCAAATTCCCCCTGTTCAAGGTACCAGCGCTGTTTGGCCTAGGGCGCATGGTTGAAGTTGAAGCAACCGAAAATAATATGAAGGTAAGAGATAAGGAGGTTACCTAAGGAAGGAATAATGGAAGGAAGAACTTTACGAAAGAAAAGAACAGCAACAGAGTCTTCAAAATTTCAGCAGAGGTTTACTAAGCTTGAAGGCGAAAGTAAGTTCCGAAACTTGCTAAGTTACCCTTTTATAGGTAACGAAGGAGCACAGTGATCAACCAAGAGTCATGTCGTATGCCCCAAAACGTAACCTTTTAGATTTAAACGACCCTGTCGTTTCATGGTCCAAGGCGCGAAATGGTGACGCTTCATGAAAAGTTTCAAACGAAATAGGCCCACAGAAGTCAAAGTCTAGACCCAATAAGCCCAACCGACGGTTATTTTTAAGACAATGATGGCTCACGTTTTAAAAGGGCATTAATTGTCCAATCATTTCAGACGCATTAAATGCATCCCAACAACTATTCGAATACCAAGAGTTACGATTTCCAAAAACTCTTGGGATTACCCTCGTTTCAAATTTTTGTCCAAATCCGCTGTAAGGGCGTCAAGAGGGCGGATACGTAACCTGTAGAACGGTTACACAAACAGAATGCCAGCACGTAGCTGACAAGAGTTTCAAATGATATCTTCGGAGTATCTTACCGGCATCCAGACCTCTTGAAGACTGTGTAGCTCGTATGAGCAACTTAAAAGTCCCTCATACAAGCTAGGGGACAAATGATCCGGTCTGGATACCGGCCCCTCAAGTTGTGACGTCAGCATGACTGTTCCAGAGGGGCAACCAGTATCACAGGGCAGTATCTTCACACCGGTTATCCGCTCTCATTGGATACTTTATCCGTTCTCACCTCATCAGATACTTTATCCGTCCTCATTTCCCCGTCACGTATAACCGTTTGCCTCAGTGTCATAATGAGATAAAAGGGGTTATAACTTATCAAGTGTGGATACTCTGCACAGCGGAATGTGCCAATATCACTTGCAGAAAGGAGTAGGTACAATCGCAGGCGTGATGTACAGAAAAGGTGATTATCCTTCATCCCTGTGTCAAGATCGTACACTGATAATTGACCTACCCCCTGTCACACTCTGAGTACTGAGCCACTTTGATTGACACTCTATACACGGTATCAGAACCTATGGGCCCACCTGCATCCAACGATTCATTTTCCACGTCCAACTATAAATAGCATATTCCAATACACATGCAAGGTTATGTTGTTCTAACTCTCATATTATTATTGCATTGCTTAAGTGTTCACAGAGTTTATATATACTCTTCTAACTCGAGCATCGGAGAATCCTCACAGGTGACACCACCTTTCGTCCACACCAACGTGAGACTCTGGTGTGAAGGGTCTCCAGGACAACGAGACTGGTTTCTCCCACTGAGAGGCCGGATTACAATACCGGATACCCACCGTACCGGTGTATAAACAACAAAATACATATACTTTTGTGGCTGGTCCCACACCGGATCGTAGATGTAACATCCTGAATTTTATAAAAATGAGTAATTAATTGAATCAGCAAGTTGATGATTATTGAGGATAATTTGTGAGAATATGTGAAATTGTTGTGGTAAGGCATGAACAAATGTATATAAGATGATGATGAGTTTGAATTCAACTTGAATGATAAGTTTGGATGTAAACTTATAAGTATGAATGTATGAACAGGTCACGTATGACTATTATGATGTGTATGAAATGTTGGATAAGTCCAAATTTGGCTTATAATTAAGATTTTCGAGTAAGAGTGCTTAGAATAAGTTGTATATGCCTCACCTGTTATATATATAATGTGTTGGAAGTGAGTATATTGGTATTGGATGGGATTTCATGTGTTTGACTGTGAGAACTTTTGTTTTCTGACTAAATACTGATGATCTCGCCCAAGTGAGAAGGGATCTCGCTCAGGCGAGGATCCCCTGCAGTGGTAGAATGGTCTCTGGACCAATTTCGCCCAGGCGGGTGAGGTATCCGCTCGAGCGAGCTAGAGAAGATTTGTCACTGGGCTTTTTTCGCCCAAGCGTGTGTGAGTGGCTCGAGCGAGTAGAGTGTGTTGTGATTAGGTGAGGTTCTGGACGAATCTCGCTCAAGCGGGAATGGCCACGCTTGAGCGAGCTAGGGGGAAATTGACACTGGACGTTTTTCGCTCAAGCGGGTGTGAGTGGATTGAGCGAAAGTGTGAAGTTGAATGCTGGGAAGGTGCCCACTTAGGTGAGTGATTTGTATGGTTGTGTCTTGACCGAGTGTATGATGAGTAAGAGGGATTCTGGACGAAATTCACTTGAGTGGGAACCTTAGAAAATAATTCTATGATGTAGTGAATTTCCGAGTGAAATTCCAAGTGGGCTATGCCAAGGCAGAACCCTCCGAGTGAGGGAGTGGATAAGATTCCGAGTGAGAGGTCTCCCTGGGTGATATTCCGAGCAGTGGAGTGTCGTGTGGAAATTCCCGAGTTCAGTGTAACTCATTCCGAGTGGAACCCCTCCGTGTGTGTAATTCCGAGTGAGGATGCCACCGAGTGGGAACACATGGTGTGTTGTCTGGAAGTATTCTGGAATAACTTCACTCGTGTGAAAATGAAAGGAAGTCGGTTTTGGAATGAGATACCGAGTGGAAAACCGAATGAGAAAAGACTCGGTCTGGAGTATTTTTCCGAGTGAGGACCGAACGAGTGATGAGTCGGTTTTAGAGAAACTACCGAGTGTAAGATTGATTGTGATTACTCAGAATTGGAATGCATTGCCGAGTGAAAGGCTGGTTAAGAGTTGACTCGGATTTTGAATGAAATTACCGAGTGAAAGATTGATTGAGAGTTGACTCGGATCTGGAACAATTTGCCGAGTGAAAGGCCAAGTGAGAGACGGGTCGGCTTTGATTGATCTTGCCGAGTAGAAAACCAAGTAAGTTGAGTCGGTGTTGAGATGAATGACCGAGTGATAGCCGATCAGGTGTTGAGTCAGTTTTGGGAATGAAGTGCTGAGTGAATAATGTTATATACATTCCGAGTGAATGAGGTTCGGATTCCGAGTGAATGTTATGTATAAATTCTGAGTGAATAAGATTTCATGTATTTTGAGTGGCTAAGTGTTAAGTAATTCTAAGTGGAATTTGATTAAGGAGTTTATTCCTGAGGAATGAATGGTTAAGGTATTCTCCGAGTGAGAAGAGGTATGAATTACCGAGTGAGCAGTCAAATAAGAGATGAGTCAGTTTTGGAAGTAATTAGCCAAGTGATAGACTATGTGAGTGTAAGTCGGCCCTGGTATGATTTGGTTGATTGAAAAATGGGTCGGTCTAGATTGTTATGCCAAGTGGGAACCGGGTGTGAGATGACTCGGATTCAAATAAATTTTACCGAGTGAGAAGCCGAATGATTGAGGGGTCGGTTTTGAAGAGTTCTGTCAACAGAAACCCAAGTGCTGGGAAGGATGACTTCTTGTCGGATTCGCCTAAGCGAATGGATACCTCGCTCAAGCGAGCGAGTGTGGAAATAGATACTGGAGTTATTTCGCCCGAGCAAACTGAGACGCTCAAGCGAGATGGGCTATCTCGCTCAAGCGAATGTGGGTTTCGCTTGAGCGAGTGACACCCTGATTGTTTTTTTCCCCTCTTTTCTCTCGGTTTGATTATGTTGACCCTTATTTTCTCGGTTCTGATGGCATTGGGCCCTCTTCCCCTTATTTTATTAGATACCAAGGAGACATATAGGGGTATTAATATAAATATAACATGACATGATGGATTATGGGGCTGCCATCTTAATTATGAAGTAACGGTGAGATTTTTTTAAGGGGAAGCAAATATTAAAACATAAAACTCTCACTTTCTTTCCACTTTCACGTCACTTCTTCCTCTCCTTTCCTCACTCTTCTTCTTCGTCTTCTTCCCTTCTCCATCTCCTCTTTTCGTCTCTCCAAAAACCAAAGCCGTGTGGAGCTTTCTTACCCTCTCCCATTTTTGTTTTCATGGAGGCTCAAAGGAGAAGCTCATGGTTGGATCCTCTTCCACTCTTCTCCTCTATTTTTGTGCGGATCTCTCTTTTCCTTGGGAGCTCATGGCCAACTCTTGGGTGAGATTGTATTCCGGGTGATAAAATGGAGCATTTGGAGCATTGGAATCGTTTCGGCTCTTCCCTCAAGGTAGGAGAGGAGTTAACATTCAAATTGCATGAGTAAATTTAATAGTGATTGTTGTATGTGATGGTTACTCATGCTTGCCTTGCCATGTATATGTATTGAATTAATTGAAATGTCAATTTGATAATTATTGAGAATTATTATGATACTCTTGTGATGGGTGCAAGTAATTGACTTGCATGTGTGCGAGGCAATTATGATTGTTATATATGTATATGTAATTTGAAATACCTTGTTGCCACATGTGTGGATTCATATTATGTTTGTTGCTATGCCTTTTGATACCCATGTGTGGATTACTATGAGTGATGTTTGTAGCCATCGAATGCCAATTATTTGAATGATGTGCCTTGAGGGGCCTTGTGAATATTTATATGCCATTGATGATAAAACTGAAATATACAATATACCCCTAATTGAGAGGGTGAGATATCCTTACGAGATTGTTGTTGAGCATATGCATTATTGCATCTTGCATTCATGGCATGACATAGCATTGATACTTTATGGTTGCGATCACAGTGATGAAAGATCCTGCGGGATTCTATGAAGGGAGTACCCCTTGCGAGGCGGGAAACCAACTTGATGATTATATGATATTGTAATGGTGGTTGCGATCACCTGATTATGGAATGTGAAAGGCCATGCGGGGACCATTGTATAATGATGAGCCAGTGGTTGCGATCACTTGGTATTTGATATGATAAAGGGCTTACGAGCACCTATGATGCCCATGGTTGCGATCATGAGGCGGGAGTACCCCTTGCGAGGCGGGAAACCTATGTGAATTGTTGAATGTGGTTACGATCACGAGAAAGCTCCTTGCGAGGCTGCTATAGGGAGTACCCCTTGCGAGGCGGGAAACCAATGATTATGAATGATTGATTATGGTGGTTGCGATCACCCGTGATATGAAACCGGATCCGTTGCATATGCATCAAACAGTTAACATATGCATTAGCTTTAAGACCATGGCATTTGAGATGGGATGACCACGAGTGTTGAGAAACCCCTTGCGAGGAGGTATTGAGTGAGACTTTAATGAATTAATGATGATAATGATTGTGAATGCCCTTGTTGATAAGTGGCAAAGTGACAGTGTTTGTGATTGTGTATATGTTGTGCTTATTTATGATATGAATTGCGATTCATGAGGCTTGTATGCCTATTGTGATAATGAGATAATGAATGAATGATAATTTGATGTTTTGATAGCAAAGCACACATGATGTTGGTATGCATATACACATTATCACAATATATATATTATTCGTTATTTTGAATGTATAACTCACTCTCCCATGTAGTCTCCTTTTTAGCATTGTGATGCAGGTAGCCATGGGATGAGTTTGGATTTAAAAATCAAGATTTGGTGAAGGTATATAGTGGTAGAGGAAGTGTCTTGGCCGGCATCATTTGTGAACTATTATGTAGTGAAATTATGAAATGAATAGATTGTATATGATGATATGGATGATTTAGTGATTGTGAATATGTATAAGATAATCCTTGAATTTGTGGATGGTGGATATATATATATATATATATATATATATATATATATATATATATATATATATATGTAGAATGTAAGAGATGATTTGATGTATATTAGAAAGATTAAAATTGAATGATGTTCATTCATGATTGAGATAGTCGGGAGAATATCCCCGGATGTATATGTATACGTATATGTATAATTATATCTTAGGCAATGCATGCGTCTATTGAATGTGCATGAATGCAATATAGTAATAGATTTATATTTGGTATCTTTGCATGCTTTGCCTAGCCTTTTCTCATATCGCCATATATAGGACTAGGCGTGTACCCGGTATACATATTCTTCCGTTGTAAACTCTATTATTTTTGTATACCATTATGGGCATTTAGTTATCGATCCAGTTATAGGTTATTTGATCTCACTCGTTGGTTTTCTGTGATTTGGGTCTCGATGTGATCATGACGGTGTCTTGGAAATGTTTTCAAACGTGAAAAATTTATTCGTATTTTTATTAATTATGACGATCACGTCAGGATTCGAGTACAGAAAATCAGGGGTGTTACAGTAGACCCCGGTCCAGACCAGTTCATAAACGTTATTCAAATTTGTATATAAATGTTAAACCCTAACTGAATTTGTATCTAAACAATTTTTGATTCCAGTTACAACATACAAATAATTGTCATACAAATTTTTAACTTCTTATACAAAATTACAAATAAAAAAATCCCAAAAACATAAAAAATTTATTTAAATAAAAAATAGTTAACATGGTCCACATTTTCAGTCCATACTCATGCACCCTAAATCTAAACCAATCAGCACCCTTTATCTTACAGTGCACCCTACAAGCTAAAGAATACACATGGTCCACCATCTAAACCAATCATCCACTTTTCAATTTTATTGTATACCTCATAGCCTCTTTCACACCCATGCACCACCACTCAAACCAATCATCCACCATCCATTCCTATAGGCTTTACAGTACACCACCCGCCTTAAGCCCCACCGGTGTTCCATCTTCCCCAACATTATGCACGACCTAGACCTGAACCACCTTCATGCCCTCCTTCATCCACCATCCAACCGCCTCTCACGACCACTGTCACCCTTCCCTCACCACCCAAACCCCTCCTTCATCTTCCATCCACCGTGCTCCACCATCCACCACCGAAACCCATAGTTCACCACTATGCAACCACACAACAACCTAGCAAAAATCACCAACGAGAGACAAAGAGGGAGAGAAGGTACCTATCGTGAAGCAACACACGCAACAAAAATCACAACACCACCAAGATCAAATTTATGCATATAGAAGGGTCTCTTTGGCTCACAAAAGTGAAAATAGAGAGAGGGCACAATCATAATACAGATCAAGCCTGTGTGGAAAACCAAATAGAGGTGAGCTTGAGGGAGGTATGATGGAGCCACTTTCAAACGCAGTTGAGAGACCATCAATGGAGATTGCAAACGGAGACGGAGAGAGGCCGAAGATAGGCAAACACACAAGCTTGCGGAACAGTTTTGGAAATCAAGATTTTACAAGTGGAACGGAAACCTAAAGGTACGACAAACACAAACGTAGTTTAACAAATATTATAATTTTATATTAGTTAAAAAGATAAAAAAAATAAAAATAAATTATTTAAAAATATCGTTAATATTTACTCATATTGATTATTAAATAATTTTTACAAATTTTAATTAAATAATTTTACTTTTAATCTCTTATATACGACTGTATATATTAAACAAATTCCTATTATTAAAATCAAGAGGATAAGTGGATAAGTGCTTCGAAATTTTGAACGATGTGGCTCGTTATTGATAAATAGAGTAATATTGTTAATTTTGGTTCAACAGTTCTAACGTGTCACTGATAAATGGTTTTTGAAGGTTACCACTTAAATGTTTTGGTCAACATTATTGATGGTTGTGTGTGAATTTAATCCAACATTAGGGGGTAAATTGTGCATTATTTATTACTCTCTTTTACTACACAACAATAATATAAAATACAATCAATTGAATTATTAAGATCAATTAAAAATATTTATTTTACTTGATATCTTTTCACTTTTTTAAAAAATACATTTGATATTAAATGATTGAAACAATAACTTAAACCTAAAGTTTTATAAAACTATATTTATAATAAATTAAGAATATAAAAAATTATCATTTATTATATGGAAAAATAATTATTTATATTCTGAAATAAAATGATTCAATTTTGTTTTGTATTTTATATTATAAAACTATGGTAGTGTGATCTCCTTTTATATATTACTAGTATATGAATTCGTGCTTTACACAGGTTTTAAATTTTTAAATAAAATAATAATATTAGTATTATATAAGTTGATTATTAAAATCAAAGTACTTCTAAAAATATTTATTTGAATTTTATTTATATAGCATCGGTATTAATATATGATATTGTAATTATTTTGATTTTCTTCTAATGTTAAATGATTTGATAATATTAGAATATATAATTATTATGATATTAAATCTATTTTGGTTATAATTATGTTAATTAATTTTAAATAATTTATCTTTGCTTATGATTATAATTAAATTAATTATTTTTTAATAATTTATGAATAATTTTGTAAATTTATATTTAAATATGATGATAATTACAATTTTTTAAATTCATATGAAGTTAATTTATATATTCGACTCAACGTATTTACACCTGATTTTAATTTTAATATAAATTAAATTATGCTTAAATATGTTTTTATCCCTTTAAGTAATCTTTTAGCTTTAGTCCCTATATTTTCTTTTCTTTTTACATCCTCTTATATTTAATATCTTGTTTTTAATACTTACTTTGAATTTGAATTTGTTACCCATATAAGTAATTAACATATTTAAATTCTCACATTCACTTGAGATTATCTAGCCGAAAAACTTTATAAAAATACAACTGAAGAGGCTTCTATGAAAATCTTAAGTCGTCTTTAGTTCGTAAGTTTTTTAAGAAAAATGGAAAACTATTCTTGAAAAAGAAAAAATAGAAAGAGATATTTGTTTACAAATATTTAAAGAAAACTTATAGAAAACTAAAAACTGGGTTTTCTATTTTTTTTAAAGAAAAACATAAAAGACTTTAAAGAAGTTTTCCAAGAAAACTGAAAAGTTGAAAAGTTTTTTAAAAAAATTTCTATCTATTTCAAGAAATAAAAATTTTAAAAAACAAACAAAAAACTTTTCCCAAAAAACTATGTAACTAAATGCAGCCTTAGTTTCTGATAAGTTATAAATAATTATTCTATCAAACACCCTAAGATAATATTCAATAGAACAAACTTGAAAAAGAAAAATCACTACAAGGCATACTTTATTACCCAAATTTAATAACCTCAAAACCCAATTTCTATTAATTTGTTATCTAAAATTTTTGTAGTCTCTCTTAACTTATTTTTAATTCCATCATAGTTATGATATCTGTGGGTGCTTGGGAGTTATCAAAATTTAAGTAACATATTTAATATACTTTTATTTTTGTATTATCCTAATTGTGTTCATATTTATAAAAACCTTTAAAATTGAAGTTAACAAAACCTTTTCTAATGCATATATAATATTAAATTGTTATCTTATGAAAGATTAGATAAAAGTAAACAAGTAAAAAACATATTAATTATATTTTTTTTCTTGAGTATAAAAACTTGAAATAACATATAAAAAAAGAGGAAATATTTATTAATAACATACAAAAACTTTGGAAATTTTTCGTAGTTACATTTTTAAAAATAACACAATGTTTTTGGCATGTAATTCATTAATTGTGAATTTTGTAAAACATAAACGGACCAGTTCTCTCTGTTTAAATTTTAATCACCGGATGATCAGCATCGTTAAAGTTTCAACTACATTCGCTAAAATTCAATTATTTTAGCTAAGCCTATATAAGTACGTGTACGAGCCTATGTCCAAGGAAATTCCAATTCTATTCCTTGTGCAGTATTTGTGATTACATATCGGGCTCTATTTTAATTTTTAAATTTATTGCACATCAATTAAGAAGTTACTCATTAATTTATAATTTGATTAAAATATTTACATTTATTTTTTATCATACTTAAATAGTTAAGATAATTTTAAATTATTTATTTACGATCTGGACTTAGTACCGATTTAGATGCTCTCCTTATGTAGACGGTTAACTGACACGAGGTATCTCCCAATAAGCAATGTATGATACTAAATTACCCACTTGTGTGTTTCCCATCTCAAACCCTATTGACCGGAGTCAAGTATGACCAGTGTCAGGAAGAGGTTAAGGGTATACCGGTCAAAAACCTGCAAGAAATGTTTGTGCATGTGTTAGCTTTATCTTGTACTTTACAAGATTTGCACTAACACATGCCTTGTGAGACGTTCCTACTATCTAAATATATAAATATCATGCATTTAAGGTATGTTCATCAACCACGCTTAAACTCTCATTAATTTATCTGATATTTCGTTATAGTATCTTTACATGTAGCATCCTATTTCGACCTTACAACACAAGATATTGATGAGTTGACTAGACGAAATCACAACAAGCTTATTTAATTTCAAGGGACTTGAAAAGATTATATTGAATTCCCACTGCACGAGTATAACACATGAAAAAATATACCAACTCTAGGGACTTTGTCTTTTATACTAAACATATCAATTTATATAATTATTAAATGTGAAATTTTATTTAAAAACATGGCAAAATTTTAAATCAACATGGCGACAATTTTAAATTATTTTTTTATCACTTCAATATATAGAGAGAGGAGATTTTAAACCGGTTATTTTCAAAGAAAAAATATTTTATTTATTTATTTTCTATACTAAACTTTTAAGATTGCATTAATCTTTATTTTTTTAACACATGAATATGTTTTAGGTCCCCAAAATATTTTAAAATTTACATTTAGCCATTTTTTTAAAAAAAAATGGTGATCCAATGAATGGTTATGTAACACCCTAAATTTACATTACTCCATTATTCCTTGGTTAGTTTTCTGAAGTGATATTTTTTTGGGTACATAACTGTTAAGTGATTATGTAAATCTAATTAAGGCAAATTAAATTAAATTAATCAGAAAAGAGTTACAAGTTCCTTTCCTGTCATCCAAAAAGAGCAAATACTCCTTTCTCCTACTTCTTGAATTGATGAATATGGATGAATCCATAAAATTTAATTTAACATTTTTAGAAAGTTATTAACCCGAGTATTTTGAGAGAGTTGCTATCATTAATAATTCACAACAATCATAATATAGAAGGTAAGACCTGGGAGTGAAATATTATACTTTAAACAATTTAATGGTCTCTGTTTGTCATTGTAATACAATTTTTTATATTTAATTTGAATTATTCTTATATATTATATTTATTTATTTAACCCTGCTTTTAGTTTTTTTTCCCACATACAATATAAATTTTCATTAATTTTAATGTTAAAAGTATATATTTAATTATTAATAATTCCACCATGATTGATTCATTTAAACATTTATAATATTGTTTTTTTAATTAGGCTACTTTTAAAAACAATAATTTCGTGATTAGTAGATATTTAACTTTTCATGCCTCAAATCTGTTATCCATGACCTGTCTAGTTTATGTCGGAAGAAAAGAGAAAAAGGAAAAATAAAAACAAGAGGAAAAAAAACAGATGCTTTAAGGTGAGTTTGCTAATTAGTCCAAACTTAGGCTTAATATTCTATAGTTGGTGGTTGGTCCATCACATTTGATTCATACTACAACGGGAATTATGGCACCAAACCAGGAATCTATGAATAAAAAAGATTCAATTACTTACCAAGGAAATTAACATTATTTTATTGTGTTCAAGATTTGATATTGTTTTATAGTAAGATCACTGGTCTTCCTCCAACGGAGAAAATACTGTTGAGTGGGGGAGATTTTTAATTCTACGGTTTAACAGAGTTTTGATTGTCTCGAACGATGTGAAGAATTAATATCAATCTTTAAATTTTTCACTTCGACTCAATTTTGTTTCCCCAACTACAAACCAAACACCTCATAATTTCATTAGTAAGTGTCCGTTTAGATTCAATTAGGAAAATAAAGTTATAAAAATAAGAAAGTTTAAAAGTTAATATTAATTATTCATACTGTTTGAAATAATTAAAACTTTATTTAATCGTAAGAGGTTTGACCAACTTCGGTGGAAAACCAAACATTCCGTTTTCTACTCCTTAAGCTCTATGTTTACGAATGTGATTTCAAGTAGGAAGATCCGCACACAAATGACACCCATTGAATAGAACTACAAGTACAAATAAAAGTCCTTTTTGATAATTCCATAATGATTTTGTTTGGTTGATGAATGAGTGGAGTAATTAAATTAAAAATAAAATTTAATATCAAACAGTTGTAAAATCTAGATAAATTATCTTATTTATCGTGGTGTTTATGAATAATGAAAAAAATTATAACTGTGATTGATAATAAATACTTATTGTTTTCATCTTTATAATTACTGATCTCCACATGTAACCACAATGTTCTTGCCATATTTTGTTGTTACTGGTTTCACACTTTGCTATCACCATTAACTACTACTACAGCCATGAGTCCATTACAATCAACTTGATTTTATTCATAAATGTATGTCATTAGTTTGACATGTTAAAATATAATAAAAAAACAACTTAAAACAAAATGAATAGATATCATTGAAGACGAGCAAACCAAATGTTACAACTGATAGTTGATCTTGCTGTTTTTAATGATATCTATTCATTTTGTTCTAATAGAAAGAAGTAAACAATTCAACTTATCCCAAGAAAGAAAGACTCTTTTAAACTTCAGAGAATGTTCCAGCATAATGAAGTAAACCATTAGTTATCTAAAATAAGTTGCTTTATTTAGGAATCAATCATCCAATACAATAAGAGCATAAAAATATGAATCGTATCTGGGACGAGAGAAACAGCGTAGCAACAAAGGAGTGTTAAAAATAAACATTTACTAATTAAAGGTATATTTGGTAAAATATTTAATGTTTTATTGGTATCATAAAATGTAAAATGGAACTTTTTTTTTTCTTTAAAGTTACATTTAATATGAAATAGAGAAAAGTGATGGAAATAGGGAAGGTTTAATTCTCTCTAACCTCAATCTTATAAAATTACCGGTAATTTTGGGTGTGAATTTAAAAGAGACATGTTCGAAATTATGTAACTTAAATTTATCTCCGTAAATCCCCATCAAGTTTGAAAAAATTCACAAATATGGAGTCGCTACCAAAATTTGTTTTATTTTTAAAAGGGTAGAATATTAAAAAAACCTTTAAAATTTTGAATTCAGGAGTTGGTTATGAATAGAAAAATGTATTAGCACCTTATTTGTCTGTTCCTAAAACCTCTAATTAAATCATCCAGTTTTAACGATAACTTTAAAATTAACCCAAAAAATAACAATAAAAGAAAAAAGATTCATTTAAAGAAAAAGTGGGGAGAATTGATTTTGCTTATACGTATTCTTAGGTACACGAAGGTTACATAATTCTTTTATTGGGATGTGGAAAATAATTTCTTATTTTTTTTGAGAAATGATTAAAAATATTTTGGATTTTCTTTTAATGGTAAACAAGGGAATTCATGTCAAAATATTTTTATTGTAATGTTTATTAAGTAAAAATATTTTTACTTTTTATATATTTTTAGAAAATTAATATCGAAGAAAAATACAGGATGGAGTAATTATGAGTTTCATCATACGACATCACTATAAAATTATTACATTGTTTATTAAATAAAAATATTTTCATGTTTTATATATTTTTTAAAAATTTAGTACTGAAGAAAAATACGAGATAGAATTATATATACGCTTACTTTCCTTCATTTATAGCATTGGTGCTGATAAAGTTCATCATACGACACCGCTATAAATTATTACATTGTTTATCAAATAAAAATATTTTTTTTGTTTTTAAAATATATTAAAAAGATTTAATGTCAAAGAAAAGTATGAGATAGAATAATCTATACGTTTACTTTCTTTCATAATTTTATAACATTGGTGCAAATAAAGTTCATTATAAGACACTATTATAAAATTACTACATTGTTTATTAAATGAAAATATTTATTGTTTTTAAAATATATTTAAAAAACAAACACTATTTCTCACGTTTGTGTCACTACACTTGAGATATGGTGCTTTTTCTTCCCTTTTTCATATTTATTCCTTTTCCTTTCCATGGAAAAGGGAAGAAATAGGAGCAGAAATTTGCTTAGAAGGATCACTTCATTTTATGATATTTTGTCATATGGCAATGACATGGTTTATATATACAACTTCAATACGTTTGAAAAAATAAAATTGTAGCTTCTGTCTGTAACTGCTCCATTTTTGTGACACCAAGGAAGATAACATCATCTATGTTCCATTGCTTGACCCTGCAAAATATATAAAATCTCATATGAAGCAATGAACCTAAACTTCATAATCAGTTTGCCTCTTTTTCTACCAACAAGATACTGGGAGGGGAGCAAACAAATGTGTAAATCATCAGAGTAATCATACATCCAAAACTAGGTACACCGTTTACATGAGGATATAATATAAAACTCAATAGTAGCATGATCTAAAACATACCTGTCTTCTCCTTCGATTCTGTATGATGTACCAGGAACGTGCGATTGCATAGCATGGCAAAAGAATACCAGCAAATTGAAGAAGTGACATCTCAACCTGCCATCAACAATGCCAATTTTGCATTTAGTAAGTAGATGATATGAGACAAAGACTAAGATCATACTAGTCCAGGGTCAGCATAATAGGTTTCCTAACTTGAATCTCAATTTGCTATTTTACCCAACACAACAAGCTGATACAGAAGTACATAACAATATTAGGTGCCTGCTAACCTGCTACCTTATTTTCATAGCCAGGTTTGTACATAGAAGCCACCCAGAAAATACTAGATATACAACCTTTTGGGTATCAAGTAACATGAATCAAACATTAAACCATTGAATTTGATAAATGATACTTGGTTGAAAATGCATTTGGTTCTTCAAATTCAGTTATCAAATGTACATTTCATTTTACCCTTCAACCTTAATGAAAAAAATTATAACCGAACCAGGTGATTGTGCAGTTTTTTTGCACAAACATACCCTTTTCTCACACTTCTTCCACCAGCAAGATGGTATAAAGGAATCTCAACAAATAGAAACTTGGACTAATCATTTCATGATGCTTACTAGTTCCCTAATGTGTTTTATCTGAGCACGCACTCATAATTGGCCTTAAACCTCATTTGGATTAACAGACCCTAAAGCTCATTTGAGTAACAGAATATATCCAAAAACTTATGCATATTACATTACAGTGGTAACTAGATTAGAGATAGAATGATAAAATGCAATCTTCATAGCAGAAAACTATTTCGGCTTCAATACCAATGTGACTGAGGTATAGAATCAGAGGTAAATAAAGTACAGTGGAAGTTCTCTCTCACTGATTTCCCGGGGTCTCAGAGGCCTAGTGCTTTCCCCCCTCACTTTTCTCAGCTCCAAAAGGTTATCCATACTCTTCTCCTAATTCTCTTATAACTACCATCTTGTACACAATATCTACAATTACAGTTATTCAATTAATAATATTAGCGACAGGTTCTATTACTATTAATATACCTAAGGTTCCAATCCTTGGCTTCCATTCCCATTCTTCCTACACAGACCCTTCTAATCAGAGGTAGCAAACACACATGAATGTGCCATGAAAAGAAGTGGTTAGAACATGCCACTTACATTAAAGAGTACTGATGCATCTTGCCCAGTTGTGGAATTCTTTGTGACCATCAAAGCTTGGCGCACAAGCAAAATTATCAGCAACTGTATAATACATTGTCATCAACCACATCAGCTCACAGAAAGGATGAAACAAGACATGATTTAACATTACACATGTTTACTTACAGTGAAAGTGACAGAGCGAAGGCAAGCAACACTACTGGTTTGTGTCATAGCATAATCTTCATACTCAGTTTGAAGCAACGGGTGCTCTGACGAAGCTAAAGCCACATGGAGGTCAGTATTATGACCCCATTCTTGCCTGTACATGGGGGAGATAAAATCAAACTGAAGGAAGAATTGATAATAGAAAGTGAGACAAGGCAGAAAACCTAGTGACAGGGATGATCTAAAGTTACTTGTTGAAACATCTAAAATGAACAACTAATACTTTTGTTACTAAGACCACTTTCTATGATGAACTTGCCAAGCCTTGTCAATGGACAATATCTAACGAGGAAACCAACTTGTTCACTCATTACCTCTTCAGATTCAAAGCTGCATATTGAGGCCCTACGGTCTTTAGAGAAGGCAGGATATCTAAATACTTCAAGTGTTGAGGTGTATGAGTTGATTTAAACTTTGTAAGAAGTTTGATTTATTTTAACTCCTAAATTCAGTTTATTTTCTTCTCCCTATGCTATAAATAAGTGCTTGTGAGAAATTTATCTAAACTAGCCCTTAGTATATTTGGTGGTATGTAATTTTTGGCACTAACATTTAAAAATGACTCAAAGGGAAGAAATTCCAGACAGAATAAAAATGAGGCAAAAATCTCTCACACAGCTTCTTTTCAATTCATCAGTCCAATTTATTCCAGCACCAGATCATTTATTGGTATGAAATTTCTTTACCATACTTAATAAATGTTCTATATTTCATTCGAGATAATTTTCATAGGTATATTTGAGACACAAGAATGAAGAAAAAGGTACCAAGGTATACTATAGAGCCAACTACTAGACTTGCATAGAAAATTTCAGCACGCACAACTCATGGGTATTAAGCAAATGTTTTCAGAAGATGGAAATCAATAATAAGCCATATTTAAATGAGTTATTCCAATCTCCAATACATGCTCAGAATCACCTTGTATCAATTGCCATAAGACCATTGCTTCTAACTGGTGGAAGAGAATAATTTGGAGCAAAAACCTAAGGAGGGAAAAAGATAGAGAAGAGAACTCATAAATCATAATTTCTAATTATAGATTTAATACATGGATGCGTTGAAAATAGCCTCAACCTGATTACAGATTTCACATATTATATTCCCTTTCTTATTGCACCATCTCTGGATACACTTCCTATGAGCAAACTGCATGCCAAGAAATTGTGAGCTAACAAGTTCTACCATAACAAATCATTCGCAAAACTTCACAAAATTTCCAACCCAGTAAAATTCAAACCTCTTTCTCCTTCTCATCGAACATGCTCACAGGACAAGTAAAATCAAAAGGAACACAAGGAGGTGGTGGATTACCACAGAGTAGCAAACATACAAGGTAATGAGTAACAAAAAGAACAAAATTTGAGTGCATTTATTTGCATGCTTTTAGTGCAATTCTCCTCCGGTCAAAATTAGAATTTCACTACCATTAATGCAGACCTTCAATTTGCAAAAACAAACCCAGAAACACCTGGGAACTACTCATAAGTTTAGTCCTAAAAAACGCATTTATCAGTGAGGCCCCAGTGCCTAGTCAAATGCAACAGCAGGTATTTCACAACACATACTAGCAAGCTACGAACTAAGTCATTCTAAATTTAAAGAAACATGACAACTACAACAACATCCTGGTATTGTCAAGTTACATTTTTTTTTTTGCTTTCCAAAATGTAGTAAATAAAAGAGCAAGTTTAATTAAGAGAAACCCAAAAAGGAAAGACCTTGAGAGTGCCATTACAAGAACAAGGGGCCTCCATGGCTTGGACGTGGTCATCTTCCTGGCATATTCTGCACTCAACAAAAACAACATCATCCTTGGTTGGACAAGAAGAGGGTTCAAAAACAGGTGTTGGGCCATCATCACAGTGTGTTCCATCCACTGAAGCAAAACAGGTAGTGGATGCTATAATTCGGTCAATGCAAACAATGAAGTCGTCCACCATTGTTTTTCTACTGTGGAGTACTGTGTAGCGTGTGTGTTTTGTTGGGAGAATGAGAGAGAAAGGAAGAGGACAAGAGAGAAAGAGTGGGAATGGGAAAGTTGGAGGCGTGGGTTCCAAAAAGGTAACACCACTACTACCACTAAACTCCACTCACCGGTACGTCGACGGAATTTACGAAAATAAACTGTTTCTCTTTCTTAGTTTTTGACACAAATACCCTAACTTATTAAAACTCATCCGCTATTTAAAAATTAAAATAATATAAATATTAATAATAAAATAATTTTTACTTTCGTTTATATTTTTATTTTTTAAAACTAAAAAAAATAGAGTTAGGTTTCTCACTCTATTTTCATTGTTCTCTTTGATTTATTACCAAACATAAGTATTTATAGATTTTTTTTAGTTTTTAACTAATTTAACATATATTTTTTAAAATTTTTCTAATGGTTGGTCTGTCAATCCATCATTTATCCCTAAAAAACATACTTTTTTTCAACTTTGACAAGCCACCCTGTAGTTAGACAAGATATGCACCCTTTTTGACTTGGCGAGGTGGGTCAACTCAGTCTCTTTTTGGTGGGCTTTGACGGGGTAGACAACTTGTTTTTCCATCCCCAATGCTTTATGTCATTGCCAGCCTTGCGACAACCTCAATTATACAAGATATAGCTAATGAAATATTTTTATATAAATATTTAACACACTTTCATCCTATACAATGAGCGTGTACATGTATAAAACTTTTTTCTTAAAGATATGAAAGTGAAGCGAAGCAACTATAAATAAATTGATTTGAAGTCAAACTTGAAGTATATTTGCATTACCTGTGTAACATAACATCTGATGTTCCATAGGGAACCTTCACACCTTTCTACAATCACAGGGGGTATGAGGTTTTATACCACTAATCGATTAATTGTTGCGACTCTCGTGTCTTTTAAGAGGTGGTCTTAGGTTTCTGATACATCCTCGAGAGTATAGGTCCTCCATGTTTCTATCGAGCCACTCTGATGAGATGTCCATCTCGGTTTAACCTCGTCTCTTTATAGAGAAGTCCTCTGACCTTCTATGTAGTATCTAAAATCTATTACCATTTGTTATCAAGAGATGTCGAAAAGGGTGCATCAATGTAAAGGGTGAGAAAACATGAATTGTAAATCATAAGGCAAGGAACATAAGATATATTAGATAGAGGTTTCATATTTTATTTATTCTTTAACATACTTATAGATACCTATGGTCAATCATGTAGTGCCATAAATGTAACTCATCATTATAGTCATGCTATCAATCACAAAACAAGTAAAGTCGTATAGGTAATGTTCTAGTCATAACCACACCCCAAAGCTCAATCACACGAGGAATGCACACTAATCATAAATAAAATGATGAAATACATGAGTCATTCATTTCATCATAATTAGTCATCCATGATGCATAAGGGTCCAATAACAACATCTTCAAATTAGAAGTGGCCGGAGATTGCCAATCCTTACTAGGGTAATCACAAACTCACAGTCCTCACAAAACAATTGAATTCAGGTTTTTTCTGAAAACATGTTCTAGATTGGTTTTTCGGTCCTTGTAACGATTGCTTGAGTTGAAAGACATTGGGTTAGCCACAGTCTTACTTAACGTCGGGTGCAACTCAATGCCATTGAATGGACCACCCCAATTGTGTTCCAAAGACGTAACCAAGAGGTCAAACACCGTTGTTCCTCAATGTACCCTCACCGCGGCTTCCTTAACAATAATACATGCATGCAACACCAATACATATACACCCATACTTATTTCCTCATATCGGGCACAAAATTTTTATCAAGAGCAACCATTCATCATCGTATACTATCAAATACAACATTGAGGATCGTACCCAAATCAATCAAACTTTCAACATTCCATAACATCTCCTCATGGACCATACATGTTTCAATCAATTATGTTACTTATAAGGTTAAGTTTATTTATAATTATAACTCTTACATGTTAAATATGTATTTATGAAAGTAATCTTTATAGTTATGATATGTGAAAATATTTGAAGAGGATCATGGCATTACAATATATATATATATAGTGTGAATTATGAGAAATGTTTTTTTTATGTGAGAGTGAGAGGAGCAAATCTGGATCGTATAACCATATAATGCATGATTGAGATTAAAAGTTTTTCAAAGTCACATGATCACTTAAAAGGTCACGTGACTTTTTAAAAAACTCACACGATTAATCTCAACCATCTATTGTATAGTTATAAAACTCAGATTCGCTTCTTTCACTCTCATATAAGAGAGCCTTTTTGATATGATACATCTTTATGTATATATAGGGGATATATCTCTTATGTGAAAAGGAGATGAACGAATCTAGGTCCTATAACCATAAAATGGATGGTTAAGAATAAAAGTTTTTCAAAGTCACATGATTAATCTCAACCATCTATTGTATGCTTGTATGACAGATTTTCTCCTCTTACTCTCGCATAAGAGAGTTTTTTCTCATATAATACATCAGGTCTCTTTCTATATATATACATTAATTAGTAGAGTACACTCATGCAACACACGAAATGTAAAGTATATTATTTTGTAATAGTTAATTTTTTAAATATTTATTTTAGCAAAGAGAATAAAAAAGTTTAGTAAAATAATTTGTATTAACTATTGTTTTTTAATTAGAAATTAGTTGTTAATTAAGAGACATTATAATAAGTAAATAACTTAGATACTAATATTGTAAGAATGTCTAGAAGTAGCTAATATAAATATTTTAAAATTTAATCTAAATGTTTATAAGGAAGGTGTAAATGAATGTCTTGATAGTTCTAAAAACCTAGATGATACAATGTGAATAAATATGAAACATTAGAAACACTGTATAATTGTTTGTTAGATAAAGTCCTAAGAAATCCATACTATTTTCTTATTTTTAAATGTATAATTATTTTAAAAATTAAATATAATATACAAATAGTACTAAAAAGTAAACATAATATGCAATAGTATTAAAATACTAAATATAACATATTATAAAACTTTATAATAATTGACAAATATAAGGTAATTAATTTTCAAATTTATAATGTATAAAAATATATAATAATGAATTCATATATTATTTTGGATTCATTTATTAATTCATATATTATTTAAAAAAAGTTAATTATGAAGAAAGTGAAATATAATATTCATTCTTATTTCCCTGTAATATTTAAACTTATTCTTTAATTAATCACGTAATGATTCCTCTCTTCCTCTCTCTCTCTCTCTCTCTCTCTCTCTCTCTCTCTCTATATATATATATATATATATATATATATAACTTTATATAAATGAAAAAATTGAGTATTTGCATACACTATTTTAGGCTTCTGCAACTTCGTGTAAGTGGCTTCTTTGACATCATTTGATTCGCCCAGCATGATTTTGCACCATCTTTGATCCTTGAATTATCTGTAGGATCTGACTCCAAAACCTTTTCCAGTTCTTTTACATAAATGAACATTCAGTTGGTATGAGAAAATGATTTCATGAGTAGAGAAGTAAATATATACTTTCTTGGTAATTCAAATCTAAATATTTAATAACTTATTCTAAAGTCACATTTGATGTTACATTAAGAATTAACATCTTTAATCCTTTCTTGCTTCCTCACTAACCAAAAAGCTTTTCCCTGATCGCATAAAATAGATTGTAGATCCATTTTCTTCACAAAGGGGATTAGATAAATCATGTTTTATTTTTTATTTATATATATATATATATATATATATATAGAGAGAGAGAGAGAGAGAGAGAGAGAGAGAAAGAGAGAACTGTGGCACCATATATTTTAAGCATCACATTGCTAGACAATATTATTACACAAAACATTGAAATGACAAATAGGCAGATGTAATTTCAAGTAAAAATAAACATTTTTAAAGAAATTGACATACTAATTAACAAATTTGGGCCACAGTCTTATCACAAATCACATAAAGTAGATAAAGGAGTGAATTTCACCGAAGTAGGTAAGTAGAGATGCAGGCAAAAGATCATGGAACAGAAAGAGTGTTTGCAGGAATTACAGAAAGATTTGATTAAAATTAAGAGGAATTATTGAAAGTGAGGATGACTGTGATGAATATGTTTGTGTGGTATGGATATTAGTTTAATTGAGATATTAATATATCATTTAAAGAATATATATTTCAATTCTAATGATTGTAATAATCTCATTTGTCTTGTTGATGAGAGAGCATGGACTCAATCCTCATTAGCATTATGTTTTTGCAATTTTTATTTAAAAATGATATAAGATTGGTTTCTATAATTAGAAATGTAAGGATGATGAATCTTGGAAGGAAATGAAAATGTTGAAGAAGTAACACTCTTAAAGCTTGCCTTAAAATGGGGATAAAATTGTATGTATTATAGATGGATATATAATAAATAATTAAATATCTATTTAGATAGTAAAAGGTAGTTACAATTAAAGGCAATTCATCTTAGGATATAAAACTTGATGTTGGTATCTTGTTTATACACATCTTCTTTTTATTTCTTGAGTATATAGTGAGTTACATAGTAATTATTTTTTTTATTACAATAACTAAAGTTTATAAATGAGATTAATGATTCATGATCAACATTTTAAGACTTGATATCATATTTAGTATTTTATATTGTGTTGTATTTACTACAGTTAATCTAATGGTAGGAGTTTTGGTTAAGCACTTAAAGGTTATAGGTTTAAATCTTTTGTTTTTGTTTTCTTGATTTTTTATCATATAGTTTCTATAAATAGAAACTTATACATTTAATATGATGAAAATTATTACATGAGAGAATAACACATATCATACTTGTCTTTAATAGCAGACTTAATTGTATGTATTATAAATATATAGATACAACTATATCCGTGCATGCATACATACATACATACATAAATTTAAAACTCTTACCGGTGTAATCAAAAGCAAGGTAAATAACTATTTCCAGTAGTGAATAGTAATTTCTTGTATTATCTTTCACAAACAACATAAGTTTGAAAAATTAAGGTAGTTTGTAAATTCAACAAGAAATGGTAAAATATTTTTAAATTGAAAACCTTTTTACAAAAGGTGATTTATGATGTCCAGAATCCAATGGATGTTTTTTCAAAATTCTTATAAAGGTGGAAAATGGTGTAAAAATTCGTCTACTCAATGCTATCACACAGTAGGTATACTTTGTACACTAATTTTTAGAAAATCATGAAAAATTCATTTATTGTCAAAAAATAGAAAAACTTGGACCTAAAGATCTCTGACATTTTTAAATTTAATGCCATGTTATGGTTTGGTTGTCAAAACAATTTTATGTCACTTCAAAACATCACTTCAATCTATGGTACCAAATTTCAGCATAAATAGTAACATCGAAACCTAGTGTCTCATTAAAACATTTTTTTAATTTACACCACTTAACGTTTATGATTTATTGTAAGGGGCATACTTTTGGTATGAATATCAGGCATGTAGGTTTTATCTCTTAAGCCAATATAGTGGGGATCTATGGGTCTTAATGTCCCCCCGTACAACACACTAGTATCTTACATTGTAGGGTGAAATAGAGCGTCATCTACAAAGACATGCTAACGCTTAAGTTAGTTTGATATCAATATCGGAGTTCAAGCAGTAGGGTTGATTGAACGTACCTTAATTATAGTAAATGAGTAGTATTTACAGAAGTCAAGTGTTAGTTGAACGCCTTGGCAACTGTGTTAGTACTTTTCCATAAAGTTTGGGGAAAAGCTGTCACAGGCTTATACATTTCGAACATGGTTGCAGATGTTGATATGCCTATAGTATGTTCCTTGACCTCTATCCAATACCAAACATTGTTGATACTGATTTCGGCAGGTGCTCTATGGGAACGATACTGTGTGGGTCATATTAATCAATCATAACTTTTGTGGTGCATGTGTGGGCTTGGTCCATACCGAATGTATGCTTTTTGATACCGATGTGGACATTTGGATACTAAGGCCAGTATCAAGATCCAAGGTAAAGAATGAAATTTTTGAATGCATAGAACATGCTACATATTTTTAGGTTCCAAAATTTGCCATAAGAAGCCTTTTATTGCAAAACATTTTATCATGCAGTTTAGGACAATGTTTCTTTAACTTTACTCTAAACAAATTGTACTATATGGAAGCTTACGAAGAAATATAGAAATAAAGATTCAAAATCCACGAGCCAAGGGAAGTGGTGTGGCTGTGACCTATGTGGAAGGAAGGTGAGTCAATTTTGGTCAAAATTTGCATGGTATAAGATGCCATTTCTCATCCATGAAAAGGTGGTGGTTAGAGTTTGTAAAGGGCATGATGCATGGATAGTAACTTGGCATATCATGTGTAAGGAGAAATGATGATGTAGAGGAGAAAAAGAGAGAGAGAGAGAGAGAGAGAGAGAGAGAGAGAGAGAGAGAGAGAGAGAGAGAGAGAGAGAGAGAGATGTGAGATGTGAGATGTGAGATTAAAGGGGGGGGAGAGGTTGCCAAGTGCCATCCATTGATTATATGGAAGGGAGATTAAATCTTGCCATTCAAGTGGCATGCTTTATTTGGTTGCAACATAAGTATGATCTTGGTCATTTATTTAAAATTTAATCCAAGTGTACTAAGTAAGTTTTAACCATGTGAAAAAAGAGAGAAATTAAATGGCATGTGGTCAATGAATGAAGGAGACAAGAAATGTGTGTGTAAGGGATGTGATGTCATGAACAGTGAAGTTTTTGAAATTTATAATGAGAAATGAGAGGTGCAGAATTACGGGTTTAATGAATGAGAGAGATGAGATAATTAAGCTACTTAGTGTGTGATATTAGGAAAAAAATACAATGTTTAATAAAGGGATAAGATTAAAGGTCTTCATTTAAGGGTTAGAGTTTTTCACTACTTAGGATGTTGAAGGAATTATTAAGATTCCAAAAAGATATTTTTTAATTAAAGGCTTATTATGTTACTAAGTTAACCTTCCTCATCATGACCTACTATGTCACATATATGTAATTTCTAATCAGGGAATAAAAAACTCTTAAGCAACACACATATATGCACATAATGAACATCTCAAGCACGTTCTATGGGGTAAAATACATGTAGAACATGTTTTACATATTTTGAGATATAAAAGTGCTCTTACACTTGTAACCTTATCTATCTCGAGGTTGACGAAAAGTCAAGTGTTACAACCCTAGCTCAAATTATAATGTTATTTAAATCATTCATTATATAATAAACTATTTTTATAACTTTGTTTGTTTTTATTTAATATAATATTACTTACATTCTTAAATATAAGTAAAAAGTAACTACTTCACACACTTAAAAATAATTAACATCATTTAATGTCCTTAATTTCATCCATAAATTTTTATTGTAAAGTACTTCATCGAAACTTGTTAAGGGGTTAAGTCTCTCTATTGATAACTAAAGTATGTATTAAATAAATGTATTTTATAAATACTTTTGTATTCGATAAAGTATAATTAGTTAGATTTAATTATATTTTATGATAATTTTTTGTTGTTGCTTATATTCAAAGATGAAGGTGCTAATATATTACTTTTTTAAGTCTAGGATATGAGATGAAATGAAGTTATTAATTTAATAAAAAAATAAAGTTATTAATTATTATCTCTACATTTATTATTATTCTTATTAGGATTCCATTCATTATTTACGAGAGTTTTTTTATATCATAAATGATTAAATGGCTAGAATCCTCATGGTAAGAAATTTAGATAGTTTTTTCAAACATTAATTTTCATTGCAAACTTAAAAATGAGACCAAATGAGCAAAATAATCATGAGTAAATGAACCAATCACCTAATAAAAGAATTGTCATTCTCACTCTCTAAAACTTATATTCCCATTGTTTTTTTTCTTTGATGGAAAAGTTCAAAATACCCCTAAAAAGACTAAATCCTTATAAAAAAAATATACGCGAGAGATAAACATAAAATTCATAATCAATCATCAGACCCAGATGCCAAAATTCATATCATATATATGAGCTTATTTCGAGATACCAAAATTTATAATAGATGAAGTTCTTTTTTAAATATCAATATCCATATCAACGAGGTTTTTTTTTCTTACACTAAAATATGTAACACTTACGGTTCTTTCAAACTATTGAAATCCTTAACATTTTTGTTTAAGGATCACCAACACCAGCAATCATCAAATAAAAATAAGACTCATGTTTTGTGTTTGAGAAGATGCTTGTTGAAAAGGAATGTTAGACTGTTCATATTCATAAAACGTTCATGTTTACATTTTTTATTTTTAATTTTAATTATAAAAATGTTATTATATTTTCTGTTTTAAAAAAATTTACATAGAAAAAAAAGTGAAAATGGAAAAATAAAACAAGAAATAAAAAAAGTCATTTTTAATGTTTCTTATATAAAATTTTGAATATAGGAAATGTAATAACAATTTTATAATTTAAAAAACAAAATAGGTTTTCGTAATCCAAACCAGTGCTAATAAATCATGTATTTTATGTTCCAACAAAATTAAGATGATTTTTTAGTTTATAATGTTTTTAATAAAGTAACCACAGTTTTAAAATAAATATTTCTAAGAAATTAAGAATTATCCATTTTCATCCATCAAAACAAGAGAAGGTGTAATCCGTAATTTTCTTAAAACCTGTAAGTGTTCGTTTGGTTTTCAGTTGGGGAAATGGAGAAATTTAAGGGTTGATGTTGACACGCTGTTTGAAACAATCAAAACTCCGTTTGATCGTAGGATGTATTTTTAGGGTTGGTCAAACCAAACGGATCCCTAGAGCATTATACAACATAAACTTAAACCTATAAATGATAATAAGTATAATAATTTATGACATGTTTCATTCTCAGTTAAGATTTCATAGCATTAGCCATAATAAAACGATGGAACAGAGTTTAATGTTAACCTTAATTAGATGGTCGTAAGTAAGGTGAGGTACAAGAGGGTGATTTGCAGTTCGCTGGTGTGGCTCTCCCTTCACACTACACAATAAACAGCTTATTCAAATGGCATCACCCTCGCTCGAGATATTAGGTATATTCCTTCCATTCACTCTCCTTCCCTCACACTTTCACTCACTTGCCGATTCTTCTTTTCTCTCTCAGTTCGACAACCGGACCAATGCTCTCTCTGGACCGGGCCCCCATTCACCAACGGTCAACCCGCCGTCAAGCTTGAAAACGTGACTTGCGTGAACGCCAAATTCAGCGACGATGGATCCAAACTCATGCTCATCAAGTCCAACTCTGTTATCAGTGTTTATCAATGCGACACCGCCAAAGAAATTAGGTCTTTTGACGTACCCAATCTTGTCGCCGCCACCTTGTCACCCTCTGCTACTTTTTTGCAAACCTTTCAGAAACCTTCGTCGCCGCAAGAAAAGAACGTCACGCTATGGAAAATCGAGACCGGCGATCCCGTTTACCAACACTCCCAAAAAAACATGACAAAAAACAATTGGTATGTACGTAATCTAATTTCTCAGGTACTTTTAGTGTCCCTTTGACAACTAGTAATGAATTATGAGGTTATGGAAACGGGGTATTTCAATGGTTAATGTTCCATCCCAGTGGATTAGGTGCTTGTTTAGTACCCAGATACAGAAACCGGGTTTAGCTAACTAAGTAATTTAATGGTTAATATAGATTTGAGACGTTAGAGACACCTACTAAGAATCAAACAGGCCCTAGAAACATGCATTTTAACCAACTGTTCCCCAACAGGGAAACAAACACCCTATTAGTAATATTTTTTTGTTAGAGTTGTAGTTTCACCATAATTTGCGTGATAAAAATCAGCACTAGATGTGCATGCAACTTAATTTTTATAAAAAGCAGCCATAAAAATACTTGAGGGGATTATACGTAAGTTTTGTTTTTGCCTTTGGACAATTCTGAATTATAGTACTAAAGTTCCTTGCTATCTAATTAAAATTGAAGTTTTATCATGGTAACCTGCTTAATAGGGGTTTGTACCAAAGGTCAGCTAGTGTTATTTGAAACTTCAATTCCAATTGAACAATAACACAAAAACATCTAATGTTAGTTTGGGAATTTATCTTTGTTGATCAATGCCTACGGCTTATGTTTAAACTGTCATGATATTTGTATGTTGTTCAGGCCTGCGATTCAGTTCAGTTCGGATGAGGCTACTGCATGCCGGTTGGCCACTAATGAGGTGCAATTCTTCGATGCTACGAATTTCTCTAAAGGTGTTGTCTATAGGTTAAAAGTTCCAGGAGTTGCTGCTGCTGAGCTTTCTAGTACACCTGGGTCTCATGTAGCTGCATTTGTTCCAGAATCAAAGGTTTCTGTCTCTTAACTTAATGCTTATTGTGGAGGCTTAGTTAACTTTTTTGTGACCAGATGAATGAGAAATTGGTATTATTGGAATTTGGCGTGCTGTTTGTTAGGTTTCTAATATATAAAATTTGATTACTGTTAATGCGTGAAAGTTGAGTATTGGCAACGGTCTTTCATTTTGTTCTGTATTCATGGATTCTTGGATAGTTTATGAATAAATTGGATCTGAGTTTTAGGGTATAATTTGTTGGTTCAATCATAAGGATTAAAATTTTAACCTAATGTTGTTGATGCGTTGTGTATTTGTGATGCTCGGTTGAGGCAAGTGGTTGGAGATATAACTCGAACATTTGGTATGTAGTAAACTAATACTTTTGTTCATAAAATTACTAGGATTTTGCAATTCAGTTCTTTACATGTATTTTCTCAGCTCACTCTTTAATAATGTAGTTTGTTGTAATAGGTGTCATGTTTGAAGCATAGGGTGGACAGAATGGCCAAAGTGAAACAAATGAAAACATTTACTAATTCATTTTACAAAATCAAAAAGTTTGGGGAGCCAAATTGAGAAATGGTGTATCTTTCAAAGACCACGTACTTTAGTCTTTATTGGAATACATGAAATCTGGGTGTATTTATACGTTGCATGGTATTGTGTAATTACAGTAAAATAAATAGAGTAGTTGTAAATCCTTGTATTTGTTGCTTTCAGTGTAAATAACATTTTCCAATTCCCACTACATAGTTTACTGACTAATTCCAAATATCATGATTCTCTTAACATTGGATTCCAATATGATGGTTCCAAGGATATTCCAAAGGATGAGACTCCTGTTTTAATCAACTACATTAAGGAACATCCCCCCTCACTGACAATTTGGATGGGAGAAATGATGACACCTGGTCTCGTGACAACAAACTTTGGAGTGCTGTAATTCACATTTTGAATCACATTTAAGGAGCTCAATGAAAAAGTCCTGTATTTGGGGTCAACAATCATACTTGAGCTGTGGAATATTTAAATACTGATTTGGCAAATTTTCTTATTGATAAGAAATCCATTTCGGGTTATTTTATATTCACTGAGGATAACTTCATCTCTTGAAAAAAGTAAGAAACAGTGTTGTTGCAAAGTCAAGTGTAGAAAAATATTGAGCCATGACATCAATTGCATACCTAGCTAAAATAGTTACTTTAAGAACTTTGGTTTATGGAGGTTGTGCAAACGACACTCATGGGCGGTAATCTAGCTACGTTACATATTGCCTCAAACATAGTGTTTCATGATAGGACCAAACACATTGAAAAGATTACTGCTTCATCCTAGAGAGGTTTTTATCTAGAGACATCACCACTAGCTTTATTAGCTCAAATGACTAAGTGACACATTTTCCCATTAGTTGTTTGAGAAGTAAATTACATTTGTAAAAACTTGGTGTAGATAATTTATATGCTTCAGCTTGAGAGTAATCTAGGTAATTGCAAATCCTTGTAAGTATTGCTCTTGTTATACTCTCTCTGCTTATCTATTTGTTTACTTAAGAGGATAGCACAAAGATTGACGAATGGGATTGGTATGCTTGTTATATCTTCCCAAGTGTTGTTAAAACATGGATTCCTATACATGTCTGTTTCTCACCCTCTCAACAAAGTCATTTTTAAATTGGTGAACAATCAAACAATGAAATTATTAATTATTGCTTTTTCATGGGTTTTCTATATCAATTTGGTAACCTATGAATGGCTAATGACTATCACTTATGAAATTGAGCTGTCGTAAATACAGATTATATGATATGGAATTTCATGTCTTTGCATATGCAGTATTCTTTGTTAGTTAAGTCCCATTGGTAGTCAATATTAAGCAATGCTAAATAAAGGTTTAGATCATGGGTTTATATCCTGTGTGGCTGGCATCTAGAAATAATGATTATTAATATATCCTGTTTTAAATGTTGACGCATACATTATGAAATTGTCTGCCTTGTAGGGGGTTCCTGCTAGTGTGCAGATATATGCTTGTGGAAATGCATCTCAAAGTCAACCAGTTGCTCGACGTAGTTTTTTCCGATGTTCAACCACCCAACTTAAATGGAATCATGGTTCAACTGGGCTTTTAGTGGTGGTGCAGTCAGATGTTGACAAAACTAATCAGAGTTACTATGGAGAATCAAAATTATGCTATCTAACTACAGATGGGGCACATGAAGGACTTGTATCTCTTAGTATGTTCTTATTGTTAGTAAAGGGATTGTTAATTGGTTATATAATCTATATATGAAGGGTGACATTCTTTAAATAATAATATGGCAGGGAAAGAGGGGCCTATTCATGATGCTCAGTGGTCATATTCTGGCTTGGAATTTGCTGTTGTATATGGATGTATCCTTTTCTCTGTGATGCATACAACATGGAGATAAACAGCATGCATGAATTTCCCACTTGATATTTGCTGAAGATACACTAACAACATGCATCCAATATGATGTGAACTATGAAGTCATTGTGGAGATAATGATAGATATTATTGATATGCTATTAATATTGTAGATTGGGGCTGATTTTATTCTGATTTTGTTGTAATCTTATCTCTAAACTTTTGGAGATTAGTTCTAATCTATAGGAGTCTTATCTAAAATATTTAGGATTCTTATCTCCAGTCTTTAGCTAATCTTTAGGAAATTATTTTGTATCTCATCTATATAACATGTTGTAAGCTCTTGTGAATCAATACAATACAATTATTCATTCTTTTCTTCAAGTTGGTATTTAGAACAAGGTTCTCATTCGTTGGTTGGTTGGTTGACGCGGTGGTTGACACTTTGCGTCAACATAGTCACCGTCACTGTGTGGTAGGTTGATAGACTCCATCAACACTGTCATTGTTGGCTGGAGCACCTAGGGTTCATCTCAAAATTCGTTCCCAGTCGCTGGTCATTTTGTTGAGGCTAGTCGTCAACACATTCGTTGTTATGTGGTGGGTTGACGAGCTCTATCAACATTGTTGTTGTTAGTCAGCACCCCTAGGGTCATCTCAGAAGTTGTTCCCAGTCGTTGGTCGTGTGGTTGACGCTCATCGTCAACATAGTCGTCATTGTGTGTGAGTTGACTGACTCTATCAACATTGTTGTTGTTGGTCAAAACCCTTAAGGTTCATCTCATAAGTCATTGATCGGCTTATCCTTGGAGCGCCGCCGCTAGAAACACCCCCACGCGCTTTTCTAGTTATTGTCTAGCCAGAGCGCGTGGCTCATGCACTGCCTTTTGGGCACTGTTTTTCCACACCATTGGCCTTATTCTGCTAGTCAATCTTTCCTGGTTCTGTTTGGCCAGGTTCTAGTGAGTGGGCCTTGGATTGAGATGCCGTTTGTATGATGTGTTGTTCATAGTCATCATTCGTCATTCATGGTTGAAGATTCTAGTTCGAAGGCCCACTCTAATTATCTTCCTTCTCCTGTTTCTACTTCTGGGCACACTCAAGGAAACAATCTACGTCTGAGCGGAGAATTGAAACAGAAAGTGACCACAAGTTTCTCTTCTCTGCTCAGGAGTATAAGGAGTAACTTCAGATAAAGGTAGCCCAACAAGCCCAGACCACATCATCAATCATCATTGCCTATTCTATAGAATTTGTTGTTGGTTGCGAGTGGGTCTATAATGTTGAAGTAGACCTGTTGGATTGGTGGATCGTTTGAAAGCTCGGCTTATGGCAAAAGGTTACACACAAGTATCTGGGTTGGACTACAGTGATACTTTTTCTCTCTTAAGGCCTTAGTTTGGATCTTTCTATCTATGGCTGCATTGAAGTATTGGTTTTTGTACTAGTTGGGTATAAATAATACTTTTCTTCATGGTGACTTGGAGGAGATTTATATGCAGCAACCTCTTGGATTTAGCACTATTGTTCACCAATTTGGGATGACCCGTTGTGAAGCTGATCACTCAGTTTTCTCTCAACACTCGCATGTGATGACCAAGAGGATATCAAGGCTCTTAAACAATATCTCTTCCATCATTTTCAAACTAAGGACTTGGGGCATCTACACTACTTTCCAGGAATTGAGGTGGCACAATCAAAGGCTGGCATCGCTATTTCACATCACAGTGAAAATATGCACTTATAAATCAGTTTCTACTCCTATGGACCTAAACGTCAAGCTTGTGCCTAATCACGGGGAGTCCTATCCTGATCCAGAGAGATATTAAAGATTTATAGACAAATTAAATTATCTTACCATGACAAGGCCAGACATATCCTATCTAATGAGTATTGAGTCAATTCCTCAACTCTTCTTGTGAGAGCCATTGAGATGCAATTATTCGAATCCTTGAATACATCAGAGAGTTCCCAAGGAGAGGTCTTATTTATACAAACAAAGGTCATATTGATATTCTTAGTTACTTTGGTGCAAATTGGACAAGTGATGTGAATAACAGATGTTCCACCACAGGCTATGTGTTTTTCTGGGAGGAGATCTCATTTCATGAAAAAGTAGAATGTGATTGCCACCTCAAGTACGGAGGTTGAGTATCAAGCTATGGCTCACACAACACGTGAACTTTTATGGGTAAAATAGTTAATTTGGGAGTTACAATTTTGTTTGGTTGATCCTATGAGGTTAGTATGTGACAATCAATCAACATTATATCTAGCCTCCAATCCAGTTTTTTATGGAAGAACCAAGCATATTGATGTAGACTGTCATTTTATTAGGGAGAAGGTTCTTTCTAGTGTTATCAAGATTTCATCAGTTTGTTCCAAGGATCAACTTGCCGATATCTTCACTAAATCCTTACGTGGGCCTAAAATAGAGTATATTTGTAGCAAGTTGGATGCATATGACATATATGCTCCAGCTTGGGGGCGAGTGTTGAGATAATGATAGATATTATTGATATATTATTAATATTATAGATTGGGGTTAATTTTATTATGATTTTGTTGTAATCTTATATCTAAACTTTAGGAGATTAGTTCTAATTTTTAGGAGTCCCATCTCCAATCTTTAGCTAATCTTTGGGAGTCTTATCTCTAATCTTTAGGAGATTAGTTTTGTATCTCATCCATATAACATACTGTAAACTCTTGTGAATCAATTCAAGTATTCCTTCTTTTCAAGTTTCATGAACCTATTTTGGCTAAAGCACTCAATTATTTTGGGATGATTTTAGACCTGCTTTAGGAAATGTTATAAAAATTACACTAAGAGATGCTTCTTTGTATCCTTTTTATTTGAAAATTCTTATCCTTCTATCATATGGTTTTAAATAAGCCATAATATACCAAACAGGACTAGATGTTTCTGTATAATTTTTGGTGCCTTGTGAATTATACATTATTATGAAGTAAGATGTGCCTCATTATATTAATATTAATATTAATATTAATTACTTTTTAATGGTTCTTTATAGACATCTTGAATGTTTTTAGTTTTTACTTTTCCTTAACCCTATTATAGTTATGCCTGCTAAAGCAACTCTATTTGACAAGAAGTGCAATCCTCTACTGGAGCTCGGAACTGGTCCTTACAATACTATTAGATGGAACCCAAAAGGGAAATGTATCCTTACTGATGAATTGCTGTTGTTAGTATTTAATCAAATAAATTTTTTAAATGCTTAGCCTTCAGGGATTTTGTTTATTTTTTAAAATTTTAAAGGGTTCTTGAGGGTTTTAGGCAAGGGTTGGGGATTTGAAGTGGCTCAATTTTGGTTTGATACGAGTATCTAAGTCTAGGGAGTAAAAGTAAAAAAACAAAATAAAACAGTATTTTGTGGCCTTGATAGCTAGTTTTCAGTTCTGTGTTTGGCTGGCTTCGGTAACTTGCCTGGAGATATGGTATGTTTCGCACTCTGTTTGAATCATTATACTCTCTTTTGGTTTTCTTTCTGATGGAAAAGATTTGATGTGTGATTGGTTTATCTAGAACTATTAATTCACATGTTTTTTAAAAACAAATGATGGCCTGCTATCACTTTTAGATTCTAAGAATCATCTAAAAGTGGTATATTGTTGGTGCCTTTGGTTGCTTTTTGGTCTTGGTACTAAATGCGTCTCATTCTTTTCTCAATTTGTTAGTTTTATTTTATGCTTTTAATGTTCAATGGCATGTGTGATTTCTCATCTTCAGTGTCTGGTTCAACTAATTTTAAAGAACAAATTATAACATTTACTAGCTTCTTGAGAGGGTTTCAATAAAAAAAAAATAGATTATTTGCTTAAAAGGAGCGGTTCCCAAAAATGTACTTGGCATTTTTAGTTAAACAATCAACAAGTGAAGCAAAAGAGAAATTGCAAGTATCTTCTGCACTTCTGTGTGAATCATGCTCAAATGCATGCGAGATTGCAAACAGATGCTTCTTATGTGGAGTCATATGTTTTTCATGTTTATGTGCTAGGTATTCTGGGATTACGCGGATAAGAAACAACTTGGGAGCACTAAGGCTGAATGGTCTGTGACAAGTGAATGGTCTCCGGATGGGTGCTATTTCATGACAGCTACAACAGCTCCCAGGCTTCAAGTTGACAATGGGTATGTTATGTTTGGCAATTAGTGGGACCTTGGTTTACTCATTGCCTAAAAGTATGCAATCTTCTACTATAGGCACATTATTTTGTTGTTACTTGTTAGGTATGAGGTCATCCTGATTGGTCACTTAATCCTTTTCCATTTGATTTGCCTAAACATTTATGTAATACTTAACTGATTATTGTATGTTGGTATCCACAGTTTTGGTGGTCATAGTCTTTAACTTAATCACAAAACAAAGCATTTTTGGTAATATTTTATTTTCTTCTATTGAAGGATCAAGATTTTCCACTACAATGGGTTATTGTACTTCAAGAAGATGTTTGACAAGTTGTACCAGGTCTGTAGTGTCTGGAAACTTTGCCATCTAATTGGTTTTCTTAATATCTTTCAGCAGAATATTAATTGAATTGTATGCGAACTACTTGCAGGCTGATTGGAAACCAGAGTCGCCAACCAAGTTTGGTGATATTTCTGAATTAATCGGGTCTCTAAATTTGGTACAACTTGAAGATAAAAAACCATCAGGTTTGTTACCATGCCTATACTACTACATTTATGTACGAATTATATCTCTTGTTCTTTGATTGAAGACCATGGACTAATATTTTGCAGGTCAAGGACCGAAGTCATCCCAGGCTTCTGTAAAACCCTTTTCTGCCAGTGCGAACCCCCCTACACAAAAACCAGATGCATATCGCCCACCACATGCTAAGAATGCAGCTGCTGTTCAGGCAGAGGTACACAATCACCGAATCTCTCTCTGCTCTGTTTCTCGATGCTGTTTTTCAGTTGTCAAAATAAAAATTTCAGTAATATTTGAGCATGGCTTAACTCTTATATAGCTATGAAGTCTTGAAACTTCAATCAAATTGGTTTGATATATACATGTTTATGCTTCTTTCCTCAAATTCTTGGAGCCCGATTTTCATTGTTATGTTTTGTTTATGTCTCAAATGATGCCAAAATTATTGATTTGTTTTGCAGTTGCTTGGAGGGAGCCCAGCAGAGTAAGTACACCCCCTCCTCCTTTTATGCGTTTCAAGTTGTGATTTATATTCCGATATTAAATGCTAATTGTTGATAAATTTAGATCAATGAGCAAGAATGCGCTACGAAACAAGAAAAAGAGGGAGAAACAGAAGGAGAAAAGGGCTGCTTCTGATGCAAGTGCTTCATGATAGAATCAAGAAACTTTCTGGCGCATTCTAAATTGCTTTTCTACTACTGCGCTCAAAAAACCTGATAATTTGAGGAATCAGATTTAAGTTTGGCAGAAAACTTGGGCAGTTTTGGTTTTTTTTTTTTCAGATTTTGAGGTGATGGAAGTTGTGCTTTTCTTAGTGTCCAATTGGAATATAAAAGGTGAGAGTATAAGAGAATTCCTTTTCCCCTTCAGATAAAAGAAGGCCAAAAAAACACAAGTTCAAAAGTACATCCAAAGCAAAGCTTATTTACATTCATTTTTAAATGATAACAACCTTTGCATCGGTGATATTCCATTGTTATCGGTTCGATTTATTGCTAATTTTCTATACCGTGAAGAATATCCTAAATAATTTAACAACATTCTATTGCAGCACTCTCCTTGGGACTGTATCCTTACTTTATTTTACATCCTACCCTCTAAATCAATATCCTGCCCTAATTAATACTTTATTCATTCCTTTCTTTTTTTTTTATTTGAATTTTTTTATGAGGTTTGATTTGTTTTTAAATATACATTTCTTAAGATTTTATTACTCGATGCTTCTTTATTAATTATTGTTTTTTTATTTAAAAAATATAATTAATGTGTTTTTTTATCCATTTTGTTTACTAGTATGTCTTTTCTTTTTTTATACTTAATAACACCTTTTTAATTAATGCCTTCCTTATTTAAACAAAATATAAGGGTAATTTTGATAAAGGAGTATCTAATTTTACTTTGAAATTTTAAAAACATATTTAGAAACAAATTTAATCTCAAAAAACATATATAATAATAATGGAGTTTATCATATTCTTCTGTTTAAATCAAGAAAGTAATAATTAAAGAAGTGGTAATATTATAGAAAGAGAAAAAACATATTAGGAAGATAGATATATAAAAAAATATATTTATTACATTTCTTAATGGGTGTGTAATAACTTTAAAATATAGATAAAAGTGAAACGAATAAAGTATTTAAGTTGCGTTTGAATAAATAAAGTTGTTGTACCATAATAAAAATTTATGAATTAGTTGAGATGTAATAAAAGTAAATAAAACTAATTAGTTGTAATTTAATCGATAATGTAGACTAAGAATTTGAGAAGAATCTTAAATATTATTATAGTGTTTTTTATTATTATTTAAAGAATTAAATAGAATAAAGTTAAACCTTTATTTGAATATACAAGTTGAATTTAAGCAGATATTCCAATAAAATATCATCTTCCAACATATACTAACATCCAACGAGAGAAAGGAAAGCAGACCCCTGAACTAAACATTTTCCATTTTATTACAATCAGCATAACAACGATTTACGAATTGCACTTGAAGTGTGAAAAGAAAAATGATAATAGATTAGAGAACTATAATCTTCTATTCTTTCTCAAAATGCTTATAGGTCTGTTTAACAAAGGGATGTTTCATAATCCATTTGCTCAACTTGATTTTTTGCCTTCCACGATTGTTGTGCGATTTCGTCAGCCATTGGATTGTGTTTTTGCTTTTAACTAACCTTAATTAAAAAAATCTCAGCTGAAAACCAAACCGATATGTTGACAGCGTATTCTTTCTCATTGTGATATTTTGATGCTCTAAATAAACCGAAAATGCCGAAAAGGGAAAGCACCTTTAGTCTAAGTTATGATGGCACTGCAGAATCCAAGTGTGAAATATGAACATATCATAATTGGCACATATGGTAACAACATAATTATACCACCAATCATAGAATAAACAACTCAATAAATGCGTACTTGATGTAAGACGATGATCCTCGTCTAATATCTTACTTAAAATAAGCAAATTAGATGGGAGCAAGAACCTCTTAATGGTTACTAGGATAGGTACTAATCTATCATATCATCAAGTCAAATTACAATATCTAGATAATTCTATTCAGATTATTATATCTTATAATTAATAACGTACGAAATATCCCACTTGGATAACATTATTAAATTACTAACCACAAAACTATATCCTCATAACAAATTATTAATTATTATCTACAAAATAATAATAATCTTGCAGTAGCATATAATCATATCTGATAGGGATATATACTATAGACCAAAATAGTTTACGATACATATAAGGAAATATGAATTTTATTTCCACAAGTTCCAAACATCTAAAATGCTATAAAAAATATGTCAACAAAATGACATCAACAAAAAAAAACATATCTCAAAAAAGACAGATAATCTTAATAAGCAGATACAAGATAAAACTCTCACTAATCCAAAGCATCAAAAGACTATGAGTTACATGATTCTAAAACACTCTAACAGTCAAGCCTTTGGTTAATGGATCTCCTAGCATGCTCCAAGTAGCAATGTACTTGATTTGAGTCTGGAACTCAAGTACTTTCTCTCTAAGCAAATATTTTATATCAAAGTGCTTCAAACGAGTAAAGCTCTTATTATTCTGAGAGAGAAGCACAGCAGCAATATTGTCGCAATAAATCACAAATGGCCTAGATATACTCTCAACACAACAGGAGCTAGAAATCAAATTGTTTAGCCACATAGCTTGATAGGTAGCCTCATAGCTCTTATTATTCTGCCTCCATAGTAAAGGTAGTTGTGATTGTCTCTTTCACACTCTTCCAAGACACAACTCCTCCCGTCATCATAAAAATTAAGCCTGAAGTAGACATACGGTCCTCAGGGCAACCTACAAAATCGAAATATGAGTAACCAATGATCTCAAGCTGATCAGACTTTGTATAGGTCAACATATAATCCTTGGTTCCCTACAAATATCTCAAGACCTTCTTCACGACTTTCCAATGACCCAAACCTCGGTTGCTCAAGTATCTGCCCAAAACATTAATAACATAAGCAATATCGGGACGAGTGCAGACTTAAGCATACATTACACTCCATATAGTGGAATACATTACACTCCTAACAGTGGAAGCATATGGAACTTTCTCCATTTTAATCAACTGTTTATCATTATGAGGACACTGAGAATTAGAGAGCTTCTCACCCCTTTGAACAAGTGCGACACATGGGGAGTAAGAGTACATATTAAACTTTTTGAAGGTTCTACCAATGTACCATTTCTGAGACAATCCAAGAGTACCACGAGACCTATCCCGACAAATATGGATGCCCAGAACAATAAAAGTATCACAAGGTCTTTTATATCAAAGTGGCTACTCAACATGTTCTTTGTCTTATTTAAAACATCAATGCAACTGCTAGCTTGAAGAATATAATCCACATATAAAACAAGGATGATAAAGCTGCTCCCACTCATCTTCAGGTAAACACATTGATCTAGAGCATTTTCCTGAAAACCAAAATAGACCACTTGGTCAAACTTTAAGTACCACGTCTAGAAGCCTATTTTAAATCATAAAGGGATTTCTTCAACCTGCAAATCAAATGTTCTTTACCTTTTTTTAGCAAAGTCATTAGGTCGAACCATATATAAACATCTTCAACAAAAACCATTTAGAGAAGTTGTTTTGACATCCATATGGTGTAGTTCCAAATCGAAATGAGCCACCATAGCCATAACAACTAGGAATGAATCTTTAGTGGAGACCGTTGAAAACGTTTCCTTAAAATCAATGTCTTCTCTCTTACTGTACCCTTTTGCCACCAACCTGGCTTTGTATCTTTCAACCTTGCCAGATGGTTTACGCTTAGTTTTGAAAACCCACTTACAGCCAACTGATTTGCAATCACGCGGTAAGGAAACAAGTTCCCAAACTTTATTGTGAGCCATGGAATCTAACTTAGCATGCATGACATTCATCCATTCAGAAACAAGTTCCCAAACTTTATTTTGATGACTTGAAAGATAAATTGTCCTTGTCTAAAACCAAAACTGTACATTTTTAACTCTCCTACAACTCTCATATCTCCTTTCGAGGTCCATACTTCCTGAAATGTTAGAGTGTACTTGATCCTACAACTCTCCTCTCTCATTTTCTTTTTATAATCATTAAGTTAGCCCTACAACTCTTTTAATTATAATTTGTATATATTCAATATCATGATAACAATTATCTGTTTATTTTTTTCTTTTACAATGTATATGTTTTAAATCATTTACATATTACTATTTATTTTATTTATCTATTTATTAAACTCAATATTAGTCAGTAACTTTATTTATTTTAATTTTATTGGGTGTTTTCTGTAACACCCTGATTGCGTATTACTGGGCAAATTAGAGTCATTTGCTGATTGGCTAAAAGTGGCTTGGAAAATTACGCATGTGCCCTCTTGACTATATATGTGATTCGGTCTCTCTCTCACTCTTCCATTCACGCTGAGCTGGGAAAAGAAAGTGAGAGCTGAGCCACTTCTCCTTTGTGCATGCAGAAGCACCGTCTCTGTTTCCTCCTGAAGTTCAACCAAGCTTCTTCTTTGTCTTCTTCTTCATCCCTTCTCATGAGCAGCCATTAAAGGCTTGATCAGAACTCCGTTCCTCCACTCGAAAACTGATTAGAACCTTGAGTGGGAAGTGGGACAGTGTTAAGGTGTCTTCGAGGCTCGAAAATCCTCCACTGTTTATGAGGCGGAGCTGTTCGAGAGAGTGAACGGCTCGGAGTTCCTCCAAAGCTGAGTGCAGAGTTGGACGACTGGAATCAGGGTCGTTTTATTGAGAATGAGTGACCGAAGGGTGATCGGTCAGCGTTGAAAGCTCGAGGAGCTTCTGGAATCTCTTATTCCAGGTAGGGGGTGCTTTACATTTCAAATGCATGGTTTATGGACGGGTTCCGGGTGAAATTGCCATACTGTTTGTTTATAACTTGGAATGTGATGATTGTTGTTTTCTGGTTGAGTGATAGTTTAAGAAATACCCGGATTTGTGATAGCTATGAGTCGTGTAGTGTTATGTTGATTTCCTTCCATGAATGCATGTTGCTGTTAATGAGAAAGCCGAGTGCATATAGTATGAGTCTGCTATGATGATCTCCGTGTGTGGTTTTATATTAAAATGCATGAGATGCATGTGGATATTATTGTGATTGTCGAGTGTATGTACTGTGAGAATGCTGTGCTGATTCTGTTTGTGATTTTATAATGAACTGCATGAGATGCATGTGACGAAATGATAATGCCAAGTGCATATAGCGTGGGACGCTTGATGATTAAAACCATATGCATGTGATTCACCATTGAAAATGCTGAGAGCATATAGCGTGAGACGCTTGTTATTGAAATGGTAATCAAATGAATATGTATGAGATATGATGATAAGAATGCCGAGTGCATGTAGCATGGGACGCTTGATGATTAAAACCATATGCATGTGATTCACCATTGAAAATGCTGAGAGCATATAGCGTGAGACGCTTGTTATCGAAATGGTAATCAAATGAATATGTACGAGATATGATGATAAGAATGCCGAGTGCATATAGCGTGGGACGCTTGATGATTAAAACCATATGCATCTGATTCACCATTGAAAATGCTGGGAGCATATAGCATGAGACGCTTAATATAGAAATGGTAATCAGATGAATATGTATGAGATACAATGAAAGACCTTGGGTGGGACTCAAGGCAAGCCTACCGAGTCGGACTCAGGGCTGCCCGTAACACTTCCGTTGTCGCTGAGAGTGACTGTGTTACATGAGAGGGCAAACGGTTTGGTACCAGTAAAACGGCCGGATCAGCTGGGAGCTGAATAAAAGGGTGGGAGCCTCTGTTGCAACATAAAAACTTAATAATGAACAAATAAATCCGAGTGATTGAATGTACGTACTCTATTATGTGTTGCTGAGAGCAATATGAATTGTATTGTTGTGTGCATATGTTATTGAGAATAACATGATTAATATAGCCTTGAATGATTTGAGTGAATTCCGACTGAATGATGTTATATGAGTAAATTCCGATTGAATGACAGTGTATGTTGTTGTTGGTTGTGACATCCGAGTGCGGAGTTGAGAATTGGATGATTAATCCGAGTCAATAACTGTCATTTAATATGTAAAATGCCCACCCCTACTGTGGCTATATTTTCAGTGGATATAGGTCGGGATGGAGAATGACGAGTGAACATCAGCTGTGTGAAGAGTATTGTACAGTTGTAGTGTACATAATGTGTATAGTTTTGATATAGCCTTGGCCGACTCTTATGTAATCCGTTTGTTTGAACATACTTATTTATATGGATTGACTATCTGAGTTGTGGACAAGTATATATATATATATATATATATATATATATATATATATATATATATATATATATATATATATATATATATTCATTGTTATGATGTTACCTGAATCGTCTAGGAGGTGGTGTCGAAAGAATAATGTTAAGACAATAAGTTTCCAAATGGGATATAGTTGAGAGAGCCTCTTCCGAGTAAAGAGAGGTTAGATCAACCTGTTTCCGAGTGAAACATAACTGAGAGAGCCTCTTCCGAGTGAAGAGAGGTTAGATCAACCTGTTTCTGAGTGAAACATAACTGAGAGAGCCTCTTCCGAGTGAAGAGCGGTTAGGTCAATATGTTTCCGAGTGGAACTTAACCGAGGGAACCTCATCCGAGTGAAGAAAGATTAAAATATTGCCGAGTGAGACTTGGCCGAGTGGACCACTTCCGTGGGAAGAAAGGTCAATATGTTTCTGAGTGAAGAAAGGTTAAAATATCTCCGAATGAGATATGACCGAGGGAACCATTTCCGAGGGAAGGAATGTCAAGAAGATTTTGAGTGAAATATAACTGGGAGAATCCCTTCTGAGTGAAGGAAGGTTGTGACAATTCTGAGTGAAACTTGACCGAAAGAACTACTTCCGAGGAATGGAAGGTCAAGGTATTTCCGTGTGAGACGGGACCGAGGGAATTACTTCCGAGTGAGGGAAGGACAAAGTGTTTTCCGAGTGAAGTATGACCGAGAGAGTCATTTCCGAGTGAATGTTAAAATGCTTCCGAGTGAATCATGTCCGAGACGAAACCTTTCAGGCGAAGAATATGGATCGGACTATGAGTGAGAAATATCCGAGTGGGGTATGACCTGAAGGGACCGCTCCCGAGTGAACGGAGGTCCCGATTCCGAATGAAGGAATACTGAGTATAGTAACTCGCTCTAGCGAGTAGAAGCTCGCTCAAGCGACTTGTACTGTTTTGTTCACCCGAGTCAGGATCTCGCCCAGCGATTGGCACTCCGACCCCCTTTTCTATTTCCCGACTTCTAATTTGAACGCGAAAAATTTTCCCTCGGCTTCGGGTTGTCTTTATTAAGTCGGGATGTTTCATTTTCTTTGATTTGTTATTTTTCTTGAAAATATATAAAATTAAAAAATTAAGAATTAAAATGAGAATATTTTTTATCCATATTTTTTTCTCTTTTTCATATTGTATTTAATTAAATAAAAATTATTATAGTGTTGATTTCATAAAAATATTTAATATTGATATTTTTCGTATGATACACACTACATAAATAATATATTACATAATACTTTTATTCAAAATACATCATACAAAGTACGAGTATATTAACTAGTAATAACAAATATTGTCCATGTCCCTAAATATATGACTTTTTAAAAAAAAAAGATTGTTCCTTAATATAAAACTCTCTTATAAAATTCCATGCCATTAATTTTTTTACAAAAACACCCAATTAATATATTGCTATTATTGAAATTGAAATAGTAAATAAAATATATCAATTAGATCATTTATCTCTCTTATAATAATTAGATAATAAATAAGGAAAAGTAAGATAATGAGTCCTAATAACTTCAGAGGTAATTTTAAAAAACATTACAATAAATTTAATAATTTAAACTAAATTAACAAACTTTTAAATTAAGTAAAAAGATTTTATATTAAGATTCGGAGGTAATACAATTTTTCCCTTTAATTTTGTCATTAGTCCATAATTTTTTTGTTTAATATTACTTCTAGAAAAAAAATTAATGCTTATCATTAATGTTATCTATTAATTAATGACTTAACAATGATAATATAATATTTTCATTTATCATGTCATCAATTAACTTAAAATATTAGTTTATAACAAACACTTAAATCTATTCAAAAACTGATACTAGACAAAAAATTATATCAATTTTGATAAATCTTAAAAACTTTTCGAGGAACCGAAAACATAATTAATTAATTTAAATAAAAGCAATTAAAGTACAAAAGACTATTATTTCATTCTGGAATTTGAATTCAAAAAAACATGAAATGTGGCTAGCAAAAAAAATAATAGTTCAAGAAAAGGAATGGTGTTAATAATAATAATAAAAGATGCTATAAAAAGTAAATGTTTTTTATGTATTACTTTCCGCCCTTTAATTCCTGGGAAACAATAGCACCATACATTGCGGGGACGCCCGTGCTGGGAGATTTTGTGCTCATTAGAGTTACAACTAAAGCTGGCAAATAAAACACAACGCAATTACGCTTGAGAAAAATTGGATGAAAACTTAAGTTTGCAAAAATTCAATAAGCCAAATATGCATATTTCACTATCATTAACCGTACAGGTTATGTTTCCCCCGTTATAAGAGGCAAACATGATACTTCCATCTACGCAGATGATTCAAAATTGGATTACTTTGAAAAATATTGTAATGCTAATTGTCAATATCAGCTCTTGAATCGGATGCTTCTACTGATAGCTGCGTTGATTCCAGAGGATTCCCCACCATAAGGAGCAGTGGGCTTTTTGATACTCTGAACCTGTCCCTTGCGATTCTTAACAGCTTTTTGATGCTTGAGCTGCACATTGGAATAGAGAAATACAAAAAATGCCAAAGAATGACACCAATTAACCAACAAAATTTAAAAGTTTGTTATCCACACAAAAAGTGTTTTTAGTCTAAGTACCTTGTAATTCTTTCTGGGATTCTTTTTCGCCTTATTGCGATTTCGAGTAAGTCCCCTATTCTTCTCCATCTACAGCATATTGAAAACAAAGTTAAAAACTAACAAATTTGTAAGAAATGATGACAAATAGTAATACAACTTAAAACCATGATAGACTGAGTATGAACCTGAGAAGATATTTGGCGCTTCCCTTCTAGTGTTTCTGGTAAAGAGGGAAGTGAAGAGCTCCTGTGAAAGCAAATATCTTGTTACCAAATTGACAAAGGCGGCAACAATATAATTGAAATAGGCAAAGCATTATAATGAAATATATCCTGAACAAGTCATAAAAAGCCAAAAGGGTACCCAAACTTCACCTCGAGTAAGTCCCAGCTTTTGCAGCTAGCTTTGCAGCTCGCAGTTGTTCTACTTGTTTGTAAAATTCATTTTCTGAGTCCCCACTTTCAACACCATCCTCTACAACATCATCATCTCCATCAGCAACCGCATCATGTTCAAGATCACCCATTTGAACATCATCATCATCCTCAGTCGTAATACCAGCACCAGCCAACACCCGAAGCTCATGTTTCCTTCGTCTTTCACCAAATTCATCTCTCTTTGGTAAATCATCATCACCAGAAACCACCTTATCCAAAAAAGAGATCAGTTACATGTTCCAAAACAAGGTGATATAAGCAAAATGAAATTGTGTGGAAACATTTTACGCACCATGAATAGCATGTAATTCAGATAATGTTTTGCAAAAACAAACTAAGATTAGGGAATAGGAAGGGATCATAGATTGGTCTACCTCGTTTTTAGTATTATTCTATTTGATATTAGTACAATCTTGATGTAAATATACTGAAATATCTATTAGAGAAGACTCTAGCTTGATGGATGAATTATGAATATGACAGGCCTACAGTCGGTTTATAAAAGGAGGAAAGCAAGAGGGGCCACGCATAATGGTTTACAAGTTTATGAAAGAAAGAAAAAGAATAACGAAAAGGGACATGGGTTGCAATATTCCATTAGGCAAGAGAGAGAAAACCATAATTGAGTGGGACAGGGGGCTTGAAGAGTGAATGTGCAGATTTGGTAACTTGCGAGAAAAGTGGGGAAATGGCAGTCCATAAGGAGAGAAAGGGGGTAACCAGGTAAGTGAGAAATAGGTGAGGAATTAGGGGAACACTACACTGGTTTTGTGACAGTCTTGGTTTTGGCAATTTTCCTTTCATTCTCTGTTTTTGGCGAGACTTGACAGAATATTAGATTAAGTCTATATAAGACTTTTTGCACCATATTTATCTTGTTCAGTTTGCAGGCTTGCAGCTATAACTTATTTCCTTGTTAATAGATATAAATGTAAAATGTCATTTTTTTGGTTTCCCATATATAATATCCCTCCACATAGTAGGTTAGCACCAAAGGTAAGGATCCCTCCTGATGGTATTTGGTTCGTACATAAGTCTTGAGATTTAACCCAAGCATGCTTAAGGCACCAACAAACCAACACAACTGGTTACAATGAAACCAAATAGCTAACATTTCACTATGAAAATATGAATAGCAAGTGAAATTAGAAATCAGAATTCATCATACAAAAAATTCTAGTTCAGTACCTTGGGTTTCTTCCTATTAGCATTAAGGAAATGTGAAACTTTACTAGGGCCAAGACCATTAGACAATCTAGCTTCCCCCTTAGCATCCATAGCATCATCATCAAAATCATCATATGTTTCGAGCTGGCTGTAAAATTGTAAGTAGCTAATAAATTCCAAGATACTGAAAACAAGTAACTTAAAACATGTAAGGAGTAAAGCTATACCCGTTGACTGCTCTCAAACGCTCTACTGAGTTACTAGGCTTTGGAGTAATGGAACTGAACAGACCCTTTTGTTTCAGTTTTTCTTCAAGTGAAGCTCTAACTTTTAGCATTGCCAAACTCTGCACACCAATATGGTCCTTCTGCCATGTTAAAGTTCATTTCAGTTAAATTAATAACTAACCTTTTACAACAACAAAAAGAAATCAAGGTGCAACTGTATAGATATATTGTGTTAATTAAATTATTTAATTATACTAATTAAATTAATATTAACAATCAATAATACCAAAGCAAAAATATAAAACATCATACATCATGTCATGATCTAAAATTCACCTGATGTTTAGCTTCTCTTTTTTTCTGTACACCATCCTTTGAGGATTCTAATTTCTGTATTTTGACTGCCTTGTTAGGCTGCGGAAATATGAGGACATTTTTAAAACTTCTCATTTGGAAGACATATAAATATACAAGCCCAGATCAAGAGATAACCACCTCTATTTCTTCTGGTGATTTAGCAGAGACAGTAAGCTGCTCATGGATTTTAGTGACGCAATCAGTTGTCATAGGAGCATTCTCATTATCTGACTTCACTACTGTTTCTAACCCATTACTTCCTTTAAGAATGTCCTCAAGTTGGACTGGAAGTTTTGCATCAAGTTGTTTTATCTGTTGATAGAGGCACCAATTAGAAAGTTGTAAAAGCTGAAGAAGACAAACTTCATCTCAAAACTATATTTGTGTGCAATTGCACATCAAAATGTAACCATTAACAGATAGAGAAATGCTATATCCTCCTACAAATCTTCCTACTACTTTAAAAAATGATGAAAAAAAAACTGAATAAGAAATGCATTGTCTTGAAAACATGAAAAACATACAATCCATTCTTGAATTAGTAAGTAGGAGGACTTGTATGAGGATGATGCAGAAGGATATAGCATTTCTCTTAATAGATAACCATGTGCAGTCATTGGCATCATGTTAGAAAGTTCATACATTAATCTAGCATGAATTAGCATACCTATTTCTTCATTGAGCATGCAAGACTACAAATATAAGGTGGATGCAATATAATTAATTATTCAATATAACCATGGAATTTTCAAATTAATTTAGTTGAAACATGAATCATCCAAAAAACCAGGAATAATGTCACATGTCTATAACCTTACGTATACTACTTCCAGCTAACTGAATTAATGGACAATTATACAAGAAAGCCAATACATTCAAATGTGTGATATTTTGGCACCATCCAGTAGAAGCTCGTTTCACCATGCCAACCATAGTCATATGCAGGTATATGCCTTTGTAAACTAGATCCTTAAAAGTTACAGACGTGAGCTAGTTTAGAAATGACAAGACCTGATCCAATAATTTCTTGATCTCTTCAAGGCGAGCTATTACAGGATGATCATGGACTGGCTGCCCATCAGACTTGAGGAGAAGGCAGAAGGTTATAGCTTGGCAGTAGGACAACAAAATAAGCTGCTTCAACTCAAAATATTGTGCTCCTCCTTCAATAACCATATCCCCCCTTTTAACCTTCACAAAATATAAAATTCATTATTACACGGAGCAGCCTTCATGCACATCCAGAGGAGGGGATCATGTGACACAACTACCATAAACTAAAAAAAGGTTTATAGATCACATATTTATACTCTAAATAACACCATAACAGAAAAGATCAAGAGGCAGATTAAAGAACATTTAAAACTAAAAGAATGTACATCATAAATTGATTTAGGAAAACCACCCAGACACATTATTGATAGACATAATTTGACCAAATCTACAACTATAAAAAAGAAATATTTTCTATTAAAAAATGTCAAACTCTTTGCATGGCCATGGATTGGGGGGAGATTAGAAAAAGGAGGGAAAACCTTGCTTAATAATGGGTTGATTACACATTCAAGTTGTTTGTGTGCCTCATTAAGTTCTGACAACCAACCAACCAATTCAGGAGCAGACCTGCAAGAAGATGGTCACTGGTCAAGAATAAGCATAGGAAAATATATTCTATGATAGAACGATAAAATTAAGCAAAAGTAAACCATCTTCTATGTGGATAGAACGATATGATAGAACGATAGTCATAAACCATCAGTGAATATGACAGCAATTAAGCAAAAGTAAACCCAGTGTTATCATTTCTTATAGTAAGCAAAAGTAAAGTAAACCACAAGTTAAGAAGTAACAGGGTATGCATTAAGTCGATAACTTCAATAGGAAATCTACTACTAATCCAATTCTATAGGATTCACCAGCAGCTTTACCACCAGTTTTGTTAATAAAATTAAAAAAAAAAACTCTGAAAAGTTTTGTGGGTGGCAGTGAACCCAATCCGGTTTGTGTTGTGTGACCCGCTGGAGAAAATAGTCTGAATCAGAGCTGGAATCACGATTGATTCCTGCCATTCAGGGTAAGATTCAATGCACAAAGCAAGTTACCAACCAATTCGTTTTGTGCTGAAGCTATTTGTTTCAAATCATGACAAAATTTGTGACATGAATCAATCTTACAATTCATGCTATCAAACTACTATGTTCGGTTTTATTTAATTTCACTTTTGGATTGGCAATCTATTATTTGCATACTCTTGAAACCTTGTTTTTAATTTATCTAAGTTTACTTGTGAAGAAAATGGAAGCAATATCCATTAACTTGGTTCAGTGCATGAAAAGATAACATCATAATTTATAACACAACATAATCAATCAATAGGAATCAAAGCTGAACGAAACACAACATTCAAACCTATATAAAACATTCATTTGCTCCTCCTTTGACATAGCATTCAGATCATCAATATTGAAAATTTTATCTCTATCCAGCGACTTTATTGCTTCATTTCCTTTATCAGATGCATCCTGTAAAGATATAGAAGTTTACTAAATGTTTGTTGATAGATACTATACATCTATACCTCTTAATCATATATGCCTTCACCACATACTGTCAATCCCTATCATTCCTTCCTCCTATATGTTTTTCCTCTAGGGACACAAATTTATTACAATTACACTATAAACCAATGAGACAATTAGTAGCACTCACCTTTAAAGTTAATTTCTCATTATCATTGTCTTCACATACATCCCTAAGGTCATAGTCTTCCATTGTTAAAGATTTTGCCTTCTCCCTTTGTATTTGTAAAGCCAATTCTTCCTCTTCCTTTGGGGCTTCATCATCACTTGATTGTATCTTAAAAGCAAAAAATTACAATTACTCAACAGAAACAATAAAATATGGTTTACCAGTTAGAACATGAATCCACACAAGTAGGAGAATATTTACTCATCAATGTTGGAAATGTTACATATGCCAATGGCAATATGTGTGTGTGTGTGTGTGTTGGAATAAATATACAATATACAATATAGTACATTAGTCTATGAAAGTGACACTATTCATGGTCCTTGAAAGTATTGCTTTCTACAATTTGGTCTCTAAATGTGTAAACGTACTCATCCAATCTTCTGCAAAATTCATTAACTAAAGGATTGAACTATGGATATGTTTGCACATTTGAGGACCAAATTATATGCGCATCATTTTCAAGGACCAAAGGTAAACATGTGGACTAAAATGTATATTTACTTTTTGTTTTCATATGCATTGCTCAAATACACACCTCAAAATTTCGATTCTCAGCACCATGTGAGAATTTTTTCCCACCCAAAGTAAGTTTATATTCTTCCTCATCTTCCTCATCATCATCATTCATTTCATCTTCACCTCCAAACTTCGCACGTAAATATTTCCTTTGCCTAATCACTAAGCACAGCAGACACATAGATTCAGTGAAGACGGTAAAATGCACCCCTTGAAATCAATAACTTGCAAAAGTAACAAAGGGAAATAAGCAAAAGAGTATTTTCAGATCCCTAATGATAAATATATAGTTAAATACTTAATAACCAAGAATTTAACAAACAGAACATAGATGGATTATTAAGTCTCAATGTACCTCTGTGTAACACAGAATGTCCAATATGAATTGACTCAACACCACCATGTACATACTTGTGCGGTTTATTTTTATAAATCATCTAATATCTACAACAATTGAAGTCCAAAATTTCTCTGATTTTTTTTATTAACTTAAGACTAACCAACCATGCTTCAAACCAACCACAAGACTTGATTAAAACAGATTCAATAAAACTAAGTACATCAATGTATACTAGCAATATATACTAACAAATAGAAGACTAGTAAACCTGTAATGTTCTGATTTCTATTTCCAAACAAGTTTAAGAATAATAAAAACCCGTGAAATTATTTAATGCCAACAGAAGAAAACTAAATAGCCTCTACATTAACAGAATGTTGTAACAAAATGGACCATTTGATAGTCAGGTTTCAAAAATATACACCCGTACTTTCAGGAGATGGAGCAAAGTACATAGAAGAGGCATTCATTTTAAATCAATCCCATGACCTAGCAGTCTCTTGAGCTACAGCTCTTGGGTATAATGATATATTTATTTGCATAAAAGTGATATAAGCACTGTCTTTACTATAAATTCCATCATCCATCTCTATCAAATTTGAATGGGGTACTTCAAAGATTTGAATATATATGCACATGTTGTACTTACTTTTTGCCACATCAGTATTCCCATGAGCATCATCATCATCATCATCACCATCATCATCATCATCATCATCTTCATCTTCATCCACATCCTTTGACCAATATTTGAAAGGAAAGAATGAGACAAATATATACAAAAAAAAAAGAAAAAAAGTTTCCAACAGTCTGGTCCTAACTATTAAGCAAACAAATTAAACATAAAAGGTCTTTTGAGTCGTGTTTCAATTCAATGAGTTAAATTGAAAGAGATTTCTAACAATCTAAAAAACTAAAAGAGCTTATAACAACTAAAACCTTAACATCGAAAATAGGTAGTTCCTCATCGTCATCTGATTCTCCAGCATCATCATTTATGTCAAGGGGAACAATGTCTCTCTGCTTATGAACTGCAAAATCAAAGCACCACACAAGTGAATTAGCCACGAAACCCAAAATCATCATTGTTATAGTTTAGATACATACATACATACACACACACTAAAAGAATTCGAAGAATAACACACCAAAGTGCTGGTCATAGTAATAGAAACAACAACGATAATAATATTGACACCAAAATATTTTTACTCGAGAAGAAAAAGAGTTACAGGTATCAATCTCGTCGTCCATGTCGTCGGCAGAAAAAGCATGACGCTTGTATGGTGAACTTGTTTTAGCGTTTTTCACATCTTTCTTCTGATAACGTGAACCTCCTTTCTTACCCATTCTGAGTCTTCTGTTCTTCACCACCAAACCCTAGAATTGCACTTTCGTCTTTTTAGACTCCACAGAGCGCCAAAAGATAGAAGCTCAACAAGAAGCCTCGGGTTGAAGACGATGAAGCCGGTAGTAGTATGCGTTAACTCACAAACAACAATCCCTAGTTATTATGGGCCATCTTTTGTTTATATGAATTGGGCCTGAAATGTTACCTTTGGGAGGATTCTTTTAACACCTTCTACGGTGTTTAAAGAAATTGCATAACTTTTAGCGCTACCGTAATTTGCTATTTAACCATTTTTTAATTTTTAATTCAAAATAAAAATCTTCAAATTATATTTATTCCAAAATATACCTTATTCTTTTTTTTTTCTTCTATTTTCTTCTTTCATTTTTTCATATTAGGTTTTGGACAGAAAATGCATTCTAAGAGAAATTATGTACATACGAAATTGATTTTTGGCAATGGATAATATAATATTATAATATATATAAATGTAATTGAATTTTCAGTAGTATACATTATATAAATATACGGAATCGAATTCTTATAGTATATAGAATTAATCATGTTTTCTTTCCCTTAAAATGTTATCAATTTTGTAAAATGTTTCTATAAATTTTTTTCTATGAAATATGTCCCTAGAAAGCTTAAATTGTTTGAAATTGATTATATCATTAATGTACTTTGTTAAATATCGATATGTTAAATGAAACTTAAAGACAGAACACCCCAGTTAGTCCCTGTCTCCAACAGAGTCGGACATTTAGGTCCTCGACTTAGTAAGTTGGACCCATAAATCCCTCACGTCCAGTATCGTCGGACACATAGGTCCCTACCATTAGGCGTTTATTGGTTTAGGGTGACGTGGGTCGTTATGTGCCAACTAGGACTGCCAGGTACGCACCAAACGACGTTGTTTCCATTAGAAAGTATACGACGTCGTTTAGGCTTAAACAATGGACCACGACACAGTGGCCTCTTCAATCTCTCAATTCCCTTTCTTGTAACCCTAAACGTAATCCCTTCAATTCCCCTTAATTCTCTCACTTTCGTCTCTGGTAACCTTAAACGTAATCTCCTCAATTTCACCAACGCTCAGAACTCTCTCTTGTAAATCGAGGCCCTAAATTGGTCAGCGTCATCAGTGATCGTGTTGGACGGGGGTCGTATTGGGCAGTTTCGTCAGTGATGGGAGATCGCGTTGAGGTTAGTAAACCCGTAGACACCTACATTGGTTCTATATTTGTGTATCGGTTTTGTATTTGCGTATTGTTTCTGTTTTTGCGTATGTATTGGTTCTGTGTTTGCGTATTGGTTCTATATTTGTATATTGGTTGTCTTGCACTATATGGTTTATTTTGTTCAAATTTTTTTTGTTAATGTTTTCGGAAATGTTATGAACAAATGTTGTGCGAAAATGTTTGTTGTTGTTCTGTGAATGAAGATGCTAGTGTTGGTCAGGGTAGAATGTGTCATGTCAATCCCCCTGTAGCCAGTGACTTGTTGAGTAACCCTATTTCGAACATGTGGTAATTCCTCCTGTAGCCATTGACTTGTTATGGTGTGTTTTGTTTACTGTCATCATTTTGTTTAGTGTCATGTTAATTCTGTTTATGAATGTGTTATGTTTAGTGTTATCATTCTGTTTATTGTTTATGACACAGTATTGATTGTGTTGTTATGTATTTTGGGTTTAGTACTCATATTAGGCTTCACATAGGCGGTAGGTTTGTGGTTGATGGGCATGGCAAAAAGGGATATAAAGGGGGTAAGGTGGAAGGGTGGAAGGAGTTGGACCCTGATTATTTAGACTTTTTTGCTTTCATTAGGTTTGCAGAAAATTGTGGGTTCTTTAAGATAGAGAATGTGTATTGGTATAACCCAAAGTTGGAGATGAATGAAGGGTTGAATGTGGTGAAGGGGGACACTGATATATTGGATATGGTTAAGTGTGCTAAGGATAACCTGGGGGTAATAGATGTATATTTTGAGCATCCAGTTGATGACACAGTGTCGCGACCGGGGTCCCGGCGCACGACGCGGACTGGTTAAAGACAAATAAAAGAAAATTGAAACGGCATTGAAGTGAGGCTCTTGAGAAGCCTAAAAAATAAAGGGTTCAAGGAGTCGCCACCAATATTTATTAAGGAAAATATTAGGAAAACCTTTAAATAGCACTGGTTTTTTTTTTTAAAAAAATGAGATTCTGTTTAGTCCGGGAGTCGAATTACAGGAGGGGAAGGTATTAGCACCCCACACTGTCCGTAAAAAACGATTACCCAAATTGATCATGCATAATTTAAAAAATGATTATCAAATATTTCATCCTTCATAAAACAATCATAAATAATATACACAATAAAAAAATATATAAATATGAATAAAACAAAGATAGTAAAAAAAAATACATCTCCTAAGTTTGTTGTTTTTTAGTTCTAAGAAAATAAATAAACAAATGATTAAAAGACCATAAAAATAAAAAGATAAAAAAAACAATAAGACGTCTTGTCTTACTTATTTTCTAGTAAAAAAATTGATTTTTATTGAGAAATATAAAGTTCAAAACAAATAAATAAATAAATAAATAAAGATAAGAGAAAAAATAAAATAAAATTAAACACATCAACATGAAGATAAAGAAATATAATACATTTAATTAATTAAAATTGACACGGAATATTATTTAATTATCTTTTAAGAAAATAAGATTAATAAGATGTCTCATCTAAATTAATCTCATCTTAATTTTAAGAGAAAAATGAATGAATAAATAACACACTATTTATTAGTCTTGATTTTTTTATTTTTTATGAAAATAATTTCTTCTTAATTATTAAAAGGTTACTAAGAGAAAATAATAGGAAATCATGACCATAATAAAAATGGATAATTATGTATATATATATAACATATTTATAAACTATTAAAATGGTCAAACGTAAATAAATAAATAGAAAGTGTAGAAAGATAAAAGCAAAAAGATAAATAACTAAAAATAAAAAGTATAGAGAATAAATAATAATAATAAAATAAAAAAAATAAAGGTAGAAAAAAAATAAATGAAAAGTTCAAAAAAAATAAAAATAAAAATAAATAGACATAACAATAAATACATAAAAATAAAAGAGCAGAAAAAAAATAAATACATAAAATAAAGGGGCAGAAAAATAAATAATAAAAAAAATAAAGGAACAGAAAAGTAAATAACAAAAATAAAGCAGCAAAAAAGTAAATAACAAAAATAAAGGGACAGGAAAGCAAATACATGAAAATAAAGGGGCAGAGATGTAAATAACAAAAATAAAGGGGTAGAAATGTAAATAACCAAAAATAAAGGGACAGAAATGTAAATAACCAAAATAAAAGGGCTAAAAAGTAAATACATGGAAATAAAGGGGCAGAAATGTAAATAACAAAAATAAAGGGGCAGAAATGTAATTAACAAAAATAAAGGGGCAGAAATGTAAATAACCAAAATAAAAGGGCTAAAAAGTAAATACATGGAAATAAAGGGGCAGAAATGTAAATAACAAAAATAAAGGGGCAGAAAAGTAAATACATGAAAATAAATAGGCAGAAAAGTAAATAACAAAAATAAAGGGACGGGAAAGTAAATAAATAAAATAAAATGGCATAAAAATAAATAAATAAAGATAAAAATGTAAAAAATAAAAAAAATGAACTAATAATTGCAGAAATATAAACTTTGTAACACCCTCTGTTACACCTTAATAAATTCTAGAAAAACTCATAATTTTTTTTTTTACTAAAGATATGATTGTTAAAAAGAAACTATCGGAATAAATTATATACATTATTTCTGAAATACCTCACAAATATTATTAAAAACTTTATAAAGTATTTGTACATTCATCCGAAGAAAATAAACATTAAACATTATAAGAAAGAGAGGAAACTCCATGGCCCAGAAGCAGTTACTTATTAACATTATTTATTCATTGGACCACGGTATTCATACCGAGCTCCCTTTCTAGAACGTGCTATATTTACTGCTGAAATTCTTCGATCCTTCCCTCTGAATCATCAATTTAGAATATATGAAACAAAAACACGGAGAAAGGAGTGAGAAACAGAATATAATATTTCCGAATAAGACATAAGCAACAAAGGGTTTTCACAACCAATACATAATAATATCAATCACAATCACATACACAATCAATTATGAATGCATGAATGTTATGCAATATCTTCATCATAACTTATCTATATATGTGGGCCCTTAAATTTTAATTTGCACTGGGCCAACCAGGAGTTTACACTGTTCCATAAGTCCGGATAATAATAATATGAACAGCTCAACTGGCATGGAAACACTTAGAGACTAGTCAGATTGAGAAAGTTTTTATTGTGAAAGTACCCGACACTAGGGAGCTACCCCAGGTCCCCTGAAGCACCCTTTCACACTCTCTCATCCCAAGGCTCGTAATTAAGCCTCCTCTAATGTATCCTCGGTTTCTATAATCCGTCCCCAGACAATATTATTTCATTTCACTTTCATTATCCATGATGCATGAACTATTCGCGTATTGAGTTGGTTAAGGCTTTTAGAAACTCAATTATTAAATCCCTTAAAGGTTTACAATATCATTTCAATAAACTGTACATTTTCTCAGTTCTCTGAATTTCTGTCCCACAGAAATAAATTTGGTACAGTTTTCAAATCTCACGGAAATTGAGTTTCTAAGCCTTAAATATCTAAAAACTTTATCATATAAAACTTTACATAATCTTTCTCAAATTAAATCTTAACAAAATCAAATTTAGGAATCTCAATTATTTCCAAATATATTTAGTTATTAAGTTGGAAAAATATAATAATTTTCTTTCAAAAAATTTTGTTTTATTAAAAGAGAATAATTATTAACCAAAAATACTTAAAATTACAAAAATTTTCTTTAACTCAAGATTTAATTAAATAAATTCTCATAAAATATTTTCTTTCTAAAATAAATACTAATTTTTTTTTTATTCTAAATATTGAAAATAAAGTTAATAAAAATAATTTCTAAGAAGAAATAAAAGATAATAAAATTTAAAGAGTAAGGTAAGAAATTCTTACTGAATTTTAGCTTTCCGTCATGCTCGCTATATGTTCAAACTCCACATTACAATATCATCAATCAAAATCAAACAATATCAATCATAACTAAATATCATCAATCAATCAATCATAATCAGATCATAATCAAATCAATTAAATATCATTAATACATATCATAATACAAAATTTAATGATTATTAATATAGTCAATTTTAGTCCTTTTGGTCAATTCCTCGCATAGGTATATGTAAGTCCATATAATCCAGTCCTTGCATAGGTATAGTTCAGTCCATATGGGTCATAATGGTCCAAGTCCTTGCATAGGTATAGCCCAGTCCATATAGGTCATAATGGTCCAAGTCTTTGCATAGGTATGTTAGAGTTAGTTAAACCGGATATTTAATTTAAAATTTATTAAAATTGTTAAGTTAAAAAGTTAATATTTTAAAATAATAATATTATTAAATTTAAAAGGAGTAGGGGACTCCTCCCATTATTCTTATGTCTTTTCATATTATACTTCTTATCTCACTCCCCCTTACCTTGAGTCGTTACCAAAAAGAGATTTGCTTTGCGCCTCCGATTTCTAGAAATATTAATATCAATTTTATTTCAGTATAAGCATAAGACGAAGATTAAGATTACTACTTAAAACAGAAATGGTAAATTTTGAATAGTGAATAGTGAATAGTGAATAGTAAATCGTGAATAGTAACAGTAAATAGTAAAACGTGAATAGTAACAGTGAATAGTAAAACATGAATAGTAACGGTAAATAGTAAATCGTGAATAGTAACAGTAAATAGTAACAGTAAATAGTAATTTACTATTTGAATAGTAATTTACTATTAAAATAGTAATTTACTATTGAAATAGTATTTACTATACAGAATAGTAACTTAAAATAATATTATTTTTAGTATAATAACAGATTTCTAAAAACGATATAAAAATAACCCTAAAAAATATAAAAGAGAAGTATTCTTACCTTAGGATTTTGGCAGAACCTTCTCTCCAAAAACTTTTCTTCTCTCTCTCACTTCCACCACTATCTCACTAGCACTACTGTATTAAGAAAACTTAATCTGAAATTGTGAATTCTAAAGAAGAAATCCTTCGGTATTTATAGAAAAAAAATTTACTATGCATTCTATTATTTTAATATAAAAGTACTATGCATTTTTGAATTTTTTATTCCAGGTTACTATGCATTCTTTGAAAATTTCGTACATGCACAGTGTTTTGCATAGTAACTGTCGGCAGGATTATTAAGCCAAATAGTAACCTTTCACTCGGTATATTTTAAATATTCAAAATGAGTCCGTTTTGAAATTTAGCGATATTATATCAGTCCTCACTAATTTTATAATAAGTAATATAAAGTTGAAATTTTAAAAATCTAAAATTTTCTGTTAATAAAAATTTATTGATACGTTTCTAATTTTTTAAAGATTAGAAAAAATCAAGACTTTTCTCAAACCGATAATTTTTAGATAAGTCTACTTGAAACAGATTTTAGAAAATTTTCTTATAATTTAAATTCACTTTCTTATGAATATTTTTAATTTAAGTCACTTATATGAATTTAAAATTATTTAAAAAATATTATTTTTATTAAAAAATTCCAAAATTCCAAAAAATTCCAAAAAATCATAAATAATACGTAGATTAAAAAGTTCTAAAGAACCATAATTTAATTCCTTCAAAATTTCAATATAAAAATAAAAATAGGGGCGTTACAACTCTACTCCCCTTAGAAAATTTCGTCCTCGAAATTTACATTAATCAGTAAAACAAATGAGGATGAGACTCTTTCATCTCAGTTTCTAGTTCCCATGTAGCATCTTCTCCTCTCGTTTCACTCCAAATAACCTTTACAAGCGGAATTGTCTTGTCTCTTAATTGTTTTATTCTTCTGTCACTTATTCTAACAGGTGGTGCATCATATGTAAGATTATCTTTAACTTGTATGACATCAGGTTCAATAACATGTGTAGGATCAGATATATACTTTCGTAAGTTTGACACATGAAAAACATTATGGATATTAGAAAGAAAAGGTGGTAATGCTATTTGGTAGGCAAGGGGACTAACTTTATGAATTATTTGGTATGGACCGATAAATCTAGGAGTTAGTTTTCGAGATTTCATTGCCCGACCGACCCCAGTCATAGGTGTGACTTTCAAGAATACATGATCGCCTTCTTGAAATTCGAGCGGCTTTCTTCTTTTGTCATAGTAACTTTTCTGCCTGCTCTGTGTTGCCTTCATCTTTTCCTGAACTATTTTGATTTTATCCGTGGTTTGTTGTACCAACTCTGGTCCTAGCATCAAGTTTTCACCAGTCTCAAACCAACATAGCGGGGTCCTACATTTTCTTCCATATAATGCTTCAAAAGGTGTCATGCCAATGCTAGCATGGAAACTGTTGTTGTAGGTAAACTCCACATATGGTAAGAATTGATTCCAACTTCCTTTATGCTCTAACACACAAGCTCGTAACAAGTCCTCTAGAGATTGGATTGTTCTTTCTGATTGTCCATCCGTCTGAGGATGATATGCTGAACTCAGACGTAGTCTTGTTCCCAAAGCCTTGTGCAAGCTCTTCCAGAATTGTGATGTAAAGCGAGGGTCCCGATCAGAAATGATACTTGAAGGAATTCCATGCAATCTTACAATCTCCTCGATGTATAATTTTGCCAGCTTCTCCATAGAGTAACGAATGTTGATGGGAATAAAGTGGGCAGACTTTGTTAATCTATCAACTATTACCCATATCGAATCATGTCCTAATGGAGTTTTGGGTAAAGAAGTCACAAAATCCATGGTAATGCTATCCCATTTCCATTCTGGTATTTCCATTGATTGTAGCATTCCAGGGGGGTTTTGATGTTCCACTTTAACCTTCTGGCAAATTAGACATGCAGCCACATACTCTGCCACCGCTTTCTTCATTCCAGGCCACCAAAATAACTTCTTCAAATCTTGATACATTTTAGTAGCTCCGGGATGAATGCTCATATAACTTTTATGGCCTTCTTCTAGAATTGCTTTCCTCAACTCCTCTTTGTCAGGGATACACACTCGATCCTTATATCTCAATAATTGGTCGTTTCCCACATTGAACTCGACTTCTTTTCCTTGTTTCAAGAGTTCTTTCTTCTCTTGCAGGAATTCATCCTCTCGTTGAGCCTCTAAAACTTGTCTCAGGAATTCACTTGTAACTTGCAACGCTCCTAATCTGTAGCTGTTAGCATTAACCTTTACTGCTAGGTTAAGATCTCTGAAGTTCTCTATTAATTCCAACTCTTTAATCATCATTGTGGATGCATGTAGAGACTTTCGACTTAAAGCATCAGCTACTACGTTCGCTTTTCCAGGATGGTATTGTAACTCAAAGTCGTAGTCCTTTAAGAACTCCATCCATCTCCGTTGCCTCATGTTTAACTCCTTTTGATCGAATAAATACTTGAGACTCTTATGATCGCTAAACACATCGAATGTTGCACCATATAGATAATGCCTCCAAATCTTTAAGGCAAAAACTACAGCGGCTAACTCTAAGTCATGGGTAGGGTAGTTAATCTCATGTTGCCTTAATTGACGTGACGCATAGGCTACAACCTTCTTGTCTTGCATGAGTACACTTCCTAGTCCTTGTTTAGACGCATCACAGTAAACTTCAAAACTTCGATGTGGATCAGGGAGTACTAACACTGGCGCAGAAGTAAGTCGATCTTTCAGCTCTTGGAAACTATTCTCGCATTGTGTCGTCCACACAAAAGGTTGTCCTTTCCGTGTTAGCTTGGTCAATGGGTATCCTAGCTTTGAAAATCCTTCAATGAATCTCCTATAGTATCCAGCCAAGCCCAAGAAACTTCTAATCTCAGTGATCGTGGTTGGTCTCTCCCATTTTAAAACTGCTTCCACCTTGGAAGGGTCTACAGCTATTCCTCCTTGACTAATTACATGTCCTAAAAAGTTTACTTCTTCCAACCAGAATTCACACTTCGACAACTTTGCATACAGTTGTTTCTTTTTCAGGATTTCCAACACAACCTTCAAGTGTTCAACATGTTCTTCTCTGCTTTTAGAGTACACTAATATATCATCAATGAACACCACTACAAATTTATCTAGATATGGATGAAAAATCCTATTCATGTAATCCATGAATATGGCTGGTGCATTTGTTACACCAAAAGGCATTACTAAATATTCGTAATGGCCATAGCGTGTTCTAAAAGCAGTTTTTGATACATCTTCTTTCTTCACCCTTATTTGATGGTATCCAGACCTCAAATCAATTTTGGAGAACACCGTGGCACCACGCAGCTGATCCATCAAGTCGTCAATCCTTGGTAGAGGATATCTGTTCTTGATTGTCACCTTGTTCAGTTGTCGATAATCTACACACAACCTCATGCTACCATCCTTCTTCTTAACCAACAACACTGGTGCACCCCAGGGGGATACACTGGGTCGTATAAACTGCTTCTCTATCATCTCTTCAAGTTGTTTCTTCAACTCTGCTAATTCTAGAGGTGACATTCGGTATGGTGCAATTGAAATGGGTCCAACTCCAGGTACTAGATCAATGGAAAATTCCACATCTCTTTCTGGGGGTAAACCAGGGATATCTTCAGGAAAAACGTCAGGAAATTCACACACAACCGGCAGATTTTTGATTTTTGATTCTTGCTCTCCTTTCGTTGAAAGCAATAGCATGAATCCTTGAGCCCCTCCTTTTAAAGAGGCACTCACTTGGTTGGCGGTTAGAAATCTCGAATCCTCAGGATTCAAATTCACTGGTTCTTTAAACATTATGGTTTTATTATGACAATCTATTAGAACATGATTGTCAGACAACCAATCTAGCCCAATAATAACTTCTAAGCCAGAAAGGGGTAAACAGAAAAGATTAGCCTTAAAGTCCCTACCATCTATGACAATAGGGCATTTCCAACAAGCTTTAGAAGTGATAATGGGATTGTTTCCAGGAGTATGTACAGATAAGTCAAATGGCAGTTCCATCACAGGTAATTTTAGTTTTTCTACACAGTCATTGGCAATAAAGGAATGTGATGCACCTGAGTCATACATAACAGTTAAAGAAATCTTATTAATGATACACTTACCTTCTACCATGGAATCAGCATGAGATGCTTCTTCTCCAGTGATTGCAAAAACCTTTCCTTTTGCTTTCGGCCTTCCGACTGCACTGTGCGCGCCTCCTTGAGTATTTATGCTTGTACTTGCACCTTCAGGGTTTTCTCTCTTCATCTCTGGGCATTCCTTGATGTGATGACCTGGTTTGTTACACTTAAAGCAAACATAAGTGTTTTTAGGACAATCCCTTTTCAAATGGGGTCCTCCACAGATAAAACATTTAAAATTTGGTGCAGATGTTGGATAATAGCTTCCAGTTGAAGCTTGGGGTCTGTTAGGAACAGATGCTGCTCCAAACCGGCGAAATGGTGCTTGGTAAGGCTTATTCCTTCTGAAATCTCTTCTTTGGTGATGGTGAGGTCCTCCACTTCTTATCTCTCCTGCCTTGTGAATGGGCTCACGACTTTTGGTCATTCTATCCTTATGGTCTTCTTCAAAGATCCTGCAGCGATTTACCAATACAGAAAATTCACGGATTTCCTGCATTCGTATAGCTTCCTTAATTTCTGGCCGCAGTCCATTTACAAACTTTGCACACCGATCTCTTTCATTAGTAGCATCATTATAATGAGAATGAAAACGAGATAGCTCTTCAAACCTGGATGCGTACTCTCCAACGGTCATATTTCCTTGGGTCAGCGACAGGAATTCGAATTGTCTTTTCTCTTTAACATCAGCTGGAAAGTATTTTTCCAGAAACATATCCTTGAAATAGTCCCAAGTGATCTCCACGTCGTTGACTTCGAATTGTTTACGCATGCTATCCCACCAATGTTCGGCATCCTCAGATAAGGCATAAGTAGCGAAGACTACCTTATCAGCTTCATTACATTGCAATGCTCGAAAGATCTTCTCTATCTCTCGAATCCAGATTTGTGCTCCATCGGGGTTATATCCTCTCTTGAAACGAGGTGGATTGCGTTTTTCGAATAGGTCCAGCCTTCTCAAGGCATCGTTACCTTGACCTTCACGTGCTCCCATTGCATTGATTAAGCGTTCTACAACTCCAGCAAGATCGTTTCCAGCCATTAGTTTCCTGTTTCACAGTAACTGAGATTTGTCACATCAATCACAGTTACTACCAAGTCAGATATTCTACCTATACAGAGTTTACAGACAAAGCAAGATAGACCTTTTCCCCAGGCCTATTGGATTAACTGCTCTGATACCACTTTGTAACACCCTCTGTTACACCTTAATAAATTCTAGAAAAACTCATAATTTTTTTTTTACTAAAGATATGATTGTTAAAAAGAAACTATCGGAATAAATTATATACATTATTTCTGAAATACCTCACAAATATTATTAAAAACTTTATAAAGTATTTGTACATTCATCCGAAGAAAATAAACATTAAACATTATAAGAAAGAGAGGAAACTCCATGGCCCAGAAGCAGTTACTTATTAACATTATTTATTCATTGGACCACGGTATTCATACCGAGCTCCCTTTCTAGAACGTGCTATATTTACTGCTGAAATTCTTCGATCCTTCCCTCTGAATCATCAATTTAGAATATATGAAACAAAAACACGGAGAAAGGAGTGAGAAACAGAATATAATATTTCCGAATAAGACATAAGCAACAAAGGGTTTTCACAACCAATACATAATAATATCAATCACAATCACATACACAATCAATTATGAATGCATGAATGTTATGCAATATCTTCATCATAACTTATCTATATATGTGGGCCCTTAAATTTTAATTTGCACTGGGCCAACCAGGAGTTTACACTGTTCCATAAGTCCGGATAATAATAATATGAACAGCTCAACTGGCATGGAAACACTTAGAGACTAGTCAGATTGAGAAAGTTTTTATTGTGAAAGTACCCGACACTAGGGAGCTACCCCAGGTCCCCTGAAGCACCCTTTCACACTCTCTCATCCCAAGGCTCGTAATTAAGCCTCCTCTAATGTATCCTCGGTTTCTATAATCCGTCCCCAGACAATATTATTTCATTTCACTTTCATTATCCATGATGCATGAACTATTCGCGTATTGAGTTGGTTAAGGCTTTTAGAAACTCAATTATTAAATCCCTTAAAGGTTTACAATATCATTTCAATAAACTGTACATTTTCTCAGTTCTCTGAATTTCTGTCCCACAGAAATAAATTTGGTACAGTTTTCAAATCTCACGGAAATTGAGTTTCTAAGCCTTAAATATCTAAAAACTTTATCATATAAAACTTTACATAATCTTTCTCAAATTAAATCTTAACAAAATCAAATTTAGGAATCTCAATTATTTCCAAATATATTTAGTTATTAAGTTGGAAAAATATAATAATTTTCTTTCAAAAAATTTTGTTTTATTAAAAGAGAATAATTATTAACCAAAAATACTTAAAATTACAAAAATTTTCTTTAACTCAAGATTTAATTAAATAAATTCTCATAAAATATTTTCTTTCTAAAATAAATACTAATTTTTTTTTTATTCTAAATATTGAAAATAAAGTTAATAAAAATAATTTCTAAGAAGAAATAAAAGATAATAAAATTTAAAGAGTAAGGTAAGAAATTCTTACTGAATTTTAGCTTTCCGTCATGCTCGCTATATGTTCAAACTCCACATTACAATATCATCAATCAAAATCAAACAATATCAATCATAACTAAATATCATCAATCAATCAATCATAATCAGATCATAATCAAATCAATTAAATATCATTAATACATATCATAATACAAAATTTAATGATTATTAATATAGTCAATTTTAGTCCTTTTGGTCAATTCCTCGCATAGGTATATGTAAGTCCATATAATCCAGTCCTTGCATAGGTATAGTTCAGTCCATATGGGTCATAATGGTCCAAGTCCTTGCATAGGTATAGCCCAGTCCATATAGGTCATAATGGTCCAAGTCTTTGCATAGGTATGTTAGAGTTAGTTAAACCGGATATTTAATTTAAAATTTATTAAAATTGTTAAGTTAAAAAGTTAATATTTTAAAATAATAATATTATTAAATTTAAAAGGAGTAGGGGACTCCTCCCATTATTCTTATGTCTTTTCATATTATACTTCTTATCTCACTCCCCCTTACCTTGAGTCGTTACCAAAAAGAGATTTGCTTTGCGCCTCCGATTTCTAGAAATATTAATATCAATTTTATTTCAGTATAAGCATAAGACGAAGATTAAGATTACTACTTAAAACAGAAATGGTAAATTTTGAATAGTGAATAGTGAATAGTGAATAGTAAATCGTGAATAGTAACAGTAAATAGTAAAACGTGAATAGTAACAGTGAATAGTAAAACATGAATAGTAACGGTAAATAGTAAATCGTGAATAGTAACAGTAAATAGTAACAGTAAATAGTAATTTACTATTTGAATAGTAATTTACTATTAAAATAGTAATTTACTATTGAAATAGTATTTACTATACAGAATAGTAACTTAAAATAATATTATTTTTAGTATAATAACAGATTTCTAAAAACGATATAAAAATAACCCTAAAAAATATAAAAGAGAAGTATTCTTACCTTAGGATTTTGGCAGAACCTTCTCTCCAAAAACTTTTCTTCTCTCTCTCACTTCCACCACTATCTCACTAGCACTACTGTATTAAGAAAACTTAATCTGAAATTGTGAATTCTAAAGAAGAAATCCTTCGGTATTTATAGAAAAAAAATTTACTATGCATTCTATTATTTTAATATAAAAGTACTATGCATTTTTGAATTTTTTATTCCAGGTTACTATGCATTCTTTGAAAATTTCGTACATACACAGTGTTTTGCATAGTAACTGTCGGCAGGATTATTAAGCCAAATAGTAACCTTTCACTCGGTATATTTTAAATATTCAAAATGAGTCCTTTTTGAAATTTAGCGATATTATATCAGTCCTCACTAATTTTATAATAAGTAATATAAAGTTGAAATTTTAAAAATCTAAAATTTTCTGTTAATAAAAATTTATTGATACGTTTCTAATTTTTTAAAGATTAGAAAAAATCAAGATTTTTCTCAAACCGATAATTTTTAGATAAGTCTACTTGAAACAGATTTTAGAAAATTTTCTTATAATTTAAATTCACTTTCTTATGAATATTTTTAATTTAAGTCACTTATATGAATTTAAAATTATTTAAAAAATATTATTTTTATTAAAAAATTCCAAAATTCCAAAAAATTCCAAAAAATCATAAATAATACGTAGATTAAAAAGTTCTAAAGAACCATAATTTAATTCCTTCAAAATTTCAATATAAAAATAAAAATAGGGGCGTTACAAAGTGCGGATAAATAAAGTGCAGAAAAAATAAATTAACAATAATAAAAGTGCAGAAAAGTAAATAAAGAGGAATAAAAGTGTAAAAATAAATAAATAAATAAATAAGGAAAAATAAAGGTACAAATAAATAAATAAAGATGGAGATGCATAAAAATAAATAAACAAATAAATAACTGCAGAAAAATAAAGTGCAGGAAAATAAAGTGCTTGAATATAAATAAAGAAAAATAAAAGCGCAGAAAAATAAATAACAATTAAATAAGAAGAATAAATAAATATAAATAAACAACTTTGTATTAATAAAAAATACCTTGGTACAAGATCAATTACAGAGAAACTAGAACGGAAGTCGGGAAATCAATTTTGTGTAGATTTCCTTTGCTTTTGGCTTTGTTTGGACTTGATTTGAAGGTATTTGGATACCGGTTACAACACTTGGACAATATTTTAGCTCACAAAAACTCACATACTAAGACAAACAAGAGTTGTGCACTCATTTTCCTAACTAGGATTACACAAAGTAATTTTTGAAAACTCAAACTTCTAAAAATTCTCACAAAAATTTAACACTCTTTCCCCTCTTTTTTCTCTTCTTCCCCCAAAATGCCTCAATATCACCTTCTATTTATAGAAGAAAATTGGCATTGGATTCTCCATAAATGACATCAATTTTCTACTTTTTCAATTTGTCCAAATTTGATGTCAATTTCCCCAATTTTCTCCAATTATCCAACCAAACCGGGGCCCACCACTAATAAACCACCGTCAACTTTTTGATTTTCCTTTTTTTTTTTAATTTTCGTTTTTTTTGACCCTTTTTTTGGATTTTTTTTTTTGGGCCCATTTCCCTTTTTTTTTGTTTTTTTTTGGGCTTTCTCTTTTTTTTTTGTTTTTTTCTGTTTTTTTTTGTTTGGGCCCTTTTTTCTTTTTTTTTCTTTTTTTTTTGGCCCTTCTTATTTATTTTTATTTTTTATTTTCTTTTTTTTTTATTTTTTATTATTTTTTGATTTTTTTATTTTTTTTTGATTTTTTTTTTATTTTTTTTTTACCCATTTATTTTTCTAATTTTTTTTTTGGCCCTTTTATTTAAAGATACAAATGGAAACATAAATTATTTATTACATATATGGAAATATATAAAATATCCAATAAATATAAATTACTACCCACACTATAAGGAGTAAAAAGGTAGTCACAAAACATCGTCTTCCCTCCCTTATTCTTTCCTCTTGGCTTCGGCATCCATCAGCCATTGCTTGAGAGAAATGAAGAGAATTGATGAAATGAGAGGTGTGGTAGGAAATGAAGAGGGATTGGGTATTTATAGAGATGGGGAAGGGTTACTATTCTAACGGTCACTATGCAATTTTTAATAATATATTTTTTTTAATATGATCCGGGGTGGCAATCTGGACTGGGCGGAGTTCTAAGCACTGTACCGCGTCACCAACGAGAACTGGTAAGTCATAACCGGGGTCTGAAATCATTGGTCAACTATAGACATTTCTCTTCACCTCGGTTAAATATTAAGCATTGGGGAATCTCCTGCAGGTGTACCTCCGGTGTGTCTTGAAGTTCAAGTACGGATTAACACATCAGTTTTAACTTGAAGAACCTCGGATTCCCTTCGAACTGAGGTGTAAAATACCGTACTCCACTGAGGCTGTACGAGCTTAGAACTAATGAGGTAACACCGGTCATGAAACCGTGCTAGGACCCCGGTTAATGCAGTCAACATTGACTCCGGACTCTAGGACAAAAAAACTCTTTTTTCTTCTCTTTTTTTTCTTTTTTTCTTTTTTTTTTTTAATATATATCACCGGACAAAAATAGGTGTTCACAGATGCCCCTCTTTACTTCTTTTCATGAAAGAATATGAGACATATTCATATTATTGATGTGAAAAGAAAGTAAAGACGTGAACACCACTAAGAATACCCGACAACTTTTGACAAGAAGTAAATAGCCGAATGGTGTTGTCCCAATGCTAGACAGTTTAAGGAGAGGCACTTGGAACATGACAGGAAGATAAATGGCATAACCTAGGGGTTAATACCTGAAGCTTTGGAAAAAATATGAAGTTGTCTTGACATTTTGAGGAGCCTAAGAATGGGTATTTGAGGCTTCGACATAAAATAGATGACAGGGGGATGCCCCTGAATGATTTTGATTGAGATAGCCTAGGGAAGGATACCTGAAGCTTTGACATGAAACTAAATGACTGGGGGGATGCCCCTGATTTGATTTTGATTGAGATAGCCTGGGGATGGATACCTGAGGCTTTGACATGAAACTAAATGACTGGGGATGCCCCTGATTTGATTTTGATTGAGATAGCCTAGGGATGGATACCTGAGGCTTTGACATGAAACTAAATGACTGGGGAAATGCCCCTGATTTGATTTTGATTGAGATAGCCTAGGGATGGATACCTGAGGCTTTGACATGAAACTAAATGACTGGGGATGCCCCTGATTTGATTTTGATTGAGATAGCCTAGGGATGGATACCTGAGGCTTTGACATGAAACTAAATGACTGGGGAAATGCCCCTGATTTGATTTTGATTGAGATAGCCTAGGGATGGATACCTGAGGCTTGGACATGAAGTAAGACTAATGGGAGATACCTCTACCATAATGACTTATGGTAGAGAATTATATGAGATTTATGCTCAAGAAGAATGTGTCTGAGATTGACTTTTCTGGTTTAGTGTGGGTTCCGAGTGAATACAAGGATTGCATTTTCACATCTTAGTAAACCATCCCGACTGGAGTTAGGTGATAGGCTGAAACTGTTAATCTCGACTCTTCATGGGGAGCGCTTTGTCCTTGTTGTACCCTCAAACCTGCATGGAAGAAATAGTCAAGTGGAAAACCAAAGGTCAAAGATCTTGTTTCCTCCAGGTGACTACCACAATCCTTATGGGACTTGTTATTACTCATGGCAGAGCGGAATATCCTGATTACCAAGGTCTGTGTAATTGGGAAGTATCAAGCTTGTTTGAGATTAAAAATATGCCTTTCATATTTTTTTTTAATATTTTTCACAAAATGCATGCAAATGAAACCTGACAAGACAAGGATTGGAACTGAAATTGAGAATTCCATATATTTACTTGGGAAAATTACAAGTTTACATCATAATTTTTAATCCAAACGTTTAGAGGACATAAAGACTACCCTATCCCTTTAGAGTATGCTCAAGCATAATACTTCTTGACTGCATCTGAATTGACCGGGAAAGACAACTCCTCACCATCCATGTTCATCAAAATCAAAGCTCCTCCAGAAAAGGCTCTCTTTACGACGAATGGTCCTTCATAATTTGGCTTCCATTTGCCTCGGTGATCATTTTGATTCGGCAAGATTTTCTTCAGTACCAAATCACCTTCATGAAATTGACGAGGTCGCACTTTCTTTTCGTATGCCTTCTTCATACGCTTTTGGTATAACTGCCCATGACAGAGAGCGGTTAACCTTTTCCCATCAATTAAATTTAATTGATCATACCGGGACCGAACCCATTCAGCTTCTTCTAATTTGGCATCCATGATTACTTTTAAAGACGGAATTTCCACTTCTATTGGTAAAACAGCTTCCATACCATACACCAATGAGAAGGGTGTTGCCCCTGTCGAAGTTCGTACAGAGGTACGATACCCATGTAAAGCAAAAGGGAGCAACTCACTCCAGTCTTTGTAGGTTTCAACCATCTTTTGTATGATTTTCTTTATATTTTTGTTAGCAGCTTCCACTGCTCCATTCATCTTAGGTCTGTATGGAGATGAATTGAGGTGTTTGATTTTGAATTCCTCACAAAGTTCATCCATCATTTTATTATTCAGGTTTGTACCATTATCAGTGATGATCTGATTTGGTAAACCATATCTACAAATCAATTCTCTCTTGATGAATTTGACCACAACATTTTTAGTCACGTTGGTGTAGGAAGCTGCTTCAACCCACTTAGTGAAGTAATCAATGGCCACCAAAATAAAGCGATGCCCATTCGATGCTTTTGGTTCAATGGGACCAATAACATCTATGCCCCACATAGCAAAAGGCCAAGGCACAGTTAGAACGTGCAAAGAAGATGGTGGTGCATGAATGTTATCTGCATAGGTTTGACACTTGTGACATTTCTTGGCATAGTTATGACAATCATTTTCCATTGTCATCCAATAATATCCAGATCTGAGAATTTTTCTTGCCATCGAGTGCCCATTTGCATGTGTTCCGAAAGGCCCTTCATGAACATCCTTCATGATTTTGTTAGCTTCCGTCACGTCTACGCAACGAAGGAGAACAGAATCATAATTTCTCTTATAGAGTGTATTCCCAGTCATAAAGAAATTCATGGCTAGGCGTCTGAGGGTTCTTTTATCATTTTCTGAGATAACAGGAGGATATTCTTGATTTTGAATATAATTTTTGATGTCATGAAACCATGGTTTCCCATCGGGCTCTTCTTCTATCTCATGACAATATGCAGGTTCGAGACGCCTTTCAATCTCGATGAAGGGCATGTCACAATCCCTACTTACGTTGAACATGGAGGCCAACGTGGCCAAAGCATCAGCTAATTGGTTATCATCCCGAGGAATATGATGGAAAGAGACTTCATCAAACCCTTTGATTAGTTCCATGATGTGAGCTTGATAAGGAATCAATTTTCCATCTCTAGTATCCCATTCTTCTTTCAGTTGATGAATCACCAAGGCAGAATCTCCGTATATTTGTAGAGATTTCACCTTTGCTTCAAGTGTCGCCTGAATCCCCAAAACACAAGCTTCATATTCTGCAATATTAGTGGTACAATCAAAACAAAGTCTAGCAGTGAATGGGAAAAGCTTGTTATCTGGTGAGATTAGGATGGCCCCAATCCCATGCCCCAGTGTATTCGACGCCCCATCGAACATCAAAATCCAAGTTCTATTAGGACAATCTTTCTCTTCTGACAACATCATAATATTTTCATCAGGAAATTCGAATGACATTGGTTGGTACTCTTTTAGGGGATGGTGGGCCAAGTGATCAGCTAAAGCACTCCCTCTTACAGCTTTTTGGGTGACATGAATGATATCATACTCAGTCAAAAGAACCTGCCAACGAGCTATTCTTCCCGTCAGAGCCGGTTTCTCAAAGATGTACTTAATTGGGTCCATCTTAGATATCAACCAAGTAGTATAAGATAACATGTATTGTCTTAGGCGACGAGCAGCCCATGCTAATGCACAACAAGTTCGTTCTACAGTGGAATATCGTGCTTCGCACTCAGTGAACTTCTTGCTCAAATAGTAAATAGCATGCTCTTTTCTCCCAGACTCATCATGCTGCCCCAGTACAGAGCCCATAGACTCATCTATCACAGTCAAATACAACAGGAGTGGTCTTCCCGGGGTTGGGGGAACCAAGATCGGTGGGGATTGCAAGTATTGCTTTATTTGGTCAAAGGCCTCCTGACAATCATCATTCCATTGTGATGGTTGATTTTTACGAAGCAACTTAAAGATTGGATTACATACAGCTGTTAGTTGAGAAATGAAACGAGCTATGTAATTCAACCTTCCAAGGAATCCTCGTACTTCTTTTTCAGTGCTAGGAGCGGGCATTTCCATGATTGCCTTTACTTTATCGGGATCCACTTCGATACCTTTCTCACTGACAATGAAACCAAGCAACCTTCCAGAGCTAGCCCCAAAAGTGCATTTAGCCGGATTTAATCTGAGTTTGAATTTTCTCAGGCGTTCAAAGAGCTTTCGTAAGTCAATCAAGTGACCTTCAACAGATTTGGATTTGGCAATAATATCATCCACATAAACCTCTATCTCTTTATGCATCATGTCATGAAATAGAGTTACCATTGCTCTTTGGTAAGTGGCACCGGCATTTTTCAATCCAAAAGACATCACCTTGTAGCAGAAGGTTCCCCACAAAGTAATGAAAGTGGTTTTTTCCATGTCTTCGGGTGCCATCTTGATTTGGTTGTACCCAGAAAATCCATCCATGGATGAAAAAATGGAATGTTGGGCCGTGTTATCAACAAGAACATCAATATGTGGTAATGGAAAGTCATCTTTTGGGCTAGCTCTATTCAAATCCCGGTAATCAACACACATTCGTACTTTCCCATCTTTCTTCGGGACCGGAACAATGTTGGCCACCCATTCAGGGTATTTGGAGACAGCCAAGAACCCAGCATCCAACTGTTTGGTTATCTCTTCTTTAATCTTTAAGAGCATTTCTGGCTTCATCCTTCTCAACTTTTGCTTTATGGGGACGCAACCGGGTTTCAATGGCAACTTGTGTTCAACGATGCAGTTATCCAATCCCGGCATATCCTGATACGACCAAGCAAACACATCGCTGAATTCGACCAACAATTCTATTAATTCCCTCTTATGTTCTCTACTCAAAGAGGTGCCGATCTTGACTTCTTGTTTGTTTTCTTCACTCCCCAAATTTATGACTTCAACAATTTCTAGATAGGGAGAAATTTCTTTATCTTCCTGATCTAGCAGCCTTAGTAATTCAGGGGAAGGTTCATCAGACTCTTCATCCTCTTCGCTTGTTGGATTAAAATCATGATGGGAGAAAGCAATCTTATTATTTTGGAATTCAATTTCAGATCTGCAATTTATTTAATATAAAAAGGTAAAATAAGGAAAATGATAATCGAACTTAACTTTTATTTATTGAAAATGATAAAGAAAACATGTTTTGCCCTTATTAAAACTCTTCCTAAGGCTTTAGGCATAGCCAAAGGATTTAAACAAAACCTACAAAGTGAATAATTACTTTGAAATGATCTCTGGAAGCTCAACGGCTTCCCAATTACACAACTCAGTATCTAAAGGACAAGGGTAAATCAAGTCTTCTTCTCTCTTGGACTCATCATCGATGACTGCCACTTGGTCTGGAGATGTCAAGCCTGCACTCCTGAAGCTTTGGTAAAGGTCACAGATAGGGATCTTCGCAGTTAGGGGTTCTCGGTTTTCTAACCGTGCAAGTCGCTTTTCTCTCTTATCTGCGAAAACCTTCGCTCTTTCCATTGGAGATGGATGATACCCCAGCCCAAAGCCGTTCTTATTCTCCTTAACCAATAATGGGTCTACTCCTCCATCAAGCATCTTCCCAAGCCCTTTCCCTGGCTGGAATCCAGATTTCATCATCACTTTAGCTACCATCATAGAAGCTTTAGAAGGACGAGCTAGTTGTAACCCTTCGCTCACATAGGTGGTGTGAGCAATTTCCAATGATTGGAAGGAAGTCTCAAGACTTTCTTCAGCCGCTTCTATATATGGAGTTGACATGGGCTTACTGATAAGGAAATCTCCCTCACCAGAAACAATGATTAGCTTGTTGTTTACCACAAATTTAAGCTTTTGATGAAGGGTAGATGGAACCACACCGGCAGAATGTATCCAAGGCCTCCCCAATAGGCAGCTATAAGCAGGATTGATATCCATCACTTGAAATAATACATTGAAGGTGCATGGGCCCACTTGGATGGGGATCTCAATATCTCCAATGACCTCTCTCCGAGTACCGTCAAAAGCTCTTACTACCATTGAGCTTGGCTTCATATGTGACCCATCAAAAGGTAGTTGATTTAAAGTGGACTTTGGCATGATATTCAGAGAGGAGCCATTATCAACTAGGACCTTGGCTACGATATGATCCCGACACTTGACAGAGATGCGTAATGTGTAACATCCTATTTTCATCACAAATAGGAAATAGATATTAATATATATTTCTTGAGAAATACTTACTATAAGTTAGTTTATTATTATCATTTTTTTAAAATTTTGGTATTTATATTTTTATTATTTATTTTTTTTAATAATAATAATAATAAAATGAAAATATTTTTGAATGAGAATTTTAAAGTGACTTAATTAGTATTCACTAATTAAGAAAATTATATTAAGAATTTTTAATATCTTTGTTATTCACCATTTTTATTTTATGTTGTTATATTTTTATTTTTTTTACATATTTAAGATTTAACTCTTATTAGAATTTTAAAATAAAATTTTGAAGGAATTAGACTATGGTTCTTTTAAACTTTTTGATCTACATAATATTTATGATTTTCTGGAATTTTTTGAAAATTTTGAATTATTTTAATAAAATAATATATTTTAAATAATTTTAAATTCATATAAAGTTGCTTAAAATTAAAAATATTTACAAGAATGTAAAGTTAAATTATAAGAAAATTTTCTAAAATCCATTTCAAGTAGACTTATCTAAAAATTATCGGTTTGAGAAAAATCTTGATTTTTTCTAATCGTTAAAAAATTAGAAACGTATCAATAAATTTTTATTAACAGAAAATTTTAGATTTTTAAAATTTCAGCTTTATATTACTTATTATAAAATTAGTGAGGACTGATATAATATCGCTAAATTTCAAAAAGGACTCATTTTGAATATTTAAAATATACCGAGTGAAGGGTTACTATTTGACTTAATAATTTTGCCGACAATTACTATGCAAATCACTGTGCATGTATGAAATTTTCAAAAGATGCACAGTAACCTGGAATAAAAAATTCAAAAATGCATAGTACTTTTATATTAAAATAATGGAATGCATAGTAAATTTTTTTCCTATAAATACCGAAGGATTTCTTCTTTAGAATTCACAATTTCAGATTAAGTTTTCTTAATATAGTAGTGCTAGTGAGATAGTGGTGGAAGTGAGAGAGAGAAGAAAAGTTTTTGGAGAGAAGGTTCTGCCAAAATCCTAAGGTAAGAATACTTCTCTTTTATATTTTTTGGGTTATTTTTATATCGTTTTTAGAAATCTGTTATTATACTGGAAATAATATTATTTTAAGTTACTATTCTGCATAGTAAACACTATTTCAATAGTAAATTACTATTTCAATAGTAAATTACTATTCAAATAGTAAATTACTATTTACTGTTACTATTTACCATTACTATTCACAATTTACTATTTACTATTACTATTCACGTTTTACTATTTACTGTTACTATTCACGTTTTACTATTTACTGTTACTATTTACGATTTACTATTCACTATTCACTATTCACTATTCACTATTCAAAATTTACCATTTTTTTATTTTAAGTTGTAATCTTAATTTTCATCTTGTAATTATATTAAAATGAAATTGGTATGTTTTAGAACTCGGAGACGAGGCGCGCATGGATTTTCAATAACGAATCGGTATACAAGAGGTAAGGGGGAGTGAGATAAAAATATAATATGAAAGACATAAGAATAAAGGGAGGAGTCCCTTACTCCTTTTAAATTTAATAATATTATTATAAAGTAATAACTTCTCAACTTAAAATTTATAATAAATTTAATATACTGTGTAACTTATTCTGAAATATCTATACATAGATCTGAATTATTATAACTTATACGGACTGAACTAAACCTATGCAAGGACTTGGATTTTTATATCCTATATGGATCGAACTAAACCTATGCAAGGACTTGGAATATTATGACCTGTCTAGACTGAACTATACCTATGCGAAGACTGGATATATGGACTTATATAGACCTGTGCGAGGAATGGACTATAAGGACTCAAAATCAAATCTACTAACTTAAATAACCATTAAAAATTTGAATTATATTTATAAGCGATATTTAGTTGATTTGACTTGATTATAATTAATTATATTTGATTTCGATTAATGATATTGTGATTTATAATATTAGACTGTGATTAATAATATTCAATTATGATTGATGATATTTGATTGTGATTGATGAGATTACTATACTTGATTGTGGTTGATGAATGATTGATGATCTTGTGATATGAAGTTTGAGCATATAGCAAGCATGACGGAAAGTTAAAACTCAATAAGAATTTTCTTACCTTACTCTTTAAATTTTTATTCCAAGAGAAAGTATTTTGTAATTATTTTAGTTTTTTATTTCTTCTTATAAATAATTTTTATTAACTTTATTTTTAATCTCAATAATAAAATCTAGTATTAGAAAGAAGCTATTTTATGAAAATCAGAGGTTGAGATAATTAATTCTTGAATTAAAGAAAATTTTTATAGTTTTAAGTATTCTTAGTTAATGATTTTAAATTATTTTCTTTAGAAATTAGAAGTTTAAAGTAAATTATTTTGGTTTTCCCCAACGAAATAACTAAAGAATATTTTGTGGAGATTTCAAAAACTCAATCTAGTTAAGATTTAAATTGAGAAAGATTATGTAAATATATGAAGGTTTTTAAGAGAAAGCTTTGAGATATTTAAGGCTTGGAAACTCAATTTTGGTAAGATCTGAATTTGAAGACTGTACTAAATTATTTCAGTATAACAGAAGTTCAAAGAAGAACTTATGGAAATGTACAGTTTATTGTGATGATTTTGTGAACCTTTATGGTATTTAATAATTGAGTTTCTAAAAGCCTTAACCAACTAAATATGCGAGTAGTTCATGCATCATGAATCATTAAAGAGAATTGAGATGTGATATTGCCTGGGGACGGATTATAGAAACCGAGGATACATTAGAGGAGGCTTAATTGTGAGCCTTGGGATGAGAGAGTGTGAAAGGGTGCTTCAGGTGACCTGGGGTCGCTCCCTAGTGTCGGGTACTTTCACAATAAAAACTTTCTCAGTCTGACTAGTCTCTAAGTGTTTCCACGCCAGTTAAGCTGTTCATATGCCATGAAGGCATTTATGTTATTATTATCCAGAATTTATGAAACAGTGTAAACTCCTGGTTGGCCCAGTGCAAACTAAAACTTTAAGGGCCCACATGCATAAACTGAATGAGACAGTAGCATAAGCATTACATAACATTCATGTGATTGTGACATTCTATATGGATGGTTATGAATAAAAATATAAGTGTTATGTATGTGGAAACCCTATATTCATAATTGATTGTATATGAGATTATGACTGATATTACTATATTAGTTTGTGAAAACCCTTATGCTTATGTCTTATCTGTAATATATTATATTTTGTTTCTCACTCCTTCTTGTTTGAATTTTTGTGTCCAAAATATATGTTATATGATATATAGCTAGCAGTCCAAGATGGAAGGATATATAATTACAAGAGGATAAAGTGGTCTCATTCTCAATCGATTAGATGAAGAGATATGACAAGAGTAGAATTCAAAACTCGATGGTTCAAGGACTAGGAAATGATTGTTCACATTTGTAGTAGAGGTATAGTTTAGTTTTATTTTGCCTTATTACAATATCAAGTAGATAATTGTAACAAGGTAAAGGTTAAACTTTGATTAACTCTTTCATTCGGATATAATATTGTAATGATTTATCACTTATGATTTCTATAAATTATTTTGTCATTATGGACAAATATTGAAAGACAATTTTTTTTTACTTTCAATATTCAAAGGAAATCAGATGTATATACGTCCTTGTATACACGAGATAAAGAGTGATAAATATGTATATCTTTCTAAAAGGTTTTTTTAAAAGTAAGAAGAATACATATATATCTCGTGTATATAAGGGGGTGTTACAAAGTGGTATCAGAGCAGTTCAATCCAAACCGGCTTGTGGTATGGTCTTACTAGCGTGTTAGTGTACTCTGATGGTTGAGTTTGACAAGAGATTTTATGGTTGAGAAAAGAGGAAATTTTATTAGAGTAAATGGTAAGAAGTAAGTGAAGAAAAATTAGGAGTATAGAAAGAAGGAACTAATTTTAAGTTCATAAGAAGTATAAGTTAAAACTTTATAGCCTGTTACTTGAAAAATGTTATTGCAGGGATTATCAGAAACTGGCCATTCTGAAGTCTTTCTTGACATTGTTTAAGTACAGGCCTTAATGTATGGTGGAATGATAAGGTAAATTAACTAATGCAGTTATTTCCTTTTATTCCAAATGTATTGTATGGTGTTTGATTCTCTGATTAATATGTGATAGTGAAATATTCTAACATTTTCCTGTTTTACAATATGGTATGAGACAACAAGGGAGATAAGACAATAGAAAATTCTTAGAAATATTTTGGTATGAATTCTAGACTGGAGCTGTCGTGACTTTGACTACTTAGTTATAAACTATCGGGACTGATCACCCCGAATGATTTGCACTAAGTAGTGAAAGACATGTCAAAAGAAGGATGTTAAGATCAACGAATTTAACCTTGGGTTAATGTAGTATATGGAGAAATGGAGATAAACTCAATAAATTCTATTAGGATATTCCTTACCATGTCCTTGAAGTTGTAAGAGATACTTGTGTGAATTAGAATTCCAATGGGTAAATAACTGTTGTAATCCCAAACTAGTATAACAAATTCTTTAAGATAGAATCATAGTTTTTCCTTTGGTGATATATTTTGAAAAGAAAAATGTGTGGATGTATACTTTATGAAAAAAATATGATAATTTATAACTTGTTTGATATAACAAATAATCATATTAGGAATTGTATCTCTGGCTATTTGTATTGATTCTTCTTTTGTATGACATATAAAATATGTTAATTATTGTTTGATTTGATGAAGTTTTCATTTATGATGTGTACGATTGAATAATATATATGATGGTTATGTGTGTAAATATATGAATTAATGAAACTTTTATGATTGTGACATCGAATGTAATTAACCATATATTTTTGAATTTTTTTTAAATTGATTTATTGTGATAAATATATCAATGAATGACCTAAAATAAGCATTATAGATCTTTGGAAGACATCGATATTGGTTTAATATTTAGAAATTGTGACATAAAATATTTTTGTGATTCCTAACAATATGATACATGTTTATCAAGTTATTTTCTTTTAGTCATCGATTTTGTTCGACGAATATATATACATGATATAAATCATTGTTATGTAATGACCATTGTAGATTTAAAATAAAGAAATGTGTTAGTAAACCATGAGGAAGTAGATATGAACCTTTACTTATTGATTACATAAGTCTTAGTTACCTATAAAAAAAATATTCAAGTGAATATTTCTAAGTCAACGTAGTGATTTGTGATCATTTAAGATTGGAGAATTTATCAAATATATGTAATGGTTGTAGTCAATTATAATGGAATGTGTAATCACTTAGTTAAGGAATATTTGATTCATTATAGAAGACAATAAGAAATGATTACATACCCTGGATTATCATGAAGCAAAGACCACAAGGATTTAACTAGTACAACATGGACTAAGACATATTTATCCTTTCTCACTAGGATAATTTATTATACACGATTACATTAAGGAAAATAAAATAGAACATCTAGTATATCATAGATAGAGGTCTAAGAGTCTTGGCAATACAAAAATTATCCAAACTAGAGAAATAATCATAACGATTATAAGAAGTGAAGCACTTGTTACCACAACTTGTAGTCCATCTCGACTTCGTTCTTCCTTACTTCTAGGAAGGTTAGCCATCGAATAGTATGATAGTACTTGAAAAAAAAAAGATTGAAGAAATTAGAAAGAAGAGAGAAACTAAGAAACCTTGAAGTTGTGATAGGAAGTGAGAATGGAATGAGAATTTATAAGCAAGCAAGGGAGGGAGAGTTGCAACGGTCATAAACGGCTAGTCCAACGGCTAGTCCAACGGCTAGTTGCTAACGGCTAGTTGTCCAGTAATTAATTCTTAGCAGTCCATTTTACTATATTACGAGTAGGAATTTTAATTAATAGATGTTATGGATTATGTTAAGTAAGATTTTAATAGATTGAGAAACGTAATTATTGAGGTGTTTAGAGTTAACCATCAATTTATGATGAGCATGGTTGACAAAATTAAGACGAGTAATATTTTTGAATTAAGGAAAAAAATACAGATAAGATTAAAAAAAGAAAGATAAATGGCAATGTTAAGGAAAATGTACACAATTGCCAAGGAAACTAGAAATATATTTTAGAACAGTTCAGTTAGTTTAGCTATGGTAAGATTTATTAACAATATTAAATTTCGAGGACAAAATTTCTTTTAGGGGAGTAGAGTTGTAACATCCTATTTTCATCACAAATAGGAAATAGATATTAATATATATTTCTTGAGAAATACTTACTATAAGTTAGTTTATTATTATCATTTTTTTAAAATTTTGGTATTTATATTTTTATTATTTGTTTTTTTTAATAATAATAATAATAAAATGAAAATATTTTTGAATGAGAATTTTAAAGTGACTTAATTAGTATTCACTAATTAAGAAAATTATATTAAGAATTTTTAATATCTTTGTTATTCACCATTTTTATTTTATGTTGTTATATTTTTATTTTTTTTACATATTTAAGATTTAACTCTTATTAGAATTTTAAAATAAAATTTTGAAGGAATTAGACTATGGTTCTTTTAAACTTTTTGATCTACATAATATTTATGATTTTCTGGAATTTGTTGAAAATTTTGAATTATTTTAATAAAATAATATATTTTAAATAATTTTAAATTCATATAAAGTTGCTTAAAATTAAAAATATTTACAAGAATGTAAAGTTAAATTATAAGAAAATTTTCTAAAATCCATTTCAAGTAGACTTATCTAAAAATTATCGGTTTGAGAAAAATCTTGATTTTTTCTAATCGTTAAAAAATTAGAAACGTATCAATAAATTTTTATTAACAGAAAATTTTAGATTTTTAAAATTTCAGCTTTATATTACTTATTATAAAATTAGTGAGGACTGATATAATATCGCTAAATTTCAAAAAGGACTCATTTTGAATATTTAAAATATACCGAGTGAAGGGTTACTATTTGACTTAATAATTTTGCCGACAATTACTATGCAAATCACTGTGCATGTATGAAATTTTCAAAAGATGCACAGTAACCTGGAATAAAAAATTCAAAAATGCATAGTACTTTTATATTAAAATAATGGAATGCATAGTAAATTTTTTTCCTATAAATACCGAAGGATTTCTTCTTTAGAATTCACAATTTCAGATTAAGTTTTCTTAATATAGTAGTGCTAGTGAGATAGTGGTGGAAGTGAGAGAGAGAAGAAAAGTTTTTGGAGAGAAGGTTCTGCCAAAATCCTAAGGTAAGAATACTTCTCTTTTATATTTTTTGGGTTATTTTTATATCGTTTTTAGAAATCTGTTATTATACTGGAAATAATATTATTTTAAGTTACTATTCTGCATAGTAAACACTATTTCAATAGTAAATTACTATTTCAATAGTAAATTACTATTCAAATAGTAAATTACTATTTACTGTTACTATTTACCATTACTATTCACAATTTACTATTTACTATTACTATTCACGTTTTACTATTTACTGTTACTATTCACGTTTTACTATTTACTGTTACTATTTACGATTTACTATTCACTATTCACTATTCACTATTCACTATTCAAAATTTACCATTTTTTTATTTTAAGTTGTAATCTTAATTTTCATCTTGTAATTATATTAAAATGAAATTGGTATGTTTTAGAACTCGGAGACGAGGCGCGCATGGATTTTCAATAACGAATCGGTATACAAGAGGTAAGGGGGAGTGAGATAAAAATATAATATGAAAGACATAAGAATAAAGGGAGGAGTCCCTTACTCCTTTTAAATTTAATAATATTATTATAAAGTAATAACTTCTCAACTTAAAATTTATAATAAATTTAATATACTGTGTAACTTATTCTGAAATATCTATACATAGATCTGAATTATTATAACTTATACGGACTGAACTAAACCTATGCAAGGACTTGGATTTTTATATCCTATATGGATCGAACTAAACCTATGCAAGGACTTGGAATATTATGACCTGTCTAGACTGAACTATACCTATGCGAAGACTGGATATATGGACTTATATAGACCTGTGCGAGGAATGGACTATAAGGACTCAAAATCAAATCTACTAATTTAAATAACCATTAAAAATTTGAATTATATTTATAAGCGATATTTAGTTGATTTGACTTGATTATAATTAATTATATTTGATTTCGATTAATGATATTGTGATTTATAATATTAGACTGTGATTAATAATATTCAATTATGATTGATGATATTTGATTGTGATTGATAAGATTACTATACTTGATTGTGGTTGATGAATGATTGATGATCTTGTGATATGAAGTTTGAGCATATAGCAAGCATGACGGAAAGTTAAAACTCAATAAGAATTTTCTTACCTTACTCTTTAAATTTTTATTCCAAGAGAAAGTATTTTGTAATTATTTTAGTTTTTTATTTCTTCTTATAAATAATTTTTATTAACTTTATTTTTAATCTCAATAATAAAATCTAGTATTAGAAAGAAGCTATTTTATGAAAATCAGAGGTTGAGATAATTAATTCTTGAATTAAAGAAAATTTTTATAGTTTTAAGTATTCTTAGTTAATGATTTTAAATTATTTTCTTTAGAAATTAGAAGTTTAAAGTAAATTATTTTGGTTTTCCCCAACGAAATAACTAAAGAATATTTTGTGGAGATTTCAAAAACTCAATCTAGTTAAGATTTAAATTGAGAAAGATTATGTAAATATATGAAGGTTTTTAAGAGAAAGCTTTGAGATATTTAAGGCTTGGAAACTCAATTTTGGTAAGATCTGAATTTGAAGACTGTACTAAATTATTTCAGTATAACAGAAGTTCAAAGAAGAACTTATGGAAATGTACAGTTTATTGTGATGATTTTGTGAACCTTTATGGTATTTAATAATTGAGTTTCTAAAAGCCTTAACCAACTAAATATGCGAGTAGTTCATGCATCATGAATCATTAAAGAGAATTGAGATGTGATATTGCCTGGGGACGGATTATAGAAACCGAGGATACATTAGAGGAGGCTTAATTGTGAGCCTTGGGATGAGAGAGTGTGAAAGGGTGCTTCAGGTGACCTGGGGTCGCTCCCTAGTGTCGGGTACTTTCACAATAAAAACTTTCTCAGTCTGACTAGTCTCTAAGTGTTTCCACGCCAGTTGAGCTGTTCATATGCCATGAAGGCATTTATGTTATTATTATCCAGAATTTATGAAACAGTGTAAACTCCTGGTTGGCCCAGTGCAAACTAAAACTTTAAGGGCCCACATGCATAAACTGAATGAGACAGTAGCATAAGCATTACATAACATTCATGTGATTGTGACATTCTATATGGATGGTTATGAATGAAAATATAAGTGTTATGTATGTGGAAACCCTATATTCATAATTGATTGTATATGAGATTATGACTGATATTACTATATTAGTTTGTGAAAACCCTTATGCTTATGTCTTATCTGTAATATATTATATTTTGTTTCTCACTCCTTCTTGTTTGAATTTTTGTGTCCAAAATATATGTTATATGATATATAGCTAGCAGTCCAAGATGGAAGGATATATAATTACAAGAGGATAAAGTGGTCTCATTCTCAATCGATTAGATGAAGAGATATGACAAGAGTAGGATTCAAAACTCGATGGTTCAAGGACTAGGAAATGATTGTTCACATTTGTAGTAGAGGTATAGTTTAGTTTTATTTTGCCTTATTACAATATCAAGTAGATAATTGTAACAAGGTAAAGGTTAAACTTTGATTAACTCTTTCATTCGGATATAATATTGTAATGATTTATCACTTATGATTTCTATAAATTATTTTGTCATTATGGACAAATATTGAAAGACAATTTTTTTTTACTTTCAATATTCAAAGGAAATCAGATGTATATACGTCCTTGTATACACGAGATAAAGAGTGATAAATATGTATATCTTTCTAAAAGTTTTTTTTAAAAGTAAGAAGAATACATATATATCTCGTGTATATAAGGGGGTGTTACATAATGCCTTATTATGACCTCTTCCTTCAGCAGGTATCTCTTCATCGGTGAAAGTTAAGTAGTCATTTGAGGCAATATGCCCCACTATCCCTTCAAACTTTTCAGGCGAAATATCTTTCGCAACATGTGCTTTATTCAAGACCTTCAATAACTTTCCACGATGTGGTTCTGAGTCCAATAAGAGAGATAACAAGGATATTTTTGCAGGAGTGCGGTTTAACTGGTCAAGGACCTGGTATTCGCTTTGCTTAATGAATTTCAAAAATTCACAAGCATCTTCCTCTGTTATTCTTTGGGGAGGATCTTGTTCTTTACCACGACTTTCTTTTTCACTTACAGGTGTATCCTCCTTTCTCAAGTTTTCAGGAGCATAAACTCGCCCGCTCCTAGTCATTCCACTTGTCTCGGAAATATTGGTTACTGAGGATGACGATCCCTTTAGGAGTTGAGGGATTACATCCACTTCATACTTCCAAGGTACTGCATGGGTATCCTTGTATGAAAATGGAGATGGGGTCCTAATTGTCAAGGACGGATGGTTTATGACTGGTTCGGTCAAAGGTTTCTTGGTGTAATAGACCACCAAAGGAACAGGGGTGACTGGGCTTACTGAGTTTGTACCATGCTGCCCATGGATCATGTTGACATCATTGCAAGGGGGACAATGATCACTTCCCAAGTCATGTGTTATTGCATTTACCCCAGTATTTCCATGATTAGGCAAAGGATTTCTAATCATATTTGGAGAGCCTTCTTCAAAATCCAACCACTTGGCATTTATCAAATCACGTACCTTAAACTTTAAGGCAATGAAATTTTCTGTAGAATGCCCCGGTGCCCCAGCATGATAATCACACTTCACATTAGGATCATACCCCTTAGGATAGGGTGGCCCTACGGGTTTTAAAGGACATCGTACAACAAGAGAACTTTTGAGAAGTTGAGGCAAAAGTTCAGTATATGTCATGGGAATTGGATCAAATTGGACAGAAGGACGATCATTGTTTGGCTTTTTTTGTGGAAGATTTGGGTTGGGATTTTGCATCCATTGTTGGGGAGGAGGTGGTGGTGTATTCTTAAAATTATGGACGGGTGGGGGTCTATATGATTGAGGATGGGGAAATGAATTTCCAGAAGCAGCAGCTACATAAGGGTAAGGTCCGTACGGTGGATAATGAGGTGGGAAAGGGAAAGGGGAAGGTTGAAACATTTTTTGATTATGTTGACCTTGATTTCCCATTACAGCATTTGCTTCGTCACCCTTTCTTCTTCCTGCCCCTGTCATAGGTCTTCCTATTGATGGGGAACTTTGGACAACTTTTCCTGTTCTCAAACCGCTTTCAATTCTTTCCCCTATTACCACCATATCAGAAAAGCTTGATGATACACTCCCAAGCATCCTTTCATAGAACGGTGGCTGAAAAGTGTCAATGAACATTGCCACTATCTCTTTCTCTATCAGAGGTGGTTCAACTTGTGCAGCCATTTCCCTCCATCGTTGAGCATATTCTTTGAAGGACTCAGTATTCCTTTTGGTCATATTCTGAAGTTGTAGCCGGTCTGGTGCCATGTCCATATTGTATTTATATTGCTTCAGAAAGGCATCGGCTAGATCCTTCCAACAACGAATACGAGTTCGTTCAAGGTGAGTATACCAGCTCAACGCTGCCCCAGCAAGGCTATCTTGAAAAAAATGGATCAGCAACTTTTCATCATAAGCATACCCAGCCATCTTTCGGCAGTACATGGTCAAATGGTTACGAGGACAAGTTGTTCCTTTGTATTTATCAAATTCTGGCAATTTGAACTTGGGAGGAATTACCACATCTGGAACTAGGCATAATTCAGAAACATTTGTTACGCCTAAGCCACTTCCTCCCTCTACTGCACGCAACCTTTCTTCCAATATTTCCATTTGCCCTTTTGACAAAGGCGCTGCTGGCTGATCAGGATTTGGTGGAGGGACTTGAGCTTTGTGTGACAAGTTTTGGGAAACACCTGCCTGTGGCATTGGGCAACCATAAGGGAAATAATATGGCACTGCTTGTGGGTTTGGTTGTGTGGCATCATTTGGAGTCTGATGATTTTGTGGTGGAATTGTATTAGGTAGAGTGACATTGGGTGGAGCCTGAGTGTTTTGGGGAATAGTTGTTGATTGGTTGAAATTTGGAGGGTTAGATACAGGGGGATTGGGAACTTGTTGAACAGCAGGAGGATTCTCTTGATTGGGATTAGGATGCATGGTGTAATATCCTTGAGGTAAGCCATATGGAGGCCAAGCATATGCTTGCTGAGCATTCCCGTCTTGGGAAACAAAAGGTGGCAATGGCATACCATAAGGTTGGTGTGAGATGAATGGAGTTTCAGTGACTGGAGCAGGATCATTTAAAGGTATAGGGTTCCCCTCTTGAGCTTGAACTTGAGGAGTGGATGTTTGTTCCCCATTTCCTGCAGAAGATCCCCTTTCTGTACCTCTTCTTTCAAGAAGCTTAAGTATTTCTGCCATCTGCTCCTTGATCTGGCCAACTTCATTCCTTAATTCTTCAACTGCGCTTTCCGGCTCTGCCATAAGTCTTGTTTGCAGTCTAGTTTGATAAGGATGCTTTGAGCCCCTTCTCCCCGTGATGTGAATAAATACAAAGAAACCCCCTTGGTACAAGAACAAGTATTGTTAAATGACATAAAGAGATGTAAAGTAAATACATGATGAATTTTAAATATCGGTAAGCAAAGATAAACCTTTCTTTTAGAATGTCTTTTTCTAAAGTACTAAGTTAGAAGGAAAATGCAAATTCAACATGAGATTTATTCATTGATCAACAAGTTCTGATACATTATTTGTTACAATAACTCAAAATCAATTCTCTTTCGCTTTAGCAATCCAGACCCTCATTTCATCCAATCGCCCCTTGCAGTATTGGATGAATGTTGCAATTTCCTCCGGTGTAGAAAGCGGATTCATCATTGCTTCAGCCTTCTTCAACAGGTGAGGAATATCTCCAAGTGTTCCATTAGCAAGACCGGCTAGATTAGAAAAACGGTCTCTCCAAGAATAGACAAGACTTTCCAACTCAACCCTTTCTAGGGTCATTAAACGTATAATCTCTTCATATCTATCCTTGTCTTCCATGGCTTGCCATTTTTCTTCATTTATTTCACGCTCGCAAGCACTGACGACATCTCTGACTTGTCGTTCCAGTTCATCAATTCGCGCTTGCATAAGGTTCTTTTCACCTTGAGCTTCTTCTTTTGTCTTGGCTAGAATTTCTCGTAACCGCCCTTTGTCAGCCAATATATCATTCTTTTGTTTCTCTTTGGTCTTCAATTGGCTGTTCACAGTTTGGAGGCATTGATCCAATTGCATCATATGTTCTCTTTCAATTCGCTGCTTCTTACCTATGTCTTCAAAGGCATTTTCTAATTCACACCTTTTTCTCTTAAGGGAAGCATTGTCTTGTTGAATTTTGATTAAATCATCCTCCAAAGCTTGATTTTTCTTTGTCATTTCAGCCAACTCACTCCTCAAATTTTCAATCTCTTTGCTTTCTTCGAGAACTGGATTTCTCACATGAGCACCGTGATCTTTAAAGGGTAATTTAACAATGGCTACCCTATTTGAAATCCACTGGTGGTAACTTTCTTTTGCGGCATGACTTCGGACACCCAATTCTTTTCCTTTACTATGAACCTTGCCCCAAGCATCAATGATAGTTTGAATAACAGGAGCACTATTTCCCTCAATATAATAATGAAGGAAAGGCGTTACTGTTTCTTCTTCTGAAGGCTGTATCATAGGATAAGCAAGTTGTCTTTTTGCAATGCTAGGATTGTAATTGATGCATCCTTGAGTTCCCATGAGAGGCACATTCGGAAATTTTCCACAGCAGTAAATAATGGAATCTACGTTCATCCACTGAGGGTACCACCGAATCATGCTAGCAGATAATCCTGCCAGATGTCCTGCCCACTCCCTATTAGTCTTCTTGGTTAACCTAAGGAGCTTCAAATCAGAGATAGGACATTCAACCTTGCCAACTTGATTGAAGACATGAGAAGTAAGCCATAGATACAAGGCGGGTAGACAACAGACGATCTTTTTTCCATTCCGGTTATGACAGGAATCCATTGTACAATAGATATCAGCTAAGACAGCAGTCATGGAACTTTCACCTCTAAGCTTTCTAGCTAGGAAAACATCAATTGCCTTGAAATCAATATAATTATCAAGGCTTGGGAAGAGGATCACACCATAGATGGCCAATGCCAAAATGTCAACAAACACGTCCCATTCTCCTTTCCCTGCCTGACTGAGAAGTTGCTGCTCAAAGAAGCTTAGTGCGAATCCTGAAATTTGGTTCCTGTTTAATTGAGCCTTCTTAAGCATTTCAGGATCTATCTTGAGAATGCGAGCTACACTGAAGATTGAAGCATGATGTTCAGTTCGACGATAAGGTTTCAAATCTTCTAATGGCAAGCCAAATATCTGTTCAAACTCCTCCAAAGTAGGAGCTAACTGGAAATCTTTGAATGTAAAACAGCGGAGAGGAGGATCATAAAACTGAGCTAGAGCAGTAAGGGCCCCTTCTTGCACTTCGACCTCTAAGAATTTTAGGATCTTTCCATATTTCCTTGTAAAGGTCATTTTCTGAGTAATATCCATCCTTTTGCTTAAGGATAACAAATTGCTAGTATTTGATCTGATGACTTTGAGGTGTAACAAATTTTTTAAACTAGTTGCCTTCACTTCTTGATCACTTGATCTCATGTTAAATTCCATTTTTTAGTGATACTTACCGATGTTTAAATTTCACCTTTAACAAAAGAAATAAATAAATCAGATTAACAAAGAAAACAGTTTGATAAATATCCTCACATAAGAGTGATAGTATTTATCATGACTTGAGTATAGAAAAGATACATTTTTGATGATTTTTTTTTTTAAAAAAAAAAACTTTGTGCAAATGAATAAAAGATAAAAGGAATGTTTGCCCAATTGTGTCTTAGACAAGGTAACCACCTAATTGGCTCTAAGGCTATTTAATCGTGTTTCTTCAAAAGGTAATTGTTCTAATTGGTTCTAAGAAGGTCACCGGAGCTCTGATCTTTAGCTATGAGTCTTATGCAAAAAGTAGGGAATCCTACTTAGTGCGGACATCATAACTAAGATAACACCCCGGCTGAGATTTTCACGCGAATCATGGTAGGACGTCTCGTCCTAAATGACACCGCTAATAATCTCCCCTAGCCTATGTCTTTTGCGGGGCCCGGGAATAGGGTCCCTTCTAATAGTGTGTGTATTATGGTGAATGTGAAGTGTGTGGGGCATTCATACCTGGATTTTTACCCATTCTTCACAATGAACAAACATAAAGCAAAATAAATATCACATGTCTTCTACCCTAAGGTTCTAAATTAAGGCAATAAAGAAGTAAAAAAAAAAATAGTATAAAATCTAAAATTAATGGAAGATTAGATAAACAACAAGAATAACATAACAAATAAATATAAAGGATGAAATAATTAACAATCAACAAAATACACAAGATCAATTTAACGGGCTTGACTCTCAAAATATCCCCAGTGGAGTCGCCATCTGTCGCGACCGGGGTCCCGGCGCACGACGCGGACTGGTTAAAGACAAATAAAAGAAAATTGAAACGGCATTGAAGTGAGGCTCTTGAGAAGCCTAAAAAATAAAGGGTTCAAGGAGTCGCCACCAATATTTATTAAGGAAAATATTAGGAAAACCTTTAAATAGCACTGGTTTTTTTTTAAAAAAAAATGAGATTCTGTTTAGTCCGGGAGTCGAATTACAGGAGGGGAAGGTATTAGCACCCCACACTGTCCGTAAAAAATGGTTACCCAAATTGATCATGCATAATTTAAAAAATGATTATCAAATATTTCATCCTTCATAAAACAATCATAAATAATATACACAATAAAAAAATATATAAATATGAATAAAACAAAGATAGTAAAAAAAAATACATCTCCTAAGTTTGTTGTTTTTTAGTTCTAAGAAAATAAATAAACAAATGATTAAAAGACCATAAAAATAAAAAGATAAAAAAAACAATAAGACGTCTTGTCTTACTTATTTTCTAGTAAAAAAAATTGATTTTTATTGAGAAATATAAAGTTCAAAACAAATAAATAAATAAATAAATAAAGATAAGAGAAAAAATAAAATAAAATTAAACACATCAACATGAAGATAAAGAAATATAATACATTTAATTAATTAAAATTGACACGGAATATTATTTAATTATCTTTTAAGAAAATAAGATTAATAAGATGTCTCATCTAAATTAATCTCATCTTAATTTTAAGAGAAAAATGAATGAATAAATAACACACTATTTATTAGTCTTGATTTTTTTATTTTTTTATGAAAATAATTTCTTCTTAATTATTAAAAGGTTACTAAGAGAAAATAATAGGAAATCATGACCATAATAAAAATGGATAATTATGTATATATATATAACATATTTATAAACTATTAAAATGGACAAACGTAAATAAATAAATAGAAAGTGTAGAAAGATAAAAGCAAAAAGATAAATAACTAAAAATAAAAAGTATAGAGAATAAATAATAATAATAAAATAAAAAAAATAAAGGTAGAAAAAAAATAAATGAAAAGTTCAAAAAAATAAAAATAAAAATAAATAGACATAACAATAAATACATAAAAATAAAAGAGCAGAAAAAAATAAATACATAAAATAAAGGGGCAGAAAAATAAATAATAAAAAAAATAAAGGAACAGAAAAGTAAATAACAAAAATAAAGCAGCAAAAAAGTAAATAACAAAAATAAAGGGGCAGGAAAGCAAATACATGAAAATAAAGGGGCAGAGATGTAAATAACAAAAATAAAGGGGTAGAAATGTAAATAACCAAAAATAAAGGGACAGAAATGTAAATAACCAAAATAAAAGGGCTAAAAAGTAAATACATGGAAATAAAGGGGCAGAAATGTAAATAACAAAAATAAAGGGGCAGAAATGTAATTAACAAAAATAAAGGGGCAGAAATGTAAATAACCAAAATAAAAGGGCTAAAAAGTAAATACATGGAAATAAAGGGGAAGAAATGTAAATAACAAAAATAAAGGGGCAGAAAAGTAAATACATGAAAATAAATAGGCAGAAAAGTAAATAACAAAAATAAAGGGACGGGAAAGTAAATAAATAAAATAAAAGGGCATAAAAATAAATAAATAAAGATAAAAATGTAAAAAATAAAAAAAATGAACTAATAATTGCAGAAATATAAAGTGCGGATAAATAAAGTGCAGAAAAAATAAATTAACAATAATAAAAGTGCAGAAAAGTAAATAAAGAGGAATAAAAGTGTAAAAATAAATAAATAAATAAATAAGGAAAAATAAAGGTACAAATAAATAAATAAAGATGGAGATGCATAAAAATAAATAAACAGATAAATAACTGCAGAAAAATAAAGTGCAGGAAAATAAAGTGCTTGAATATAAATAAAGAAAAATAAAAGCGTAGAAAAATAAATAACAATTAAATAAGACGAATAAATAAATATAAATAAACAACTTTGTATTAATAAAAAATACCTTGGTACAAGATCAATTACAGAGAAACTAGAACGGAAGTCGGGAAATCAATTTTGTGTAGATTTCCTTTGCTTTTGGCTTTGTTTGGACTTGATTTGAAGGTATTTGGATACCGGTTACAACACTTGGACAGTATTTTAGCTCACAAAAACTCACATACTAAGACAAACAAGAGTTGTGCACTCATTTTCCTAACTAGGATTACACAAAGTAATTTTTGAAAACTCAAACTTCTAAAAATTCTCACAAAAATTTAACACTCTTTCCCCTCTTTTTTCTCTTCTTCCCCCAAAATGCCTCAATATCACCTTCTATTTATAGAAGAAAATTGGCATTGGATTCTCCATAAATGACATCACTTTTCTACTTTTTCAATTTGTCCAAATTTGATGTCAATTTCCCCAATTTTCTCCAATTATCCAACCAAACCGGGGCCCACCACTAATAAACCACCGTCAACTTTTTGATTTTCCTTTTTTTTTTTTTAATTTTCGTTTTTTTTTTTACCCTTTTTTTGGATTTTTTTTTGGGCCCATTTCCCTTTTTTTTTGTTTTTTTTTGGGCTTTCTCTTTTTTTTTTGTTTTTTTTTGTTTTTTTTTTGTTTGGGCCCTTTTTTCTTTTTTCTTCTTTTTTTTTTTGGCCCTTCTTATTTATTTTTATTTTTTATTTTCGTTTTTTTTTATTTTTTATTATTTTTTGATTTTTTTATTTTTTTTTATTATTTTTTTTTGATTTTTTTTTAATTTATTTTTCTGATTTTTTTTTTGGGCCTTTTATTTAAAGATACAAATGGAAACATAAATTATTTATTACATATATGGAAATATATAAAATATCCAATAAATATAAATTACTACCCACACTATAAGGAGTAAAAAGGTAGTCACAAAACATCGTCTTTCCTCCCTTATTCTTTCCTCTTGGCTTCGGCATCCATCAGCCATTGCTTGAGAGAAATGAAGAGAATTGATGAAATGAGAGGTGTGGTAGGAAATGAAGAGGGATTGGGTATTTATAGAGATGGGGAAGGGTTACTATTCTAACGGTCACTATGCAATTTTTAATAATATATTTTTTTTAATATGATCCGGGGTGGCAATCTGGACTGGGCGGGGTTCTAAGCACTGTACCGCGTCACCAACGAGAACTGGTAAGTCATAACCGGGGTCTGAAATCATTGGTCAACTATAGACATTTCTCTTCACCTCGGTTAAATATTAAGCATTGGGGAATCTCCTGCAGGTGTACCTCCGGTGTGTCTTGAAGTTCAAGTACGGATTAACACATCAGTTTTAACTTGAAGAACCTCGGATTCCCTTCGAACTGAGGTGTAAAATACCGTACTCCACTGAGGCTGTACGAGCTTAGAACTAATGAGGTAACACCGGTCATGAAACCGTGCTAGGACCCCGGTTAATGCAGTCAACATTGACTCCGGACTCTAGGACAAAAAAACTCTTTTTTCTTCTATTTTTTTTTCTTTTTTTCTTTTTTCTTTTTAATATATATCACCGGACAAAAATAGGTGTTCACACACAGTATTGATGGATGTGGATGAGAGTGACCCTTGCAGCTGATAAGGTGAGGGTGAAGGTGCTTGTGAGTGTGGATGATGAAGTTGGGTGTGTTAGTCCTGAGACTAGGGAGGAGGATGTAGGGGGCAGTTCTTTGATCAGGGAAGATGTTGTGGGAACTTATAGGATCAGTGATGGAGATGTAGGTACATGTGATGAAGTTAATGAGACTAGTGATGAAGGGCTAGAGGATAGTGATGAGAAAAACAAGAAACATAAGAGGAAGGTGCAAGAGAATAGGAAGTCGGCTATTCCTACTATAATTGACAGTGATTCTGATGTTGAAGATGTAGCTAGATATGGGTTGGGTGGTGGAGGCATTGATGGAGGTTTTGAAAACTCTTGGGTTTCAGAAGAGTTGAAAACTCCTGAAGGATCAGATGAAGAGGAAGTGGGTAGAGAAGTGTACCCTCAGTTCAATGAGACAGCTACTTTTGGGCATGTAGTGCTGGAGTGTGAGATGGAGTTTTATACACTGAACATCTTTAAACATGCTGTTAAAGATTACAATGTACATCTAGGCAGAGAGTTTAAATGGGTGAAGAATGATAAGCATATGAGGAGGCATCACAATATTACACACTCAGGAGTATATGAATTGTTTAGGGAAAGGTACAAAGTGAAGTTAGAGCATAAGATGATATATAGATCAATGAAGAGGGCCACGAAAGTGATTAAGGGCAGTGAAAAGCAACAATTTGGGATGCTGTGGGACTATTGTGGGGAGCTATTGAAGAGGAACCCTGGGTCTACAGTTAATATGGAGTGTGACCCACAGCCTGAAGGACCACCAGTGTTCAGTAGGCTGTATATTTGTTTAAAGGGGTGTAAGGATGGGTTTGTTAACTACAAAAGACCATTGGTGGGAATGGATGGATGTTTTTTGAAAGGCTACTACAGGGGCCAGTTGTTGACTGCTGTGGGACAGGATGCCAACAACCATATATGGCTCATTGCTTATGGGGTCTGTCAGATTGAGAACAAGGAGAATTGGAAATGGTTTTTGGAGTTGTTACATGGAGACATAAGTGACTATAAGGAGAGGATGTTGACCTTTATGAGTGACATGCAGAAGGTGTGAACACTAACCCTTATAATTTTGCATTTTTTTTCAAAACCTAATACCTATTAATTTGGGGACTAATGCTTGTATTCTTTTGTGTGGTTTTTGTAGGGCCTGATACCTGCACTACAAAAGGTGATGCTTGGTGTGGCACACAGATACTGTGTGTGGCACTTATGGCAGAACTTTTCAAAACAATGGAGGGGGAAAGAGCTGAGGGGACTCCTGTGGCAAGCATCCAGGTCCACTACACCAAATGATTTTGAAAAAAGTATGTTGAAAATTAGGATGGTGGATGAGAAGGCCTGGACATACTTGTGTAAATTCCCAAAGGAGGCACGGAGTAAGGCTTTCTTTGATGAAAATTGCAACGTGGACAACATCACCAATAACAACTGTGAGGTGCTCAACTCCAAGCTTCTACATGCCTAGTGCAAACCTATTTTAACAATGCTTGAGGAGGTCAAGACCTATATCATGGTAACTATAGGCAATCACAAGTTGAAGTTAACAGGCCATTCTGGGATGTTGCCCCCAATTCAACAGAGTAGATTGGAGAAGGCCAAGACTGCAAGTAACAACTACACAGTAGTGTGGACAGGTATGTCCTGTTTGCTTTATTGTTCTTTTGCTTAACATTTCAATTGTTGGAGATTGACTTGTCATACATTTTATGTAGATGATGGTGGAGTTGAGAGATATGAGGTAACCTGTTTTCCAGACAATGTATCTGTTAATCTAGGGACACAAAAGTACAGTTGTAGAGTATGGCAGCTGATAGGTTTGTATTGTTTAGTGTGTAATGTTTTATTTAATTGGAAATGGTTGACTGATAATTGGAAATGGTTGATTGCAGGACTGCCATGTAAGCATGCCTGTGTAGCCATAGCCCACAAAGGAGAAAGACCAGAAGATCATTGCCATGTAGGGGTCACCATGGCAGCTTGGACTGCAACCTATGAGCACCATATTGAATCTTTCCCAGGCTCAGAGTTTTGGGAAAAGACAGGATTTGTACCACCAATTCCACCAACAGTTCAAAAGACAATTGGGAGGCCCAAGAAGCAGAGAAAGAAAGAGAACCAAACTCAGAATAACATTGATTCAAGGGAGAACCCAAAAAATAACAATGAAGAGGACAACCATACAAAGAGGATGAAGAGGAAGTTGCAGCCAGGGAGATGCAGTGTGTGTGGTCAGACTGGACATAGGAAGGGCTCATGTTCAGTGGCCAAAGACAACAGAAGAAGGGCTGAGGAAACACAAACCCAAGAAAGCAACCAAAGCATTCAACCACAGGAGACCCAACATACCAACCCAATACCTCAACAAACCTTACACAATAACCCAATACCTCAACAAACCCAAGATGTAATTTCAGTGTCTACCTCACAGCCACTGTCTCAAACAACCCCTGTAAGGAGGAGTCCAAGGTTGGCAGCTCCACCCCTTGACATAACTTCACCACCCAGGAGGAGTCTAAGGAGGAAGTTGCCTACCAAAAAGGCTGAAGACATGGTTTTCATAGACACACCAGGATCAAGGAAGTGATTGCAAATTTGATGTCAAGGATCACAACCCTTGTTTTTATTTGACAATTTAATTGGTTTCATGTAATCTTGGTTTAGCCTGCTGTTACCAAATTTGACAATTTGATGGTTTCATGTAACTCTGTTTTTATGTTTATTTTGAAACAATTTTTGGTTATGTGTTATTTCTGGTGCAAATTAGACAAGCAATTCATAGGTGAAAACTGATACAAATAACTTGGTTCATATTACTACTTGTAAATATCTTGGTCTAGTCACCATTTGTCTTGTAACTTAAAGAGCTGTGGTGATTGGTGAAAACTAATGGTTTTTGAAAATGCTAATGGGATTCAACTGAAAATGCTTTATGAGTGAAAACTGAGAATGCTGATTGGTGAAAACTTAAAATCAATCACAGGTGAAAACTTAAAATGCTTATTGGTGACAACTTAAAATTTATCACAAGTGAAAACTAAAAACATGGTTGGTGAACCATTTACTATATTTTCAGTCACTTCATTCCTTGCTTCAAATACAAAACTCGGTTTTTGAATCATGCAGACAATTAAATCAATTTTTAAACAAACACTTATGGCAATTCAATGAATACTACATTCTCATTGTCAAGTGCAAAGGAATACACTTTCTCATTGTCATGGTTGTATAATATAGAGGAATACACATCCTTGGGAATATAACCTAAAATTAGGATTCTCATTACAAATGCTTGGACATATTCTTGAGTTATACTACCCTAAAAACCAGGACCCATAACCAAAACCAAAACCAAAGTCAAAATTATTACACTCTACACAACCAAAATCATCTTCAACTTATGCAAATCCTGATGGATTTCCATGCATCCTTTCTTCACCAATGATTCCATTTGCATTTGCCACTTACCTTCCTCCTTACGTATAACTTGGGCCATAGCTTCATAGACATCCCTGTGCACATCACTTTTATGCCCTTCAATCACTTCCTTCATCTCTGTTAGCTTGCATAACACTGTATTCCTCATTTCCTCCTCGTGAAGCACATTGTCCCCTTCCTGGACCCAGGCAAAAAAATCACATCATCCTCCACGGAGTTGTGCGCATCTCCAGAATTTTCGATTTGGGTTGTTCATTGTGTGGGACACGCGCAATGTTGGTGGGTCGCCACAACGACAATGGAGTCGCCGTCGACCTTGGCTGGATGAAGAGGATGGCGATCCCTAGCTTGGGTTTTGACTCATGGTGGATTCGTTGAAGCCTCGACGATTCGCAGATGGTGAGGGAGAAGATAACGTGAGACACTAAAGTGGATAAGGAAATGGGATAGTGATCAGAGCTGTAGATCGAAGATGGGAAGACAACTTAGTTAGGGTTAACCCCTAAAACGGTGTCGTTTAATCACCATTGAAGGCTCTGACGTGTGTAGCCAAAACGCTGTCGTTTGGTACGTACCTGGCAGTCCTAGTTGGCACATAACGACCCACGTCACCCTAAACCAATGGACGCCTAATGATAGGGACCTATGTGTCCGACGATACTGGACGTGAGGGATTTATGGGTCCAACTTACTAAGTCGAGGACCTAAATGTCCGACTCTGTTGGAGACAGGGACTAACTGGGGTGTTTTGTCAAACTTAAATTGTTCGAACCCTCCACTACCTTTTCCACCAAAGAACAACACTAAGTCACTTCAACCATTCTCCTATCACCACCTTCTCTGTAATTAACCATAAACACAGAAACCTCCATTAAATTATAATTGTCGCACCCATCTCTCTCTGCAACTCAGCCTTCAACCCTTTGAATTATCTTCACCAAACAATAAAAAAGCAAAGCAAAAACCAGAACAGGCAAACAAAAACTAAACTTTGTTGAGATTAAGCCTTTTTTCACATTTTGCCTTCTTGTTTTTTGTCGATTCAAGCAAAACAAAATGGAAAAATGATCGAGATAAACAAGCTTAACAAGAGAAATCATAAGCAAATCCAATAAGAGTAAACACCTTACATACTCCTCTCACTTTGTTTTGATTAAGTTAATAATTTTTTCATTTTTTTAAAATTCACGCGAAGGTTATTTGTAACATCCCTGATATTAAATTAAAACTATTATGCCGCATAAAAATATATTAATTATTTTAGATAGTAAATTAAATTAATTTAGAGTTGTTAATGAATTGATAAAGTCGTAATGATTAAATTTTAATGATTTAATTTATAGAATTGAAGTTAAATTCAATTGTAGTGGTAAAGTATTAATTACTGTGAAGTAAGAGTAAAATATATTTACTTAGGTTAAATAAAATAAAAAATGAAAAGAAGTTAAAACATAAATTAGAAAAGGAACAGAAAATGGGAAATAATCATTTCATTTATTCTTAAACCTCTTGCGCGGTGAGAAGGAAAATAAGAACAAAGGCTTATCTTTTCTTCATCAATGGCCATGAGAGGAATGACTTGATTGGTGCCCAATTTATTGACAAAACTTTAAACTAATTGTATCTTTGGAACTGTGGAAGCAAGGTAATTATTTTGGCAGTTCTAATTTCATGATTCATGACAATTCTTGCAAACTAAAAATGGCGTAATCAATTGGGATTTTTGGGTCTTTTTTATGTTGAAGTTTTGGTGTAAGAAAGAGGTAGAATCAAGTTTTTATAACTCAAATATGGTAGAATCAAGTTTTTATAACTCAAATATGGCATTCAATGTTGAAATAAAATAAAATACAAACATACATGTTTCATGAAAAATAATAAAAAGACACAACTTTAAAAGTAAACTTGATAAATAATTGAGTAATATAGTCTTTTTAACATGTAATTACATAAATATGACTATGACAAGTTTATTTAATAAATAAAATTATATGTATAAAAAAGTTAGTTTTTGATCAGATTGTAGAGTTCTAAAACATAGATCCAAAATCCAATATAATACGATAATTTTTTTGATTTTTAAGATTCCTAGTTAGTTCAGTTTTTGGTTTTTATATTAGTTTGCGGTTTGCATTGCATTGAATTAGTTTATCAACATTCTTACTTGATTGAACAATAAACAATTCACTATATCATTATATATTTAAAATTGATCATATGAGTTTGAAAAAGTGTTACACTCATTTGTAAGTATGCCTTTTTTTATTCGTGGGTGCATAAGGTTCCTTTATAGTTTGTTTTTTTTTAATTCATATTCAATTCATATATCATAATCTGAAAATATAGCATGCTCTTCTTGATATATTATATAGAAAAAAGGACATGTTATTCCAAGTATGGTGGTCCGGGTAATAGAAAACACACAATGATTAAGTTTTCTAGAAATGATGTTCCAAAAATTTCCTAAACATCGTGGCATGGGTATTTGTCTTTCCGAAAATAGTTGGAATGGAACTTAGCTTTATTTTCAAACTTTGAATTTCGGGAAGCTTAACATACTTCTATATGCAGAACGACAATGAAAAAAATGAAATGAGAATTGCAAGAAACAAAACTATGATGAAAAAACTTTGGAAAAGATAAAAAAAGGGAAATGGTTTAGTTTTAAAAAGAAGTAGGTTGTAGTCGGGGTACAAAATCCAACGCGGAGACTAGTCCTCAAGAGATATTATATGTTTAAATTTTACATTGGTCTAGTGGGACCCAATATTATATTTTTTACTCTAATAGGGAAATAAAGGTTTTGGAATGATTCATCGTACCAAAATCATTAACCTTATGTGTGTGTGGAGTGAAATGAGGTGTCACCTGCAAGGACACCCTGACACTCGAGTCAGTGAATATTCAAGAGAATATATAGCCCAAGCATAAGTTCAAATGAGAATGTTCTACCTTTCATTGTTGATCTGTGGATATTTATACCGGGGGTAATAAAAGAGTCATTTTTCGTAGGAAGTTTCCCGTACAACGTGTCAATATGATTTTGATCCCTTGCAGAAAGATTGACACGCGAAAGGGATGTTTCTGAATGGCCCTACCTACCTGTCTGTCACTTTGCAGGTTACTTCCTGCACACACGATTGCATAAGTCAACTCTGACTTCCTTGTATTGAGAGAATAACTCATGCTAGTATTAAGTCATGAGCCTCACGCACGCACGATGTTGGGAACTAATGTTAAGTTTCAACGTTTTTGTGATGCCGGTCTTGCATAATGACTTTTAGGTTGAATGATCTTTTTGTCATATGCCTGTATCGAGACCGGATCAAATTTAATTAAAAATTCGTAATAAAAAAGTTTTACTTGTGTTGTTAATATAATCACTTGTCGTTGGCATGTAAGGTTTATGACCTCTCGTTGGGGATTCAACTCATTTCATTAATAAGATATTATATTGACACCACTAAATCTTTCACTTTTGTCTGACGTTAATTTATTTTATTTTAAAAAATAACATCACATCTTATTTTTAAAATATTCTGCTTCATTTTTTCTCCAAATTTTCATACATGGTTACATATATATTTTTATCTTAATCCATTTTTCAATGTTGATAACGTTTATAAATCCAATTATAATTCAACAAATTCGATTCTAAATCCCAAATGAAGTAAGTTGATGAGTCTAAGTCTGCACCGTCATGTGATCACGGCTAGATTATGGTGGTGCTTGTGCAAAAGAATTAGTTTCTCGGTGGTTAGTGCTAGATTTATTAATTTGTTGTAATTATGGGTGTTCAAGTGTTGTCGTTAGTGCAGGGGTCTTATTATAAGATAAAGATTTAGCGTGAAATGAAAGTTATTTTTGCTCACTAGAGATTACACTAATGCAACATGAAAGCATGATAATTGTACTATATTAATGTGCATTTATTATTCATGGAGGCATTTGTTTAGCGATATAATGAAAGTTATTTTTGCTCACTAGAGATTACACTAATGCAACATGAAAGCATGATAATTGTACTATATTAATGTGCATTTATTATTCATGGAGGCATTTGTTTAGCGATATAATGATGCACAAATTGTTTTGAACCTTTTATAACTATGTATTTAGTTTAATTATCAATTTAAACATGTAACAACTTTAAACTTAAAGTAAGTTATCTCACTCATAAAGATAATCTAAAAGTTTACGGAAAGATTAGGTATCATTATTTTCCATGGATACCCTCCCTACACCCAAAAAATATAATTCCTCTCATTTATGAATTTGATTTATGGAGACAAAAGTATTTTAAAAAATTTCAAGGGTGGTGTGAATAAAACTGAGGGTGATGTTAAAAGCAAATAATTTTGGGCCTAACGGACCATAGACCCAGCCCAGTTTGATGCCTATCCTCTGCAGTCGCATTCAAAGCTCCGCTCAGACACCACAATCGCAAGGTTCGCTTCTCTTCCACTTCTCACGCGCTCTTTTGTCCCGTTACATGCTTCGAACCTCAATGCTCTAGCTGCTATAGAAGCAAAACATAACTAAAAATTTAATTTAAAACTAAAATGGCGTGGTGCTGTAAGTACCAGTATTCGATTCTTCACTCGTATTCCTTGTGGAGAAAGCTTCCATTCCCGCGCCATGGCGTTCACATAACGACTTACTCTCCCAACCTTCAAACGCCGAAGCTGCTTCGTTCTTCGCGCGCGCTACTCTCGAAGGTGAAGAAGCATTCGCGAGTTTTTTATTAGAAGCTGTTCTCTGCTCTTGTTTTTGTTGTCGTTTAAGTTTCTTTGCTTGTCGTTTTGCTTTCTACTTTAGGGCTATTGTAGTGCGACTTCGGATTCTGGTGGAGTTGTTCTCGAAGCTTCGGGAAGTAGTACCGCGACGTTGGTCCGTGACGCTGGATTTGGAACCGCTCAAGCTCTGCAGGTAGGTTCTGTTGGCAATGCGGAGCGTGTTGCAAACGCCGATCCTTCAAATGGCAGAGTGATGCTCATTGATGGCTCATCGATTATTCATAGAGCATACTACAAGCTTTTAGGTATGCTTCATTTTCTTTGCTCTTTTTATAGTTGGCTTATTAGAATTGTTTTGTTTGCTTCTCCTTATTAGATCTTCTAGGTTGTGTTGAATGGCTGCTTTGTTTGGTTTTCTAGAAAACTACATGGAAATTAAGAGAAAGAAAGTAGTTGGACTTGGACTTGGTGGATAAATGTATTTTGAAGTTGTCTAATGAGTTTGCTTCGTTTCCTCTGCATTATTTATATTACATTTAGAGATGCGCGTTTACTATTGGTTTTGAACTCGTGTTTGATAAAAGTTTAATGTTTATGTGTATGTTTTGCTATTGATAAAATACAGGGTCTTATTAACTGGGAGACTGTTTAAGGAATTAAAAGTATAAAATTCTTATTGGAAACTATATTGGGAGTGCTTAGAAATTGGAAGAAGGAGTGAGTATTAATGATGTTTTTAAATGGAAAATTTTCAACACTGGTTAGCATTTTCCTAAAATTAAAAGTTGTTTTGGCTTTCTGTTATTCTCTCTCTCTTTAATTTATAATTTCAAGGTTTTGTTTGAGTGTAACTGGTTGTTTTTAATGTTTTTAATGGTGTGATAGCAAAATTGCACCACGGTCATCTAATACATGCTGATGGAAATGGAGATTGGGTTTTAACGATATTTACAGCATTAACACTTGTAAGTTATCTATAGTGTTTGTACATCTATTTTTTTTTTCTCAATTAACCTGTAAACTTTTATGCTCATTTTTCGCTAAAATATATTTCAGTCCTTTATATAATTTTAGGTATCAATTTAATCCTTGATCTTTTTGTGTTGTCAATTTGGTCTTTTATGCTCTATTTTAGTTTCAAGTTAATCTTTTTTGTTAACTCTACACTAACACTGTTGCAACAACAACAATCAAAATGATGTCTTTTGCAACACATTTATTCGTCGTCTTCTTTTTGCATGGTGACCGACTGTCATGGTATTGGTGGTGATCGCATGGAGGTGATGATAGCAATAGAAGAAGAGGTAGTAATAGTTATGAGAAAAAAGAAAAAAGAACGTAAGGAACTAAATTGAAACTAAAATAAAACATAAAACATACAAGACAAACTAAAACTAAAACTGAACATACGGGACTATCTTGAAACAACTCTTTTGATGATGTTAATTTTAAGAACTTGAAATCAAAACAAAACATAAAAGACCAAATTTAAAACAAAAAAAGATAAAGAACTAAATCAAGACCAAAAAAGCCGGACTAAACATATATTTTAGCCCTCTTTTTTTGTTATCTAGGTGATTTTCTTTCTTTTAAGTTGCTAAATTAATCTCTAAGGAATAGAGCTGTAGATGAAGTGGATCATCATAGCTATAGTTAGTTTTGTGGAGAATATAAACATTTAATGGTAAATGATAATTTTACTAGCCATTTTTAATAAATAATAATAATAATTTGAGACAAACATGGAGTGATAAATAAAGCTTTGGTTCTGGATAATTAGAGAGATGCTTATTACTTCTCGAAATTACTTTTTTCAAGTTTTGCTATTTTCAGTGAGAACTTCCAGTTTCACTATCATAATCATTATATACTCACATGGAATAGTAATTATGAAAGCTTTGAAATCAAGTATTTTGTTATTTGAAGTTGGTGACTCAAACTTTTAAACTGAATCACAAATCTTATCCACACCTTGGAGAGATAGTTCACTAGTAGACTAAGTGATAAGTAATTGGACTCGTTCACATCTGGATCCTGAATGTTTGGAATCCATATTAAACCTGGAGACATTGCCTTTATTGGTTCAAATTGAAAGATGATGTTAAATGGTAATGGTCGACCTCTTGCCAATTGGTTTTAAGTAGCTTTTTCGAGATCACAAGCAAATTGTGCAAATCTTATTGTATGAGTTGTATAAATTGCAATTTTAATTCACTTGGTACTTGTTTCATGGCTTTAATTTAAGCTGCCATCTGATCCAATGTGCCGGAGGTTCAAATCAAATTGAGCCACACTTTTATTTTATTTTTTGTAGTTTTATGGGCAATCATGCTGTATATAGTGATTGTAAGTTTGTAACTGTGGTTGAACACAGTTAAGATTCATTTCGTTTGATTTTTTTAAACCTTTTGGTTATTCTTGATTATCTTTCTTGTTCTTGCAGATAATTGATGTTCTGGAATTTATCCCTTCCCATGTGGTGGTAAGTTTTGTCCATCATTTATTTATATGTGAAAAAACATGTATTTCCTTGAAAAGTTTTCACTGTCGCTATTTTTTTCCTATTATTTTAATTTTACTCTTTATCTCATGTTTACAATTGATTAATCTTACCATGGTTTCTTTTGCATGCAGGTAGTGTTTGACCATGATGGTGAGTTGTAAACTTTGCCTCTATATTTGATAGTATATTTTTCCTCTTAAATCCTTCATGCTAATAAAAATATAACATTTCCTTGATCACTGTGATGCTTCTTTTCTGTACTACTTTACTGTTTTGGTTAACACATACGTTGATGATAACTTATAAATTACAGTTTCCATTCTGTGCTGCTTATGTTTTGAACTTTAGATTGAGATAGTCTTGGTTTCCTGGATCAAATTGGGATTGCTCTGTTTACAAAGTAACATTGTAAAAAGAAATTTATTGACTAAAATAACACCATGATGGGTATAATGGATGAGGCCTTAAATTGGAAATAATGTGACTGTGAAGGTAAACAAGAAAAGAAAGGACACTCACATAACTTCAGTACTGTTTGTATGGCCTTTAACTTTGACCTATTCAATCAGGTCTGCATTTTCAACAGACTTTCCTATAAAAAAATTGAATTCAGATTCCCCTGTTAGGCACTGTTGAGTCACTGGGCAGTTTAAAGAAAGGAAAGAGAGACTGTGTCAGCTTGGTTATACAAACAAAATAATTTGTTATGGTTAAGTTTGATTAAGCCCGTGCATATTCTTTCTGTCTGAATTCCAGACCGGGCTTAAATAATTCATTTTGCAATAATATTAAGCCTTTAAGCATCCTCTGCTAGCTATATTGGTCTTATACTATTTTCTTTTCATTTATATGACATTTAAAATTTGCTGTTAAGCATAAGCTAAAAGATCCTTGTGCTACATAGATCCCAAAAACTTGTATATTGCTCTATTTCTGCTGGACCTATGCAGTTCTTGCTAGTATTCAGTGTTTGTTTTATAGAAAAAATGACATTAGGAAATTGTAATAAAAAAGGTTTATTTGTACTTTTGGTCTTTCTAATTTGGATTATGAGCGAATTTGGTCTCCCAGATTTAAAAAGCAAATTAAGTCCTCCTACTCAACAAATTGTGCGATTTTGGTCCTCGCATTAATATTATTCTATTTAAAATCCTCAAATTATTATTTTCTATCTAAATCTTTGGTGATCTATGATAGAATTGAGATATGAAATAATTTTTGAAGTCTAGAAGTAAAAAATTAGGTGAAAATTTGATTAAATTTGAAGGATTTTATAAGATGTGAGATTAGGACATAAAGAGGAAATTTTTTTAGTTTTTCTTTTTTCAATGAAATTTGGTGTTTTGGTTGGTGAGTTTTGATTATAACTTATAGGACAATTTAAGTAATTCAATTGGTAAACATTTGGTGTAGAAAATAAGAATATGATGATTTTAATTTTAAGTGCTAAGTAGTGAAAAAGTTAAAAAGGACCAAAATTGTTAAACTTGAAAAGTACAGAGGGGGTGCAAAATTGAATATAGTTCAAACTAGAGGGACAAAAAGTGCAATGAAGCCAATAAAAAATGACTGGGGTTGAATGTTTAATGTTATTAATGCAAGCATTTTCACTTCTTTCTGTTTTGGCATCATATCCTGTACTAATGCATTAACATCTCGGTTTACCTTAATCATAAATAGAAGACAAATATAATAATAAAAAAGTATAAGTAATTTGATGTCTTAAAAGACAGCATCCTTTTAGTTTGACTAGGACAAATTGAAGAGAAAGGAAGCTTTTGCTCTTTTTTAGGTTTGAGAGAATTTGAGATAGAGAGAGAAAATGAATCTGAAACTAATTTCTGTTATTGGTTAACTGAAGCTTACAAGGGAAAGAACTGTATTTGTACAGTTGAGGTGAGCAGCTAGTTTAGTACTAACTGACTTACAACAGAAGCTTCTAGAGGAAGCTAACACTAAGTGAAGACATGAAATACAACTGATAGAAGATAAGAAGCTGAACATATACTCATACACTATTGGAAAACACAATAGAAAACTAAATACTATTTGTTACATGATTTTGCATGAAATTCTTGCAATTATAATAAAAGATGTTGTATTTAGGTGGAACTTATTACGATTTGTGAAGACGGTTGCATTGGAGGAATATATGTTATTCAAGTACAAATTGCTTCTAGAAGCTAATGCATTGGTGGTATCTGGGCATAATAAGCATTTGAAACGCATCATTTTGTGTCTCTTCCTAGCATCTAACTTGCATTTCTCAGGTTCTTTGGCTTTCAAAGTCACTCTCAAGTCTCAAGTACAATTTTAATAGGGAAAACCTTCTCGTTTCAGGAATCCCTTTTGGTCATACTTGTAATTCATCAAAAGAAAGTTTTACTGCAAAAGGTATGTTTTGAGTTTTAGTATTTGCATGATGGAATTGGTATGCAAGACCAATTACAGAATTTGAATCCCATTCTTTTGCGGTTATCAATGAGCAAGAGCAGAGTGCAGTTCCTTTTCTTTTAAATTTAATAAAGCTTTTATATCCTTTTTTTTCTTTAATTATTTGGCTCTCGCAAATAAATTGTCATTTCTTTATAACAAATAAATTGTTCTTTAACTTTCACCCATGAGCCACCCACCCATCCATCCCAAACAAAATTCTCTAGCTCCTAACTCTATATATTGGTATATACCCCTTTGACATTCATTTGTTTGGGATAATTCATTCAAATGAAATACTTTGGTCATCATAGGGCAGGAGATAATCCAGATAATGATCTCAACTGTTTCAGGGACTTGCCAAGGAAGTTAGGATCTAGACTTCATATTTCTAAGCCAAATTACAATAACAATCAAACCTATTTCCACTAGGTGGGGTTATCTAAATTGATCAAAAGATGGCATCGTGTTCTATTGTGAATCACATCCATAAACAAACCAATGAGTTTATTCTCTTGTTGGCTTATTACTGCCAAACACTCAGTTCTGTACAACATTGTAGGTCTTAAGCCATGGTAAAAGTTTTCCTTAAGCTTGAGCAGTATATACCTTTTTATCACAGATAACACATGAGACGCTATTCTATCTTATTCATCCATCTTGTGTCTTATGGTTTACATTCCCCTTTTTTTTCTTTGTATGATAGACCCCAGATATATAAATCATGTGACGTGGTAAAGTATGGTCTTTAATTTTCACCTCTAAGCTTTGTATGCCTCTTGCTAAACTGGTATTCCATATACTTTATCTTGCTTATAATTAAATGAAAGCCATGTGAATCAAAATCTTGTGTCTACATCTCAAACTTCCCATTTATTTCCTCTCAACTCTCCAACTAGGACTATATCATCTGCAGAAAGCTTGCATTTTGGCAGCGACTCTTTGACATGCGCTGAAAAGATTGGGGCTCAGAGTTGAAGTTGATCCTTGATGCTGTCTTAATGTTTTTGGAAAAATATGTTGTTATTCTACCTTGTTTAGTCATTTAGTCATGATCCCATTATGCACAGCACATCCTTGATCATTGATTGCTTGAATATACGTTGCACACATTCCTTTTTTCACTAGGACTTTCCAGAATACATATCTGGCCACCTTATGACATATAAACCTTTTCCAGATGGATGACACGATGTGTAAGTTTTCTAGGCTGTGCTAAGACAAATCAATTCAATACAAATATGTACTTCCTGGGCTGTTCTGTCACAGAATTGCATTTGTAAATCTCTTTCTCATGCTTCATTGAGGATCATGAATCCACGTATTTATTTATCTATTAATTGTAGTCTGTAATAAGGTGGTTTTGCTTTGCATTCTCTGTATCTTTTATTATGTTTTTATTTGTCTCATTTTGATTTTGACGGTGTTTCAATTCAAATCAGGCTGAGGTAGTTAATATTATGTTTTGGAGTGCTTTTAGAATGATTAACTGATTAATTTCCTTTTTAACTGAGCTTTGATTTTTTTGACCATATCTTATTTCAACACATTGTTTTACAATTTCATAATGCAATATATCTTAATTTTTTATGTACACTTTATCTGAAGGCCAGAATTTTCGGCACAATCTATACCCTGCATACAAGAGTAACCGTCCTCCAACTCCTGATACCATCGTCCAGGGACTTCAATATTTAAAAGCAGCGATCAAGGCTATGTCCATAAAAGTCATTGAGGCAAGTTTAAGTGGTAAATTTATATTGCATACAGTTTTTAAAGGTGTATTATAAACTTATAATTGATATAAACTCAATCAATGACAGGTTCCAGGTGTAGAGGCAGATGATGTGATTGGAACATTAGCTTTAAGGAGTGTTGATGCTGGGTACAAGGTAATCTTCTTCATGATTTGAGTAAAATGCATCTATACCCCTTGAGGTTTACTCTTTTAACACCACACCCCATTTTGCAAGGGAAATTGCAGCCCGCTCCAAAAATGAAACTATCATAGTTGCTTCTATCTATGGTAATTAATGCATTTGACCTTGGTTAAGATTGGATAAAATTTTAACACCCCACTGCCTTCATTTCATCTTTGCACCTGCAATTCAACATGGTCTAGCTTCAACTTTGGTTACCAATTTTGGTGAAGGGTGGAAATTGGATTTAAACCAAGCTTCTCCTCGGTGGAATTATTTTGTCCATCCTTAAACTAGCTCTGAACCTTTCAATGAAAGCAATACCACCACTTCAAATGTGGGAACTATGATGAACATGAATGGAAGTGGTTGGCGTCAGCAGTTTTGTACCCAATAGGCTGGCGACACTTTAAGGGAGAAGAATGAAAGTGGTTGTGGCAGTTTTTTACCATGGGTTGGGGGTGAATATTCTGTCTAAATATTCTTTCCAAAATGAGTTCATCCGTTAGACCAATGGAGGAGGCTGCAATTTGCCTTGTAAAATGGGGCGGAGTGCTAAAAGGGTAAACCACCAGGGGTGTACATGCATTTTACTCTAATGATTTTGAACTTTACTCTGATGCTCATTATGAAAATATATTACTCTTGACCAGGTGAAAGTTTACAATTATAGTCTTAAGTGTGCATTCAATCATATTGTTCCATACCGATGGGTGTTATTGTGAGTGTCAAATAATGTACTGCATGTAATTGTAATAGTTGGTAGTGTGATTCATGAGACTTGATGGAATTTTTTTCTACTCTTTTTGGATTGACAGTGCCATTTTGATATATTTTTTTAAAATCCATGGAAAGGAGCAATTCATATTGGCATTAATTCTGCTTGAATAAAATTATGCATAGCTTGATATTTTATGTTTACATCATGCAATTCCCTCTATGAAATTCCTAAGTCACCACCACTGATAATGCTTGTATCATCTTGATGATAGGTACGAGTTGTCTCCCCAGATAAAGACTTTTTTCAGATTTTATCTCCTTCATTACGTCTCCTTAGAATTGCTTCACGTGGTGATCAGTTAGTATCTGACATAACTCTTGCTTTCATGTCTTCTACTTGCCAATGATCTAGTGCAATGATTGATAGAAGTTTGTTTCAATTTAAAATAATGATAAATCATCTATGGTACTTTGTTTCCCTCAAGGCTACAACTGAAAGGTTTTTACAACTTAATAACTTTATAATTTGTGAACTGTTATTTACAGTTGCATTTTTCAAAGTAGTTTGATATTTTTTCACTGTTTTTTTCTTCTTCATAGGATGGTTTCATTTGGAGTTGAAGATTTTGAGAACCGGTATGGAGGTCTGAAACCATCCCAGTTTGCAGATATGATTGCACTCTCTGGTGATAGATCTGATAATATTCCAGGTTATTCTGAGTTCTGCTATTTTAAACATTATTTTCTGAAACATGAGAAATGAAATAGAATAGGGTTACTTAGAGTTTTATAAAATTTTCAAATTTGAGGATATGCATAATTGTTATTAGTTGGGACTTTGAAATCAATGGATATCAATACCTGTTAGAATTAGGATTAATATTTTAGTATTATTAGCCTTTTTTTGTCGGAAGTGTTAGTGCTCTAGTACTATACTTGTATTTGTATATTATTAGAAAATGATGGATCTAACTCAATCCTAAATCCTAAAAGTTAGTTCATAGGATGAGGATTACCCTCGCCTTATATTACCAATTGGTTATATCTCTAGTCAATGTGAAACTTTCAACATATGTGATGTATCTTATTAGTATACTATAAATTAGTGTAAATAATACTTGTATAACTTATTTAAGTATTTCTCTCCATTTTTGCACTATATATCTTAATAAAAAAATATTGGATGTTACCTCCATATTTAGCAGATCACGCTTCAATATACTGGAAGGGAAAAGAAGCCAACTCCTAAAATTTTGGTTTCTAAAGTGTAGAAAAATTGGTCACAGGCGTGTTAGTACACTTAATTGGTTTTTATGTAATTGGAATGATAAATCATTTTCTAAAGTTTGGGTGGGTCAAGAAGCAGTCTATTTTAGTATATTTCATTCTGATTTTCTTTTTGGTACTTGGAATTTATGATGTCATGGAATTACAATTTTAAAGCATTAATATGTAAGAGGGGGAAAGGAAGCATTAATCCTTTTTGCTTAAGTAATTCCATCATTCCTAAATAATTGAGTAAGAACTAAATCTCTATTCTGTGCGCACGCTATAAGCTTCTGTAAATTTCACAATTATTTAATATTTTATAAATGCAGGAGTTAATGGAATTGGAGATGTTCATGCTGTGCAATTAATCAGTAAATTTGGTGAGCTTTTATGAACTTCTTTTTTCGAAAGTTTACATTGTGTTAAGTTGAGGATTCTCGTCTATTGTTTGATTCATTGATGAATAAAGCGTGTTCTGGCATTGTGGAAGTCAATATTCACCCAGTACTGTGGTATCTGATTTTTGCTAAATCACCTACTATGAGAGTATGTCTTCCTATCTAATTCAACAACAAAGCCTTATTCCACTAACTAAGGTCGGTTACATGGATCCTAGGATGTTATTATGCCTATCATTTACTAATTCCTTAGGGATTCCATTTACCCAAAGGGCCCTATTAATAACCACATTAAGTGTCCTTTTTAATCTTCCCTTATCTCTCTTCACAAGGCTCCAAAACATTTGCTCAACTCTCTTGATGGACACTTCTAAGGGTCTCCTTTGCACATGCCTAATCACCTTAGACGATTTTCTACCATTCTCTTCAACAGGTGCCACTTCAACTTGACTTAAAATATTTCCATTACGCATTCAGTCTTCTCTTGTGTGGTCACACATTCATCTCAACATTCTTATTTCAGCTACCCTTATTTGATGTTCGTATTGTCCTTTCACCACTCAACTTGCACTCCCAAATAGCATTGCAGTCTTATGGCAGTTCAATAAAACTTTCCTTAAAGTTTGTTGGGTACTTTGTATCCTATAAGAAATATCTCCGTTAATTTCACCGTTATCCTCTATTGTCGAACCCAAAATGAGCGTGTAAGTAGACTAGGTTAGGGAGAAGAAAATGAGGGCATTGATAATTTTTAGGCACCTCATATACTGGACTGTGGGAAGAAGGCAATGGAGGGTAGAGTAACTATGCTTATATGTCAAGTGGAGAAAGTAGAGTAGACATGGAAAAGGTGGGATCCTTCTCAGAGGTATAAATTGCGGAAGGGAAGTAGAGATTGAACAAGAATTTGGCAAGGTTGGTTTGGAGGTTGCAGCCCTTTGAAGTGATGCTCTATCTATATATTTTCTTTTGTTTCCTTTTCTATTTCTGAGAGCCTGAGATTCTGCACCATGTTTTCTGTATACATGGGGAATTAATTACTTCTTTTTGTAATCAAATGCTTTTGTTCTTATCTTGATTCCTTTTCTGTATTCTCTTTGGAGTGTTTGTTTAGCTGGCAGATGTATCTGTGTAAATTATTTACATACTTTAATTTTGTTGATTGGGTACTTGGCTGGCATTTGATAATACAGTCATCCAAATAATTTAACTTTCTGGAACTCAAAAAATATTTTTGTTTGCTAGTTACTTGATCTTGTATACCTTGTATGGTTTTTAATGTATGCATATTTCATGATTGTAAGCCATATCTCTTCACTTATATGATCAGGCACATTGGAGAGGTTGTTGGAATCTGTTGATCAAGTGAAAGAGGATCGCATTAGAAAGGTATTCCTGATTGATATTTTGTTGTGTGTGCAAGTTTACTTGTGTGATGATTAAAATATTTTCATTGGATCTTTATATGTTAGGACAACTGCCAACCTATTAGTTAGACAGTTTAAGTTAGGTAGTTAGTGAGTAGTGGCTGGTTATAAATAGATCTACTTCATAAAATGATTGGGAGAATTTGATAAGTTTGGGTAGAAAAGGTGAATTTCTTTGTGAAGGGGAAACACTTGGGAAGAGTGATTTCTCTCCTATTTCCTGTATCCCATTCAATCATATAAAATCCTTTCTTTTATCTATTTCTGTTCTGCGTTCGTAACGCTATGTCTGATTCAACATGGTTAACAATGTTTCTAGCTGCATTTAGCATCTGGATGTAATCACTTCCCTTCCGTGAAACTTGACTTTAAATGATATTAGTGATTTAACCTTTATTATTGAAAAAAAAGTGATTTTACTTTGTAAATTAATGCAGCCCCCCTTCATATTCAATGTCAATACTCAACACTAAAGTGTTTTCATTTGCCATTTTCCTTCTAGGCTTTGATTGAAAATGCTGAGCAGGCTCTCTTAAGCAAGGAACTGGTATGCATCTCAATCTCTGATTTTATTTTATTTTATTTTTTTGTCTTTTTTCACTACTATTTCTTCTTTTTGGCATCTATTTTGTCCTGTTGTCTACAATTTTGTCTTCATGCATTATTTACTTGAAATTATGACAGGCATTGTTGCGTTCTGATCTTCCATTGTACATGGTACCATTTGCTGTAAGAGATCTCTCATTTCATAAACCAGAGGTTTGTGGCAATGAAGGCAGTTTAAATTTCCAATTAATATTTTTAGTTTTTGGCATAGTATTTTCAGTATCAAATTTAAAAGCTTTTATACCAGTATCAAGTTTTCTCCATAACCATAACCATAACCGTGTTACGGTCATAAACTTGTTTAACATCCATTAATTAGATTGAGAAACAAAGACGTTTGTAGATCATTTTTCTTTGGGTGGATGGACTGGAGGCTTATTGATCAATTGGAACTTGAGACATTCAAGGGTGTCTAACTGAATAAATTGTGTGCAGGACAATGGCAGCAGATTCAACAGCCTTTTAACAGCAATCAGTGCTTACGCAGAAGGGTTCTCAGCGGATCCTGTCATCAGGAGAGCAGTGCACTTGTGGAGAAAGTTGGATTCAAGATGAAATTCATTGAGTCATCCGGTTTTCTTGTATAGGCGAGATTCTTTGAATAGAACATGTCAGTACTGAAACGATACGACATGAGGATTTAAGGTGTATATAGTAAAACAGAGTTACTCTTTTGCTGATATCAATGCTATTATGGTTACTTAGAATACATTTTTGAAGGGGGAAAGCATATGTAGTCTGTAGAACATAAAATAGTAAGAGTGTTTATAGTTTGGATGGGTTTCTTCATTCGATCAATTTATTAAATTATGATTCAGTTTAATTAAAATGTATAATATCATCCAATTTGAATTTGGTTTTATATATTATTTTATAATTTTTATAAAATCAAGTGACATAACATGACCTTTATGATGTGTTTATGTACACATTGTCAAAAAAGTCAAGATATTCATGTATTATAAAGAGACGTGATAGAAACTGTCTGTATTATACGACGTTAAATAATAGATGATTATGTATCTGTTTGATAATCAGTTGTGAAAATAAAAGTATGAAATGAGAACTATCCAATAATTAATATTGAATTTGTATATTGTTTAAGATTAATTAAAATTTGTTTGATCAACGGATTATAAAATTGCTTTTGACTAACCCTAATTAAAAAACTTCAACCAGAATCAAATAGATCTGGTATAACCAAATGATAACCTACTATTCATTAGTCTCATACAGCATAACATTTTTTCCCATTGAGTATAATCACAATGGATGATGGTAAATTAAGACTTAATGCTCATGTATCAAATATCAATTTGGGTCATTATTTATCTTGCAGTTAAGATTTTTCATCAATTTTAAAAAATTTTGATTCATGGCATTTGAAAGTAGGATATTGTTTGTTTTTTAAAATGAAAAGATAAATTTCCTCACCTTTCAGTAAAAAAAGAGATTTGTTCGCCTAATTTTCTGTGTAAAACCAACACGGCTTTACATATTTAACTAGCTGATGCTAGAAAAGAACATCACTCGTTTTTTCTCCACAGACCAAGGTTTATATACTGCGATAAAATTTTTAATATAAATTCCACTAACATAATTTACACGAGCCAGTTTTGTCACATTCCCCCCAGCTGAGTGGAATTGTAAATTTATTCAGATATTTTCAAATTGGAGTGCTTTTCTTTTTTCCCCACCATTTTTACAAGGATTAAGTCTATCTTGTAGAACCAAAGCATGACATTGGTTTAAAAACCTTCCTTGAAGCTAAAATTTATAAAACTAAAGAAAAGCAGACTCTTGTTTTTTTTTCCTTTTCCCTAATATTGAAGTTGAAATCGCTAAAACTAATACTCCCTCTACTTTTATTTAATTATCCAAGGAAAGAGGATAATTTTTTTCCTATTTCACTATCCATTTAAAATTTTAAAACATTAAATATTTTTTCTCAATAATACCCAAATAAAAAAAGAAAATATCTTAAAGTTAATGTAATATAATAAATAAAAAATAAGTAATTAAATTTGATATGTAACTAAGACATTATAATTATATTTCTTGGTTTATATAATTTTTTTCTCTCAACAATTAAATAGAAATAATAGGAATATAATATAAAATACCCACATTAATCTCTAAAAATCACAAATGTAGGTCATACCTACATACATTATTTTTAAAGGAAAAAAATTACACCTATGCAGATTGACGTATCCACAGACTTAAAAAAAAAAAAGGTCGTATTTAGTTTACAAGTTTTTTTAAAAAAATAAAAAACTATTCTTAAAAAAGTTTTAAAAAAAATGTTTGTTTACAAAATATTCAAAAAAACTTAAAAAAACTAAAAACTAGATTTTTTTATTTAAAAAAAACAGAAAAGTCTTATAAAGAATTTTAAAAAAAAAACTGAAAAGTGGAAAAATTTTCAAAATGTTTTTTTATCTATTACAGGAAATAAAAATTTTAAAAAATAAACAAAACTTTTCTTAAAAAACTAAACCAATTTTCTATAATTAAACGCATTGGAAGCTGCAAAACCTTAAGCAAGGTATATTCGAAGCCCATCTACCTGTGTGATGCCAAAAAAATCCATCCAATACTTTTGTGAGGGAATCCATAAAACCAAGGGATGAAAATCATTTGTACCCAATTCATGTTCCTCCAATAAAATCATACCATGTCATTTAAGAAGAAACTCAATTTAAATAGAAAATGCTGCTTCCATTAGCTAAAAACACAGATGACGAATTTAGTAGGAGGATAAAGAAGGGAATAAGATTCGAAGACAAGTGATTTCTTTCTAAAACTAACGTCACATTTCAATGTAGGATCAGCAATGCTAGTATTTCTTTTAACAGTTCAAAGTATCGAGGTTTGGTTTTTTGGTCCACAAAGCTGCCCAAACAAAATATCTTACCAGAATGGTGTCAAAACTCGCTGCAAAACGCTCCATGCCTGTTTGGTTACATGGCTAAGCTTGTATGAATCCCAAACAGAACAGAAAAGAATGACTTGCTTCATAATAAGAAGCATGACACCATCATCATCATCTTCATTGATGTGCTAGCATTCATTTTCACCCTATGAAATCAAGGGACCTCCTTGTGCGAGTTCGTCTATTCCGTGTCGCTTCTGCAGAATTCTCTGACATCTCTTCAGCAACTTCACCAACATCACTTTCCTCAGCACGGCGAGTTTTAATCAGATAATGAGCCACAGACTTGAAACCTAGTTTAAACACCTTGTAGATACAAATTAGAAGTGAATAATCAGTCCCAGCATATCCATTCATACCTTGGCCAAAAGTCAAAGCAACGGAACAAAAAAATGAGTAAAGATTTTATTCAAAGAATGTTGAAGCAAATATATGTACTACTCATTGACGGGGACCTGAAATCATTTTTACACCATCCACTAAAGATAGAACAGAAGAGAGGAAAGGAAAAGCAAATATTATAGTATTGTGCAATAACTAACCTTTTGGTATATGTTACCAGTAGGCCTCCAACCCTTTTCCCTGCGGCAACGCATACAGTTGCAAATATCACGACAAGGAGGGCAAGTCCATTTGGAATTACCATTGGCTTCTATCACATTTTCTCCATATCTATAAGATATTAGCAGAAATGAATTGCATTAAACATGACAGAATGATACTCATTTTTAAAAGGCTAAATTTGTTAGTTTCAGATGGAGGCATATTTTTTCATCACAGTTGGCTGACATATATGACAGCATTCTTTTAAAGTTCTGGATGAAAAGATAAGCCCTTTTTTCAATCTGAACCTCAGTTTAAACAATGTTACCTTGTGTACAAGCAATCTCCACAAAACTGCCCCTGGGGTAACTCGCATTTGTTGCAAGAAGTATGCTCACCAACCGTTTTCTGCCTGCAAGAAGACAAATGATTCATGGAAACACGTGATATGAAAGACTTGATATGTCAATCTTAAACATAAACTTGTACTACAGAAAGAACTGAGTCCGAGTGCTTAAAATGCATGTAAAACCATTTTCCCTAGTTAAGGATGAGACCATTAAAAAGGCATGGAAAACAAGTGGCAAAAACTGAAAGACCTTGGCATAACAGCAACAGAGCTCATGATGTTCTAAATCAGACTTAAATATGTCAGATATACCAAGCATATCAAATAAGATTTTCAATCTAAAATTGAAACACAAGGGAAAAATTAAAACACAAGGGAAAATTAAATTAGAATCTGTACTATATTTAAAATAGAGGACATGAGTTAAAAGAAAGGAAACATTTAACTGAGGGAAAGAAGCAAGGAGAAGACACAAAGGAGTGTTCTAAATTCTAATGCATGTATACATCTATAAGCTTCAAATTTGTGTTAAAACAAATTATGCAGAAATGAAAACTAATAAACCCCGCAAGGAAATGGGGCATAGGCATATCCCATAGAGCATAGTTAATTAACCAATACAAAATCATAGCACCTGCATTGATGGCATATCTCTCCTTTGATTGAATCATATATACGGTCCCCATCTTCATCATATCCATCTACATTCAATTCCCAAGTAGTCTCACAATCTCCAAGAAGCTTCTCCTGCTCTTCAGTGTAAACTTCAGGGTTTGTACCTTCTGGTATAACAATCTCTAGATTATCTTTTTCCTTATTTTCCTTATTTTCCTTCTTGTATTGCCCTTTAATAGCACCTTTCTCAGAATAGTTAACTGGTTCCAGGCTCATTATTCTGTAAACCCATGAAATATATATTTAAAAAATAATAATCAGATTTACCTACTACATGTGTCAAAGTTCAAACAACAATATGAAATAAGCAATGGTAAGGAAGCAAAACCAAATTACTATAAAACTAGAAAATAAGTTTAAAAAAATTCCCCCTTTTATTTTCATTTTGTATTCGTATTATACAATAAGAGCAACAAGTGAGCAGAACCACCAACACTCAAAAGTAGTTGCGGTGTCAATGTGTCAAATACTTTTCAGTTTTCAGATATAGATACTTCTAAATTCTAACTTTATCTTTCAAGTATGTTTTGAATCTCCATGTCAATACTAGTGAAATGCAACAATGAGTATTGATCCAGACATACTTTTCAGGGCTACATCAGCCCAACCCAACACCCCATAAATACTAGCTCGTTACGACCAGAAGCACTCCTTTGGATGGTATCACCTTCACCAGCATGGAGGCACATCCCAACGCATATGGAATAAGTATGTCACATCACCAAGAATCTCTAAAAATACAACTAACACACCTATCATTATCTCCCTACAAGACGAACCTATAAATATAGTTTCATAAATGAGACAGATACACCCTCCCTCCCCTCATTTAAGACTTCTACACGTGATACCTGATTATCCTGTTCAACATCCCACTGACTTAAGCTTTGAGGGCACCTTAAGGAACAAACTCTCAATCTATCATTTTCTGACATTTTTACAGGTCTTAGCGTGGACTCACTCTATACCGAACCAATCAAGCCCCATACCAGTGTTCATATGTGTTCCGGACCCTCGCTCCGCTTGTATCGGGCATATCAAGCATATAAAAATGACATTTTATTTCATACTAAAACTATAAAACGTACATGTCTGTATATTTTTAAATTAAGTAACTTCATAATCATGTTAATGTCTCCTCTCTGTATCATTTCCTACATCACAGTCACTGTGGAGTACAAAAATGAAAGCGGGGCTCCATAGAAAATGCAACATTTTTGGAGTGAAAATAGAATACCCACGAAGAAAGCTTGGACCTTTGACGACCCATTTGAGCGAAAAAGGTGTGAATGAAGAAGTTGAAAGGATACCTGGAAGAGCGTCTCCGGGGTGAATGGTTGGTGTTTTTTGTCTTCTTCTCGGGAGGGTCTTTCTTAGGGGGTTTGAGGTTGAGAGAGAGGTCGAACAAACCAAGTTTCTGCATTCTCTCTTTGTTCTCTTTGATCCTTTGTTCCCTCATATGCTCGTAATGGGAAGAGTCACCTTCTTTTTTGGCCCTTTTGGACTCTTCACTTCGGGTGTCACTGTCACCATCTTCAGAACAAGGAGGTTCTTCAGTCTTCTTTCTCCGAGTGGCCATTCTCGTTCTCTGTGTAACAAAGAAATGTGTGACTTTTGGTTGGGAGGGAAATAAATAGAGTGATAGGCTTATAAGGGAAAAGTGAATGGGAAATGGCGGGAATTCCTAACCCATGGCCATGGGAGACCTAAAATCAAATAGTCGTGTATGCATGCCCTAAATAAAAGTTTCGTTTGGATAAAAAAATAAATAAAAATAGTAAATTATTTTTAGTGTCTTTTATACTTAAAAATAATATGATATTTTGTAATTATAACTAAAGAATAAAAAATAAAAACAAGAAACATTTTCACGTGTAAATTTTATATAAAAAGTTAACTTAGATTTATGTTGAGAATTGTATTACATTTATCTTAATCTTAATTTATGATGATATTATTGGTAATTTGGTATGATATACATATTTTGTATATAGATGAGATGTTTAGTTTACAGTTGGAGAAACAGAGTTGAGTTGCAGTGAAAAATTTAAAAGTTAATATTAATTCTTCACGCCGTTTAAGATAATCAAAACTCCGCTGACCCATAAAATCAAAAAGCTCCCACGAATCAATGGAGCTTTCTCTGTTCAATTTATGCGCCCAAAGATGCTCGCACTTGATCACATTTTATCATTTCTGCAGACGGTATGTAACATGTTATATAAAATGATATAGTATGCAGGACACGAGTTTTAATGGAAGTACAGCTCCTAGCACTAGCAGTGGAAGTTATTCACACAAAACAAACATACATTATGGAAAATATTCCAGTTATGTGTTACACATTATCTTATACATTATTGTTGGAGCGCCTTTCAATAATTCAATACATGTTCTGTTATACATCTTTCTTATATGCATTTCTTTTCCTTTATATGTTTTTTAATGACTAGTATTTTGAAGGAAAATTTCAATGTTCTTCTGAGTTACAATCTTATGGTTTCTTTTGTCTAGAAGGAGTACAACTCCTAACAGTATAGCACCTCACAAAGTAAACCAGCTATTGGCCTTTTTAATTAATAAATTATGGACTCTGCCACAACTTACCATTTCAGCTAACGTTACAAGTTCTTAACATATATGGCCAACAATTTGCAAGAAGAACATTGCACCATATTCTAGGTGTAGTAAAAAGCCACATATCAATTAACTCATTGAATGAACTAAAGTGTAAAAAATAGATGTAAATCACATATCCTAAGACCTTAAAGGTATAATATTCTGTCTAATTTGAACTTCTTACACTCTTAGATATGAAAGAAACCATTGGATTGTAACTTGGGGCATTTTGCTTCTATATATAAGTTAGTCAAATATACATATAAAATTAAAAATATATGACAGACTAAGTATTGAAATATTGGAAGACACTCCTATAATTGTAACATCCTGATTTTTTTATTTTTTATTTTTTACCGACTGAGATTAAGTAACTAATTAAGGATTAATTGCAGATTAGGCTAACGGTTGAATGAGACAAGGTGGCCAGGAAAAAATGACGCATGTGCCCCTAATGGTATATAAAGAGTTCGGTCTCTCTCCTTCGTTCATTCACGCGCGTTCAGTTGGAAAGGATTGAGAGAGAGTTGAGAGCTTTTCCTCTGAGAAACAGAGACGTTGTTCTGTTTCCCTTCCCTGATTCTTCTTCGTCCTCTTCGTCGTCTCCTCTTCTTTATCCTCCCCTCCACTCGAGGCTGTCAGAGTCTCGATGAGGGAGTCTGCAGTGTGAAGCGCTTCGGATTTGTGGGAGTAGTCCATGTGGTTGAGACAAACTGCTCGAGGAAGAGGATAGCTTTTGGTTTTTCCAAAAACTGAGTCTCTTCAGTAGGTAGGGGGAGCTGACTTACATCTCAAATGCATGGTTTATGGACGGGTTCCAGGTGATATTACTTCACTGTGTTGTGCTGTGTTTGTAATTTGTTGATTGTGGCATTTCGATTGAATGATAGCCCGGATGTGTGATGATTATGAGTTGTGAGGTGCATGTCAATTTCCGTCCATGAGATGTATGTTGATAAACATGTGGATGCTAAGTGAATGCATGTAAATGTTACTGGATTTGTGTATGCCGAGTGCATGTGTTACGGGATTGCTATCCTGAGTTTCGTTGTAGTTTTATACTTAAATGCATGTGATACATGTCACTGACATTGCTGATACCGAGTGTACATGTGTGGGACTGTTGGTCGATTCCCGTTTGAAATTTGTATATTGGAAAGCATGAAATGCTTGTTGCTGTGAATGTTAGTATGATTGTCGAGTACCTTGTACTGTGAGGCAGTGGGTAAATCCCCGATTGTTATTTTATGATAATATGCATGTGAATGCTGGGATAAGATTGTGTGTTTTTATAATGATTGCCTGAGATGCATGTATTATGTGGTGTTAAAGAGTGAAATGGCACTGTTGTACTAATGAATATGTGTCAAATATAAATAAAGACCTTGGGTTGGACTCAAGGCAACACCGAGTGCGTTAGCATTGGACGCTTGATGAAAGACCCTGGGTTGGACTCAGGGCAAGCCTACCGAGTTGGACTCGGGACTGCCCGTAACACTTCCGTTGTCGCTTGGAGTGACTGTGTTACATGAGGGGGCAAACGGTTTGGTACCAGTAAAACGGCCGGATCAGCTTGGAGCTGAGAAAAGGCTTGGAGCCTATGTTGCAACAATAAAAATTAATAATGAATAATCAGATCTGACTGAAATGAGGTGTGCACACTTATAATTGTTGTTGAGCTCAACGTGAATTGTATATGTGTAATTGTTAATGAGAATATCATGATTTATACAGTCTTGAATTGAATTGGGGTGAATTCCGACTGGATGAATACAAGTGTACCGATACTGTTGTTGAGTGCGTTATGATCGTATGTTGTTGTGAATAATATGGATTATATAGCCATGTGTGGATTGAATAATTCCGATTGAACGATGTCGTGTGAATATGCATAATAAATGGCAGTGGATATTATTGTTGATTGAGAAATGCAAATTGTATAGTTCAGAATGTAGAGACTAGTCTGAGTCAATAACTGTCATTTTATATGTAAAAGCTCACCCCTATTGTGGCTATATTTCAGTGGATGTTGCTCGGAATGGTGAATGAAGGGAGAGCACCAATTCCCGGGAAGTGCACCGTACAGTGGAAGTGTACATATATGTATATACTGTGTAAATGGTTTCGTTGTAGCCTTGGCCGGCTCTTAGTATAATGTTTTGTTTAAGTATGTATGACTTGAACTCTCTCGGATTTGAGAGTATAACTATACTTATATATATATAATGCTAAGTGTTAACTTTGTTCAGTGAGTAACGATGAAGGCGAATGTCTAAGTAGTATACACCTATATTTTGCCGAGCAAATGGGGATTTCACGATTCCGAGTAAGGGAGCGCTAAAGTAATGACGTGTGAGGCTATGTTGGAAGTCCTCTTCCGAATGACGAAGGGTTAAACTAATCCTGAGTGAGTGATGTTCATTAAGGCCACTTCCGAGGGGAGGCTGGTCAATGTGTTGTGGAGTGGGAAAATAGTTGAATGCACCTTTCCCGATTGGTGAATGTTTGAATAATTCCGAGTGAGAGCCGACCGAGTGAATTCCTTTCAAGGGTAGAACGGTCAAATGGTTCTGAGTGAAACCTATCTTAGCAACTTATCCCGAGGGAATAGGATCCAGATAATACCGAGTAGAACTTAACCTAGTGAAGTCTCCCGAGTGAAAAGGAGATAGAGTAATTCCAAGTGGAGCTTGATTAAGGAGATCATTTCCGAGGGATGGAAGGTCAAGGTATTTGTCGAGTGGAACCTAGTCGATGGAACTCTTCTGAGTGAGATAGACTATATAGACTCCGAGTGGATAAGGTTATAAAATCTTTAAGTAAGACTTGACCTAGTAAAGTATTCTCCGAGTGAGGAAGATTGAAATACACCGAGTGGTATTGGACTGGGGAAAATACTTCCGTGTGAGGGAAAGCTTATAGATTCCGAGTGGAATAACCGAGGGGATCATTTTCCGAGTGGAACATGTGTGTACCCGCCCAGAATAAAAATAAGGATCCGGCTAAGTATAAATTTGCCGAGTGAAGCATGACCCCAGAGAGTCAGTTACCGAGTGAACTTAAGTTCCGATTCCGAGTGATGGAACTACCGAGTGCATGGGTTCGCTTCAGCGAACAAAGAATCGCTACAGCGAGTGTGGGCTCGCTCATGTATTGTCTTCCGCTGGCGCTGTTCATTCGAAGCTGGGTCTTGCCAGCGTGTGGCATCCTGACCCGGTCTTCCCCTTTCTCTTGTCGGTTTTCTGTCCCCTTGTCACCCGTTTGATTTATTTTACCCCGACTGCCTTTTGAATTTTGGAAAAAAAAAATTCCCCTATCTCGATATTGCCTTTATTTTAGTCGGGTTGTTTCAATATAATACTTGAGATGGTGTGTAGCATATAAGTGAAATATTTGCAATTTGAATGTTGATGTTTTATGTCAGTAACTTTGAGGCTTTGACTGATAGTAGGAGGTCTACAAACTCATGTTATGCACATTATATCATAATATTCGTTTCCAACTAAATTATCTTCTCTTCTAATTCCAACTATTGGACACATGATACTAGTAAATCACATGAACGTTGTTTCTCAACCCGCGTATTTGAATGATGGCTCTAATGTACAAGTAAGTATTATAACAAAAATTAGAGTATATACCATGATTAAACTAATCAAATATAATATTGTAGATTTTCACACATATCATCCCCAATCAGGTTTAACCTAATAAATCTAGGTTTCAATACAATTATAGTTTTCTAAACAATTTTTTTTACAAATCACATCGTAGAAGAGAAATTACCTGATTATATTAGAATCCCGAATTTTATTTTGAAACCTATGTAGAGAATGATGCTAAATAGATGGAGATTTGGATGAATAGAGAGATATGGTTCAAGTGAAAAGGGATGGTTATGGGTAAGAGAATGATTAGAAATAAAGACTCATGGTCGAGAGAGGAAAAACAATTGACTATCTCTGACCTTAAATATTGTTCCTAAATGTTTTTTTTTGTAATGAGAAGTCATATCTACAAAACGCGTGACAAAAGTTATAAAAATTCGAATTGAATTAGTCGGTTCGGTTTAATTGGAAACCTAACCCTTAAGTGGTCCAGTTTGAACATTAGAATGAATATTATATAACTTGGTTTGACTTAACGAGTTTGAGTAAAAACTAATTAGTCCGAGTCAAATTTCCTATAGATTTTAGAAAAAAAAAATATTTTTACTACATTAAGGACCAAAACCAGCATCTTTGTGGCTGGTACTGCCACTACACCAAACACCCAACTTTGTTTGACATAATTTATATATATATATATATATAATTGTTGAAGGTTGTTTTATTTATTTATTTACTTCAATTGGATGGTGTAAAGGGCTTACGACAAATTACGTATACTATTCAATTAATTGAGTTAAATTTCTTATCAAGATATTTATTTACTTTTTTCTAAATATTACAAAAAAAACTAAGATGATTTATTTTTTGTAAATTACAAGTTTTTTTTAATGTAAATTGGTTTATGCGAAACAATGAATAATTAATCTGATACATTGACTAAGTCAATCTCCGATTCGAGTTTTATAACATTGGTAACAACATGACCGACTCAACATACTCAGAGGCCTAAAGTAAATTTAATAATTTTTATAAATTAATTTTTCAGTTTCAATAGATAAATATTTTATTTAATAGGCATTAATAATTATCTAATTAATAAAAAGATGAGTGAAGAAAAAGTGATTAGCTTAATTTAGGACAAATATATTTTTCTATAATTGTTATTGCCTGAGCCACGTACGAAGACATTTGTACCGCAGGTTTTTGACCAATGTGGGATCAATTTTTTAAAAAATAAAATATTTTAGGGTTGTTTTAAAACTAATTCTTTATCTATGGTAGAACATGTCATTTCAGACTTTATTTTACATAGTTTAAAAATACGTAATGTATGTTTCATATTTTGGCAAGACGTAATGACTACATGACTGCTGCTTGGCAGCACCTGCAGTATTACATATTTTAAAAGCACGTAATGGTCATTGTTACGCAAGATGAAAAAACGTAATATAAAGGAAATATGTCTTTTCTAAAGCAGCAAATACCTTATTTTGCTCTTTCCCCGTGCCACCACTTTCTTATAGCATGTTTCTAACATGTTATAAAAATAAATTTATTTAATAATTTATATTAATTTATATATTATTAACATTCCTCAAATAAATATGTAATCAATAAATTACTTTATTTTATAAAATTCCATTACATCTTTTTATACCTATTTTAAAACTTAGTAAATATATTTATACTTTTAAAACTACTTTTTATATTAATATTGTTCCTCTTATTTATTAACATTTATCAAATAAAAATTTAATCAACAAATCACTCCCACATATGATCTTTTTATAGGATTATATGACAATATTTTTGATCCGGTCCCAACACCGGCCCCCAAGAGCATGACTTTAATACTTTGCCAGATCAGCATTTTGAACAAGAGAAGTACGCTTCAAATACATTATATGTACTTCTATACGGAGTGCATACCGCCAAGGCATGTTATTCCGCCAAGGAACGTTACTCCGCCAAGGCACATAACTCCGCCAAGGCACATAACTCCGCCAAGGTATGTTACTCCGCCAAGGCTTATTACCTCGCCAAGGAGGAAAATATTGAATACCTTATACACATGCATGAAATATTCCCAATGCATATTACTCCGCCAAGCCACAGGCTCAATACAGGCGGAATATTGAACTTCCCATACTGCATAGCGAGCCCATACTTATAACCCCGGCACGAGATTGACTCTGTCTTGAGAGGTTGAAAATGGGAATCACGCTGTCACGCATAAGAAGAGAACAATGAATAAAATAATAAAGCATTCACGCTTTCTAAGTAAGTGGAAACACCCACTACAATAACAGTGCTTGCAAACGGCGCAGTGACCCACTACCTTTCCAGCATAATGCCTGAAAACAAGGAACGGGTCCCACCAATAATGGAGCACCAGTAACAGGTATATAAACCTCAGCAAAAAGGTATATGGGGGATTCCCAATTCGAAACCTTACACTCTCTTACTTGCATAATTCTCTCAGATTTGTTTTCTAAGTCTAAGAGTATTCTGAAATACTGACTTGAGCGTCGGAGAATAATTGCAGGTACCACCACCAATTGTGTCAAGGCAAAGAAAACAACTTCAGGCGGACTACTACACCGCCATAGAGTGAGTTACACTCCGCCCCAGTGTGGATTATACTCCGCCCAATACACAAGGACACTCCGTATTTGCATCTGTATAACATATCCTTGTATCAGATTGACATTACATGTACATTTTGAGCTGTTTCAGAATCATAACTTTACACCCCTTGTAAAGGACAGTTCAATTTTTATATTGATTAAATCATTCTAGTTAAATGTGTTAATTATTTTTATTATACTTTTAAAATTATCTTTTCTCAATTCTGTTTACAAAACATCAGTTTTCTCAACCCCGTTTACTCAACTTTTAACCAAACAACCTCTTAAAAAATCTAAATCAAACAAACTCTTCAAAATTAATATTATATTTCAGACATAACTTTTTCAATAATATCATAACTTAAATTATTAAAATATATAGTTAAAATTGAAAGTTATTTAATATGTTTTGGGGGTAAGGGAATTAATAATATATAATATTGAAAAATAAGTTGATAAAATAAAATAAAATAAACAACAAAATAATTTTATTGTATCTTATAAATATAATATCTATAACTTTACTCGATAAGATTCATAATGAACTAATAAATTAAATAATACAATAAACTTATCTTGTATATAAACATTAAAATATACTATAACTATAATATAATATGTATCCATCAAGTGAAGTATCACCCAACCACAATGTAATATGATTCGGTTGAAGCTGGTACTACATTCAAATTGTGAGAAAAAAAATGCAAGTACTACATTCCTTTATTTCCTGCTTTAGAAAAGGCATATTTCCTTTTTTTAAAGCATTACGTATTATTGAAATACGTAATACATTTCGTATCATACAAATGCGTAATGGGGTTATATTTGTTCATCCTCCGTAACAATGACCATTACGTGTTTCTAAAATGCGTAACAATGCATGTGCTGCCAATCATTGAATTATCAAGTTTAACCAAGTCATTTTTTGAAATTTCAATTGGAGATCAAATCTTTCGAAATTCTTGCATTTGTCTATAATTATAGACAATATAATCCATATTTTCTATGAGATTCGAACCTGAACTGGCAGCCATACAGTCACTACGTCTTGCCAAAATGCGAAACATACATTACGTATTTTTAGAAATAAAGTCTGAAATGACATATTCTACCATAAACAAAGAATCAGTTTCAAAATAACCATAAAATATCAATTTTTTTCAAAATTGACCCCACAATGGTAAAAACCCTTTGTATCGCTTCATGAGATGCTTGACCAGTTGACCTTGATGGTATTAAACATTATTCTATGAAGTTAAGGGTTCTTGTGGTTTATTAGGTATGTAATTTGAAAAACAAAGTTTTGAAAATGAAAAAAATCTAAAGATATATTGATTTTTCATGTGAGACAATCAAAGACTTTATTTGAACCTAAAAAAATTTTCTTCCTTCTAAAAAAACCCCGTTTACATGTTTGAAGAATTAAACAAACATGCTGAACTCTCAGCATCATTCTTATCTTAAGGAAAAATAAATGTTTCCTTAAGTTTCAAGTTTTTTTTTTTTTTATCAAAACAAACAAAACACACATGGGAGAATGCCGTGGTCATGAACGGATGATGAGTGCCATTTTTTTAAATTTGAAAGGCCAAACGTTTATTTTTTGCTTATCTCAATATCTGACTCCACCTTTGAACGAGTAACATTCAAACACGATATCTCTAAATTAACCTTAGTTTTCATATTTGACATGGATAAATGTAAATTATAAATTTGGTTTGTTTTAAATTGACTGTAGATGCAATTTTATTTCCTTTTATTAATTATGTTTATTAACGAAAATCAACATTCAATATTTCATGCAATTATGCAATAAATTGTAAAATTTTTGAAATTCATATATTTTGAATTAAAATATTCTATAGCTATTAATTTTTTTCATCAAAAAAATAAAGAAAACCTTTGCCTTACACTTTTTTAATAGGTTAAAATTATCATTTGATCCTCATACTAAACTCTTACAGATTAATCTTTATACTCAAAATCTCACGTTTTGGTTCTTATACATAAAAGTTTGTTTTCTTTTAATCCCATGTATGTTTAAAGTATACACTGATAGTTTTAAACTGTCACAATTTAACAATGTTAATAAAAAATAAAACTTCAGGTTTATCTAGTATGAATCAAATGATTAATTTAACCTTTTTAAATGGTTGTAGTTTCTTTTTTTTTCATTTAAAATGAATTATGTTTTAGAAAGTTAAATTTGAGAACTTTTCAAGAACTTTTAGAAACAATTAATCTTCACTAGCTTGTACTATATTCGAGTTTGAGGACAACAAAGGTCTAAGGATGACAAAAATAATTGTGCTGATGGAGAAGATGGATCCCTAATGAGTAGGTACATGTGTATTGTAATATTCATCAATACCTTGAACTTTTTTAAATTATTTTAAAATGAAACAAAAACCATTTCTTATTATTTCATATTTGTTGTAAATAAAACACAAGATGAAATTAAATGATGAACGTATAAAGAATACTCACTTGATGCATTTCTAGAGTGTGTTTACAAAATCCCCCATGAAAATGGGGTATAATGGCTTGACAAAGCATATTGAATCCACAAAAAATGGTTGTTTCTGTACACGCCCTACACCTAGGTTTTATACAGTTGGAAATAGATACAATGCATACCATACCAGCCAGCAAAGCCATATGATAAAACCAATGGCACCACACAACCAAAACGTGGTCTTCCCAAATTCAGGCCATTCTCTATAAAGGTTGGTGAACACTCAATACAACATCCCGCATCTCAGGGAAGATGGAGATAATTACAAGTTCCAGGATCGCATACGCAAGTTGCTTCATACATATAGTAGACTAATACATGCCAAGATGAAACAAATCTTAGTTTAGCAGATAAATTTTCAAGCAGACAAAAAAGTTAAAAAAAGAATATGTAAGTTTTAGTTTTCATAAATTTATATCCTTTTGAAAACAATTTCTATTATCGCTATATGATCGTATGGCATGCATTTAAAGTCTAGATCTATTACATCATCGACTTTGTTGAGGTGACTCTTGTGATAGGACAAGCTTAGATACATGACTGAATATCATCATATAGTTAAAGGAACCATTGTAAAAACTTTAAAAATTTGGGAAAAGTCGATTGGTTTTAGAAAACATTTTTTGTTTTCACTTTCAATAACAAAACTATCACTTTGTTTTTTTGTTGCTTCCAAAAGTTTGAAAACTGAACAAAATGCTGTTTGGTTTCAAAAAATGTTTTCTGTCTTTATTTCCTTTTTTTAGATTTAATTACAAAACTTCTTTTTTTATCTATTTTTCAAAATTTGTAATATAGTGAAACAGGAAACAGTTAGTCATATTTATAAGAAGTAAGAACATATTATACCTAAGAAAAAATCAAGGCGTTTACAGGAAAAAGTTTGCACCAAGTGAATACAGAAATGGGAAGGGATAGGGATTTAACCTGACTGAAGTAATATATATCCCTGGCACAACGTCTGTACTGGTTGTAACCGATTATGCTGACTAAAGTTGTCGGAGCTCCATCTGGTAAGAACGGAGGTAACTTTACATGTTAGAAGTCTGGACATGGAAATTCTGAGAATGGAACTGCCATTCACTTAAAACACATGATTCTTCTAAAGACATTTACAGAACACAGAAAATATCATATCATTCAAAGAATCACTCCAGCTAATATGGCATGAAGTTCACAAGAAAACCTCTCTTAATGATAGATAATATTAAGGCCAAACTGCCAAAACATACCATAACTACATAAATAAAATGAGATATGCATCTATGTTATGCAGAGGGAAAAATAAAAGCACGCTGTAACTTCGTCCTACAATTCAGCTGGTTCCAATCATTGTAAACTTGCACTCCCTGTGGTCTAGTTATTCTTCAATCACATATTGAAGTTTAGTTTCGTTTGAGGAATAATAGTGATTATGTGAATTATAGCTGTCATTCAATCTAAATAACACAACAAAAGGATATTAAAAATTGGATAATCAACAAAGTTTCTAAATTGCCTTATCAAAGACAAGAGCTTTATTCGGTAAAACAAGTTTATAGTTTGTAACTTGTAGTTTTATAGATACCTTATTAAAATAGAGTTGTTTGACCAAACTAACTTAAATTGTGTTAAATGATTCAAAAAGACATCTAATATTATAATTACGTGAGAGGTAAAAATTGTCTTTTAAGTAAGGATATAAATGATGACTGTAATTAAGTAGCTTATAGCTTTTGAAAAGTTATAAACCTCCTCAAATAGTTTTTCAAAAGCTAGAAGCGTATAGTTTTTCAAAAGTTATAAGATTCTCTTATTTTGTATTTATCAAATAATTCTAGTAGCTTTTGAAAAGTTATAAACCCCTCAATAAACAATAAGCTATAAACTACCTTTACTAAACAAACACTAGAATTTTATAAATTTATTCATTTCTATCACTGTGAAGTGACGACTAGATAAAACAATTTAACACTGTGACAAACTATCACATTACTATTTTCTAATCAATTTTAAAAAGAGAATACATCGAAAGGGTCTAATTTACCAAATAACTAAACAACATGGAGTATGACTACAACAAATAAACCTTGAGGGGTCAGTGCAAATTACCAACATAACGGGGTGTCTGTGCACCCACCTTTGAAGAAAGATGAAATATACAAAAGAAAAGATTAAATAATTGATAGAATGCAAAATCCAAACCTAGCATATTCCAAAACATGATTGTTGATAGATTTACGGTCAACTTAAAACCCAGTGATTAATTAGTTTGAATTTCAACCAAATCCGTACAAGATAGCAACACTGTTACACAAAACTAGAGAGGAAAATATTGAACCACCAATCTCAAATTAATCAACATAGGACTCAAGAAAATAAAACTAACCAAACAGCAATTTCTTGATGTCACTTGCTCGACGAGCAGCCTCAAGCTGTTGCTCAAAAGACCCTGACTGGGATTTTGTTGAGTTGCTTCCACCAGATCTGCTCATTGTTTGAAAAGGCTTTTGATCACTGTCACTATTTATCAATGGCGTCGCTACTCTTAAGAAAAATGTACCACCAGGCCAGAGGACCTGAAAGGATGAGCATACAAAATAAAACATTTGCACAAGCAGATGTAAATTATTTTAATATTTTCTTTTTTGGCTGGAGATATCAATCTGAGTTCAAGAAGTGGTAACTTTAAATTTGTATAAAGAAATTTCAGAGAAGCATTTAGCCCTTCATCAGCAATCATTGACTTGTAAACAAGAAAGACTACTTAGCGAATTGATTTTCTTTGGGCCAAACAGACAACATTAAAGATAAATAAATATTTCATTATATGTTTTGAAACCTAAGAGTATATCCAGTAATTTATTTCACATCTAACAAAAATTGGCAAGTCAACAAAAGAAAGCTCAAAGGAAATTTTTACAAGTTAATAAAAAAGATTTGATGAAAAATGCTAAAAAGAAGAGAGCAAATGCATAAAAAAATCTTGCAAATAGCCCATCACAACTATGTTCAATGCCCTAGTCACATCATCCAGCAGAGAAATGGTTATTTAATCAGGCTATTGTTTACCAAGTAAGCCTAGTTTGTACTCCTGATAATTTGTATCAAAAGCATCATTTCTCGGAGTGGGCATACAAAGTCACAATAAAAGATGTTTAAGTTTTGCCTCAATCCTTACATCTTGGACCCACCGAATCCCTTGGGCAATTGTCTCCTCTCTCCGGAGACAATGAATCTGTCTTAAGAGCCAATCATCAATTGCATCTTCCATTACCAACTGTAGTATTTGTTTTGATATCCAAAGGACCTGTCTTCTGCATGAACAAAAATCATAACATTAACAACTTGCAAGTCCTGGAAATTAAGGAAATAAACAGCATCAAGATACTTATTATTCTGTGCACATTCAAATTCATCTGGCCTAAAAGAAACAAAATTTAAAGCATATTATACATGTTGAAACCTGCTGACAGTTTTTGGCCATGTACAATGAAAAACAGAAGCTAACACAAGCAGCTTACTTGGTAAATAATTCTTGTCGAATTAGGGGGTAAAGGAAGGAAAGTGGTGAAGGGAAAGCCAATAGATAGGATTCAATCGATAAAGAGAGAAGGACTGAGAAAAGAAAGAGTGAAGGCCAGGGCTGGTTTCATCTGGTTTAACAAAACAGGACCCTTCTTGATAATTACGGAATTAGTATTCAAGTAAAAGTTTGAGAAAATTCATTTAGGCCAAAAGTCTTGATAGGTTTATGACACACATAGAGCCTAGGTTTACATAAAAAGTTTCTTTGCTGCCTCTTACTTGAATATTAAACCCATAATCATCAATAAAAATCTTTCTTTGTCCCTGGTTTCTTATACCAGAAGAACCCGTCCATTGCTGTGGTTTGAAATTCTACTCTCAATCAATCTCTAGTCTACACCTTGGTAGAACCCAATCTTGTCAACTCCTTGGTAGAACCCAATCTTGTCCTACATCAATTAGACCTATCAAGACTCTTTCCCTACATCAGAGGGCTTGAAGCATGGACAAAGTATAAATTGAACAATCACCACTTTACTGTGCTGAATTTTAATTAACTCATAATAGTGAGAGGGATCAGACTCTCATTCATTTCACCAAGAAGTTTCATATCATATCAATGAACTTAACATTCTAAAATCATGAGTTGTTAGGTGCAATGCAAGTTTTAGGATGAGTCCTGTCACTGTCTAACCATGTCTGAAATCACATAGTATATTAAGATAACTAGTAAGCTAGAAAAACAAACATGCAAGGAAACTTCTAAAAATTGGTATAAGAAATTTTAGACAATATACAGAATTAGAGAAATTATTTCAGCAGTTACTGACTAGAAAGTTACAGAACAACCAGATAGAGTAAGATACCTTATCCAGCCTCTTTTCTTAAGCTGGAACATCTTGTCAACCAAATTCAAAACAGGGACACTTACATTAGGTGGGGCCCACTGCAGAAAGCAAATACCAAACTTAAGAATTTTCATAAGAATGTCTTTTAAACCAAAAGAAAGAAAAGATTCCCATCAAACAAGGCAAAGATCCAAACAAACACCCTGCTTAGTGAAATCCTAATTAAAACTCCTATCCTGCTTTTTTCCTGTTCTCAAACGGTTATTCTTTTTCTTAGGAGAAAAGGGAAAACAAGGGGTTACAGTAGACCGGCAAGCATGCTAGCAAAATACGTTTCCTGAACACAGATATGCTTGTTTCATGCTTCTCTTTTTTAATTTATGAAAGAAAAGGTTACTGGAAACAATTTCTGTCCAAAGGATTTGGTAAATATTTGGGTTAACAGGTTCTTAAAGACCCAAACTAGCCTATGAAAGCTTGGATACCTGTTAATAGCTCATCTAAAAATATTTGGTGGATACATGCATGCAATGACACAAACAAAACCCCAAGAAAGTAAACCTTTCAGCCAACAAATGAATGAACATAGTAAAAGAACAGATTCTTTCTTCTTTATATTTGGAGAAATCACTTTTTGAAAAAATTAAAAGTAATGATGTTGTAACATTTGAATTGTGTCACGATTCTAAATGTCATTCCCATGTTAAACATGTGGGCAGCATTCTAGTTAGCACTCAGCAGCTCAAGGTACCTGTGTACATATAGACTAGCCTAAGAAAAAGACTATTTGATTAATAAATTATATATATATAATTATTTTTATAATCAAATATATAAAATAAGTTTGACATTTTGATGTGTTAGGTAAGAAGTAATTTTAAGATAATCTATTTTCTTTACATTGCCTAAAATTTTTTATGGTGAAATTACAAGGGGCTTAAATTATTTGACATAATGGTTTTGTGTTTAAAATAATAAATTATTAAAGATAAAATGAGAAACAATTATTATTGAAAAGCTATTTCCTTCATTGATGTTAGAATCAAAGACTATGACCTAAATTATCAAACATGTAGAATAGTAACACCACGTCACCATCCTTTTTCAGTTAATTAAATTATAACCTTCCAAATTAATCTAATCCAAACATGCTTCCAAAATCAACAGCCAGGAAATAAATAACCTAAGAACACACCCATTAGTACCAGAGCACAGAACCAAGTTTCTCAATCAACAGCTAAAGTGCAATGTGAAAACCAGAAAAGAAAAATAATCTCAGCTGATTACACAGACCTCAGGTGGCACTCCAACCGGATCCTCCAAATTATCATGAATCAGGATGAAATTTGTAGCAGGAACATCATTGCTAACCCTAGCTTCCACCACCATATCAGGCTTTCTATCAAAATCCAAGTTGCCAGACTCTTCACCAAGGTTGTGTGCCGATGATGAGTGCCCTTTTGTGATCAGTGCATTGTCAGAATGCCATCCACTATCTTGTGTTACTTCTCTATCAATATTCTCTTGGTCAAAATTGCTGTTCTTTTCACCCTCCTCATTATCAGAGCTTAACACACTTTCTGTAGTACCTTGCCTTGAAATACTTTTATCAATTTCATCTGCATTCCAGGACAAGTTCCATGTGGTAGATGTAGAATATCCCTCATTGATGAGGGATGGTGAACCAGAACCAACAACTTTTCGCATTAAACCATCTGAAACCCCTTTAAACTGGCGTACAATATCATCAACAGCATCGTCTACGTTGACTGTTAATATAAAACAATCAGACATTGAATTTGGAACAATACATTTTCTAACATCTAGGGATAAATAAATTCATTGACAGAGAATATTCTATAGTGAAATAGTCTTGACTTCCAACTGAAAAATCTGCAGTTATAAGAGCCATACATGATTTCAACAAAAAAATTCTATCATATAACACAATAGAATACAGTGGCTGCTAGCCATCTGTTCTGTCCTGCCCAACCAACCCATATCAATGAAAGAAAAGTTTCTATTGGAATGATAGAGCAGGAAGCTTTTTCTCCCACTTCTATTCAATCTTTCTTATCATTTTTCATTGGTAACCACTAACTAGACACTCAAAAGTTTATGGTTCCAAAAATTTGAAAAACAGAACTGCCAATCAAATTTCCACTAACCTAGAAAAGAATCAAAAGATTAAGAGGATTGGCCACCATATACAGAATATCAACAGACAGAGAAATTAACAGCATTATGACATAAAACCAAAATGTTAGAACTTAGAACCAGATACCTGCTAAGGTCTTCATCACTGAAGAAGATTTCCCAAAAGAGTAGTTCTTCAGAGGTAAAACAGAACAAAAGCAGTTTGTTAGATACTTAGATTGTCAATTTTCCACATCCAAAGTACCAAGATAAAAAATTATGTAGAAGTCACTCATCAGAAGATATGATAAGAAATACCAAGAAGAAACACACCTTTGAGGAAACACTAAAGAAGTCCCATACTTCATGTTGTTCAGCAACATTAGCTATTGACAGGAGATCCTGAAGCAGGACAGTACAATTTAAGTAAAGACATAATTATTAAAAGGTACAAAGATAACTGTTTCTTTTAAGAATTTATTTAGACAAGGAATAAGACACCTGGAGATATTTATCAAGCTGAATGCAACGTTGATGTACAAAGGCATCATCTGTGCTTGAGGAAAATATCCGTTTAGGTGGCAACTGTAATGTGTAATTGGGAATATCTTTAAGATGCCTATGCAATCGCTCAAAATTCCTGTATCTGAATATCAACAAAAGAGAATATAGTTAAGTAAAAGACTTGGTCATATTTATTCTATGATGGAGCAGTTTAAACTCAAAATAGGGAAAGAGAAATATTAGACCGTAAAAGATAGTTCAGTATCCTAGCATTTTATTCTATGCTTAGAACTCTAAAGTAAAACACATACGCCTTGCATAAACCCATTTCTAATTAAATTGTCTCCTAAATTTCAAATCTTTAACAAAGCTAAATTGCACGCTACTGCTATTACAAAAAAAATCTATGGAAGAAGTAAACCTTCTTTTCACAAACCAAGTTTTATTTTGAGAATCAGTCACTGCAATTGAATAGACAGCAAAACATGTGGACCCAAGTTTCTCAAAATATGCTCCCACAACCTGCGATGTTCAAGTAGACAAAAACAACAATCAACAAATACCTACAGAAATCAAATCCACTCTGATTTATAAAAAAAAAGTGTATGATATAGATTTGCTATTAAATATTTTGCTATTAGTTATTTGACTTTGAATATTGGGATTTGAATTGGAGCTCATTTATCTTTTAGATTTAGTTATTGGGGTTTGTTGACCTATATATAGACCCTCATTATGCAGTTTTTGGCTATTGAATAACAATAATTTTACTTCAAAGAGTACCGAGTTGAATAGGAAGAGAATTTGGCAACTAGAGGAGTACTCTAGGGTTTCTTTCTACCCTCTTATTCCCCATCAGTTACCAGCATTGAGCATACCAAAAGGATTGTAATTCAACGTACTTTTTAGAACACTATATCTGAAAACTTTACAGCCAAAGAGCATACCCGGCACCGGAGCTTAGGAACTAACGGCCCTTCTTTCCTAACAATCATGTCAGAAGAACTTTTCCCCCGAAATCCTTTGCTGTGCCTCTCAAAGTCAGGGTTATAAAACTCTGAAATTATGGAGCCTCCTTCTTTATTAGGTTGGAATCCCAAGGAAGAAGCACTATTCGACCTCTTTAGCGAACTTTTATACCCATCAGAAGCAAGCTCCTTGATACTTTTCATTTTATCAACTCCAAGCTCTCCCGGAAAAGGTAATTCCTTGTTAGGGTTTTGAGAAGATTCTGAACTTTTTGAACTTCCAACATTTTGTAGGGGATCTGAACTCAATGCATGCATTGGTGGCAGAGAAGGCTTCCCATCTGCAACTTCATACTTTCCATGTTTACTCACTGATGTTTCTTGAGCCAACTTTTTATAAGGTAGTGAACTGTCTGTAGAAGGACCCTTTGCAGAAAGATCCTGAAATCCAGCTTTGATAACATTGTTTTCTTTCCTTTTATAGTTCCTTCCTTTTGTCCACATGTTCTCAAGATTCTCAGGCATGAGAATTTCAGTTCTCCTCTGAGTTGCAACATCCAACATTCGTGCCCAATCCGCTGGCCTGACCTGTGAAGATTCTTGATAGAGAGATGAAGTCCCTCCCTGATCACTTGTTTTAGCCAATGTCATATTGGTTCCCTGATTTAAAGATGGATGCTTATTAGAAGGCGTGACATTTTTATGTCCACTCTCAGTAGCACCAGAATGACCACGATGATGACTTGCTATATTAGTTGACTGATTACTGTCCATCCGTTTTGTGCCATCATCATTAAGGAGAAGGAGAAGAGATTCAATCAGCTCATTGATATACCTGATCGTCAAGAAAAATTTATTATCAATGGGAATTGGAAAGTTAAAATGATACTCCAATTTTTCCAATCTTGTTGACCAATAATATAACATTTTTATTAAAGAAGCAAATGGTCCACAGTATTTTTGCATAAAATGTTTTCAATTGTCTCAATTATATGCTTTACTCTTTTAACCTTACATATAAATCTTAAAGTTCAGAAATTGCTCTTCAATAAAAAAGGAGGGTTTAACAGGTGAAGAATGGTGAAAGCTCAAAACCATTGTTTAAAAATTGGAAACACGACAATTACGATCAGTGTACATCTTAGATTTGGTCCATAAATATCTCATCCCAGTTTCCAATTAGGTCCCTAACTCCCTATATTCTTGCATTCTCAAATACTCATTGCCTATTGACACCCTAAATCCCATAATGTTTCCCACCTTGAACCCTGCAAAAACACTCAAAATATATTCAACTTGCCACCATACTGGTAGCTTACCTTTTCACTTCTCAACCTTCAACCTTATAATTCATAACCTCACTTTTTCTAGTCTAATAGCTTTAAATCTGCAGCTTTGAAAGAAAAAAGCCAGAATGGAGCAACCTTTCCATAGGGTAGATACTGTTGTATATGATCCACCTCTTGAAAATGAATTATTACAGCAAGAAACATAAGACAAAATATTCAACAACATACCCAGGACTTGCCAAATTCATAATAGGCTGCATTACCAAGCAAGTTAAAAGTTCCCGTGCTATAGAACGAACCACAGGACACTGAGCTTCTCGTTGTCTTAGCACTATAGCTAAAACAGCACTCATTAGCCGCTGAAGAACCTATGAAAAAGAGCATTCATTAGATCAGATACAAGAGGTATCTCAAAAGAAATATATATAAATATTAGAACACTCCACTCACACCTTGTACTCACTCTCAGGAGATACTAGTGCTGGATGAAGCTCCTTAGAATTCAACAAATGAAATTTTAGTCTGTCATCTCTCTCCTCAGAAGATAACGTTTTCATAACATCAACACCTATAGTAGCTTGATTTCTTCTGAAAAGTTCTAAGTGATCACCTATTAAATCAACTAAATCCCTGAAATGTAAATGAAACATAAGACGGTTAGAAATTTTTACAATACTTTCTCTGGCATCAGATATAGGAAGGAAACCAGATACCTTGTCAGCAAGTCAACCAGGTTTATCTCTTTAGCCCTTGCCGATATTTCAGCTAGGGCGTCCATGACTATAGCACGTATCTGCTCCGGAAACTCCCTATCTGGAGTAATTTCTGAGTACCACAAATCAACCACAAAATCATTCAAAATCTTATCAACAAAATCACTCATTGCAGCCTCCACAGCCGGAGAATCAATTTTCCTCTTCCATTTTGCCGGGGGAGGCGAACTCAACAGACGTGGATCATTCAAAGACAACTGTTTCTTCTCCAAGTGAGACAGATAAGTCCGTGATCTAGGCCGATGAACCTTCCAACGGAGCTCCACATTATTGAAAAAAATGCGGAGCCCAGAAACAAACAGGATTGACATAGGTACATTCATCCACATTGACTTACTTGTATCTGCACCACACATCATCATACACCCAGAACATGAGCATAAAGAAAAAATAGAACCCTTCTTTCCTATTAACAAGCACGGGAATGAACGATGCTTCATTAGAAGTCATAGCTAAGAGAATAATAAAGCTAGACTACAATTCACAAACATCTTGCAAACAATCACGGTAAGTTGAGTTCATCTTTGAAATTCCACACTGATGGTGAAACAACAAGTATTACCAATTACCAATGAACAACGATTAAGAGTAAGCAAGCAAAATTGGTAAAGCTAGAGCTACTAATTCGAAAAACGAAACAAGAATTACGAGATTGAATCAGTGACAGAGGAAACTTACGGGATAGGAAATAGGAAACGGCGAATATACAGAGAGCCCACCAGAGAGTGCGAAGCTTGGCCTCGTGGATCAGATCATTCACACTCTCCATGGACCGATACGAAGAAATCACCACGGTCTCTTGTTCTGTTGGGACTTTTGTTTCAAAGAATTTCGATTTCCTCAGGGGGGTTTTCGAGAAACAACAAAAACAAAAACAAAAAAACAACCTTGAATTTGAGAAGCGCCACCTAAGTATCTAAGATTCTTTGTGACTTTATGAGTTGGTCCTCTCCTTAAATAAACAATTAATTCAACAGGCGCAACACAGGATCCAGTTCAAGGTAAGAGGGTAATTAAATGATAACGTGCTTATACTAATTGATGTTATTAATTTAGTATAGTTGTTTTTTCCAATTTTCTTGGGCAAAAGTACGGTTATCTCAAAACAAGGTTATCTAAAAAAAATTAACAGTTCAAAATTCATTATTTTAAAATGCATTTTTGAAGTAAATTTTATTTTTTAAAATATTTTTCCTCTACATGGGATTACCAAAATCAAATCTGATAAGCATTTTTTTTATAAATCTAGTTATATATTTTTTTTCCCATTTTATACATTGCTTTTCTTTTTCTTTAAGGAACTTTTGTTTAGTATAACTTTTCTTTTTGTCTTTTTTAACATACCTTCTTCAAGTTGGGACGAGAAAGATTTAGATTATTATAAATGGTAAAATTATTTAATAACTCTTAGAATAACATTTTACTTATAAGTTTAGGTGTTGTGGGATTTAAAGACGACACTAGTATTATATGGATGTTGAGTGACTTCACATAGATAGGATATGTGGTTGTGTCATATGCTAGTAAGATAACTTTACCAATGTGTCATACCTAAATGTTGCAACATTATCTAAATCGTTTCATTTTGATACAACGCTACCATACATTGAGACTCTTTATGTAGTAACATGTAATAAGGGTGAGCATAACCTGTCTACCTGAACCAAAACCCTAAAAACCAAATAAAATTTTGTTTGATCAATTTCGGACGGGTAAATGGGTCATCGGGTTAAAGAAATTGTTAGAACCAAGTTTATCTTATAAAAGACTTTGGTTAATTTAAATATCATTTTAAGACCAAAATTTTGTTAATAACACACATAAAGACCTTTGATTAAATCAGGTTTGCTTATGTGTTATTTAACTCCTTTACTTAAATGTTTTAGGATGGAAAATCTATGATGCCTAAGCTATAACTCAAAGGGGGAGTCCATCATTCTAAGTCTGCGTAGAGTATTGTAAAATATTTCAAGTCTGTTTCAGGCAAAGTCTGCGTGGGACCAATTCAAAATATTACAAGTTTGTCCCAACCTCAAGTTTGTGTTGAAGGTCATTGCTCAAAAGAATTTTCTCTATGTGCTTCTATCCAAGACTTGGGTCTACTGAGTCATATTCTTCAAATAATTCATCCTTCAGACTCGCATCTCATCTCTATCATCTTTTAAGCTTCAAGCCATCGAACTCGGTTTTTCAAGATTAAAGAACATCTCTCTGTTCCCATATAATTTTATGCTAAGTTGTCTCTTGACAAAACTCCTTCAGTCAAAGTTTGTTCCTTTCTTAAAATAAGCAACAAGACAAAACTTTCAGAGGAACAAATGTTCTCATGGGAAGAAATCGATGAAGCTACTCTGAGCACTTTATAAAGCTGCCTACGTGTTGTGCTCAAGTCAAAAAGCTTCAGAAGGTCAAACAAGGTGCTTTGTGTCTTACATTAGACAAAAGAGAACAAAAATGAGACTTTCTCTTTGCATGATTCGAGACACTCAATTTATATGCAATCCTCGTCTATCGTCAAAGTAGACCTTGTCCTTTTCTCTTCCCCCATGCCTTAACGAATTCAAACAGCTATCTCTTCACCAATGCAATAGTAATGACTATTCTCAGAAGATGCCAAAGTGAAGAGTCTGAGTCTTTGGACTATAGATATAGAAGACTCAAAAATAGAGAAACATATATCAATTACATACATACTTTATAAACGTTGTTTCTCATAGTTACATTCTATGTTTTTCTACACATCTTTGTTGTACCCTCTTTCAAATACTTTATTCTTTGTTAAGTATGGTGTGTTAACCAAACTTAGTTTCTTGCGAAAAACACTTGTAACCTGAAGAGACTTTTGAAAGAATACTTGAGTTTTGAGTCAGGAATGACTTGTTGAAAGAATACTGGGGAATTAAGCTAGAAGTGGCTAGGGTCAATAATACTTGAGGTACAACAAGTGCTGTTTATGTAAAAGGACTTTTACATAGTGAAAAAGCCTTCAGACTGGGGGACTAGACATAGCTTCATTGTTTAGAAGTGAACAAATATAAATCTGATGTGCATATCTCTATATCCCTTCTCTTTTTAAGTCTGAGTATGTACCTTAAGTTTGTTGTCATCTCGTGTTCAAAAAGATTTTAATATTTACAAAAATAGCCACAGACTTATTCAACCACCCCCTGTAAGTTTGTCTCTGAACCTTTTGAGTATGACTTATATTTTTACCAATCGAATTAATCATATCCAACCGGATCTTATTATAGTTTTTAGGCCTATTATATTTCCTGCATCAACCCAACTTTAAACCCTAAACCCACTTAGTATATATTCTATAGCTTTTGAAAATCATAATTTTGCGCCACTCTTAGTTCTCACTTCTCAATCTCAATTCTCAAAAAGTCAAAACTCAAAACCCTTGTATGCCTTTATGTTCTCTTACGTGAAGCAAACTTTGTTCCTTTTTGATCTCTCACTGTCTTGCTCGAATCCTGTTGCAAAGGGTTATTGACGTTAACTCCTTGATTCCCCTTTGCCCTCTTCATTAGTGGGGTTCCGTCGATGAGTCAGTGGTTTTCTCCTCCATCTCCTTCATCAACGGCGATGAAAATGACATGACCTCTTTATCTTTTTTGTTCAAAAGTTAGCTATTAATTCTTGTAAATGTATTTCATTATCCTTGCAATTTAAAAGTTCTTACTTAACCTTATTAATTTATGATCTAACTTGTAATTTCCTTTAGGAGCTTATTTTAAGGGTTTATTTTTCTCATTCCTTTCATCTCTTAATCTCACCATCTCCATTCAAGTCAGGAAGAAGGTATTATTTGTTAAAAGTTTTATTAGTTTATTGGGATTAAAATATTAAGAGTCGTAATTTTGCCGTTGTTAAACGTAGCCATATAGATATTTTATATGAAACGTTTCTGGTTTGCCATTTTCTTCATGTTTTTTCATGCGGTTCAAACTTCCCATCGTAGTTGTCAAGGGAGAGTTACATTGTGCATAATATTATTAGTTCACATTATATGGAATTTACGTTGGGTTTGTGTTTTAAAGCATTTCGAAGGTATTTTTTTGCAATTAGCTTTATTCCCTTTGGATTATTATGGGTAATCTTATGAGTATCGTTAAAAAATATTCATTTACAACAAGAGTTGAATGAATCACTGTCATCAAACCCATATGTGAAATCTGGAATAATATATTAAATTAATGTGTCTTCCAAATAACAATAATCTCTCTACTACTTGATTATCCTATGAGCACTTTAGTGTAATAAGATTACAGAATATTGATTATTGATGTTTTCATTTTTATCATTTTAGACTTTGTTGCACTTAATCCATGTCTCCATGGCCAATAAAAGAAATTCCAAAGGTCCAAAGACACACTTCTAGACATTTTTTTTCATCTGTTTGTTGCTTTATTTCTTTCATATTGAGCATATAGTTCCTAAGTTGAATACAAGAAACAATTTAGTAGATTAAAATATATATGAATTTTAACTGATTTTATCTTATTCAATGTTATGTTACCTAAAATACTCTTATTTTACATTTCTTCTTTTATTTTTCTATGGCATTTTAGTATTAACCAATAAATTTAAAAAATTATTAGTATTCTAGATTTTATAAAAAAAAATGTTGCTTAATTTTTCATTATGCTTTTATTTGGTATTGATTGAGAATTACTAATAATATAAATAAATGTTTAATAGATTAACACGATATAATTGTTATTCACCATACTTTTATTTGATATAGATTATTAATAAGAGAAATTACTATATGTTATAGTTATACTATATATAATACTTATAAATTTATACTTTAAAAGCTTAAGAATTATGACCGTAATAAAATAATAATAATTCTATTATATATCAAGTGAAAACAGTACTATTTTATATTTCTATTATAATTATTATGTTATATTTATCTTTTAGCTTGGTTGATTAATATTTAAAAGTTATAATTCTATTATACAAAATTATAATTATCATTGTATCAAAGTTGTATATTGATATCTTAAAGAGCAAGAAAATTCTATATTATTTTTTTGCATTAATTTTGGACTTCAACCTTACATGTTAGTATTTTTATGCACATTTTATTAATTTGTTTGGGTGCTGATAGATGTTTATTTGTATAACAACATTTTGTGTTATATAATGACAATGATAGATATTTGGACACATGTGAATTTTTTTAAAAATATTTTTTTATAGATAAGTATAAGGTTATTGTTGTAGTTTAGTAGTGACTTGTGATTGAATTTACTGTTACAAAAGTTGCCATCTTTTAATATTTAGGGCTAAAAACTTTTATTCCCTTCATCCATTATGCCACAAGCTATTGAAGGGAGTGTTATTGCCACCAATTCTACACTAATAGTAGTATGTGGTGGTGGAGGTTAGCCTTTTAACGAACCTATGACTACAATTGAAGTTGTAAGGTTGGATCCTAATCTTCCTTTTATGAGTAACATTAAAAAGAGGAAACAGAATACAAATAGTACCCACAAAAGATATATGGTTTAGGACTACTTTAAGAAGTTAGTTGAAAAAGGATTATTGATGGCCAAATGTAACTATTGTCTGAAATTTTATCATTGTGACCCTAAGGTACATGGTATATTAAACCTAATTGCACACCTAAAAGTTTGCCCTAAATATCCTTATGGTGTCGCCAATGAACCAAATTAAATTATAATCAACATTGAGGGTAGTGGTATAGTTGTTGTAGATACAAGGTTTAACTTTGAGGCTTGTAAAAGGATGGTTGTAATTTTTGTCATATTGAATGGGCATCCTTTCATTGATGTTGAGGGTCTAGGTTTTAAACATTTGTGTAAGCAATTACAACCCTAGTTTGATCCCCCTTCTAGACATACTGTTGCCAGAGATTGTTTTCAGGTATACTTGGATGAAAAAATTAGGTTGAAGGCCCTTTTCAAATTTGATTGTCATAGAGTAGCACTAACCATTGATTGTTGGACATCAATACAAAATTTGAACTATTTGACCCTTACAGCACACTTTATAGATAATGAATGGAAATATCAAAAGAGAATCATTAGCTTCTCTGTGGTTCCTAAGCACAAGGGCGATACAATTAGAAGGAAAATAAATGAGGTTTTTAGGGAATAAGGTATTAGGAATGTGTCCACCATTACTATTGACAATGTTTCATCAAATGATGTAACAATGTCATATTTGAGAAATAGACTAAAAAAATATGGGCGGGTTAGTGATGGATGGACAAATTTTCCATATAAGATGTTGTGCTCATATATTAAACCTTGTTGTGAATGACAGTTTGAAAGATATGCGTGGTTCTATTACGAGTGTTTGAGCTGTTGTTAGATTTGTAAGGTCTTCACCTCAAAGATTGACACTTTTTAAGGGGTTGCATACAATTTTCTAGAATTTCAAGTAGAAAATTGGTTTGTCTTGATGTCCTTACTAGGTGGAATTCCACCTACTTGGTGTTAGACGCTGTTGAAGGTTTTCATTTGCTCTTAGATTCATTATTTAATTACTTTCTATTTGATATGTGCTCAAAATTACATTTATGAAAATAATTACTATATACTATTTTACCACTAATAAATTAAAACTTAAAATAAAATAATTTTCCCTAAATTTAGAAACACACACATTCACATTGGAATTACTATAATAAAAATGATTGGTCAGCTACAAAAGTTAGCCAGGAAAATTTCTCTTATTGATTGCTAGAAAAATAGGGAAAGATTGATGAGCCAATTGTGAACATCTAAAATCCCTTCAAAGTTTTTATTGTTAAAGTAATCTGTGAAGGATTAGTAATAGAATATCGAGGATATCTTTCCTCTCAATTTAGTGAGCAAAAGTTCAATCATTATTCCCTTGCTAAACAAATTATATTCTTTTTCTTTTTTTTAACCTAATAATTTTGGTTTCCCGCCAACCAAATTAGACATCCTACTAATGAAGAAAAGCCCCAAATTAGACTTTCTCACCCAAATCAAAAGTCATTCTATTGTATTTTACTATTGTCTTTGCTGTTGTAATTATTGTTGTTACTAATGTCGTATTATTGTATTTTGATGTTATCTCTATTGCTGTAATTAATGTTGTTATTATATGTTGCAGTTATTGTTATCATAATTATTGTTGTTATTATATGCTACTGTATTGTTATTGTTGTTGTAGTCATTGTATCATATAATTTTGTCATTATATCATATAATTTTGTTGATGTATTTTCTTTTTTGTTTTGTTGATGTATTTTCTTTTTTGTTTTGTTGATGTATATTTTGTTCTGTCTTGCTACCATATTTTCTAGCTTTACTAAAATTTGTTTAAGACCCTTCCTTTGCTCCTATAAGAGGCAATACTTTTATTTCCTAATAAAATAAATCACTAATGATTCCTTTATAATATATATATATATATATAATCTCATTTTAATTTGAGTTTTAAGTTCTAAGGGTTATTTATGTCAAATTAATTACAGTAATGAAAAAACCTTATCGAAGTTGGATGTTGCTGTGTTTGGATTATATTGATCGTGTAAAGGAGGAATTCAAGGATAATGTTGATGATTTCACGAAGTTTGTTTCTGGAATCTTAATGGTTGCTGGTCTATTAGGTAGCATCCCTTGTCCATGTGTAAGATGTAAGAATCATTGTAGGATGGAATCATCTTGGATTTATAGGATGAGGTTTCTTCCAAATTATTTGACTCGTGATATTATGAAGGATGTCTTGTTGAGGATGCTAATTCTAATGGAGAAATGCAAAATTTATCCTATATAGGTGAAGAACGTATTTAAAATATGCACTAACAACCTATATAAGACAAATCACTTTGAATAAGGCATTTTTGTTAAATAGTTTAACAATCTTTGTTATTCCCTAAAATAGCAGGTCAATATGAGAACTATTTTTAAATTGTCCCTAGTCAAGTATTTATATGGGGACATATATACATTAAGACTAGTTTGTGAGTGTAGTGATGATCTGATCTTGTAGATATAAATATGGACGACACATTAAGAGTAATAATGTATTGGATAGACCTATCATAAGAACATTGCATGAATCATTACATTAATGTCATAAATGTTTCTTGATGTGATAATAGTACATATAGTCCTTCGACCTAAATTCACTACAGTTCCTGATCCGGACTAGATACCAGTATTCGTTCTATAAGATATTTCAACGTCTTGACCATTCTCCAACGAATAACCGGTGTCAACGGTATATATCCGGACTTTAATTCCGTGTCAGGCATTCTTGTCCAGGATAACACCATGCACACCGGACAATATACATGTCACCTGACAGAAGACAATGGGCATTGCTACAGGGACAAAGATAACGATTTCATTCCCCACACTACGAGCCATAATCTGCTCCTGGGAATGATCAACTTGCTCCCTAAAACTAGCCCTATTATCTCTACGCTCAATATAAAATAACCACTTGCCTCAATCATGTTGGTGAGTGCGTATTAAATAATAATATACTTGCTTAATGGAGGTTGGTGGTTCCCCACTAACAGGTCCTCGTATATCGAGCCAATCAGGTATAAGAACTCACTTCAGTTTACTGGAGAGGGGTCTGGCCCCGACTCGGGTTCTTCTCTCCCGAATGCATCTATCTGATCCCATAGAGTGATCATTTACATTCCACACTTAGAATATATTACTAACTTGAGCGTTGAAGAATCCTCGCAGGTGACACCACCTTTCGCCCGCACCAACGCGTGAGGTCGGTGTGAAGGACCTCTAGGACGCCAAGACCACTCATTCCATACTGGGACTCCAGATATACAGACCGGATACTCACAGAGCCAGTCTTCAACCTCAAACAATCTTCAACTTCTGTGACTGGTCCCACACCGGATCTGTTGACCTCGATGCAGGACCGATCAGTACCCACATGTGAAGTTTGTTGTTTTAATGCAATCAAATGTCATCTATAACAAGGTGATCATAAAGGTTGTACTTAGGTAGTAAGGTTGTACTTAGGTAGTAAACAAATCATACAATGGGATGTGAGTAATGTAAATGAGATTTTTCTCTCTTATGTGATAACTTTTCAAATTATAGTTTTTAGTTTTAACGGACTTGGTTAACATGAGTTTTGCCCACCCTAACAAAAACTTTGTAGATAAATTTTTTTTTAGAAAAAAGCTAATTCTATCATGAATTCATTATATAAATTTTTAAAATAATATGAATTATAAAGATAATAAAAGCATGAACAATCCAAGAAGATATCTAAAAGCAACTTTAGTGGTAGTTGCATAATCCAGAAAAAGAGTTGCTTATGGAATCTTTATGGATATAGGCATTCTACCTGAAGATGAGTATTCAGGTGGAATGCCTAAATCCATGAAGATTTCATAAGACTTAAGCTTTTAAACATGGGTCCCATTTAAAAATACCCACATTATTTTCACCATTCATTTTAATACAATTATTTTTGTCTATTGATTACTTAAAAGAAAATATATCTATTTGAACAATTCATTTGGTTAAAAAGATAAATGTTACCATTTTTTAGAGTTAATGTTATTTTTTAAAAAATTAATGTTATCATTTATTAAAAATTAATGTTACCATTTTTTTAAAAGAAATTAATGTTATTGTTTTTCTATAAACTTAATGGTACCGTTTTTATTTAAAAATAATATTTAGATATTTTAAATTTTAATGACCCAACATTTGTTAACCTAGTAGTCGCTTATCGGGTCTCTAGGTATGAGAGTGTCAAAATAGTTTTTACTTTCACTATTTTATATGGAATTTTTTTACAAGATTTTTACTTTGATAATTTTATTACTGAAAAAGAGATTGATAATTAAAAAATATATAAAGATCACATAAAATCCATTTAAAAATATATCACGAAAGATGATGATTAGTTAATTTAGTAAAATAAAAAATATAATATATCTAAATAACTAACATACACTATTAAAATTGCTATATTTCATAGGTATAACGACCGTGCCCCGACTTTGAAAAACTTAGAGTTGGCAATTCGATTAGACGGCCTTAAATAGGTCAGGCTTTATCGGGTTATAAGCTATTTATGGTCAGGCTAAAAAAGGCTCACATAAATTTAGGTCTTGGAATTGAAGGCCCTTACCCATCCTCAACGGGTTACGGACTTGATCTGGTAGTCTATTTTTTCAAAAGAAATTATTAAAAATTGATTTATAAAAATTAAATTACAAAAAATTGAATCAACTTGGTAGATTTTTTAATTGTTACTACACAAATAATGTTATAAACTCAATAACTTTTCTTGTAAAAAAATATGTTTATTTTTGCACTACAATTGAAAATTAAAATGAAGGAAACATTAGTTACTAAGTTCGTAACACACAAATGCTATAAAATCAATAAGATTTCTTAAAAAACCTTATTGTAAAAACACAAACTAGCAAATAGTAGTTTTCATAATGCTATTAATAAATTATGAGTCTTAAGTTCTCAATTTTTTTAAGAAAGATTCGGGCTGCATAGATCCGTACAGGCCGACCCACACTCAACATATTTTTTTGAATTTTTTTGTCATCAAACTTTTTCTAATTATTAATTTTAAATTTATTTTTACAATCCACGCATTATATTGTTGACTATAGACTTAAATCAACCCATTGGAATCAGCCGATTTTCCGACCTCTAGAAAAACCGCAGCACTCTTGTTCCTAATCGACCACCATTTCAGTAGACAATATGGATCACCACGACGACGAGTCACATCGCAGCTCAACCACGTAGGATAAAAAAGTGCATACCAATCAACGCTAAGTATCTTCTCCATTTATCCTCCAATCAATTTTCTCTCTTTCTTTATTATTATATCCTACATCTTCCCATTACAGTCCTTTCGAATGTTTATGATAAAAAAATTATTTAATTAAATTATATATTCCTTTTTAAAAATATCTAGAAAAGCATGATCCTTATCCAAGTAGAGAAAACTCCCACAGAATTTCGCAGTCTATTTATATTTAATAATATCTTGCGAACAGGATCATGTATTGTATTGAATAGCAAAACACTCTTTTATTCCCTCTGTTTTTCATTGTAGAAGAAGAACTCACAGGTTTCTAATCAACGATGAAGGCGACACTGCTTCGTCCTTGTTTTGCTCCTTTGCTTCTCGATGCGCATAGTACCCATACCTCGTCAAGGAGACACGCTCCTTTCATTTGTTGTTCATCCAGGAACCAACCTTACATCCCCAAGCTCGAACCTTTTAGCCGAACCAAGTTTGAAAGGGCCGTTAAAGACCCTCCTTTGATTGAAAAATCTGAGAAAGAACTCTTAGGTGTGTTACTTTTATTACTCTTTTACCAATTTTCACAACTTTTTAGTCATTCCAAATACCCCTTTCGGTATTTTTATTTTGGGGTATCAATTTATGGGTTTTTTTTCTCTCGTATCTGTGTTTTCTGTTTCGTTTTTCTATATGATCTGATTGAAGTTGATGACCCTTTTTACACTCCCTTTGAATGATGAAATCTAATTGCGGTTTTTATTCTGATCTGTTGTTGAATGATGTTGATTCATCGTTTGTGATGTGTTTTGATTTTTGCAGATTATTGTTCAGTGCTTGAAGGAGATGAATCGTATAGTTGTTGGCAGGCTTATTTTGAGCTGAAAGATCTTGAAGTATGTTTTCTTTTGCATCTTGTGGTGTTTGAATATTGATTCATTTTATTATTCATTTATGTGAGTAATTAAGATTAAGATAAGAGGCTATTTATAGAAAGATCTAAAGATATTCCCTCCCCTTTTCATGTGTTTTGTTGTTTGTGTTTGCCTTTATTTCTCCGAAAACAAAGCTTTTTTTAACAAATTAATTTCCCTTTTAAAATTGCCTAAGATGAGAGGAAGAAATTATAAGTTCATGGAACTTCATTCGTATCTGTTTCATAAACTATACATGCCTTTATCGGCTATTAGATGAGAAGAAACTTGAAAATATTATTGGAAAGAATGGAAAAAAAGTAGTGGAAGCATGTTGTTATTACCAAGTATTTTATTTTTGTCCCACTAACCAGTATCTTTTTTAGATGAATACTAAAGTATCTCTAGTAACACTAATTAGGGAAATTTTGATATACTGAACATTATTAAATAAATCTGAATCAATTTTGATATTTTCAACATAAGAAAAATTTATTGAATACTCTTATTTCATTTCTTTATTTGTCTGATGTTGCTGGATATTTGTTGATCTTCACTGAAGAATCTGTCCTTGCCCTCAACCTTTTACAGAAAGAGTCCCCAAAAGCAGACATAGAGAGGTTAATTCTAGAGACTGGTGGTGTGAAATCCTTGATAGGATGTTTGCATGGGATTGCAATAATGCACAAACTAAAGAAGAACGATTTGAATCTGAGCAAGGATGCAAAATCAGAGGAAGGTGAGAGGCAATGTCCCATACCAGATGGATTGCCAAAATCTGCTGATGAGTTGATGGAAGAAGAGCAAGCTAGACTGCCTGATTCTCCATACACTAGGCTTCTTAGAAGCATGGGCAGCTTCCCTGCATGGTATTCTCCCGCCCCTGACCATGAAACTGGTTGATGATCATCAATCATATCATGTTCATTCCCTTTGAGGGAAGCAACAATGTGAATATGTCCCAAGTGGGCTTGCTATACCCCCAATATGAATTATGGGTGTAAATTTTGGTCTTTTCATACCCATGTAGTTACTTTTCATAACTTTAGTCTTTTTAGTGTCAATTAAGTTTCAGCAAGTGGTGATTAAATTGTGGGATGGTTATACTCTCGTGTGAATGGATTCGGTGTAAAATCGCATGTGTGTGTTGTTCTATATTTTTACTTGCTACTGGGCTGTTATTTTTCATAATTTTCAATTTAGTGTAAATTTTAGTAAGTTGCCATCCATGATTTAGTATGAGCAGTTTGAAGTTTTTCATGTTGAAGTCTTGAAAATTTATTTGGTGCGAACTTTTTATTTTGAACATTTTCTTACTAAATAGATTGAGTTTATATAAGCTTATATAATTTGAAAATTAGTTAACATTTGACCGGTTTATTTTATTTTATGAGTTGAATATATTTTTCATCCAAAAAAAATAGAGATTTTCAATTTTCATCCTTACAAAATTATAATATTTTTAAAATAGTCCATATTATTAGAGGATATTATTAACAACTAATTTGTTCGACAAATATTTATATAATTTATGAATATCTCATTTAATTATCTTAATAATGAATATAAGAAATTTTTACAGCCACATCTCATAGTATGTTTTTATTAAGGTAATCAATAGGTTTAGGTTATATATTATCATATTTTTCATATTTTTATTAACAACTTATAAATTAGATGATACAAATGATAATTGGACAACATATTAAAGGATGATACAAAAATTTGTTAGAAAGTTACAATTAATGGGAAAGTAACAAATTAATAAGGGATTATTTCTAAATATTTCATATTAATAAAGGATGAAAAATGTAACAAAAATATTAATAGAGGATGAAAAGCGTAACAAAATTTTTATAGGGATAAAAATTAAAATTTGATAATTTTATAGAGATTAAAAAACATATTTAACCTTTATTTTACTATATAATTACTTTTTTAGTATGAGTAGATATTTGTTTTAATTAAGATGATATATCTATATTTATAAATGTTTGATTTATTTAAAATGTGTTGTATTTTATCATTAAAAGAATCCTATCTTTATATTTAGAGAATCATAAATTTGAAACATAAAATCATACATGGACGATAAGATTAAATGTTTCTTGAAATGATGTTGATCTATCTAACATGAGAGATAGAGTTTTCGCTATAGATACCATGTATATCTCGATATGTCATATACCTGTTTAGTGAGATTCAGTATTATCTCTCTCAGTCCCGTGGGAATCTTATAGCTTTGTTGTAATTTTGTCTAGCCAATGCACTAGTATCTCATGTTGAAGGGCGAAATAAGGTGTTACCTACAAAGATACTCCGACACTTAAGTCAATACCCAAAAAATTAATATCAGAGAAGTGTGGTTGATGAACATACCTTAATGAGTAGTAAATGTGTGGTATTTATAAACTCGAGTGGTGAGGACGTCCTATGTGACATGTGTCAGTATAGATTCTGTAAAAAATGAATAAAACTGACACAATTGCAGACATTCCTAACACCCTCGACAAGTATGTGACTGGTATGCCTCCAACGCATCCAACATGCTCTACCCGACTATAGTCAGGGATCTACCATGAGGGACTTATGTGTGGGAAATCTGGTACCACGAATTGCTTGCAAAAGGTGTCCCACATCGGACAACTCCACCCCTGAGCCAGTATCATCTGGGCCAGTATCAGACTCAGATCATCTACCTTTAGCCTATTGTAGTGACTTAGGAGTTGCTTCAATGGGCTATGTGTTATCCTAACTTATGATAGTTTTATGTCGTCGACTATTGTTTTGCTTTTTTAATTTCAACCAGAGTCAAGTATCTCGGACCGATGTGACACACTTTTTTGTAGGTAAGGGTTCTAATAGGACACATGGCATACGGGGATTAGTTGCGATGCTTCATTTCCCGTATACCTGTCAAACGATATATGAAACATCGCACGTCCAAGTGTCATTATTGTATTGTAACCATTCCCACGCCGTTTTGCCTCCAAGCCTCGCCTATAAAAGAGGGTCATTCCCTTTTTGAAATGACTTGCTGTTTTTTAGAGCTCTTCTCCAATATTAAATAACTCTTTGATGTGAAGTTGTTCGAACTTGCTGACTCGTACAAGGGAAACAATCTATGTCATCCTTTCGTAAGGTAGCCTCTCATAGTCCTTCTTTAAGCATTGTTCCTTTAAATTCTTTTACTTTTTCATAAAAGACATAAAGATGCTGTCAGAGCCATCGTCATGGCCGTTTGTATCATCTCGGCTTGAGCCATGGATGGTACAAGCATACTCACGTTGGTTCACGGGGATGGTTGATACTAGGACCTTTTTGGACATGCTAACAAAATTGCTCTGCCTTGATATACATCGCTTGTTGAGAACTCTATCGAGCAAAGAGCTACGTTGATATTAGAAGGAACTATACACTTTATCTGACTTATCATCTGAACCCAAGTCGATGTCCCCATCTATATAAACTCTAATAGTGAGTCCGACTCAAGTACCAAATTTTATCACACTGATGATCTAGCTTTTACAACTATATCCTCTTTCTTCAATACACAGTAACTTTTATGGCATCCGAAGGACATTCTAGAACTGACTCTCCTAGGATCATGGCCAAGAACCCTATGAAGATTAATGTCCTCGCACACCGGATAGATTGGATCATGGAGAAGGCCAAAGGTCAATATTTTTGGGTCCATGACGAATCATTAAGCTTCTCATCAAAGTATTCTGCTGATGAGGATGATGTTGAAGTCCCAGATATCGAAGTTCACTTTCGTGAAGAATTCAAAGACCACTTCGCAATTGATTTCTCCCTTAATAACGGATTGCATTTGCCATATGTCGAGATAGTGATACTTTTTCATGTATAAAATGGTATTCATGAAGATCAAAATAAGGTTCCCCCTAACGAAGTTTAAGATGGGCGCACTTTGGTTTCTCAACCACACCCCAAGCCAGTTGCATGCCAGTGGTTAAGGGTTAGTAAAAGCCTTGGAAGTCTTAGGGGAGTACTTCCATTTCATCCTCATAGTAGCTATGTTTTTCTACTATTGTGGAGTATGCACCCAGGTAATAAAGGTGGGGTGCTTGGCTACATTCATTTGCGGTGTAACGCCAACATCGTAAATTTTGAATCATACATGGAGTTTGCAAAGACTAACGATGGAGCTTTAAGCATTCATTTGTGAAGGTGAAAGTGAAGGTGAACAGGGGAAAACCGGTCCTCCCCGTCGGAAGTTCTACACTACGTGGACCTATGAATGTTTTTTACTAACAAGAAACACCTACTCCGTCAAAGAGACTCTCACCGGAGTCAAGAAAAGTGGTTGATGCTTGTTAGAAAATTAATATATTTCAAAAGTTTTTGTCCTACATTGCTTGGTTCTCACTTTCTTAAAGACTTTATATATAGAAATAGAATGCAAATCTAATAATTTGCCCCTCATACGTGAAAACCTTAAGCCCCGTGTGCTCTTCACATGTCTCAGCCGTCTTTAATTTCTAACAATGCTCTTGGAGAAATCTCCAAGTTAAATAAGATTTTGTGTAATTGCGATATTGTATATGCTTTGACTAGTGTAATAACCATTTCCTTTAATATATATTATTAAGAATACCTTTAATAATAATTATTATAATCAATAATATTATGCTAAATAGTTACTTTTTTCTACAAACATATAATAATCAATTATCAATGTGATTGCTGGTATAATCGTAGTCTTTTCTACAAACACACTAAATTAATGTGAGAAAACATGAAGGATAATTTCTCAGTAGAGATAGCACAACACAACAAATAATACCTTACCATGTTTTGTTTTTCGGTTCCAACCGATGACTCTGTTTCTCCGATGCTGCCTTGTGGGCACCTGGAAGCTTAACCGCTGGAAACGGGGGGAAAGATTCCGACTCTTCACGACCCATTTGCAAGCTTCGGACCCTCATATGGGTGATGTAATCTCCACCAACATGTCCATTGTGCAACGCTTCAAAATGGGCAAACTCGAAGAGGCCCGCCACCTGTTCGATGAAATGCCGCACCGAACAGTTTCCTCGTGGAACACGATGATTTCTGGATACTCCCAATGGGGAAAGTGCCCTGAAGCTTTGACCCTTGTTTCTTTCATGCACCGCTCTTGTTTCAAGCTCAACGAGGTTTCTTTCTCTGTGGTGTTGAGCACGTGTGCGCGTTCTGAGTCCCCGCTTCTTGGAAAGCAGGTTCATTCCCTTCTTTTGAAATCTGGTTATGAGAGGTTTGGCCTCGTGGGGAGTGCTTTGTTGCATTTTTGTGTGCATTGTTGTGGAATTGGAGAGGCTGAGTTGGTGTTTGAGGAGCTGCGTGATGGGAACCAAGTGTTGTGGAGTTTGATGCTTGCGGGTTATGTGAAGCATGATATGATGGGTGATGCTATGGACATATTTGATAAAATGCCTGCACGGGATGTTGTGGCTTGGACTACATTGATCTCAGGGTATGCAAAAAGGGAAGATGGGCGTGAGAAAGCTTTGGATTTGTTTGGGTGTATGAGGAGGAGTTCTGAGGTGTTGCCCAATGAGTTCACTTTGGATTGTGTTATAAGGGTTTGTGCTAGACTTGGGGTTTTGTATTTTGGGAAGGTTGTTCATGGGCTTTGCATTAAGGGCGGGTTTGATTTTGATAACTCAATTGGTGGTGCACTTACGGAGTTTTATTGTGATTGTGAAGCCATAGATGATGCTCTGAGAGTTTATAAGAGTATGGGGGAAGAAACTTGTTTGAATGTTGCTAACTCGCTGATTGGGGGCCTTATTTCAAAAGGAAGGCTTGAAGAAGCTGAGGTCATCTTTAATGAATTGAGAGAGATAAGCCATGTCTCATATAATTTGATCATTAAGGGTTATGCTATGAGTGGCCAGTTTGAAAAATCAAAAAGGTTATTTGAGAAAATGAGTCCCAAGAATTTAACTTCCTTAAATACTATGATTTCTGTGTATTCCAAAAATGGTGAACTTGGTGAAGCTGTGAAGCTTTTTGACAAAACTACAGGTGAAAGAAACTATGTCACATGGAACTCAATGATGTCGGGTTATATTATTAATGGTCAGTACAAGGAGGCATTGAAGTTATATGTGATTATGCGCAGATTATCCGTTGACTATAACAGATCAACATTTTCTGTCCTTTTTCGTGCTTGTTCATGTCTTTGTTCTTTTCAACAAGGACAGTTGCTCCATGCTCACCTAAGCAAAACGCCATTCCAAGCTAATGTTTATGTTGGGACTGCTCTTGTAGACTTCTATTCCAAGTGTGGCCGCTTAGATGATGCTCAGCGGTCATTCATGACCATTTTTTCACCCAATGTAGCAGCATGGACTGCCCTTATAAATGGGTATGCATATCATGGACTGGGATCTGAGGCAATTTTACTCTTTCACACAATGTTACTTCAAGGAGTTATTCCAAATGCAGCTACTTTTGTTGGTGTTCTTTCTGCCTGTAGCCATGCTGGTTTAGTTAGTGAAGGTTTGAGAATCTTCCACTCAATGCAAAGAGACTATGGGGTAACCCCAACAATAGAACATTTCACATGCGTGGTGGATCTTCTTGGTCGGTCAGGCCATGTAAAAGAAGCTGAAGAGTTTATCATACAAATGCCTATTGAAGCAGATGCTGTTATTTGGGGAGCTTTGCTTAATGCTTCTTGGTTCTGGAAGGACATTGAAGTCGGGGAGAGAGCTGCTAAGAAGTTGTTCAGTTTGGATCCCAACCCAATATCTGCTTTTGTTATTATGTCCAACATGTATGCCATTCTAGGTAGATGGGGGCAGAAGACAAAACTCAGGAAGAAATTGCAGAGTTTGGAATTGAGAAAAGATCCAGGGTGCAGCTGGATAGAATTGAACAACAATGTTCATCTGTTCGCTGTAGAAGATAGAACTCATCCTTATTCTGAAGTGATTTATGCAACTATAGAGCACATAACAGCAACCATTAACTCTATTATCCCCTTCAATTGTGAATTATTTCTATAGCAGCAACAGTGGATAGCATTTTTTAATTTTGATGCAACCTACTCTTTATGATCTCATTTTTATTTAAGATGTGGTTGTCGACCTAGTGTTTTAAAAGGACATAGTTGCTTCCCTTGACAAAGCAGATTATGTGTTTAGCAAACTAGTCTCAAATCCTGCCTATTTTTTAGGCTAGGGATTTAGCTGCCAGCTTTTAGAGATCTGCACAGTATGGTTTGGAGAGTACACATTCTGTGTTTAGGGGTTTGATAAAATTGTTGTTCTTTGAACGGTGTTTACTATCAATAGTTACAGACTTATTCCTACTCACCATGTTATAGACTAGAAGAGATTTTAGTGCAAAGGGAATGGAAGTGCCTGAAGATGTAGATAAGGAGAAAATGGACTGACCAATAAATCCCTGAAACTGGAAATATGGGTGAGAGGGCTATTAAATGTGCTGAAGTACAAAAAGATGAGGATGAGGATCATTTATTGGAGGAAATGACATTTTATAATTGTTTTTGCATCTATGGAGAGTCCGAGCAGTTGGAGGTAACCTAGTCATGATATTCAGTGTGATTTTAACAAATCAATTCTATGCAATATTCTTGAGGCTTTTTGTAATCATTATTGGATGTAACAGGGTTCTTAGAAGCTAATTGTGCCACCAGCTTGGATGATAGGAAGCAAAGAGTGATCCCACGATCCAGCACAGGCAGAACATAGGGCTGATTTAGCAGCTGAGATTGCATGGATAAAGTCACCACTGCGAGAACTGAAGCTAGCATCGGCAATACTAAGAAAATCAAGTGACAACTTAAATGCAAGCCACCAACATCAAACCTTGTTTAACATGCTCCATCAAATTACACAGGTAGATATTCACTACATTCAACACACGAGTTCTGCAGAAGGAAATCAGTGTTGCTTGTCTCCCTTCAGTAGACCAAGTTGCAGATTGTTTAGGAAACTTAATTAATCTTGCCTAATTAATTACATAACATGAGTGACGCACTAGGTAGAAACCACCAAGTGATGCTTTGGTTTCACATACATATGGCCCGTTCTTCCTAGTTAGAGTTAACTAACTGGGACTGGTTAAGGCTAGTTTTTAATCAGATGAACATTGAATAGTATGTAAGTTCAATATTAACCATTGAATGATTCTGTTTTTACAATTCTATTTTGATGATTGATTATCAAACGGACATATCTGATTCTGATGTAATGTTAGGTCTAAGATGCAACAATCAAGCTTCTGTTTGGTTACCCATTGGAAAGCTAGTGCCCACGTTACTAGAGAGAAAACAAGAAATAATGTATTGGCTCAAGGGTCTGTTTAGGTTTTATTTGGATGGGAAACCACACACTAAAAAGGTTGTAACTGAGTCTGATGAGGTTCTTCTATAGAATATAAGCATTGATAGGCGTAAATAATAATAATTAATGACGTTAAGCATACATTGTTCACCAAATGAAGAAATTGAGCATACATTATGTCTCCGTTCATTAAGAGGTGTGTGATTTTTCGTCGAACAAAAAACTTATAGCCTATTAAAAATTACTCTAGATATAAATATGAATGTAATTATAATAAAAGTTACAGATTTTTTTATATGAATATTTATGATATCAGGTAAAAAATAATTAAAACTTGGAAGGAACTTATACATCAATTTTGTGGGATACATCAAAAAGCCAATTTTAGCACCTCGAGAATGAAGTGTTTGTTTTTTCCTTTGTGCCATATGAAGCTAATATCTATGCAATTGAATACTGCCGGAGTAGTGATAAAAACATTGATTATATTAGCAAAAGACACGAAAATTAGGTGTTAATTAACCAATTCGGACCATTAAAAATTATCCAATCGATCTAAAAATAATTGAAAACGATTAAATTGAAAAAACTAAAACAAAAAAAAAACACTTTTCATATTGGTTGGTTTGGTTTTCGGTTTTAATAAATATTAAAAATTAAGTGTTACCGTCAATATTTTAATCTTTTAGTTTTTCCTTTAACATAGATAAATTTTTTTAAAAAAATATTATTATATAATTTATACAAAATTACAAAATAATACATATAACATATTAAAAAATACGATTCGGTTCCGTTGAATTTCCATACAATTATCACCAGCCTTAAAATTACAGGCTTTGGTGACATAAATGTGAAGGATGCAACCAAATGAGTGGGACTGACATTCATTTGTTTGTTTCTTCAACTTTCTTATGCCTTCTGGCAACCTCTTCCTAATCTATCACAAGCAATCGTCCAAATTTAATTATAAAATGGAAAATTTTGTATATTCATACTTAAATATATATTGTCATATTAATTATAAATTTAATAATTTAGTAGCATACAACTAAATTATTGAATAATAATATAATTTTCTTTGCTTACCTTACAATGATAAGGATACCAATCTTGATTCAATGTATCTGGACGGAGTAACCACAATCATTCATACTAACACTTTACCCGCAATCCCCCGAACCATATTTTAACGGTTTTTCTAGCACCGAGACATACAATCATATAATTTTCAGGCAACACTTCAAACTAATTAAAGATCATTGATGTGAGTTTAACACTTCACTTTTTCAGCAAAATCTTTTCAACACATAAAATAGGATTCAAATCACTAATTTACGACATTTTTAAATGATATGTGAAATTTTATTGATGATGTATAAGTGTTATTATTAATTTGAGTTCTCTTATATACTACATAAGTATAATAAATAATCATTGTTTTATTGGGAAAACAAATAACAATCTTAGGTTGTCCATAATGTAGGAGGGAATGTTGTAATTTAATATGAATAACTTATTTAGTGTAATTAGAGAAATCTGAAATGATGTTATCTAAAAATTATTTTTTAATCTATTAATTAAATAAAATTTGACTAATTTTAAATTACATATAAAATTAATATTAATTATTAAATAATTTTATTTTTACAATTTTATTTACGCAACTAGTTTGGAGTCTTAGATTCCAGCCTTTTCAGATTTTTAGTTCAAAGGAGTGAAGCAACAACCAGTCCATATATATATATATATATATATATATATTAATTTACTTACTGAAAGGCAAAAACAAATAGTGAATCATCAACAGCATGGGAGAGGTAGACCCTGCATTCATCCAAGACCCAGAACACAGGCCAAACATCTCCATCATCCAAGCCGATGGAATTCCTGTAATAGACCTCTCTCCACTAACCAATCACACAGTCTCTGACCCTTCTGCCCTTCAAGGATTGGTGAAGGAGATAGGAAGTGCTTGCAAAGAGTGGGGCTTCTTCCAAGTAACAAACCATGGTGTCCCTCTTACTCTTAGGCAGAGGATCATGGAAGCCTCAAGGATGTTCTTTGCACAGAGTCTTGAGGAGAAGAGAAAAGTTAGAAGAGATGAGAAATCTCCCAATGGTTATTATGATACAGAACACACCAAAAACGTTAGGGACTGGAAAGAAGTCTTTGATTTTCAAGCCAAAGACCCCACTCTCATTCCTGTCTCTTTTGATGAAAATGATGACCGAGTCACTCAGTGGATTAATCAATCTCCTCAGTACCCTCCAAACTTCAGGTAATCATCATTCATCTTCACATATTAATAGTTACTTTTACATATAAACTGTCAAAACAATTAAATTAATTCAACTTCGAAAAGATATAAGACTAGTTCAGTGGTCAAGAAGAAACAGAGAGGTGAAAGGTTGAGTTTGAATCTTACGTAACACTTTTAACAAAAACTGACATTATGGGTTGTGTTCATAATGTTGTGATTATATGAGCAGGGCCATAATTGAAGAGTATGTTGAAGAGATGGAAAAGTTGTCCTATAAGTTGATGGAGCTTATAGCTCTAAGCTTAGGCCTTCACCCAAAGAGGTTTGAAGAATTTTTCAAAAAAGAGGAAACAAGCTTTATTCGATTCAATCACTATCCTCCATGCCCATATCCTCATCTTACTCTTGGCGTTGGTCGACACAAGGACGCTGGTGCCTTAACCATTCTTGCACAAGATGAGGTTGGAGGACTTGAAGTCAAACGCAAAGCAGATCAAGAGTGGGTTCGAGTGGAACCTACACCAGATGCTTACATAATCAACGTGGGTGATATTATTCAGGTACCTCTTGCTTGCTACTATAATGACCGAAGATGTTGAAATTTTTGTGAACTTGAATATTGAAGGAAGGTACTAACACCTGAGAATTGGGGTTGTGCTGTGTAGGTTTGGAGCAATGATGCATATGAGAGTGTGGAACACAGAGCGATGGTTAACTCCGAGAAAGAAAGGTTCTCTATTCCGTTTTTTTTCTTCCCTACCCATTACACTCAAGTGAAGCCTTTGGAGGAGCTGGTGAATGAGCGAAACCCTTCAAGATATAGGCCTTACAACTGGGGCAAGTTTCTTGTTCGGAGAAAGGGTAGCAATTTCAAGAAACAGAATGTGGAGAACATCCAAATTTATCATTTTAAGATAGCTTAATGAATGTAGCAGTATAGTATGTAGATGCAGGCTGGTCCGAGAATGTTTCTCAGTGATACTGATGTATTATGTTTGGCATTAGTAGCTTCGAGTAAAATAAAGTTAAATCAAACAACAATTCTTCTACTATTGGCAGCCATCACTTTCACGGCCTTCACCATTACCTCCACCGAAACACAAACATTGATGCTCCAAGAACACAATTCCATTGTGCTACCCATCACAGAGCTCCTCTTATCAAATCCTTTTTGCTTTGTCTCATATCAAAATGTTTTTGACTAATTGTTTTCATGTAGAAATGGTAGCTTCACTCTAAATTCCAAATAAATACTTTCTTATTGGTGACATGTCAATTGATTCAAAAGCTTCTAATGTTTCTGTAATAATATGCTCGAATCAAGTGTTCGTCTCTTCATTAGTATAACCCTAACCAAACATTGTACAATGTACATTGTAAATTGAACACAAATTTGACCAATTTTCCCATACAAAGGTAAGTGCCTTCTGTTATTATTATTATTTTATTGAAGAAAAAAGGTAAGAAACTGTTTACCGTTAATATTTGTCTTGCCCTTGGTTTCTAACAAAGTTAAATGATTTAAGAGCTTAGATCAAATTAATAAAAGTAAAACATATATGGGAATGAATCAAGAAAATAAAAGAGTACGGCACCAAATATGTATTTATGTCACTATTTTTTTATAATGGTATTTATGTCATTATCTATACTAACTTTGTTTTTCTCTGTTTCTTTATCCCTCTTTCCATGAATATATACATATACAAAGTTAATTTCCCGTCCAGATTCAATGTATATATACCAATTAATCATAACATCCAAATACTTCTCCACAATCTTCCCACCCACCACACCACATATATTTTCTCAATTGATTTAAAATTTTTCATTCCGGTTAAGGACTTAACTAATAATTGATGAGGTTACAAATTTAAATTTCATAATGTGAATATCTTGTAGATAAATTATTTGTAAATATGTGTTTGTGGAAGTTTTGACTTTGATGGGTCACAGGGTCCTTTTACAACATATATTTCTCTAGCCCTTTCCCCTACACGCATTCAATCCATTTGGCAGCTAGGCATGGAAGAGGTAGACCCTGCATTCATCCAAGAGGCAGAACACAGGCCAAAGCCATCCATAATGGAAGGTGATGGAATTCCCATAATAGACCTTTCTCGAATAAGCATTGAAGGATTGGTGAAGGAGATTGGTAATGCATGCAAAGAGTGGGGGTTCTTCCAAGTAATAAACCATGGGGTGCCCTTCAATCTTAGGGAGAGGATGATGGAAGCCTCAAAGATGTTCTTTGCGCAGAGTGTGGAGGAGAAGAGAAAGGTTGGGAGAAACGACAAGTATCCCATGGGTTATTATGACACAGAGCACACCAAGAATGTTAGGGACTGGAAAGAGGTGTTTGATTTTGTAGCCAAAGACCCTGTTTCCGTTCCAGTTACGCCTCTTGAAAATGATCATCGACTCACCCTCTGGACTAATCCATCCCCTCAATACCCTCCAGCTTTCAGGTATCATCTTCAATCTGAAATTTTCTTATTTTTATGTAGACTTGTATAATTCAAATAGGTGGTGTTGATAATGATGTGACTATGAGCAGGGCTACAATTGAAGAGTATGTTGAAGAGATGGAGAAGTTGTCCTATAAGTTGATGGAGCTTATAGCTCTAAGCTTAGGCCTTCACCCAAAGAGGTTTGAAGAATTTTTCAAAAAAGAGGAAACAAGCTTTGTTCGATTGAATCACTATCCTCCATGCCCATACCCTCATCTTGCTCTTGGCGTTGGTCGACACAAGGACCCTGGTGCCTTAACCATTCTTGCACAAGATGAGGTTGGAGGACTTGAAGTCAAACGCAAAGCAGATCAAGAATGGGTTCGTGTGAAGCCTACACCAGATGCTTACATAATCAACGTTGGTGATGCTATTCAGGTACCATAATGTTTTTCACTCTCAGTATTATTGGGTTGGTTTGTTTAGTCCCATTTTTTGGTATTGTGTAGGTTTGGAGCAATGATGCGTATGAGAGTGTGGAACACAGAGTGGTGGTTAACTCTGAGAAAGAAAGGTTCTCTATTCCGTTTTTCCTCTTCCCTGCGCATTGCACAGAGGTGAAGCCATTGGAGGAGCTGGTGAGTGAGCAAAACCCTTCCAAATATAAGGCATACAACTGGGGCAAGTTTCTCGTCAACAGAACCGGCAGCAATTTCGAGAAACAAAATGCTGAGAATCTTCAAATTTATCATTATAAGCTGCCTTGAACACTATGTTTCTTACATGACTGCGCTTGAATTACCACAGTTGTATTTATATATGACAGTGTCGCCAAATAAAATCAATACTCAAAAATTAGATGTTATTAGTTCAAGACATAATGCCTTTATGTTGTCAGAGACTAGAGACTACTATGATAGTTTACTCTTATCAAAATTTTAATTTATCTAGAAATTTCTGGAAAATCTACACTTTGTCCCAAAGGGTTAAATTTCTTGGTAGTTTTTTTTCATTGTTTTTAAAATGGTTCACAAAATTTTTAAAATGTTGCTGAACGTAGACTTTTCAAAAGTTGAGATAAAGTGTGATATTAAAAAACCTCCCCGGGTTAAAACCCGTTAAAATATGGGTTGGGTCGGACCAAATAAGAAAAATAGACTAGAAACATTGGCCTGATCCGTATTTTATGTTGCTCGCGGGTCAATGGGCCAGGCCATGTTTTCTTTTAAATTATGTATGCTATTTTTTATTTTAAATTTATACTATTTTAAGCCTTCTTTTTTTTAAAAAAAAACTTTAGATATAAAAACTAGATTTTACCTTTTTTAAAACTAGTTTTTTTTATAATTAACCTAATTTATTTCATTAAAAGTTCAAATAAATTATATTTGTATGAAAATAAAACTTTATTATTTATATTTTATAATGTTATACTATTAAATTTATAATAACATATATAAATTAGAAGAATATGAAAACATAGTCTCTTTAAATATATAAATTATATATTAATATAAAATTATTTTTTAATATTTTTGTGTTGACCCGACAGCCCGTCCCACATAGGACCTGTTTTTTGGCGAGCTAAACGGGCAAGGCTTATTTGGGAAAACGAGCTCAAATCCTTGACCCGACCCGTCTATTTTTAATGGGCCAAACAGGCTAGCCCGCGTCTAAGTCAAAATTGCCACCCTTACTCGTAGTTATGTTATTTACTATTTAATTTTTATATTTTTTAATATTGTTAAGAAAAAGTCTGGTAAAAAATATAAGTTTTAAGTCTTGAAGGACCATACCCAAATTTTATAAATTCCTGAATTTGTTTATATCGTTCATCAAGTATTTTCGCTAAAAGAATAAAGTCTGAACTGTTCATAACATTTCTTTTAGTACATAAGTAATTTTAGGATACGAAGATTAAGTTGTAAAAACAAAAAGGGAGCGTCTGTGTTCTAAAAGTATGGTAGAACAACAAAAGTTTGATAGAAGCATCCTGATTAAAGAACTCTCATTCAACGTTTAAAAGTTCTATTTTGGTGATGCTTCGAGAGAAATGATCATATCATATTTGCATGCTTATCGTCAAAGAACAAAAAGAACAAAATCAACATAAGCAGCAGTTATCAGTGTACCTACCCCTGCTAATTCTGATCACAAGTCGGATACCTCATTAGGACGTCTCAGAAAGCAACCTTTCGTTCAATCAAGAATTAATTCATGAATGGTTGAGAAACCATTCTCGTGAAAATACTAAAATACGATTCAGATCTTTCTCAAGCTTGAATTCAACTTCAAGGTCTGATCTCAAGAAGCTTAAGGCAAAATTCCTTCAAAGGATTTCCAACGTCTATATCTATCTTCAAGAAGCAATAACAGATATATTCTTCAAGCACTATAAATATCAAGGAAATTTGAACATTAAGAGACACAAGAAAATCACAGAAGAAAACCCCTCAACTTATCATTCAATCTCATTCTTGTTCATTTTCTTGTAAAGACAAATACCCTCATTACTTTCTAGCTCTAATTCTAACAGACTCAGGTCTTGTGTCAAAAACACTTGGTGTTCGATCTCAAAATTGTCTATTATCTGTATACTAAGTTCTGAAAACATTTTTATTCTTGCTAATTGTGTAAGTCTGGTGTGTTACCAGACCAAGTTTGTATGATGGGAAACACGTTGGCCTAAAGAGGCTTTCAAAAGAATACTTGGGATAAATCAGAAGTGACTAGTGTCAAGAATACTTGTAGCACGGGTCTGATGCTGATATTGTAAAGGAGATTTTTACGATAGTGGAAATCCTTCAAGTTTGAAGGGACTGTACATAGTTTCTATATTGAAGGTGAACTAGTATAAACTCTTTGTGTTTATTCTCTCTCATTCACCATCGTTTGATTACTTGTAAATTTTATTCGGTTCAAAGCTTAGTGAAAAAGAGTGTAAACTCCCTTCTAAGTCTGACTCTGAACTATCAAATACTATAATAAGTTCCATGAACTATTTAACCATTGCAGTTAGATTTTTTATTAATAGTTTAATATATTTTTGGTCTATGTAAAATAGAGGTCATTTGATTTTGGTCCTAATAAAATAATTTTTTATTTCCGATCTCTTACATTGAAAAACTTATTTTAATTTCAACTTTGAATTTGAATTCTTTAATTATTAATATGAGTTAGTAAATTATATGTTAGTTTATTTATATGATTCTAAAATATCTAATTAATTATTACCACATAAAGTTAAAATACAAATGTCAAGATGCTTTTATTATTAATGTTGGTGGTATTATTCAGGTGACTTTTTTCCCAATACTTTTATGGATTATAGATTATTCTATTCCTGAATTGGTGGAGAGAAAGTTTTAATTGAGGATTGGAGTTGTTTGTGTAGGTTTGGAGCAATTATGCCTACGAGAGTGTGGAACAAGTGATGGTTAACTCTGAGAAAGAAAGGTTCTCTATTCATTTTCTCTTCTTCCCTGTACATGACACCCAAGTGAAGCCTTTGGAGGAGTTGGTAAATGATCAAAACCCTACAAAATATAGGTTATACATATGGGGAAAGTTTCATGCTCGCAGAGGGAGCAACAATTTCCAGAAACAAAATGTGGAGAACATTCAAATTTCTCATTATAAGATAGCCTAAAGGGGCATTAAATTAGCAGATCACTGTCACTACTAAAAAAACACGTTTTAGCGACGGAAAAACTTGGTCGCTAATCCGTGCCAAGACCGTCGCTACATACCTTAGCGACGACATTTTAGACGGGAAACCATCCGTCGCTAAAACCCTCGTCGAAAATGGATCAGCGACCATAAAACAGACGTCGCTAAAATACCGACGGCGTTCTGGCGTCGCTAACATGGTCTCTGTTTCACTGACTGAGAGCCGTCGCTAACTGTGGCCATAGAGCGACCTCATCTCCCCGTCGCTAGTAGAGACGGTCGTTCACCGTCGGTGTAGTCAGTCATACAGCGACGAGGCGTGACGTCGCTACTAGCGACGGAGGTGTACCGTCGCTGTGGTCAGTCATACAGCGACCTAATTCAACCGTCGCTAGTGGTTATTCATACAGCGACCACTATATCCGTCGCTAATGGCTAGTCAGATAGCGACCGTCAGCTACCGTCGCTAAGTGGAATTTTTAAATTTTTTAAAATTAGTTTAATATTGACTGGTTTTGTTAATTTAACTTTAAAAATGTATTAATATTTTGTATTTTGTATTGGCTGATAAAATTTTATAATTAAATTTAAATATTTTTTTTTAAAATATTAAATTATTATTAAAAACAAAATAATAAATTAAATTTATTTATCAAATAGGTTGAACTATTAATGATAGGTACAATAAGGCTTTTTGATTTGAATTTAATTACCAATAAATATTGACATAATAAATGAAGAATGACAAAATAAATACTAAATAAAATATAACATAAAAACTAAAAATCAAATATATAATGTGTATAAATAATAAAAATACAATCATGGTGGTGGGGGATCCTGGGGTGGTGGTGGGGGCGCCTGGGAAGTGGGGGGAGGTAGCCTCGCCATCAACTGCATCAGTAGCTCCTGCTGCTGAGCAAGTTGCCGACGAGTCTCGGCGTGCTGCTCCTCGGCCCGCTGTCGGTCCGCCTCGGCCTTCTGTCGGTCCGCCTCGGCCCGCTCCAACAGCAACTGCCTCTAACGTCGCTCCTCCTGTAGCTCATCATTCAGGTTTTGAATTACCTGAACGACCTCAGTCGGAAGACCAGAGGAACGAAGAGGAAGGGGTCTTCCCCTTTTTCGCCAGCTGCGTGCCGACGCCACCCAATCCAAATACCCTCCCTTTCTTGTTCACACCGCCAACAGCCTCTATATAGATGGCGTTGTCGTCAGAACAAGATAGGGTGGGAGGAACCTCCCCTTCAGGAGTGGAAGCCACCAGGTCCGCCTCCTTCTCGGCCCTCCTGGCCTGATACGCCTCCTGTAAATTCAAAAACAATGATAGGATTAGTAAGCTGATTTGTAAATTATAAGCATGTGTCAGTTAAAAGTAAATACCGCTAGATCCGTAGTCTTCTGGTTTACCCATGCACCGGCTTTGTTCTTCTTGGTCATTTGCATGACCTCAAACAAAGAAGGCTCCCGGTGCTCCCTCAGCTCCTGTGGTGGACAAAAAACATTGAGATTATTATTTGTAAACATGTAAGACGAATCATAATAGAAATGTTTAACATAAATATACTTACAAATCTTTTCTTGTGCTCGAGGGTTGAAATGCTACCCCCAGTGTAAACCGAGGCTGCAGCATCGGCGGCTCTGTTGGCCCTGTTCCGAGCACTCGCCTGCTGGAACGGGACCCCGCCCCACTTCTGGACCATCCCGTCCCAATGGTCCTCCAGGATCCAACGAGGGCGCTCACCCTTGTCCCTCACCTTCCAAAGGGTACTCTTGATGATTTTGGAGGTCTTTGTGGCAAAGACCTTCCTAATCTCATCAATCATACCCTCCGCCCACTGGTAATCACGCTGTAAAATGAAATGAGAAATCAAAATTAATAACAGGTCTATTTTACAAATCAAGTCACAACAAATGAGCTAGGAACTTACCGAGAAGGTGTCAAACCACCTATCTTGCACAACCTTTCCAGCATCTGTCCAAGATATATATGGACCATCCCACTGGGCCTTCAAACCTTAGTAATCGCTTTGGTAGTGTGACTACTATCAACAAAGCTGTAATGACAACAATTATGTTAGGAGTAAAACAACACACAATCTAGGGAGACTCCCAAAATTTCGGCAGAGTCTCCCCTGTAAATGTAACATTTCCAAGTTTAAATAGTTACCCTGTTACAAACAGAAGAGTGCCCAGTACAATTCAATCTATACAAGTACTAATTAAAGTAACATCCAATAAACAACAAGTCTTTTTACTAAAGTTTAATATAAAGTATCATACAAATAACATAAAAGTATTTGAGGTTTAGTCACTTACTCGTCTCCGGCCGGCACAGGCACCAACATGGGCAGAGGGGATACCGGAGGTGGGGTGGCCTGATGGCCATGGTCCTCCAAGCCACCAACTCCAGGACTCTGCTCTGCGGTGGTCAGTCGGGGTGATGGGGTGGTCTGCTGTGGTGGTGGTGGTGGAGTGGTCTGTTGTGGTGGTGGTGGTGGTGGTGGTGGAGTGCTCTGCTGTACTGGTGATGGAGTGGTCTCCTGTCCTGGGGTGGGAGTCCCCTGTCGGGATGTCGGGGTCCTGGACCCACTACCCCTACTGAAGGGCAGTCGACGTCCCGTCATCTGTGGATAAAATCATGAAAAGAAAGGTTAGTCTCAGGATATATATAAACCTATGTATCATTTTGTTTAACGACTACATACTCTGTGTCTGTTTCAGTTTCAAATTCCCCCTCAGTTTTAGTGTCACTATCGTTATCTGTTTGAACAAGTTCATCAGTATCCAAATCAGCCCTAGACCGTTTTGATCGAGAGACAAGGTCTTTGTCAATGTGTTCACCCCTCGTAGTGGCGAGTGTCTCATCCATTATGACTGGATCAATGTTGAACAACAAATCGGCATCGTTGAGCTCGTGTGGTGCAAGCTGATAAGCGTCATCGACCTCCTCTGAGACATTGTCAGTGATCTGACTTCGGGCCTTGGCCTTGATTACTGCATACCAGTCCCGATGTCCTCCTGGGAAGTCGGTGTAATAAACCTGCTCAGCTTGTTGGGAAAAAATGAATGGATCAAACCCTTTATATCTACCATTCTTCTTGACCTCAACTAAGCCGTAGTTGTTGTCAACCTTTGTTCCAACACCGATTGTGTTGTCGAACCAATCACATTTGAATAGAACAATATCTCTTCTTAGTCGTCCAGAGAATGAAACTTCAACAATCTCCGTCAGCACTCCATAAAAGTCTTCTTCCAACTGACCGGCGGTGCCTTTAACACAAACCCCGTAGTTATGGGTGCGCATCCCTTCACTCCATTGAAGAATATTAAACTTGTAGCCATTTACGTAGTAAATAGGCCATTTTTTAACAGTTTTCACCGGCCCCCAAGAAAGGGCTTGGAGTAAAGAATCTTCAATATGGTTGTTAGGGTCTTGTATCTATGTACAACATAAGAAGTAGGTCATCGTTAGATAACGGGAGTTAGAAGCAAATAGGCTTAAAAACACTTGGTATACGGGTCTTACATGTTGCGCGAACTAACTAACGAACTTGGATGACACCTCACTATGAATTTGGTCATCAGTTAAATTATTTTGCTCAAGTTTTAGCATATCTGTGTATAAGCTATTGAAAGGAAACAAATAAGTTTAATATAAAAGCTACGTTAAGAATGTATAATATAACTTCTATGACTTACTCAATAAAGGGTTCCACTTCTGGGCAATTTAGAAGAATGTACAAGTGAGCCGCCTTTCGATCTTTCTCATCAATGTAACATTTTGTGAGCCTGCCCCCCGGGTGACCAGGATAGTTGAAAATCGATGTTTGTTCATCAAACCCTGTGCGGCTGGCTACCCCAAGATTGTGGGGAATTCTACTCATTCTAGTTTCTATCTCCGTCGGAAAATAGAAAGAAGCAAAGGTTGTCATTTCTTCGACTAAGTATGCCTCACAAATTGATGCTTCAACGCAGGCTTTGTTCGACACTTTATCTTTTAAAGAGCGTAAGAATCTTCAACATCATTAACAAGATAGTGTTAAGTTAGAAAATACTATTATAAGAAGTGTTTGCAAGGAAATTAAAGAGTTCACCAAGCATTCACCTTTCGAATGGATACATCCAACGATACTGCACTGGGCCACCAACCAAGGCCTCGTACGGTAGATGGATAGGCAAATGCTCCATGGAGTCAAAAAAACTTGGTGGGAAAATTTGCTCCAACTTACAAATCAATACCGGGATAGTTTCTTCCATCTTCACAAGTTTCTCCACAGTCAACGAAGTAGCCGTCAACTCCTTAAAGAAGTGACTCAACTCCACCAACGGTTTCCAAATAGGCTTCGGTAAGGCATGAAACGCGTACGGGAGTAGTTGTTGCATAAACACATGGCAATCATGACTTTTCATGCCAAACACCCTGCCCTCCTTCACGTCGACACATCTACTCAAGTTAGAAGCGAATCCGTCAGACAGGGTCAACCCATTCAACCAAATACACACAGCAATCTGTTGTGGTCTAGTTAAAGCATATTTTGCATGGGGTTTAAACATTCTTCCACGTCCCGCATCCCTCAACTCCAACTCCTTCCTGGAACACCAAATCAGAAGGTCTAGACGACTCTTGTCATTGTCCTTTGTTCTCCCTTTGATGTCCATAACAGTGTCAAAAATATTCATGAAAACATTACGTTCAGTGTGCATGACATCAATGTTGTGTCTTAACAACAAGTCTTTCCAATATGGCAAATCCCACAAGACACTCTGCTTCACCCAGTGGTGTTCCTTACCGTAACCCGCAAACTCCTTAACACTCTTGCCCAGATGTAAGGATACTCTTCGACCCTCTGCCAAACCCGTGCACCAGATAATCTACGGGGTGAAGGTTCATTAACAACCTTGTTCTTCTTAAAAGCGGTTTTGTTTCTCCTAAACGGGTGATCCAACGGTAGAAACTTTCTATGACAGTCAAAGAAACTTGTCTTGCCACTAACAGGGAGTGATTCCCCCCCGGTATGTTCCATGCATACAGGGCAAGCAAGCTTCCCAGACGTGGACCATCCAGAAAGCATACCATAGGCCGGGAAGTCGTTAATAGTCCACATCAAAACAGCACGCATCATAAAGTTGTTCTTCAAAGACGCATCGTATGTCATTACCCCGACATCCCATAATTGTGATAACTCTTCAACCAACGGTTGCAAAAACACGTCAATGTTCGCCTTTGGATTTTTGGGTCCTGGAACCAGTATAGATAGAAACATGACCTCCCTCTTCATACACATATCAGGAGGCAGATTGTATGGGGTCAGGATGACTGGCCAACAAGAGTAAGCTCTTCCGTATTGATCGAACGGGTTAAACCCATCAGTACATAAGCCAAGTCTTACATTGCGCGGCTCGCCTGAAAAGTCCGGATATAGCTCATCCAAACACTTCCATGCTTTCCCGTCGGAAGGATGGCAAAGAAACCCCTCTTGTGCTCTGTTCAGAGCATGCCAACGCATGTGTTTTGCCGTGGACAATGAGGCATACAGGCGTTGAAGACGCGGTGTTATAGGGAAGTACCACATTTTCTTCCTGGCCGTCCGGGTTACCTTCCCTCTCCTTTTAACGGTCTTGTAGCGTTCCTCATTACAATGCAGACATTTTATGACACTCTTGTCTGCAAACTCATTTCTGAACAGCATACATCCACCAACACAACACTCTATCTTCACACAACCCAACCCCAAGTTTGCCACTTGTTTCTTAGCATGGTACAGGTTTGCTGGCATTCTATGATTACTAGGCATGGTGGAACCCATCAGATTGACCATCCTATTAAAACAACCTCCAGAAAGATTATAATCTGCCTTTAGGCTTAAAGCAGCTAGGGAGGCGGATAACTCAGTGTGACTGTTGCACCCATCCCACAATGGAGTCTGAGCCGCCGCTAACAAATCATAAAATCTCTTCACCTCCGGATTAGGATCCTCCTCTACATTGTCAGAGTCTCCATGACTTGCGTGGTCATTATGTTCCAGCAGACGCCCGGTGGAGGGTCCAACATGATCCATCACCATTTGTTCTATGTTGTTGTACGTATCCCTGTTTCCTCCAACCTGATAGTAAGACTGTTGCACGGTTACGTCTGATGGTCTACGCGGTAACTGCTCACCATGGTTGTACCAGCAGTGGTATGTTTCCATGAACCCTTTCTCAGTTAGGTGGCACATGACATCATCCGCGTATTCAAAACTCATGCATTTGCACCTTGAGCACGGACAACGAATCTTCTGAGTCACTTCAAATCCAGGAGTGTTTGCCGTAGCGAACGAAATGAACTCCAATAGCCCCATCATAAACTCCTCAGTCACTCTCCGATTGCGATCAAGTCGGTTGTACATCCATCGCCGATTTGCCGGTACCTCCATTAACAATATCTAACAAGCACGATTTCTGTTACTTTAAATTATTGTAATTTTATTTGACTATCGGTTGCGAATCACTCGATCTCTTTGATGTTGCAAATTGGAGGGGCCCTATCCCATTCGGTATGAATATACAACCATCCGTAACCCATCGATCTTGTATGTCGTCTATCTTGTGTCGTTGATGTTCATTTGAAATTTCGGCAGCATTTCGCATTGGTCCCCGAGTACACAGAGATATGTACGGTATGAAATACCACACGTAGACATGCACCCCGGGGACAATACGAAACACCATAACCGAAATTTCAAATGAACATTCAACGTCTCAAGATAGACAACATACAACATTGATGGGTTACGCCCTATTGGTTACAAATTCATACCAAACTGTCCAACCGGGACAATTCAAGATCCAACACAACACGGTCTACATCAACCGGTTGTTTTGAAACTTGAACGGGAATCTAATGGGTACAAACACGACTAAACCCTACATTATTAAATCATGAGTGTTATTTTTTAAGTTCCTTAAGAAAGGGAGCCTGTCAAAATTTTGGCAGAGTCTCCCCTGTAAACTAGACATTTCCCAAATTTACGAATGACCTGTTACATACAGAAAACTTCCCAGTATAGATAAATAAACATACCATACGCATTGTATATGATATTCAGAGTTATGAAGACCAAATCATGTTATCACTACATAAACCCAATGCCTACTGAGCTCTGCTCTCCACTAAAAAACAAACATTACACATGCATCTTCAAATCATGTTATCAGCACACAAAACCAATACCTAATGAGCTCTGCTCTCCACTAACAAACAACATTACACATGCATATAAAATGGTGTCTTATCAGCACACAAAATCAATGCCTAATAAGCCCTACTCTCCACTAACAAACAACAATCCACATGCATACACATAATGAGCAAGTCAGTGTTAGGGGATTACCTCGAGGAAAAGAGTGAGCGAAGAATATGAAGCTGTCGACAAACGATCACAGACCACGCGTAACGTGTGCTAGTCTGCATGACAAACCAATAACTGGTTGGATAGTTAAGAGTAGCAAGGAAACTAAACAAAGAGAGACACGTAAAGCAAATTATAGATTAAGTACATTGAAAGGAAACTAAACAAATAGAGACAGTCAAAGCAAATTGCAGCTAAGGTGGCATTGGATAAAGCGCTCAATTGGAAAATTGATTACTAATTACTCAATTTTATATAAGGTCTATCCCATTTGATAAGTTTCATGTTAACTCCATATTTAAGATCATCAGGGGCATGAGAGTACCCATCTGTCATATAATTAAATTTATCGTAACACCAATATTTATTTTCTTATATATCAAGCTTAGTATGAATCTCTTATGTATGGGTACTCTTTTGAGTTTTGTTTAATTACCTTGCAAAAGTATGCTCCAGAAGAGAAGCTTGAATGTCCTAATGGTTATCTTCCCATTTTAACTTTCCCCTCCCCTCCCAGCAAATAAATTATGAAGTAATCAAATTTGACTTATCCATTTCATTTCATCAAAACCAAACATAAGTTAACAACTTATACACCACTTTCTCTGATGACAAATGGCATAACACAGATTCAACTACTGCTAAACTTACTAGTTGCCACATCTCCATGATATCTCACCCTATACCTTAATTAACAAAGCCTCTAAAACAAAACAACAAAAATTACCCCTGAAATAAGTGGGCAGGCTCACATCCCAGATAGATATGTGTTTCTAATCATGATCTAACGGTTATGTTATGATATTCAAATGCAAGTATGTGAATGCGGGTTAGAGATCGAGGAACATAATACAAATTAGTCTTAACTTTGCTGAAGTTAGTTGATGGTTTACTCCTTTTTGTTTTTTTAGGCTGATCTTACTCTTAAATAGGAAAAACGTATCTTTGTTGTACGGTGTGTAGGTAGTTTTACGTTGATATGTTTTATGGTGGTGGGAATGATGGGTGAGAGGAGCTTGGGATTGGAAGTGAAAGTGGGCCAGAACCCTGCGATCGGGTAAAGGTCTGAGTAACAACTCTTTTGATAACAACCCTCTGATCGGGTAAAGGCCAGAACCCTGGAAGTCTTCTTCTTGTGGGAGTGAAGATGCTAATGTTGTTGAAGAAAATAGAAGGATGAACAGAAGAAGAAGAGTGTTAGATAATGAACCAATTCTTATATTTAACCAAATACAATCCAAGAGCAACAAAAGCAGAAGAGAATGTACCTAACGGGTGAGCTGAACCAGGTCACCAGCGTTTCAATGATGACATCGTCGATAACGGAGGAAGAGTGGTGAGCCTTGGAGGACCGCCGGATGGAGAGTGGTAAGGTTCGGTGAGGTCACGATAATATAGGGGTAGAGGATGATAATGTAGGACGGAGGAGAGGGAGACATGGCTGAGAGAGGAAGTCACACGCAGCGAGGGAGGGAGGAGAGGCAGACGGCGGTTCAAAGAGGAAGGGGAAAGTTAGGGCAAGTAAGAGGGAAAGGGGTTGTCAACATTGTAAAGTTCATTGATATTCTTAAAGTATGCAATTTTCAAAAGTGTGTATAAATGTTTTTCTGAAGCCTCAATTCAATGGAGTTTAGTTTTAATATAAAAGGCATGAGAATAAAAGGATGATCATATATTAAAAATTATCGCATACATCACCGTCTAAGCTTTGGATGTTCCCGTCGTGTATGCCACCATTACAGCTGTGCCACCACATCATTGCCATTCCACCAAGTAAGTAATGGTTCTTACTCTCCTGTTCTAGCCCCTTATGTTATAACACATGTTTTACTTGTTAACCAAGTGGCCTTAATAACTCAAGAGGGGGTTGAATTATGCTTTAAAAAAAATTCTAAATAACCTTTCCTAAAATAAAATTTAACTTTTAGATATTAGTTTTGATATGAAAGAGAAGAGGAAGTACTTTTATTATTTGATATAAATAAAAGAGATATAGAGAAGAAAAGCTTACAAACCACAATTTTTATCTTGGTTCGGTTTCCCTACATCTAGTCTTTAAGTAAACCCATTTAAGATTTTCCACCAGAAGAGAATTTGAGAAATTTTATAAGATGAGCAAATAACACTTTTTGATACACCCAATCAAGACCGTATCCCTCATTTTTTTTTCTTTTCTCACAATTCCTCTCTCTAGAATCAACACCAAAGGTTAACACCCTCACCTTTGAAATATCTCTCAACCCAATTTGTGTATGAATTTATAAAAATTTAACTCTCTTAATAGAGCATAAATAAAAATTATAAGCCTAAAATAAAGTCAAATAAAAACGTGATGAAGCTGACAAATCGATTAGAAATAATATGAAGCAATATCAAACTTTCATCACATATGCCTTTGAAAACTAAAAATAATCAGTGAAAAATAATGCATGACATAAGTTTCATGAGTGCATAAGCCCTTATTTATAGCCATTTGATTTAGAAACTAGCCGTTAGAAGATAAGAGCCAATAATCTAAACTGATTTGATTTTAACGCATAGAAATCCCTAAATTTTCATTCTGATGAAAACTTATTTTTAAGTTTCAAATACAATCTCTAATCAATTAGCCTAATTGATTAGTCCATTCATATTTTAGAGTGAAGTGTGGTGTTAGATGGAGGGGGATGCCCTCCAATTCATGATATTCATTTATCATTTTAAAACGAGTGAACATTTACTTTAATGTTTGTATAGTTTATGGTCATTGAAGTTTCAATGGTTAGCATAAAAAGTTAGGGAATTGTATGTGTGTCTCCTTGTGGAGAGGATGCTGAGACGGGTGATACAGGGAACTACAACTCAATAATGGAGACATTCTAATCACCAGTCATCATCAACTCGAAAAAATGTTGGTACTCTATGATCTTATCGATAAATGCTAAACAACTGAGAAAATTAAAAATGTACCAAGAAAAATGCACAAAACAAAAATAATGCAAAACAGAACACCAAAATTAAGCTCTACTAAATTAATACTCACTTCTTTGATTCATTTCTTCAATTAAGTTTTCACTTAAAATAGCTAAAAAAACTTTGAAATCGGAATTGGATCCTTTAATTAAGAGTTGAATATGCCTTTATAGAATGAGAATCCAGACAATAAAACACACTCTAATCAAGATCGAACGGGTAAAATTGTGAACTGTTTAAGTTAATTCTTTAGTGTTCTTAATACAGTTTCGATCTTCATTTTCATTGGACTTAGTATATTTACCGGTTAAAGGTCATTTATCATTTTAAAATGAGTGAACATTCCAGATAAAACCAACAAACATTTACCTCATTCTCAGTTCCAGTATATGCATAGATAGAAATTACAAGACAGATTAGGGGACTTACCAGTTGAGCTCGAAGGTGAGAGGCCACAAAACACAACTTCCCCGGAGGTCACCGGAGTGCGTGTCAGACAGGGAAACAGTGAGATACAGCTACCAAATTTGCTTTCCACGGCTGCCATTCACAAGGAAAACAAAGATCAGTGTCTAGGCACATACGAAAGCTACAATGACAGACACATTCCACGGAGAGGGAAGGCCTTACATGCGATGGACAAGGGGTGGTCTCTTGGCACCAAGTCTTGAAGGGGAAGCTTTGCTTACCGAGAGAGAAATGGAGAAGGCGAGAGAGCAATGGCGAACGTGAGAAGCGGAGAAAGAAGGGCGAGACTGCGCCGCCGCCACAGCAACGAACGGAAGGAGGGAGACCGGTCGACTTCCGTCGGAGAAAGGGAGGGGTGATCGGAGGGGTGATCGGAAACAGAGGAGAGGAATTGGGATTGTGAGTCAGGGAAAATGATTAGGGGAGAAGGCGGGCTCGAGTATTATTAGAATGTAACCGTCGCTAACAAAGTCACTTGAATAAAAAGTTTACGACGGCAAACCACTTCCGTCACTAGGCTCTTCCTATTAGCGACGGATAAACAATTCCGTCACTACTCTTGAAATATTAGCGACGACGTTTGGATACGGTCGCTAAATTCCCAAGTTTAAACTAAACTAACGAAGGGAAGGTCAAATACAATAGTGACGGCAAACCACCTCCGTCACTAATTTCCAGAACACTAGCGACGGCTAGAAGCTCCGTCACTACCCAAAACAGTAGCGACGGTATTTACCGTCGCTACTGTTGAATGCAAATGTAGCGACAGCCGTTACCGTCGCTGTCTTTAATGGCGCCAACAAAAACACTTGGAGGGAATCCCAAAAAAATGAAATGTTAGCGACGTCCTAAACACCCGTCGCTACTCTGTGCTCATAGCGACGTCGTTGAGGACGTCACTGAAGCATTAGAGGGTATAGCGACCGTACATTTACCGTCGCTACCGTTTGGCGCCATAACTACATTGGCGGGAAACCAAATAAGTGGAGGGAAATAACTATAGCGACCGGGTCAGCGACGACGTGTGATATTGTGACGGAGGTAGCGACGGTTCCTTACCAATTTTAGCGACGGTGAGGTATCGGTCGCGGATGTGGTCACTATGTTTCGTGTTCCAGGTCGCTTTCACTTTGTGGTCGCTAACGCGGTCGCTAATTAGCGACGGCATGTGGTGGTCGCTAATTGGTTGTAGCTATTAGCCATTTTTCTAGTAGTGTGTTTAGCTTATGCATGTAAATTGGTATGAAATATAGAAGGGTTAATCCAAGATAAGTGTTTGTGATTTGAATGGCTACAATTGGATTTACTGCTAAAATTACTAGTATAGTAGTATGTATTATTGTGTATGCCATTGTTAACTAATAAACGAAAATTAAATTTGTATCATTAATCATGTTCATCTCAAAAATTGGAATTGCATTGGACTTCAAATTTACTGTTGTAACATTTTTTTCTTGATTGTCACTTAATAAGATTCTTATCGATTATAAACTATTCTTTCGTTATAAGATTATAAATTTATTGGTTGAATCTTATATCCCTACTACATTTTGGTCACTGAGCATCCAATTACGAATTTAGGGTTATGCTGAGTCATGGCCACAGACTAAAAATAAGTTGCTAGCCACATGTCCTAAGCCTTTACTCAAAAATATTGAACTGATGATTACAAGACCAAAATATGTGGCAGAGTCAAATTTAATAAAAACTGAATTGACCGTGCTTGTGCACCAATTATAGAAATCAAATCAAATCAAACCCAAGTTTGATTGTGGTATTTAGCTAGTAACACAGCAAGTCAAGTAACCTGGTATTCTAAAGTTCAATGTGGAGAACCTTAAAATTATCATCCATACAAAGAGCAGCAACGTCAAGAAACAAGCACAGGAAGAATTAATGATCTATCTTTACCAGATTAACAAAGCAAGTATAGCTCTTAAAGAAAGAAATTCGACATGTGCTAGTCTAGGTCATTTAGATGTAATATGCCCTTTTGAGAGTGAATGGATAAAATTTCATGACCAATCTCTGGTAGTTCCAGAAGAAGAAATCAAGAAAGTCCAAAAGGTTCCAAATCCTAATCAAAATTATTAGATAATAATTTAATGATGAACAATCTCAGGATGATAACATTGTCTATTATGATCAAGTTGAAGATGATTTCGCAGATGAAGAAAATCCAATTGAGAACGATAGACCAAGTCATGAGCCTATCTACAAGGACTAAACTGTGAAGCTCATCATCTTGTGAATCATGTGTTGAATAAGGTTGAAGAAATAAGAATTTTATCCTAAGAGAATTTTATCTCATTTTTTATGTGTTAGTGTAATCTTGTCTTATCTATCATGTGTCAGTGTAATCTTATCTTATCTGCAATGTGTCACTGTAATCCTATCATGTAATCTTATCTTGTAATCCTAACGAGCTAGTTATTTCTCAATTCCTTGCCTTAAGTATAATTTAGCTCATACATTGATTCAAGAAAATGTTTATGTTTGATGATATGTGACAGCAATTGAACTTGCTGCTAAAATTTACAAGTGTGCATTCTGTAGAAAAGTATCACCGAATGAAAGAATACTAATTTATTACCATTTCATGTTGATTATTTTGGTCTTTAAATTTCCTGTTTAACATATATTTTTTCTCCGTGAATATCGTTTGGTAAGATTCTTGTGGACTGTAAACTACTATTTCTCCATTATAATATAGTTAGCCTTCTCCATCATTTGTTTAAATTAACTTGAATACAACTACCACGCAGAAAGGAACGAACGACTTTTACTCCACCCTGTTTAGGTGGTTGATGTTTACCAAATCATGATTGATATTTATACATGATTAAGAGCTAGTTTGGCGCAACATGACCGGAGTTTTATCAATAAAACTTTGTTAGGTGGATAGAGAAATTTTATACTACGATAGAATAAAATTTTGATTATTTCGAATGGTAATATAAAACTTTAAATTTTTTTATTTTTTTAAATTCGTTTCCTCAAGTATAGTCTGTGGAACTTTCATGAATAGTTTTTTTGTTGGACTGCTGAGTCAGAAGTTAATAAATTATGCATAGGTCGCAAAAATTTAGACGCATCTATCAGCTCTGATATTTTACCTTACGCGTAACCTGCATGATAAAAGATGAAATTTTTTATTAAAAATTATGCTCAGGATTTCAAAAATAAATGCAACATATTTTTTACTGTCAATCATTGTGTCACTATATATATTAAGAATTAAATTTTCAACAGAAGAAAGAATAAGGATCCTCAACTAACGACACCTAGTAGTAGCATAACAGAATCCAGTCCAGGTTCAATGCACACAATATCTCTTGTACACGTACGTACCTAACCTCAACTTCAGAATTGTATTTTGCACCACACAAAACAAACATTTGGTATCTGACATTTTCAAACAAATACGATGGTAGATGTAGACCCTGTGTTTGTGCAGGCACCAGAACACAGGCCAAAATCCACAGTGATATTAGCAGAAGGGATCCCTCTAATTGATCTCTCTCCCATAAACTACCAAGAAGAAGACACCACCCCAGTTTCTGAGATCCAAGGCCTGGTTAAACAAATAGGGAGTGCATGTAAGGAATGGGGTTTCTTTCAGGTGATTAACCACGGGGTGCCTTTGGATAAGCGTGAGAGGATTGAGGAAGCTTCAAGGAAGTTTTTTGCACTTAGTTTGGAAGAGAAACTTAAGGTAAGAAGGGATGCAGTTAACGTGTTGGGTTACTTTGAAGCAGAGCATACCAAGAATGTTAGGGACTGGAAAGAGATCTATGATTTCAACGTGCAACAACCCACTTTTATACCTCCTTTAGTTGAACAACCTGATGATGAACAAAACTTTCAGTTCCAATGGGATAATCGCTGGCCCCAGAATCCTCCTGAGTTCAAGTAAATCAATAGTTGATAACAAATGTTTTGAAACACCATAATTTCTTGATTTCTCTATATTTTCTGTTATTAAATTTCTGGTGGTGAAGTACTGCAATAATTTTACGTAATAATGATGATGATACCAGGGAAGCGTGCCAAGAGTATGCAGAAGAAGTGGAGAAACTAGCATATAAGTTGATGGAACTTATTGCAGTGAGCTTGGGATTAGAGGGAAGTAGGTTCAGGGAATTCTTCATACATAACACGAGCAATATTCGACTTAACCATTATCCAGCTTGTCCTTACCCTGATCTGGCTCTTGGTCTTGGACATCACAAGGACACCGGTGTCTTGACTGTGCTTGCTCAAGATGATGTTGGTGGTTTGGAAGTTAGGAGAAAATCAGATGGAGAGTGGATTCGAGTTACACCCATTTCCAATTCCTTCATCATTAATGTTGGCGATATGATTCAGGTAACAATTCCTTCCTCATAAATATGGTGATCCTTCATCAATTATTGTTACTGTTATTACTTGTTACAAACAAGAATGGTACAGAAACAGAGTAATGTAGTAATGCTATGGGCCAATGGTTGGAGATTATAGAATGGATTTGTTTGTTGATGCAGGTTTGGAGCAATGATGCTTATGAGAGTGTAGAGCACAGGGTTATGGTGAACTCTGAGAAGGATAGGTTTTCCATTCCCTTCTTTCTCAAACCAGCACTCTACACTGATGTTGAGCCATTGCAAGAGTTGACAAATGATAAAAACCCTCCTAAATATAAAGCAATCAACTGGGGCAAGTTCCGCACCGCCAGAATGCGAAGTAATTTTACCAAATCCAATGTTGAAAACCTCCAAATTTATCATTTCAAGGTTTCCCAGTAACTGATTTACTGTTCATAATGTACAGAATCCCTTGCAGTTTTGAACTATACTAGCCTAAATATCCCATGGTCTAAACTATATATTCTGCATTTTCTGTAAATTAAACTAAAAATGAGCCACCAAAAAGTCGTATTTATAGTTTCATCAACTTTTCCCTTTCACCAAAAAAAATGAGTCATCATAACTTACTAGAACTAAAAAAAAATATTCAACTATTAAACAGAGTTTTGATTATCTCAAAAAGATTAATATTAACTTTTTAATTTTTTTATTTTCATAATTTCCTTAACTATAAACCAAACAACCTCTTCATCCTCTTTACTATATTTACTAAACATTAGCTTTGTTGATTGAGGTTATATATTAACTTCCCTCTTGTCACAAAAAATTATAATAATCCCCTCTTAATGTGTTATGTGATGTCATATCAACTTTATTTATTTTTAAATACAGTGATAAGCAGTGATAATAAAGGCATCAGTTAGAATTAGCCCCGCTGTGAGGGTTTTGGTAATTACCTTAAGGTTTTAGTTAGTCCTTTAGGTTTTACCATTTTTATTATAAACAAAAAAATGCAAATTATAATCACCTCTTTAACATATTTTTGAAGTTAAATTAATCATTTGGCCCATTAAGTTTACGCTGAGTTTCATTTTATCCAGTAAGTTTAATTTTTTATTTAAATATGAAATATTTTAAAAATGTTTCACTTTGATCCAGTAAATTGAAAATTTTTTACTTAAGTTTGGTTACCATATTTTAAAAATGTTTTAGTTTGATCAGTTAAGTTCAAAATATTTTATTTAGGCCCGATACGTATTAAACTTATCATTTATGCTAATATATTTTTTTCCTTTTCTTTTTAAATTAACAATTGCGTATCCACGTAGATTAATATAGTGAGGTCATTCTCAAGAAGTAATATATTAGTGTTTAGTGACAATGTCATTCTTGATTCACTCGGTTGTTTTCTTCAGTTAATGCATCACAAAAGTAGTATATGTTAAATTTGTCTAAATATTTGTATAACAAAAATCTTTGAGTTTGTTTTTGTTGTTGTCGATAATTTAGCTACCAGTGCTAGTCTAGGTAGATGCAAATCCGTTCATTCGTTTTTTCAAAAAGTGTTAGTGTGGATTATAAGCTTAAAAGGTATTGAACTTAAGTGAAACATCATAAATTTACGAGTAAACACATTCGTTAGTCCCCCGCTTTGTTAGCATTGTGTCATTAGGTTCGTTAAATTTTAAAAAACTAATTTGTCATCCCTAACTTATGCATTTTATCGGGTTATTAGGTCTCTAGATGTTAACTCTATCATGGGGACATCAACTTCTGCATATATGGTACGTTTTTTGACATGTGTCATGCTAGATATGCCAAGAAATACACAAAAGCATGTGTTTTGACAGTTCATACTATTAAAGACCGAAATAACATAATTTTATATATTTTAAGGACTAACTAATACAATCTGTTTACTTGAGACAATATCTCTTTACCCCTTTTCACTTCCCTGGATACCATCCACCTCCACCAATCATCACTACCATCTTTAACCTTCACCACTCATCACCACCATCTTCACCCATCCTCATCAAACCACCATCACCACCACTAATGAATTACATATTGTCTATCCATTATTTCCTACATTTCAACCAACCAAAAAGACCTTTAAATCATATCAATCCAAGCAGTAGTAACAATTTGCAACAAAAAAACACAATTAAGAAAAAATAAGAGTACAACCCTTTCCAAAATTGAGTAAAAATGACAAAATAGAAAGAACAAGAAAAAGTGTTTGCGATTGTCATCGACAAAGGTGAACTTAAGGAAAAACCATTAACACAAAAACAAACACAAAATCAGAATTTCATTTCAACTCCAACTTTCAATAACAAAAGCACCTATCAAATTCAATAAAAACATAAACCCTAAATTCTGAATTATAACCCTAAATTTCCCCCAGTTTTTGTATCCAATTGAATTAAATTTCCCAACAACCTAACCATAAATGAAATTAAGATAATAATTGGAAGAAATTGAAACGAGTTATAGTTGTCATCCTTCTCTTCCTCATTCATCACTTTGCTCTGATAATTTGCTTCATTAATGTGGTCCTTGAACTTGATGTAAGTCTGATCATTTTCTCCAACACATTACCACCTGTCTTGTCTTCTTTGTTGGGTTTGGTCATTGGGTCATGCAAACTCTCTTAGTTTGGAGTGATGGATTATCTTTTTTTTTTCTTTTTGTTGAGTAGGGTGAAAGTCACACAAAGATCATGATTTGGAGTGAGAAATAGTCTCTATTTTATTCTTTGGTTTAGGGTGCTTTTAGGTGAAAAGGGGTTGTGGTTAGGAGGTGTGTGGTAATGGCTTATAGAGTGATAAATGGTCTATGTGTTGGTTAAGGTGTGAGTGAAAGTGGCTTATAAAGAAGGGAGGTGATTGAAGATGAAAATGGTGGGGATAAGGTTTTCTAAAGAGAGAGAAAGGAAAATAGTAAAACCCAAAGTTATCCGTAACGTATGCATAATTGATTAAGTTAGCCTCTAAGCTATTAAAATGATTTTATAACTACAATTGTCCATCAAGTTAGTCCATGTTGTTAATAGCTATTAGACCGAGTCATTCGAATTGACACATGACACATTATGTAACATCCCTAATGTTAAATTAAAATTAATTATGTCGCATAAGAATTTATTATGCATTTTTGGGGCATTAAAAGTATATATTTGATGTTGTTTCGATAAATTGAGTTTTGGTTTTGAAGGTCAAACTGCTAACCCATTTCGTAAATCCTTTAAATTTTAGATATTGAACATACTCGGCATCAAGAACAAGCAGCAGAAGCGTGCAGTCGAGGTAAGGGGGCATTCAAAGTAATTAATTTAGAAATATCATTCAACGTTGATTGGCGTTCGAAAAAGGAATATAATTAGCGTTAAATGGTTAATTTAATTATAATGTACGATTAATAAAATTTTATAGTATGAATTATAACTAAACATGAATGTAGTAGTGTTGATAACGAAAAACTATGAATTATTATGCATAAATTATGTATAGTGGTGAAATGATGAGATTGATAAGATGAGTTTCCAAGCATATAATGATAAAATTGATGTGTATAAGAATTTATAATTGAACTTGTATTTAAATATATATGTGAACTTATACCTGAGTGGTGGTTAAAGATTGCAAATTTTATTTGTACTAAAAGTAGGGGTGGCAAAACGGGCCAAAGGGTCGGGCCAAGGCCCGCGTAAGCCCGTCAAAATACATTGGTCCGACCCGTATTCCGTGTGGCCTATGGGTCAAAATGGGCCGACCTGTTTTTTAAAAAGAATTATATATGTTATTTTATTATTATTATTTGAACTATTTTTAAGTTTTTTTTTAAAAAAAACTTTAGATATAAAAATAGATTTCACCTTTATAAAGTAAAGTTTTTTATAATTAATTCAATTTATTTTATTAAAAGTTTAAATTAATTTTATTTGCATTGAGTGGAAACAATAAATACTCATCAAGATTAATTCCAAATCAAATAATCAACCAATATTTAAAACAAAAATCAAACACACACACACTAATAGTATAAAGTCCAAAAAAATTAACATCAAAAAAAGTCTACAATAATAAAAACCTAAATATTAAAAGTCCATAGTAAATAAGCATTATAAATTATAATATATATATATATATATATACTAATATATTTTTAATAAAGGCCTAACGGGTCGGGCCGGGCCTATTTGGAAAAGTGGGCTTCAAAGGTTGGCCCGGCCCTTTTTAACGGGCCGGGCCATCCCGCGAGCCCAGCCCATATTGTCATCCCTAATTAAAAGTGAAAATGTGTTGTATATTGTGCATCAGAATGAGTTTGTGAATAAATACATGATCAAGCTAGACAAAATAAATATTAGATATTTATTAAAGTATAGTCTATTTCGATATCAAGTAAAATAAATTGGAGCATATAAGGATGACAACGACTATGTCGTGGACCCAATTAGATATCACGACAAAAGAACCAAACATATAAAGTTTATCACTCATGGGTTACTTTTATAGTTATATTTGGATAATGATGTGTTGGAAATTTTGCTTATTTCAAAAGTTTCTAGTCCCACATTGCTTGGACAACTTTTCTCTTAAGGCTTTATATATAGAAAGAGAACTTATGGTGGTAAATAAGATAAAAAGGAAGTGGGCTCGCGCGTAAGTTAGTTTGGGCCGAAATATCTGTTTCGTGTGTAAATCTGATGATTTGCCCCCCCTGCGCGCACAATGATATACGTCGTTCCTTTTTATCACTTAAATTCTTTTTCTTTAATTTGAATTTTAAATTTAAAAAGCCTATCTGAGAAAGCCATTTATTGGGGCGTTTAATTTTAAGAACGTTACGATTTATTTTTAAAGGGAATATCTTATCAGGTTATCTTATTAATTTCCGGTTAATGAGTATGATTTGTTTTTCTTTAACACTTTTTCTCCAACAATCTTAAACGTTTCATATGGCTGAAGCTGTGAACGACAATGGGAACAACGCCAACATTGTTCCCCACCATTGCCTCCTGCCCTGATCACCTTTGCTAAACCTTTTCCTGACGTCTCCAAAATCGAAGTCTTCGGAGGCCAAAGCTACCGTCGTTGGCAGGAACGGGTCTTCTCTGTTCTCGACATACACAGGGTCGGGTTTGCCATCACCGATGACAAGCCAACCGATCCTAACGCTCTTGAATTATGGGTTAATGCTAACAAGGTATGCCGTCATACTATTCTTAGTACATTGTCTAACGAGCTTTTCGATGTCTATTGTTCTTACAAGGAAGCGAAGGCGATTTGGGAGTCTATTAAATTAAAATACACTGCTGAGGATGCTGGGAAACAAAATTTCCTGGTTGGAAATTTTTATCGCTGGGAAACGACTGACAACAAGGACATAAATGTCCAAATTAACGAATACCATAAGCTGCTGGAGGACCTCAAGTCTGAAAATATTACATTGCAGGACGAATTAGTTACAGGTTTTTTGATTGAAAAATTACCAGAGTCGTGGAAGGATTACAAACAACAACTCAAGCACAAACTGAGTAAGCTCTCTGTTTCAGAATTGATTACCCACATAATCATTGAGGATACCAACCGTAAAGAAGAAAAGGCAACGAGAGGTAGAGCACTGGCTGCAAGAGCAAATATGGTGCAGGCCAGGAACAAAAATAAGAGGTATGATAACAAAAAGTCCTTTGATCATTTTCCTGCTAGACAACTAAATTCTGCTAATCCCACTGCCTTCAAAAAGAAGGGTTTTTGCTTTGTGTGTGGTAAGCCAGGTCACCATGCTCCGGCATGTAGATACAGGAAGAGAAATGATATTCCTCCTAAGCCAAGAGTTAATTTGGCTGAAGGAGATGACAATGATGTTATTGTTGCGGTTGTTTCTCAAGCCTTGATTGTGGCCAATGTGAGTAAATGGGTGGTAGACTCTGGAGCTACCAAGCACATATGTGCGATCCGTGATATGTTTACCTCCTACAAAGTTGTGGGGGAAGGAGAAGAATTTGTGTATCTCGGTGATTCTCGAAAGGCTGATGTCCTTGGTAAAGGGAAAGTTTTTCTCAAACTCACATCTGGAAAGACCTTGGCACTTAATGATGTGCTTCATGTACCTTGTATTAGAGCAAATTTAATTTCTGTTGCTCTTTTGGGAAAAGTGGGAATTAAGGTTTCTTTTGAGTCTGATAAGATTATCATAACCAAAAATGATGTTTTTGTTGGAAAAGGGTATTGTGATCATGGACTCTTTGTTTTAAACATTTCTACTGATAATAATAAAGTTTCATCTTCTGCGTATATTGTTGATTCATATGATTTGTGGCATGCTAGACTAGGACATGTTAGTTTTAAATATTTGAAAAAATTATGTGATGATGGTATGATCTCCGGTTTTCAAAATGCGAATTTAAACAAATGTGATATATGTATTGAATCAAAAATTACGAAAAAATCATGTTTTCCTATGAACCGTGAATCTGAGTTACTTTCGTTAATTCATTCCGATTTAGGTGATTTAAAACAAGCTATAACTAGAGGTGGTAAAAAATATTATGTGACTTTTATTGATGATTTTTCAAGATACACTAAAATTTATTTAATTAAAAATAAAAGCTTTTGATATGTTTTTAATTTATAAAGCCGAAGTGGAAAATCAATTAAATAAAAAAATTAAAAGGGTAAGGTCGGATAGAGGAGGTGAGTATATTCTTTTTAATGATTTTTGTGAAAAAGAAGGGATAATACATGAAATAACTCCACCATATTCACCTGAGTCTAATGGTGTAGCTGAAAGAAAAAATAAGACTCTAAAAGAAATGATGAATGCTCTGCTTGTCTCTTCATCTGCACCTAATAATCTTTGGGGAGAAGCTATATTGTCTACATGTCATATACAAAATAGGATTCCTTATAAACATTCTGGTAAAACACCTTATGAATTATGGAAAGTTTATAAGCCTAATTTAGATTATCTAAAAGTGTGGGGGTGTTTAGCTAAAGTAATGTTGCCTGATCCTAAAAAGAGAAAGATAGGATCTAAGACTTGTGATTGCATGTTTATTGGTTATGCTCAAAATAGCGCATGCAATTCTATCATTGAGACTAAAAATGCTGAGTTTTTTGAGCATATATTTCCTATGTATATTGATCGTGTTTCTTGTGAACCTGTTGTTGATATTGAAAATATTTCTAGTTCACAAATGAATGAACCTATTAATATTTCTAGTGAACCTTTGTGTGATGCCTCTGAAAAACCATATGAAGAATTAAGAAGAAGTAAGAGACAAAGAAAAGAAACATCTTTTGGAAATGATTTTTATACCTATCTGGTTAACAATGAACCATTAAATTTTAATGAAGCAATTTCTTCTTCTGATGCTGTATTTTGGAAAGAAGCGATTAAAATTGAATTAGACTCTATTTTAAAAAATAAAACCTGGACTTTAGTAGATTTACCTTCGGGAGCCAAACCTATTGGCTGTAAATGGATTTTTAAAAGAAAATATTTTCCTGATGGATCAGTTAATAAATATAAAGCCCGTTTAGTAGCTAAAGGTTTTACTCAAAAATAAAATATTGATTATTTTAATACTTTTGCTCCCGTAACCAGGATTGCTTCTATAAGAGTTTTAATCGCTTTAGCATCCATTTATAAACTTGTTATTCATCAAATGGATGTAAAAACTGCTTTTTTAAATGGTGATTTAGAAGAAGAAATTTATATGGTTCAACCAGAAGGTTGTGTGGTTTCTGGTCAAGAAACTAAAGTTTGTAAACTTCTTAAATCTTTATATGGATTAAAACAAGCACCGAAACAGTGGCATGAAAAATTTGATAGTGTATTAACTATAAATGGGTTCTCTTATTCAGAAGTTGACAAGTGTGTATATACAAAAGTAGAAAATAGTGAATGTGTGATTGTATGCTTATACGTGGATGACATGCTTATTTTTTGTACAAATGATGATATAGTAATTAATACAAAACAATTTCTTGCTAATAATTTCGATATGAAAGACATGGGTGAGGCAAGTGTTATCTTGGGTGTTAAAATCATAAGGAAGGATAATAATATAATGCTCTCTCAAGAACATTATATTGAGAAACTTCTTCGGAAGTTTGAATATTTTGAGTCAAAACCAGTGAGTACTCCTTATGATGGCAACACTCAATTAAAGAAAAATAGAGGAGAACCTGTGTCTCAATCCAAATATGCTCAAATTATTGGGAGCCTATTACATTTATTGAATTATTCGAGACCTGACATAGCATATGCTGTGGGCAGATTGAGTAGATATACTCATAATCCTAATAATGAGCATTGGGTTGCTTTAGCAAGATTAATGAAATATTTGAGAGGTACCATAAATTATGGTATATTATATAATGGATATCCCGCAGTATTAGAAGGATACTGTGATGCCAACTGGATCTCAGATTCAAATGAGACAAAATCCACTAGTGGTTATGTGTTTACACTAGGTGGTGGTACTGTTACTTGGAGATCAGTCAAACAAAATATTATTGCAAGATCTACTATGGAGTCAGAGTTTATTGCTCTAGAATTGGCTGGTAGTGAGGCTGAGTGGTTAAGAAACTTCTTAGCAGATATTCCATTAGGAATAAAACCAACACCTTCAATATCTATGCATTGTGATAGTCAATCGGCGATAGCCATTGCTAAAAATAAATCTTACAATGGTAAGAACAGACACATCCGTTTGAGACACGATGTGGTAAAACAGCTGCTAAATAATGGAATAATATCCATAGAGTATGTGAAGTCAGAAGTGAATTTGGCCGATCCTCTGACAAAACCTTTGGGAAGAAAGGTTGTTTATGAAACATCGAGGGGAATGGGACTTGAGCCTACAATAAAATTAACAATGATGGGAACCCAACCTTTGTGATTGGAGATCCCATGAAGAAGGTTCATATGGTTAATAACAAGTCGTTGTTAATCCTCTAGCACTATTTCTTCCTCTATTCCTATGATGTGTGAAGTGCTAGGCTACAAAGAACGAGAGGTTAATTATTAAATTTTAATAATTTTCATATCCCTTATGGGTGGTGTATAAAATGTAGGATACACTTGATGAAGTCACCTGTATGAGTGTCAAGTGAGGCCGCTTGCATGAGATTTAGGCAAATCTCTAAAGCACTCATGAATTACTAGGTACGCGCACGGCCTATTCGCGTAAAACGGAAAAAACAGCTAAAAGAGTCGAGAAGTGAAATGTGATAGGTAAATCGCTATCTTACATTAAAGTGATTTTGGTTCATAGGAGCTTTGCTTCACCAAAATTGCTGTAAGTTAAGTTTATTTGTCTAGGGTCTGGTTCATAGTCCTGAAGACACCAGATCTGATGCATTTGCACCATGGTGTAAACCGGATATATATATATATTTTAAAAATAAAAAATAAAAATAAAAGAAACTTTTGAAATATGTGGGGGATTGTTAGAAATTTTGCTTATTTCAAAAGTTTCTAGTCCCACATTGCTTGGACAACTTTTCTCTTAAGGCTTTATATATAGAAAGAGAACTTATGGTGGTAAACAAGATAGAAAGGAAGTGGGCTCGCGCGCAAGTTAGTTTGGGCCGAAATATCTGTTTCGTGTGCAAATCTGATGATTTGCCCCCCTGCGCGCACGATGATATACGCCGTTCCTTTTTATTACTTAAATTCTTTTTCTTTAATTTGAATTTTAAATTTAAAAAGCCTATCTGAGAAAGCCATTTATTGGGGCGTTTAATTTTAAGAACGTTACGATTTGTTTCTAAAGGGAATATCTTACCAGGTTATCTGATTAATTTCCGGTTAATGAGTATGATTAATATTTGAATTTTGTAACGTCTCATTAACACAGAATTAATCGGTTAAATGTTATGTTTATGATATTTAAAAACAAATCGTACGCGTTTTATAGATACATTTTTTTTCTTTCCGGGTTTACACACTTTTACTCTGAACCTTTTGCTAGTTTTGCTCCTGTTCAAACCAGACGGACTGTTGTATCCTGGGGGGTCACGCGCTACGCGAACAAACCCTTAAGCCCAGTGTGCTTCTCACACGCCTCAGTCTTAACATTTTTTCTCCAATATGATGTATTACTAGATGATGCTCATTATATTATATTAAATATGCAATTTTTATACTTACAATAAACCAAATATATTTTCTATATGGTCACACATATTGAGTAAGTCCACCAAAAAATAATTTTTATTTTAGTTTAGCTAAAAATTAAAACTATTAGACCCGACTCATTTAAAATGAGTTTAGAGTCTATTCACTAAAGAGTTCTCATTAGGTAACTTATAAATAGAGCATGAGATGCTCATTGAACGCACTCTTGTGACATAAAAATTTCATAATTATTGCGGATGTCGTGTTCTAACAAACTAGCATTTGAACATGTGAAATCTGATGGGAATGCTCAAAGTCTTATTCTATGCATTAAGAGGTAATCAATTAATTGCATTTAAATTGTTTGTTATTACTTTGAAACACGAAGTTTGAATCCTTATATTTCTGTTGTCTATCCACTAGGGATTCCCTAACAAATCTCTTAACCTCTAACTGATATTGGTTCTCTTACAATACCGGTGGCCATGAGTTATTTGTGGGATTGCTATTATAGGCTTATGTTGAGACTAGTTGTGGTAGCTTAAGTACCAATATGGGCCCTTCGATACATATATCGGTATCGGTCCTAAATCAGTATGATGTATGGTACTTTTTGGGACTCATGTGCATATAGACAACTTTTAACCTATTATTTCATTGTATTGTTGTATTCTAAGGGACAACGTATATTCCTATTCATCTTTGTTTGACACCTATGTAGTTTGACTTTTACTTTCTTGTAGATGATGACTTTGTGTCTTCAATACCAATAAGTTATATTAATTATGTTTAATATTTCCCTACATTAATTTTATTAAATAATACTTCCTTTGCATTAAAATAATTTATAAACAACATCATTATATCAACATAAGGTATGTAACCCACATATATACCAGAGTCTAATATGAAGAATTTAAATTAACATTATGAATTTATATAATGTGGTTACTAATATATTAGAGACTTATTTGACATAAATTATAAGCAATTAAGGAATAATACGATATATTTTTTAATATGATGTAAGCACCGATTTGATGTAGTATTTTATATATCAGATACCAAATTAATGTAATATTCTATATGTTAGGGACTAATTAATGTATTTCATAATTAAAGGCTTGAAAATGTCTATGCCAGCATGAAACATAGCCATTTAACTACCACAAGGCAGCAACCTACGTAGTCGTCCAGTCACTGTTAACGGTAAGAACCCACATGATAGGTAGCTGCATACATTAGGAGTTATAAAATCATTTTGATAGGTTAGGAACTAACTTTACCGATTGTGTATACTTTAAAGACATTTAGGGTTTCATTCAAAAGGAAAATGAGGAGAAAGCTACCAAAAGTGTGGAAGTTAGTTGGGTGAATTTTAATTAATTTTATTAGTTAGCCCCTCAAATATTTGAAATTATGTTATTAGGTCCTGATAGTATGAACTGTCAAAATACATGTGTTTTGAGTCCATCTTAGCATTTAGGTATGACAACTATACCCGAACATGTGGGGGCTGACTTGTCCCCATCCCGAGTTTGACAAATAAGACTTGTTTTAACAAAGGATAAACAAAAATCTGCTCTGACCCTGACCCATTTGAGGAATGAGGGTGGGTGTGGGGAAGCAACTATCCACCCTGACCTTGCACCCGAACTTGCCTTTATATACAAATTTAATAATTTTACTTATAGTTATAGTTAAATGATATCAATAAAATTATATACTTTTCTTCAAATAATATATGATCATGAAGTTTATTATTTATAAAGAATTTTAATATCTATTTTATATATTATTTCAATTAAAATGTGTTAGATATATACTTTATTTGAAATTATTATACTTAAGTTATCAAAATGAAAGAAAAATAGAATATACATGGTAATATCCCATGGATTTCCCTAAACGTGTCTTGAGTTTTATGGGGACATAGATGTGGAGAACAAAACCTGCCTTGTTACCACGCCAATGACATCTATCTAACATGACACATGTTTAGGGACCTAATAACTTAGTGTAATACATAAGTTAGGAATTACAAGTTAATTTTTAATGTTTGAGAAACTTAATAACATGGTGGTAATAAAGTAAGGACAAAGGAATGTCTTTCCTAATAAATATATGAGATGAAACTGAAATAATTTTTAAAATGACACATCTTTAAATATAATTTTTTATATATTACTATAATAGAGTGAAACTTACCTCAAAGAAAAGGGGAACAAAAGTTTAATGTATCTTTTTAATAACACAAATTCATTAGGATTGAGTGGGGTTTAAGTGATTAAGCATGATGTCTTATTCAAACATCAACTTTCATGTATTGTTGGTTTGATAGAACGACATCAGCATATAATTGAATAACTTGGAAGAAGTAAATATGATGGGAAAACGACGACACGCTTATATATACCGCAAAAGAAATTAAAAAACAGAAAAACAATGAGAGCATATTTAAATCATGGTTTTCATACTTCTTTTAATATCCGTCGCTAACTAAGAATCCAAATTTGATGATCTTTTAATATCCCTTGTTTGAACGCTATTTTGCCACCAAATGCTGATAATCATTAATTAGGATACTACCACCATTAGTTTAAAAAATTCTAAACAAAAATCAGAGGCATCAAAGTCAAAGCATTTTGCTTAAGCAACAGTGCTGAAATCCAAGGGTGATTTTGGAACCCTCTGCAATCAATTTCTGAGTTCATGGCATCACTAAAAGATGATGAAGGAGTGATCCTTGTTGGTATCTGAACATTTTATTAAAAATCTCAAGTCATTTGTCTTATATAGGATGATTTAAGTATTCATTAATTACATTATGAGTATTTTCTCACAACGTTGCTGTAGCTGTTTCTGTCACTCTCTTGATGGCTGGCCCAACACTCAACATCACCACCCTCAATCAAGAGCTATATTATTTCACTCTCTCACCTCTTCGTCATTTCCCAATTTCAAACCATTATTGATTCTTTCTTGTTACTTCATCATTCTTCTTTTTTGTTCATCAATATTTTATTGAATTTCTTACGATAGTGACAATTCCTCTTGTTTTGAAGAAAGGACTAAATTTTTTTTTAAAAGAATTGAATCCAATAATGTCATTTTATAAAATAAAAATAAATTAATTTTTTTTTGAAATTTTTAAAATTAAGTTAAAGACTAAAATATCTCATTCATTTAATTTCATGGACCGACCCGAGTGATTAGTCTTGAAGAGAATATATACAATAGAGGGTACGGTATTTTTAGATGGAAAATAGAGAGAGAAGAATTCATCATATCCCCTTTTTTGTGATCAATTATATCTATTTCTGTTTTTTATCACTCGAAGGAAAATTCTTGTATGTAGCTTTTAGCCCGATCCAAGGGTTGCATGGTACATAAATATTTTCTTGAATTTTAAAAATTATGTTGGTTAGGAATTGTATGGTTTGGAAATTGTTTTTTTTTAAAATATTATAAATATGTTTGGTATAATTAAAATATTTTTAAAAAAATTATATGATGTATTTTTAATTATAAAAAAACTTTCAGATTAGACACAAATTGTTCTCACTTTTTTTAATAGGAAATTTTTGGTGAAATTATAAATAAAAATAATTTTTCATAAATCTTATTTTTCTGTGAATATTTTTTAAAACAGTTACACTAAATATGGAAATAAAAGATTTTTAAATTACATGAAAATTCTAAAAAAATCCATGCATCAAACTAATGCCTGATCCATTCCTCTCTCCACATAGATTTTTAAGTACATAATTTTTTTTTGGATAAAATAAACAAAATAATTTAATGTGTATTTATTTATACAATTCGTATAAAGTTTAACGTAATGATGTCAAATAATACTAAACAATGAAAGGTTTTAAAAATTATGCTGCAGTTAATATAATTAAGTGATCGAATCCATCAAATCACATGTTGAAACTACTTATTCCTACTACTGGTTTATAACAATAAATGAAGGCATCTTTATTTTCTTAATTTTATCAATTTGTTTCTCTTAATTAATTCCTATTTAGTGAATAATGGTACGTGTAGGCATAATGGCATACTGTTCTTTTGTTGACAACTTAGACATTGGCTTCGTTTCCATCACCAACCATAAAAAAAATAAAATTTTACAATAAACCGGAATTTTAATTATCTCAAACAGAATAAAAAATCAATATTAACATTTATATTTTTTTATTTTATAATTCCATTTTTCTCGCTACACAAAATAAATACATTAAATATTTGATTAAAAAAATGGTGAGTGATTTAGGATAGTCACTAGTTATTACACGTAGGAGCACGCACTACATTTGTGTATGGACCACTCAGCGCTAAACAGGTTAGTGTCGGTGCCTGAAGAACGTATAATGAAGATAGAAATAAAATACAATAAATATGTTTATTTTCAATTAAAATAATTATTGGGAAAGGTGGTAGATTTTTCACAGGAATTGAATTTAAAATAAATACTTCATTTAAGAAGTGATTTTAAAAATAAACTGATTTAAATTATTTTATTTAAACAAATATTTTTAATAATAATAATTAAATTGTAAACTTCTTGAAAATTTGAAACTAATCTACCCATCCACGCAAATAAGTACTCGTGCAACCTACAAGTCATATTCCTACGAATCTTATTCCTAAAAGGATTATTTAAAAGATCCATTATCCAATGCTAGTTCAGTTATCACTTGGCATTCCCATTAATATCTTTTGGGGTAATATTTTTATAATTTTTCCATAAATAAATAATGAAAATTTCATCTTGTAAAAGTTTTTGTTGAACTTATTTTCTATTCTTTTTTTTTTTCAAAATACTTGGGAGTGATTTGGATTATAAAAATATTTCTTATTTTCATTTTTTTTTAATTTTAATTAGAAAACTGTCATCTTATTTTCTATTTCACTTTTTTTATACAGAAAATACTAAAAATATTTATTTTACTATTTCACTTTTTTAATATAAATTTTTACAAATAAAAAACATGTAATAATTTTGTAATTAAAACTAAAAACTGAAAAAAAAGTTTAATTTTCTACTTATCATCCTCAGAATTAAACAATTAAATTTGGATGATCTGGCAACGTCGAAATTTGAAACGTATACGCAATAACGAAGCACAGGAGCATCTTTCCGGCACCAAGTGTTTTGACCTAACAAGCAATATCTTAATTTTTCTCCCTTTTGGCAAGATAACGATGGTGCTGAAAATATCCATAATTTCATATTATAATATATATATATATATATGTTTATTTATATTATAAATTTTTTGAAAATATTTTATTTAAATTTTATTTTAAAGAAAAATTAAATTCAATTAAGCTAATCTATTTTTTATGATGATTAAGTTAATTTATTTTATATGTTATGTATACGTTTTTAAAAAATCTAAAGTAATAAAAGAAATATATTTTATTTTTATCTATATAAAATAAAAATATTTATAATTTTATACTATAACCTTGTAGATAAAATATTTTGTAACATTTCTAATATAAATAATACATTGTAGGACATAATATAGTTGATGAAAAATATTTTTTATTGATAAAATCTTTTAATGTATGTTAAGTAAAAAAATAGAAAAAGGTACCATTTGTTTGTTCTATTTAGGTTAATGTAATTGCGTGCATTCGTCGATTGAATTGGAAAATTTTAAAGTAAAAATTTATAAAATATGATAAAAGTAGGAGTTTGGAATATCGAATTAAATTATTTATTTTTATAATTTTTATTTGTTACTCCCTCCATTACATTTTTAAGCCCCAAATAAAAAATGATGTTTCTTTTTATATGTCTCTAAAAAATTAGAAGCATTTATTATAAATTTTTGTGTTTATATGTTTTAAAACTTAATGTCTTTAAACTTGTATAATTAATAGAAGATGATGGAGTTTGATTTTAAATTAGGGTAAATTTAAAAAGATAAATTCATCTTTTATATAATCAAAACGATAATTACTCTCATAAAATTATATTATATGTTGTTGTAAATATGGATTTATAAGAAGGCATCATATGAGTATTTAATTAAAAGATAATAAATAATTTTTATTTATTAGTGAACTGGTCTAAACCAGAGTCAAGGATCTGGTGTGGGACCAACCACAAATGTTCTCAGTTCTCAGTGATTTGTACACCTGTCCAGTGAGGATCCGGTATTATGTCCCATATTCCAGTGGGAAATAAGGGTCTTGTAGTCGTGGAGATCCTTCACACCAAACTTTCGCGTTGATAGGGGCGAAAGGTGGTGTCACATATGAAGATTCTCCGACGCTCAAATCAGTAACCAGAAAAGGAATTCAAGGTTATCGAGCGTAAGTTTGAGATTGAGTCTAACGTACCAGAGTTGTGAAAATGTTGGTATTTATACACGGGCATGTAGAGAATGAAGAGTCTCCTAGGGTTGGGGAACCATTCGTACAATATGTCACTACGATTCTAACACATGACGCGGGTGCCTCCGCGTCGCCTGCAAACATTCCCCTACGATTGTACCTTGTACTGTTTATCAGGTAACACAGATGCTTTTTGGTGTGCATGGTGCTGACCTGAACCTCCGGTATAGAAAGGTATCTAATACAGGTTATAGTCTGAAGGTTGACCTGCTACACCAGTATACAAGTGAAAATGAGTGAGATTACCCTTTTGCCCATACGCCAGTATCTAGACCGGATCAATTAGTAAAATTAGTTTTTACACAATACAAAATTTAAAATAGTAAAATTTTGGCTTTAAATTTATATTATTTTTATTACTATCACATATACAAATATTTTTCATTAATCTTGGCATTATATACATTAACATATATTTGAAATATTTAATAATAATGATACGCAATTTTGCACCTACTAAATATTTTTAATTAGGTTAAATTAGGAACTTTTAATATTCACATGTATATATAAAAAATCTATTATTAATTTTTTTGCTAAATTACTATTTGGTTCCTATCTTACACTATTTTTTAAAATTTAATCACACATATTTTTTTTATCAAATTGTTTTATTAAGTATGTTAGTTGTTTTATATTGATACTTCTTGTTAAACTAACGCCTAGTTGTGGCATCTCCGCTTAAATTTCTAGAATTTACTCTAGGGTCTAATAAAATTAAAGAAAATTTTTCACAATTAGAATTACCTCTGACGAATAAACCCTAAGAACCTAAGTGGTACGTAACTTAGAATAACTCAAAACCCTTTTTTTCACTCCAATAATCGATTATAAAAAGTTTGTAATCGGTTACCCGCGAGCAACCTGTACAAGATTTCAGGTTTTGTTCTTTAGTAATTGATTATCAGCAAACAGACTTGTAGAATTATGCAGATTTTAGCCTTTGGATCAACTTACGCGCCCTTTAACTTACATATTTGATCTTTGAATGTTATGAAATTTTATAGGCACTCTTTATGACTCATTTTGGACCTATTGCCAAAGTTTGTGCTCAAAAATTCATCCAGATCATGGAGTTATACAGAAAAATGTATTTTAGTCACTTTCTCTCAATTTCACAACCAAAACCTTATCAAATCCCATCCAAATGGCAACTTCACTTTACACCCAAGTTACAAATAAGCCTATGGATCTATTGGCACCTTCTAAGGACTTTGAATCCTAGTGCAACTCAAAATTACCCCTCAAGTTGGTTTAACTAGCCGTTTCTTTTCTTAAAACATAATCTCTATACACACACACACACACACACACACACACATATATATGCATCAATTTCTCTAAATCACAAGCATTCATCAATCAACACAATAATAACATCACCATCAATCAAACATATCCTGCCTATAGAAATACAATTCCCTCAATACTTTAGCTCAATGTCATTTTACACTACATTCACAATACATGGGCATAACATATATAATTCATCATCATTATCTACTTGGCTCAAAGCCATCTATCATCAAACATACACACACATAAGACCACCTGTCAATGATCACAAAATACTTTGTTCAATGCCATCCAAAGCATTATACATACATATAGGGCAATTCCTATTCCTATTAAACATCATCTATCAACTACCAAACTTAGTTTAAGCATTACTAAGCATTATCCAAATGAGATGTGAGAAACTTAGTTTCTCAAATAAGAGGAAGTTTTATTTATATTTAAACAATATTTCTTAGGAAACTTGTAAGCATACCAAACACAATTTAGTTTTTTCAACAACTATGATCATAGGAAACAAGATTCCCAAGAAAAATGATTCCTAAAAATAAAAAAAAATTGAATACCAAACATCCCATTATATGTTTTTCTAACCTATTTTAATAAAAATATTGTTGTAACTTATCAAAATAAGTTATTTTCAACCAATCAATTGTAACTCAATTGGTAATGCATATTGAAATTGTGATAAGAGCCCGAGTTAGATCCCCATTAAATACACTTATTGGGAGGGACGAAAAACTTTAATTATGACTAAGTAGAGGATTACTATGGTTTGCACAAAATAGAAAAAGTTATTTTCAACTAATAAATTATGACCTGGTATTACAAGTAAAATTGTAAGAAGAGACTCATATTTGATTCCACTTTTTGGGAGGGGCAATAAACCTTAACTATACCTAACTCTAAATGTTTAGGGTTTGACACACACAAAAAGTTAAATACAAACGACCTTCAAAAATAGACGTAGTTAATAAAAAAAAATATTTGTAACTTATTTTAACGATTAATAAAATTAAACTTACATATAAATAATTTATTGCTTAATCTCATTGTTAAGTTTTATATCCAAAAACGCAACATAAATGATATAATATATTTAAAAAATTATTAAAATGTTTTTTATTTGAAATCAAATTTAACCCGACAAAATCGGGGACATGCACCGTGCTTATGTATGTGTTGCAGCATTGTCGTCTACGATAGGCGAGATTCCTATTGATATTCATAATTTGGGTGGCTGTCACTCATTAATATATTTAAAATATAAAATTTAGTGATTCAAATTTGTAATTCTCCTTTCACTTTTTTTAATTTCTTTTATAATCATTAAGTCAATTTTATAATTTTACATATATTTAATATAATGATAAAAGTTATTTATTTATTTTTATACAATATATATATATATATAATTATTTATATATTAATATTTATTTTATACATCTATTTATTAAACTCAACATTAGTCAATAACTTTATTTATTTCAATTTTATTGAGTGTTTTATTTGATTTGTTATTTGCTTTAAAATATATAAAATTAAAAATTAAAAATTAAAATGAAAATAAAATGAATAAAGAATATTTTTATTTGTAATTTTTTCTCTTTTTATATTCTTTTTATTTAAATAAAAAATTATTATAGTGTTGATTTCATAAAAATATTTAAGAGTTGATATTTTTCTTATGATACATAACACATAAATATAGGGCCTTTGGAGCCTTCATTTATCAAAAATTCTAAAGTTACATTTTTTTTACATGTATAACAACTTCCAAAATATAGGGTTCTTTGTACTCATGCGCCGTGACGGGCACCAGGGTTGGCCCTAGCTAAATCCCTTATAGTTCTTGATGCTGACAAATAGGATGAGGAGAAAAAAATTGTGTGGAGCTTCTTTTTTTTGTTTTAATATGAATTGAACTTATATTAAAAGACTATCATAACAACTCATATACATAACTCGAGTTAGTCCCCTTAATGTGGTGTCTATATTTAATCAAATAAAAATGAAATTTCTTATTATATAGAGTTATTTCCTTCTACTTTCTTATTTATCAGATAATTGCCTTGAATGGTTATTTAGCATTCGCCTTCTTGTATGAAAAACTTGTAAAAAAACTAAAAATTGCATGAATTTTGTGAAAAGACCAATATATATGGTGTATCTAGATTTATAAGGAAGAATTTGGTTTATAGTTGGGGAAAAAGTTATGAAAATTAAAAAATCTAAAGGTTGATATCAATTCTTCACGCCGTTCAAAACAATCAAAGCTCTGTTTGACCGTAAGATAATTTTTTTTACTTTTCTAAAAGAATCGAATGACAAAACAAACAACGCCTAAATCATGACTTCAAAATTAAAAGCAAGACACCGAAATATCTTTAAGTGGGTAGATTATCTAACAAGAGAATTGTTAAGTTAACCTATAATTTTTATTCAAAATCCAGAAAATAAAGGTTAAGGTTTAAGGTTTAGGGTTAAATTTTGATAGAAATATCTTTGTCCCGTATAATAAGTCTATCCACCTTGAATTTGAAAATGGTGTGTGTAACGAGATCTTTCCAGTGTGCTTTGTCCTTAATCACACACTTCTCGAGAACTTCCCAGGAGGTCACTCGTCCCAGAATTACTCCAAGTTTGGATTCCTCTCATTCTGGTATGTATTCGGTTTATTCATGTGTCCCTTCCATTAGAATCCTGCCAGGAGCCGCTCATTGTCTGTGCCTATACACCGGCGATCACTCCCCACCCTCAACAGTGCCCGGGATGTCACATTCCCCGCTGGAAGCCTGCCAGGAGCCACTCCTTGTCCGTGCCCATGCACCGGCGATCACTCTTCGCCCTCAACAGCGTCGAGATGTCACAGTGTATCTCTTTCTCTCTATATAAAATAAAAATAACGACATTGAAATGGAAGATTAAGCCAAATTTATTTAGTTGGAAAGATATATTCATTATTTTTAAGTTTTTTAAAGTATTTAATAGAATAAGTTATTATTCTAGTATATTATATTTTAGTAAATTTTAAGTTATTGATCTCTAATTTTTTATTTAGTTTATTAGGTCCCTTATCTTTTAAGATAATTCAGTTAGGTTTTTTCCGTCTAATTTTCACTAAATTCGTTAATAAAGTCATGACATGGCAAACAACATCATATATGTATCTTCTCTAATTGACTATGCAACACCATCACACACCATAGATGCTATTAAGGTGACCCTATTGAGCAAGTGGTTACTTGTGTAGTAGGTTATAAGTTTAATCTCTATACAATGCATTATTTTTAATTTTAATTATACGCATCAACTAATAAATATTTAACGCATGCAATCATTATATTAGCAACATTTGACACATGGAATAGTTAGGTGAGGAGGGTCAATGGCATATTAGATCTTCGTTAACAGAGTTACTCAAAAATAAACAAAGAAGACCTAATTAAAACATTTAAAAAAAATAGGAGACTTTAACTTTCTAAAAAAAATTCAAAAACTAACTTAATGATTTAGCCAATTTAATATTTACTATTTACTTTTTCTTCATAAATTGTTGTTAGATAACGTTACGTATACATACCAAACACAAAAATTCGTTTGTTTATATATATATAATCATAGTATTATAATAATTAATTGAATTTATAATTACACTTTTTTTCTTGTATTCGCTTAAATATATTTTACTAACCAACAATTATATCACCACAAGTTTATTCAACAATTCTAATTTCTTTTAATGTCTACCTTTCGCTTATATTACGAGGATGTTTGGTTTGCAGCTGAGGAAATAAAGTTATGAAAATGGAAAAATCTAAAGGTTAATATTGATCATTCACACCGTCTGAGACAATCAAAATTCCGTTAGACCGTAGGATTAATTTTTTCCTACTTCTTACCTCCGTTCTGTTCATATGAACGACTCCCTAGACATGCTCTACATCACTCATCATATTTCACGCATCACTTCTCAATAGAGATGACAAGGCAAAATGAGTGTAAGTATACCTACATCACTAAGCAAATATGTGGGTACTCATTGCAAGTATACCTATATACTACTCATGGTGTGAGTTTTTTTTTGTCATCCCTACTTCTCACTAGACCAAACCAGGCCACCATAAATTACACAACTGAATCAACCCACAAGACTCATTACTCGATAAAATTGTAACCACAGTTTGGTTTGTTATTTCCTTATGTAAAACCGAACTAAACTAACTCAAACCGTTTAGACAAATTGTGTTATTCCTTCATAAACCTACTATATACTAATTGAGCAACAATGTTCTTGATTAAGGATGGAAATAAGTCAGCTCATCCGTCGGGGACCCATCGCCCGACCCATTTAAAGCTTACATAGGTCAGGCTTGTCGGGCTAGAAGGCCCGACTTAAACTTATAAAAAGGCCTTTTAACTAAATAGGTCAGGTCATAGACTTTCTAAAAAACCTTTGAAGCTCAATAGACCGGCCTATTTAATTAGATTAATTATTAATTAGTTATATATATAATATACTTATAACATAATATAAATTAATATTACAAGTTTACAATTAAAAAAATTATGAGGGAAGAGAACACAATTTTTTTTAGGTTATTCTTGTCCTTTTAAAAGCCTCACTATAAACAGGCCATACAATCAAATAGGTCAGACCAGGCCTTAAAAAAAACCTATGACAGGCTAATAGGCCAAGCCCAAGCCTTAAAAATTTGATTTAGGCCAAGCTCAGGCCTTTCAAAGCCCGACCTGGCCTAGTCTATTTCCATCCTCATTCCCGATTTAAGTTACAAACTAATTTTGTGATGTTTAAAATGATATTATGATTAATTTATACTTTGATGTTTAATGCCTAAATTTGAAGATTTAACCCAAACAATTCATACTACAACAAATCTGTTTTGTTTGGTTTTTATATTTTATTTTAATCAAACCAATCCAAAATGTAAGTGTTTTTATTAAACAATTCAACTTATTTTTTTAGTTTCAAAACAATTTAAATCGCATTGCAAATTCTGTACTTACTACATCTATCGTTTCTCTACTTTATTCATTCTCTCTCTAATAATATACACCCATGTTGCATCAACTACTCATTTTCCTTTACAAATTATTTACTTTAATTAGGAAATGTTTAGCTTGACATTTTTCTTTTGCTTTATATGGGTTTATGATGAAAGAAAAATGAAGAAAATAAAAATAAAAGAAACTAAAAATGAAAAATATGATAAGTTATTCAATTGACAAATATTAATCTGTCTAGTATGAGGGTTCAAACTCAAGTCTCTATTATCTTACACTGGTCCAGTGGGAATCAGATACTGTTTGCATAGGTTTAATGAGAATCTTGAGGTCTCGTAGCACACAATTCAAATCCATACTAGTATCTCGCGTTTGAGGTGAAATGGGGTGTCACTTACAAAGATACTCTGATGCTCAAACCAGTACCATATGCAACACTAGAATTCAAGCGTTTTCCTAGATTTAACGTACCTCAAGTATAGTGAATGAGTGGTATTTATAGAAATCAAGAATTGATCCTTTGCAATGATACATGTGTTAGGACTTTTTTGTATATCATTGGGAAAACTCACACATGTGCATACATTCCTAATATATTTGCAAGTGTTATCCAAGATTCCCCTAGTATATCCCTCAACCTTTCATTGATACTAGCTCATTCATGATATTGATTATAATGGGTTTTGTGTGGCCTTGCTATTTTGGGAGTTATGGGGATATCAGATAAACTTGTTTGACCACCGTTGTGGGCCATTGGATACTAAAACCAATATCCACCTAAATCATTTGCCCCCAAGTTGTTGAAATGGCCTAGGGTTGCTTCAAATGACTGATGTACTCTAAGCTTAAAAAAAACTCAACCTTTCGATGTAATGGATTTTTATTATTCAAAATTTGATTCTAATATGCCTTGGTTGTCTCAATGGGTGATCCCTCTTTTGTGGTTTATTTTTGAAGGTACACTTGGTTGTTCCTGATTAGACGTGGCGCTTTATTTTTTATGTAGTCATCATTTGGTATGCAAAGGGTTGTAGATGCCCGCTATCATGATGGCATCCGTGATTTAGCACCCTTTTGCCCTTAAGACCTAACTATAAAACAAAAAGTAAGCTTTCAATATTTTCACTTTTCTCTCTTTCTGAAAGCGCTCTGATATAAAAAAATCCAGCATTCTTCACATACATCCTTGGCTTAAACGAGAATATCGGTTTGAATCATCTTCGTAGGTATCTCCATATCCCGTCCACTTTTGTGAATTTGTATAGTTAATATTTTTGTGAAATTAGGATATAGGGGACGACCACACGAGTGACGAGTTCGTTAACATTTTATCAGGGCCGCGATCTATGATCCCCGCACAAGATGCAGGTTTCACAATCTAATATGTGTTGGTATATGTGAGTGGATCTAGATAAGATTTTAGCTTCAATACCAGTCTCTCATCAAACTCCCGCTACATTGTCTAGTCAAGACTTTTGTCGATATACCAGTTGGATGCTTGGGCACTTTTTTTCTTAGTAATAAAGTGTACACAACTGAGGAGTTTGATCTTTTGGAAAGGTCGGAGAAGGTTATTGAGGGTTTTGGGAACACCTCAAAGTTGAATTGTATCCGGTGTAAGACCCTTCAAGCACATAGAATGTACTGAATATATGGGTTAACCACTTGAACCTTTTTCCTTTTCTTTACCTTTTGTTTTAAGAATAACGTTTGATATGCTAAGTTTTTATTCTTATTTTCTTGCAGCTGAGATGGAGAATGATATCCTTAAAGAGATACGTTAGGAGAATAAAGTTGAATATCCTGAGATTTTGGATAAAAAGAATCATGCTTAGCCTAAACCTCTCAAGGCAATGATTTTGAGTATACTAGCATAAGCTACCACTATACTCAACCAAACACCTAATAACCCTGCCACTTAAGGGTGTCAAAAAAAAGTGCCAACATAGGAAATATCTGGTGAATGAAAATAGTTCAAAGAAGGATTAGGGTTGGAGTAAAGGAGATGAAGAAGCTGGAGGTTCTGGTACTCTGATTTTATCAATAGTGCTCATCCAACTGACACTAGTGAGAACAATAAGGATATGACCCCGACCCAATGAGCTTTAGATGTTAAGTACTTTTTCTCTAGTATCTCTTACTCTTTGGAGTCAAAAATTAGTTGAAAAAAATGAGAGGTGAATACCATTTGTTTTATAAAAAGAAGCTGAATGGTGTTATTTTGGTTCATATTTATGTCGACGACATATTGTTTGGTTTTACTAATGAGTTGTTTTGCAAAAAAATTCTAGTTTTATGCAGAAAGAATTTAAGATGTCCATGATGGGGGAGATAACATATTTTATAGGACTTTAAATCAAGCAGGAAAAGGAAGGAATTTTTTCTGAGCCAAACAAAGTTTTGTAAGGAACTCCTAAAAACAAGAGTTAGGTGGGGATCTTGTCTTACGTACCTATGTTAGTGTTTTTCATAAAGTATGAGGGAAAACTAACACATGTGAAAACATTCCTAACATATTTAAGAGGTATTTGATTGGTGTGCCCCAACACGTTCCTCCACCTTTATCCCATACCAAATCACATTGGTACCAACTACAACAGAGGTTTATATAGAGACAATGTTGTATGAGTCATATTCAATATTGGGATGTAGTTATTTACATTTTGGTACAACATTGCGTTATACTGGATGTAACCTGTAACACCCTTTGTTACACCTTAATAAATTCTAGAAAAACTCGTAATTTTTTTTTGAAGATATGATTATTAAAAAGAAACTATCGAAATAAATTATATACATTATTTCTGAAATACCTCACAAATATTATTAAAACTTTATAAAGTATTTGTACATTCATCCGAAGAAAATAAACATTAAACATTATAAGAAAAAAAGGAAACTCCATGGCCCAGAAGCAGTTACTTATTAACATTATTTATTCATTGGACCACGGTATTCATACCAAGCTCCCTTTCTAGAACGTGCTATATTTACTGCCGATATTCTTCGATCCTTCCCTCTGAACAATCAATTTAAAACATGTGAAACAAAAACACGGAGAAAGGAGTGAGAAACAGAATATAGTATTCCCGAATAAGACATAAGCAACAAAGGGTTTTCACAAACCAATACATAATAATATCAATCACAATCACATACACAATCAATTATGAATGCATGAATGTTATGCAATATCTTCATCATAACTTACCTATATATGTGGGCCCTTAAATTTTAATTTGTACTGGGCCAACCAGGAGTTTACACTGTTCCATAAGTCCGGATAATAATAATATGAACAGCTCAACTGGCATGGAAACACTTAGAGACTAGTCAGATTGAGAAAGTTTTTATTGTGAAAGTACCCGACACTAGGGAGCTACCTCAGGTCCCCTGAAGCACCCTTTCACACCCTCTCATCCCAAGGCTCGTAATTAAGCCTCCTCTAATGTATCCTCAGTTTCTATAATCCGTCCCCAGACAATATTATTTCATTTCACTTTAATGATTCATGATGCATGAACTACTCGCGTATTGAGTTGGTTAAGGCTTTTAGAAACTCAATTATTAAATCCCTTAAAGGTTTACAATATCATTTCAATAAACTGTACATTTTCTCAATTCTCTGAATTTCTGTCCCACAGAAATAAATTTGGTAGAGTTTTCAAATCTCACTGAAATTGAGTTTCTAAGCCTTAAATATCTAAAAACTTTATCATATAAAAATTTACATAATCTTTCTCGAATTAAATCTTAACAAAATCAAATTTAGGAATCTCAATTATTTTCAAATAAAATAATTTTCTTTTAAAAAAATTTGTTTTATTAAAAGAGAATAATTATTAACCAAAAATACTTAAAATTACAAAATTTTTCTTTAACTCAAGATTTAATTAAATAAATTCTCATAAAATGTTTTCTTTCTAAAATAAATACTAATTTTTTTATTCTAAATATTGAAAATAAAGTTAATAAAAATCATTTCCAAGAATGAATAAAAGATAATAAAATTTAAAGAGTAAGGTAAGAAATTCTTACTGAATTTTAGCTTTCCGTCATGCTCGCTATATGCTCAAACTCCACATTACAATATCATCAATCAAAATCAAGCAATATCAATCATAACTAAATATCATCAATCAATCAATCATAATCAAATCATAATCAAATCAATTAAATATCATTAATACATATCATAATATAAAATTTAATGATTATTAATATAGTCAATTTGAGTCATTTTGGTCAATTCCTCGCATAGGTATATGTAAGTCCATATAATCCAGTCTTTGCATAGGTATAGTTCAGTCCATATGGGTCATAATGGTCCAAGTCCTTGCATAGGTATAGTCCAGTCCATATAGGTCATAATGGTCCAAGTCCTTGCATGGGTATGTTAGAGTTAGTTAGACCGGATATTTAATTTAAAATTTATTAAAATTGTTAAGTTAAAAAGTTAATATTTTAAAATAATAATATTATTAAATTTAAAAGGAGTAGGGGACTCCTCCCATTATTCTTGTGTCTTTTCATATTATACTCTTATCCCACTCCCCCTTACCTTGAATTGTTACCCAAAATGGATTTGCTTTGCGCCTCCGATTTCTAGAAATATTAATACAAATCTTATTTCAGTATAAGCATAAGACGAAGATTAAGATTACTACTTAAAACAGAAATGATAAATTTTGAATAGTGAATAGTGAATAGTGAATAGTAAAAGTAAATAGTAAAACGTGAATAGTAATAGTAAATAGTAAAACGTGAATAGTATCAGTAAATAGTAAATCGTGAATAATAACGGTAAATAGTAACAGTAAATAGTAATTTACTATTTGAATAGTAATTTATTATTGAAATAGTGTTTACTATGCAGAATAGTAACTTAAAATAATATTATTTTCAGTATAATAACAGATTTCTAAAAACGATATAAAAATAACCCAAAAAATATAAAAGAGAAGTATTCTTACCTTAGGATTTTGGCAAAACCTTCTCTCTAAAAACTTTTCTTCTCTCTCTCACTTCCACCACTATCTCATTAGCACTACTATATTAAGAAAACTTCATCTGAAATTGTGAATTCTAAAGAAGAAATCTTTCGGTATTTATAGGAAAAAAATTTACTATGTATTCCATTATTTTAATATAAAAGTACTATGCATTTTTAAATTTTTTATTCCAGGTTACTGTGCATCTTTTGAAAAGTTCATACATGCACAGTGATTTGCATAGTAATTGTCGGCAAAATTATTAAGTCAAATAGTAACCCTTCACTCGGTATATTTTAAATATTCAAAATGAGTCCTTTTTGAAATTTAGCGATATTATATCAGTCCTCACTAATTTTATAATAAGTAATATAAAGCTGAAATTTTTAAAAATCTAAAATTTTCTATTAATAAAAATTTATTGATACGTTTCCAATTTTTTAACGATTGGAAAAAATCAAGATTTTTCTCAAACCGATAATTTTTAGATAAGTCTACTTGAAACAGATTTTAGAAAATTTTCTTATAATTTAAATTCACTTTCTTATAAATATTTTTAATTTAAGTCACTTATATGAATTTAAAATTATTTAAAAAATATTATTTTATTAAAAAAATTCCAAAATTCCAAAAAATTCCAAAAAATCATAAATAATACGTAGGTTAAAAAGTTCTAAAGAACCATAATTTAATTCCTTCAAAATTTTAATATAAAAATAAAAATAGGGGTGTTACATAACCCACTTACCATCGATATTGACTTTAAAATAGTAGGGTTGAGATTATACCTAGATCAATTAATATGACATATAAATTAAAATATAATAAAATATCATAAATATTTAAAAATTGTTTTTTATTCTATATTAAAACATATCATAATTTTTATTATTAAATGGCATTTAATTTTTTGGTTACAAATTGTAAACCAATAATATAACTTAAGAAAAATGATGTACATATAATTAATTTAATGTGTACATGTGATATTAATTTTGTTCAACCTTTTAATTGTACAACAAATTTTTGATAATCTTAAGAGCCAAAAATATCTTAAGTTACTTTAGTCCATTAATTTAAACCAAGAAAAATATCCATACTTAATGTTTTTAATCTTTTTTCTAACACAAGTTAACAAAATTACAAAACTCATAAAAGAAAAGGTAATCTATATTGATTTGTAAGAAGGTGAGTGGTTAACTTGAAGCCATTAAATGGTGAGTACACAGTGATGGTTGATTTTATTTAATAAAAAATTGAAAGGCCACTGGCCCCCACATGTATTTTGTTGTGTTTTGAAACACCAAAATCCCTTCCTCCTCCTTTGTACTCTTGTGTTCCATCCATGATGACACAACAGATAAGAAAGAACCCAAATAAAATAAAACGCAGTTGTAGTAGTTAAGAGGGTTGTTTAGGATAAAAATCCATTTAGTAAATATGCACCAAAAGAGGTCATAAATTTGTTTTTTCTAAATAATTATTTGTTAAAGTATACAGTATAAAATGACTAATTAATTAATAACTTTTAAGAATTTATTTTTACTATAAAAACGAAAGAATGCATACCGTACATTGCAGGGGGACAAATTCCAATTTATAAAACAAACGGCAAATTCATTAGCTCCGAGGATCTATTCTAGTCTGCTGATGTTTCGAGTTTCAACCACCGTTCGTTGTCATTGTTTGCTTCTTACGCTTATGAATTAGTAAAGTGAAACCGATTTTACAACCAAAACTGAGCCACCATTTGGGAGATACATTAATGGTCCATAATTTTGAGATTATTGATATTTTTTATTTCGTTAATAATCTCATGTTTATTTAGATATTAAAGAAATGTTATCTAATTAAAAAATAATAATCTTTATTTTTATTTTAAATTAAGGAATTATTAATTTCTTCTTTTATTAAATCATTAATTTTAAGATTAGATAGAGATTTTTTTTAATTGATAAATAAATATTATAATAGTTACGTCAACGTAATTAAATTTATTAAACTGAAAATGTTTATTCTTTTCTAAAATAAATAAATAAAAATTACATTAGAAATTATAAAAAAATTAATTTTGAGTTTCAAACTGGACTTGCAGAGTCGAACTCTGGTTCATCTTTGAGATGAGCACCCTCCCTTCTCTACTTTTTTCCAAAAGAAAACAAAACCAGCCGTTTTCCGAATTACATTTTCTCAAATCAACCTTAAATTTTTCTATTTTCTCAACTTTAAAAACGAAACAGACCCAATTTACCAAAAATTGTTTACTCGTTTATATATATATATATATATATATATATATATATATATATATATATATATATATATATATATACAGAAATTGTTTGTTTACCAGAAGGAACAAGAAACCAGAAACCATACCGCAGCACAAGCACACAGACTCAAAAAAAAAAAGAAAAACAGTGGTTACAGGAAGAAATTGAAAACCCTGTCAAGGAAGGGTCACCAAATGGACAACAATAAGAATGGCAGAAAGCATAAATTGGAAATCTCAGTAATAAAAGAATATTATGGGTGGTAGAATAAATCGAGAAAGAAAAACACATGAATAACCATAATTGCACCTTGGAGATAAAAGAAGAGCATTCATAATTGAACAGGGGCAATAAAAAAGATGGGCATCGAATTTCCCTTACTAGGAAGAGGGAAATCAAAAGCTATACAAGTTTGCAGGATTCAACGGAGGTAGCCATAGAAAGGGAGAGGAGTACTTGCGCGATTGAGAGTGGCGAGTGGCTCTGCAGTTCTCTCTTGGACGATAACCACCGTCTCGGCCACCGTCATAACGAAGTCTATGGCCATTCTGACCATAGTTATGCACATTTCTATTCTGTGAATCACCATCTTCAGCTTATCACCATATCACACTTCGCTTATCTCTCTCTCAGATATTATGCCTTTTTATATAACACTACACGCTGTTTCCGCTGACCACAAGGCAATACTGTGAATAAATCCTAACTTTCAGGGCATTACTTTTAAACTAATCTATTCTATCGCACCTACATTTTTAAATATATATATTTTTAATGCTACTTTCATATAATCTTTAATAAATCAAATTTAATTTTCAGAAAAAAAGATTCTTTTAATGGCACACACTTTAAAAAATCATTCTAATTTTTTTTTGGAATCAAAAGTGGTTAGATGTATTACGAAACTCTTCATAAACAAAAATTGGAGACTCGCATTCTATTTAACTAACTAAGTTGATATTTCTTAACAAAAGTAATTGATCATTTGAATGGGAAATTAACAGATAAGTTGTTTAAGTTTAAAATAAATGATCGTTAAAAAAATAATTTTTATAAAAGTAAATATTAAAATAAGTTCATTTGTTTGGTTATAATTATATTTTTGTTTGAAATAAGTTATTTTTATTTTTTTAAACTTTTTTAAAAAGTTTAAACAAATGTGTAAAAGATTACGTTAAGTGAATTTTTAGTTTAAAAAATGATTTTTTCTTTAAATAAGTTCAAACAAACTCACCTTATAATAGAAAGAAATAAAATGAAAAAATTGAGACGAAAAACGTGTTAATAAAAGAGAAAATAGTATAAAAAATCTTTTGATTTATCTTGATGATGAAATATAAGTGAACAAAAATAAATATAATTTTTTACACAATATTATTTCAATATAAAATTTATTTTTTATATTTTTAATAATATATATTAAATTATATAATATCTTTCACATTCATTTGTTTCCACTCCCGTCCAAAATGATTGTAGGTAAAAATTTAATTTCCGTGCGTTCTTATAGAGAGATATTCTAACGTCCCTTTCAAATCCAATCTCTAAAAATCCATTATTCCCATGACCTCTAAACAATCGATGCAGGAATACAATTTTTGGTAAAAACAAAAAGGTTAAATACCCTTTATTTAAATTAGTGTCTAGCTTAATTGATTAGTGAATTATTGTAAATCTTTTTCGAGACGTGTTTAATTCTTATCTAAACTAAAACAAAAAATTAATGACATCAAAATGAGTTGTTCCAACTGATTAAACATTTAAATTTAAAATTTAAATCAAATTAAACTTTATCATGTTTAAGTTGTTTCCAGAAGGTTTATCTAACCTATCAATATCAATATGATGTTATGATAAGTAATAAAATCAAGATTAGTCTGGACCACATCATTCTCTATTCCATCTGTTTCATTTCCATTTGGTAGAAGGTGAATCTATGATATTAACCTGGTAACCTGATTAAGAAAGAAAATATAATATTTTAATGTGAAATGACAATTAGATCAGTATTTGAATTGTCAAAATGTATTAAATTCGATGGATTAGTTTGGCTAAGTTCATAAGAGCGAGGCTTTTATGATGTTTGACAATTACGCAGATTTTTTTGTTTAACTGTTACCCGTCATCTTTATCTTTGTTTGTGTATTTTTAAAGAAGTGAAAAGGAAGAGCATGGAGAAGAAGGACACCCATTGTCGTTCCTCAAATTCAAAAATGGCTATTGAATGTATTTAAGGGACACATTTCATCCTCAACACAAGCCCCTTGGATTCTCTCTATTCCATCTTTTACTCAATAAAAAACACAACTTTGGTTTACTCGTCTATGTTCTTTTAAGAGCCTCAATTCTCATAAAACTACATAATTAACATGATAACATCAACTCTTTCAAAGAAATACAGTCCTACCAACAACCAAAAATATTGTTAAAACTAATTATTTATTTTAATGTTATTAAATATTTGATATAAAATCTTAAAATATTCCTAATATCATTTATTACATAAAACATTAATTGTTTTGGAGATATATATAAAGAAAACATATTTGGTGGACAAACATTTAATGACATTAAAAATATATATAATTTACTTATATTATATGACAAGAAATTTTATTAAAATTTAGTTATATTTAAAATTGGAGGTAGTATAATACAAATCAAAAAATAAAATCACAAACATTGAATAGTCTTTCCAAAAAATAATTAAAGTTGTAAACCATACCAATAAATTAAAGTTCAAAGACTTTAAAGTTAAATCATATAGTAATACATTTGGTTTTAGATATAAACAAATTTTAATGAAATTTTTTTGTTCCTTAATATAAATAAAATTATACTTTTTCAATGTCATTAAGTGTTTGTTTACCAAATATGACATTCTTATATATATTTCCAAGCTACTAATTTTTTAGGTAATAAATAATAGTAAGGGTATTTAAGGAAACTATATCAAATATGTGATAACACTAATGCAAATAACTACTTCTAGTTATTATTCTCAATATGTGTAAAATTAGGTATATTCGCTTATATTTAGAACCAGAGGTAGTATTTTTTAAAAAAAGAAAGTTTTTAACCTAATAGTTTAAGTCAAGTAAAGTTAAGCCTTAAATAAGTCATAATAGCCTCTGACTAATGGTTTGACTCATCCTCGTTCTTAGTTTTGATTCTGGATCTTATAATTCTTTTTTCTTTTATTCATTATATTGAATATTTTATTTTTAATCTTTGTCATTGAGTTGAATATGTTAAGTGTTAACATTCTTAACAAAATTACACATCAATTTTTCCACACAGTTCTAACTAACTACTGACATACAATTTTCATGATTAAAATATAATGTCTAACTATTAAGCTGAGATTTCTAATTGCTATAAAATAAAATATTTTATATAAATTGGATGAAATTTGTAACATCCTAATTTTGATTATCGATTAATTTTTATTAATCGAATAATTAATTGGGAATGTTAAATTAATTACAGAATGGTACATTAATTTTAGGAACTTATCTAGTTAAGTTTTGGGTAGCCCAGAGTTACCAGATTAGATTAAGGAATTAACTGAAAAGCATAAAATTACCATGTTGCCCTTAATTCATTAATTCCATCATTTTCATCATTTCTCTTGTGCAAACCCAAGAAAAGAGAGAGTGGCCCCATTTCCTTCCTTCCACCCGCGACAACACCACCTTACCACCTTCATCATCTTCCTCAACTTCATTTAAGCAAAAGCAAGCTTCACTCCACTTTTCCTCTTCTCCTTCACGCGGGGTATAAGGAAGTAAGAACGTGGGGTTTCCATTTGCAATTGTAAAGTGAAAATTCATGAGCCCATTTTCAGTTTGACTTGCTTATTGAATCCCACTCTCCAATTTCTTCAAATTCATGGATTTTTAGGTTGTTTTGGAACCAATTCCAAGTGTGGGCAACATTAGAAGGGCTAGGGTTCTTTGATCTTCATTGCTAAGGTAAGGTTCCATTGACCCATTTGCAAAATTGATCAATTCCTAGGTCCCGACTTCATTTATTCTTTGTTTTCATGATTAAAGATCATTTCAGAGCCATCCTTGATCATGGGTAGTTTTGAGACTTGGTGAATTGGCGTTTCGGAACTCGTCAGTGACGTTTGATAAGTCGTAATCTTCTAAACCTTCATCGTTTTGTTAAATTGATGATATCTACAATGTTCCATGTTTCTAGTAAGTTAGAAATTAATTCAATACCATTGATTTAGTGAGTGGTTAATTAATCAGAGAGTTTCGATAATTCAATACCATTGATTTAGTGTGTGGTTAATTGATTAGAGAGTTTTGATAATTGTTTCTATGTAGGTTTAAATTCAAAAAGTGATCGGAAAGCAAACTGGAGTTAAAATCTAGGATTCTAGGTATGGGGCATTATATTTTAAATACATGAGTTGTGAATGGATAAGGGATGGCTTGATATTTAAATACATTAGTGTTTTGGAACTCGTCGATGACCGTTCAGTAAGTTAAAACCCTTGAACCTTGGTCCTTTTCTTAAATTGATAGTAATTATAAGGTTTTGGGTTCTCGAGTAGCTAGAAATTAATTAAATACCATGGGTTTAGTGAATGGGTTGTTGATCGGAGAGTTATCGATTTATGTTTATTGTAGGTTGGATTCTAGAACGAGGCCGAAACGTGATTTTAAAATTAGAATCATCGATTCCAAGTAGGGGAGCATTATATTTTAAATGTATGAGTTACGAACGGATAGAAGATATATTTATATTTATATAAAATGATTTTAATTGACATTCATGGTGGAAATTAATAATAATGATGTTATATGACAAGATTAGTGGTATATCCTCTTATTGTTAATTACTATTGAGAAAAGAATTAGTAAAATTATGAATTTAACATTGTTGGTGATCTGTCCCCGACCGGGGTCTAAGATCCGGTGTCGGTACAGCCTCAAGAGTTGAAGATTGAATGAGATTGAAGACCGGCTGTGTGTATCCGGTCTCTATGATCCGGCCTCTCAGTGTGTGGAGGTCGGTCTTGTTGTCCTGGAGATCCTTCACACCGACCTCTCGTGTTGGTGTGGGCGACAGGTGGTGTCACCTGCGAAGATTCTCCGACGCTCAAGTTAGAAGAGTATATATGATGAACTCTATGATACTTAAGCAGTATAATAGCGAGAATGAGAGTAAGGACAACATCACCTTGCATATGTATTGCAACATGTTATTTATAGTTGAGCGTGGAAGATGAATCGTTGGGTGTTAATGGGCCCACTGTGACGCCCCAAAAATTTTGGAACAAATTTTTCGCGTTTAAAGAATCATTTTGAAACTCTTAATTTAAATCTTGAAGTCACGTAAAAGTTGATAAATACAGAATATTATCATGCATACTAGACGTGAATGATTGAAACATTTATATAGCGGAAACGTTATAAAAGATTACAGTACATAGTACATAATATTATTACAATCTATTAAATTAAAAACAAAATCAAAGTCCAAACAATAATTCATATAAGCTTCATTCATGGCGTCACTCGTCATTTTGTGTAGCGTGCACTGTAAAAATTAATGTAAGAGTGAGACAGAATATAGAATAAGCATAAAATAAATAAAATTGCACAAACACAATCAACAAGACATAATGATATGATGAATATGCCAAACAAGTTCATTTATAATTATTAAGTCTTTAATTAGTCAAATGATGTCATGCTGGATCCATTTGGTTTGGTGGGAATACTGCAGTAAAAAGTCTCATAGAGACATCCGTAGGAATTTGCATAGCCATGAATCCCTACACCCTCATGGCTCTCGCGAAATTAAGTATATAAGTAGGAATTTTGCATAATCATGGATCCCTACACTCCCATGGTTCTCGCGAAAATAAGTATACCAGTAGGAATTTGCACAACCATGGATCCCTACACCCCCATGGTTCTCGTGAAAATAAGTATACCAGTAGGAATTTGCACAACCATGGATCCCTACACCCCCATGGTTCCTGTGTAAAATAGAGTTTTAACTCATCGTAGAGTAACCCCCCACCAGGGTAGGCAATCATGGAACCCCTAAATTCCATGGTGCGTCCAAATGCTTATGATGCATGAATGCCTTTAATTCTCTTTATCATTTAATATACCATGATATCAATATTTCCAAAAACCACTTGGAAAACCACAAGTCCTCAAAGGACACATCACATATAATAATTTTCAGAATCATGGATTTACTGTTTCAACAACATATCTCAATAAACCACAAGGCATTCATGTATACAATAATTTAGTCATTCATAATCATTCATGACAAAGATATACATACTGTATGTCATGTATAGGACACTCAATAACATCCATAATAATCCATATTTTCTCAATAATTCAATAATAAATCATTACTCATATGAAAAATATCATTTTCATCCATAAAAGCCATTATGAGTAAATTTCAGAATTTTTTAACAGCAATATATGTTAGTAGAACAGCCATAACATGAGCAAATCAGATCCTTTTTAAGTGATTCCACTTTCTGTAGTTCCATAATAGAATTATCTATAACTTTTATGAAGACCATAATTTCAAATTCCAAACAGAAACACTACTTATCCACAGAATACAAAACTACCTCAAAGAGAGTTTTCAAAACGTACATATGTTAGTATTTTCAACGTTTATGGAGCTACAAAAATAATTTTGGCATGGGACCAGTTCTAAATTACTCATAACACAAATATCTAGAACTTTCATGAAGATACTGATCACTAATTTTCACCACAAAATTCCCAGTTTTAAAAATAAAATTCGTATTTCATGTTAACAGATTTTCAGCTTGAGCATACTTCAGTATTTTAGGCATAACTAGGGATACAAACATCCTTTTAACTTGAAACCACTTTCTATAGATCCACAACATAAATATCTACAACTTTTGTGAAGACATCAAAGGCTGATTATACATGTATAACTCCCAGAATACTAATATATACACAAAACATAGGATAAATATTCCAAACAGACATGCTGTAGTATTTTGGCTATAACTCATGCTATACACATCCAAATCAGTCGGTTCAGGTCTAAAAATTCTCATAACGAAAAGATATACAACTTTGATGAAGAAATCAGAATCAAATTCATACATTTTTAGCTTTAAAACTGAGCAACAAGATACGAAGATAATATTGGAATCCTAGAACAGCATACAATTCTACCCATTTCATAATTATTCACAACCCTATCCCCTCTTACTTGGATTGAAAATCTTTGGCTGATTGGAAAATGTTCTCCTTACAGTCCTAGCTTCAGTTTGATTGTATCTTGATGGAGAAGAGGAATTGAGAGGTAGAAGATTCACTAACTTCTTTGTTTTTAAGAGTTTCATAAGAGGTGGTGTTTGTTTAATAATGCAAAGGCAAGTGGGGGAGACAAGTTTTCCCGTGGTTGCATTTTAGTGGGCTGTTAGGTGTGTTTGATTGTGGAAATAATGGAAGTTCAAATAAGAAATGAGCTGTAATATTGTCCATTTCTGGCCGCCTACATGCTAGGGTGTGTATGATTGGAATAGATATATTAAAATATGCATAAGAGGACAAAATTGGTGTCAAAACTTCAATTCTGTCACTGTATGTCGACTGAAATTCTACTCGGCCAGCATCTAAACCGACTGGAAACTGCCAGTAGTGTGAAGAAAAGGAAAACCGAGTCCCTCTCGCTTAAGCGAAATCCTCACTCGCTTGAGCGAGTGTCATACACTGCACTGTCAGGGGGAGTTTCGCTCAAGCGAATACCGACTCGCTTGAGCGAGACACACAAGCCTTCACTTGGTAGTGTAAGCATCAAGGTGCTTAATGGGATCAGTTTCTCCATTATACTTTCCGATGGAAAGTGGTTGGGTTGTTTGCAGGTGCTTGGGGATGAGTATACTCATGAGCCTCCTTGAGAAAGGGATATTGAGTCGGTATGCCCCAGAAGCCATTACTACCTGCTCCTTCCTTCTTACGCTGATTCTGTCCCCAGAATCTTGAGTTTGCTCCCTCCTCTCATACGTAGGGATCTTAGAATACCGGAGAGTTATGGATTTCTCTCTCGTAGATGCATGGTGAGTATCCTCTTCCTGAGACACCATTCTGTCCCCAGTTCCTCTTATCTCTCTTTGCAACTCCATCAACTCCTCCCTGAGTTGCCTGATAACCTCATCTCGTGGATCAGGGGTGGCTACTGGTACCATCCTCCTTGAGTGGGTTGCTGGTGATTCAAAGACGAATATCCCCTCAGCTTGTTGATGAGTCACATCTTCCACGTGACCATCCACAAAGTCGCGTCCATCTCCTTCCATATGAGACTACTAACTTCTACAAAAAGTGGGAATACCTCTACCGGGTCCCACCGGGCGTGCCAATGATCTGTCCCTGACCGGGGTCTAGGATCCGGTGTCGGTACAGCCTCAAGAGTTGAAGATTGAATGAGATTGAAGACCGACTGTGTGTATCTAGTCTCTATGATCCGGCCTCTCAGTGTGTGGAGGTCGGTCTTGTTGTCCTGGAGATCCTTCACACCGACCTCTCGCGTTGGTGTGGGCGACAGGTGGTGTCACCTGCGAAGATTCTCCGACGCTCAAGTTAGAAGAGTATATATGATGAACTCTATGATACTTAAGTAGTATAATAGCAAGAATGAGAGTAAGGACAACATCACCTTGCACATGTATTGCAACATGTTTCTTATAGTTGAGCGTGGAAGATGAATCGTTGGGTGTTAATGGGCCCACTGGTTCTGATAACGTGTATAAAGAGTCAATCCGAGTGGGCCAGCATTCAAAGTATGTTAGGAGGGTAGGTGAATTATCAGTGTACTTTTCTGTCACATGGATGGAGGATAATCACCTTTTCTATAAATTTCACTGGTGATTGTACCCACTCCTGTCGGTGAATGAAAGGGACATATGCTGCTGTGCAGAATGCCTTCTTCATCATGATACTGAAGCAGTCGGTTAGAGAACGGATCGGCCACCCGGTGTAGGAGAGCGGATAAGCCAATCGGTGTCTCGGATGTCACCTCAGACCACTTGCCTTATGTAGTTACAGACCGGACCATTACTTTGTGAGATCGGTTGTCCTCTTGGACAGTTAGATGACTTCTTTACTTTGGAGCCGGTGTTCGGATTGGCTCAATATACTGCCGACTGGATCATTATCCTGGGATACCGGTTGACTTCTAGGAAGGCTGAGACGGCCTTTTGTCCTTAGAACCGGTATCCAGACCGGATAACCTTGGGGCCGGTATCCAAACCGGATCAGTTGGCAATTATTGGAATAATTAGTATTATTGATGAGATTGTGAATTGGTTGTGATGAGTGGATAATGATGAATATTATTCTTGATGGTAGTATTAAAAGTTAAGATAAGGTTGCCGTTGATGATTATGATAAGCACAAACCCTGTGGTGGTGTCTTTGGATTCCACAACTGCCTTCGAGTTGGACTCAAGGCTGGCCCGCAACATTTGAGTTGATATGTCGTTGTCACTTGGAGTGACTGGTGTTACAAAAAAGGCGAGCGATTTGATACCGGTAAAAATATTTATATGATATATGTTGAGAAAATTTTAATACTGCAATATTAATCCTATCAATATAGTTAGATCCGCATACATATGCATTAACATATAGTGATTGAGATAAAGATGTTGCGGGGTGGCCATTGATGATGATTGTGATTGTGGTTGATAAATTTATGATGATGTATGAATATGTTAAATGACGATTGATGCATTGTGATGAATTACGACGAATTATGATGAATAATGGTTATGTATGATTATATGATGTGAATTGTGAGCTGGATGATTATATATATATATATATATATATATATATATATATATATATATATAGAGAGAGAGAGGATGTATCATATGAGAAAGACTCTCTTATGTGAGAGTGAGAGGGGCAAATCTAAACCGTATAACCATATAATGGATGGTTGAGATTAATCATGTGAGTTTTTTAAGAAGTCATGTGACCTTTTAAGTGATCATGTGACTTTTAAAAACTTTTAATCTCAACCATCCATGTATGGTTATACGGCCCAGATTTACCCCTCTCACTCTCATATAAGAGGACCTTTCTCATAAGATATATCCCCTATATATATATATATATATATATATATATATATATATATTGTGAGGTACATCCAGTTCTGTATTTGTCACTTTACATACATATCCTCACCCCTTAAAATATTTTTATTTCAGTGAATTTAGAATGAGGAGAATAATGGTGAATTTACCATTGTGGATTTCATGATAATCCTTGGGAAGGATTAATATATATAATTTTATAGTTTTTTATGTTATAAGCCTTGATTGACTTTTTAATAGTTGATATATATATATATATATATATATATATATATATATTTACATAGTGTATTAGATATTTGATAATCCCACTGGAGGTTTAGAATTTGTTTTGATACTAATATATATAAGCTATGATAATGAATTGGTTGATATGCCTAGGAATTTGATCGTGTGATGATGATGATATTAAAATTATGTGATGGACAAGTTTTGGTGAATGCTATATTGCCTATGAGATGAATGAGTATTATAGAAATGATATATAGTATTGAAATCAGATGAAATGGTATGTTGAGTATTGGGAATTATGTAATACATTAGGAATTGGATAAGTTAGATTTTGATTTGTGAGATTTTAAAACCTTTGAATGAGTTTGATAGCCTCTATAGTGTTTGATTTATATTAGAATTGGTTTAGTCCAAAATGAATAAGAGGTGATAGGTTAAGTTGATGGAATGACCTAAGATGGTCAAAATGTTTTTTTTTTGTGCATATTTCCTTTGTTTTTTGGAATTTTTAGGTGCAGGCAGGACCAATAGGTCATAATTAATATGGATAAGCTGGTATTAAAATTTTGTGGTATCTGGAGGTTAAACAGGCAACTTAGGGCGTGTGGAAGTTGGTCCAGGGACTAAGTTGTTGCATAATTCTACAGTCTATATGTCTGATAATCGATTACACAATCAATGTAATTGATTACACAGTTGCCCATTAACATTCATGTTTTTTAAAAACTCCTAATAATTGATTACACTGGTGGTGTAATCGATTACACGGTCGCCCCTGGTTTTCATATTTTCAAAACAAAAACTTTCCCCCAGTTTCCGTATAGCCTTTTTAGATTAGTTTAATCAGTGTTTTAAAGTATCTAAACGACCATATTGGGTTCACAAAATAAAAAAAAAATCCCTATAATTTTATTAAATAAGTATTACAAAGAAATCTTACATTAAATACAATAGAAAGACGTAAATAATATATAAATATTATCAACATCATCCCTAAAGTTTTATGATCAAACATCTCTTCCTTAATAAACAAACTAAATTTCAAACATAGAAATTTACTTTTGGAATAATCAAAATAAACAATAATTAAATATTTGCATCAATCAACATAAATCGGAAACAATTTTAATTGAAAAGGACTACAGTGGTGGCTCCCATTCCTTGCATGGGCGTCAATGGACAACCAAAGCCTTCAACCCAAAAACACAAAACAAAAACACAGTGGTTGCTGTTTTTGGTAACAAGCTTTCTTTTTTAATCGAAAGCAACATATTCTGTCATCATGCGATATAAATAGGACAATGGAGCTTACCAAAAAGTAAAGGGGTCCAACACCAATAATTTGTCTATCAGATTTTTCCCATTGCTAAATTATACATTTTTTATATGGAAAAAATCTTAAAAATTATTAAGGAGAAAATAGATCTGATCCATTGTTAAAGATTTATTAACCAATTTGTATCATATTCAGATTCCACCAAACTCTTCTATAAACGACTAGGGAGTTTAAGGACTATTTCTGTACCCACCTCCCCCTATTTTTAAAAATATCTTAGATATCTTTAATTTTTTATGAGTTTAGTAGATGATAGTTATTAGTTTTTGTTGGATTAAATTTAAAGTCCATTTTTTACCTATTGTATAATTTAGGTTTGGAAGTTCTTTATAATTCAGGTGACATTCTTACTTCCAAAAATAATTCTCTAGAATTTTGATATTTATACATTCAGAGTGAATAATATTTTAAAAAAAAAGATAAACTTTAACTGAATTTTTTAAAATTAAGTCTAACAAGTTGCTTTTGTTAAGAGTGAGATAACAGGCTTAAGTAAACTCATACCAAGTTTGAGGATTCTCTCTTAACCATAATTAATTTCTCAATAATGAGAGTTGCATCATTTTTCATTTTCTAACATTATAATTATTTTCATCATGTAATAGTTATAATTATATTAATTAATATATTTATGTGTAAATATTTAAATTTTAAAAATGTAGATTTTTAATTTAAAAATATTGTAGTTTATATTTTTTGTGAGATAAAAATAAACCATCACAAAGTTGAAAGGTTATTTAATTCATGATAAAAAAATTGCTATTATAATTTAAATCAAATTTGAGAATAAAAATTATAATTAATTCATAATAAAGTCATAGATTTAAACCTTGAGGTTTTTTTAATTCATTTTATTATGTCCTAAAAGGTTAACACAGTTAATATTTATAATTGTCCGAACTCATGTCTCAACGTTCATTCCTCCTTCTTCTTGCCGCTATTGCAAAAGATAAAAAAAAAATAAAATTGTAGATCTTACAGCTTTTCTTATAAACTAAAAAAACAAAAATAGATAAATAGTAATATAAATTATGTACTTCTGAATTTTATTTAAAATAAATCTTTTTATGCATTGTGCTAGTTACAAACTTGTAATATATTTATAATTATATTAATTGTGTAACATCGATTTTCTATATACTTATTTGATTTCATGTGAGAAAAAATCATTACAGAAACGGTCAATTGATTAAGAAAAGAATTTATGTTTATTATAATCCTAGTTCTCACCGATTTGAGAACATTGATTGTACGTGGTTTATAAGTAATTTTATAATTGCTCATTAAATTTTAAGATATTCCTAGGTCTTGGTGAATTTTGAATCTAACTCAACTAAATTTTTATTAAAAAAATCATTACGACAATACATTTTTTTATTACCAATATTTAATATAACTATATTTTTAAGGATCAAAACTTAACACACAAGGTTAAAATTTTAACAAATTTACTAATTACAGTGTGCATATTTAGTAAAACTAGTTGAAAGTTGAAAGTTATTGAAGTGTTCGATAAAAATAGTTGTTTCAATGATTGGAAAATATAGAATGACATACTTAATTATTTAGACAAAACTTATTCTTTTATATACACAACTTGTAACTTTTTTAGATATTTTAATTAATATCAAGATTAATAAAATATTGTTTAGGTTTTTTTTCTTTATAACAAAAAAATTTCATGAAATATATAAATAAAAAACTGCATAGTTCAAATATCACAATTTATATAAGTATTTTCATAGAATTTAGTTTCACATGTCTATAAAGTTTTGAGAAAATAAGTATTTATAGTAGAAAAGACGTTTTGTGTTAGGTTTTTAAAGTAAAATAAAGGGTGGTAGTAGGAATTATTAAAAATATGTTGGGATAATAATATAAAAAAGGATTTCAGCTAGTTGCTCAAATTAAAAAACCTTACTTGAAGTAGCGTTTCAAAAAATGCTATCAACTCATTGAAAAATGACATTTCAACTACCTACTCTAACACTTCTAATTTACACTTTGTGACATTTCAACTACTGATTCCAATTTTCAACTAGCTAAGCCTTACTAAAAGCATGTATACCAACACATATTTTTCTCTTACTTGAGTGGTTTTATGTCCATTGAGGTTCTTATTCCTTGACCTATTAAGTGGCTTTATTATTAAGCAGAATTTGAAAAATAATTTTATCAAATAAATAAATTAGGGCCTATGTTAAATTTGCGAAATGATTCAAACTAAATTATTATACCACCTAACTTCACTTAATCCATTTTTTTTAAGGTTGTTCACATTATGACTTAGTTTATTTTTCATACTTCAAACTAAATATTATAATAGTAATTTTGCCCCTCAATATTATTTGTTACAAAAAGAGAGATAAGAGTATGAGAGAGTGGAAAGAATACAAGCAAATATAATGAAAATGAGAAGCAAATTTTATTCATATATTCGACATTACAAATATCTATATTTATAGATATAAAACGAATTGGAAATTGGACCTTTGTTAGAACCCTTCTAGGAAGTTCTAGATTACTTTAGACATCTGTATATAATATTCATAACACTTTTCATTAGATTCTATGATTTTAGAATGTGTCTTGTTAAAAATTTATACGGAAAAACCTCATAGAAAAAAAGCACAACATTCTTCAACACGCTTACTAGTTCAATATAGTCAAATCATATTGAACCTGTTTCCTACCAATGTGGGCAACAAGGGCATTTGAGGCCTGATTGCCTACAGAGGCTTGGGATGACATTAAGGGCAAAAGGTATCCAACAAGATAACATAAATTGACGAACAACATGACTGATGTGCTTATTGAAAGACAACGACCAAAAGTCTTCCAAAAAGTCAGACCCTTTAAGCAAAGGATGCAACTTAACTGAAAATCAGATTGGTCACTTGTTATATGTCAAATCACAAGTCGAACCTTCATAAAGGCTATGAATATCATCATTTATGAGAAATTAAGTAAGTCATTTATTACTCTTAATGTTCTGGTATCTTTAGAATCCGTACTGACTTAAGCATCAGAGAGTCTTTGCAGGTATCACCACTACTTGTTTCTGAATTGACGTTTGGAAGACTCGAACTTTATAGCAGCAGACACTGCGTTCCCATTGAGCCAGTGTAATATAATATCAGATTCCCACTAAATCGACGTAAAAGATAAAGAATGTGAGATTTCATGCCGATTGTAGGAATATCGAGATTACCCCCTACATATCGGGCAATTCACCATTTAAGAAGTTGGAATTGAAAGGTTTTCGAACAACCAAATATGGTTACAAAGAAACATTTCATGTTTCCCAACTGCTTGGTCATGCTAAAAAATAAAAAGTAAAATGGTGAGACGGAGAATGACATTTAAGGAGATATTTATGCATTAAAGAAAAAAAATTGAAAGACACAATGTTATAGACTTATAGTTATAGGTGTAGCGGTTAAAAAATTAAGAAACAGTTGTTGACTTAAAAAATGAGTTTTAAGTAAGAGAAAATAAATAAATAAAAATGCTCTAATATTTTGACATGCATCTAGGAGCAAGTGATTATTAATTTGAGAAATGAGGTTTAAGTGAAAAAATAAATAAATAATAAAAAATAAAAAATAAAAGGTATTCTAATATTTTGACATGTGTTAAGGAGTGGAAGAGTTTTAGAGAAATATATATAATATAATGTATAATAAATAAATAGATAAATGGTTTTATTTTTTTGGTGAAAGATAAAGGGTTTAAAGCTTAGTATGAATAAATTACAAAAGCCCAATAACACTAACGGACCCAGCCCAGTTGAACAGATTAAAGAGGCCGTAAGAACTAGCCGTTGAAAATTTGAAACATTGCCTTAATTATGGACCCACATTCAGTGACCAAAATGCCCTGGCATTTCAAATCCCCAAACCGCGATTACGTTAGTAACCTTTACAAACAATTTGAATTCTAGATTAAATCTCAGCCGTTCGCTTCAAAGACCCATTTCATTACATCGATTTCAATTGCTGTTTTCAAATCAAACCCTCACACTGCGAGCGAAAGTGTGTGTCTATGCGTGTGAATAATGACTAACTTGGATCTTCGTTGAACTTGAACGCTCCAGTTCAATCTCAAACTCGCTGAACTCACATCGAATCAACTTCATCACTCCTCAAATTCGCCGCTTCGGAATTTTGTTCTGCTACTCCTCCTTCAGGTTTCGCATAACTCACTTTTCCCTTTCTTTTACTTGTAAACCCATAAAAAAAAGTGGCGTGATTCGTGAATTTTTGATGTTTCTAGAATGCTGAGGGATTTCAAACTCCCACGGCGAAATGCCGGAAAACACGATGAAGCAGAGAATGTGGATCCCTGGGATTCATCCACGACGGTTCAGAGGTTCGCGGAAGGTTCTAGACCTCCACTGAACACAATTCAAGAACCGGAAGAAAGCAAGATCGAGAAGACTCCTTCGAAGACTGGAAACAGAGGCAGAGGAGGAGGAGGACACGAGCTTCGCACACCGGATAAGCATGGTGGAGGAGGGAGCATGATGTGGAAAAACCGGTTCGGCTGGGCAAATAAGAACGATGGCGTTTCGTCGTTGTGTGATGAGAGGAGAGGATCTGGTGTTGGAAATGTGACACCTCGTGTGAGTCGCACTGTGGGAAGAGCTTCAAGTGCTGCTGCGGCTTGTTCCGAGAGCAATTCCACGCAGAGCACTCCGAATAAGAGTGTGAGTAAGCTGCCTCCGAGCTCGAGTGTTCGGAGCAAGGCTGATGGAAGTATCAGTGTTCGTTTAGGGAACTATGCTGCTTTGTATAAAGGCGTGCCTTGTTCAGCTTCTACTCCCACGGTTGTTAACACGGTCGAAGTGCCTCACTTTGATCTCAAAGAGGATTCATCGTTTTGGATCAACCACAATGTACAGGTGAGTGAGGGAGATCAACGGAGGTTACTGAATTTGGATGTGAGGGTTTGGCGAATTCTGATGCTTATTCTGATGTGAGTTTTCGTCATTTGTGTAGGTTATTATTCGTGTTCGCCCGCTCAATAGCATGGAGCGGAGTATCAATGGCTACAACAGATGCATCAAACAGGAAAGCCCTCAGTGCATTACCTGGATTGGGCAGCCGGAAAACCGGTTCACTTTTGATCATGTTGCCTGTGAGACTATAGACCAGGTGTGATAACTTTGAAGAGAACTGCTTGAGGTGAACATTTCATTGGATGTGGTTGTTAATTAATTAATTTATTTCTCTGATTTATGATTTTGTAGGAAATGATTTTCAGACTGGCTGGTCTTCCAATGGTAGAGAACTGCCTTTCTGGATATAATAGCTGTATGTTTGCATATGGACAGGTATTACTATCCTGAACCGAGCTACTCTTCAAGATTATCTCATTATCTTTTCTCTTAAAGGGTACTCATTCTTACAGGCAAAGTAAGATTAAGGGATTTTGTAACATGTAGTAACAAAACCTTCTCTTATTCCTATTAGTTTTTGTGCATCATAAATTAGGGGCTTCAGTTTTTCTCTGGCCAGATCAAAGTTTTCATGCATCGTAAATTTAATGGACAGTGAGAGACATTGCTTTGAAGTTTTATAACATGAATATAAATTGACAGTTGCGTTGGGGTTTTATAACACGAATAGAAATTGACAGTGAGAGAGGTTGCTTTGATTAAGATGAGAAACAAAGTTCTTCAGTTTTTTAACTCTTAAGATGATGAATGAATTTGTTAATTTTGCAGACAGGAAGTGGGAAAACATATACAATGCTTGGTGAAATTGAAGATTTAGATGTGAAGCCTAGTCCTCACCGTGGAATGACACCACGCATATTTGAGTTTTTGTTTGCCAGGATCCAAGCTGTAAATTCATCATTCGTGGCTAATTCAGTTTTATTTTGTTTACTTAAGAAGCTTGTTTTTATGATCAGTACTCATTGTATTTTTTATATATAAGAAGCTGGTTTTCCCGATCTGTACTAATTATTCAAATCATATTTCTCTTTTTTTCCCTCTCCCATCAAATTTCCAGGAAGAGGAAAGTAGGAGGGATGAAAACTTAAAATACAACTGCAAGTGTTCCTTTCTGGAGATTTACAACGAGCAAATTACAGACCTACTTGATCCCTCGTCTACAAATTTGCTAGTAAGTTTAGTTCTTCACTGAACATATGACACCTGACAGGCAAAGCATTTATAATTACTCCTCAGTGCTCCTTTTTCTTAATAGCTGCGAGAGGATGTCAAGAAGGGGGTTTACGTAGAAAATCTCTCAGAGTTTGAGGTTCATTGTGTAAGTGACATTGTACGGCTTCTAATTCAGGTACTAGTTTCTGTGACCATCTTGTTCAATTTGAGGAATCTTCATGCAAATCTCTGTCTGTGGTTTAAATGCATCCATTTCTCTCTCTCTCTCTCTCTCATGCACCTTCTTCCATTAAATTGTAGTTTCTGACATGTAGGGTTCAGCAAATAGAAAAGTTGCAGCAACAAACATGAATAGAGAGAGCAGTAGGTCTCATAGTGTTTTTACATGTGTAATTGAGAGCACATGGGAAAAGGATTCTACGGCTAATTATCGGTTTGCAAGGTTAAACCTGGTTGATCTAGCTGGCTCAGAAAGGTATGTCCGTAGCTTTGATATTTAATTGAATCAAATGTAACTTCAGATATGTATGTTCATGTAATAACAAAATTATCTCTTACAACAGACAGAAGACTTCTGGCGCTGAGGGGGAACGCTTAAAAGAAGCTGCTAACATAAATAAATCATTATCTACCTTGGGGTACTTTTACCTTTATACATAAAAATTTCAAATTGTCTTATTTTTGCTTTCTCATTGTGTAACTAGTATTCTCTCTAATCATGCATACAGTCATGTTATAATGATACTAGTGGATGTGGCAAATGGGAAGCAGAGACATGTCCCTTACAGAGATTCCAGGCTAACATTTCTTCTTCAGGTTGATTTATGTACTGGTTTCATTGTAATCTTTATTCTCAGGATTCTTCTTATTCATCATCACTATTTTTGGCATAAAATGCAGGACTCTCTAGGTGGAAACTCAAAAACAATGATCATTGCCAATGTCAGCCCTTCTATATGGTTTGTTCATTTCTCTGGAACAATATTTCCTTCATTGAAATTTTACAGGCTTCCAAAGAAGCTTGATGAAGCTTTGCCCATTTCATGTTTGTAGCTGTTCTGCGGAGACATTGAATACACTCAAATTTGCTCAGCGAGCAAAACTTATTCAAAATAATGTGAGTCATTATTTGTACAGTCTGAATTGTTTTCACAGGAATGAAACTCATCAACCTATGTACCTTCTATTGTTCTTGTAGGCTGTGGTCAATGAAGACTCTACTGGGGATGTAATTGCTTTACAGCATCAAATTCGGCTTTTGAAGGTGGTATCAGTTATTTCTTGTGATATATGTTTTGTGTGTCAACAGTTCATAATTTAACTCATTGTGGAATTCTGGTCCAGGAGGAGCTCTCAAACCTCAAACGACGTCAGAATGTATCCAGGTCTTTGTCATTTTCTTTGGAATCTGTCAAAGATATAAAACAATCACTAGAAGACTGTTTCTTAGAAGAAGCACCGGACATGGTTGAACAACTTGAAGATAATATGTCTGATTATGAATCCAAGGGCATCAGAATGTCCCACAAACAGGTATACTTGGCTAGGATTTGCTGGGTAGATAAATATCCTGCCGAGTAACAGAACTTATGCTTGATGACTGAACCAATGTTTCTATTATTTTCCTCATCCTTTTCTTCACGGCATAAGAGACAATGTAGTTTTCTTTCCCTTGCACCTTCATATATTTATATATCCAAAACAATTTGTGGCCCAGTTAAAATCATTGGAGACAACTCTCGCTGGTGCTTTGAGAAGGGAGCAGATGGCGGAAATTTCTATCAAGCAACTAGAAGCAGAAATTGAACAATTAAACCATTTGGTATTTTTCTTATGTGGTCTTCCTGCTATTGAAGTTTCATTTTACAACTGTTTTCACAGTATTCTGTAATTCCTTTGTTACTCAGGTTCATCAAAGGGAGGAGGACACTAGGAGTTGCAAAATGATGCTTAGGTTTCGTGAAGACAAAATTCATAGATTGGAATCCCAACTTGATGGTTCCATTCCTACAGACATATTTTTGCTAGAAGAGAATAAAGCACTTTCTGATGAGATTCAGATACTTCAGGGCAAACTTGATCGAAATCCGGAAGTTACTCGATTTGCTGTAGAGAATATCAGGCTTCTAGACCAACTTAGAAGGTGATAATATTCTTTTCCCAAGACCTTGACTATGTAATGTTTTCCTCATTCAGAAGTTCCTTACCATGGTTATCACAGATATCAAGAGTTCTATGAAGAAGGGGAGAGGGAGATTCTTTTGTCTGAAGTGTCTTGTTTGAGGGAACAGGTAAATGTGTTTCTAGAATTTAATACAGAAATAATTTTTAAGTTTCTACAATCTGGAATGTGTTCTTTCTGCAGTTACTTCAATTTCATGGAAGAAACTCCATTCAGGGTAATGACATTCAACCCCAGGTCAGTCTACAGTTACCTGAAGAAGTTTATGATTTGATTTCAATTCAATGATTCATTGAATATTTTATTACCTTTTAGTCTGTTAAACCAGAATGTATGCGGAAATTGTGTTTCTAAACCCTACACAAGGATATATTTATACTATTATGGTATGGCATAAAGTACAGTCATTATTAGAATAGTAATCAACTCCTAATATTTCTTAATTAAAGCGGTAATTGACTGTTGATGTTTATGCTAAAATATAATATATTTCTAATAGTTCCTTTTATCACTGGTGCAGAAATCTCAGTGCTGCAAGAAAGAAAATGACTCTGTTGATCTGGAGGTTTTATTCTTGCCTTTATAATAATTTAATTTTATTTTCTCTCAAATTGTGATGTCTGACCACTTATTTCTTTTCTTGGATTGCAGCTAAGAAATACCCTTGATGAGTTACAGGAATGCAGGCGCAATTTAAATTATTGCCTGGAGGAGAATGCAAAACTTAGTAGGTATGATTTTTGAACTCTGGAACAATTAATTTGGTTGTACGCAAGCAGATTGAAGCTTTAAATTTTGGCTGTAAAATCCTTTATTTTTTTTGCATTTCCTTTTTTACAGGGAGTTAGACTCTCTTCACTCAATGTTAAGCAGCACAAATGCGACCAAGGTAGTATTGTTTGTTATGCTGATATAACATTTATTAATTCTGTTCTTTACTAAATTGTACAATATAAGAGGAGTAGAATGTGAATAGTGTTTGTCTTAAAAGAACTCAATCATGTGAATTTCGTTGGACCTTAATATTTATTGGTTTTTTACACCCCCCTGTGATACTTCAGTGTTGTTACATGATGTTTATTTTTATCATTGTTGTTGTTGTCTTCAGGTTTCTACAAAAGGACCATCTAGTGAAGCTCAGGCAGTTCCACAGATGGGGGTGAAGCATGAATCTCTAATGGCAAAACAAGCTGATGATATCTTGAATTTGCACCTCGAATTAGATATAATAAAGATCATTCTTAAAGAAGAGAGGACTTCCCGTGGCATGTTGGAAGAGAAAAAACAATGCTTAAATCAAGATTTTCTGATGGCAAAAGACAAACTCATGCTAACAAGCAAACAATTAGATGATGCAAATGATGAGCTGAACGAGGCAAAATCTGTTCTTGAAGCTCTAGAATCACACCATGTATTATCTATCAAAGAGATAGAAGAGATGAAGAACAAGAACAGCCACTATCTAGAGCTCATGAAGAAACAAGAGCATGAAATCTTGACCTTGAAGAACCAACTTGCATCTAGAGAGCTAATTGTTAATTTGCCTTCAAATCATTCAGAGGTTGAAAATGTATCCCCCTTACAGGTAAAGCTCAGAAGGATGCATGATTCTCTTGAAAAAGCCAAGCAACTGAACATGTTCTATCAAAATGATCGCGCATTCCAAATATCTAACGAGGAAGAGATGGATGAAGTCCGTCGACAGGCTGAAGCTGAAACCGCTGAGGTGATCGTATGTATGCAGGAAGAACTTGCAGTGCTCCAGCATCAAGTAAATGATAGTCATTTGAAGGAAATAGAGATGAAAAAGAGGATACTGCATTTGGAAACTGAATTGAAGGAGGTGCAAGAAAAATTGCATACTGCTGCTTCTGATAATCAAAGTTTAGAGGAAGAGCTTGGCAAGAAGGGTGTAGAACTCAGATTATTGGCTGAAGAATGGGAACTATTAACATCTGAGATTGAAGAGATTCTTGTAGATGGATTTCAGGCACTCAATGATGCTTCTGATGAACTTGGCCATATAAGCAATTCATTTCCACAGAAAAGGATCTGGATTTCCGAACAAGTTGGTATGGTGGTTAGAAAAGTCTCTGAAAAGGAAATCATAATTGATGAACTCAGAAGATCTTTGGAAGATGCAAGCAATAAAAGAAGTGATATGGAGTGTATGTTGAAGTCCTTGCGAAGTGCAGCATTAGTGATTACTGAAGCCCACCAGAAAGAGTGTGCTGAAAAAGAGAGAGAAATTTTTCTATTGACCTCACAGCTGAATGAAAAAACGTCTAGTGTAGCAGAGCTGAATGAGAAGTTGATGAAAGTAGAAGATCATATCAGAAAAGCATCAAACTGTGCTACAGTGGCCTTTGTAGTTGTGAATAGAATGTCAGAAGTGAATCTTGGTTACCTTGATGATCTAAAGGGCAAGGATATTCTGCTTAGTGAATTAGCAGGGACTAATTATAGGAAGGATGCACTTATCATTGATCAATCTACTGCACTTTCAGAAGCAGACAGACAGATAACAGAGTTACAGGAAAGATGTGATGAATTACGGCAGAAGTTGTCTGAGGAGAAAGAGCATTCTTGTTCCTTGTTACAAAAGCTTGAGGATATTGAAAAGAATGCCATTTCAAAGACAAGGGAGCAGCTTGTGACATTGCAAGATGGGGTTACTTTGATCAGGTCATGCATGGCTACATTTGCTGACCGTTCAGAAAGTCTTGATGATAGAAATTCATTGGATCCATTCATCACATACTGTGATGATAATGGTAAACCAAAGGTAAGATAATGCTGCTTTCTTATAGACTAATTTGTGTAATGTCACATTTATTTCATTTGTGGTAGTGGCTTGTTGAAATGAGTATTTACAATTTTGACATTATTGCAGACAAGTTCTGAGACACGTGAAAACAGTGATTCAGATCCACTTTCTGTCAAAGAACCAAGAGCTGTTCTGGCCGACTTACCCTTTAATTTGGTCAATGGTGGATTCAATAAGAAAGACCAGGAATCAAGAGGAGTTTGCAAGGATGTGTGTGAAAGAGATGCTACCATTACACTTCTGAGAAAAGAAATAGAATGTGCCCTTGGGAGCTTAGAAGAAGTAAAATATGAGATGGCCAGATTACAGAAAGAGAAAAAGGAGATGTCAATGTGTGAAAGGAAGAGTCGGCAAAGCATAGAGGTCCTCACGAATCAGATACTTGCCCTGCAAGAAGCTATGAATCACTTTGAAGAGCAATCCAAAGTTAAGTTTGAAGTACTCAGTCAAAAACTTAGACATCTGGAGACACCTTTGAAAGAAACCCACTCTCTGTGGTATCAAAGGAGCCAGGTAATCCTTTTTGAATTAAATATAATGCCCATCATTGAACCTCTATTACATGCACTAACAAGGAAAATTGCATTTGATTTAAATCATTCTTGTTGATTGTGCGTTTACTTGTTTTTCTTGTTGTCATGTCTCCCTCATGCTGATAGACACTTCAATTTTAATGTTGAATGAATAGTGTTTAGATGTCCTACCTGCTTTTTACTAGAATACTCCATATAAAAGACAAGGCAGTCCTCCCTTCTTGAGATAGCTTTAGGTTGAATTAGGCTTGGTTCATTTCTAATAAATAGAGTTAACAATTAATGTCTTAAAAGTTAAAACACCGTGTTTTTTTTCTTGCAGTCTCTTGAAATTGAAATTGGAGAGGCGAAGATCATTCAAGCTCAGAAAGCTCAAGAAGCATCTTGTATTCTTGCTAAATTTGAAGAAGCGCAAGATACAGTGAGAGAAGCGGATATTATGATCAATGGATTGCTGATAGCTAATGAGTCAATGAAGATAGACATAGAAAGACTGAAAGACAGAGAAATGACATTACTCAACGAGAAGAGAATATTAGTCAGCAATATTGAAAGCTTACAATCTGTAGTTGATTTGAAGCATCAAGAGATAGAGGAGCTGGTTGAATCAAATCTTATAGAAACTAGGGATCTAGTTGTTAAGTTGGATGATGTCACTAAAGAGGTCCAATTGATGATGAAGGAAGACTTCATGCATTTAACTAGTGATTTAGAGTTCTTCAAGTGTCAATTTTTACATTCCACTAAGTTGATACAGCCATGGCTTGAGAAGATATGGTCTGAGATAGTTTTTAAAGATTGTGCTATGTCTGTGCTACATCTCTGTCACATGGGTATCCTACTGGAAACAGTAACAGGGATGCATGCGGAAAATGGTCTGCTATCACATGGCTTATGTGAATCAAACTCTGTCATAAGTGATTTGAAGGAACACAATTATAGGACTAGGCAAGAGCTAGATATGTGCAGAATCTTGAAAGGGAAACTGCTAGCTGACATCAAGAACAGTTTTGATCGCATTACAAAGAAAGAAGAGGAAGCTGGAGAGATCACCATCAAGCTGAATACTTTTGCTAAAAACATATCAGACCTACAGCTTCAGGAGGAGATGATGTTGCAAAGGTCTAATGAAATGGGATCCCAGCTTGCTAAGTTGATGAGGGACTTTGATGTGAGTAATACAGATATTGTGACATCCTTTCTGGAGCAGGAGAACCTAATGAAACAGAAAGTAGAGGCCATTGAGTCTCAAGCTGAATTTTTTATGGCAGATTGGTATGCCAAAGACTTTGAGTCAGTTATCCATGCTTCTGAGTTAAAAAGTATGGCATGTACTATGGCTGATATGGAGTATCATTTTGTCAAGAGCTCTACATTGATTGAGCAACTGAAGAAAGAAATGATCCTTTCCCAGGTAGAAACTGAGTTAGCGGAACAAATTTTGATGAATAGTGATGTTGAAGTTTCCCTTCTAAAAGAAGAAGTTCAGCTGACAAAAGTGGAAAGACAAGATCTATTAATGGACTTGAACCAGACTGTCTCAAGGATTACAGAGATGGGTGAAGTAAACAAGGTCCTTGAACAAAATATTGAGTTCCTAAAGGGTGTTAATTGTTCTAATAATGAATTGAAGGGTGAAGTTGTTGAAGTTAAGGAGGCAAATAAAAGACTGCTGGATAGGATTCTTGATCTAGAAGCTGATTATGATAAATTAATTGGTGATATCGTAGAGAAGGATGTGACATCTGAATTTTTTTTCCATCAGATTTCTTTCCTTGGTCTTCAAAACATTGAGTTAAAGAAAATAAACTGCATGTTGGAAGATTCATCTGTTAAACTTAAGAATCAACTGAACCTAAGGGATTCAGAGTTAACTGGAATGCAGAGCTTATTGCAGGTTGAGTTATCCAGAAGGGATGATGTAATAAAAGGATTGCTGTATGATCTGAGCTTACTGCAAGAATCTGCATCTAACAGTAAAGATCAAAAAGATGAAATTGAAAGAATGGTGGCAACAATGGAAGCATTAGAAGAGGAGCTTGCTGTTAAATCAGGTGAGCTTGCTGATGTTGCTGCAAATTGTCAATTGCTTGAAGTTCAGTTGCAGGACAAATCAGACAGAATTACAGCTCTTGAGTTGGATCTCTCAAAAGAATGCAAGGCTCTAAAGTTGCAAATCAGTGAAAATCAACAACTTAGAATTCAAATTGAAGATGCATTGGCAGCAAGAAAACTGGCTGACAATGAGCTAGCAGAAAGATTGAAGATAACAGAGAGTTTAGAAGATGAAATATTGGAAATGAGCAGTGTTCTGAGTCAAATGAATGATTCAATAAAAAATCTGAGCAGTGATCTGGATGAACTCACTATAGAGAGGGATGAGCTTCAGGGTCAAATAATTTTCCTCAAAGGCAGGCTTGAAAAAGCTGAAGCACAAGCTGGAGCTAATGAAGCAATAGCTCAAGAAGCTCAGAAGGTAATACTTTTATCAATCAATAACATGGCATGCTTTTCATCATTGATGTTAGTTCATTGACGTTATACCTTAACCAATTACTCTAAAAGTTCTAACATGTCAATATCTATTTGTCCATGTCAAATGATATAGGAACTAGGAAGCCATATCAATTAGGGATATGCCTACAGTTTGTAGAGATAGAAAACTTTGCACATTTTCAAACTCTCTCATCGTACATACCTAAATACCATGGAATATTGATAAACAGAGAAAAGTTGAGAATTATGATTTTTCCCATACTCATGGATTTGCTTCTGCACTAGGAGTAATTTCAGAAGCCAAAGGAAAAAGAATGGTAAAGCAGTTGAATGATTGTTTCATTCCTAGTTTCTGTCTGAAATTCGTTACGACAATTGCAGGTGGCGGAAACAACAAAAATTTATGCTGAAGACAAGGAAACAGAGGTGAAACTTTTAGAGAGATCAGTTGAAGAGCTGGAAAGTACTGTAAATGTACTAGAAAACAAAGTGAGTTGTCATTGTTTCTGGATTATATTTGACAAGAAGTTTGCCTACCTTAATTGTTACACATGATTAATCATGTTGATCAGGTTGACATCATTAAAGGAGAAGCAGAACGACAACGGCTGCAAAGAGAAGATCTAGAGATGGAGCTACATTCAGTAAAAGATCAGATGCAAAATGTTAGAAATGCTGATGGTGACATGAGAAGGTTTGGGTCAATTATTCCTAACCATACCTTTTTGTGTATATATGGGTTTTATCATAGGCATATGCAGATCTACTATGCTAATTTATAATCTATATATGTTAAGTATTTTTGCGTTTCTATTTTAATTCCTGTAGATTTTTGGATGAGAAAGAGAAAAGCCTCAATGAGGCCCTAGATCACATACAGGTTCTTAAGAGGGATTTAGCAGGAAAGGATACAGAGGTAGGATTTTAACAGTAAGCGATGCCTGTTCATGTCCTTTAGAGTTGAAGTTTCTTATAAATGATCACAAATAAAATTCTATTCTATTTTTTTTGTCTTGGTGGCTCTTCTGGCAGATTCAACAAATGAAAACACACATTTCAGAGCTAAATTTGCATGCTGAAGCACAGGCCAATGAGTACAAGCAGAAAGTTAGTAATTATAGTAATTTTATTGAATAAAATATTCTCGGATGCCATGATTTATAAACTTACAATTTATAATTTAAAGCTCAGTGGTCCAACTATACATAGAGATCAATTTTGTGTTCTTTTTTTACAAGCTATTATATTATGTATTATTTTAAATCAGTTCAAAGCATTGGAATCTATGGTTGAGCAAGTCAAGCCTGAGGGCCTTTCTACCAATTCTACCAGTGCTTTGTCAAACAAGTCTGAGAGGAATGCCACCAAATCTCGAGGTTCTGGTTCTCCTTTCAAATGCATTGGATTGGGCTTGGCACAGCAGATGAAATATGAGAAGGTTGAAGAGCTGTCTGCTGCAAGATTGCGCATTGAGGAACTAGAATCCCTGGCAGCAAGTCGACAGAAGGAGGTTGGCTTTTGTCTTCAACTGCATATTATAGAGCAGTTATATATTGCTTTATGGACCTGAATATGTTTCATCCTTTTCCTTGTCCAGATATTTCAACTGCATGCAAAATTAGCATCGGCTGAGAGCATGACCCATGATGTTCTTCGAGATTTACTTGGAGTCAAGTTGGATATGACCACTTGTGTGGTAAATTCTTCTACTTTTAGCCATTTGTGTTTGTCATATTTCATGTTTAGGATACGAGTGAAAATCAAAGCACCATGTAATCAATATTTTGAAATGAAATTATGCACTTGTGTTAATACTAATGGTTCGTTTGGATCAATCCAACCAAACAAACCATAATAGTTATAGGTGTATGGTAGAGACAGGAATCATTCCTATAAAAAAAGATGATGAGATAAAAATGGAAATAAAAGAAAAACTTCCAATTCCAAATGAATACTAGAAGTTAGAACTCTATTTGCCTTTTGACACTCATCTTTAATTTTATTTTGATAATAATATAGTCACTTTTGGATGATCCGCAAGTGAAGAAGATCACAGAGAAAGCTCCATATCTTACACTAGAGCCTCGAGAGAAGGTAATCTAAACTTAGAACTAGATTGTGCTAATATTATTCTGAAGCTTAGCTTAGCAGAAGTGTGTGCTTATTTCAGGAACAGGAGGTTATTAAACTAAAAAAGCAGTTGAATGAATTTATTGAAGAGAGACAAGGGTAATTGAATTTCAGATTCTTTTTCTTCTGGGGGGAGGTGGGATGGGGATTGAATGTGAATCTCAGATTTTAAAGTATTTTTAGCTTTATTTCTTATAAACACGATTCTTATGATTCTAAATCCCAACCTGTCAGATGGCTGCAAGAAATGGATAGGAAACAAGCGGAATTGGTATCTGCACAAATTGCATTGGAAAACCTTAGGCAGCGAGATCAGTCACTAGAAACTGAAATTGAAATGCTGAAGGTAGATGATTAAAACTTGTATTCTTTCTCTGTTTCTTTTGTAGAGCATTAATTTTCTATGTAATTTCTAATTGGCGAGCTTTGCTGTCCTCATTTTGTGCAGATGGAAAATGCAACTATGAAAAATAAAGTAATGGAACTTGAGGAAGAAATGAAGAAGTTGTCTGGTCAGCAAAACCTTCAGCAGCGTATTCACCATCATGCTAAAATTAAGGTAAGGCGTTATCTTTTTACATGCATCAAGGCTTTAAGTTAGATGTTCTTGCTTCCTACATTATTTTTGCAGCACTAGATCTTAACTACTATTAGTCTATTACTACTACTAAGAATAATTGGCAGATGTAAAATAACGAGTATTTTCTATTTAATCCAACCACTGTTACTGCTTACTGCTACTAATAAGTCTCTTGAATATATATTCCTTCCTTTGAATTCAACCTTGATTTTGACTGTGGAATTATGCAACAGGAAGAAAACAACAAGTTAAAGATACAGAATGAAGAACTCAGTGCAAAGCTACGGAAGGTAGAGATCTTCACTTCGCGCTACAAAGAAGAAGCTGCTCGTTTTCGTGCTTCTGTTGGGGGAAAACCATGTATTGATTTCGATGAGGAAAAACGTCTCATGATAAAGCTGAAGGTCAGTAACCAAAGACATGATGTGCTGTACTTGTAAGAAGCTAAATCTAATGCAAATTTAAGTATTTGAGTGAATAATGTCACAGGAAATCGAGGCAGAGAAATTACAATTAGCACAGCAGTTACTGAGATTGTCGACTAATGTTCTAAAGGTAAGGACAATCAACCTCTCCAATGATATATGGTGAGGACAGAGGCTCACAGTTTGGCTAGACACTAACTGTCAGTTATGCTTTACTTTCAGGCTGCTGGAATGGCAAGACCAACATCTGATGTTAATCCTTCTATGGCTGAGGAAGCCTTAGAAGATCTCAACAATAGGATAACTTGTCTGGAAATGGAACGACAAGATTTGAAGTTTAAGGTATGCACACAATACACAGAGTAATTCGAATTTGAAGGCTTCTAAATATCAAATTTTAAAGAGCTTGCTTCTTATTTTCAAACAGAATAAAATTATTAGTGAAAGGGTACGTTTGTCTGAGCTCAAGCCACAAGCTTCTCCTTTGACTCCGCCAAGGGTATCTCAAGCCCCGTTCCTTTCTAGTTTTGATCGATAGTGAAGTGTGTTATATTATATTTTGTTGTGTCTAGCCATTCAGGCTTTATTCTTTGATTAACGTGTAAATATTATGCATGTACAGTTTAATGAAATTGTTTGCCCTGTATTCTTCGGCAAACGTGGTTTCACGATTCCTTAAGCTCCGTTTATTGAGAGGGAGTTTTTTTCAATTTTGTCAAAATTCCGTTGTAGTCAAGACAAACAGGCACGTTATTTTTGTTGTTGATATGGGGAGGTAAAAATAAACATGTGTTGTTTTTATTGAGAGATGTATATGTGATATAAATTTTTATATATGTTCTCTTTTGTTTTTATTTCCTAAAAATACATTGTCGTTAAGTTTCATATGTTGTTTTTAGTTTAGTCCTATAAACTTTTTTTCCCTTTCCCTATCAATTTAGCCCTTTCAATTTTTAATATTTACAAATTAATTAACATTGTTAAAAAGTCAAATAAGTGACAAACTCATCACTGTTAAATTATAGATTTTAATATCAACTATGTTGTAGTATAATTTTTACTTCTTCCTTTACCCTTCTCCATCGGCCACTACCACCCCTTTCCAATAATTTATTACAGCTTTGAAATCAAATCCGGTTTGACACTCCATTCAATTGACACCATGATTCTCGTATGGAGAATCCCCACATACATTTTAATATATGACAAAGCAAATGATTTAATCATTTAATTTGATTGATTAGACATAACATTCAGCATAAATTCCTTTTATTTAGTTTTATCAGGAGCTAGGTAAGGTAAAAGCATTGCAGCATTTAGATAGCCAATTTCCATCTTTCCGAAAGGTATGCTATGCCACTATGAGCGACACTCCGAGAATTTGAGATTTGCATTTCATAGTTCAAACCTTTGTGCCATACATGAAAAAAGTTATTTTTTATGCTATTATAAAAAAATAAATTTTAATTATTAAATATTCTCATGAATATTCAACCTTCAAAATTAATTTAATGATATATAGATTATGAAATTTTTAATTAAATTCTAATAATAAATATCCATATATTACAGGACTAAAATTTAAACTTCCCTGACAAGAATAGTCTTCTCATTTAATATTAATAATTTTTCATGTATGAGTATGATTATATATTCAAGATTAGTTGTCCTATGTCCCTCATTCTCCCTTGGTGACATTCAAGAAAAGTGAGAAAGAGATATCCAAAAATAGAGAAGACCACCAATTCATGGGAGTGCTCATTACCATTTCCACGTGTCTACTCTCACTCCTACATAAGTAACTTTTATCTAAGATATTATTATTATTTATTTGGTCAACAAAACAATGAAAGACTTTCATATTGTCTTTAGATTGAACTTGCGTTGGAAATATCTTTGAATTTTTTTATCTTATACAGGGACATACAGGTTAAATAAATTGACATAAACAACTACCATTACAAAGCAGAAAGTAATGATGTAAGATCATAAATGCAACTTAAATACAAGCGAGATGGATTCTCTCCAAACATAAGGAAATTCAAACACAGAATCCTTTCTGGTAGAAAGTGAAATATTTTTGTACATATTTCACACACACTGAACAACCCAGGGCATAACATTATATTGACCCCAAAGTAAGCTCAATGGTCTTTCCTCCCAACTTACATAGCATAAACTACTTCTCCACTGCTATCTATGTCAAGATCAGGATCAGAATCCAAGTCCTCCTCCATGTCTTCATCAATATCCAAGCTACCAGTAAGAAGGTTGTGAGACTGAGATCCAGCTGCAGGAATTGTAGCCTCACTAATTATCTGCATGATTTCTTCTACACTTTGCATTGGTTGATCAGGCTCCTCAAACTGGTTGTTGTTATTCCCATCCATGAGATCAGCTGGAAGGTTCTTCAAAAACCACTCATGGTTTCTAATTTCAGGAATAGTTATTCTCTGTTTAAAAATGAAACAAAGTTAGATTTTCCATGTTGGATTGTTAATGGTGTCATCCTTCACACAAAAGAGAAAGCAGGTAAAATATTTCCACATGAATACAATTTAGAATCCTTTTCACTTCAACTCTCTAAATATTGGCTAACTTATCATAAAGCTCTGGTATATAATACAAGGCACATAAGTTTCAGCAATAATTTAATAAAAACTTACCTTTGCAGGATCAGCAACAAAAATCCTTGATATCAGATGACAGCACTCGGGAGATATATGAACATAGTCTGGAATTGAGTACTGAACATTCAAAATTCTCTGCAAGCAACATCCATAAGTTTAGGAAAACTAGTTTAATTGATGTAACACGTTGAATGAAAAAAAAGTTCAATAGATTACATGTATTGTCTTGCGGAAATTTTTGGGCTCCTCTGGATCCTCAAAAGGATATGCACCCACCAACATGACATATAAGGTCACCCCACAAGACCACACATCTGCAATCTGAGTCATAATTGAGTGTCAACATTAGTATAGATTAAAAAGATGCTCTGATTGTAGTGATGGCGCATAGTCACAGCTTCTAATATTTTAAGTATTATATCATGCATGCATAATAGTATTCAATATTTTTTATGCTACCCATAAGAGAGAGAGAGAGAAAGAGAGAGAGAGAGGAAAGAACTATTCACATTGGACTAATAGCCCGTTTGGTATGTAGTTGGGGAAATGAGGTTTAGAAAAAGAAGAAATCTAATGAATAATATTAATCCTTCACGCCGTTCGAGACAACCAAAACTCTGTTTGAACATAGGATTATTTTTTCATTTTTACAAAACTCTGTTACATTGCTTTGGACAGTAACCAAACATGTTTCCATTTTCCATCTTTTGGTTTTCTTGGTAGAAAGAGTTGAGTTGATTTTTTAATCAAGAAAATCTCATATCTTGATGGGTATGGAAATCTCATAAAGTATTATACTTACTAGTCCTTTAGGTCTTTTCCCATCGGTTAACCTAACATATGAACCTCAGTTGTAAACCGAGGTTTAAGATTTCACCATATTTAGACAAAAAGAAGTAGGATGAGGCTAAAACTCCCTGACCATTGCAAAAACTTACAGTTTCTTTCCAGGTGAAACCTAGAAGCTAGAAGCCTAGAACTCTCCAGGTAATTAAGCAGGTAGAGACTAAAAGTAATGCAGCCAAGTAACAGGACAATGATACCAACTTATAAACTGAAATTTGAAAGAAAAATGTAAACAAAGGTCTATATAACCTTATCAACATAAACAGAATATATGACATGCTTAAGCTAAATAAAGAACATCTTCGCTGGAAATTATCAAAGTCTCACCAATTAAATGAATTCCAAGTGACACAAATAACAACATACCTTGCCATCATATTCCTTCTTAAGCAAAACTTCAGGAGCGATATATGCCGGGGTACCAACTGTAGATTTTGGTTGTGAATGTAGTACTGAGGACTGAAAAAGTGAGACAAACAAAATTCATGGGTATCATAATTAATCTGTTAACAACAAATGACAAAAAAATTGCTTGATCTTGGACTAGGAGAGACCTACAAATTCATTAACTTTCTAAACAATGCCCAGTTGTAATTTGAGTGCCACAACCTAGAATGAAAATACTATGTACCTGAAGGTCTCAACAAACAGAAAGCAATACAAAGAATGAACAATACCTTCGAATAGCCAAAATCACAAATCTTCAAACGAGGAGCTGGACTACCATCCAACAATGTATTTTCCAACTTCAAGTCACGGTGGCATACTTGCTTCATTAAAGAAGGCAAATACAGAAATTCAAGTCAAACATCTCAGGATATCTTCTGGGTAGCAAATAAGTATGCTAAAGGTAAAGACTACATGTGCTGAACTCATGTACCATTGCATGACAATAGCTAACCCCTGATATAAGTTGTTGGAAGAAGAAGCGTGCCTGTAGCATCAAATAACAGGCATTAAAGGGATATGCAGCTCCAATCTACAAAAGTGAATGAATATATGCAACAGATAAGAACCTCATCCTCACTGAACCGCCCTGCATTGCATATTCGCTCAAATAGCTCTCCTCCAGAAGCATATTCCATCACAATTGCCAAATGTGTTGGGGTCAATATAACCTAAAGTCACATCAGAAAAGGACTAGTTACAATACTTTTAATGATAGTAAGAAATAGGATAAGATGTCAGGAGTTTACAAACCTCCTTGAACCTGACAATATTGGGATGCCTCAGTGATCTGTGATTTATAATTTCCCTTTGAACATTTTCATCTATCTGTTAGGAAATAAGTATGGTTAAACTCATGAGAAAACTGCCATCAGGTTCACCATAGCAGTTTTACCAGCACAACCACTCTCTAGAATTTTACATTAAGGTGAACACACCAAACTAAAGTTTCCCTTCAATCATAACCATCATCATATGTTAGTAACCAAAAAGAGTACAAGCATAAGACAATTCTCTTAATGACACAGGAATGACACAGCAGGAAAAGAAATGCCAGCAAGAGAAGCTAACACAACATATCTGAAAGGGGCATGCCTACAATAAACCGTTCTAAGCAAAACTAAAACAACCAAAAACCAGAAAAATGACTATATGAATGCAACTACAAATAAACTCAGTTAATCAAAAAATGATCCTTGAAAGTGAGAATTTTAAGTTAATCAAAACACTTAAAGCATGAATTCTATGAAAATAATTACTTCATTTAATCAAAATACCCAAAACAAATTACCCTTTACATGAGAATAAAAATATCACTCACTCATTTCCCATCTTGCCCCCACCCCATAAACTACAAAAACAAAAGCATAAAGAAGTTAGAAGATTAACGAACCTTTTCACCTCTCTCAATATACTTAACAGCAACAAGTTCCTCAGTTTGTTTGTCCCTCATAAGCCTAGCTACACCGAAATTGCCAGAACCAATATCACGCACAAGTTCATAGCGATCACTGTCATGCATGATCGGCAAATCCATTCCTGGGCCAACAGTCATAGCAGACCGATCCATCTGCTTTTAAATAAAAAAAGGAACTTTAATGTAACTTGCAACACCCCAAGAAGCTGAAGCCTCACATTATTATGATTGGAAAAGGTAAAGCAAAAGGGGTGGGATTCAGATTGAAGAAAGGTGTAGGGTTTGACGTGGTGGGGTGTGGACCACTGGATTATAGAGTTGTTGTTGGGTGGGTGAGTGAAGAAAGAGACCAAAAATGGTTCCACCCCGTGAAAGTTTCACCAACCCAAATGGGTAATCACACCTTGGAATGGATATGTACTAAGCACTAACTAGTTTCAGTTTCAGATTGGCGGTGATACACTCGTGAATTCTCTTTCTCTCTCTGTATATGTTGTCTTTGTTGCTACCATGCTTTTATCTTTCTTTCTTTGTTTTTTTTCTATAATGTTGTTGTTATGTAAAGAACCTCAGATTCATCAAAGGAGGAGCAGGCTTTTTTAGCAATGACTAATGATTTTCACTTCGATAATTTGGTGTCTGAATAGCTGAAACTTTTTCACAGAAAGACACAAATGGCCTTCTGCTTTAGGTTGAAAGAGGGAGTTACTGGCGGTGAGAATAAGATAAGCAGGAGAAGAAGGGGATAAAATTTTTACAGTTGAGTTTTCATTTTCACTTTTATTGAAATTGATTTCCACTGGAATGCTCACCCTTGAATTCTGAACCGGTCAGAATAATCCATACAGAGTACAGACATGTAAGATTATTTCAGGGGAAATACAAAAGTAAAGATTAATTATCGGTTTGTAATTTTTTATTGGACATACTTTAAATAAGATTTATAATACCACAACATAACATATAACATATTAGAAGTTGAATTATTTTATTAAAATTTATATAGAAATGATTTAAAAATTAATGTGAGTGAGTGTTAATAATATTTTAAATATTTTTTTATTTTTTATCTTTTAATATATATATATATAACTTTATATATATTAGATAAATTTTTAAAATAATATAAAAAATATAAATATTTTATTATAAATATTATACACAAACTTTTAATAAAACACTTCCATTATTATATTATTTAAAATGTTTAAAATGTCTCCTATGATCAATGTTATTTAAATTGGTTCGGTAATCAACTTAGTTAAAATATGGAATCAATCAATTAGTGGTTGAAATAGTGAGTCATTAGTTGAATCAATTAAATAAAATATATTTATTAAAATAAACTAAAATTATCTTTTAAAATTAATATAGTAACGTATTACATTTATTATAAATACATTAAATTACAAATATATAAAATAAAGATTAATGCAAGCCAAAAATACTTGAATTTTAATTAAAAGGTGACATGGAGATAGCTAGACCTAGTATTTAAATGTACAACTAACCTATTAAGTTTTGAAGTCTTAAATTAAAATAAATAAATAAAGGACTTTGTTGTTTGCTGTTTGCACATATTTTTATCTTTTTTTTTCTCCTTTCTCAACGTTCACACAATTTTTCATAAAAAGAGGATCTAGTATTTAAAAAGTTGAGTTTTTATCAAAATAGGAAACTTTTCAAAAAAAAATTTATAAAGTCAGGTGGTTTAAGAAATATTTCATTGTTTGGAGTAAATTTTGTGAAATCTTATTCACATTTCACATTTTAAAGAGGCAAAACTACTATTTCGCATGTTGGGGGTGAAACACGTACATGTGTGACAAGACGATGCATTTTGCCTTATGGAGGGGTGAAATAGATGTGTGGCAGGTGCATTTCACCTCTTGAAAAAGGGTGGTTCATTTCGTTTGGTTGACCTACGAAACATGTCTTTTGAATGTTGGAAGGACTAAATACTTGTCTTTTCACGGTACTAAAAGACGAAATAAGCAATATAAAATATATCTGGTATCCGTTGCTTTGAACCATTGTGTTTTTTGCCAGTATAAAATCATTCTTGTTACTAGGTTTCTTATTTATGTACTAGTTGGGAACTTAAGCCATAGTTTTTCTGAATATCTTGATTCTTTATACTAATGTGTGAAAATTAGAAGGTCTAAATGGTTATACATTTGAATGGGACACCAGATTGATGCAGGTCAGATGTGGAATTACAGTTGAGCAACTAAAAAATGATTTATGTTAAGCTAGAACTTGGAGCTAATCAGGTGATTACCCAATTAACTAGTAAATTAATCATTGATCAAAATATAAAAAAAATTTAGGTTGTTAAATAAATGATGATGAAGAGATTGAGTTGTTGTTAAGTATTTTTAAGTTATAATTGGATATGGCCTCACTTGAAAGACCCCTGACCAAGTACTCCTCAAGTTCATTTTGTTTAACATATCATTTTATTTAAGATTTAAGAGAAGAAAATGCATATAATAAGTAGGAGAAGAGAGTGCATATAACAAGTAAATGAAAACAGAGTTAGAGACAAGGTGAGAGCTGAAAACAGAGTAACTAGAACTTACCGGATAACAAGATGGCGGTGGTGGTGATGGCAGTCTTTGGTGGCACTAGCAACACAAACAGAAAGAGAGAGAGGGAATTGAAACACAGTAAGAGACAAGGAGAGTGATAACCAAAGAGACAGAGGGATGTGGAGACAGAGACAGAGATAAGAAAGAGAGGAAAAAGGATAGGGAGGTGGGGAGGAGACACTTACCAAAGGATAGGGAACTGGAGGAGAAATTCTTGAAGAAAAGAAGTCAGAATAAGTTGTATATGAAGAAAAAGTTATTTTGATTCACATATACTGCTGGTACCACTTTAAATGAAAACATCACCTGTTTTAATCAGCTTGTGTCTGATTTGGTGAATATGGATAAGACATTCAAGGATGAAGATTTGGCACTGATGTTGTTGGGATCCCTTCCTGAGAAGTTTGAGTTTCTTGAAACTACTCTAAGTGAAGTTTGTGTTGCGTTATATAGTTATGAGCTAAAGAGGAAGGACAGAAGAAGCAGTATAAATGAAGCAACAAAAGCTCTCATTGTTAGAGGAAGAACACAATCCTATACCAGAGGGGAGAAGGGGAGATCTAAGTCACGGTCCAAGCTAACAAAAGATGAATGTGCATTTTACCGAGAAAAGGGACATTGGAAGAAAGATTGCCTGAAGTTAAAAAACAAAATTAAGTCAGAAAAAAGGAAAACTATATCTGATTCATATGTTGTAGAATGTGATAAAGATCCAGACTTCTCACTGGTTATTGCGTTGTCTGATAATCCTTCTAGTGCATGACTATTAGATTCTGCTTGTGGCCATTATATGTGTCCCAATCGGGATTTGTTTGTTGATTTTAAAGAACTAGAGGGCAGAGATATTTATACGGCAAATAATGAACAATGTGCCACCACTAGAATTAGTTCAATACGTTTAAAGAACCATAATGGATCAATTAGAACTTTAACTGATGTTCGATATGTATCGAGCTTGAGAAAAAATTTAATTTCTATGGAAACTCTTGAATGCAAGGGTTTCACAATTATTGCAAGAGAATGAGTAATAAAGGTCATCTATGGTGCATTGGTGGTGATAAAAGGAATTCGAAAGAACAATAATTTGTATTACTATCATGGTAGTATAATTACTAGGATTGCTGCAACAACTTCTTGTGAGGATAGTGAGATAGAAGCTACCAATTTATGGCATAGACGTTTGAGGTATACTGGAGAGAAATCCTTGAGCTTACTTGTAAATCAATGATTGTTAAAAGGAGTACGTGCTTGAAAATTAGACTATTGTGAGCACTATGTCAAGGGGAAGCAGACAAGAGTGAAATTTAGGATTGTGATCCATAATACACATGGGATTTTGGATTATGTGCACTATAATGTATGGGGACCTTCCAAAACGACTTCTTTAGGAGGAAAACATTATTTTGTTACCCTTTTTGATGATTTCTCTCGGAAGGTGTGGGCGTATACCATGCAAACGAAAGATGAGGTGTTGAAAATTTTCCTTACATGAAAAAAGATGATTGAAACTCAAACAGACATGAAGATCAAACGACTTCGCACAAATAATCGTGGAGAATACAAGAATGATCCTTTCCAAAAGGTCTGTGATGATGAAGGTATTATTCAACACTTAACAGTTAGGGAAACACTACCGCAAAATGGAGTAGCAGAACACATGAATCGAACGCTGCTAGAGAAAGCTTGATGCATGTTGTCCAATGCTGGTTTGGGCAAACAATTTTGGGCTGAAGCTTTGATGTATGCGTGTCATCTGGTGAATCAGTTCCCATCAATTAAGATTAACATCCTAATTCTTTACATGTTTTAGATCCACTATTTTCTACCATGTTAAGGAATCCAAGCTAGATCCAAGAGCTAAAAAGGCTTTAATTATGGGGATCACATTTGGAGTGATGAGTCTACCATGTTGAAGAATGTGAAGCCGATAGAGGAAACTCCAAAGCAGGTAGAGTTTGATAGAAAAATTATTATTCCAACTATTAATACAAAGACAGATGAAAATACTCCTATGGTAGAAAAAGAGTTTAGTAAAGATGAGGTTTCGATTCAATTGAACCTCCCTAGTAACTCTCATCATCGACAGAGCCAATTGCAAAATGTAAAGGAAAAAGGAGGAGTAAAGTTCCTCTACGTTATACAAATATAGTGGCTTATGCATCTCCAATTACAATTAAAGATATTTCACCACTTATCATGAAGCAGTCCAAAGTTTAGAAGAAGATAGGTGGAGAGTGATGATGAATGATGAAATACAATCCCTTCATAAGAATCAAACATGGAGACTAGTCAATCTTCCAATGGGAAAGAAGGCAATTGGATACAAATGGGTGTATGTAAAAAAAGATGAATTTCCTGGGCAAAGCGATGTTTGTGACATCCCGGCGCTGTTGAGGGCGGGGAGTGATCGCCGGTGCATGGGCACGGACAAAGAGCGGCTCCTGGCAGGCTTCCGCGGGGAATGTGACATCTCGGGCACTGTTGAGCGCGGGGAGTGTAACATCCCTAATGTTTTAGTAAAAAAATTTAATTGGCGGAAAGTATTAGTAATTGTCCAAGTGGATTTATTGAAAAATTTTGGGAGTTATTATTAATAAAAAATGCAATTATAATTAATTAAACGATGTGGAAATAAATAAATTTATTTGATTGATTAATTACAAAAGATTAAATGAAGGTAATTAGAAGAAGGTAAATTTAGAAGTTACCGATAGGGTAAAAAGGTAAAAGTTAATTAAAACTTTCAAAGAAATTATAAAGGAAATAGGGAAATGATTATTTTGCCCTTGTACCTTAAATTTTAATTTCATTTCCTTCTTCTTCCTCACCTTCACGCGAGTTCATTTCTTCTTCTTGCCCTCACCATTGCCGTGACTTGCATGCCTTAAGGGGAGGTCGATTTTGCGTCAAAACTTCGAGATAACTACGTTTTTGAGATCGTGACTTCGAGGTGAGTATAATAACCCCTTTAAAGTAAGTTTTCTCATCTCTTTCGTTTTCTCCATTAAATCAAAGGGTCGTGCATGGAGGGGTTCCGTTTCCTACTCCTCTAGTGCGTAGGAGCTTGAAAATGGTCTTTAGAGTAATGAGGGTGGTTTAACGTTGACGGGTTTTACGTTTCGACCTTTGTAGGTAACGAAACGGTCTTCAGAGGATTGAACGGTGAAGCGGGTGTTAAATTTAGACGTAGGACGTTGGACACAGTGTTGAAAGAACGTTAACCACATCAAGAACGAGTCATCGGAGCTCGGAATCGAGGTAAGGGGGTGTTTGGGTTATAATTAATTAGAATAGGTAAGTATAATTGAATTGAGTCATTGAGTTAAATATGGAAATAATGAGAATAGACAAGGAATGATAATTGTATGTGTATGAATGTAAATTGTGTGTGATTTGTGATGATTATGAGGATAATGTGATTTGAATTGTGATGAGTTGATGAGTATAGTGGCATTGTGATGAAGGGTTTGACAAGTAGGTCGCCCAATTGATGAGCATATGTGTATTGCTGGCCACTTGTTACTTGATACGAGAAATGTGAGTTGTATATATGTATGATTATGTGGTATGGGACGGCCGACGGTATGTATAGCCCCTCGTTTCTAGCTCCCGTGGTGTTTATGCCCAGTTGAGCTACCCAGTGGTCAAGTAGGACCCAATGGTTGAGGTGGAGAGTCAAGTAGGACTCGGTGGACCAAGCAGGGTTCACGGGATGTCAAGTAGGACCCCTAGCTGAAGGCCGATCCTTTTAGTATCCAGATACTAGGCGTTGAATTGATATGAGAGTCAGTTGTGTTATTCGATGCATTGTTAGCATTGTGTGATGATATGAATGTGTTTGGTTATAATTGTTGGTTGTGATTGGCAAAATGAGGATAAAGAATTGGCAATGAGTTTATGATTAGTAGGTATGATTCGATGACAAGAGGTGAGACTAGTTGCATAATGCAGAATTAGCAAATATGCATCTTGTTATTTAATTGTTGTTCTATATTAATTATGATACCAAACACTCACCCTTGCTGTTGTTTTCTTCTAATTTAGTAACCAGTGATAGGGAAGAGGTTGAAGCCCTGGAGGTGCGCCAAGTGGAGAATTGATGCCAAGGAATGCAGAAAATTGTGAATTGAATGATGTGTGTATGGTATCCTATGAATACAATATTTACATGTTTCTTGTGTGTGATGGACTGATTTATAATATGATCAATGTAGTTATGAATGATTGGGATAAATAGGGAGTTAAAATTGATATGTTGAATGATGAAGATATGAATTCATATGGATAAAATGGTATAGTGGTGATGATAATATGATTAATGTTGATTTTCATGAGTTGGATACATATAGTGGCATAGAGCCAATAGTAGATAGGGATGATGAATTAACATGAACAAGTCTTGTGTATAATTATGAGTCATGGGGATGTACATTATATGGATTGTCTAGTGTTTTGATAAGTGAAGTGCATGTTAATCAAAACCAAGTTTACTTGTATGTTTGAATGTATGTAAATGGACAAACTAGGCCAGATGATGCATGTGAATGTTTAAATTTGCTGGTTGGTATGAAAATCTTAAGTTTCTACGCATGTATTGAATAACTCGCTCCAGCGAGAGGGCTTTGTGTCAGTGATATGGTCCCTGGCCAAGTCTCGCTTAAGCGGGTATGACTTCAGCTCAAGCGAGATAGGTAAGTATTAGGAGAATATGGTTACTGGAGGATTTTTGCTCAAGCGGGTAGAGCCTCGCTCGAGCGAAGGGCAGAGGAACTGGTTCTATGTCTTTTTCCCTTAGGCGAATATGACTCGCTCAAGCGAAGGAGGAAAGTTTAGGTACTGGAGTATTCTCGCCCAAGCGGGAATGAGGCCGCTTAAGCGAGTGGCAATGGCAGAGCTTCTGGACTAATTTCGCTTAAGCGAGCAAGATCTCGCCCAAGCGAAATAAAGACCTAATGCGTATGGATGCCCTCGCTCAAGCGTGATCATGGCTCGCCTGGGAATGGGATATGGACGTCGCTCAAGCGAATAGAGACTTCGCTCAAGCGAAAGTTCATAATCTCGCTTAAGCAAGTTGGGGCCTCGCTCAAGCGAGAGGCCCCTGATTCCATTTTCTCCTTTTGTTGCATTTAGTTAAATTGTTTTTTTCTAAATTTCATTTATTTGATTTAATTGCCATTGTTTGTCATTTAAATAAGTTTAGTGAAAATAAATGTTATTTTAACTAAGTCTTAATTAGTTATTAATAAGCGTGAAAAATTTATTGTAAAATTTAATTAATTGAATAAAAATAAATGTAAAATGACCTAGGATGTTACAGTTGGTATCAGAGCGGTTCTTTCTAGAGCCGGGTGAATGGGCAGTGTTAGAGGATAGTTTGGGTCCCATGTCGGACTATTTTTACATTGTATTGCAATTATTTGTGTGTTAATTGAGTTGTAACATGTTAACTTGGCATCATTCCCTTGGCACTCTGGTGGCGTTGTGTTATATATGTGTATGAGGTAAATATCCTATTCCCTGGTAGATCGTTGGTTAGTACTGGTGATGTGTTTGGTTATCGTAGAATTGTTTTATGACTGAGAAAACTAGTTTTGGTGGGAGGAGATGACCTCTCCTCGAAATTTTCACAAATGATGAGTAGGACTGAATCTAGTCCACCCTATAAATATTAGGCGAGGCAGGACAGAGTTGAAACACACGAATGACAGATTGAATTGGAAATGATATTTAAAGTAAGCATATATATATGTATGTATGTGTGCGTATTGAAGCAGACATCTACAAATGGGTATAACTCATAAAGGTTAAATCTTGTAGTGAAATGAGAATAGTAAGTGTGTTGGTAGCTATGAGTTTGTTTGAATACTGAAGTTTGATAATGCATAGAATGAAATAAGTTGATGAATGCTCTAATACGATTATTCTTAGGAAGGGTGAATTCCCTATATCCTTCTACTTTGTATGAACGATGATAGATGTTAGTTGCTCATTTTTAGTGTTGAATCTACTTGATGGACAATACGAAAACCCTCAGGATAAAGAAATGAGTTAAAAACTGTCTTGTATTGAGTTTAAAGTTAGAGAACAATTGGTGGTATGTAATAGCGTTGAGTAAGCAACAACAGATGTAAATGTATTGGTGGTATGAGTAAATAGAAGGGGTTTATGAATAAATCGAGAGATGATGGTTGGACATAGTTTAAGATATTATTAGGATGTTAAAAAATAAAAAATAAAAAATAATAATAATTTATGTGCAATGGTACTTGTGATTAAAGAATGTTGATTTTATGAAGCTGAAGGATAGAGGATTGAATGGATGAATGATAAGTAATGTGAATTAGCAAAGTTGTGGTAAGGTTAACTTTTTAGGGGGGTGAACCTCCTATACTGCTTTTATGAAGCAGATTTAATTAAGTGCTATCAGTATGTCATATTCATATTGTTAGACGATTGATTAATGGATATTAAGAGAAATTATGAGTAATTGATGAATGACGGTGTAAGAATACCTGTACAAGTTGAAGGTAATAGAAGAAGAGTGGCTAGTAATAATTTTCAGTGATATAATTGGCGAGGCGATATTTCACTCAGGAAAGGACTAGAAGGATGTATTATATGAATGATGGTCAAGTGAAGTATATGTATACTGGACTGTTACATACGTGATAAGAGAAGTAGTGAGTGGATGACACTAAAAGGAAGTGATTAAAAGGTAATTAAGCAGATAGATAATGAGAATGAAGAGAAGTTTTACCTAGTCATTTGGACCTTGTATTGATATTAGTGTTACATGGGAATCATAGCGGCTGGCCACCGTGGGTTCCTTTTAACACTAATTCAATATAGAGTTGCCAATAAATATAGGGAAATGAATTATGATGTAAACAGTTTGCATATCAATCGATGATGTGAATAGTTAGACTGTATACCCGACTTTCACATGACTTAACTACAGAGTGTTGAACTCCTGAGACTGATCACCTCAGGTAGTTGCACTGGTAGTTGAGGTTGTGTGGAGTCGAGGAGACAGACATGTTGTAGCCAGTCTTGAGTGATCAGATTTAGAAAAGAGAAGTGTATGGTTCGTATTTCTGAAATTGGTAAATAATTAGAAATGAGGAATAAATGGAGATGAGATTTGGTAACTGATGAATAATGAGTATAGAAAAGTAAATATTGTAACATGGTAGTTATTATGAATTATTGCTAGATTTATTTTAGAGAAAAGATGACCTTAAAAGGAAATTGGATAACTTGAGTTCCTCCTAAGGTACACTTAGTGGGGAATTGATGAAGTATCGATAGGAATTAAGGAAAGAAGATAAACCAACGGAGAATCCGTTTGTGTGGACGAGAAAATACGAATTGAGTTTCCAAACTTTGAAGCAATGCTTGACTTCAGCGCCGGTACTTGCACTACCTAATATGATGAAGGAGTTTGTAGTATATTGTGATGTATCTAAGTTTGATTTAGGATATGTGCTGATGCAGGATGATAGAGGAATTGCCTATGCTTCAAGACAATTGGGACCGCATGAACAGAATTACCCCACTTATGAATTGGAGCTTGCAACAGTGGTATTTGCATTAAAAATATGGCATCACTATTTATATGGTTCTCTTTTGTGGTATTTAGTGACCATAAAAGTTTGAAATATTTATTTGATCAGAAAGAGTTAAACATGAGACAAAGGAAATGGGTGGAATACCTAAAGGATTACGATTTTGATTTGAAGTACCATCCTGGAAAAGCAAATGTTGTGGCTGACGCTTTAAGTAGAAAAGTATTACATACAGCCTTCTTGATGGGCAAAGAACAAGAATTATTGGAAGACTTTTGTAATATGAATATTGGGGTTGTTGTGCAAACCCCGAATCAAATGATAATTGGAATGCTGAAGATCTCTAATGAATTCTTAGAATCCTTAGCTGTGGCTCAGGAGGAAGATGAAGAGTTACTAGAATTACTTGACACCCAAGCAAGAGGAAAAGATATGGGGCTAATCAAAGGTACTGATGGAATTTGGCGGTTCAGGAACCGAGTTGTGATGCATACAAAAGGTGACTTCAGGCAAGCCGTGTTAGCTGAAGCACATAGAAGTTCTTTTAGCATTCATCCTGGTGTTATAAAAATGTACCATGATTTGAAGAGAAAGTCTGGTGGCGAGGCATGAAACGAGCGATCATAGAGTATGTAAGATCTTGTGTGATATGTCAGAAGTGTAAAGTTGAACACCAGAGACCCCCAGGTTTACTTCAACCTCCGGAGATTCCAATATGGAAGTGGGAAAGCATTACTATGGATTTCGTATCCGGGTTACCTCGTACCCGTTCTGGTTATAATGCAATATGGGTAATTGTGGATAGGTTGACCAAGAGTGCTCATTTCTTAGCTATGAACATTAAATGGTCATTAGACCGGTTGGCTAGATTGTATATTACGGAGGTTGTACGGTTACATGGCGTGCCTTCAAGTATTATTTCAGATCGTAACCCTCAGTTTACTTCCAGATTATGGGGAAGTTTACAACGGGAATTGGGTACTGAACTGAGGTTGAGTTCGGCTTATCATCCTCAGACTGATAGCCAGTCTGAGCGTATGATCCAGACTTTAGAGGATATGCTCAGGGCTTGTGTACTGGAGCAAGGTGGCTCATGGGAGAGATATCTACCATTGGTGGAATTTGCTTATAATAACAACTATCATAGTAGCATTAGAATGGCTCCTTATGAAGCTTTATACGGAAGACGGTGTCGTACGCCTTTATGTTGGAATGAAGATAGAGATGCAATCCATTTGGGACCTGAGTAATTCAAGAAATGAATGATCAGGTGATAATGATTCGTGAAAAGATGAAAATTGCACAAGACCGTCAGAAGAGTTACTATGACAATCGTCATAGGCCACTTGAGTTTCAGGTGGGAGATTGGGTATTCCTGAAGGTTTCACCTACCAAAGGTGTAGGTCGGATACTGAAGAGTCATAAGCTTAACCCGAGGTATATTGAACCATATCAGATTCTGGAGAGAATTGGTGATGTCGCTTACCGATTGGATTTTCCCCAATCGTTAACTGATATCCACAATGTGTTTCATGTGTCACAACTTCGAGCGTACATTCCTTGTGACTCCATGATTGTACCGGCAGATTCTATTGAGCTAAAAGAGGACTTGACGGTGGAAGTAGCACCTATCTGCATTGAAGAATACCAGACTAAGCGGCTAAGAAATAAGGAAGTACCATTGGTAAAAGTGAAGTGGCAGAATCTAAATGGAATAACTTATACATGGGAGTTGGAATCAGACATGAGGCGGTTGTACTCTGATCTTTTCCAATAAGGTACGTTGATTTCGGGGACGAAATCCCTTTTTAGGGTGGGTGGATGTAACATCCCTAATGTTTTAGTAAAAAAATTTAATTGGCGGAAAATATTAGTAATTGTCCAAGTGGATTTATTGAAAAATTTTGGGAGTTATTATTAATAAAAAATGCAATTATAATTAATTAAACGATATGGAAATAAATAAATTTATTTGATTGATTAATTACAAAAGATTAAATAAAGGTAATTAGAAGAAGGTAAATTTAGAAGTTACCGATGGGGTAAAAAGGTAAAAGTTAATTAAAACTTTCAAAGAAATTATAAAGGAAATAGGGAAATGACTATTTTGCCCTTGTACCTTAAATTTTAATTTCATTTCTTCTTCTTCCCCTCACCATTGCCGTGACTTGCATGCCTTAAGGGGAGGTCGATTTTGCGTCGAAACTTCGAGATAACTACTTTTTTGAGATCGTGACTTCGAGGTGAGTACAATGACCCCTTTAAAGTAAGTTTTCTCATTTCTTTCGTTTTCTCCGTTAAATCAAAGGGTCGTGCATGGAGGGGTAAGCTTCCGTTTCCTACTCCTCTAGTGCGTAGGAGCTTGAAAATGGTCTTTAGAGTAATGAGGGTGGTTTAACGTTGACAGGTTTTGCGTTTCGACCTCCGTAGGTAACGAAACGGTCGTCAGAGGATCGAACGGTGAAGCGGGTGTTAAATTTAGACGTAGGACGTTGGACACAGCGTTGAAAGAACGTTAACCACATCAAGAACGAGTCGTCGGAGCTCGGAATCGAGGTAAGGGGGTGTTTGGGTTATAATTAATTAGAATATGTAAGTATAATTGAATTGAGCCATTGAGTTAAATATGGAAATAATGAGAATAGACAAGGAATGATAATTGTATGTGTATGAATGTAAATTGTGTGTGATTTGTGATGATTATGAGGATAATGTGATTTGAATTGTGATGAGTTGATGAGTATAGTGGCATTGTGATGAAGGGTTTGACAAGTAGGTCGCCCAATTGATGAGCATATGTGTATTGCTGGCCACTTGTTACTTGATACGAGAAATGTGAGTTGTATATATGTATGATTATATGGTATGGGACGGCCGACGGTATGTATAGCCCCTCGTTTCTAGCTCCCGTGGTGTTTATGCCCAGTTGAGCTACCCAGTGGTCAAGTAGGACCCAATGGTTGAGGTGGAGAGTCAAGTAGGACTCGGTGGACCAAGCAGGGTTCACGGGGTGTCAAGTAGGACCCCCAGCTGAAGGCCGATCCTTTTAGTATCCGGATACTAGGCGTCGAATTGATATGAGAGTCAGTTGTGTTATTCGATGCATTGTTAGCATTGTGTGATGATATGAATGTGTTTGGTTATAATTGTTGGTTGTTGTCGCGACCGGGGTCCCGGCGCGCGACGCGGACTGGTTAAAGACAAATAAAAGAAAATTGAAACGATATTGAAGTGAGCCTCTTGAGAAGCCTAAAAAATAAAGGGTTCAAGGAGTCGCCACCAATATTTATTAAGGAAAATATTAGGAAAACCTTTAAATAGCACTGGTTTTTTTTGTTTTTAAAAAAAAATGAGATTCTGTTTAGTCCGGGAGTCGAATTACAGGTGGGGAAGGTATTAGCACCCCACACTGTCCGTAAAAAACGGTTACCCAAATTGATCATGCGTAATTTAAAAAATAATTATCAAATATTTCATCCTTCATAAAACAATCATAAATAATATACACAATAAAAAAAATATATAAATATGAATAAAACAAAGATAGTAAAAGAATACATCCCCTAAGTTTGTTGTTTTTTAGTTCTAAAAAATAAATAAACAAATGATTAAAAGACCATAAAAATAAAAGGATAAAAAAACAATAAGACGTCTTGTCTTACTTATTTTCTAGTAAAAAAAATAAAAAAAATAAAAAAATTGATTTTTATTGAGAAATATAAAGTTTAAAACAAATAAATAAATAAATAAATAAAAATAAGAGAAAAAAATAGAATTAAACACATCAACATGAAGATAAAGAAATATAATACACTTAATTAATTAAAATTGACAAGGAATATTATTTAATTATCTTTTAGAAAAAATAAGATTAATAAGATGTCTTATCTAAATTAATCTCATCTTAAATTTTAAAAAAAATGAATGAATAAATAACACATTATTTATTAGTCTTGACCTTTTTTATTTTTTTATTTTTTATGAAAGTGATTTTTTTCTTAATTATTAAAAGGTTACTAAGAGAAAATAATAGGAAATCATGACCATAATAAAAAAAAAGATAATTATGTATACATATATATACATACTTATAAACTATTAAAATAGTTAAACGTAAATAAATAAATAGAAAGTGTAGAAAACTAAATAAATAAATAAATAAATAAATAAAAGATAAATAACTAAAAATAAAAGTACAAAGAATAAATAATAAAAATAAAATATAAAAATAAAGGTACAAAAATAAATAAAAGTTCAAAAATATAAAAAAAATAAAAATAAAAATAAATAGACATAACAATAAATACATTAAAAATAAAAGAGCGGAAAAATAAATACATAAAATAAAGGGGCAGAAAAATAAATAATAAAAAAATAAAGGAGCAGAAAGGTAAATAACAAAAATAAAGGGGCAAGAAAGTAAATAACAAAAAAAAGACAGAAGAGTAAATAACAAAAATAAAGGGGCAGAAAAGTAAATAACAAAAAATAAAGGGGCAGGAAAGTAAATATATAAAAAATAAAGGGGCAGAAATGTAAATAACAAAAATAAAGGGGCAGGAAAGTAAATACGTGAAATAAAGGGACAGAAAAGTAAATAACAAAAATAAAGGAGCATGAAAGTAAATACATGAAAATAAAGGGGCAGAAATATAAATAACAAAAATAAAGGGGCAAAAAAAAATAAATACATGAAAATAAAGGGGCAGAAAAGTAAATAATAAAAATAAAGGAGCAGAAAAGTAAATACGTGAAAATAAAGAGGCAGAAATATAAATAACAAAAATAAAGGGACAGGAAAGTAAATAAATAAAATAAAAGGACATAAAAATAAATAAATAAAGATAAAAATGTAAAAAATAAAAAAATAAATAAACTAATAATTGCAGAAATATAAAGTGCGGATAAATAAAGTACAGAAAAATAAATTAACAATAATAAAAGTGCAGAAAAGTAAATAAAGAGAAATAAAAGTGTAAAAAAAATAATAAATAAAGAAAAATAAAGGTACAAACAAATAAATAAAGATGGAGATGCATAAAAAATAAATAAACAAATAAATAACTACAAAAAAAAATAAAGTGCAGGAAAATAAAGTGCTTGAATATAAACAAAGAAAAATAAAAGTGCAGAAAAATAAATAACAATTAAATAAAGACGAATAAATAAATATAAATAAACAACTTTGTATTAATAAAAAATACCTTGGTACAAGATCAATTACAGAGAAATTAGAACGGAAGTCGGGAAATCAATTTTGTGTGGATTTCCTTTGCTTTTGGCTTTGTTTGGACTTGATTTGAAGGTATTTGGATACCGGTTACAACACTTGGACAGTATTTTAGCTCACAAAAACTCACATACTAAGACAAACTAGAGTGGTGCACTCATTTTCCTAACTAAGATTACACAAAGAAATTTTTGAGAACCAAAACTTCTAAAAATTCTCACAAAAATTTAGCACTCTTTTTCCTATTTTTCTTCTTCTTTTCCCAAATGCCTCAATATCACCTTCTATTTATAGAAGGAAATTGACATTGGATCCTCCCTAAAAGACATCACTATCTTACTTTTCCAATTTGTCCAAATTTCATGTCAATTTCCCCAATTTTCTCCAATTATCCAACCAAACCGGGGCCCACCACTAAAAACCACTGTAACCCCTTTTTCTTTTTTTTCTTTTTTTTTAATTTTCGTTTTTTTTTAAACTTTTTTTTTTGGATTTTTTTTGGGCCCATTTCTTTTTTTTTGTTTTTATTTTTTTTGGGCTTTTTTTTATTTTGTTTTTTTTGTTTGGGCCCTTTTTTCTCTTTTTTTTCTTTTTCTTTTCTTTTTTTTTGGCCCCTTTTTATTTATTTTTTTTTATTTTCGTTTTTTATTTTTTTATTATTTTTTTATTTTTTTATTATTTTTTTTCTGATTTTTTTTGGGCCTTTTATTTAAAGGTACAAATGGAAACATAAATTATTTATTACATATATGGAAATATATAAAATATCCAATAAATATAAATTACTACCCACACTATAAGGAGTAAAAAGGTAGTCACAAAACATCGTCTTCCCTCCCTTATTCTTTCCTCTTGGCTTCGGCATCCATCAGCCATTGCTTGAGAGAAATGAAGAGAATTGATGAAATGAGAGGTGTGGTAGGAAATGAAGAGGGATTGGGTATTTATAGAGATGGGGAAGGGTTACTATTCCAACGGTCACTATGCAATTTTTAATATTATTTTTTTTAATATGATCCGGGGTGGCAATCTGGACTGGGCGGGGTTCTAAGCACTGTACCGCGTCACCAACGAGAACTGGTAAGTCATAACCGGGGTCTGAAATCATTGGTCAACTATAGACATTTCTCTTCACCTCGGTTAAATATTAAGCATTGGGGAATCTCCTGCAGGTGTACCTCCGGTGTGTCTTGAAGTTCAAGTACGGATTAACACATCAGTTTTAACTTGAAGAACCTCGGATTCCCTTCGAACTGAGGTGTAAAATACCGTACTCCACTGAGGCTGTACGAGCTTAGAACTAATGAGGTAACACCTGTAACATCCTATTTTCATCACAAATAGGAAATAGATATTAATATATTTCTTGAGAAATACTTACTATAAGTTAGTTTATTATTATCATTTTTTTTGAAATTTTGGTATTTATATTTTTATTATTTGTTTTTTTAAAATAATAATAATAAAAAAATAAAAATATTTCTGAATGAGAATTTTAAAGTGACTTAATTAGTATTCACTAATTAAGAAAATTATATTAAGAATTTTTAATATCTTTATTATTCACCATTTTTATTTTATGTTGTTATATTTTTGTTTTTTTACATATTTAAGATTTAACTCTTATTAGAATTTTAAAATAAAATTTTGAAGGAATTAGACTATGGTTCTTTTGAACTTTTTGATCTACATAATATTTATGATTTTCTGGAATTTTTTGAAAATTTTGAATTATTTTAATAAAATAATATATTTTAAATTCATATAAAGTTGCTTAAAATTAAAAATATTTACAAGAATGTAAAGTTATATTATAAGAAAATTTTCTAAAATCCATTTCAAGTAGACTTATCTAAAAATTATCGGTTTGAGAAAAATCTTGATTTTTTCTAATCGTTAAAAAATTAGAAACGTATCAATAAATTTTTATTAACAGAAAATTTTAGATTTTTAAAATTTCAGCTTTATATTACTTATTATAAAATTAGTGAGGACTGATATAATATCGCTAAATTTCAAAAAGGACTCATTTTGAATATTTAAAATATACCGAGTGAAGGGTTACTATTTGACTTAATAATTTTGCCGACAATTACTATGCAAATCACTGTGCATGTATGAAATTTTCAAAAGATGCACAGTAACCTGGAATAAAAAATTCAAAAATGCATAGTACTTTTATATTAAAAAAATGGAATGCATAGTAAATTTTTTTTCCTATAAATACCGAAGGATTTCTTCTTTAGAATTCACAATTTCAGATTAAGTTTTCTTAATATAGTAGTGCTAGTGAGATAGTGGTGGAAGTGAGAGAGAGAAGAAAAGTTTTTGGAGAGAAAGTTCTGCCAAAATCCTAAGGTAAGAATACTTCTTTTTTATATTTTTTGGGTTATTTTTATATCGTTTTTAGAAATCTGTTATTATACTGGAAATAATATTATTTTAAGTTACTATTCTGCATAGTAAAAACTATTTCAATAGTAAATTACTATTTCAATAGTAAATTACTATTCAAATAGTAAATTACTATTCAAATAGTAAATTACTATTTACTGTTACTATTTACCATTACTATTCACGATTTACTATTTACTGTTACTATTCACGTTTTACTATTTACTGTTACTATTTACGTTTTACTATTTACTGTTACTATTCATGATTCACTATTCACTATTCACTATTCACTATTCACTATTCAAAATTTACCATTTTTTTATTTTAAGTTGTAATCTTAATTTTCATCTTGTAATTATATTAAAATGAAATTGGTATGTTTTAGAACTCGGAGACGAGGCGCACATGGATTTTCAATAACGAATCGGTATACAAGAGGTGAGGGGGAGTGAGATAAGAATATAATATGAAAGACATAAGAATAAAGGGAGGAGTCCCCTACTCCTTTTAAATTTAATAATATTATTATTTTAAAGTGATAACTTCTCAACTTAAAATTTATAATAAATTTAATATATATTGTGTAACTTATTCTGAAATATCTATACATAGATCTGAATTATTATAACTTATACGGACTGAACTAAACCTATGCAAGGACTTGGATTTTTATATCCTATATGGATCGAACTAAACCTATGCAAGGACTTGGACTATTATGACCTGTCTAGACTGAACTATACCTATGCGAAGACTGGATATATGGACTTATATAGACCTGTGCGAGGAATGGACTATAAGGACTCAAAATCAAATCTACTAATTTAAATAACCATTAAAAATTTGAATTATATTTATAAGCGATATTTAGTTGATTTGACTTGATTATAATTAATTATATTTGATTTTGATTAATGATATTGTGATTTATAATATTAGACTGTGATTAATAATATGCAATTATGATTGATGATATTTGATTGTGATTGATGAGATTACTATACTTGATTGTGGTTGATGAATGATTGATGATCTTGTGATATGAAGTTTGAGCATATAGCAAGCATGACGGAAAGTTAAAACTCAGTAAGAATTTTCTTACCTTACTCTTTGAATTTTTATTCCAAGAGAAAATATTTTGTAATTATTTTAGTCTTTTATTTCTTCTTATAAATAATTTTTATTAACTTTATTTTTAATCTCTATAATAAAATCTAGTATTAGAAAGAAGCTATTTTATGAAAATCAGAGGTTGAGATAATAAATTCTTGAATTAAAGAAAATTTTTATAGTTTTAAGTATTCTTAGTTAATGATTTTAAATTATTTTCTTAGAAATTAGAAGTTTAAAGTAAATTATTTTGGTTTTCCCCAACGAAATAACTAAAGAATATTTTGTGGAGATTTCAAAAACTCAATCTAGTTAAGATTCAAATTGAGAAAGATTATGTAAATATATGAAGATTTTTAAGAGAAAGCTTTGAGATATTTAAGGCTTGGAAACTCAATTTTGGTAAGATCTGAATTTGAAGACTGTACTAAATTATTTCAGTATAACAGAAGTTCAAAGAAGAACTTATGGAAATGTACAGTTTATTGTGATGATTTTGTGAACCTTTATGGTATTTAATAATTGAGTTTCTAAAAGCCTTAACCAACTAAATATACGAGTAGTTCATGCATCATGAATCATTAAAGAGAAATGAGATGTGATATTGCCTGGGGACGGATTATAGAAACCGAGGATACATTAGAGGAGGCTTAATTGCGAGCCTTGGGATGAGAGAGTGTGAAAGGGTGCTTCAGGTGACCTGGGGTCGCTCCCTGGTGTCGGGTACTTTCACAATAAAAACTTTCTTAGTCTGACTAGTCTCTAAGTGTTTCCACGCCAGTTGAGCTGTTCATATGCCATGAAGGCATTTACGTTATTATTATCCAGAATTTATGAAACAGTGTAAACTCCTGGTTGGCCCAGTGCAAACTAAAACTTTAAGGGCCCACATGCATAAACTGAATGAGATAGTAGCATAAGCATTACATAACATTCATGTGATTGTGACATTCTATATGGATGGTTATGAAGGAAAATATAAGTATTATGTATGTGGAAACCCTATATTCATAATTGATTGTATATGAGAATATGACTGATATTACTATATTAGTTTGTGAAAACCCTTATGCTTATGTCTTATCTGTAATAAATTATATTTTGTTTCTCACTCCTTCTTGTTTGAATTTTTGTGTCCAAAATATATGTTATATGATATATAGCTAGCAGTCCAAGATGGAAGGATATGTAATTACAAGAGGATAAAGTGGTCTCATCCTCAATCGATTAGATGAAGAGATATGACAAGAGTAGGATTCAAAAACTCGATGGTTCAAGGACTAGGAAATGTTTGTTCACATTTGTAGTAGAGGTATAATTAAGTTTTATTTTGCCTTATTACAATATCAAGTAGATAATTGTAACAAGGTCAAGGTTAAACTTTGATAAACTCTTTCATTCGGATATAATATTGTAATGATTTATCACTTATGATTTCTATAAATTATTTTGTCATTATGGATAAATATTGAAAGACAATTTTTTTTTTACTTTCAATATTCAAAGGAAATCAGATGTATATACGTCATTGTATACACGAGATAAAGAGTGATAAATATGTATATCTTTCTAAAAGTTTTTTTTATCTCGTGTATATAAGGGGGTGTTACAAAGTGGTATCAGAGCAGTTCAATCCAAACCGGCTTGTGGTATGGTCTTACTAGCGTGTTAGTGTACTCTGATGGTTGAGTTTGACAAGAGATTTTATGGTTGAAAAAAGAGGAAATTTTATTAGAGTAAATGGTAAGAAGTAAGTGAAGAAAAATTAGGAGTATAGAAAGAAGGAACTAATTTTAAGTTCATAAGAAGTATAAGTTAGAACTTTATAGCCTGTTACTTGAAAAATGTTATTGCAGGGATTATCAGAAACTGGCCATTCTGAAGTCTTTCTTGACATTGTTTAAGTACGGGCCTTAATGTATGGTGGAATGATAAGGTAAATTAACTAATGCAGTTATTTCCTTTTATTCCAAATGTATTGTATGGTGTTTGATTCTCTGATTAATATGTGATAGTGAAATATTCTAACATTTTCCTGTTTTACAATATGGTATGAGACAACAAGGGAGATAAGACAATAGAAAATTCTTAGAAATATTTTGGTATGAATTCTAGACTAGAGCTGTTGTGACTTTGACTACTTAGTTATAAACTATCGGGACTGATCACCCCGAATGATTTGCACTAAGTAGTGAAAGACATGTCAAAAGAAGGATGTTAAGATCAACGAATTTAACCTTGGGTTAATGTGGTATATGGAGAAATGGAGATAAACTCAATAAATTCTATTAGGATATTCCTTACCATGTCCTTGAAGTTGTAAGAGATACTTGTGTGAATTAGAATTCCAATGGGTAGATAACTGTTGTAATCCCAAACTAGTATAACAAATTGTTTAAGATAGAATCATAGTTTTGTCCTTTGGTGATATATTTTGAAAAGAAAAATGTGTGGATGTATGCTTCATGAAAGAAATATGATAATTTATAACTTGTTTGATATAACAAATAATCATATTAGGAATTGTATCTCTGGCTATTTGTATTGATTCTTCTTTTGTATGACATATAAAATATGTTAATTATTGTTTGATTTGATGAAGTTTTCATTTATGATGTCTACGATTGAATAATATATATGATGGTTATGTGTGTAAATATATGAATTAATAAAACTTTTATGATTGTGACATCGAATGTAATTAACCATATATTTTTGATTTTTTTTTAATTGATTTATTGTGATAAATATATCAATGAATGACCTAAAATAAGCATTATAGATCTTTGGAAGACATTGATATTGGTTTAATATTTAGAAATTGTGACATAAAATATTTTTGTGATTCCTAACAATATGATACATGTTTATCAAGTTATTTTCTTTTAGTCATCGATTTTGTTCGACGAATATACATACCTGATATAAATCATTGTTATGTAATGACCATTGTAGATTTAAAATAAAGAAATGTGTTAGTAAACCATGAGGAAGTATATATGAACCTTTACTTATTGATTTTCCTATAAAGAGAATTACATAAGTCTTAGTTACCAAAAAAAAATAAATTCAAGTGAGTATTTCTAAGTCAACGTAGTGATTTAAGATTGGAGAATTTATCAATTATATGTAATGGTTGTAGTCAATTATAATGGAATGGACAATCACTTAGTTAAGGAATATTTAATTCATTATAGAAGACAATAAAAAATGATTACATACCCTGGATTATCATGAAACAAAGACCACAAGGATTTAACTAGATAAACAAGTACAACATGGACTAAGACATATTTATCCTTTCTCACTAGGATAATTTATTATACACGATTACATTAAGGAAAATAAAATAGAACATCTAGTATATCATAGATAGAGGTCTAAGAGTCTTGGTAATACAAAAATTATCCAAACTAGAGAAATAATCATAACGATTATAAGAAGTGAGGCACTTGTTACCACAACCTGTAGTCCATCCCGACTTCGTTCTTCCTTACTTCTAGGAAGGTTGGCCATCGAATAGTATGATAGTACTTGAGAAAAAGATTGAAGAAATTAGATAGAAGAGAGAAACTAAGAAATCTTGAAGTTGTGATAGGAAGTGAGAATGGAATGAGAATTTATAAGCAAGCAAGGGAGGGAGAGTTGCAACGGTCATAAACGGCTAGTCCAACGGCTAGTTGCTAACGGCTAGTTGTCCAATAATTAATTCTCAGCAGTCCATTTTACTATGTTATGAGTAGGAATTTTAATTAATAGATGTTATGGATTATGTTAAGTAAGATTTTAATAGATTGAGAAACGTAATTATTGAAGTGTTTAGAGTTAACCATCAATTTATGATGAGCATGGTTGACAAAATTAAGACGAGTAATATTTTTGAGTTAAGGAAAAAAAAATACTGATAAGATTAAAAAAAAGAGAGATAAATGGCAATGTTAAGGAAAATGTACACAATTGTCAAGGAAACTAGAAATATATTTTAGAACAGTTCAGTTAGTTTATCTATGGTAAGATTTATTAACAATATTAAATTTCGAGGACGAAATTTCTTTTAGGGGAGTAGAGTTGTAACATCCTATTTTCATCACAAATAGGAAATAGATATTAATATATTTCTTGAGAAATACTTACTATAAGTTAGTTTATTATTATCATTTTTTTTGAAATTTTGGTATTTATATTTTTATTATTTGTTTTTTTAAAATAGTAATAAAAAAATAAAAATATTTCTGAATGAGAATTTTAAAGTGACTTAATTAGTATTCACTAATTAAGAAAATTATATTAAGAATTTTTAATATCTTTATTATTCACCATTTTTATTTTATGTTGTTATATTTTTGTTTTTTTACATATTTAAGATTTAACTCTTATTATAATTTTAAAATAAAATTTTGAAGGAATTAGACTATGGTTCTTTTGAACTTTTTGATCTACATAATATTTATGATTTTCTGGAATTTTTTGAAAATTTTGAATTATTTTAATAAAATAATATATTTTAAATTCATATAAAGTTGCTTAAAATTAAAAATATTTACAAGAATGTAAAGTTATATTATAAGAAAATTTTCTAAAATCCATTTCAAGTAGACTTATCTAAAAATTATCGGTTTGAGAAAAATCTTGATTTTTTCTAATCGTTAAAAAATTAGAAACGTATCAATAAATTTTTATTAATAGAAAATTTTAGATTTTTAAAATTTCAGCTTTATATTACTTATTATAAAATTAGTGAGGACTGATATAATATCGCTAAATTTCAAAAAGGACTCATTTTGAATATTTAAAATATACCGAGTGAAGGGTTACTATTTGACTTAATAATTTTGCCGACAATTACTATGCAAATCACTGTGTATGTATGAAATTTTCAAAAGATGCACAGTAACCTGGAATAAAAAATTCAAAAATGCATAGTACTTTTATATTAAAATAATGGAATGCATAGTAAATTTTTTTTCCTATAAATACTGAAGGATTTCTTCTTTAGAATTCACAATTTCAGATTAAGTTTTCTTAATATAGTAGTGCTAGTGAGATAGTGGTGGAAGTGAGAGAGAGAAGAAAAGTTTTTGGAGAGAAGGTTCTGCCAAAATCCTAAGGTAAGAATACTTCTTTTTTATATTTTTTGGGTTATTTTTATATCGTTTTTAGAAATCTGTTATTATACTGGAAATAATATTATTTTAAGTTACTATTCTGCATAGTAAAAACTATTTCAATAGTAAATTACTATTTCAATAGTAAATTACTATTCAAATAGTAAATTACTATTTACTGTTACTATTTACCATTACTATTCACGATTTACTATTTACTGTTACTATTCACGTTTTATTATTTACTGTTACTATTCACGTTTTACTATTTACTGTTACTATTCACGATTCACTATTCACTATTCACTATTCAAAATTTACCATTTTTTTATTTTAAGTTGTAATCTTAATTTTCATTTGTAATTATATTAAAATGAAATTGGTATGTTTTAGAACTCGGAGACGAGGCGCACATGGATTTTCAATAACGAATCGGTATACAAGAGGTAAGGGGGAGTGAGATAAGAATATAATATGAAAGACATAAGAATAAAGGGAGGAGTCCCCTACTCCTTTTAAATTTAATAATATTATTATTTTAAAGTGATAACTTCTCAACTTAAAATTTATAATAAATTTAATATATATTGTGTAACTTATTCTGAAATATCTATACATAGATCTGAATTATTATAACTTATACGGACTGAACTAAACCTATGCAAGGACTTGGATTTTTATATCCTATATGGATCGAACTAAACCTATGCAAGGACTTGGACTATTATGACCTGTCTAGACTGAACTATACCTATGCGAAGACTGGATATATGGACTTATATAGACCTGTGCGAGGAATGGACTATAAGGACTCAAAATCAAATCTACTAATTTAAATAACCATTAAAATTTTGAATTATATTTATAAGCGATATTTAGTTGATTTGGCTTGATTATAATTAATTATATTTGATTTCGATTAATGATATTGTGATTTATAATATTAGACTGTGATTAATAATATGCAATTATGATTGATGATATTTGATTGTGATTGATGAGATTACTATACTTGATTGTGGTTGATGAATGATTGATGATCTTGTGATATGAAGTTTGAGCATATAGCAAGCATGACGGAAAGTTAAAACTCAGTAAGAATTTTCTTACCTTACTCTTTAAATTTTTATTCCAAGAGAAAGTATTTTGTAATTATTTTAGTCTTTTATTTCTTCTTATAAATAATTTTTATTAACTTTATTTTTAATCTCTATAATAAAATCTAGTATTAGAAAGAAGCTATTTTATGAAAATCAGAGGTTGAGATAATAAATTCTTGAATTAAAGAAAATTTTTATAGTTTTAAGTATTCTTAGTTAATGATTTTAAATTATTTTCTTAGAAATTAGAAGTTTAAAGTAAATTATTTTGGTTTTCCCCAACGAAATAACTAAAGAATATTTTGTGGAGATTTCAAAAACTCAATCTAGTTAAGATTCAAATTGAGAAAGATTATGTAAATATATGAAGATTTTTAAGAGAAAGCTTTGAGATATTTAAGGCTTGGAAACTCAATTTTGGTAAGATCTGAATTTGAAGACTGTACTAAATTATTTCAGTATAACAGAAGTTCAAAGAAGAACTTATGGAAATGTACAGTTTATTGTGATGATTTTGTGAAACTTTATGGTATTTAATAATTGAGTTTCTAAAAGCCTTAACCAACTAAATATACGAGTAGTTCATGCATCATGAATCATTAAAGAGAAATGAGATGTGATATTGCCTGGGGACGGATTATAGAAACCGAGGATACATTAGAGGAGGCTTAATTGCGAGCCTTGGGATGAGAGAGTGTGAAAGGGTGCTTCAGGTGACCTGGGGTCGCTCCCTGGTGTCGGGTACTTTCACAATAAAAACTTTCTCAGTCTGACTAGTCTCTAAGTGTTTCCACGCCAGTTGAGCTGTTCATATGCCATGAAGGCATTTACGTTATTATTATCCAGAATTTATGAAACAGTGTAAACTCCTGGTTGGCCCAGTGCAAACTAAAACTTTAAGGGCCCACATGCATAAACTGAATGAGATAGTAGCATAAGCATTACATAACATTCATGTGATTGTGACATTCTATATGGATGGTTATGAAGGAAAATATAAGTATTATGTATGTGGAAACCCTATATTCATAATTGATTGTATATGAGAATATGACTGATATTACTATATTAGTTTGTGAAAACCCTTATGCTTATGTCTTATCTGTAATAAATTATATTTTGTTTCTCACTCCTTCTTGTTTGAATTTTTGTGTCCAAAATATATGTTATATGATATATAGCTAGCAGTCCAAGATGGAAGGATATGTAATTACAAGAGGATAAAGTGGTCTCATCCTCAATCGATTAGATGAAGAGATATGACAAGAGTAGGATTCAAAAACTCGATGGTTCAAGGACTAGAAAATGTTTGTTCACATTTGTAGTAGAGGTATAGTTAAGTTTTATTTTGCCTTATTACAATATCAAGTAGATAATTGTAACAAGGTCAAGGTTAAACTTTGATAAACTCTTTCATTCGGATATAATATTGTAATGATTTATCACTTATAATTTCTATAAATTATTTTGTCATTATGGATAAATATTGAAAGACAATTTTTTTTTTACTTTCAATATTCAAAGGAAATCAGATGTATATACGTCCTTGTATACACGAGATAAAGAGTGATAAATATGTATATCTTTCTAAAAGTTTTTTTTATCTCGTGTATATAAGGGGGTGTTACAACACCGGTTATGAAACCGTGCTAGGACCCCGGTTAATGCAGTCAACATTGACTCCAGACTCTAGGACAAAAAAAAAACTCTTTTTTTCTTCTTTTTTTTTCTTTTTAATATATATCACCGGACAAAAATAGGTGTTCACAGATGCCCCTCTTTACTTCTTTTCATGAAAGAATATGAGACATATTCATATTATTGATGTGAAAAGAAAGTAAAGACGTGAACACCACTAAGAATACTCGACAACTTTTGACAAGAAGTAAATAGCCGAATGGTGTTGTCCCTATGCTAGACAGTTTAAGGAGAGGCACTTGGAACATGACAGGAAGATAAATGGCATAACCTAGGGGTTAATACCTGAAGCTTTGGAAAAATATGAAGTTGTCTTGACATTTCGAGGAGCCTAAGAATGGGTATTTGAGGCTTTGACACAAAATAGATGACAGGGGGATGCCCCTGAATGATTTTGATTGAGATAGCCTAGGGAAGGATACCTGAAGCTTTGACATGAAACTAAATGACTGGGAAGATGCCCCTGATTTGATTTTGATTGAGATAGCCTAGGGAAGGATACCTGAAGCTTTGACATGAAACTAAATGACTGGGGGGATGCCCCTGATTTGATTTTGATTGAGATAGCCTAGGGATGGATACCTGAGGCTTTGACATGAAACTAAATGACTGGGGATGCCCCTGATTTGATTTTGATTGAGATAGCCTAGGGATGGATATCTGAAGCTTTGACATGAAAATAAATGACTGGGGGGATGCCCCTGATTTGATTTTGATTGAGATAGCCTAGGGATGGATACCTGAGGCTTTGACATGAAACTAAATGACTGGGGGGATGCCCCTGATTTGATTTTGATTGAGATAGCCTAGGGATGGATACCTGAGGCTTTGACATGAAACTAAATGACTGGGGGGATGCCCCTGATTTGATTTTGATTGAGATAGCCTAGGGATGGATACCTGAGGCTTTGACATGAAACTAAATGACTGGGGGGATGCCCCTGATTTGATTTTGATTGAGATAGCCTAGGAATGGATACCTTAGGCTTGGACATGAAGTAAGACTTAAGGGAGATACCTCTACCATAATGACTTATGGTAGAGAATTATATGAGATTTATGCTCAAGAAGAATGTGTTTGACTTTTCTAGTTTAGTGTGGGTTCCGACTGAATACAAGGATTGCATTTTCACATCTTAGTAAACCATCCCGACTGGAGTTAGGTGATAGGCTGAAACTGTTGATCTCGACTCTTCATGGGGAGCGCTTGTCCTTGTTGTACCCTCAAACCTGCATGGAAGAAATAGTCAAGTGGAAAACCAAAGGTCAAAGATCTTGTTTCCTCCAGGTGACTACCACAATCCTTATGGGACTTGTTATTACTCATGGCAGAGCGGAATATCCTGATTACCAAGGTCTGTGTAATTGGGAAGTATCAAGCTTGTTTGAGATTAAAAATATGCCTTTCATGATTTTTTAAATATTTTCCACAAAATGCATGCAAATGAAACCTGACAAGACCAGGATTGGAACTGAAATTGAGAATTCCATATATTTACTTGGGAAAATTACAAGTTTATATCATAATTTTTAATCCAAACTTTTAGAGGACATAAAGACTACCCTATCCCTTTAGAGTACGCTCAAGCATAATACTTCTTGACTGCATCTGAATTGACTGGGAAAGATAACTCCTCACCATCCATGTTCGTCAAAATCAAAGCTCCTCCAGAAAAGGCTCTCTTTACGACGAATGGTCCTTCATAATTTGGCTTCCATTTGCCTCGGTGATCATTTTGATTCGGCAAGATTTTCTTCAGTACCAAATCACCTTCATGAAATTGACGAGGTCGCACTTTCTTTTCGTATGCCTTCTTCATACGCTTTTGGTATAACTGCCCATGACAGAGAGCGGTTAACCTTTTCCCATCAATTAAATTTAATTGATCATACCGGGACCGAACCCATTCAGCTTCTTCTAATTTGGCATCCATGATTACTTTTAAAGACGGAATTTCCACTTCTATTGGTAAAACAGCTTCCATACCATACACCAATGAGAAGGGTGTTGCCCCTGTCGAAGTTCGTACAGAGGTACGATACCCATGTAAAGCAAAAGGAAGCAACTCACTCCAGTCTTTATAGGTTTCAACCATCTTTTGTATGATTTTCTTTATATTTTTGTTAGCAGCTTCCACTGCTCCATTCATCTTAGGTCTGTATGGAGATGAATTGAGGTGTTTGATTTTGAATTCCTCACAAAGTTCATCCATTATTTTATTATTCAGGTTTGTACCATTATCAGTGATGATCTGATTTGGTAAACCATATCTACAAATCAATTCTCTCTTGATGAATTTGACCACAACATTTTTAGTCACGTTGGTGTAGGAAGCTGCTTCAACCCACTTAGTGAAGTAATCAATGGCCACCAAAATAAAGCGATGCCCATTCGATGCTTTTGGTTCAATGGGACCAATAACATCTATGCCCCACATAGCAAAAGGCCAAGGCACAGTTAGAACGTGCAAAGAAGATGGTGGTGCATGAATGTTATCTGCATAGGTTTGACACTTGTGACATTTCTTGGCATAGCTATGACAATTATTTTCCATTGTCATCCAATAATATCCAGATCTGAGAATTTTTCTTGCCATCGAGTGCCCATTTTCATGTGTTCCGAAAGGCCCTTCATGAACATCCTTCATGATTTTGTTAGCTTCCGTCACGTCTACGCAACGAAGGAGAACAGAATCATAATTTCTCTTATAGAGTGTATTCCCAGTCATAAAGAAATTCATGGCTAGGCGCCTGAGGGTTCTTTTATCATTTTCTGAGATACCAGGAGGATATTCTTGATTTTGAATATAATTTTTTATGTCATGAAACCATGGTTTCCCATCGGGCTCTTCTTCTATCTCATGACAATATGCAGGTTCGAGACGCCTTTCAATCTCGATGAAGGGCATGTCACAATCCCTACTTACGTTGAACATGGAGGCCAATGTGGCCAAAGCATCGGCTAATTGGTTATCATCCCGAGGAATATGATGGAAAGAGACTTCATCAAACCCTTTGATTAGTTCCATGATGTGAGCTTGATAAGGAATCAATTTTCCATCTCTAGTATCCCATTCTTCTTTCAGTTGATGAATCACCAAGGCAGAATCTCCGTATATTTATAGAGATTTCACCTTTGCTTCAAGTGCCGCCTGAATCCCCAAAACACAAGCTTCATATTCTGCAATATTATTGGTACAATCAAAATAAAGTCTAGCAGTGAATGGGAAAAGCTTGTTATCTGGTGAGATTAGGATGGCCCCAATCCCATGCCCCAGTGTATTCGACGCCCCATCGAACATCAAAATCCAAGTTCTATTAGGACAATCTTTCTCTTCTGACAACATCATAATATTTTCATCAGGAAATTCGAATGACATTGGTTGGTACTCTTTTAGGGGATGGTGGGCCAAGTGATCAGCTAAAGCACTCCCTCTTACAGCTTTTTGGGTGACATGAATGATATCATACTCAGTCAAAAGAACCTGCCAACGAGCTATTCTTCCCGTCAGAGCCGGTTTTTCAAAGATGTACTTAATTGGGTCCATCTTAGATATCAACCAAGTAGTATAAGATAACATGTATTGCCTTAGGCGACGAGCAGCCCATGCTAATGCACAACAAGTTCGTTCCACAGTAGAATATTGTGCTTCGTACTCAGTGAACTTCTTGCTCAAATAGTAAATAGCATGCTCTTTTCTCCCAGACTCATCATGTTGCCCTAGTACAGAGCCCATAGACTCATTTATCACCGTCAAATACAACAGGAGTGGTCTTCCTGGGGTTGGGGGAACCAAGATCGGTGGGGATTGCAAGTATCGCTTTATTTGGTCAAAGGCCTCCTGACAATCATCATTCCATTGTGATGGTTGATTTTTACGAAGCAACTTAAAGATTGGATTACATACAGCTGTTAGTTGAGAAATGAAACGAGCTATGTAATTCAACCTTCCAAGGAATCCTCGTACTTCTTTTTCAGTGCTAGGGGCAGGCATTTCCATGATTGCCTTTACTTTATCGGGATCCACTTCAATACCTTTCTCACTGACAATGAAACCAAGCAACCTTCCAGAGCTAGCCCCAAAAGTGCATTTAGCCGGATTTAATCTGAGTTTGAATTTTCTCAGGCGTTCAAAGAGCTTTTGTAAGTCAATCAAGTGACCTTCAACGGATTTGGATTTGGCAATAATATCATCCACATAAACCTCTATCTCTTTATGCATCATGTCATGAAATAGAGTTACCATCGCTCTTTGGTAAGTGGCACCGGCATTTTTCAATCCAAAAGACATCACCTTGTAGCAGAAGGTTCCCCACAAAGTAATGAAAGTGGTTTTTTCCATGTCTTCGGGTGCCATCTTGATTTGGTTGTACCCAGAAAATCCATCCATGAATGAAAAAATGGAATGTTGGGCCGTGTTATCAACAAGAACATCAATATGTGGTAATGGAAAGTCATCTTTTGGGCTAGCTCTATTCAAATCCCGGTAATCAACACACATTCGTACTTTCCCATCTTTCTTCGGGACCGGAACAATGTTGGCCACCCATTCAGGGTATTTGGAGACAGCCAAGAACCCAGCATCCAACTGTTTGGTTATCTCTTCTTTAATCTTTAAGAGCATTTCTGGCTTCATCCTTCTCAACTTTTGCTTTATGGGGACGCAACCGGGTTTCAATGGCAACTTGTGTTCAACGATGCAGTTATCTAATCCCGGCATATCCTGATACGACCAAGTAAACACATCGCTAAATTCGACCAACAATTCTATTAATTCTCTCCTATGTTCACTACTCAAAGAGGTGCCGATTTTGACTTCTTGTTTGTTTTCTTCACTCCCCTAATTTATAACTTCAACAATTTCTAGATAGGGAGAAATTTCTTTATCTTCCTGATCTAGCAGCCTTAGTAATTCAGGGGAAGGTTCATCAGACTCTTCATCCTCTTCGCTTGTTGGATTAAAATCATGATGGGAGAAAGCAATCTTATTATTTTGGAATTCAATTTCAGATCTGCAATTTATTTAATATAAAAAAGGCAAAATAAGGAAAATGATAATTGAACTTAACTTTTATTTATTTGAAATGATAAAGGAAACATGTTTTGCCCTTATTAAAACTCATCCTAAGGCTTTAGGCATAGCCAAAGGATTTAAACAAAAACCTACAAAGTGAACAATTACTTTGAAATGATCTCTGGAAGCTCAACGGCTTCCCAATTACACAGTTCAGTATCTGAAGGACAAGGGTAAATCAAGTCTTCTTCTCTCTTGGACTCATCATCGATGACCGCCACTTGGTCTGGAGATGTCAAGTCTGTACTCCTGAAGCTTCGGTAAAGGTCACAGATAGGGATCTTCGCAGTTAGGGGTTCTTGATTTTCTAACCGTGCAAGTCGCTTTTCTCTCTTATCTGCGAAAACCTTCGCTCTTTCCATTGGAGATGGATGATACCCCAGCCCAAAGCCGTTCTTATTCTCCTTAACCAATAATGGGTCTACTCCTCCATCAAGCATCTTCCCAAGCCCTTTCCCTGGCTGGAATCCAGATTTCATCATCACTTTAGCTACCATCATAGAAGCTTTGAAAGGACGAGCTAGTTGTAACCCTTCGCTCACATAGGTGGTGTGAGCAATTTCCAATGATTGGAAGGAAGTCTCAAGACTTTCTTCAGCCGCTTCTATATATGGAGTTGACATGGGCTTACTGATAAGGAAATCTCCCTCACCAGAAACAATGATTAGCTTGTTGTTTACCACAAATTTAAGCTTTTGATGAAGGGTAGATAGAACCATACCGGCAGAATGTATCCAAGGCCTCCCCAATAGGCAGCTATAAGCAGGATTGATGTCCATCACTTGAAATAATACATTGAAGGTGCACGGGCCTACTTGGATAGGGATCTCAATATCTCCAATAACCTCTCTCCGAGTACCGTCAAAAGCTCTTACTACCATTGAGCTTGGCTTCATATGTGACCCATCAAAAGGTAGTTGATTTAAAGTGGACTTTGCCATGATATTCAGAGAGGAGCCATTATCAACTAGGACCTTGGCTATGATATGATCCCGACACTTGACAGAGATGTGTAATGCCTTATTATGACCTCTTCCTTCAGCAGGTATCTCTTCGTCGGTGAAAGTTAAGTAGTCATTTGAGGCAATATGCCCCATTATCCCTTCAAACTTTTCTGGCGAAATATCTTTCGCAACATGTGCTTTATTCAAGACCTTCAATAACTTTCCACGATGTGGTTCCGAGTCCAATAAGAGAGATAACAAGGATATTTTTGCAGGAGTGCAGTTTAATTGGTCGAGGACCTGGTATTCGCTTTGCTTAATGAATTTCAAAAATTCACAAGCATCTTCCTCTGTTATTCCTTGGGGAGGGTCTTGTTCTTTACCACGACTTTCTTTTTCACTTACAGGTGCATCCTCCTTTCTCAAGTTTTCAGGAGCATAAACTCGTCCGCTCCTAGTCATTCCACTTGTCTCGGAAATATTGGTTACTGAGGATGACGATCCCTTTAGGAGTTGAGGGATTACATCCACTTCATACTTCCAAGGTACTGCATGGGTATCCTTGTATGAAAATGGAGATGGGGTCCTAATTGTCAAGGACGGATGGTTTATGACTGGTTCGGTCAAAGGTTTCTTGGTGTAATAGACTACCAAAGGAACAAGGGTGACTGGGCTTACTGAGTTTGTACCATGCTGCCCATGGATCATGTTGACATCATTGCAAGGGGGACAATGATCACTTCCCAAGTCATGTGTTATTGCATTTACCCCAGTATTTCCATGATTAGGTAAAGGATTTCTAATCACATTTGGGGAGCCTTCTTCGAAATCCAACCACTTGGCATTTATCAAATCACGTACCTTAAACTTTAAGGCAATGCAATTTTCTGTAGAATGCCCCGGTGCCCTAGCATGATAATCACACTTCACATTAGGATCATACCCCTTAGGATAGGGTGGCCCTACAGGTTTTAAAGGACATCGTACAACAAGAGAACTTTTGAGAAGTTGAGGCAAAAGTTCAGTATATGTCATAGGAATTGGATCGAATTGGACAGAAGGACGGTCATTGTTTGGCTTTTTTTGTGGAAGATTTGGGTTGGGATTTTGCATCCATTGTTGGGGAGGAGGTGGTGGTGTATTCTTGAAATTATGGACGGGTGGGGGTCTATATGATTGAGGATGGGGAAATGAATTTCCAGAAGTAGCAGCTACATAAGGGTAAGGTCCGTACGGTGGATAATGAGGTGGGAAAGGGAAAGGGGAAGGTTGAAACATTTTTTGATTATGTTGACCTTGATTTCCCATTACAGCATTTGCTTCCTCACCCTTTCTTCTTCCTGCCCCTGTCATAGGTCTTCCTATTGATGGGGAACTTTGGACAACTTTTCCTGTTCTCAAACCGCTTTCAATTCTTTCCCCTATTACCACCATATCAGAAAAGCTTGATGATACACTCCCAAGCATCCTTTCATAGAACGGTGGCTGAAGAGTGTCAATGAACATTGCCACTATCTCTTTCTCTATCAGAGGTGGTTCAACTTGTGCAGCCATTTCCCTCCATCGTTGAGCATATTCTTTGAAGGACTCAGTATTCCTTTTGGTCATATTCTGAAGTTGTAGCCGGTCTGGTGCCATGTCCATATTGTATTTATATTGCTTCAGAAAGGCATCGGCTAGATCCTTCCAACAACGAATACGAGTTCATTCAAGGTGAGTGTACCAGCTCAACGCTGCCCCAGCAAGGCTATCTTGAAAAAAATGGATCAACAACTTTTCATCATAAGCATATCCAGCCATCTTTCGGCAGTACATGGTCAAATGGTTACGAGGACAAGTTGTCCCTTTGTATTTATCAAATTCTGGCAATTTGAATTTAGGAGGAATTACCACATCTGGGACTAGGCATAATTCAGAAACATTTGTTATGCCTAAGCCACTTCCTCTACTGCACGCAACCTTTCTTCCAATATCTCCATTTGCCCTTTTGACAAAGGCGCTGCTGGCTGATCAGGATTTGGTGGAGGGACCTGAGCTTTATGTGACAAGTTTTGGGAAGCACCTGCCTGTGGTATTGGGCAACCATAAGGGAAATAATACGGCACTGCTTGTGGGTTTGGTTGTGTGGCATCATTTGGAGTCTGGTGATTTTATGGTGGAATTGTATTAGGTGGAGTGATATTGGGTGGAGCCTGAGTGTTTTGGGGAACAGCTATTGATTGGTTGAAATTTGGAGGGTTAGATACCGGGGGATTGGGAATTTGTTGAGCAGGAGGAGGATTTTCTTGATTAGGATTAGGGTGCATGGTGTAATACCCTTGAGGTAAGCCATATGGAGGCCAAGCATATGCTTGCTGAATATTCCCATCTTGGGAAACAAAAGGTGGCAATGGCATACCATAAGGTTGGTGTGAGATGAATGAAGTTTCAGTGACTGGAGCAGGATCATTTAAAGGTATAGGGTTCCCCTCTTGAGCTTGAACTTGAGGAGTGGATGTTTGTTCCCCCATTTCCTGCAGAAGATCCCCTTTCTGTACCTCTTTTTTCAAGAATCTTAAGTATTTCTGCCATCTGTTCCTTGATCTGGCCAACTTCATTCCTTAATTCTTCAACTGCGCTTTCCGGCTCTGCCATGAGTCTTGTTTGCAATCGGGTTTGATAAGGATGCTTTGAGCCCTTTCTCCCCGTGATGTGAATAAATACAAAGAAATCCCCCTTGGTACAAGAACAAGTATTGTTAAATGACATAAAGAGATGTAAAGTATATACATGATGAATTTTAAATATCGGTAAGCAAAGATAAACCTTTCTTTTAGAATGTCTTTTTCTAAAGTACTAAGTTAGAAGAAAAATGCAAATTCAACATGAGATTTATTCATTGATCAACAAGTTCTGATACATTGTTTGTTACAACAACTCAAAATCAATTCTCTCTCGCTTTAGCAATCCAGACCTTCATTTCATCCAATCGCCCCTTACAGTATTGGATGAATGTTGTAATTTCCTCCGGTGTAGAAAGCGGATTCATCATCGCTTCAGCCTTCTTTAACAGGTGAGGAATATTTCCAAGTGTTCCATTAGCAAGACCGGCTAGATTAGAAAAACGGTCTCTCCAAGAATAGACAAGACTTTCCAACTCAACCCTTTCTAGGGTCATTAAACGTATAATCTCTTCATATCTATCCTTGTCTTCCATGGCTTGCCATTTTTCTTCATTTATTTCACGCTCGCAAGCACTGACGACATCTCTGACTTGTCGTTCCAGTTCATCAATTTGCGCTTGCATAAGGTTCTTTTCAACTTGAGCTTCTTCTTTTGTCTTAGCTAGAATTTCTCGTAACCGCCCTTTGTCAGCCAATATATCATTCTTTTGTTTCTCTTTGGTCTTCAATTGGCTGTTCGCGGTTTGGAGGCATTGATCCAATTGCATCATATGTTCTCTTTCAATTCGCTGCTTCTTACCTATGTCTTCAAAGGCATTTTCTAATTCACACCTTTTTCTCTTAAGGGAAGCATTATCTTGTTGAATTTTGATTAAATCATCCTCCAAAGCTTGATTTTTCTTTGTCATTTCAGCCAACTCACTCCTCAAATTTTCAATCTCTTTGCTTTCATCGGGAACTGGATTTCTCACATGAGCACCGTGATCTTTAAAGGGTAATTTGACAATGGCTACCCTATTTGAAATCCACTGGTGGTAACTTTCTTTTGCAGCATGACTTCGGACACCCAATTCTTTTCCTTTACTATGAACCTTGCCCCAAGCATCAATGACAGTTTGAATAACAGGAGCACTGTTTCCCTCAATATAATAATGAAGGAAAGGCGTTACTGTTTCTTCTTCTGGAGGCTGTATCATAGGATAAGCAAGTTGTCTTTTTGCAATGCTAGGATTGTAATTGATGCATCCTTGAGTTCCCATGAGAGGCACATTCGGAAATTTTCCACAGCAGTAAATAATGGAATCCACGTTCATCCACTGAGGGTACCACCGAATCATGCTAGCAGATAATCCTGCCAGATGTCCTGCCCACTCCCTATTAGTCTTCTTGGTTAACCTAAGGAGCTTCAAATCAGAGATAGGACATTCAACCTTGCCAACTTGATTGAAGATATGAGAAGTAAGCCATAGATACAAGGCGGGTAGACAACAGACGATCTTCTTCCCATTCCAGTTGTGACAGGAATCCATTGTACAATAGATATCAGCTAAGACAGCAGTCATGGAACTTTCACCTCTAAGATTTCTAGCTAGGAAAATATCAATTGCCTTGAAATCAATATAATTATAAAGGCTTGGGAAGAGGATTACACCATAGATGGCCAACGCCAAAATGTCAACAAACACGTCCCATTCTTCTTTCCCTGCCTGACTGAGGAGTTGCTGCTCAAAGAAGCTTAGTGCGAATCCTGAAATTTGGTTCCTGTTTAATTGAGCCTTCTTAAGCATTTTAGGATCCATCTTGAGGATGCGAGCTACACTGAAGATTGAAGCATGATGTTCAGTTCGACGATAAGGTTTCAAATCTTCTAACGGCAAGCCAAATATCTGTTCAAACTCCTCCAAAGTAGGAGCTAACTGGAAATCTTTGAATGTAAAACAGCGAAGAAGAGGATCATAAAACTGAGCTAGAGCCGTAAGGGCCCCTTCTTGCACTTCGACCTCTAAGAATTTTAGGATCTTTCCATACTTCCTTGTAAATGTCATTTTCTGAGTAATATCCATCCTTTTGCTTAAGGACAACAAATTGCTAGTATTTGATCTGATGACTTTGAGGTGTAACAAATTTTTTAAACCAGTTGCCTTCACTTCTCGATCACTTGATCTCATGTTAAATTCCATTTTTAGTGATACTCACCGATGTTTAAATTTCACCTTTAATAAAAGAAATAAATGAATCAGATTAACAAAGAAAACAGTTTGATAAATATCCTCACGTAAGAGTGTGATAATACTTATCATGACTAAAGTATAGAAAATATACATTTTTCATTTTTTTTTAAAAAAAACTTTGTGTAAATAAATAAAAGATAAAAGGAATGTTTGCCCAATTGTGTCTTAGACAAGGTAACCACCTAATTGGCTCTAAGGCTATTTAATCGTGTTTCTTCAAAAGGTAATTGTTCTAATTGGTTCTAAGAAGGTCACCGGAGCTTTGATCTTTAGCTATGAGTCTTATGCAAAAAGTAGGGAATCCTACTTAGTGCGGACATCATAACTAAGATAACACCCCGGCTGAGATTTTCACACGAATCATGGTAGGACGTCTCGTCCTAAATGACACCGCTAATAATCTCCCCTAGCCTATGTCTTTTGCGGGGCCCGGGAATAGGGTCCCTTCTAATAGTGTGTGCATTATGGTGAATGTGAAGTGTGTGGGGCATTCATACCTGGATTTTTACCCATTCTTCATAATGAACAAACATAAAGCAAAATAAATATCACATGTCTTCTACCCTAAGGTTCTAAATTAAGGCAATAAAGAAGAAAAAAAATAGTATAAAATCTAAAATTAATGGAAGATTAGATAAACAACAAGAATAACATAACAAATAAATACAAAGGATGAAATAATTAACAATCAAAAAAAAAATAAAAACACACAAGATCAATTTAACGGGCTTGACTCTCAAAATGTCCCCAGTGGAGTCGCCATCTGTCGCGACTGGGGTCCCGGCGCGCGACGCGGACTAGTTAAAGACAAATAAAAGAAAATTGAAACGGTATTGAAGTGAGGCTCTTGAGAAGCCTAAAAAATAAAGGGTTCAAGGAGTCGCCACCAATATTTATTAAGGAAAATATTAGGAAAACCTTTAAATAGCACTGGTTTTTTTTGTTTTTAAAAAAAAATGAGATTCTGTTTAGTCCGGGAGTCGAATTACAGGTGGGGAAGGTATTAGCACCCCACACTGTCCGTAAAAAACGGTTACCCAAATTGATCATGCGTAATTTAAAAAATGATTATCAAATATTTCATCCTTCATAAAACAATCATAAATAATATACACAATAAAAAAAAGTATAAATATGAATAAAACAAAGATAGTAAAAGAATACATCCCCTAAGTTTGTTGTTTTTTAGTTCTAAAAAATAAATAAACAAATGATTAAAAGACCATAAAAATAAAAGGATAAAAAAACAATAAGACGTCTTGTCTTACTTATTTTCTAGTAAAAAAAAATAAAATAAAAAAATAAAAAAATTGATTTTTATTAAGAAATATGAAGTTTAAAACAAACAAATAAATAAATAAATAAAAATAAGAGAAAAAAATAGAATTAAACACATCAACATGAAGATAAAGAAATATAATACACTTAATTAATCAAAATTGACAAGGAATATTATTTAATTATCTTTTAGAAAAAATAAGATTAATAAGATGTCTTATCTAAATTAATCTCATCTTAAATTTTAAAAAATGAATGAATAAATAACACATTATTTATTAGTCTTGACCTTTTTTATTTTTTTATTTTTTATGAAAGTGATTTTTTTTTAATTATTAAAAGGTTACTAAGAGAAAATAATAGGAAATCATGACCATAATAAAAAAAAAGATAATTATGTATACATATATATACATACTTATAAACTATTAAAATAGTTAAACGTAAATAAATAAATAGAAAGTGTAGAAAACTAAATAAATAAATAAATAAATAAATAAATAAAAGATAAATAACTAAAAATAAAAGTACAGAGAATAAATAATAAAAATAAAATATAAAAATAAAGGTACAAAAATAAATAAAAGTTCAAAAATATAAAAAAAATAAAAATAAAAATAAATAGACATAACAATAAATACATTAAAAATAAAAGAGCGGAAAAATAAATACATAAAATAAAGGGGCAGAAAAATAAATAATAAAAAAATAAAGGAGCAGAAAGGTAAATAACAAAAATAAAGGGGCAAGAAAGTAAATAACAAAAAAAGACAGAAGAGTAAATAACAAAAATAAAGGGGCAGAAAAGTAAATAACAAAAAATAAAGGGGCAGGAAAGTAAATACATAAAAAATAAAGGGGCAGAAATGTAAATAACAAAAATAAAGGGGCAGGAAAGTAAATACGTGAAAATAAAGGGACAGAAAAGTAAATAACAAAAATAAAGGGGCATGAAAGTAAATACATAAAAATAAAGGGGCAGAAATATAAATAACAAAAATAAAGGGGCAAAAAAAAATAAATACATGAAAATAAAGGGCAGAAAAGTAAATAATAAAAATAAAGGAGCAGAAAAGTAAATACATGAAAATAAAGAGGCAGAAATATAAATAACAAAAATAAAGGGACAGGAAAGTAAATAAATAAAATAAAAGGACATAAAAATAAATAAATAAAGATAAAAATGTAAAAAATAAAAAAATAAATAAACTAATAATTGCAGAAATATAAAGTGCGGATAAATAAAGTACAGAAAAATAAATTAACAATAATAAAAGTGCAGAAAAGTAAATAAAGAGAAATAAAAGTGTAAAAAAATAATAAATAAAGAAAAATAAAAGTACAAACAAATAAATAAAGATGGAGATGCATAAAAAATAAATAAACAAATAAATAACTACAAAAAAAAATAAAGTGCAGGAAAATAAAGTGCTTGAATATAAACAAAGAAAAATAAAAGTACAGAAAAATAAATAACAATTAAATAAAGACGAATAAATAAATATAAATAAACAACTTTGTATTAATAAAAAATACCTTGGTACAAGATCAATTACAGAGAAATTAGAACGGAAGTCGGGAAATCAATTTTGTGTGGATTTCCTTTGCTTTTGGCTTTGTTTGGACTTGATTTGAAGGTATTTGGATACCGGTTACAACACTTGGACAGTATTTTAGCTCACAAAAACTCACATACTAAGACAAACTAGAGTGGTGCACTCATTTTCCTAACTAAGATTACACAAAGAAATTTTTGAGAACCAAAACTTCTAAAAATTCACACAAAAATTTAGCACTCTTTTCCCTATTTTTCTTCTTCTTTTCCCAAATGCCTCAATATCACCTTCTATTTATAGAAGGAAATTGACATTGAATCCTCCCTAAAAGACATCACTTTCTTACTTTTCCAATTTGTCCAAATTCCATGTCAATTTCCCCAATTTTCTCCAATTATCCAACCAAACTGGGGCCCACCACTAAAAACCACCGTAACCCCTTTTTCTTTTTCTTTTTTTTAATTTTTGTTTTTTTTAAACTTTTATTTTTGGACTTTTTTTTTGGGCCCATTTCTTTTTTTTTTGTTTTTATTTTTTTTGGGCTTTTTTTTATTTTGTTTTTTTTTGTTTGGGCCCTTTTTTTCTCTTTTTTTTCTTTTTCTTTTCTTTTTTTGGCCCCTTTTTATTTATTTATTTTTATTTTCGTTTTTTATTTTTTTATTTTTTTATTTTTTTATTATTTTTTTCTGATTTTTTTTTGGCCTTTTATTTAAAGGTACAAATGGAAACATAAATTATTTATTACATATATGGAAATATATAAAATATCCAATAAATATAAATTACTACCCACACTATAAGGAGTAAAAAGGTAGTCACAAAACATCGTCTTCCCTCCCTTATTCTTTCCTCTTGGCTTCGGCATCCATCAGCCATTGCTTGAGAGAAATGAAGAGAATTGATGAAATGAGAGGTGTGGTAGGAAATGAAGAGGGATTGGGTATTTATAGAGATGGGGAAGGGTTACTATTCCAACGGTCACTATGTAATTTTTAATATTATTTTTTTAATATGATCCGGGGTGGCAATCTAGACTGGGCGGGGTTCTAAGCACTGTACCGCGTCACCAACGAGAACTGGTAAGTCATAACCAGGGTCTGAAATCATTGGTCAACTATAGACATTTCTCTTCACCTCGGTTAAATATTAAGCATTGGGGAATCTCCTGCAGGTGTACCTCCGGTGTGTCTTGAAGTTCAAGTACAAATTAACACATCAGTTTTAACTTGAAGTGTGACGTCCCGTGTAGTTTTCCGAATAAATTTTTCGCGTTTTTAAAAGATCATTTTAAAATTCATAAATTAAAATCAGAGTTCACATAAAGGTCGATAATAGCGGAATATTATTATGCATACTAGTCGTGAATAATAAAATTCAAGGAATAATTACATAGCGGAAACGATTTTAAAAATAACAGTACATAACACGTTGTATTTATTACAAATCATAAAATTAGAATAAATTAGAAATCCAAGCAATAATTCACATAGGCATCAACCATAGCATCACTCTTTATTCTGGGTGGCATTCACTGTAAAAATTAATGTAAGAGTGAGACAGAATATAGAATAAATATAAAATAAATAAAATTGCACAAACACAATCAACAAACCATAATGATATGATGAATATGCCAAACAAGTTCATTTATATTTAATAAATCTTTAATTTAGTCCAATGATGTCATGCTGGATCCATTTGGTTTGGTGGGAATACTGCAGTAAAAGGTCTCATAGAGACATCAGTAGGAATTAATACAGTCATGGATCCCTACAGCCCCATGACCAACACATCGGTAGGAATTTATACAGTCATGGATCCCTACAGCCCCATGACCAACACATCAGTAGGAATTTATACAGTCATGGATCCCTACAGCCCCATGACCAACACATCGCAAAAATAGGGCTTTAACTCATCATAGAGTAACCCCCCACCAGGGTAGGCAATCATGGAACCCCTAAATTCCATGGTGCGTCCAAATGCTTATGATGCATGAATGCCTTTAATTCTCTTTATCATTTAACATACCATGATATATCAATTTCCAAGACCACTTGGAAAACCACAAGTCCTTAAAGGACACATCATATATAATAATTTTCAGAAATCATGGATTTACTGTTTCAACCACATATGTCAATAACCGTAAGGCATTCATGTATATATATTAATTTAGTCATTCATAATTATTCACCACCAAAATACACAAACTGAATGATGCTCATTAGACACTCATAAACATTCATAATACTTCATAATCACTCAAGAATTCAATAATAATTTGTTACCCATAGGGAAAATATCATTTTTATCCATAATAACCATTATAAGCAAATTTCAGCATTTCCAACAGCAACATACGTTAGTAAAACAGTCATAACATGAGCAAATCAAATCCTTTTCATGTGATTCCACTTTCTATAGCTCAATAACATAAATATCGACAACTTTGATGAAGACCATAAATTCAAATTCTAAACAGAAACATCACTTATTCACAGAATACAAAACTGCCTCAAAGAGGATTTTTAAAACGTACACAGATTAGTATTTTCAATGTTTCTGGAGCTACAAAAACAATTTTAGCATGAAACCAGTTCTAAATTATTCTTAACACAAATATCTACAACTTTCATGAAGACCATAAATTCAAATTCTAAACAGAAAAATCACTTATTCACAGAATACAAAACTGCCTCAAAGAGGATTTTTAAAACGTACACAGGTTAGTATTTTCAACGTTTCTGGAGCTACAAAAAGAATTTTGGCATGAAACCAGTTCTAAATTTTTTTTAACACAAATATATACAACTTTCATTAAGGCACCAACTACTAATTCTCACCACAAAATTCCCAGTTTTAAAAATAAAATTCGGATTTCATAGTTAACAGATTTTCATCATGAACATACTTCTGTATTTTGAGCATATCTAGAGCTACAAGAATATTTTTAACTCAAAACCACTTTCTATAGATCCCTAACATAAATATATACAACTTTCATGCAGATCATACTTTCAAATTCCAAACAGAAACATCACATAATCACATAATAGTCAATAGATTATCATTTTTCATTAACACTAATTGCTGGAAAATTTACTGGTTTGACAATATTTAGTAAATTAGCTATAACTCATAGTATAAAAATAATTTTTGAATGAGGCCAAGTTCTATGTTTCAATAATTCCATTATCTATAATTTTTATGAAGACCAAAAATTCCAAATCTAAACAGAAATATCACAAATTCATAGTATACTAAACTATCTCAAAGAAAGTAACAAAACGTACATATGTTAGTAAATTCAACGTTTCTGGATCTACAAAAATAATTTTGGCATGAGACCAGTTCTAAATTACTCATAACACAAATATCTAAAACTTTTATGAAGATACTAAATACTAATTCTCATCACAAAATTCCCAGTTTTAAAAATACAAACAGTGATTCACGTCAGCAGATTTTTAGCATGAACATACTTCTGTCTTTTAGGTATAACTAGAGCTACAAAAATAATTTTGACTTGAAACCACTTTCTAAAGATCCATAACATAAATATCTACAACTTTCATGAAGACATCAAAGGCTTATTATGCATGTATAAGTCCCAGAATTTTAATATATACACAAAACATAGGGTAAATATTCCACTCCGACATGCTGTAGTATTTTGCCTATAACTTTTGCTATACATATCCAAATAAGTTGATTCAGGTCTCAAAATTCAGATAACAAAAAGATCTACAACTTTCATGAAGAAGTCAGAATCAAAATCATACGTTTTCAATCTCAAAACTGAGTAACAAGATACGAAAATAAAACTGGAATCCTAGGATAGCATACAATTCTACCCATTTCATAATTATTCACAACCCTATCCCCTCTTACCTTAATGGAGGTTCCAAAAGTGGTTGAAAGTGTTGTATTATTGTCCTAGCTTCAGATCAAGAGTGAACTTGATGGAGAAAGTGAAAGAAAATAAGAGAGAGACTTCACTAACTTTAGCTTATTCTAAGAATTCAGACTTGGGAACAAAATGTAGTGTTGATTTAATGATGCAAATGACAAGTGGGGGACAAGCTTTTCATAATGGGATTGTAGTGGGATGTTAGGTACATTATTGTGGTGATAATGGAGGTTTTAGGTAAGAAAAATAAGCTGTATTGTTGACCATTTCCGCAACCTACATAATGGAGCTTGTATGATTGAAGTAAACAACAAATCTAACACTATTATAGTATTTTGGGCATATCTCTCTCATATCTTAATGGATTTTAATAAATGTGGTCTTGTTGGAAAGTTAATACAACGAGGAACAACTTTGTAGTTTATCACTTTTTCAGATTCGGAGTTTAACTAGGAGTTAAAATATGTATAAGATGATATGATTGAAGTAAAATACCAATTCTGATACTGTTTTGGTATTTTGGGTATATCTCTCTCATATCTTAATGGATTTTAACAAATTTGGTCTTGTTAGAAATCTAAGACAACGAGGAACAACTTTGTAGTTGATCATATTTCCAAATTCAGAGTCTAACTAATAATTAAAATGTATACAAGATGACGCAATTTGAGTAGAGTATGTGGTAATTTGATGAGAGGAATTGGAAAAACCAAAGGAATTAATAACTAAGGAAATAGGTAATAAGTTACTTGATTAACTTTTACCTAAGGTATAAAGTTAAAATTATTTACCATGGTAAAAGGTTAAATCAAAGATGTTGTCCTAACTAAAAATTTATGTAGAAAGTTGAGATAAAATGGATAATATTAATAATGACCTAGATTAAAAATAATTACACATGAGATTGAAATTTTTGGGATGTTACATGAAGAACCTCGGATTCCCTTCGAACTGAGGTGTAAAATACCGTACTCCACTGAGGCTGCACGAGCTTAGAACTAATGAGGTAACACCGGTCATGAAACCGTGCTAGGACCCCGGTTAATGCAGTCAACATTGACTCCGGACTCTAGGACAAAAAAAAAACTCTTTTCTTCTTCTTTTTTTTTTCCTTTTAATATATATCACCGGACAAAAATAGGTGTTCACAGTTGTGATTGGCAAAATGAGGATAAAGAATTGGCAATGAGTTTATGATTAGTAGGTATGATTCGATGACAAGAGGTGAGACTAGTTGCATAATGCAGAATTAGCAAATATGCATCTTGTTATTTAATTGCTGTTCTATATTAATTATGATACCAAACACTCACCCTTGCTGTTGTTTTCTTCTAATTTAGTAACCAGTGATAGGGAAGAGGTTGAAGCCCTGGAGGTGCGCCAAGCAGAGAATTGATGCCAAGGAATGCAGAAAATTATGAATTGAATGATGTGTGTATGGTATCCTATGAATGTAATATTTACATGTTTCTTGTGTGTGATGGATTGATTTATAATATGATCAATGTAGTTATGAATGATTGGGATAAATAGGGAGTTAGAATTGATATGTTGAATGATGAAGATATGAATTCATATGGATAAAATGGTATAGTGGTGATGATAATATGATTAATGTTGATTTTCATGAGTTGGATACATATAGTGGCACAGAGCCAATAGTAGATAGGGATGATGAATTAACATGAACAGGTCTTGTGTATAATTATGAGTCATGGAGGATGTACATTATGTGGATTGTCTAGTGTTTTGATAAGTGAAGTGCATGTTAATCAAAACCAAGTCTACTTGTATGTTTGAATGTATGTAAATGGACAAACTAGGCCAGATGATGCATGTGAATGTTTAAATTTGCTGGTTGGTATGAAAATCTTAAGTTTCTACGCATGTACTGCATAACTCGCTCCAGCGAGATGAATTCTTGCTCAAGCGAGAGGGCTTTGTGTCAGTGATATGGTCCCTGGCCAAGTCTCGCTCAAGCGGGTACGACTTCAGCTCAAGCGAGATAGGTAAGTATTAGGAGAATATGGTTACTGGAGGATTTTCACTCAAGCGGGTAGAGCCTCGCTCGAGCGAAGGGCAGAGGAACTGGTTCTATGTCTTTTTCGCTTGGGCGAATATGACTCGCTCAAGCGAAGGAGGAAAGTTTAGGTACTGGAGTATTCTCGCCCAAGCGGGAACAAGGCCGCTTAAGCGAGTGGCAATGGCAGAGCTTCTGGACTAATTTCGCTTAAGCGAGCAAGATCTCGCCCAAGTGAAATAAAGACCTGATGCGTATGGATGCCCTCGCTCAAGCGTGATCATGGCTCGCCTGGGAATGGGATATGGGTCGCTCAAGCGAATGGAGACTTCGCTCAAGCGAAAGTTCATAATCTCGCTTAAGCGAGTTGGGGCCTCACTCAAGCGAGAGGCCCCTGATTCCATTTTCTCCTTTTGTTGCATTTAGTTAAATTGTTTTTTTTAAATTTCATTTATTTGATTTAATTGCCACTGTTTGTCATTTAAATAAGTTTAGTGAAAATAAATGTTATTTTAACTAAGTCTTAATTAATTATTAATAAGCGTGAAAAATTTATTGTGAAATTTAATTAATTGAATAAAAATAAATGTAAAATGACCTAGAATGTTACAGGGAGTGATCGCCGGTGCATAGGTACGGACAAGGAGCGGCTCCTGGCAGGCTTCTAGTGGGAGGGACACATGAACGAACCAAATACATATCAGAATGAGGGTGATCCAAAGACTGTATAAGTATAGGACTATACAGTCGAGGATAGCTTAAAGGAATGAATTTGTACTACCTATACCAACAAATGCATTAGCCTTTTCGGTGGCCTATCACTTAAGAACTCCAAAGTTAAGCATGCTTAACTTGGAGTAATTCTGGGATGGATGACCTCCTGGGAAGTTCTCAGGAAATATGTGAGTAAGGACAAAAGCACATTGGAAAGGTCTCGTGTTGGTCTATAGGGAGAGTCGTTCATTCCTGAAAAGCGGCCGGGGCATTACAGTGGTATCAGAGCCTAGCCTCTCCTAGTATGGTATGGTTTGGGGACGAACCAGGCGGAAGCTGGTGGGCATGTGACATCCTGGAGCTGTTGAGGGCGGGGACTGATCGCCGGTGTATGGGCACGGACAAGGAGCGGCTCCTGGCAGGCTTCCAGTGGGAGGGACACATGAACGAACCGAATACATATCAGAATGAGAGGGATCCAAAGACTGTATAGGTATAGGACTATACAGTCGAGGATAGCTTAAAGGAATGAATTCGTACTACCTATACTAACAAATGCATTAGCCTTTTCGGTGGCCTATCACTTAAGAACTCCAAAGTTAAGCATGCTTAACTTGGAGTAATTTTGGGATGGGTGACCTCCTGGGAAGTTCTCAGGAAATATGTGAGTGAGGACAAAAACACATTGGAAAGGTCTTGTGTTGGTTTGTAGGGAGAGTCGTTCATTCCTGAAAAACGGCTATGCTCAAACAGAGGGAGTTGATTATAATGAAGTATTTTTCCTTACATGGAGATTTGGAGGAGGAAATCTACATGAACCAACCTGAGGGGTTTAAAGTTGCTGGAAAACAGAAAATAGTTTGTAAACTTGAAAAGTTGTTGTATGGTTTGAAGCAATCTCCAAGGCAGTGGTACAAACGATTTGACAAGTTTATGTTGAAATAGAAATAGATTTAGTTTGCTTAGGATTTTAATCATTATGCACTGTATTTCCTTTATTTATTGTGATTTTTGCTTTCTTTCCACTATATTCTACTTGGGTATGTTATTTTACAGAAATTAAGGTAATAAAAGGGTCAATAACAAGAGAAAAACGACCATAAAATGATAAAGAAACAAGAAGAACAAGCCCAAAGTGGAAAGAACTCTCTTTTTATGCTGAATTCCAACTCATAATGATCAAATCCGAGTAGGATGACTCAAGAATGATTAAATCCGAGTAGGATAACTCAGAATGAAGCATTGCCGAGTGGAATACTTCCCTGTTAGAGGTGAATCTGAGTGGAAGGTTCCCTATCAGAGCCATTCTGAGTGAAAATGGCTGACCTTGAAGGAATATGTCTCGGTTGAAGGTGAATCCGAGTGGAAGTTGTCGGGCTGCAACCATTCCGAGTGAAAAAAGGGACCGGCTTTGAAGAAATACTGCCCAAAGCTATTGTCCGAGTGAAGGAATGCTGATTGAACTAGGTTTGATTTGGGGAACAACTGTTTCTTCTGGACAAAAATGCCTCCGAGTGGAAGACTCCCGAGTGAGTTAATTCCGAATGAAAGAAACTCTGAACTTTAGAAGAACAATTGTCAGGCAAGGCATTTCTGAGTAGTGTGCCTCTTCAAGCAAGGAAATATTCAACCAGGGAATAAATCACTTTCTGGCAGACTCTCAAATTTTACACTAAGCCCGAGTGAGATTCCAAGGAAAGCACATCCTAGTAAGTTGGGCCAAAGAGCTGTATTTTCGAGCAAAGCAAGGCTCGGACACGGGAAGAACTTCTATCAGCCAGATTCCAGAGTCTTTCAAGTTCAAATTTCTGAGTGAAAGGTATATCCGACTCCCGAGTGAAAACAACCGAATGGGCTGATTGACGACTGAAGGCCATTCTGAGTGAGAATCAAGTCAGACTTCTGAATGAATGTGTCCGAATGAATGTGTCTGAGTGGATCATTTCAAGGAGTGAAGAAAGGGACGACTGAATTACTCCCAAGCAAATCCGAGAAAGGTTCCTCTGAGTGGTTCAATTTCAGAGACATAGCTGAGTGAAACATTTTGAGGGTGCCGATTGAATCATTTGAATGAACTTCCTGATCCTGAGTGGGTCACATGAGAAAGAAGGAGGGCATGAACCTGTGCCGAGTGAGCCACTTTTCAGTCGGTTCTGAGTCCCTCTTCAGTCAGTTCCGAATCACTTTTCAATCGGTTCCGAATGAATAAAGCAATCGGAGTTGCTTTGAATTGCACACCGGCTCCCCTCAAACCAACACCGAGTAAAGCAATCGGAGTTGCTTTGCTCGTCTCCTCACAGTAACAACACTGTCCAGTTCTTCACAACCACAACACTGACTCTCTTCTCAACACCGTCCAGCAACTCAACACCGTCCCGTTCCTACCAACACCGTCCAACAAAGCAACACTGAGCAAAGCTTTCACTCGGTCTTTTGTGTATAAAATGTACCTGTTCCACTCGAATTATTTCCACTGTGGGTGGATACCGACTGATCCACTAAATCCGAGTCAGAAGGAGAAAACCGACCTATAATTCCACCGATTGCCCATGTTGACTTGGATTTCCACTATCCAAGTGGATCCTTGACTTAAAAGGGGGCGGCTGACAATAAGACAAAGGAGAAACCCACTAGCCGCCGTTCCCTATAGCGGTTTAGGTGCAAGTTGTTCCTCCACCACACCATGCAGGCTGTATCCAAGCTGATCTAGTGGGGCGGCTGACTACAAGACAAAAGAAGAAGCCCCACTAGCCACCGATTATACAACGTCCAAGATCTCTATAAATAGAGGGGAGGTCTGAAGCCAAGCATCATCATTGATCAGTGTCACTTTTAGAATTAGTTCTCTTTCATTTTTTACTTTAATTCCTTCCTTTCTCTTTCGTTCCTTTCTCGTTCCTTTTCTTTTCTTTCTCTTTTGATTTTTCTTTCTCTTTATTTTCTTTCTCTGTCCCGTTCCCATTTCTCTTCTATTTTCTTTTTCTTTTTTTTATTTTAAGAGTTGTGAATTGTAAAAGTGAGTATTTCAATTTATAATTGGTAGAGGTGTAACACCCCTATTTTTATTTTTATATTAAAATTTTAAAGGAATTAAATTATGGTTCTTTAGAACTTTTTAATCTACGTATTATTTATGATTTTTTGGAATTTTGGAATTTTTTTAATAAAATAATATTTTTTTTAATAATTTTAAATTCATATAAGTGACTTAAATTAAAAATATTTATAAGAAAGTGAATTGAAATTATAAGAAAATTTTCTAAAATCCGTTTCAAGTAGACTTATCTAAAAATTATCAGTTTGAGAAAAATCTTAATTTTTTCTAATCGTTAAAAAATTGGAAACGTATCAATAAATTTTTATTAATAGAAAATTTTAGATTTTTAAAATTTCAGCTTTATATTACTTACTATAAAATTAGTGAGGACTGACATAATATCGCTAAATTTCAAAAAGGACTCATTTTGAATATTTAAAATATACCGAGTGAAGGGTTACTATTTGACTTAATAATTTTACCGACAGTTAAATGTAAAACACTGTGCATGTATGAAATTTTCAAAATATGCATAGTAACCAGGAATAAAAAATTCAAAAATATATAGTACTTTTATATTAAAATAATGGAATGCATAGTAAAATTTTTTCCTATAAATACTGAAGGATTTCTTCTTTAGAATTCATAATTTCAGATTAAGTTTTCTTAATATAGTAGTGCTAGTGAGATAGTGGTGGAAGTGAGAGAGAGAAGTAAATTTTTTTGGGAGAAGGTTCTGCTAAAATCCTAAGGTAAGAATACTTCTCTTTTATATTTTTTGGGTTATTTTCATATCGTTTTTAGAAATCTGTTATTATACTAGAAATAATATTATTTTAAGTTACTATTCTGCATAGTAAAATACTATTTCAATAGTAAATTACTATTTCAATAGTAAATTACTATTCAAATAGTAAATTACTATTTACTATTACTATTTACCTTTACTATTCATATTTTTACTATTTACTATTACTATTCACGATTTACTATTTACCATTACTATTCATGATTTATTATTTACTGTTATTATTCACGTTTTACTATTAACTGTTACTATTTATGTTTTACTATTCACTATTCACTATTCAAAATTTCTCATTTCTATTTTAAGTAGTAATCTTAATCCTTATCTTATGCTTATACTGAAATAAGATTGGTATTAATATTTTTAGAAATCAGAGGCGCAAAACAAACCCTCTTTTGGTAACAACTCAAGGTAAGGGGGAGTGAGATAAGAGTATAATATGAAAAGACATAAGAATAATGAGAGGAGTCTCCTACTCTTTTTAAATTTAATAATATTATTATTTTAAAATATTAATTTTTTAACTTAAAATTTTTAATAAATTATTAAATATCCAGTTTAACTAACTCTAACATACCTATGCAAGGACTTGGACCATTATGACCCATATGGACTGAACAATATCTATGCAAGGACTGGATTATATGGACTTACATATACCTATGCTAGGAATGGACAAAAGGAACTAAAAAAAATCAACTATATTAATAATTATTAAATTTTGTATTATGATATGTATTAATGATATTTAATTGATTAATTTGATTATGATTGATTATATTTGTGATTGATGATGTTTAACTGTAATTGATAATATTTGATTGTTGATATTGTAATGTGGAGTTTTAGCATATAGCGAGCATGACGGAAAGCTAAAATTCAGTAAGAATTTCTTACCTTACTCTTTAAATTTTTATTATCTTTTATTTCTTCTTAGAAATTATTTTTATATTTAGAATAAAAAAAATTAGTATTTATTTTAGAAAGTAGACATTTTATAAAAATTAATTGAGATAATTAAATTTTGAATTAAAGAAAAATTTTGTAACTTTAAGTATTTACGGTTAATGATTTAAAGATTATTCTCTTTTAATAAAATAAAATTTTTAAAAGAAAATTATTTTATTTTTCCAACTTAATAACTAAGGATATTTGAAAATAATTGAGATTTCTAAATTTAATTTTGTTAAGATTTAATTTGAGAAAGATTATGTAAAGTTTTATATGAGAAAGTTTTTAGATATTTAAGGCTTAGAAACTCAAATTTTAGTGACGAAAACTGTACCAAATTTATTTCTGTGGGACAGAAATTCAGAGAATTGAGAAAATGTACAGTTTATTGAAATGATATTGTAAATCTTTAAGGGATTTAATAATTGAGTTTCTAAAAGCCTTAACCAACTCAATACGCGAGTAGTTCATGCATCATGAATTATTAAAGTGAAATAAAATGATATTGTCTGGGGACAGATTATAGAAACCGAGGATACATTAGAGGAGGCTTAATTACGAGCCTTGGGATGAGAGGGTGTGAAAGGGTGCTTCAGGGGACCTGGGGTAGCTCCCTAGTGTCGGGTACTTTCACAATAAAAACTTTCTCAATCTGACTAGTCTCTAAGTGTTTCCATGCCAGTTGAGCTGTTCATATTATTATTATCCGGACTTATGGAACAGTGTAAACTCCTGGTTGGCCCAGTGCAAATTAAAATTTAAGGGCCCACATATATAGGTAAGTTATGATGAAGATATTGCATGACATTCATGCATTCATAATTGATTGTGTATGTGATTGTGATTGATATTATTATGTATTGGTTTGTGAAAATCCTTTGTTGCTTATGTCTTAATCGAGAATATTATATTCTGTTTCTCACTCCTTTCTCCGTGTTTTTGTTTCACATGTTTTAAATTGATGGTTCAGAGGGAAGAATCGAAGAATATCGGCAGTAACTATAGCATGTTCTAGAAAGGGAGCTCGGTATGAATACCGTGGTCCAATGAATAAATAATGTTAATAAGTAACTGCTTCTGGGCCATGAAGTTTCCTCTTTTTCTTATAATGTTTAATGTTTATTTTCTTCGGATGAATGTACAAATACTTTATAAAGTTTTAATAATATTTATGAGGTATTTCAGAAATAATGTATATAATTTATTTCGATAGTTTCTTTTTAACAATCATATCTTTAGTAAAAAAAAATACGAATTTTTCTAGAATTTATTAAGGTGTAACAGAGGGTGTTACAAAGTGGTATCAGAGCAGTTAATCCAATAGGCCTGGGGAAAAGGTCTATCTTGCTTTGTCTGTAAACTCTATATAGGTGATAGAGAATAGAATATCTGACTTGGTAGTAACTGTGATTGATGTGACAAATCTCAGTTACTGTGAAACAGGAAACTAATGGTTGGAAACGATCTTGCTGGAGTTGTAGAACGCTTAATCAGTGCAATGGGAGCACACGAAGGTCAAGGTAATGATGCCTTGAGAAGGCTGGACCTATTCGAAAAGCGCAATCCACCTCGTTTCAAGGGAGGATATAACCCTGATGAAGCATAAATCTGGATTCGAGAGATAGAGAAGATCTTTCGAGCATTGCAATGTAATGAAGCTGATAAGGTAGTCTTCGCTACTTATGCCTTATCTGAGGATGCCGAACATTGGTGGGATAACATGCGTAGACAATTCGAAGTCAACGACGTGGAGATCACTTGGGATTATTTCAAGGATATGTTTCTGGAGAAATACTTTCCAGCTGATGTTAAAGAGAAAAGACAATTCGAATTCCTGTTACTGACCCAAGGAAATATGACCGTTGGAGAGTACGCATCCAGGTTTGAAGAGCTATCTCATTTTCATTCTCATTATAATGATGCTACTAATGAAAGAAACCGGTGTGCAAAGTTTGTAAATGGATTACGGCCAGAAATTAAGGAAGCTATATGAATGCAGGAAATCTGTGAATTTTCTGTATTGGTAAATCGCTGCAGGATCTTTGAAGAAGACCATAAGGATAGAATGACCAAAAGTCGTGAGCCCATTCACAAGACAGGAGAAATGAGAAGTGGAGGACCTCACTATTGTAACGTCCCGTGTAGTAATTTTCCGAATAAATTTTTTGCATTTTAAAAATCATTTTTGAAATTTGTAATAAGTCATGTAAAAGTTGATAAACGCAGATTATTATCATACATACTAGTCGTGGATAATCAAAGTCATGAAATATTTATATAGCGGAAACGATTTAGAAAAATACAGTACATGAAACATTATATTATTACAACCCATCAAGATTAAAATAAAGTCAAATTCCAAGCAATAATTCACGTAAACTCCATTCATGGCATCACTCTTCATTCTGTGTAGTATTCACTGTAAAAATTAATGTAAGAGTGAGACAAAATATAGAATAAATATAAAATAAATAAAATTGCACAAAACACAACCAACAAGGCATAATGATATGATGAATATGCCAAACAAGTTCATTTATAAATCTTTAATTAGTCACATGATGTCATGCTGGATCCATTTGGTTTGGTGGGAATACTGCAGTAAAAAGTCTCATAAAGACTCCAGTAGGAATTAGCATAACCATGAATCCTTACACCTTCATGGCTCCTGCGAAAATAAGTGCATAAGTAGGAATTAGCATAACCATGAATCCCTACACCTTCATGGCTCCTGCAGAAATAGGGCTTAAACTCATCATAGAGTAACCCCCCACCAGGGTAGGCAATCATGAAACCCCTAAATTCCATGGTGCGTCCAAATGCTTATGATGCATGGATGCCTTTAATTTTTTTTATCATTTAACATACCACGATATCAACATTTCCGAACCCACTTGGAAAACCACAAGTCCTCAAAGGACACATCACATATAATAATTTTCAGAATCAAGGATTTACTATTTCAACCACATGTATCAATATCCGCAAGGCATTCATGTATATATATATATATATATATATATATATATCAATTTAGTCATTCATAATTATTTATGACAAAAACATTCATACTGTAAGTCAAGTATAGATCACTCAATAACATCCATAATAATCTATAGTTTCTCAATAATTCAATAAGAAATCATTATTTATATGAAAAATATCATTTTCATCCATAATAACCATTATAGGTAAGTTTCAGTATTTTCCAACAGCAATATGCGTTAGTAAAACAGACATAACATGAGCAAATCAAATCCTTTTTAAGTGATTCCACTCTCTGTAGTTTAATAATAGAATTATCTACAACTTTCATGAAGACCATAATTTCATATTCCAAACAGAAACACCTCTTATTTACAGAATACAGAACTGCCTTAAAAAGAGTTTTCAAAACGTACATATGTTAGTATTTTCAACGTTTCTGGAGCTACAAAAATAATTTTGGCATGGGACCAGTTTTAAATTACTCCTAACACAAATATCTATAACTTTCATGAAGACACTGAAAACTAATTCTCATCACAAAATTCCCAGTTTTAAAAATAAAATTCGTATTTCATTGTTAACAAATTTTCAGTTTGAGCATACTTCAGTATTTTAGGCATAACTAGAGCTACAAACATCATTTTAACTTGAAACCACTTTCTATAGATCCATAACATAAATATCTACAACTTTTATGAAGACATTAAAGTCTAAAAACGTATGTATAATTCCCAGAATATTAATATATGCACAAAACATAAGACAAGTATTTCAATCGGCCATGCTGTAGTATTTTGGCTATAACTCATGCTATACATATCATTTCATTGTTAACAGATTTTTAGTTTGAGCATACTTCAGTATTTTAGGCATAATTAGAGATACAAACATCCTTTTAACTTGAAACCACTTTCTATAGATCCATAACATAAATATCTACAACTTTCATGAAGACATCAAAGTCTAAAAACGTATGTATAATTTCCAAAATATTAATATATGCACAAAACATAAGACAAGTATTTCAATCGGACATGCTGTAGTATTTTGGCTATAACTCATGCTATACATATCCAAATCAGTCGGTTCTGATCTCAAAATTCACATAACAAAAAGATCTACAACTTTTAAGAAGATACCGATCACTAATTCTCACCACAAAATTTCCAGTTTTAAAAATAAAATTTGTATTTCATGTTAACAATTTTTCAGCTTGAACATACTTCAGTATTTTAGGCATAACTCAAGCTACAAAAATCCTTTTGACTTAAAACCACTTTCTATAGATCCATAACATAAATATATACAACTTTCATGAAGACATCAAAGTCTAAAAACGTATTTATAATTCCCAGAATATTAATATATGCACAAAACATAAGACAAGTATTTCAATCAGACATACTGTAGTATTTTGGCTATAACTCATGCTATACATATCCAAATCAGTTGGTTCAGGTCTCAAAATTCACATAACAAAAAGATCTACAACTTTCATGAAGAAGTAAGAATCAAATTCATACGTTTTCAACTTCAAAACTGAGAAACAAGATACAAAAATAATACTGGAATCCTAGAACAGTATACAATTCTACCCATTTCATAATTATTCACAACCCTATCCCCTCTTACCTTAATGGAGGTTCCTAAAGTGGTTGAAAGTGTTTTATTATTGTCCTAGCTTCAGATCAAGAATGAACTTGATGGAGAAAGTGAAAGAAAATAAGAGAGAGACTTCACTAACTTTAGCTTGTTCTAACAATTCAGACTTGGGAACAAGATGTAGTGTTGATTTAATGATGCAATTGACAAGTGGGGGACAAGATTTTCATAATGGGATTATAGTGGGATGTTAGGTGCATGAATTATGGTGATAATGGAGGTTTTAGGTGAGAAAAATGAGCTGGATTGTTGACCATTTCTGCAGCCTACATAATGTAGTTTGTTTGATTGAAGTAAATATCAATTCTGACACTGTTTTGGTATTTTAGGCATATCTCTCTCATATCTTAATGGATTTTAACAAATTTGGTCTTGTTGGAAATCTAAGACAACGAGGAACAACTTTGTAGTTTACCACTTTTTCAAATTCGGAATCTAACAAGGTATTAAAATATGTACAAGATGATATGATTGAAGTAAAATATCAATTCTGACACTGTTTCGGTATTTTGGGCATATCTCTCTCATATCTTAATGGAATTTAACAAATTTGGTCTTGTTGGAAAGATAAGAAAAAGAGGAACAACTTTGTAGTTAACCTCATTTCCAAGTTCGGACTCTAACTAACAATTAGAATGTGTACAAGATGACGCATTTTGAGTGGAGTATGTGGCAATTTGATGAGAGTAATTGGAAAAGCCAAGGAAATTAATAACTAAGGAAATAGGTAATAAATTATTTGATTAACTTTTACCAAAGGTATAAAGTTAAAATTATTTACCATGGTAAAAGGTTAAATTGAAGATGTTGTCCTAACCAAAAATTTATGTAGAAAGTTGAGATAAAATGGATAATATCATTGATGGTCTAAATCAAAATGATTATACATGAGAATAAAATTTTTAGGATGTTACAACTATCACCAAAGAAGAGACTTCAGGAGAAATAAGCCTTACCAAGCGCCATTTCGCCGGTTTGGAGCAGCATCTGTTCCTAACAGGCCCCAAGCTTCAACTGGAAGCTATTACCCGACATCTGCACCAAATTTTAAATGTTTTATCTATGGAGGACCCCATTTGAAAATGGATTATCCTAAAAACACTTATGTTTATTTTAAGTGTAACAAACCAGGTCATCACATCAAGGATTGCCCAGAGATGAAGAGAGAAAATCCTGAAGGTGCGAGTACAAACATAAATACTCAAGGAGGCGTGTACAGTGCAGTCGGAAGGCCGAAGGCAAAAGGAAAGGTTTTTGCAATCACTGGAGAAGAAGCATCTCATTCTTATTCCATGGTGGAAGGTAAGTGCATCATTAATAAGATTCCTTTAACTGTTATGTATGACTCAGGTGCATCACATTCCTTTATTGCCAATGACTATGTAGAAAAATTAAAATTACCTGTGACAGAACTGCCATTTGACTTATCTTTACGTACTCCTGGAAACAATCCCATTGTCACTTCTAAAGCTTGTTGGAAATGCCCTATTGTCATAAATGGTAGGGACTTTAAGGCTAATCTTTTCTGTTTACCCCTATCTAACTTAGAAGTTATTATTGGGCTAGATTGGTTGTCTGACAATCATGTTCTAATAGATTGTCATAATAAAACCATAATGTTTAAAGAACCAGTGAATTTGAATCCTGAGGATTCGAGATTTCTAACCGCCAACCAAGTAAGTGCCTCTTTAAAAGGAGGGGCTCAAGGATTCATGCTATTGCTTTCAATGAAAGGAGAGCAAGAATCAAAAATCAAAAATCTGCCAGTTGTGTGTAAATTTCCTGACGTTTTTCCTGAAGATATCCCTGGTTTACCCCCATAAAGAGATGTGGAATTCTCCATTGATCTAGTACCTGGAGTTGGACCCATTTCAATTGCACCATACCGAATGCCACCTCTAGAATTAGTAGAGTTGAAGAAATAACTTGAAGAGATGATAGAGAAGCATTTTATACGACCCAGTGTATCCCTCTGGGGTGCACCAGTGTTATTGGTTAAGAAGAAGAATGGTAGCATGAGGTTGTGTGTGGATTATCGATAACTGAACAAGGTGATGATCAAGAATAGATACCCTCTGCCAAGGATTGACGACTTGATGGATCAGCTGCGTGGTGCCATGGTGTTCTCCAAAATTGATTTGAGGTCTGGATACCATCAGATAAGGGTGAAGAAAGAAGATGTACCAAAAACTGCTTTTAGAACACGCTATGGCCATTACGAATATCTAGTAATGCCTTTTGGTGTAACTAATGCACCAGCCGTATTCATGGATTACATGAATAGGATTTTTCATCCATATTTAGATAAATTTGTAGTGGTGTTCATTGATGATATATTAGTGTACTCTAAAAGCAGAGAAGAACATGTTGAACACTTGAAGGTTGTGTTGGAAATCCTGAAAAAGAAACAACTGTATGCAAAGCTGTCGAAGTGTGAATTCTGGTTGGAAGAAGTGAACTTTTTAGGACATGTAATTAGTCAAGGAGGAATAGCTGTAGACCCTTCCAAGGTGGAGGCAGTTTTAAAATGGGAGAGACCAACCACAATCACTGAGATTAGAAGTTTCTTGGGCATGGCTGGATACTATAGGAGATTCATTGAAGGATTTTCAAAGTTAGGATACCCACTGACCAAGCTAACACGTAAAGGACAACCTTTTGTGTGGACGACACAATGCGAGAATAGTTTTCAAGAGCTGAAAGATCGACTTACTTTTACGTTGGTGTTAGTACTCCCCGATCTACATCGAAGTTTTGAAGTTTACTGTGATGCGTCTAAACAAGGACTAGGAAGTGTACTCATGCAAGACAAAAAGGTTGTAGCCTATGCGTTGCGCCAATTAAGGCAATATGAGATTAACTACCCTACCCATGACTTAGAGTTAGCCACTGTAGTTTTTACCTTAAAGATTTGCAGGCATTATCTATACGGTGCAACATTCGATGTGTTTAGCGATCATAAGAGTCTCAAGTATTTATTCGACCAAAAGGAGTTAAACATGAGGCAATGGAGATGGATGGAGTTCTTAAAGGATTACAACTTTGAGTTACAGTACCATCCTAGAAAAGTGAATGTAGTAGCTGATGCTTTGAGTCGAAAGTCTCTACATGCGTCCACAATGATGATTAAAGAGCTGGAATTGATAGAGGACTTTAGAGATCTTAACCTAGTAGTAAAGGTTAATGCTAACAGCTATAGATTAGGAACGTTACAAGTGACAAGTGAATTCCTGAGGCAAGTTTTAGAGGCTCAAAGAGATGATGAATTCCTGCAAGAAAAGAAAGAACTCTTGAAACAAGGAAAAGAAGTCAAGTTCAATGTAAGAAGTGACCAATTGCTGAGGTATAAGGATCAAGTGTGTATCCCTAATCAAGAGGAGTTGAGGAAAGCAATTCTGGAAGAAGGCCATAAAAGTTATATGAGCATTCATCCTGGAGCTACTAAAATGTATCAAGATTTAAAAAAGTTATTTTGGTGGCCTGGGCTGAAGAAAACGGTGGCAGAGTACGTGGCTGCATGTCTAATTTGCCAAAAGGTTAAAGTAGAACACCAAAACCCCCCTAGAATGCTAAATCAATGGAAATACCGAAATGGAAATGGGATAGCATTACCATGGATTTTATGACTTCTCTACCTAAAATTCCATTAGGACATGATTCAATATGGGTAATAGTTGATAGACTAACAAAGTCTGCCCACTTTATTTCCATCAATATTCGTTACTCTATGGAGAAGCTGGCAAAATTATACATCGAGGAGATTGTGAGATTGCATGGAATTTCTTCAAGTATCATTTCTGATCGGGACCCTCGTTTTACATCACAATTCTGGAAGAGCTTGCACAAGGCTTTGGGAACAAGACTGCGTCTGAGTTCAGCATATCATCCTCAGACAGATGGACAATCAGAAAGAACAATCCAATCTCTAGAGGACTTGTTACGAGCTTGTGTGTTAGGCATAAAGGAAGTTGGAATCAATTCTTACCATATGTGGATTTTACTTACAACAACAGTTTCCATGCTAGCATTGGCATGGCACCTTTTGAAGCATTATATAGAAGAAAATGTAGGACCCCGCTATGTTGGTTTGAGACTAGTGAAAACTTGATGCTAGGATCAGAGTTGGTACAACAAACCACGGATAAAATCAAAATAGTTCAGGAAAAGATGAAGGCAACACAGAGCAGACAGAAAAGTTACTATGACAAAAGAAGAAAGCCGCTCGAATTTCAAGAAAGCGATCATGTATTCTTGAAAGTCACACCTATGACTGGGGTCGGTCGGGCAATGAAATCTCGAAAACTAACTCCTAGATTTATTGGTCCATATAAAATAATTTATAAAGTTAGTCCCCTTGCCTACCAAATAGCATTACCAACTTTTCTTTCTAATATCCATAATGTTTTTCATGTGTCAAACTTACGAAAATATATATCTGATCCTACACATGTTATTGAACCTGATGTCATACAAGTTAAAGATAATCTTACATATGATGCACCACCTGTTAGAATAGGTGACAGAAGAATAAAAAAATTAAGAGACAAGACAATTCCGCTTGTAAAGGACATTTGGAGTGAAACGAGAGGAGAAGATGCTATATAGAAACTAAAAACTAAGATGAAAGAGTCTCATCCTCATTTGTTTTACTGATTAATGTAAATTTCGAGGACGAAATTTTCTAAGGGGAGTAGAGTTGTAGCACCCCTATTTTTATTTTTATATTAAAATTTTGAAGGAATTAAATTATGGTTCTTTAGAACTTTATAATCTACGTATTATTTATGATTTTTTGGAATTTTTTGGAATTTTGGAATTTTTTAATAAAATAATATTTTTTAAATAATTTTAAATTCATATAAGTGACTTAAATTAAAAATATTTATAAGAAAGTGAAATGAAATTATATGAAAATTTTCTAAAATCCGTTTCAAGTAGACTTATCTAAAAAATTATCGGTTTGAGAAAAATCTTGATTTTTTCTAATCGTTAAAAAATTGGAAACGTATCAATAAATTTTTATTAATAGAAAATTTTAGATTTTTAAAATTTCAGCTTTATATTACTTATTATAAAATTAGTGAGTACTGATATAATATCGCTAAATTTTAAAAAGGACTCATTTTGGATATTTAAAATATACCGAGTAAAGGGTTACTATTTGACTTAATAATTTTGCCGACAGTTACTATGTAAAACACTGTGCATGTATGAAATTTTCAAAAGATGCATAGTAACCAGGAATAAAAAATTCAAAAATGCATAGTATTTTTATATTAAAATAATGAAATGCATAGTAAAATTTTTTCCTATAAATACTGAAGGATTTCTTCTTTAGAATTTACAATTTCAGATTAAGTTTTCTTAATATAGTAGTGCTAGTGAGATAGTGGTGGAAGCGAGAGAGAGAAGTAAATTTTTTTGGGAGAAGGTTCTGCTAAAATTCTAAGGTAAGAATACTTCTCTTTTATATTTTTTGGGTTATTTTCATATCGTTTTTAGAAATCTGTTATTATACTAGAAATAATATTATTTTAAGTTACTATTCTGCATAGTAAAATACTATTTCAATAGTAAATTACTATTTCAATAGTAAATTACTATTCAAATAGTAAATTACTATTTACTATTACTATTTACCTTTACTATTCATATTTTTACTATTTACTATTACTATTCACGATTTACTATTTACCGTTACTATTCACGATTTACTATTTACTGTTATTATTCACGTTTTACTATTAACTGTTACTATTTATGTTTTACTATTCATTATTCACTATTCACTATTCAAAATTTCTCATTTCTATTTTAAGTAGTAATCTTAATCCTCATCTTATGCCTATACTGAAATAAGATTGATATTAATATTTTTAGAAATCAGAGGCGCAAAACAAACCCTCTTTTGATAACAACTCAAGGTAAGGGGGAGTGAGATAAGAGTATAATATGAAAAGACATAAGAATAATGGGAGGAGTCCCCTACTCTTTTTAAATTTAATAATATTATTATTTTAAAATATTAATTTTTTAACTTAAAATTTTTAATAAATTATTAAATATTCGGCTTAACTAACTCTAACATACCTATGCAAGGACTTGGACCATTATGACCTATATGGACTGGACTATACCTATACAAGGACTTGGACCATTATGACCCATATGGACTGAACAATATCTATGCAAGGACTGGATTATATGGACTTACATATACCTATGCTAGGAATGGACAAAAGGAACTAAAAAAAATCAACTATATTAATAATTATTAAATTTTGTATTATGATATGTATTAATGATATTTAATTGATTGATTTGATTATGATTGATTATATTTGTGATTGATGATGTTTAACTGTGATTGATAATATTTGATTGTTGATATTGTAATGTGGAGTTTGAGCATATAACGAGCATGACGGAAAGCTAAAATTCAGTAAGAATTTCTTACCTTACTCTTTAAATTTTTATTATCTTTTATTTCTTCTTAGAAATTATTTTTATATTTAGAATAAAAAAAATTAGTATTTATTTTAGAAAGTAGACATTTTATAAAAATTAATTGAGATAATTAAATTTTGAATTAAAGAAAAATTTTGTAACTTTAAGTATTTACGGTTAATGATTTAAAGATTATTCTCTTTTAATAAAATAAAATTTTTAAAAGAAAATTATTTTATTTTTCCAACTTAATAACTAAGGATATTTGAAAATAATTGAGATTTCTAAATTTAATTTTGTTAAGATTTAATTTGAGAAAGATTATGTAAAGTTTTATATGAGAAAATTTTTAGATATTTAAGGCTTAGAAACTCAAATTTTAGTGACGAAAACTGTACCAAATTTATTTCTGTGGGACAGAAATTCAGAGAATTGAGAAAATGTACAGTTTATTGAAATGATATTGTAAATCTTTAAGGGATTTAATAATTGAGTTTCTAAAAGCCTTAACCAACTCAATACGCGAGTAGTTCATGCATCATGAATTATTAAAGTGAAATAAAATGATATTGTCTGGGGACGGATTATAGAAACCGAGGATACATTAGAGGAGGCTTAATTACGAGCCTTGGGATGAGAGGGTGTGAAAGGGTGCTTCAGGGGACCTGGGGTAGCTCCCTAGTGTCGGGTACTTTCACAATAAAAACTTTCTCAATCTCACTAGTCTCTAAGTGTTTCCATGCCAGTTGAGCTGTTCATATTATTATTATCCGGACTTATGGAATAGTGTAAACTCCTGGTTGGCCCAGTGCAAATTAAAATTTAAGGGCCCACATATATAGATAAGTTATGATGAAGATATTGCATGACATTCATGCATTCATAATTGATTGTGTATGCGATTGTGATTGATATTATTATGTATTGGTTTGTGAAAACCCTTTGTTGCTTATGTCTTAATCGAGAATATTTTATTCTGTTTCTCACTCCTTTCTCCGTGTTTTTGTTTCACATGTTTTAAATTGATGGTTCAGAGGGAATAATCGAAGAATATCGGCAGTAACTATAGCATGTTCTAGAAAGGGAGCTCGGTATGAATACCGTGGTCCAATGAATAAATAATGTTAATAAGTAACTGCTTCTGGGCCATGAAGTTTCCTCTCTTTCTTATAATGTTTAATGTTTATTTTCTTCGGATGAATGTACAAATACTTTATAAAGTTTTAATAATATTTATGAGGTATTTCAGAAATAATGTATATAATTTATTTCGATAGTTTCTTTTTAACAATCATATCTTTAGTAAAAAAAAAATTACAAATTTTTTTAGAATTTATTAAGGTGTAACAGAGGGTGTTACAGGAGGAATATTGCAACAAGGAAATACAGTGGTAAAATTATTCTAAGCTTTTAGAGAAACACGTAAGTCTTTATTTTTACCATGTCTTGTATATTTTATTTTTTCATCATATATATGAATTTGAATTATTTCATGAGTAGCTAAATTAATTATCTTGGGATAAAGGGGGTGTGATGATATTTTATGATAATATTATTTTAACTTTAAATTAAATAAATTTTTGTTTTCCATTTAGTTTAAAAAATGCTCAATGCTCTTAGTAATTCCTAACAAGAACCTAAGTGATAAAACTGTATACTTGCGGGTATATTAGTAAGTTTAAGTAATTAATAGAATCGAGAGATTTATTGTTACTAGAAAGTTTTTGAACTAAGCCTAAGTTTTTGAAATACTTTTTATGACCTCGGTAAAACCGTGAAAGTAATCAAAATCTTTTGGGGAATTTTAAAAAGGGATTTTCATAAAACGATAATGGGTTTTTTCTAAGGATTAAGCAGTGCTTTCCATAGGTTAGGTACATTAATAGGATTCCGAGAGGAATATATTAATTAGCTTAAGGAAAATTCACCTTGGAAAACTTAATTTTATTCTTATTTATGAGAAGTTAAAATTCATTAACATAAAATAGAGTCTTGATCCCCCGAAATCCCAAGATACTCTCAACTCTGATTTTTAAGTGTCAAGTAAATTTTGTTTCTAAATTTATTTTTAATTTGTGTTTTATTTTACAAAAACCTTAAAAATCAATTGTGTGGATAATTAAATTTTAATATGTTGGTACTTTGAACACAGTCCCTATGGAGAACGATAATCTTTTATATTACGCGACATAACCCGTGCGCTTGCGGGCCTTGTCAACTGCAAGATGGAACCTACATTTATCTCCTTTTGTACGTTAATGATATGTTGATAGCATTCAGAAGTCATAAGGAGATTGAGCACTTAAAAGCTTAAATGAAGAAGGAATTTGAAATGAAGGATCTAGGAGAAGCTAAGAAGATTCTTGGCATGGAGATAAGCAGAGATAGGAAATTGGGGAGGCTTTATTTGACACAAAGAATATCTAAAAAAAGTATTAAAGCGTTTTGGGGTTAATAAGAAATCAAAACTAGTTAGTATCCCACTTACTCCTCATTTCAAGCTCAATTTATCATTGTCTCCGAAGACTAGGGTAGAACGGGAATACATGGCAAAAGTACCGTATGTTAATGCTATGGGCAATTTAATGTATGCTATGGTATTCACAAGACCAGACATTTCACAAGCAGTTGGAATTGTGAGCAAATATATGTATGGTCTTGGTAAAGAGCATTGGCAAGCTGTGAAATGGATTCTACGGTACATTCTAAACACTATAGACGTTGGATTAATATTTAAGAATATCCAGCAATATGGTAAATGTGTAGTTGGATATTATGATTCTGACTATGCAAGTGATTTAGATAAGTGTCGATCAACTACTGGTTATGTCTTTACTCTTGTTAAAGCACTAGTATGTTGGAAGTCTACTTTACAGCCAACAGTGGCTTTGTCTACCACAGAGGTTGAGTACATAGCAGTTACAGGGGCTGTTAAGGAAGTAATTTGGCTTCAAGGTCTACTTGATGAACTTGGAACTGGGCAAGAGCAGATGGACGAAGAACTAAGTTTATCATGCAAGGACGAAGCACATTGATGTTCGCTATCACTTTGTACGGGAGATTCTAGAAGAAGGTGGAGTACTACTTCAAAAGATTCCAACAACAGAGAATCCTGTAGATATGCTGACAAAGGTAGTGACAACGATCAAGTTTCAACATTGCTTGAACTTGATCAATATTGTTAGAAGTTGAAGATCAACAACTGAAGACACTACTATTGTTTGAGAGAAGATTTTGTAGATGCAAAATGTGGAAACTTCCCAAGGTGGAGATTTGTTAGTTGTGGGAAGTCCCAGATTGAAAGTTTTAAAGGAAGGGGGACCTTCTAAACTTATATAAGGAAACTCCCTCTTATAGTTTTAATCATCCCAAAACTGCCTAGTTAATTATAAAGACTTTTGTTTAATCTTTCTCTCATTTTGTAATATTTCTTGAGTGAAATATTAATTGAGTGGTGTCTGAGGACATAGGTAAAATTAGCTGAACCTTGTTAAATTCAGTTGTTCTTTATTGGTTATTTAATAGCTTTATTTTTTATAGTTGTTGTAAGTTATTGTGCTATTAATTGTATAGAAAATTATGTCTAAGGAAATTAAGTATTAGGTGGGACCGTTTGTGACCCCTCTAGTCTTTTTTGGGAATTAGTAAATGTAACTTTTAATATAATTATTTACACACTACAATTGAAGATAGGTGGAATATTATTTCAATTTCACAACAATTATCACAAAATATACTATTAATTTCCTACAATTGAGTATCAATGGTAGCAATAGATAAATTTATCTAATAATGGTACTCATTGCAATGTTATCAATATTTTGACGAGCTTAACATCTTTTAGAAATATACAAAACTGACAGGCAAGCAACATTGATTTCATGTTCCTCATAAAATGACATGGCTTCTTGAAGAAAACTTTCCCAACCCAATTCCATTTTTCTTTGGAGTAAGCTTTCAGTAGTAGAACTGACATTGCATTCAATATGTCTTGACCTTTGTATTGTAAAGTATGACTAAACTCATCAAGAAGTAGTCAAGATATCTTTCATTAGATGTAATAGAAAACAAACTCAAAAGATGTGAGAATTTCAAGCACTAGCATCACCATAAATAGAATAGTTACCATATTCAATAGCTTTTTCAAGAACTTCATAAGTAGCATCAAACATGCATAATAAACTTTGAACCGAATTCAAATGAGATCCCCACCGAGTATCTATAACTCTTTATGCTCTCATCTCTTAAAGTAGTTTAATGATAAAGATATACAAATATCAAAATAAAAGATATCAACGTAAATGAAAAAATCTCAATCACCAAATGGGTAGATCAACTGGAAGTTGTTTTAGCTTTACTTATAATCTCGTGGTCGAGTTTTACGAAATACAACATCGTTAATGTGTCGTACATAATGGTGTTTTCTGGTTTAATTTCGAATATCAAGTAAAAAAATCAATATTATATTTGCATACAATAGAAGTTTATATAATAAAAAAAATAAATAGAATTTCTTCTAGAGTATAATTTACCTTAAATTTTTTATCGGAACGGATAACAAAAGCTTACTTTAAGTCACAAAAGTTATTATATAAACTTAATCTAAACTCACATTTTATATCTAAATTAATCGGGTCTATTCGAATGCAACTAAAAAGAGTTTGGATAGGTTTAAAAAATTCAAAAGTTTATTACAATTCAGTCTTTAAAATTCAAATATTATACACCAACAGATTTAATGGAGTGGATTAGACCAACTTATTTGATTGCCATCTCTATTTAAAGTAGGGATTTTGAGTAATTCATTAAATTTTAGCAAATTCAAATTGTAACAACAATTTATACAAATTACAGGAACATTTTATTTTGTCTTTACTTACAAAGTCAGAATCTCCTTCTTTTCTTTTTTTTTGGTCAATATCCTTTCCTCTTTTGCTATATATATTTTTTCGGTCCAACTTTTTTTTCCTGTAAAAGAATTCACGCGGCTTGGATTGTTAAGGCCCAAATCGTTGGATTAGGGGTATGAAATCTTTTGACACCACATGCTCTTTCTATTGACACCACATTCAAGGTTTTTTTTCATTGTTATCATCCTAAAAATTCCTTGGAAGGTTTCTTTTTCGGTGACTTCTATAGTACACACCGTTCATGAGTTTTATACAAAAAATACCACATACACTAAAAAAAATTATTTGCTAACACAAAATTTAATGATTCACCATTGTTAACATAGACTTTAAGTAATAAAAAATAAAATGCTAATATAGGCAATTTGGATATATACTAACAATACACTATACTAATAAATAATTTTGTTAGTATTAAGTTATACTAATATTATATCAAATGTTAGTATAATACATTGTTAGTAAACTTTTAAACTATTTTTAGTAAGACTTTATTTTTTTTAGTTAAAGTCTATACTAACAAAAGATTTTTAAATAACTTCTAAATTTTGTGTGTTAGTAAATAACAACTTTTAGTGATATTTGACAAGTTATTATAAGTATACCATGATTTGTTTTTATTTGCCAAATAGTCCACAACAAAAAAAGGGTTAGAAAAAGATTTAGTGATGTTTCATTTCTCATCACTAAACAATTTAGCGACGTCAAATCTAATTTTATGACCAATAGTCACGAAAAAATGTAGCGAACATAATATTGTCCATTGCTGACATCTTTACCCACACGTCACCTTTTTTTTAAAAGGTGACATTTGTAGCAACGACCAAGGCTCGTAAGTCCGTTGTTAAAGTTTTGGTTTACTAGTCGTCACTAAATTAGTAGCAAGTCTTTTTGTTAGATGTACGTGACAAAACTTAAGTGATAGTAGGTAGTCATCGCTAAAGTCTTCATAGTGTAAATTGTTACAAAAGTTAGCAATGGGTAATGTGTTGTCTCCAAGTGTGATCCATGATTTCATTGTTAATGTGAATGACCTAGGCCACAATAACAACAATGTATAGTTGTTGCTAGTTGTGTTTTCTTTTGTGTCGTCCTAATGTTGTTTTATGTTAGTACATTAGCAACAAGATATGTTTGTCACTAATGTATTATTTATTTATTTATTTTGGTTTTTTCATTTTTTTTGCTTCAACTTATAAATAATTCAATGTTAATTATTATTTTCATTAATTTATATCCTAAGTACACCCCCTTAGCCAGTTTCCAAACTTTCAGGACATTTTCTTCAATGTCAAGTACGCCAAATATCTAAAATTCAATGAATTCAAAAAAGGGATTAAAATTTTGGCCTTTGAAACTAAAACCCACTTTACCGAGACAACTCTACATATGTTTTTATCACTTTTAAAGCTCACCTCAACTAGTTTCGTCCTTGGATTCAAGCTCTGCTTCCACTAGCACCTTGTCGGTGCTTGATTAGTCATCTAAAGGTATTGAAACGAAAACCTGTTAACACTGAATGCCGCACTCGGACTCTAAAGGCTTTGTTCTATCTCTTTCTTACACAAAAACACCAAAATAGAAGAGACCCAAGAATCTCCTCACACAATACCCTTTTTAAATTTTGCAAGAATTGCCATGAATCATGAAATTGAAACTACCAAAATGATTACATTTCTCCCACGATTCTGAATATATGATCAATTTTGAGTTTCAGCAAGAAATCGAGCTCTCATTCATGCTTAGAAGCGTACAACCATGGAGAGAAAGAAGTTTCTATTTTTATCTTCAATGGCACGCATATGGAGTAGAAAAGAAGAAGGGGAAAATGATTTTAATGACAAGGGCATTTTGGTTTTTTCTTATTTTCCTTTTCTTTTCTAATTTCTTTTTTTCGCTTTTCTTTTCTTTATTTTAAGTAAATATATTTTAATTTTACTTCATGGTAACTTATATTTTACCAGTATAATTTAATTCAACTTTAATTTTATAATTTAAATCCTATAAAAAATTAATTATTCTACCTCTATTGATTTGTTAGCAACTCCAAACTAATTTAATTTAATATCCAATAATGATTAATTAATTTTATGCGGCACAATACTTTCTAATTTAACATCAGGGATGTTAAAAAATTATTCATTAATGAGGAACAATTGTTAAGGTATGATTGTAAATCTTCTAGCTGTCAAATAAATTTAATGTTATTGCATTATACAATTCTTGAGGTGTTTGTAATTACCAATTGGTTACATCAATTAATTTTAGGGTTACATGGTGAAGTTTAAAGGAAGTAATGTGTTTTTCATGACATCCTGAGCACTAACGAGGGTGGAGAGTGATTGTCGATGCTAAGGCACGAAGAAGGAGCAACTCCGGATAAGTTTTCAGCGAGAAAGACATATGATGAACTGATTATACACCAGAATGAGAGAGAGATCCAAGACTACATAAGTATGAGATTACAAGATTGATGATCATTTAAAGGAGTTTATTAGTACTACCTATACCCAGCAAAATAGAAGAGACCCAAGAATCCTCCTACACAATACCCATTTTTTATTTTGCAAGAATTGCCATGAATCATGAAATTAAAACTACCAAAATGGTTACCTTTCTCCCGCAATTCTGAATGTATGATCAATTTTGAGTTTAGGAGAGAAATCGAGCTCCCATTTATGCTTAGAAGCATACAGCCATGGAGAGAAAAGTTTCTGTTTTTCTTCTCCAATGCACGCGCATGGAGTAGAAAGGAAGAAGGGGAAATGATTTTAATGACAAAGGCATTTTGGCCTTTTCTTATTTTTATTTTCTTTGCTAATTTATTTTCTCTTCTTTTCTTATTTATTTTAAGTAAATATATTTTAATTTTACTTCATGGTAACTTATATTTTACCACTACAATTTAATCCATCAAAAATTAATTATTCTACTTGTATCGATTTATTAACAACTCCGAACTAATTTAATCTAATATCCAATAATAATTAATTAATTTTATGCGGCACAATAATTTCTAATTTAACATTAAGGATGTTTTGAATTATTCATTGATGAAGGAACAATTATTAAGGTATAATTGTCAATCTTTTAGAAGCAATATGGGACTTCCAACACGCCCCCTCCAACTAGCTTTCATATCATGTTAAAGGTTCTATCCCAAAACCAATTGGCAATGGTTGGAGTGACCCAACATGTATCTAAACATGCGAAATATTATAAGACAGATGATGTGTAACTTCTAACTGGTAGTCCATTACTTAAGAACTTTAAAGTTAAGTGTGTTTGACTTAGAGCAATTTTGGGATGGGTGACCTTCTAGAAACTTTTTTTGAGAGTGTACAAGTGATGACAAAGCATACTAAAAAATCTAATGTTGGTTTACGGGGATAGTCATTAATCCCAAAAAAGGGCTGAGGCATTACATTTTGTATAGATGAAGATTGGGATAAAAATGAGTTAGAAGAAGTGCCATTGTTGAAGCTCCCTGAATGATGAGGACATGAACTGACCAAAAGTTATTTATCCTACATGAAATTAAATCATAGGATTTCAGAAACATGGAAGAGTGTATAAGTTTTACATCTGCTACGTTAGGGAAGTACTTGAAAGAATATTGCTAGGAGTAAAAATAGGGGAAACATATTAATTATGGAATGTTGGTATTTTACACTAAGCAGGAATAGGTTTGTACCGGGGAAGTAACAGGTGATACAAGCATAGAAGTGATGAACATATGAAATGCATCCCTAGATCATATTTTAAGTATGATAAAACCATTTTACACCAGTTCTTTTGCTATAATAGGTGTGAACTTTAACACCCCTGATTTTTCAGACTCAAATCCCGATGTAGTCAAAATAAATAATTAATAAAAATACGAATAAATTTTTCACGTTTGAAATATTTCCAAGACATCACCACGATTACATCAAGACCCGAATCACAGAAAACCAAAGGGCGAGATTTAATAACCTATAACTGGACCGGTATATAGTTTGCCCATAACGGTATACAAAATAACAGAGTTTTACAACGGAAGAAGAATGTGTATACCGGGCACACGCCTAGTCCCATATATGAAGATATGGGAAAAGGCTCGGCAAAACATGCAAACATACAACACGAGCCCATTTAGGCCACATCCAATACTCACACATAAACCATAAACATGCATTGCCTAAAGTATATACATATACTTAGCTATATGGTCATACATCATATATCTTTAACATTCATATTCTATAATCCCCTATATTCATTTCAACCTCAGTTTCATATATCACCAGTACTTATTCATGTCTAAAGGAATACATAACCAACGTCATTTTATTTATCAAGTGGTTATGAAGTCAAATGCCAATACAATGTCCACTTATATCATTATTCACAATACATCCACCAATATCTATAATTATTTACGCCATCATATACATTTATTCACAATTCAATAAATTACGAATCGTTGCCGGCCAAGGCATTCCATTACCACTATTTTACCTTCATAAAAGCTTTTCTTTAAAAATGTTCTCTTCCCACGGCATCTCTGCATCAATACTAAAAAGTAGACCACATGGGAGAGTGAGTTATACATTTTAAATGACGATATGAATACAATTGAAATTATGTGCATATGCATATCAACATCATGCATGCTTTGCTAAGCACATCAATAGTCATCATAGATTATTAATGCAACAATATATACTTATTTCATACTTATTCATAAAATCATAGCAAAGCAAGCATATACACATCCATTCTAATGCCACAACGGGCTACCATCATCAACATCGACCATTCTGGTCTTTTCTCAAAGCCACCATTGACTATCATCATAATCATCAATCATAATTAATCATGCCCAACATTATAATGGGCCATATCATACATATCGTCTTATTCAACATCATTTATTAATCATTTGTGGTCTTTTAGGTATTTAATCACTCATCTCATCAACACCATACCACCATCTCAATCATCATCAATCATCATCATATCCTGGCATATCTCCATGCTATATGCAAATGTTCTTATGGCTAATGCATATGCATAATGGAATAGACAACAAATGCGGATCCGACTGTGGGAATAACACCAAGTTGTGGGTCGAGCATAGGTGTGCTACTATGCCCCTACTGCAGTAGAAAAATGTGTACACATATATCTCATTTCATGCATGCTCAACACCATATTTTACTGGTACCAAACTGCATCGCCCATATGTAGCACTAGTCACCCCGTGACTTGCGGATTAACAACATGGCCTCACTTGCCAAAAGTGCTACGGACACCGAGGTAACTTGCTCATCACAGAGCCGCATGTAACGCCCCGAAACGTTAATTAAAATTTTCGAGTAAATTTTTCGCTTTTTCTAAAGATCATTTTAAAATTCATCAATTTAATTCAGAGTTTATGTAATAGTTGATAACAGCGGAAAAATTATCATACATGCTAGTCGTGAATAATTAAATTCAAGAAAATACTTAAATAGCGGAAACGATTTAGAACATAATAGTACATGACATATTATATTTATTACAACCCATAAAATCAAAGTTTAGGTAATAATTCAAATAGACATCCATCATGGCATCACTCTACATTCTGCGTGTCATTCACTGTAAAAATTAATGTAAGAGTGAGACAGAATATAGAATAAATATAAAATAGATAAAATTGCACAAACACAATCAACAATTCATAATGATATGATGAACATGCCAAACAAATCCATTAATAGATCTTTAATTAGTCAAATGATGTCATGCTGGATCCATTTGGTCTTGGTGGGAATACTGCAGTAAAAGTCTCATAGAGACACAAATAGGGCTTTAGCATATACCATGAATCCCTATACTTCATGGCGCTTAAGTACCGAAGTACACAATATCATAAGTAGGACTTTTGCATAAACCATGAATCCCTACACTCCATGGCACACAACAAAATAGGGCTTAACTCATGATAGAGTAACCCCCCACCAGGGTAGGCAATCATGGAACCCCTAAATTCCATGGTGCGTCCGAATGCTTATGATGCATGAATGCCTTTAATTCTTTTAACATACTATGATATCCATATTTCCAAAACCTCTTGGATAATACAAGTCCTCAAGGGACACAATACACATAATAATTCACAAAATCATGGATTTACTGTTTCAACCACATATGTTAATAACCACAAGGCATTCATGTACATATATATTAATTATGTCATTCATAATTATTCACCATCACAATATACAAACTGTGTGATACTCAAAAGAATTTATAATAATTCATAATCACTCAAGAATTTAATAAATAATCTTTATCCATAGAGAAAATATCATTTTTCTTTCATAATAGCCTTTTTAAGTGACTTTCAACATCCCCAACAGCAACATACATTAGCAAAACATTCATAACATGGGCAAATCAACTCCTTTTTAGATGATTCCACTTTCTATAGCTTAACAATATAATTATCTACAACTTTCATGAAGAACACAACTTCAGATTCCAATTAGAAATACTACTTATTCACAAAATACCATACTACCTCAAGATAAGTTTTCCAAAATGTACTCAGATTAGTAATTAGAACGTATCTGGAGTTACAAACGTGATTTTGACATGAAACCAATTCTAAATTATTCTTAACACACATATCTACAATTTTCATGAAGACACCAACCCCTAATTCTCACCACAAACTTCCCAGTTTTAAAAACAAGATTCGGATTTCAAAATTTTAGAATTTCAGAATTTCAGCTTGCACATACTTCAGTAATTTGAGCATAACTTGAGTTACAAAAATTATTTTGATGTGAAACTACTTTCTAAAAATCCACAACTTAATTATCTACAACTTTCATGAAGACATCCAAGGCTGATTATGCATGTATAATTCCCAGCATATCAAAATATGCACTAAACATGAAACAAATCTTTCACTCGGACATACAGTAGTATTTTGGCTATAACTTTTGCTACACATACTCAAATCAATCGGTTCAGGTCTCAAAATTCACATAACAAAAATATTTACAACTTTCATGAAGACACTGATCACTAATTCTTACCACAAAATTCCCAGTTTTAAAAATAAGATACGGATTTCAAGTTCACAGATTTACAGCTTGTACATACTTCAGTATTATGAGCATAACTTGAGCTACAAAAATTATTTTAATGTGAAACCACTTTCTAAAGATCCACAACATAAATATCTACAACTTTCATGAAGAAGTCAGAGTCAAATTCACACGTTTTCAATTTCAAAAATGAGCAACAAGTTATGAAGTTAATTCTGAAATCCTAGAACAACATACAATTCTACCCATTTCACAAATATTCACAACCCTGTCCCCTCTTACTTGATTTGATGTCCTTTGATTAACAAGGTATGTCTTGTAGTTCCCTCGTTCCAGTCCGTAATGGAAGAAATGGAAAGAACAGCCTTTTGAACGTACAAGGATAAGAAGAAGAAGAAAAAGAGTGTGTGATTTGCTAAGTGGTTCGTATGTAGGTGGTGAGTTGTTAATAATGAGAGAATAAGTGGCAGACTTGAATGGAGGATTAGGTGAGATTTAATGGAACCTTTTGACTCGTCTCACTGTCATCTTTGCATTAAGGAGGTTAGTGATATATTAATTTATATAAAGTGGTCTGAGTGGAGTTAAAAGGTGTTCGTTGTTGGAGATTTTGAAGAGGGCGGTATTGAATTTATGAGGGTGGAATGTAGTGTGAGAGCGGAGTGCAGTGTGAGGCGGTGTTGAGTAAGGGCGGTGTTCTGTGAGGTCGGTATGGAGTGAGGGCGGTATTGAATGTGAGGGGCGGTGTGGGTGAGGCGGTGTTGTGTGAAGGACAACGCCCATGAAAGAAGGCGAAGAGGTCGGATTCGGTGAACACCGGCTCGGATCATCCGGTGTCCACACATGTTCTAAGTACGGTTAACTTCCTAACCAGAGTGAATTTCTTATTTGGTCTGCATCATACTGGACCCTTCCTTTCCTTCATCAGTACTCCGATGTGAGCTAGAGAACACCGGGTGTTTCCTTACATCAGATCGTTCAAGCGTAATCCCACTCGCTTGAGCGAGTCCTGCTATCTTGGACGAAGTGAGAAAAAAATATCAGGGCCGAGCGCGCTTGAGCGCAGGAATGTTCACTTGAGCGAAAGCTGATTGAAAAGAGGAATTATGCACCAGGGTTCATCTCGCTCAACGAAATCCGACTCGCTTGAGCAAGTCATGCATATTCACTCGGAATTCATCTGAATCCGACTCAATTTACTTGGTTTCTCACTCGGAGAATACATTCAGAAATCTTCCATTCATCAGAGTTGTACTAATTCTATACGGATTCCCTTTGAACCTCCATCACTCGGAACAGCCTCTCTTTCTCACTCGGACAGTTCTTTCTAAGGTATTTTCACTCGGAATTTGGGCCTCATTAATAGGGATCCATATAAGTTATAGAATTATACCTAAAAATGAAACTTTTGGAGCATTAAAAGCCGTCCATAGAGTGTTTTATTCATTAATTAACACTTACAGACCTTCCATGCTTCATAAATTACATAATAGAGCTACTATTAAAAGCAGGATGTTACACCGCACGCCCACTGGGCCCGCCACATAGGGTGCCTCATCACCAAACTATGGACAGCTTCGTGACTCACACACCGAGTCACGGGGGAAACAACAAGAATGCTCGTGCACTGAGCCGCTCTCCCACTGGGCCCGCCTAGTGGAACCCCCTAATATTCCACATAGACAGCGATCGATATGCCATGGATGCAATGCAATACAAATTAAATGTATTTCTCACACTGTGCATCCTAAATGCCACTCATCAATCGTCATCATCATAATCACCAACCCACCATATACACCTTAGTGGATTTTATCATTGTTGGTTTTAGCCATTGCTTTCAAGTTTTATATGTGGCATTTCATTTAACATCTTTCATATATATATATATATATATATATCATATCACACATGCAAGACAATACTTGCAATCAACCACAATGGCATCACATCATTACATATCATTCATAAATATTACCACTCATTCACTTAGTGGATTTTCATTTCATTTGTCATTGCCTTGGTTTCACGACTAGTGTGGTAATACAACAATTTATTAATACAATTCAAACCACACGTACAAGATCATATTTGTATCACTCTCAATGATACACAACAATTTATCAACAATAACGATCATCCTTTACTAAAGGAAATGATCCACAACATTTTTTGTTATTATACATTATCATTGACATTTCTGATTCATTGGTTTATAATAATTCACCTCGTCGTTTAATCATTCTCTCATAACCCCACCATCATATTCTCATTATCATCCTTTCACTATTCCATTTTAGGTGGTAAATACATCACTAACAATTAATCCCAATGTGTTAATCAATCCCAATCACCATCATGTTATACCACCATTAAATTGCCCTTCATACATCTCCTCAATCATCTCATATTGTAAAAGAAAGGCTCCAACATAAGCCCAATGCAAGGAAAGTGGAATAAATTCCAATTCTGGGCAACTCGCTCAAGCGAGATTCACCATCGCTTGAGCGAGATCAGCATCGCTTACTTGGGCAACCCCTTTCGCGTAGGCGAAATACTCCCAGTAACGTTTTCACGCTCGCTTGCTTGAGCAGGATTCCCTTCCACATGGCCACTCGCTTGAGCGAGCAGAGTCACGACATCAGACCCCTCACGCCCTCTCAAGCGACTCACGCTTTCTTAAGCGAAAATCATCCAGTACCTATTCTAGGCTTGCTCGCTTGAGCAAGATACAATACACTTCACCACTCGCTTAAGCGAGATTTGTCCAGAACCAATCTTCCCTTCTCGCTCGCTCAAGCGCGGCTACGCCCACTTGAGCGAGATTTGTCCAGTGGCTACCTTAACTGTGTCGCACGCGTCTCGCCTGAGCGAGATTGGGCCAGAGGCCGATTCTCTGATGCAAGGGACTCTTGCTTGAGCGAGATTGTTAGGACACGCCTAAACAGTCAAGTTTATCACTCCCATTCACATATCAATATCCTTATCATGTAAAATTTGACTAAAACTAACCTTTCTCATCCATTATTTCATGTATATAGGACTTGATACAAGAGGCCATACCTCACCATTTCTCCTTTCAATTGATCCACTATAAAATGGGAAGTCTTAAGACAACATTCATTACAACATTCATGACACTATGCATATTCATCATATCATCACTTCACAACTCAAGTAATTCATCTATTCATAGTTTTTCATTAACAATCCATATCCAACAAAGGGACGATTCATTGCTTATCATTATCTTATATATTTATATGTTCCATATAACATTTATCAAAGCCAAGCCATCATACAACACATCATCAATTCAATATCTATCACATTCATGGCAAGGCAATGCATGAGTTCACACATATACATAAATAACAATTATTCACTCATGCAAATTTGAAATGTAAACTCCTCTCCTACCTCGAGAGAAGAATCGCAATCCAAATGCTCTGATTGCCTCGATTGTTCCACCCCATCATCTGGACCACAACCCTATCACAAACATATTTATATACAAGGAATTAATAAGCCATCTTAAGGCATCATCACCTAAACTCATGATCAAGTCCTAGACTTGTTTAATACTCCAAATTCATATGTTTATGTTAGGCTTCAGGAATTCCTTTTTCATAGCCAAGATTCTCTAAGTTTCAAAGGGCTAACTATACCCAACAACACAATATTATATCCCTTACCCATAACACATCTAATCATCATATAAATCATCCATTTGCCATCATTGTCACTCAATTTCATTATAAGCCCATTTAGCTTCACTCAAAGCCATCAATAATTCATAAAATTCAAGTGACACACCTTATGGTCTAAGGCCTCATGAAACCCGCATCTTAACTCATCTATTCATCATCAATGGTTATCTACCCCCATCATTATCATTATCATCATCATAGTTGCCAATGCTCAAGGGGTTCAACTCCTCTAATCATATACACACTCACATGCACTCCTCTCCTAATCCTCAAGAATCAACAACAATGTTTCAAACATTTATCTCCTCATATAAAATCATTCTAAGACATCAAAATCACCTATTAAGCCAAAACCCCCAATTTATCATACTTAGGGTTTTCTCTAAAAAAATTTCAACAACATTCAACATCCACCATATTCCAAGAACCCACATAAACTCAATAACCTCCTTCTCATATATTATCAAGGCCACATTTAAAATCATTCCTCAAGCATTCAAGCCTAGGGTTTCCATATTTTCACTAACATGCAAAGTTTCTAACATCACCATTCCAACCCAATACCACAAAACCATAAATGAAATAGTGAAGAGGTGACAAACCTTACCTCATCTCCATGTTCAAGCCAAAAATGAAAATGGGAAGAGAGGAAAAGGGAGAGGGTCCAAGCTTTACCCCCAATATTCCATATATGCTCTATAAATCCATGCTTAGTCTTTGATTTTGGCAAGAAATGTAAGAAGAAGTGTGGGACGGTTTTGGGATGAAGAGAAAATGAAGAGTGAATGGAGGGAGAGAGTACCCCACGGTGATAGAGGGAAAGAGAGGGGAAATTTTGGTGTAAATTGGGTATTACCCAATGGGTAAAAGAGTGTACCAAGTTGCTTTTACTAATGGTTAATAATCCCTCATTGTCCAATAGATAAAAGGACCAAAAGAGAGAGGGAAAGATGCTACGGTTAGGTGGAAAGGAGGAGATCGGAATTTATATTTTCTCTTAATTCTATTTGACTCGTATTTTCTCCGTTTAATAACATATGTCGAATCCAATTAATTATCTCCTTAGCACTAAAAATTGTTTCAACTATATCGTCGTAACCACAATAATTTTCTAAACATTTTAGACCCATCAATGATTTAATTTACCCAAGTGGGTCCCATATCATCTGTTAAGTCACTTGGTTCCGGTAATTCCTAATTTATCGATAATTCACCTCTAATGTCTAATTAATTTTCCTATACTTACTAGACCATAAATAATTAATTATCATTATCCAATAAATTTATTTTCTTTAAAATTTGGGATGTTACACGAACTATGATATTTTACACCATCTTTTTCACAACTGGTGTAAAACCTATTCTTACCACTTATTTCTTTTTATAATTGATGTAAAAACTTGTCTTTTATTTTTTTTCATTTTCCAAATTCACATATTAATTAATGTCCAATGTTAGTTCATAATTCAATTAAAATTAAAATATTAATTAAAACACTATCAGTAACTAAAGAATACCCTTCACAGCTGCAAGTAAAATTTGAATGTTAGCTAAATAAAATCTAAATGTTCTTCAACTCCATAATTGTCTTCGTCAATATCTGCCCCAGAGGAAACATTTCCAAATGAAGATTACTGAAAACAAACTTATTTACACTTATCTTCATTATATCACCCTTAACAAGACAATCAACAACGGATACTGTGACCCGAGCATCATTCTACATATTGTGTCATGCTCTTTATGTATAAAAAGGATGAAATATTAAAATTGTAGCAGGAAAAACCAGTCATCTTAGTCTTTGCTGCATAGGAAGGCTGCACTCAGCGCATATCCTTCCAGCTCCACTTGAAAGATCTTGGATGAAAAATCAAACAAATAGAGGATGACAATCAAACAGCACAGCAAAATTCATATGTGAAAATCCTACTCTTCCAAAACCTTACAATAGAACAAATATGATGGCAAGGAAGACCATTCCGCTAGCATTCTAAAACAATTAAAACTTGCCAACCATAATAAAAATGCAGAGATAACAGGGTTTGGTGATGGAACACCATCTCGTTGTCAGCCAAAAGAAAATAAAGCTCATCATCTCACGGTAAGGAAGGACATAAAAAAAAAATCCATGCACAGGTTTCATATTGAAGATTAAAATTGCTCACTTTAAAAATTTGACTTAAAGAAATCCATTCGTCATCACTATCATATACAACTGCCATTCACCAATGGGTTGTTGTTTTCCTTGGTGAAGAATCCTCGTTATATTCAATTCCCTTCCTTTTGATACTGCCTATAACCTCTTTACTATTTGGTTTTGGTTCTTGCAAGAAAATATTCAAATAGAGTTAAAACAACAACAATCAATCATGTTATCATATATGCAGTTTCCACCTAACTTACGACTCAAAAATATAACAATTAGCACAGGATCGTATGTTGAGCTCAACAAACATAACTCTCACTTGAGTGCAGGAATCACTACATGGAAACCAAAAACAATATTGATTCAACATTAATGATCCAAACCGGTACTTTCCTTCCAAAGTACCCAACCCATACAAGGATCCAAATCTCTTGCAGATTTTCAAGCTCCTACACAAAGGCCTTTAGCTCCTCTTCAAGCAAAATTTTCAAAGTATAATCAAGATAATTTATAGTGCACCACCATTTAACTTTGCAGCTTGTCATAGGATTTCAGCCACAGTTGTGACACTTGATAAGAGAGCAGGTCATATGTAGAAACTTGCTCACAAATTATGCATTCATGACAAGCACTTTCACCCTCCCCACAAGATGTACAAGAACAAAAAGGACACTATAGAAAGTAGTCCATTAAAAAAAAATAATAACAGAGGAAAACTAAAAAATCTACTAACTAATCTCATGTAATATATTCTATCAATGGCAAGGATCAACTAATTGAAAGCAACGTGAAAATCATTACAAATAATTCTCTAGACCTGCGGCCCAGGTTAAAGCCAACTCATATTTTGAATTTTAATAAAATAATCAGCATACCTCCTCTTCCTCCTCATCTGATGCATCATTAACTTGTGTTATTTCTTTAAAGTGTTCTTTCTTCCCCCTGGCAGCAACAATTTTGCAGTAAGCATAGTAGCATATGGAGATGACTCATCCCTGTCAGCTTTAACTTTCATTTCAAATTGAAAAATAAATCTACTAAAATTGCATATGGATATTATGGAACAATTTCTAAATCATATAAAAAAACTGAACATTTAACAAGAGCTAGAAAAACGAGGATCTCTGATTTAGCATTAACTATGGGGTTTCTATAATATAAAGAGATAAACATGTTTACAATGAGAGCTTAACGCACGAAACTCTTGAGAACTACTCTACAAAATTAGGGTTCTAATTGATCAATAATGTGTCACTTAAAAATTACAACGGTAAGAAAGGGGTCTTCGATCTAAACCCAAAATGACGTGATCGTAATTATATCTTACTAAGATCAAAAGGAATAATTCCCATTTATTCTTGCCTAGAATAGGGGAAAGAGAGGGTGCTGTGGGGCCCTCTCTCAACCCGGGGGGAACAAAAGCCTCCCAGTTACGAGCTTTAGGCGTAGAGCCAAGTTGAGTACCGAGTTGAAATGTTTCCTGGGGTAGTTGTTGTGGAATAATCTTTTCCAAGCGAGAAGTTCCAGGTGAGGAATCCGAGCGAGGTGACAAATTCGAGAGAGGTAGCAACTCCGAGTGAGGTGATAAATTCGAAATAGGTGACGAATTTGAGTAAGGTGATAAATCTGAGAGACAACTGAGGGAGTTTTGGTGGGGAACACATGCCATCTGATGAATAGTTATCGTTTCATTTTTCCATGCGCTGTTTATGTCTAGCTGTTTTTGTAATGATGAGGCACTCTGTATCCCAAAGCTCATAAATGTGTCCTTTAGATTCAGGCACTTCATTTAAAAAATAGGAGGTTTATTCACCACGTATTTGAAAGCAGTTGTCATTTGAGGGGTCGTCGTGGCATCGTGACTGTAAAATGGGTGGGATTGTTCCCCAGCGTTGGATCTCCTGTCTGGGAGTTGCCTCTTTCTTCATATATATAGCCCACATTTCCCTCATTTTCTACCTTTGCTGATGTGACATTCCTTGCTCCCTTATGCTCTCTACTCAAACCCTCCTTCAGGTCTTACCCCTAAGATTTTCTTCTTCCCCTGTTCTATCTTCCAGAGGTTAGTTTCTCTTCCTTTCTCTTCTTTGTTGTTGTTCTCTATTGGCTTGCTCGTTAAAGCAAGCCATAAATTATTTGAAGGTCTCCTCTTGTCCCTGTTTCAGGTTGAACAAGTTGTCTGAGGTCTGCTGCACCAACCAGCTGGAGGTAAATTGTGTTAAAAATTCTTTGTTAGTTCTACGAAGCATGAGATGTTCCTTTGAGGGATGTGTGAGAACCACCGGAGGGCAAATGTGGCCAAGGTTATAGGGAACGTCCTGCAAAGTAAGGCATCGAACATGTAACACCCCGGTTAGATAGGATAGACCCTTTTTCATAGGATCATCTTATTTAACCGAGAGGTCACAAGTTTTCAAAAAAAGTAAATTTTTTTTAATAAAACAATAACAGATCAGTGGAAGCAAATAGTAGATAAATCACATAGCCATTCACAAACTGTAAGTAATTGTACTCTTAACAGAATGGGGCACGCAGGCACCCTTAAATATTAATACAGTCATCCATGTCTAATTATTCATTAGTAGATATTCAACTACATAAATTCTACTCTTAATGAGTGTTCTCAGTTGGTTTAACGTATTGCTGTTCGTCGTACTCCGGTTCTTGGTTTCCTATTTCCTCTGTTAATATTCAACAGTAAGGGTGAGTATAACCCAAGACCTTGGAAGTTATCCGGTGCGGACATATCCAGTCAACAGATAATATCACATAAATCATACAATTAACATAATTACAAATATAACAATCAAGGATGTTATCATGGAATGCATGAGTTCGGTTTATTGTGATTTATCTTTTGTTAAGTCTCATGATGCATGTAGGCCCAATAAATCAATCCACCATCACCATTTTCTCATTCTTTTGCAGTCATTCTGCTCCATTTGCCTCTTGGGCACATCATTTTCCATTCTAGAGCGATCGGAGTCCACAAGCTCCCATTCATTATTTCATCATAAGGTACGAATGAACTCATTGGTTCTCATCATTTATATATATATTCTTGGGACTTGGATCTCCACGATCATAGATACATTCCGTTGTTTAGTCAAAGTACACCAGAATTGCATCGTCTCACCCGGCTTCAGGCGCGACTCTGATGCCATTGGGTTTCCGTTCCGGTTGTACTCCCAAGGTTCTCCTCAGAGATCGAACGTGAATGTCCTCCAGCGTATCAGGTGTATGCTCTAGTTTTACTCCCTCAAAAATATTTTCATGATGCAAATGCATTATTTTTATCATTTGGTCCTTGGGTATCTATGTGTTTCCAGTCCCATAATATTTATTCTTAAATTCTTGGCTAAAAATAATGCTTCGTTTAAAGAGTAAGTATTTTGTTTCTTAATTCATTTCTCATAATTAAAATAATAATAATAATATCAATAACAATAATAATTAATAATATTAATATATTTCATTACTCATAATTATAATAATAATATCAATAACAATAATAATAATAAATAATATTAATAATAAGAATAACAATAATAATAATAATAATAGTAATGATAATAATAATAATAGTAATCATAACAACAATAATAATAATAACATCAATAATAATATTATTAATAATCATAATAATAATAGCAGCAATAATGATAATAATATAAGTAATAATAATGATAATAATAATAATAAGAACAGCAATAATAATAATAATAATAACCAAAATAATGATATTAATAATAATAATAAATAAATCGTGTTTATAATTATAAGTTCCTTATTTTATTGTTCAATAATAATATTAGTACAATAATATTAATAATAATAACCGAAACAAGAATAATAATAATAATTGATAATAATAATAACAAATCTGATAATAATATTAATAATAATTATTATTATAATCATAACAATAATAATAATAACTGCCATAATAATAATAATAATCGTAATAATAATAATAATAATAACAGAAATAATAATAATAACAGTGGTATAAATGTCCATCTCATTTTTCAAAGCTTCCTTACTGGAATTCACATAGACATCCATGGTTCTTAATATTTTCACAATTCAATACCAATAATATCATTTAATCATCATAATTAATAATAATCAACACAGCCAGTTAACCATATATGTGACATCCCGTGTAATTTTCCAAATAAATTTTTTGCGTTTTTAAAAGATCATTTTGAAATTCATAAATTAAATTCAGAGTTCACGTAAAAGTTGTTAATCGCGGAATGTTATCATGTATACTAGTCGTGAATAATAAAATTCAAAAAAAATATTTACGTAGCGGAAACGATTTAGAAAATAATAGTACATGATATGTTGCATTTATTACAACCCATTAATTTAGAATAAAATCAAAGTCCAAGTAGTAATTCACATAGGCATCAATCATGGCATCACTCTTCATTCTGTGTGGCATTCACTGTAAAAATTAATGTAAGAGTGAGACAGAATATAGAATAAATATAAAATAAATAGAATTGCATAAATGCAAACAACAAAATTAAAGATATGATGAATATGTCAAACAAGTCCATTTATATTTAATAATCCTTATCTTAGTCGAATAATGTCCTGTAGAATCCATTTAGTTTGGTGGAATTACCACAGTAAAAAGTCTCATAGAGACACAAGTAGGACTTAGCATATACCATGAATCCCTACTCTTCATGGTGCCCAAGTACCAAAGTACACAAGTATCACAAGTAGGACTTTGCATAAACCATGAATCCCTACACTTCATGGCACACAAGTACCGAAGTATACAAGTATCACAAGTAGGACTTTGCATAAACCATGAATCCCTACACTTCATGGCACACAAGTACCAAAGTACACAAGTATCACAAGTAGGACTTTGCATAAACCATGAATCCCTACACATCATGGCACACAAATACTTATGATGCATGAATGCCTTTAACTCTTTTTACCATTTAACAAACCATGATATCAACATTTCCAAAACCACTTGGATAAATATACAAGTCCTCAAAGGGACACAAAACACATAATAATTCCCAAAATCATGGATTTACTGTTTCAATCACATATGTCAATAACCATAAAGCATTCATGTGCATATAAATTAATTTTGTCACTCATAATTATTCATCACCAAAATATACAACTGTATGATACTCATTAGACACTCAACAATATCAATAATAATCCATAGTCCCTCAAGAATTCAATAATAAATTGTTACCCATAGAGAAAATATCATTTTCATTCATAATAACCATTATAAGAAAGTTTCAGCATTTCCAACAGCAACACACATTACTAAAACAGCCATAACTTGAGCAAATCAAATCCTTTTTAGGTGATTCCACTTTCTATAGGTCAATAATAGAATTAACTACAACTTTCATGAAGAACACAATTTCAAATTCCAAACAGAAATATCACTTATTCACGAAATACCACACTGCCTCAAGGTGAGTTTCCAAAACGTACATATATTAGTAATTTCAACGTTTCTGGAGTTACAAAAATGATTTTAACATGAAACCAGTTCTAAAATACTCATAACATAACTATCTACAATTTTCATGAAGACACCAACCACTAATTCACACCACAAAATTCCCAGTTTTGAAAATGAGATTCGGATTTCATAGTTAACAGATTTTCATCATGAACACAATTCTGTATTTTGAGCATATATAGAGCTACAAGCATCTTTTTAACTTGAAACCACTTTCTATAGATCCCCAACATGAATATCTACAACTTTCATGAAGACATCCAAGACTGATTATGCATGTATAATTCCCAGAATGTCAAAATATGCACAGAACATAGCTTAAACATTTCACTCGGTCATGCTATAGTATTTTGGCTATAACTTTTTCTATACATATCCAAATCAGTTGAATCAGGTCTCAAAATTCACATAAGAAAAAGATCTACAACTTTGATGAAGAATTCGAAATCTAATTCATACGTTTGCAGCTTCAAAATTAAGCAACAAATTACGAAATTAAAATTGGAATCCTAGAACAGCATAAAACTCTACCCATTCCATAATTATTCACAACCCTGTCCCCTCTTCCTTGTTTTGCCGACTGAAAATGGCTTCCTGGTTGTCCTCATGGCTTCTGTTCGAAGGGTCTTAAGGAAGGAGAGTAAATGAGAGGTAGAAGGTTCACTATCTTTTCTGTTTCTAAGAGTTTCAGAAGGGATAGTGCTTTGTTTAATAATGCAAGGCAGTGGGAGACAAGCTCCTTGTGAGTGGATCGTAGTGCTGTTAGTGGAGATAATGGAGGATTAAAATAAGAAAGTAGGCTTATAATGGTCCACTTCTGGACGTCCTACATACTAGGGGTGCATAATGGGTTTAGATATATTAAACTATGTGCAAGAGACAAGATTGGAGTCAAAACATTACTCCTGCACTGAATACCGACTGGAATTCCACTCGGTTAGCCCCTAAACCGACTGGAATTCTACCCAGTCAGCATATATACTAACTGGAAATGAAGGTAAAGAAATCCGAGTCCTTCTAGCTCAAGCGAACTCCTCACTCGCTTGGGCGAGTGCCATTTATTTCACTGGCAGAGAGGTGTTTCGCTCAAGCGAATACCAACTCGCTTGAGCGAGACACATGCCTCACTCACTCCACTCTCACTCACTTAAGCAGAGGTCGTCATTCCCCAAAACCGACCCTTCATCCACTCGGTTTTCACTTAACAAATTAATCCAAACTGACTTCTCTTACTCTGTTGTCACTCGGCACATTTTATTCCCAACCGAGTCATTCTTCTCTAAGTTTTCCACTCGGCAACTTCAAATCAATTCATTCCTAAGCCGACTCACACTTACATAGTCTACTTCTCGGCAATTTATTCTAAATCCAATTCACTACCTGATCGGTTCTCATTGGAAATTCCTTACAATACCGACTCAATTCTTAATCAGTTCTCACTCGGTGAATTACCTCAAAGCTGACTTATTCCACTCGGCAGTCCACTCGGTAATTCCATAAATCTTCCCTCACTCGGAAGTATCTCAAACAATCACCACTCGGTGTATTTAACTACAATATAATCAGGAATATACCAACGACCCATCACTCGGGTTAACTCACTTCTCTCACCTGGGGAAAAACACAGACCTTCCTTCACTCCGAACGGGCCACCATCTTCATCGATCACCCGGTTATCCATTCATATACCAACTCATCGTTCGAGCGGTATTTCACCCGGTAAACAAATCCAAGACCGACCAATATCCATTTGGTCTTCACTCGGTATTCATACCCTTTCTCATCTGAGGAATAACTTAACCATTCATTCATCAAAGACAAGCATCACAGTCAAATCTCACTCGGACATAGCCATTACTTAGTCACTCAGAATACGAGTTACATGATTCACTCAGAATATGTATAATATTTTTCACTCGAATATCAACACTTAGGAATATAGAAGTATTTCCCACTCAGGTTTCACTCGGTTAATCATTACTTAGTCGAAATCAAACCAACTTCTTCAACTACGTTTTACTCAGAGTCCATCAGGTCCATTACCACTCGGAAAAAGGCCCATACATACGAGTCTCACTCAGAATTTGGCTTATATACATGAGACTCACTCGGTTATTCATCTCTTGGCATCACAGACTGACCTTCCTTGAATTGTTCTTCACTCGGAACCCTTTAAGGCTTTCACCAGAAAAGAAGCCATATGCATAAGCTCCATTCGGAAACGAATTTTCCTTTGCTCTCCTCTCGGAAATGAAGCACTCGGGAAACTTTTATTCAGAGATGGAAACGCCTAACAATGTATGACTCAGAATTGAGTCATTGGAAAATACTTGACTCAGAATTGAGTCTTTCTGGGGTATTGGACTCGGAAATGAGTCATTTGAAGGTGTTTCACTCGGAATAAACCCTCTCAGCCATGTTCCACTCGGAAAAACACAACCTTCACTCGGAATTCTTCTTTGTCACTCGGAATTTTCCTTTTTCACTCAGAATTTTCATTCTTCACTCGAAATTTCAATTTGTCACTCGGAATTTCATCATTCACTCGGAATCTCTACCTTTACTCGGAATTTTTCTCTTTCACTCGGAACAGAGTCCCTTTTTCACTCGGACAGTCCTTTCTAAGGCATGTTTCACTCGGAAAATGGATTTTATCATTAAAGGTCTATGTAATTTCTATAATTATACCCAAAAATGAAATTTTGGAGTATTACAAACCATCCATAGAGTGTTTTATTCTTTGATTAACACTTACAGACCTTCTATACCTCATCATTTACAAAAATGGAACTATTATTAAAAACAGGGATGTTACAATATACATATCAATAAAATATATAAAACAAACATAAAAATTAAGCATATTAATTTAACAGCAATTCCCGAACCTGCCCTAGAAAGGTGAGGACCAAAGGTACCTTAACCCTTTCCTAACACTCGGTTTTCCCCCCAGAATACCCGAGAATATACCCCCCTTACCTTAATGGAAGTTCTTTGATGAAAAGGAAACGTTCTGTATATCCTTGTTTCAGCTCACAGCGAAAAGAAATGAAAATAGAAGAGAAAGGGCCTTGAACGTATAGAAAAATAAGAAAGAGGGTGTGTTTTGCTAAGTTTCTGTAGGTGTGTGTGTTCTGAGAGTTTTAAGAGTTAATGAGTGTATTGGGTTAATAATAAGAAAGGCAAGTGGGAGACAACTTTCCGTTGATTGAAGGATTAGGTGAGAATAATGGAGATAATGGAAATTTTTGGTCAAAAGATGAGCTGTTTTTGACTACTTCCGTTGTCAGCTTGCATTGATTGGAATGTGTGAACACCTCTTTCGGTCCGACCCAAATAGAAAGGATTCTGAGAGGACTGGACTTCATTTCCGAATGATCTGCTGAGAAGAATGGCTCAAAAATGATCAAATCCGAACAGGATGACTCAGATTGAAGCATTTCCGAGTGAAATATTGCCCTTTTGGGATAAATCTGAGTGAAATGACTTAAGGAATGATCAAATCCGAGTGGAATATGCTCCTGTTGGAGTAAATCCGAGTAGAATGACTCAGAAATGATCAAAACCGAGTGGAATTACTCAGAATGGAGCAAAATCCGAGTGGAATACTTCACTGTTGGAGGAGAATCCGAGTGGAAAGTTCCTTGTCTTAGACAATCCGAGTGGTAAATGGCTGACCCTGTTAGAAGTTCAATGTTGAAAAGAAATATGTCCCTGTTAGAGGTGAATCCGAGTGGAAGCTGTCCAAATGCAACCATTCCGAGTGATAAAAGGGACTTGACCAATAAAACTGCCCAAAGCTAATTCCGAGTGAAAGAATGGGGCTGAGTTGCCGAGTAAAATATTCTGAGATGCCGAGTGAATCAAGCAAAAGGGCAGAGTGAATGCTTCAAGATATGGGCCAAATACTTCCGATTGAAACAAACCCGAGTCACTCTCTCTTCAGTCAGCACCGAGTGAAGAATCTTCAGTCAGCACCGAGTGAATCCTCTTCAGTCAGTACTGAGGCCATCTTCATTCAATACCGAGTGAACTACTCTCTTTAGTCAGGACCGAGTGCAGCCTTTTCATTCAGTACCGAGCCATTCTTAAATCACTTCCGAGCCATCCTTCTCACCCATTCCCGACCCCTTTTAGCCAACCATCACCGAGCCCATTTGTACCAATTCCAAGTTATCTTTGTACCACTTCCGAGCGTTTATTTCACCCATTTCCGAGCCATTTTCAGCAATTTCGAGTCATACCTGTCACCCATTTCCGAGACCCTTTCCACTCACTTTCTGAGTCACCTTTTTTGGCCAATCATCACTGAGCCTATTTCCACCAATTTCAGAGCCATACTTAAACCCTTTCCGAGTCATCATTTTTAGCCATTTCCGAGTCATTCCTTTCTCACCCACTCCCGAGTGAGTACTCTCACTCAAATCCGAGCTATCCTTTCACCCATTCCTGAGCCAATTTTTAGTCAGAACCGAGTGACACTTCAGTCAGTAAGCCCTCTTCAAACCAATTCCGTGTCATCCCTCCTCAAACCAATTCCGAGCCCCCATTTTCACCAATTCTGAGACACTTTTCACCAATTCTGAGTGACACTTTTCAATCAGCACTGAGTCCTCTTCAATCGGTTCCGAGTCAATTTTCACTCGGTCTGATTGATTGTTCCAATTAGAATTGCCTTTTTTGTCCCCTCAATCCAATTGCACACTTTTTCACTCGGATTCTCCTCACAGCGACCCAATACCGAGCAAAACTTCCACTCGGCCTTCTATAGGAGAGCTCCTCCCAGAAGAATTCTCACTCAGAAAGGACTATTTTCACTCGGTTTTCTGTTGGAAAACCTTCATTCCACTCGGAATTGACTCCAACTATGGATGAATACTGACTGAGAGGCTAATCCGAGTCATTTTCACTCGGAATCCTACCATGCTCTCTCAGATTTCCATCATTTTCACTCAGATTTCCACCATACTGACTTGGATTTCCACTATCCAAGTGGATCCTTGAATTATGGTGGGTGGCTCACTACCAGACGAAGGAAGAAAATGCTAAAGAATTCCTACCAGCCTCCTTTGTCAAGATCCAGGCTGTTTCCAACACACCATTCAAGTGGAGGCTTGAATTTCAAAGGGCGGCTGGTAACAAGACAAAGAAGAAATAATAAAAATCCTCACCAATTGGCAGCCAGGCTGTCTCGGAGCTGTTCAGGTAATCAACATGCTCCTGAAATGTTCTACAAATACTCCCAACGAAAGAGAAGAAGGGGATCCAGGAGCTTTCACTTGAAAAAAGAGGAGGAAGCATTAGAGAAAAAAGAGAGCTTTTAAAAAAAAACTCCACTGTCCCTCTCCTCATGCTCACCGTCCCTCCTTCCATCAAACACTGTCCAGCACCCCCTCAAATCCTTCACACAATCCGTTCTCCCCTCTCTTCACTCCGACCTGCCCAGTACCCGTTCAACTTCTCATCCTCACTGTCCCTCTCTTCGTATCTCACACCTTCCCCCTCACAACAGCCCCTCACTCCTCACTTCACACCATCCTCACCCTTCCCAAACCAACACCGTCCCAACAGTCCTTTTCTCCTCACCAACCGACCTGCTCCCCAACACCGTCCCAACAGTCCCTTTCTCAACATACCATACAGCCCCTCTTAAAACCTTTACACCTTCATCCTCCACACCGTCCCACACACCGTCCTCACCATACAGCCCCTTCACCTCCACACCGTCCCACACGCCGTCCTCACCATACAGCCCCTTCACCTCCACACCGTTGATAAGTCTTGAAAAGACTTAATTATCTCACCTTTTTATTTAACATTATTTAGTAATTATTGATTAATTCGTTAGTATTATTTAATAATTTGTTAATAATTCATGTTTTAGTTATTTGTTTCAAAAGTATGTTATTTATGTAAGAAACCGATTAAAAATATTAATTAGCTAAGGAATTTTGAAGCAGCCAGCGTATAAATACTAGGCAAGTAGCTGTTTATTGGTGCAGGAACAGGGCGGACTCGAGATAAGAAGAAAATTCCGAGTGAAATCCTACAAATCCGAGCAGAAATTGATAAATCCGAGTGAGACTCCTCAATTCCGACTGAAAAGAGTTCAAAGACTGACCGAGTGAGACTTTAAAGACACTGACTCCGAAAGAGAACAAGGACTCGGAATATTGCATGAAGAACCCGAGTGCCAACTGTAGAATACCGATTGAATAATCAACTCGCTCAAGCGGGAGTTAAATTCGCTCAAGCGAAAGCCAAAAATTAGCTCAAGCGAAGCAATCACGCTTGAGCGAGAAAGCCATTCTGTATTACATATTTCCAATTCGCCCAAGTTTCGCCATAACGCTTAAGCGACAAAGCAACACTGCAGTACAATTCCCTAGTTCGCCCAAGCGAGAGTTAATCCGCTCAAGCGAAAACCCAGCAGTTGAAGCGAAAAAGCAGTAACTTAAACCCTGTTTCTTCCCTCCAACAACACACACCTGGTGCAATACTGTTTCCGCTTCCATTGCCTTCTTCTCCACTGCTGCAACCTTAGTAACTTAAGTAGTGAACTGTCAATTAGCTGGTGTTGCGCTGTAAATTAGCTAAGGTTGAGCTGGATCCTGTTAAGAGATGAGCTGTAATTAGTTGGTTACTCTGTAAACTGTGTAATTAGTTTTAGTCGTTGACTTAAAAATTTTCCTAAGTTATCAGTTAAGTTAGTTAGTTTAGTTAGATGCCTATATATATTCATGTACATACTCTGTAAAAGTGTGTGGAGACAGAGAATACATTGAACACATTCTTTTTCATTCTAAACTTCGAATACTCTCTCACTACATTTTCATCTCTCTAATTCCTCTCCTCCATGACGTTCCACAATCCTTCGATGGAACTGAAGTCTATGGAGTTCTAAATCCCTAAGGTTGGGATTGTGAAGGTGAGCAATGGAGTCTTGAAGCTGTGAGTAAGTAGATCGACTTCTAGATCTTGAGGCGAACAAGCTGAGGAGTGGAGCAAAATCGCTGGATTGACAAATCCAGAACTGATGAAGAACTTCGCCAGTGAGGAATCATGGTTGAAGCTTAGGTAACTTCCAGCTTTCTAACTAGTTCAGGCCTAATCAATTTAGGTGAATAGTTAGAGTTCAACCTCCAATTTCGCATTAGATCCTTAGGTTAATCGAGCACTTAAGGAATTAAGGTTCATTGCTTAAGGATTAGTGTTTTTCACCTAAGGAATTAGGGAATAACCACAAGCGGATTGTCCTCTAGATTGTGAAGTTCGATTATACTTAATTGCATGTTTCTTGAGGGGATTATGAGCCGAAGCAATCCTGACCTGTTTTCTATTAATCACTTTACACATTTCACTTTAACTCTGTTTCTGAAAATACAAAAACAACTATAAAACACTAAAACCATAAAAACCGAATGAACTTCATGTATTTTCTGTTGGTTCAGCTTGTACTAGTCCTAGATTGAGGTACTTACCACAATCCCTGTGGGACGATCAAATACACTACAATTTTAACGACTGGTGCGCTTGCCAAAGTGTAAATCCGAGAGTCACATTTTATTTTACTAAGATTTTTGCACCAAATTAATGGCTCAGGATTTCAGCATCAAGTTAATGGCGCCGTTGCCGGGGATTGTTGAGTAATATCAACAATCCTTGGACCGGTACTAGACTGAACCATTTGCTTTTGTTTCTGTGTGCAGTCAATACGTATTTTTTTTAGTAGTTATTGTTTTGTGTAGTCGTCGCTGTGAGTTGCTTTGTTGTGTTAACAATTGTTGTATGCAGTCAAGGAGCAGAGGAGAACCTTTCTTCTTTGATCCTGACATCGATTTGTTAGAACGTAGATTAAGAAAAGAGAAAAAGAAAAAAGAAGAAAAAGAAATGGAACAGAGGAGAGTTACACTAGGTGACTACTCCAGGCCGAATGAAGAAGGATCGCAAGCTAGCATCCTTAGGCCACCGATTACAGCTAACAATTTTGAACTAAAACCAGCTTTACTGCAGCTGGTAAGAAATGAACAATTCGGAGGAAGTGAGGTTGAGGATCCAAATTTGCATTTAGCAACCTTCCTCCAAATTTGTGATACAGTAAAAATGAATGGGGTCCCTGAAGAAGCAATCCGACTAAGGTTGTTTCCATTTTCTCTAAGGGACCGAGCAAAAGCCTGGTTGCAGAGTCAACCAAGAGGCAGTATTTCCACCTGGGAGGATTTGCAAAGGAAATTTTTGATTAAATACTTCCCTCCTTCTAAATATGCAAAGCTGCGTAATGAAATCACATGTTTTCAGCAAAGAGAAGGTGAGTCCTTGATGGAAGCATGGGATAGGTATAAAGAAAGCCTGAGGAGATGTCCTCATCATCAGATTTCTGATGTACAGCAGGTGACTATTTTCTATAATGGTGTCAGGCCAGCTACCAGAGTCTTGATTGATGCCTCGGCTGGAGGCTCATTAACAACTAAAATTGTAGAAGAAGCTATAGAGCTGATTGATGTGATGGCTTCTAATGAATGCCTGATTAGTGAGAGGAACCAAGTCCCTAGGAGAGGAATATTGGAATTAGAAGCACAAGATGCTTATCTGGCTCAGAGCAAATTAATGACTCAGGCTTTGGAAAAATTAAGCATTCAGATTTCAGAACTCTAAAAGCCGAGTCAAGTTTCTATGATCAGTTGTGACTTTTGTGGTGGAGACCATGAAAATGGAATGTGTGATCCAGTTGTGCCTTCCGAGCAAGTGAATTATATGGGGCAGCAACAGTATCAAAGGTATTATCCTTCTAATTCCTTCAATCCTAATTACAGGAGCCACCCCAATTTTTCCTGGCAGAAAGGTCCACATTTGAATCAGAATATCCCACCGAGTCAACCCACAAATAGACCACAACAACCTTCTCACCCTCCTGTTAAAGAAAAATCCGAACTCGAGAATGTACTTTCTCAGTTTATCATGGGCCACTCAGGCCAGTTTTAAGAATCAGGAAGCATTCATAAGAAATTTAGAAAATCAAGTAGGACAGCTTTCTAAACAATTAGCTGAGAGGCAAGCAGGCAATTTCCCTGGAGATACCGAGGTAAATCCAAGGGAACATTGCAAGGCCATAATTACTAGGAGTGGAAAAATTATTTCTCCATCTCCGGGTCAAGAAATAAGTTCAGAAAAAGAAAAAGAAATAATACAAGAAACCGAGCAGGACAATAAAGATGAAGTAGAAAATGAAAATGAATCAGAAAAAGAAAAAGAAAATAAAGTCCATCAAAAGAAAAAGAAAAAGGTTGATCTGATTCTGGAGGAAGCTTCTAAGCTGACTCCTGAAAAACTGAGGAATGCTCCATTTCCGCACAGGTTTAAAAAGCAAATAGAGGAGCAGAAGTTTGCTAGGTTCTTAGAGGTCTTCAAGAAACTTCACATTAATATCCCTTTTGCTGAGGCATTGCAGGAGATGCCTTCTTATGCAAAATTTTTAAAAGAGCTATTGTCTAAGAAGAGGAAGCTTAGGGGGGATGAAATGATTACTCTCACTCAAGAGTGTAGCGTAATCATTCAAAAGAAACTTCCCCAAAAGCTAGAGGATCCTGGATCTTTCATAATACCGTGTGCAATAGGGGATATTCATGTAGGAAGTGCTCTCTGTGATCTAGGAGCCAGTATAAACCTGATGCCTCTATCTTTGATGAAAAACTGGGAATTAATGACTTGCAACCGACTCGCATGTCCTTGCAATTGGCTGACAGGTCCATTAAATATCCCCAAGGCATGCTGGAAGACTTGCTAGTAAAAGTTGATAAATTTATCTTTCCAGCAGACTTCATAGTGTTGGATATGGAAGCTGACCGAGAGATCCCTTTGATCTTAGGTAGACCCTTCCTAGCTACTGGCAGAGCATTGATTGATGTGGAAAAGGGTGAACTCATGCTGAGAGTTCAGGAGGAACAAGTAATTTTTAATGTCTTCAATTCCATGAAACATCCGACTGAACATATGGATTGCCTAATGATTGAAGAGGTTGAAAATTACCAGACTCCCTTACTGTTAAAAACTAAGGAAGAGGCTTTACAAACTTTTTTAGAGGATGATTTTGACTCCGAGACCGAGTCAATTGACTCTCACTCGGAAATACTGGACCTACTGGAAGTTTTGGAAGTAGGTGATTTCAAAAAGAAAAATGATTTGGAAAATACTGAAGCTGAGAAGGGAAAGGAATTTTCGGAAGAAAAATATGATTTAAAACCTTTACCTTCTCATCTGAAATATGTTTTCCTGAGAGGAAATGACACTCATCCTGTAATTATTAATGCCGACTTAAAAGAAGAGGATGAGAATAAACTAGTTGGGGTATTAAAGGCTCATGAATCTGCCATTGGCTGGAACATTTCTGACTTGAAGGGAATCAGTCCATCCTTTTGTATGCACAAAATCCTGATGGAGGATGACTATTCCCCTGTTGTTCAGCCACAATGCAGACTGAACCCCATTATGAAGGAAGCAGTGAGAAAGGAAGTAGTCAAGCTCCTTGATGCGGGAATCATTTACCCGATCTCGGACAGCACTTGGATTAGCCCAGTCCAAGTGGTACCCAAGAAGGGAGGAATGACGACTGTAAGAAATGACCAGGGTGAAATCATTGCTACTCGGCCAACTACAGGCTGGAGGATGTGCATTGATTACAGAAGGCTGAATAACTCTACTCGGAAAGACCATTTCCCCATTCCGTTTGTTGATCAAATGCTCGAGAGGTTATCAGGACATGAGTACTATTGTTTTCTTGATGGGTACTCGGGTTATAACCAAATTGTGGTTGACCCGAAGGATCAAGAAAAGACTGCCTTCACATGTCCCTATGCAATTTTTGCATACAGGCGCATGTCGTTCGGCTTGTGCAACGCTCCAGCAACCTTCCAAAGGTGCATGCTGGCAATTTTTGGGGATATAGTGGAGAAATTTATTGAAGTATTCATGGATGACTTCTCGGTATTTGGGAGCAATTTTGACACATGCCTCAGCAACTTAGCTAAGGTGCTGATGAGATGTCAAGAGACCAATCTCGTTCTTAACTGGGAGAAATGCCACTTTATGGTTAAGGAAGGGATAGTCCTTGGCCATAGGATCTCTGCTGAGGGCATGCAGGTGGACCGAGCAAAAATTGAAATTATTGAAAAACTTCCTCCTCCGATCAACGTGAAAGGAGTAAGGAGTTTTCTAGGATGTGTTGGGTTCTATAGAAGGTTCATAAAAGATTTTTCAAAAATAGCTAAGCCTTTGACCGACTTGCTTGTGAAAGATCAGGTGTTTGCATTTAATGAAAATTGTGTCAAGGCATTTGAAACATTGAAACAAAGTTTGACTTCAGCTTTGATCCTTGCATCACCCGACTGGTCTTTACCGTTTGAATTGATGTGTGATGCAAGTGACTTTGCAATCGGAGCTGTACTGGTCAGAAAAAAGAGAAATTAACTCATGTGATCTATTATGCTAGTAAAGTGTTAAATAAAAATCAAATACATTACACCACGACTGAAAAAGAAATGCTTGCTGTGGTGTATGCATTTGATAAATTTCGTGCATACTTGATTGGTGCCAAAGTCATCGTATATACAGACCACTCGGCAATCAAGTATTTACTAGCTAAAAAAGAGTCTAAACCGAGACTAATTAGATGGGTTCTGTTACTCCAAGAGTTTGACTTAGAAATACGAGACAAAAAAGGAGTAGAGAACTCAGTTGCAGACCAATTGTCTCGTCTGGAAGTTGAGTCGGATTCTGTCTTAATAAAAGAGGAATTTCCAGACGAAAAGTTGATGGCCATTATAACTGGGCCATGGTACGCTGACATGGCAAACTTTAAAAGTGCCTCAGTGGTACCTGATGGTTGGACATCCCAAATGAGAAAAAAATTCTTTCATGATAGTAAGGCTTTTCTTTGGGATGATCCATTTTTGTTTAAAATAGGCATAGATGGAGTAATCAGGCGCTGTGTGCCTGAAGCCGAGCAAGAAAGGCTCTTGTGGCACTGCCACGATTCTTATTACGGAGGCCATCATGGTGCCTCCCGTACCGCAGCAAAGGTGTTGCAGAGTGGCTTTTATTGGCCAACTATCTTTCAGGATTCCAAAGAATATGTAAAAAGGTGTGATAAATGTCAAAGGAGCGGAGGTCTCTCCGCAAAAGCTGGCATGCCTTTGACAAATATTCTAATTGTGGAATTATTTGACGTTTGGGGTATCGACTTCATGGGACCCTTCCCTAAGTCGTTCTCCAACGAATACATTCTTGTTGTTGTGGACTATGTCTCCAAATGGGTGGAGGCAATTCCGACCAGAACCAATGATGCACAGGTTGTACTTAGGTTCATCAAGAAGAATATTTTCTCTAGGTTTGGAGTTCCGAGAGTAATTATTAGTGATGGGGGTTCACATTTTTGCAATAAGATAATGGAAAAAGCCCTGCGTCACTATGAGGTTTTACATAAGATATCCACTCCTTACCATCCACAGACTTGTGGACAAGTCGAACTGTCCAATAGAGAAATCAAGAGAATTTTAGAAAAAGTGGTCGGAAAATCCAGAAAAGATTGGTCGGTAAAATTAGATGATGCATTGTGGGCTTACCGAACAGCTTTCAAAACTCCGATTAGCATGTCCCCGTATCAATTGGTGTACGGTAAGGCTTGCCATCTCCCTGTGGAGTTGGAACATAAAGCGTGGTGGGCCACAAAGCTATTAAACATGGACTGTGACCAGTCTCAGGAGGAAAGAGTTTTGAAACTCCATGAATTAGAGGAGTTCTGACTTAACGCTTATCAAAGTGCCTCCATTTATAAGGAGAAAACAAAGAAATGGCATGATAAGCGAATTAATAAGAAAGAGTTTCAGAAGGACGACCAGGTTTTGTTATTCAATTCCCGACTGAAACTCTTCCCTGGAAAACTTAGATCTAAGTGGTCCGGGCCTTTTACTGTAAATGAGGTTTTTCCTCATGGTGCAGTCGAACTGAAAGATCCGACTACCGATCGGATTTTTAAGGTGAATGGCCAGCGACTCAAACTCTACTTTGGAGGAGAGTTTGATAGGCAGAAAACCTCCTTGTTACTGAAGCCATCTTCTTAGATACAATAAGGTCAAGCTAGTGACCTTAAAGAAGCGCTCTAGGGAGGCAGCCCTATGTTCCGATTGTTTTGTTTAGAACTTTGAATCAAAATGAATAAAAAGAAGAAAAACTAAAAAGTTAGTGAATAAAGTTGTGAAGTTGAAGAAGGAAATCCGAGCTAGATTCTTCTATTTTCGCTCAGGCGAAGCACGTGTAGCTTAGGCGAGACACTGCTGGGTGTTGTTTCACAGTTAAGCAAGAAATTACTGAGTTTTGAGTAAAAATAAGTACACTCGGATAATTGTTACTTCTTCTTAAACCTTCTTCCCGACTGAACTTCACTCGGTGTTGTTTAATAAATTTCTGCGGAAAAAAAAAGACTTTGAAGGATTTCTGATCGTTGATATAATGAACGGGTCAGATAGTGAAAAGTGACTTATTTCAGTCGGCTTTTCATCACTCGGATCCCTCATTCCTCACTCCTCACTCACTTTCTTTCATTTATGTGTCACTCGGCCTTCTTTTCATGTATTCTGTTGTCCACTCTTCCTCTCAGTCGTTGATTCATTCATTCGTGTTTCAATCCACCTCAGCTCTTCCTCGGTTTCATCACCCGATCTCTCTGCATGTGTTGGTTGTTCATCCAGCCTTTCATTCACTCATTCTTTCATCTACTCATTTTATCACTCAATAGTCTTCTTCTTCATCCATTCGGTATTCCGATTCACTCGGACCCCTATGCAGTCATTCTTATATTCACTCATTTTTCTCTCTCAGTCGTTCCATATCATTCTGACTTTCGTTGTTCACCTTATTTTTCACTCGTTTTTCAGCCACTCAGTATATCCATCCACTCAGTTTCCAATATAGTGGTTCTTTGATCCACTCAGGTTATCTCCTTCTTCGTCTGTTTTTGACTTATGTTTATTCACCCGGTCGGTCAGTCATTCTTTCGAGTTCTTTCACTTGTTTTTCCAATTTTCTGACCTCTCGTCATTCGTTTTTCACTTTTACCCAGTATGATCCACTCGGTATTCATTTACTCGTTGTTTCATTCCACCTACTTTCTTTCTCGGTTTTCTCACGTTGTACTTTTCGTTTTCATATACTCGTGTTTTATTCGCGATTGTCACACTTAGTATTTCCTGTCACTCAATTTCCTGTCATCTCGTTTTTCATTCCCTGAGTTTCTCCATTCACTCAGCCCCTCGCTGTATTCGTTTCGTTTACTCGGTCTTTCATTTACTTGGTATTTCATTCATTCCATTTTCCACTCCTGTCATTTTTGTTCTTCGCCCGAACTCTCATTGTCATTCACTCATTCTTCATATCTCAGATCTATATCACTCAGTTCCCTCCACTCGTTCTTTCTTTCATTCAGCCTTACTCTCATTCGTTCTTTCTTTCACGCACTTCTCTGTTCACTCGTATCTCACGACGGTTGTTCACTCGTCCCTCACACTCGGTTCTCATGCACTTATCTTCATTCATTCATTCTTTCACTCATTCTGTGACCCATTCGGTATTCATTCACTCAGTACCCTTTTCATTCAGTGTTTTATTCACTTTTTCTCACTCACTCATCACTCAGTTCCTCATTCACTAGGTTTCTCGCTAGTTCACTCGGTTCCTTCATTTACTCATCTCCTTCATTGATCGGGATACCCTTTACTCATTTCCACTCGGTCACTCTCTTTTTCGTTCCTCACCCGTCATTCAGCTTTTCAGTTATGCATTCATTCCTTCCCTTTCATTTACTCGGACTTTCGTTTTGTTCACCTCATTCGTCGATTAACTATTCATTCACTCGGTATAATTTGTACCCACTCGGCATCCATTCATTCATTCACTTTTCACTCGCTCATCATATGACCGGTATTATCTACTCGGTATTCATATACTTGTTGTTTCACTCCACTTATTTTACTTTCCTTGGGTTTCGAATGTTGCAGTTTTCTTCTTCATTCCTTCGTTTTTCATTCGTGACTGTCACTTTTGTATTTTCAGTACCCAGTTTTCTGAGTTTTCATTCACCCAGTGTTCATTCACTCGGGTTTTCATCCTTTTAGTTGTATTCAAATTCTTTCATTTATTCGACCAATTCTTCCCTCGGGGGTATTCATTCGGTGGTTCGTTATTCATTTTTTCCATTTATTCTTCCACTGGCTTGTGCGTTTACTCGTTTCATTCATCCAGTCAGTATAGCTTTCACTCATTGACTCAGAACCTCTTTCGTTCAATTCACTTCGATTTGTTTGATTTTTATTATCTCTACCTCCCTCAGCCACTCGTTCTTCATTTCTCAGATTTTTATCACTCGGTACCTGTCTCCCTTCTCACTCGGTTATCATCCTTTCACCCTTTTTACTCTTTTCGCTCATTATTCATTTATTCAGTATTCCTTCATTCATTCATACTTCGATTCCTTTCTTTTATTATTCGCTTCTTGATTCACTCGTATTTCATTACAATGGTTCACTCGTTTCTCATACACTCTATTTCATTTATTTAAATTTTTCATTTACTATTTTATCTTATGGTCTGTTCATTTATTCATCTACCATTCTCCTATGTCCATTTGACATCACATTGGTATCATCCCACTCTTCCTCGATCTTCTACCCCTCTAGTAATTGAGTATTTTAAAAAAAATGAAAAAAATGAAAAAAAAAGAAAAGAAAAATATAATAAAAAATAAAAAAATCTAATATATATATATATAATAAATAAATAAATAATAAACAACATAATAATAATAGTAGTCATACATTTAATAAAGTAATAATTAAAGCTGACCGCATTTACGCGTTTCTTGAAAATTGAATTCAACATTATAAAAGAGAAACCCTTTCAGCTTCCAACCCTCAGTACCTATGTTGAACTTAAGCTGAAGACGAAAAGACACTTTCTGGTTTCTAAGAAAGGTATTACCTTTTCACTTCTTTCACTTCTAAGTTCGTGGTTATTATCTTCTTGTTTCATTGTTATTGTTTTCCACTGTTCATAAGCCATGCATCTCACAATTTGGTTTGTTGTTTTTCTGTTGGATTTCTGTTCTTATTTTTGTTTAATTAGGTTGTTTATCATCGTTGTTTTAACATTCATCATGAAAAGAAGATCACAAAGACTTCTGCAGAAACCTAGACCCAACTTTGCAGAAGGAAGTGTGCGAAGGAAACAAATAGACAACAAAAGAGAAGTGGCAACCATCACTATATCTGATTCATCTGTACATGTCCCTAGTCGAAGTCAGGAGCAAAGGGATGTATCTCCTCTGGTTCAAAGCAATGTATCTCCTGCAAGTGAGGAAAATGAGTCACCAGAGGTTGAAAGTGTTAAGGCTGTTGAAAACTGTGCTATGAAGTTTAAAGCCACAGAACCAGAACGTCCCAAGCAATCTGTAGGAGCTGGTCCTTCTTCTTCTTCTTCTGACATTCTTTTGGTGTTACAGGAATTACAGGTTGTGAAGAAGATGCAACTTGAAATTTATGATCGGGTCTCGAACCACGATCAGATGCTCAGAAAGATTGCCACGAAACTGAGGGTTGAACAGTCAGCAGAAATGGGAGCCCCACCTGATAGAGATGCGTGGTTAGCTTCCATTGGATTCACGATTCCCTCCCAGCAGGACAAGGACGATGAAGATCAGAATGTTTAAGCAGTTGTTCCACGTTTTTATGATGTTTCCTATGTAATTAATTTGAAGTTATTGTAACTGCTTTCTGAACAGTGAACTTATTTCTATTTTTATTATGTAATGAAAATTTAATTTCTGTTAATTTGTTGATTTATTCGGTTTTTCATATGTATTGGTAAACTCCATGAGTCCCAATCCGATTACGCGCTTCCCAGCACTGCCACTCAGGTAAAAGGGAAGTATTCTAGTACCCCGACTCCTTATTTGATTTTCCGATTCTTTATTTGATAAAATATGTTAATTATATTTAATTTCAAATCCATCTTAATAATTTGAAGTTTGCTGATTCGTTAAGCTGTAGTCGGATAAATTAATTGATCGGTTTTTGCTTAACTCATGATCTCTGGCCATAACTATTATTCATCATTAATTAAAATGTTTACTCGGCATGCTAGTTAGCAATCTAGATGTATGATCTTACATTAAGTTTGGGGACAAGACTGGCTGATTAAATGTTATAATCATATGAGCTTTTGAGCCTGTTTTATCTTTTTCCGAGTGAACTTGCATGCTAGTTAGTGAGACAGAATTTGCCTCAGTGCTTGCTAATTGTCGTATGTCAACCAATCGGAAATGATGAAGGCCTTCTTTGATTATTTAGCCAGGGCCAAAAATTAGCCATCCTAATTTTATTAATCATCCTTTGACCCAATAATTATGTTTGAGCCTGAGACCCTTTCATTCGTTTTATACACCTAACGTTACAAGCCTATTTATCCAAGAAAAACCCGACTGAATTACCCTGGATGTTCCACTGGTGAATTACTCGGTTTTTGCTTATTGCTAGGGACTAGCAATCTCTAAGTTTGGGGATGAAGAGTGTGCCTAACAGTAATTAAAGACACACTCTGACCTTGATTATGGATAAATATGTAGAAAAATAAAAGGAAGAAAGGCAAAGCCGAGAGAAAAATGAACAAAGTTCAGAAAAGAAAAAGAGGTGCAAAACACCACAAGAAAAAAAAAATTCGATCGGAAAAGATGGAAAGAAAAGAAAGAAAAGGAAAGGAAAAGTCCGAAGGACTGAAAGAAAAAGAAAGTGAAAAACAGCACGAGTTATTAAGTAGCATTCAGTCAGAAAAGTAAAGAGAGTTGTTAGTAGAGGCAATTAAGTTAGAATTGAGGCAAAGCATCAGTGGACACATCTTGTAACCTATCTATGACTCGGAAAAACAATAATTGAGCCTGTAGTCGAGCCCCATTATAAGCTTAAAAAGCCCTTACTGATCCGATTGAGTTGACATATTTCATGATGTTTAGAACTGTTGCAAGCCTATGTTGATCTAACTAGTATGCAGGTGATGAGTGCATTCTATTTACCCTATACACCGAGAGAAGAGTTAAACACCGACCAGTGAGGAAAGCATCAGCAGCTTGTCTCCCAAAGGAGGTGTAAGTTTTTATACTTTTAGAAATTGCGAGAAGAAAGCATGATCGGTATTCAATAATTATAGTATGAATTAAGTTAAGGAAAGGTTGATTGTGTTGATCAATTGCTGATTGTTAATTAATCTGAATATTTGCTTGAGGACAAGCAAAGTTTTAAGTTTGGGGATGTGATAAGTCTTGAAAAGACTTAATTATCTCACCTTTTTATTTAACATTATTTAGTAATTATTGATTAATTCGTTAGTATTATTTAATAATTTGTTAATAATTCATGTTTTAGTTATTTATTTCAAAAGTATGTTATTTATGTAAGAAACCGATTAAAAATATTAATTAGCTAAGGAATTTTAAAGCAGCCAGCGTATAAATGCTAGGCAAGTAGCTGTTTATTGGTGCAGGAACAGGGCGGACTCGAGATAAGAAGAAAATTCCGAGTGAAATCCTACAAATCCGAGCAGAAATTGATAAATCCGAGTGAGACTCCTCAATTCCGACTGAAAAGAGTCCAAAGACCGACCGAGTGAGACTTCAAAGACACTGACTCCGAAAGAGAACAAGGACTCGGAATATTGCATGAAGAACCCGAGTGCCAACTGCAGAATACCGATTAAATAATCAACTCGCTCAAGCGGGAGTTAAATTCGCTCAAGCGAAAGCCAAAAATTAGCTCAAGCGAAGCAATCACGCTTGAGCGAGAAAGCCATTCTGTATTACATATTTCCAATTCGCCCAAGTTTCGCCATAACGCTTAAGCGACAAAGCAACACTGCAGTACAATTCCCTAGTTCGCCCAAGCGAGAGTTAATCCGCTCAAGCGAAAACCCAGCAGTTGAAGCGAAAAAGCAGTAACTTAAACCCTGTTTCTTCCCTCCAACAACACACACCTGGTGCAATACTGTTTCCGCTTCCATTGCCTTCTTCTCCACTGCTGCAACCTTAGTAACTTAAGTAGTGAACTGTCAATTAGCTGGTGCTACGCTGTAAATTAGCTAAGGCTGAGCTAGATCCTGTTAAGAGATGAGCTGTAATTAGTTGGTTACTCTGTAAACTGTGTAATTAGTTTTAGTCGTTGACTTAAAAATTTTCCTAAGTTATCAGTTAAGTTAGTTAGTTTAGTTAGATGCCTATATATATTCATGTACATACTCTGTAAAAGTGTGTGGAGACAGAGAATACATTGAACACATTCTTTTTCATTCTAAACTTCGAATACTCTCTCACTACATTTTCATCTCTCTAATTCCTCTCCTCCATGACGTTCCACAATCCTTCGATGGAACTGAAGTCTATGGAGTTCTAAATCCCTAAGGTTGGGATTGTGAAGGTGAGCAATGGAGTCTTGAAGCTGTGAGCAAGTAGATCGACTTCTAGATCTTGAGGCGAACAAGCTGAGGAGTGGAGCAGAATCGCTGGATTGACAAATCCAGAACTGATGAAGAACTTCGCCAGTGAGGAATCATGGTTGAAGCTTAGGTAACTTCCAGCTTTCTAACTAGTTCAGGCCTAATCAATTTAGGTGAATAGTTAGAGTTCAACCTCCAATTTCGCATTAGATCCTTAGGTTAATCGAGCACTTAAGGAATTAAGGTTCATTGCTTAAGGATTAGTGTTTTTCACCTAAGGAATTAGGGAATAACCACAAGCGGATTGTCCTCTAGATTGTGAAGTTCGATTATACTTAATTGCATGTTTCTTGAGGGGATTATGAGCCGAAGCAATCTTGACCTGTTTTCTATTAATCACTTTACACATTTCACTTTAACTCTGTTTCTGAAAATACAAAAACAACTATAAAACACTAAAACCATAAAAACCGAATGAACTTCATGTATTTTCTGTTGGTTCAGCTTGTACTAGTCCTAGATTGAGGTACTTACCACAATCCCTGTGGGACGATCAAATACACTACAATTTTAACGACTGGTGCGCTTGCCAAAGTGTAAATCCGAGAGTCACATTTTATTTTACTAAGATTTTTGCACCAAATTAATGGCTCAGGATTTCAGCATCAACCCTTCACACTGTCTTTCACCTCCACACCACAGCTCCCCACACCAACACCAACCGTCCTCCTCAAAACCCACACCGTCCTCTCTCCTAACCTACACGATCCTTCCTTTCCCCAAATCCGTACCGTACAAGCTCCTCCTAAATACCTACACACCATCTAGCCCCCATAATTCAACAGAAGCTCCAATTCCAGCGCTCTTTCTCTCTCTCGTCACACTGGTCCCAATCTGTCCCTCCTTTTATTTTATTTTTTATGCTTGTATTATTTATTTCTTTTCTGTTAAAATTAATTGTTGTTTGATAGAATTATTTCCTTTTCAATAAGTAATTAATTTCCCTTGATCGGATTAGTCCCTCATCAAAAAGAAACTGTTCCTCATTATCAGTATTTGTTATTATTTATTTTTTCGTCAAAATTAATTAACTGTTAATTAATGGATCCATTTTTTTAATTAATTTCTGGTAATTAAATTAATTCCCACCAAGGTGCATATTAAATATTAATAAGAATGAGTGTTTTAATTCTTATTATTTTCTTAAAAAGGGGCAGAGCGAGATTAATTTGGACGAGACGTCCTGTTAATTTCATTTTTTTTAAATGGTGGAGCGAGATTAATTTGGACGAGACATCCTGTTAATCTCATGTAAATATTCTGTGTTTTTTTTGTTTATTTTTGTATACTTTGCCGTCTCGTATATTTATTTTTTTTATAAAGAAGTTAAAATAATTACTGGGCTAATTATAATGCACGCTATCATATTGAGGTAACCGTTTTTTATAACGGACAGTTGTGAGGTGCTAATACCTTCCTCACCTGTAATCAGACTCCCGAATCATGGAATTTCATTTTTATAATCAGTGCTTTAATGAAAGGTTTTTCCAGTATTTTATCCTAAAAAATATTGGTGGCAACTCCCTGTTTTTATCTTTTCGAAACGTTTTGAGGGTCGGTCGTGCCGCCGTGATCCCGGTCGCGACAGAATGGATATATAATAAAATATATAAAGGTGTTATGATTAGAGTGAAAAGGTGCTTGCACGTGAAGAGAAGTAAAGAAAAAGGAGATCAGGACCTCGGGCGTACAGAACCTTCGCTTGAGCGTGAGTGAAGAAAAGAGGGTCAGAATCTGACTGCGCTTGAGTGTGGATCTGATTAGCAGAGGAAAACTTCATCTCACTCAAGTGAATTCCGACTCGCTTGACTGAGTCATCCAATCCTCGCTCGGAATTCCTCTGAAACTGACTCAAGTACTCGGTTTCTCACTCGGTAGAATCTGTCCAGACCGAGTTCTCTCTCACTCAGACTTTCACCTGGTAATTTGTTCTGAATCTGAGTTTCACTCACTCGGGTTTCACTCGGTAAAACCTTCCAGAACCGACTCCCACCTAATTGGACACTCACTCGGAACTGTGTCTTCTTGAAACACTCGGTCAGATCTTCCTTCCCTTGAAGTGACTCAATCGGAGTTGGCCCACTCGGATTCACTCAGAAAACATCTCACTCGGATATATGTCTGAGAATGTTCTCAGTCGGCCACATCTCCTTTCTGAATGCATCCACTCAGAATTTTCCACTCGGATCTGTCTTGACTGAATTAATTATTCAAAGTCTTTCATTCGAAATACTCCACTCCGAGATGCATAACTCGAAATTCATATTACCGAGAGGTTCATTCGAAATTGTCGCTTAGAAATGTTCAACTGATGTCATTCGGAGTCAACCTTCCTCTGTTCCAGAGTCCCTCACCTGAAGTGACTCACTCGGTGTCTATTTCAGTCGGTGTAAGGTAAATTACACTCGACTTGGACATAGCCCACTCGGACAACTGCTACTCAGAAATGAGTTTTCCTCTAATTGAACGTGCATCTCTCAGATTCCCACACTCAGGGGAGTTTCACTCAGAAAAGGAAGTACTTGACTCGGGAATGAGTCACTCTAAGGCTTTTGACTCAGAAACGAGTCATTCGAGGATGTTTGACTCGGAAACGAGTCATTCTAAGGTGTTTGACTCAGAAATTTCACCCAGAAGTGGTTCTCTCGAACACACTTCTCTCCACATGTCTCCGAGGCCATGATTCAACTCGGTAGTAGCCCTCTCGGTCATGTTTTACTAGGAAAACATAACCTTCACTCAGAATTTCAATCTTCAATCAGAATTTCTTATCCTTCACTCGGAATTTCAATCTGTCACTCGGAACAGGGCCCTTTTTCACTCGGAATTTGAATAATTTCATTAATGGTCTATATAAATTCCATAATTACATGCAAAAAGGAAATTCTTGTGATATTACAGACCATCTACAAGGTATTTATTCACTAACTCTCACTTACAGACCTTCCATACTTCAAAATTTACCAAATAAGACTGCTACTAAAAACAGGGATGTTACAGAACACCCCTGTGATCAGCAAGGTGGTGGTAAACATGGTCAAGTTCTCCTCCGGGTCACCCCTACCATCACACTTCTCCATCGTCAGCGGTTTATAATGTGTAGGCGTCGGTGCTGCTATTATCTCTTTCATAAACGGGTGCGCCGCGTAAGGAATTAAGGATTCGGGTTTGTTTACCACATGTCTCGTGGTTTGGGTGTTGTGTTAACTATAACACCCCCTTATATACACGAGATATATATGTATTCTTCTTGCTTTTTTAAAAAAACTTTTTAGAAAGATATACATATTTATCACTCTTTATCTCGTGTATACAAGGATATATATACATCTGATTTCCTTTGAATATTGAAAGTAAAAAAAACATTGTCTTTCAATATTTGTCCATAATGACAAAATAATTTATAGAAATCATAAGTGATAAATCATTACAATATTATATCCGAATGAAAAAGTTTAGCAAAGTTTAACCTTTACCTTGTTACAATTATCTAACTTAATATTGTAATGAGGCAAAGTGAAACTAAGCTATATCTCTACTACAAATGTGACCAATCATTTCCTAGTCCTTGAACCATCGAGTTTTTGAATCCTACTCTTGTCATATCTCTTCATCTAATCGATTGAGGATGAGACCACTTTATCCTCTTGTAATTACATATCCTTCCATCTTGGACTGCTAGCTATATATCATATAACATATATTTTGGACACAAAAATTTAAACAAGAAGGAGTGAGAAATAAAATATAATATATTACAGATAAGACATAAGCATAAGGGTTTTCACAAACTAATATAATAATATCAGTCATAATCTCATCCACAATCAATTATGAATATAGGGTTTCCTCATTCATAATAATTATATTTTCATTCACAACCACCCACATAGAATATCACAATCACAAGAATGTTATGTAATGATTATGCTACTATCTTATTCAGTTTATGCATGTGGGTCCTTAAAGTTTTAATTTGCACTGCGCCAACCAGGAGTTTACACTATTCCATAATTCCGGATAATAATAACATAAATGCCTTCATGGCATATGAACAGCTCAACTGGTATGAAAACACTTAGAGACTAGTCAGATTGAGAAAGTTTTTATTGTGAAAGTACCCGACACTAGGGAGCGACCCCAGGTCACCTAAAATACCCTTTCACACCCTCTCATCCCAAGGCTCCTAATTAAGCCCCCTCTAATATATCATCGGTTTCTATAATCCATCCCGAGGCAATATCACATGTCGTTTCTCTTTAATGATTCATGATGCATGAACTACTCGCGTATTGAGTTGGTTAAGACTTTTAGAAACTCAAGTATAAATTATATCTTCGGGGCCTATAAATAACAACATAGTCATCCCGATAAACTGTTCATTTACATACTCTTAAATAAGTTCTGCCTCACGCAGAAGAATTTTAATACAGTTTTCTTTATCACTCACAAATCAATATTATTGTGATTTGAGTTTCAAAGTCTTAATATATTTTAAACCTTCTTTAGAACATTATTAATTTACTTTAGACACAAATTTGAATTATCGATCTTTTTCCATCTTAAATTATAATACTAAAAAATATATAATAAAGCACTTTTGAAATTAAAAACTCTTATTTTCAAAATTTTAAAATTAAATATTATTGAAGTATCTTATTTCTATTTGAGAATCAAATATTTTCATATATATATACATATATAAATATATTATTTTCATAAAATAATTTCTTTTTCTTTATTTTTATAACTAAAAATTATTCTAAAATTTAATTAAATAATTTATTTTGGAAGAAAAAGGTAAGTTATAGAAATTATATACTTTTATTGAAAATTAAGAAAAATTTCTTAACAAGAATTCTGAATAAACATTGAGAAATTATCATAAATAATTTCTTTTAAAGTAATACTGTAAAGAGTAAGAAATAAGTATATTCTTACTGAGTTTTAGCTTCCTGTCATGTTTGCTATATGCTCAAACTACATATCACAAGATTATCAATCACTCATCGATCACAATCAAGTATTGTAATATCATCAATCATAATCAAATATCATCAATCATAATCAAATCAAATAAATATCATTCATAAATAACATAATTTAAATTTTAATAGTTATTTAATTTAATAAACTTAATTCCAAGCCCTTATAGTTCATTCTTCGCATAGGTCTATGCAAGTCCATATAATTCAATCCTTGCATAGGTTTAGTTTAGTCCATATAGATCATAATACTCTAAGTCATTGCATATGTATTTCAGAGTAAGTTACACAAGATACTTAATTTAAAATTTATTATTTTAAAATAATAATATTATTAGTTTTAAAAGGAGTAGGGGACTCCTCCCATTATTCTTATGTCTTTCCATATTATATTTTTATCTCACTCACCCTTACCTGGAATTGCTACCAAAAGTGAATTCGCTCTATGCCTCCGAGTTCTAAAAAAATATTAATACTAATTTATTTCAGTATAGGCATACGATGAAAATTAAGATTACTATCAGAAATGATAAATAGTAATTATGCATAGTAATAGTAAATAGTAATGGTAAATAGTAAATTTTAAATAGTAACAGTAAATGATAAATCATAAATAGAAATGGTAAATAGTAAATTTTGAATAGTAATAGTAAATAATAAATTTTAAACAGTAAATGATAAATTGTAAATAGAAATGGTAAATAGTAAATTTTAAATCGTAACAGTAAATAGTAAATTTTAAATAGTAACAGTAAATGATAAATCGTAAATAGAAATGGTAAATAGTAAATTTTAAATAGTAATAGTAAATAGTAAATTTTGAATAGTAACGATAAATAGTAAATTTTGAATAGTAATAGTAAATAATAAATTTTGAATAGTAATGGTAAATAGTAAATTTTAAATAGTAACAGTAAATGATAAATCATAAATAGAAATGATAAATAGTAAATTTTGAATAGTAATGATAAATAGTAAATTTTAAATAGTAACAGTAACTAATAAATTTTGAATAGTAACAGTAAATAATAACTTTTGAATAATAACAGTAAATGGTAAAGTATGAATAGTAACAGTAAATAGTGAATAGTAATAGTAAATTGTATAAATAACATAATGGTAATTTATTTTTACTATAGTCACTTATTCATAATAGTAATAGCATATTAATAGTTTATGAGTGCTAAAATAATAATCTAGATAATCATAAAAAGAATATAGAAGAAATATATTATTACCTTACACTTCCGACAGAACCTTTTTTTACCAAAAGAATTTACTCCTCACTAATTTCTTATGCACTATCTCTCTAGATTCTCTCTCTAATTTTGGTGTGAAAATGTTATAAATGAGTCATCTATTTATAGGAAGAGAATTTTACTATTTAAGATTACTTAATTATTTATTTTACTATTCATGATGTAAGTATTTACCAACTAGTCACTATTCATAATGTAAGTATTTACCCACCAGTCACTATTCATGATGTAAGTATTTACCAACCAGTCACTATTCATGATGTAAGTATTTACCCACCGGTGACTATTCACGATGTAAGTATTTACCAACCGATGATATAAGCAATAAGTAAGCGATGATGTCGGCAGTGACATTTCGGTTATTAGATAAAAGGTTAAGGGTATTTTGATCATTTTCTTAAATATTTAAAAAATTCAAAAGAATCCAGAAAATCATAAATAATGCATAGATCAAAAAGTTCAAAAGAATCATATTCTAATTCCTTCAAATTTTTATTTTAAAATTCTAATAAGAGTTAAATCTTAACTATGTAAAAACATAAATATAAGAACATAAAATATAAATTGTGAATAAGAAAGATATTAAAAATTTTTAATATAATTTTCTTAATTAGTGAATACTAATTAAGTCATTTTAAAATCTTCATTAAATATACATATTTTATTTTATTTTAAAAAATAATTAAATATAAGTACCAAAATTTTATAAAAATATTAATTGGTTAAAAAAATTAACTAACTAATAGTAAGTATTTTCTCATTAAAGGGATATTAATATCTATTTTCTATTTGAGTAGAAAATAAGATGTTACATTAACTGGAGGCTTCCCTCTCCTATATTCTAAGCTTGTGGAAGTCTTTATTTTCTTTGCGTATGTCCTCCACGATTTGTTGCAATATCTTAACTAAGAGTTAAGACGTCTTGCAGTTGGCCGTCTCTACCTTGTTGTCTCCCTTGTTTCTCTTGATGGTTGTCATCTTCCCAGTGGCTGAGGTTGCTGTATGTGGTTATCATTATTGTTTCTTCCTGGATCTAGGCCTTCCTGTGTTCTTTATGGGAACCATTTCACTGGGTCTCATGGTGGGTACCAAAATGTTCACAACAAGAGCTTAATGCATAAAACCCTAGAGAACTACTCTAGGAAATTAGGGTCGTAATTGCTCAATAATATGTCATTTGAAAATCACAAGGGAGGCTTCGAGGTCATATTTATACAACATTAAAAATAGGGTCTTCTATCCAGGCCAAAAATGACGTGGACGTAACTATATCCTGCTAAGATCAAGAAGAATTGAAATTCCTCTTTATTCTTGCTTAGAATAAGGGAAAGAAGGGGTACCATGAGGCCCCCTCTCAATTCAGGGGAAATAAAGCACTTACCAGTAATATGGGCAAGTGTTTCCCTCCCAGACAAATCAGTCACATGCTACAATTATAAAAATCATCCAATTATAAAAAATATTCCAAAAAAAGCTATGTCAAAAGAATAAAACAAAAATTAAAGGATATACTCACAATGAAAGTGTCATTAAAAAATGTAAAAATACGAGCCACCCTAAAAACACGTTCATCGTCTCTCACAACAAGACAAGGGTCACATTTTCCTCCTTAGGCTCTCCAACCTTTCCCCTTGACTATAGCAAAGAAACCATAACATGTTCGAATTAAATCTCATACCCCTAAAAATTAAATTATATTAAGAAAAGCCTAAAAACAAGGTACAAGGATAATCCTCTATCATCATTGCATCTTTGTTAATGTTAACAGAGTTCAATTGATGGGTTAAAAAAATACCCAGCCACCTAGTCAGATCCTAAAAGAACAGGTATAGAAAAGGCTCCAGTATCATATCATTGTCAATACCAATTACAGTGTTTAATTAACAACCTTCGTTGCTAGCACAGGTTAAATTGTTATAAATTAGCCGTTATAAACATGAAAAATTTACATTAAGTTAAAGAAAAACACCGAAACAAATAATGTTATATTGAAGAATAAGCAATTTTTCAATTGAAGTAATAATGACACACTTACAAAGATCCTTGGTGTGGTTCCGAAAGATAGCACAGTTATCAACAACGATATCTGCAAAAGAAAACAACAATAAGACTAAAGAAAATTAGGGTTTAGGTTAGGAAATACCCTAATAAAGGGAAAAAAGAGAAAAAAAGAAACTAAACCTGGTTGGAAATGTTCTCTCCACTAGGTGATCGAAGGATCCAAAAGCAAGACGGGTGGAATTGAGACTAAGAGCCAAGGCAGTGATGGGTGATGGTGATGAAGGATTCTGGGAGTGGCGAAGGGAGAGTAAGGTCATGAATGGAGATGGAAATGTCATAAGAGGAATATGAATTTAATTTTACACCGATTGTTTATTAAAACCAATGCAAATGTTAAATAAATTTAATGTATCTCATTGGTTAAATATTCCGACTGGTGTATATAATAATTCTTACACCAATGTTAAGTTGTAATTTATTTACAAAATAACTTCTCTCTTTGTTTTTTACACTAGCAGAGACCTCGGTTATAAATTTAACCTATAGATAAATATAGATTTTTTTAAAAGATTTAAAGTGAGGTGAAATTTTTACTTGAAAGTTCATAAAAAAAATTAGCTATATTGATTTCAAAGCTATGATACAATTCCACTTATTGAGCTTTTTCACTAATAAGTATTTTGTTGATGTGCCATTAACCTTTGTGATATTTGAAACGAGTTTATTATTACAACATTATTATTATAATATTGAAGAATACATTTTTAAAAAGAACTTACAAAATTCCAAAAAATTAATGTTTCAGAAAATAATCTATTAAACCAACCAACCTTTTATATATGCATATTTCTGTTAAATTTTTTTTCCCATTCAAGCCAGCAAAAGTTGGTAATTTGGGTTAAAAGAAACAGAAGGGAGGATACGTGAGAAACGTACTATTAAGACGCATTAATGTTTGTCCAAATAATGTAAGAATACTTTCATGGAAAGTGGTCCCTCTTTGCGGTAAAAGCACCGTCGTTAGATATGCGGCGAATTGATTCTCCTTTTCTCTTCTCTCTCATCATTTCCCACCGTCACGCCACGCCCTTCCATGTTCAAATTGCACCCTACCTTTCCCATTCAGTCAGTTTCAACCATTCTTATCAAAATCGAATCGATTTGGTCGGTCCTACTAATTGAACCTTAAACCGGTTAGGTGACCGGTCTGGGTCAATTTTTTAATATTATCAATTCAACTACAGTTGGACCCTGATTTTAACACAGTTTTAATAAACTGGTACCTTCACCAATTTAATGACCGGTCCGGTTCTTAAAATATTAGTTTCAACAGACAAATAATTATTCAAAATTATCAGAATAATGTTTTTATCAAATCTTACTAAAATCAAACAAACATTAATAATATTTATGAAATTATTAAACTTTTCTTTTAAATTTTACTTATCCTTCGGGTCAACAAAGATAAAACATTACCAAGAAATTGCATATATATATATATATATATATATATATATATATATATATACATCAAATTGAACCAATAAGTATATGACACATATTGATTGATGGGTGTGCGCATACGCATGCACCTTGCCATTGATTTTAGTCTGGTATCTTTAAAAAGCTTTGGTTCTGTAACTTATAATGGTTGAATTTGTCCGAAAGCAACCAAAACAGATATGGGAGTGAGGAATACTCTTCACACGGAAGCTATAAATGCAAATTCTTGAAATGGAAAGTGACCCTTTTGCTCTCTCTCACTAGTGCACCACGTTAGTGTGATTCTTACTTGTATGAATAACAACACTTATCATTATACTGTTGGTTATGCGCATGAAGCAACAGATCAAACGTAAAATTCATTCCTCATAATTATCAGCTGCATTTTCTTTCGCAATCAAACTTTCTGAACTAACAAGACAGTATATCCTAATTAAAGTCCATGCCTGCAATTAATATCAGCCAGCCATTATATATACGTATGAACCTTACTCCAGAGTTTTTAATATTTAAAAAAAAATAGATGAGTTAGTTGAGTTTTGAAAGTGAATGAGGATATAATAGAAGTTGTAGAGGTGATTAATTGAGATGTTAGAAAAGGTAATCATGAATAATGATGGATTGTGTGTGTGACAGAGGAGAAGAATAATAATGTGAGAAACAAAAACAAAGTCTAAAAGAAGACAAGAAGAGGGTGAGAGATGTACTAGAAGTCATTATTGAAAAAGATTCCAATAGAAATCCAGGGCGTTGTTATTATTATCACATGGATTGGGGACAAATAGATGCCTGACACAGAAATGCCATTAACCCATGAATATGATATTGTCATCACGTGAAAGATGCTATCTTATTTTGGTGGTTGGACTTGGATGGGAGAAATTTTGTCTAAAGCTCTCTTATATAAGGTATCTAATGTTCTTTGGATCCAATCAAAAACCAATTTGGCTTCGTGAAATTGATGATGGCAGACTACACATGCATGCACTAATTAGAAGTAACTCAAGAAGATTAAAAAGAAATATTTATTTCAAGTTATCAAATACATAATTTTATCTTATAATTTTCTATTTTACTTTTGTAGTTTTCTCTCATCATTTATTCCACATCTTGGGTGTAGCTATTTATTTTAAAAGTCAGGGGTACAATAGAGAAAGAAATAACATATACTTTCCTAAACTCCTAACCTGACAAATAATAATAAAGAATGAATTTCACAATTGCGGAATGGAACTAGTGTTTTTATAATGGTCACCCACATTCTTTTTTCTTTTTTAACTTAATGGTACCAACTGAAAAGCCAAGAGTAATAGGTTTAAGACATAGAGATCATTAAAGTCAGTCTAGTTTAACTCTTCCAATAAAGTATTTTCTATATAAATGGTGAGATTTGAATCTGCAACTAATAAAATAGATCAATTTGAATCACACGTAAAATGGATGAGTCTAAACACATAAAATTGAAGCCAAAATAAAACAAGCTTATTTAACCTACCTAGAAGAGCTCGCACCTAGCATAGGTTGAACGACTTTGATTTTTACCTTTTATATATAATTATGTGATAAAAAAAACTTGAATTTAAAGCTCGGTTCTGGTGCATAAATGAGTGGGTTGAACGTATGAAATTAAAGGTTGAATTTTCCTCACTTGAAAGAATCTCAAACCCAATGTAAACTAGTTAGACCCGAAAGTCATTTTTGTCACATATATTTAAACTCATAACAACAGTTTAAGGGATTCAGTAATCTAATCATTATGTTAGATTTTATTATGAATCTTACATTTAGAGCTCCACAACTAAATTTAAGTAGGCTTGAATATAATTAAATTATTATAAATATAGTTTGCAATTTTAAATTTTAATCCTGAATTTTTTTATGTTTGTCCTTCCAAATTTTAAATATTTTGAAAATAATTCTATTATCATTTATGAATAACATTTCATGCCTTTCAAACATACTATCCTAAACTATTATCATGATATAATAAGTAATGTCACATGTTATTCATAAATTAATGAGAATATTAATAGATAATAATGTCTAATATTGGTTGGTTTAAGTGGTACTTAATTCCTCTTATACAAAGTCTCAAGTTTAATCCTGAAAAACACTAACAAAGCTAACCCCGTTAAAATATGAATTCTCTCAACTTAAATAGATTTGTCTCTAATAAAGGATACATGTATTTAAACAAGTAAGTGACGACGTATTTATATGCATGTACACAAATATGTATGACTTTTTTTTTGTTCTACCTTGAAAGGCATGTTATAAAGAATCTTCTCAACTAAATGAGCTAGATATATTGATCAAAATAAAAAAATATTTATAAGATTTTATTTTGTTATATATACAAGTATGTATGAATTTTTTTTTGTTTTACTAAAAAGGACATATCACAAAAGCGTTTAAAATAATCCGCATTCTCTATTCAACTAATTTACATTATGTTGAAACACAAATATATGACTTAATTGCATTTTTTTTTATCTATCTGTTTTGAATTATGTATCATTCTAACTTTTAAAGTTTTAATTGAGTCAATTAATTCCTTCATTAAAAGATTGAGTAATTTTGGTCTATTCTTTATTTTTTTTTCCTGCTTAATATCAACATATTCACATTTTATTCACTAAATCTTTTAATTTGAATTGATTAAATTTTTTATTTAAACCTTACCGATCAAAAGATAAAATTGCAACCAGAATAAAAAATATTAAAATTTGTGTTCTTCCCACCCTAACAAGACATCTTATAAATCCTTTAAAAAATTAGCAATATTTCACCAATCTTGTTACTTATAATCTTTAAAATTTAATTCTTATATCTAATTTTTAAAGTAATTATATCATAAATCTACTTACATGGTAATTCATGATTATGTACTTAAATTAAATTCAACGTGTAAAAAAATATCAATAAGCCTTTGTTTTATATGTTTTGTGTTTATTTCATTGGCGCATAAATTTTAGAAAACCAAATATATCAATATTACATCCATGTAGCATTTCTTGGATTCAGGTTTTGAGAGTATCTCCTCAAATTAAGTTAATTAAGTATTTGTTAACCGCTACACAAATCGAGATTTGGTTAAAAAAACTTATTGTTTTAATAAAAAATTTAATTATTTTAAACAATATACATCATCAATATTAATAATTAAATTTTTAATTTTTATAATTCTATTTTTGTAATCAATTAATAAAGAAACACTCACAGCATGTTTGGACAACATTTCAAACGGAGCTTTTCTCCATTAAATAGAAGCAGGTTTTTGATTCTACGGGTTAACGGAGTTTTGATTGTCTCCAATAATGTGAAAATTTAATATCAACCTTTAATTTTTTACTTCAACTCAACTTTGTTTTCCCAACTACAAACCAAACATCCTCCTAACAAGCCCCAGGCACCACAATCTCTCATTGTAAGAATCAAAATTTTATACCTCCCACTTTTGTTTCCATCCTTTTTTATTTTTCCACCTTGAATTGACCTAATCAAATATTTGGTTGAGTTGAAATTTGAAAGATCCTTGCAATTCATGATCCATGACACGGCTGTTTTCAATTCCATGTTATCATTACTTCCATGGTAAGAAGGATTCCCTTTGACTACTTTAGGGAATAACATTAACATAATAATATTATAATAATAACCAAACAATACAAGAAAGCTACTGCAAATAGAATTACCATTTTGTCCCTAATCAAAATATGCCAGTCCTTTGTGAATATTATATTTTAGTTGACAATTGATTAATGGTAACTTATTTTAAATAAAGCAGAACTTGTTCCAAGATCTGAAATGGAAGGTCGCTTATTAGACCCTTTCGGCTGAAATTAGAATAAATTTATATAATTAATAGTCAAATTTTCTTGGCAAAAAGCACAATGAATTCAATTGTATCATGTTTGGCCGTATCTTGACTATATACATATTAGAGGTGAAAACGAAAGAAGTAAATATCAAATGGATAATTATATATGAATTGTAATAATTTAAAAAAATTTAAAATTATATATCTGATATATTTAATTTCAATTATTCATGATAAATTCAGACTTATTTTTTTCATTCTCATTTAAAAAAATCTTTCTCATATAATATAATTGTTATATATATATATAATTCCATGTTAACATGTCAATCAAGTGTGGCACAACTATCTGATCGACTAATTAATATTATCTTATCTTGCTCAAGTTTAGATTCATCCCGCAACCACAAAACAAGTAACTTTTGTTTTAAGAATTTACCCCGTGTTGAATTTGTCCCATGTGTTTAATAAAGTAACTTCAGTTTCAATTTTTTTCAAATATGTCATCCTTATCATATATATATATATATATATATATATAATGTTTTTGTAATAATTAATATTAAAGATAATATTTAATAAAATTAATATAAATAATTATTTTTAACTATTATTTTTGTGTAAAAATAGTTTTTTGTTTATATTTAAAAGTGAAAATAGTACTATTTTATTTTTAAAAAATAAAAATTATGCATTGATTTGAATTAGTTTTTTATATAAAATCTCTTTTACCAAATTAATTTATATGTAAGATAGGGGTTTATATATAGAAAGAGGGGGAGGGATCATTCACTAATTTATTATAAAATACAAATTTATCCGTTAATCTTGATATAATTATCATCCGCACATAAAATTTTAGGCAAATTAGACATAATATTAATATGTAACTTTATAGTAAAAACTTATTTATATTTAAAAATGAGTTGGTTTGTTTAAACTTATTTTAAGAGATAAGTATTTTTTAATTAAAAAATACTTATTTTAAGAGATAAGTGTTTTTTAATTAAAAAATACTTATTTTAAATTTTGATGTGTTTGTTCAAAAGTTATAAAAATAAGTAGAAGCTGAAAATAAGTTGATTTCTGCTTATTTTAAGAAACAACTCTGATCAACTTATTAAAAAATATTTATAAATAAAGTGCTTTTCTTAAAAAGCACTTAAAAATAAGTTTAAACAAACGGACGAATATATGCTTTAAGTTTAACTTACTTAATAGAGTATCAATTAACTTTCAAGTTTTTATAAATTTTATTCACATGATGAAACTTATGAATTTGACAATTGAAACAATAAATTTAATACCTATAAAAAAATATTAAGTTAAATAGTGTTAAAAATTACTATTGAAATAAAATTATAATTTTATTCTTCACTACTCCAAATTATATATCTGGCATCCCATTTACATTCCCAAGATCATTCCGCAGGGATTACTAAAAATTAGAGAAATTTTTATGCAAATAAGATAACCCTGCCAAATCAATCTTAAGAACTTAAGCGACACACGACTTAACTAGCAGAAACAGAAACAACAAGCCTGAACCAACTTAAGGGTGGACCTACCTGAGCTACAGGTCCCTAATAGGGTATCCTTCCCTTCCTATATATAAAGATATGAGCGAGAAACCAAGGAATATCCACCCCAGGGTAGCATTTACATAACACATTCACTTCAATTCAAACAATTCCTCATCTCACCCATTCATGATTATATGATCTAAACCTCTAGTGAGATGTCATATACCTAGCCACTAACAGTCAAGCAACTATGTCCCACATGTCAATACACACACATACATAACCTAACATTTGGCATCACATACATGTGTTCACCATGGCATAAGCTTTAAACATCAACAAAACTATATAATATACATGTCCACCATATAGTAGACAAAAACAAAACCCATCTTTAGCACCGCATTGCCTCCGCTTCCGAGCTCACCGAGCAACATTATCACCCTGAAAACTCACTAAAATAAAGGTTGAACGGTGAGTACCACTCAAAGTAGTAAATAGTAATTTATAGATAAAATCACCCATCGGGTTATTTAATTTAACATATTACAATCACAACACAATGACAAATAAGTCATCAGACCATATATCAATCATCATTTTAATTTCAAACATTACCAGATACATCTAATTCTTCCAACACCTATACATATACATATATTACTATCCTCTTGATGTAAATGATCAAATATCATGGACTTTCCAAAATCATATTCTTTTCAAATGCATAAAAGCATGCAATGTGAATCCAACTTCATAAACGGTAAATCTGAGTGCTAAAATGGATAATCCACACAACAAATGAGTGTTATAAATTGGTGGATATTGGTAATCATACAACAAATCTGACTGTTATAAATGATAGTACCTTGGGAACCGCACAATAAATCTGAGTGCTATAATCGGCAGACTCTTGCAGCAAATCTAAGTGTTGAGCGAATCAAAACGCTATAGTACATATGATGTCATGAGGTAAATGCAATATGCATGTGTGTGAATCAAAGTGCAACTTCACTTTCTTGACATCATAGCCTAGCTCCACCATCCTCAATAATTTTCAATTCATCATTCATTAATTCACATATACACAAATCAATAGATGAAGCTACTAGATTACTTATAAACACAAATACTATATCACTAGTCAATAAACTGTCAACAACACATAATCAGCACATCAGACTCCAACATATATAATACCACCACAAGGAGTCAATAACTTTCCAATAAAAATATTAACAATTAGTCATCGACATTATCAAGCACTAGGCTTCAATTTATAAATATTATTTCATAGAGCAAATCAAATTTTCATAACATCAACAACAACATCATGGGTCATTACCAACAATTCATACCAAATAATATAATTAATGACACTTCATAGCCTAATTCACATTATATCATTATCGATACTCATTAAGCACTAGACCTCAACTTACAATATTACCTTATAACGCAAACAATAATTATATTTTGATTTCATAAAAATCAACATTTTTTGGGAATTATTATTATTATTCAATGAAAGCTTTGATTTTAAAGACCCGGCCCCGGAAAATAAAAATTCTTATTCGCTACTTGAATGATAAACCCCTCGTATGTCAACACGTACCTTAAGACGTTATCCGGTTTTTTGGAATCAAGCCTCGATCTTTGATTCAGCTTCGTACATTAATATCCAATGCTCAAAAAATTTCAAAAAAACAACAAAAAATATTCTTATAACCTACAAATCACTGAAACACCAGAATTGAAACCAATGCTAAATCGATGGAGTTTCAAAAAAAGGTCTTACTTATTAAAAGTTACAAATCTTTTCGATGGGACGTCGAAACTGCCTCAGAGCTTTGAAATCCTTTCGACGACCCTCAGAAGCACACCCTAACCAGTTGGGGCTTCGAAAAATAAAATTTTTAAGAGCCGATCTTTACCCTTTCTTCAATGGTATCACGGCCATGTTGGAAAGAGAATGAGAAGAACCAAAAATTCAACGCATGCAAGAAGAAAGGAGATGGATCCATGCATGCGAGGGTAAAAAAATGGAAATAAAGCCATGCATGTAAAAAATGAGATGGAACCATGTGCATGCAAAAGAGAGGGAAATGGAAAATGAAACCTTACATGCATGGTGAAGTGGAACGAGATACATACATGCAAGAATGAGATGGAAAATGAGCATGCATGTAGAAGAGAAAAACATGGAAGGTAAAGCCATGCAAAATGAGAAGAAATGCATAGTCATGCACGTAATTACCTTGATGAAGAAAAATGGAAGTGATGGAATGAAGGAAGAGAGGGAAGCACGCATGGTGTAGAAAGAAAGGAAGAAGACGATGATGGTTTGGAGAAGAGTGGCACGACTTTGGTGGTATGATGAATTAGAAAATGAAAATGGAGGAGTAGAGATAGTGGTTCAGTTTTGGTGGTGTGGTGAAAGGGAAAATGAAGATGAAGTTAGATTGAGAGAATGACACACTATAGTGGTGATGGAGGAAGGGAGAAAGAAAATCGTGGCTTGGTGGAAGAGAGGGAATGGCATAATGGTGTTGGTGAAGAAAAAAGGAAAGAAAGATGATGAAGTGAAAGAGATAATAAGGAAGATATAGAGAAGTCGTGAGATAAAGAGAAGGAAAATGAGAGAGTGAAATAAATTTGAGTGGAAGGAAGAGAGAAAGTGAAAATTAAATAAATAGGTTAGTTAAGGATAGTTCGGCCTTATAACCCTTTGATTAACATCCAAAACTAACCGTCCTTTCGATTTAAATTCCTAAAAATTACTAGATTAACTCCCTTCAAGATGGGTCACTTTAAAATAATTTATTGATCCTCAAATAATTAATTAACTAATTAATTATGAACCATTAGATTTTACATCGTGTGCCCAATTGATTTTCCTAAAACTTTTCAATTAGTTAAAATGAGGATGTTACAATATATGTTCCCTAAATTTTGTATTTAGTCTATACACACACACCAATCAAACCTAAATAAAAACTTTCTACCTCATTTTGATTGCCCTAACATTGCTTATAACCTCCCTCAACTGCTAGTAACTATTATCTTGATAGAGGTTACGGTGTGGATACTACTAAAGGGGACAAAAGTGTGATGAAAGGGGGTAAGTGTTACGCCTGAGGTCTAGATTTTGGCCTAGAAATCTCTATGCATGCTAGAGAAATTTTTTAGGCAGTTTAAACCCAGTTTTAAAGTGCATATTTTGGTGCCCATCTTGGGGCTGGTAAAATGGTGCTCTAATCACATATCTAAACTTTACTCACCTTTATAATTGGTCTCTCTATTGAGGTTTAGTACATGCAAGATTCTTTGTTGCAATTTGCACATTGTGATGACTCAAAATTGATAACGAGTCTTGTTCCTTATTTGTAGTGCCTTATACCCCTTGTTTCACTTTCGCCATCGACCTCATCTTAAAGCATCTCTTTCTTCATGTAAGTTCTTTCCCATTTATCTAATTTATATATACCAATCACATTGAATTGTTAAACAATTTTGACACATTTATGGATCTTAGGATTTTCGCTTGACATTTACATCTTTTAATTTGATTTTTTATTTTCATGAATTTTCTTTGCGTATTTTTGAAAATTTATTCTCAGTTTTGTCAATATTTTCCCGAATAAAGAATAATCTTTGAATATCACGAGAATCAATTTTTTTCTCTTCCTTTCTTCTTTTCATGTCAAATTGAATACAAACCAAACCCGCTATACAAGATTTTCTTTGCTACTTTCATATATTAAATTATAATATATTATCCAGGAATCACCAAATCAGTTTGGAGGTTCTTTCTTATGGAGTTGTGTTTTTTAATTTTAAAAATCAAATTCATGCATATTACTTTATATTTATATTTTAAACATGTTTCTTTAACATGATTCTAAAGGTTGTTAAGTTAATCATTTGTATCTCTTTTATAATTTTAACTATTTTAAAAATATTTAGGTCATTTGTTCATATTCGTATGTTTTTAATGTTAAAATTTTCTTACAATTAGTAGTGTTTGTAAAATTGGGGAATATTTCACCTTATAAAGAACTGAGCCATGTTTCTTGAAATGAAACATCAGGCGTGGGTTTGCAAGACTACAGTTGGGTGCAGGTTTGGATAGTGCAGCCAAATTCAATTGCTTCAAAAAAATCAGGACAATGTTTCTCAAAATGAAACACTAGGCACGGGCTTGCGAGAGTGCAACCCAAATTCGATTACTTCGTATAGATTCGAGTGATGTTTCTCGAAATGAAACGTCAAGCGCAGGTTTGTGAGAGTGCAAAAAATTTGATTACTTTGTAAAGACTCAGGCGATGTTTCTAAAACTGAAATGTTAGGCACAGGTTTGCGAGAGTGCAATTTAAATTTGATTACTTTGTAAAGACCTAAGTGATGTTTCTCAAAATGAAACGCCGGGCACAATTTGCAAGAATACAACTCGAATTTGATTACTCCGTAAAGACCCGTGCGACGTTTCTCGAAATGAAACATTGGGCATAACTTTGAGAGAGTGCAGCCCAAATTTGATTACTTTATAAAGACCCAAGCAATGTTTCTTGAAATGAAACATCAGGCGTGAGTTTATGTGTGTTCAACCCAAATTCAATTATTTCGTAAAGACTCAAGTAATGTTACTCAAAATGAAACGTTTAGCGTAGGTTTGTGAGGGTGCGACCCCAATTTAATGATTTTGTAAAGGCCTGCATGATGTTTCTTGAAATAACACATCAGGCATGGTTTACGATAGTGGAGCCTAAAATTCAATTACTTCATAAAGACCCAAGCTACTAAGCATTTTTAGTTATCTAAACATCGTAATCTATAAATGAATAGATTTTCTAGATACATGTTCCATAAAATGAGCGATTGTTAGTCAAAATATACACATGAACGTATAAAAATTGTTTAGACAAAATATCTGATCAAACATAGAAAAGCTAACAAAATCATTTATCATTATAAAGTATTCATCAAGGCGTTCCCTAACCTTCTATGTGTTTTCTTGTGTGGAAGTTTCACCCCCCTCAAGCTTTTTTTATGTTTTTCTCCTCCTAATGGTTATGGATTTCTTCTTTGGAATCCTCCATGTCAATGATTTGGCCATCAACAACCTCACACATGGGATCAACCTTATCAGTATTCAAGCCACTCGGGTTCAGCATTGTTGGCTGCTCAATGGTTCATGTTAAGTTCCTTTGTCTACTCTTACTTTAAAGCTAAATTTGGGATTTTGCATGATTTTGCTTAAGGAGTAAAGTATCTCAGTCCCATTTCATTTTTCCAAGGTTTGGTCAAATTAGTGATTTCTTCCTTTAGCTATTACATTTCACTTCAGCCTTTCACACCCGCACACTCGCTCAAAGGCTGGAGAAGCTCTTATTCTGCTCAAAATTCGTATTTGGTTGGTATATATATATATATATATATATATATATATATATATATATATATATATATGAATATGTCAATCAAACCTAAATAAAAACTCTCTACCTTATTCTAATTGTCCCCAAACCATTTACAATCTCCCTCAACTACTAGTACTATCTTGAGAGATGTTACAGGGTGGAAAGTACATAAAGGGGATAGGGTACGATAACAGGGATAAGTGTTATTATGGATGTCAAAACGGGTTGAACCCGACGGGTTGGCCAGTCAACCCGCATAAAATAGGACAGAGCCAGTTGACCAAATTTATTCCGCAGTAGATTCAAAATTGGCCCACCCAGCCCTGTATTTTTACATGTTTTTGACAGGGCGGGGCAAGTTAACCTGACAAATTATATGATGTTTTATTTTAAAAAATAATAATATAATATTAATAATATTTTATAATCTTTTTTGAAAAATACACTTTACGAACTCCTTATGATATGCAAGTGAAACAAGTTCTGGCTAATGGTAAAAAAAAGGGTTTGAATGTAGGGGCTATTCTTATTTTACTGGAAGGTTTTGAGTTGGCCCCTAGCGATCGTATTTCACCTGAAATTAAAGAAAAGATAGGTAATCTGTCTTTTCAAAACTATTGCCCCACAAAAAATCTATTTTGGAAAATGAACTTGATTAGTTTAATTATTGGTGTTGGTTTGATTATTTATGTTGAATAGACATTGAATTTTTTTATTATTGAATATTAATGGAAACTTAAATGTTTAGTCTTTATTTATTATTGTTAATTAATTATGAGGAATGAGATATTTGAGTTAGAATTATTAATATAATTATATTCAATTTTTTTATTTTAGTAGTATACAATTTTTTTTTAAAATTTAATTAACTTTTTCTTATTAAAAATAATAGGTTAGTTGATTTTTATTAATTTCTACTATTTTATATTTTAAATGGACCAACCATTAACCAACCTCCAATCAAATTTTTTTTCAAAAACTAAAAAAATTAATTTTTAAAATTTTTTAAAAGTTAGTGGGCTAACTCGCCTTGCTCCACCCTACCATCAAAACGGGATGAGTCAAAAATTTCAACCCACCTCCAGTAGGGAACTAAACCTATCCCACCCCGTATTTTAACGGGTTAATGACTGAGCAAAGTAGAGCGGGCGGTGAACTTGGATTAACATCCCTAAGTGATATACTTGAGATTTGGATTTTAGGCTATAAATCTCTAGTGTGTTAGAGAAATCTTCCGAACAATATAGATTCAGTTTTTAAGTGTACAATATACAAGAGATGGTGAAATATAATTTTTATTTATTCATTTTAATTATATAACCAATATTCATTGTATTCTTCCTTTCATCTCGATGTGAAAGATTTAAAGAGATGAATAATTGAGGCATATGGTGAGAAATATAAAAATGATACAAGGGTATTTATGAAATTTGGTACGCATTGAAGCTTCTTGTTGTGGGTGTGGATTCTTTGATTTTAAGCATCCGACAAAAGCAGTGGAGATGCGGGAAACGGGAGCGAACAATTAAAACGGCATGCTTAAGATAAGAATAAGATATTATAATCAAACTCGATAAACATTCAATAGTAATAAAGTTGGTGAATCTTAAACCAAATCATAATAAATTAATAAAGGAAAAGGAGAATTTTGTGGAGAAGAGAGATTCTTAATTCTGTGGAAGAAAACTGGAATCTCACGGTTGTAAAAGTTTGTCCTTTTCAATAACAAAAACAACAATTTAGCAAAAAGAAAATAAAAATGAAAAGGGCATCTTTCCGCTCTTTACAATGTTCCAGAAAGTGGGTCCAATGCACAATTGGATTCCTTATCTCCAAAACTGTGTTAGGATTGGTCCTTACAAAAATTCTTGAGCGCGTCATCTTCACGCGACATGTCATGTAGAATTAGAGTCGTTACAGCAGATTGAATTAAGTGTCTGTTTGGTTTGTAATTGAGGAAACAGAATAATAAAAATAAAAAAATTTAAAAGTTAATATTAGTTCTTTACAAAACCTCGTTTAACCGGTGAGATGATAGATTAAGATCCATAACATCTTTTTAAAAAAATAAATTATGCAAAAATTGCTCATAATATGTACGAATTGTACACGTTAAAATAGATATTAGTTCAAACAGTGGGACCAGCTTTCCTGTAACAAGATTCTCTTTCCCAAAGTTAAATACAGTTTTGGCTGTTATTAATAAAGGAAAATTTTTATTTGAAATTTCGATAAATTTATTGATTTGAACTTAAATAATATTCATTAATCAAGTTGACAAAATCAACCTGAGTTTTTACCATATAGAACACGTTTAGACCCATATGTAAATGGAGAAAACCTCCGTTGAGTAAAAGGAGATTTTTGATTTTACGAGTCAAATGAATTTTGATTATTTCGAATGACGTAAAGAATTAATATCAACCTTTAAATTTTTCATTTCAACTCAACTCTGTTTCCCCAACTGCAAGTCAAACAACCTGATAATATATCAACGCTATGCTGAAAATGCAATATGACATGGTCATGTTAAAGAGATAGACATCATGGAATTAGCTAATAAGACGACAAATACTCCAAAAGTGTCCATCCAACTACAGTGATGAAGATGAACCCATAGAATTATTTATTACAACTTACTATGTATGAATCAACGGTGGACTAATTTTTGGAAGAAGAAAAAAAAGATTATGAGATGATTCATTATCGGAAGAAAAATTAATACGTATACAGCCACTTATATCTTATTTTTTTTAGATGTGTTTTAATACGACACTTAATTAAAAATTTATATAGTAAACTATTTTAAATAAGAATTTATCCTATAATTTTGATCATAAAATTTATTAGAATAATTTTAAAATAATATATATTTTGATAAGCTACATCAAAAAAATCATTAAAATAAGTTAAAAATAATTTATAAAAATTATAAAGTATTTTTATAGGTTGTTTATTCTTAATATTAATTGATCCGGTCTCAATACCGGTATCCGATCTGCTATACATATTTCAACGTCTTTGATAAGACATCTACATGTAACCGGTGTCATCGGTATACATCCGAACTGTAATTCCGTATCAGGCGTTCTCCCTATACCGGTTGTTCAGGATAACACCATGACATCGGACAATACACACGTCACTGTGCTAATGACAAGGATTGTTGCTACAGGGATCGATCAATAATTCCCTACACTACGAGCCAAATTTTGCTCACGGGAATGGTCAACTTGTTCCCTAATCCTAGTCTACATTCTCTACGCTCAATATAAAATAGCCACTTGACCCAATCATGCAGGTAAGTGCGCAATATAATAATGCTAATGGGAGTTGGTGGTTCCCCACCAACAAGTCCTCGTTAATCGAGCCAATCAGGTATATGAACTAACTTCATGATTGAAGTTAGGGATCTTCTTCCTCAGCTCTTTTACGACTGATTCCTCTCTGAATACATTCCTTACTTGGAATATAATCACTGACTTGAGCGTCGGAGAATCTTTGCAGGTGACACCACCATTCGCCCACTTCAACGCGTTAGGTCGGTGTGAAGGATCTCCAGAACGCCCAATCCGCTCTCCTCATTCAAGGACAACGGATACCTACATCGGATACACATACATCCGGTCTACTAGACGGTATTGACATACCATTCGTGACTGGCTTGAGATCGGATCTCTTGACCCCGGTCCAGGACAGATCATTAATGAAAAAGATTAAATAAAAAATTGAAAAATGTGATAAGTAATAGGTAAAAAAATTGAAACATAAAAAAATAAAAAATATCTAATTTGATTTTTTTTGGAAATATCTAATCTGATTAATGTATTAATAATGGAATCGGAGTAGATAAAAGTTAAATCTATGAAAGGGACATAATGAAGTAAACTCTCATGTGTGATAAAAAAAAGTTTTTGCTTTATAGAGTCATGAGTCTCATGCAGTTTGATGAGAAAGATTCTCATGTGTTTGTATATGAAGAAGAATAAAAGCTTTTGCTTACTTAAAAAAAAAAGCTTTTATATCTTGAATGAGTATATCACTTATTATTATTTTTACTTTAGTGGTATTGGTAACATTATGACAGAAGTGGAACATATTAAATAGTATAAAATAATTTCTTACTTCAAAAACACTTCATGGTTTCTTAATTTCCTGATTAAAGGAGAGAAATTAAGCTATTTTGGGACCACTAAAGGATTAGACACCTCCTCCCACTATTTCTCTTTATTCAGGTTAATGAAGTTGCCTCCAAATACCTTATATCATTAGCCATATATTATAATATTTGGGAATGACTTAAATAATCTTTTATGATGTCAATTAAAACAAGTTTTGCTATACGTTGTAGAAACATAGTTCAAGCTAGGACAATTTTCTCTATATATAAAATATCTTATGAAAATGGTTCTTCTATGTGAGAGTAAAAAGAGCGAATCTGTGCTATATAACTATACAATGGATGATTGAGATTAAAAGTTTTTCAAAGTCATATGACTACTTAAAAGGTCACATAACTTTTTAAAAAATTCAAATGATTAATGTCAACCATTCATTATATGGTTGTATAATCTAAATTTACTCCTCTCACTTTTATATAGGATAGTTGTTTTAATACTATAGAACTTTTATATATATTAAAAAGAGGGAAGGAAGCTTTTGGGAGGTATATATATATATATAATGTTCATTCCTTGATGGATACCAAACCTTTCATTGAAAATTATTCCACCTAATGCACTTTGGACGTCTCTCTTAGCTTAGTCTCTGTTGATTGACACGTTGTACCAACATCTGAAACACTTTACCAAAATTTGTTGATGATTATGAGATTCTGAAAGTGCAGATTCTATAAGGTAAATAGGAAAATATATATGCTTAAGAAAGGAAAATAAAGAGTGGTGTCTATAGTTGTAGGGTAGTGTTTGAACAGGTCTATATTCTTCCTATCATGCAAATTACCGGGTTGATCAAAACTCTAATGTGTAGACTCCAACAATATTCTGCCCACAATATCCATTTGATAAAAAAGACAATCCAATTTTATATATGAGGCGGTCACAACTCAAGAATTATAGAATTTTTTGATACGATTAATATATGGAGACCTATGAAGAGCTTTAAAATCACTTCACACAAATAATTTACTAAATAATTACCAATAAAATTGTCTAAACAGAGCATTATATTGGCTTTTTTTTCTTTCAAAAATGCGTTTCAGAAACTAATTTTAGATTTAGGATTGTTTTAAAGTACTTAGTTGACTCATGTTATTTTTAGTGGCGCTATTGACTAGGCGCAATTAATTGTACTACACATACGCAACAGATTTGACGTAGTATTCATGGAGCAATACCACTTGTTACACTGTCATGCGGGGCAACAGCATTTTCCGCTAAGAAACATGCGCAACCTAATGGAAACAAACATAGGGTGATGGTTAGTATATGTGAAATTTAATCCGTGAGAAACTTGCGCAATATCACTTACAGTAACATATAAAGTAGGTAATTAACCTAAATTTCTTATTGTTCACAATAAAAATGTAAGACACAAAAATTTTAGAGAATTTCTTTAGGAGAATTAAGTTTGTATCATTTTAAAAATATGACACTTGAAAATATAAAGAGGCTCTAAAGTCATATTTATACATCAAAGAAGGATCTTGATCTTGGCATGATATCTAATAGATAAGAATAATTTCTCAAGATAGTGGGTAGAGATAACCTCATAGAATTGAGGAGATAAATATAATCTCTTAAAATAAGGGGATAAAAGGGGCCCTAACTAATCCAGAGGGAACATAAGCCTCCTAGTCACGAGTTCTAAGCGTAGAGCTGAGTTGAGTGACTAAGTGCTAAGCTGATGTGACCTTTTTCAAGTCGTAGGGTATTCCGAGCCCTAATTGGGATGACGACTCCGAGTGAGATGACAACTCCAAGTGACTATATACTGAGTGGTTATATGCCATGTGATTTATAGTCTTGAGCTTTGTTGTTCCTCATATCAAGATTTGATGTAATTTGATGAGCTGGGTCGTACTTGTCTTATTGATATTATGGTGGGCCTCGTTAAAATCTCTCAGGGGAAAACCCAGTGGGACAAACCCCTCGAGTAGGAAAAAAAGTGTCTCTGTTACATTCAATTATAATACATCTTTACTACTCTAGTGGCCTCATTAAAACATCTTAGGGGAAAACCAAAGAAAAAGAGTGTCCTCGTTACATTCAACCATGGTACATTTCTAAATGTGTAGCGTTTCACATCTATAGGATGCTTATTACTTTTAACTCTTCAAGTCGGTATGCTCATTTACCGATGACTTTTCTTACCTGGGGTGGGCCTTCCTAGTTGGCTGCTAGCTTCCCGCCTTCTTTGATTCTTCTATTGTTGTTGGTTACTCTTAGAATTAGATCTCTTTTTTGAAAAGGTCGTGTGGCCCGAGCAGTGTCTTTCATTTTTGAGCGGATTTTTATTTGGAGGCTTGTATCTTGATGTAAACTAAGTCTTGTTCTTCCAAATTAAGGTCCGGGTCTTATTGTCTCCTTGTGCCATTTTCTTCTTTGTCATAGGATGTTTTTCTGAGAGATGGCTCTTAAAGTGCATAGGAAAGGAATCGTTACCTCTGTTTCGTAGGTGGGACAGAATGGCGCCTCGTGGTTGGCACTTGGAAGTTTGTTACCTGACACGATTGAGCTTTTATCGTTCATAAATTGAATTTTGTAGTTATCCCTAAGTCGTCGCTCGGGTTTTTAGGACTTTACATAATGCTGAGTTTGACAGGTGATGAGTTGTCGTTACCCCCAACAATCGCTTGAGCTTTTGGGATTTGTTTGTCATTACCCCCAAGCCGTCACTAGGAGTTTAGGACTTATTTGTCGTTACCCTCGAGCCATCACTCGAAGTTTTTAGGACTTGTATATTGTTGCCCCCTAGCTGTGACTCAGAGTTTTATGACTTATTTGTCGTTACCCCCGAGCTGTCACTCAGTATGCTCTGTACTCGCTCATGGTGATCCCTTGATTCCTGTCGTTAGCTACAACAATAGAAACATGCAGATTGCCATGCTGATTTCGATCAAGGATATACGACATGGAGTGTGTATGAGGGTGTGAGATTGGTATAGGCATTTTACGAAGTCACTTCGGCGAGGCTGATAAAGGTTCAATCCAATGCTAGTCCGGTCCGATGTAACCAAATGGTGAAACTTCAAAGCATATCCTTAGGGCAACCTAAGTCAACTTTTACTTTTTAGTTAGTTGTTTTTATTTTACATGTTGTGAGATTTCTTCTAACACTCTCCTTAAGGTCCAACTAGCTACAAGTTGTAAATTTTTCTTTTGTAGATCTTGTACTTGAAGAACCTCAGATTTTTGTGAAACTTTGATTTTTTTTTACGAGTGTGGAAAGTCTGTCATATTTTTTTGTTTATTAATTAGGTGACAGAGGTGCGAGTCACTTAACCCCAAAACATAAGACATTAAGGATGATGTTTCAACCCTTATATAATGTTTGCTTTCTTTTCTTTTATCCGATATAAGACTTTTTCCAACACCCTTTCCTCTAAGTCCAATTAGCTACCAGTAGTGACTTGTCTTTTTTTTTTTCTTTTAGTATATTTGTCTTAAAACTTGTACTCAAGGAAGGACCCTTAGAGGTTGTATTTAAAGTTTGAACTCTTTTTTTTTTACAAGTCTTAGAGACTATATGAGGATGTTTGGTACACATATTTTTAAATCCTAGGAATTATATTTTTTCAGAATTATATTTTCCATGAATGTTATAAATATGTTTGGTATAATTAAAATGTTCTTGTAAAAATTACATGATCTTTTGAATTTCGATCACTCTTGTATTTTGTGATAATCTTGGATGAGAATTCAATATGTAAGAAATGTTTAAATAAAATTATATATGAGATATGATTATATTTTTATTTATAAAAAATTTCTAGATTTAGTAGGAATTAGGATCTTCACCTCCTTTTATAAATTTTTTTTGATGGGAAATACTAACAAAAATAAATTCTTATGAATTCCAATTTTTCACTAATATTTTTTAAAATAATTACATCAAACATAAAAGATCGCTGTGTTATAATTCTCAAAAACAAATAAAAAATCTATGTACCGAACATCATTTATATTTATTCAATGACACTATTTTTGCTATTGCCTAATTTCTCAATGTTTTTAATTGAAACAAAACACACCGTAAAACTCCTTTTTATTTGGTTATTTGTGGTATTGTTTTTTTTTTACTTGTACTAGTTTTATACTGCCACCAGAACTAATAAGTAATAAGTAAGTAGAAAGGATGAAACTGAAAGAAATAAAAGGCAAGGGATTTTTTTTTAACATTCCCTGTGACAAAGGAACTACTTAAAAATAAAGATAAATGAAAAACTAAAATTTCAACAAATCTACCAAACAAGTATAATTTACGCTTAAAATAAAGTTATGAGATAAAATATTCATTAATTTTAAATTATATAAAATTGTACACGGTTTATTTTATGAAAATTTTAAATAATGATTAAATTAACAAAATTTAATCTATAGAATAATTAACAAAAAGTGCAATTGTTCCCTGTATGCGTCCCTGGCATCCCATATTAAAAACCACGCATGTAATTCTGATTAGTGCTCTTCGAATCGGTAATATTTTAAGAAATATTTCTATTTTTTATTTTTTCAAAATTAAATAAAATCAACAATGTTTTCTTTAAAATAAACTTAACAATCGTTGACAAATCGGAAGACAAATTTTCTCATCAGCTGACGGGAAGCAGCTCCCAGTCAACTGTGTTTACTTTTATTAACATTTTTTCATAAAATTAAATATAATTTTACCTTCTAAAATAACGGTAGTGGAATGGAGAGTGTTAAGCGAGAAAACTATATATTTATGTTGTAAACTAAAATTGTTGTTTCATATATAATAATTATTGAAAGGTATGACGGGTATCCGGTACATTCGCGTTTAGTGTAGAATCTCTCAACCATTCTCTTCGTTTGAAACATTTTCAGTGGAAATCCAATATTATATAACACATTCAATGGGAGAACCGTGTCATATACTCTTGCACTTTAATACCTCTAACTGTTGATACTAGAACCAGGTGATGGTTGGACCTGTAAAGATATGGTTGGACATGTAAAGATTCTCCGATGCTTGAGTAAATAAAGATCCAAGATAAACAGAGCATTAAGAGTGATAGAATAACTTACTTGACTCAATGAATTATTTATGTTTTATTTTAAATATTTTTATTTATTTAGCATTGTTAATATTTTTATAAATAGTATATTCAAATTATATTTATTTTTCATAAATTGATTGTTTTACATCGCGGTTTAAAATATAAAATTGTTAAAAATAATTAAAAGAAATTAAATAAGTTTTTAATCTTCGATAAAAGAAACTGCTTTTAATTTTATGAAGCAAATGAAGAATATTGAGAAGAATATATAAAAAAGTAATTTATATATTTTAACAATATAGATTCCACGTGTTGGAATCTCCTTGAACATATATTCCACCTTTGGTAGCCTTCTTGTTCGAAAAGCAGGCGATTCTTGACTTTAGCGAAGACTGAAAGGAGTTTGGAATATTAAAATAGCTTATCATTATTTGACCCGACCTAATATTTCGCTGTAATACAAAATGATAAATATGTTAAATATTTTAAAAAAATAGGTGAATCATATTCTTAAAGTGAATAATATTTTGTAACTTAAACAGTACATAGTGTAATATAATATATTAGAAATAAATGAGATGGAATAATGTAAAGATGTCATTTCATTGGTTAAATATTTTAAGATAGAAGTTTAATATTTAGAAAATCAATTGAATGAAATGCATTTTACTTTTAAAATCTCATATACTCGTTATTTAACTCAATTGAATAATTATTAAAAGGGTAAAAAGGTAACTTAACAATTTGATGAGTTTTGTTTCATTTTGTGTATTTGAAATTCTGGGGAAAGATAATTCGACTTGAATAATGAAATGAGGTAGATCAAGCTCAATTCTCTTCCATTAGATTCCATCAATCCTTTCCTAATCTCAATAATACAAGTTTCCATTTTCTCCATTTTAATATGTACCATCAATTCAAACATACCCTAAATGTTATAATTGTTCAAGTGAGACCTTTTGATCATAAATTATTGAAAAATTTTATTAAAAAATCACACATATATTCGCACTCACTCTCCACCATTTCTTATGAATTAAATATTAAGTTTAACAAAATATTTATGGTAAAAATCATGATTAAGTATTGATATTAAATGGTGTAATGAGATGATGGGTTATATGGTAAATCAAGTTTCTCTTATTCATACTTTCATATTTTTGTAAACCCAACAAGCTGAGGTTTTAGGATTACACCATAAGAATAACATGAGTTGATGATGCTAACCTTTTTTTTTTATGTTAATAGTTTGTTTTGCGTTGGATTTGTATCGACAACGAGACTAATACTGAGTTCGTTAAGAAAAGTTTGCGTCGACCTCAAGCTGAAGCTAACTTGCATTGGTTAGGTGTCGTAGGCTGCTAGATGATGCATATAACACCACTAGACAATTCCTTCAATATCCCTTCTATATAGGGCATCTACAACCTGTAACCACACTAATACCAATGTCTTAATCTAACTCAATCACATGTAAGCCTCCACCATGAACATTTGTTGTTAACCTCTCTCCTCCACTAACCAAATATCAATACTTCCTTCTATGTGATTTACTGCCATGAGATACTGTAAACCTCTACGAGATCCTCTTCATGACTTTGTGACTTTACTTCCTCACCATTACATGTAGTTCTCCATGCCACCACTCATAGTCATGTGAACTCTACAAGACGTTGTCATTAAACACCTTTTCATTGTGCCAAACTCTAAACCACAACACCCCAACACCACAAAGCTCTTCACAATCACTAAACAAAGTTATCACACCTCATCTTGAAGCCACCACAACATTTGTCCATTCTCACGTAATGTATGCATCATCATTGATGTTTCCTAACCTCCATTAAAGACCTCTTTTCACTCTAATTCACACAACCATAATTATTGGAATCTTAACATCCTTTTTTCCAATATGATGAAGAGAAAATACTTTTGGTGGGAAAAGGAGAAATTTCAAGGAAAGGTGGGTTTTAGGTGTAACATCTCGTGTATTTTTATACTTATTATTATAAAATAAAAATATAATTATTATTGTGAGTTGAAGTATTGTTTTAAATAAGAGCCTAATGCTTGATAAATGATGATGTTAATATTAAGTGAATTTGATTCATGAAGTTCCATTTTAATATATTGCTTGATATGTGTTGTTGCACTGGCCATGATGGTGTTGATAATATTCTGAAAATGAAACTAATGTTGTGACATAATCTTTACAAAGTGAGAGTTTAGAACTTGGTATTGTTCTTATTGGAATGTTGTTGGTTACATCATGTGGTGGCACTATATATATTGAAGCCTGATATTATTTGATATTAATTTTAATTAAATGTTGTTGGTTACGCCTTGTGATGACACCATATATTTATTGAAGCTTTATATTATTCGATATTAATTTTATTGGTCCCGTGGTGACACTATATTTATTGAAGCTTGATATTATTTGATATTAATTTTATTGGAATGTTGTTGGTTATGTTCTATGGTGGCACCATATATTTATTGAAGTCTGCTAATATTTGATATTAATTTTATTGAAATGTTGTTGGTTACGCCATGTGGTGGCGCTAAATATTTATTGAAGCCAAGATGCTGATGTGTGTTGTTGAAAATGTATTATTGTGTAGTTGTTATGGATGGTTAGGTGTTAATGATATGTATTGCTGAAATTGACCCATGTGGGTATTATGAGTATATTGATAATTATATTATTTATAGTGTCAGGGGCTCTATGAGCTTGATTTAGAAATTAAGGCAATGGTTATTGAGTTGATGAGCAATGAGGTTAGTGGAACTAGATTATGATGTTTATGTTATGAGAAAGCGCTTCAGTTCGCTCATGGTTATTTATTGTATGACACTTCAGTTTGCTGAGCGCTTCGATTCACTTATGGTTATTTGCTATATAACACTTTGGTTTACCTAGCGCTTTGGTTCACTCATGGTTATTTGTTATATGACACTTTAGTTTTCCTAGCGCTTCGGTTCGCTGTGAGATATCTACATGTATGACGCTTCGATTCGTCATAGATATCCGAGATATCCATTTTTATAGCACTTTGGTTTGCTATGGATATCAGGATTGCCTGTGTTTAGACACTTCAGTTTGTCTAGCGCTTTGGTTTGCTAATGGCTTCCCTTGTTGATCTATTATGGTCAATGGTGTTAAATTGATATTTTGACATTGTGTTTGGAGATGTTCGATGTTGAAATGATGATTAGTATGTATTTGATGGTGTTTGAGGTTGAATTGATATTATATGTGGTGTTGTCTGATGATGAATTGATGATCAATATATGTATATATGTGTGTGTGATCCTAGTAAGGTGCGAGGTTGAATTAATGATTAAGAGAGGTATTGGTAATATTTGGAAATTAATAATTAGTATGAAAGTAATAATATTGGAAATTAAATTAGTGATTAAGATGTGGTTTGTCAGCTTATGTGTCATCGTATTGTGGGTATAATGTTTTAAACTACATGACCCTATGGATAAATATTCTTTATATATATGATTGCTATTTACTGCTTTGAGTGGTACTCCCCCTTAACTTTTATTTTAGTGAGTTTTTAGGGTGAAGATGTACTTGTGAGCTTGAAGGCGGAAGCAATGCAATGCCAAGTAATTTTATAAATAATCCTTTTGTGGTGGTGTTTAAGGTGAACGTGTAAAAATAGGGGTAATACAGTGTACTTTTGTAATATATGAAATTTTGGTATGACCCTCCAATTGACCTAAGTTGATATATATATATATATATATATATATATATATATATATATATATATATATATATATAAACACTTGAGTTATGTAGAGATGCTTTGAGGTTGGTATTCCTTGATTCCCGGCTCATATATTTATATATGGGAAGAGAATGATACTTTGCCCATTGTTAGGGACCAGTAGGTCCATTCTTAAGTTCGCTAGGACACATAGTTATGTCTTCCATTGTAAGTGTATTATTGAGTCGTGTGTGACTTAAGTTCTTAGGGTTAGTCCATCAGGGTTGTGTTGTTCTTTGCAAAAAAATTTCTCTATATGTTGAAAACCCTGAAGATTAATTCTAAGAATTTAGACAAAATACCGTATTTTTTCTATTGATTTAGTCATTAACAAACCCCTTGAAAAGAAAATTAAAAAGAAATGAAGGGAGTACCCACTTCAATTTTCAATGGAAAGAAACTAAACTTTCTTAACAAGTTTCAATGACACACATTATATAATACTCACTTAAAATAAAGTTTTTAATTTTTTTTCTTCAAAATAAGGATCTTAAGTTGAAGTGTAATGAGTTTAAAAATTAAGAAAACAATTGAGTGTATATTTTATAAATAAAAAAAATTATGTATAAATGGATGCGAGTAGATAAGCCGGTAGAAAGTTGCTATAATTTAACTCGAGTCTAAGGTTCAAGTCCAAAAATATAATGCAATTGAATCTTAATCGAAAGATTTTAGTGTCCGTAATATTATGTGTAGCTCGAGATTAAATATGATGCGTGTGTGGCTATATATAATATTACAAAAGTAATTAAAATTAAAAAAAAAAAGAGAAATAGGGAAGGTGATGAAGGGAATGGGGCATGAAGAAACAACTCGCAAGGCAATGAAATGAAAGGATGTTGGATTAAATACGCGAGGACCCGAAAGTGACTTTTAAAACCTCCCTCGTCGTTGCTTTCTCTTTTTTCCGCAGAATCTTCGCGTTCTGAAATTTCCCAACCCCTTTTCTTCTTTCTTCGTTCCTTCATTATTTATTTATTCATTTCATTTCTTCTCCCTCTGCAAAATCTGAATCTGAAGAAGAAGAAGAAGAAGATCGATTTCCAATGGGTTCGGTTCCTGCAGAAGAACTGAGCTTGGATTTAAGACCCACTTTTATCCCCAAAACCATCACTGATTTCCTCTCCCACCTCTCCTCAATCCCTTCCAACCCCGACAAGCTCTCTCGCCTCCATGATTTCCTCTCCCGTTTGGAAGACGAGCTCTCCAAGATCCACGCTTTCAAACGCGAACTCCCCCTCTCCATGCTCCTCCTAAACGACGGTGCGTTTCACTTCTCTATCTTTTACCTCTCTCTTCATTCCATTCCATTCATTTCCTTTCCTTTCCTTTCCAGCAATTTCACTTCTCAAAACCGAATCCAACAAATGCACGCCTCGCCATTCTCCCCCAGTCTTGGAAGAGTTTATTCCCTTGAAGAAAGAACATCACCATGATGATGACCAGGATCGTTATCACCTTCGTGAAAACCTTGATAATGAAAATGAATGCAGGGACAAGAAGAATTGGATGAGTTCCGTTCAGCTATGGAATAATCATAATAAATTGGAAACCAAGGTATCTATTCATATTCATTCATTCGTTTACTACTTGTTTGGTTTCCAGCTCTCTCCACCGGGATTAGTTATATAGAAGCGAACGTTTTATCCCTTGATTAAAACAAGTTAGAAGATGTTTCTGGACGGTGTGTAATATCAACAATGATCATTGGATTGTGTCCTTCGCTAAATTCTGTTTGCATAACTAGTTACTAAATAGATACTCATAAGGATCCCAACGCTAATGCTATCACTTATTAGCCCTTCTAGACTCTTAATTAACCCCAAATAACCACCAATTAAATTGATTATACTAAAAGGGGTTCTTTGTATATTTCTTTTGCAGAAAAGTGAAGAAGAAGGACAATCCGTGGCCGGGGATCCTTTTCGATCTTGTAGTAATAAAAACGGAGGAGGAAGGGCGTTTATGCCATTCTCCACATTCTCTTGTTCTTCATCTTCTGTCCCTGTGACATCGGTGTCACTGGCTGCAGCAACAAAGGAAGAGAAGGAAGAGAGTGTTATGAATGGGCTTTCTCTTCTGTCCCCTGTGATGAAGAGCTTGAAAGAAGGGTGTGCTTCTAGAGGATCCAGAAGCAGCACTTCCAACAGGGCTGCTTCTTCCTCTCCACCTACGCTTCACCGTGCAACAACGATTCAGCAGCAGCAGCAACAGACTGCTAGGAAACAGAGGAGGTGCTGGTCTCCTGAGTTGCACCGCCGATTTGTTAATGCCTTGCAGAAGCTTGGAGGTTCTCAAGGTTTGTAACCTGTGTATGTGTTTTTGTCTTGAAGTAGAAATAATGTCATGTTATTTTGATTTACTTCTTTTGGTATGTGGCTTGGTAGCGGTAGCGGACTTTAATTTTGGTCAATTTAGAAGTTGTAGGATAGTAAAAGTTCAGGATTTGATGCTGGAATTTTGTTGGTTGAAATTTAAGTAGTTTTTGTTCTGTTTTTAATTTTTTTTAGTGAAGTTGTGACTTGCATGAAGTTAGATTAGATCAGTCAAAAGGTGTGATAAGGTGTCTAATGGTAAAAGGGGAAGAAAGTTGTGGGTTCGGCTCCCTGCTGATAAAAAATTAACAATTGATAATTAACTTCCGCTTATTTAAAGAAAAAATAGACCGGACAGGAGACAGATAGCATAGGAGAGTGATTTATGTTGCATGTATGTCATATTATTTGCCAATCTGTTGTGGGTATTATTAGTCCAAGTTATTCATCTTTGTTTAAGTGCAGATTTGGCAGGTTATGAAAATAATAATGTTCCTGTTCCCCTAATGGATTTGAATTTTGGGAGTGAATTCTGATGCTCAGTGTGATATGTGTGAACAAATAATATTACACTTTGTTAGTCATTTGTCTAATCAACTTATCTATGTTGTGTCGATTGCAGCAGCAACACCAAAGCAAATTAGAGAACTCATGCAGGTTGATGGTCTCACAAACGATGAAGTAAAGAGCCATTTACAAGTGAGTTCTTGGTTTTTCTTTGTCTTATTAGCTGTATGTTCATTGTCTAGTGCTTGGTTATGAGGCATTTAAGAAGGAAAAATAACCGAGATTTGCAATTAAGCATGTCTTGTGAAGTTTGGATTAGGGGCTGATGATATGGTTAATTGATTGCAGAAATACCGACTTCATACACGGAGAGTTCCAGCTTCAAGTGCAAACCAGCCAGTTGTAGTTCTTGGAGGTTTGTGGATGTCTCAAGAACAATACAATGACTCATCTAAGGTTAGCAGTTCAGGGTCTGGTTCTCCTCAAAGTCCCCTTCTTTTAGGTGCAGGGACATCCCGAACTGAGGGTGACAGCATGGAAGATGATGAAGATGCAAAATCTGAGAGTTATAGTTGGAAAAGTCACATGCACAAGCCTGGAAAAATTGATGTATAGGATACAACTCTCCACCATAAATTTTGCAGATAAAAAAGTATACACGGGAGGAGTTTACTACTACTTATGAATAATACAGTGATATATACAAGAGGGTCAACGGAGAGAGGCTGTTGGAGTTTTTTGAAGGTTTAGCTTGCCTTCTATATACTACTTGAGTTTTGATATGAGACTAAGTAAAATCCTTTTTCTTCTTCACATTAAGAAGCAGGTCATATATATATATTTTTAATTTCCATATATCATACAATTCTTTCATTTCTTTTTGTCACGAGGACTCTCTGCTGCCCAAGAAGAAATTAATTACAGTCCAATATTTAGATGAGTCTCTGCTTGTTTGGATGGATATTTACTTTCCGTAATTAGACCTAAGTGCTGGAGTATTTCTTCTCATACTTTATTTACACAAATAAAAGCTCTTCATAGACTTCTTCAGATATCATATTCGTATCTCACAATTGTTCATTTATCCTCGTACTATTGTTTTTTTCCTCACACCGAAACAGGGGAAAGCGTTGTTCTGTGTGCATATAAAAGACTGAACAGGAAACATTTCTGCTATTTCATATTGAGCTCTGGCTATGATTGCAATGTGTCAAATCAAAACAGGGCCTTTTACGAGTAAATTCTATCTCTCAGTTCTCACTGTTTTGTTCTTTATGTATTTCCGGCAGAAGGATCTTTCACTTTAAGTTAAAGGATTTGGCATTAAAAAACGATATTTAAAAACTTATATTTAGTTTCTTTTTGGTTATGAAAATAAATTTGATCAATAATATTATATAATAATTAATATTAATATACACATCGGTTAAAGATATTTTTCAACTTTCTTTGTTTGATAAGTAAATAAAAAATTTATACCTAGTTCTGTTAAAATTAACCAATCGAGAATCAAATAATCCTTTAAACTATTATCAACTTTGTTTGGTAAGTAAATTAAAAATTTAAACCTAATTCTGTTAAAATTAACCAACTGAGAATCAAATAATCTTTTAAATTGTTATCTTTGCATATGTTTAACATTTTTGTGAATCTCAAATTTGAAACTAATTTTATTTTATGAATAAAAATATTCAAATATTTATTTCAACAGAAATAAATGTTTAAAGCTTTTAAAAGAATAAACAAGTAGAATTAGATGAATCAAAGAATGGTATAAACAGACAAGTAGTTATTATAATTATAATTATCTACCCTAAAAGTGAAGTACAAATTACACATTTCAAATTTTAGAAATGGTTTAATAATTTGTTGGATTAGCATGAATGCTAATCCCAGTCACTGTTTAGATATAAAGAATATATGACAGCCTTGAAATTCACACCCCTTCTTGTAAAATTATTTAATGTCATTATCTTTAAGATACTTTATCCATCCTAAAAAATGAGGTGGTGTTGTTTGTTTATGTATTTACTTGATTGATTAATAACAAATCCATTGCCGAGGTTGATATAGCGTCTCCAAATTCTTTTTAACTTAAGCGTGTTGGGGGAACAGCAATATGATGAATCAAAACAAGAAATAGAAGATTCACTTAAAAAACGTGATCCTTCCTTCCTCTGCTTGATGTTTTCTCCAATTTCAACAATCCAAGGAAAACTAACTAAATTTAATTTATGGAAAAAATTATTGCCTTATGATCCTAAACAAAGCGACAGTCAATTGAACAAAACATCATGCGATAGTTTCTTAATGTAAATTGGTTCTGTAACAAAATAATATCAATTGAATCAAAATGTAAAAAAAATAATTTAATATACTTATTCTGAAATCTATATTATATTTTCAAGTGTGTACTGTTATAGTGATAATTGTGTATACCATAGAATATAATTAGTCAAAGGCTTGAACTTCAAATTTCATTTTGTCATTTTACCTAACCCTGGTATCCCACATGGGAGAATAAAAAAAACGTCAGCTATTAATGTTTATCAATTATCAGGGATCAAGGTTCATGCATGACAAAAAAGTCACTCTCACAAGCAAAATAATAGTGGAGAATCTTGCAAACAAAATAATGAGGGAGCCCACAGTGATATTCATTTATAATTATGGTAAGCATTGTCTGTTTGGTGAAATGCCCCAGTGAAAATGATAGAATCTCTTTCATTATCTTTACAGCTCCAAACGCGGGTTCAGCTTATCCCAACCAACTACCACAATTAAAATATCTGCTTATTAGATTTCAAAAATCTTAACAATATTCATCTTATTAGAATCAATAAATAACATTGTTTTAGTTTAATAATAGATATCCTTCTTCTTAGATAATTTTATTCAAGTCGAAAACATTCGTATTATAATAGAACTGAGAGTCCGTTTGGTATGTAATTGGGAAAACGAGATGAAATTTAGGAAAGAGAAAAATCTAAATGTTCCTTTACATCATTCAAGACAGTCAAAACTCATCATAAAATATTTTTTTCTCTACTTGCAACCTCTGTTTACAAATCTTAACTATTAAACAAATACACCCTGATTTCCTTAACTAATTTTTTCCTTTTACAATACTCAAATCAAATATCTTATTTAAGACGACTATGTATCACTTAAACCAATCAAATGTTTATATTACCCATATTTAATTATTAAGGTAATTTAGGCATGTATGTGGTGTGGTCCCACATAAGAAGAAACCATTTTTAAGAAAAGATTCTTTCAGTAATTTTTGATCTTGAAATGTATGGATATGTAAGAAACAAGGAAATGGCACCAAGAGTCCACACGTTGAGATGCGTTTTGCGAAAAGGCCAGCTACCACCCACCAATACATTATAAAATTTAATTGATACTTTGACCTAACTTGTTTTGGTTTGGTTTCCAAAATCTAGATGAAGTTTTCTCGTGTTGTTTGTGTCTCCATGAGCAATTTGTTGAGAATCTTATGAATATGATGGAACATGAACATGGGACAAATTGCTTCAATTTATATATATAATATTTTTTATTCTTAAACTGATGGCTATCATCTTTTAAAATTCTTCTGCAGAATATATTCCTTCAAATTAGAGGTTATTATGTTTTCTTCATCAACTACATCTTCCGTCTTCCTCTCTCACCAATGCCATGTCTATAAACAATAAAAATAATTTCTTAATTAAAAATAATGCTTGTGGAACTTTTCAAATTTGAAGCCTACATTAAACTTTACCAATCACAACTCTTAAAATATTTTTTATTTTTTTAAAATAATTTATTGAAAATTACAGCAAGATGTATTAATACTAGTTTTTAATAATAAAAAACATTTCACTCGTGATTCTTTGACTCTGATTCTACGACAATTTGTATATGTACTCCTGTGTTACTCGATTTAGTTTTAAAATATTTATTTAATAATTATATTATTATGAAGTTTAAAAAATTAGCAAAAAATAAGAATTTAACTTTTATAATAAGAATACATAAATTATATTTAAATTTAAATGTTTTAATTTTAAATTTATCTATTTAAATTTAATATTTTAAATATGTAATTATAAATTTCTTAAAAAAAGTTGAGGCATTAAATAGTGATTTGCTAAAGTATTTTTTGGTTTAACCATAGATATCCTCTATGGGAAGGAAACAATCTCATTTGAGTCAGAAACATCCACATCATTATATGTAAACTCCTAAATGATTTTTTCCATTCATAACACCTGTAATACTTCAACTAGTCATTGTTATTCTCTTGCACTGATAAAGTATTATTGAATAATTATTTTTTTATATATTTTTAAACTTGAAAAGTTCTCGTACCAAGATTTAATATTTAATATTTAATAGAAACTACTTTATATATAAAAGTTTCCAAACTTATATAACTAAAATTTAATAATTAACTAGTCCAAAAAAATAAATCACACAAAATTATGTTATGTACAAAATAATAACTTTTTTCATAAATAATATTCTTATGACAGTATAAGATAAATATAAAAATATTAATAAAATATAATTTAGTATTAAATCTTGATCATGTGAATTTCAAACTTACAAAATGAAATTTATAAATTCATAGATAAAGCTTTCATGTAATACAACTTAAATATTTTATCAAACTAAAAAGTTGTATATATTAATAAAAATTAAAGTATAACTTCAAAAACTTAATTACAAAAATATGTTATTTTATATTTCAAATATTAAATTTAGATAATAACCGAATAAATTTATTATTAATCACATATATAAGGTATTTTCATCATATATTTTTATTGATGCAAAATACGTAAAAAATATATAAAATTCATCCTAGCAAATTTTGGGGAAATTATTATTTGACAATATTTCAACATATGTAAATATTTTATGTAATAATTTATTATTTAATATATTAAAATGTTTAATATATTAAAAATAAATATTAAATAAATACTTTATATATTTGCATATGAACACATCAGTTATTATAAATAAAATAAAATTTTATTATGACAATTTTATGAAATAAATGACAAATATAATTAGAACTTGAGAAATGAAACACAAATATACAATTTATGAATAAGTGAAAATATAATTTTTAGAATTTACTATATTGAAAATATTTTTATTTTTCTGTACTCAAATCTATCATTTTAACATTCATAAATTTAATTAAGTTTAAATTATTTTTTGAAAACTAAGAAAATAATAATAAATTGACATTGAAAGATTAAAAATATTAAGAGTTGTGAAATGTTTAAATATGACAAATAAAAAACGAAAATTTAAGGACCTAAAGTAATACATTTTTTAAAAAACAATTTTATAGAAAATGCCTTGTACACCTACAGTAGATGAAATTTTATATACTATACAAATTAAGTTACGCTTACCTTTCATATCAAATAATTTTCACCCTCTGCTCCTCTTTTTTAGTTTTTTCTTAATTGTTTGAGAAAACATCTACTATATTACGTTTACATCATATCTTTTTACATATCTCATTTCTTTTTTGTATAATAATTAAAAAATGACATTAAAAATATTTAAATTATGAGAAATTATAAAATATATGAGCACCTAATACTTAAAATGATGAAAACCTAAAGAAATTTTACGACCCTAAATTGGTCGCTCAGAATTCCCAAACATTGATTAAATTAACCCAAAAGATATTAGGCGGAAGTTAGGTGGAGTCTTTTCAACAAGTTATGGAGGTCACAAGTTAGGGTGTAATCAATTACAACAATACTGTAATCGATTACCAACATTAAAACAATAATACACGTGTCAAGGTATATCTAGTAATTGATTATTAGGATTGGTGTAATCGATTACCAAAGAGCTTCCTGCATAATCCTGCTCTTTGGTAATCGATTACCAGCTTGACAAAATGCATAATTATGCAGCAAGATGGCTTCTAAACCAACTTCCACACACCCTAACTCTCCCAAATGACTTCCAAATACCATCAAACTTTGACACTACCTAAAACACACCATTTATGACACGTGGCAACCGACCATACCCAAAAATCCTCAAAATCGAATGAGTTTATGCACAAAAATGTGTTTTGGTTGTTTTAGGCATTAAACATGCCATATGACCTATCAAACCTTCATGGAATTTGTTCATTCCACTTCTAACAAATCCAAAACATCAAATGCAAGCCATTGAACCTATCTAGAGGTCCCAAAACCTCACGGATCCAAAATTGGTATATTCAATTCCTAATTATGCATACCATCAACAAAATAATGTCATACTCATCCTCCTTAATGGTACTAAACCATTTCATCTATTTCAACATTTCAAATGCAATATAATATGCATAATTTTCCTGCCCATAATGTAATCGCATTCGTTACAATCTCAATTCACATTTCTTAGGCATAAGTAGTTCAATATAATCATCTCCATGGCATTTAATATAATTCATCCTTATTAATATCAACAACATCATTATTTACAAGTGTATATCAAACTCAAACCTAGACTTTCAGTGAAGTCGTCAGATACTTAAATCCACTATTCTAAAATATATATGCATATACATCAAGATTTACAAAAGAGTTAGTCAATGCGATAATATACCAAAAGCTATACAAATGTATATACATATATGTACATAGGTCTCCATGACCATAACATCTCCAAGCAAGCAATCACAAAGAATTGTCTCGATCCACATCCACTAAAAACAACCACAAATTCAGGGGTGGGCATATATATATATATATATATATATATATAATGATAAGTACTGAATCGGACTCAACACGATTCATTAATCAAGCATCCAATTCCATACATGATCAACAATTCATCGCAATCATTATCACACACCATCATTTAATACAATTACATTACCTCAAATACAATCAATTACATCAACACTCATCATAAGTTGTCCAACAACCTTTAAACCACAACATCTATATCCAAATATATATGCATGTGAATCTGACTCTAATGATGAGAATTACACTGTAGTGTATAAATTTTTACAATATATAATCAATTTCATTTTACCAGTACCGAACCACTCGCCTATAATGCAACACCGGTTAATAGCAGAATTAATACTTTAATTTTTTATAGTTACATGGGAGATAAAAAGAAATACTTTAATTTGTGAACAAATATTATAAAAATTTTAATCTAATATTATTTAATGAAATTTAATAGTAAATATTATATTATTATTTTATAAAAGTAAGTAAAAAGAGAAAATATAAAATAAAAGAGGAGAAAAAAATTAAGTTGTGGGACATATTTTATTTTGTTGAAAAAAGTGGGATATGAAATTGAATGAGAAAGAAAATAGATAGGGAATAAGAGGTGGAAAAAAGGGAACAATTATTTTAGATTATAGACTGTTTTTAATAATTATATCAATAATTATAAATGAGTTAACTTTTATTTATTTATTTATTCATGGAATGTTATCTCTCATTTGTTTATTGAATCTAAGGGCGGCAAAACGGGCCAAAGGGCTGGGTCGAGCCGAGATCCGCATAAGCCTGTCAAAATACAGGCTGGGCCAGAATAGGAAAACGGGTCAGAAACGTTGGCCCAACTTGTATTTTATGTGGCCCGCGGGCTAAATTGGCTGGCCCGTTTTTAATTAATTAAGTTTATTATTAATTAAGTCTATTATTAATTAATTTATTACTATTAATAATAATAACTAATTTAGAAATACAAAACAAAATACAATTTTCACTCATTTTTACACAATAAAATATAATTGCATCTTAAATAACATAGTTATTAATTTTCAACCATATGAAATAAAAGTGAAATTGCGTGCGTGCTTATTTAATATGAAATAAAAGTGAAAATCACTTGTTATTCATATCGCATGCTTATTGAATGTATATATAATTAATATAATTTTATTACTTTTAATAAATGCCCAACGAGCCAACCTGGCCCGTCAGGGCTTGTTTTTTACGGGCCAAAATGGGACAAGCTTATTCGAAAAAGCAAGCTTTTAAGAGTGGTCTGATCTGACCCTTTTTGACAGGCCAAATTATCATCCCTAATTGAATCCATTCCATCATTATCTTTATCTTTCATTTCGTGTCTTCTAAGCCCATAGCAGTATACTTGTCACGGTTTGGATTAGGATGATCATCTTATGTTATATGAGTGATTGTGAGTGTATTTAGACACAAATTTAACTAATTTAATTCAGAACATATACCATAAGTTATTTTTAAATGAAAAAATATATTATAATTTAATTATTAAATTTTGTAGAATAAATTAAAAATAAACCACATGAAGTATTTAATTAAAAGATTAAAATAAGTTAAAAGCAACTCATGAAGTTTATAAGTTATTTCTATAAGTTATTTATAACCTTTTTCAAACTCACCATACATTAGCACCACACTTTTCTTTATTCCAATAACTAAATAAAATTTTTGAATACAAAATATCTAATTTACCTCTTTTATTTCAAACTAAACTATTTTCCTTTTTTATATTATCCTACCTATTTCAGCATCTTCCCCGTCAGCCTCTTTCTCATCCAATCTTCAAAAAAGGTATATTCCTCATTCATATTTAAGAGTTCAGGAATATAGTTATGCCCATCCAAATTATTAAATTTAGAAAACTTACAATTAATTATTATAAATTTTCTTTTCTACGGATCCTGGGAGCGTATCTCTTTTCCAAATTACAAAATCTAGAAGAAATTTACGCACCTACAAGTGAACAAGAATGAAGCACTCACGAACAAGAATCAGTGAATACGAGTCTAATACTTTCAAATTTAGTTGATCATTTCTAAAATATAAAACTTAGTGATTCAATCAATAATTTTTACTCTATATTGTTAGGTTTCATCCCATCAAGAGGAAAAAGAATTCTGTATGAACAATAAAAATGAAAAGCAAAACCTAAGTATTAATTAAGAAAGGAGGAGAAATAGTTTAATTTGAAATTAGAAAGGTAAATTAGACATTTTGTATTAAAAAATTTTATTTAGTGATGAGAATAAACAAAAATGTGATGCTAATATATTCATTATTACAAACCAATTCTCTTACCATACTGGTTTAAAAAAAACGAAATATTTTTATTAAATATCACACTAAGATGCATGCACACTAATTTAAAATAAAATTTTGACTTTTAAAGTTTTTATTGTACCATAATTCATTTTTCCTTTAACTAAAAGTGAAACAAACACCCCATCAGAAAGTATATGCTATATGATAACAAATTTTTTTTGTTAGCATAGATAATTTTCAAAGATGAAGAAGGCTAAACTCTAGAAACAAAAATCAAAGCCTTACATAACAACAATACACACATGGCTCACATAAAGATAACAAGCAATAGGTCTGCTTGCTAAATGATTTCCTAAAACTAAATAGGATGACATGATTACTCAATTTGAAAAACAATAAACAACAATACAAAACTAAAATCATACAACCAAATCATCCCAACAAAGTTGCTTTAACTCAAGTCTCTTTCATGAAACAAAAATTAGATAAACGTCCTTTTTTTTGTCTTGCTTTATCTTCATATCTTCATATTTTGAGAAGTAGAACCAACTTTGTTGATATTACAAACTCACCTAGTTTAAACAACTAGACCAGTTAATAGAGACTAGAAATGGTAGTAGGCTAGTGGTCGAAGTTGGTAGCGATAGTTAGAGGGTGCGATGGTGGCGATAGTCAAAATAATGGTGATGCCAACTAAAAAAACAATGAACAAAATAGATATTGGTGGTGGTTAGAAAGGGTGGTGGTGATGGTGGCCAAACAAAAGAGAAAGGCGGGAAAGAGATGAGAAATAGAAAACGAAGAAAGAAAAATAAAAACACCAACCCATAGTGAGAAGAAGACGTCCACCCTAAGAGGAGAAAATAAGAATAGAGGAGAACCTCCTAAAGGGAGTCTCCAAGCTATACAATTTAAATCACATAAGTTAATCAAATTATCTTTTCATTTCGTCTGGACCTATTTTGCTATTAGCCCATAATAGTTTGAAATTGGGTAACTTTTCTTTATACCCTTTATTTTTCTTTTCGCACCACTTTCTTTCTAAACCCTAGAGATGTCAAAACGGGCCAAATCTGTGAAATGAACAGGTTTAGACATTAAAAAAAAGATCAAATTAAAATCGAGTCTTTCTAAGCCCGACCCATAAGTAATTGATAACATGTTTTTTTAAACTTTTTTTTGCTAACATGCAAAAAGTACTTTCTATATTTTTTACTTGAATTAAATCTTGTAGTTGATCTAGTGCATGCAAAAATTTTAGTATATTTTTAATGGTTGTATTTTTTGATAATTTTTTTACAAAAAAGAGTAAAAAAATGATGTGAGCCTACAGAAAACCTATAGAAGGCCAAAAAAACCTGCCAAGCTGCGTGGGTCGAGCCTTAACATTGAAGACCTAAATTAAAAACAGGCATTTTTGACCTAGCCTGGAAAAAATCCGAACCCATCAAGCACTAGGTAGCCCATTCACTACAACAAAAAGGGATTTTACCTGCGGACATATAGTGGCGGTTTTATAGGAACCGCCGCCGCTGACAAAGCTCTAACGGTTCTAGCGGCGGTTTCTTTTAAACATCATAAATAGATAAGTGACAGTGGCGGTTAATTAGATAACCGCCGTTAAAATCCACTAAGAAAACACAAATGCCAACTGGTGATTTTTTCAAACTGCTCTTTTCCTAGTCACTTTTTGAGTTTCCCCCTTCTTTTTTTTGGTGAAAAAGTTTCCGCCTTCTGAAATCTCCCTTCCTTCTCTCATCTCACTAGGTAAAGCCCTTTTTCCAATTCACGTTTCCCCCTTCTATTCCTTTGGAACTGCTATCCCCTTTGAAACCCCTTCCTTCTCTCATCTTACTCATTTTCCCTACCTCTCGGCGCAAGGTTCATCCTCTCTTGGCTACCTCTATTGACGACGCAAGGTTAACTTTCATTTTCCTTCCCTCCCTCCACAGTGGCAAGTTTCCTCAACGATATGTGCTTCTCCTCTATTCTTCACCTTTTGCCTGAGAAAAGGTTCTATTTTCACGTTGGAATTATTTTGAATTTAGGGATTTGGATTCGTTCATTCTTTGGACGCTTCCAAAATTTCTTAAGCCCTTAAGCCCTTACTCTTAAGTCTTAGTTCATCACTTTATCTGTAGGTTCGATTTTACTGGTCAGAGATTATAAAGATGTCATTTTTGGCTATGGGTATAGGTTTCGTTTTGTCATGGGATCGATGACGGTTTCAAAGAAGGTCCGAGGTGATTAAATGCAGTCGCTGTGCAATTCTGGTGTGAGGAATGAGAGTTTTGGTTTGCAGTGAGTTTGAGAATAGGTTAGGGAATAGTTTTGAAATGGTGAATATGGAAGGTCATGGAGGTTGTGGTGATTCTTGAGGATGGGTTAGTTACTGTGTGTAGCAGTGCTCGTGCTTTGATTTGTCCGATGGTACGTAGGAAGGGGTCACAGTGCTGCGGTGGACACATCACCAGTTGGGTTCTCATTTTTGTGTCGTTGTTCTTTTGCTCCTTAATGCTGCTCCTGATCATTATGGTTCCTTTAAGGTGATTCAGTTTGTCTTATTTCTATCTAGGGTGTTAGTTTTTAAGTGGCTTTTATTTTAATCTTTTTCTCTAATTCTTTTCTTTCAAAAAACGTTTTTGGTATGATGATTAGTGTTACCCTTCTTGTTTCCAGTTTCTAAGAGGATCCTTATTTGAAAGTTACAACTAATTTGACTGTAGAGTAAACACTGGTCGACTCTGTATAGTTGGGTGATAAAATATAAGTATTATATATTTGGTGTAGTATCTCGGGAATCTTGATGGCATGTGATAAGAGAAAAGACATTCACCCTTAACAGTTCATCAAGTCTTGATAGATTCTTTAACTAAATAAATCTTCAGATTCATTTCATCTAAATTTTTCATATACTGGGTTTTTTTTTTAAATTTCATATTCACACAATAGGTCAAATGTGCATTCATAGATGAAGAAGCTTCCAATGACTTCAGAACATACTATAAATTGTTTTATTTGCTATTCAATAGGTACAACTAATCAACAAACTAGACTCTAGTGCTCTAGGCCATTCATTGAGTTAAGAGTGAGAGTGGCAAAAAGAGTGTTAGAGGAAAATGAGAGTTATCAAAAATCAATTTAATGAAGCAGAGAATGAGGTTGAAGAAGTGAGCTTGCAAAGAAAGCGTGGTATCCAGTGCAGTACTAGCAGCAGCAGCAGTTCAAATGAATTCACAGAAATTGAAGGTAACAATTATCAGCAAGGAACAAAAGATTTAATTAGTATTATGTTACAAAAAAATAAATATATATGATTTGGAATCATAATAATATGGTCATTAGTAGTTCCTAAGATGCGAACCATATATGCTTCCTACATGTTTTTATATTGTTGATTAACTTTGTTTAATTTGAGTCGGTCATGTGTTTCTATTTTTAAATGATGTTGCAACTCTACCTAAGGATGGATAGTTTAGGAAGTGAGACTTGTGATTTGTCCACTTTAAAGGAAAGAAATATGTAAAGCGAAAATATAAGGTAATAATTGATTTAAAGTTAGTTAAATATATACTTTGATTAAAATTTTTAGCTAATTCATGGGTTCATCTGTTAACTATATGAATCAATTTTCTGGAATCGAAGGTGGAGGCCTAGATTTGGATGAAATATCAAACAGAGACTCACGATGATCAGAAGAAAAACTGAGGTGAATACTGAAATGATTCACCAAAATAAGGATGTGGAGGATAACACAATTTTACCTGCTTCTGATCCACCTCTTCCTGAGGTTTCCAATTCTTTGAGAAATATGCCATGTGAAATTGGAGTTATTAGCACAATGAAAGAAAATGATAAGGAAAGGCAAAATAGTTAAATGACAAAGGTAATGTATTCAATCAAAATGTTTATCATGGTAGTTTTCTCTGAATTTTTGTTAACTAGTTAATATATCATGTTAGCCTTTTTAAATGGTTTCTCATAAGAAAGTTAAAGGAAAAACTAATGTGATAGATGTTTTGATTATTTGATGATCTATTTGGTGGACAAAATCTGTTAAGAAACTAGTTAGTGGGTATCCCTTCTTAAATGATGATCAAATTGATGTGTTTCCCTTTCAATTTTTCTACCAAGTTTAATTTTAACCGGTATCAATTCTAACCTTTTTGTTAACCAAATAAATTAATTATCAGTGACTGATTTATCCAATAATAATAGACAACCTGAAGGCCCTGCACAAAAAGTCAAGGCTGCATCACAACATGAGGCTTTAGTACCTAGTCAACCAAAGCAACTAGTGAATCAATCTATGGCCACAACTACCTCAGAATTGGCCATTAAGATTTCAGAATCAAATGACAATGGAAAACAAACCTTGGGAAGCACTGAAGAGGTTGCCCTTCTTGGAAAAGGACCAGCCAATTTAGTAGATGACAAAATCATTGACAAAGGTAATCCTTAGGTACATTTTCCTGTCTAGTTCCTGCAGGATTACTTTAGTATATGAAGATAATATTTTTGACCCAACAAAAAAAGATAAGATCATATTTTATGTTATCATAACACAATCATATTTTTGACCCAACAAAAAAAGATAAAATCACTTTTACCTAATCGATCTGTTTTTAAAAGAAAATAGTGTAGCAAGAAGTTTGAAAATTTTAAAAAAATAAACATGAAAATAATTATGGTTAGTTATTAACTTTATTTAACCTTTTTTTGCTATTTTATACAGGAAAATATCTTAAAGAAAGAAAATGAGCTTCTGCAGAAACAGGTAAAAATGTGGTATACAAAGCCATGTACTTGAAAGTTATATGTAAATATCATGCATTCTAGTTGGCATCAAAGCATTGAAGAATGAAGATTATTTTGGAATGTTTCTATGCATGAAAAATGAGAAAAATGTACTAAAAAGTATATATTTTTGGCATAAGATAACAATTAATTTTTATATTTTATAACTATATATATAAACTTAGATTAAACATTAAAAATTTTAATGTCGTAACCAAAAAGTATCTCATTATATTCATTCTATAAAAACACATAAAAGTTGAAAGTGTCCAAACTAATTGATTCTCCAATGTCATGTTTTAATTTTTAAAAAATTATTTGTTTAATTACGAAGAAATATTATAAATATTATCATGAAAAACACTTTTAACATAAATAATAAAGAATAGTTGCAACTGATAAAAACAATATCATGAATAAATTTATTATATAAAGAGAAAGTTTAATATTATTTATCTTACCTCTTGGAAAATTTGAGAAAAGTTAATATTATTTATCTTACCTCTTGGAGTTCATACTCGTATCATATTGAGCATCAACCTTTTATCTCCAAATGCTTTAACTTCCATGGTGCACCAAATGATGGTGTACCTAAGACTGCAGCTACGGTATGTGATATGCTTACCAAGATTATGTGTGCCATTCTTGAGTCTTGTGCTCCTGAAGATAGGCGTCAAGTTAATTATGAGGCCATTAGCGAAAGTGAAGAATTTCAGAGGTGTGGCACATTGAGACAATAAGACTTATAATTGACTAAATCGTATTTTGATGTATAGTGTGAATTCAAACATCCTGTATACTTTGGATGTATGCCTGTTGTTTCCTTTGGTGTCTTGTTTTCTCAGAGGTGCTACTTATTCATGGTTTATTTATGGTTGACTCAATTTTATCAGATTTCACATCCCTTGTGAGTTAATTATGAATGCATTACACACAAATTGACAAGTTCTTTGGCTATCTAATGATTGACAAATCCTTCTCTACATTACTTTAAAATGAAAGGAATCCAAACTTTGTTACAGAAAGTGGTGCCAAAGTATTTTGTAATGGTAAAAATCTGACTTTTAAAAATTAATGGATATAAAAAATGAAAAGAATCCTATAAATTGACGTTGCATTAAAAACATTAACGGAATTGATGGATATAGACAATAATTTGTTATAATTAGGGAAAATCTAAAAAAATTGAAACTTTTAGCGGCGGTTTAAGCAACATTTAAATGACTTTTTTTTACAGCAGTTGTACCTGCAGATAACATCAATACGGCGGTTTTACCTGCGGTGAAACTATTAGCGGCGGTTATTCCAGCGGTTAAAAAAAACATCGTTAAATGCCTAGCGGCGGAGCATTTAGCAGCGGTTTAGGAATCGCCGCAAAAGTCATTTAGTGGGGGTTTTGATCGCCGCTAAATTCCAAAATAACCGCCGCTAAATGCTAGTTTTGTTGTAGTGATTTTGACAACTTGGCCAAACCTTGTCTCCTAGAACACATGTCGACACTCCTCAATCCGCCTTAACCTCCATAACCCAATCATAACTCGAGAACGATTAGGTTGGGAAGATTCATGAGGCCAAGTCATTCTTTGACCAAGAATGATTGGATGAGATGCTTCAAATTATTGATATGATGTTGGATGATAGCGGAGTTGATTTTTTTTTGTTTAACTACATGTATCACTTTTTAGAGATATTCATGTTTAAGTTGGAATTAGTTATATTATAATGAATTAACTTTCAACAAAGATTCTTTTTTATCCACAGGACTTAATTCTAAAATTTTATTTAAGGAAAATTAAACATATATCACTCATTGATTACAATAGGAGTTGATTTCGATGACAACTAATGTTACCGACATTTTAAATATTTCTACATGTAAATAAATTTGTTAACATTATGCTTATGGCGCGTCAAAAGCGTACTTCAGTTCTTTGTTCTGCTGCCAATTATCTCTTTGGCCTTCAAACACACTTCTAACCATCTTTTTAAGTTTTTGAACAAAGCAAATTACCATAATGTATAAACCGATCTTCCTATTCAATCTATTAGTGGATACAAAATTAAATTAAACAAAATAGAAAACAAGAATAGGAGAAACAAAAAGTTGTGTTTGCTTCTGCAATTTTGAATTTGAAGTATTGCAATTATATTCTGATGGGGTTATGCTAACCAGCCAAAGCATTTTGCACTTGTGTTGAAACCAATTGAAAGGTTGATGAGAGAGTGGTTTGATAATGTTACGCCTTGATTTCGATGTTATGAATTATGATTGATATAATATTCGAAAACCAAAATGCATGTGATTGCATATTCATTCCTTTTTCTTATGAGTAAAAAAAGGTTAGATATGAAGATATGAACTCACTCATTACTATTAGAATTAGGCAACGGTTGTGTGTGCAATCCTCTTCTTTTTTTTTTCTTTTTTTTATGCCTTGTGTAACAATAGTCATTAAATATAAGATTTTTTTAAGAATCTGTTTTGTTTCTTAATATAAGATTTTCTTTTAAATTTTTATATTATTAATTATTTTTAAACTAAAATATCTCTAATAAATAAGTAACTCTTGTTTAAAATATTTATCTCTTCTATTATAATTGGTTGACATAAAAATTAACTCTCATTTTTATTGACTTTCTCTTTTTATATGGAATAGAAGTCATTAACTATGATAGTCTGATAGAGAAGAAATTAGTAGAGAGAGAATCAGTGAGAAGCAAAAATAGTATTCTCAATAATTTTATGGATAATTTTGAAAGATTATATCTTATTTCAAACAAAATAATAATTTTAACTAAATTAATTATTTTTTTAATAGTCGTAGATTAAATAAAAAAGTTTTATAGTTAGGGATGAAGGTAGTAATAAAAAAAAATTATTAGCATAGTGTATACTGCATACTGCTGGCCAGTATCAATAGCTACTGGAAATGGGAATGGTAATTAATTAAAGTTCAAAACCGTTCTAAAGTATTAAATCGCTTTGAAAACAAATTATAAATTGACTAGCAGCATTTATTTTCTAGTTTTTAATCCGCTTTTCCAGATAAAACCAACTTAAACTGAACTCCAAGTGCATGAAAGTTGGTTATATATATTTTTTTATTTTATTTGGGTATTTGATTTACATTTGTTTATTCTGAGCATATGAAGTATTAAATCCTAGAGAATTACTCTAAGAAAACATGATTTATTTCTCAAAATGTCACTTGAATCACAAAATGAGCTTTAGGGCCTTATTTATACACTGAAGGAAGGGCCTTGATTTCAGCAGAATATCTAATGGATAAGAATAATTTTCTAAGAAGAGGAGTAAAGATAACTTCCTAAAATAAAGAAAATATAAGGGATCTTTCCCGATCCACAAGGGAGAACAAGAGCCCCTATTCATGAGCTTTTGGATTGGGTGAGCCCAGTGATTGTGTATCGAATATTTGTATATTAAATGACTATGTGTCAAGTGGTAGTGCATCGAGCGATTGTGATTGTATACTAAGTGATTTTATGCCGAGCGGTGGTGATTGTATACCAAGTGATTATGTGTCAAAATTGGGGGAAGTTGTTTTGTTCATATATCATCTTTCAATGGAGGGTTAGGAGGAGACACATATTTGATTATGGGTAGCCGTTGTTTAATTTTTCAAGGTAATGTTTGAATAAGGCAGTTTTTGTATTGATTGGATGTTTTGTATCCCTATGACCTTGAATGCATCCCTTAGGATTATACGTGTCGTTTCAAGTGTGGGTGAGCTTTTTGCCACGTGTTAAGGGCATTTGCTCTTGTGAAGTTATCATGGCATCGTGATCATGAAATGGGTGATGTCTTTCCCAATCGTTAGATCCCTGTTTAGGCTTTACATTCCTCTTGCGTGTATTTATAGCCCAACCCCTTCCCATTTTCTACTTTTTACTTCTACTAACCCTCTATCTGGACTTCTTAGCTTATGACTTCTTCCTTTGTGCTCTTTGCTTCTATTGTTGTTATTGTTTAGCTCCTAGGTCTTCTTTTCTTTTCACCTATCTTTTTATCATCTTGAACTATGTGGGTTGTTTTCTTCATACTCAAAGGTCAGTAATTTCTTTACATTTTTCCTCTTCATTTTGTGTTATTGGGTTGTAGTGCATTTCAGTCTTTTCATTTTCTGCTTATCTTCGCGTAGATATGGCTTCTTCTTTGAATACCTTTTCTTAGGTTAGGGACGAGGTTTTGGCTTTCCAATTCTCCATCTGGGATGAGGATCCTATGGCAAGGTTATGGCAGGAGGGGGTATTTAATGGGTCAGTGTTGGCCCCCAATGATGAGTGTGTAGGTTATTTGGAGGATGAAAGGGTTTGCCACACGAGGAGAAACCCTGGGGAGTTGGACTACACATATGTGTATGAGACCTTCTTCTCCCATCTTTATCTATCTCTTCCTTTTTCTAATTTTGAGAGAGGGTGTTCTAAATGCTCTCAACATTGCTCTGACCCAGCTTCATTCGAATGGGTGAACTTTTATGAAGGCTTTGAGGTCTTTTATGTGTTTTTTAGGCATATTCCCTTAGTACTTGTTTTCTTTTTTCTTTTTCCAAGCTAAGATTTTCAAGACGGGAGTTCCCATGGGGTGGGTCTCCCTAAGCGTGGTTCTTGGTCATTGCCTAATAAAGGTGTTCGATCAGACTTATAAAAAATTTAAGAGTTTTTTTTTCAAAATCTGAGTTTGTCCAAATGTGAGGGGGGGGGGGACTTTCCTTATTACCCGGTTGGACAACCTTCTTTACCTTTGTACTAGACCCAAGCGCCTATCTAGTACCAGGTAAATTAGAACGACTTGTACCGTGCTGGGCATATAATTTTTTTGGGGAAAGAGGTCAGACATTATTTCAATTCCCAAGTGTTGATTTCCCTGTCCACCGACTCAGGTGCCTTGGACGCCTGAATGTGTAAGTATAGTCTTCTATAGTTCTTTTATCTCTCTGTTACTTGGTTTCTTGGATGCTAATCTTTGTTTTTGTTGTTTTTTCAGGCGATTTGGCCCTCCAAAAGATGTCTGCTCGTGACTTGAAAAGAGCCTACCGGGTTGGGAATGGGGGCTCGGCTAAGGGTGATTCCTTTGTTGCTACTGTTTAAGTCATGACTGTTTCTTCTTCAAATGCGTTCTTCCACCAGTAGCCGATCCAACAGGTCCCAAGATCATTATGCGGGCTATGAAGAGGTAGAGGACTCAACTAGGGTCTTTGCAAGGAGCTCAGTCTGGGTCTCCTATGATTTGAGTGAGAGAGGCTTCTGAATCTTTAGAGGTTCCTTTAATCATTCGGGACTGCATGACGGTCGAGCGTCTAACGGCTCCCCTCAAGCTTAGCAACGACCCTGCCTCTCGGGATCGGGAGCAATTAACGCGCTAGGACAACTCAATTGGGAACCCCGAAACATTTCTATGGGACACTCGATTTCTAATTCCCTAGTTCATTAATCGGGCCCTGATCTTTAAGATGGACAGATCCAAGTATGTGGGTGGTAATCCTTTAGTTGTTTACCATGCCATGGAGATGTTCGTTCTTTGGACAACGTCCATGAGAAATTTCTTGGATTAGTACATTGGTGCCTAAGACAAAGTCGTGTCGTCGCTAGCTAAAGAGAAGGATATCTCGATGAGCAAAGTCTGGGAGGCAGAGGAGAAGCTGGGCGAGTTAGAGGAACGCTTAAGGCAGAAGATTGACTTGCGAAAGGTGAATGAGGTAGCTTTGGTGGACTCTAAGGCTGCTCGGAATGAGCTTGTCATGAAGGCTACGAATGTTGATGCGTCATTGAAGAAGGCGCATGAGGCATTGGAGTCGGCAAGGCAAGAGGCCCAAGAAGTCGAGTCTCGAGCTCAGGAGAAGCGCTTAGTGTGGGATGAGCATGTGGAGATTTTGAGGGAGAAGTGCTAGGGAAGTTTGTTTCGGGTTTTGATTTCTGTTGAGTAGATTTCGACTTTGTACCCTCTTCTTATTATTTCCTGGGAGGGTGTGGATCCCTTTAAGGTAGTGGTGAATGGGAAGGTTACAGATCCTCCAGATTATGAGGGTGAGGATTTTGCGACCGATCCTAGAGTGGGAACCGTTTTCTCTGGTGGCATTGCTACGTGTAGTCACCATTTTCTTCGTTCTTGGAGCCACTTTTCTCTTATGGGATATGGGAACCATTTTACCAGGTCCCACGGTGGACGCCAAAATGTTCACTCTGAGTGTATAAAGTACAAAACCCTAAAGAATTATTATAGGAAAACATGGTTTACTTCTCAAAATGTCACTTGAATTACAATGGGGCTCTAAAGTCTTATTTATACATCAAAGGGAAGGTCTTGATTTTGACCAAATATCTAATGGATAAGGATAATTTCCTAAGAAGGGTGAGTAGAGATAACTTCTTAAAATAAAGAAGATATAAGAGATCTTTCCTGATTTAGGAGGGAACACTATTAAACACACTCATCGGGAGGGGCGATAAGCCTAACCTATAATTAAAAGCCGAACAACATTGCATTTAAAGAAGAGTGTGATAAAAAAAAGCTACTTTTTTTAAGTTCAAACAAAGCTACTTGATAGTCATAACATTATTTAATTTATTATTAACATGTAGTTGAATTATTAGAAAACTATGAAATTATATTTACTTATAATTTGACTAAGTTGTGTTTTAATTATAATGAGATTTAATAAATTTTTAGAACATGTTTTTAAAAATATTTATTAAGTGTTCAACTCTTTATTTAATAAATGTTTTCAATAATGAAAATTTAGCTATTTGAAGAATTAATGTATGAATTCAATTGGAATAATATAAATGTTATTTTGCCGCTATCAAGTGTCATATAAGTAAAAATTATTGGCTTTATATAAAATGATTTATGGTTAACTGATAATGTAATTAAATATCTTTACAGTGATATGACATGAAAATTATACTTTTAAGACTCTACTCATTAAAATTTTATTTAATCACACCCCTGCACAAAAAGAAAAATGCAAAAGTTTCAATTTCCAAGCATACAATAACTCCGTATCATTTTATGTTTAAAGGAACTGATTTAGAAATTTTACTTAGGGAATAAAGATTGGTAATTAAAATGTGTCAAAAATTAGGGAAGCATTAGCAATGGCAATGAGGAATGAAGCATTTGTGATTTGAGGAACGACCTTGGTTTAAGGGATTTGCAAAAGAGAAGGAGTGGGTTTGGGAGAATAGTAGCCTTAGAAGATTTAGTCAAAAGGGCATCAGTGACGGTTATGTTTGAACCTGTCTTCGGGCGCGAAAAGTGGATTCAATAGGGAAGAAAGAGAAAACGGTTATAGCCCTAAACGAAACACAAACACTAGGTGCTGCATTTCACAATCTCATATACCACCAAATCACACACACACACACACATACACAGAGCAAGAGATAGAGAATGGCACAGGCACAACCCAACGAGAAGATCCATGAGAGCCCAGAAAAGGATGTGCAAGAAACGGGGAATTCAAGCTTCAAATTCAATGCACAAGCTCCTGAATTTGTGCCAAGAGCGCATACCCAGATGCCAATTTCGGGTTATTTCTACCCTTGCTTTCAGATTCTTGGTGGGTCTGGGGAATCTGATTGGTTCTATGTTGGCGAACAAGACCCCGCTTGTTTGATACCCGCTGCCAGTGTTGCGTTACCCAATTCCTCCAAGAATATCCTCACCCCTGATCTTCAGCAAAAGATCGTCAAACAGGTCAACCCATCTCTTTTGTTTTTAATACTTTCAATTTGTTTCTAATCAAGCTGTAATCTTGCTTCAACAATCTTCTATGGTCTTTTGTTACTTTCTTTTAATTTTATATTGACATGCTCCTTTTCCTGCTTGTCTAAAACAAGAGTGTATTAATTAGAGAAAAGTAATATTAAATATAGAGGGAAATGATATGTAAAAAAGAGGACACCTATTAATCATATTTGTTAATCTGCTTACAATAACTTAAAAAGACATAGAAATATGAAGGGATAAATTGATAGATGGGATGAATATTGCAATACGACACAGAGAGATATGGAAAGAGATGAATGACGTTGCATGAATATGTGAGAAACGGAGACAAAAGTATAATTGCTATTTACATTAATTCAGTGTTTAGAACTATGTTTAGGAGTTAATTTAAATATACGGTGAGCGTAAAATTGTAAAGTTTTTTTACACATCCAATCAGTAATTGTCATGTAAGTAATCGTTATCAACTTTAATTTATGTAATAATTATGATAATGTGATATTTATGATGAATATTAATTGGTCATTAATGTAAAATTTGTTTTTTTACCGCGCTTAATAATTAAACTCCTATTTTTGTTGTGTCATATTTTCATTTTTTTTCTGTCCCGTCTCCCTCTTCAAACATATAAAAATCAAAATAAAAGGTTTATTATTGTTATTATTAGAAGATGTGGATTTGCATTGTGAAATGGTGAGATTAATGAGATTTTTATCGCCATTGCTCGAAATGAATTGATGGTTGCACATTTTATAAGGGATTTATTTGGCTCAATTGTTGGATATGAAAATCAATTATGGAGGTTTTCGTACGGATTTTGTGGTTGTGACAAGTAAAGCTTTCATTGTTATTGTGGATGTAATAGGTGGAGTATCAGTTTAGTGACATGAGCTTGTTAGCGAATGAATCTTTCCAGAAACAGATGAATAAAGATCCTGAAGGTTATGGTATGGATTTAAGAAAGTTGTTGATCAAAACTTTAAATTCTTTTTAGGTTCCCCCTCCCTCGCTATGTCAAACATTGGAATAAATAATCTTACTAATTGATGTTGGTTTTGTGACAGTTCCTATAACCATTATTGCTTCCTCCAAAAAGATTAAGGCTCTCATTAGTAATGTTCATCTCCTTACCCAAGCTATCCGTTCATCTTCAAAACTTGTAAGTGTTTTTGATGGCATAAGGCATTATTTTTTGCCTTCTGTTTGCTCATTAGCAGTGCAATTTTGGAAGGTTTTGAGTGCTGATGGAAAGAAGGTTAAACGTAAACTTCCTTTCACTGATAAGGAGAAAGAGGACTTGCAGGTAAAGAAATTAGAAGCTTTTTTTTGGTCCACATGGGTAGTCCTAAAATTTGCTCTAATTGTTTGTAGCATAAAGCAAAGTGCTTTTCTTTTCTCTTGCAGTCTCGTACTGTTGTGGCAGAGAATTTACCTGAGGATCATTCTCATCAGAATCTTCAGAAAATATTTACTACAGTTGGGAGGTGAATTTCTTCTGTCCACCTTTTGTTCCACTCTATGAACTTCACATTTTGTACAGTCTTATATTATGGAAACATTGAAATTGTTGGCTTATTTGTTAACAGCGTGAAAACGATCAGAATATGCCATCCCCAGGAGCCTAATTCTTCTCGTCCCAAAAGTGATTTCATTGTCAGTAACAAGGTACAGAAGCAATGTCATACCATATTATTGTGTTATCTTCATAAATCAAATTATACTTACGAGATTTTCTTACCCTGTCACTTGTGCCTCTCAAACAAGCTCCATGCACTTGTGGAGTATGAGACATCTGATATAGCTGAGAAAGCTGTGAGTCAATTCTTCAAGAAACTTTTAGCTAAAGTGCAAGTGATTCAATTCTGAAAATAGTAAACCTTTAAACTTTCTTACTTGATTAGGTTGAGAAGTTAAATGATGAAAGGAATTGGAGGAAAGGGATGCGAGTGAGGCTGCTTCTTAGATGCTCGGTATGTACCTCTATACCAGAGATTAATGCATCCGTGCGTCTATGTATCTATTATATCTCTTGAATTTCATACATTTATTTTTAATGGAACTTGTGCAGCCAAAGTCTGTTCTGAAGAGTAGAAAGTCGGAATTTGATGGCTATCTAGATGATGAAGAGGTTCTAAGTTCTGAAACTGCTGAGGATTCTTCTCATCCAAACAACTCTGAATTCTTTGAGACTAATGTAAGTGTCATTTCTTTCAAGTCAAACAACTATATCTTATATCTTATATCTCAATCTCAACTGATATAAATCCATGGATTCTTACAATTCATACATGCATGAAATTAAGTTGTGCAAAACAATTTTATGGAAACCTGACTCTAATTACGCATGCTGAGCCTTTTCAGGAAACACAAAAGTAACTCTTTTCTTTTCATGCATTCCACATTAGGATAGAAATCTTCAATATGTGAATTTGAGAGAAATGCCCTTTCAGAAAATGATAGCATTGGGAACTTGTTTATATCTGTATCTTTTCAACTCAATATGACAAAGTCCTGAAACGAGGCTATTAATTGCCCTTTATTTTGATAACTCTGAAGGTTGATGAAAATTCAGTAGGAGCTAAGAAAGGATGGGGCAGAGGGCGTGGAAAAGGCAGAGGACGCACACAAAGCCACACTGGACGTGGCCTGCTTGCCCCACCATCTCAATCAAGCAGTATTGTCCTGTGTGATTCTCCAAAACAAAACACTAAGGGACCAAGAATGCCAGATGGGACAAGAGGCTTCACCATGGGAAGGGGCAAGCCAATTAGTCCTCCTGCTCTAGTTACTTCACCTCGGGAGTAATGGTCATTTCTCAAGTTTTTCTTTCCATTTGCTCTAGACTGCAACTTTAGGAAATTTCTTTGTATTTCTTCACCATAGTATGCAAAAAGTACCCAAGTGTTTTAGAAAAGTACCTATTATGTGGGCTACAGTGCTCTATGTAGTCCCAATTTTTTAGATTTTACTAGTTTAGTAATAATTGAAGATGTATAGTGTTATATGGTATGTCAAACCTTATGACAGTGGCGACAAAGATCGTAATCCTGCTTTCTTAGCTTTCAATTTAGTGAGAGGTATGTTGTTTTTGAATCCCAGAAATCAGTGCTTGCTGTTATTGTACACTAAAGTATTTGAGATTGAATAAGAGACATATGAGTCAACTTCTGTGTCTCAAACTGTTTTTTCCCTCCTCTGTGGTTGGTTTGGATATTGTGATTTGTGACACTCATCAGACTAATGTTTTCTACTTGAGCCTAGAAAAAGCGAAGATGAACTTAGTATTCCCATGAGTTTACTGCAAAGAAATGTTTATATGATAACTTTAGGGGTGATTCAAGGTGTGGTAATATTCGGGTAATGGTGACGTGATTTACGAGATTCTATTCTTATTAGAAGAACCTGATAGAGATGTTGTAATGTGATCATATTTATCCGAGTAAAATATGTTGTATTAGAGTTCTATAACATCAGAAAAATTAAAGGTGACAAAATTGGTTCAGCGCAGCAGGTCGTATAAAGGTGTATGGTCTGTTACTTTACTTCAATCTGATCTATTTATATCCATTAAGAAATAGGCCATTTATAGGGTTGGGTATAAAATTAAAAATAAAAACAATTTAATTGTATTTTTAATGATTTTTAATATATTACTTTTAGTAGATTATAAAAAAAACGAATCATTACATTAAGAGTGTTTTTCATATTTTTTTTTTGGAGATGAGAGTGTTTTTCATTTTTTTTTTTGGATTACAGAGTGTTTTTCATTTTATTTTTTTTTGGTCTGAAAATAAGGATTCATTATATGAGAGTGTTTTTCATTTAAAAGATCTGTTTATCTAAAGAGGGGGAGAAAATGGGTTTTGTTCTGTCTCCTCTGTTTTTCAAACCAGGTGGAATGGTGTTTTGGTCTGTCTCCTCTGTTATGCTTGATCTAACCCAATCCATGCTTTATCGGGCTTTAATGAACCAGCCTCTTTCACCACCCTTAAAAAAATGATATTCGTTGGACTAGATGTTTTACCCAACTTAAAAGAGACCAGGTCATGTTCATTGGGTTAGATGCAAACTTCAATATACCTTTTAATTAACCAAAAAAAATATACCTTTTAATTACAAACAAGGAAATATATACTAAAAAGAATTCATCACCATGAAATAAACTTAAATCTAGTTCAATTCAACTTAAAATATTTACACTTCAACTATCACTAGTAGAAAAGTACCATTTCACATCGTAGCCTTCATCACGGTTTAACAAAAAACCGATGTGAAAAATAAAGGCGGAACATTTCACATCGGTTTTCTATAAAAACCGATGTGAACAACGGATTATCACATCGGTTTTTTGAAACCGATTTTAAATATTGACGCGGTGACAATTTTGAAATTATGTGAAATGTTTCATAAGCATATTAGACCACGCTTTTTAGGAAACCGATATGGAATATGGAATCAGGCCTAAATACCACATCGGTTATCTGAAAAACCGTTGTGGAAAATTATTTTTTTAAAAAAATTAAAAGTGTATAGGGCCGGCCTCAGTTTTTCCGCGTATACCACATCGGTTATTTGCAAAACTGATGTGTATTGTTTTCATTTTTCCCGTGCCACATCGGATATTCTAAAAACCGATGTGAAATGTGTAGATTGTTATAATATTTGATAAATTCAAAATTTATGATTACTCGATAAAGATAAATATAAATGTAATATTTCACATCGGTTTTACTAACAAACCGATGTGGTAGGTCCTAAAAATTTAAGTTGCGCGCGTTAAAGGTTTTTCATAAATCCGATATGGCCTCACTTTTCACATCGGTTTTTCATAAATCCGATGTGGCTTCACTTCTCACATCGGTTTTGCCAAAACCGATATGGTATTGGATTTTTGTTAAATATTTTTTTCTTTTTAGTTAAATCCTCGTGATATCCCAGATCCAAATCGCAACCGTCCATTCACCGATCACACGGATTGCTCCCAAATCCAACACTCCAAAACCAAACCGACCTTCCTCTAACATTTCAATCCTCAATAAACTCCCTCATCTCATCCTACTCTTTTTTCCTCACTGATAATCGCTAATTATCTCTTCTCCTTCTTCTTCTGGATCCTTCTACACTCACTCAACTAATGGCAAGGCTCCCTGTAAGCAGCTGGCGACAAAGGCCGCTCCGAAGTCTCCTCCCCGCGGTTGGGGTCAAGTGTGAGGCACAACTCGTAGGTGAAGGAGGAACGACCTCTGACGATGATTATTGTGCCATCAGGGAGGAGTTGGTTGGAAGCGTACCAGCGGCTGTTAGAGAGGTTTTGGGGGATTCAAGCCAGTCGTACGGAGTTTGTTGTAGCTGTCGTTGAAGCCGCTGGTTTGGATGAGGGTGCCGTCAAGGGACAGGGAGCCGGAGGAGCATCAGGCGTTGGATTGGAGGAGGGGTCGTAGAGGACGGAGTGGGCAGTGTAGTCGAGTTTGAGGGTCATGTCGTGTGGGTTATTTTTGTGCGTTATTTTTTTTTTGTCTTGTTAATTTCCATCTGTGAAGGTTGTTAATCCAGTAATTTTAGCATATTGGGCAGTTTCTTCTAATAAAATTTGTATAGTTGTAACTTTCAGATATGGTTCACTGCTCTTTTTTATTTTCATCTTTCTGAAAAACCGATGTTACATGCATTAAAAAAATCGATGTTATATGCCCTCCATTCATATCAGTTTCTAATAAAAAGCGTTGTTAATTTATTTCTTTTCACATCGGTTTTCTTTAAAAACCGTTGTTAAGTTTTTCCTTTTCACATCGGTTTTCTTTAAAAACCGTTGTTAATTTTTTGATTTTCACATCGGTTTTCTTTAAAAACCGTTGTCAAATCTATTTTTCACATCGGTTTTAAAACCGATGTGAGATGTACCTATATTTCACATCGGCCGGATCCACATCGGTTTGAAAACCGATGTGAAAAGCCTAAAAAAACCGATGTGAAAAGCTGTTTTTGTACTAGTGTATTTTACTATATTGAGCAAATTAATGTAGCATTTGATATAAAACAATATATTTTATTGTTACTTTAGAAATAATTTTTTTATATCAAATCAAGATAAACAACTAAGAAATTTTAAAATCTCAAAAAATCAAATTAAGAAATTATCACATTTAATCTTTGTTGGTGTGACTTAGTTTTTCAAAATTTATATTGGATCCACGAATAGTTCATGATTGTTGTAACACCCTAGGTTTTGAGACAAACATCCCAAGCCATAAAACTTAATTGTATATGTGTTGCTGTGTGTTTTGTGTGAGATATATGCCTCTGATAGGTCTGTATCTAAGGTTTTGTGCCTGACAGAATCCTGCATCTTGGATTTTTATGAGTAGCTAGGCTCTATATGTTAGATTTAATGTGAGGTAGAGATGAACGGAGACCCCTTGAAGCTATTTAAACTTACAAGAACATGTCTAGGTAGGAATTATGTAACTGCCATCAAACAGAGAAGTTCTATCGAGGATGCGATACTCAATATACGATCGATTTCAAGATGACAAACTTCTACCATAAGTCTGAAACTAAACCCTAAAGCCTGAGTCACTCTTAAACTTGAATTTTCCTAAAACTTCTACCATTGATTAAATTTGTTAATTAATGAACCCTTTGAGATTTAAAATATTATCTTTTGACGACTTTCGTCGGAAAACGTCAAATTACTTATTTTTCATATATTTCTGCCAATTGGACCCAACCCTTCCCAATTCTTTTCTAAGCACCCAAAACCTTTATTTTGCAACTTGCTTTCACTTAGCTTGTACTCTAAAATATCTAGTCCCATTATCTGTAAAACCTAATCAAGTGCCCTAAACCAATTTGTTCCAATTTCCCTTACACACCTCCACCACCCTTATAGCCCAGCACCACTGTGTGCCACTTTCCCACCTCTACACTTGCCACTTCATCACCGTCTATGTGCCACCTTATCACTTCTCCATGTGCCATGTATCACACTCCTTCACGAACATCATGTCATCACGCCACCATCCGCCACATTACACTTCATCTTTACGCCATGCACTTCATTGCCATTTCACTCTTCAATTTAATCATCACATCACAGAATCCATCTCTTCAATATTCACTTCTTCTAAATTTCCATTATTCCACGATCTCCTTCTCTATCTCACTTTTGAATTGCTTTCTTTGTTTCACTCTCTCAATTTCATTCTTTCTCTTCAAAATGACCATCACCACTGAATCCATTCCAGTTTTTTGCCATCATCATTCCATCACTTCTTTCATCTTTCACTTCTCCACTCGTGAACCACTTTCGTGTGCCTTACCATCACTGTAACCACAACTTCTCTCTCTCTCTCTCTCTCTCTCTCTCTCTCCCTCTCCCTCTCTGTCTCTGTCTCTCTCTCTCTCTCTCTCTCTCTCTCTCTCTCACTTCGTTTCTTTTCTCCCATCATCACTGTGAGACCACAACCCTTCTTCTACCTCTTCTTTTTATTTCACCAAACGGCCACCATAATATCCACCGTAACCTTTACCTTGTGCCACCTTTGCTTCTTCCACGTCATGCATGCAAAGGCTTCCACTTGAAGACTCCATCTCTTTTAATTTTAGCATCATCCAAGGCCATAATCTTCCACTCGAGGCCACCATAAAGCATCATCACTTCCGTCGTGCTCAAGATTCCCCTTGTCTTCTCTTGCATGCAACGCTAGGAGAAACCCTCACCACCACCATGACTTCATAACTCCATTTCACTACTGCCTGAGCACCATTCCACTCCTTTGGTGTCATTGATCATTATCTCTCTCTTGCATGAAAAGGTTTTGAAGCAAGGAACTCTTTCCCACCACCATCGTGCTCCACCATCATCAACAACATCACAAGCGCCACCTAGAAGTCCATGCATGTCATGGATTCACCTTGATCTTGCCTTGCATGCAAAGATCATAAGGTAAAAAATTAGTTTCCTTAAAATCCTTTCTTGACCAAGAGCACTCCAAGGCTTTTCTCCCTTGATCATTGATTTCCATTGCATGCATGTATGTTTCAAATGTTGCATGTAATTTTAGAAGCCATGAATGTCTTAATCATAATTTTAGAATGTCATGCATGTGAAGTTTGAAATGAAAATCCTTGTCTCCTAATTTTCTTACCTGGGTCGAGAGCTTCATGCTCCTTGATTCTTTGATTTTCTACTCTTCAATACATGCATATTATATTTCAAGTCTTGCATGTAACTCTCGAAGCTCAAAAGGTTCCATTTTCCTCTTGTGTAGCTCACGATCATGACCATCCTAAGGTCATCACCCTTGTTTTAAGTTTCAGACGATTGGCGTAAGTTTTGAAGCTACTGCAGAAATTGCAGAAAGAAGAAAAAACAAAGTTGAAACATTGTCGGGAGACGCACTTAGGAAACCTTATGTAAGGGGGAAGTCTCCATGTTCTAGTTGGAATATTTGACATGCATGAGTGTGAGAATTTTCCTTGGATTCCCTTGCCAAACCATGGCTACATATAAAAAGGATAGGGGAAATGTGACTTAAAAACAAAATGGGAAAAATATTTGTGAAAACCCCTAATTTTTGCATGTAGAAGAATTTTTTAGAAAATCCTAATTTTTATTCTCACGGTTGGCAAAAACATGCATGTGATATTCTAAGTTAATTATGTGTGTATGATATAATTGTGTTGTGTGAAATGGTTGACTGGACTGATATAGATATATGTGTTTGCATGATGAGCATAACTAAGTTAAAAACAAAATTTGTTATAATTAATTTAGTCAGTATAGAGAAATTAGGTCAAAAGTAAGCTTACATGTTAAAACAGAATGTAAAAATAAGTTAGAAAATTTTATTCATGGGAATAAGTAAGAAACTAGTAAATTTAGTGATAACTTAATTGAAATATCAATTGAGATAAAATAGAAATTTAGCAATGGAGAGATAGAGAGAAAAACAAGTAAATAAGTAACAAAAGAATTTAGTTGAGGACATTGATAAATTGATGAATGAGGGTGAACTAGTAATTTAGCAAAGTAGAAGGAAAATGGGTTATAAGTAATTAAGTTTAGTGATTAAGTGTGAAAGTATCCTTACACATGCTGTGATAGGACTATTATTTGAATTGATGACTTTGATAGCTATGAATATATTTATGATAAGTCATGTGAACTGTGACTATGTGCAATGTATGGTGTATGAGTATATGGTACTATGTTGTGAAAGAAACTGATTATGTGAAACTGTGAAGTTATGAGAAGTAGAATTTACTCTAAAATAAAATATAGAATTATCCATAAATGACCGAATGCGTCTTTTTGAAGAAAACTTTGCCTATAATAATAATTTCACTTCATTAATCACCTTTCTTTCATTCATTCACTAAAAAATCACACCTCATAACTGATCAAAAGGATGAAAACAAAATAGTATTATACCTTGGCTTGCAGCACCAAGATCAAAAAGCTAACGAGTGTGAAGATGAAGCATCGAGTCAAAGATGAAGTACCGAGTCGAAGAATCGAAGCAACGAGAGATTTGTGGTGGACCAGTGGTGGACATAGTCACACCATGGCAACAAGGTGAAATGAAATCGTAAGGGTCTAGGGTTGGTGCACATGAAGAAGAGAAAGGAGTGAATCGAGAAAGATATTTTGATAATCTAGAAAAAGAAAGGAATTAAAAAAACTAAAGTATAACCCTAAACTAATAAAGTATAAAAGGTAAAAAGAAAATGCTTTATCATAGTATATTCCTAATATTTATATTATTATTATTATTATTATAATATATAGACGGGAACCTGATAGGCTGACCCACCATGTCTATTAATTGACCCCTTAAGCTGAAGGGCTAGGCAGACCAGGCTGTGCTAGATAACAAGTTAAGATTTTTTGTTCGCTCTACCTATTTTGACAGGTTTGGTGGGTTGACTCGACAGGCCTGACCCATTTTGCTATTCTTAATCGGGGTCAACCTCCTAAATAAGGCAGAATAGTTAGGGATGGCAAAACGGGCCTACAGGCCGGGCCAAAGCCCGCATAGGCCCGTCCAAATACGGGCCGGGTCATAATAGGAAAACGGGCCAAAAACATTGGCCCGGCCCATTTTCTTTATGGCCCGCGGGCCAAAACGGGCCAACCATTTTCTTTAATATAATTATACAAATTATTTTTTATTTTAAATTTAAACTATTTTCAAATATTTTTTAAGAAAAATTAGAAATAAAATTTAGATTTCACCTTTCTAAAACAAAACAAAATTTTTATAATTAATCCAATTTATTTCATTAAATGAAAACAATAAATATAAATAATTAAAATTTTAACTAACTAAATATTAATATTATACATATAATATATTAATATATATTTTAATAAAGGCTCGCCAGGCCGGGTCAGCCCGTGACGGGCCCGTTTTTATACGGGCCAAAACGGCCCAGACCTATTCAGGATAACGGGCCTCAAAGCTTGGCCCGGTCCGGCCCGTTTAACGGGCCAGCTCGCGGGCCTAACCCATATTGACATCCCTAAGAATAGTGATTTAGATTAGTCTCTTCCATTACGTTCAACCCAGCCCAATCCATATTTTCCAGGCTTTGACGGCTCAGTTTGTTTTACCACTCCTAAGAAAATTTAGGATCCTTAAACTTAATGTTTGACCCAACTTAAAAGGTGGTTATTGGGTTATGTTGATTAGGTTAAAGACAAACTTCAATCTACTTTTTAATTACAAATTAATTTCATTTGGAAAAACTATCATCAGAACCAAGTGTCATTCACAGTTATTATTATATATTACATATATAATCACCTAATCTATGGATAAAGGATAGAGTAGTACCCACTTATATACATTAATTGATAGCGCATTATGCCAAAAGTAAATCTTCAAGAGTGCATTTACAGTCGACCAAGCGACAACAGATAATTGTTTAGTGTGATGTATAACTATCTAATATGAGATCCTACTCATATTTTATTAACAATAGTTTTTGTCTATACGTACCACCTTTCTTTTTAAGATGATTGCCATTGCCCATTTATTTATTTTACATTAGAGAATTGATGATTTTGAAACCAATTAAGTATATAGGAGTATCATCAATCAAAATGCTCAAATTTGTGGTTTCTTCATCTTTAATTGGTGGAACTCATTCATCATTGATCATCATTACGGTTCTAAGATTGATAAGGTGCCTAGTTGGTATTTCACTCCATTTTCTGAATAAGCATATATATATATATATGGTTCTAACGACAAACTAAGAAGAAAAAGAATGGTCATTTATATTTAATTTCTTCGGCACTCTCTTGCTTTCTTTTCAATGGTTCAAAAAGAGAAAAGATAATTAATATTATTAATCTTTATAAAACAATTACTTATATTTTTGGAGATATGAGTAATGTTATTTTTTTCAGAAATTATTAGGAGTTGTATGGTCAATGAGACATGAGATCGTATTGGAATTGAGATCCAAAAAAAACTTGGAGTTTATTATTTTATTATATGAACTATATTTATAACTTATCTACATGCTAGAAACAAAATTGGAAGACGTAAATTCTTGTAGTACCACCAAGCACGTATGTGCATAAGGATGTTTTAGTTTAACATATAATCTCAAATTCATGTTTTAGAAAATGTCTTAGTAATAAAAGCTTTGTTGCTCAATAATAGCCCTACTTAGCTCAAGCCCAAGTAGAATATATGAGACTTTAAAAAGATTTTCCATTGTGACTTCCATTGGTTTTTTATTAATAATTTAGATATGTTATTTAGGAATAATATCAACCAAACTACATAACATAGTTATAATTCATTTACATATAATTGAATAAAAATTCAATGGTCAAGAGAAAAAGGAATAAAGGAGAGACCTTCCGTTCAACTCCCTCTATTAATAAAAATTAACAAACTAAGAAATAATGTTTGTGTATTTAAAAAATACTTGTTTCTTATTTTATCGTTACTTCTCTCATATTTACTACTTTTAATATTCTCACCACTTGCAAGATCAATATAAGAGTACAATTAATAAAAAGAGCCATCAATATCCTATTGAAATTTCAAATACAAAAACATATAAAAACAAAAGTTTTTTTTTATAAGTGGACACTTGAAAAAAATAAAGAGAGTATCATTTTGTAGAATAAATAGATAAATTGGTGTTCAACATTTAGAATGGTTGCCCACTAAATAGCTACTGATAAGTTCTCCAAGATTGAATTGGCCAACATGCTAAGAAAAATTGATCCTTATAATATAGGAAGACTACTAACTAAGTCCTTCTAAAAGACTAACATAATGATCAATTCAAAACTTATTTAGTGACCCTCTTTAGGCAATCTAATTAGTTATCACCTTATCTATCAAAAATCAATTTAACCATTTATTGTTTAATGGTCAAATTAAAAAATAAATACATGAGACATTTTTAAGTATGGTTGTTAAAACTAGATACCAAGAACCGGAGCATCTACCAGTTCAGAAATGCAACCAAACGGTTACCTATTAAACCAGTCAAAAAATTGGGTTGTGATATAATTTTTTTATATTTTAGAAATGTTTTTAGTGTTGTTGTTTGTAAAACCACACTAATAAAACCTGTACATCAAACAAAGTTAGTATTTTTTTTATTTTACTTGATTTAGACTAGTGTGTTTTAGACCTTTTAAGCATGTTATGGTAGAGTGTGTATTATTTTGAACCTTTCTTACTAAGTAACATTTAAATTCTAATGTACTTATTGAATTTCTTTAATGGATATTATGTTATTTTGGTCTAATTGATTATTATTCAATATATCAAATAATAATAATAATAATTTATTACTACCGGTTTGATCGCGGTTTGACCAGTGACCCTTAAACTGGTGTCTTTACTAGTTTAATGACCGCTCTGGTTCTAACAGATATTCATGTTTCAATTTTAATCATTTGCATAATTATATTATTTAAATTCATTATGTGAACATATGTGATTTCCATATATATATATATATATATATATATATATATATTAAAAATAAATAGACTCTAAATTTTTTAAGGGATCATGTAACCATTAGTTAATTTTTAATTTTAACCATTCATATAAGTATATAATTCATTTTTAAGGAAAGACTAGCTTGGTAAGTTGGACAAGACATGTGAGTTGTTGTGAGCACTCAAATACGTGTTCAATTCATATGTAAACTAAAGAGGATACCAGAAACTATATTGTTTAGAAAATATTTTTTGAAATTGACTCTTTAAATTAAGGGTGACTAAATATGTAAGGCCCATTAGGTCCGTTTGCTAAAAATGTGTCAAATGGTGGGATGAAATAAGCTTTCTAGGTCACTCAAACTCAATCTATTTAGTCTCGCCAAAAAATGGATCAAAGAGTGGATAGACTTATAAATACAAATAAACAAAAAGTAATTTAGTGGTAATTTCAATACCTTTTTTTATATGATTTCTTGAAAAAAATTAATGGGTTATAGAAAAAAGAAAGATTTGCTTTCATTCGATGATTAAAAAAATGAGATAATGAAGGTTAAAACACTAATGCATGCTGATGGACAATATCGGCGGCGCGTGACTAAATTTTAACAGTAAAGCATTAATGGTAGTGCCACTTCTTCGTTTCACCAATGAATTCACTGAGACATTTCGTCGTGCATGCACATATCAAATGATATTTAAAAGTTAAGAATTGAATTTCAACACTTATCAAATTTCAAGGAATAAAATGGAAGTTCATTTGTTCTTTTTAAAATCAAGTATAGTCGAGTGAGAGAAGTTTATCATCTCTAATAAATTAACAACAAAATTTATTAATATGATGGACATTAAATATCATGAATACACCTATGTTTTTTTAAAGAAAGTACTTCTACCCTATTATAAATAAACCGTAGCAAACTGAATGTGATAAGAATTTGAAGTTGTGTAAGTCCTAGTTATACCTAGTAGCCATGAGTTGCAAACTTGTGATTTACTTGAATTTGTTGTTGAGTTTGGTTGGTCTTGTTTGTATGTTTCCCTTTAGAGAAAAGCAACTTGAGTACAATTTCTATGATGGATCATGTCCCAATTTGGGCACTATTGTTAGATATGGTGTTTGGTCAGCCATCAGAGATGACAACAGAATGGCTGCATCCCTCCTTCGGTTGCACTTTCATGATTGCATAGTAAATGTAAATTCTTTCTGCTTTATTAGGATTTCCTTATAATTTCCAACACATGTCAATTGAATTATGCTGTTAAAAAAACAATTGAATTATAAAATTTATTTTTGATTGTAAATGATTAAATATGTGATTTTACAAAATTTAACATCTACTGTCCTGTATATTGTGAAAGTATGTAAATTACACTATTCACACATAAAAATAATTAAGATTAAATGTATGGTAAATTAAAAGTTGTATTATGGTCACATGACTGAATAAAACTGTACTATTTTTCTATCTTAACCGTCCATAACTAATTCTAATGATGTTCTCTAATTAAAATTATAGTTTCATACTATTAATGTGAATTTTTATTTGGTGTTTGCATTACATATGATATGTAATAATATTTGCTATAGTGTTTCTAGTGTCTGCGTTGTTGTATTTGTTGTATGGTAAGGAAATTTTGAAATGGTATGTGAAAGGGGTGTGATGGATCGGTGCTTCTTGATGATACACCATATTTCACGGGCGAAAAGAATGCTTTGCCTAATCGCAATTCTCTTCGAGGATATGAAGTGATTGATAGCATAAAGGAAGAAGTTGAAAGGCAATGTCCACATACAGTTTCCTGTGCTGATATCTTAGCCTTAGCAGCTAGTGAAGCTATTGATCTGGTAAATAAAACTCACACCTACTTTTACACTCTTTAATTTAATTATATAATCGATACAAATTTGATGTCTTAGGTTGGAGGGCCTTCTTGGCCTGTTGCTTTAGGCCGAAGAGATGCAGTAACAACCAGCAAGGCAGCAGCTGAGCAACAGATTCCCACACCAATCGAGCCTCTACAAAACATCACTGCCAAGTTTTTTGCAAAGGGTCTTGGCTTGAACGATGTTGTTGTCCTTTCAGGTTAATTCTTTCACTTTTCTCTAACATCTATCATTCTAATTCTGTTAAGTGATTGAAGCTTAGTGCTTAGACTTTCACATATATGACATGAAAATTTAATTCAATTCTATAACTCAATAAGTGTGTTTCATTTCCCATATTCAAATACGGTTGAACCATGTTGAGTAAAAGACAAATTTTGATTCACCTGTTCAATGTCATTCGAACTTCAAATAGCATGATTGTCCTTCCATAAGATTTTCATCAATTATTGGTTTCAATATTGTTTAAGGGTTTTATAAGGTTTCAAATCATCATCTAAAATACGGATTACAGTTTCTATTAATGTAGAGTATATTCAATGGATCGAGGGAGATTTTGTAGATAGATGAATCTTTTATTTACACATTTAGAAAAATTCACTTTTTTAAAAAAATTCAGGTGATAAATGGCATATCACTCAAAGTTCAAGGTAGTTTACATTTTACTCATTTATTTGATTAATGTATGAAATCTTTGTTTTGAACCGGTGGTAGCTGTGTGAGTGAGAATATAATTTGCTTCACTGTTTCTCATGAATTGTCCATACACAACATAATATTGTGATGTGTGTTTGACATTAATAATTTGAAGTATCTACTTACATCAGGAGGGCATACAATTGGTTTTGCCCAATGCTTCACCTTCAAAGGGAGACTTTTTGACTTTCAAGGCTCTGGCAAACCTGATCCTGTGCTTGGCAATTCACTTCTTTCTAAATTGAGAACCATGTGTCCAAATATAGACTCTTCAAACAGCAACCTAGCTCCTCTTGATGCTACAAGTTCTTTGGTGTTTGACAATGAGTATTACAGAAATCTCATGAGCAACACAGGGCTTCTCGAATCTGACCAAGCACTAATCAGAGATCCAAGGACCTCTTCTATGGTTTATTATTACACCATCAACCCAATGTCCTTCTATAATGATTTTGCTGCATCCATGGTGAAGCTAAGCAATGTAGGAGTGCTTACAGGAATGAGGGGGCAAATTAGAGAGACATGTGGCTCTGTAAACTAAATGCTTGTGCTTGAACTTTTCAACTTCTTAGAAAAACCACAACAATATGTATTTGAAGAAGCCAAATAGCCAATCTATCCCTTCAATTATATTAGATCCTGAAATCTATTCTGTAGATTATGTCCACTGCTGATAAGCCATAAACCAGATTATGTAAACTAGATTATGTCCATGTAGCTGAAATCTATATATAGGTGGTGGCAATATCCCCAAGAGATTATTAGTCTTGTTAGCTTTTATGTCAAGATCATTCTGTAGAAATATAAAATCTTGATGTGTCTAGGCTCCAGAAATAAATGGATTTTGCAATAAAAAAGTTTGTAAATTTGTAATAAATTTATGAACTTTACCTGATATATAAACGACTTATGTGTAAGACAACATTCCTCCAGGATCAGTTCCTTTGGCACTCCGTGTATGTTGCATCTATCATGTGATGTGAACCCTTACAATACATTAATCAATGCACCCATGTTTTTTTTGTCAGCAAAATGAAATATATTAACCAAGCCATATACGAATTTAATACATGGTAATGATTGATCACACTATTCAAAAAATGATGCAACAAAACCATTCAATCTAGTTCTGATCCATGGGCATATCCACATTCTAGCATTATCACGCAACAATGATCTATTAATACATCCGTTTATCAGTCACCCATCTATTAACATCTCGTCATTTTTCATATGTTTTTTTGTCATGTTACATTAGGTATTACAGATATTTTTCTTTTATTCATTAATCCTAATCATATATTTCTTCATGTACGTCCCCCCAACATAAGCATACGTATATTATAAATAAATTATATAAACTTATAATTAGTCCAACTTTTATTTGGCTCTAATGAGTAGTCCCTTCTGAGGCATTGGGTCATGTTGCTCTAAAACTAATTAATTTAGTATATATTTGTTTTTCATCTTAGTTACTCATTTTAATTTCTCTTTCCATAATATTTTAAAGGTAAATTTGGAGGGTTTAGAGTATTTAATTTACTTGTACATTCCTTAACATACTTCGAGTATATTCTATTTTGATATTACTGTGAACCACTTTATGAATATCTCTCTTTGGATGTTGTCAAAGTAAGCATTATCTCATACTGTTGGAAGTCCCACATCGCCTGCCTCATAATATTTCGTATGGTTTAAATACCTGTTGGGCCACTCCAACCATAGCCAATTGGTTTTGGGATGGAACCTTTAACATGGTATCAGAGCCAGAGCATTTCTTTCCGGTTCTTATGGGCCAAGAGTTGCCCTTTCGTTGTGGGTCAAAAGTTACCCCTTGCCTGATCCGGCAGGCTTCGTTGGAGGGGGCGTGTTGGAAGTCCCACATCGCCTGCCTCATAATATTTCGTATGGTTTAAATACCTGTTGGGCCACTCCAACCATAGCCAATTGGTTTTGGGATGAAACCTTTAACACATACTATGACTCTCTTAGAATACAGTTTGATATTACTGTGAACCACTTTATGATACAGATCGAGGTAGTAGCAGTTCACCTCTATTTGAATTAGTTTGACCCGTTATTTCATGACTAGCCTTAAACACATGGGATTCGAACATTTTCACTAGCCATTTTAAGATTGATAATATAGATGGAACAGAGCAAATTAATAACAATAAATTTAGTGTGTGTTTAGATTCACTCCATATTCAACTTTTTTTTATATGTGTTTTGAATTCACTTTATATTCAGACGTAATTCATCATGTTAAATGTACACCAATGTGTAAACAACAAATGTTATTTTGTAATCAACATGACTTTTCAAGTTGAAAAAACAGAAAAAAGTGAAACCAAAACATCCTTAGTTCAAACTATGCAATTCCTTTGCCTCCACAGTAGCATGTAGGTGGATGAAATGAGAAACCGACAAAGGGTACTTGAAGTCAGAAAAGAATATACACAGAAAAAAGCTGATAGATACCTGACGAGACCTTTTTGTAGAGACAAATTGATGCCCCTGTCATCTACCCTCAATTTTATTTTTAATTCCTAATCATATGATATTGTTTTTAAAGATTTCATGGTGAGTTGTGAACTATCATAATCATCACCACCACGCCTTTTGGAAATGCTACCTAGATTCGCTGCCCTCTCAATCTACATTGTTATATATGACACACTATCAAAAATTGTACAATTGTTTTTTGTTCTATTTTTCAATGACCAAGTTCTCTTTCTTCTTCTTAATATACCATGTTTGGTTCTACTTAAATTTAAAGAAATGGTTATTTATTTTTTCAAAAGATATCTCATAATAAAACTGAAAGAAAGAAGTCATAATTAGTCATAAACTCAAAATGCTGAATCAAATATTATACACTGGCACAGTGATTGTTCTGCTGTCAACAATAACTTTATAGTTCATTACTAATGTTTGCTGCGAAGAAGTGCATGAGTTGGCGTGGCACTAGGCCACTAGCTTCACTTCGTTGTCAAGTCCTTACCCAATTGAACCCTTATCTGATAAATGAGGGGCAATTCCCTTCCCAGCTGATATCATTTATATAATTTTCTTCCTTAGATGAGTTTGGTCAAACATATATCATTTTCATTAAGCTGAAAATAATTGACCTCAATAATGCATGCTTATCGGGGGATGAGAGGAAGGAAAAAGAAGAGGAACATGGGCAATCAATTTGAAATCCATAGCCCAAAAAGGAAATATTTAACTTTATTTATTGAAAAAAACAAAAACAAATTATGTGGAACTTTTTGACCTTTGTGGCAAAAGGTTAAACTGATGGTATTATCTTACCAATTTAGGATTGAAAGATTAGAGGTGCATATTTTTTTAATTGGAATGTACAGAAGTCATATGAGTTAAGAAAAGAAAGCACAAACACAGAGAGAACATTTTCTATCAAGAGAACTATGATTGTGTCACATTAATTCAGGAGTTGTACCACATTAGTTTATCATTAATTCAGGAGTTGTAACAAAGTTTAATACAGAAGGCTGAAGCAGGTCTTATTTTTGGCAGGGTTTTATGTCATTTCATTCATTTATATCTTCATAAGCTCTTTCCAGATAACTGCAAATAAAAGAGAAGGGAGGGGGGCCACCAAAAAGCTTAAAATGTATTAATTATACTGTTTCCTTGTAGGTGTTTCAAGCACTGCAAATTTTGTCGTGATTGGTTTCATCCAACTTTTCTTAGAGCCACTCACCCTGTCAGCATTTATATATCTTCCTTCAGCCTCGCTTTGGATTCCGGGAAAATGGATAATGGATATTTGAAGGGAGAAAATTTTACTTTATTTTTTTTTGAAGGGGAAAAAAAGTAGAGAAGGAAAAATAAAAGAGTAAAATCTCAAAATCCTGCTCAATCGTTATAACTAGGAATCAATTTGATCAACAATTACATATGATATGAGTTATAAAGTTATTTTGATATATTATGAATTAACTTAATTAGAGTTAATAAGGATATCACATGACATATTAAGTATCATGTAAATAATTATGTGATCACGTTTTATGCTAATATAGATATTTCATATCTTCAATGATGAAATACATTAATTTGGCCCATAACTTATAAAATACTACATCAATTTGATTCATAACGTATATAATATTATATTATCAAATCCATATTAAAAAAATCTATAATCCATTGTAATTTGTTTTATAAAAGTCTCTCGTATATTAGTAATAACATAATATCAATCCTTAATGTTAATTTAAATACATCAAATTATACATTGATATATATATATATATATATATATATATATATATATATATATATATATATGTGTGTGTGGGGGGGGGGGGGGGGGGGAGTTAGTTACTTTATATTAATGTAATGATGTTATTTATAAATTATTTTCATCTAAAGAAAATGTAATTCAATAAAATTAGTGTAGAGTAGACATAATCAATATGGTGGATTAATATTAAAGCAGCAAAGACTAATAAAATAGTGTGATTACTAATTAGAGACTTGTTTTATATAAATTACAATCGATTAATATGACGCAAAGACCAATTGGATGACAACATCTAACCTGTAACGCCTCATTAACGATTCCTAAAATTTATCTCGGGATATGATAAAATCAAAATAAATTTTTCGCCTTTGAAACGTCCTTAGTGATAAGCTATAGGAACCTAAGGATCACGTTACATAAAATACCCAAAAACATCATTTAAGCCCTTGGTAATCGATTACACAAACTTTATAATCGATTACAAGGCCCTGGTAGTCGATTACACATATGTGGTAACCGATTATCTGCAACCTAATTGCGTAGGAAAATTACATATCCATCTGGTAATTGATTACGTAATCGATTATCAGACACTCTGTTCTACAAAATTATGTAAAATTTGGCCTAAGGGCCAACTTTCGCCTACCTAACTTGCCCGTTTCAACTCCGCCCTACCTAGCTTGACAGATTCAGCACGATTCATGCATGGTTGTTACGCATGCAAAGGAATGAGATAAATGTAGTTAGAGAGAAAATGGTATGGTGTGGTGATGGGAGAAAGGAAAATGAAGATGATGATGATGTTAGAGCAAGAGAGGGTGGCATAGTTTGGGTGGAGAAGAAAGGAATGGATGGTGATGAAGGAGAGGGAATTGTTTGGTTTTGGAGAGAAAATGATGGCCTTGTGCGGATGAAGTGAAGATGATAAAGTGAAGGAGAAAGAAGTGGAGAGTGAGTGAGTGGATGGAAGAAAAGAAAAGAATTAAGAGGCAATTAATTAGTTAAGTTCATTAAGGGTAGTTCGGTCATGTAACTTTTTTGGTTAATAATCAAAACTAACTTTCCTTTCAATTTAGTCCATAAAAATTACCGGATTACTCTTCTAATTTAGTGGGTCACTTTCTAAAATTTTTACTTTATCGATCCTCGAATAATTAATTAATTAATCAATTAATTATGAACTGTTAAAAATAAATTATGTGCCCGATTTATTTTCTTAAAATCTCCCAATTAACTAAAATTGGGATGTTACATATATCACACTCATCCAAATTATTTTTCTCTGTAAAGAGATTTATTTAATTTGATGGAATAATTTTTTTGAGGAGTTGAATTATAAGCTTCAAGCAAATTAAATCCTTCAAGAAATTTGATACAAATCTCATTCTCAAGCAAAAGTATCATCAACATTGACTTCATGTGGTTCCATTGTATTCCATTCATGACATACTTTTTTAAGATTTTTTTATTTTCTTAATTTTTGAGTACTTAAGTTTTTTCTGAAATTGAATTCTTAATTATGTCTACAAACTCTTTTGGAGTCTCCACACCTTAAATCTGACCATCTTTATTCTTAGTTGCTTTTCTTTTCCAAGGAAATCCTTGGAACCAATGAGGTATGTCGTGCTTTAGTTTTGCTTCAAATTCATTTGCGGTTATAGATGGTCCAACAGGGACATCCATTTTTACCGGAGCATTAACAATTGGTACATATGATTTGGTTACTCATTTTAAGTCAATAAATGTATGGTAATTGGTTGGTTAATCCTTGCAGTTGAATTATCTTTTGAACTTCTAGTTCACATTGCTTTATTTAAGGATCAAGATGGGATAAAGATAGTTCATTTTAACTATTTTTTATACTAGGATGCTTATTCCATCTCTCTAATGTTGGGAAAACAAATTCATCAAAATGGCAATCAATAAAGTGAGTCATGAACAAATATCTCTTAGTGATTCAACATAATTTACTATAGATGGAGATTCATAACTAATATATATTCTCAACCTTCTTTAAGGACCCGTTTTAGTACATTGTGGTGGAGCTATTGGAATATATACAACACATCCAAAAATTCTTATATGGGAAATATTGAGTTCTTGACCAAAAACTAGTTGTAAGAAGGAAGACTCGTGATAACTAGTTGGTTTTATATGAATAAGTATTGCGGCATGCAATATTACCTGTCCCTAGACAGAAATTGGAAGTTCTAATCTCATTTTAGTCATGGCCTTGAAATTAATATAAGGTGTTTGATAAATGATTTTAAAAGTTCATTTTGTGTATGAATGGGTGATACAAAATGTTCAACATCAATCTCGATGAACATACAATAGTCATTAAAATTTGGGATGTAAATTCACTAGCATTATCAAGGCATATTTTTTAATTGGGATGATAAGGAAAATGTGCTCTTAGTCAAATTAATTGAGCAAGTAGTCTCACAAACGCCTAGTTACAGGTGGATAATAAACAAACATGTGACCATTTTGTTGATGTATCAATTAATATTATAAAATATTTGAATGGTCCATATGGTGGATGTATTGGTCCACAAATATCACATTGTATACATTCTAAAAATATGAGAGATTCACTTTCGATTTTTGTCAATGATGGGCAAATAATTAATTGCCTCGGGAACAAACAGAACATGAAAACTTATTGGATTAAAGAATCTTTTGGCTCTTCAAATGGTGTCAATATAAATTTTTAACTATTGTGTACATCATAATTTATCCTTGGCCTAACCATTTATGCTAAATAACAAAATTATGATAATCTATATACTTCTAGTTTGTTATGATATTTGTCTCAAATGTACCAGAGGAAAATGAAGGTAATTTTTCTAATATGTATTTCTTATGTGACATTTTTCTGTGATACGAAGATATTCAACATTTTTTTCATTTTTTGTCTCAACATGATGTTCAGACCCCAGAATTTATTATTGGACCAAACCCCATACTACATTATTATATCCAAACCCTAGGATTTGTTAATAAAATACATCAAGGCACTTAAACTAGATGGAGTCTACTTGTGTGATCTAACCTATTTATTTAAGTGTTTCAGGAATTATATACAAGTGTACAAGTTACAAGTGGTAGAGGAAGTTCATATAATCAAAAGTCTGACCCTTCAAAAGTCAAAATTTAAACTTTAACCTGAAAGTCTGATTCAATATTTTTCAATCATATGAATCAACTCAATCAAACCTCAAACTTTTGAGCATCCAGAATCTTTAATAAGAACGTTACTTCAAAATATAAGTCGCAACGTTCTAAAAATTCTTTGATGATGCATTGGAAGTCAAACTCTTATCAAGAAGAATTTGCTTATCATCAAAAAGGATAAGAGATAAATCAGCAGAGCAGCCAATACAGTTTTTTGAAGATCTCAACATAACAACTTTGCGCATCTCAGAAAAAGCTGAACTAAGTAAGCTTATGTGTTAGATAAAATCAAAAGAATTATAGCGTTGATTTCTGTGTGATTGCTAGAAGAAATAAAACCAACAATTAGCTTTATTTTTTGAAGATAGAAAGGAACACCTCATTCATACAAGTGCTAAAGTTCCTTGCTACCAAATTTTTGGACATCCATTTAGTTTATCAAAAGTCTAGTACCTGCGCTTAAAGCAAACTTCTTCAAAGGATATTCAACGTTCATATCTCCTTTCTAGATTAGCAACAGTCATCTCATATCACCTATATATTCTTGGAGATGTTCTGTTTAACAAATAGAAGAAAAGCCTATCAAGAATACTTAGTCCTTGTGATCAAACTCTCTCTAATCTCTTTTTAGTTCTTCAAAGATAAAGACCTTCTTTGTTGTTCTGCTTATAGTAGACCTTGGTCTATTGTCTTTCTTAACTTAGTGTATTTATTCCTTATTGTATATCCTTTATACACTAGGTTCTATGAGATACTTTACACATTTTCATTAAAATTAGTTATTGTGTAAAAGTTTGGTGTGCTACCAGCCTTTAGTTTCATTGGGAAATAGTGTGGCCCAAAGAGGCTTTTGAAAGAATACATGGGTTGTTGAGCTAGGAGTGGCTTGTTGAAAGAATATATAGGTATAAGCGAGGAGTGGCTGCAGTCAAGAATACTTGTAGCACTAATCTGATGATGTTATTGTAAAAAAGACTTTACAATAGTTGAAATTCTTAAAGTTAGAAGGGACTCGACGTAGCTTCTGTATTGGAAGTGAATCAGTATAAACTCTTGGTGTTACCTCTTCTCCTTTCGTTCCTTCTTGCAATTATGTTTTATAAAAGTCTGATTACTTGCGCTCTAAAAGTTTATTTTTCCACAAAAGAGTTTAAAACTTATTCAACCTCCTTCTAAACCATCAATATTCAATAAAAGAAAATACTACTTAGGATTGAGAGTGTGAAAGAATAAGTAAACATATAAAATTCAATACTAAAAATATTCTTTATTACTTTGATATAAAATGATAAAACACAACAATACTAAGTAAAGATAAAATTATTCTTTAATAAAAATAAAGGTAAATGAATAACTAAATTTATTTTTGGACACTTCTATCTCTCATTAAATGGCCAATCCTTCTATTAGGATGAACAAAGAAATCACTAATTTTTAGGCGAGATACATTTGGCCATAATCAAATTTGTCATCTTCATAAGCAAGATTTGTCACAATTCATTTTCCTTTATTCTTGATTATTTTTGGTAAAGATCAATAAGATGTTTTAGAGCATGGTAAATAGTAGACAATGACCTTAGTCACTGTAACAATGACAAATATTCTTATTTTGTTCACTATTTTGAGCACATTTTTTATTTTTGTTATTTTTACACTTCTGGTAGGAATATGTAGAGTTGAAGGTATTATCCAGATTATGCCCATATATGTGTTTACGACCATGTCCATTACTTTGTCCATGAGTGACTACATTCATTTCTAGAAATAGAGTAATACTAGCTGGATGAGACAGTGATTTCTCATCTAAAGCTCATTATTTTGTTCAACCACAAAAGACAATAAATTAACTTAAGAGTATTTCTTGAAACCTTTTTCATAATATTGTCGCATGAGCAAATATATAAAATGTGGAGAATGTTTTCTAGCATATTATTACCACAGATCGTTTCTCCACATAATCTGTGTTGAAATGTGATTTTAAAAAATGTAGCATTATATTCACTTAGGGTCTTAAAATCTTGTAGGTGCAAATACATCCAATTATCACATTTGAAAGTATGATTGTTTTTTAAGGTTATATCTTTTAAATTATTTCAAATGATAGACAGGTCTGTTACGGTAAACTACTCATCTTTTTTATGGTCATATAGTATATAATATATGATAACATAAATCGATGTTGTTAATTATTTTCTAAGAATTATAGTTATCATTATTTGTTTAAATTTGATTTATTTTCAAATATGATGGATTTGACATTAGATCTCTAAACAATCAATATTATAATATTCATAATATAAATAATCGATTTTTCTATACTAAATAATGGTCTCGTTTGTTTAAACTTATTTTAAGAGATAAATATTTTTTTAATTAAAAAAGCACTTATTTTAAATTTTGACGTGTTTGTTTAAAGTTTTGAAAATAAGTAGAAGCTGAAAATAAGTTGATTTCAGTTTATTTTAAGAAGCAACTCTGATCTGCTTATTAAAAAAGTGATTATAAAAGAAACGCTTTTTTATAATCACTTTTTTAATAAACTTAAACAAACGGGCCCAATATCATTCTTACATTTTTAAGTAGACTAAAATTAGTAATAATAGGTAATCTGGTTAACAAGAAAATATCTTTACCACCAGAACAGCTTATCACTTTGTATATTTGGCTGTTATTATTTTTAATTTTTTTTCCGTATCGCATCATCATGTATCATATATTTCGGTTATGTTTGGTTTTCAGCGGTTTGACTAACCGAAAGAAAAACCTATGGTCAAACAGAGTTTTAATTATCTTGAACAACATAAAAGATTAATATTAACTTTTAGATTTTTCCATATTTATACCCTGTTTTTCTAACTACAAACTAACCAAGCTCTTCACTCCATCCACTTTTGTTCATTTCTTCATATTTCTCAGCAAATATCAAACGATACAATTCTTTGCCAAACCATTTTTATTTTCAACTGGAAGGAATATGTTATTGAAATTTTAGAAAAGAAAAAATTCTAGCATCGATAGTATTTTTTCTATATATCAGGGGAGAATACTGTAATATAGCAAATGAGAATAACTAATAAAGAATAGGTTCTTTACTTTCAAAAAAAAATATTTTTATTTTATTTTTAATTATAAAATTATCATCTTATTTTATAATTTTAAAAGTTTGTACGAACACTGAAAGTATACCGTTTGGTTTTAAATAATAATTTTTTTCATTCCATCCTTTCAATTTGTGATACTTTTTTTCAAACGTTTATATAAAAAATAATAAAAATAATTGTTTTCTGATTTTCAATATTTCATTTATATTTTAAAAAAGTCACAAATTTGTAACTAAAAATAAAAATTTAAAATAAAAACAAAAAATATTTCTGAAATCAAACAATATTTTATTTTTAACGTTTCATATAAAAATTTTAGAAATACAAAATAAATGACAATTTTATAATTAAAATTTAAAATAGAAAACAATGACATATAATATTTTCTAATTTTTTAATTTTCCCAATAGTTATATAACCCAATGTTATTCTCACAAATTTTGAATGAGAAGTGTTCTGTTACTGCATCTAGTTTCACGTATCACTCAATTTTAGTTTAATTTTTTAAATTCTAAAATGTAAAATTATATTTTTTTAATTTAATTTGTTTTCTACTGCAAAAAAATACTAGAAAAGTATAATCTAATCAACCGTTTACCTATTTATAACAGATCAAACTTTTATGGTATGCGGGTTGTAGTGAATGAATTCCGTTACCCAGCAGATGTTGCGGTGAACTCATAACAGCTTTTGTGAACTCAGATGATCCATTCATCGTCATCATCATCATTTCTGCCAATATCACAATTCAATGTTAATAAATTCTTTTGATTTTGATGGAAATAATATATTTTAATTCGGTTTTAGAAAAATTTGATCTAATATGATTTTGGTGTGCTTGAGAAGATACTCATCTTGCCGTAAGTATCAAGGAATTCTAATAATAATAATACTAATAATAATAATAATAATAATAATAATAATAATAAATATGTATTTTTAAAAATATTATGTAGTTTTTTATTTTATTATTTTTAAAAATTTTAAGCTCATTTTTAAATATTACTTTTATTAAAATATATTAAATATATGACTTGTATTAAAATATATATTTATACTACTAAAATTAATAAAAAAGGTTAAAAATATATGATAAAATAGGAAACCATAAATTTCTCCAAACTCAATAAGGATTTATAGAAATAAGATTGGATTACATAATTTTAAACTCACTTCTTACAAATCCATCCTCAAACTCACTAACTTTTATGGGATTAGAATTAGGAAATTTAAGGTACGTTTGGATTGTAAAAATATTTTCTATATTTATTTCTTGTTTTTCAGTTTATTTTTTGTTTTTAAAATTTTATACAAAAATATTAAATTTTTTCTTGTGTTCCTATTTTTATTTTTTATTTTAAAATATAAACATAATAATAATTTTTAATAAAAAATAAAAATATTTTCAAAATCCTAAATATGTCTTTTTCTCTTATATTTCTTTTATTAAGATATCATTTATCTTTTTATATTTTATAGATAATCATTAATCTTAATATTCTCATATTTTAATAAAATGATTAAAAGCTATAAAAATATGATTAAAAAACTAAGGAGTTGATAATAATTTTGTAATTAAAATCTTAATTTTGGATTATGCATATTGATTCACTTTTTATCATTTAAAAACAAAGGAAAATTATGTTATAGATCAGACCACGTCATTTAATGTTCAATCTTCAAACAATTAATACATAATTTCCTAATACAGTCGGTCCAAAGAAAAAGTTTAGGTTAGGGTGTTCATATTAAATACTATTAAATATGTTTTTTCTCTTATTTTTTAATTAAAATATTATTTCCCTTTTTATATTTTATAGTTAATCAGTAATCTTAATATTCTCATGTTTTAATATAATTAAAAGCTATAAAAATATGATAAAAAATTAAGGAGTCGATAATAATATTGTAATTAAAATCCTAATTTCAGATGATGTATATCGATTCACTTTAGACAGTTTTATTGGAAAAAAGAAAAATATGAATGGAATTAGAATTTAAAGACAAAGAAAAATATATTAATTATATTATAGATTAGACTAAGTAATTTAATGTCCAATCTTCAAAAAATTAATACATAACTCCCTAGTATAGTCTTTCCAAAGAAAAAGTTTATGTTAGGGTGTTCATATTAAAGAATACTATTAAATAAGTTTTTTCCTCTTAAATTTTTTTATTAAGATATCATTTCTATTTTTATATTTTATAGTTAATCATTAATCTTAATATTTTCATGTTTTAATAAACTAATTAAAAGCTATAAAAATATGATTAAAAAAATGAAGGAGTTGATAATAATTTTGTAATTAAAATTTTATTTCGGATGATGCTTATTGATTAACTTCGGACGATTTTATTGGAAAAAGGAAAATATATATGAACGAAATTAGCATTTAAAGACAAAGAAAAATATATCAATTATATTACAGATTAGACCAAATCATTTAATGTTTAGCCTTCAAACAATTAATGCATAATTCCCTAGTACAGTCGGTCCAAAGAAAAAGTTTAGGTTAGGGTGATCATATTAAAGAATACTATTAAATATGTTTTTCTCTCTTATATTTTATTAAGATATCATTTCTCTTTCTATATTTTATAGGTAATCATTAATCTTAATAATCTCATGTTTTAATAAGATAATTAAAAGATATAAAAATATGATTAAAAAAACTAAGGAGTGGATAATAATTTTGTAATTAAGATCCTGATTTCGGATATGCATATCGATTCACTTCGGATGATTTTAATGAAAAACAGAAAATATGAACAAAATTAGCATTTAAAAACAAAGAAAAATATATTAACTATATTACATATGATACCAAATCATTTAATATTCAGTCTTAAAACAATTAATACATAACTCCTTAGTACAGTTGATCCAAAGAAAAAGTTTTAGGATACGTTCATATAAAAGAATACTATTAAATGTTTTTTCCTCTTAAATTTTTTATTAAGATATCATTTCGCTTTTTATATTTTATAGTTAATCATTGATCTTAATATTCACATGTTTTAATAAAATAAATAACAACTACAAAAATATGATTTACAAAACTAAGGAGTTGATAATAATTTTGTAATTAAAATCCTGATTTCAGATGATGCATATCAATTTACTTCATATAGTTTATTGGAAAAATAAAATATTAACAAAATTAGCATTTAAAGAGAAAGAAAAATATATTAATTATATTATAGATTAGACCAAATCATTTAATGTCTAGTTTTGAAATAATTAATTAGTAAAGTCGATCCAAAGAAAAACTGTAGATTAGGGTGTTCATATTAAATAACACTATTAAATATGTTTTTTTCTTTATTATTTCTTTTACTAAGATATCATTTCTCTTTTTATATTTTATAGTTAATCATTAATCTTAATATTCTCATTTTTAATAAAATAATTAAAAGCTTTAAAAATTTGATTAGAAAAAATTAAGGAGTTGATAGTAATTTTATAATTAAAATTCTAATTTCGGTTGATGCATATCAATTCACTTCAGACGGTTTTATTGGAAAAAGAAAAATATGAATGAAATTAGCATTTAATGACAAGGAAAAATATATTAATTATCTTACAGATAAGACCAAATCATTTAATGTATTTCTTTAAATAATTGATACATAACTCCCTAGTACAGTCGATCAAAGAAAAAGTTTAGGTTAGGGTGTTCAGATTATAGAGTAATATTAAATTTATTTTTCTCTCTTATATTCTTTTATTAATATATGATTTCTCTTTTTATATTTTATAGTTAATCATTAATCTTAATAGTCACATGTTTTAATAAAATAATTTAAAGCTATTGATCCGGTCTGGATACCGGCCCTAAGACTAAGAGATAATTATCTTAGCCGGCCTAGAGTTTAGCCGGTATCACAGGACAACGATTTAGTCTGCAACTATACCTGTTATCTGAAGTAGTGACTAAGATATCGGATACCTCATCCGTTCTCCTTTCACCTGTTGTTGAGAGGCTGATTCGGACCAATCAACTGGTTTCTATTCTATAATATGCAACCGGTGTCATCGGTATACATCCGGACTCTAATTCTGAGTTAGGCGTTCTCCCTGCACCAGTTAGTCTGGATAACACCATGACCCCGGATAACATACACGTCACCCAACAGAAGACGATGGGCATTGCTACAGGGACCGATCAATAATTCCATTCCCATGCTACGAGCCAAATCTGCTCACGAGAATGATCAACTTGTCCCCTAAGTCTGGCCCCATTCTCCTTACGCTCAATATAAAATGGCCACTTGCCTCAATCATGCTGGTGAGTACGCATTAAACAATAATATACTTGCATAATGAAGGTTGGTGGTTCCCCACTAACAAGTCCTCGTAAACCAAGCCAATCAGGTATAACAACTCAATTCAGTTTACTGGAAGGGGGTTCCCAATTCTGGTTCTTCTCTCTCAAATACACCTATCTGATCATTGTGATCATTTACATTCCATACTTGGAATATCTTACTGACTTGAGTGTCGGAAAATCTTCGCAGGTGACACCACCTTTCACCCACATCAACGCGTGAGGGCGGTGCGTAGGACCTCCAGGACGCCCAGACCGTTCTCTTCATACAAAGACACCGGATACACACAACGAATACTCACATAGCTGGTCTTCAAGGACGTGATCCTCTCACTACTTGTGATTACCCCGACACCGGATCTCTTGACCCCGGTTCAGGATAGATCATTGGCACGCCCAGTGGGACGCGTTAAAGTTATTCCCACTTCTCGTTTGGGAAGTCTTGTCTCTTATCATAGAAGGCAATGAGAGAAACCAACCAGATGGGCATGTGGAAGACATCACTGCCCAGGAACAGCCAGCGAACAGACGTTTGACTTTCGAGTCGCTTGTGGAAGGTTCAGGAAGGATGGTGCAGGTTTCAACACCAGATCCCAAAGATGAGATGATACGAAGGTTGATGGAGGAACTGATGAAGTTGAAATGTCAAAGGAAGAACATGGAGGAGAGAGCCATGTCTCAGATCAAGGGGACCTATCATACCACCGAGGAAGGAAAATCCTTAACCCCCCAGTACTCAAACATCCCTACGTTTGAAGGGAAGGAACAGATTCACGATTCTGATGAGAGAGTTGCAAAGGGAAGAGGAAGCTGATGACAACATCTCCAGTAATTTATAAGCTCACAGTCCCTTTTTCAAGGAGACTTATGAGTGTACACATCCCTAAGCACCTGCAGACTGCTCAACCACTCTCTGTCGAAAAATACAGTGGTGAAACTGATCCTACTAAGTATCTTGATGCTTATGCATTTGAAGCCATGTACTTGGGGGCAGATAAAGATATCATGTGCAGGATGTTCCCTCGGACTCTTATTGATGATGCCCTTAGTTGGTTTAAGGGGCTACCATCAGGTTCCATAGACTCATGGGAAGAAATGGCAACAGCGTTTGTGGACCACTTTGTCATTTCCAGAGATATTCCTAGAACATCTCATACTTTGGCCCAGATTAGGCAGGGGGAATATGAAACTCTCAAAGACTTCTTGAAGAGGTTTTACAAGGAAGCAGTTGTTGTTCCAAACTTGGCAGAGGCACTACAGTTACACATAGCAATAGAAGCTTTGCAACCGAGCTCATCTTTTGCCATGTCATTGGAAAAGAATCCTCCAGTGAATTTCAAGGAATTCAGGAGAAAAACATCTAAGTATGTGAGTATTGAAATGCACTTGGAAGTAACAGCAGCAAGAAGGAAATCCCCAACGCCATAACAACGGAGAGATAAAAACTGGCCTAGATCGGAACGAATGGAGAGACCGTTCCAGGGCCACGTATTCAACAATCCTGTACCTCCGAGTTAGGAAGAATGGGTAAATGCATTTAACAATTATGCTCCGTTAAATTCTAAGCGATCTCAGATTCTGAGAGAGGTCGGGTGGCCAACGCTTATTACTTACAGGGTCAGGAAGCCGCCCCAACTTTGTAAACATGGTGACTCTCGGAAATACTGCGAATTCCATGAGCAGAAGGGCCACTCGACAAATGAATGTCAGGCCCTGAAAAATACTATTGAGACCCTGATCTGAGAGGGTAAACTCAAACAGTATCTTTTCAAAGAAGATACTTCCGATGAGCCAGAACGGATTGATAAAAGGGGAAAGGATTACGAGGAAGGCGATGATGATCATCCCACTTCAATCAAAAGATTTACTGCTTCTGAAGTTGGTAAGCCTGCACAGCAAAACGATATGCCCCGACAACAACATCAGGACCGTCGAGAGGTCATTGATTAGGGATCAGGCCATCAAAGTCAAAAAATGCCTTTCGCTGTTATAGTTAGTCGGTAAGACGGTGTGCACTTTTTCCTTACTTGGGTTTTCCCGATTGGGTTTTACCAAGAAGTTTTAAAGAGGCATAACCCCGACTCATCTCTTCTTTTTTGTAATTCATATTTAATGAAATATTATATATGTTCACCCATTGTCTTTATGATTTTATTTGATGCACAACACTGTTGTGACAAGACACTTTCAGGACGGATGATCCTAACAATTTATCTGTTGTTAGTGATGAACCTCTTCGAAGGTACAACTGGGTGAACCATTTATTTGAAGACCCAAATTGTAGGATTAAACCAAACTCTGGGTACGGTTAGTAAGTTTGGCTGAATACCGGTGAAGACCTGAGTTGTAGGATTGAACTGAACCTCATAAAATGGGTTGTAGGATTACACCGAACCCCATTTGAAGGTCAGTGAATGGGTAAAATCCAACACTGGTTGTGAAGAACGGTGAATGGGTAAAATCCAACACAGAGTGAAGGCTTGGGCGCAGTAAGCTGGTTCTTCTTCAAGACCACGCTGAACCCTGAGTAGATTAACAAGGCCGGCGAATGGGTAAAATCCAACATCGAGTGATGAAGGCCGGTGAATGGGTAAACTCCAACACCGAGTATGAAGATCGGTGAATGGGTAAAATCTAACACCGATTGAGAAGAACGGTGAATGGATAAAATCCAACACCGATTGAGAAGAACGGTGAATGGGTAAAATCCAACACCGATTGAGAAGGCCGGTGATGGGTAAAATCCAACACTGAGTGATGAAGGCCGGTGAATGGGTAAAATCCAACACCGAGTGATGAAGGCCGGTGAATGGGTAAACTCCAACACCGAGTATGAAGGCCGGTGAATGGGTAAAATCCAACACCGATTGAGAAGGCCGGTGAATGGGTAAAATCCAACACCGAGTGTGAAGAACAGTGAATGGGTAAAATCCAACACCGATTGAAGAAAAATGGTGAATGGGTAAAATCCAACACCGATTGAAGAAAAACGGTGAATGGGTAAAATCCAACACCGATTGAGGAAGAACGGTGAGTGGGTAAAATCCAACACCGAGTGAAGGCTTGGGCGCAGTAAGCTGGTTCTTCTTCAAGACCACACTGAACCCCGAGTAGATTGACAAGGCCGGTGAATGGGTAAAATCCAACACCGATTGAAGAAGGCTAGTAGGATTAAACCGAATGCCATTGAAGACATGAGTTGTAGGATCAAACCGAACCCCATTTGAAGAATCGGATTGTAGGAATAAACTGAACTCTGAGAAGGCTAGTAGGATTAAACCGAATGCCATTGCAGACATGGGTTGTAGGATCAAACCGAACCCCATTTAAAGACTTGGATTGTAGGATTAAACCTAACTTCAAGCATGACTTCAAATTCACTCAGAAGTACTTCCCTTAGGAGTTCCTCACTTGGAAATACTTTCTCTTGGAGTTCCTTACTCAGAAACACTTCAAATTCGAAGTCAGACTCGGGAATATATCTACCCGAAACGTACTTATTCAAAGTCAGAGCCTTCCTCTGACCAAAAGTACTTCCCCTGGAAAGGGCCTATTCAGAAATCCTTCACTCGATGTCATGATATGTGGAGGTCGGAATTCCTTCACTCGGTGCCTTACCCAGTGGAAGTCGAAAACGTCTCACTCGGTGCAATCCTAATTAGAAGTGTCACACTCGGAGACACCTCACTCGGGGAAGTTGCACTTGACTCAGGGACATACCTACTCAGGAAAGTTGCACTCAGAAACTTCCCACCCGAGTGAAAGCTTGGATTTTAGAGCAAAATCAAACTTCGAGTATGGTTAAGAACATTATTAAATCGAACGCCATCAATTTACTTAGAAGTAACCCCCGAAGGATTACTCGGAAAATCCTACCCCCGGAAGAATCAATCGGAGATCTTCCACTCGGAATTTTCAAGACAAAACACGAGCCCTCGACATAAAAATAAAAGACTCGGATAAAACATACAAACTTTTACCGAGCAGTATGAGGAGATTACAAGTAATAGAATTTCCCGAGTGACGAGGCCAAAACCAACTTCACTCGGAATCATTTACTCAGAGTCGAGTATTCGCTCGGAATCACTCATTCAGAGTCAGATGTTCATTCGGAACCAATCACTCAATAACGCTCGGGGACAATATTCAATGGTAAACGGATACTGCAAAGATATTTTTACAGGTTACACCAGCATCCAGACCTCTCGTAGGTTGTATAGCTCATATGAGCAACTTCATAAGTCCCTCATATAAGCTAGGGGACATATGATCCGGTCTGGATACCGGCCCTAAGACTAAGAGATAATTATCTTAGCCGGCCTAGAGTTTAGCCGATATCATAGGACAACGATTTAGTCTCCAACTATACCGGTTATCCAAAGTAGTGACTAAGATATCAGATACCTCATCCGTTCTCCTTTCACCCGCTGTTGAGAGGCTGATTCAGACCAATCAACCGGTTTCTATTCTACAATATGCAACCGGTGTCATCGGTATACATCTGGACTCTAATTCTGAGTCAGGCGTTCTCCCTGCACCAGTTAGTCCGGATAACACCATGACCCCGGATAACATACACGTCACCCAACAGAAGACGATGGGCATTGCTACAGGGACCGATCAATAATTCTATTCCCACGCTACGAGCCAAATCTGCTCACGGGAATGATCAACTTGTCCCCTAAGTCTGGCCCTATTCTCTCTACGCTCAATATAAAATGCCCACTTGCCTCAATCATGTTGTGAGTGTGCATTAAACAATAATATACTTGGATAATAAAGGTTGGTGGTTCCCCACTAACAAGTCCTCGTAAACCGAGCCCATCAAGTATAACAACTCACTTCAGTTTACTGGAAGGGGGTTCCCAGTTCTGGTTCTGGTTCTTCTCTCTCGAATACACCTATCTGATCCTTGTGATCATTTACATTCCATACTTGGAATATCTTACTGACTTGAGCGTCGGAGAATCTTCGCAGGTGACACCACCTTTCGCCCACATCAACGCGTGAGGGCGGTGTGTAGGACCTCCAGGATGCCCAGATCGCTCTCTTCATACAGAGACACCGGATACACACAACGGATACTCACATAACCGGTCTTCAGAGACGTGATCCTCTCACTATTTATGATTGCCCCGACACTGGATCTCTTGACCCCGGTTCAGGACAGATCAGCTATAAAAATATATTTAAAAAAACTATGGAGTTGATAATATTTCTGTAATTAAAACCCTCATTTTGGATAATGCATATCGATTCATTTTGGACGGTTTTATTGAAAAAAGAAAAATATAAAAAAGAATTAGCAGTTAAAGACAAAAAAATATATTAATTATATTACATATCATAACAAATTATTTAATGTTTTGTCTTTAAACAGTTAATACATAACTCCCTAGTATAGTCAGTCTAAAGAAAAAGTTTAGGTTAGCGTGTCCATATTAAAGAATACTATTAAATAAGTTTTTTTCTCTTATTTTTTTATTAAGATATCATTTCTCTTTTTATGTTTTATAGTTAATCATTAATCTTAAAATTCTTAAGTTTTAATAAAATAATTAACAACTATATAAATATGCTTAAAAAAACTAAGGAGTTGATGATAATTTTGTAATTAAAACCCTGATTTTGGATGATACATATCAATTCACTTTGGACGGTTTTATTGGAAAAGGAAAAATATGAATGGAACCAGCATTTAAAGACAGAAAAATATACTACAGATCAGACCAAATCATTTAACATTTAGTCTTCAAACAATCAATACATAACTCCCTAGTACAGTCGGTCCAAAGAAAAAGTTTAGGTTAGGGTCTTCATATTAAATAATACTATTAAATATATTTTTTTCTCTTATATTTTTTAATTAAGATATCATTTCTCTTTTTATATTGTATAGTTAATCATTAATCTTAATATTGTCATGTTTCAATAAAATAATTAAAAGCTATGAAAACATAATTAAAAAAACTAAGGAATTGATAATAATTTTGTAATTAAAACCCTGATTTCGGACGATGCATATCGATTCACTTCGGACAGCTTTATTGGAAAAAGGAAAATATGAATGGAATTAGTAATTTAAAACAAAAAGAATATATTAATTATATTACAAATTGGACCAAATTATTTAATGCTCATTCTTCAAACAGTTAATACATAACTCCCTAGTACAGATAGTCTAAAGAAAAAGTTTAGGTTTGCGTGTTTATATTAAAGAATACTATTAAATATGTTTTTCTCTCTTAAATTTTTTTATTAAGATATCATTTCTCTTTTTATGTTTTATATTTAATCATTAATCTTAATATTCTTAAGTTTTAATAAAATAATTAACAACTATATAAATATGATTAAAAAAGCTAAGGAGTTGATAATAATTTTATAATTAAATCCTGATTTCAGATAATGCATATCAATTCACTTCGGACGGTTTTATTGGAAAAGGAAAATATGAACGGAATTAGCATTTAAAGACAAAGAAAAATATATTAATTATATTATAGATCAGACCAAATCATTTAACGTTCAGTCTTCAAACAATTAATACATAACTCTCTAGTACAGGCGATCCAAATAAAAAGTTTAGGTTAGGGTGTTCATATTAAAGAATACTATTAAATATATTTTTTCTCTTATATTTTTTATTAAGATATCATTTCTCTTTTTATATTGTATAGTTAATCATTAATCTCAATATTCTCATGCTTCAATAAAATAATTTAAAGCTATAAAAACATAATTAAAAAAACTAAGGAGTTGATAATAACTTTTTACTTAAAATTCTAATTTTGGATTATGCATATCGATTTACTTCAGACGATTTTATTGAAAAGAAGGAAAATATAAACGGAATTAGCATTTAAAGACAAAGAAAAATATATTAATTATATTACAGATCAGATCGAATCTTTTAGTGCTTAGTCTTCAAACTGTTGTTAATACATGACTCCCTGATACAGTTGGTCCAAAGAAAAAGTTTAGGTTTACGTGTTCATATTAAAGAATACTAGTAAATATATTTTTTATCTCTTATATTTTTATTAAGATATTATTTCTCTTTTTATATTTTATAGTTAATCACTAATCTTAATATATATAAATATGATTAAAAAATCTAAGGAGTTGATAATAATTTTGTAATTAAAATCTTAATTTCAGATGATGCATATGAATTCACTTCGGACGGTTTTATTGGAAGAAGAAAAATATGACCGAAATTAGCATGTAAAGAGAAAGAAAATATATTAATTAAATTACAGATCAGACTAAATCATTTAACGTGCATTCTTGAAACAATTAATGCATAACTCCTTGGTACAGTCGATCCAATGAAAAAGTTAAGGTTATAGGGTGTTCATATTAAAGAATACTATTAAATATGTTTTTTTCTTATTTTTTTTATTAAGATATCGTTTCTCTTTTTATGTTTTATAGTTAATCATTAATCTTAAAATTCTTAAGTTTTAATAAAATAATTAACAACTATATAAATATGCTTAAAAAAACTAAGGAGTTAATGACAATTTTGTAATTAAAATCCTGATTTCGGATGATGCATATCAATTCACTTTGGACGGTTTTATTGGAAAAGGAAAAATATGAATGGAATCAACATTTAAAGACAAAGAAAAATATATTACAGATCAGACCAAATCATTTAACGTTTAGTCTTCAAACAATTAATACATAACTCCCTAGTACAGTCGGTCCAAAGAAAAAGTTTAGGTTATGGTGTTCATATTAAATAATACTATTAAATATGTTTTTTCTCTTATATTTTTTTATTAAGATATCATTTCTCTTTTTATATTGAATAGTTAATCATTAATCTTAATATTGTCATGTTTCAATAAAATAATTAAAAGCTATGAAACATAATTAAAAAAACTAAGGAGTTGATAATAATTTTATAATTAAAACCCTGATTTCGGACGATGCATATCGATTCACTTCGGACAGTTTTATTAGAAAAAGAAAAATGTGAATGGAATTAGTAGTTAAAGACAAAAAGAATATATTAATTATATTATAAATTGGACCAAATTATTTAATGCTCATTCTTCAAACAGTTAATACATAACTCCCTAGTACAGTCAGTCTAAAGAAAAAGTTTAGGTTAGCGTGTTTATATTAAAGAATACTATTAAATATGTTTTTCTCTCTTAAATTTTTTTATTAAGATATCATTTCTCTTTTTATATTTTATATTTAATCATTAATCTTAATATTCTTAAGTTTTAATAAAATAATTAACAACTATATAAATATGATTAAAAAAGCTATAGAGTTGATAATAATTTTGTAATTAAAATCATGATTTCAGATGATGCATATCAATTCACTTCAGACGGTTTTATTGGAAAAGGAAAATATGAACGAAATTAGCATTTAAAGATAAAGAAAAATATATTAATTATATTACAGATCAGACCAAATTATTTAACGTTCAGTCTTCAAATAATTAATACATAACTCTCTAGTACAAACGATCTAAATAAAAAGTTTAGGTTAGGGTGTTCATATTAAGGAATACTATTAAATATATTTTTTCTCTTATATTTTTATTAAGATGTTATTTCTCTTTTTATATTGTATAGTTAATCATTAATCTTATTATTCTCATGCTTTAATAAAATAATTTAAAGCTATAAAAACATAATTAAAAAAACTAAGGAGCTGATAATAACTTTTTACTTAAAATTTTGATTTCGGATTATGCACATCGATTTACTTCGGACGGTTTTATTGAAAGAAGGAAAATATGAACAAAATTAGCATTTAAAGACAAAGAAAAGTATATTAATTATATTACAGATCAGACCAAATCATTTAGTGTTCAGTCTTCAAACTGTTAATACATAACTCCCCAGTACACTCGGTCCAAAGAAAAAGTTTAGGTTAGCGTGTTCATATTAAAGAATACTAGTAAATATATTTTTCTCTCTCATATATTTTTATTAAGATATTTTCTTATACTTTATAGTTAATCATTAATCTTAATATTCAGTTTTAAGAAAATATATAACAACTATATAAATATGATTAAAAAATCTAAGGAGTTGATAATAATTTTGTAATTAAAATCCTAATTTTAGATGATGTATATCAATTCACTTCAGACGGTTTTATTGGAAGAGGAAAAATATAAACGAAATTAACATGTAAAGAGAAAGAAAATATATTAATTAAATTACAGATCAGACTAAATCATTTAAGGTGCATTCTTGAAACAATTAATACATAACTCTTTGGTACAGTCGATCTAATAAAAAAGTAAAGGTTATAGGGTGTTCATATTAAAGAATACTATTAAATATTTTTTCTCTTATATTTTTTTTATTAAGATATCGTTTCTCTTTTTATGTTTTATAGTTAACCATCAATCTTAAAATTCATAAGTTTTAGTAAAATAATTAACAACTATATAAATATGCTTAAAAAAACTAAGGAGTTGATGATAATTTTGTAATTAAAATCCTAATTTTGGATGATGCATATCAATTCACTTTGGGCAGTTTTATTGGAAAAGGAAAAATATGAACGGAATCAGCATTTAAAGACAAAGAAAAATATATTAATTATATTACAGATCTGGCTAAATCATTTAACGTTTAGTCTTTAAACAATTAATACATAACTCCCTAGTACACCCGATCCAAAGAAAAACTTTAGGTTAGGGTGTTCATATAAAAGAATACTATTAAATATGATTTTTTTCTCTTATATTTTTTTATTGAGTTATCATTTCTCTTTTTATATTTTATAGTTAAAACATCCCGACTTAATAAAGACAAGCCCAAAAACCTGGGGAAATTTTTTGTGTTCAAATCCGGAATCGGGAAAAAGAAAATGGAGTCAGGGTGTCACTCGCTTGGTGAGATCCTGATTCGGTTAAACGAAACCAGTAAAGGTCGCTTGAGCGAGCTCCTACTCACTAGAGCGAGTCCCTACACTCGGTGTGTTCCTTCATTCGAAACCGGAACCTCCTTTCACTCGGGGATGGTCCCTTCAGGTCATGCCTCACTCAGAAATTTCACTCCCATAGTCAGATCCTTATTCTTCATCTGGAAGATCTCATCTCGGACATGGTTCACTCGGAAGCATTTTAACCTTCATCCGGAAATGATTCTCTCGATCATACCTCACTCGGAAACATTTTAACCTTTCTTCACTCGGAAGAGGTTCTCTCGGTCATGTCTCACTCGGAAACATCTTGACCTTCCTTCCCTCAGAAGCGGTCCTCTTGGTCCTGTCTTACTTGGAAATATTTTAACCTTTCTTCACTCGGAAGAGGTTCTCTCAGTTATGTCTCACTCGAAAACATCTTGACCTCCCTTCCCTCGGAAGTGGTCCTCTCGGTCATGTCTCACTCGAAAATATTTTAACCTTCCTTCACTCGGAAGAGGTTCTCTCAGTTATGTCTCACTCGGAAACATCTTGACCTTTCTTCCCTCGGAAGTGGTCCTCTCGGTCATGTCTCACTCGGAAATATTTTAACCTTCATTCACTCAGAAGAGGTTCTCTCGATTATGTCTCACTCAAAAACATCTTGACCTTCCTTCCTTTGGAAGCGGTCCTCTCGGTTATGTCTCACTCAAAAATATTTTAACCTTCCTTCACTCGAAAAAGGTTCTCTCGGTTATGTCTCACTCGGAAACATCTTGACCTTCCTTCCCTCAGAAGTGGTCCTCTCGGTCATGTCTTACTCGAAAATATTTTAACCTTCCTTCACTTAGAAAAGGCTCTCTCGGTTATGTCTCACTTAGAAACATCTTGACCTTCCTTCCCTCGGAAGCGGTCCTCTCGGTCATGTCTCACTCAGAAATATTTTAACCTTTCTTCACTCGGAAGAGGTTCTCTCGGTTATGTCTCACTCGGAAACATCTTGACCTTCTTTTCCTCGGAAGCGGTCCTCTCAGTCATGTCTCACTCAGAAATATTTTAACCTTTCTTCGTTCGGAAGAAGTTCTCTCGATTATGTCTCACTCAGAAACATCTTGACCCTCCTTTCCTCGGAAGTGGTCCTCTCGGTCATGTCTCACTCGGGAATATTTTAACCTTCCTTCACTCGGAAGGGTCTCTCGGTTATGTCTCACTCGGAAATATTTTAACCTTTGATATTTCTCATACAACAACACTCCCTGGATATTTCAAGCAACATCATAGCATTACGTATATATTTGTCCACAATCCTGGATAGTTCAAACTCATATATATACTCAAAACAAAATGATATACATAGGAGCCGGCCAAGGCTATATCATAACTATATACAATATGTACACTACATCCGTACAAGTACTCCTCACACAAGCTTGATGATCTCTCATCATTCGCCATCCCAGCCTAAATCCACTGAAAATATAGCCACAAGTAGGGGTGAGCATTATACATGTTAAATGACAGTTATTGACTTGGATCAATCATCCAATTCTTAACTATGCAATACGATGTCTCAAACAAACAACAACATACACTATCATTCAATATAATTACTCACATAACATCATCTAATCAGGATTTACTCAACTCATTCAAGGCTATATAATTCATGTTATTCTCAATAACATACACACATGACCATACAAGTCACATTGCTCTCAGCAACATTTATCAGTGTACATAGATTCAATCAATCGGATCCAATTGGTCATTATTAAGTTTTATGTTGCAACATAGGCTCTCAACCTTATACTCAGCTCTCAGCTGATCCAGCCGTTTTACTGGTACTAAACCGTTTGCCCTCTCATGTAACACAGTCACTCTCAGCGACAATGGTAGTGTTACGGGCAACCCTGAGTCCCACTCAATAGGCTTGCCTTGAGTCCCACTCAAGGTCTTTCATAGTATCTCATGCATATACATTTGATTACCATTTCAATAATAAGCGTCTCACGCTATATGCTCTCAGCATTTTCAATGGTGCATCTCATGCATATTGTTATTATCATTAATACATCAATACCATTTTAATCATCAAGCGTCTCACACCATATGCACTCGACATTCTCATTATCATCAACATGCATCTCATGTAATTCAATATGAAATCATGGACGGAAATCAACATAACACTCCATAACTCATAGATATCACATTTCCATGTATTTCGCAAGTTATCATACAACCAGAACACACCAATCATCACATTTTAAAGTTATATACAAACAGTATAACAATTTTACCCGGAACCCATCCATAAACCATTTATTTGAAATGTAAAGCACCCCCTACCTGGAATAAGAGATTCCAGAAGCTCCTCGAGCTATCAAACATTGATCGATCGCTCTCCGATCACTCTTTCTCGATTAAACGACCTTCGATTCAAGTCATCAACCTCCGAACTCAACTTCGGAGAAACCCTGAGCTGTCCACTCTCTCGAACAGCCCTGACCTTACCAACAATGGAGGATTTCAAGACTCCAAGACACCCTAACGCCCCAACGCTGCCCACGAGGAGGGGATGAAGAAGAAGAAGCTTGATTGAATTTTAGAGGGAAACAGGAATGGTGCCACTGCATGCACGAAAGGAGAAGTGAGCTCAATTCTCTCTTCCTTTTCCCAACTCAGCGTGAGTGGAAAAGTGAGACTGAAATCACTTATATTGTCAAGAGGGGTACATGCGTAATTTCCATGCCACTTTTAGTTATTCAGCTATTAACTTTAATTTACCCATCAATGCTCGATTAGGATGTTACAATAGTTAATCATTAATCTTAATATTATCAAGTTTTAATAAAAATAATTAAAAGCTATAAAAATATGATTAAAAAAACTAAGAAGTTGATAATAATTTTGTAATTAAAACCCTGATTTCAGATGATGCATATTGATTCACTTCAGACGGTTTTATTGGAAAAAGGAAAATATAAACGGAATTAGCATTTAACCATAAAGAAAAATATATTAATTATATTGCAGGTCAGATCAAATCATTTAACATTCAACCTTCAAACAATTAATACATAACTCCCTAGTACAGTCGGTCCAAAGAAAAAATTTAGGTTAGGATGTTCATATTAAAGAATACTATTAAATATGAGTTTTCCTCTTATATTTTTTTTATTAAGATATCATTTCTCTTTTTATATTTTATACTTAATCATTAATCTTAATATTCTCATGTTTTAATCAAAATAATTAAAAGCTATAAAAATATGATTAAAAAAGCTAAGGAGTTGATAATAATTTTGTAATTAAATTTGAAAAGCAAAAATATTTTCAAATCTAAACAGTCCTTAATTTTTTCAGCAATTTTTTTCTATCAATAAAGTTCAAACCTAAAGCTTTATTTAAGAGTAATCAAACATGTACGAGTTAAACCAATCATATGTTAATAAATGTTGTCTTATATTTATAATTGAACAAATAAAAATACAAATCAAATGAATAAAAAATAGATAGAGTATATTTTAATTCTCATCTTGTATTATAAATAAAAAATAATTAATAAATAATTCTCAACACAATATTTTTAATGTTTGTTTGGCACAATTTTCTTCACTTTAACATTTTAACCTTAGTTTGGTTTGAGGTAACTAGAGAAAGATATTCTTTAAGGAATGATATGAAATGAAAAAAAAATTTCTTCATTTGTTTATAAGGACTTAAAAAGGAAGAAGAAGAAAAAATTGTGACTTAGAAAAATTAATTTTTTCTTTATATAAAAGAAGATGAGAGGAAATATAGTGAGATTTTTGTTTAATAATATTAATTACTTAATAAATACTATTAAAATTATAAAACAAATTTTTATATATTAAAATTTATTTTAATAAAAACTAAATTTTTACAAATTTAATTTATATATTATATAATTAATTTATTTTTATATATATTTATTTCATCCATTTAAACAAAAAATTTACCATTTTCACTTATTCCTCTTCTATTTTTATTAATTCAAATAACGTTTTTTTTTAAAAAAATTTACATCTTATATTTCTTCTCTATTTCTATCAACATCATTTTATTTTTTCATCCAAACACAACCTTAATATCCTAGATGAATAAATATTCAAATTAGTATTCAGAATTATATGTACACTTTTGTTCTTGAGAATTTAGTCCCAAAATATATAACATTTTACATTAAAAATCATTGTTATCAAAACCGAACCGGTTCGGCCGGTCTGACCGGTTGAACCGTGAGTCAATTCTTTAATACTACTAGTTCAACCACGGTTGAACCCCGGTTTTAGCACGGTTTTTATGAACCGGTGCCTTCACCGATTCAATGACCGGTCCGGTTCTAAAAACATTGTTAAAAATCATTTAAAAAATAAAAATGTAGTACAAACTTGAAAACTAAATTACTTTGTACCAAACTTTTAACATTTTAAACTTTTATCTATTGTGTAACTTCCTTACAAGTTACCACCCCTCCCTTGTCGGTAAAAGAGTGGTGGATTTGTCAAATGATTCCACTGCGCAACACTTTTTCTCCAAGTCACTTGTTCTAGTACAATGAAAAGTGCTGAGAAAGAGGGCCACCACCCTCTATAAGAAGGATTTTACTTTTCTTACTATTACCCCATCCTTCCACCCTTTAATCTCTTCTACTCAACACACATCATGATCATCAACACCACACAACCCTCACCCCAAAAAGAAGCTCACACTTTTGCTACAATATTAGGCAAAAAGAGAGCACACCAAAACATGGCTAATTGATGCATTTTGGCGATCCCTATTGCACCACTTTTTTCACCCTCAACCTCTTTGCTTTCTCTCTACCTCCTTCACAAACTCAACCCACAAAATGCCTCACCATTTTGAAGCCACAAAAACTTGAATTTTCTCTAAAAGACTCAATTTTTTTCTTTTTTACGTTTTATTTTACTCAAGTTGTGTTTTTATTCTTCTCATTCAAATCAAAGCGCTGTCTTTTTTATTTGTCTCAAATGTCATCACCAATCGTGCAACTGCCACCACCTCCTCCTCCAGTGGTAGTGAACCAACAAGACTACTCGATCCATCCGGGTCACGGGTCAATTGGACCCGTTATAGCGGTTGTCGCCGTCATCACTATTCTTGGTGTCCTAGCTGGCATGATCGGTAGAATCTGTTCCGGCCGTCGGGTCATAGGCAATACCCAGTACGATTTCGACACTTGGGTCGAGACCAAATGCTCCTCCTGCGTCGACGGCAATATCGCCCACTCTCCGCCGCCACCTCCGCCGCCGGCCGAACCCAACTCCGTCGAGCACGCTCCGCCGGTGGAGACCACAATTGAGATCAAAGAAGATGAAGATGAAGAGGAAGAAGAAGAACCAAAGCAAAACTTACATAGTGATAATTAGTTAATTACTATTTTACTTGTTTTAGAGGGAAGTAGTGTTCATTGGTCTCAAATGTTAAATGTTGGATAATTCATAAGATTGAGAACTTAAGTAGTAGAACTGGTACTATTTTTCAATTTTAATTGAGATTTTATTTCGGTAATTAGGAGACGAAAGCCAATGTTTGATTATTTCTGAAACAAAATGTCAATTTTAATTGAAAAGTAATATCAAGCAATAATACCTGTGTTAAGGTAATTTAAGTTGTTGTCCCTTGGAAAATCGGTTCAGTACTATTATGTTTTTCTGCATACTGGGTTGTGATTTTGTTATTTGGTTGGTGGATGTGTGATTATGGGTTCTGATTGGCATTTTGGTCAATGGAATTTGGAATAGGACAAGTTCTCAACTGAATTTATTTATTTTTCTTCTAAATTAATCAAAGGTACATTTGTTTGATTTAATGCACATTTGGATATCTTTTTATAAAAGATATTTAAAAGTGTTTTTCTTCTTTCAATTTATGAATGCCTCTTAAAGGAGGCAGTTGAAGCTTTCAATTTGTTGGGTGGTTTTTTTAATCTTTGAAGTTATACTCAGGTGGTCCTTTGAAGATTGCACTATTGGCTCTCTCATGCATCCTTGAAATAATGAAGTTTATTTTGTTTTTTTTTTAATTATAGTTTAGATAATTTAGATAATAAAGACTCGTATTTGACCATTCAAAATATATCTTATAACTCAATAAACATTTATAAAAATACTTATAAATCATTAATATAGGTGGGAAAAAAACCGTTACATTAATTAAAAAAATGCGTGTTTATATTCAGTGCTGGTATAAAAATGGAAATCTTATTGATTATTAATCTTGAGTGCTATTTTTGTGATTGATGATGGTTGGATTCTCCGATGGTGAGCTGTGGACTAATTATGAAACATCACTTTTGGAGAGGCAGAAAAGACAAGGAAAGAGGACTTTCTTGGTTATGACCAATGCACACCTCTCCTGTCTTAACAGTGTCCATATGTATTGGGTCTAGCCTATAGATAGAATTGTTTGGACCTGCTAGTTATGCATTTAAGTGGAACCTATTTGTATAAATTGTAGCAAATGTTCCACTTTTTATCATCCAGGAAGTAAGCAATCAAAGGAAACACTTGTGGAAAAGTTACCACTTCACCAATTACAAAGACCATTCCAAGTTGTTTTGGGATCCAAAACTTAATTGACACTTAAATTTGAAACTCTCCTATGAGATGGAGTTTACTATAGAATGAAACTAAAATGATGTAGAGCTAATTAGCAAGTACCATATTAAAGGGACATGCAGGGTCAAAACTTGTGAGACACATGAAGCAAAGCTCTTATATAGGATCAAAGAGCACTACTGTTGATGACAGCTCTGGCATATAATGCATCTGCAGGTCTGCACATGCATATTCCCTACCAAAGTTTCTAATTGAAAGTGAATGAAAAATATGATAATCTTTTTATTGGTGCTGGAAAATATACTAGGCGATATCTAATTGACATTGTAGATGCTAGGCCATATCTAACCACTGAAGTGGCCACTGCCACTCAAAATCTATTTGATTTTGGGCCCAAAAACCGAAAGCAAAATTAAATAGTCCATGTCTGAGGCTAAACTTGCCTTTGCATATACACCCCAAATTTGTAGGATGGCTACACAATGTGTCTTAATGTTGCTATATTATACATATTATTTATATATGCACACACAAGTGACGCCTATATTAAGTGTCCTTCTTATATATGTTGTAAAATGGATCCTTTAAATAAAGTTTAAGAAATTTTATTTATTTTTCTTATCACACTAAAATAACTTCAACGTATATCTTAATATAAAAATTTTATTGAGGGTCTTAACTTATCATAATATGAATATTTCTGATTTGAAAATAAGGAGACATATTGTTAAATTAAAATTTAGAACTAATTTAACTAGAATTTACGTAAAACAAACAATCCATTTTCATGTGATAACTGATCGGATAACACAGTTTTTATTTTTTGTCTCAATGACCTTCACCACACCATTTAGCAATTTCAGAAAAGGGGCTACTCTCCAAGTCCCAAGACTCTTCTGGTTTAGTTGTTGCTCTTTGTGGAAATAAAATCGAATGAGGAATTTGTTAAGCTAGCACTTGCAAGTTTCAAGGCTTATGATCCGTAATTAATGACATATCATTCGTCATAAGAAAAATTGCTGTGGGAAAGAAACATACTAATATTTTATGAAAAATATGTGATTTTTTTTTTAAAATTTGTATTCTTAGCTGTATGCTTTTTGATCAATTTTGTAAGGCTAGTGCCATAAATTTTTGAATCATATCAGACCATCTCTAAGAATGTAGTTGGGAGATTGTTTTAAAAATATGTTTAATATACTTTCAACTCTCCTAAAATTTTTTGATTAGACTTAATCCTCCATAAAAAATGTTTGGTTTTAACCCCTCAAATAATTAGGTTGACTGGTTTCATCCATTGTCGTTAAGTTTTCGTTGTTAATTATGAAGGTGGTAAACGTTTTTATTGCCACGTGTTGCACACCTAAGATTTTCCAAGGCTTAAATATTTCACAAGTCCTCCTAAAATTTTAGGGATATAGATATCCCTTAAAAAAATTGTTAGTTTTAAGCCCCTATAAAATTTTCCATCTATAAAATAAGTCTATGTGTCAGGAACTTGTCATATTTAATTGTTGAAATAAATACATTGCCTTTGACCTCTTTCATTTCCCTGTCTCATTATCTCATCCATCAATCCAACTATGATAATTCATTAACAATTTCCTTTATGTTGTGTAGAACCTTCACCGTTCAATCACCAACGAAACACAACTGTGACTCACCCTCTCAAGCATCCACCATTCCTCTTGGTGTTGTGTATTTTGTCAACTCTTATTTTTTTCCTTCTTCTGTACCAAGTATTTGATAGAAGTCCTCAATGATGAGTTTTTTTTTTGTTTGAGGAAGGTGATATTTCATTCTATTGCTTTACCATGTTGCTATTTCTTTTTTTTTTTGTCAATTCTATAAATTGGTTCTTCATTTTCATATGTGGTGAATGATTGAGAATTTGTGAGGTTGGAAATGGAAAATGGTATATTGAGGTGATGTTTTTTAGAGATGAAGCAAATAGCAAAAAACACTTTCAGTGATAATTGTTATGTCTTTTAACATTAATAAAATGACCACTAAAAGTATTCAATTTCATATAAAAATTAAGGAAGATGGTAATGATTAGTTAACAGTGACAAGTTGATAGTAAAAACTTATTTTATAAATGAAAAATTTCACAGTGGCTTAAAAATAACAATTTTAAAAAAAAGTATTTCTAACCCTAAAATTTTATGAAGGCTTATAGTATACTTAAGTCTTATAAAATTCTAAGTGGCGACACATGGCAACGTTGGGGTGGTAAAATATTTGCACCTTAGCTGTTAACATAGAAAACTTAATGGTAATAGGGTGAAACCAGTCAATCTAATATTTTGAGGGATTAAAACCAAACGTTTTAGATGGGGGTTAAGGCAAATCTGAAAATTTTAGAAAGGTTAAAATTATATTAAAGCCTTAAAAAATTATTAGTTTTGATAAACTTAATTTTACATTTTATTTTATTATAAAATAAGTTCAAAGTATACACTTGTGGAGAGATAAATAGGGTGACATGTCTTGACTTCTAATGCTTTTGAATTTTCAAATTGTAGTTGGTGTGGGACTCTTTGCCTCCAAGAGTGTTTAACTCTTGCATGAGATTCTTCTTCTTGATGAAATCATATTTCAACTAAAACAAAGTTCAAAGTAATACTGTGATTCATATTGGGATATCTTGTCTTAAAAATAATTAATAGTAAAATTTAGTATCAAAGTTTCAATTGAATGCAAATTTGTAATTAATTTACCATTTATATTCAAACATGAGTTTAGAAATAAAATCAATGAGTAAACTATTAATTTGTCCCCCAATCTATTAAATTAATGAGCCTTGCTATATTTTGGTGGAGGTTAACTTGTCGTGGTGGAAGAGAAAGTAACGGTTCGTGATGGACATGGTATATTCGACACAAATACAAACCTTAATTGAAGAATTGATATTGGTGTGTGCGCCTTAACTTTTGTTGTTATTGAGTGGTTAAATGTTATAGTAGTGAGTGTGGTTAAGATTGTTTTACATTTTATTTTATTATAAAGTAAGTTTACAATATGCTTATAGAGAGATAAGTTATAGGGTGGCACATGTCTTGGCTTCTAATGTTTTTGAATTTTCAAATTGTAGTTAGTGGGACATTTTCTCCAAGAGTTGCTTAAACCCATATAGTAGATTCTTCTTCTTAATGAAATCATATTTTACCTAAAAAAAGTTCAAAGGAATATTGTGGTTCATGTTGGGATATGTTATCTTAAAAATAATTAATAGTGAAGTTTAATACCAAGGTTTCAATTCAATGAAAATTTATAATTAATTTATCATTTCTATTCAAACACAAGTTTAGAAATAAAATCAATGAGTAATATATTAATCCGTCCCTAATCTATTAAAATTAGTGACCCTTGTTATGCTTTGGTGGAGGTTGACTTACGGTGGTTGGAGAGAAGGTAACTATTCATGGTGGACATGGTAGATCTAACATATACCTAGTTTAAGGATTTATATTAGTATGTGTGCTTTAACTTTTGTTGTTGTTTAGTGGTTACGTGTTGTGGTAGCAGTGAGTGTTACGGGGAAGAGTTTTTGGAAGGTAGATGCTATGGGGAAATAAAGGACAAAGGCATGAATGAAGATGAGAATAAGGTAAGAGAGGCATATGTTGAAGAAGTTATGACAAATGAGAGGGATGTATTTGTTAAAGGAGTAATTAGTGAGGTGAGGAAGGTCAGAGATGAATCAGTTGGGGTTGATGTGGGACAAGTTGCTAAAGAATGGATTAAAAGAAACAAGAAAGGTAATAGGAAGAGGAAGAAACTTGATGAAGGTAAAGGGAAGAAGAAAGAAAATGACTGAGTTTGATGAGGTAAGCCATAGAGAAATATATGAGAAGGAAATCCAAGCAACAATACTGGGGGTGAAGATACTCGAGTCTTTAAGGAATTAAAGACACGCGTTGTATAACATTATGCGTTAACATATTTTAGTGTTGTCTCAATCGATAGTAACCATTGGGACCTAACTAACTGTCTGATGACAAAACTCATAAAATTTTATTTAACTAAGCAGGGTACCTATTTTAACATCATATGTCAAGCTACTTTAAATTTGTTTAATTTCTCGATGGCAGAACCTATGGAGGACGAATTAATGCATAAGAGCAATAGTGTCGTTATATGTATGTTTTCTATTTGAATTTTCATGAAGTCAGTGACAAAATCTATCTGTAGTTGATTATAGCTTGATGGTTCTGTCGCTAAACTCATCACTAATATGGGACTCAATACTTTCTCTTAACCACCGAATTCACGATGGAATACATCATTTACTAATGTTAAGATGCCTATTTTGTCGCTAATTTAATAGCAAAAATATAGGCTACCATTTTCGCATCTTATCCTAGTCATTCCTATGCCTCCTTTGCAGGATAAAATTTACAAATGAACAACAAGAATGATATACAACAAGAATGATATGCAACAAGATAGCTTTTATCATATCATATTGACTCGTCAAACATAAGATACCAATAAGATAAAGTAATTTATCCAATTGTGATCTATTTATCATGTCCACCAAACGAGTGTGCAAAGTTAAAGTAAATTGCAAGGTGAATAGTTTATGGACCCACTCAAGAAGCCTTTTAAAGTTAATATGCCTGAAAAGTAAAAAGCTACTTACTAACTCATTAAAACCACAAAAACAAAGAAACAAAGATAACTTCATCATCCTTTTCCCTTCTACTCACTTTTAAAAGATAATTTCCATTCATATTGATAGAAATTTCCCCTTATTTTAATAATGATCTAGAATTCCATCATTTACAAGATGACAGTTGAAAGATTAAGAAACACAACTAGAGGAATAGATGATAATGGAAGATTATGCTTCTTTTTGTTTTAGTAGGAATAGAACATGCATCAGGGGGCTCACAATGACTTGTACGTCTTACTCAATCAATTGAGTTAATCTCCCTCTTGACAAACATTATGTGATTTGATCTTGAGTCTTGTAAATATTTCACTTGAAATTCATTCTTTTTTTTTTTATTTTGAGTATGTAAAAGTAAATTAACTTGTATTCTCTAGTCTATGATTCAAACAATAATTTTGCCTATAGTTTACAACTTTAAAAAAATTATAGAACTTTAGAAGATTTAAAATTTTGTGATTCTCAAACAATCATAAAGCTAAGAAGATTTGCCTAAATCCAGAATAGTATGAATTTCCTTAAAAAAAAGTCTTAACCTTTCTTTTTCCAACTCTTCTTTCTACTTTTTTTCTCACCCTATGATGGTAAAGAAAACATGTCTCTTTTTTTAAAAAACAATCCTTTTATTACTTATTTAATGCAAATACACGAGCAAAAACTTCACATTATAAAATAAAATCATCTCCACAGGTTCTAGTATTTCATAAGATTAACAACCATCAAGCCTATTTCACTGTAGTATGCCTATAAGTTACACGAGTCACTATATATAGATTTAAATTATAATAACCTAACAATCTTCTAGTTATTCATTTAATGACTTCAAGATTCAATAATAAATAAATAAAATATATTGACATTATTAATTCGTTATCTTTAATTGAATTGAAATTATTGGATCAATGTAATAAAAACAAGTGATTTAATATCAGTATCTTCTTATATCATAATGTTTATTATGACCCTCAACTTTGGTGTCTTTCAAAGAAACACTAAGGATATATAATTTTTATATGGATAACAAGTAAAACAAGAGTAGATACATAATTTTTATTAAATTAAATGTACAAGTGTTGTAAATAATATATAATCAAAACCATACTATAATGTCAATTTTTCTAATATAATCATAAAAGTGCTTTGCACAGCAACCCCTTAATTAATGGAACCTATTATCATCAAATCTATTTCAACATTACAAAAATTTAACAAAATGGTGAAAGAAAAATGTCAGTAAGTAGTCGTTGAACCGTTACTAATCTAATTGGTGATAAATTAGTGACCAAATGGCGACAAAAATTTAGGGTAAACCATGTTGCTAGTTAGCTAAAATATAATATTTTTTTTTATCACAAATCCTTCGCTATTTTATAAATAGCGACAAGAATTTTGTTGTTATGTGTTGTAGCAACATTTAACAAATATTTTACATAGTTCATTTTGATCAATAATTTATCACTAACTAGTTCAACAAGAGTTTAGTGATTATTTAGTAACATTTTTCTTTAGCTATTTTGTTAAATTCTCATAGTGTTGGAACAAATTACACTATCCAATTTGACGTATATTTTCTTTGCTAATATGTCGCTAAACAGTACAAGTCTCAATATCATACATAATTTCATCGCTAATAAAGAATTCTTAAAATCAAGGCCAATTCTGAAAACAGAAAACCTAAAACCACAATATATAACAACCTTTCCAATTTACATGAAATTTCAACATGCAAAAATAAAAGTGAAAAGGAGGATGAGCAACAAAATAATAGAACTTATCTAGCTTATCCTGCATAAACAATATCATGGCCATGTAAATGTGTAGAAGATTGGAAGGTTAATTGATTTCTCAAGCTGTTAAGAGGGCCTTAATGGAGTTGAAATGATAGAATTTCTAATTATCTTTTAAAGACAAGATTCCTAGATAAAGTCATACAATTTCTTCAAGTCCTTATTTTTAATTCCTTACTTTATTGTATGTTATTCTTTTGTGCTATATGCTATATGTCTTATTCACTTGGAACTAACTCTGGCTGGTGCCCATAGAAAATAAAATAAAATCTTTATTGTTCTTTAAATAAAGATGAAGTATTTAATAACTTGATGAAACATTACTTATCTGGTAATGAAAATTATACAAGTGGTATCTCTAAACTTGAAATCCAATTACTGAAGTCAACTTAACATCATCACACAAGACCTTAAGTGAGTAAAGAACTTTTAGTGTTTGGATTATTGCTTCAGGAGACAAAATCAAATCCCAAGATATCATTGATCCTTAAGGCCCTTAACTGGAAGTCATAAAAGGGTATTGAGTAGTTAAACTTATAATATCAACCATTAGTTTGATTTCAGACACACACATACACACAAAAATTCAATCCTCCAGTAATAGTACTAAAATAGGAATGATATATATCAGTCATATGAAAGTCATATAAAAGAGGTGGATGTGACAATTGGATAATCCATTTCATTAAACATTATACTACTGTGCTTTTTCTAGTGTGGAAACAAGGGGAAACTTTATTATAGATAAGCGTTGCACAACTGGGGGGTAGAGGCTACAATATGCAACAAAGATATGCTTGAGTAACATGGAGAAGTATAAACCTCCTTAGGACTAGCTATTAGCATTATAACAGAGAAAGTATAAAATATGAAGATGGATAATGGCATGCAAGTTTACGGTTGTAACAAAGAAGAAAGGGGCTTAGAAGAAGTAAAAAAATGAGGATAACTCTAGGGAGCCATGTGTGCAGTTTCTAAGTTAATGACAAAATATGTTAGTCTTTCTTTATCGTTTTACTTTTAAGTGCCTAGCCTTTTGTTCTTGTTATGTCCCATTGTATTGTCTTCTTTCTTATTTGCATTTGGTTTGGTGGTCAATACAAAATTATAAACTCCTATTGAATCAAAATCTTTTTTTTTTCACTTAAGTTAAATTTATTTTGAAGGTGTTCTTAATAGTGTAATTAATTTACAAAAGGTGCTCCAAAGAAATTTATAAAAGGAATGATAAAGAGGTGAACATTTTAAAGCAAGTTCTTGGATTTTTGCAAAAGGTATAACGTGAAGCAACATATATAGCATAGTATTATTATCAAATCTTCAGGCCTTTGCAAAAGATTTTTGCAAGAATTTCAATAGCAAAATCTTTATAGATTAACAAGGGGCAACTTTCTTCCATAAGGTAATTAGAAAGAAAAACCCACAACATGAAATAAAAACTAAACTTTAGTTGAAGGTTTTGGTAGATAGAAATTTTGATCTCTTAGGTTAAAGAAATTAAAAAGAGGAAATAAATAAATCACAAAATTTTTGACCTTTAGAAACCATATCAAACAATTATATATATATATATACACTTTCAATATTTAACACACCTTAAATTAGGGAAATCAAAATTTAATTACTATAGTTCCTCGATACTAAAATTGTCTTAAGTTGTAATTTAGCTCCAACTTTGCCTTCAAAACTAATTCAATGACCCAGTCCAAGAAATTAGTATCGTAATAACTGCTAAAAGCAATAAATTGAGTGCATCTCTAGCTCTTTACACACTATTTGAACATTAAACTAAAAAAAATTAACTCTAACACCTTAGCAACCATTAAAAAACAAACATGAGGAAATTTCTTTTAAAAAATAAAACAAATCATGAAACATTCACCTTCGGGCTCTTGGTTGAGGTTCCAATGGGGATTTAGGTCGAAGAGATGGTGATCTCCAGTAGCAACAACCACGAGACCTGAATGACTAACAACAGCACAACAACAAAGAAGAAAACCTCTGATGCAGCAACATAGTAATGAAAGAACCACGATACAAAAGAAAAGTAATGAAAGCATGATGCAACATTAAAGGATGGGAGAAGAATGACAATCACACGCCAACAACATTAATATATGATGGTGCAGAGAAAATTAAAGAGTTACAGAACGAGGGACATTTTATAGAGTACGTATTGCATGTAAAATGTAACACCCCTAATTTCGTTATTTCTTATTTAAAATAAAATTTCAAAGGAATTTGATTATAGTTCTTTAGAACTTTTTAATTGTTATATAATTTATAATTTTTTAGAATTTTCTTATTTTTTTATTATTATTTTTTTATTATTATTATTTAAGAATGACAAAAATACCCTTAACCTTTCATCTAATAACCAAAATGCCATTACTGACACCATCGCTTACATCATCATCGCTTACATCATCGCTTACATCATGAATAGTAAAATAAATAATTAAATAATCTTAAATAGTGAAATTTTCTTCCTATAAATAGATGGCTCATTTACAACATTTCCACACAAAAATTAGAGAGAGAATCTAGAGAGATAGTGCGTAAGAAATTAGTGGAGAGTAAATTCTTTTGGTAAAAAGAAGTTCTGCCGGAGGTGTAAGGTAATAACTTTCTTCTATATTATTTTTATAATTTTAGTTTATTTTTTTTAGCACTCTTAAACCATTGATATACTAGTACTATTATGAATAAGTTACTATAGTAAAAATAAATTATCACTGTGTTATTTTTACTATTTACTGTTACTATTCAAAATTTACTATTTACCATTACTATTCAAAATTTACTATTCACTGTTATTGTTCATAATTTACCATTTACCACTACTATTCAAAAAGTTACTATTCACAATTTACTATTTATTATTACTATTCAAAAATTACCATTTACCGTTACTATTTATTATTACTATGCACATTTACTATTTATCATTCTGATAGCAATCTTAATTTTCATCTTAAGCTTATACTGAAATAAGTTAGTATTAATATTTTGTTAGAACTTGGAGGCGCAGAGCGAATTCACTTTTGGTAGCAAATCAAGGTAAGGGGGTGAGATTAAGGATATAATATGAAATTACATAAGAATATTGGGAGGAGTCCCCTACTCCTTTTAAACATAACAATATTATTATTTTAAAATAATAACTTTTAACTTAAAATTTATAATAATTGTTATTAATAAATTAAGCATCTTGTGTAACTTAATATCTAAAATATTTAAGAACTTAAACTATTATGACCTATGCGGACTGGATTGAACCTATGCAAGGACTTAAACTATTACGAACTTGACTGAACCTATGCAAAGACTTGGATTATTTATGACCTATATGGACTGAACTAGACCTATGCAAGGACTGGACTATCTTGGATTTACATAGACCTGTGCGAGGAATTGACCATAGAACTTAAAATAAAATTTATTAATTTAAATAATTATTGAATTTTAAATTATCATATTTATAACTAATGTTTAATTATTTGATTTGATTATGATTGTTAATATTTATTTATGCTTTATGATGTTTTGATTGTGATTGACAATGTTTGATTATGATTGATAATCTTGTATTGTGGAGTTTGAGCATATAGCAAGCATGGCGGAAAGCTAAAATTCCGTAAGAAATTACTTATCTCCTACTTCTTTATTTACTTTTTTATATTTATTCAAATTACTTTTAAGAAATTTCTTAGAAAACTACATAAGTTTTTAGAAATCTCTTTTTATCTTTTAATATATATGTATATATCTTTACTAAAATTTAGATTTTTAGTTAGTTTATCAGAAAGAAAAAGAAAGAGAATTTATTTTATAAAAATAATTTTTTTAATATATATACGTATTATTTAAATGTATAAAAATATTATACAAAATTTTCAAGTACTAAGGTTTTAAATATTGATAATTCCAAATTTAAGTTTTTAGAAATTAATTTTGAATTGACAGGTTATGAAATATATTTAAGGCTTTGAAACTCAAATTTATAAAGAGATTTGATTTGTTTGAAAAGGAACTGTACTAAAATTTTATGTGCGTATTTGAGAAGTTGAAAAAGTACAGTTTACTGGGGTGGCTATGTCGTGATCCATAGGCCCTGATAATATAATTGAGTTTCTAAAAGCCTTAACCAACTAAATACGCGAGTAGTTCATGCATCATGAATCATCGAAGAGAAACAAAATGATATTGTCTGGGGACGGATTATAGAAACCGAGGATACATTAGAGGAGGCTTAATTGTGAGCCTTGGGATGAGAGGGTGTGAAAGGGTGCTTCAGGGGACCTGGGGTAGCTCCCTAGTGTCGGGTACTTTCACAATAAAAACCTTTTCAATCTGACTAGTCTCTAAGTGTTTCCATGCCAGTTGAGCTGTTCATGTTATTATTATCCGAAATTATGGAACAGTGTAAACTCCTGGTTGGCCCAGTGCAGATTAAAATTTAAGGGGCCCACATATATAGATAAGTTATGATGAAGATATGACATATCATTCATACATTCATAAATTGATTGTGCTTGTGATTGTGATTGATATTATTATACTAGTTTGTGAAAACCCTTTATTGCTTATGTCTCATTTGGGAATATTATATTCTGTTTCTCACTCCTTTCTCTATGTTTTTGTTTCATATGTTTTAAATTAATGGTTCGTACAGAGGGAAGGATCGAAGAACATTGACAGTTTATATAGCACGTTCTAGAAAGGGAGCTCGGTATGAATACCGTGGTCCAATGAATAAATAATGTCACTAGGCAACTGCTCTTGGGCCATGGAGTTTCTTCTCTTTCTTATAATGTTTAATGTTTATTTTCTTCGGATGAATGTACAAATACTTTATAAAGTTTTAATAATATTGAGGTATTTCAGAAATAATGTATATAATTTATTCTGATAGTTTTTTTTTAACAAACATATCTTTAGTAAAAAAAAAATTATTACGAATTTTTCTAGAATTTATTAAGGTGTAACAGAGGGTGTTACAAAGTGGTATCAGAGCAGTTAATCCAATAGGCCTGGGGAAAAGGTCTATCTTGCTTTGTCTGTAGACTCTGTATAGGTGATAGAGAATAGAATATCCGACTTGGTAGTAACTGTGATTGATGTGACAAATCTCAGTTACTGTGAAACAGGAAACTAATGGCTGGAAACAATCTTGCTGGAGTTGTAGAACGCTTAATCAATGCAATGGGAGCACGTGAAGGTCAAGGTAACGATGCCTTGAGAAGGCTGGACCTATTCGAAAAGCGCAATCCACCTCGTTTCAAGGGAGGATATAACCCTGATGGAGCATAAATCTGGATTCGAGAGATAGAGAAGATATTTCGAGCATTGCAATGTAATGAAGCTGATAAGGTAGTCTTCGCTACTTATGCCTTATCTGAGGATGCTGAACATTGGTGGGATAGCACGCGTAGACAATTCGAAGTCAACGACGTGGAGATCACTTGGGATTATTTCAAGGATATGTTTTTGGAGAAATACTTTCCAGCTGATGTTAAAGAGAAAAGACAATTCGAATTCCTGTCGCTGACCCAAGGAAATATGACTGTTGGAGAGTACGCATCCAGGTTTGAAGAGCTATCTCGTTTTCATTCTCATTATAATGATGCTACTAATGAAAGAGATCGGTGTGCAAAGTTTGTAAATGGATTGCGGCCAGAAATTAAGGAAGCTATACGAATGCAGGAAATCCGTGAATTTTCTGTATTGGTAAATCGCTGCAGGATCTTTGAAGAAGATCATAAGGATAGAATGACCAAAAGTCGTGAGCCCATTCACAAGGTAGGAGAAATGAGAAGTGGAGGACCTCACCATCACCAAAGAAGAGACTTCAGGAGAAATAAGCCTTACCAAGCGCCATTTCGCCGGTTTGGAGCAGCATCTGTTCCTAACAGACCCCAAGCTTCAACTGGAAGCTATTACCCAACATCTGCACCAAATTTTAAATGTTTTGTCTGTGGAGGACCCCATTTGAAAAGAGATTGTCCTAAAAACACTTATGTTTGTTTTAAGTGTAACAAACCAGGTCATCACATCAAGGATTACCCAGAGATGAAGAGGGAAAACCCTGAAGGTGCAAGTACAAGCATAAATACTCAAGGAGGCGCGCACAGTGCAGTCGGAAGGCCGAAGACAAAAGGAAAGGTTTTTGCAATCACTGGAGAAGAAGCATCTCATTCTGATTCCATGGTGGAAGGTAAGTGTATCATTAATAAGATTCCTTTAACTGTTATGTATGACTCAGGTGCATCACATTCCTTTATTGCCAATGACTGTGTACAAAAACTAAAATTACCTGTGATAGAACTGCCATTTGACTTATCTGTACATACTCCTAGAAATAATCTCATTGTCACTTCTAAAGCCTGTTGGAAATGCCCTATTTTCATAGATGGTAGGGACTTTAAGGCCAATCTTTTCTGTTTACCCCTTTCTGGCTTAGAAGCTATTATTGGGCTAGATTGGTTGTCTGACAATCATGTTCTAATAGATTGTCATAATAAAACCATAATGTTTAAAGAACCAGTGAATTTGAATCCTGAGGATTCGAGATTTCTAACCGCCAACCAAGTGAGTGCCTCTTTAAAAGGAGGTGTTAGGAAATCCCTAAGCATGAGCAGCGGAAAATAAGGGATTCCATAGGATTTGCAAGGTTCCGTGTTTCAAAGCACAAAAACCAATTTCGAAATTATTTTAGGTTACCTCTTGAAGCACTCCGAAGCAGTCGTAGCCTCGTCCTTTAGGAGTCCACACGAGCACTCCCACCAGAATCGCAACACTTGCCAACTGCTAGGTTGACGGCGTGTAGCTCTTGCAACCTTTTGCGAATGTATCTCACTAGAGTGAACGGCCTATGAGCATCTTATGCTCTATTTATAGGCTTAGGTTTGACCTAATTTGTTCTCTCTAAAAGTGGGCTCCTTACTCATTCCAAATGAATTAGGCCCAATAGCTTTATTTTAGTCCAACTAAAATAAGACAACATTTTCTGATGGGCTTACTCTATGTGTGTGACCCTATAGGTAAAATACCCGGTCATATTAATAATAAACTATTTTATTATTAATATAAAATAAGAGCGGCATCTAGCAATGCATCATTATGTCCGAATATTATCAACATAACCTATAAGTGATAATTATTTAATACGTTTATTCCTTTTGTCACGATATCCTAATTGGGCCCAAGGCATGGTCGCGTCATCCTTGTACGGCCCAATTTATTTTACTTGATACCGGAGTAGACTGGATCCGAATAAATATCTAATATTTATTCTTTCTAGCATGGCCATGCGTTTTCTTAGTCTTACTCCATCAAGTGGCCTATGGATATCACTCCTGTCACATAGGAGAGACAAATCCCATCTACATCACTCACATCCCTCTGCATAATTTGTTCATTGCCTAATCACAACCTTTATAGTCCTCTTGTTACAGAAGACGTTTAATTGTATTAAAACAATAAACTCCTCATATAGGAATCGTAGTGACTTCAGGTCGAAGGACTACATATACCATTATCACATTGAGAATCGTTTATGACAATCATGTAACGATCCATGCAACGTTCTCATGGTGGGTCTGTCCAGTACATCATTACTCTTAATGTGTACCCGTGTGAAGACTCGATATCATCTATATCTATGATCTGTGAGATCAGGTCATCAGTACACTCACACACTAGTCTCAGTGTATTTACATGTCCCCATGTAAATACTTAACTAGGGACATTTTAGGAATAATTTTTATATGACCTATTACTCCAAGGATAAATATGTTTAAAACAATTTTAAACTGAAATATTTATTCAATTGATAAGTAGAAAAATGATACAAATGAAAAAGCATAAAGGCTCATAGTGCATACACCAACAATCTCCCACTTGCACTAGAGCCAATCAGACATTTGCCTAATGCCTAATGATCTAGTGTGCCCCTCATGTTTTTGTTGTGTAAGAGGTTTTGTGAGTGGGTCAGCAATATTCTCATCAGTATGCACCTTACATATCTTTACATCTCCTCGGTCAAGGATCTCTCGAATGAGATGAAATCGCCTAAGTATATGCTTGGATCGTTGATGTGATCTAGGTTCCTTAGCTTGTACGATTGCTCCACTATTGTCACAGTAGAGACTTATAGGGTCCACAATGCTAGGAACAATCCCAAGTTCTGTTATGAACTTCTTGATCCATACTGCCTCTTTTGCAGCATTTGAGGCAGCAATATACTCAGACTCTGTAGTAGAATCAACAACTGTCTCTTGCTTTGAACTCTTCCAGCTTACAGCGCCACCATTTAGACAAAACACGTACCCAGATTGCGATCTTGAGTCATCCTTATCAGTTTGGAAGCTAGCATCAGTGTAACCTTTTACAATGAGCTCTTCTTCCCCTCCATATATCAAGAATGAATCCTTAGTTTTTCTTAAGTACTTCAGGATATTCTTGACAGCAGTCCAGTGACTTTCACCGGGATCAGACTGGTATCTGCTCGTCATGCTTAAAGCGTACGAGACATCTGGTCGGGTACATATCATGGCATACATGATTGTTCCAATAGCAGATGCATATGGAATCTTATTCATCCGTTCTCTTTCTTCTTTAGTGGAAGGAGATTGAGCTTTTGATAAGCTTATGCCATGAGCCATAGGCAAAGTTCCTTTCTTGGAATCTTGCATGTTAAACCTTTTTAACACTTTGTCTATGTATGTATTCTGACTTAGGCCAAGAAGTTTTCTTGATCTATCTCTATAGATCTTAATTCCCAACACGTAGGTTGCTTCACCTAAGTCTTTCATAGAAAAACAGCTTCCCAACCAACTCTTCACAGACTGAAGAGTAGGAACGTCATTTCCAATAAGTAGTATGTCATCAACATACAGGACCAGAAAAACAATTGTGCAGTCACTAACCTTCTTGTAGACACAAGGTTCATCCTCATTTTTAATAAAGCCAAATTGTTTAACAGCTTCATCAAAACGAAGATTCCAGCTTCTGAAAGCTTGCTTAAGTCCATATATAGAACGTTGTAGCTTGCACACCTTCCTGGATGCTTCAGGCTTAACAAAGCCTTCAGGTTGTGTCATGTACACTTCCTCAAGAAGATTTCCATTAAGGAAAGCAGTCTTGACATCCATTTGCCATATCTCATAATCATGGTATGCAGCAATAGCAAGCAGAATCCGAACAGACTTTAGCATAGCAACTGGGGAAAAAGTTTCATCATAGTCTATACCATGTATTTGCTTGAAACCTTTAGCCACCAACCTTGCTTTAAATGTACTTATATTACCATCCATGTCAGTTTTCTTTTTGAAAACCCACTTGCATCCTATAGGTTTTACCCCTTCAGGTGCATCAACCAAGTTCCAAACTTGATTAGTGTACATGGAGTCCATTTCAGATTCCATGGCTTCTAGCCATTTCTCAGATTCTGAACTTGCAATGGCCTCTTCATAAGATGTTGGCTCATTTTGATCCATTAGGAATACATCTCCTTCCTGAGTTACAAGAAATCCATATCTTTCAGGTTGTTGACGTATTCTACCTGATCTACGCAAGTCTTGTGCTACTGGAGCTGGTGTTATCACAACATTTTGTGGGTCCTGCTCCACTTCCACCATTGGCTCTTCAATGCCTTGTGAGTCTTGAATTTCTTCAAGTTCTGCTTTCCTCCCACTGATTCTTGTAGAGATGAATTCCCTTTCTAAGAATACAGCATTCCGAGCAACAAACACTTTGCCCTCAGTAGGATTGTAAAAATAATAACCCTTTGTTTCTTTTGGGTATCCCACAAAAGACATTTATCTGACTTGGGCCCAAGTTTATCAGAACTTTGGCGTTTAACATAAGCTTCACAGCCCCAAATCTTAAGAAAAGACATACTAGGTCGTTTCCCAGTCCATATCTCATATGGTGTCTTTATGACAGCCTTTGATGGAACACGGTTAAGTGTGAAAGTTGCTGTCAACAAAGCATGTCCCCAGAATGAGTTAGGGAGGTCAGTTTGACTCATCATTGATCGAACCATGTCCAACAAGGTTCTATTTCTCCGCTCAGAAACCCCATTCCATTCTGGTGTTCCAGGGGGAGTAAGTTGAGATATAATCCCACACTCTTTAAGATATTCATCAAACTCTAGGCTCAAATATTCACCACCTCGATCAGATCGAAGTGCTTTAATTGTCTTGCCAAGTTGGTTCTCTACTTCATGTTTAAATTCCTTGAACTTTTCAAAGGATTCTGATTTATGTTTCATGAGAAACACAAATCCATATCTACTGAAATCATCAGTAAAAGTGATGAAGTAACTAAAACCTCCCCTAGCCATTGTCCCTATGGGCCCACATACATCACTATGTATCAAGCCAAGAAGATCACTCGCCCTTTCACCTTTTCCGGTAAAAGGGGTCTTGGTCATCTTCCCTAATAAACAAGATTCATATGTATTTATTGATTCAAAATCAAAAGATTCTAAATATCCATCTTGATGGAGTTTAGAAATGCGTTTCTCATTTATATGTCCTAGGCGACAATGCCAAAGATAAGTTGGGTTTAAATCATTTGTTTTAACCCTTTTAGTATTAATGTTATAGATAGGGGTTTCGAGATCTAGAACATAAAGTCCATTACTCAAATTTGCACAACAATAAAACATGTCTTTTAAATAAACAGAACAACTATTGTTCTTTATTGTAAAGGAAAATCCTTTCTTATCAAGACAAGAAACAGAAATAATGTTTCTCCTTATTGCCGGAACAAAATAACAATTGTCCAATTCAAGGACTAACCCTGAGGGCAAGGATAAAAAATAAGTCCCTACAGCTAATGCAGCAACTCTTGCTCCATTTCCAACGCGTAGGTCTACCTCGCCCTTCATCAACTGCCTACTCCTTCTTAGATCCTGCACATTAAGACAAATGTGAGATCCACATCCAGTATCTAATACCCATGATGTTGAAGTTGACATGTTAATTTCTATAACAAAAATACCTGAAGTGGAAGTCTCACTTCCCTTCTTCTTAAGCTCTTCTAGGTACTTTGGACAGTTTCTCTTCCAGTATCCCTTTTGTCCACAATGGTGACATTTACCTTCCTTAGCCACCCCGCCCACAGGTTTTAAGGCTGATGTACTTGGCTTATCCTTGCCTTTCCAAATCTTCTTGCCATTTCCTACAATAGCCTTTCCTTTGCCTTTATACATGCCCTTTCCTTTACCTTTGCCAGAATTGACCATCATTATGGCCTTGCCCTTTCCTTTAGAAATATTGGGCTCAGCAGTCCTCAACATATTGAGTAGCTCTGGCAATGTTTTGTCCAATGCATTCATGTTGTAATTCATGATGACTGGCTTAAAACTGTCAGGTAATGATTTCAAAATGAGATCGGTAGCCAACTTCTGAGGGAAGGGGAATCCTAGCCTAGCTAGATTCTCCAAGTACCCAATCATTTTGAGCACATGAGGTCCTACAGAACCTCCCTCTTCAAGTCTGCAGCTAAATAGGGCTGAAGAAACTTCATATCTTTCTTGGTCAGCTTGACCTTGATATAGTTTCCTTAGGTTTTCGATCATATCGAAAGCCTCCATATGCTCATGTTGCTTCTGAAGCTCAGGAGACATGGTTGCCAGCATAAGGCATTGGACATCTAAAGCGTCATCCTGATGCTTCTTGTAAGCATCCTTGTCAGCTTTAGAGGCATTGTTCGCGGGTGGTTCCGGAATCGGACCTTCCAGGACATACTGCTTTTTCTCTTGTTTGAGGACAATCCTCAAATTTCTATACCAGTCAAGGAAGTTAGAACCAGACAATTTTTCTTTGTCTAGGATTGATCGCAACGAAAGGTTTGAAGGTGTGTTTGACGTCATGGTTATCTAAAACAGAAAATATGTAGTAAGTATCATTTTCAAAACATATTTAAATTATGGTCATTTAAATTAAATATGTCTCCCACTATTTCGATTCAAAACAAAAATACCCTCCACGAATCAGAAAATCCCGTTGGAAGATTTTCTAGTGGGCTAAGATCCATATTTTGCCAAGCGTTAAGTCAGCTTTGGCTGATCACCTAATACTTGGTTATTTAGGTAGGAAACTTTTTCCAATTGTATCTTTATACAACTCTTAGTCATTGGGTTAAGTAACCATTACTAATTATTCATCTTATGAATATTTAGCCCAATGTTTACGCCTCTAAGTTATATTCAATCCAATTGAAAACTTAGTTAAGTTAAAGCCCAATAAAACAGTTTGGATATTACCATTATCCCATCGCGTCTTACTAATATAAATAATAGTGCCCTGCTTTGGCAGACCCACTATTTATTGACATTAGTGTTGACGAGTGTACTTATTGGAAGGCGTTTATAACTTAATATTATTTTGAGGGATTTTAATTTATTTTAAAATTACCGTCTTTGTTAAACGCTTTAACGTAATAAAATTATCCCCAAAACATGCAAACGAAATTGTGAGATGGTTATGGTCTTCCTAGAAGAAAATAAAAAAAAAGAATAAACCTAGAAGAACTATATAGCCAAGGCTTCATGAAGTCCTACTTCTTGAACCCACCATCCTCTTGGAGTCACCACTCCTTGGTTCCTTTCAAAGACAAAGGCGCTTAGAGTCACCACTCTAGTTTTCTTCTAGATCTCTACTTTGTTGCCTCGATCAAGATTACAAGATTTTTAAAGAAACTCGTTTTACATACGAGTGAAGGGTTAAGAAAAGAAATACAACAGAATGAAGAGAGGCACAGCACGCAGGCTGTATTTAAATAAAATAACTAAGACCATAACCATTCACCATGCAACGTGTTAATTAATTAATTATAACCCATTTGAAATAATTTAAAAAAAAATAAATTTTTTTAAACGGGCCATTAAACACGTGGGTCGGTAATAAGGCGCTACGCAGAGAATGTACGGGGGCCCACATATATAGATAAGTTATGATGAAGATATGACATATCATTCATACATTCATAAATTGATTGTGCTTGTGATTGTGATTGATATTATTATACTAGTTTGTGAAAACCCTTTATTGCTTATGTCCCATTTGGGAATATTATATTCTGTTTCTCACTCCTTTCTCTATGTTTTTGTTTCATATGTTTTAAATTAATGGTTCGTACAGAGGGAAGGATCGAAGAACATTGACAATTTATATAGCACGTTCTAGAAAGGGAGCTCAGTATGAATACCGTGGTCCAATGAATAAATAATGTCACTAGGCAACTGCTCTTGGGCCATGGAGTTTCTTCTCTTTCTTATAATGTTTAATGTTTATTTTCTTCGGATGAATGTACAAATACTTTATAAAGTTTTAATAATATTGAGGTATTTCAGAAATAATGTATATAATTTATTCTGATAATTTTTTTTTAACAAACATATCTTTAGTAAAAAAAAAATTATTACGAATTTTTCTAGAATTTATTAAGGTGTAACAGAGGGTGTTACAAAGTGGTATCAGAGCAGTTAATCCAATAGGCCTGGGGAAAAGGTCTATCTTGCTTTGTCTGTAGACTCTGTATAGGTGATAGAGAATAGAATATCCGACTTGGTAGTAACTGTGATTGATGTGACAAATCTCAGTTACTGTGAAACAGGAAACTAATGGCTGGAAACAATCTTGCTGGAGTTGTAGAACGCTTAATCAATGCAATGGGAGCACGTGAAGGTCAAGGTAACGATGCCTTGAGAAGGCTGGACCTATTCGAAAAGCGCAATCCACCTCGTTTCAAGGGAGGATATAACCCTGATGGAGCATAAATCTGGATTCGAGAGATAGAGAAGATATTTCGAGCATTGCAATGTAATAAAGCTGATAAGGTAGTCTTCGCTACTTATGCCTTATCTGATGATGCTGAACATTGGTGGGATAGCACGCGTAGACAATTCGAAGTCAACGACGTGGAGATCACTTGGGATTATTTCAAGGATATGTTTTTGGAGAAATACTTTCCAGCTGATGTTAAAGAGAAAAGACAATTCGAATTCCTGTCGCTGACCCAAGGAAATATGACTGTTGGAGAGTACGCATCCAGGTTTGAAGAGCTATCTCGTTTTCATTCTCATTATAATGATGCTACTAATGAAAGAGATCGGTGTGCAAAGTTTGTAAATGGATTGCGGCCAGAAATTAAGGAAGCTATACGAATGCAGGAAATCCGTGAATTTTCTGTATTAGTAAATCGCTGCAGGATCTTTGAAGAAGATCATAAGGATAGAATGACCAAAAGTCGTGAGCCCATTCACAAGGTAGGAGAAATGAGAAGTGGAGGACCTCACCATCACCAAAGAAGAGACTTCAGGAGAAATAAGCCTTACCAAGCGCCATTTCGCCGGTTTGGAGCAGCATCTGTTCCTAACAGACCCCAAGCTTCAACTGGAAGCTATTACCCAACATCTGCACCAAATTTTAAATGTTTTGTCTATGGAGGACCCCATTTGAAAAGAGATTATCCTAAAAACACTTATGTTTGTTTTAAGTGTAACAAACCAGGTCATCACATCAAGGATTGCCCAGAGATGAAGAGGGAAAACCCTGAAGGTGCAAGTACAAGCATAAATACTCAAGGAGGCGCGCACAGTGCAGTCGGAAGGCCGAAGACAAAAGGAAAGGTTTTTGCAATCACTGGAGAAGAAGCATCTCATTCTGATTCCATGGTGGAAGGTAAGTGTATCATTAATAAGATTCCTTTAACTGTTATGTATGACTCAGGTGCATCACATTCCTTTATTGCCAATGACTGTGTACAAAAACTAAAATTACCTGTGATAGAACTGCCATTTGACTTATCTGTACATACTCCTAGAAATAATCTCATTGTCACTTCTAAAGCCTGTTGGAAATGCCCTATTGTCATAAATGGTAGGGACTTTAAGGCCAATCTTTTCTGTTTACCCCTTTCTGGCTTAGAAGCTATTATTGGGCTAGATTGGTTGTCTGACAATCATGTTCTAATAGATTGTCATAATAAAACCATAATGTTTAAAGAACCAGTGAATTTGAATCCTGAGGATTCGAGATTTCTAATCGCCAACTAAGTGAGTGCCTCTTTAAAAGGAGGTGTTAGGAAATCCCTAAGCATGAGCAGCGGAAAATAAGGGATTCCATAGGATTTGCAAGGTTCCGTGTTTCAAAGCACAAAAACCAATTTCGAAATTATTTTAGGTTACCTCTTGAAGCACTCCGAAGCAGTCGTAGCCTCGTCCTTTAGGAGTCCACACGAGCACTCCCACCAGAATCGCAACACTTGCCAACTGCTAGGTTGACGGCGTGTAGCTCTTGCAACCTTTTGCGAATTTGTGTCTCACTAGAGTGAACGGCCTATGAGCATCTTATGCTCTATTTATAGGCTTAGGTTTGACCTAATTTGTTCTCTCTAAAAGTGGGCTCCTTACTCATTCCAAATGAATTAGGCCCAATAGCTTTATTTTAGTCCAACTAAAATAAGACAACATTTTCTGATGGGCTTACTCTATGTGTGTGACCCTATAGGTAAAATACCCGGTCATATTAATAATAAACTATTTTATTATTAATATAAAATAAGAGCGGCATCTAGCAATGCATCATTATGTCCGAATATTATCAACATAACCTATAAGTGATAATTATTTAATACGTTTATTCCTTTTGTCACGATATCCTAATTGGGCCCAAGGCATGGTCGCGTCATCCTTGTACGGCCCAATTTATTTTACTTGATACCGGAGTAGACTGGATCCGAATAAATATCTAATATTTATTCTTTCTAGCATGGCCATGCGTTTTCTTAGTCTTACTCCATCAAGTGGCCTATGGATATCACTCCTGTCACATAGGAGAGACAAATCCCATCTACATCACTCACATCCCTCTGCATAATTTGTTCATTGCCTAATCACAACCTTTATAGTCCTCTTGTTACAGAAGACGTTTAATTGTATTAAAACAATAAACTCCTCATGTAGGAATCGTAGTGACTTCAGGTCGAAGGACTACATATACCATTATCACATTGAGAATCGTTTATGACAATCATGTAACGATCCATGCAACGTTCTCATGGTGGGTCTGTCCAGTACATCATTACTCTTAATGTGTACCCGTGTGAAGACTCGATATCATCTATATCTATGATCTGTGAGATCAGGTCATCAGTACACTCACACACTAGTCTCAGTGTATTTACATGTCCCCATGTAAATACTTAACTAGGGACATTTTAGGAATAATTTTTATATGACCTATTACTCCAAGGATAAATATGTTTAAAACAATTTTAAACTGAAATATTTATTCAATTGATAAGTAGAAAAATGATACAAATGAAAAAGCATAAAGGCTCATAGTGCATACACCAACAGGAGGGGCTCAAGGATTCATGCTATTGTTTTCAACGAAAGGAGAGCAAGAATCAAAAATAAAAAATCTGCCGGTTGTGTGTGAATTTCCTGACGTTTTTCCTGAAGATATCCCTGGTTTACCCCCAGAAAGAGATGTGGAATTTGCCATTGATCTAGTACCTGGAGTTGGACCCATTTCAATTGCACCATACCGAATGTCACCTCTAGAATTAGCAGAGTTAAAGAAACAACTTGAAGAGATGATAGAGAAACAATTTATACGACCCAGTGTATCCCCCTGGAGTGCACCAGTGTTGTTGGTTAAGAAAAAGGATGGTAGCATGAGGTTGTGTGTAGATTATCGGCAACTGAACAAGGTGACGATCAAGAACAAATATCCTCTACCAAGAATTGATGACTTGATGGATCAGCTGCGTGGTGCCACAGTGTTCTCCAAGATTGATTTGAAGTCTGGATACCATCAAATAAGGGTGAAGAAAGAAGATATACCAAAAACTGTTTTTAGAACACGCTATGGCCATTACGAATATCTAGTAATGCCTTTTGGTGTAACTAATGCACCAGCCGTATTCATGGATTACATGAATAGGATTTTTCATCCATATCTAGATAAATTTGTAGTGGTGTTCATTGATGATATATTAGTGTACTCTAAAAGCAAAGAAGAACATGTTGAACACTTGAAGGTTGTGTTGGAAATCCTGAAAAAGAAACAACTGTATGCAAAGCTGTCGAAGTGTGAATTCTGGTTGGAAGAAGTGAACTTTTTAGGACATGTAATTAGTCAAGGAGGAATAGCTGTAGACCCTTCCAAAGTGGAGACAGTTTTAAAATGGGAGAGACCAACCACGATCACTGAGATTAGAAGTTTCTTGGGCTTGGCTGGATACTATAGGAGATTCATTGAAGGATTTTCAAAGCTAGGATACCCATTGACCAAGTTAACACGGAAAGGACAACCTTTTGTGTGGACGACACAATGCGAAAATAGTTTTCAAGAGCTGAAAGATCGACTTACTTCTGCGCCGGTGTTAGTACTCCCCGATCCACATCGAAGTTTCGAAGTTTACTGTGATGCGTCTAAACAAGGACTAGGAAGTGTACTCATGTAAGACAAGAAGGTTGTAGCCTATGCGTCGCGCCAATTAAGGCAACATGAGATTAACTACCCTACTCATAACTTAGAATTAGCCGCTGTAGTCTTTGCCTTAAAGATTTGGAGACATTATCTATACGGTACAACATTCGATGTGTTTAGCGATCATAAGAGTCTCAAGTATTTATTCGACCAAAAGGAGTTAAACATGAGGCAACAAAGGTGGATGGAGTTCTTAAAGGATTACGACTTTGAGTTACAATACCATCCTGGAAAAGCGAACGTAGTAGCTGATGCTTTGAGTCGAAAGTCTCTGCATGCGTCCACAATGATGATTAAAGAGCTGGAATTGATAGAGAACTTCAGAGATCTTAACCTAGCAGTAAAGGTTAATGCCAACAGCTACAGATTAGGAGCGTTGCAAGTGACAAGTGAATTCCTGAGGCAAGTTTTAGAGGCTCAAAGAGATGATGAATTCCTGCAAGAAAAGAAAGAACTCTTGAAACAAGGAAAAGAAGTCGAGTTCAATGTAAGAAGTGACCAATTGCTGAGGTATAAGGATCGAGTGTGTATCCCTAATCAAGAGGAGTTGAGGAAAGCAATTCTGGAAGAAGGCCATAAAAGTTATATGAGCATTCATCCTGGAGCTACTAAAATGTATCAAGATTTGAAGAAGTTATTTTGGTGGCCTGGAATGAAGAAAGCAGTGGCAGAGTACGTAGCTGCATGTCTAATTTGCCAGAAGGTTAAAGTGGAACATCAAAAACCCCCTGGAATGCTACAATCAATGGAAATACCAGAATGGAAATGGGATAGCATTACCATGGACTTTGTGACTTCTCTACCTAAAACTCCATTAGGACATGATTCAATATGGGTAATAGTTGATAGATTAACCAAATCTGCCCACTTTATTCCCATCAATATTCGTTACTCTATGGAGAAGTTGGCAAAATTATACATCGAGGGGATTGTGAGATTGCATGAAATTCCTTCAAGTATCATTTCTGATCGGGACCCTCGTTTTACATCACAATTCTGGAAGAGCTTGCACAAGGCTTTGGGAACAAGACTGCGTCTAAGTTCAGCATATCATCCTCAGACGGATGGACAATCAGAAAGAACAATCCAATATCTAGAGGACTTGTTACGAGCTTGTGTGTTAGAGCATAAAGGAAGTTGGAATCAATTCTTACCATATGTGGAGTTTACTTACAACAACAGTTTCCATGCTAGCATTAACATGGCACCTTTTGAAGCATTATATGGAAGAAAATGTAGGACTCCGCTATGTTGGTTTGAGAATGGTGAAAACTTGATGCTAGGACCAGAGTTGGTACAACAAACTACGGATAAAATCAAAATAGTTCAGGAAAAGATGAAGGCAACATAGAGCATGCAGAAAAGTTACTATGACAAAAGAAGAAAGCCGCTCGAATTTCAAGAAGGTGATCATGTATTGTTGAAAGTCACACCTACGACTGGGGTCGGTCGGGCAATGAAATCTCGAAAACTAACTCCTAGATTTATTGGTCCATATCAAATAATTCATAAAGTTAGTCCTCTTGCCTACCAAATAGCATTACCACCTTTTCTTTCTAATATCCATAATGTTTTTCATGTGTCAAACTTACGAAAGTATATATTTGATCCTACACATGTTATTGAACCTGATGACATACAAGTTAAAGATAATCTTACATATGATGCACCACCTATCAGAATAGCTGACAGAAGAATAAAGAAGCTAAGAGATAAGGAAATTCCACTCGTGAAGGTCATTTGGAGTGAAACGAGAGGGGAAGATGCTACATGGGAACTAGAAATTGAGATGAAAGAGTCTCATCCCCAATTGTTTTACTAAAAAAAAAAGTGTAAATTTCGAGGACGAAATTTTTTTTAGGGGAGTAGAGTTGTAACACCCCTAATTTCGTTATTTCTTATTTAAAATAAAATTTCAAAGGAATTTGATTATAGTTCTTTAGAACTTTTTGATTGTTATATAATTTATAATTTTTTAGAATTTTCTTATTTTTTTATTATTATTTTTTTATTATTATTATTTAAGAATGACAAAAATACCCTTAACCTTTCATCTAATAACCAAAATGCCATTACTGACACCATCGCTTACATCATCATCGCTTACATCATCGCTTACATCATGAATAGTAAAATAAATAATTAAATAATCTTAAATAGTGAAATTTTCTTCCTATAAATAGATGGCTCATTTACAACATTTCCACACAAAAATTAGAGAGAGAATCTAGAGAGATAGTGCGTAAGAAATTAGTGGAGAGTAAATTCTTTTGGTAAAAAGAAGTTCTGCCGGAGGTGTAAGGTAATAACTTTCTTCTATATTATTTTTATAATTTTAGTTTATTTTTTTTAGCACTCTTAAACCATTGATATACTAGTACTATTATGAATAAGTTACTATAGTAAAAATAAATTATCACTGTGTTATTTATACTATTTACTGTTACTATTCAAAATTTACTATTTACCATTACTATTCAAAATTTACTATTCACTGTTATTGTTCATAATTTACCATTTACCACTACTATTTAAAAAGTTACTATTCACAATTTACTATTTATTATTACTATTCAAAAATTACTATTTACCGTTACTATTTATTATTACTATGCACATTTACTATTTATCATTCTGATAGCAATCTTAATTTTCATCTTAAGCTTATACTGAAATAAGTTAGTATTAATATTTTGTTAGAACTTGGAGGCGCAGAGCGAATTCACTTTTGGTAGCAAATCAAGGTAAGGGGGTGAGATTAAGGATATAATATGAAATTACATAAGAATATTGGGAGGAGTCCCCTACTCCTTTTAAACATAACAATATTATTATTTTAAAATAATAACTTTTAACTTAAAATTTATAATAATTGTTATTAATAAATTAAGCATCTTGTGTAACTTAATATCTAAAATATTTAAGAACTTAAACTATTATGACCTATGCGGACTGGATTGAACCTATGCAAGGACTTGAACTATTACGAACTTGACTGAACCTATGCAAAGACTTGGATTATTTATGACCTATATGGACTGAACTAGACCTATGCAAGGACTGGACTATCTTGGATTTACATAGACCTGTGCGAGGAATTGACCATAGAACTTAAAACAAAATTTATTAATTTAAATAATTATTGAATTTTAAATTATCATATTTATAACTAATGTTTAATTATTTGCTTTGATTATGATTGTTAATATTTATTTATGCTTTATGATGTTTTGATTGTGATTGACAATGTTTGATTATGATTGATAATCTTGTATTGTGGAGTTTGAGCATATAGCAAGCATGGCGGAAAGCTAAAATTCCGTAAGAAATTACTTATCTCCTACTTCTTTATTTACTTTTTTATATTTATTCAAATTACTTTTAAGAAATTTCTTAGAAAACTACATAAGTTTTTAGAAATCTCTTTTTATCTTTTAATATATATGTATATATCTTTACTAAAATTTAGATTTTTAGTTAGTTTATCAGAAAGAAAAAGAAAGAGAATTTATTTTATAAAAATAATTTTTTTAATATATATACGTATTATTTAAATGTATAAAAATATTATACAAAATTTTCAAGTACTAAGGTTTTAAATATTGATAATTCCAAATTTAAGTTTTTAGAAATTAATTTTGAATTGACAGGTTATGAAATATATTTAAGGCTTTGAAACTCAAATTTATAAAGAGATTTGATTTGTTTGAAAAGGAACTGTACTAAAATTTTATGTGCGTATTTGAGAAGTTGAAAAAGTACAGTTTACTGGGGTGGCTATGTCGTGATCCATAGGCCCTGATAATATAATTGAGTTTCTAAAAGCCTTAACCAACTAAATACGCGAGTAGTTCATGCATCATGAATCATCGAAGAGAAACAAAATGATATTGTCTGGGGACGGATTATAGAAACCGAGGATACATTAGAGGAGGCTTAATTGTGAGCCTTGGGATGAGAGGGTGTGAAAGGGTGCTTTAGGGGACCTGGGGTAGCTCCCTAGTGTCGGGTACTTTCACAATAAAAACCTTTTCAATCTGACTAGTCTCTAAGTGTTTCCATGCCAGTTGAGCTGTTCATGTTATTATTATCCGGAATTATGGAACAGTGTAAACTCTTGGTTGGCCCAGTGCAGATTAAAATTTAAGGGGCCCACATATATAGATAAGTTATGATGAAGATATGACATATCATTCATACATTCATAAATTGATTGTGCTTGTGATTGTGATTGATATTATTATACTAGTTTGTGAAAACCCTTTATTGCTTATGTCCCATTTGGGAATATTATATTCTGTTTCTCACTCCTTTCTCTATGTTTTTGTTTCATATGTTTTAAATTAATGGTTCGTACAGAGGGAATGATCGAAGAACATTGACAGTTTATATAGCACGTTCTAGAAAGGGAGCTCGGTATGAATACCGTGGTCCAATGAATAAATAATGTCACTAGGCAACTGCTCTTGGGCCATGGAGTTTCCTCTCTTTCTTATAATGTTTAATGTTTATTTTCTTCGGATGAATGTACAAATACTTTATAAAGTTTTAATAATATTGAGGTATTTCAGAAATAATGTATATAATTTATTCTGATAGTTTTTTTTTAACAAACATATCTTTAGTAAAAAAAAATTATTACGAATTTTTCTAGAATTTATTAAGGTGTAACAGAGGGTGTTACATAAAATATTAGAGTTTGTCAAAATTTAGGAAAGTGTGTGAGTGGGAGATTAAGGTGGGACTAAGAACATGAGAGGGAGGATTAAGAGTGAGCACGTGAGAAGGAGAGGGGTGCTAAATATAGTCAATATGTATGAAAGCAATTTCATATGAATTGTTGTGAAAGTTTAAGAACTGCATATTAGTATTATCATAAATATTTATATAATTATTTTTGAAATATTTACATAAATATTTGTATCATAAATAAAAGGTTATATACACAACATGGATAATTATAAAGATATAATATAATGATATGGTACCCATTTGATTTCAAAATGGGATTACTTAATTGAGGATGATTGGAAAGAAGTTTTAATATATTTGTCAAATAGAATTAAAACATACTTAAATAATATATTAGACCAACAATTATTATTAAATAATGTTATTGTTCAATCTCATTTCTATAACTAAATTATCAAATAGGTATATGAAATAAAACATCATTTATCCTTTATTTAAATTAAAATATCTTACTGATATAATTAATTTTACTGATATAATTAATTTCAAATGAATGTCACTTTTTTACTTTACATAGCATATCGTTATAATATAAAGGATATATCCTATGAGAAAGGTTCTTCTAGGTGAGAGTGAGAGGTAAATTTAGGTCGTACAATCATACGTAGATGATCATGATTAAAAGTTTTTCAAAGTCACATCTCAACCATCCATAATAATATTTAATAGTTCAGATTTTTTTCTCTTACTCTCACCTAAGAAAGTATTTTTCATATGATACATCTGTAAACTTATATCGGTAGCTACACACAACATCTGATATCAATATGAGCATCAAGGTATAACCCTCTAAGAACCTATGATAACTGATATCGCTAACGATTCAGAATCAAATAGAGGTTGGGGCATACTAGTAAACACTTGTAAATTTATTTGAAACATTTATATTAACTTTCCCCACACTTTAGAGAGAAGTGTTGACACTGGTATCATGACACATAATCATCACTTGACTCATTTATATTAGTATCGTATTAACTTGAGCATCAAAATGTCTTTGCATGTGACATCCTATTTCACCCTGAACGTGAGATATCGGAGTGCGTTGAATAGAACGCCTCAAGACCTATAGATCCTTATTGGACTTGAGGATGGAATACTGAATCCCCACTGGACTGGTGTAAGACATTGGACATGTAAGCCTGGTACATACCGGGCTGATCATTGACACACCTAGTATGACTCACTAAAGTTATTCCATAAATCATAATCACATGATGGACACGAACAACCGTAAGGCCATTCCCGATGACCATTTACAAGATGAAACATATAATGATAATTAGCTCTTGGCTATAACTACGGGTATAACACTACCCCCATATCAGTAGCACCAACCTTCGGAGGCTCAATGTGGTCTCTCAACTTAATCCCCATGATGAGTCGATTCACCAACTGAAGGTTGAGTTACGAGCTAAAAGGAAAAAGTGTAGGGCCATGTTGAGGAACTAGATGATAATTTAGTCAAGGACGTCACCTACAAGGCCCTGTTCTTCAGTTCCCCATCACGAGATCTCCACCATGCTATAATACCCAAAGATCCCAACTTTCGATGACAATTACCAAAAGTCCACATATCAAACTTAGCATCATTCACCTTAATACCGGTCTCTCCAAGCCTTTATAAGGTCACTAGGATACAAGTTCAATATTTAGTTCTCTCAAAGGCTGATGCAGGTCCCCATGCCTAAAAACTACAAACCCCAAATCCACTCCTTATAGATAAGTACACCAAGGAGGTAGACCCTAGTAAGCATTTAGATGCTTACACATATAAGCTGGTATACTAATAAGCAGATGATGACATGATGTTTATGATGTTCCATAGGACCCTAAAAGGGTAAACTTTGAGTTGGTTCAAGGGCTTTCCTTCAGAGTCAATCAATTGCTGGTTTGATCTCGTTAAAGCCTTTAAGTGGCATTTTGTGATCTCCAGAGATGCACTAAAAAACTTTCATACCATGGCTCAAATTAAGTAGGGAGAGACGAAGTATTTAAAGAACTTTCTAAAGAGGTTTAACAAGGAAGTGTGACGTCCCGTGTAATTTTTCGAATAAATTTTTCGCATTTTTAAAAGATCATTTTAAAATTCATGAATTAAAATCAGAGTTCACATAAAAGTCGATAATAGCGGAATATTATCATGCATACTAGTCGTGAATAATAAAATTCAAGGAATAATTACGTAGCGGAAACGATTTTAAAAATAACAGTACATAACCCATTGTATTTATTACAAATCATAAAATTAGAATAAACTCGAAATCCAAGTAATAATTCACATAGGCATCAACCATAGCATCACTCTTCATTCTGGGTGGCATTCACTGTAAAAATTAATGTAAGAGTGAGACAGAATATAGAATAAATATAAAATAAATAAAATTGCACAAACACAATCATCAAACTATAATGATATGATGAATATGCCAAACAAGTTCATTTATATTTAATAAGTCTTTAATTTAGTCCAATGATGTCATGCTGGATCCATTTAGTTTGGTGGGAATACTGTAGTAAAAAGTCTCATAGAGACTCCAGTAGGAATTAGCATAACCATGAATCCCTACACTTTCATGGCTCCTGCGAAATTGAGTGCACAAGTAGGAATTAACATAACCATGAATCCCTACACTTTCATGGCTCCTGCAGAAATAAGTATACCAGTAGGAATTTGCACAACCATGGATCCCTACACTTCCATGGTTCTTGTGAAAATAGGGCTTTAACTCATCATAGAGTAACCCCCCACCAGGGTAGGCAATCATGGAACCCCTAAATTCCATGGTGCGTCCAATGCTTATGATGCATGAATGCCTTTAATACTCTTTATCATTTAACATACCATGATATATCAATTTCCAAAACCACTTGGAAAACCACAAGTCCTCAAAGGACACATCACATATAATAATTTTCAGAATCATGGATTTACTGTTTCAACCACATGTAACAATAACCACAAGGCATTCATGTACATATATATTAATTATGTCATTCATAATTATTCACCACCAAAATATACAACTGTATGATACTCATTAAAACGTAACAACATCAATAATAAATCATAATTACTCAAGAATTTAATAATAAATTGTTACTCATAGAGGAAATATCATTTTCATTCATAATAACCATTATAATTAACTTTCAGCATTTCCAACAGCAACATACTCTAGCAAAACAGTCATAACATGAGCAAATCATAACCTTTTCATGTGATTCCAATTTTTATAGCTTAATAATACAATTATCTATAACTTTCATGAAGAACACAATTTCAAATTCCAAACAGAATTACACTTATTTACGAAATACCACACTGCCTCAAGGTGAGTTTTTCAAAATGTACATATATTAGTAATTTGAATGTTTCTGGAGCTACAAAAATTATTTTGGCATGAAACCAGTTCTAAATTATCCTTAACACAAATATCTACAACTTTCATGAAGGCACCAACCACTAATTCTCACTACACAATTCCCAGTTTTAAAAATAAGATTCAGATTTCAAATTAACAGAATTACAGCTTGTACATACTTCAGTATTTTAGGCATAACTCAAGTTACAAAAATCATTTTGTCTTGAAACCACTTTATATAGATCCATAACATAAATACCTACAACTTTCATGAAGACATCAAAGGCTGATTATGTACGTACAAGTCCCAGCATATTAATATATACACAAAACATGGGATAAATATTCCACTCGGACATGCTGTAGTATTTTGGCTATAACTTTTGCTACACATACTTAAATCAGTCGGTTCAGGTCTCAAAATTCACATAATAAAAAGATCTACAACTTTCATGAAGACACTGATCACTAATTCTCACCACAAAATTCCCAAGTTTAAAAATAAAGTTCATATCTCAAGTTAACAGATTTACAGATTGGACATACTTCAGTATTTTAGGCATATCTCGAGCTACAAAAATCATTTTGACTTGAAACCACTTCCTATAGATCCATAACATGAATATCTACAACTTTAATGAAGACATCAAAGGCTGATTATGCACATACAAGTCCCAGCATATCAATATATACACAAAACATAGGATAAATCTTCTACACAAACATGCTGTAGTATTTTGGCTATAACTTTTGCTATACATATTCAAATTAATTGATTCAGGTCTCAAAATTTAGATAACAAAAAGATCTACAACTTTCATGAAGAAGTCAGAGTCAAATTTGTAACACCCCTATTTTTATTTTTATATTAAAATTTTGAAGGAATTAAATTATGGTTCTTTAGAACTTTTTAATCTACGTATTATTTATGATTTTTTGGAATTTTTTTGGAATTTTGGAATTTTTTAATAAAAATAATATTTTTTTTAAATAATTTTAAATTCATACAAGTGACTTAAATTAAAAATATTTATAAGAAAGTGAATTTAAATTATAAGAAAATTTTCTAAAATCCGTTTCAAGTAGACTTATCTAAAAATTATCGGTTTGAGAAAAATCTTGATTTTTTCCAATCGTTTAAAAATTAGAAACGTATCAATAAATTTTTATTAACAGAAAATTTTAGATTTTTAAAATTTCAGCTTTATATTACTTATTATAAAATTAGTGAGGACTGATATAATATCGCTAAATTTTAAAAAGGACTCATTTTGAATATTTAAAATATACCGAGTGAAAGGTTACTATTTGGCTTAATAATTCTGCCGACAGTTACTATGCAAAACACTGTGCATGTACGAAATTTTCAAAGAATGCATAGTAACCTGGAATAAAAAATTCAAAAATGCATAGTACTTTTATATTAAAATAATGGAATGCATAGTAAAATTTTTTCCTATAAATACCGAAGGATTTCTTCTTTAGAATTCACAATTTCAGATTAAGTTTTCTTAATACAGTAGTGCTAGTGAGATAGTGGTGGAAGTGAGAGAGAGAAGAAAAGTTTTTGGAGAGAAGGTTCTGCCAAAATCCTAAGGTAAGAATACTTCTCTTTTATATTTTTTTAGATTATTTTTATATCGTTTTTAGAAATCTGTTATTATACTGAAAATAATATTATTTTAAGTTACTATTCTGCATAGTAAACACTATTTCAATAGTAAATTACTATTTTAATAGTAAATTACTATTCAAATAGTAAATTACTATTTACTGTTACTATTTACCGTTACTATTCACGTTTTACTATTTACCGTTACTATTCACGATTCACTATTCACTATTCACTATTCACTATTCACTATTCACTATTCAAAATTTACCATTTCTGTTTTAAGTAGTAATCTTAATCTTCGTCTTATGCTTATACTGAAATAAAATTGATATTAATATTTCTAGAAATCGGAGGCGCAAAGCAAATCTCTTTTTGGTAACGACTCAAGGTAAGGGGGAGTGAGATAAGAATTATAATATGAAAAGACATAAGAATAATGGGAGGAGTCCCCTACTCCTTTTAAATTTAATAATATTATTATTTTAAAAATATTAACTTTTTAACTTAACATTTTTAATAAATTTTAAATTAAATATCCGGTTTAACTAACTCTAACATACCTATGCAAAGACTTGGACCATTATGACCTATATGGACTGGATTATACCTATGCAAGGACTTGGACCATTATGACTCATATGGACTGAACTATACCTATGCAAGGACTGGATTATATGGACTTACATATACCTATGCGAGGAATTGACCAAAAGGACTAAAATTGATTATATTAATAATCATTAAATTTTGTATTATGATATGTATTAATGATATTTAATTGATTTGATTATGATTGATTGATTGATGATATTTAGTTATGATTGATATTATTTGATTTTGATTGATGATATTGTAATGTGGAGTTTGAGCATATAGCGAGCATGACGGAAAGCTAAAATTCAGTAAGAATTTCTTACCTTACTCTTTAAATTTTATTATCTTTTATTTCTTCTTAGAAATTATTTTTAACTTTATTTTCAATATTTAGAATAAAAAAAAAAATTAGTATTTATTTTAGAAAGAAAACATTTTATGAGAATTTATTTAATTAAATTTTGAGTTAAAGAAAAAAATTTTGTAATTTTAAGTATTTTTGGTTAATAATTATTCTCTTTTAATAAAACAAAATTTTTTTGAAAGAAAATTATTTTATCCAACTTAATAATTAAAAATATTTGGAAATAATTGAGATTTCTAAATTTGACTTTGTTAAGATTTAATTTGAGAAAGATTATGTAAAGTTTTATATGAGAAAGTTTTTAGATATTTAAGGCTTAGAAACTCAAATTTCAGTGAGATTCAAAAACTGTACCAAATTTATTTCTGTGGGACAGAAATTCAGAGAATCGAGAAAATGTACAGTTTATTGAAATAATGTTGTAAACCTTTAAGGGATTTAATAATTGAGTTTCTAAAAGCCTTAACCAACTCAATACGCGAGTAGTTCATGCATCATGAATCATTAAAGTGAAATGAAATAATATTGTCTGGGGACGGATTATAGAAACCGAGGATACATTAGAGGAGGCTTAATTACGAGCCTTGGGATGAGAGGGTGTGAAAGGGTGCTTCAGGGGACCTGGGGTAGCTCCCTAGTGTCGGGTACTTTCACAATAAAAACTTTCTCAATCTGACTAGTCTCTAAGTGTTTCCACACCAGTTGAGCTGTTCATATTATTATTATCCGGACTTATGGAACAGTGTAAACTCCTGGTTGGCCCAGTGCAAATTAAAATTTAAGGGCCCACATATATAAGTAAGTTATGATGAAGATATTGCATAACATTCATGCATTCATAATTGATTGTGTATGTGATTGTGATTGATATTATTATGTATTGGTTGTGAAAACCCTTTGTTGCTTATGTCTTATTCGGAAATATTATATTCTGTTTCTCACTCCTTTCTCCGTGTTTTTGTTTCACATGTTTTAAATTGATGGTTCAGATGGAAGGATCGAAGAATATCGGCAGTAAATATAGCACGTTCTAGAAAGGGAGCTCGGTATGAATACCGTGGTCCAATGACTAAATAATGTTAATAAGTAACTGCTTCTGGGCCATGGAGTTTCCTCTCTTTCTTATAATGTTTAATATTTATTTTCTTCGGATGAATGTACAAATACTTTATAAAGTTTTTAATAATATTTGTGAGGTATTTCAGAAATAATGTATATAATTTATTCCGATAGTTTCTTTTTAACAATCATATCTTTAGTAAAAAAAAAAAAAATTACGAGTTTTTCTAGAATTTATTAAGGTGTAACAGAGGGTGTTACAAAGTGGTATCAGAGCAGTTAATCCAATAGGCCTGGGGAAAAGGTCTATCTTGCTTTGTCTGTAAACTCTGTATAGGTAGAATATCTGACTTGGTAGTAACTGTGATTGATGTGACAAATCTCAGTTACTGTGAAACAGGAAACTAATGGCTGGAAACGATCTTGCTGGAGTTGTAGAACGCTTAATCAATGCAATGGGAGCACGTGAAGGTCAAGGTAATGATGCCTTGAGAAGACTGGACCTATTCGAAAAGCGCAATCCACCTCGTTTCAAGGGAGGATATAACCCTGATGGAGCACAAATCTGGATTCGAGAGATAGAGAAGATCTTTCGAGCATTGCAATGTAATGAAGCTGATAAGGTAGTCTTCGCTACTTATGCCTTATCTGAGGATGCCGAACATTGGTGGGATAGCATGCGTAAACAATTCGAAGTCAACGACGTGGAGATCACTTGGGACTATTTCAAGGATATGTTTCTGGAAAAATACTTTCCAGCTGATGTTAAAGAGAAAAGACAATTCGAATTCCTGTCGCTGACCCAAGGAAATATGACCGTTGGAGAGTACGCATCCAGGTTTGAAGAGCTATCTCGTTTTCATTCTCATTATAATGATGCTACTAATGAAAGAGATCGGTGTGCAAAGTTTGTAAATGGACTGCGGCCAGAAATTAAGGAAGCTATACGAATGCAGGAAATCCGTGAATTTTCTGTATTGGTAAATCGCTGCAGAATCTTTGAAGAAGACCATAAGGATAGAATGACCAAAAGTCGTGAGCCCATTCACAAGGCAGGAGAGATAAGAAGTGGAGGACCTCACCATCACCAAAGAAGAGATTTCAGAAGGAATAAGTCTTACCAAGCACCATTTCGCCGGTTTGGAGCAGCATCTGTTCCTAACAGACCCCAAGCTTCAACTGGAAGCTATTATCCAACATCTGCACCAAATTTTAAATGTTTTATCTGTGGAGGACCCCATTTGAAAAGGGATTGTCCTAAAAACACTTATGTTTGCTTTAAGTGTAACAAACCAGGTCATCACATCAAGGATTGCCCAGAGATGAAGAGAGAAAACCCTGAAGGTGCAAGTACAAGTATAAATACTCAAGGAGGCGCGCACAGTGCAGTCGGAAGGCCGAAAGCAAAAGGAAAGGTTTTTGCAATCACTGGAGAAGAAGCATCTCATGCTGATTCCATGGTAGAAGGTAAGTGTATCATTAATAAGATTTCTTTAACTGTTATGTATGACTCAGGTGCATCACATTCCTTTATTGCCAATGACTGTGTAGAAAAACTAAAATTACCTGTGATAGAACTTCCATTTGACTTATCTGTACATACTCCTGGAAACAATCCCATTGTCACTTCTAAAGCTTGTTGGAAATACCCTATTGTCATAGATGGTAGGGACTTTAAGGCTAATCTTTTCTGTTTACCCCTTTCTGGCTTAGAAGTTATTATTGGGCTAGATTGGTTGTCTGACAATCATGTTCTAATAGATTGTCATAATAAAACCATAATGTTTAGAGAACCAGTGAATTTGAATCCTGAGGATTCGAGATTTCTAACCGCCAACCAAGTGAGTGCCTCTTTAAAAGGAGGGGCTCAAGGATTCATGCTATTGCTTTCAACGAAAGGAGAGCAAGAATCAAAAATCAAAAATCTGCCGGTTGTGTGTGAATTTCCTGACGTTTTTCCTGAAGATATCCCTGGTTTACCCCCAGAAAGAGATGTGGAATTTTCCATTGATCTAGTACCTGGAGTTGGACCCATTTCAATTGCACCATACCGAATGTCACCTCTAGAATTAGCAGAGTTGAAGAAACAACTTGAAGAGATGATAGAGAAGCAGTTTATACGACCCAGTGTATCCCCCTGGGGTGCACCAGTGTTGTTGGTTAAGAAGAAGGATGGTAGCATGAGGTTGTGTGTAGATTATCGACAACTGAACAAGGTGACAATCAAGAACAGATATCCTCTACCAAGGATTGACGACTTGATGGATCAGCTGCGTGGTGCCACGGTGTTCTCCAAAATTGATTTGAGGTCTGGATACCATCAAATAAGGGTGAAGAAAGAAGATGTATCGAAAACTGCTTTTAGAACACGCTATGGCCATTACGAATATCTAGTAATGCCTTTTGGTGTAACTAATGCACCAGCCGTATTCATGGATTACATGAATAGGATTTTTCATCCATATCTAGATAAATTTGTAGTGGTGTTCATTGATGATATATTAGTGTACTCTAAAAGCAGAGAAGAACATGTTGAACACTTGAAGGTTGTGTTAGAAATCCTGAAAAAGAAACAACTGTATGCAAAGTTGTCGAAGTGTGAATTCTGGTTGGAAGAAGTAAACTTTTTAGGACATGTAATTAGTCAAGGAGGAATAGCTGTAGACCCTTCCAAGGTGGAAGCAGTTTTAAAATGGGAGAGACCAACCACGATCACTGAGATTAGAAGTTTCTTGGGCTTGGCTGGATACTATAGGAGATTCATTGAAGGCTTTTCAAAGCTAGGATACCCATTGACCAAGTTAACACGGAAAGGACAACCTTTTGTGTGGACGACACAATGTGAGAATAGTTTCCAAGAGCTGAAAGATCGACTTACTTCTGCGCCAGTGTTAGTACTCCCCGATCCACATCGAAGTTTTGAAGTTTACTGTGATGCGTCTAAACAAGGACTAGGAAGTGTACTCATGCAAGACAAGAAGGTTGTAGCCTATGCGTCACGTCAATTAAGGCAACATGAGATTAACTACCCTACCCATGACTTAGAGTTAGCCGCTGTAGTTTTTGCCTTAAAGATTTGGAGGCATTATCTATATGGTGCAACATTCGATGTGTTTAGCGATCATAAGAGTCTCAAGTATTTATTTGATCAAAAGGAGTTAAACATGAGGCAACGGAGATGGATGGAGTTCTTAAAGGACTACGACTTTGAGTTGCAATACCATCCTGGAAAAGCGAACGTAGTAGCTGATGCTTTAAGTCGAAAGTCTCTACATGCATCCACAATGATGATTAAAGAGTTGGAATTAATAGAGAACTTCAGAGATCTTAACCTAGCAGTAAAGGTTAATGCTAACAGCTACAGATTAGGAGCGTTGCAAGTTACAAGTGAATTCCTGAGACAAGTTTTAGAGGCTCAACGAGAGGATGAATTACTGCAAGAGAAGAAAGAACTCTTGAAACAAGGAAAAGAAGTCGAGTTCAATGTGGGAAACGACCAATTATTGAGATATAAGGATCGAGTGTGTATCCCTGACAAAGAGGAGTTGAGGAAAGCAATTCTAGAAGAAGGCCATAAAAGTTATATGAGCATTCATCCCGGAGCTACTAAAATGTATCAAGATTTGAAGAAGTTATTTTGGTGGCCTGGAATGAAGAAAGCGGTGGCAGAGTATGTGGCTGCATGTCTAATTTGCCAGAAGGTTAAAGTGGAACATCAAAAACCCCCTGGAATGCTACAATCAATGGAAATACCAGAATGGAAATGGGATAGCATTACCATGGATTTTGTGACTTCTTTACCCAAAACTCCATTAGGACATGATTCGATATGGGTAATAGTTGATAGACTAACAAAGTCTGCCCACTTTATTCCCATCAACATTCGTTACTCTATGGAGAAGCTGGCAAAATTATACATCGAGGAGATTGTGAGATTGCATGGAATTCCTTCAAGTATCATTTCTGATCGGGACCCTCGTTTTACATCACAATTCTGGAAGAGCTTGCACAAGGCTTTGGGAACAAGACTACGTCTGAGTTCAGCATATCATCCTCAGACGGATGGACAATCAGAAAGAACAATCCAATCTCTAGAGGACTTGTTACGAGCTTGTGTGTTAGAGCATAAAGGAAGTTGGAATCAATTCTTACCATATGTGGAGTTTACCTACAACAACAGTTTCCATGCTAGCATTGGCATGGCACCTTTTGAAGCATTATATGGAAGAAAATGTAGGACCCCGCTATGTTGGTTTGAGACTGGTGAAAACTTGATGCTAGGACCAGAGTTGGTACAACAAACCACGGATAAAATCAAAATAGTTCAGGAAAAGATGAAGGCAACACAGAGCAGGCAGAAAAGTTACTATGACAAAAGAAGAAAGCCGCTCGAATTTCAAGAAGGCGATCATGTATTCTTGAAAGTCACACCTATGACTGGGGTCGGTCGGGCAATGAAATCTCGAAAACTAACCCCTAGATTTATCGGTCCATACCAAATAATTCATAAAGTTAGTCCCCTTGCCTACCAAATAGCATTACCACCTTTTCTTTCTAATATCCATAATGTTTTTCATGTGTCAAACTTGCGAAAGTATATATCTGATCCTACACATGTTATTGAACCTGATGTCATACAAGTTAAAGATAATCTTACATATGATGCACCACCTGTTAGAATAAGTGACAGAAGAATAAAACAATTAAGAGACAAGACAATTCCGCTTGTAAAGGTTATTTGGAGTGAAACGAGAGGAGAAGATGCTACATGGGAACTAGAAACTGAGATGAAAGAGTCTCATCCTCATTTGTTTTACTGATTAATGTAAATTTCGAGGACGAAATTTTCTAAGGGGAGTAGAGTTGTAACACCCCTATTTTTATTTTTATATTAAAATTTTGAAGGAATTAAATTATGGTTCTTTAGAACTTTTTAATCTACGTATTATTTATGATTTTTTGGAATTTTTTTGGAATTTTGGAATTTTTTAATAAAAATAATATTTTTTTTAAATAATTTTAAATTCATACAAGTGACTTAAATTAAAAATATTTATAAGAAAGTGAATTTAAATTATAAGAAAATTTTCTAAAATCCGTTTCAAGTAGACTTATCTAAAAATTATCGGTTTGAGAAAAATCTTGATTTTTTCCAATCGTTTAAAAATTAGAAACGTATCAATAAATTTTTATTAACAGAAAATTTTAGATTTTTAAAATTTCAGCTTTATATTACTTATTATAAAATTAGTGAGGACTGATATAATATCGCTAAATTTTAAAAAGGACTCATTTTGAATATTTAAAATATACCGAGTGAAAGGTTACTATTTGGCTTAATAATTCTGCCGACAGTTACTATGCAAAACACTGTGCATGTACGAAATTTTCAAAGAATGCATAGTAACCTGGAATAAAAAATTCAAAAATGCATAGTACTTTTATATTAAAATAATGGAATGCATAGTAAAATTTTTTCCTATAAATACCGAAGGATTTCTTCTTTAGAATTCACAATTTCAGATTAAGTTTTCTTAATACAGTAGTGCTAGTGAGATAGTGGTGGAAGTGAGAGAGAGAAGAAAAGTTTTTGGAGAGAAGGTTCTGCCAAAATCCTAAGGTAAGAATACTTCTCTTTTATATTTTTTTAGATTATTTTTATATCGTTTTTAGAAATCTGTTATTATACTGAAAATAATATTATTTTAAGTTACTATTCTGCATAGTAAACACTATTTCAATAGTAAATTACTATTTTAATAGTAAATTACTATTCAAATAGTAAATTACTATTTACTGTTACTATTTACCGTTACTATTCACGTTTTACTATTTACCGTTACTATTCACGATTCACTATTCACTATTCACTATTCACTATTCACTATTCAAAATTTACCATTTCTGTTTTAAGTAGTAATCTTAATCTTCGTCTTATGCTTATACTGAAATAAAATTGATATTAATATTTCTAGAAATCGGAGGCGCAAAGCAAATCTCTTTTTGGTAACGACTCAAGGTAAGGGGGAGTGAGATAAGAATTATAATATGAAAAGACATAAGAATAATGGGAGGAGTCCCCTACTCCTTTTAAATTTAATAATATTATTATTTTAAAAATATTAACTTTTTAACTTAATATTTTTAATAAATTTTAAATTAAATATCCGGTTTAACTAACTCTAACATACCTATGCAAAGACTTGGACCATTATGACCTATATGGACTGGATTATACCTATGCAAGGACTTGGACCATTATGACTCATATGGACTGAACTATACCTATGCAAGGACTGGATTATATGGACTTACATATACCTATGCGAGGAATTGACCAAAAGGACTAAAATTGATTATATTAATAATCATTAAATTTTGTATTATGATATGTATTAATGATATTTAATTGATTTGATTATGATTGATTGATTGATGATATTTAGTTATGATTGATATTATTTGATTTTGATTGATGATATTGTAATGTGGAGTTTGAGCATATAGCGAGCATGACGGAAAGCTAAAATTCAGTAAGAATTTCTTACCTTACTCTTTAAATTTTATTATCTTTTATTTCTTCTTAGAAATTATTTTTAACTTTATTTTCAATATTTAGAATAAAAAAAAAAATTAGTATTTATTTTAGAAAGAAAACATTTTATGAGAATTTATTTAATTAAATTTTGAGTTAAAGAAAAAAATTTTGTAATTTTAAGTATTTTTGGTTAATAATTATTCTCTTTTAATAAAACAAAATTTTTTTGAAAGAAAATTATTTTATCCAACTTAATAATTAAAAATATTTGGAAATAATTGAGATTTCTAAATTTGACTTTGTTAAGATTTAATTTGAGAAAGATTATGTAAAGTTTTATATGAGAAAGTTTTTAGATATTTAAGGCTTAGAAACTCAAATTTCAGTGAGATTCAAAAACTGTACCAAATTTATTTCTGTGGGACAGAAATTCAGAGAATCGAGAAAATGTACAGTTTATTGAAATAATGTTGTAAACCTTTAAGGGATTTAATAATTGAGTTTCTAAAAGCCTTAACCAACTCAATACGCGAGTAGTTCATGCATCATGAATCATTAAAGTGAAATGAAATAATATTGTCTGGGGACGGATTATAGAAACCGAGGATACATTAGAGGAGGCTTAATTACGAGCCTTGGGATGAGAGGGTGTGAAAGGGTGCTTCAGGGGACCTGGGGTAGCTCCCTAGTGTCGGGTACTTTCACAATAAAAACTTTCTCAATCTGACTAGTCTCTAAGTGTTTCCACACCAGTTGAGCTGTTCATATTATTATTATCCGGACTTATGGAACAGTGTAAACTCCTGGTTGGCCCAGTGCAAATTAAAATTTAAGGGCCCACATATATAAGTAAGTTATGATGAAGATATTGCATAACATTCATGCATTCATAATTGATTGTGTATGTGATTGTGATTGATATTATTATGTATTGGTTGTGAAAACCCTTTGTTGCTTATGTCTTATTCGGAAATATTATATTCTGTTTCTCACTCCTTTCTCCGTGTTTTTGTTTCACATGTTTTAAATTGATGGTTCAGATGGAAGGATCGAAGAATATCGGCAGTAAATATAGCACGTTCTAGAAAGGGAGCTCGGTATGAATACCGTGGTCCAATGACTAAATAATGTTAATAAGTAACTGCTTCTGGGCCATGGAGTTTCCTCTCTTTCTTATAATGTTTAATATTTATTTTCTTCGGATGAATGTACAAATACTTTATAAAGTTTTTAATAATATTTGTGAGGTATTTCAGAAATAATGTATATAATTTATTCCGATAGTTTCTTTTTAACAATCATATCTTTAGTAAAAAAAAAAAAATTACGAGTTTTTCTAGAATTTATTAAGGTGTAACAGAGGGTGTTACAAAATTCACACGTTTTCAATTTCAAAAATGAGCAACAAGTTACAAAGTTAATTCTGGAATCCTAGAACAGCATACAATTCTACCCATTTAATAGTTATTCACAACCCTATCCCCGCTTACTTGGATTGATGATCTTTGGCTGACTGAAAAGAAGTCCCCTGGCTGTCTTGGTTCAGATCGAAGGTGTATTGATGGAGAAGAGTAATTGGGAGTTTCAGAATCTGTGTGTGTGTTTAATAATGCAAGGCAGTGGGAGACAAGCTCCTTGTGAGTGGATCGTAGTGCTGTTAGTGGAGATAATGGAGGATTAAAATAAGAAAGTGGGCTTATAATGGTCCACTTCTGTAGCCTACCCACTAGAGTGTGCATGATTGACGAAGATTTATTAAAATATGCATAAAGGGACAAAACTGAAGTCAAAACGTCAACCTGACAGTGAATTCCGAGTGAAATTTCACTCGGTCAGCCTCTTGGCCGACTGGAATTCTACCTGGTCAATGTATATACCGACTGGAAATGGTTGGTAACGTGAAAAGAAGGAAATCTGAGTCCTTCTCACTCAGTTTTCACTCGGCACGAGCCATTCTTCACTCAGTTTTTCACTCAGCAAAACCGAGTCAACTCTCAATCTGTCTACTTGGCATCATCACTCAAGTCTGAGTCATCTCACACTCGGCTTCCCTCTTGGCATAAGAGTTTAAACTGATCCATTTTCATTCAATTAAGTCAGTCAGAGCCGACTCATACCCACCTAATCCATCACTCGGCTATTTATCTTAAATCCGAGTCAATAGCCGATCGGTTCTTACTGGGAAATTCCTTACAACACCGACTCAATTCCTAAATAGTTCTCACTCGGTGAATTCCCTCAAAGCTGACTTATTTCACTCGGTTGTCTACTCGGTAAATCAATTAAATCCGATACCCAACTTTTTAAGTCTCTGCTCGGTAGAACTCTTCTGAAACCGACTCATGCACTCAAATTTGTCACTCAGTAAAATAATCTTTATTGATCATCATTCAATCATTCTTCCCTCGGCAAAATAATCTAAACCGAGTCCCCTATTCACTCAGTCTTCAGCACTCGGTTCCTCATTCCAAATCCGAGTCTCCACACACACGGTTCCACTCGGTACCATCTCACTCGGAGTCACACTCGGATATCTTTCATTCGGTATTTCCCCTCAAAGTTGACCTCTTTTCTTCTTCACTCAGGAAGTTATTCCAGTGTACATCAATCCTATACCGTGTGTTCCCAGTCGGAATTCTTCCACTCGAAAGTACATTTTCCTCTGTACTTCACTCGGAAATGAAGGCACTCAGTGAACTTTCAGTCAGAATTGCAACATCTGACTATGATTGACTCGGAAACAAGTCATTCGGAAGCATTTGACTCGGAAACGAGTCTTTGGAGAGTACTTGACACGGAAATGAGTCTTTCTGAGGTGTTTGACTCTGCAGTGAGTCACTCCAAGGTGAGTCACTCGAATTCTTTCACCCAGAAGTGGTTCTATCAGTCCACTTCACACAAAAGTGTCTCTGGGGCAAGAATTCCACTCGGAATAAACCCTCTCGGCCATGTTCCACTCGGAAAACACAACCTTCACTCGGTATTTCCATATTTCACTCAGAATTTCTTTTGGTCACTCGGAATTTTCCTTTTTCACTCAAAATTTTCATTTTTCACTCGAAACAGAGTCCCTTTTTCACTCGGACAATCCTTTCTAAGGCATGTTTCACTCGAAAAATGGATCTTATCAACAAGAATCTATATAGTTTCTATAATTTAACCCAAAAATGAAATTTTTGAAGTATAATAAACCATCCATAGAGTGTTTTATTCATTGATTAACACTAACAGATCTTCTATACTTCAAAATTTACATAATAGAGCTATTATTAAAAGCAGGATGTTACAGGAAGCATCAATGGTTCTAGGGCTGATGGGGCCTATTCAACTCCATATCGCCATTGAAGCTTTGCAGCCAAAGTTTTCCTTTGCTATCTCTCTTTAGAGAAGGGTCCACCTTAGACTTTGGAGGAGTTTAAAAAAAAGTTGCTCACTATATGGGGTAAGAGATACTTCTCACAGCCACAGGCTGAGCCTTAACTACTACACTAACTCTTAAGGAAAAATGAAGCACGAGAGGACCCTTTAGAAAAAACCAGAATTGAGATGAATTACCCCGTCCAAAAGAGAAAAATATGCAACTTCAATCATTACGCCTAACTTCAACTACCTTAGGGTTTTTTCCCATTGGATTTTCCCTAAGTAGGTTTTAACAAGACACACTCCAGTATAACCCAATGTATATGTTTGGTTAATTAAAAAGAGTTTGATGATATATCTATGTATTTTTTAATTTATTTATAGGATGACGTCAACTACAAGATTGCCATTTATGTTTTGCCCTATTAAAGTGATATGAACCAAATGAAATAGTTGAAGCCTCATTAAGTAGCACATTTATATAAAACTAATCACCTTATATGAGCATGAGTAGTAACTTAGCCCTAGTGAGTGGTGAACTAGTTATCCAATGTAAGCTTAACTAGTTAAACCTCAACGAGCGACAAAGCTAATCATGTGATATGAGTTTGATTAATACTTTAGCCCCAATAAGTAGTGAAACTAGTTACTTGATATGAGAGTAACTAGTTAAACCCCCCAATGAGTGACAAAGCTAATTACCCGATATAAGTGATTAATACTTTATCCCTAACTAGTGATAAAACTAGTTACCCGATATGAGTATAACTAATTAAACCCCAATGAGCAGCAAAACTATCTAGTATGAGTTTGATTAGTATCTTATTCCCAATGAATGAAACTAGTTATCCGATATGAGCGTAACTAGTTAAACCTCGATGAGTAACAAAGCTAATCACTCGATATGAGTGTGATTAGTACTTTATCTTCAATGAGTGATGAAACTAGTAACCTGATATTAGTGTAACTAGTTAAACCCCGACGAGAAACAAAGCTAATCACTCAATGAGTGTAATTAGTACCTTTACTCCAATGAGTGGTGAAACTAGTTACCTAACATGAGTGTAACTAGTTAAATCTTGACAAACGATAAAGCTAATCACCTGGTATGAGTGTGATTAGCACTTTAGCCCCAACAAATGGTAAAACTAGTTACCCAATATGAGTATAACTAGTTAAACCTCGACGAACGACAAAACTAATCACCTGGTACGAGTATGGTTAGTACCTTAGCCCAAACGAATGAAACTAGTTACCCAATATGAATATAACTAGTCAAACCCCAATGAATGGCAGAAGCTATCTCTCTTTTTATATCTAAGCCTAGGGGGGAAATGGTGTCAAACCACGAACGCCATTATGAGAGCGTGTATAGACGAATCTTCACATACCAAACGTTGACTACACATATATTGAAACATCATAGCCAAACAAGAAATGTCATGCGTACACCTCAAACTCAACCACTGAAAGGAATCTCACCCATTGGAGCAATTTCAAGTCACTTCAACACTGATGGGAAAATGTTTTAGGCATGATACTAGTGTCGGTATCCATAAGCCTATACAAGTAGCTATGCACAACATTCGATATCAATATGAGCACCACAATATTATTCCATGTAGAACCCATGATAACTAGTATTGCTAACAAGCCAATATTAGATAAAGGTTAGAGGACATATCAGTCAACACCTACAAATGTGTTAGGAATATCTACATTTGTGTCAATTTTTCTTACACATTATGGAAAAGTGCTGACATAAGTATCATAACATAGAATCACCACTTGACTTCTATAAATATCACTCATTTACTATGCATGAGGTGCGTTCAACCAACCTTAACGGTTAAGCTACGATATTGATATCATACTAACTTAAGTGTTAAAGTGCTTTGCAGATGACACCCTATTTCGCCTTTTAACATGAGATACTGACGTGCGTTGGACAGAATACCACAACACCTTAAGATTTTCAATGGACTTAATAATAGAATATCATATCTCCATTAGACAAATGTAAAACATTGGACATGTGAGTCTAGCACCTCATTCTAGACAAATCAAAATATATATATATATATATATATATATATATATATGTGTGTGTGTGTGTGTATAAGAGTGATATTTATGTTTATAAATATATAAATTAAATAAAAAATTTGTTTTTGAGTCCATAAATATATTTACTAACCATAAGTATATATTAACATTGTCCACATACATTGTACGACCCAAGAAAAATGAGCTGGGCTTGGGATATTTTCAAGGTTGAAGAGTTTAATGGGCCAGCTTCTGTGGACCAAAGATCACTGTCTCTTTTTGTCAACTATAATTATTGTCCCGTATCATAGCCTATTCCTAAAAAAAAAAAAAAAGGTAAGTAATCGTCATCTCACAAAATTTAAATTATTCCTATATCGATTGATCCTTATATTAATTAGTAACTAGATGTTAATGCTTGGCTTTATTTTAAAATTTTTTATAAATTTAAGATTTTGTGAAAATTTTCAGCACGTGTAACATTTTGTAAGAAGTATCATGGCTCGAGGACCTTATTCAATAAAGACAAAGTCTTTTTTCAGACAACTCCTCTGATAGGACATTCTTGATGTTAAGTGTTTCCTTGCAAACTTCTACCACTCATTGTTTTCCCCGCTAGTGTGTCCTAGTCATTTCAGTTAAATTAACCAACAACCATTTTACATTTTTAAACTTTTAACTACTACTTGTTGTAGCTAGGTTTAATTTAAACAGAAAGTTAGATACTTCATTAAAAATGGAAAAATTAATTTTTAAAAATAAGGATTGAACTACCCTTTAAAATTGCAATCAAAACTTTATTCAAAGTTAGTTGGTCTTGATAAATTTTTTTTCAAGAATTGGAGAAGTAATAGAGCTAATATTACTAAACTTTAAAACGTTACTGAAAATGTTGTGATGAGAAAGCATCAAAACTTATACATATAAAATTACTTTTTCAAAAAAAAATTATTCTTTTTTTATTAAAAAAATTTATTTAACCCACTTGCCAACACTTTCTGGAAATTTATTAAAAAACTTGAGAAAAAGATAAAAATAAGAAATTTTTAAGCTTATGTAATGATGACATAATAAGTTAATCTTTATATAAATTTAAATTCTTTTTAACTTGACTCGGCTAATTCTCACTTTTAATCCATATATTAAATTTTTATATGATCCCTCTATTATCACTTAAAAACACATCCTTGTAATATATTAACTTTTTATTGCTTTTCTTCCATTTGTTTTAGAAATAGATCAAATGCATCATATTTTTAGAACAAATGAGTTGAATATAATAAAAAATTAATTAGAGATTAATTCTAAGTGGACTACAAACACAAATATTTAAAGCATATTTAACCTTTTATGTTTTGGACCTTTCTCTTTCACCAAAAATTAAATTAGCTTGCTACAGCAATTAAATTATGTTGGTGTACAAGTTTATCAAAAGTTAAATTGCGGGGAAGAGGAGAATTTATTCAAAATAAGTTTTAGCCAACTGATATTATATATAAAAGAAGAAGATTTAAGAGAAAGTGATGGGAGTAGCATCTTCCCCTCCTTAACTTGTATCAGCTATTTTCAAATGATGAAAAGAAAAGGTTTGAACTGTCAATTTTTTGCAGATTTATTCAATGGAACAGGTGAATATGGGTTAATCAAATACCGTAGTCAACTATATATAAGTGGCTATCACTATTATTTGGCGAATGATAAAGGCACCACTTTTCTGCAAAATCTCTCCAGACCATTTATTAAGTTATATGGTACAATTGTTCATTATCTATTGCTCTGTCTGTTCTATTTGCCTGTGTCCTGTGCCCATTTTTTTAAAACAATTGGGTCCCATGAAGCAGCACTAATTATGGATTACATAATGCTAACTCATTTTTCTAAAATCATGTCATGTTAGGAAAACAAGATTTTGTGGTACTCTGTTCAAAAAAAATGTAAATATGATACTCTTTTTTGTGTAGAATTTTTCATATTCCTACCATTAATTCTTTGTTTAGATTCTGAGATGTTTATTTGACTGGGAAAAGAATAGATAGAAAAGAGAAGTGGAGTTCTGTGAAAATTCATTCTATCCTTGTAGATATGAGAGGAAAATAGTCAAATATTTGTTTAACAAATATAAATAAATTATTAAAAATTAATAAATAAATGAATTAAATATTTTTAAAAAAATATTATAACAAAAAATAAATTTTTTATACATAAAATTTTTATGATTCACACAATTATTTTATTTTCATTTACTTTCTTTTCATCTATCCAAATATGAAAAAATTCATTTTTCATTTTTCATTTGTTTTTCTCCATCTAAACAACACATTTTCCATTCTTATTTCCTTCCTAATTCCCTAATTTGCGTATCATCTCTCCATTCAAATTAAATGAAAAAATTTAATCAACAAATGATATGTAAATATTAATTTAAAAATTGATAATATCCATATTTAATAAAATTATTTACTATCGAAAATTAATACAAATTTTATTTTATTTGCCATATTAAAAGTTTGAAATAAAGAATACGATGCTAAGACTTAAATTGCAATAATATTTTTTTCTGTTTATTGACATATTTTAAGTGATCTTACTATACATATGAGTCTTGTGAATGACTAGTTAACTTTATTCATATATATATATATATATATAAAAGAAATTAAGTATGTGTTAGTGGACATTGTGCATATACCAAATATTTTTTTATAATATCAACTCTCATCTCAAAACAAGACAAAGACATGGTATTAATATAATAAAATGACACGGTAGAAGAACGACGAGTATGCAATCCAATCTTTCTCTACCCAAGTCCATTATGGTTGGTTTGGGGAACCTGAGTTTGTGAGTGCATACCATATCAAGAGGCTATTAGTGTCGTAAAAAAAGATTGAGCATGACAATCTTTCCATACCAAGTAGGCTGGTAGTGGCAAACTCCATAGTAGGGTTTGTACCCGTAACGCATCCTTATAAATACCTACATTCAATACACATAATACATGACATTTTAATACCTATAATGCTTCATTGTTAAACTTATTACCGACTTAAGCTTCATGGTTTCTTTGCAAGTAACACACAAATTCCCTCTTTTACACGAATCAACGGTCCTGGACCCCAATATCTGACGACTTTGAGCTCCTACTGAACTCAAAGGTATATAATATCATATCCCAGTGAACTAGTGTAATACTGAGGGATTGAAAGGAATCAACACCAAACATTTACCACATAGTTCCCTCTCCCTATACTGGACGGTTCATTTCTATTTCTATTTATATTTCACAATCCAAATTACAAATTAAATGAAAAAAAAATTATTTGAGCTTTTAAAGATTAAAAAGCTATCCATTTAGATTTTGAAAGATTTTTCATAATCAAATAATAAGTCTTTCAATAATTTAATTCATTACAAATTACCACCTTAGTCTCTGGTTAATGAAAATACTATTGTTTTTTTTAAGAGAGGGTAAAAGACATCATTAAAATAGTACTAATACAGGACACATATGAAACAAATGTTATTGATAGGATACATATTATATGGTTTACGTGTTATCACCAATAATAGGTCATGAAAATAATATATATATATATAGCAATTATGAATTTTTATTTTTAACTAATTAAACCAATTTTTGTTAGTTTTCAAGATTCAAATTGTTGATTACTTTAATCTTTAGAAGTTGAAATACAAAATGAAAGTGGAAACAAACAACCTAAGAAAAGAAGAATTGAAATGAATAACAATATGTTGGAAATTTTGCTTATTTCAAAAGTTTCTAGTCCCACATTGCTTGGACAACATTTCTCTTAAGGCTTTATATATAGAAAGAGAACTTATGGTGGTAAACAAGATAGAAAGGAAGTGGGCTCGCGCGCAAGTTAGTTTGGGCCGAAATATCTGTTTCGTGTGCAAATCTGATGATTTGCCCCCCCTGCGCTGTTCCTTTTTATCACTTAAATTCTTTTTCTTTAATTTGAATTTTAAATTTGAAAAACCTATCTGAGAAAGCCATTTATTGGGGCGTTTAATTTTAAGAACGTTACGATTTGTTTTTAAAAGGGAATATCTTACCAGGTTATCTGATTAATTTCCGGTTAATGAGTATGATTAATATTTGAATTAATCGGTTAAATATTATGTTTATGATATTAAAAACAAATCGTACACGTTTTGTGAATATATTTCTTTCCGGGTTTACAAACTATTACTCTTAACCTTTTGCTAGTTCTGCTCCTGTTAAAAAAACAGACGGACTGTTGTATCCTGGGGGGTCACGCACTACGCGAACAAACCCTTAAGCCCAGCGTGCTTCTCACACGCCCCAGTCTTAACACTTTTTCTCCTACAATCTTAAGGGTTTGATATGGCTAAAGCTGTGAACGACAATGGGGACAACGCCAACATTGTTCCTCCACCATTGCCTCCTACCCCGGTCACCTTTGCTAAACCTTTTCCTGACGTCTCCAAAATCGAAGTATTCGGAGGCCAAAGCTACCGCCGTTGGCAGGAACAGGTCTTCTCTGTTCTCGACATACACGGGGTCGGGTTTGCCATCACTGATGACAAGCCAACCGATCCTAACGCTCTTGAATTATGGGTCAATGCTAACAAGGTATGTCGTCATACTATTCTTAGTACATTGTCTAACGAGCTTTTCGATGTCTATTGTTCTTACAAGGAAGCGAAGGCGATTTGGGAGTCCATTAAATTAAAATACACCGCTGAGGATGCTGGGAAACAAAATTTCCTGGTTGGAAATTTTTATCGCTGGGAAATGACTGACAACAAGGACATAAATGTCCAAATTAACAAATACCATAAGCTGCTGGAGGACCTCAAGTCTGAAAACATTACTATGCAGGATGAATTAGTTGCAGGTTTTTTGATTGAAAAATTACCAGAGTCGTGGAAGGATTACAAACAACAACTCAAGCACAAACTGAGTAAGCTCTCTGTTTCAGAATTGATTACCCACATAATCATTGAGGACACCAACCGTGAAGAAGAAAAGGCAGCGAGAGGTAGAGCACTGGCTGTAAGAGCAAATATGGTGTAGGCCAGGAACAAAAATAAGAGGTATGATAACAAAAAGTCCTTTGATCATTTTCCTGCTAGACAACTTAATTCTGTTAATCCCACTACCTTCAAAAAGAAGGGTTTTTGCTTTGTGTGTGGTAAGCCAGGTCACCATGCTCCGACATGTAGATACAGGAAGAGAAACGATATTCCTTCTAAGCCAAGAGTTAATTTGGCTGAAGGAGATGACAATGATGTTATTGTTGCGGTTGTTTCTCAAGCCTTGATTGTGGCCAATGTGAGTAAATGGGTGGTAGAATCTGGGGCTACCAAGCACATATGTGCGAACCGTGATATGTTTACCTCCTATAAAGTTGTGGGGGAAGAAGAAGAATTTGTGTATCTCGGTGATTCTCGAAAGGCCGATGTCCTTGGTAAAGGGAAAGTTTTTCTCAAACTCACATCTGGAAAGACCTCGGTACTTAATGATGTGCTTCATGTACCTTGTATTAGAGCAAATTTAATTTCTGTTGCTCTTTTGGGAAAAGTGGGAATTAAGGTTTCTTTTGAGTCTGATAAGATTATCATGACCAAAAATGATATTTTTGTTGGAAAAGGGTATTGTGATCATGGACTCTTTGTTTTAAACATTTCTACTGATAATAATAAAGTTTCATCTTCTGCGTATATTGTTGATCCATATGATTTGTGGCATGCTAGACTAGGACATATTAGTTTTAAATATTTGAAAAAATTACATGATGATGGTATGATCTCCGGTTTTCAAAATACGAATTTAAACAAATGTGATATATGTATTAAATCAAAAATTATGAAAAAATCATGTTTTCCTGTGAACCGTAAGTCTGAGTTACTTTCGTTAATTCATTCTGATTTAGGTGATTTAAAACAAGCTATAACTAGAGGTGGTAAAAAATATTATGTGACTTTTATTGATGCTTTTTTAAGATACACTAAGATTTATTTAATAAAAATAAAGACAAAGCTTTTGATATGTTTTTAATTTATAAAGCCGGAGTGGAAAATCAATTAAATAAAAAATTAAAAGGGTAAGGTCTGATAGAGGAGGTGAGTATATTCTTTTTAATGTTTTTTGTGAAAAAGAAGGGATAATACATGAAATAACTCCACCATATTCACCCGAGTCTAATGGTGTAGCTGAAAGAAAAAATAAGACTCTAAAAGAAATGATGAATGCTTTGCTTGTCTCTTCATCTGCACTTAATAATCTTTGGGGAGAAGCTATATTGTCTGCATGTCATATACAAAATAGGATTCCTTATAAACATTCTGGTAAAACACCTTATGAATTATGGAAAGGTTATAAGCCTAATTTAGATTATCTAAAAGCGTGGGGGTATTTAGCTAAAGTAATGTTGCCTGATCCTAAAAAGAGAAAGATAGGATCTAAGACTTGTGATTGCATGTTTATTGGTTATGCTCAAAATAGCGCTGCCTATCAGTTTTTAGTTGTGAAAAGCGACATTATTGCATGCAATTCTATCATTGAGACTAAAAATGCTGAGTTTTTTGAGCATATATTTCCTATGTATATTAATCGTGTTTCTTGTGAACCTGTTGTTGAAAATATTTCTAGTTCACAAATGAATGAACCTATTAATATTTCTAGTGAACCTTTGTGTAATGCCTCTGAAAAACCATATGAAGATTTAAGAAGAAGTAAGAGACAAAGAAAAGAAACATCTTTTGGAAATGATTTTTATACCTATCTAGTTAACAATGAACCATTAAATTTTAATGAAGTAATTTCTTCTTCTGATGCTGTATTTTGGAAAGAAGCGATTAAAATTGAATTAGACTCTATTTTAAAAAATAAAACCTGGACTTTAGTAGATTTACCTCCGGGAGCCAAACCTATTGGCTGTAAATGGATTTTTAAAAGAAAATATTTTCCTGATGGATCAGTTGATAAATATAAAGCCCGTTTAGTAGCTAAAGGTTTTACTCAAAAATAAAATATTGATTATTTTGATACTTTTGCTCCCATAACCAGGATTGCTTCGATAAGAGTTTTAATCGCTTTAGCATCCATTTATAAACTTGTTATTCATCAAATGGATGTAAAAACTGCTTTTTTAAATGGTGATTTAGAAGAAGAAATTTATATGGTTCAACCAGAAGGTTGTGTGGTTTCTGGTCAAGAAACTAAAGTTTGTAAACTTCTTAAATCTTTATATAGATTAAAACAAGCACCGAAATAGTGGCATGAAAAATTTGATAGTGTATTAACTAGAAATGGGTTCTCTTATTCAGAAGTTGACAAGTGTGTATATACAAAAGTAGAAAATAGTGAATGTGTGATTGTATGCTTATACGTGGATGACATGCTTATTTTTGGTACAAATGATGATATAGTAATTAATACAAAACAATTTCTTGCTAACAATTTCGATATGAAAGACATGGGTGAGGCAAGTGTTATCTTGGGTGTTAAAATCATAAGGAAGGATAATAATATAATGCTCTCTCAAGAACATTATATTGAGAAACTTCTTTGAAAGTTTGAATATTTTGAGTCAAAGCCAGTGAGTACTCCTTATGATGGCAACACTCAATTAAAGAAAAATAGAGGAGAACCTGTGTCTTAATCCAAATATGCTCAAATTATTGGGAGCCTATTACATTTAATGAATTATTCGAGACCTGACATAGCATATGCTGTGGGCAGATTGAGTAGATATACTCATAATCCTAATAATGAGCATTGGGTTGCTTTAGCAAGATTAATGAAATATTTGAGAGGTACCATAAATTATGGTATATTATATAATGGATATCCCGCAGTATTAGGAGGATACTGTGATGCCAACTGGATCTCAGATTCAGATGAGACAAAATCCACTAGTGGTTATGTGTTTACACTAGGTGGTGGTGCTGTTACTTGGAGATCAGTCAAACAAAATATTATTGCAAGATCTACTATGGAGTCAGAGTTTATTGCTCTAGAATTGGCTGGTAGTGAGGTTGAGTGATTAAGAAACTTCTTAGCAGATATTCCATTAGGAATAAAATCAACACCTTCAATATCTATGCATTGTGATAGTCAATCGGCGATAGCCATTGCTAAAAATAAATCTTACAATGGTAAGAACAGACACATCCGTTTGAGACACGATGTGGTAAAGCAGCTGCTAAATAATGGAATAATATCCATAGAGTATGTAAAGTCAGAAGTGAATTTGGCCGATCCTCTGACAAAACCTTTGGGAAGAAAGGTTGTTTATGAAACATCGAGGGGAATGGGACTTGAGCCTACAATAAAATTAACAATGATGGAAATCCAACCTTTGTGATTGGAGATCCTATGAAGAAGGTTCATATGGGTAATAACAAGTCGTTGTTAATCCTCTAGCACTATTTCCTTCTCCATTCCTATGATGTGTGAAGTGCTATGCTACAAAGAACGAGAGGTTAATTATTAAATTTTAATGATTTTCATATCCCTTATGGGTGGTGTATAAAATATAGGATACACTTGATGAAGTCACCTATATGAGTGTCAAGTAAGGCCGCTTGCATGAGATTTAGGCAAATCTCTAAAGCACTCATGAATTACCAGGCACGCGCACGGCCTATTCGCGCAAAACGGCGAAAACAGCTAAAAGAGTTGAGAAGTGAAATGTGATAGGTAAACCGCTATCTTACATTAAAGTGATTTTGGTTCATAGAAGCTTTGCTTCACCAAAATTACTGTAAGTTAAGTTTATCTGTCTAGGGTCTGGTTCATAGTCCTAAAGACACTAGATCTGATGCATTTGCACCATGATGTAAACCGGATATATATATATATATATATATATATATTTTTTTTTTTAAAGTAAAAAAATAAAAATAAAAGAAACTTTTGAAATATGTGGGGGATTGTTGGAAATTTTGCTTATTTCAAAAGTTTCTAGTCCCACATTGCTTGGACAACATTTCTCTTAAGGCTTTATATATAGAAAGAGAACTTATGGTGGTAAACAAGATAGAAAGGAAGTGGGCTCGCGCGCAAGTTAGTTTGGGCCGAAATATCTGTTTCGTGTGCAAATCTGATGATTTGCCCCCCCTGCGCTGTTCCTTTTTATCACTTAAATTCTTTTTCTTTAATTTGAATTTTAAATTTGAAAAGCCTATCTGAGAAAGCCATTTATTGGGGCGTTTAATTTTAAGAACGTTATGATTTGTTTTTAAAAGGGAATATCTTACCAGGTTATCTGATTAATTTCTGGTTAATGAGTATGATTAATATTTGAATTAATCGGTTAAATGTTATGTTTATGATATTAAAAACAAATCGTACACGTTTTGTGAATATATTTCTTTCCGGGTTTATAAACTATTACTCTTAACCTTTTGCTAGTTCTGCTCCTGTTAAAAAAACAGACGAACTGTTGTATCCTGGGGGGTCACGCACTACGCGAACAAATCCTTAAGCCCAGTGTGTTTCTCACATGCCTCAGTCTTAACACTTTTTCTCCTACACAATAAAGGATGCAACTCATATTCTATTGTCAAAATCTTTTATATATATAAAACTATTGTCAGAATCTTTTTATCACAGATATCCTTGGTAAGATATTGACAATGAATCTTTTATGCAACATTCACAATGAGTTTAAGGTAAACACATCGTGAATCAATTCAAATTAATTTTAAATATAATTTGTAAATATTTTATTATAAGAGTTCACCATTTTTTATATGAAAATAGAAATTTGTATCACAATATAAAAAGTTTAATGTATAATTCAAATATTTTAATGTACCTTTATTAAAAATTTAAATATTTATCGCTATAAGAAATATAAAAAATTCCATTACAAAATGCATCTCATTAATTCATATATTAAGTATTAATTAATTATGTTTTTGATGTATTTTTAACGTGAATTTTTAATTAAAAAGCTTACATTTTAAATTTTTTAACCAGTGTCACAAGAACCTAATTTTGTTTTGGTACAATTGTAGCAGTGATGGATTATCTAACGATGACCTCTAATTCATCCACAGAAAATGCAATATTACATTAAATTTTAATTAATTTTTTTTTGTCATCAACAATAGTTACATCATATGACTAAGATATATATAAAAAATTAATTCGATAACGATAAGATTGTTTACAACAATATTAAATCAAGGTTGGACTTATTTAAATGTGAATACAAGGCAATTCTCTAGCTTAAATAAAAAATAATGTTTAATTCCTTTTTCTTTTCCGTGATATTAAATCTTCTGTTTATGTCATGTCTTTGTCCCTAAAAAAATTATCAGTATAATACACGTTTAATCTCTTACATTTATTTATTTACTTTTTTATATATATTTTTTCATATAGTATTGTATAATTATAACTTAAAAGAAAAAAAAAACTTTCTAGCAAATATTTCAATTAACTTATTTTAAGTTAAATATATCCATTAACTCATTTATACTCACTCAAGTGTTTTACTAAACAAACGCTTATATATCCATTAGCTCATCTTAATAGAGTCAATCAATTTGTTATCTAACAACTTACCAGAATTTTATGAGTTTGAATTCTACTGAGAAGTTCATCAGAGATCAAAAATTGTTAAACAAAGAATAAAATGTCTCTATTATTTTTTTCTAGATGAAAAAAATAATTAATATAATCAAAATAATTATATACATACCATCTCAAATGGAAATGACAATGTTGCTGTTTGCATAATTTAACAGAGTTGCATGATTAAGAAAGTAGTGGTTTAGATGTGATTTCAAGTGTAATGAGCGATGGTAAGGGGCAACCAATCTTAGTGAAAATATTAGGATTCTCCATCGATATTCAGTAAAGTTTTGCTCCTTTTTTTTTAATGCTGCGGAAATAAATAAATCTTAACTCTAACTGAAAACATATTATTTTATTTTTTTTATGTTAGATTGTAAAGAAAGTTCTCTAGCATTTTAAGGGAGAAATACAACACAATAATAACTTACATAAGAACTTAACTACTCCAATTGGTAAGTGTCATGGTTGTATGTTTATAATTTATAATTTATGATTTTCAACTTACAGTTTATAGTTTATAATTTTTTTTGTAATTTATAACTTTTAGTTTTTTAATAATTTATTAAAATAGAGTTATTTTATAAAATTAACTTAAATTGTATTAAATAATTTTAAATAGTATATAATTTTATAATTATACGATAAAGGTAAAAATTATCCCTTTAAAAATATAAAATAAAAATGATAGTTAGTTAAGATATAACTTTTCAAATGGATAAATATTGAAAAAGTTTAAAAATTTGTATGATAGCTGAAATTGGGTGTTTAGAAACTCAAATTTATATCTCTAGCCTAAGATCAGTTTTAGCAAAGATATTTACATAGTTGTTTTGATGCTTGAGAAGAGATATATACATGGAAATTGAGTGTGTTTTGAGTAACTGCATGTAAGATACTATATGTTACCTATTAAACTGAGTGTTATTAAACTTAGATCAACTAGTTGAACCAAAATCATCTCTGGTTCAAATCTTTAATTGACTCGGTTGATTTTAATGAAAATTGATTATTCAATTCAAACCAACCAATTATAAAGGTTTAAATCTTTAACCTTTATTATAATAATGGGTTTTCAACTAAGTGACTTATGTGTCAACAACGTGCTAAATAACTAATGACCCTAGAGAACATTGTCATTATGTTCTAGAGCACATTAGATTTTAACAAGGTTTATGAATTTAATTAATTATTGAAAGTGGTTTAGTTAAGATACACTAAATACCTATGATTTTATCACCACACTCAATACTATTTCCTAGATCCATCCACCAAGAAAACAATCTGAGTTGATTATGATTAAATTAAAGAGTGGTTCCTTAACCTAATTACACGTAAGAGAATAATAATTACAGTCAAGAAAAAACACTTATGTCACATCATGCACTCATTTAATAACAAACCAAAAAGAGGTTTAAAGGATTACATTAAAGAGATTCATCTCAGCCCCTAAAGCTACAAAGCCTAACTACTCAAATTCATAGACAAACAAAAGAGCAATTAAATTAAGCATGAAATCCACTTCATAGACAAAGTTAAAGAACCATATCCTAGATGCATGACCTGCATGGAAGGATAACGACTCTTTGTGATTACAGAGAACCCTCGATTCCTTAATGCCTCATGACTTGGGGAAAGATTCAAAGGGAGAACTCAAAGATGGGGAGAAAATGGTGGAAGGATCAGAGTGCCTTTGAAATAGGGTTTTATATGCTCTCTCTGCCTTGTGTTGACACCTGTTGCATTCACTTTTCACTTTTCGTCTTTATTTTTATAATATTTTAAATCCCAAATACAATGGAAGATATTTTCAATTTAATGTTATATAATTTCCTCAACATGTTCACTATATGCACACATCAAATGTTTTTTGATGCCATCACAATCTCAATACCAACTTAAAAGCATTTCAACATTTCGAACCATTTCAACAATGCAGAGTAATTTTAATTATTCTCAACAAGAAATCAAACAATAATAATTATAGAAATTTATATAAACTTATACCTTGATTGATTTATAAATAATTAGAATATAAATACTTTACCACAAAGGTTGTAGTCCTTTACTTGGCCTTTGTTCTTTCCCATGAGAGTGGCTACCTACTTGGTAAAGGATTTTACTTTTTCTTTGATTATGCTTGCCTCACTGACCTTGTATATGCCACTTGGTTTAGTTGGCTCAGTCTCTCTTATAAGTCTCTCAACGGTTTCCCATTTTTAATTGTTGGAGGCTAAGTTACCAATGATCATTCAAATCTCAGATAGTGGACAAATTACAAGTCTTTTGCTACGTGTTGCATCAACAACTACATGATTAATATTAGATAAGGCGGAGTAAAATATCTCTACCAATTGGGGGTCTGACAGTCGTGGTTGGAACATTGTCTTAGAAATTCATGAAATGCCCATATGCTTCACTCAAATAGTCACCCTCCTATTGGGTAAAACTAGCAACTTTTGCTCAAATTCTAGATGCAATGGAAGGTGAGTCATACCTACTTAGGAACTAATGCTGCAATTAAGCCCATGCTATGATGGAGTTCTCAGGCAATGTATGGTTAAGCCAATTTTGCATTTTCCTTGTAAAATCGTAGCCTCATACACGTTGTTGTATTTCAATGTGTTGGCCAATATCAAAAATTTTCTAATATGATTATGTGGATCCTCAAAGGGTTTTCATCCCAACTGCAAGTTATTCTGGATCATATCAATCAATGACACCTTCATCTCAAAGTTATTGGCCTCGATAGGTGGAATCCTTATGGCACTCCTCAAGGTCACATTCGTAGGTGTCAGGTAATCTTGCATAGCATGCTCTGGTTCTTATAGAGTTGTTATTCTCTTTCTTGCTTGCCTTCATAACCTTTGATTTATTCTTTCAATTTTGGGGTCGAAACTAAGAGTGGTGAGTGATAACAAGTATACATTAATTTATATAGCCCCTAAAACATTACTTTTAAAATAATTAAAATAAAAGTTATAGATACATACACAATCACACAGTCATTAAAAAACAAAAACAAATATCACAAAATAAAAATGAGATAAAATATATACAAAATGCAATCACATAAATATTTACAAATCACTCAAAGCTAAAAATCAGTTAAGCAAACAATCAAAAACAAAAATAAAAAATACTTAACCACCTAAATTTCAATTTCATAAATGACATTATTTTTCCTCTATAATCCCCAAAACTACATAACATTCACACCCCACTGAAAAGTGCACCTATCAAATGTAATACAAGGAGTAAATAAGACCACATGTTGAATTCACACGGATTATATGAGAGGAAAAACCTAACACATCGTTTCTCAAACTTTTTGAATGTTATGTAGTTGCTCATGGTTATTTTCAAAATATATTTTAATAAAAGAAAAGAAAGGGACAGAGATAATAGAGATATGAAGTGAACACCTAGTCTAAGAGAATACACTATCTTAAAAAGAAAGGAAAAAGTAAAGAAATCTTCAAGTCTTATGCCTTAAAGATGTATTCAGGTACTAATGTTCATAGAAAAATAAAAGAGTCATTAAACTAAGTGTTAAATCTACTTCATAGACAAAGTTAGAGAACCACCCTGAATGCATAACCTCCATGGTTCGTGATCAAGGAGAATCCCCCAGTTCCTCAATGCACCATGACCCAAAGAAAGGTTCTATAGGAGAACTCGGAGAAGTGGAGAAAATGATGGATGGATGACTGTGCTTCTAGACTAAGGTTTCACGTGCCCTTTCTACTTTATCTTACACAACCATTGTGTTCACTCTTCACTTGATTCTAGTCTCTCTTCAACTTAGGTTATTTCAGTGCGTAAAATCCTCTTAAAACACATTGGGCTGAGCATGTTGACGGGTCTGAGCATAGGCCGTGTTCATTTGAACATTGGCCTTGCTCATCCTAATGTATACGTTCCTTCAAATCTAAGCATCGATCATGCTTAGCTTCATGACTTGACTTTAAGCTCTTTTTGATCATTATTTTGGGGCTTTTTTGGACCTTTTTTTTCCTGATTTCCAAAACTTGGGTTCCATAGTTATTCTTGTAAAATAATGCATTTATTGGGCCTTTATTTAATAATGTACCATATTCTCACCAAAATTCATATAAAAATATGTTATCAAGTAATTAATGTTTCTCAGGTTTCACGATTTGGGTTTCTTTGATTAGTAGAATGGAAAACCATGTGAGCCAAATTTTATCACAAAACATGAAATAAAATGAATTAAAAAAGGGCTTCTTGTCACCATGAAACGACACGAGAAAAGATCTGACAATGTTGGCAAGGACAACAGAAGAGTGAGAGAAAATGATAGGTTTGTGGAGGTGAAACCAAATAACCCTCATTATTGAGATATTTTCCTTTCCTTCTGCAATACATGATGTTAGAAGGCGTAAAGAGCTCAAAGTTGTAATGTTTATTGAGGCAACCAAAGTGATGTCACGAGGCCTAGGGGTGTGTGTGACGACGAGGTTCTTTAACTAGAACTAGTTGCAAGGCATTGTTCAAGAAGCGCCGACGACGATGATGACATCATTGGTGGCAAAATCCGAGGAGTTGTGATTGTCTTTGGTGGTGGTGTCTTCGTTGTTAAGGAGGAAACACGATTTTCATCATTACAAATCATAACCCTAGATTTGTGTATGCTTGGAAGTGAAAGAAGAGAAATAGATTTTTTTTTTCATTTTTTGAAAATAATCATGTAACACTTCATTAACACTATTATTAACACATTGGCACCAAGTAAAACATTTTTTGTTACATGTAAAACCCCCAATTAAAGGACTAACAACCAACCATTAGATAAAATTGAATGGCCAAAAGTAATAAAAAATGAAGTTAAGGAGTAACTCAAATCAACTGTAAAAACTTAAAGGGCTTACAAGTAAAATTTCACATTTTAGTTAACACGTATATCAAACAATTTCAAATGTTAATTATCTCAATCATTTTCAAAAGTAGTCCTTGTTTTGTTAACCGAGCTAACCTTGATAAGAATAATGCTCATAACTTCCCTCTAGATTTAGTTACGATTGAAGCTCCTTCTATAAATATGTAACATTTGAGTCTTAAAGTATACAAGTTTTTAAAAATAAAGGGACAATATTAACAAAGTTTATATTGCTCATTTACTTTATACTGATTTTACAAGTCTTTTTATTTATACAGACATCTAATTTTTGTTTATTTTAATAATAACATAAGAAAAAAAGGAATTTCCTATATATTAAATTTCCTTATTTTCCATATTACTTTTATTCCAAATACAAGTAAAAGTAATTAATTTTACACATATTAAGAATAGTAGTTGAAAATAGTTTTTTACATTAATGTTATTAAATATTTGATGTAGTTTTTTAATATACCCCTAATATTATTTATTACACAAAATATTAATAATTTTATAAATATATACATAAAAAAATATATTTAATAGATAAACATTTAATAACATTAAAAATGTATAATTTTATTTAACAAAAATTTCACTAAAATTTATTTATATTTAAAACTTTATCCATTTTAAAAACAAGAGGCAAAAATTTTATATTCTAAAACAAAAGTGACGATTCTTCTCGGAAATTACCCTTCGCCGACCCTACATCTATATATCCATATTTGGCTACGGAGGTGATCAGCTGAGAAAACAACGCAGGCAAAACACCTCATGTCTTGTGCCCAAAAATAAAAACACCGCATGTCACACACAAACAGCTCAATTTTTTAAAATATTTTATAGCGATAATGGTCAAGATATGATATAATTCTTTCTATCAAAATTTAAATTTAATGAAACTTGAATCAAAACCATATTAAGTTGGAATAATCTTTTAAAAATTTAGTTGCACAAATATCTCAAATTACCATCACTATAAAAAAATATACTATTTTTTACTACTACAAACAAGAAAGAGGCATGTAATGTTAAAAATAAAATTAGGAGGCTTTTGAAAGTTGGAACTTTTGAAACTGGCAGTGACGTTAAGGTTGAGACATGAGACACAGAAAGAGAGAGAACGAGAGGTAATAAACGCCATAGGAGTCGTAAGTCGTAACTACTAAGGATGATTTATTTCTTTTCTTTTAATAATTATCATTTTGTTCCACTAATTAACCAGCAATAACTATTATCAATTATTTATTTTTTTCAATTCTTCCTCGCTCTGTGCGTTTTGTTCTTACCACCTGAAGAGAGAACCGAGGGAAGAGTCTAGAAGGTCTTGTGAGTTCTGCTACTTCTATACACTTTGTATTCCCACCTAAGCAAACAACACAGTGATTCACATCGCAAAGAGATATGGGGAGACGAAGGTGCTTCCTGGATATTTGCATAGGGGAAGAGCTAGAAGGAAGGATAGTGGTGGAGCTTTACCATGATGTGGTTCCCAAAACCTGTGAGAATTTTAGAGCTCTTTGCACTGGTGAGAAAGGCATTGGTCCTAATACTGGGGTGCCCCTTCATTTCAAGGTCCTTTTTTTTGAATCTCCTTAAGAGTTAAAGCCTTTCATCTATCACTTTATGCTCATACCCTCCTTGTGTTTCTATTCAATTCTCGTTTTTCAGCTCTGAAAGACTGTTTTTTTAGCCTTTGTTTGTGGAATCACGTGTACCCATGTTCCTGAATTTGGAAGCATGCCATTTGATTTGAGTGTGAGGGGTGTTGTTTTTTAGTCAATGGAATGTAATGGGTTGCACTTTATGCATTCAAATTTTGATATTTGGATTTGGAGCATTGGTTATGTGTGTTATGGTTGTCTTTTAAGATCTGGGCTTTGCATTAATCCAAGGGTTGAACTTGAACTGGAACTGCAAGGTGCCTTTCCCCCCCTCACTTTTGGATGATAAGTTCTTAAAAGACGGCTATGCCCTTTGTTCTTTTGATTGTAATCCTAGGTACCTTTTAGTAGACATTCAAATTTATACCCTATTCTTGGAAAATGGGTTCTTTGACTGTTAAGGGTGTTAATTCTTATTCTTATTCAATCTAAAACTCTTTCGTTTTTTTCTGGAGACCGGGGCGTGAGGGGTGAAATTCCATTTAATATTTCTATTTGATAATATCTCAACTGATATAGTAAACAGAGTTTGCTAATACAATATTCCAGTGCAGTGATATCCCAACCTTCTGGTGTTACAGATTTTTGGTTTTAAAATGTTTATCTTATAGTTTAATACCAGCAATGCAAAAGGGAAAGGGAAAAAAGATGATAAATTGATATTGGAAGATAAATTAGTTTAAATTCTACTAATTCTTGTAATAACATTGGGTGACATTTCTTGGAGTATAAAATTTCCTCTTCGTTTATCTGCATGAAAACTTCTACTAGGAATTCATATTTCGTTTGGTATCTATTCTTCATTCTTTGCTCTAGAATAACCTGTAAAATGTGATTAAATTGTAAAAAATTTACTTAAGCATCTATCTTGTAGTTGGCTCTGTTGTGCTCTGTTTTGGTGGGCAAGTCTGAATCTGTTAGCTTTGATACTGATGACAGTTTAATATAGCATCATATGATTGAAAATTCTTATACATGCAGCATGCTTCCTGAATTATGCTTCGTGATAATATAAATTAGTAATTTAGGATATGGTGATGAATAGTTTTTACCTCTTAACTTGTCTGTGAGGCATTTTGTTGAGGTAGTACATGGTATAATTCTTGATTGTGATAATACAAAATGACAAAGAAATTCCTCTTGTTATTTACTTCCTTAAATGATTTTTTGATACATAGAGATTAGAAACCAAGTCAATTCATAGTATAAACACCAACATATAATTCTTCCTTGAGAAATTGTCTCATAACAGATATTAGTTTGAAGGTCAATTATTCAATTTACTTTATAATTTATATTCTATTGTATTTTCAGGGATCTTGCTTTCATCGTGTTATTAAAGGCTCTATGATTCAAGGAGGTGATATATCTGCTGGAGATGGTACTGGAGGGGAATCTATATATGGACTGAAGTTTGAAGATGAAAATTTTGAGTTAAAGCATGAAAGGAAGGGGATGTTATCAATGGCAAACTCTGCTCCTAATACAAATGGGTCTCAGTTTTTTATCACTACCACTAGAACTTCTCATCTAGATGGTAAGCATGTTGTATTTGGGAAAGTAGTTAAAGGAATGGGAGTGGTCCGTTCGATTGAGCATGTTGCAATTGGAGATGATGATCGTCCCGTTCTTGATGTTAAAATTGTGGATTGTGGAGAAATTCTTGAAGGAGAAGATGATGGGATATCTAACTTCTTCAAAGATGGCGATACTTATCCTGATTGGCCAGCAGACCTTGATGAGAGCCCTGATGAACTTGATTGGTGGATGAAATCTGTGGACTCAATTAAATCTTTTGGCAATGAGTATTACAAGGTATTGGTGCTTCCACATGGTCCATCTCATATTAGTATTCTGATGTATTATATCTTACCAAAAAAGGAGACATTTTAATTTTTTTCTGAGATATGCATGGAATGTTTTTGTTCTGCTTTTGTTGCAGTGGTCATCGTACTCCCCTTCCCCTGTAATTCTAAGTTGTAAAAGACTAATTAACGTATTTATGACAGAAACAAGACTACAAGGTGGCTCTAAGGAAGTATCGAAAGGCTTTACGCTACCTGGATATTTGTTGGGAGAAAGATGGCATTGATGAAGGTATGCCGCCTCTTCCTATTACTATTTTTTATTTCACTTAATTGAGTAATGTTCAGTGATTATGCTACAAATATTGCTATGTGCTTCACCTCCTTTTCTCATGATGTATTTATGTCTTTACAGAGAAAAGTTCAAGTTTGAGGAAAACAAAGTCTCAGATTTTTACAAACAGCTCTGTAAGTTGGAAGTCACTACATTGTACACTGCTGCTGATAACTTAAAGGGCACGTAGTCCTGTTGCTAATCTTCATTATTTACTGATTGTTCTATTTCCAACCTAATTGGTTATGTTATGTCATTATTTTGAAGGCTTGTAAACTGAAACTAGGGGACCTTAAAGGAGCATTATTGGATACAGAATTTGCAATGCGTGATGGAGACAACAATGCTAAAGCTTTGTTCCGCCAAGGACAGGTTGGTATCAGAAATGATGAGCTTTCTGTGATAAATTAGGAGGTCCTGTACCCTTTATTATGTCAGGCTTTTTGTTGCTGGTGTTTAGGGCGTCTCTAGTAACTCTGTTACTTCCAATTTACCAGGCATATATGGCACTCCATGACATTGATGCTGCAGTTGAAAGCTTTAAGCAGGCACAGACCTTGGAGCCAAATGATGGTTAGTTGTGAACAAACAATTTTGTATCTGGCCTTGTGATGCACTGTCAGTGTAAATATTTTACATTATCAACCAATTAGAGATTACCTTAAATAAGACTTTTATTACGTAAGTCAATAGTTTTTTCAATGGTAATGCATAATGGGGTGATAGGGTAAACATCTTTACACTAACAGTGTATTATAATTAAATTCAACTTAATATCCAGATCATACAATCCAAGAGAAAACAGGGGATGTAGAAGAAGAAAATTTAGAATAAAATGACCTTAATGGTTATTTTGCAGAGAACTGATTATGATGTATTTGTATATGGCCATTTTCACCAAACCTTATGATGCAGTTCTGCAACTTAAGCAGTCTAAACTTTCCTGTGGCTTACTTTATATATCTTGTTATTTTCAGCTGGAATAAGAAGGGAACTTGCTGCTGCTAGGAAAAAGGCAAGTATATCCATGTAAATTAAAGAAGAATTGAAGCATTATATACTTGTTGTAAAACTAACTTATTATGTTTGTTGCAGATAGCTGATAGGCGTGATCAAGAGAAAAAGGCATATAGCAAGATGTTCCAATAACACCCGGTATGTCTTAATCTTTCAGCTACACAGATGCACATATGAAAAAATGATCATGTGTGTGTGTCTAGGCATATAAATTATACCATGATCAAAACTACATGTACCTTTTTGGATTTGATTAGAAATTCATGTGTAACAATGAAAATTTCCATTTCGGGGTTATGTTTTCAGGGTTATTATATACGTAAGGTCGAGGAAAGCGGCCGGATCAAGGGTGAATATACATAAGGTTCAGGCCTGAACCCATTGTTATTAAGAGCATGAGGATGGGGCTCAGATAAAATAAGTGGATAAGGATTGTTACACGATGAAATTTTTAGAACAACAATTTTGTCAACCTTTTCTTACACAAAACTAAGAACATTTTATTGAGTGGTGATGGAAATGCAATTTATATGATGGATTACAGACAATGCTCTATGCGATTTTGATATTTAATTTGAGAACTTAACTCAAGTGTAATGAAGCATATTTGTTGGGTGGAAACCATATAGCTGCTAAGAGTTTCTTTGGCAACCAATCTAAAAACTGTGAGCTCTTTTATGGTATTGGCGCGATTCACGTATCAGTGTCCGATGCGAATTGGATTTTTGGACATGTCAATACTCTATAGATATGTATCAAGAAAGTATCAAAATTATTTTTTCATAAATAATGTGTTAGATTCGTCCGGATTCATCAGATTTGATAATTTTTTATACAAGCTAACTTGAAAACTTAGTGTCTCTTCACCTGCATGCGACACTCGTCAATTTTAAAATGCAGTATCTTTGTATGGTTATTAAAATGTGTTGTTTCATCCACTTGTTACTTGTATTTCTTCTTTTTCTCTGTTCAATTAATCGGTTTTTCTCTACATCGTTGTTGAAGGGAGTAGTGTATCACATGCACAACTCTATTGTGTTGCACAATTTGTGTAATATGCTGTAGTGTTTTTTGTTATTGGATTGTTCAGTGTTAATTTGCAGTTTGAGTTTAGAATTACACTAATAATTATTATATTTTATGAATTATATACACACACTTGCGTGATTATCAAATTAGGATATAAGTTGTGAACTGGAGGAGCCATTTTTAAATCTTGAATTATATTGTATCATGAATTGTAAGATTCATGAATAATTTTAAATAGTATATATAGCTAATATAAATATATTATAGTCATATAAAAACACAAATTCATAATAAAAAAACTTAAATTTAAAAGTATTTTAACATAACAAAACATATATTAATAAGTATTTTGGAGACTAAACAACAGCACAATAAAATCTAAATGGACTTGAATAGTACCCAAAAATGGATATTAACCAGTAAAAAACTAAAGCAACAATCACAAAAGGGACCACTGAACACTTAGTTTCACAATAGAAGAGAAGAAAATACTCTAAAATAAACATAAAATGGAGCTCCACTAACTAATGTCCAGTAATGAACACCTCATCACACAACACTTACCCCACACTTTCACATATAATATGAAGTTTTGGTCATGGCAATGTTTGTGGGCTCTTTTGTTCCAACACCACCATCATCTCCTGGCGGTTCTGACTTCACTAGCAACTTCAACACCTCTCTGGCAGCTCCGTGTAGTTTCAGCGCAAGATGTTTAGGGCTCGACACTTCAAAACTCTTCCACGAATGAATAAGAAGATAGAAACTGTGCTTTTTTAAAAGTGTACTGTTTCAACCACCTGCTACTTGTATTTCTTCTAAATTTTTTCACTCTATTGTTATTGAATGGAGCATATCACATGCACAATTCTATTGTGTTTCACATCTTACTTAATATGTTATAGTGTATTTTTATTGGATTGTTTAGTATTAATTTACAAATTTGAGTTGAGAACTAATAATTATTATATTTCATGAATTACATATACACATATATCATGGTTATTGAACTGAGATATAAATTGTGAATTTGAGGAATCATTTTTTAAATATTGAATTTAAAAGTATATATAACTAATAATTTTAAATAGTATATATAACTAATATAGACATGTCATGAAAACACAAATTCATGGTTAATGATAAAAAAAAACTTAAATTTAAAAGTATTGTGGCATAACAAAATATATGTTAATACCTATTTTAGGGATCAGACAACAACACAATAAAATCTGAATGGGCCCAAGCAGCACCCAAAAATCCAGCATTAACTAGAAAAAAAAACTAAAATAAGAATCAGAAAAGGGACCACTGAACAGTAGAAGAAGAGAAGAAAATACTCTAAAAGAAATATAAAAAGGAGGTCCACTAACTAATGTCTGGCAATCAACAGCATATAATATGAAGCTTTGATGATGGAAGTGGTAGCAGGCTTATTCGTTCCAACAGCACCACCAACAACTTCGACACCTCTCCAGCAGCTCCGTGTAGTTTGGGCGCAAGATTTTTATGTTGTGGAATTGAAATATTATTCCACACATCTCCAATTGTAGTGCGTAAATAATTATATTAAAAATTGCACTTACTAATTCTCAGGAAAGACTGGAGGGGTCACAAACGGTCCCACTTAATATCCAATCTCCTTAGACAGAATTTTCTATGCAATTAATAGCACAATAACTCACAACAGCTACTAAAAAATAAAGCTATTAAATAACCAATAAAGAACACTAGAATTTAACAAGGTTCGGCTAATTTTACCTACGTCCTCGGACACCACTCAATTAATATTTCACTCTAGAAATATTACAAAAGGGAGAGAAAGAATACACAAAAGCCCTTATAATTAATTAGGCTCTTGGTGGGATACTAAAACTATAGGAGGGGGTTTCCTTATATAAGTCAGGAAGGTTTCCCCTCCCTTTAAATTTTTCCATGTGGGACTTCCCACAACAACAAATCTCCACCTTGGGAAGTTTCCACATTTTATAACTTCAAAATCTTCTCTCAACCAATAGTAGTGTCTTCATTTGTTGATTTTCAACTTCTAACAATATTGATCAAGTCCAAGCAGTGTTGGAACTTAACCGCTGTCACCACCTTTGTCAACATATCTGTAGGATTCTCTGCTTTCGGAATCTTCTGAAGTAGTACTCCACCTTCTTCCAGAATCTCCCGTACAAAGTGATGACGAACATCAATGTGCTTCGTCCTTGCATGATAAACTTGGTTCTTTGCTAAATGAATGGCATTCTGACTATCACAATGCATCTCCATCTGCTTTTGCCCAATTCCAAGTTCATCAAGTAGACCTTGAAGCCAAATTGCTTCCTTAACAGCCTCTGTAACTGCCATATACTCTGCCTCTGTGGTAGACAAAGCCACTGTTGGCTGTAAGGTAGACTTCCAACTTACTGGTGCTTTAGCAAGAGTAAAGACATAACCAGTAGTTGATCGATGCTTATCCAAATCACTTGCATAGTCAGAATCACAGTATCCAACTACACATTTGCCATCTTGCTGGGTCTTCTCAAACACTAATCCAACGTCTATAGTGTTCAGAATATACCGCAGAATCCATTTTACAGCTTGTCAATGCTCCTTGCCAGGATCATGCAAATATCTGCTGACAACTCCAACTGCTTGTGAAATGTCTAGTCTTGTGCACACCATAGCATACATCAAACTGCCCACAGCATTAGCATACGGTACTCTTTCCATGTATTCCCGTTCTGCATCAGTCTTCGGAGACAATGATAAACTGAGCTTGAAATGAGGAGCAAGTGGGGTACTAACTGGTTTTGATTTCTCATTAACCCCAAAGCGCTTCAATACCTTTTTCAGATATTCTTTTTGTGTCAAACAAAGCCTCCCCAATTTCCTATCTCTGCTTATCTCCATGCCAAGAATCTTCTTAGCTTCTCCTAGATCCTTCATTTCAAATTCCTTCTTCATTTGAGCTTTTAAGTGCTCAATCTCCTTATGACTTCTGGATGCTATCAACATATCATCAACATACAGAAGGAGATAAATGTAGGATCCATCTTGTAATTTACGCAAATATACACATTGATCATACTGACTTCGTGTGTATTTCTGCTCCATCATAAACTTGTCAAATCGTCTGTACCACTACCTTGGAGATTGCTTCAAACCATACAACGATTTTTTAAGTCTGCAAACCATTTTCTCTTTTCCAGCAACTTTAAACCCCTCAGGTTGGGTCATATAAATTTCCTCCTCCAAGTCTCCATGTAAAAATGCAGTTTTTACATCTAATTGAGCAAGTTCTAGATCCATTTGTGCTACCAAAGCAAGTAATATTCGGACAGAATAGTGCTTTACAACTAGGAAAAATACTTCATTATAATCAACTCCTTCTATTTGAGCATAGCCTTTAGCCACCAATCTTGCTTTGTAGCGAACATCACCTTGCCCAGGAAATCCATCTTTCTTTGCATACACCCATTTGCATCCAATTGCCTTCTTTCCCTTCGGAAGATTGACTAATCTCCATGTTTGATTCTTATGAAGGGATTGCAATTCATCATTCATTGCAATTTTCCACTTATCTTCTTCTGAACTTTGGACTGCTTCATGATAAGTGCCAGGAATATCTTCAATTGCAATTGGAGATGCATAAGCCACTGTATTTGTATAACGCAGAGGAACTTTACTACTCCTTTTTCTTTTACGTTTTGCAATTGGCTCTGTCAATGATGAGAGTTGCTGGGGATGTTCTTGAGTTGTAACCTCTTCTTCACTAGACTTTTCTACTACCATAGGAGTATTTTCATCTGTCTCTGTATTTATAGTTGGGATAACAATTTCTCTATCAAACTCCACCTGCTTTAGAGTTTCCTCTATCAGCTTCACATTCTTCAATATGGTAGACTCATCAAAAGTAACATCCCTGCTATGAATTATCTTCTTTGTTTCCAAGCACCAGAGACGATATCCTTTCACTCCAGATGTGATCCCTATAAATAGAGCCCGTTTAGCTCTTGGATCTAGCTTGGATTCCTTAACATGGTAGAAAACAGTAGATCCAAACACATGCAAGGAATCGTAGTCTGTAGCAGGTTTCCCACACCACTTTTCAAATGGCGTCAGGCCATTAATTCCAGTTGATGGCAAACGATTCACCAAATGACGTGCATACGTCAAAGCTTCAGCCCAAAATTGTTTGCCCAAACCAGCATTGGACAACATGCATCGAACTTTCTCCAACAGTGTCCGATTCATACATTCTGCCACTCCATTCTGCTGCGGTGTTTCCTTGACTGTGAAGTGTCGAACAATACCTTCATCATCACAGACCTTCTGGAAAGGATCATTCTTGTATTCTCCGCCATTATTTGTACGAAGTCGTTTGATCTTCCTGCTTGTTTGAGTTTCAATCATCTTTTTCCAAGTAAGGAAAATTTTCAACACTTCATCTTTAGTCTTCATAGTATACACCCACACCTTCCGAGAGAAATCATCCACAAAAGTAACAAAGTAATGTTTTCCTCCCAAAGAAGTTGTTTTGGAAGGCCCCCATACATCAGAGTGAACATAATCCAGAATCCCTTATGTACTATGGATTGCAGTCCCAAATCTCACTCTTGTCTGTTTCCCCTTGACACAGTGCTCACAAAAGTCTAATTTGCAAGCACTTACTCCTTTCAATAATCCTTTCTTTGCAAGTAAGCTCAAGGATTTTTCTCCAGCATGCCCCAAACGTCTATGCCATAATCTGGTAGCTTCCATCTCACTGTCCTCACTAGAAGCTGTTGCAGCAATCCCAGTAATTGTACTACCATGATAGTAATACAAATTATTGTTCTTTCGAATTCCTTTCATCACCACCAATGCACCAGAGATGACCTTTATTACTCCTTCTCTTGCAATAACTGTAAAACCCTTTGATTCAAGAGTTCCCACAGAAATGAGATTTTTTGTCAAGCTCGGTACATAACGAACACCAGTTAAAGTTCTAACAGATCCATCATGGTTCTTCAAGCGTATTGAACCAATCCCAGTGGTGGCACATGGTTCATTATTTGCCGTATAAACATCTCCGCCTTCTAGTTCTTTAAAATCAACAAACCAATCCCGATTGGGACACATATGATGGCTACAAGCAGAATCTAATAGCCATATACTAGAAGGATTATCAGACGGCGCAATAACTAGTGAGAAGTCTGAATCTTCATCACATTCTGCAATATTTGAATTAGAGATAGCTTTCCCCTTTTCTAACTTACTTTTGTTTTTTAACTTCGGGCAATCTTTCTTCCAATGTCCCTTCTCTCGGCAAAATGCACATTCATCTTTTGCTATCTTGGATCGTGACTTAGATCTCCCCTTCTTCCCTCTGGTTTGGGATTGTGTTCTTCCCCTAACAACCAGAGCTTCTGTTGTTTCATGTATACTGCTTCTCCTGTCCTTCCTTCTTAGTTCATAACTATATAAAGCAGCACAAACTTCACTTAGGGAGACAACAACTTTCCCATGGAGTAGAGTAGTTTCAAGAAACTCAAACTCCTCGGGAAGAGATCCCAACAGCATCAGGTCCAAATCTTCATCTTTGAATGTCTCATCCATATTCACCAAATCAGACACAAGCTGATTAAAACAGGTGATATGATCATTTAAAGTGGTACCGGCAGTATATGTGAATCGGAATAATTTTTTCTTCATATACAGCTTATTCTGACTGCTTTTCTTCAAGAATTTCTCCTCCAGTTCCTTCCACAATTTATTTGCAGAAGTCTCCTTGCAAAACGCATACTTCTGCTCTCTTGAAAGGCACGATCGGATAGTACCACATGCTAATCGATTGGCCATCTTCCATTCTTTCTCATCAACTTCTTCTGGTTTCTTCTCTTCAATAGCAATATCTAGCCCTTGTTGAAAAAGGGCATCCAACACCTCACATTGCCACATGCCAAAATGGCCAGCACCATCAAAAATTTCAACGGATAATTTTGTGTTCCCCACTCTCGTCAAGATAGATGAGGAAGACTCTACTTTTGATGTGGATGATCCCTCTCCATTGGTTTTCTTTTGCTCACTCATTTTGGTAATTAATAGCTATCAATATGCGGAATGCCTGGAGCCTAATGGAATCTTTTCTGATGTGACAGATTAGTCTATACCGTAATCACAGAGCATACTTTGAAACCAATTGGCTTTGATACCAATTGTTGTGGAACTGAAATATTATTCCACACATCTCCAATTGTAGTGCGTAAATAATTGTACTAAAAATTGCACTTACTAATTCCCAGGAAAGACTGGAGGGGTCACAAACGGTCCCACTTAATACCCAATCTCATTAGACAGAATTTTCTATGCAATTAGTAGCACAATAACTCACAACAACTACTAAAAATAAAACTATTAAATAACCAATAAAGAACACTAGAATTTAACGAGGTTCGGCTAATTTTGCCTACGTCCTCGGACACCACTCAATTAATATTTCACTCTAGAAATATTACAAAAGGGAGAGAAAGAATACACAAAAGCCCTTATAATTAATTAGGCTCTCGGTGGGATACTAAAACTATAGGAGGGGGTTTCCTTATATAAGCCAGGAAGGTCCCCCCTTCCCTTTAAATTTTTCCATGTGGGACTTCCCACAACAACATTTTAGAGCTCGATTCAAAACTCTTTCACTCAAAGGTGATATTTTGTACATTTCTGTTTCATTTTTTTTCTTCATTTTTAAGGAACGAATGAGTTTTTTTTTTTAAAAAAAAGGGTTTTGTGGTTTCAAATTAATTTTAATAAAACTAATAGTAAAAAGGTTTTCACATCCAATCGGAAGATTTACACTTGAATTGATATTTTGGGTCAAACTCATATTAACGCGAAGGCATAATCTTTCTTACTTGTTCATAGGCCCAAACATATATGTTTTAATATATATTATTTTAGCTATCTCAAACCAAGTTTTGAAATACCCTTTCACACAACAATGCTCACATATTTTAAAAAATTTTAAAACAGTTAAAGAATTTTAAAATAGTCAAAAGAATTTCAAAATATCATTAAGCTTGCTGGATTTACATCATGATTGTCAATACATCAGGGTTGGTGTCTTTTGGACTATGAACCAAAGTGTGTTGGTGAAGCAGAGCTTCTATGAAGCAAACATCACTTAAGAGTAAGCTTACCTGTCATATTACACTTCGCTACTCTTGTCGTAATCGCCATTTAGCGCATTAAGGTCGTGCGTACACCTGTTAATTCATGAGCGCTCTAGAGGTTTTGCCTTAACCTCATGCATTATATACACCACTCATAAGGGATATGAAATCATTAAAGGCTTTGCAGCTTAACCTCTCATTCAATGCAGCCTAGCACTTCACACACCATAGGAATGGGAAAATTAGTGCTAAAGTATTAACAATTACTTATTATCATCCATATAAATCTTCTTCCTGAGGTCTCCAATCACAAAGGTTAGGTTCCTGTCATTGTTAATTTTGATGTGGACTCTTGTCTCATTCCTCTAGATGTTTCATAAATGAGTTTTCTACCCAAGGGTTTAGTTAGAGGATCAGACAAATTCACTTCTAACCTCGCATATCCAATATATATGCTTCTATTTTTTAATAGCTGCTTTACTACTTTATGTCTCAATCATATATGTTAGTTCTTACCATTATAAGCGTTATATTTAGCAATACCTATAGATGAATGGCCACCACAATGCATAAACGCTGAAGGCATTGGTTTTATACCTAGAGGATTACTCGCTAAGAAGTTTCTCTACCATTCAGCCTCGTTATGGAAACTCTGACTCATAGTAGATCTCACAATAATGGTTTGTTTCGCTGATCTCCAGGTGGCAGCATCACCGCTAAGTATGAATACATAACCACTAATGAACTTTATCTCATCTATCTCATCTGGATTCGAGATCCAGTTTGCATCATTGTATCCTTCTAATATAACGGGAAATCCACTATACAGGATACCATAATCCATGGTGCCTCTCAAATATTTCATCAATCTAGACAATATTGTTCAATGCTCATTATTGAGGTTATGTGTGTATCTACTTAATCTGCAAATAGCATAAGCTGTATCTGGCCTCGAGAAATTCATTAAGCGCAACAAACTTCCCAATAATTTAAGCATACTCAGATTGTGACATAGGGTCTTCGCTATTTCTTTTAGTTTTTAAAGTAATTTAAGATAAAATTTCATAGTTGCTATATATTTAATTTATTTTTTTATTTTAGACCATTCAAATCTAAATGAAATTTTCTAATAAATTGTTTTATAATGAGCTATTTTCGCAAAAGTGTATAAATGTCACTTAAAAATCAAACATGTTACCTGCAACATTTTTATTTGTTGAGTTAGAAATTATGTTAGCAATATTATATTTTAATGACCAATTTCAATATGTTAAGGATCAATTTCAACATGTTCAATAAAATAAAGACTAAAACTAACAAAATAACAACTAAGAGATCAAAACTAAAAATTAACCATCACATATAAAAAAAACACATTTAACCTTTTTCTATTTGTTTCAAATTTCTAAAATTTTCTTTCCATTCATGATTTTCTCCTCTCAAATAAACATACCCTTAATCCATGCTATTTTGAGCATAGGATTAACCTAGGCGCTTATTTTATCGTACTTATAAAATTATAATGGCGCAATAGTAAGAGATGTTTTTGTCATAAATTCTTGGATTATATTGGTAGACTAACTAATCGTGGTTATACTTCTTCCATGTTTATGTAACTATATATAGTGGTTTGATTTTCTCGGTAACAACTATTATATTGTATAAATTGTGAGTTTTGATGTAGTTAAATTAATTTATTCTAAGATATAAATTACCAAAAAAATAGTTTCCCATATCACTAAAATACATGTGCTTGTTATATGTGGTGCGTATCATGATTCATGTATAGGACATCCTTGGGTTAATTCAACTGAAATTTGTGACTGAGTAACAAAACAATTTTTTTATCAGTTTCTAAGTAGGGATGGTACATTTTGCACTTTCTATGTTGAATTTTGGCTCCATTTGATAAAAATAGAGAAATGTATACCTAAAATTACATTGTGTCTGTGGACTAATCCACAAGGAATTACACCTTGCTGTTACAGAATCCTGGCTAAAAGGAAGACAACTAATTAAACACAGAAATATAACAGAAAATGACAGGATTATTAGACTCTTCCTATCTTCCATTGTCATTGCCAAATATAGTGGCTACAACCAAAAGCTTAGGTTCCCTTGTGGGCTACTATTAATTGAACAGCCACTAAAATGTTGCTACTTTGAAAAATCTCAGACACAAACCATAAGCCAAAAAAAAAGTGATAAATTGAAATCACTATTGGCCCTGTTGGGTAGTGGAAAGTGGAAGCTGACAAGTTGGCCTTGCACTTGCTGCATTATATGGATTTTCGGGAAAGTAGATAGAGAGAACTCAAGTTCATCACTGAAGGTTTGAAGCATGATCATCCAACAATAGCAATTATTGTTCATTTTGCATTTTGGATTCAGGGGCTGGCCTAGTTACTGAAGAATCACAAGTTGCTTATTTCACTTATTTCGATGTATTTTAAGCCATCATTTACTTTAGAGATCTCTTCTGATTTTCTAATTAGTAAAGTAATGATGCCTTTTTTATTTTAAAAATTTAGCTCTTGTTATGTTAAATTTAGCCAGTAATTTACGTAGTCTAAATTGTTTAATTGCAGGTGGAGTTTGAGTTCTGTTGAAGAAGATTCTTGAATGAAAATTTTGGCAGCAGTCAATAAGTGTTGGAACTCTAATGCAGCTGCACGTACAATTATTTTAGGTACACAAGAGCGTTGCCGTTTTATGACCCGTAATTGAAAAAGCTGCAGCAGAAGTTTTACTATAACATTTACTTACCTTACCAGTAACTCTTGCAGACATGATTAATATTCAAGCACTTGTATTATATAATAGGATTTGTAAAAGTTATGTTTTACTTTTGCAAAGTTGATTCATTTGTTACAGAGGTTGAGTATATTTATTGTGACCAATAACTTTTCATCTCTTTAAGATCTGTAATTTGACATTGGCAAGAATGAGAGCTACATATTTAAGCAGAATCTATTGCATGTATTTATAGAATTGAACGAGTTTGTATGGTTTTTATGGTAATCTACTTAGTAAAGATTTTAAAACAGTGGAGAGACACATGCGAAGAATTGGCTAAGACCTTTTTCAGTAGCTAAGTGCCAGCTGCAGTTCCACTCAGATGATTGAATTTGGGTCTTGTTTTATAGGTTTTTTTTTATTAAAATTGGAGTTTTATCTGGGTATCATGTACTTTATTCATTTCTTTTTTATCTGTCTTTTAAGGTTAAATTACACATATTAAGAAAACTAATTAATATTTTTGGGTTACAATATTTTTACTTTTACTTTCCTATTTTATCTGTATCATTAAACATTTATTAATGCTAACAGTGTTTGGTCATTTCCTGGGTAAGGGTATAATAGGAAAAAACAGCTAATAAGTGAGTTTTTAAAATTCTAAAGAAACGGATAAAAAGGAACAAATTTTGTTCAAAATAAAGACAGATAAAAAGGAACAGAGGGAATATAATAAAAGTTTACATTAATGGTTCTCATAAGATACAAAGTAAAACTTCAATATATATATAGAAAGAATGTATTTTATAAAAAAAATTCTCTTAAGCATTATTAAAATATTTTTAAAATTATATAAACTCTTAAAAAGTCATATACATTCTAATCTCAATTATTTATAAATTTTAACAAATCAAATTTGTTGTTTTTACTTTTGTTTTAAAAAACATTTATCATAAGATACATTATATATATATATATACACACACTATACGTATACATATACTGTGGACCTCTAATTTGAAGATTTATTAGAGGGAACAGGAACAAAAATTGAACATTACAGCATGAATATTAAGCAACACTATTTAGTATATAGTCTTCTCTCTTTCTCTCACACTTTATCTATCAAACTATACAAATGAAAGTGAAAGTGAAAGATAACAAATCCCATACCATTCTTTCTTCTACCCCTTTGGATTGTCCCATTGGAAAGATACTAAAAATGCATCAGAGATTCAATAAAATAAGAATATGCGTATAATATGATATACTTTCCTATCAACACAATCCTCCTTTCGAAGCATCAAATCTGTGTAAAGCTTTCGGTTGGTCAGCTATCAAAAAACAGTGTATATTTGATGGACCATTTTGTGATTATTGAGTAAGTACACATACTAGACATTTGGTGGCTATCTAATCTTATTTATGATGCATTTGAGCCTTCATGTTCAATATACATTGGCAACAAGAGACCATTAACCCTTGCCATATATATTAGCTGCCAAAATATCCTCTGCCTCTAAATCATTTCCTCCTCACATTTTTTTGGTTGAGATAAAAGGTATCTCTGACTGTTCGTGGTTAGGAAATTTTGGAATATAAGTAAACGACAAAACTGGATTTCTGTGTGTTTTTTTTCCCTTTGGGCCTCATAAATTTTGTGTTAAAACTTAAAGCTAAATTCCAGACACTAAAAATATGATTGCTTAGCTTATGAATCTAATAAATTATAATAATATCCGAACTAAACAAATTAGAATAATCTCCCAACAAGAATATATAATCTAATCAGGTCGAGCCTATTATTACATGGATGTGTTAACAGAAGTTGGTAGTTTAATTAGTTAAATGGACAGTTTAACAGATTAAAGTAGTTAAGTTGGTTAATTATATTAACTATAGTATACTTTTCTTGTATTTCAATTTCCATTGACTTAAGCAGATAATTTTATTAGTCCAATCATTGAGCATTGCACCTGCAAATACCTTGATTGGATCAATAACATTGATGGTAAGTATTAATTTGCTGCTAGGCTTTCCCTTACCCACATTGTTTTAGGTGAAGTTTACAGTATTTAATGGGGGGAGGTGGGGTGGGAAGTGAAAGAGTTTCACAATCGTTGTCACGATTACTATTAATTTGATGATGTCGTACCAAGAAGCCAACCAGTAAGTTGTACAACAATACTAACAACCATTGCCACCGATTTTATACTTGAACAACAAAAATTGTTAATAACAGATAAAATGGAATGAATATCCACACTTCACAATTAACATAGCTACAAGAGGCAAGAAAAAGACCGACACAACAAAGTGGTGAACTTCAACATATATATTATTATTAGAGGCCATGATTATCCAGAGATCATGTTTTTGTTACCATGTCCTGTGCATCACAGGTATGCCCATCAATGTGGGGACTATTCCTATACTCCTTACATAATTTGAAATATTAATCATCACTTCCTTGAGCTGTTTAAATAATTAATGATGCTACTCATAAAAAAATAATTATAAGTGGTATGAGGGAAGGGGTTTCAAGTACTCCATGTCACTATCCACTAAAGATGAGTAATATATAGAATAGTATCATTTTCAATTGCGTAGACACGGTTAATTGATTGAAGAGGGGGCAAACTTTTTCTGTTGCATAACCTTTGACAATTCTAAATCCTTCACAACCATTTATTGATGTGTTGTTACCAACAAGTTATGTTAAGTATAGATTCTTGACCACCTCTCTTTTATTTCCTTATACGTATGCATGTATAGACTCATATGTGTCCTAAAATTAATTATTTTAATTATGACTTTTAAGGGTATCTTGATATATCATTCAGCTTTAACCAAATACTTTCTTGCTAAGTTTGCTTTCAATTAATTTTCAGTTAATGAATTCAACTCCTCCCCCCATTTTTTTTCTTTTAAGATTATTATATATAATTAGTATGATTTCTTGTTCATCTTATTTACTATTCTCTCTCTATTTTTTTTAGTCTTTTTAAGATTTTAAGTATGTTTATTTTTTTTAGTTGTTTCTTAAAATCAAGATGTATTTATTTTCCTTTTCCCAATATTACTCTACGATAAATGTTACACTTTTACCTACTCATATTAATACATGCAATCAATATACACAATTCTTAATTACCACTTACCAAAGTAATTGAAGAGAGATAATTTAAAAAATTAAACCATAAATATTCACAAAAACTAAACCTCTAATCATTTCTTTAATTTTTATGCATAACCTTATACGACTAAGGAAAAAAATTATAAGGAGTAATATATCTTTTTTATATATTTAATATCACTTCCTTAATTAATATCTTCTTAGTTTAAACAAAAATTAATTTTATAATTGATAAATAAGTATTTAATATTATTTTGAATTATTAAATATATATATATAGAAACAAATTTAATATTTTAAAATGACATATATAAAAAAACGGAGGGAGTATTATTGTTACATATATGCATCTGAAACAAGGCATGTTACTTAGAGTAAATGAAAGTCTTGAATAGTATGGGTAGAGGGGAATGATATTTTAGGTGGCATTAACGTGGATAGGTGGGTTCCACAATTGTTTTTACCTTTGAATAAATGCATTGATTAAGCCCACCACAACAAATGGTTAATTATGGTAAAAATTGAGTCCATTTCGAAGCAATGTGGAAGGGGAAGTCAAAAAATAAAGGCTATAATACAATGGGATTTAGTGGGGGACCCATTTCAATTGGTGTTCTCTTCCGGGTTAGATGGGGTCTACGGTACCCCTCATTCTTTTATTTTACTAGATAATGATTTTCTATTACCCCACCAGAAGTGGTTATCTCTATTTGTGGGTTTGTACCTGGATTCTCCTTCTTTTCCTTTTACTTCATTATTATATAAATACGACCTATAAGCTCACATTGTAACTCAAGTGACACATTATTGAGGAATAGTAAACCTAATTTCTAAAAGAATTCTTTAAGGTTTTGTGTTTTATATTCTTTGTGTGAACAATTGACACATATATAATTCCATTCCGAAGTCAATTTTGTTGAAGAGAAATTGATAAGTTGGTGTTGAAGGTGTTTAAATTACAATTGATTTGAAAGTGTATGCATATTAACAAATGATTTGCAAACACAAAGAATGGAAGAATCATGTATCTTTTATCGCTAGTTGGAGGAATAATTTTGATGACACTTTAAGAAGCAGAAAAGTGAGTAAGATAGAAGTGGAGGGGGGAAAGGGAAATGAGATAAAATGATTATCTCTGCACACACGTTCACACCATTAGAGAATGTAAGTGAAGCTTTTCTCTTCTCTTGTATCTCTATCACTAGTTTTTGGCAGTGTGGAATAATTATGAACTGCTCTTTTTCTTTGTATTTAGAAAAATCAAAACACTTTTTAGAGTATAATAACTTTTAACTAGAAAACTTTTACTTCGCTCAAACATAAATTTCAAAGGAACAAGATACTTGTAGCTTAACCCAAAAAACAGAGTATTAACTTTATGAATACAAATGACTACATTGATCAGTTTTAAAAATTTCGATGACCTTCCTCTATTTTAAAGATAAAATAGCCTTTGTCTTATTAAAATTTTATAAATGAATAAACTTTGTATATTTATTTATTAGTACTCTAAAATAAATCACACTAATTACACAATAAATTAAAATGTACTATGGCTGTATCTACTCTGTGTAGACATTGGGATATGGAGACCAGGCACAATAAATTGCATTAACTCCTCTTAAATTTCAAAGAATCACGTTCCAATTTGGCTAGTTTTAAGAATTAAAATCCCTTCTTTTATGCATACTTACTCTGTACCTTAAAACTTAATAATGTATAATTTTTTTAATCATGATGGGGACTCATCACCTAGTCTTTTAGTAAGTATGGACTTGTCCCTTCTCCACTATTAAAAAGCCACAAATGCAGCTATCAACTATAGTACTCTTGTGTTTTTTTTATCAATAAAAAACAATACCATTAGAATAGTATAGGATATCCTAACTCGTATATAAAATTAAAAGATTACAAATCTAGTACGTATAAAACAGATTACAAATTTAAAAGTAAAGCATTTGATTATCATATATTAAGAAGTTGGACCGTTATATAAATTCTTTAATAAGTTTTTATGTATTAAAACTTGGTAGGAAAATTCTATAGCATGCAATGGTTCAATTTCAATTTAATTACAGACTAATAGAAGAGAATATTAAATTCAATATCTACCAACTATAATTTTTGAAGTGGGTGGAAATTTAATTGTGGTTAAGTCTTGAATTACAAGAAAAATTATTCTATTTAACTTGAATTCAAATAAGAAGTATAAAAAAATAATTATTTTAACATGTCTAACTTTTCACATAATAATTTTTTTAAAAAAGTTCAAATGGAGTATTGAAAATTCTTATGAATTTAAAATTTTAAAAAATTCAATTTAGATTATATTTTTATATTTTGGAGCAAAATAATATTAACAAATTTATTATTTTGTATATATTGTGTAGTATTGTAGACAAATAAGTAACTATGAGTGCATGTATTATGTCATGAAGACCATGCAGACTATTGTAGAAGCAAACATAAGGGAAACATAGACAATCGTAAGTTTCATAATTCTTTAATTTTAAATAAATTTGTGTTATAAAGTGACATTTGTATATTTGTATGATAACCAACTTATATATATATATATACACACGCATATAATTTATAGAATTTTTATGACCGATCACCTTATGGTACTAAAGACATTGATCAAATTCAGAAGGAATGGGCTAAATATTTTCTTCGAGATATAGGGCAATAGTAATTAGATATATAGGTCATTTCGTTGGATGTAAATTCGAAGTAATTATATAAACTCAATTTAAGCTTTAACGGAGTTCATAGGCAACGTATAAACTCGGTTCTAGACATAACTGAGTTTATAGGGAGGGTATAGGAAATATCTTTGAACTCGGTTCTATACAGAATCGAGTTCGTAGGGTGCATTTATAAACACGATTACGTACAGAATTGAGTTTATAGAGTGTATCTATCAACACAATTCTATCTGTAACTGAGTTTATAGGTTTCTTATGAACTTGATTCTGAATCGAGTTCATACATCCAGACTTACAAACATGATAGCAACAAACTCGTTTTGGCAATCGAGTTCATATCTCAATTTTAACTGAGTTCATAGACCTTCTTTACACTAGTTTATGTGATACACCACAACAAAAATGTGTTTTCGAGTCATGGACACAACATCTAACTCACAATAGGCATTATTTGCGTTGACTTTTATTCAATAACATCAATTTAACTGACACAAAATATGCACGAATTTGAAAAAAATGAAACACTAACTTAATGTTTGTGTAGCATGTCGTCACTTTTTAGCATCAGTCATTAATTGGTGCAAGTCGATGCTAGTTTGAATTTCAAAATCCACTTCACAGATATACTAAAACAAATATCGGAGTGGAGGTTGATTAAAATCTTTAACCTTTGTTAAACCTTTTACAAATCTATCAACAAGAGTTAATGCATAGACTTAAAAATTGATATAGAGAGATATGGAAAACAGAAAATAGACAATAAATTTATACTAGCTCGTTCTCAAAAACTTAGGAGTTATGTGTTGTCCCCTCAAACTAGAAAATTTTCACTATTGCACCAAGTTGCAAGCTCTAGGACTGAAATTTAAATATTCTTAACAAAAACAACTTTTAACTTAAACCAATTATTCTTTTTAGGCCACATTATTTCCTAAAGAGACTTAGTATTTTAAGACAATCTCTTTAGAACTTATAAACAATAGCATACTAAGACTAAGACTTGAATAAATATTCAAACTAACAAGATTAAGTTACAAAGAATAACTTAGTAAAAATTGTGGATGAATCCTAATAGGCTTTATAACACTTAAGGAATAGGAGTGTCTTATATTGAATGCTTATGATTAATTTAGTTGAAATTTATAACCTTTTGCATGTCTCCATTGCATGGTATTACACTCCTTATAACTATTTGAGAAAAGAGAAACTTTTTAGAAACTTTACGAGTGAATAGTGTTCGCTCACACTTCCGCATCTAACACTTTAATGTCTCTTTCTCTCAACACCGGCGCAAACTATAGCGAACTCTAAATGGTCTATTTAGTGACGGATGCATGGAAAATATTCATATCAAAGAATTTAGATTCCTTTTGTTTCTTTCTTTTTTGGTAAAAATTTAACAATTTCATACATTAATAGCTTGACCTTTTCTTGGTTTTATTGGGGTGTGATTACAATTACAAATGGCAGTTTTGGGTATCCTAGGAACGTTGGGATCTGGCCATCGAAGGTTCCATTGAGAGGATACGTATCTCTAATCTCTAAAATAATCCTATGATTCACAACGTTGTTAAATATGTACCAATACTCTCATTAGTTTCATGTTCATGTATTCCCGAGACTGTCCATTGGGTCCTTGGATTTTTCTTCCAATTCGATTCAGTTTATGTTAAATATAAATTGGAATATTTCTCGAAATGTAAAATTATAACATCACTCATGGATCTGTAACTACTTTGAATATATCTATATATATAATATTCACAGTGAAATATAATTACACCATCACAAATATAAGTCGCAGAGAAATTAATAAGATAGAGTTTTAATTTTAAGTAATGTTAGTATATTTTAGAATGTCAATTGACAGAAATATGTAACTTCACACTCATTAATATTACTACATTTCAGTATATTATATATTTTGGATATAAGTGTAGCCGGATCTATGCAAGTGATTTTTTTTTTTTTATTTCTATACATCTTAATATGTGGGATAACAAATCTAATGTAGTCTATTTTATAACGATAAGAAATTTTGTACAAAATGTTACTATTCAAACCACTAAATGCAAAAAGACTATTCAGTTGGTTAAACAGAATGTGTAAATTATTGTGAACCTCTAACTTAAGTTCGATTACAGTGAAACAAAAAAAAATTACTAAACACATGAATTAATTAATAAAAAAATTGTTTTAATTAGAGACTTAAACTTGAAGTTGTGTTAAAAATATAATTATGTTGAAACTTAATTTAAATAAGAATTCTCAGTCACATAATAACCATATTTCACTCAAGCCAAAATAAAATATATTACATAAAACCAAAACTTAGAATGTGTGTACAACTAAAAAGAAAAACACATTGATTTTATTTTTTACAAAGAAGCTGAAATTTTATTTCAACTTCAAATCTTAAACTATACTTTTAAATCTTCCACCACCAAACATACTACAATAAAGAATAATACAATAAATGATATATAAAGGTTATTAAGTTTTTTCTTTCTCCATCTTATTCCTAAACAATTTAAAACATCTGATTTTACTCTCTGTTGCTTATCTTATTTTGTTAAGATTGACCGATAAAATCTGCTTTAATATTGATACAAATATTAAATTTTTAAAAATAATTAAATAAATCCAGGTAAGTTCCTAAATCTTTTCTACCCCTTTCTTTATCTCCCCACCACAACAAAAGCTGCCACCACCTCCAAAACCTCCACCACATACCCCAACCATCACCACCACGCACACGCAAATAAAAATACAAAAAATTTCCTAAATCCCCAGTCACAAAACAAAGACCTTAATTACAATTCCAAAAATTCTCAAATTGGAGGAAAAAATGATCATATTCTAACAAGGGCTTGAAGAAAAGGAAAGAAGATTTACCTTGGCAATGGCCAGGTGAACAACAGAGATGTGTCATTGTTGACACCATATAAATAATCACGTTGAATATTTAGTCACAATTAAAGTTTTTAAATTTCTTTTTTGAATTCAATTAATGTAAATCAATTTGATATTGCTTTTATTGTCTCATAGGATTTGGTTGGATAATTTTAATTCCGGAGATCTTACAAAATTGTCTACTTGAGATGAGTACCCATTTGTTTCTAATCTTTCTCAATGTCAGAAAAAAGCTCAGCTTGGTATACAAGAATTTGGTTCATATATGAGAAATAATATCCACACTAGAAGAATAATTGAGACTTGATCCTTCCCCTTTCGAATTACCAAAAATGAAGGATGGTTTGTTAAGTAATAGTTGGCCCTGCACATGGGTGAGAACCTCCAAGTCGTGTGTTGGTCAGGGAAATTTATAAAATTGTCTTACGTGCATTGTTATCTTCATTGCTTGCATGTGAAAGACAAATCATATGCCACTCGCAAATCAAGTTACTTCCATGTACCGGATCCGTATCTCAGTTCCAAGATAACAACAGATCTTAATTACACTCTATAGATTATACTATTAAATATTAATAAAACTTCAACTTGAAGAAGCCAAATCCAATATAATAATTATACATTACTACATTCAATTTACGTACGTATTAGCCAAACATAAACATGAGCTGTGTTACTCAACCAGACAGATATATACATACCTTACTTTTATAATATATTTTGACAGCATATATCTTTCTTTTCTTTCTATTGGTTTACAAGTTAAAAAAGCTTTTAAAAAAGTGATACATGCCATTCCTGTTTTTCTTATATTTTCATTTATATCATCTTATAAATCATGTAAGTTGATATTATATTCAAAATTAATATCTCCCCATTATTCACTTGACACGCGAAAAGGACTTATATAGAGAACATTTTGGCCTGCTTTCTTATTTCAGCCAAACAAACAGGGAACCATGCCTAGACCAATCATCTTAAGTGGTTAATGAGGTTAAGACTATAGCCTAGCTCTTAAATTGGAGTTTACTTGCTTCAAGCTACAAGTGGTGCTAACAAAGGAAAGAATTTTGTTTTAATCAATAAATATATAGATAACCAAGAAAAGAAAAAATAAGTTCCTCTCTCTTAATAGTTTATTTTACTCAACCATTCCATCAAATGAATATAAATACATGTTAAAGGTCTAATGCAATTAGTTAGATAAAATATGAGTTATTGTAAACTTCTTGAATACTTCAAAAAAATACATACATATTTAATTAATGACAAATGATAAATGACTCAATTGGATCTGCTTTTTCAGTCTTTGTAGTGTTTGGCCTCATCCATGATGAAAATAACAATTTATCTTATTATTATTATTAAAATAATTTTTGGTTTATAGTGATATATATTTCTCTTGGTACAGCATTGTTGGTGATCAGTCAAAAGGGGGAACAATATGTAGCCAAACCTGTGGCAAACAAACAATACAATTACAACCCCCCTTTGCCATCTTCCCACCTAAGAACTTCACTCTCTCAATTCATTATCATCATCCATCCTCCTCTTCCTTTATTCACTCCTTCACTTCCCAATTCAATGAACACCCAAAATCCAATACTCACGTGCATGCCACGTGTCCCCTGAGATTCACCCCCCTCTTTCTCCTCTTCCTTCATCTTATTCTTCTTCTACCCTCAACAAATCCACCTCCACCAAACTTTTTCTACCATCTTTAAAACTCTCTCCAAAGTTCGAATCTTTAGCTGAAAACAACGGTACCCAGAAAAAGTTTCGCTGCAATGGCTTAACCAATGGTTCAGTAGCTCACCTTCTGTGATCGGTTCAGCAATGGGGGTTTGCACTTCGAAGCCACAAAAGCCGAACCCTTACGCGCTTCGTGAAACCGAAACCGAACTCGACCCTTCTTCGCAAATCCCAAGAACCCCTCTCACTCCCCTTCGCCGGAAAGATGACGTCACCGCCGGAAAACAATCGCCGTTCTTCCCCTTCTACAGTCCTAGCCCTGCCCGGTTCCTGAAGAAGTCTCCGGCGCCGGCGGGAGGTAGCCAGAGCGCGAGCTCCACGCCGAGAAGGTTTTTCCGGCGACCCTTTCCGCCGCCGTCGCCGGCGAAGCACATAAAGTCGGTGCTGGCGAGGAGGCAGGGGAAGAAGGCGGCGGCGGCGATACCGGAAGAGGGAGAGGAGGATGGTGGAGGGGCGGCGGATTTGGATAAGAGGTTTGGATTCTCAAAGGAGTTCACAAGTAGGTTGGAGGTTGGTGAAGAAGTGGGTCGAGGGCATTTTGGGTATACTTGTTCTGCTAGGTTCAAGAAGGGTGAGCTTAAGGGTCACCAAGTGGCTGTTAAGGTCATTCCAAAAGCAAAGGTTTTTTCATCTTACTTTTTAATCAAGTTTCCCTCTTTTTTCTTCTTACTTTCATTCTTTCACATTTGCTCTCAGTTGCAACATACGCCAGTTTTGCAATTTTCGTTGTGTTGTTACTCCTTAGACTCGTATTATTGACAAAGTTTGAGGTTTTATGTTTTCGTATAAGGGTTTGATGTGGAGGGTTTTAAGGGTGCATTTGGTACTCCCTCCACTCCTTGAATATAAACAACAAATAACTAATTCATACTAGTTAATTAAGGTTAGTTTATCTCAATGAATATTAGTAAAGAGTTTGTTATAATTCTTAGATTAACCCTATCATTAATGACTTAAACATTGGGCACATTGTGAAAATATTTTTTGTTTTCAGTTCTAATTACAAAAGTGTCATTATGTGTCTTGTTTTAAAAAATTTGCATAAAAAAATAAAAACAGAAAACTGAAAAAAAAATTGTTTTCAATGTTTTCTATATAAAACTTTGGAAACATTTTCACAATCCGTCCTTAATTTCTCTTTCCATTTCAAAAGTTGTTTACATTATCTCTCTTCATTAATAGAATGGTGTTATATGAATGATATCATTATATAGGGTCTAGTTAGTTAACTTTTGTTTAAATTTTCTAACAAAACATTTCAAATTTTTGTTTCTGATATTTGGTAGTTAGGAGTAGATGGTTTGGGAGTAGTTAAATTAGTGTTAGTGGTGTGGAGTGAGAGCATTTGTTTACATGTTTTTAGTCGTGGAAATAGAGTAGCACTAGCAGAGCCTCTTTTACCTTGAATTTTTCTAATGGTTTGTTAAATGTTTTGAATTTTATGCCATGGACATCGTATAAATCATGTATGGATATTGAAGTTTAAAATCATGTTTTCATCTTCACCCCATTTGTTGCCAGATGACAACTGCAATTGCAATTGAGGACGTGAGAAGGGAGGTGAAAATATTGCGAGCTTTGAATGGACACAGCAATCTCGTACAGTTCTATGATGCATTTGAAGACCAAGAAAATGTCTACATTGTAATGGAGTAAGTTTGGGATATTTGTTTCCTCTTCAAATTATATTGTAGTGGTAGTGATCTGGCCATCCTAGAAGTTTAATAATTAAATTACTCCTTTTGTCTGAATAAAATAATTAATTGTAACATTGGATACAATTTTTTTAGCAACTCCAGTATGATGTATTAAGTTAAACTTTTGGTCCATTGTTTAGAAATCTTTTTTCCTAACATTTTCATAACTAGCCAAATCCTATTGACGTTTCAGATTATGTGAAGGGGGGGAGCTCTTGGATATGATACTATCAAGGTAATTCATGAAACCACAAGGTTACCTTTTTTAATAATAAGAAAATAGACCTTGCAACTAACTAACTATAAGGTTTATTTCTTCTTTAGAGGAGGGAAATACTCAGAAGATGATGCAAAGGCTGTCATGGTACAGATTCTAAATGTTGTTGCATTTTGTCATCTTCAGGGTGTGGTGCACCGAGATCTTAAGCCAGAGGTGAGCATGTTCCTCTATATTTCTTTCATATGGTTAAAGTCTTCGAATCTGCTATATTTTCACAGATTCAATTTACACACTAGCTAGGCATGGAAATGAAAAGTGGTGGATGGATGGATGGTTTACTCATATTTGAAATTGAATGTCTTAATTTGGCACTGCTTCCCCAAAACAAAATCCTGCTCCATTCATTATTCTTGTGTTGCAGAACTTGGTGCAGATTTTAGAATTAGGTTAACTCTAAGGTGACTTTTCGTTATTTCTACTCTTTCGTCTGGCAAGGTTGTAATTTTCAATAAAGCTTGCTAACTTTTCTACATAATGAGGAGTCCTTACTAGACTAACTTGTCTTCTTTATCTGACTGGATTTTGGAATTTTTGGATTGTATTTGATTTGGTCTTTCGATTTCCTTTTAACACCTTTTATTTAAATAAGAAAATCATTTAGTTGCGGTAGTATATAGGTCAATTAGTCAATATAATGCATGCATATCAGACCTAACCTTCTCCAGTTTCATTTAGTTCACCAGACACTTGGGCTAAAGCATTAAACTTACTTGCTTACTCAATATAGATTTCGGATTTGAATAATGAAGTAAATTATAACAGAAAAGAAAGTTCCATGAAAAAGTTGTTTTTCCTGATAAACTACTTGTTCATGTTGTATACATAACTAATATACACAAGGTTAATCAGTGGATATGAATTTCAATTTTGGATATCATTATACATTGTGTAACCCCCTTCCATTTTCCATTCAGAATTTTTTGTATACTACAAAGGATGAAAGTTCTGAGTTGAAAGCTATAGACTTTGGGTTATCAGATTTTGTCAGACCAGGTTCTCCTTCAGCTGTCCTTATTTGGAAGTTGGTAGAAGTATCTTTTACCTTGTCGGAGTATGGCAATATTCTTATTCCTTATATCATGTGTTACAGATGAAAGGCTTAATGATATTGTTGGAAGTGCATACTACGTGGCTCCCGAAGTTCTACATAGATCTTACAGCACAGAGGCTGACGTGTGGAGTATAGGCGTTATAGCATATATTCTATTATGTGGTAGTCGCCCATTTTGGGCTAGAACAGAGTCTGGTATTTTTAGAGCGGTTTTGAAAGCTGATCCAAGCTTCGATGAAGCTCCATGGCCAGCTTTGTCTTCAGAAGCAAAAGATTTTGTCAAACGCTTATTGAACAAGGACCCTCGCAAGCGAATATCAGCTGCTCAGGCTCTAAGTGAGTTTTTTAATTTTTTTTACCTATAACATCAATTACTTTCTGGTGAGTTATTTTTTAAGTGGCCAGCAATAATCTTCTTGCAGGTCATCCTTGGATACGGAATTACAATAATGTAAAAGTTCCACTTGATATTTTAATATTTAAACTCATGAAGGTTTATATGAGGTCATCATCCTTGCGCAAGGCTGCCTTAAGGGTGCGTATATTTATTGTTGAAAGAAAAGTTGAACCAATTTTCTATGGCTGCTTTGCTTCGTTTTCCAATCAAGTACTTCAACTCCATTAAGAGTCTCGTGTTTGAAATGAATATTTTATCTTCAGACCATAAGTATTTTCAATTCATTTTCTGGTAGTAAACTTGTGTGGGATTTGATTTTAGCTAGAAATACTGGTACCTTAACAAACAGTCATATGTTCTTGGAGCTTCCTTTCATTTTTATAATTTTCAGCTAACTACAAACAAACAGGAGGTACAAAACTAACTTTGTATGCATGCTGCAAGTGAATTGGAAGTTCTGAGTTCGGACACCAGTCTTACTCTTCCTAGATACACTAGAGTGTAATTTATATTTAAAATTACCTTGTTAGTTTTCATTGTATTAGTTAATTTATATTGGTCTCTTTGGCAGGCCTTGTCAAAGACACTGACTGCTGATGAACTCTATTATCTGAGGGAGCAATTTGCACTGCTAGAACCAAGCAAAAATGGCAGCATATCTTTAGACAACATTAACAAGGTTTGGTTGTCAGATCAACATGTATGAAATTTATCATTTTGTTGGATACTACAAGTTTTTCTCATTCATATCTCATGGGCAGGCCTTGATGAAACATGCAACAGATGCCATGAAAGAGTCTCGCATCCCTGACTTTCTTTCTTCGGTAACTATACTTTGTCGTGTATGTAGATATTCCTTAATTTGACTCATCGCTGTCTCATACATTCCATTCCTTCCATCTCCCTTTTTACGACAGCTGAATTCGTTACAATATAGAAGGATGGATTTTGAAGAATTTTGTGCAGCTGCATTAAGTGTGCATCAACTTGAAGCCCTTGATCGTTGGGAACAACATGCCCGTTGTGCATATGAACTTTTTGAAAAAGATGGAAACAGAGCTATTGTCATTGAAGAACTTGCTTCGGTAAGTTTAGAAGAGTTCAGTAGTAGTAATTGTTCGTATTTAATGCCACATTTAGCATTATATCCTTCCAAGCTGAGATTTTAACTTGAGCATGTGTGTAAATGATCAGGGCTTAAATTTATTTTTTCCTTTTTCTCTTTTGGGGAAGGGGCACACCTGGTGCAGTAAGTAAACTCATTAGAAAGAGGAAGTACAACTAGAGTAGGATAAGGAATCCCTCCATGGCAAGGAAAGTAATGAAACAAAAGAATGAAAATGTATATTGTATAGCAAGCTGCCCTATCTCTACATAAGTCAGAGATGGCAACTCCCTTTAAAGAATCATTGGTGGAGCGCCACAAAGAGGCTAGGCCCTAAATCAAAATAGGTGAAGGGGTATTTAGGACACCCTTAACAATGCACGCATTGCTCTCCCAATTAAATGCAACTATGGTATTCCAAAACTAATGTAGTAACTGCGTATGATAGCATGTCTTTCTTAATCTAATGCATATGCACTTTAGTGCTTCCTGCACTTTTATGTGTATACATTCTAAAGAATCTGCTCTTACCTACAACTCAGCAATACTGGATCTCTCAAGAATATATTGCATAGGATGTGCTTTTTGTTAATCTTAGGGAGTTGTGAACGTTTGTATGGCTAACCAACATCATATTTCTTTAAAATGTTTGTTTTAGGAACTTGGACTTGGTCCTTCTATTCCTGTTCATGTTGTTCTTCACGACTGGATACGCCACACAGATGGGAAGTTAAGCTTTCTTGGGTTTGTCAAATTATTACATGGTGTATCTAGCCGAAGCCTTACAAAGGTTCAATGAAAATTTAAAGCAAAGTCTTGTGAATATGATGAATTTTCGGTGCCTTGTGTGGCTCAAACATATTTAGATTTCTACCTAGTGTGCTCTAACTGATGATTGTCTCCTGTTATCTGAAGCTCTTGCAAGCACAACCTGTTACAGCACAATTGCATAATGAAATGCAATATTGATTCTTTTGAAAGCGTTAAGATTGTAAAATAGTCTACAGATCTTTGAGTTAAGAGTTAAGATACGAATTGTAGATTTAGAATTAGCTTTGCCTCGATGGGTGATAATTTCCGGTCACTTGTAGTAATGAATGCTTTTGTAATACACGTTACATCTGCGAGTCCTTTAATTTCCACTCCTTTCAGTGTTTTAGTGAGTGAGTGCGTGAAACTTACTATTTCAAATAGTTTTCCTTGATGAACAAGATTTGGTGGTGATTGATTGCGATTTAGCTGGTTAAGAACCCAAACAATTCGTGGTGGCTGCTGAATGGTACTCACTATGAAGAAACATGCATACGCTCATGTCATACATTCCTGTATGCTCTTATTTTGGAATATTAACCGAATCAATTCTACCTAAATTTCCAATCATCTGCTTTAATTGATAGATGTTGATAAGAATATTGTCACTGCATTTCTGTAATTGGTCTCTTTAGTTGTAGGATGCCGAAAATAAATTCCTGGTAGAACATTTATATTTGATCACGATTCTCAGGTGCAGATGAGACTTGAAAGAATTTTTACCCATTACAATATATCTGTAAATTCAGAAGGTGAAGGCTCGTGATTAGAATCATATATTTTTCGGCTTAATGGTCTCGTTCAGATCTCACTATCTTTTCACGAGGCGGGATCGGCTTTTTTCATTACACTGCGTTGTTAGTTATTCTGTATTTTGGGCCGAACACAAAACCTCAGATGAACGTGGGTTGCAAGTTTATAAAAAATATGCTATGGTACAAAAGATACAGAAATATATTGTCCGAAAAAAAAAGATACAGAAATAGATTCAAATAAATTTAATAACTTAATCAAAATGATTGATGTTATTTAGTTTTGATATTTTCATTAAAATATTGTTTTTTAAAATATTACATCGACAATATTTAAATCTAAGGAAAATGCACACACTACTCAATGAAAGTGATTTAAACTAATTTGATTACAAACTAACTATTTTTCTTCTATTTTATTCCTATAACTTCTATAAGTATTCTTCCCTTTTGCTTATAGAACTCTTATTGATGAAAAAAACCGCAATGTATGAAAACCCTAGCACCTTTGCACAATCGACAAACGCCGGTTGTTTTCACACACTGTCAAGTATTGTAGACATATGCAGCCATGCCTAGAATGAAGCTGACATCATATTAACATTATATAATAAGGACATCATAACATTCAAGCAAGCAGCAGTGCATAATTTTGTAATGCGGCTACAGAAGCTGCAGATAAGAAAGTAAACCACACACGTCCTCGTCTTGGGTTAAAAAAGCCAAACCCTTTTCAAATATTGTCACGATCATACCAATTTAATATTACATCCCAACAGCATGATAACATTCAAGCAGCAGTCAAATTCAACTGAACTGTAATAAATTTAATCACAGATGGGTGCAGACAAAAGAGTAAAGTATCACAAAGAAACCTCGTGTCTCTAGTTTGGAGTAATATATTTTCAATTCCCAAATCCAATGCCAAAAATAAAACACAATAACTACTGGGAAGAGATGTAAACTTAAAACATGATGAACTCAGATGGGGGGGTATGAACAAGCTATGCCATCAGAGTTAAACCTTGTCCGAAACATTTGATAAGAATACAATGTTAGTAGTAATCCACACACTCCTCCACATTCACAGTTAGACATGTCCACCAATCTTGAGTTGTTCTAATTCTACAGCAGGCTCAGAAATTATTCAAAACTAAAAAATATACTCATAAAGCACATTTTACATCATTCATCTTCATCCCACAGTTTAGCAAAAACAACTATCTTACTATCTTGAGGAAAGCTTTTGGTGCAAATCATCAGCAAGAGCCTGCCTCAACCTCTCCCCTAAGCAATAAAACGATTTCTCACTGTCCAACACCCTAGGTGGAGGTCCCCCCTCGTCAGGCTCCTTCCAAATCTCAGGCTCGGGTTCCCTCGCAATCTGGCACAAATTATGCAGCACGCAGCAAGCAACGATCGTTTGAGGCGCATGGTGGATCCCGACATTCAAATCCTGAAGAATCTTCCACCTTCCTTTGAGCAAAGCAATGGCTTCGACCACAACGGACCTTCCCTTCATAAGCATTCCATCGAACAGGTTCTGGGCGGGAGTACCCATCCCACTGGGAGAAAACGGGGTAAGCAAAAACGGTAACAGAGGGAAGCACCAATCCCCAACGACATAAGGGCGAACGTGATGATCGCGTACATGGATGACCTTGTCCCAAACGACATCGCCGGAAGTTAAACGGTGGTAGAGAAGACTGTCTCTAAAATGGGAGGCGTCGTCGGTGCCGCCGGGGGCCTTGACGCAGACGTCCCAGAAGATTTTCTTGTGGTCGGAGACAACCTGGAGGAGGACGGAAGGGAAGCCGTAGCGGCAACGGTAAATGTTAGGGTTAGGGTTAGGGTTGGAGCGGAGTTTGACAGGGGTGGTGTCGATGGCGCCGCACATGTTGGGGAGAGATGTGAGTTCTTCGAAGGCCTGGGTGGTTTCGAGGAGGCGGCGGCGGCCGACGGGGATTTTGATGAATTCCGGGTAGAGTTTGGTGGCGAGGAGGCGCGTGACCATGTTGGTGATTTTGGAGACGAGATAGGGTTCGAGGGAGTAGCGTGAGGCGATGGTTTTAGCGGAGAGGCCGTGGGCGAGGCGGGAGAGGACCATGGCGACGGCGTAGTCGGAGGGGAGGGAGAGGTTGGAGAGGGCGATGTGCGGTTTGAGTTTGTCGACGACGGTGGTGAAGACGGGGTAGGAGAGGCCGTAGAGGGATCTCCAGTGGGCGTCGCGGAGGGGGGCTTCAAGGGACCATATGTGTTCGGTGGAGAGGGCGCGGAAGGCCGAGACCGAGTAATCGGAGGAGGCGGCAGTGGTTTTGGGAGGGGTGGAGGTGGCGGAGGAGGAGGGGCGGGTGGAGGCGACGTAGGAGAGGACGGAGGCGATGGTGAAGAAGAGGAGGGGGGCGATGGAGGAGGAGTAGAGGAGGGAGGTGGGGGAGGTGGCGGTGGATGGGGATGCGGTGGCGGTGGAGGAGAGAGTGTCGGAGATTAGGGAGGTTGTGGGGTCAAGGGAGTTGTGGAGGTGGAGGAGGTTGGTTAGCATTACCAGGAACGATTGATCCATTCCCCAAATTCAAAACCCTAATTCAATAATCAAATTAGGGTTTCTTTATGTGATGATGATACCAAATACTACTACTTGCACTTCTTTCAAGCTTTGTGATAATTTTGTGTGGGAAGTTTGAAGAGAGAGTGCTGCGTCGTGTTTCTATGACGGTGGTGCGGTGGTGGTCACGGAATAATAATGATTCCATTTAGATTAATTTAAATATAACACACCAAATTCATTTTTTGAATCAAACTATTATAAATATATTACAGGGCGTTCATGGCTGGTCACGCGGTTTTTATTTTTAAAATAATTTTAAAAACAAAACATATTTCAGTAACAACGATCCTAAGTTTTGTTTTAATTTATTTTTAAAATAGTTTTTAATCATATTTATAAAGAAGAAAAAGTAGTTTTATTATTTTTGTTTTTCAATTTTATATACCTCTCACTTTCATTGTCCATTATCTAATCACCACCGTTATTGTCGCCACAATTGTTACCGCTATCGTCACTACCACTTCTGTTATCACCACCTTATCATTACCACTAGGGATGGGAATAGGCAGGTCGGGCTTTGTAAGGCCTGAGCCTGGCCTGGTTCATAATTGTATGGCCTGAGCCTGACCTGTTACCTAACATAGGCCAAAATTATAGGCCTGGCCTGGACTATTTAAAGGCCTACCTAGGCCTAATAGCCTATATAAAAGCCTGATTTTATAAAGGCCAATAAATAGGCTCACGAGTTTGATTGAAATAGTCCAATATAAATAATTTTTTTTAAAATAGGCCGATAGGCCTGTATGTTTTAAATAGGCCAATAGGCCCTCTTTTAAATAGTCTTCTTTTACTATTACAATAATTAAAAATTAATAAAATAAAATATTAAAATTATAAAATATAAATATATTTTAATTTAGTAATATGATTTATAAGTCTGATTTTATTTTATAAAATTAATATATATAAACTAATTATATAAATTTTATATAAGGATGTATAAATAGGCCAGTCTGACAGACCTAAAAGGCTTTTTTAAAAGCCTAAGCCTGGCCTTTTAAATTAAAAAGGCTTTTTAAAAAGTTTGAACCTGGCCTTTTTATTAAATAGGCCAGGCCTGACCAGGCTTAAATAGGCCAGGCCATAGGCCCCTGTCGGTCGGCCCGGCCTATTCCCATCCCTAACTACCACCCCATCATCATCACCATCACCTTTGCTACCATTATTATCACCATTAACATTTGCATTGTCACCATCTTCATAATTATTATTTTTAAATTATTAAATAAAGTTATGAAGTAATAAGTTATTACATTCATCATAGTAAAGAAGATAATTACTAAACATAATTTCAGCAAGAAAGTAAATCTTGTAACCCAAGAGAAGTTATTCTCAACAATCCAAAAAAACAAAGTAGTTTACTCATTAGACCACATTATTTATAATGAGCTACCTTCTCATAATGTACAATATTTATTGTTCAGATCCTCCAATCTTCCATTTTGTACAAACCACCAATGCAAAGGTGAATGAAACATAACACAAAAAAGAAAGGAATGAAAAAAAAAATACAATATTATAAAGATAAGATATAAAGCATAAAGTGTTTTAAAAAATATTATGATTATAGTTTCAATGACAATCACATGCACAAATAGTCATGAATGCATGAATGTAATGTAATGTTTACAATATCTTAACTCACTTTATTCATGCATGTGAGGCATATAAAGTTTTATGAGAAATTCTTGGATATCCTCTCCAAATTGAGGGTTTCAATACCCCCAGCCACGTGTCATGTCACATGTGAAAATTGTGTATGATTTTAATAATTAGAATTAATGCCCCTATCCACATGTCATGTCACATGTCGAAATCATGTGTGATTTAAGCAACTAGGATGGATGGACATGATTGTGTCTAGTAATTGATCAATCATAAATAGTCAACGCATTAAAACATTTTATATGCTAAAATTTAAATATAACAAGGCTTGATCTCACAACACATTAGAGAGAAAATAAGAACCTTACCACTAAACTATCTAACACATTTAAAAAACACGACGCAACTATATAGTTATATTATATTTGTAGAATGTATATCTGTTAATAAAATTTATTAACAAAATAAACATTTTTGTCTTTTTCATTTAGTATAACAATTAAAACTAAAATTAATGAACAAAAAAAATGTAGAAATATTTATTTTGCAAATAAATTTTATTAACGGATATACATTTTATGAATATAATATAACAATATATGGTTATATTACATATCTTAAATGTAACCTAGTGGTGAGGCTACTCTTCTATCTCCTGCTCAAATCGAACGTTTCAAATACTATCTTAGAATTCAAACAAAAAGGATGACTTGGAAAAATATGTGACATAGATTGAGTTGACATATCACTAGAGACTAATACATGTGGTATAAATTTAGTTGACACGTGGCTAGAGGCATCCATTCCAGTTGCTTCACACACGTGACTGTAGGCATCTATTCCTAAAAAAACTAATGATATATGCCTTTAATTTGCTAAGGCTCATCCTCCATCTCTTATATATACGTTAGGGGATCAAACTTTGTTACACTTAAATTTTGAAATATAAATATTTAAAAATGTTGACTATTTACAAGTGACTAGTTTGATTGGTTGCTAAGCGCATTAATTGAGGGCTCTAACGCTCCTAACCCTCTAGTCATGTGTCAATAGAATTTATGCCACATGTATTAGTCTCTAGCCATGTGTCAACTCAATCTATGTCACATATTTTTCCAAGTCATCCTTTTTGTTTGGATTCTAAGATAGTATTTGAAGTGTTCGATTTGAGCAGGAGATGGAAGAGTAGCCTCACTACTAGGTTACATTTAAGATATGTAATATAACCATATATTGTTATATTATATTCGTAAAATGTATATCTGTTATAAAATTTATTTGCAAAATAAATATTCCTACATTTTTTTTGTTCATTAATTTTAGTTTTAATTGTTATACTAAATGAAAAAAGACAAAAATGTTTATTTTGTTAATACATTTTATTAACAGATATACATTCTACAAATATAATATAACTATACAGTTGCGTCATAATTTTTAAATGTGTTAAGTAGCTTAGTGGTAAGACTCTTTGTTTCTTTTCCATGTGTTGTGGGATCAAGTCTTAACACTATCAAATTTTGGCATTTTAAATATTTTAAAACGTACCATTTATTTCGACACGTGGCATGACACATGGCTAAGGGCAAAAATTCTAGTTACTTAAATTACACATAATTGTCACATGTGGCTAGGTGTATTGAAACCCTCAATTTAGAAAGGGTACCCAAGTAAAACCCAAGTTTTATTTTGCACTAAGTCAATCGGGAGTTAACATTGTTGCATAAATGCAGATAATAATAATATAATTTCCCTTAAGGCAAATGAACAACTCTACTAACATGAAAATAATTAGAGACTAGTCAAAGTGAATAGACTTTCTTGTGAAGGTACTTAACATTAAGGAGCTACCTCAGGTTCCTTGAAACACCCATCTCGCTCCCTTTCATCTCAAGGCACCAATTAAACCTCCTCTAACGTATCATTGATTTCTATAGTTCATCCCTAGGTAATATCACACCACATTCTTTTTCTTGGACATTTCATGATGCATGAACTACCCATCCGTTAGGTTGGTAAACTCAATTAACAAATATATCATCAAAGCCTACTAATCATGACATACTCACCCTAGTAAAGTGTACATTTTTATAACTCTTCAAATAAATTTTCATTACCCAAAAATTTAGTACAGTTTCGTAATCTTTCACAAATCAAATATCATTAAGATTGAGTTTCAAAGCGTTAAATATATCAAAACCTTCTTTAGTGAATTTGAAAAAAACTCAAAATCAATTTACTTTAAACTTAAATATAAGTCATAAACATCTTTAGATAATTAATCATAATACTTGGAAAATTAGTATAAAATAATTTAATAATATTTCTAAACAACTTAAAACACAAACTTTCTTATTTTTCAAGAATTTTAAAATGAATGATCAACATTAGTAAGGAAAACCATCCTTTTTTATGAAGTATTCTAAATTTTATAAGATCAGTTTAACAAAATAATTTCTTTTTTTATCGTGAATGACTAGAAATCGTTCTAAAATTTAACTTAAACATTTGTTCTTGAAAAACAAAAGAAAGCTAAAGAAACAATTATACTTACATAAAAATTAAGAGATGATTCTTTAAAAGAAATGCAAATAAACATTAAGCAATAAAAATATAAAAATACGTACATGATTTCTTCTAAAGAAAAAATTTAAAGAGTAAGAGGTAAGTAATTTTTTACCAAATTTTACCTTTCCACCATGCATTGTTATATGCTCCTTCTTCGTCCACATTAAATGCTCAACTATAATCCAATCAAGTCAATGGTTTGACCAACATATATATTCATCATAGTCCATGTCAAGTTATAATATTCCAATCTTTTTAATTCGCCCGAAAAAATGTATTGCAAGGGCCTAAAAATAAATTTTAAATTAATAAGGAAAAAAATCCCAACCCTAAAAAAGCCTAAAAAAATGGGCCTAGTGCGAGCCGGTCTGTGAGGGCCGTAGGTGGCCCGAGTATTTTAAAAAAAATAAAAATTATAGGGAGTTTCTCTTTCAGTTAGGATTTTTCTTCATTTTTTTTTACTTTCCATCTCACCGTATGTGTGTAATATGGACTTTTATAGACTTTTGCTATGAACTTTAATGATAAATATTTATGAAACGTTTTAAAAAATATTACAAATGTTCGTAGTTGTTCTGCAAAAAAAGTTACATAGTTTTAATTTTTTTTGGATACAATTTTAATTTTTTATAAATTTATTTTTTTTAACTTTTTTAAAGCGAGCCGTCCGAAGTGGTCTGCGGCCCGTTGAGGGTTGGGATAGGGCCTTTAATTTCAAGGCCCATATTTTTACCGTCATTTTTTGGTCCGGCCTTAAGTGGCTCGCAGCCAAGTTCTAAAACATATTAATACCGTCTTATTTTAGTATAAACACAAGATTTTGAAACTTCTCATAGTTAATAAAAAATTATTTTAAAAGAGATATTTTATATAAAAATTCATCATTCATTATTATAATAAGATGTAAGAATAATATAAGTATATCAAAATTAATATACTTAAAACAAAAGTAAGGATAAAGTAAAAGTGATCTTTAGTAAAATAATCATTAGTAGTATATTTTATTTTATTTTTAAAATAACCATTTTATAGTAAATTTTAAATAGTAAATAATAACTATTGAATGCTAACATAGTAATCATAAATATAAATGATTAATAGTTAATTTTGAATAGTAACCATAAATGGTAAACGTGAATAATTTAAATAGTAACCGTCGATAGTGAATTTTTAAATAGTAAAAATAAAAAAGTAAATTGTGATAGTAATAATAAAAATTTATTTTTTAATATTAATAATGAACCTTAATCGTAAATGGTAATAGTAAATGATAAATAATTAATAGTAACTTGTAATAACAATTTATTATTTAATGTAATAACTCACTATTATTTAATGTAATAACTTACTATTTGTAGTAGTAACTTATAATAGTACTATTTAAATTGGTATAGTAATAGTTTAAAGTGATATAAAAATAAATCTAATCATCATAAAAAAAGTATAAGAGAAAGGTATTGTTACCCCAACTTCGATAGAATCTCCTTTTACTGAAAAATAATTACTTATCTACACTTATTATTCTCTATCTAATACTATGTCTTCAATTTTCCTCTCTTAATTTGTGTTTCACTCAGCCAATGAGAAAACCTATTTATAGATAGAAAATTTTACTATTTAAATATTATTTTATTATTTATTTTACTATTCATGATTTAAACGATGATGTAAAATGTGTGATGTAAGCATGACATAAAATAATGTAAGCAAATAGTGATTAGGATAGGTTGGTCATTAATTAAAAATATTAGGGATATTTTGGTCATTTTTTAACATTTTCAAAAAAATTCTAGAAAATCAAAATTAACATAATAATAAAAAAATTTCTAAAAGATCGTGATCAAATTTTATCAAAATTATAATTTAAATTTTTTAATAAGAATTTAATCGCAACTACGCAGAAATAAGACAACCGGAAAATAAAGATGTGAAGTAAAAACAATTAAGGACAAAGGTGTTAACGTACATCTAAAATCCCTTCGAAATAATTTTTTAAACTTTAATACTAATTTAATCATTTTAAAATCTTCATTCTAATTAAATTCCTCAAAAATACTATCAATAAAATTTTTTAAAATATATTAGTTTATTCCTTGAGGATCACAAATAAATATAGTTTTGTTTTATTAAATTAAAGTAATTATTTCATAATAGTATCTCAATAATTAATATATGAAATTATGGCAAGTGAAACAACAATGTAATTATAATAAGAATAATATTTTACTGTTGAAATTATTAAATGAAATAAATATAAGGATACAAATTTCATGATTAAAATAGTCAACAAAACCTTTTATAAATGGGATGATAAATGGTCATTGATGCGATTAAATAAAGGGAAAATTTTGAATCAAAATGGTTGTTAAGTACATATCAAGTCATACACCTCACAAAATCAACCAGGTCTCAAAGTATTGACGACTAGGTCATACTATATGTGTCTCGCTACATATATGCATTTTGTATCAAACAATCATTAGAACTATTTGCTATTTGGACAGAAAATAAGATGGTACAACCACCATTGCCACCTTCACCTCCACTATTGGCCCGCCAATATCACTAGTGTCAACACCATCGTCACTATCATCATTGTCATCACCATTACCACCACCACCCCGGCTCCAATATCCCATCACACCGTCCTGCCACCATTATCATTACTCTCCCATTTACCATTGCTAGTGCCATTACCACCATTGTTGCTGCCACCATCATCATTGTCATTATTATTGCCACAACCAACCCCCCACTAACACCCTGCCATCGCCACCACCACTACCTTAACCATTATCGTTGCCACCATTACCACCATCCACTGTAGAAGATTTGTTACTATTATTAACATTATAATAAATATATTAGTTAGTCCTCTACATTGTTAGCGTCGTATGATTAGGTTTCCCACACTTCAAAAATTCAACTATCAACCCTCACTTTTTCATCATGTCGAGTTAATAGGTTCATTAATGTTAACTTTGTAATGAAGATGTTAAATTATGCATATGTGTCACATTATTTGACACGTGTCAGTATAATTTGATGTCGTAGTGAAACTAAAGACTTTTTCATGGCAGTTATGTTATGGGATTACTTTGAATTACCAAAAAAAAATCAAATAGATGCATTACATTTCTATTCTTGTCTTCATTCTTCCCTCCGAACCCACGCTCTCACTTTTCCCACTTTCACGTGTCAGTATGAATAAAGGCATGACATATTAGGTCAAAGGGAAAATTGTTAAGGTTGAAAAAAAAGTAGAGGTGCTAGAGATGAGGGTTCTAGTCAGAGATAGATGACGACAATGGTCGATAACGAAAGAGAGATAGAGGCCCAATGAAGTGTGAAATGGTGTTAATGATGGAAGAGGTAGCACGATGATACTCGATGGAGGTGATGGTTTTTGAAACTTACATGACAATAGAATACAAAAGGAGTGGTCATCGCAATGTGAAGATTCCCTAGCTGTTTAGGGCGATGTGTAAAGAAACGGTTATCCTCACAGTACGTTTGAGCTGGAAGAGCATGACATGCATCGATATCTCATGGTGAGGGACCCAATCACATGACGCTAACAATGTGATGGACTAACTAATGTATTTACTCATTAGTACTCTTATATTATTATTGTTTACGTGTAAAGTGGTTTTGATTATAATTATAGTAGTTTTACAATAAATTTGTAAAAATCAAAACCATAAAAACTAAAACATGAAACTAAAAACCAAAATCAAGTTTTGATTTTTTAAAACTACAAATTAAAAATCACCTTACACAAAGCCTTGTTATGGAAATAGAAGTATAGGTTATAACTCTTGATTTTATATTATTTTATCCTTTTTGTTTTTCACAATATCAACTTTCTTAAAGACTAAAAATGAGTAACTTGAATAGTTTAGTTTTTTCATGTAAGCAACTATGTTTTTAATCTATAAATACTTAAATAGGCTCTTGGGTATTAAATCCTTTGTAACGTAGTGAAGTTAGTATAACATTTTAACCCCTAAAGTTATGACTTTGTTTAGAATTATAGTTCTCTTTTGCTATACCTGTGTAGTTCTTCTTTTACAATTACCAACAATTGCTCTGTAAGCCACATGACATACGTTTGCAATAAAAACTATCTCAAACATAAGTTGTGACGTAGTGATAATTTACTTTATCTCTTAATCACGTGTAGGGTGCAATAAGAGGGAAATAAGTGACACTTTATGGTCACTCGATAACCGCTTTAGAGAAGAGAAGATTAGTCATTGGGTCAAGGATAAAAGACAAAGCTCATCTTAACATGCTGGATTTAATTTCATGGTTGTATATGCTACATAGCATTAATTAAATGATTTAATTTGCTTGCCTATGTTTGGCTTAATTTTATTGAGTAATTTCTCTTTCATTAAATTATTGCTTGCTCTTAATGGATCATAAAGTTAGTTGAGTAAACTTTTGTATATTATAGGTGTCAAATGAGTCAACTCACTCCTTTTTAGGCCTAACCCATGTCAATTAGGATTAAAAAGTTAACTTAAAAAGCCCATAAGGCTTGATGGGTTAGGGCTAGCCCATGGGCCAACTTATTTTCAAAAATACTAATTCAACCAAATTGTTAAATGGGCTAGCCCTTACCAAATTCTTAGGTCAACCCATTATTAAAACAAGTTTTGAAAACTTATCTAAGAAATGATTATGAATTTCATTTAAAATTTTTGAAAGCAAAGATCTTATATAGTTGTAAGTTGTATGTTTTGAATTTCAAATTTTAATTTTTTAAAGGTATGAAATAGTTTTTATTTTATTTTATTTTCTAAAACACTTTTGTTTTTAGTTTAACTTAAAATAACTTTTTTTAAAAAGTACACAAAACAAAAATATACTACCTAATATAAATATGTAACTTTATGTTGTTTTAGGAATAATAAGAAAATGAAACAAAACAAAACCGATGTCACGATGGATATATATATATATATATATATATATATATATATATATATATATAATTGGTGAAAAGGAATAGGATTTTTGAAGAAGAAAGAGCTGGCATATAAATAACGAAATAATAAAATAAATTAATGAAATAGTTCAGTGTTTGGTCATGCCCCTAACCCTTGCTTAGGATCAGATGTAACCCATTAGAGAGGAGACTTAAGATGTCCAGAAAAAAAAAAGAGACTTAAAAATATGAGGCTTAAACCGGGAATTGAATGAGATGGGTTGTGGACTTTGACCTACATTGACAACTAAATATTGGATCAATACAAACTCTCCTTTTATGGTCGTTTAGTTAATTAATATATCATTATAAACCCTAAGCCATAAACCAGTAACCTGTTTTATAAAACTCATTATCAAATTAGTAACAAATTATGACAGGAAATGCTCTTACAAAATCTGAAATGGGCAAGGTGCATGCTTGTTGCGACTGTTGTATGTTTTATTCGAAAGAAGGACAAATTTTCAAAACTTTTCAAACATCCAAAAATACCAAAACTAGTTGTGAAATGCCGTATCCTTCATGTTAATCCTGCTACCGATTGTAGCTTAGAAGACTGCCTCATGGGTACATTTAATATTCATCTTCAATATATTTACCGAAGATAGATCTTTTATGAGCTTAGAAGTCATCGTGTGCAAATAGTTAATTTGTGTATCTCATTTTCTACCATTATAGAATTTATGATCAACATTCTTTAGTTGAATTCTGATAGAAACTAGTTCAGATGTAGAAGAAAATGAATTATTATTGATGGAATGTGATAGAAATATACATACCACGCTCTAAAGTATGAGACCTAGAACTCTCCCTATCCCAAAGGCTTTAATCCTCACTCAAATGACAGGATGCCCCTCTATCTCTCACCCACCCTCTTATTTATAGGCAACATACAAGCCTTATGTATTTTCACTATTTCAGTCCATAGTCAACAAACTAACAATAGCTAATTAATATAACTAATTAATGAAACAACCTAACCAATGGGAATCTAACAAATTCTTTCATGTACCTTGACCATTTATGTTTTCACTATACTTTTATCTTATGAAATCATGTTATGTATATCAAATACACATTTAAGTGGACTCAGGTTCGACTCAGAAGAATCTAATTATGTCAAAAATTTCTGAAGAAAGTTTTGTTATTCCTAATGGTTCTTTCAAGTTTGATTTAAATAGGATATATATATAAAAAAGCCCAAGTGCTTCTATAAGTATAACATGAAAAGAATCTGGTTCCAAAATCAAGGTGTCAGCATTTCCTGTTGGTGTTGGATTTATCATTTTCTCTTGAAGCAAATGAAAGATTCATAACAATCTTTGTCCAATCAATGACACATTATTTAAGTTGGCATGTTTTTATAACAGTTAATGGAGTTAATAAAGAAAATACAATGAAGGATAGTACTTTCCTCAATCATATACATCATCCAAAGAGCAATAGTCAAAGAAGATATCGCCATTGATTCCTAGTAACTCTGTGCTGTATTTGTTTTGTTTGGCCAGTCAGCTGCAGCACCCCTGGAAAGGTTGTACTATGAGAAAGGTGGAAAGAGCAAATGGATGGGAACATTTGTTCAACTTGTGGGTTTCCCTGTTATGCTCCCTTATTATCTATTTCTTCTTCGCCCTATTTGAGGCATTAGATTGTTATTTGAATTTACAGGCCGGTCCTGAGCCTTGGAAACCAGGGTAATGGCCTAGGGCCCATTGAAAATAAGGGCCCAAAATAAATAATTTTTAATTTGTATAAAAAAAAATAATAGATTTCAATATGGATTACATGGTTCAGTGGTAAGGATATGTAAATTTTGTTGTATGATCTCAGGTTCGATTCTTTGCTAGCTATGTTTTTTAAAATTGGAATTGGCAAAAATCAAAAAGTGAAGCTGAGAATTTGGCTAATGCACTTGAGAACTTTGAATTTTTATGGGGCATGATTATTTGGTATGATATTTTATTTTCTATTAATATGGTGAGCAAGAAATTACAATCTAAGTCAATGTGCATTGATGATACCATAAAACAATTAGAAAATATATTATTATTTTTTGAAAAGTATAGAGTTAAAGGGTTCATGTCTAGTATGAATATTGCTAAAGAAGTTGCACTTGATATGGATGTTGAACCCATTCTTTTAGCAAAACGTCGTGCTATAAACAATTTGATGAAAATAGTCATGATGAAGAAGTTCAATCGGCTGATGAGTCATTTAGAATTAATTATTTTTTAGTTATTATGGACATGGCTATCACTTCTTTAAAAACTAGATTTGAGCAATTAAAGATATTTGAAAATATTTTTAGATTTTTCTTTAATTCAAAAAAGTTAAAATCATTAAATGATAATGAAATAAAAGAATGTTGTGCTAAAGTTCACTCTACGTTTTCTCAAGGCAATTTATCAGATGTTGATTTGGATGATTTTTTTCTGAATTAAAAGTGTTGAAAGTGATTTTGCCTAATTATGTAATGTCAGCTACTGAAATTCTCAAGTTCATTAAAGCAGCCGATTGATATCCAAATGTTTCGATTGCCTATAGAATTTTATTAACTACGCCTGTAACTGTAGCATCTGCTGAAAGAAGTTTTTCAAAACTAAAATTAATAAAAACTTACTTAAGATCATCAATGTCACAAGAGAGGTTGAATGGTTTAGCAATTTTATCTATTGAAAAGGATATGTTAGAGAATATTGATGTTGATGTTCTCATTAATGATTTTACATCTAAAAATGCTAGACGAAACCATTTTTTATGATAATTTGTGTTTTTTTTGCTTCATTGTAGGTGGAAGAATGATTTTTAAAAGAAAGCATGAGACTATAGGAACACCATTTTTAACTTCTTATTATTCTTTAGACCAGGATGATATATTTTATTTTTGTGTTTGAGATTTATAATGACTTTGTTAATATTAATTTGATTATTTAATAATTTTTTTAAAAAAATATATATTAAGGGGCCTTTATCTATTGTGTCGCACAGGGCCCATAAAATTCTAGGATCGGGCCTAACTGGATCTATGGTGTAACACCCCCTTATATACACGAGATATATATATCCATTCTTCTTGCTTTTACAATTTTTTGAAAGATATACATATTTATCACTTCCTATCTCGCGTATACAAGGACGTATATACATCTGATTTTCTTTGAATTTATAAAGTAAAAAGTTTCAAATTATTCAGAATGATAAAATGAACTTTCAGAAAATCATAAGTGATCAAAGATTAGAGTATCATATCCAAAGAATAAAGTTTATTAAGGTTTAACCTTTACCTTGAATTACAATCATCCAACTTAATATTGTATTAAGGTAAACTAAAACTAAAGATTTAATACCTTTACTTCGATTGTAACCAATCATTTCCTTATCTTTAAACCATGTGATTTTGGAATCCTACTCTTGTCACATCTCTTCTCCTATCCGATTGAGGATGAGACCAATTTACCTTCTTGTAATTTCATCCTTTCATCTTGAAGTGCTAGCTATATATCATATAACATATATTTTGGACACAGAAATTCAAACAAGAAGGAGTGAGAAACAAAATATAATACTTTACAGATAAGACATAAGCATAAGAGTTTTCACAATCTAATATAATAATTTCAAACATAATCATATACATAATCAATTATGAATGTAGAGTTTTCATAACATAACAATTATACTTTCATTCACAATCACCCACACAGAATGTCACAATCACATGAATGTCATGCAATGTTTTTAATACTACTATCTCATTCATTCTATGCATGTGGGCCCTTAAAGTTTTAGTTTGTACTGGACCAACCAAGAGTTTACACTGTTCCATAATTCTGAATAATAATAACATAAATGCCTTCATAGCATATGAACAGCTCAACTGGCGTGGAAACACTTAAAAACTAGTTAGACTGAGAAAGTTTTTATTGTGAAAGTACCCGACACTAGGGAGCGACCCCAGGTCACCTGAAGCACCCTTTCACACCCTCTCATCCCAAGGCTCGTAATTAAGCATCCTCTAATGTATCCTTGATTTTTATAATCCGTCCCCAGGCAATATCACATCTCATTTCTCTTTAATGATTCATGATGCATGAATTACTCGTATTTAGTCGGTTAAGACTTTTAGAAACTCAATTATTAAATACCATAAAGGTTCACAAATTCATCTCAATAAACTGTACATTCCCATAAGTTCTTCTTTGAACTTCTGTTATACAGAAATAAATTTAGTACAGTTTTCAAATTCAGATCTCACCAAAATTGAGTTTCCAAGCCTTAAATATCTCAAAACTTTCTCTTAAAAAACTTCACATATTTACATAATCTTTCCCAATTTGAATCTTAACTAGATTAAGTTTAGAAATCTCGACTATAACAAAATATCCTTTAGTTATTTCATTAGGGAAAACCAATTTAAATTTCTGATTTCTAAAAGAAAAAATATATATATATATATATTTAAAATCATTAACTAAGAATACTTAAAATTATAAAAATTTTCTTTAATTCAAGAATTAATTATCTCAACCTCTGATTTTCATAAAATAGCTTCTTTCTAATACTAGATTTTATTCTAGAGATTAAAAATAAAGTTAATAAAAATTATTTCTAAGAAGAAATAAAAGACTAAAATAATGATAAAATACTTTCTCTTAGAATAAAAATTTAAAGAGTAAGGTAAGAAAATTCTTACTGAGTTTTAATTTTCCGTCATGCTTGCTATATGCTTAAACTCATATCACAAGATCATCAATCATAATCAAATATTATCAATCACAATATCATCAATTACAATAAAAAATGTCAATCATAATCAAATAATATCGATCAAAATTAAATATCATCAATAATAATCAAATACTAATAATTATAATCAAATCAATTAAATATAATTCAAATTTTAATGGTTATTTAAATTAATAAGATTAATTTTAAGTCTTTATAGTCCATTCCTCGCATAGGTCTATGTAGGTCCATATAGTCCAATACTCGCATAGGTATATAGTTCAGTCCACACAAGTCATAATAGTCCAAATCCTTGCATAGGTTCAGTCCAATTCGTATAGGTTATCCAGGTATTTGCATAGGTATTCAGATCAAGTTACACAAGATACTCAATTTAAAATTTATTATAAATTTTTAAGTTAAATAGTTATTATTTTAAAATAATATTTTTATTAAATTTTAAAGAAGTAGGGGACTTCTCTCATTATTCTTATGTCTTTTCATATTATATTTCTATCTCACTCCCCCTTACCTCTTGTTTCTTGGTTTGTTATGGAAAGTCTTTGCGTATCTCGTCTCCGAGTTCTAAAATATACCAATTTCACTTTAATATAGTTATAAAATGAAAATTAAGATTTCTACTTAAAACAGAAATGGTAAATTTTGAATAGTAAATAGTGAATAGTAAATCGTGAATAGTAACAGTAAATAGCAAACGTGAATAGTAACAGTAAATAGTTAAACATGAATAGTAATAGTAAAAAGTAAATCGTGAATAGTAAAGGTAAATAGTAACAGTAAATAGTAATTTACTATTTGAATAGTAATTTACTATTGAAATAGTATTTTACTATTCAGAATAGTAACTTAAAATAATATTATTTATAATATAATAATAGATTTCTAAAAACGATATGAAAATAACCCTAAAAAATATAAAAGAGATGTATTCTTACCTTAAAATTTTAGCAGAACCTTCTTTCAAAAATTTTATTTCTCTCTTACTTCCACCCTTATCTCACTAGCACTACTATATTAAGAAAACTTAATCTGAAATTGTGAATTCTAAAGAAGAATTCCTTCAGTATTTATAGGAAGAAAAATTACTATGCATTCCATTATTTTAATATAAAAGTACTGTACTTTTTTGAAATTTAAATCCTGGTTACTGTACACCTTTTGAAAATTTCGTACATGCACAATGTTTTGCACAATAAATATCGGCTGAATTATTAAGTCAAATAGTAACCTTTCACTCGGTATATTTTAAATATTCAAAATTAGTCCTTTTTTAAATTTAGCGATATTATATCAGTTCTCACTAGTTTTATGATAAGTAATATAAAGTTTAAATTTTAAAAATCTAAAATTTTCTGTTAATAAAAATTTATTGATACGTTTTCAATTTTTTTACGATTGGTAAAAATCAAGATTTTACTCAAACCGATAATTTTTAGATAAGTCTACTTGAAATGGATCTTAGAAAAATTTCTTATAATTTAAATTCACTTTCTTATAAATATTTTTAATTTTAAGTAACTTTATATGAATTTAAAATTATTTAAAATATTATTTTATTAAAATATTTCAAAAACTTCAAAAAATTCCAGAAAATCATAAATATTATGTAGACCAAAAAATTCTAAAGAACCATAGTCTAATTCTTTCAAAATTTTATTTTAAAATTTTAATAAGAGTTAAATCATAAATATGTAAAAACATAAATATAAAAACATAAAATAAAAAATGTAAATAATAAATATATTTAAAATTCTTAATATAATTTCATTAATCAATGAATACTAATTAAGTCATTTTAAAATTCTCATTCAAAATACATAAATATTTTTATTTTATTATTTTTATTTTATTTTATTTTAAAAAACAAATAATTAAATATAAATACCGAAATTTCATAAAAAATGATAATAATAAACTAACTAATAGTAAGTATTTCTCATTATAGATATATTAATATATATTTTCTATTTGAGTAGAAAATGAGATGTTATATATGGTACCTTCATGTTTCTACTTTTTCACTCATCCCAGTTGGCATTCACTGCCTTCTTCTCCTTCCTAAATTCAGTGAGGTTCACACCCTACACAATGAGTTCCCTAGTCCTTCTAACTATATCTTCCATCCTAATAGTTTTTCAAACTGAAACTGCACATTCCACTGAAAGCTCTGAAAAAAATCAGGTCATAGGATTCATATGCTCCGTTGCTGCGTCAGCTGAATATGGATTGCTGATTTCCCTTAAACAACTTGCATTGGTAAAGGTTTTCAAAAGGGAAAATTTCAAAGTGATTATCGATATGAACTTTTATGAGTCCCTAGTAGCTACCTTTATTAATATTCTTGTGCGACTTTTTGCTAGTGGAGAATGGGACGCATTGCAGAAAGACATGATGAGTTTGGGATGGGAAAGGTATGCTATCTGCTGAACTTGATCTTGATATCAATAAATTGGCAGCTCTATTCTATTGGTTGTATAGGGCTGATTTTTGAGGTGTCATCCCTCTTCTTCAATGCCATGAGCGTTTTGGGTTTTCCTTTGTACCACTTTTGGCAGTGATATTCCTTCATGACAAAATGCATGGGATGAAAGCCATCTCTATGGTGATAGCTGTTTGGGGCATATATCATACCTTTATCAGCACTACCTGGATGATACCAACTTCTATACAGAATACAGAGACACTTATCATGTTTCCAGAGCTTCAAAGTCAAAAGAACTTGATATATGGATTGGGGGGTAGGCATGACCAATTAATTGACGCTGTAACCATGTTTCTTTCTAGTTTCATGAGTAACACTTGTGCCTCCGGCTGGTGAGTTATATTATATCAATAATCTGACCTCACTTTTCTTACTTCTCTGCCTATCTCTCCCAGTTTTATTAAAATATTGTCCAAATATAATTTCTCTAGCTACTATTACCTGGAAAAACCAAAAAATGGTCCTGGATCAACCACCTTTAGGAAGGAAAAAATATTGTAAACAAAAAGGGAAATGTTTATAGATTAAGATTACCTGATCAATCCTAATAGATACATTGGCAACAGTAGCTATATATGATAGGAACAAAATGGGTTTCAATAATTTCAAGTTGTGAGATATCCTGTGTCTAAGAATTGAGCCATATACTGCATATTTTAATTCTCATCCGCGCCTGTGAATATACTCAACTTGACAGAAAATGTCACTCATTATACTTTTAACGCATCTATCCTAATAACAAATGACAGCTTATTTCCTCGAGTCGGAAATCAAGCTTAATCATATTTAAAAACTGGGAGCACAAGAGTGAAAAAGAGGAGCCCAATTAGCTCAATCAATTCTCACCAGGATGAGTGAAAGTTGATAGTAATAGAAAGCACAAGAGGAATATCAAGGCGCATAATTGGTCATAAATCAGTAGCATTACTCGTTACACAGGACAGTCCACAAATCAGCATGATGATATAAGTTGAATAGGCATTACACTGCAATCATATATCCTAAAAACCAACTTATGGAAGTTAAAACCTAGTGGTCACAGACTCAGCATTAAAATATAGGAATTATGTGCATATAGCAACATCGGGGAGCTAATAACGATAACCAAGCAGCACTTCATTCTGCTGGATCAGGTGAACCTCCGGGAACCAACTACATTATGGCAGACAATTGTTAGTATCAGCATGACCCTTTGGCAGAACAACTAAAAATCAAGTGAGATTATTGACAATGCGTTGTGAAGTTGCCAAATCAAATGATTAATTACTACTACAGACAGATAGAAGGATATCCTCGCATTAAATTTTGACTTACAATGGCAATATTGTTTCCATTGAGTAGAATCTGATCAAGCTTGGTTATCCTTCTCCCTTCAGCAGTGATCTCACTGTTGTATGAATATGAAAGCAACAAACCAAATCAATTTATATTGTACCCTACGCATCCCGTGCGCATGCATACATGAATACGTGAATCAGATATGGAACGGAGAAGCATGTATTCCAAAGCTCCATTTCATGAGAAGCAAAAATTTGTAACTTATGAGATAACGTCCAATGGGGGGTTTCTTTAACCCAGAAAAAGTGAAAAACTCAGAAAGCTAATATAAATCATGCAGACGTAAAAGCCATGGTAACTATGAAGGCCATCTCTGTAAGTAAAGCTTCAAATAATCAAGTTGGTGAGCAGAAATGCTGCAAAGTTTCTTATAAACAAATTTACACTGGATATTCGGACTTGTTAGACCAAAAAGAAAGAGCCCTCTGGGAAAGCTGTATAAGTTTATTTATGCATGTGCAACCTTAGCAGAAATGCAAGAAAGAATATAAGAAATTGAAAGAAAAACACAGTCAAGGAAGGAGACTCCAGCAAACAATATTTCAAAAAACAATTTCTGTTTTGTAATAAAAAATAATTTCTGTTTTTCCCCACTCTTTTTTCCCAAAGCAAACCTGCTTTGCAATGTTACAAGAAAGCATTCCATCCTAACATACATATTACGTTGTCGATATTTAACTATCTACTAATCCAATTTACTAGAATTTAGAAATTTTTTATTTGAGCCATCCATTAAATAACAAAAATTCTTACTAGGCTTCTATCATCCATATTTCCTTTCTTGCCAAGTCATCCACTTCCACTATAAGCAATGTAATTTTTTTTTTTTTAAATTACTCTCAAACTGGAATTATTAAGTGTTAAATTGTCAAACTTTTAAAAGACTAGCCAACAAAAACAGTACAATAATGAGGAATTCCATCGAGGAACATTAACTCAACCAATTTTATAATCAACCAAACATTCGGTTCTACAGTACCAATAGGTTTACATGGTTAATTGACCATCCTAATCCTACCCAGCAAACCCAAGTTTTACAAAGAAACAAACAAATGTACACAAAAATCAAATAATAGAACAAGAGGAAAAACATAATGTGGAGAAGTGATATGGTCTTACTATTCAGTGACATCTTCAAGGACCATGTTAACATAAACATCAAAGCCTCTAAGAGTACCAACAAGCTCCTTGTCACCTTTCATTATCACCCAAATTTTTGAACCTATACAGCGGTCAATCAGCTCCGATGGCAGAAGCTGTGATGGATTATTCGCCATCGAAAATTGGTTGCTGTATCTCCCAAATCCGGAAGGTGCGGCACGCGGTGGCGGTGGCGGTGAACGGAGACTTGGAGAGGGTGATCGGAACGGTGTCTGTGTTAATGTGTCAGTGAGTGTGAGGCTGAGACTAGGTGAGAAAAACAAAACCCTAAAGGGGTGCGCGCGTCAATAAAATCAATACCACGTCGTTTTTGCTGTTCTTTTTTGGTGATGACGCCGTTTTGCTGTTCTTTTTAAATAAAACCAACGCCCCGGTCCATTTGCGGCCCATATATTTTTGGGCCTTTTCAGATTCGGGTAAAAATTTCGGATATTTAATTTGGGTTTGAAATTTAGCTGATGTTTAATTTGATGGAAAATGAAGAAGGAATCTCTTTTCCCAAAAAAACAAAGAAGGAATCTTAAGAGAGAATGAAATTAAGATGATGGGAGAAAAAAGTGTAACGAAAATTAATTCTCTCTCAAATTAAAGGAAATAGGAGAAAATGTCGTGACATTTGTATTTGATAAATATTAATAATTTATTAAATATTATTAAAAATATATAAAATTCAAAGATAATGTTTTTATACATTAAAAATATTATATAATAAATTAATTAAATATATATATAATTTAATTTATTTTTATTTACATTCTTTTCATTCATCCAAATAAAAACAGATTCATTTTTCTCACTTTTTTCTTTTGTTTATAATCATCCAAACAACATAGTTTCTATACCATATTTCTTTTTTCCTATTTGTTTTATTTCTCATTTTATCGTTCCATCCAAACGAGGTCTTAAAGCCCAACACTACATTTTTGTGAACAAATTTGAAAATGGAATTTTGGATATGAAAATCATTATTATTTTCAATCTAGACCTTTTTTTTAAAATTTAGGGATATCTATGTTTTAGGGAGACGGTTAAAATTTTGACAGAATATTAGAGTCAATTTTAATCTATTGTTGAGAATCCTTAAATAGATTAATTATCATGTTAGAAGTTGGAAAGCTATAGGGATTCATGCAACATAAGGGTGACATTTCTTGGCAATGGTCAAGGGCTCAATGATTCAAAACTAGCTTATGTGAATTCTAAGAGGACTCGAAAATAAGTCTAGGGGTATTTGGAGTATAAGTGAGACCTACGGGACTTGGACTGGCTTTCCATCATCGGGCCCTTTCTTATATTAAGCTTTTACTATCTAATAACTTCTTAAGGAATATCCAATGTTGTTACCTGAGTTTCACATGGTTTGTTTCAAACAATTTCAACTCCTAATGTTTTAGATATAAATATAAAGTTTAGATAGAAGCATTAGACGAATTAGTGGATAATGATATCTTGCATTTCATGTCATTATGCATGTGTGGTTGTTTATCCTTGAAAGATGTAAGGTGGGATGTTTTGGAAAAACCTGTTGGTTTATGTCATACCATGCACACTTATATGTATTTTGTTCTTGGGCTTGATTAGTCACCCTTCGGAGATCTTTGTACACCTTGCGTTTGATGGTGAGGTTCATTGTTGAAGGAATTTAGTGGACACACCTCTCTCTCAACGCCTATATGATGAGCCATAATTATGCTAACGGAACCTATGTAAGCATCAGTATAATAGAAATATATGTTTTTTTTTTACATTGTACTCCTATATAAAGAAATTATTAGGGGTGACAAGATGAATTAGGCCCATTGGGTTAAGTCGTCAAAAACAAGCTAAATAGTAGGTTGAGACAAGGTTTTTGGCATGCTAACCCATTTGGGTCTGGCCCATTTTGGCCTACTAAAAAAACGCCAGGGGTGAGTTAATCATATTTTAAAAAATGTATAAAACTAATTTAATATTTATTTAAATACCATTTTATATAATTTTTCTAAAAAATACTATTTTTTAATAGGTTATAATGAAAATTGGGTCACTACAAAAAAATAATTATCTACAAAAAATTATTTTTATTAAAAATATTTTTATGCAAAACATTTTTTTTAAAAAAAAAGAGGAAATGAAAAGTGAGTTGGCCCGCTAACCTGCCCTTAAACGGACTGGACACAAATTCTTGGTTTGTTTTCCTTTTGTTGATCGGCCCGCTACCCCACTTTGTCACCCCTACAGACTACTCTAGTGTAAGGGTCTAGAGACTTTGTTATTAAGTTATGTTGAGAAATGTAGAGACATAAGATCTGAGGAATCCATCATCTATTTTAATGCCATAAAAATATCATATTGAAAATGTTATACTTCTCACATATGTATTTTATGAAGGTAAGTACTCCTTGTGGGTATGGTAAGTGTCGAATGTGAGCTTACATTTTTAAGATTTGAAAATTAATTTTATCTTTTTAAAAAATTACTATTTTTTACATTTTCAATCACTAGTCATGTGATAAATTAGGATGTTACAATCCCTTAATCGTATTTCTTCTTATTCTAATTTTTGTTTAGGCATGAATGAAAGAAGTTTTATGATCCCTGATTTATTACCTTGATTTTAGTTTCACCTTTTAAACTACCATTTAGTTTCACCTTACTTTTTTTATCTTTTAAATTTACAATTTTGTTTTTAATTTTCATTTTTCTCATCTCACATAGTCTTTTTATTTAATTTATAATAGATAAGTCAAACCTCTCACTAAAGAATTTGGATATTCTTTAATGCTTGAAAGTTTTGATGGGGAGAAAGAGATAATAATATGTGTGAGAGGCTTAAACTTAGAATTGGAAAAAAAGGGGACGTAAAATAGGCGTGGGCCTAAATACTAAAAAAGAACCTGAATTAAAATTGAGTGTTTTTAAGCTAGGCTTGGGAAAGCTCATACTTGATCAGCTCACATGTAGTCCACAACCTTTTTTTAACTAACATGAACAAAAAAACTATTCTCTATATTTTCTTTACTTGAACTAGATCTTGGAGTTGATTTAAAGCATGCAAAAGTTTTGAAATAGTTTCAGTGGTTGTAGTTTTTTATGATTTAAAAACAAAACAAAGAAAATACATGCTTGCCAAAAGCTTTTAGAAGTCCATAAAAGCCTGTCAGGCTGATGTGAGCTAGGCCCGGGCTCTAAAATTAAAGTTTGAATCTAAAGCGGATCTTTTTGATCGGGGTGGGTAGCCCGTTTTGACAACTATACTTAAACTCCTTTATAGACCCTAACTAGTTAATATACATGTACTTTTTTCGATATATTTGTGAATAAAAGTATGATGTAATCTATTATTTTATGTGCTATGTACCATAAGAAAAATATCAGCAATTAAATATTTTATGAAATAAACACTATGATAAACAAATATTTTTATTTACTCAAGTAGAATATGAAAAAGAGAAAATTTATGAATAAAATATTCTTTTTATTTTATTCTCATTTTAATTTTTAATTTTTTCTATTTTATATATTTTCAAGCAAACAACGAATAAAAAACATTCAATAAAATATAAAGTTGCTAACCAATGTTGAGTTCAATAAATAAAATATAAAATAAATATTAATTTTAATTAATTCAAAAACATATGCATTGTCAAAGGAAAAATGATCAATTTCTTTCTATCATGATATTAAATATATATGAACTTTAATTAAAAGAGTTGTAAGATTTGTCTAATGGTTATAAAAGAAGTTAAAAGGGAAATAAGGAAAGAAAGAAGTTGCAAGTTTGAATCCCTTGATCTTATATATTTAGATATTCATAATTAATTGAATAAGAAAATAAACAATATAATATTATTTAGTATTAAGTTATTATTAATAATATAATCATAGTATAGTAATAATTATATAGTAGTTATATAATAATAATAATAATAATAATAATAATAATAATAATATATAGTAGAAATAACAATTGTTAGAACCAAGAAGACTTCTGAAGAAATCTTAAATTTGTTGATAACTAACATTAAGTATTCTAATTGAATCAAAATCATAATTTGTTAACATTTGATAGTTTATCTAAGTGTTTCAGAATACAAAGCATGAGTTATAAAACAAACGAGGAGCTTCTACACAACATAGGTCTGGTGAGACGAAATAAAGAAGAAAACAATATCTGAGAATATTCTTTAACATAAAAAGCTCATCTGGGCTTGTACCGGACCCAGACTCGCCAAGCCATACTACAAGCCTCAAGAATATGGAAGATTCTTCTACTAAAGGCAATCTTCATCAACCAGACTCTATCCTCATACTTCATCAAGATAGAAGCTACCTCAAACCTCTTGTAATTTCTCCAACAAGAATCCAATTGCTCCTTGAGTCTCACCATCAACACTTTATGGAAAACCAGACCCTGAATCACCTTCAAAGGACGTCCTTGTACGAATCTGGTGCAAAGAATATTGGTGGTCTAGATCAGGATATAAATCTACGAGAAGAATGACCAAGCAAGACAGACCTTGATTCATCCTAAAAGCATCAAGTCTTCATCTATGCCCTATGCATTCGAAGGACCTCTGAAAAAAGCCTTCATATTTAGTGAAAACTTATGTTAAATCTTACTCTGTCTATGATTATACAAGTCTCAAAGCTTTTTGACCTATATTACTTGTTCAGAATGTTTCTCTTTGGCCATAAAGCTTTTGTCTTTTGTGCGACAACCCTCTGAATAGTTGTATCCTCTCTCAATGGTCTCCTAACAACTATATTCTCTCTCTGAGCTCAACAAGGAAGTCTTATATATAGAATCAAACTCTCCATTCATGACAAAGAGAGAAGTATGAAGAAAAGTGAAAATAAGTCTTTCTGAGCTCAACAAGGAAGTCCTATTCAAAAATAAGTCTTTCTCTTTCTTCACAAACCTGTTTATCAGGTTATCACTTAGCTCAGCTAAGTCAGAAGACTTATTTATTTTGTTTGTATTAATTCTTTCAATTTCTTATAAGCACGAGTCTGATAGACCTGTTAGGAAACACTGTTGGCCTGAAAAAGCTTTAGAAATAATATTTGGGTTTAAGTCAGGAGTGACTTGTGAAATAATACTTGGGTCTGTCCCAGGAGTGGATGTTGTAAAAGAATACTCAATGAGCCAGGAGTGGCTGGTGTCAATAATACTCAAAAGTACGGTCTGTGCTTAAGTCAGGAGTGGCTGGATTCAATGATACTCAAGGGCTCAGTTTGAACTGATTATGTAAAAGAAATATTTTACATAGTGGAAAAATCCTTTAAGTTTAAAGGTACTAGATGTAGCTTCTACGTTGGAAGTGAACCGGTATAAATCTCTCGTGTGTTGTTTCTCTCCTTATCTCTTACAAGAGTCTGTTGCTCTCTCGTGTATCTTTACTGATTCGCAAAAGTCTGCTCGCCGTGTAAATCTCGCTTTCGATTAAATAACACTTTTTGATTTGAAAAAGTGAATAAATTTATTCAACCCCTTCTAAGTCTGTTCTCCGAACCATCAATAATAATAATAATAATAATATGATGATAATAATAATAATAATAATAATATATACAAATCATAATTGAAAGAGTTGTAAGGTTGATTTACTAGTTATAAAAAAAGTTAAAAGATAAAAGGGAGAAAATAATTACAAGTTTAAATCCTCTTCTTATATTTTTAGAACATATTGATAATTAAATGAATGGGAGTTTAAACAGGAATTTTGTTAGTATAGGTTATAGTTACACACACGTAGATTATACTTTTTTTATTGGACAAATGTAATTATATTAGTAACTTAGACACTTATCTTTATGAAAAGTTTCATATTCTTTGGTATTTAATGGAATATTTTTATAAGAACAGTTTCAAAAGACTCAATTAATTCAACACTTCAACAACTTAATTAAAATCTTTAAAAAATTAGGAATTATTTAAAATATCTTAAATAGTTTACTTATATATATATATATTCATTTATATATGTATTTATACACGAATTAAAAGAATTGTAAAGTTAATATAATGGTTAAAAAAAGAATTAAAAAGGATTACAGGTTTGAATATCTTCATATTATATTTTTAGCACATTTGATAATTAATGAATAGGATTTTAAACAGAAATTTTACTGGCCAGCATCATAACTTCTTTTTATTATATATATATAATCTCATTTAAATTGAACGCTACCTGTAAATTGATTTCAACATATCAGTTCTATTACCAGCCTTGTTCACCCACGTTGTCTTAATTTTGATCAATATCAATGGCTTTCCTACTAAAATTGTCTAATATTTGCTTATATTTATCGATACACTTAATTGATACAAAAATGATGATTTCTTTTTTCTTAAAAAGCAAATAGATAAATTAGATCCCAAAAATCATGATAATTTATCATTAACATATTGTTATTAACTTCAACAACACCTACATGTAAAAGACAATATTATGTAGTTTCAAGAGGTTTGAGTTGAAGAATAGAAAAACAAGAGTATAGCAGTTTAAATTTAAAGAGTGGAATGAAATAAAATTTTATTATTTATAATGACATAGGAAAATATATATTAATTTCATTAACAGGAGATTCATTTGGGATAAGAGAAAGCACCTTTAAAAATTATGATTGTAGTAAATGCAGTTATATACTGTACTCCTTTAACAGGTTTCTTCCTTAACACGTTGTATATATACCCATCGAGTGGTTAATTGAAGGATATGGAGCGTAGTAAAAATAGGTTTGATCGAAAAATAAATAAGAAAAGAAAGGCATACAAGCTAGGAAGGTAGGGATGGGAATATCCATGAACTTTTCCTAAATACAACATACTTCTAGAAGAAACATACATAATATATATAATTATCAATTTATATGTTAATAACTATTAATAAATGGTATTCTTGTGTTACCTGAAGACTAGTAAAAATATCAACAAACTTATCATAAAATAATCAATAAACCCATTCTAAATAGAACATACTTCTAGAAGAAACCTACATTATATATATAATCAGTTTTATGTATTGAAAATTGTTTTAATATATTTTCTTAATTTTATGAATTGTAATGTTATAATCTGTGTAACTTTAAATAGGTTATTTAGTTAAGGTGTAAAACCTAGTTTTTTATTTAATAATTTTTTAAAAAAGTTTTGTTTAACATTTTTTCAAAATAAATTAAATCAAACCTTAAATAAATTAGATTATAAGGAAAAATATTGAAATATGTATGCATCAATAACAATTAGATAATTAAAACTAATTTAATAGGCTAACTAAAAGGATGATTGTTGTTATTAACTAAAGGTCTCAAGGTGAGAGATAAATATCTATAGTTCCCAACTCGTGGATAAAATCTTAAAACTGAGGCAGAGACAAAATTTTAGTGAACATATCAGCCATTTGATGTTGATTTCGCATAATAATGTTGGTAGCCATAGGCTCTCTAATAAATGATAAGACACACCAATGCACTTAGAATGCTTCTGATGAGCTAGATTAGAAGTCAAATGTATAGCAGCTTGGTTGTCACAAAACAACATAGAAGAAGTGATAGGAATCTCAAAATGAGACAAGTGTTGGGGCCAAATTATCTCATTGACAGCTTCTGTTGATGACTTGTATTGTGCTTCTGTTGATGACTTTGAAACAATTGGCCATTTTTTATTTCCAAGAAACAAAGCATCACCAAGAAAGATGGCAAAACCAGGAGTTGATCTTTTTGTGTTAACACAATTTGCCCAATCAACATCTACTACATATACGCAGTCAAATGAAGAGAGGAAACTGATGGGAAAAGCAACCCTTGACGAGGTGATTGTTTCAAGTATTGTAGAACATGATTTACATCCTATAAATGAGTAGTGTGAGGAGCTTGCATGATTCGGCTAATTTTGTGCATTGCAAAGCTAATCTCAGGCCTATAAATGGTTAATTTTGATAAGAATCTGTAAGTTGATTGAATCCATATCATATGTGATATATATTAAGGTTATTAAAACTAGACTAGTGATCAACCCAATTAAAACATTAAATTACTAGGTTACGGTTGATTCAGTAGGCTAGTGGTTGAATCGGTTAAATTGTATAAATAAAATAATATTTATTTAAAATAAATTAAACATTACAGTATTATACTATCATTATTAAATATAAAATATAATTTTTTTGTAAATTTAAATTGAAGAGTGAGCTAGTTTATATATTTCTTTTAAAATATATAATAAAATTAAAAATTACTTAATGCATGTGATTCAAAATATAATAATAATAATAAAAGGTAATTAATAATAATAATGTTAAATGGGACTTCGTGTGTGTCAATGGTCTAAATTCGCTGGTCCTAATTTTATTTTTTGTGAAACGTGCAAGCCTACTTTGTATTTTTATTATACAAATTTCAAACGCCGACCTTAATTTTATAATTTGGAAACTTTGATTTTCTATCGTCTTTTGGTTATGTTTATTTCCTTCTTCCTCCAATTTTACTTCTCTTTTTTTTCACTTGTTTCTTCTTCCTTCTCACTCTTTTGTTTCTCTGTCATGGTGCAAAGTTAATTTACTCGTTCACCGATGCAGCAATAGGCATGGGTCGATGCAAGGGTTGTTGCTCGCTAGTTCGGTGCTGCTACTGCAAAGACACAGCAAAACGACGACAACACGTTCACTCTAGCAGAATGGTGAAAGCGTGTTTTAGTGAACCACCGGTTTTTCAAAGGTCATTGGGTTCTCAGGTTTCTCAAGATAGCTCGTTGGCTTGTCGAGTTTTTCAAAATTCTGACGGTTTAACTCAGTTTATACCGGTTTGATTACGCATTTGATTGGGTTCGAATAGGCCTTTAGTCACCAGCTAAACATTTAATATTTTGTTTATTTGTTGTTTGTTTGAAAATTGGTTGAATTTTAAGAGTAGAAAGTGATAAAAAGAAGTTAATATTATAAAAGACGTCGGAAGCAAACTTCTTCATTCTATTCATTCATTTGAGATCTTATTATGTATGATTGCATATTAAATCAACTTAATGTGGTATATAAATTACTAAACTTAATCCCTTAATTCATAAATTTTAAATTCTAACATCAAACTCAATCCCTTGCAAACCAATGCCAATATTTGCATTAAGAAAATGTTTTAACAATTATTAAATTCAATTTTATCCTTACAAGAAGAATTTAAAGAGCATTTCAATCCCAAAACCGGCTAGATAACTTAAACACCTACAAATCACATTCTTCTTAATAGAAACAAACATTAGGCATGGAAAATGAATCGCTAACATGATATTAATGCATAAACATATACAAATACTCACTACAAAGTCATGAATAAAAATAAGTTTATCTAATTCTAATAAAATAGAAGTTTAGCCATATATAATCACGGTGGCAAACCCTAAACACATCCAATAAATAAAAGAGAAAGAGAAATAAACCTTAGAAGAAGCTTCAAGATCTTGAAGAACAAAAGGAAACTACAAAGCTCTAAGTTCTCCACCCTTAATGTCAAAGAATGCCTAAAAATGTGTTTTAAGGCTCTAAGTGAATCCTGTTGTGTGAGCTCTGCTTAAGCTGCAGGTGCTCAGCTCAAGTAGATGAACAAAATTATAACATACGATTTAATTTGAAGGTGCTTGGCTTGAGGGGATAGCTTTCAAGAGCTGGTCTTTATTTCTTTATTTTGATGTCCAAAACCCATTTTACACATCCAAATCATTAATTAGTTGACAATTTAAGTGTTGCTTCAATCTAATCAAAATGAGAACAATAAAATGCATCATTTAAGTGAAATTTATTGACAAAAGAACTAAAAATTGGAAGTAGAAGATGCACAGGGAAAAAAAAACTAACAAAATAATAGTCTTTAAGGCTCGCCTAATGGAAATTCATACATCAATTCGAAGGAATATATAGAATAGATGGTGAAGAAAAAAGAAGAACAAAGCTTTAAGGGTAAAGAAATATTTAGAAGAATGAGAAAGTGAAGAGTTTTTAGAAAACTTCAAGAAAAAAGAAATGTTTGAAAGAGAGGAAAAGTGGAGGATTTTGAAGAAGATGAAGGGGTTTTGAAGAAAGTGAAAAGTTTTTTAATGTTTAAACATAAAAGGACATGGACAGAGAAAAGAGAAATAACAACTATACATAGGATGATGTGCATACGTGATAGTTATACAAGCTTCTCATGATACATGTCACGGAACCTTAGGAAAAGTAATTCAAAAACTTACAAGTCAATCCTTTGATTGCACCACCAACCCACTTTGCCAAAAAAGGCTCATACGATTGAAGAATCGGTCAATACAACCACCATCATGCAAAGAGCATAACCACTGAGCCAAAAGTTTGTACACCAAGTGACCCTATCAGACAACATATAACAATGCCAACCGGAGGAAGGAATCAAAGAACAATATTACTCATTCACTATTTCAGAACTTGTCGTTGATGAGTTTATATTTCTTCCACCTTTAAGAGAGCCCACACATTTAATTTGTAAGAACTACCCCCAATGATAAAGGCTCCTTTATTGAACCATGCACACAGGCCAAACACTAAACCCAATTAACTCTTTAGTGGGTCAACTAGATGGCACTCAGTTCAATCCTTGCTTTCTTCAGTCAACACTGGTCAAATTCTTGTCTATTTGGTCCACTTGAATATAGTAGTTTTGTATAGAGAAAGATATGTTTATTTTTTATTTACTTATTTTTATCTGTAATTCAAATACTAGAAAAATATATTATCCTTTAAATTATACTTATTTGTAAAAGTTCTATATAAACGCTCTAAGGTAAAAGTTCAATTCAATGCATTCAGATTTCTTAATAAACATTCGCTATGACTATTACTAATCATTAACAACATTTTAAATTGAAAAAGAAAATCTTGAATGTCCTGGATATTCTTTAAACTGTGTGAATTGGCTCAGCTAGTAAAGTGGTTTTTTTGGTATTAGAACCCGTAGCAACTAGCAAGAGTTGAAATCCCACGACTTAACAAGAAAATACCAAAACGTTACATCGTTTTAAATTAACTTGTTAGTTCTCCTTCGCATCGAATATAATATTAACAAAACAAGATAAAAAAGATCTTTTGCTTCTTTTGGCCATTAACAATATCAAAATTCCACGCCTCTTTTTCCATAACAAACCTTTACCTTGTTAGCCAAGAAAACAATTAACTACTTTTATATTTCATAAGGAAAATTTACAACATAGAAAAAATGAGAAATTAAATTAAAAATAGTGTAGGAGAAGGTGATTATGGAATCATTGCTAAACTAGTGATAAATATACCATTCTCTTACATTTCAACCTCTAACGCTATGCATTATACATACTTACTAGGCTTAAAACTGACACGCAAAAAATATTTTCCGGAAATATCTTATAGCTGCATCTCTATATATATCCTGCCCATGAAGTTCACATTACAGCAACTAGCACAAAGTTTATGATATTTTCTCAAGAAAAAATAGCCCCCTTTGGCTTTCACAAATTTCCTTGCTACCAAACAATGACCAAATCAACTGGGCCTCTTCTCTTTTTCTTTCTTTTCCCTCTGCTAGTTTCTTTCAACTTTGGTACTTAATTCAGTTTTCTTTTGTTGGGTTTACTAGGATTTTTTATGCATTTCTCTTTTGTGTTGTACTTCTAAATTTCTTTTATGCATATTATCTGTTTATAATGTTCAGCAATTTCGATAGAAAGTTTATCTCTATGAAATTTTTTATGACTTTTCTCTTCCATTTGATAAAAGATTGCAATGCCCACAATGCTTAGAATTGCAAAAACTTCAATTTATTTTACCCTTTAGATATGTGTTTGCTAGCAAGGTCATAATGCAAATTAATTGTCCATATACTTCTGAAGTATTAACTGATTGATTTTGGGTTGCCTTGTGCAGGAGGGTATGTGAAGCTTGCTAATGCGGTAGGAATTCATCACCTAAATTTTATTACATATATATATTTTTTATAGATATTCATGAAAACTTGGATCTTGGTTTTAATTTGGTTATGAATTGCAGACAACTTGGTGTGTGGCAAAACCTTCAGCAAGTGATGTTGAACTGACTAGTAGCATTGACTATGCTTGCAATGTTTTGCCCAACTGCTCAATGATTCAACCAGGTGGCTCCTGCTACCTGCCTAACACTCTCATATACCATGCCTCTGTTGTCATGGATCAGTACTACGCAGAGAATGGAAGAAACTACTGGAATTGTGACTTCTCAGGCACTGGTTTCATTGTTTCCCAAGACCCAAGTAAGCCTTGCATTTATGTGCTAAGAATAAGCTAGAATAATGGTCAGCAGGAATAAGTGTTGCACGTTGCATTGGATTTTTTTTGGTTGTATTATATTTAAACATGGATTATATTATTTAGTGTTTATTGGGATTCTGAACTAGCTCATTTTCTTCTGTTCTTTGTTTTATCTGTACAGGTTATGGTGACTGCAAGTTTGCTTAGTGGGAAAAAATTGGACAGAGACATCTAAACTTAGACATAGATTTACTTTTATGGCTATGTTTCCAAAGTCCATTATACTGCTTAAGTAGGATGTTTACTAGTTATCTTCTTATTCCATAACTGGACCTTGACTTGTCTCTGTATTCATAAAGTAATGAAAATATTCAAGGTATTATAAGTAGACTATACCTTGTCTGTATTTCATGAAGTACTATTCAAGGTTTCATAAGAGGAAAATAAAAAGGTAAAAAATGGGGCATTCCGAGAATTGAACTCGGGACCTCTCGCACCCTAAGCGAGAATCATACCACTAGACCAAATGCCCACTGCTTATCAGGGTAAAGCATTATACGTTCTTAATATATTGAATATCAAATTAATTTGGAAGTAGGTCATTCACGTTATAGCTCAATATAAGAAATATGTTGATTTGAAAATAAAAAGGTAATGAAACTAAAAAGGACAACATAATCATTCAAAAGAAATTAATAAATTAAATAGCTTAACTCACTATTGTAATGAGTAAATTTCTATAAATATGTCATTTAAAATAAAAAATTAAAATCAAATTCTTATTTTTGATATAGGATCTAATTCTTATTTTAAGACTTTTCAAACAAAGGAAATCAAATTAAATTAAGACCAAATATATAGCTTCCATGCATGTGGTAAACCGACCTCAAGAGTCATTAATTCAAATTGCAAAGCATTCCTTCCATGAGAAACCCAAAAGCCAACTTCCATCACAATGTGAATTATCCAAAAGGGATGGAAGTAAACCCAAACATGTTGCCAAAGAGTAGGAACCATCTGATTTATAAGCCCAAGTGATACACACTGTTAATACCATATGAATTGATCTAGCATTGTAATCTTTTATTTTCCTTTAGTTACCCCCAAAAAAACAATAAATATTAGCTTGATAACACCAAATCATTCCCTTATAGAAAACGGTGGTAATTATAAACGGTGATAACCTTAGGAAGCCTTCGGTAATGGATTTTTATTTTATTTTTTTGGAATTGTAATTTAGAAATTTTTTATTTTTATGTTTGATGTATTTGTTTTGAAAAATACCTCTGAAAAATTAAGATATTCTTAGGGATTTATTTTATTTGTAATTCTCATCAAATCTTTCTCATCAAAAACACGTGAATCCTAACTCCCCTAGTTTGGAAGTTTTTTTATATGAGAAAATATAGATATAAACTTGTTTTTATATTGAATTTTCGTCCAAAATTATAAAAGATATGAAAATGATTGGAACTCAAAAAATCCGTATAATTTTTTCAAAAATCTTTTAATCACACCAACATATTTATAACATTTTTTAGAAATATAATTACTAGAAAATACAATTCCTAAGATTAAAACTTACTAACTTTAATTTCAATGTAATATTTACATAAACTTTAATAAAAAAATAGGGTTAATAGAATCCTTTATTTAATTCTTTTCAAAATATTCAATTTATATTGAAATATAATATCATGTATTTTTAGGCATGGCAACGGGACGGTTCGGGGATAGGTTTGACCCCTACCATCCCCATCCCCGTTATCCTAGACTCTAATCGTCCCCGTCCCCGATCTCCGTCGAACGAGATAAAATGACTCCTACTCCCGTCTCCGATCAGGATCGGGGAAACCCGCCCCCGTCCCCATTTATCCATCCATTATTTTTTTATAATGATGGAAAAAATCGTCCCCGTTCCCAAAAAAATCATCCCCACCCCGTTTTTATAAATTTTTTCCTTATCATGTATATTAAAAGTTGTTGTTGTATCTATAAAATTATTAAATATTTTACATACAATAATAAAAATAGTAATAAATTATTTTGGACACAATTATTAAACATTGCCTAATAAATCATCTGTTTTGTTCTGAAACCGGGGTCAAGAGTTGATTGTCTTGATCAGGGTCAAGGTTTAAAGACCCTAACCGTAGTTACCTCTCTAACTCTCAATTTTTACACCGCCTCAGTGGAGTACAGTATTTTACACTCAGGTTCAGTGGGAATCCTAAGTTCTTCAATTTAAGGATGGTATTGATGTTCAAGTCCATATCGAAGTTGAGGGAACACACCAGAGGGGTACCTGTAAAAGATTCTCTGATGCTTAAGTCAGTACGGATAAACGGAAATATGGGCATTACGGAGGCAACACTCGGATTAGATCAGATGCCTCTTCAGTAATAAATGAGTTGTATTCATAGTGATTACCTTGGTTAGGAAATTGATTTGACCCTCTTCCTGACTTATTATTGCTACAACGTTTGTAGTGACACACAACCTATACCGATTCTGACTCATTATCTGGTTGTCAGGATGGGACCGAGGTCATGGTCTTATGGCAACCATAGTTGCTATGAGTTTGACCCTGGATACGGTATCCGAACCATTCTGACAAGTTAATTTGATGACGTGGCCTTCATTGCATTGCCACCCCGATTATCCTTAGGAAATTGGTTATCACCTTGGATCATCATCTTTAGCAATATATATATATATATATATAGTAAGGGTATTTAAGTAATTTAAGTATGTCAGGGTGGGGCGGGGCGGATACTAGTTTTACCATCCCCGCCCCCGTCCTTAACTTTTACCTATCAGGTAAAAACCATCCCCACCCTTAAAACCAAAAAAAAAGGGGAAAACTCACTCAAATGGTGGTGGTGCAATACGGTTATCTGTGGGACGAGTATTTTTGTCATGCCTATGTATTTTCATATATATATTGTTCCCCCAGATCGGGAGAAGGTCTCACCAAATCCTTTTATTTTTAGAGATTTATGAAAATTCTGAATTCGCATGATCACGACAGAATATAGTTGCCTTTTCGCCAATTTGGCCTCAAATTGAAGTCCCATTTTTCTTTTTTTTACTGTTATAAATGTAACCTTACAATTTTTTTATAATTCAAGTGACATTTTGAGCAATAAAAACCCTAATTCTCCTAAAGTAATTTTTTAAGGTATTGTATGGTACAAACTCAGAGTGAATATATATATATATATATATATATATATATATATATATATATATAGAAACACCTCTAAATTTTTATTTGATTGTTTTTGAAGATGGAATAATTTCATTAAATGGAAAAATCACGAGAGATGTCTTTTTGTTAATTTCGATAGATGTCATTAAACCTAACGTAGTGTTAGTTTATTTATAAAAAAAGAAAGAAATATTAAACAACCATTTCATTAAACCTAACATAGTGTGTGATTTATTTTTATATATTAAAAAAGATATCATTGATATGTTTTTCATGTTTGTCTATACTATTATTTATTGTCTTAAAACAGCATGTGCCCTGTCCTGACTTGGCTTCTTCTATTAAAGTCTAAAAACTTGCAATGTTTTGAGTCAATAATTTCGGCTGATGTTGACTCGTGTTTACCTCTCAAACATTTATTTGGTGGGGATAACAGAACAGGACATGAGAGCCATTTTCTCATTTTATATGCTAGATAAATGTTTTAACTTTTTGTGTTAAACAACATTTAATTAAATTATTTTCTTACAAGTATTGGGCGTATTTTTATGTTACATAATTATTTAATTTTCTTTGAAATTTATTAAATATCTATTTTATTTGTCTTAATCATTATAAAGAATATTGTGTCCTTAAATATAACCATTTTTTATCTAATTCATGAATAATTAGAAAGTTAGTTAGTCTAATTAAAATTATTAACTTTATCCAAAATTAAAAGTAATTTTTTTAAATTACCTTTAAGATAATTGAGAATACCATTTTTTCTTCTCACTTATTCTCTCTTTATTAATTCTCTCTTCATCATAGACTTGTATTCCATATGAAAAGATAAAGTTAATAAGGAAGAAAATTAATATTTGTGTCAACCAAATGTAATAGGAGAGATAAATATTTTAAACAATGTAATTTATTGTCTTTTTAAACTACAACGAGAGTTACTCATTTAACAATAGTATTTCAGTTTAAAAATAATTAATGACATACAAATTTGAAAGAAGGTCTTATATTAAGGGATAAAAAATCTCAAAAAGATTTTATATTTAGGGACGAACGTAGTAATACTTTGTATCCAAAAAAAATTAAGTTTTTATCTCTAAAAAAATTTAATTAGAACAATTAAACAAACTTAGTATCTACTCCACCTATCATTTTTTAGGTGAACGATTTCATCCTCTTCCATTGCTATGAAATACTTACCTATCACATGAAGGATGAACTCATTGATATGTGAGTCAGTTAAGTATTTTTTTTTTAGAAAAAATAATTATTTAAGGTGAAATTTAAGATACAGTTCATCAAACTCGATGTATAGCGCTTATCACATGCCTTGACTGCCTATTATGGATATCTATAATAGGGGTAGTGATTAAGTTAATGACGGATTCCTAAGACCTCAAGGACTTGCTTCTTCTCCATTTTCTCATTCCCTATCACCATCCTCACTGATTTTTAACAAAATTTATTCTCTTCATCAATTACTTGCTTCTTCGTTCCTTGCTTCTCCAAAAAGCATATTGTCCCTTAGAACAAGTCTATCCAACTAACTCAACTCAACCTCACTTTTCAAAATTCAACCACTAAGACTATTGTGGTTAACAACAATTTCTTAAGTTTAACCAATAGCGCAAGTGAATCAGGAATCGACCCAAAATACTTGTCTTTCAAAAGTAAAAATAAAATAAAATGAGAGATTATGAGCATTAGAAATCCACCTAGAAAGAGGATACTTAATAACATCAAGCAAATACAAACAAGGCAGACCCTAAAGCCCACCAGGAATAGAACTAAAGAGGTTATTGTTCCTAAGCCTAACCCTTATCAAGTTCATGCATTTCCAGAGACTACCAAGATCTTCCCGAAAATGAATTGTAAATTATCAAAAAAACTGATAATGATCAGCTCATGTGTCAAAAAACTTACAAAAAGTCAACTGTATATACTCTGCTTGTTTTTAGTTGAGAAAAAGAAAGCCAACAAAAAAACTTTTGTTTTAAAACTCTTAAGGAACACCATTTCAATGCAAAGTTTTGATGCTCCTTCATACTAGACCTTTTGTCCTCTCCTCACTTCTGAATGTCTGATGCTCACAACAGCTAAAGCTCCTTCAACGTACAACAGCTATGTCTCTTCATCAGATTACCAGTCACTTTATGTGAACTATAAATATGAAGAGATTCAAAAAATTAAAGAGAGAACTTTTGAGACATTTGAAGAAATCCTCGCAATCAGCACAACTAGAAAAAACTGATTTAGCCACTGAAATTTTCCGTGGCTAAACCCTAAAATTCGGTGGCTAAAATAATTAGCCACCGAATTAGCCACGGAAGTCTAAAAGTGGCAAAAACCCCAGTGGCTAAATCATTAGTCACCAATTTTCAATTTCCTTGGCTAAATATCCACTGAAATCAGTCGTCACAAAAGAAGCATAATCTGTGGCTGAAATTTGGTTATTACAAAAAAACCACTGTTGTGACCAAACAATTTCGTAGCTAAATCCGTAGCAAAATAAAAGAAGCAATTCAGTGGCTAATTCAGTGGCTAAGTATTTTTAAATTCCGTTGCTAAATCGGTGGCTATTGTTGTTAAATTCAGTGGCTAAGTCCGTGGCTATATATTTCCAATTTCAGTGGCTAATTCATGATTAGTGGCTATTACGATGTGATCAAAATTGGTGACAAATACGATGGCTAATTTGGTACGATTATTTTGGTAGCTAATTCGGTGGCTAATTAGCCAGTGTGTGAAATATTTTATATTATTTTAGGTCCTGAGCATTTAATAAGCGCAAGTCCAGAGCATATTAAGTTCATTGAACTATGTCATCAAATCATTTTCACAAACACCTGATTTTCATAAAAGAGCACGGAATGCCCAATTGCTTTTTGAATTTTAACCCTTCCTAAAATTTTAACAAATATCCTAGGCTAGTTAAGTGTTACGCTAACACCCTAAACTCATACAATCCATGTTCCAAAGTTTTGGTTTTAATAATAATCAATGACAAAGATTCCAAACTTCAACATGAAAGAAACCCAAATTAATATTGTTCAAGAAATATCATTTGAGTAGCTTTAAAAAAATTGAAATGGTTCAGGGATTTTTAGCAAGTACCTTTGTTCTCATTTGGGGGAGCTTCAAATTGTGAAGAAAAACGCAATACTAAAGCACGGAAAAGACAAGCATGCGGAAAGGGGAAAGACGGTGCTGTTATAATGCTCAAATATGAAACATGGAAATCGGAACGATTGGCTGACTAAGTCGGATCAGAACAAAATGCTATTCATATTGGTGAGGTTTCTAAAAATGGATTTAAGTTAAAATGGAATCGGTGGAAACACAGGATATGGGGCTTAAGGTTTTCTTTGGGGAGAAATTAAAAATACATTTTCACAGATGTGGGAAATAGAATGAAAAAATATGTTAGTATATTATATTTAGTTAAATAACGTGAATGCCAACTTTTGACACTAACCTGCACTCTTAGTCTAGTGGTAATTGTCTCATGTTTACACTATGGTAGAACGGGTTCAAGCCCTGTACCAACTGTTTGTGTATCTAATTTTTTGTTCATTTTTAATCTAAATGATTCATAATTAGCCACCGAATTTATTTCAGTAACTATACCCAAACAATTGGCCACTGATTCATTTCCGTGTCTAATCTAGCAAATTAGCCGTTGGTTTCTTTCCGTGGCTAAATCTAGGAAATTAGCTACTGAATTTAATTATGTGGCTATATTGCCTAAGGTTAGCCACCGAACAACATTTTCGTGGCTATCTCCAAAACAAATTAGCCACCGAATTTATTTCTGTGGCTATAAATTATATTTAATCCTTATATATCAAAACAAATTAGCCACTGCATTTTTTCCATGGCTATATACTAGTACATTAGCCACTGAATATATTTCGGTGGCTATATCTCCTCAACTAGCCACTGAATTATATTTCTGTGGCTATTTCCAAAACAAATTAGTCACTGAACATATTTCCGTGGCTATATATTTGCAAATTAGCCACTGAATGTCATTTCTGTGGCTAAACCTTCACAAATTAGCCACTAAATTGTGTTTCCGTGGCTATATCTCCATTTAATTTTTTTGAACTTCTCTACCACTGATTTTAGATACGGAAAATTGTCACTACCCGTTATTTGGTGGCAAATTCCGTAGCTAATTATTCCAAAAACTAAAATTCGTTGCAAATATTTTTCCGTGACTAGATTCAGTGGCAATTTGCGACCATCGTTGTTCCGTGGCTAAATTCGGTGGCCGCTTGACATTTTTCTAGTAGTGCAGTTTTCAAAGCATTCTTCTTTGTTCTTAGCTTTTGTCTAAAAAACAAATACCTTCTTTGTTGTTCTGCCTCTAGCAGACCTTAGTCTTTGTGTTTTCATACACTAAGTACACAGAAATGCCAAACACAATTTATCATTCAAACCTATATTTGTGTAAAAGTCTAGTATGTTACCAGCCTTTAGTTTCTGTTAGGAAACAGTTTGTGACCTGAAGATACTTTTGAAAGAATACTTAGGTTTAAAACAAGAGTGACTTGTTAAAACAATACTTGGGTTTGAGCCAGAAGTGCCTAGAGTCAAGAATACTTGTGGTATAGTCTGGTGATAAGATTGTAAAAGAAGTTTTTACAATAATGGAAATCTTTCAAGTTTGAAGGGATTGGACGTAGCTTTTGAGTTGGAAGTGAACCAATATAAATTTTATGTCCATTCTCTATTTTCCTGCACTTAATAGTCTGATACAAAAGTCTAATTGCTTACGCTTGCAAAGTTTCTAATTTCCGCAAGAAGAGTTTTAGACTTACTCAACCCCTTTTTAAGTCTGACTTTGAACCATCAAAATTGTCATGTCATTTTTTTATATTTGATATGTGTCATTTAAGTACATGTGACTATGTTGAGCATTGTAGTTTAATTACACATGAGATCTGATGAAAGTTGTAGTGGATCCCTATTCTTGTATGAGATGGATCAAATTGCCTAAGGAAAATCTAAAAGTAAATAATGTATAGTTGTGCACTTAAAATTTTTGAGATATAAATGTCAAAATATGTAGCTCAGGTGAGAGATTGTTAGAAATTTTATATTTCTAATAAAATAAGATTGACTACAATTTGTTTATAATATTTATATTAGTTATTTGTATCTTTTAGAAATACAATATAAGTGATCTTATTTTGGTAAGTCCTATAGACTCCTAATAGGTGATATAGGTTTGCTAAGTGGAAATTGAGTTTAGGCCTATTAAGAGATAATGAAAATCTTAAAAGGTTTAAACATAAGATAATGAGGGTCAATATATCAAGTCACCAAATATTCTCCTTTCCATTAAAAAGAAAACATTAGGCCTCAAAAGAGAATTAAAATAATTTGGTTAAAAAAGATCATAACATCAAAAGATTCACATTCCACTATGTTTATTCGATCTAATTCTATAGATATAAATATTTCTTAAACTTCTTTTTTATCACTATTTAATAATGTGATGTAATGTATTTTATAAATACTAAAAGAAAATCCAACATAGTACACTCCAGAGTGGCAAATGATGAAGTTGGAGAGAAAAAAGGAAGTAAGTAGCTAACAAATTACGAGCCTCATAATCATATGGGTTTCCTCTTCAATGGACACAAGTTCCTTTTACATAGAGACAGCTTTGCATGCATGGCTTGGCTATTCTTTTCCTAAAAAAAACATCTACTTTTTCTTTTGAAGGAATGCGTAACCAAACCCACCTACGTCCTTTCTTTTTCTTCCTTTTGATGCAAATATGATTGAACTAATTGGCCCAATGAACTTACAAGGAATTAATTGGAATGGGTTTTATGTACTTGAAATTTTAATTTAATTATGAAAATGAGAATAAAAAAACTTAAAAGTTTATCAATTTGTTTATATCTCTATAGTATTGTAGTGCAATTAATCAACTATTATGTGTATTAGAGCCATGACTTCATCTTAATGAATCAGCTGGGAGCAGCTCATGTGGGACTGGTCCTACTTATAATATCACAAGTTTATAACTGTTTCTTATATATATGAACTTGCTTTGCTGGATTATATACGAGATCTTTTCAGGGCTCCATGAATGAATTTGTTTGCCTTTTAAATAATGAAGATGAGAAGCCTGAGAGTTATTCAACTATCCAGCAACATAATGCAATACATTACATCCAAGCCTTTTTCTTTTAATTTTGGTCGGAATCTAACCCAACTAATTGTTTAAAAGTGTTTGATAAAATTAAGTGTTATAGTCACTAATAAATATAAGATGATATAAAATATTTAATTATTTAGAGGAAACTTATAAAATTTTTATATATACAACTTGTAATTTTTTTAAATATTTTAATTAATCTTAAATTTAATAAAATAATATATAAGTTTTACTTATTCTTTATAAAAATTCATAAAATATATAAATTTTAAAGAAAACATATATAACGTAAACATCATAGTTCATATAAGTATTTCGAAATTGAAACATCATAGTAAAGAATTCTTCACTGAAGTAAGAATTACATATTATAAAGTTTTGATAAAACAAATATATAATAATAATAATAATAAATAATAATAATAATGTAAATATTATATATATAATAAATAGAGTTAAAAAAATTCATGAAATAATAACAGTTGTAAAATAAAGATTTAAACTTTTAAAAATAAAATAAATAGTGGCATTAGGAATTATTAAAAATATGAATGGACAATGAATTAAAAAGAGATTTAAGTTACTAATTGAAATTGAAAAATGTTATTTGAAATAGCATTTCAAAAAAACTCTACCAACTAATTGAAAATATTAACCACCTAAACACCTGGAATTTGTTTAAAATGTCTTATCAATGTGGTTGCGAAATTCTAATTTTTAGTTTTAAAAAATAAATTTGAAAGCAAAATATATTCGACCAAAACGATGCTAAATTAAGTTTTAACACATTTTCAAAATGGTTTTTAATCAAATTTAAAAATAAATAAAGATGGTTTCTTTATTTTTGTTTTAAGTTTTATAACCCTAAGCTCAAAATTATCACCACCAGCATCACCATCACCTTTATCACTAGTACCACCATCACCTCATTATCATCGTTACCATTGCCACCATCATGACCATTAACTTCACCTCTACGACCATTTCCACTGCTGTCATTGCCATCGCAATTGTCATTATTGCCACCGTTAACACCATAGCCGTCACCATAACCCAAAACCTGAAACCACCGTTGTTATCACCATTGTCATTGCCACCATAATCACAGGCGCCATGACCACCACTACTGTAACCACCACCACACCTTGTCATTGTCATTACCATTGACACCTTTATTGCCACCACCACCATCATCGCCGCATGACCCACCATAATAACCATCGTTGTCGCCATTGCCATAATCATCACCACTGCGACATTCATAAGCACCATCATGACCATAAGCCTAAACCATCATTGCCACCACCACCATCGCCACTATCATCTTTGTTGTCACTCCCACAACCATCACCCGCACGTCCATCATCCTCACCCTTACCAAGACAACCATCATCGTCACCACCACCACTATCATCTGCATTGTCGCTCTTGCGACCATCATCGCAACCGCATCCACTATCCTCACCCTTACCAACACAATCATTATCATTGTCATCACCATAATCATTACCACCATAAGCACCATTGGGACTATATCTGTAAACCACCACCCCCACACATGTCACCGTTGCCAGGCCTGCCACAACAACTACCATCACCACTGTTGTCGCCATCAACCTAAACCTTAAACCACTATCACTACAATTAGTATAGAATGATCGTCATCATTGTCGCCACCACAATTGTCACAATCATGATTATATTGTTGTTATTTATGTATAATATAGTTAAAATTAAATAAAAATTTTACAACAAATTTTAAAATTCAAAAAGCCATAAAAACTAAAACATAAAACTAAATACTAAAAATAACTTCTAAATTTTAAAAAATAAAAAATAAAAATCACCCAACGGCAAATTTAAGCTTCATCCTTAACTGAAATTTGCGACCACTGCCAAAGTGAGAGTGATATGAACCATTTGCAATTTAGCTTTAGTATTCATATTATTGTATATAATACCGTGAAATTATTTCTATCCTACATTTGATCATTTTCATGCATATACATAGAAAATTAAGTTAAAAACACAGATTTATTTATTCGTTTTCAACTTGCCTTCCGAATTTCTTCCAACCCTATTCTTTATTTATAAATATATAGCTTGTGTGGGGGAATGTAGGGAGACATGCCACATAATTAGGCTTTTTGGTTATCATTACAATCTGTAGTGATCCACAAATAATCGCAATTAACTCTGCCTTCCCATCATTGTTCCATACCCTAATCATTATTCATATACCCTTTATTTATTTTTCTCAATTTCCAACTTCCCTTTCCTCCTCCCATATATACTTCTTGAAACTCTTTTTCTTATGGAACGATTTTACGACGGGGAGATCAAAAAGAAAGTGTAACAAAATTGTGATAAAGTTTATTATATGAAGAAACATGACAAATGTATACTACTTGATATTTTTAAAAAATATATAAGAAAAAATACTATAAAGTTTTGTTATTAAGGTAGTAGTTGAAAACAAATTCCTTACCCATGGTAAAATGCTCTGTTATCTAGTTTCAACAGCGTCATTTTTCTTCCTAAGTACGCGCATTTTTTAATTTTGGTGAATAAATGATTCTTCATCAAACGATCTATTGACAACAATAACTAGGATTTGGCCAAGGTAGCACAAATTATGAAACACCAAAGCCAAATACGTATAACTGTGTGTAAGTAATGTACGTATATGTGAATGGTACAATTATTTTCGTACAAATTTCAGTCTCTTCTGTATCCGAATACGGAGACAACAAAATGAAACAAAATAAGAGAACATGAAAAGAAAAGAAGAAGATCGAAATACTAAGAACGTGTGAAAGAGCCAATCCCCTTAGAAATCTGTTGCATACCAGGATTAAAGCCCAAACAACCCAACAAACCCTGTTTATAAGGCAAGAAAGTCTTTTTCTTCATCTCCTCAGAAGCAGCCCGGTTCAGAGTGTAATGCAACTCATGGGCCGAAACCGGTCCACGCCGTCTCGAAACCGAGCCGGAACTCTCGGTGGACCGGAAACTGGAATTCCTAACATCCTCGTCCGCCCCACCACTCTTCTTAGACAGAACCTCGTACTTCCTCCCAAGAGGGTCCTTATCCGTAGCTCTTCCCTCCGAAGCACTCCTGAAGAGAAGAAAATCCCTCAGCCTCCATTTTCTGTACCCTTTAGCAAACGGAATCGATGACAGGGAAAACAATTTCGAGTTGCTTGCAGAAGAAGAAACGTTTTTGTCCTCGGAGTCACACATGATGTCGGAGACTCTCAAAGGAGACAACGACCTTGTTCCTTTACGAGAAGACGAAGACGAAACGCGTTCTCTCCCTCGTGTTTCTTCTTTTATTCGAGTTTCTTCCACTGCGGCTACAAAGGGGTCGAAGTCCGAATCTCTGTCGAGAAGCGTTTTCTTGGATTTCGGAGAAGTGGCTCCGTCGGGAGATTGTAGCCTGGGAGGGGGTTTGAGGGGGCGGATTTTTCCAGCGTGGAAGAGTTCGTCGGCGGCGGAGAGAGAGGGTGGGGTGGGGTGGGAGGTGAAGTTGAACTCGAAATCGTCGTTGGGTTTGGGGACGCCAGGTGTTTGTTCCCAGTGGAAAGGAACAGAGGAAACAGGGGAGGAGTCGTGGAAGAAGCGTGTTGGGCTGGTGGGGGCGCTGAGGAAGAAGTGGGTGAAGCGTTGGGGGCTTGAAGGGGCGGTGATGTAAGGGGAGGAGCAGTTGCTGTCGAAGTTGAAGTCTGGTGCAGGGGCAGGGGTGCTCACTTCTACCTCCATGGTGTGTGAAAGCGATTTACGATTGTGGAAAAATGGGTGTGGTTGAATATATAGGGAAAGAGAGAGGAAATGTGTGGGAAACATTGACTTGAGTGAATTTCCCATACTAACAACAACTCTTCTTCTCACATTTATTACCAACTAGCTGAAATTTGTTTACTTAAAATTTACATATAACCTCCAATATAAAAATTTTATTCTTGATTTTTTATCATATAAAAGTTAGATAAACTCTAATATTAATTCTCCTTCACCTACAACTCTCACTGTTACTTATTGATATTTTTATGAATAACTTTATTTTTTGAGATTTTAAAATATTAAATTATTCATTGACTTTACAAAATAAACCACTTTACTTTTTTAAGTAGAAAATAATATTAAAATATCAAATAAAAAGACTAAATTAAATGAATTTTTCTAATATGATAAGACACTATTTAAGGTTTTAAAAATCTTAAAGAAGATAGTCAACCAAAAAAATCTTAAAGCATTAAGTGCATGATACAATCTCAAAGACTATTTTGAGGGTTTAATCTATTCCTTCATTCAAGTGAGAACATGAACCACTAAAGAGTATTAGGATTAGTCATGTGTCCTTTGTATTTAATGATACTTTAGGTTAGATATTTCAAAATGGACAACACAGCCTATTTCAAATACCTAGCTTCTCCTAGCCATGCTAAAATGGATCTAAATTTTATAGTTAGGGGTGGTAGAACGGGCCAACGGGTCTGCCCAAACCAAGTCATGTATAAGCCCGTCAAAATACGGGCTGCGCGGGGCCAAACAAGGAAAATAGACAAAAAACATTAACTCGGCTTGTTTCTTATATGGCCTGTGGGCCAATAGGCCGTCCCTTTTTTTTTTCAAAATTTTTATGCTATTTTTATTTTAAAATTTGTACTATTTAAGGTTTTTTAATAAAAAATTAGATATTAAAACTAGTTTTTTTTTATAATTAACTCAATTTATTTCATTAAAAGTTCAAATAAATTATACTTACATTAAATAGAAACAAAACTTTATTATTTATATTGTATAATATTATACTATTGAATTTATAATAACATATATAAATTAGGAAAATAGGAAAACATAGTCTCTTTAACGTATATAAATTATATATTAATATAAAATTAGTATTTTAATATTGACTCAACAGGCCAGGCTGGCCCACATACGACCTATTTTTTACGGGCTAAAATAAGCCAGACTTATTTAAAAAAATAGGTTCAAATCCTTAGTCCGACCCGTCTATTTTTAACAGGCTGACCCTCAGGTCAAACCTAAATTACCACCCCTATTTATGGCTTCTAAACTTGACTTTCAAGCCTATCCCACATTAAGTCATGGGCTTACGTGGCCTACCCACATACTTTTTTATTTTGTATTTACATAATTACAAACTAAATATGCCTAAAATAAAAAATTTTCATAAAAATATACAAAATCAAAAAACTCCCTTCATTTTTTTATTGTCATCTTAGGTGGTTGAATTCGTTTTTAGATATATTCTTTTTAAGATGTTAAAACAAAATTAAATGTTTATTTTTTAATAATAACATTATCTTTTGTTTAAAATAAGAAAGGATTAATTAAAAAAAAATATTAAAGTGTGCGTCAAGAAAAAAAGATGAGTATAAATATATTACCTTCATAAACATACAGATTAAAAACAAAGCAAGCATAAAATTTTCTTGAATGTTACAAAATAAAAAAAAAGTTACATTCACACCTTTCAATACCAATATAATTATCTTAGGTGTCTGTGTAATGTAATCTATTTATCAATTCTCTCGTGTTATTGTGTTCTAACTTTTTTAGGCGTGAAATTAGTTACCAAAGTTTTATAATTAAGTAATTGAAATGTTTTATTTTTGATAAATAATATGCTTAATCTATTCAATTTATAATAGAATATAATTTATCTAAAATAAATTTTAAATAATATAAAATGTTTTGTCTTATGGATAAGCTTCCTTGACTCTGGGGTACTTGTACCTACACAAATGCCTACAACTGGACCAGAGGTGTGTAACATCCCTGATTTTCTGTACTCGAATCCCAATGTGATCAACATAATTAATGAAATTGTGAATAAATTTTTCACGTTTGAAAACATTTCCAATACACCATCATGACCACATCAAGATCTCAACTCACAGAAAACCAAAGAGTGAGATTAAATAACTTATAACTGGATCGATAGGTAAATTGCCCATAAAGGTATACAAAGGTAAGAGAGTATACAACGAAAGAATATGTATACCAGGCACATGCCTAGTCCCATATATGACGATATGAGAGAAGGCTCGGCAAGCATGCAATGCCTAAGATATAACTAATATTATATACGTTCGGGAATGTACTCCCGACTATCTCAATTATCAAAGAATATTATTCACTTTCAATCCTTCTAATACACATCAAATCATCTCTTATATTCTACACATATATATATATTCATCATCCATCAATTCAAAGAATTATCTTATACATACTCAAAATTTCTAAATCATCTATACAATCATATACAATTTATTCATTACACAAGAATCCATAAATGATGCCAGCCAAGGCAATTCCTCTACCACTATTTACCTTCATACAAGCTTGACCTTTAAATCCGAACTCATCCCATGGCAACCTGCATCACAATGCTAAAAAGGAGACCACATGGGAGAGTGAGTTATACATTTAAAATGACGAATAATATATATATATTGTGATCATATGTATATGTATACAAACATCATGTGTGTTTTGCTATCAAAAACATCAAATTATCATTCATTCATTATCTCATTATCACAATAGGCATACAAGCCTCATGTATCGCAATTCATATCATAAATAAGCATAAGCACATACATAATCATATACACAATCACCTGCCACTTATCAACAAGGGCATCCTCAATCATTATCATCATCGATTCATTTTATCTTTTATACAATACCTCCTCGCAAGAGGTTTCTCATCACTCGTGGTCATCCTATCTTAAATATACAATGGATCCGATTCCATATCAACGGGTGATCACAACCACCATACCATTCATTTCTCAATAATTCTAATAATAATATCATTACTCAGGGATTCACCCTTCGTGGCACCCCGCAAGGTGATTCACTTCGATAAATATCACAATATCATCATCACTCAGGGCTACACCCTTCGTGACACCCCGCAAGGTGATATGTTCATTTCACAATAAATAACATAATACCATCATCACTCAGGGATACACCCTTCGTGGCACCCCGCAAGGTGAATTTCTTCATAATAATTATCATTATACCATCATCACTCAGGGATACACCCCTGGTGGCACCCCGCAAGGTGATTCAATTCACAATAATTCAATAACAATAAGACTACGTCCTCTTCACTCAGGGATTTACCCTTCATGGCACCCCGCAAGGTGATTCTCTTCACAATAAATATCACAATACCATCATCACTCGGGGATATGCCCCTCGTGGCACCCCGCAAGGTGATTCATTCAACGCAATATGAGCAACATCATCTTCACTCCGGGGTTTACCCGTCGTGGCACCCCGCAAGGTGATATATTCCATATTATTCAACAACAACAGGACAACGTCCTCTTCACTCAGGGATATACCCTTCGTGGCACCCCGCAAGGTGATTCATTCAATAAAAATGCATATCAATGCCATGCTATGCCATAAATGCAATAGTGCAATAATGCATGTGCCCAACAATCTCACAAGGATTTCTCACCCTCTCAATTAGGGTATATATTTTAATTTGGCATCTCAACAATTATTCATAATCATTTTCAAAGCCCCTCAAGGCACATCATTCAAATAATTGGCATCCAATGGCCACAACCATCTTCTATAACAATCCACACATGGATATCAAATAGGCATAGCGAACAATCATAATATCAAGCCACACATATATCAACAAGGCATTACGGATTATATATATATATATAACAACCATTATTGCCTCACACACATGCAAGTCAATTACTTGCATCCATCACAAGAGTATCATAATAATTCTCAATAATTATCAAATTGCCATTCACATTCCAATACATACATATATATATGGCAAAGAAAGCATGAGTATAACACACATACATCAATCACTCTTAATTTACTCATGCAATTTGAATACATAACTCCTCTCTTACCTTGAGGGAAGAGCCGAACCATTCCAATGCTCTGAATGCTCTATTGCATCACCCGGAATACAATCTACATAATATACATATGCATTCATACAATTAATAAGCCATCTCAAGGCATTCCTCTTAACTTTTTAAACACTTTCTAGTTTATCATCAAGTCCTAGACTTGATAAACACCAAGTTATATATATTTGTATTAGGCCTCGGGAATTCCTTTCCCAAAGCCAAGATCCTCTAGATCTTAAGGCTTACTAATCCAACAACATCATCATCTTATCCATTACATAATGTATTCTCAAATCACATCGATCCTTCCAATGTCATCATTGTCACTTAAAGTTCAACACAAGTCATTCTTGTTTCTCTTAAACCATCCTTACTATCAAATTCTAATGACAACATCATAGCCTATCAATTCATCAACCAATATGTATATCCATTGATTTCACCATTAAGGGTTATTTACAATGTTCATCATTATTCATCACTATAACTAACAACATACATATTAAACATCACCTATTCACTTCCAATTCAACCTTCAAGTCACAATATATATATATATATATATTCCCAAATTCTTAAGGTAAGGGTTTTCATTAAAACCCAACAACTGTTACCAATACTCATTAATCACCATCAATGGCCATCTCTTATCATTAATATCATTCACTATCATTATTAAACATACTTTGTATTCATAATTTACATTTCCCCCAATTTATTAAAGTTAGGGTTTCACTAGAACCCATCAACATCATAACTATTCATTTATTTTCCACCCATCCAAGTATTAATTCATGCATCTCTATAATAACCCACTATTAAAGCCATAATAACAACACCCCACCTAGGGTTTCCTCACTTTAAGCTTCTCCCAACAACCCATATGCCGTAAATACTCCCCCATATACATAGAATCCAAAGTCTAGGCATAAAAACTCCTAAAGAATGGTGAGGAACTTACCTCACCCAAGAGCCAACATGAGCTTTCCATAGAGAGAGATCCACATGAAAATAGAGTGGGAGAAGGGGGAGGAGTTCCAGCACAAACTTCTCCTTCAAGCTTCCATAAGAAATGGAAAATGGTGGAGGAGGAGAAGACACTCTACACGGCTCAGGTTTTTGGAGAGAAGAAAAGAGGAGATGGAGAAGGGAAGAAGACGAAGAAGAAGAGTGTAGAAAGGAGGGGAAGAAGTGACGTGAGAATGGAAGAAGTGAGAGTTTTTATGTTTTAATATTTGTACTAATGACCGTTATATCCCTCGGGTGTCTAACTAAGTAAGGGGAAAAAGAGTCTATCCATCGGAATCAAGAAAAGAAGGGCCAATACACAAACCGAGAGAAAAGAGGGGAAAAACACAATCAGGGTGAGCGAAACCCACATTCGCTTGAGCGAGACAACCCATCTCGCTTGAGCGAGATATCCATTCGCTTAGGCGAATCCAACAAGAAGTCATCCTTCCCAGCACTCGGGTTCCTGTTGACAGAATACCCCAAAACTGACCCACATTCATTCGGCTTTTACTCAGTAAAAATTAACCAGATCCGAGTCATCTCATACTCGGCTTCCCTCTTGACATACCAATCTAGACCGATCCATTTTTCCATTCAACCAAGTCATTCAGGGCCGACTCATACTCACATAGTCTCTCACTCGGCAATTTCAATCCAAATCCGAGTCATCTCAATCAATCTTTCACTCGGTAATTTCTCTAAAATTGACCCATCACTTATTGGGTCTTCCACTCGGTATTCATACCTCTTCTCACTCGGAAAATACCTTAACCATTCATTCCTCAGGAATAAACTCCTTAATCAAGTTCCACTCGGAAATTACTTAACACTTAGCCACTCAAAATACATGAAATCTTATTCACTCGGAATTTATACTTAACATTCACTTGGAATGTATATAACATCCTTCACTCAGCCTTTCATTCCTAAAACTAACTCAACACCTGATCGATTATCACTCGGAATCCATAAACCTTCCTCACTCAGAATATTTCCCAATTAAACACCACTCGGTGTATCACAACCATAATTCACTCGGGGAATTCATTAAGTCCCACCCGGACTTGTTTAGATCCTAATCACTCGGGGTATAAAACCTCATTCACTCGGAAGAGGTTCACTCGGATTTCCACTCGAGAATATTCAAACTCTTTCCCCACTCGGGGTTTACTCATATTTTCCACTCGGATAAACAATCCAGACCGAGTCTGTTCTTACTTGGTTTTCCACTCGGTATTTCATCCCAAAACCGACTTCCTTTGTTTTTCCCACGAGTGAAGTCATTCCAGAATACTTCTGGACAACACACATTATGTCCTCACTCGGTGTCATCCTCACTCAGAATTACACACACAGAGAGACTTTACTCGGAATGAGTTACCTTGAACTCGGATATTTTCACTCGGAACACAACTGCTCGGAATATCACACAGGAAGACCTCTCACTCAGAATTTTATCTACTCCCTCACTCGGAGGGTTCTGCCTTGGCAAAGCCACTCGGAAATTCACCACAAATCCTGAATTATTTTCTAAGTCCCCTCTCAAGTGAAATTTCATCCAGAATCCCACTTACTCACCATACACGCATCACACTCGGTCAAAAGCACAACCATACCAGTCACACCTGAGTGAGCATCACCCAGCATTCATACTTCCCACTTTCGCTCAAGCTACTCACATTCGCTTGGGCAAAGAAAGGTCCAGTGACCATTTCCTCACTGGCTCGCTCAAGCGCGGCCATTCTCGCTTGAGCGAGATTCGTCCAGAACCTCACCTAATCACAACACACTGTACTCGCTCAAGCTGACTCCTCACTCGCCTTGGCGAACGCCATTCCTCAGACCCTTCGCTCAGGCGAGACTCCATTCGCCTGAGCGAATTTCCCCCAGAGAGCAAACACTGATACTGCGAATTCCTTCCAGAGAGCAACACTAATACAGGGCAATTTCTCTTGAGCGGAATTCACCTTCGCCTGAGCGAAAATTGCCCAGAAGCCATAATGTTGGTGCAAGAGACTCTCGCCTGAGCGAGGTCCCATCTCGCTTGAGCGAGAATACCAGCACAGAGACAGGAAACGCAAATTTCACACAGGCCATCATATGAAACTTCATCATAAGCCAATTTAATCATGTCCAAGCTATCATGTACATCATATAAAGCATATATAACTTGTTCCTAAGCATTCTCACTCAGAATTCCTCATATTCTCACACATCATCCCCAATAAACATCAACTTGCCATTCTCATTAATTACTCATTTTTATAAAATTCGGGGTGTTACAAGGTGGATGTGTCATGTAAGACACTTCTGATGCCTAAGTCAGAGATGAGATTCTGGAACACTAAACGACAAAATAAGGAATCTCAAATTATGACGTAATAAATGTGTACCTTTCATTGTTCACAAGTTAGGTGTTTATAGTAGGGCTAGTGTACAACACAATGACATCATTGTTAGGTCCTTTGCAAGCTTTGTTTGATGACATGATAAATGACTTGATTTTTCTTATGGACGAGATTTTTTATTGAAAGTTTTTAGGATCTTGTCTAGGATGGAACGAGCTTCTCAAAAAATTGGGGACTAATATGTCGTCTTTGATGTATTGACACCCGAAATTTATGTCCGGATCAATACATTTTCAAAATATTTATTTCTATTGTATGAATACTTATTTGTAATATTATAGTACATAAATACTATTCAATGTCATTTTTAAAAACTCACTTCAAGAGGATATAAATATAAGGAAGAGAAGAAATGATTAAAAAAATACTTGAAAAGATTTGGAGATAATGGGTCCGTTTATTTAAACTTAATTTTAAGTATTTTTAAAAAATGTTTTTTGTATGTGTTTTTTTAATATGTAAATCAAAGTTGCTTCTTGAAATAAGTAGAAATCAGCTTATTTTTAAAAATTTAAACAAACACATCAAAATTTAAAATAAATATTTTTTAATTAAAACTATTTATCTCTTAAAATAAGTTTAAACAAACAAGTCCAATAAGTTAAAGTTTTGCAAAAAAAAATTTGAAACAGAAATTAGCTTTAGATAGTACTAGAAATGGTCAATTGATGATAATGTACTATTACAATAATAATGTATGAAATAATGATTGAAGAAATATATTTAATAATATATTTTTAAGGAGATGAGGACTAAGAAAAATTTAGGATTTAAAATAAGTGTCTTACTGATGTTATACTTTCTACGACCGTGTTAAAGATCAAATTGACATATGCATATAATTTTATAAATTGTTTGTTAATGTCTGTCCAATAATTATGGTTAAGAATTTTAAAAGGGAAAATTTGTTTATAAAACATTGTACATTAAACACGTGTAATATTGTATATAAATTGTCCTGTTCAACCTCTTTGCATCAAAAAGGGACAGCAAAAGGACAATTTTTTAACTAATTAAAAATCATGATTACCATTAATTAATAGCTTATACTTGTAGTAATAACTAATGATCGGATGAAAATATAAAATACCTTTACACTGTAAATGCATTTCAATTAACTACAATTGTCTTAGTATATGATATTAAAATGAGAAACATGTAAACAATTGAAAAAACTAATAAGTAAATATTTTTTAATTAAGTTTATTCGAATGTATATTTTAATCAAGAATTATTAATTTAATAAAACTAATTTTAAATAAGATAAATTAGAAAGAAGTAATATATAATTTAAAATTATAAAAGTTTTCAATTTTATACTCCATAAGCCTTTCATCAAACGAGGTGTTACAATTCATAGACCAAAAAAAAGGTTGCTTTTCCATTCTTTGCAAGAATTGTCCTTCATTGATATTATCTCTCTTTCCTTTCACTCAAAACCATCATCTCACCAAACTAAGCTAATTAAGCATAAGGTTTTAGACAATCAGGTGTCATATATTAAAAAAAAAAATAAAAGAAAACTAGAGTTAGATTTAAAGAAGCACATGCTGACAAAAAGTGAAAGAAAAAGAAAAAGAAAAAGACAAAGACAAAGATAATGCTTTTGCTTGTCTAAGTGAGTCTCTATTCATATGATAGCATCCAGTTAGGTTACCGTTTTGTCTATCTCAGTCTCTTTCTGTTTTTGTTTTAGTAGGAATAATGATAATGATAATAATACATGTTTGCTAGATTTAAAGTGATCACCCCAAATTAATTTAGTCCATAGTAAAATTGTATTTTTTTCTTCAACCACTGGATTGAAAGTTTGTAAGAGAGTATTGGAGGAGGATATATATAAAAGTATTGGCTATGTATATCATGACAATTTGTTGGTTTAAACTTCAATTTCCTATTGGCCTAGTGCTCAAGTAAGGTTTCTTCCTAAGCAAATTGTATTTATCTTAGGGTTTGATCAATTTCTGATATTGTTTGCATCTAACTAATTTTATGTGGGGGCTAAGGCTAAGCAAGGTGGACAGATCAGCAATCCTTTTTTTTGTTTTCTCCATGCAATTATTTTTGTTGGTTTACAAGGTTTCCACCCTTCTGAGACTTTTTGTCATTCATGCTAAACAAATGGAGATTTAATCTCGTTGCAGTTCTTCAAAAAATAAAAATACGATTTTTTTAAAAAGTTATTTTTAATATTTTTTGTAAAATTTTAAAAATATTGTTTACTTTAAAGCTAGAATACACAGAAAATCTACAGAGTCAATCTAGAGATTAAAGTTTATTAACTCAAATGTGTCACTTAAAATACAATAGGAAGCTTTGAGGTCATTTATATAATGAGTTGTGTGAGAGGAAAAAATAATACGTGAGAGCCTTAGATCCAGTCCCATGATGATATGAAAGCGAGTGTTTCCTAGATTCTTGTCGAAGATGAAGAAGAGGGGGAGTACCGTGGGTCCCTCTGATAAGGGGAACAAATATAAAATAAAATAATAATTTTATAATTAAAAGTGAAAACCAAAAAACGATGCCTATCTCTCTTGCTGGTTGGAAAATTGAATTGGAATTTTTGATGTAGCGCATATTTGTTTACCAGTTCCAGACTTACAAACACAGTTTGCAAGTGGAAGAAAAGTGGAAGAAAATGTATCTTACGGTTAAACAAAGTTTTAATTGTTTCAAACGACGTAAAGGAACAATATTAACATTTAAATTTCTATTTTTTTAAACCTCGTTTTCCCAATTACATACCAAACGGACCCGTACTGCATCAATATAACGTGAAGTTACCCACTTGAACAATTGATAATTGAAATTGAAATTGGACACGATTCATGAATTGATATATTTTTCACCGGTATCCTGTGTTGTTTTTTACTCTTGGGTATGCAACATTCAAAGTTTGTGTTTAATAATGTGGCAGTGCCCCTTTAATTTAAAATCTTGATTGAGACAGACAGGGTCCTATAATTATTTGCATTCTAATCATGGTCTCTTTAAGGCCAATGATCTTGACAATAATTATTTCGAGTTTGAAATGTTAAGAGATTTTACGTGTATCTGTCTATCTATATCTATAAATTGAAGTTGCAATAAATTCAAACAAGAATATTATAAGTAAAGGGATCGGGTTGAATAACTTGTTCCTATTATATGTCCAAATAGGCCTCTAATAATTGCAAGAGTTAACTTGGTCGAGTACCAAGCTTTCCTAGATAAGGTTAAATAGGTATAATTAACTTATTGGAGCTCTTAAGTTAATTGTTGAAATTCGTCTATCTTTTAACTCATCTTGATAGAATCAGCTGATTTTACACTTTTAACTATAAGTTATAAAGTTGTCTCTTTAAAGATTTAATTTAACTAATAATATTATAAACCTTTTTTGATAAAACTTTGGCTAATATATCATGTTCGATAATTTGAACTCGAGAAAATCATGTAAAATTAGAAAAACTTCTTATTAATTAATTTACATATTCAACAGTTGACAAAACATTAATTTTAATAAACTGACACTAATTAACTATGAATTAAAAATTATGTAAATATAATTTTTAGATATGTAATAATTTATGTAAAAATATGTGTATACTAATACAAGAATATATTCAAATTAAATTTTAATATAACATTTTCTTGTATTAACTATTTAGAGGCAATTCTAATTAGGGGTTGTGGCACAAATTCTCTCAAAATAAATTTGTTTCTATATAGCAATTAATCCATAGGCTTCTAGATTGTAGGAAAACTTGCACGAGTTCTTTTAGCATGTAGAAATATATACTCATAATATAGCATATAGCATGTATGAATTAATACTCTTATTATTTAGCCAATTTCACATGTGCACAGTACACAGAATTTGATCAAGTCATAGTGTATACATGTCTTGTCTGTATTTGTAACACGCACCAGTGTTTTATGAATAACAAATTATGCAGTTACATATTGAAAATTATATGCAAAGTCGCTGTCAAACATTATGCGTTCGTTTTCAACTATAGCTAGGCAAGTTGTAACCACTGATTAAGACATTTGGCCTGTTTCTTTTTATCTTGCTAATTACCATGTTTGTTGGCACCTTATTTTGTAAAAATACCGCGTCAATCAACAGTAACCAAATTCATGATAATCATTATGCATGAGATCATCTCAAGTTGTTGTTTCTCAAGAGTGCACATGCACGGAGGAATCTTTACTATATTTTCAAACTAATGAGAGAAAAAGTAAAATGACATATTCATGTAGTTAGGAAGAGTTCATTTAATAGATATGAAATCTGATTAAGGATATCCCTTTTCCTTAGTTGTAACACTTTTTCATCGTAGTCGTTAGATGACTATCATAAACAATTTGCACATGGTGAGAAAATTATGGATTCTGACTTGTCATTTTGTTCTTGGGCGACATTACATGTTGCAGATTGGGTTTTTTTAATTAATCCATCCCCTCTTGAAGCTTATAAATTGACCACAAATAATATATGATCGTACTTGAATCAGTTTCTCAAAATTGCTTCTTATATAGAATTCTTATAAACTAACAAAATTGTTGATGTCAAACATACTTTACAATTTAGTATATATTTACGTTTGCACCGCATAAATTTTTAGTAAACAAATTGCACTCAAATCACATGAGTAACGCGGGCATTCATCGTTGACTAATCTATATATATGAAACAACATTTTTATATAGGTAAAATGCTTGACCATTTCCTTTGAACTTAACTTTGGCTCTTATATACAGAGAGAAACGACATATCTCCTGATATTTAAATTTTATATTTTTATATGCGAAATAAAAATAATAAATTTGATTAGTACTATTATATATATATATATATATATATATATATATATATATATATATAATAAAATTACATTTTAACATGGAAGTAAGATGTAAAATGTAACACCCCTAATTTTGAGGTCAAACCTCTTAGGCCTTAAACCTATCTTTATAAGTTCTATTGTGTGTTCCTGTGAAAAGTTTGGACTTCGACCAACTCTGTGCTCTGATTTTGTGTATGTGCACAGGAAGCAGTTATAATTTATAGAAAAATACATGACATTGAGAAGTATGAAATTATGATGAATAATGGGAATATGGATGGTAGTAGCAGTAGTAAATAATAAACAGACTTAAATTAGAGTAGTTCTGTTAAAAACCACCAAAAATTTTAGAAGACTTTGATAAGAAGGCTATGGGGACGTACCAAATAATTGAAATTCATTATCTGACTAATTCTTTTAAAACTTGTCAAAAACCTAATTCATTTTTCTTGGTCATGTCTCTCTTACATACAGTGATTATGCACATGTTTCATTGTTTTTAACAAAACTTAACCTACCAATGTCTGATTTGAGTGATCTTAGTCTTGAAATCCTTGTAACAAAATTTTCTATAACTTTTGTACAGACATCAAAAGTTAGTTCTAAGCCCAAAAATCCTAGTTTGCATCATAAGCCACTGATTCGTAATCTCATGTCTCGCCTGAACTGCATTCGACATTTTGGGCATAGTTTTTCACTCTAGTCGTCAGAATTAGGCGTTTTTTTAGCTCATTAGAATGAGGAACGAATAAGGAATAATTTTTTTGTTTACCATTTTCTCAAAAAACCCATCAGAACACATCCTTACCTCCGCAGCAAGGTGTCACCCAAAGTGACACTCACCAAGTCATGTGCCCACTCACTCTTCTCCCACTCTCCATGCAAGATTCCAACATGACACATGACCTTCCACTAACTCAAACTTAGTCTGATTTATTGCCACATGCTGAAGCACAATGATCACTTGTCACCTTGGCCATTAAGTTATAACACTTGGGAAAAAATTATCTCATTCTCCCTTGTTCTTTCTTATGGCCGAGAGGCCCTCTTCCACTTCTCCTTTCCATGACTTCAACTTTTCAGCATCCCTTCATCTCCTTCACCGTCCATACATGGCTAACCACTACCTCCTCCACGCATGGCCAAGCTTAGCTTCTTCCATCTATTTTCCTAGCCACCCAATTACACCATTATCATGTTTCTACCTTTTCCCTCATTGACTCAAGAGCATCACCACCCTATTCAATCATCTTTCCATCCCTTTGTTGTGATTACATGCATGGCCTTGCCTTGCCTTTGCATGTGAAAATTGTTGGGAAAACAAGCTAAAAACCCCATTTTTCCCTATGGTACCTGCGACCACCACTACCCCCAAAGGAGCCACCATCTTCAGCCTTGGAGTCTGGCAAATTGAGGCAACTTAAAGCTATTTTGGGAGCCAAGAATCCAAGGAAAAGAAGTGCGAGGTGCTGCCTTAGAAGCTCGCATGGAAAACCCGAGGTAAGGGGGGAAGTTTCTCACTTAAATCTTGATTGGCTCCATGCATGCAAGAAGGATGAAGCCTTTTGGGTTTTGTCCTTAAATTTAAGAGTTGAAAAGGGAAGAAAATATTAAATTTTGTTATTGTTTTGGGAAAAAAATTTTAAGTCGAGAATTAACTAAGTTTCTAGTAAAGATTTTGAGAACAAAATCTATCTTTTTTCACTCTTGACTAAGGTCCTCGTCTTGCATGTCCTTTATCATGTTTTTAATGAACTTTGGCATGAACATAATATGTGTTGAAGAAAAGTATGGTTGAAAAAGAAGTGAATGATTATTACTGGACCAGACCCCTGATTACATTGTTATTTGCAGACCCTATATTTGTTAATAACATACATCAGGAGATTTTAACTAAATGAAGTCTGCAAGTGTGTGATCTAATATGTGTATTTAAGTGTTTCAGGTTTTATAGTGCACAGGTTATAAGACAAAGGGGGAGTCCAAAAAATCAAAGTTTCATCTTTAAACATTTGGTGTATAACCAAAAATTTGTGTAAAGAAGTCTCAGTCTTATGATTCTACAGTATCAAACTTCAGACTTTTAGACATCCAAAATTGCAAAATAAGAACGTTACTTCAGAAGTACAAAATACAACATTCTAAAATCTATTATGGTGATGCTTTAGAAGTCAAGCTCTTATCAAGAAATGTGTGCTTATCACCAAAGAGAATAAGAGACAAATGAGCAGAGCAGCTAAATTCAATGTTTCAAATTCCTCAACATATCAACTTTACGCAAGTTAGGAAAAGCTAAACCAAGTCAACATGTGTGTCAGTTACAATCAAAAGGATTTCAGCATTGACTTCTGCACGATTGCATGAACAAATAAAGCCAAAAAATAGCTTTATTTTTTTGAAGATGCAAAGGATACTTGATTTATGCAAGAGCTAAAGTCCCCAGTTATCAGACTCTTGAACATTCTTCAGATTATTAAAGGTCTGGTACATGAGCTCAAAGCAAACTCCTTCAAAGGGTTTCTAACATTTATATCTCCTTTCAAGACCAGTAACGGTCATATTTCAACACCTATATATTCTCAAAGAAGTTTGATTCGAATAGTGTGGAAAACTAACAGAAGAGAATCCTTTCTTGCATACTCAGTCTTTGCGATCAAATTCTTCCCAAATCTCTTCTTAGTTTTTAAAGACAAAGACCTTCTTCGTTATTCTGCTGCTAGCAAACCTTGGTCTATAATCGTTCATAACTTAGTGTATTCATTCTCCATTGTATATCGTTATACAGCCTTAGCTTAAGGTTTAGGTGTAACGTCCTAAATTATTTTTACATTTATTTTTATTCAAACGATTACATTTTACAATAAATTCTCCCTTTTCCTTGAAAATTAATCGATATTTAGAGAAAAACAATGTAATATGAACACAACGGATGAGAGAAAGGAAATCAGGGCGTCTCGCTTACGCGAGGCCCTTACTCGTCTAAGCGAGATTCCGGACTCTCACTTAGACGAGGTGTTGTTCGTTGAACGAACACCTTTCTCACATCGGATTAAACAAACATTCAACCGGTCTCACAAAACTTCACTCTAAAAATGGTTCTGTGAACCCAAAGAGTTACCATGAAAGAAAATGCAAATAACAGTGATATATTTTTAAAATATAGTTTTACATCTGATCCGGTCTTAATTAAACACAACAAGTAATTATAATAAAAAGTATTTTTATACACAAATAAGACTCTATAAAGAGTCACTCAAATTCATCCGGACCCTGGCATCGTTCTCCCCCTTGGCCCAGCTCCACGGCTCCTTCCCCCTCCCTGGCTCTGGTTACTAAAAAAAATGCAAGGGTGAGTGTTTGGCATAATAATTAATTTAGAACGGATCTTAACAAGTACACATGCATATCTATACATACACATCAATCATTACTTCTAAATAAACATACTGAAACATAGAGTATTTCATGCAGTAACTGTATTAAACCAACTACACAATTCCATCCATTTCCTCACATTCATCGCATTCATTACATACATCACATTCATTACATACATCACATTCATTACATGCATCATGATCACAACTGACTCTCATACAATCTGACTCCTAGTATCCGGATACTAAAGGATTGGCCTTCAGCTGGGGGTCCTACTTGACACCCCGTGAACCCTGCTTGGTTCACCGAGTCCTGCTTGACTTTTCACCTCGACCACTGGGTCCTACTTGACCACTGGGTAGCTCAACTGGGCACTAAAACCACGGGAGCCGGAAATGAGGGGCTATCATATACCGTCGGCCATCCCATACCACATAATCATTCAACAATTTACCTTTCATAATAATATCAATTTTCTCATCCCTCGGGTAGCCTGCTTGCTAACCCGGAGTCGCATAACACTGATCATTTCACATTAGATATCAATTTTCTCATCCCTCGGGTAGCCTGCTTGCTAACCCGGAGTCGCATAACACTGATTACGTCAATATTAAATATTTCAAGATCATGCATGATAACTCAACCACACATCCAATTCTCAACTCATCAATGTACACTATCACACATGCACAAGTATAAACACACACCACGTTTAGTAACATTTTCCTTAACCCATTTACGCAACCCAAGGACCTGAATTAGAAGCGAGTCCTATTCTAATTAATTATAACCCGAACACCCCCCTTACTCTGATTCCACGCTTCGATGATCTGTTCTTTGTGTCGATTCTTTCCTCCGAGCACTGGTTTCGCAGTCTCAACTCCTCCACTCAGTCTTCCGTTGCTTAGCCTACTTCCTACGGATCATGAAGTACAGCTTTATCACCTCAACGTCCTTAGTTCATGGACAACATCTGGACTCACACTCACAGAGGAGTGGAGAACAGCCACGAATATAGCCATGCATGGCCCTTAACAGCTAAAGAATAAAAGAAATAAGGGAATCATAATTGGAACGGATCAGTAGACTCACCTTGAAGTCTCGATCACAGGAATGGGGTTAAATTGAAGTTCAGACACAAATGGAGTCTCACTCCAGTGCATGCAGATCAGCGTTAAGAGAGAAGAGAAAAACAGAAGAGAAGGAACAAACTGATAGCAAAGGTAACTTGTGAATAATCCAGAGGGAAGGAAGAGAATCTTCTTATATATATATGGCTCATGGCAAGATCGTCTTTTCCTTTATTTTATTTGTCTTCTTACTAAATTTAATCAATTTCACTATTTTAAACTATTGCATGGTTATCAAATCAATTACACGTGTTTATCCCTTCAACGTCCAAGTGGTCATAATCCTCTAATAATTCGCAAGAGTATAGGTCCGATATAAATATCGACCCCGCCGTCCTAACTTAATGTTCATACCTCGGAAATCTGAGCTACAACTTGAGAGATCGGATACTTTATCCGTGCTCACCTATTGATTACTCATATCCGTTGTCTCCATCATTATGAGGTTAATCCGGGCTGCGACACCGTGTGAGGCGCTCTCCTCACAACAGTTGGACCAGACCGCCTAGCCTTGCCCGCTCTTCCTTACTCATCCGATCTTCGGCTCTGCCTGTCTGCGCTTCTGAGACCGATCTCGACACCGTCTCAAACAGAATAAATACTCAATAGAATTTCTAAACATTCACTAACATTTCCCATTTTATAATTTTCATTAAAACATCAGAGATGTTACATTAGGGTTTAGGTTTTGTGAGATACCACTTACACTCTTATTCAAATTTGTATTGTGTAAAGTCTGGTGAGTTACCAGTCTTAGTTTCTGTGGAAAACAGTGTTGGCTTGAAGAGGCTTTTGAAAAAATACTTGGGTTTAAGTCAAGAGTGACTGAAGTCAAGAATACTTAGGTTTAAGCCAGAAGTGGCTAGAGTCAAAAATACTTGTGGCACTAGTCTGATGTTGTTATTATAAAGGAGATTTTATAATAGTGGAAATCCTTCAAGTTAGAAAGGACTGGACGTAGCTTCTGTGTTGGAAGTGAACCAATATAAATTCTTGGTGTTATTTTCTTTCCTAGCTTTTTTCAAGTATGCTTTTTCAAAGTTTGATTGCCTATGTTCAAAGGTTCATAATTTCGCAAAAAGAGTCTAAGACTTATTCAACCTCCCCTCCTAAATCTGACTCTGAACCATTTATATGTATTTAAATGGTTGAGATTTCATGGTAATGACTGGACAAATTAAAAATGTGATTAAGCTCAATGCATGTAAGGAAAATATGGTAAAAATTAAAGCTTGCATGATGCATGTGTGATTCTTGATAGATATAATTTTGTGAAGTCTTTGTATGTGTAATTTATGAGGTCTTGCTTGGCTGCATGTTAATTTCTATGGCTAGAAATTCTGAATTTGTTAGTGTGATGTTAATGCATGCTAAGTTAAATACCTTGAAAATGTAATTTTTGAGTATATATAAATATATAATTTGTTTGCATGAAAATTTTGAAAACTGCATGTTCTTGGTATGATTTTAGGGACGTGAATACTTGCTGAAAAATTATAAATCAATGCTAAATGAAGAATTAAGAAATAGTATAATAAGTTCAAGTAAAGAAAATTATTATTTTAGCCATTAAAGAGTAATTTCAATTAATGTGGAGTTGTTGGAAAATTCAAAGTAATGAGGAGATAAAATTAAATTAATTATGTTAAGGTATTGATGAGTTAAAATATAATAGTAAATGATCATAAGGTCGTATACGAAGTCTTGAAGAAATGACACTTGTAACTTAAGCGAAAATATCAAATTTTTAATAATTAATATGAAATTTTTATAGGTGATCCAGTTCTAAATTGGAGGTGCTAAAATGGTCTTTATATGTGTGCTCTGTGTGTGTAGAATAATGGATAAATGTAATGTGTGATATGCTTTTACGATCATGAATAAAATTGATGGAAAAAAAGGGATAAATCGAGTGTTAAAAATAGCAAATTTAGTAAGTTAAGTGTGGAAATTTGTACATGTGTATATTTTGAGTTGGATGTTGAACTTAATTAACTTAGATGGATTTTGAATTATTTGTAATGGTATAATTTGTGCCCATGAAGATGTATGTAAGTTTCTGTGAAAATCTATGGGCTGTATTGCCTTATATGAGAATTTGTCATGTTTTTGTCTAAAATTTGAATAAGAGTGAATTATGATTAATTGGGATGAATCATATAATTAATTAAGTAGGAGAATTGTTGAACTGAGATGACTATGAAATATTTAAAAAAAAAATTGTTGTTTGAGATGAATTGTATTGGGTGTTGACTAATGCACAATGGTAAATTTATGTCTTGTGTATTGAATGAAGTTAGATGTTATTATTTGGATGGTATTGTGGATGAGTTGTGTGACGACCCGCGTCAATTTTCTATTTAATTACAACCGTTTAATCATTTTTGAAATAATTTTTCACGTTTAATAAATATTAACTCGGTCTTAATATAAAAATAATATTTACTATTCTTAATTACCTTCAAAATAATAAAAGCATATTCAAAATAATGACCGATCGGAAATATTTCAATAATAACATAGGATTTAGTTAGAAATAGCGGAAGAAGGAAAATAGAGTCAGGGGTCATTCGCCTGAGCGGAACCCTGATTCACTTAGGCGAAAGCCGAGAAGGTCGCTTAGGCGAGATCCGACTCGCTTGGGTGAATGCTACGCTTTAAACCTGAGCGAACAAGACTTACAAGGAAAGTCAACAAGTCGGGTTTCACTCGGAAATAGGTCCACTCGGGAACACTGATCTTTCTTCACTCAGAAAAGCTTAATCTCACTTTACTCAGAAAAGGTTCACTCGGATATACTTCACTCAGAAACACTCTGATCTTTCTTCACTCGGAAGCATACTAATCTTTACTAGGAAGCATTCTATTCTTCACTCGGAAGCACTCTAATCTTTCTTCACTCGGAAGAGATTCTCTCGACCACAGCTCACTAAGAGACATCTTAACCTTCCACTCGAAAGTGGATCTCTCGGTTATTCTTCACTCGGAAAGGGGCAAGAGATGCTCACTTGAGCAAAATAAACGCCAAATCAACCGGCCCTCACTCAGATAAGAATGAATCCGCTCGGGCAAGATTCATTCGGTAATCGACTTTACTACAGCAACGCAAATTCACTCAAAAATAAATAATCACAGCATCAAGAATTTATACTCACGTCAATCAACATACCGATTCAAATTTAATTCAATATACAGGCAACATGTTATAGCATCACACACTTAGAAAAACTCATTATTACACAATTCATTCAAAATCACTCAGTGCTTTGGCATCAATCCTCCGCTTGGCACACCTCCATGGCTCCGACCTCTTCCCTGTCACTGGTTACTAAATTGAAAACCACAGCAAGGGTGAGTGTTTAGCATCATAATTAATCTAGAATGGAATTTAAATAACAAAATACGAGTATAAAGTCCGTCCGATTGCTTTATCATCAATTACAAGTCATACTTGGCAAATATAGTAATTCACATTCGGCAATTATAGCAATTAACATTCGGCAAACGTAGCCAATCACATTCGGCAAATATAACCAATCATACTCAGCAATTATAGCAATTCACACAGTAAACATAGCCAATCACGCTCGGCAAATATAGCAAACTGCACTCGGCAAATATACACATCACAACTAATAATTCATCAATTGTCACAACTGACTCACATAAAATCGACGCCTAGTATCCGGATACTAAAGGATCAGCCTTCAGCTGGGGGTCTTACTTGACACCTCGTGAACCCTGCTTGGTTCATCGAGTCCTGCTTGACTCTCCACCTCGACCACTGGGTCCTGCTTGACCACTGGGTAGCTCAACTGGGCACAAAAGCCACGGGAGCCGGAAATGAGAGGCTATACATACCGTCGGCCGTCCCATACCACACAATCATATATATTCACATTTCTCATCATATCATAAGTGGCCATTAACAACATCACATACTCATTACTCGGGCGACCTGCTTGTCAAGCCCGGCATCACATTGCCACTATACACCGACTATCACAGCATCAAATATTTCAAACTCATACTCAGCTTAAGCCACACACACACGATCCTAAACCGATCGGTGTCCATATTCACACATACATTCATACACATACGTTCATATACAACTTATTCACATACAACTTTCATCAGCATCAATTCTTACCATGTTCACAATCAGTTCAACGACTCAGACTTGTCTTGTTCTAATTAATTATAACCCGAACACCCCCTTACCTCAGTTCCAAGCTTCAACAATTTGCTCCTGGTGCCGATTATGTCCTCTAAGCACTGGGTTCACTGTTTCACTTCTGAATCCAGTACCAGCTCCGTCAATCAGCCTTTCGGTGTTCGTTCTACTACCTACAGGGTTGGAAGGCAAAACTCGTTAACGTCGTACCACCCTCACAGTCAAAAGACCATTTTCAGGCTCACACACCCAAGAGGAATGGAGATCGGACCTTACCCCTCCATACATGACCATTCGATCCAAAGGAGGAAACGAAAGAGACGAGGTAACACAAATTTAAACGGTTCAATGGACTCACCTTGAAACAATGGTCACGAAAATATAATTATTTCAAGGTTTTGATGCAAAATGGACCTCCCTTCAGAGCATGAAGCTCGCAGCGATGGAGGAAGGAGAAGAAGAAAAGTAACAGATGAAGAAGAAGAAGATTCACATGAAAGAGTGAATGATTGAGGAAAGAGAAAGAAACCTTTATTTAAAACTCATGGGCAACCGGTCACTTTTAATTAAACTTTTCTCTTCTAATCATACCTCATTCAACCCTTTTATAATGAACCAATCAATAAATTTATTTACATACACAATATGTAATTATTTATAATTACCCAATAATTCATAAAAATATCAATTAAATCCTTAAAACAATTTTTAATATTTTCCACTTCACAAAATTTTTCTATAAATATCCGAGATGTTACAAGTTGTGTATGAATCTAACTTCTGTGTTTGAATGACTATGAGAATGAATTTAAGTCCCGGTAAGGTTTGTGATAGAGAAAATGATGAGGAATGAATGAATGAGGAGTATCAGGATCTTGCAGAGGTATTATGTTGTATGATAAATTATACATTTGTAAGTTGCGATGATTGAGAATCATGGAATTGAGTGTCGAGACTTTGTCCTTAATCGTCATTGAGAAGAGATTAAATGATAATAATGCTAAGAACTAAATTAAGGGAGAAACTATGGACCAATGTTTTTCTGAATTTAGAAAATGATAAATTCTTTTGTTTTTAAAGGAATGGTGATTATAAAGATTTTTAAGTTATTTTCTAAGAATCAACTAATTAAGATTCTCTAGTATAAGTATAAAAGTTGTAAGTTTTGGTAAAACCAAAAGTTTCTAGGAAAATAGTTTTTGGGCAAAACGTAAACTTTAAAAACTAAAAAGGAACATTTGAAGTCTAAACCATTTTTCTATCCTGGTAGAAGTATTTTGAAACTTAATAAATTCATAAGTTGACACTTAAGATCGAGGAACAAAGTTCTGTAATAACAAATATGATCCAATAATAATAACTATAGATTTTCAAATATTTTCAGTTTTCAAACTTTAGCTCCAGTATATTCATGAACTTTTCAAATAAAGACTTGGAATTCAAAATAAATAGATATGTGCAAATATTGAAGAAATCAATATTTAATAGAAAGTATTTAATTACTGAAAAACCTTTTATCCTTATATATATATATATATAATAAACTATTTTCAAAAAAGACATTAGTTTTCTAAAACCTATGTACAGCACTAAGGTATAAAAGTATATATAGTCATGTAAACCAATAAAGGGTCATTCTAAGGGGATAACAATTACTAAGTAACTAAGACATAAGTGAATAGGATAAGGAAATGTATGAGAGTACAAGTCGTGTGGTAGAAACCCTTAAGTGGAGTTTAGGTTTGGCATTAAGGACAAAGGATTACACGAAAGGAGACCCTACCCAGTGATGTTGATATGATTTGAATAAGCGTAACGATTATAGAAAGAGGAAATTGCATCATTATGCATCATATGAATTTAAGTATAAGTTGTGATATGATCCTAGAGCTACAATGTTGGGTTACATTGGAGGACATGTTCGCTGCGATCCATGGAGTTAGGGGTCTTAGGAGTACGAACGGGTCGGGCGCTTATGATGACTCAACGTAGCACCCGGTGTCGGGTAGTCCGTGGCAAGCCTGTTGTACTTCGACTCAAGCAGGTGTTACTCCTGTTGTACTTCGACTCAAGCAGGTGTTACTAAGGCCATGGAGAACTAGTTCCTGTTATTGTCACCTATGGTGTGAGGTATATGGATCCATATTATATGCTTTTGAGGACCATGTATGTCCAGTACCCTTGGAATGGTGGTTAGAGAAACTTGTGTACTTCGGTGAGTTTAGTGATGATTATTTGTTGATGTTGTGATGATATGGTATGGTGAAGTTATTGGGCCCACGTTCACATCATGATAGATTTAATGATAAAACATGATGTTATTATTAATACATTAGGGACTTGGATACAAATTACAATTAATAAATGATTAATATGATAGATTTTTTCTAAAATATGATGTAAAGACCTATATGATGTAATATTATATATATTAGGAAGTAAATTGATACGATCAAATTGACATATTCCATCATTGAAGTTTTGAAATGTTCATGTTAACATTAAATATAGCCACGAGACTGCCACATGGTAGCTTATATGACACTTAACATGTCACGTAACATTTTGACTAACGACGGGCAACAACAATTAATGGCAAGGAGCAACTTGATAGACAATGTGTATGCGTTAGATGTTATAACATCATCTTGATAGGTTAAGGATTAGCTTAATCGATCACGTATATGTTAAAGATGCCTTTAAAATTTTACTCATTTGTTGATATCTATAATATTGCTTAGTGGGGTTAAAGAAATGAATACATTCCTACATTAGAAACAAAATATTATGACTCTATATTACATCTTCAGAAATATGTACATCTTATCTCGCCGCTTGTATTGCGATTCACATGGAGTTTCCTTCGATTTTACACGGAATGGCATATTAGCAATTCATATTTTTAGATAAACTCCCTTGAATGTTCCATGAATGAATATGCGTCAATCATTTGGAACACTAGATGTATATTGAGGAAGATTCGCCTATCTATATCACTCACACTCAGCGTGAAAGGAATGCATATCATATATCCTCTTCCGTGCCCAAAAAGAACAGCTATTGCACATGGTTGTTAGTATTTTAAAAAACGACACAAATCTCATATCACCATATATAATCATGTTTGAATAAAAACATTCATATTATAATAAAATTACTTGCCTGAACAAAAACTTTTTTCATCTATAACACTCAAACCTAAAATCTTACTTAAAAATAAATAAATATATATAATTTAAACTACCACTTATTAATATATGATGTCGAGTATAAACACATGTTGGGATATAAGAAAAATATATAGAACCGGTTGAACATTACTCACATGTAATGCAATTTACCCAAAATTACATGTATATCTCGTAATATTATCTCCTGAACTACAGAATATGTTTTAATTTTTGGTCAAAGCATGACAAGTTTACTTTGATTACTTTTTTTAAGAAACCGGAAATGTACATGAAATTGGCTCAGACTTGAAATTGGTGATCTCAATGTTGATTGCAAATATTTTAAACTTACCAAGATCAAACAAATCCATTGTCTCGGTTGCATGAATTACAAGATACTCATAAGACAAGCTCTAGAATTTAGTGGGAGCTACTCCTAAGACAACAAATCATGGTTAGATATTTTCATCGAAAGGCACACATTTAATATCCAGCTGTTGCCTCAAGCATCATGATATCTTACAAGGAATGCATATAAAAAAACATTAAAAAAAAGATAATTCTTTTGTCAATATAATTTAATTAAAAGCATAGTTAAACAACACATACAAATAAAGTATCTCAAGCTCCAAAAGAACAATAATACAGCTAGACACCACAAGATAAACACTAAAATACAAGACAACTTGCTCTAATTAAAATACTCAACATAAACATAAAACTAATATCAAACAAAATATTGAAAATCCCCAAAACCGAGCCACAAAATCATCGTTAACTTTGAATCGCTGCCACTGCAATGGTTCAATGGGAATGGGATTTTTTTTCTGGTTACATAAAAGTTTTAGATGGGTTACGTTCAGGAGATCGAGATCAGGGCATGCTCTTCAGTTAACCGATCTACCTGATCACACCAACTTATAAAGTTTAAGTTTTTTCCTAGGCCTACTACAAAAAGAACTAAAGTGGCGTACAGCAGACATACAGTTTAGAGCAGCGACTATGGTGGGCACAGCAACAACAGTTCAAGAAACACTGAAACTGAAAAAACAGCATCGGACAATTTCATTTTAATTTTTTTTAAAAGAAAACTTTTAAGGAAAAAACATGGAATGGAAAGAAAATGGTGTCAATTTAAACCAACATTTTGTTTTAAATTCTCATTCTCCCACTTTCGTCAGTTTTAATATAAGTTTCTGCAAGCAGTTACAATGTGATGTAAATATATAGTATCTTAAATAATCTTGGCTGTCTGTATGTTTTTTTTAAGGGCTAAAAAACCAAAAATACCCGAGTCATATATTATATGGTCGAGTTCAATCCAAAATTTTAGATATTTTAATACAATCTTAAGAACCTCGAATACCGTATAACCAAGCTACAAATTTAAAAATAATACTACAGTTTACTCGAGAGAGCAATCAAATCCATCCTACTCAATACCGACTTCTGTTAAGCCACGTCAAGAAGCCCCTTGAATTGCAGCAGCAGGTTGCATGGCTATATCCTGATTCTGTCTCACTGCGTATCCATGGCCTCCATAACCCTGACCACCATAATGGCTTCCATTGGAATCAGCTCTCCACTGTGTATTAAATTAGGCATGGTTTTCAATAATGAAGGTGGAGAATTGATTTTTGTGAAAATTGAAAATTAGAAAGGAAAACGTTTTGTAGACAACCCAATGGGTAATGCATGAAAAAAATAATGGACAGGTAAGTGGTAATAAATGTAATAGGAGATTCAATGTAACTTGAAGAGAAAAATAGAATTGAAGGGAGTTGAATTAGTAGTGTGTTCTGTTTGGATGTATACGTGTCATTACTAAATTAAAAATGGTATTTCTGTCTGCCATGAAAAGTGTAAGAATTCATTTAGGGGTCTTGAAATTTAAATATGAAAAGCACAAAAACAATTAACAATGTAATGCTAAAAAGAGAATGGCACTAATAACTAGTTTTCCCATTATATAGCCAAAGGTAAAAATACATATTAAACAATTAAGTGAACCAACAAAAGAGTTAAAACAAACTCACATGCTTATTTCCTGGACTGCGACCCCAGGAAAGGCGCACTGTCTGCTTCCCAATTACTGTCCCATTCAGTTCCTGAATCGCTTCCTCAGCATTCTTTCTGTTACAGAGAGCAGAAGCCATAAAATATAGCTAATTCACCCAGGTAAAAAATAAGCCAGTATGAATTATTTACAATTGCTATCGGAAGCATAACGGTATTTATACTCAGTTATCCTCAGGAGCTAGCTTTGATATTCTCATCCTTACATGATTTCAAAAGCATTAGATGTTGGCATATTCAAGGATTCCTTACCCATCTCTGGAATACACATGTCATTTCTCATTTCACAGGAAACTACCCACTAGGGGCAGGGGTTTCACAAGTATGCAAGTTATAATCTTATATCATGCCAAGGGTAATATAAGTGTACCTGTCAGCAAATTGAACAAAACCACACCCTTTACCAACTGGAATTTTCACAGAGACAACCTCACCAAATTGCAAAAATGGTTGTCTGAGATCCTCATCACTAATATCAGAATCCAGCCCTCCAACAAATATCTATAAGAAAGATCAGTTACTGAGATAGCAACAACCTCTAACATATTTATAACAAAGATCATTTACTGAAATGTCAACAAAGCAAGGTGATTAACAGTTATGAAAAACTACAAATGCAGACTCACAGTTGTGTTGTTTGAATCCCCTTCAGCCTGGGAACCTTGTGCCACAGCACCATTAGATGAGTGTCCACCACCACCAGCCAACACCACAGCTAGTTAAGACATAAAAATCAGATTTTAAATTTCTAATTAGAAGCACGATATATGATATAATACATTCCGGCAAGACTTCATTATAAACATAAGTTCAAGTTTCTAGTATGTAAAACAACGAATACATTATTGGAATCGAATCATAAATTAATGTGTGAGAAACAACAGAAGTGTTATTTAGCATTGGACAATATACAACATGAGACAGGCAAGGGAGCAGAAATAGTGTGCAAGAGAATAGTAATATCTGCAATAAATAATTGTAAGAAACAAAAATAAGATTTCATGCAGTACATATAGCAGTAAATCTATGCATAAATCTCTTGAATTAGCAACCATTGGAGCAGAGACCCAAAACTTAGGAAAATTTGTTCATGATGATTGGTAGCACAAAGCATACTTACAACATATGATTAATGAGAGAATCAAGCATGTTATTTACAACTTATTTATCATATCTTAAAACCAAATTCTGGTAAGCTCAAGGATGGAACACATAACAAAAAATAACTATGAATCCTAAAAACACCCATTATATAAAGAAAAACACTCAGCTTCTGAAAACCAACAAGGAAAATAAATTTTGGGATTCCCTTTCATTTTTATATGAAAAAATAAAGGTATATTCAGCAGAAAATATGGATGCTGATTTAAGTGGCACCTTACAAATTACAAACTGAACAGTAAGATAGCACAATCAAATAAAACTACTTCACAAGCATGCTCAATAAGATTTATAAATAACAAACCTTGTGAAGAATATTGCTGTTGATAACCGTAAGTTTTCTTGGGTGTAGCAACACCTATTCTCATTGGCCTACTAGAACAATACACACCATTCATTTCTGTCATTGCCTTTGTTTTCTCATTTTCATCACCAAACCTAACAAAACCATATCCTTTTGAACGACCAGTAGTAGAATCAATGACAACTTTTGCTCCCTTGATAGATGAATATCTGCTAGCAAAAGTCTCTTGCAGCATAGCATCAGTAACATCAATGGCCAGGTCCCCCACAAATATAGAGAGATCAGAAGTAGCATCAGCAGCAGAAGATCGCCGATCTCCCGCACTGAATGTAGCCCAATTCAGACGAAACGCCTGGTCCGTATTTGGCATCATTGTACCATTATAGTTCTGCAAGACTTTCTCAGCTGTTGGTCGTGTATAAAACTCCACAAATCCATATCCCTCCGACTGGCCAGTTTGCTTATTCCGTATTACCTTGGCTGACACAACCTGCACACACAAGGCAACGACACAACATTAGAAACAAGCCTTGTCGGCACTGCATTAACAATGAGCCACATTGAAGTTAACGGAAAGCTCATGACTAAAAAGAACTCCACAAATCCCTGTCAATCACTATGACTTATATGTCAACAAGGGATCTTCAACATGCCGATGTTTAACCAAAGAGCACTAAACCGATGGCTTATGTTAAGACACTTTTTTCCAGTGCCTAATTAAGAGATCTTGGAAGTATTAGTTTGATGAAACCATTGGTCAACAAAACTAAGTTCTCTACCTACAGCTTATAGGACCACTTAAGCCGCCAAAAGTACAGTCCCTATTGAAGTCACAATTTCAAGGATTGAAAAGGAAAAATCAAATCATCTTACATCATCACATCGCTAATCAATCCAAAAATTACACACGCAAAGATCAAGGAAATTCAAGCAAAATTCAGATGATAAAACTTAAAGAACTAATTCAACAGAACATTCAGTTCAGGAATGAACCAATCACCAAAACTAAATGCAGATAACCGTTCCCTAGTAACATCCACATACAAATCGAGCTTATTCACACAAAACATAACCTTAGAATAAGAAACAAAAAAGTCACTTGCTCATAATGAAACCAAAGAGAGAACTACCTCAACGAGAGACACAAGCAAAGAACAAATCTAGCAAAACACACGGAAATCGGAAAACCGAAGCAAACCTCGCCGGTATGAGCGAAGCAACTATGGAGGTAGTTCTCGTCCATCCAATGGTGAAGGTCGCCGAGCCAGATTGTCCTGATCTCATCGGAGGAAGTCACGTGTTGCTTGCTACCGCCGTGGTGGTGGTTGTTGTTGTGGTGGTGGTGGTGCGGCGGCTGCTGCTGTTGCTGCTGCTGCGGCTGGTAATGGTGGTGGACATAAGGCATGTAATGCTGCGGATACATCATCATCTGTTGCTGCATCATAGCCATGGCGGTTGCAGGATACTGCATGGCCATCCATTGCTGCTGATACTGATGCGGCTGCGCCCACTGTTGTTGTTGCTGCTGCTGTTGCTGTTGCTGATTCAGATCGCCGTTGGTGGTTGGTTGAGCCATGGTTCTGTTTGTTACTCTCTTACTCTCTGTTGAAGCAGAGGACCTGGTCTAAGAGACGCCAAAGACCAGGCAAAACAGAGAGAAAGAGAGAAGAGAAAGAGAAGAAGGAAAAACGGTAGGGTTGGTTTTTATATATGAAAAGGGTAAGCGACACTTATTATTAACACCAACACTTCACTGTGTGTGCAATTTGCATTGCAATTTGCAAGTGCCTTTGGGTTTGGATCTGGGGTTAATACCGTAAATCCCCTCGGTTGCAACGTCTTCTAACTTGGCCGTCCGTTGTGGGTCCCACTTTTCCTCATCCAACGACTCTCGCTAAATCTTCCTCCCCCCACTTGCTTCCTCCATACACCTTACCCTAATTTTATATGCGTTAATATATAAAATATTGTTGTGGTATTATTATTATTATTTAATGTTGATGAGATAAAATTCTTTATGGATATTTTTCTTATGAATGTTAAAGTCAGGTGAGTGGTATGGTCGTATAGCTAATTCTGCGGTTCCATGAAATTCTTTAAATAAGTCTTTTAATGAATTATTTACTTTGAATTTTGAATCATATTTATGTTATTACTACTTAGTAAGTGGTTTCATTATCAACTAACAAGCTATGATCCAGTTAGCAATAATCGGATGATTGTGTAATTGTCCTAATTTAAAGTTTAAACCAGTTTTAATTAATTTTGTATGCTTATTAGCAACTTACCAGCTGCAATTGTAATTGGAAATAATCCGATGATTGTGTAATTATCATAATTTAAATTAGCTTTTTAATTAATTTTCATGCCTGTCCCCCATGTGCTTGTGCAGTTATGGACGATTACCGATTTAACGGTTAATGAAAATAAATAAAATAAAATAAAATGTAGGTGTATAAGTGCACTAGTTCTTTTTTAAACATCAAGTAGCCTAGTTTGGTGATCCTATTTTTCTTTTTGAAGGTAAAAAACTAGGGAGCAATTTTTTTAAAACTTTATTTACCACTATAGATGTATATATTTCACAATAAAAAAAAGTTGGTATCAAGATAATTACCATGGGTAGGGATGGAAATGGGTCAGGCCGTCCGTCGGAGGTCTATGACCCGGCTCGTTTAAAGCCTACATAGGCCAGACTTATTGGGCTAGAAGGTCAGACTTAGGCTTTTAAAAAGGCCTTTTTAACTAAACAGGCTAGGCCACAGGCTTTCTAAAAAGCCTTTGAAGCCCAACAGACCGGTCTATTTAATTAAATTAATTATTAATTAGTTATATATATAATATTTATAACATAAAATATATATTTACATTTATATAATATAAATTAATATTACAAATTTACAATAAAAAAAATAAGAGGGAATGGAACACAAATTTTTTAGGTTGGTTTTGACATTTTAAAAGTTTCACTATAAACAGACCTTTTAAACAGGCTTTTAAACAGGTCAGACCTTTAAACAGGCCAAAACAGACCTTAAAAAAGGCCTATGGCAGGCTAATAGGTCTTAAAATTTTGATGTAGGTTAGGCTCAGGTCTTTCAAAGCCTGACCTGACCCATTTCTATCCCTAACCATGGGTGAGTGTATTGTTTGGTTTCAACGTGGTTAATTGGGGTGAAATTGCAATTAATTGCTATAATTTCAAATTATACTAATATGTACTTTTCACAAGTATTGTAATTGTATTAGTGATTGGTGATAAAAATAAATACTTAAAAATATTAACATCTGTTTTGTATAGACTCGTTTTCAAAAAAATCATGAAAGTTAATCAAAACCTCTTAAAAAGGTCAATAATAACATTTTTTTTGTTTAGACTGTATTTAAGCCTCACCCACACGTTAGGCTTGTGATTTTTGTGTCAAAGCCTATGTATTTTACAAGATAAGTCAGGCTAACACATGAGACTTACTTATTTTGACAATTTTATCTTTATATACGGAGTCCAACTACCTACTTTATTAGGCTTCGTATCACTTCAATATCAAACCACGAGTTGTCACCATTGTTCCCTATGTGTGGAGACCGGAGACATATCAAACATTAAAGATATTCAGACCTCGTACAAACTTGAACATGATGTGGAATGATCAATCCTAAAACTTATACAGTGACCAACCAAAACCCCTACAATTATGAATGACCAATTTCCAGGCCTAACCTTAGGCGGGCGAGATAAACACTTCATCGAGGGCCTATAACTAAAGGGAGTTTTAATTTCGAAAGTTGTTATGTGTGTCATATCCATCAACACAACAACATCATAACTAAATGGGTCATAAGAGATAACTTTGATCTCTTTTTTTTGTTTTTTTTTAAAGTTGTTCAAATTTACTAAAAGATCAATCTCGGTGTGGCATGGACAATGATGATCTGGAATCATGTTTGCTCAATTTTTTTTATTTTATTAATTCTTGATTAACAATTTTATAAATTGTAATATTAAAAATTTTAATTTTAGTGTAGTTATTAAACAAATATGTGGTAAGGAGAAAAATTTTGATTTTTTTGAACATTGCTTCATCACTACTATTATTAGTTTACTTTGTCATTTTTTATCGTTTCTGAATTAAAATCAATATGATTTTATACTTTTATAGTTTTATTGTTCAATAACAAACATAGGAAGTGATTTTAATTTTTATGGAGCTACTATTAATTCTTGAATTTCAAGTGATGTTTATTTAAATTATGAAACTCTTTTATTTCATAATGAAAAAGTGCTTACTTATTTATGGGTCATTTATATTTGTTGTGCCCCTAGACTCAAAAGAGTCGGGAACAACCATGTCGATTACCCAAGATTTATTTAAAAACCCTTTGTTAATGAATAAGGTACGCCATATTTAATGGAGCATTTGTTTATTGGCTATTGCTAATTTAAGGGTGTTGGAAGTTTTTATTTGAGACAACTTCCTTTTTAATAGATGTTAATTGTAGTAGAAATGACATGCTAAATTATTTAAGCATATTTTGTAACTATTTTGGTTTACGCATAATTTATAGTTTTTTAAAATATTTCTGTTTATATCAAATCATTTATCATCTTAAAAATTATAAAATATCATTTTATTTGATATAATTTTTTCAAATTACATTATATATAAACTAATTTTGATATATTATAATAAATTTGTTTATTTTATATAGTGTTTAATAAAGAATTCAACATCTATTAATGTTAAATTAAATCAAGAGAAGGACAATCTTATACTCAGCTTTTGCTTTAAACAATAATATCTTACAAAATTTTGATATAAATAAAATTTATAAAAAATTATGAACAATTTAATTTTGTTTGTTTCTTTAAAATTTAACTATAATAAAAAATATTTTATTAAAATATAATTTTGAAATATAATGCAGAGTGTTGAAGAAAGCAAAAAGAAGTAAAGTGTATGTTTTAGTTACAAAATTAACATTTTTTCTCGTCAAGTAAGGACAACTAAGCTAAACTTTTTCTTTGTAATTTTTAAACCATATTTGAAGTGGATGTTATCAATTCAAATAAGATTATCCCCTCCAAAGTATTCATGCACACACACAAGGAAAGCTCATGAGAAAAGACTCTCTTATGAATGGGTGAGAAAGTGGTAGAGTTGAGTGAGTACTAGGTTGGGTCAAATTTTAGTGTAAAAAAATTCAATTTGATCAAAGTTAATTGGATTATGTTGAATCAAATTTATATAGTTTTTTAAATCCAATCGGATCTAGGTTGGTTTGGATCAGATTGGATAATCGGATATCTAGTTAATTATAACATGTTATAAATTTTACAAAAATAAAAATTTAGAAAACTTCATACATCATAATTATGGTTTTTTTACCAATAATGCACTTTAAAAACATTTTTACACAAATAGGACTGTTTTTGGCCTATTTCCATGTTTGGGGCACTTTGTATGTGTCGTATAAGTTGCATACGACACGTGGCGATATGGTTGTGTCGTCTGGCTTGCATGCGACACACCTCTTATATTGTCCTAGTGGTATGTGACACATGCATTGTGTCATCTAGAGCACATGTGATATACACCTTGTGTCGTCCACGTGCCATGCGACACTTAACATGTGGCTACCCCTCCTCCCTCTTCACTTTCTATGATACAAATAAACCTCCAATGATGTGGTTTTTACATTGAAGAAACTTTAGTCTTTATTGTTATCATTCTCATTGTTAGTAATCTTGTTATAATTTATTGTTTAAGATGGGTTACTTGTTTAGGGAGGATTCTGATTATAGTGTATCCTATAAAGTGGCTAGTAGTGGTTCATGTGCTGAGGATATGGTGTTGATGGTTGATTCTGATAATGATGATGATGACAAGTTGAAGGCCACTTTAAGTGGTGATGTTGCATCCAACCCAATATCTCCTTAACTAATTCAACAACATCCTTTGCATTCCACCAATAATTACTATCAGTAATAAATTAAGTTATGAATGAAAATAAACACATATATTGGTTATGTTTGTAAATGTTCCTTCTTTTATATATTGAATAAAAAATTGGCATTCACATGATATAAGTATTATTGAGACTTTATTTTGGAATGATGCGTCCCAATATCGAAGTATTCATTAGGAGCATCTAGATAAGGATATGAAATTTGATGGTGACAAGTAGACTGTGGGGGATAAGTTGTATATAGGTTAAAGTTTGAAAGTAAAAGTAAAGTACAAAATACACTCAAACAATATTTTATGAAGTTGCATCAAATCTATATCATTGTGGAGTCAAAGCCTACTAAGTTGGTTGTGAAACGTTCCAACCAAGCTAATGGGTCTGGCTGGAGAATGTGTGTGATTCAATCAAAAAGATCATACAAATAGGTTATATCTTAATATGAAAACCCATATAGTTTCGTTAACGCAACCCTGCCATAGGATCATAAAAAAACTAGACGTGAATCTAATTTGTTCAGTGATTATAGGTAATGTGAAGCTAATGTTTTAATAAAAATTATTCATGTGTTTATGTTTTTTATGTATTTTTCTAGGCATGGTAAAGATGGAACCTTTTGTGTTAGTTTCTTTAATTCAAAAGAGGGTCAAAGGAAAATTCAAATTCACAGTTTCTTACCAGAAGGCGTGGAGAGCTAAGCAAAAGTGATAGTGTAAGCGTTCAAAGATTGACAGGAGTCACGTTCATTTCTACCCTACGGAACAAGTTATTGAAGATTCAATCTATATCTTACAAACAAGTCGCATTGTGGCAGGAAACAAGGTTTGTGTGGGCCTTAAACCTTAGTGAATGATGGTGTTAGTGCGGAAGGTTCCAAACATTCAAGTAACTATGCATGCATGTAATTGCTGCATGCAACATGGTTAATGTTAACTTTTTTCAATATGTCCACGAATCGTATATGTTGTGGAGCATAACACAGGCTTATGTAGGACAATGGTTTCTAATTGGTAATGATAACTTAATTCTCATTATTAAACAAATGCACACAATTGTCTTGGATGAAGATATGTTGTGTACCAAGGGCCGACCAAAGTCAACAAGGATAAGTAACAAGATGGACTAGGTCAAGTTTCAAACCTTTATAAGTGTGGTTTATGTTGATAGGCAGGTCATACTAGATCGGCCTGCCCCACAACTATTAAAGGTGGATCTAGTGAAGGTAGTCATGGGTCATGAGAGAGTGTTGGAATTTTATGTTGTAATCGTTTAAATTTTAACAAGAGAATGTTGTTTACAAAAAAATAACAATATCATAATGTCTACTTAGTGCATTGGTTCTTAAATAATAAATACAAAACAAAGTCATCATGAAAAGGGTCTGAATACAAAATGACTGTTTCAGTAATCAACAGGAGGCAATATTTAGATTATATATAAAAAACCAAACCCAATGAAGTCCTTAGTGTTCATCAGGGGATAGATGGAAATGCCTTGGTATACCATGGGTTACCCTCAGAGGGTTACAATGAGCATACTCAACCTACTCTTTAACCTGTGAGTCATTATTGTGAGAGATGTCTCCCCATGTAACGGCCTCTGATTTAGTAGTGTTTAAATTAAACAACTATGACATAAAACCAATCGCACAACCAATCTTAATTCTCAAGTGTTAGCGGGATGGTCCTAGTGGGGTCATCATATGTAAGACATATAGGGATGGTGTCACCAATGGTGATTCAGGATGTATGAGGATATAAGTATGTGAGATGAACTTGGCACACCCTGATGTTGCCCCTTATGGAAACTTCCCTATATATTTGTCATAAATGGTGATGCATCATCTCCAAACATTCAAGGGTTCAGATATTATTGGTGTGCAGTGATTGCTGCCCTGAGAAGTAAGGGGATGTAGTAGGTTTACCATGACGAATGTGGAGGTTGTTAGGACGGAACAAAATAATTACCAATTTTTCTAGGCGACATTTGCAATATAACATATTCTTTATTCAGCTCCCGTAACCTCTGTCATTGTAAGCCTTATTGCTCCACTCGAGTACCTGGCATGTCCAAATCCACCTGAACATGTGGTGTAGCCTTTGTCGGTATAGGAGCCTGCACTCTTACCTTTGGGATCCTGTCCTCTTTGTTGGTTGACATTAGTATGTTATGTCTTCTGTCAGATGGTGTCCAACATGAAAGCAAGAGGCGTCACATTGTTGTAACTCTCTAGTGATGACAAATATTGTATCATTTCTATCCCGTCATACTAAAAAAGAAGAACATATGTGTTATTTATTTAATTAAACTACAGTTAAATAAGTAAACCCTAATACCTACAATATGAAATCATTACTGTGTACCTCTTTGTAGCTCCTTGCCTTGTAATCCACCTTCAGGTTCGCAATTTGTACCATTTGATTGGATTGGATTGAATAACCAAATTAAACAAATAAATTTGACTTGCTACTCAAACCTAAATGGGAGAATTAAATATTAGTCATTAGATATTACAGTAATGATCAAGACTAAAATAGATACATCATCTGAATTTTTCAAAATGTTACATGATTAGATTTTTTTATTTTAGTCCTTCTAAAATAATTTTTAAAATTTTTAAATTTATATCCAACTAATATTGAATAAGTCCATACTTGAAAATTGAATTTCTTAAATGTTGTGATAAACCAAGTTATTCATTAGCTTATTCAAATGGTTATAGTTTGTCCAATTGACCATTGATATGTTGATCTAACAGTTAAAATATAATTTCTAACAGTCAAAGTTTTCTTTGAATAATTTTTTTGAAGTTCTTAATTGTCAAAATTTGTATTTTAGTTATCAGAACCATATGTTAATAGTCAGTTGGACATGTCAGATTTACTTCCAAATTTGTCCAGAAATAAATTTTTTGAAGTTTTTAACAGTTGAGAATTGTATTTTAGCTATTAAAATCATATGCTAATAATTAGTTGGACATGTCAAAACTCTTTAAGCAAGTTGATGTGTAATTTAGTTAGTGGATTCAAGTTCATAATAGGGATTAAAAATAAAATATTCAATATAAGTTTATGTGAAAGGAAAAATTAATTTACCTGGATTGAAACAAAAAACCTTATGTAATAGGGATAAAAACATATTTAAGTCATCTTTTTGAATGCTACACATGTTCATACTAAAGAGGGGTTGAATAGTGTGATTAAAAATTTTGGCTAATACTTTTCACGTAACAAATATTCAAACATCTGTCTCAGTTTTTCTCAAAGACTAAGTTGAAAGGTGATAATAGAAAATAGAGTATTCATACACTTGTTTGAGTTTTTGTAAAACTTAAAAAAAAAAGACACACAAGAGAATCTTTAAAGACAGAAAAGAGAACAACTAGCACACAAACATCTTTTATACTAGTTCACCTCTCAATCAAGGTTATGTTCAATCCCTGATTGAACCCAATATGATTTTGTATTAACTAATCAAGAAGCTAAGTGAACATCCATTTACTTACAATGATCCCAAGTATTCTTTTTTTAACTTAGTCTCTACATGTTAATTACCCGTGTTATTTCCTAAGGTTTAGGCTTAACCAACTTCACAGAGAAGATAAGAATTTCCAAAACGTTTACAAAAACCTTAAAATTGTCTGAGCTTATAAAGCTAAACTAATTGTTCATGATATAAAACAGTGAAAAACTTCAAGTAATTTACAATAAAGAATGAGATTTTTTCTACATAGCTTGTAGAATACATAGGGAAGAAAAGATGTAAGAAGTTGATTTATTTTTATTTTTTGTATGAGCTTCTTTATATATGCTTCTTGGAGAAAGGCGTTGAGAGATAGAGCCTCTTTATCCAAGAGCTACATGACATTTAGGCAGAACCTTTTGAGATGCCTTGCAAAGTTTTTTTGTCCTTCATCAGCTTGTGATACTCTAGTTGTCTAACTATCCTTTTTTGATACACAAGCAAGACACTCATTTTGCTTAAATAGTCTTTTTGATGCTTGGATTGGACGAAATGTTATGCTTGGAAGTCGGAACGATTATAATCAACATTGAAACACAAGCTTTAGCTTTAAACAACTTTTCAAGACTTCTTGTTTCTTGACTTGCGGCTTATATTTACTGCATATAAACCTTAGACATCCTTGAAACATTAGTCCAACAAATAATGTAATGTTTTTATATAATCAAAACTTTTGAGAGATCTTAAAAACCTCATGTATTCTTTTAGGCCTTAACAATTTTAACCTTAATCATTCATATGTATAATATAACTTAGATTTATTTTATTCTCACACAAGAGAAACTTTCTCATATGAGTTATCTAAGCCCTATATATAGAAAGACTCAAAAAAAATTTCTTACATGAGAGTAGGATGATTAAATATTAACCATAACCGATTCAGCCATAAAGTTGAACCGGCCCTTCCTTCATAGCTCACAAAACAAAATGTCTCAATGTTTTAATACAATATCATATATAAATTTAATAATTTCTCAACTTTGTAATAATTAAGTTAAATAGTTTGTATTTAAATATTTTAATTTAAATATATTCAAAACAACATACTAATTTATTTTAGAAGTATTCTTAATTTTTATTTCAAATATTTATATTACAAAATATTTTAAATTATACTCTAGATACATATATCATAAAATATTTTCAATTTACATTTTTGGCGAGATATATAAAATAAACCAATTGAAAATCAAAAGTTTTATTCTCAATTCATGCTAAAAATAATCATAATAAAAATTATATTATAAAAACAAATATAATTAAATATTAGTGATTTATTACATCAAACTTTATTGCATGAAATTTACACATTTAATAAATATATAAAAATAAAAATTTTAAATTATAATAAAATAAAATAAAAATTTTGAAATTATTATATATTTTATTTCAAATAAAAATTTCATACACAATTTGATCAACTAGTTATACGTCCATAATCTTCATTTTCGTCGGTCTACTCCGCACAATGCATGGTCTACATTCCAAACAAATTTAGTATAACTTTTGCTCCACTTGCAAATACTATTAGCCATTAGCCATAGATAAATGGTGACGTAGAAATGCTTTCCACGAAAACATTTAAAAGTGGGTTCAATATGCGTCTTTTATTTCAAGGGTGCCTTGGTGCAAATTATTAAGTCTACAATCGATGTTTTTAAAAGCAGTAGTTGTGTTTGGTGGCTTCGAAACGTTGCATTTGCACACATGCATCTTGTTTAGGTCAAATATGGGATCCTCCATTTCTGTAGTCAACTTCCTACTTCTTAAATCAAATTTTAGACTTTTAATTATGTGACTCCTCCACCACGCTGACATGTTAATTTCATGTATTAAATATTTATTAGTTGAAGAGTTAATGACACATTAATTTATCAATGAATATTTGATAGGTGGAGTTTCCTATAACAATATGTGACATGTAGAGTAATCATATCATTAATATTTGACACATAAATAGTCACGTTAACAGAATTAATGATACGTTAAACACTTTAAAAATATATGAGATTTAACTAATAAAAATAATATAGTAATGTAATTTAAAATTTGCTAAAAAAAAGACCAGAATATGATACGACGAGTAAATGATGATATCACACACCTATTCTTATGCATTGCTGGAAAACTATCATGTTTATTTATTTCTTTTAAAAAAACTTAGCATGTGGTAAAATAAAATTGCAAATTTTGTATAAATTTAAAATTCTACTATAAATTAACTTTGACCAGGGATATGTATTAGACTCAAACCAAATAGATATAAAAATTATTTCAATTACAATAGGTACGATTTTGTACATTAAATGAGTTTGAGTCCGAATTATTTTGAATAAATTACTCACAATAATCAAAAGTGTTTATGAAGTGTTCGAAATTTTAACCTATATTCGTAAGTGAAAGTTCGTTGAATATATGCACGGAAGTGTGTTTGGTAGTGTGTAAATTTATAAATTATTTTTTTTATTTTTGGAAAAAGTACTTATATTATATAATTATGTTTGGGTTATTTTACATAAATCTATTTGACTACTTTTTACGAAGGAAACTATACTATAGTCAGAATCGTGTTTTTAGATTATGATCATAAAATACTTATTTCTAATGCTTAATCATTTCTCTTATTTTATCCTTTGTATTTTCTTAATTTCATAAGTCTTATAAATTTTCAAACTTAAAAAATATTTAACTAAAATGCAAATAACGAATAACACGAAACGATCCTTACTACGCAAGTACACAAATCTTTACTTAAAACAAGTACGGACCCAAGTCAAACCCCTGTTCAGGTTTGAAATAAAAGTATTCAAATATAAATTACTTCAGGTCAAATCCACTTTTTAAGAAAAATTAAATGTCTAAGATCAAAATCATCTGAAAACATATTATTAAACATTCTTCCATCCACACTTTCATACTCGTATTCAAGAAAACAATTATTTGGTGAAATGGCATTTAGAATAATGTAATACTTACTCCCTCTAATCCTATTTATGTTAATCTTCAAGCCTAATCACATGTATCAGGATAACAAATAATAATTAATTGATAGCACCAATTTTTTGAAGAATTTATTACACAACTTCAAATTTATATTTATTTAAAATGAAACTTTACTATCATACTTATTAGAAAACATAAGGAGGGTTTAAAAATCATAAAAGAAAAACATAGAAAGTTTTTTTCTCCATTTATAAGTATAAGAGAAGAATAAAAAAGAGACCTCATTAATTCCATTAAACATTTTTTTTCAATCTACTTCAATTTGGAGATTGGAATTAATGTCTTTATCCAAAATGCATGGGTAATATTTAAATACTAAAATTTAATTCAATGTTGAAAATTACAGTATAAGCAGACAGATAGAAAAGCCTACAAACATCTTTTTAATCAAATAAAAAAACTCACTCACATCCTTCATTTAGTGCCTATTTGCTTGTGCAATAGACCTTCGTTTCCGCCTCGCCAATGGCGTTTGCTAACCGTGGGGTGCTTTCTTCTCCATTCAGCTCGGTCCCTGCTTCTTCGTTGGATTCCACTAAACGACATTCTCCAGTGGCCTCCTCCATATATCCCCCGAGCTACCTCTGTTTGGTTCTCTAAAGTGGCGAGCATTGTGTGACCATTTTGCCCCAACCTTTGAAGCTTCTTCTTTGATCCACTACCATTGTTGTCAACAAGCACAAGAACAGGTAACCTCATTTCTCCTCTCTCTTTGTTATTTTTCTGGTTTTCTGGACTGTTGCTTCAGTGTGTGGAAGATGTTGGGTTGTGGTTGGTCCTGGGTGGTGGGTGAAGGTTTGTGGTGGTGGTCATGAGAGGTGGGTGATGATGTGGATGGTGATGGGAGGGATGATGGTATGGTGGAAGGTTTTGTGGTGAGGATGGTCGTGGGAAGAATGATGATGGGAAGGATGATGATGGTGATGGGAGGGATGACGGCTTGGTGCTAGGTGGTCGTGAGAGGTGAGGACAGTTGGGTGGTGAGGATGGTGATGGGAAGGATGCTGGCTTAGTGCTAGGTGGTCGTGAGAGATGACGATAGTTGCTAGGTGGTGAGGATGGTTGTGGGTGTAGATGGTGGACCATTGGTGTGAACGAGGGTTTGTGGTATATGGTAAAATTTGTGCAATGAAGGTAGATGATTGGTTGGTGTGGATAATTGTTATGGAGCATGTTAAACATATATCAAATTGTATTTATATAAAAAATGTATTAATTTATAGGAAAGTTTATTTTTTCTGTATGATGTTGTGGTGACCTTTTTTTGTTGTAATTTTGTATATGAAGTTGAAATATGCTATGGCAATTTTTTGTATGTCGTAATTTTAACAAAAAAACAACGATAGATTCATACATAAGAAACACGTTTACGTACAATTCGGTAGGATTTAGGGTTTCGATAGATTGATTAGGACATCGATATTAAGATGGAATAACATTTTTAATTTGTATCACGACCTTGTTAAGAATGTGTTACGTTGGTTTATAATTAAATATGTATATATAAAATTAAATAGAAAAAAGTAGAAGGGACTATGAGTATATACAAATAGCGGATATTCATATTTAATTACAATAAAATTACATAAGAAAGTAAAATGAGTTTAGGAATATGACACATAACTTGATTCATGTTTAGCATGTAGGGAAAAATAATATACATGTTTTGGGTTAAGTGAAAAATATTTTTAATATATTAATTAAATATTATTAAAGGAAATTTATGGTTATTAAGAATAAAAATATATAAAAAATAATGTACATAATTACAAATTTGATATTTTAGTTATGCTTGACTGAAGTATACTAAGAATGTCAATCCAACCTTTTGATAAGGGAAAAGGCCCCGCTTACTCGATATATACTAATTTGCACATTAATATTTTTTATTTGCTAGGTAAATACTACTTGGTAACCAGTGAGTATTCAACAACAATGAGATACTTGGGTCCGTATAAAACTGAGAGATATCATCTCCCCCACTTTAGGCGTAATCGTAATTTTGAAAATCACAATAAGGTCTTCAATTATTTTCATTAAGTTCAAAGGTGCACCATAGAAAGAACATTCCGTGTGTGAAAGAATGGGTTTTCCATTCTACATCCTATGCCAAGTTTCAAGTATCAGACTCAAGTGTAGCTAGTGTGTGTCATGATGGCAATCCATAACTTCATTCGTAAATGTGGTCAATCTGACATTGAGTTTGACAACGTCATCAAACACATTATATATCAAATGATGAAATTGACACAATCTCATCCTTGAGCATGTGTATTGTTCATGACTCAATTAGGAATCAAATTATACTTGTTTAATTTACCAATTAGTATGTAATAATGTAAATTGTTAATGACAAATTAACTTTATACTTTGTTCACCTAATCAAGTATCTATAATTTTTCAGATATGTTATCAAATAATATATTTAATATTATTAAACCCAATGCATTTATTAATATATTTATTATATATTTAATAAGATTAAATATTATTTATCATATATATTATTATTATATATTTAAAAATATATATTATTAATAAAATACTTATTATAACATTATAGAATAGTAATTTAATTTTTTCATAATATTTTTAATACAGTATTTTAATATAACTTTATTAATAATTATTATTAATAAATATTTTTTATTCATATAGTTTTTAATGGGATAGTTTAATATACAATTTAAATATTATTTACAATAAATACACTAGTTTTTTACTTCTTTTAACTAATACCTTTTGGTAATTTTTCACCTAAATTCCATTTTCCAAAACCAAATTTACCAAAATATTTTCCAACCAAATAAAATCACTACTTTTCAACTAACTTTTACAATAAGATATCCAAACACAAATTACTATTTTCAAAACCCCCTTTTTCACAACCACATTTTTTAAAACCTCAGTTTTCTAAACTCTATTTTACAAACCTTACAACAACTTTAAACTAAACGAGCCCTTAGTCTTGTTTGAATTTCAATTATGGTTACCAAACTAAATTAATTGTACGCTTATTTTTAATTCATTTTTTTAAAATAATCTTATCCTATATTATAAATAAATCTAACTAACTTTAATTAAATACAAAAATATTTTAAAAATATTCTTAATTAATACACACATTATTAACGGGTTGACTAAACTTCCTTAATAAATTTTAATGAGGGACATTGGAATAATATATAATCCCCTCTGTTTCTATTTAACATATAAAAAATAAGTTTTGTTTATTTTAACTGTTAACTTAAAATTTCAAAATACTAATAATTACTTTTTTTTTCAATAATACTTAAACAAGAGAAAAAGTGTCTTAAATAAAAAGAATTGCATTAATATAATAAATAAAAGGAAAATAAACAACTTGGACATATAATTAAGACAATATAATTCCATTTCATGATTTGTGTTCTTTTTCTGAAGAAGAGAGTACCTAAAAGCATTGACTCTTGACCAACATACAAAAATCAATATATTGTTTGATTTGAAGTTATTGTTACGTAAACAGAAGTTGCGAGAAAAGTTTTGGATTCATTAGATTTCAGAAATCTATCTTGATAAGTAGATTAGCAAAGAGATACTTATCGTGACCAAAGTACCAAACTGTTTGAAATATTTCCAGCTATTCGCATCTATTTAGGTATCAGTCGAAGAATAGCGAAGCAGTGATACAATACAGCTTTAAGACAGAGACATTTGCGCTGTCCTTTCACAATTTTGACCAGATTTGAGGTTCTCACCTTTCTTCAACTCATTTTAAATACGTTTTGCATATTAAAATTGCAAATCCCTTGCTCAACAGAACAATGAATGAATTCAATTAAATATCAATTGTAAATAGGCAAACAAAAACAAGATAAAATTTGGGTACAAAGAAAAAAGAGTGTGCCGGGGGCCAAAATTTGAACAGGGTGGTTGTCCTGTTGGCTCTTGCAGCGACTTGTTAACAAAGAGATTAGAGAAAAAGAAAAGAAAATGCAAAAGGTGGTATGTACATACCCAGCAGTTTACCTAGTATAATCTTCATAGAGTAAACTCTCATATGGTGTTCCAGTGATGGCTTTGCTCACATCATCCCAATTTTCAACTTGGTTAGACAAGGACCCTTTATGTATCTTCACTTGACGACTCTTTAAACCTATTTGAGGAACCCTCAGAAATTCCTGAACGTCTTTCAATTTCTGGAAAAAAGAGAGACAGTTCAGTTGACACGAGTCCGTTACAGGCATGTCATCAGGAAGATTGAGTTAGTTAGATATCACATTGTGTGTAGTATGACTTACTGTGCGATTTTTCACAACATCTTCATAGTACACGAGAATGTGCCTAGTGCTCTTGAAATAATTCAAAGCTTTGGTGGTGGTGTCATTCACTTGCTTCAGGTTAGCAATCAGCAACGTTGAATTGATCGTGGGCTTGTATTTTGCAAGTATTTCTGCCTGAGAGTGCAATCAGATTCCATTAACATATAATATTATTAACTGTCTTTACTCTTTAGCAGGATGATGCATCATTGCATCAGCTAACATCAGAACCTTGCATCAATGAGCTTACTACTCATAAATATTCAAACACACAAAATTGTACATGCACAAAGAAAGAACAGAGAGATACCTCCTTGGGTGAATGGACATGGGATTTGTGAGTCCCATTTAAAGGCCTAGCACTCCTATCATATTCATTTGCAAGTACGGAAATCATCCGGCGTAAAAGATTCCTTCTGAAAAGAAATATGACCGAAACGCCATGTATTCTGAAGTACTCGGCAATCTGTCCATGATGTTGCATCAATCCCTGCATTAAATTACAAACATTAATGATATCCTCATATCTTAATAAGCTTAAAAGTTAAAACCATGGTTATCAAATTGGGATGCAAGTTGTGAATTGAAGGGATTATTTTTTGAATCTTGAATCGAATCATATCGTGAATCGTAAGATTCATGAACAAAAATTTTAAATCGTATATATAGCTAATATAGACATATTATAGTCATATAAAAGCACAAATTCATGATTAATGATCAGAAAACTTAAATTTAAAAGTATTTTAGCATAACAAAACATATATTAATTAGTATTTTGGGGACTAAACAGTAACAATAAAATTTGAATGAGCCCAAACAGCACCCAAAAATCCCATTATTAACTAGTAAAAAAACTAAAAAAGAACAATCACAAAGGGACCACCAAGCACTATAGTTTTACAGTAGAAGAGAAGAAAATACTCAAATAAACATAAAAAGGAGCGCCCCTAACTAATGTGTCCAGCAATCAACACCTCATCACCCAAGGGGATCACCATCGACACCTCCACCACACTTTCACATATAATATGAAGCTTTGATCATGGCAGTGCTGGCGGGCTCTTTCTTTCCAACACCACCACCATCTCCCGGCAGTTTCCACTTCACTAGCAACTTCAGGTGTCATCACCAACAGCTTCGACACCTCTCCAGAAGCTCCATATAGTTTTGGCGCAAGATGTTTAGAGCTCGACACTTCAAAACTCATCCACGCATAAAGATAGAAATGTTGCTTTTTGTCCGTAAATAATAATGGTTTCATGTCTTTCACTCAAAGGTGATATTTTGTACCTTTGTTTCATTTCTCTTTCCTTTTTTAAAGAAAAAATGGGTTTCGCTGTTTCAATATCAGATGATACATGTTCGCCTCCAATTCAAGTGTGTATCAGAATACTGAGCATGATTCTTACCCGAAAAAGATACACCCTTCAACTCGCCTTATTCACATCCTAAATCATATCGAATCGTGAGTATTGTATTGCGATTCGTACGATAATGATAACCATGCTTAAAACTATAATGTATAGAACAGAAGTCAAAACCAACACGTTAGAAATTGAGCAAGTACAAGATAAATTATTCTGCCGGGATTACTTTTGATGGACTATATTTCTAGGTTAGTTTCTTGTTTTGCTGGACTACAATCCTGTTTGTATACCAAAAACAAGTTTCATGTTAACAATTGCAGGAAAGGAAAGGCAAAAATACAAGGAAGTGGAACCACATGAAAATAGTTTTGCACATTAAAATTTTAATTTTGGATTACCAAGTGTGTCTTCACACAAATTGGGTAACATATATATAATAGTTGAGGAACTAAAGATTGAGAAATAATGGAGATTAATGTAAGTAGTATTAAGGAAACTGGATGATACCTAACTTTATAATTCAAATGTTTGAACTTTGAACATAAAACTTCCATATTCTGATGTACCCAAGTATTGATATGTTTGAACTTCATTCTTAACCAAGTTCATATCATACTTTTTCTCCAATACTGCTATGGAATTGTTTCTATATTCTTGAACTTTCAACCAACTTCTAAAGAAACTCCAAGAACCATGCATAAAGTACCCTCTACTGAAAAGAACATCAATCTTCATCAAACCTTCACTGACATATGTTGCATGATTGCATCCACATTTGTCAACACACAAATCAACCAGGAAGCACTAACAAAACATGGCTAATAAAACAAACAGCACTAAACAATTTGCCAGTCAGCCTGTGTTGATCTAGTGATCCTTTATGACAACTAAAACTTGATAAGAACAATTAGAAAAATGGAAAGTTGATAACTATGTGAAAGATAACAAGTGAAGGTGTATGCATGCATCTCTGATAAAATTGGCATAGCAAAAAGGCTCACACGAGGAACACTAATTTTGAGATCGGGGAAGAATTACTAACATCTCTCTCCAGTCTGTATTTTCCCTCTTATACCAACTCTTCATGTTACTGTTTAAAACATCTAACTAACAATAGTTAGTTATCCCCTGTGGCTCTCCTGTTACACATTTCATACACCTATGAGTTGGGAGTCTTTGCCTATAAATCTTGATCAGAACTCAAGTCACTGTCTGTGTGTGTGGGAGAGTCAGAGAGTTGATCATTCTTCTCCTTTTATACAATAGTTCTGTGATCCTTTATAAATGGGGGAAAATGATAATACGTTGCTTTATCTCTTGTAAGTTGTAAGTAACAGTTTAGACTTTAGACCTCAAGAAAGGTATCATCTCCCTCTGTATCCCATATAAAACTTTTAGTTTGGAAGATATTGTTGGGTTCTAGCAAACAGACAAATACTGAATTGCATTCCAAAGTATTCTATCATTCTTCACATTCTCCTTTACAAATTCCAAGTTATTTATATTTGTTACCAGCATACCTATGTAAAACACAACACTGATAAATCAAACAAAAATGCCCAGCCTATGTCTTGAATTTTGTGCCCAGGTGATAACTAACAAAACCAGCAATCATATATCAAAATTAGACCTCACCTGGGAAAATCTTGAATACCTATTAATACTCAACAAAAGTGAGAGTAACTTTGCGGTATCTCTCAGGCTTATATTACCACCATTTAGATATAGCAGTCTAAATTAAACTTTCCAAATCAGATTTCATCACACAATCCAAGTAAATTATTTAGACAAGATTGAATGCCATTCTTTCCATGCGAGATCATTACTTTTACCCAATACACCCTCATGATCATTACTTTTACACATTACACCCTCACTAGTTTAGTTTGATCACCCTCTCATCCCATCAGCAATCAGTCAAAGATCAACCAGGGGAAGTTATCACTCTAGGTAAGCAGCCACAACTAACAAAAATCTGCAAACGCATCTTGAAAACTAATAACTTAATGTAGTTAACGTACACCTTTTCCCTGAAAATGACAACTTATGTAGCTTTTGGTCCTTGAAATCTATCATATTTGTATATACAAATTAGTCCTTTGAGAATTGAAAATTTCTTATAAGTTGACAGCTTGGCTGGACAAAATTTTAAGTAAGTTGCTCTTATAGAAACCAATTTGTTAGAGAGACCAAAAACACACAAGTGGCCGATTCAATTGGAAGGACCAAATTGTATATTAACTCCAACTTAATGTGGTGTATATCAGCCTTTCTGACACCAAAACTTAAAAAAGACTGTTGTGATGTGAGAAGAAGAAAATGACACTCAGGCAAAACAACCATATATTAAATAAAAGAGCATTCATAAATAAAACATCCTTTACCTGATTAAGCATCCACTTCAAGCCAACAGCAGCTGTGCACTCATTTTTTGAAGCACTACTAAACCAGTCCAGGTTATAAATTGTATCAAGAGTCTCAGTTATTGTTGACATGTTACTCCTTCTCGACTTAACTGAAAAGATTTCCCCATTTGAGCTTATGTTAGGATGACTATTTAAAAACGTCTCAAACCATCCACTCCCAGATCTCTGCATTGATAGAATAGCAAAATTGCGAACAGGGTGACAAGAGCATTCCGCCCTAACATAGGACACACCAAGGAAGTAACATGAGTAAATCACAGACACATTTTGCAACTACAAAATCTCACATAAGTAGCACATCATCAATTAAGTTCACCTGCTGTAAGTTTTGGGATGTGGGTAGTGCACATAAGGAATCTCCCAAGGTTCAATGTTAGGTTCTGGGCATGGCTTTTGGATGACCTTGACTTCTAAAAAACCAATCTTGCTACCAGTGCCTATCTGCTTCAAACAAATGGAAAATATATACACGCCACATACGATTGCAAGAGTCAACACAACCAGCCTCCACACCAACGTGGAACTCTTCAAACCCTTAACAAGCAAAACATCCTGAAACCATGGAACTACAAGATTTTAATTCGATTAAATTTTATACCACAAATATGTACAACAAAGGCCTCAACTTGGTCGATCCAGCACATTATTACATTAAAAACCCCACAGAATCCACATCTAGATGAAACTATCCAATCAAAAGCCTAATACCCATTGACCTTTAAAACACAACATATTTGTTGGGGTTATTTTAAGATACCAGATCAGACAATTTCACGTGCCATCCCATGAAAAAACAAAATCAAAAAATGAATTTTTTACCACAAGTTTTGGGAGATTTGACGGTAAAATAGAGAACATGACACATTGAAAACAAAAACAACAAAAGAGAAAAAAAAAAAAACACTAACCTTGGCGAAGGAAGAGAGATCATCAGCCATTGTTGACAAGCTCAAAAAGAATGCAGAAGAAAAGGCATTTTTCGGGCACCCTTTTGAGTTTCTCCTTTTGTTTTGTTATTCTAATGCTTTTATTCAGCTCTCATTGCTGCAACCTGTAACAACCCAGGGAAATTTTGAGGGAAAAGAAAAAGGGGTTCGTTTGATGATGATAGGTGTGACACTGAGCTTTTCCTTTCTTTTCTTAAAATTTTTTTCCCATTATTTTTTTTCTTTTTCCTTTATTTTTGGCCTTGTGAAGAACGAAATGATTAAAGTTGGAGGATTCTAATCTTGGACCGTTGCTTTCAGATAAACATTACACATAGTATTTCTCGTAACGTGTATCTGGCTCTAGCTCTGGCTGTGGCATACTGGTCTTTCGTTTTGGGTTGGGGTTTCGGGTATTGTTGGGAGTAAAGGAGGGTTGAGTACGACCAAAGGAAAACGACATCATTAGTGGGCTTCCACGCTTCTTAAAACGACATGTTCGGCCCTCAAATCCTTAATCCAACACCTGTCTCTCTACTAAATGAAAATTATGGAGGAATTAAAACCACAAAGTTGACAATTTTATGGATTTTACACCCCACGTGTCAGGTACAGTCGTAGCTTAAACAAAATTAATTATACATGTGTTCTCCTTATTACTAATATTAATATGCATGTTCAAAATTTTAAAAGTTTTGACCTTTCTTTCTCAACTTTGGGTAAATGATTATTATCTCTGCTTTTTTCAAAAGGGGAAAGAGAGAAGGGGAAAAACTAAAAAGCAAGCATCATCATCTCAGGAAAGCTATCGATTAGCTCACCATACTTAAGTAAAAATAATATAAGTCTTTTATTAATAATTGATTAGTTTAAGAAGTATATGTTTAATTTTTTAAGTAAATTTTTGGATTTCAATTTTATAGATTAATTTTTTTTTTATCAGGAAAATTAATCCATCATGACATGAACATTTTTAATTTTAATAAGATTATTTTTGAAGATGGAGATTTTTTTTTCTTAAATTTTTCTTATTTTAGGAAAATAACACGAATAGTTCATTGAAATTTGAAATATTAAATAAACATAAATAAATATGTGAACAAAATTTAAAGTTGAGAGTCTTCTCATTGTCATCATGAAAAATCAATTATCCATAATTATGAATCTAACCCAGATAGCTGAAGGTTGAATTATTATCCATCTGGATTTATTGACCTTTCGATTAGTGTAATAAAAGTCAAGTTTGAAGTTTCTTTGCATTCAATCAAACTAACCATTTGCTTTTAGCTAGCTAGCTACTTTTTCATGGCTATTAACTGCTTTATCTGCTTTTAATGATAACAAATGATAATGATCTGTATTTTCAATTCTTTTTTTTAGGTCAGGATTAATCAATAATCACCCTCTTTTGAACTTGGAATTTTGATTACCGTACGGTGGGTTTTCTTCCAACTTTGAACGGTTCACAAGCTTTTTTTAATCTTATTTTATTTTTCTAATCAGCGGTTCACACAAGTTCTTAAAATTCTTTTTTTGTCTATCAATTGGGTATTATATAATATTTTCAACTTAGTCTAAATCTATTAAACTAGAAACCGTTTGAATTTGAAAAAGTTTCATGTTTTTATTTCTTATTTTTTAATTTTAATTACAAAATTGTTATCCCGTTTTTCGTTTTTAAAATTTTGTATAGAAAATACTAAAAATAAATATTTTCTATTTGCTGTTTTCATTTCCCGTTTTTATTCTTTCTTGTACAAAATCTTGAAAATAAGAAATAAGATAACATTCTTGTAATTAAAAATAAAAATAAAAACAAGAAACATTTTTGAATCCAAACAACCCTTTACCATCGTTAAAATCTGTTCTCAAGTTGGTTCTGATACACAATGTTTCAACTTGGTTTTTTAAGTTATATACATGATTATCACCATTGTATAAAAAGGTTTAAAATCAATTATTATGATTTACCCTTCCACCTTTTCCTATAAAACTCTTTTCCTTTTTCTCCATTTTTCATTCTCTTCCTCCACCTCACCTTCACTAACCTCGACATACCCCTCTCCACCCCTACCCTTAGCTTCCATTGTCTCTAGCAGCCACCTGCATCACTACTCCATTACTATGAGCCCCTAAATTGGAATTGTAACTAAAAATTACAATCATTGCTAACTCTAATTACGAACATCTCAAAGGCCATCACAACCAAACCAAATATGATCAGAAACCCTGTGGGCATGACACTTACTTCCCACACCATTGTCGAAATTGAACCATTGCATACAACTACTATTCTCCATGAGCCATCCTTACAACCACCATGTATAGTTTTCACAACATTGTCCTTTGCCTCCATCGCTCATTTGTTCATGATAATCACACATTGTCATCCTTCACTGATAGTAGGACAAGCTTAAACTCCCTTGTTTGTTTTGCATTCTTTAGAGGTTACAAGAATCAATTTCATGGTGCAGTCATGGTGTTTGATGAAATACCTAGAATGAATCATAGTTTTCAGTGGTTGGACTATTAGTGGAGAAGTATGTAAGATAGGGGGTGATGGAGGTAAGGTGAAGGTGAAGATGAAGGAAGATGGAGGAGGAGGAAGAAGAAAAGGAAGAGGGGGGAGGTGGAATAATATATAATAGTTGATGATTTTGGATCTTCGTCTAATGGTGATAAATGTTTGTCACATAAAGAACCAAATTGAAAACTAATTTAACATATTTAGACTAAGCTAAAAATATTGTGTAACTTGAAAGACCAAACTGATAGGAAAAAACAAAAAGACCAAACAAGGAAAATTTTGAAACTTAAAGGCTAAACATTTATTTTTGCCTTGAATATTTGTTGTTATTATTATGATTATGCTATAATAGAGTCAAGAATGAAGGAAGGGAAGGTGAAGAAGGAGGAAGAGGAGGAGAAAGAATGAGAATGGAATGAAAGAATAAGGGAGGAATGGTAGATCACTAGCATTAATTTTTGGATTCTTGGGTTATAATTTTTTCACGCATCAATAAACTTAATGGTATTAACTATTTAAAAGCTTTTGATAGATTTATAAACGTTTAAAAATTTAAAAAATAAAAACGAAAAAAAGTTAAAAGACTAAATAAAAAATATGAAATTTAAACAACCAAATCTTTATTTTTTTCAATGAAGTAAAAATATGTGCACTTTTTTGGTTTACTTCATTGGTCTAAATATGTAAACAATTGTGCTAAATAAAGAGTTAAAACCTAAAATAAATTATTTGAGATGATAGAGATGTGGGTTTTTAATTAATTGTGCTATTGGAAAAAATATTTACACATTTGGGGTTGTTTTGAAAAAAATTTCATGTTCGGGGCTCTTTTATTTGTTGTATTTGATATGGACGACTTGGATATCGCATCCAACCAGGACGATACACCTATTAAGTGACGCGTGTGTATGTGTCTAACACAGAGATGACGTAAATGTGGTGCACCTACTACAGACGACACATAAAGTGGTGGTGCACACACCTTATGTGACACATAGATTGGTGGTGCACCTACCCTATACAACACATGAAGTGGTGGTGCACGTACCCCATGCAACACAAGTTGGCTTCGAAAATAATAAGGCACCTCATATTATTATAAATACATGATCGTCTTGAATTCATACAATTGGTTTTAGGAGTGTATTTTAAAAAGAGTCAGGAGAGTTTGAAGAATTGTTTATAAGGTTTATAAGATTTCTAGTATGAACTACATGTCTGATGGGGATTCTGATTACAATCTACTATCTAAAGTGGACAATAGTGACTCATGCTATGATGATCAGTTCTTGATGGCGAATTCATATAGTGATGATGATGTTGGTTAGGAAGCTTTGTTAAGTGTCAGTGGATTGTCTAACACAATATCTGCTCAATCAATCGGTAAATATTAATAATAAACCTTATTACATTGGAAAATTCAAGTATGTATTTTGAAATTATACTCGGTGTCTGTGTATTTACTTTACTTGACGTAGGTATTGCTGAGACTCGATGCACCTCATTATCAAAATGTTAATGTGGAGCATCCAAATCAATAAATGAAGTTTGATGATGGCACCATTTGGAATGTTGGGATGAGCTATCCGTGGGGTTACAATTAAAAATTAACAAATTACATAGAATAATTCATCACCTAATGCAAACTCTATATAACTAATTCATTTAATATTAATTGGATTAAAATAAACCCTAAAATAATTATAATCTTAAAACGGGCCCTAAATTCATTGTAAAACACTAAGTTACATATAACTATTTCATAACATTTTATTTAAAAAATTGCCTAACTCACTCTAAATAATTAAGCTACTAAAATAAATTACTATTTTATATAATATTTAAAATTAACAAATTACATAAAATAATTCATTACTTAATACAAACTCTAAATAACTAATTCATTTAATATGGTTGAATTAAAATATGCCCTAAAATACAATTATAATTCTAAAACAGACCTTAAATAACTATTTTATTATAAAACACCAAGTGAGTTAAATATAACTATTTCATAAAATTTTATTAAAAATAAAAATTAACCTGACTTAAACCATAAATAATTATATCTCTAAAATTTACTATTTCATATAATATTTTGAAAACTAACAAATTACATAAAATATTTCATCATCTAATACAAACTCTAAATAACAAATTCAATTAATATTACTTAGATTAAAATATACCCTCTAAGATGGATCCTAAATAATAATTTCATTGTAAAACACTAATTGAGTTAAATATAATTATTTCATATCACTTTATTAAAAATAAAAATTAACCTAACTCAAACCCTAAATAATTATATCTCTAAAAAATTACTATTTCATATAATATTTTAAAAATTAAAAAATTATATCAAATAATTAATTACCTAATAAAAACTCAAAATAATTATAATTAACCAACATTTACTAATGTACCTAAAATATAGGAATTATCTAAAAAATTAAATTTATAAATTCCTAAAATAAATAAATTCCAATATTAACCATGACTAATTGCATCACTTAACAACAATTAATAAATTACCTAAACATGATATTCATATAACCAACAATGACTAAAGCATAAAAAATAACCAAATTAAAAACCATAAAACACTCACCATATACTTACTAAACTATAAATTAAATAATCTGTGAATGATTCAATTCTTACCTCAAATATGTCTCTTGATGAGAAAAGTGTGATGCTGGGACCACAATGTCATATTTGGGACCACAAAACGTGAAAAAAGGATTACCTTTGGGTCTCTTGTGTCTTTAGATTGGGGAAGATGATGAAGGTTGAAAGGAGACAAAAATGGTGTTGAAATGGGGGATAAAAGTGTATCATACAACCCTTAGGTGACACACTTTTGATGGGCCAACCAGAGTGTCGTCCCTAAGCCATGCAACACCACTTTTTGGTGTGTTGTCGAACACTCATGCACCACACTCAATGTGTCGTTCAAGGGTCAACCACCACACCGACGTGTTAGCCTATGTCATCTGGGTCCTTGCACCACATCCACATGTAAGCTCCCCCATGTGTTGTTTGTTTTGCATGCGATTTAAGTGTCGTTTAAGGTTCATACAAATGCGCCCGAATAATAAAAAAATTCAAACACTAGTGTAAAATAATGCTTTTACACCAATTATTTTTGACATTTTACACCGGTTGATAGCTAGTGTAGATTCAATAGGTGTAAAAAATATGTAATTTTACATCCGGTGTAAAAAAGAAATTTTACACTGAATATTTATAACTTACCTGGTGTAAAAATATGATTTTACATCAGTTTTTTTGAATGTATCCAATGTAAAAAATATTTTTACACCGATCATTTTTTACTCACCCAGTGTAAAAATATTCTTTTATACTTATCTTTTTATACCAACTGATGTAAAATCCTCAATATAAAAGTCTTTTTTCACCAGTGAAAACAACCTTAAATGTATAAATATTTTTTCAATAACACCATTAATAAAAAAACCTAGAGATGTAGAGTACTGAGCAAAGGAAAATTATGGGCAGAAAGGACGTGCATGATAGTTTATTCTACAAGTTGCCGGCCTTGCTTTGCATAAAAACCCAATTGATCATACCAATGATTATTCTTGATAGTAGTGAACCAGGATGCCACCTAACTCTCAACATTATATTGAATAATATAAACTATAAGAGATTTTCAAAAAATAAAACAGAAAAGCTTATGAATTATTTATTCTATTGGTCGCGGAAAAGCTTATGAATTGAAGCGTTTGACATAAAATGATAAGAAATTTGAAGTTGAAAGGTATTTTGATTTTGGATCTTACAGCCTAAGAACATTGTTTAAAAAAAGTAGGAGTATAATTTTTTAAAAAATTATATTATTTAAAAATTAGAATGAGTAATTTTTAATAATATTTTTAAATGAAAAATTTACTTTTACTTCTTGAACTATTGCTATAACATCCTTACTAGGATTTTGTTATGATTTTAACCTTTTTACTACACAGTTTGTAAGCTCTTGACCAGTCATTCTCCGCAATGTGATTTTATTTTCCAAAATTCAATTTATAGTTAATGCAGATTAAGTATGATTGGATTAATTTGTGATACCAACACACATAAACATACTACTAGAAGGCTATATATATTAGTAACTAAATTTAGTGACAAAATTTCAGTGGTTGTAATTTACAACCAACAATGATGACCATTTTTCGTTTGCGACCGAAAAGGCTGAATAGACATTTTTATGATAGAATTAGTGGCCAAATCATGAAATAGCAATAAATTGGTGACTAATTCTGTCATTAAATGTCAATTAAAAAAACTAATTTTTGTGACGCGATGTTAAATTCATTGGTAAGTCAGTGATGGAAAATATAAACAAAGTTTACAACCAATACTTTTCGTTACTAAGTATATAAAGAAAGGTGATTATTTACGACCATCATAGATTCGGTCGCTATAATTTGCATTGGCGCGAGACATGCGAATGAAGGGTGGAAAATATTTTCGTTTGTGACGGAATTAGTCACGGATTTACAAATTTATTAGAATATTAGTGACTGAATATTTTTTTCATTAAAAAAAAGAAGTGCACATGATTTTTCAATGATAAGCAACACTTCCATAATTGTTGTCTTTAAAAGTAAACCTAAATTCCAGCCACAAACTTATCCGACGCCAAATGAGTTACCTCCCTCCAAATAGAAAAACTCTAATGGTATGATATTTTAAAAAATAAATTTCTATTTATTGAAATAAAATAACTAAAATTAAAAAGAAAAAAGAACAAAAGAAATTAGAAAGTGCACTTGATGGAAGGCATATCATGTTTGTGCCCTAAGTAAACATCATTTCCTTACTTTATCTCAATTTGCTCATTTATGTGCACATCGGTCCTTAATCTGTCCGTCTTCCTTGTGCTACATTTCAAAAGGCTTTCACCATTTCAACCTCTATCGTAACTTCCCTTGGCATTGTTGCCACAATTTGAACTAAGGGTTTAATTTGGAACTAAAGGTTTACTCACAAACTAAGAGTCCCTTCCAATGGTGCAGCCCTAGCATTGCATCATTGGTTAGGATTTCAAAGAACTACTCAGTTTTTTTGTTCATTGTGCCATCTGTTTTTGTTCCATATTTCTTTGCCTCTCTCGCAATCAATGCATACTCTATTTTTCTCTATTCATTCCACCATCTCCATTAGATATCAATCTACATTTGTATATTGTGAGTTACGTCTTCTAGTCACTATATTCCATATTGTTAATTGGTGAAAGAAACTATTAAGGAAGCCATATCTTTGATCTAATGGTTTTTAGACTAAGGTTTTGCTATTTTGTGTGTGCATTTGTTGTCTTTCTTTTCATTCCATATTTTACTATTTTTTATGCTTTATTTGTTTGGTTGTTATGCCTAGCTTTCAAATGGCTACCTTTTGTTTTGTTAGCTAGTGAGATTCTATGTATGCTTTCTAAAATTATAAGCATAAATTTAAAACATATATTATATTATACTTGTAAGTTTAGTGAGGGAGAGTATGGGTGTTAGTTGTCTTGTGTAAATTATGTACATAGAGCAAGTGAATTGGACTTAACTCTTTCTGTCAACTATAAAAGGGTGTGTGTTTGTGTTGAATATCCTTATGCTTTAGAGGTATCTAAGTACCCTAAAAGTATATCTTTCTCAACTTTAGAATCAACTTTTGAAGCTGATCTATTGTATTTAGAATAAAACATCACTACTAAAAAAATACCTGTTAGCGACTGAATAAATTGGTCGCTAATCCATGCCAAGGCCGTCGCTACAATCCTTAGCGACGACATTTTAGACGGGAAAACACCCGTCGCTAAAACCTTCATCGAAAATAGATCAGCGACCATAGAAACGCCGTCGCTAAAATGTCGACGGCATGATACCGTCGCTAAAATGGTCTCTACTTCAATGACTTCAGCCGTCGCTAACTGTGGCCATACAGCGACCTCACAACTCCGTCGCTAGTAGCGACCACAGTATGTCGTCGCTATGGTTAGTCATATAGCGACCACAACATCCGTCGCTAATTGTTGCCTACCAGCGACCATACACTTCCGTCGCTATGGTTAGTCATATAGCGACCACAAGATCCGTCGCTACTTTTTGCCTACCAGCGACCGTGTACTTCCGTCGCTGTGGTAGCCATACAACGACTACTCTAGTCCGTCACTATTTATGGCCAATCCGCGACCACGTTTCACCGTCGCTATTTCTGTCTTATACCGACCGCCTAATGCCGTCGCTAATTGGAATTTTTTAATTTTTAAAAAATTGGTTAAATATTTACAGGTTTTGTTAATTTAACTTTAAAAATGTATTAATATTTTGTATTTTGTATTGGTTGATAAAATTTTATAATTAAATTTGAATAATTTTTTTAAAATATTAAATTATTATTAAAAACAAAATAATGGATTAAATTTATTTATCAAATAGGTTGAATTATTAATGATAATTACAATAAGGCTTTTTTATTTGAATTTAATTACCAATAAATATTGACATAATAAATGAAGAATGACAAAATAAATACTGAATGGAATATAATATAAAAACTATAAATCAAATATACAATGTGTATAAATAATAAAAATACAATCATGGTGGTGGGGGATCCTGGGGTGGTGGTGGGGGCGCCTGGGAAGTGGGGGGAGGTAGCCTCGCCATCAACTGCATCAGTAGCTCCTGCTACTGAGCAAGTTGCCGACGAGTCTCGGCGTGCTGCTCCTCGGCCCGCCGTCGGTCCGCCTCAGCCCGCTCCTCCAACAGCTGCCTCTGACGTCGCTCCTCCTGTAGCTCGTCATTCAGGTTTTGAATTACCTGAACAACCTCAGTCAGGAGACCAGAGGAAGAGGAAGAGGAAGGGGTCTTCCCCTTTTTCGCCAGCTGCGTGCTGACACCACCCAATCCAAATACTCTCCCTTTCTTGTTCACACCACCAACAGCCTCCATATAGATGGCGTTGTCGTCGGAACAAGATAGGGTGGGAGGAACCTCCCCTTCAGAAGTGGAAGCCACCAGGTCTGCCTCCTTCTCGGCCCTCCTGGCCTGATACGCCTCCTGTAAATTCAAAAACAATGATAGGATTAGTAAGCTGATTTGTAAATTATAAGCATGTGTCAGTTAAAAGTAAATACCGCTAGATCTACAGTCTTCTGGTTTACCCATGCACCGGCTTTGTTCTTCTTGGTCATTTGCATGACCTCAAACAAAGAAGGCTCCCGGTGCTCTCTCAGCTCCCGTGGTGGACAAAAAACATTGAGATTATTATTTATAAACATGTCAGACGAATCATATTAAAAACATAAATATACTTACAAATCTTTTCTTGTGCTCGAGGGTTGAAATGCTACCCCCAGTGTAAACTGAGGCTGCAGCATCGGCGGCTCTGTTTGCCCTGTTCCAAGCACTCGTCTGCTGGAACGGGACACCTCCCCACTTCTGGACCATCCCGTCCCAATGGTCCTCCGGGATCCAACGAGGGCGCTCACCCTTGTCCCTCACCTTCCAAAGGGTACTCTTGATGATTTTGGAGGTCTTTGTGGAAAAGACCTTCCTAATCTCATCAATCACACCCTCTGCCCACTGGTAATCACGCTGTAAAATGAAATGAGAAATCAAAATTAATAAGAGGTCTATTTTACAAATCAAATCACAACAAGTTGATGTGGTAACTTACCGAGAAGGTGTCAAACCACCTATCTTGGACAACCTTCCCGGCATCTGTCCAAGATATATATGGACCGTCCCACTGGGCCTTTAAAACCTTAGTAATCGCTTTGGTAGTGCGACTACTATCAACAAAGCTGTAATGACAACAGTTATATCAGCGGTACAACAACACAATATAGGGAGACTCCCAAAATTCCGACAGAGTCTCCCCTGTAAATGTAACATTTCCAAGTTTAAATAGTTACCCTGTTACAAACAGAAGAGTTCCCAGTACAATTCAATCTATACAAGTACTAATTAAAGTAACATACAATAAACCAACATGTCTTTCCACTAAAGTTTTATATAAAGTACAATACAAATAACATAAAAGTATGCCATTTTTGGTCACTTACTCGTCTCCGGCCGGCACAGGTACCAACATGGGTAGAGGGGATGCCGGAGGTGGGGTGGCCTGATGGCCATGGTCTTCCAAGCCACCAACTCTTAGAGTCTGCTCTGGGGTAGTCAGCTGTGGAGGTGATGGGGTCGTCAGCTGTGGTGGTGATGGAGTGGTCTGCTGTAGTGGTGATGGAGTGGTCCGCTGTGGTGGTGATGGAGTGGTCTGCTGTAGTGGTGATGGAAGGGTTTGCTGTAGTGGTGATAGAGTAGTTCCCTACTCTGGGGTGGGAGTCCCCAGACGGGATGCTGGGGTCCTGGACCCACCACCCCTACTGAAGGGCAGTCGACGTCCTGTCATCTGTGGATAAAATCATGAAAAGAAAGGTTAGTCTCAGGATATATATAAACCTATGTATATATGTTTAACAACTACATACTCTGTGTCTGTTTCAGTTTCAAATTCCCCCTCACTTTTAGTGTCACTGGGGTTATTTGTTTGAACAAGTTCATCAGTATCCAAATCAGCCCTAGACCGTTTTGATCGAGAGACAAGGTCTTTGTCAATGTGTTCACCCCCCGTAGTGGCGAGTGTCTCATCCATTATGACTGGATCAATGTTGAACAACAAATTACCATCGTTGAGCTCGTGTGGTGCAAGCTGATAAGCGTCATCAACCTCCTCGGAGACATTGTCAGTGATTTGACTTTGGGCCTTGGCCTTGATGACTGCATACCAGTCCCGATGTCCTCCCGGGAAGTCAGTGTAATAAACCTGCTCAGCTTGTTGGGCAAAAATGAAGGGATCAAACCCTTTATATATACCGTTCTTCTTGACCTCAACTAAGCCGTAGTTGTTGTCAACCTTTGTTCCAACACCGATTGTGTTGTCGAACCAATCACATTTGAATAGAACAATATCTCTTCTTAGTCGTCCAGAGAACGAAACTTCAACAATCTCTATCAGCACTCCATAAAAATCTTCTTCTAACTGTCCAGCGGTGCCTCTAACACAAACCCCGTAGTTATGGGTACGCATCCCGTCACTCCATTGATGAATATTAAACTTGTAGCCATTTACGTAGTAAATAGGCCATTTTTTAACAGTTTTCACCGGCCCCCAAGAAAGGGCTTGGAGTAAAGCATCTTCAATATGCTTGTTAGGGTCTTGTATCTATGTACAACATAACAAATAGGTCATCGTTAGATACCTGGAGTTAGAAGCACAGATAAAAAACACTCGGTATACAGGTCTTACGTGTTGTGCGAACCAACCAACGAACTTGGACGACACCTCACTATGAATTTGGTCATCAGTTAAATCATTTTGCTCAAGCTTTAGCATATCTGTATATAAGCTATTTAAAGGAAACAAATTTAGATACTGTAAAAGCGAGGTTTAGAATGTAACTCATGAATTTTAAGACTTACTTGAGAAAAGGGTTCAACTTCTGGGCAGTTTAGAAGAATGTACAAGTGAGCTGCCTTTCGATCTTTCTCATCAATGTAACATTTTGTGAGCTTGCCCCCCGGATGACCAGGATAATTGAAAATCGATATTTGTTCATCAAACCCTGTGCGGGTGGCTACCCCAAGATTACGGGGAATTCTACTCATTCTAGTTTCTATCTCCGTCGGAAAATAGAAAGAAGCAAAAGTTGTCATTTCTTCAACTAAGTATGCCTCACAAATTGATGCTTCAACGCAGGCTTTGTTTGACACTTTGTCTTTTAAAGAGCGTAAGAATCTTCAAATCATAAACAAATGTTAAGTTACAAGTAACTGTTATAAGAAATGTTTGGAAGGAAATTAAAGAGTTCTGGCATTCACCTTTCAAATGGATACATCCAACGATACTGCACCGGGCCACCAACCAAGGCCTCGTACGGTAGATGGATAGGCAAATGCTCCATCGAGTCAAAAAAACTTGGTGGGAAAATCTGCTCCAACTTACAAATCAATACTGGGATGGTTTCTTCCATCTTCATAAGTTTCTCCACAGTCAACGAAGTTGCCGTCAATTCCTTAAAGAAGTGACTCAACTCAACCAACGGTTTCCAAATAGGCTTCGGTAAGGCATGAAACGCGTATGGGAGTAGTTGTTGCATAAAGACATGGCAATCATGACTTTTCATGCCAAACACCCTGCCCTCCTTCACGTCGACACATCTACTCAGGTTAGAAGCGAATCCGTCAGGCAGGGTCAACCCGTTCATCCAAATACACATAGCAATCTGTTGCGGTCTAGTTAAAACATATTTTGCATGGGGTTTAAACATTCTTCCACGTCCCGCATCCCTCAATTCCAACTCCTTCCTAGAACACCAAATCGGAAGGTCTAGATGACTCTTCTCGTTGTCCTTTGTTCTCCCTTTGATGTCCATAACAGTGTCAAAAATATTCATGAAAACATTACGTTCAGTGTGCATGACGTCAATGTTGTGTCTTAACAACAAGTCTTTCCAATATGGCAAATCCCACAAGATGCTCTGCTTCACCCAGTGGTGTTCCTTACCATAACCCGCAAACTCCTTAACACTCTTGTCCCAGATGCAGGGATACTCTTCGACCCTCTGCCAAACCCGTGCACCGGATAACCTACGGGGTGGAGGTTCAGTAACCACCTTGTTCTTCTTGAAAGCGGTTTTATTTCTCCTAAACGGGTGATCCAACGATAGAAACTTTCTATGACAGTCAAAGAAACTTGTCTTGCCACTAACAGGGAGTGATTCCCCCCCAGTATGTTCCATGCATACAGGGCAAGCAAGCTTCTCAGACGTTGACCATCCAGAAAGCATACCATAGGCCGGGAAATCGTTGATAGTCCACATCAAAACCGCACGCATCATGAAATTGTTCTTCAAAGACGCATTGTATGTCATTACCCCGACATCCCATAATTGTGATAACTCTTCAACCAACGGTTGCAAAAACACGTTTATGTTCGCCTTTGGATTTTTGGGTCCTAGAACCAGTATAGATAAAAACATGACCTCCCTCTTCATACACATATCAGGAGGCAGATTGTATGGGGTCAGTATGACTGGTCAACAGGAGTAAGCTCTTCTGTATTGACCGAATGAGTTAAACCCATCAGTACATAAGCCAAGTCTTACATTGCGCGGCTCGCCAGAAAAGTCCGGATATAGCTCATCCAAATACTTCCAAGCTTTCCCGTCGGAAGGATGGCAAAGAAACCCCTCTTGTGTTCGGTTCAGAGCATGCCAACGCATGTGTTTTGTCATGGATAATGAGGCATACAGGCGTTGAAGACGCGGTGTTATAGGGAAGTACCACATTTTCTTCCTGGCCGTCCGGGTTACCTTCCCTCTCCTTTTAACGGTTTTGTAGTGTTCCTCATTACAATGCAGGCATTTTGTGACACTCTTATCTGCAAACTCATTTCTGAACAGCATACATCTGCCAACACAACACTCTATCTTTACACAACCCAACCCCAAGTTTGCCACTTGTTTCTTAGCATGGTACAGGTTTGCAGGCATTCTATGATTACTAGGTATGGTGGAACCCATCAGATTGACCATCCTATTAAAACAACCTCCAGAAAGATTATAATCTGCCTTTAGGCTTAAAGCAGTTAGGGAGGCGGATAACTCAGTGTGACTGTTGCACCCGTCCCATAATGGAGTCTGAGCCGCCGCTAACAAATCATAAAATCTCTTCACCTCCGGATTAGGATCCTCCTCTACATTGTCAGAGTCTCCATTCCCTGCTCGGTCATCATGTTCTAGCATACGCCCGGTGGAGGGTCCAACATGATCCATCACTATTTGTTCTATGTTGTTGTACGTATCCCTATTTCCTCCAACCTCATAGTAAGACTGTTGCACGGTTATGTCTGATGGTCTAGGCGGTAACTGCTCACCATGGTTGTACCAGCAGTGGTATGTTTCCATGAACCCTTTCTCAGTTAGGTGGCACATGACATCATCCGCATATTCAAAACTCATGCATTTGCACCTTGAGCACGGACAACGAATCTTCTGAGTCGCTTCAAATCCAGGCGTGTTTGCCGTAGCAAACGGAATGAACTCCAATAGCCCCATCATAAACTCCTCAGTCACTCGCCGACTGCGATCTAGTCGGTTGTACATCCATCGCCGATTTGCCGATACCTCCATTTACAATATCTAACAAGCACGGTTTCTGTTACTTTACATTTTTAAAATTTTATTTGACTATCGGTTGTGAATCACTCTATCTCTATGATGTTGTAAATTGGTAGGGCCCTATCACATTCGGTATGAATATGCAACCATCCGTAACCCATCGATGTTGTATGTGGTCTATCTTGTGTCGTTGATGTTCATTTGAAATTTCGACAGTATTTCGCATTAGTCCCCGAGTACACAGAGATACGTACGATATGAAACACCACACGCAGACATGCACCCTGGGGACAATACGAAACACCATAACCGAAATTTCATATGAACATTCAACGTCTTAAGATAGACTATATACAACATTGATGGGTTACGCCCTACTGGTTACAAATTCATACCAAACTGTCCAACTGGGACAATTCAAGATCCAACACAACACGGTACATCAGCCGGTTGTTTTGAAACTTGAACGGGAATCTAATGGGTACACACACGACTAAACTCTACATTATTAAATCATGAGTTTCATTTTTTAAGTTCCCTAAGAAAGGGAGCCTGTCAAAATTTTGGCAGAGTCTCCCCTGTAAACTAAACATTTCCCAAATTTACGAACGACCTGTTACATACAGAAAACTTTCCAGTATAGATAAATATAATACCATACATATTGTATATGATATTCAGAGTTATGAACACCATCTCCAAGGTTATCAGTACATAAAACCAATGCCTAATGAGCTCTGCTCTCCACTAATAAACAACATTACACATGCATAAAGAATCATGTTATCAGCACACAAAACCAATGCCTAATGAGCTCTGCTCTCTACTAACACACAACATTACACATGCATAAAACATCATGTTATCAGCACACAAAACCAATGCCTAATGAGCTCTGCTCTCCACTAACAAACAACATTACACATGCATAAAACACATTATAAACACATCAAAACCAGTTCCTAATGAGCTTTGCTCTCTACTAACAAACAACAATTGACATGCATACATATATCGAGAAAGTCAGCGTTAGGGGATTACCTAGGGAAAAAAGTCGGCGATGAATACGGAGCTGAAGAGAGACGATCAGAGACCACGCGTGATGTGTGTTACTCTGCATGACAAACCAAGAAGTTGTTAGACAGTTACAAGTAGCAAGGAAACTAAACAAAGAGAGACACGCAAAGCAAATTATAGATTACACAGCAATGACTTCTTAGTGATCTAGACACTTGGGATCCACGTGAGAATGAGTCCATGAGAGACGCAACAGAGACTACATTTGCATTATTAAACATTCTAAAGGTTGTTTGTAAAGACTCTTCTTAGATGAGTTAATTTATAAAGACTCTTCTTAGATGAGTTAATTAGTTAAGAGGACCAAGTTGTTTCAGGTCAAATGCACCATTCAGTTTGTTAACGAGTTACTGAACTAGAGATGGGCTGCTGCCAGTGATGATGATGTTGTCTACATAAACCAGTAGGTAATCCACCTAAGATACAGAGTTATATACAAAGAGAGATGAGTCACAGATGCTGGCTTTATCCCCAAGTGAGATCTGAGTGAACTGTAAGCGTTCAAACCAAGCTCTTGGGGCCTGTTTAAGTTCATATATTACCTTATGCAACCTGCACATAAGCTGCATATATTACCTTATGACCATAGGATGAATGTTGGTTGTTTGTGATGTTGAGGGTGTTGGTTGGTTGTGTAGAGGGAGCTACAGAATTAAGGGGAAAACCAGGTGGGAACTGAGACTCATTGGTGGAAGGTACAGAGGGAGATGATGTGGAAGTAGAGGAGCTGGTTACAGGGAGAAGGAAAAATGCTGAAAACTCTAATTGTAGTACGCATGATTCTAGCACCAAATAAACCATATTTCACGTTGGCATTTAAATTAGCTATGCGGTAATTAACACAATGGCTTTATTTTTCATGCATAATCTATAGCGTTTACATTGTGGCTTTGTCTTAGACCATGGGGGCAATTCAATTAAAGTAAACTGATTCACAACAACGAGAAATCTTCACAAAATGGGTCTAATTTCTCAGCTTCATCAACTATACAAACAATTTGGTTAATTTCACTTTAGACTAATTGTGTGCATGCATTAATACAGGTTTAGGATGATGACATAATTGAAACAACAGAAGAAAGATATTATGACTCCAGTAGAGCTAACTACGTCAATGCAATTAAACAAAATATTACCGTAGTGTTCTATGTAACAGATTTTCACTTATCTAATAATACATTCTATTTAAGTTTCAAGGAATTTAAGTGATTTTCACTTAAATTTCACTTCTCTAATTTAAGTGATTTTCACTTAAATTTCACTGATCTAATAATACATTCCATCTAGAATACCCATATAATAATTTTTCTTTAAAAAACACACAGGAGAAATCAATATTGTTAATTACTAACTCATCAATAATTGTTACTATATGTCAAGCTTAAAAATTCAATAGTAAGGATAATGCATAACTTTATTAATTAGTAAAAACAAGTTCAAAACAAAAGCAAAAGTCACCCTGGATACAATGAATTGCAACCTGACAACTAAAAAGACACCTTTGCCATTTAATTTTTAGAGAAAAAGCAAGTTTAACAAAAGTTTTTTCTTTCTATTTATTTAAAAAGCTTGAAACTTAAAAATTCAAATTAAACTACAAGCTCAACTTAAAAAATAAATTAATCCATATAATAATTTGAAATAAATAGGCACACAGGAACAAAGATTAGTAATTAAAACTTCCATATAATAATTTGAAATAAATCCCAAAGAAAAAGAAAACTAGTTTCCAAATGCCACACGAAGTATCTTGCATATTATAAATAGGTAGACATAAGCAAAAATCAAACAAAACCATTTAATATCTAAGAAAAGAACTTAAACTAAAGACATAAGCGAATGTTCCATGGCAACATATGACTATCTGAACCACTTCAAAACCATAACACATGTTATAATCTTACAAATGAAGGTAGACTTATCATTTATTTATATCTCACAAAACAGTCTAAGGGCCTGAATACAAGATTATGATGTTAGAAATGGTATTAGAGTGGAACACAAACAGATGACTGATAGTCAAAGGGCCTGAATACAGTCTTGATTTTTGTCTCAAAATGGATTAACTTGATGATTATCATGATACTTGGAACACAAACAGTTTAGTACTTCAAAGGAATAAAATCTGATATATAACATGGAAATTATAAAACAAATAAAAGGCTAATTTCTATATTTAAGGTAGAACAAAAGTGAACTTATAAATTTCTAGTCTAATAATTGTTTACCTGTCCTGAATAATTAATTTTCATAAAAAATAGTTCCCCTTCTTTCATTCTACTCATTTTCCCTCGATCATTGTATATGTTCCATAAAGCACAATCAAACTTACAAGCCACAACAGTTTGCTGTACATGACACCACAAACATAAATCAGCACAAGAAACTCCTAACACAGTAATCATAAAATCCTAAATTGCATTGTAGAGTGAGTAATGAAACCCGTAATTAGCCCAAAAAAATGAATACTTGAAAACTTAAAAGAAGAAAGATCCTAACCTTCTAAACGATATCCATCTTTTGGAATTTTAGGGATATCCAATGAGAATTAGTTTTCCATACCAAATAGCATGACCAGTTACCGTTGAAGAAGCGTTCTCGAGTAAAAGGCGTATGGGGCAGAGATGAAAAGGTTTGAGATGAAAGGGTTTTTGAGTGAGCGTGGGGCAGAGATGAAAAAGCTTGAGAGAGATTTTTGAGTGAAGGGCGTGGGAAAGCTAAATACACATGTGTGTGCAAAAGCATTTGCTTATCAACTTATTTACCGGTCCAAAACACATTTTCATACATAAAAGCTAAATACACAAGTAATGTAGGAGTTAAATTATTTTGAAATAACACAAAATTTACAACATGAACAATGACCATTTTGTAAGGCTTTGTTCTTAGTTGACTGATAGTGAATAGTGCTGAGAGAAAGGGGATAAAAATCTTTAAAATATGAGTACATTTCATTGATTAAAGATTTAACTTGTGATTAAGAAGTTACGAGTTTAAATTTCATCAATATGAAAATCTTGTTGGTGGGTAATCTATTAATACCTTTGTAAATATTTTTTAAACCTTAAAATCTGTTTTGACCATTTTAAAAAGAAAAAACGAATCGGTTTGTGTTCTTCTCCATTTGACTATCGGCTTGAATAGTCCCATAAAATTGCAGTAATTGTTTCATTATATTTAAGGTTTAAATGAATCTATTTTTTTTTATTTTGATGCTAAAAATTTTATGATTCTCAGTTTCTATATTATGGATGTGTAACTTTTTTTCTCTTGCAAGATAACTTTTTCTAAGTTTGTGCTTGTGTGCTTTGGACTATAAAAATCCAGTTGTTTAAGGAAAAAAACGCACCCTATAGCCAGTTGGTGGATTGGATGAATGGTTCATATTAAAGTTTAATATATAATATTGAAATATATTTAAAATATGTAATATTAATAACTGTACCTATGATGTGTGAAATGCAACGAGAGAGTGTGTAATAATACTAAAACAACCAAATATTTGATTTAATTATTATATTTAAAAAAAACAAACTAAATTATTGAATACATCTCAAATGGGATACAAAGTTGGAAAAACCAAAAGCCAAAGAGGGAAGCAAACCATCAATTTAAATCTGCATTAATATAACCATGAAAACATAACAAATATTGTTAATATTAATTATATTTATACATATTATTAATAAGAAATTAATCATAATCATATATATGCACATGTTTTGGAACCAATAATAAAAAAAAAGGTGCATGAAATGCATTGCATGAATGTTTTGGCTCCTGTGTTTCTCTTCAATTTTGTTATTCTGGTCATTGGCCTTAACTTATCAAACAAAAGAAAGCAAAGAGAAGCCGTTCATTTCTTACAACCATTCACTCACCATAACAAACGTTTTCTTTCATTTTTTCCACGCCTCTCTCCTCATCAAATTTCATATTCATTATTTCCTCTCTCCAATTCCACTGCCTAGAATCTTTGCCATGGGTAACTTCGACACTAACCCGTTCGCCGATGATGATGATCTTAATCCCTTCGCCGTGTGTTTCCTTCCTTCCTTCCTTTTACTTTTACATTCTCCTCCATTTCTGTTTGTGCTATCTTTCAATTTTAATGAAATCCCCAAATGATATGATATTCTCCTCCATATTCGAATTAGATATTTGGTAACAAATATTTCACTCGAGTAAGCTTCATAATAATTTTATGATTCATTCATTCTGTGTCCCTACCAGGCAGGTTTCACATTTTGCATGTTGTGTCATGTTTTCCTGACCATAATTTAAAATCTTCAATAAATTAATCTACTTGTTTCTATTTTATATATCTGTAAAGTTCTTTTACTTTTGTAGTAAAATGGGGAAAAAAAGATTGAAGCTCAGAATTTATGGATACTTTCTTTTGTGTGGAAAAGTAAATTTGGAATAATATTGTCAAATTGATTTGAGCATTTGAGAGAAACAAAACACCATCAATCACCTGAAAGTGTTCACGATCTAAAATAAGATTATATAAATAGGAAAAAACATTAAAAAAGTGTATGAATATTTTTGCCTATTTCAACGAAGTCTTTCAATCATTAATTAATTTTTAATAATCATAAATATAAATTCTTATGAGATTTATTATTATTATTATTATTATTATTATTATTATTATTATTATTATTTATCATCATCTTCTCCTAAGGAGTTATACATTTTCATTTGTAAAATTAGGATGGATCTAGTAGAGGAAAAGCATCAGGGCATTCAACTTATGGCGGTGGTGCATTCTATACTACCGTAAGCCTTTCTATCCATGCCAATATCATTATTATTTTAAGTTGTTGTTTACAACATAAGCTAGATGCTTTAAACCTTTACCTTTTAATATGTATTTTGATTGAGAAAGGACATTGCATATTTTAAAGTTCCTTAACCGGTTTCAATATCCAAGACTTCAAAAAAATAAAAAAATAAAAAATGTCAATGTTAGAGTTTGTTATATTTGTTAAGGTTCCACATGACATACAGGTTGGTTCTAGTTGTATAATTGAGGTGGTAACATTTATAGAAACATTGTATTGATTTGTTTGGGTGGAAATAATTTTTAATTAAGATTGACTTAAAATGAAAACAAGGAAAAATAGAACATAAAATCCAAATATACAAGAATCTTCATTTTTAAGATACTCCATGACCGTATGATAATTTGGTCCTGGAACTCCAAAATATTTGCTGGTCCAGAACCAAAGATTTTATGATTCCTTCCTAACCAAATAGACCAGACAGTCAATTGCCAAATATAAGAACATATGACACATGTTAACATAGAATAAACTTTGGCATACATTAAACACAGCCAATACACACAGCCCACACAGAGAAGGAAAACACATTACCTTCGATGCAGATAAGGGAGACGACGGCTAGAGAGAGTGTGGAGGTGGAGGTGGAGGACGAAGGTTTTCTGAGAGGGAGGACAACAGCTCTTCGTGGAGGTGGAGGTGGACGACGAAGCCTTTGTGAGAGGGGCTCACGGAGGCGGGGGAGGTGTAGCTTCAGTGAAGGTGGAGCTTCGGTGGAGGTGGAGGTTCGGTGGAGGTAGAGGTTTGGAGGTGGAGGTTCGGTGGAGATGGAGAGAAAAGGGGAGATTGAACACGGTGGAGGCAGAGATGAGAGAAAAGGGGTTAGGGCTTCAGGGGAGGGAAAAAAGTGTTTGACAGAGAAGGTTCTGATCGAGTAAGTTTTATACTTAGCGACGGTCACACCCCGTCGCTAACGTCGTCACTACACCTTCCGTCGCTATACCAAAACGGTTATCGCTACAACGGTCACAAATAAGGCCCGATAGCGATGGTATAACAGCAACCGTCGCTAACTTAATGGAGGGAAGGCCAAAAATCATAGCGACGACTACCGCTTCCGTCACTACTCCCCAAAACACTAGCGACGGTCGGATAATACCGTCGCTAACTTCCCCTTCTTAAAGTAAAATAATGGAGGGAAGACCGAAAATACTAGTGACGGGGGGAGATTGTAACACCCCCTTATTTACACGAGATAAAAAAACTTTTTAGAAAGATATACATATTTATCACTCTTTATCTCGTGTATACAAGGACGTATATACATCTGATTTCCTTTGAATATTGAAAGTAAAAAAAATTGTCTTTCAATATTTGTCCATAATGACAAAATAATTTATAGAAATCATAAGTGATAAATCATTACAATATTATATCCGAATGAAAGAGTTTATCAAAGTTTAACCTTTACCTTGTTACAATTATCTACTTGATATTGTAATAAGGCAAAATAAAATTAAACTATACCTCTACTACAAATGTGAACAAACATTTCCTAGTCCTTGAACCATCGAGTTTTTGAATCCTACTCTTGTCATATCTCTTCATCTAATCGATTGAGGATGAGACCACTTTATCCTCTTGTAATTACATATCCTTCCATCTTGGACTGCTAGCTATATATCATATAACATATATTTTGGACACAAAAATTCAAACAAGAAGGAGTGAGAAACAAAATATAATTTATTACAGATAAGACATAAGCATAAGGGTTTTCACAAACTAATATAGTAATATCAATCATATTCTCATATACAATCAATTATGAATATAGGGTTTCCACATACATAACACTTATATTTTCCTTCATAACCATCCATATAGAATGTCACAATCACATGAATGTTATGTAATGCTTATGCTACTATCTCATTCAGTTTATGCATGTGGGCCCTTAAAGTTTTAGTTTGCACTGGGCCAACCAGGAGTTTACACTGTTTCATAAATTTTGGATAATAATAACATAAATGCCTTCATGGCATATGAACAGCTCAACTGGCGTGGAAACACTTAGAGACTAGTCAGACTGAGAAAGTTTTTATTGTGAAAGTACCCGACACCAGGGAGCGACCCCAGGTCACCTGAAGCACCCTTTCACACTCTCTCATCCCAAGGCTCGCAATTAAGCCTGCTCTAATGTATCCTCGGTTTCTATAATCCGTCCCCAGGCAATATCACATCTCATTTCTCTTTAATGATTCATGATGCATGAACTACTCGTATATTTAGTTGGTTAAGGCTTTTAGAAACTCAATTATTAAATACCATAAAGGTTCACAAAATCATCACAATAAACTGTACATTTCCATAAGTTCTTCTTTGAACTTATGTTATACTGAAATAATTTAGTACAGTCTTCAAATTCAGATCTTACCAAAATTGAGTTTCCAAGCCTTAAATATCTCAAAGCTTTCTCTTAAAAATCTTCATATATTTACATAATCTTTCTCAATTTGAATCTTAACTAGATTGAGTTTTTGAAATCTCCACAAAATATTCTTTAGTTATTTCGTTGGGGAAAACCAATATAATTTACTTTAAACTTCTAATTTCTAAAGAAAATAATTTAAAATCATTAACTAAGAATACTTAAAACTATAAAAATTTTCTTTAATTCAAGAATTAATTATCTCAACCTCTGATTTTCATAAAATAGCTTCTTTCTAATACTAGATTTTATTATAGAGATTAAAAATAAAGTTAATAAAAATTATTTATAAGAAGAAATAAAAGACTAAAATAATTACAAAATACTTTCTCTTGGAATAAAAATTTAAAGAGTAAGGTAAGAAAATTCTTACTGAGTTTTAACTTTCCGTCATGCTTGCTATATGCTCAAACTTCATATCACAAGATCATCAATCATTCATCAACCACAATCAAGTATAGTAATCTCATCAATCACAATCAAATATCATCAATCATAATTGCATATTATTAATCACAGTCTAATATTATAAATCACAATATCATTAATCGAAATCAAATATAATTAATTATAATCAAGTCAAATCAACTAAATATCGCTTATAAATATAATTCAAATTTTTAATGGTTATTTAAATTAGTAGATTTGATTTTGAGTCCTTATAGTCCAATCCTCGCACAGGTCTATATAAGTCCATATATCCAGTCTTCGCATAGGTATAGTTCAGTCTAGACAGGTCATAATAGTCTAAGTCCTTGCATAGGTTTAGTTCGATCCATATAGGATATAAAAATCTAAGTCCTTGCATAGGTTTAGTTCAGTCCGTATAAGTTATAATAATTCAGATCTATGTATAGATATTTCAGAATAAGTTACACAATATATTAAATTTATTATAAATTTTAAGTTGAGAAGTTATTACTTTAAAATAATAATATTATTAAATTTAAAAGGAGTAGGGGACTCCTCCCATTATTCTTATGTCTTTCATATTATATTTTTATCTCACTCCCCCTTACCTATTGTATACCGATTCGTTATTGAAAATCCATGCGCGCCTCGTCTCCGAGTTCTAAAACATACCAATTTCATTTTAATATAATTACAAGATGAAAATTAAGATTACAACTTAAAATAAAAAATGGTAAATTTTGAATAGTGAATAGTGAATAGTGAATAGTAAATCGTGAATAGTAATAGTAAATAGTAAAACGTGAATAGTAACAGTAAATAGTAAAACGTGAATAGTAACAGTAAATAGTAAATCGTGAATAGTAATGGTAAATAGTAACAGTAAATAGTAATTTACTATTTAAATAGTAATTTACTATTGAAATAGTAATTTACTATTGAAATAGTATTTACTATGCAGAATAGTAACTTAAAATAATATTATTTCCAGTATAATAACAGATTTCTAAAAACGATATAAAAATAACCCAAAAAATATAAAAGAGAAGTATTCTTACCTTAGGATTTTGGCAGAACCTTATCTCCAAAAACTTTTCTTCTCTCTCTCACTTCCACCACTATCTCACTAGCACTACTATATTAAGAAAACTTAATCTGAAATTGTGAATTCTAAAGAAGAAATCCTTCGGTATTTATAGGAAAAAAATTTACTATGCATTCCATTATTTTAATATAAAAGTACTATGCATTTTTGAATTTTTTATTCCAGGTTACTGTGCATCTTTTGAAAATTTCATACATGCACAGTGATTTGCATAGGAATTGTCGGCAAAATTATTAAGTCAAATAGTAACCCTTCACTCGGTATATTTTAAATATTCAAAATGAGTCCTTTTTGAAATTTAGCGATATTATATCAGTCCTCACCAATTTTATAATAAGTAATATAAAGCTGAAATTTTAAAAATCTAAAATTTTCTGTTAATAAAAATTTATTGATACGTTTCTAATTTTTTAACGATTAGAAAAAATCAAGATTTTTCTCAAACCGATAATTTTTAGATAAGTCTACTTGAAATGGATTTTAGAAAATTTTCTTATAATTTAACTTTACATTCTTGTAAATATTTTTAATTTTAAGCAACTTTATATGAATTTAAAATTATTTAAAATATATTATTTTATTAAAATAATTCAAAATTTTCAAAAAATTCCAGAATATCATAAATATTATGTAGATCAAAAAGTTCAAAAGAACCATAGTCTAATTCCTTCAAAATTTTATTTTAAAATTCTAATAAGAGTTAAATCTTAAATATGTAAAAAAAACAAAAATATAACAACATAAAATAGAAATGGTGAATAATAAAGATATTAAAAATTCTTAATATAATTTTCTTAATTAGTGAATACTAATTAAGTCACTTTAAAATTCTCATTCAGAAATATTTTCATTTTTTTTATTATTATTTTAAAAAACAAATAATAAAAATATAAATACCAAAATTTCAAAAAAAAAATGATAATAATAAACTAACTTATAGTAAGTATTTCTCAAGAAATATATTAATATCTATTTCCTATTTGTGATGAAAATAGGATGTTACAACTCTACTCCCCTAAAAGAAATTTCGTCCTCGAAATTTAATATTGTTAATAAATCTTACCATAGCTAAACTAACTGAACTGTTCTAAAATATATTTCTAGTTTCCTTGACAATTGTGTACATTTTCCTTAACATTGCCATTTATCTCTTTTTTTTTAATCTTATCTGTATTTTTTTTCCTTAACTCAAAAATATTACTCGTCTTAATTTTGTCAACCATGCTCATCATAAATTGATGGTTAACTCTAAATACCTCAATAATTACGTTTCTCAATCTATTAAAATCTTACTTAACATAATCCATAACATCTATTAATTAAAATTCATACTCGTAACATAGTAAAATAGACTGCTAAGAATTAATTACTGGACAACTAGCCGTTGGACTAGCCGTTGGACTAGCCGTTTATGACCGTTGCAACTCTCCCTCCCTTACTTGCTTATAAATTCTCATTCCATTCTCACTTCCTATCACAACTTCAAGGTTTCTTGGTTTCTCTCTTCTATCCAATTTCTTCAATCTTTTTCTCAAGTACTATCATACTATTCGATGGCCAACCTTCCTAGAAGTAAGGAAGAACGAAGTCGGGATGGACTACAGGTTGTGGTAACAAGTGCCTCACTTCTTATAATCGTTATGATTATTTCTCTAGTTTGGATAATTTTTGTATTGCCAAGACTCTTAGACCTCTATCTATGATATACTAGATGTTCTATTTTATTTTCCTTAATGTAATCGTGTATAATAAATTATTCTAGTGAGAAAGGATAAATATGTCTTAGTCCATGTTGTACTTATTTATCTAGTTAAATCCTTGTGGTCTTTGCTTCATGATAATCTAGGATATGTAATCATTTCTTATTGTCTTCTATAATGAATTAAATATTCCTTAACTAAGTGATTGCACATTCCATTATAATTGACTATAACCATTACATATATTTGATAAATTCTCCAATCTTAAATGATCACAAATCACTACGTTGACTTAGAAATACACACTTGAATTTTTTTTTATGGGTAACTAAGACTTATGTAATTCTCTTTATAGGAAAATCAATAAGTAAAGGTTCATATATATTTCCTCATGGTTTACTAACACATTTCTTTATTTTAAATCTACAATGGTCATTACATAACAATGATTTATATCAGGTATGTATATTCGTCGAACAAAATCGATGACTAAAAGAAAATAACTTGATAAACATGTATCATATTGTTAGGAATCATAAAAATATTTTATGTCACAATTTCTAAATATTAAACCAATATCAATGTCTTCCAAAGATCTATAATGCTTATTTTAGGTCATTCATTGATATATTTATCACAATAAATCAATTTAAAAAAAATTCAAAAATATATGGTTAATTACATTCGATGTCACAATCATAAAAGTTTCATTAATTCATATATTTACACACATAACCATCATATATATTATTCAATCGTAGACATCATAAATGAAAACTTCATCAAATCAAACAATAATTAACATATTTTATATGTCATACAAAAGAAGAATCAATACAAATAGCCAGAGATACAATTCCTAATATGATTATTTGTTATATCAAACAAGTTATAAATTATCATATTTCTTTCATGAAGCATACATCCACACATTTTTCTTTTCAAAATATATCACCAAAGGACAAAACTATGATTCTATCTTAAACAATTTGTTATACTAGTTTGGGATTACAACAGTTATCTACCCATTGGAATTCTAATTCACACAAGTATCTCTTACAACTTCAAGGACATGGTAAGGAATATCCTAATAGAATTTATTGAGTTTATCTCCATTTCTCCATATACCACATTAACCCAAGGTTAAATTCGTTGATCTTAACATCCTTCTTTTGACATGTCTTTCACTACTTAGTGCAAATCATTCGGGGTGATCAGTCCCGATAGTTTATAACTAAGTAGTCAAAGTCACGACAGCTCCAGTCTAGAATTCATACCAAAATCTTTCTAAGAATTTTCTATTGTCTTATCTCCCTTGTTGTCTCATACCATATTGTAAAACAGGAAAATGTTAGAATATTTCACTATCACATATTAATCAGAGAATCAAACACCATACAATACATTTGGAATAAAAGGAAATAACTGCATTAGTTAATTTACCTTATCATTCCACCATACATTAAGGCCCGTACTTAAACAATGTCAAGAAAGACTTCAGAATGGCCAGTTTCTGATAATCCCTGCAATAACATTTTTCAAGTAACAGGCTATAAAGTTCTAACTTATACTTCTTATGAACTTAAAATTAGTTCCTTCTTTCTATACTCCTAATTTTTCTTCACTTACTTCTTACCATTTACTCTAATAAAATTTCCTCTTTTCTCAACCATAAAATCTCTTGTCAAACTCAACCATCAGAGTATACTAACACGCTAGTAAGACCATACCACAAGCCGGTTTGGATTGAACTGCTCTGATACCACTTTGTAACACCCCCTTATTTACACGAGATAAAAAAACTTTTTAGAAAGATATACATATTTATCACTCTTTATCTCGTGTATACAAGGACGTATATACATCTGATTTCCTTTGAATATTGAAAGTAAAAAAAATTGTCTTTCAATATTTGTCCATAATGACAAAATAATTTATAGAAATCATAAGTGATAAATCATTACAATATTATATCCGAATGAAAGAGTTTATCAAAGTTTAACCTTTACCTTGTTACAATTATCTACTTGATATTGTAATAAGGCAAAATAAAATTAAACTATACCTCTACTACAAATGTGAACAAACATTTCCTAGTCCTTGAACCATCGAGTTTTTGAATCCTACTCTTGTCATATCTCTTCATCTAATCGATTGAGGATGAGACCACTTTATCCTCTTGTAATTACATATCCTTCCATCTTGGACTGCTAGCTATATATCATATAACATATATTTTGGACACAAAAATTCAAACAAGAAGGAGTGAGAAACAAAATATAATTTATTACAGATAAGACATAAGCATAAGGGTTTTCACAAACTAATATAGTAATATCAGTCATATTCTCATATACAATCAATTATGAATATAGGGTTTCCACATACATAACACTTATATTTTCCTTCATAACCATCCATATAGAATGTCACAATCACATGAATGTTATGTAATGCTTATGCTACTATCTCATTCAGTTTATGCATGTGGGCCCTTAAAGTTTTAGTTTGCACTGGGCCAACCAGGAGTTTACACTGTTTCATAAATTTTGGATAATAATAACATAAATGCCTTCATGGCATATGAACAGCTCAACTGGCGTGGAAACACTTAGAGACTAGTCAGACTGAGAAAGTTTTTATTGTGAAAGTACCCGACACCAGGGAGCGACCCCAGGTCACCTGAAGCACCCTTTCACACTCTCTCATCCCAAGGCTCGCAATTAAGCCTGCTCTAATGTATCCTCGGTTTCTATAATCCGTCCCCAGGCAATATCACATCTCATTTCTCTTTAATGATTCATGATGCATGAACTACTCGTATATTTAGTTGGTTAAGGCTTTTAGAAACTCAATTATTAAATACCATAAAGGTTCACAAAATCATCACAATAAACTGTACATTTCCATAAGTTCTTCTTTGAACTTATGTTATACTGAAATAATTTAGTACAGTCTTCAAATTCAGATCTTACCAAAATTAAGTTTCCAAGCCTTAAATATCTCAAAGCTTTCTCTTAAAAATCTTCATATATTTACATAATCTTTCTCAATTTGAATCTTAACTAGATTGAGTTTTTGAAATCTCCACAAAATATTCTTTAGTTATTTCGTTGGGGAAAACCAATATAATTTACTTTAAACTTCTAATTTCTAAAGAAAATAATTTAAAATCATTAACTAAGAATACTTAAAACTATAAAAATTTTCTTTAATTCAAGAATTAATTATCTCAACCTCTGATTTTCATAAAATAGCTTCTTTCTAATACTAGATTTTATTATAGAGATTAAAAATAAAGTTAATAAAAATTATTTATAAGAAGAAATAAAAGACTAAAATAATTACAAAATACTTTCTCTTGGAATAAAAATTTAAAGAGTAAGGTAAGAAAATTCTTACTGAGTTTTAACTTTCCGTCATGCTTGCTATATGCTCAAACTTCATATCACAAGATCATCAATCATTCATCAACCACAATCAAGTATAGTAATCTCATCAATCACAATCAAATATCATCAATCATAATTGCATATTATTAATCACAGTCTAATATTATAAATCACAATATCATTAATCGAAATCAAATATAATTAATTATAATCAAGTCAAATCAACTAAATATCGCTTATAAATATAATTCAAATTTTTAATGGTTATTTAAATTAGTAGATTTGATTTTGAGTCCTTATAGTCCAATCCTCGCACAGGTCTATATAAGTCCATATATCCAGTCTTCGCATAGGTATAGTTCAGTCTAGACAGGTCATAATAGTCCAAGTCCTTGCATAGGTTTAGTTCGATCCATATAGGATATAAAATCCAAGTCCTTGCATAGGTTTAGTTCAGTCCGTATAAGTTATAATAATTCAGATCTATGTATAGATATTTCAGAATAAGTTACACAATATATTAAATTTATTATAAATTTTAAGTTGAGAAGTTATTACTTTAAAATAATAATATTATTAAATTTAAAAGGAGTAGGGGACTCCTCCCATTATTCTTATGTCTTTCATATTATATTTTTATCTCACTCCCCCTTACCTCTTGTATACCGATTCGTTATTGAAAATCCATGCGCGTCTCGTCTCCGAGTTCTAAAACATACCAATTTCATTTTAATATAATTACAAGATGAAAATTAAGATTACAACTTAAAATAAAAAATGGTAAATTTTGAATAGTGAATAGTGAATAGTGAATAGTAAATCGTGAATAGTAACAGTAAATAGTAAAACATGAATAGTAACAATAAATAGTAAAACGTGAATAGTAACAGTAAATAGTAAATCATGAATAGTAATAGTAAATAGTAACAGTAAATAGTAATTTACTATTTAAATAGTAATTTACTATTTAAATAGTAATTTACTATTGAAATAGTAATTTACTATTGAAATAGTATTTACTATGCAGAATAGTAACTTAAAATAATATTATTTCCAGTATAATAACATATTTCTAAAAACGATATAAAAATAACCCAAAAAATATAAAAGAGAAGTATTCTTACCTTAGGATTTTGGCAGAACCTTCTCTCCAAAAACTTTTCTTCTCTCTCTCTCACTTCCATCACTATCTCACTAGCACTACTATATTAAGAAAACTTAATCTGAAATTGTGAATTCTAAAGAAGAAATCCTTCGGTATTTATAGGAAAAAAATTTACTATGCATTCCATTATTTTAATATAAAAGTACTATGCATTTTTGAATTTTTTATTCCAGGTTACTGTGCATCTTTTGAAAATTTCATACATGCACAATGATTTGCATAGTAATTGTCGGTAAAATTATTAAGTCAAATAGTAACCCTTCACTCGGTATATTTTAAATATTCAAAATGAGTCCTTTTTGAAATTTAGCGATATTATATCAGTCCTCACTAATTTTATAATAAGTAATATAAAGCTGAAATTTTAAAAATCTAAAATTTTCTGTTAATAAAAATTTATTGATACGTTTCTAATTTTTTAACGATTAGAAAAAATCAAGATTTTTCTCAAACCGATAATTTTTAGATAAGTCTACTTGAAATGGATTTTAGAAAATTTTCTTATAATTTAACTTTACATTCTTGTAAATATTTTTAATTTTAAGCAACTTTATATGAATTTAAAATTATTTAAAATATATTATTTTATTAAAATAATTCAAAATTTTCAAAAAATTCCAGAACATCATAAATATTATGTAGATCAAAAAGTTCAAAAGAACCATAGTCTAATTCCTTCAAAATTTTATTTTAAAATTTTAATAAGAGTTAAATCTTAAATATGTAAAAAAAACAAAAATATAACAACATAAAATAAAAATGGTGAATAATAAAGATATTAAAAATTCTTAATATAATTTTCTTAATTAGTGAATACTAATTAAGTCACTTTAAAATTCTCATTCAGAAATATTTTCATTTTTTTTTATTATTTTAAAAAACAAATAATAAAAATATAAATACCAAAATTTCAAAAAAAAATGATAATAATAAACTAACTTATAGTAAGTATTTCTCAAGAAATATATTAATATCTATTTCCTATTTGTGATGAAAATAGGATGTTACAGAGATACTGTCGCTACTTTCCCATACTTAAACAATAGCGACGGCCCACTAATTCCGTCACTACGCTCCTGAATATTAGCCACGGCAGGACAATTCCGTCATTAATCTCCTAAATAGTAGCGACGGTGTCACCCCACCGTCACTACCTTCCCTTCTTAAAAGGAAAAACATGGAGGGAGGTCGAAAACAATAGCGACGACACACTAATTCCGTCACTCCTCTCCTGAATATTAGCGACGGTAGAAGGCGTCCGTCACTAATCTCCTATATAGTAGCGGCGGTGTCAGCCCCCCGTCGCTACGTCCCCTTCTAAAATAGCGACGAAGGAGGCCTCCGTCACTAGCACAAAACATAGCGACGCAGTGGATCGTCGCTAATGTTTGGCACCAACAAAAAACCATGGAGGGAAACCAAAAAAGGAGGCGCTGAAAGTATAGCGACCGTACTAGCGACGATGTTTACAATTGGTAGCGACCGCTTCCTCTTTTGGTCGCTAAATGAGTCGCTAACATTTTCTTGGTCCCTTTTTATATGAAACGGTCGCTAATACGGTCGCTAATTAGCGACGGGAATCGGTGGTCGCTAAAATGAGGTAGCTGTTTAGGGTTTTTTTGGTAGTGCATTCACAACCAAGAGAATGGAAATAAGCTATGTAGGATACTCTACCCTTTTAGAGTTCACATGGAGCCTTATTTAACCATTGTCTTATTAAAATATGGTTCTATATATAATGTGCAATACTCACTACTTTAGCCCATACGTGTTTTTAAAGTGACCTCTCACATATACATACACCACTAAAAAAACAACTGATAGCGACGGAAGGTATTGGTCGCTAATCCACAGAATGGCCGTCGCTAAACACATTAGCGACGGCATCTCAGACGGAAAGGAGGACGTCGCTAAAACCCTCGTCGAAAAGACATCAGCGACGCCACACCTGCCGTCGCTAACATATTGACGGCGTAAGGCCGTCGCTAAAATCGTCTCTGTCCCAATAACCCCAGCCGTCGCTAAGTGTTGGCATACAACGACCACGAAAGCCGTCGCTAATAACAGCCATCAGCGACCACCCTATGCCGTCGCTACATGTACTCATGTAGCGACCACCCTTGCTCGTCGCTATTTGTAACAAGTACAGCGACGACAGAATCCGTCGCTAGTGGTTGTGACGTAGCGACCACAATGTTCCGTCGCTAGTGCTTATGATACAGCGACCACAATGTTCCGTCGCTAGTGCTTGTGATACAGCGACCACGATGTTCCGTCGCTAGTGGTTGTGACGTAGCGACCACTGTAGCCGTCGCTAGTGTTTGTGATGTAGCGACCAGGTCGTCCGTCGCTAGTGGTTGTGGTGTAGCGACCAAAGTGTCCGTCGCTAACCGTCATTTTTAAATTTTTTTAAAATTGATTCAATGATTTAATTTAACTTTAAAAATATCTTAATATTTTGTATTTTGTATTGGCTGATAAAATTTTATAATTAAATTAAAATAATTTTTTTGAAGTAATAAATTATTATTAAAAACAAAATAATAGATTAAATTAATTTATCAAATAGGTTGAATTACTAATGATAGGTAGAATAAGGCTTTGTGATTTGAATGTAATTACCAATAAATATTGACATAATAAATAAAGAATGACAATAAATACTGAATGAAAATATAACATAACTAAAAATCAAATATACAATGTGTATAAATAAAAGAACTACAATCAAGGTGGTGGGGGATCCTGGGGTGGTGGTGGGGGCGCCTGGGAAGTGGGGGGAGGTAGCCTCGCCATCAACTGCATCAGTAGCTCCTGCTGCTGAGCAAGTTGCCGACGAGTCTCGGCGTGCTGCTCCTCGGCCCGCTGTCGGTCCGCCTCGGCCTTCTGTCGGTCTGCCTCGTGCCGCTCCAACAGCAACTGCCTCTGACGTCGCTCCTCCTGTAGCTCATCGTTCAGGTTTTGAATTACCTGAACGACCTCAGTCGGAAGACCGGAGGAAGACGAAGAGGAAGGGGTCTTCCCCTTTTTCGCCAGCTGCGTGCCGACGCCACCCAATCCAAACACCCTCCCTTTCTTGTTCACACCGCCAACAGTCTCCATATAGATGGCGTTGTCGTCAGAACAAGATAGGGTGGGAGGAACCTCCCCTTCAGGAGTGGAAGCCACCAGGTCCGCCTCCTTCTCGGCCCTCCTGGCCTGATACGCCTCCTGTAAATTCAAAAACAACGATAGGATTAGTAAGCTGATTTGTAAATTATAAGCATGTGTCAGTTAAAAGTAAATACCGCTAGCTCCGTAGTCTTCTGGTTTACCCATGCACCGGCTTTGTTCTTCTTGGTCATTTGCATGACCTCAAACAAAGAAGGCTCCCGGTGCTCCCTCTGCTCCTGTGGTGGACAAAAAACATTGAGATTATTATTTGTAAACATGTAAGACAAATCATAATAGAAATGTTTAACATAAATATACTTACAAATCTTTTCTTGTGCTCGAGGGTTGAAATGCTACCCCCAGTGTAAACCGAGGCTGCAGCATCGGCGGCTCTGTTGGCCCTATTCCGAGCACTCGCCTGCTGGAATGGGACCCCGCCCCACTTCTGGACCATCCCGTCCCAATGGTCCTCCGGGATCCAACGAGGGCGCTCACCCTTGTTCCTCACCTTCCAAAGGGTACTCTTGATGATTTTGGAGGTCTTTGTGGCAAAGACCTTCCTAATCTCATCAATCATACCCTCCGCCCACTGGTAATCACGCTGTAAAATGAATTGAGAAATCAAAATTAATAACAGGTCTATTTTACAAATCAATTCACAATAAATGAGCTAGGAACTTACCGAGAAGGTGTCAAACCACCTATCTTGCACAACCTTCCCAGCATCTGTCCAAGATATATATGGACCATCCCACTGGGCCTTCAAAACCTTAGTAATCGCTTTGGTAGTGCGACTACTATCAACAAAGCTGTAATGACAACAATTATGTTAGGAGTAAAACAACACACAATCTAGGGAGACACCCAAAATTTTGGCAGAGTCTCCCCTGTAAATATAACATTTCCAAGTTTAAATAGTTACCCTGTTACAAAGAGAAGAGTGCCCAGTACAATTCAATCTATACAAGTACTAATTAAAGTAACATCCAATAAACCAACAAGTCTTTCTACTAAAGTTTAATATAAAGTGTCATACAAATAACATAAAAGTATTTGAGGTTTAGTCACTTACTCGTCTCCGGCCGGCACGGGTACCAACATGGGCAGAGGGGATACCGGAGGTGGGGTCGCCTGATGGCCATGGTCCTCCAAGCCACCAGCTCCAGGAGTCTGCTCTGGGGTGGTCAGCTGTGGGGGTGATGGGGTGGTCTGCTGTGGTGGTGGTGATGGAGTGGTCTGCTGTAGTGGTGATGGAGTGGTCTGCTGTAGTGGTGATGGAGTGGTCTCCTGCCCTGGGGTAGGAGTCCCCAGACGGGAAGCCGGGGTCCTGGACCCACCACCCCTACTGAAGGGCAGTCGACGTCCCGTCATCTGTGGATAAAATCATGAAAAAAAAGGTTAGTCTCAGGATATATATAAACCTATGTATATATGTTTAACAACTACATACTCTGTGTCTGTTTCAGTTTCAAATTCCCCCTCAGTTTCAGTGTCACTGTGGTTATCTGTTTGAACAAGTTCATCAGTATCCAAATCAGCCCTAGACCGTTTTGATCGAGAGACAAGGTCTTTGTCAATGTGTTCACCCCCCGTAGTGGCGAGTGTCTCATCCATTATGACTGGATCAATGTTGAACAACAAATTGGCATCGTTGAGCTCGTGTGGTGCAAGCTGATAAGCGTCATCGACCTCCTCGGAGACATTGTCAGTGATCTGACTTCGGGCCTTGGCCTTGATTACTGCATACCAGTCCCGATGTCCTCCCGGGAAGTCGGTGTAATAAACCTGCTCAGCTTGTTGGGCAAAAATGAAGGGATCAAACCCTTTATATCTACCATTCTTCTTGACCTCAACTAAGCCGTAGTTGTTGTCAACCTTTGTTCCAACACCGATTGTGTTGTCGAACCAATCACATTTGAATAGAACAATATCTCTTCTTAGTCGTCCAGAGAATGAAACTTCAACAATCTCCGTTAGCACTCCATAAAAGTCTTCTTCCAACTGACCGGCGGTGCCTTTAACATAAACCCCGTAGTTATGGGTGCGCATCCCTTCACTCCATTGAAGAATATTAAACTTGTAGCCATTTACGTAGTAAATAGGCCATTTTTTAACAGTCTTCACCGGCCCCCAAGAAAGGGCTTGGAGTAAAGAATCTTCAATATGGTTGTTAGGGTCTTGTATCTATGTACAACATAAGAAGTAGGTCATTGTTACCATATTGACGGGAGTTAGAAGCAAATAGGCTTAAAAACACTTGGTATACGGGTCTTACATGTTGCGCGAACCAACCAACGAACTTGGATGACACCTCACTATGAATTTGGTCATCAGTTAAATCATTTTGCTCAAGTTTTAGCATATCTGTGTATAAGCTATTGAAAGAAACAAATAAGTTTAATATAAAAGCTACGTTAAGAATGTATAATATAACTTCTATGACTTACTCAATAAAGGGTTCCACTTCTGGGCAATTGAGAAGAATGTACAAGTGAGCCGCCTTTCGATCTTTCTCATCAATGTAACATTTTGTGAGCCTGCCCCCCGGGTGACCAGGATAGTTGAAAATTGACGTTTGTTCATCAAACCCTGTGCGGCTGGCTACCCTAAGATTGTGGGGAATTCTACTCATTCTAGTTTCTATCTCCGTTGGAAAATAGAAAGAAGCAAAGGTTGTCATTTCTTCGACTAAGTATGCCTCACAAATTGAAGCTTCAACGCAGGCTTTGTTCGACACTTTATCTTTTAAAGAGCGTAAGAATCTTCAACATCATTAACAAGACGGTGTTAAGTTAGAAAATACTATTATAAGAAGTGTTTGCAATGAAATTAAAGAGTTCACCAAGCATTCACCTTTCGAATGGATACATCCAACGATACTGCACTGGGCCACCAACCAAGGCCTCGTACGGTAGATGGATAGGCAAATGCTCCATGGAGTCAAAGAAACTTGGTGGGAAAATCTGCTCCAACTTACAAATCAATACCGGGATAGTTTCTTCCATCTTCACAAGTTTCTCCACACTCAACGAAGTAGCCGTCAACTCCTTAAAGAAGTGACTCAACTCCACTAACGTTTTCCAAATAGGCTTTGGTAAGGCATGAAACGCGTACGGGAGTAGTTGTTGCATAAACACATGGCAATCATGACTTTTCATGCCAAACACCCTGCCCTCCTTCACGTTGACACATCTACTCAAGTTAGAAGCGAATCCGTCAGGCAGGGTCAACCCATTCATCCAAATACACACAGCAATCTGTTGTGGTCTAGTTAAAGCATATTTTGCATGGGGTTTAAACATTCTTCCACGTCCCGCATAAATCGGAAGGTCTAGACGACTCTTCTCGTTGTCCTTTGTTCTCCCTTTGATGTCCATAACAGTGTCAAAAATATTCATGAAAACATTACGTTCAGTGTGCATCACATCAATGTTGTGTCTTAACAACAAGTCTTTCCAATATGGCAAATCCCACAACACACTCTGCTTCACCCAGTGGTGTTCCTTACCGTAACCCGCAAACTCCTTAACACTCTTGTCCTAGATGTAAGGATACTCTTCGACCCTCTGCCAAACCCGTGCACCAGATAACCTACGGGGTGGAGGTTCATTAACAACCTTGTTCTTCTTAAAAGCGGTTTTGTTCCTCCTAAACGGGTGATCCAACGGTAGAAACTTTCTATGACAGTCAAAGAAACTTGTCTTGCCACTAACAGGGAGTGATTCCCCCCCGGTATGTTCCATGCATACAGGGCAAGCAAGCTTCCCAGACGTAGACCATCCAGAAAGCATACCATAGGCCGGGAAGTCGTTAATAGTCCACATCAAAACAGCACGCATCATAAAGTTGTTCTTCAAAGACACATCGTATGTCATTACCCCGACATCCCATAACTGTGATAACTCTTCAACCAACGGTTGCAAAAACACGTCTATGTTCGCCTTTGGATTTTTGGGTCCTGGAACCAGTATAGATAGAAACATGACCTCCCTCTTCATACACATATCAGGCGGCAAATTGTATGGGGTCAGGATGACTGGCCAACAAGAGTAAGCCCTTCCGTATTGACCGAAAGGGTTAAACCCATCAGTACATAATCCAAGTCTTACATTTCGCGGCTCGCCAGAGAAGTCCGGATATAGCTCATCCAAACACTTCCATGCTTTCCCGTCGGAAGGATGGCAAAGAAACCCCTCTTGTGTTCGTTTCAGAGCATGCCAACGCATGTGTTTTGCCGTGGACAATGAGGCATACAGGCGTTGAAGACGCGGTGTTATAGGGAAGTACCACATTTTCTTCCTGGCCGTCCGGGTTACCTTCCCTCTCCTTTTAACGGTCTTGTAGCGTTCCTCATTACAATGCAGACATTTTGTGACACTCTCGTCTGCAAACTCATTTCTGAACAGCATACATCCACCAACACAACACTCTATCTTCACACAACCCAGCCCCAAGTTTGCCACTTGTTTCTTAGCACGGTACAGGTTTGCTGGCATTCTGTGATTACTAGGCATGGTGGAACCCATCAGACTGACCATCCTATCAAAACAACCTCCAGAAAGATTATAATCTGCCTTTATGCTTAAAGCAGCTAGGGAGGCGGATAACTCAGTGTGACTGTTGCACCCGTCCCACAATGGAGTCTGAGCCGCCGCCAACAAATCATAAAATCTCTTCACCTCCGGATTAGGATCCTCCTCTGCATTGTCAGAGTCCCCATGACCTGCTTGGTCATTATGTTCCAGCATACGCCCGGTGGAGGGTCCAACATGATCCATTACCATTTGTTCTATGTTGTTGTACGTATCCCTGTTTCCTCCAACCTCGTAGTAAGACTGTTGCACGATTACGTCTGACGGTCTACGCGGTAACTGCTCACCATTGTTGTACCAGCAGTGGTATGTTTCCATGAACCCTTTCTCAGTTAGGTGGCACATGACATCATCCGCGTATTCAAAACTCATGCATTTGCACCTTGAGCACGGACAACGGATCTTCTGAGTCACTTCAAATCCAGGCGTGTTTGCCGTAGCAAACGGAATGAAGTCCAACAGCCCCATCATAAACTCCTCAGTCACTCGCCGATTGCGATCTAGTCGGTTGTACATCCATCGCCGATTTGCCGGTACCTCCATTTACAGTATCTAACAAGCACGATTTCTGTTACCTTACACGTTTAAATTTTTATTTAACTATCGGTTGTGAATCACTCTATCTCTTTGATGTTGCAAATTGGTGGGGCCCTATCCCATTCGGGATGAATATGCAACCATCCGTAACCCATCCCATAATTATATGTGGTCTATCTTGAGTTGAATGAATGTTCATTTAAAATTTCGGCAGCATTTCGCATTGGTCCCCGAGTACACAGAGATACGTACGGTATGAAACACCACACGCAGACATGCACCCTGGGAACAATACGAAACACCATAACCGAAATTTCAAATGAACATTCATTCAACTTCTCAAGATAGACCACATACAACATTGATGGGTTACGCCCTACAGGTTACAAATTCATACCAAACTGTCCAACCGGGACAATTCAAGATCCAACACAACACGGTACATCGACCGGTTGTTTTGAAACTTGAACGGGAATCTAATGGGTACACACACGACTAAACCCTACATTATTAACGTTGTGTTTCATTTTTTAAGTTCCCTAATAAAGGGAGCCTGCCGAAATTTTGGCAGAGTCTCCCCTGTAAACTAGACATTTCCCAAATTTACAAATGGCCTGTTACATATAGAAAACTTCCCAGTATAGATAAATAAACATATCATACGCATTGTATATGATATTCACAGTTATGAACACAAAATCATGTTATCAATATATGTCATCAACGGCTAATGAGCTCTGCTCTCCACTAACAAACAACATTACACATGCATCATAAATCATGTTATCAGCACACAAAACCAATGCCTAATGAGCTCTGCTCTCCACTAACAAACAACATTACACATGCATAAAAAATCATGTTATCAGCACACACAATCACTGCCTAATGAGCTCAGCTCTCCACTAACAAACAACAATCAACATACATACACTTCAACACATACAACACACATAGCCGGATAAGTTAGCGTTAGGGGATTACCGTCGAAAGAGAGATAGCGATGGAGACAAAGCTGATGAGAGCCAAACACAGACCACGCGTAAAGTGTATTGGTCTGCATGACAAAGTTGATTGTTAACAGTGTTAATCAAAGTTCCCAACATTCAACTGGCTTCCATAATGAAGTTTCTAAAGATGTAACAGATAAGAATGTAATAACTTTTAGCTTTACAACTGACTAAGTTTATATCAACTTAAATAACTAATTTGACACATATTAAGAATATTAGTTGGAAGTAGTTTTTTTGGTATTAATGTTATTGAATATTAACATATCTCTAATATCATTTATTATACAAAACATTAATGATTTTGGGAATATATACAAGCAAAACATTTTTGATAAATGAAATGTGAGGATGATCAGGAAGAGCCATGGAAGAAGAGAGTGATGAATGAAATGTGAGGATGATCAGTCTCATGCTGAAAAGGAAGCAATTTATAGAGTGCTGGAGGGTCTGATCCAAAGAGCTAAGTTGGAGGGCTTCAAACCCTTCACTGATTTGGTTTTGATGGAGAGCAAGTTACCGAAGCATCCAATTCATAAAGTGCCTTCAAACGTAAATACGGCACATGTTTTTGCCATGTTTTATCATGTTATCGTAATTAACTGCTAGCGCAAGATGAAGTCTTCCCCAGACTACTTATTTGGCTGAGTGAGTGTCAAGTATCGTATCCTCTGTGCGTAAGCCGTATCCCACTTGAGCTTCGCGTATCGGAGCCGTATCCCATGTGTATCTGTTTTTGGGTTTCAATTAAATTATTTTTTTTTAATTCTGATACTTTTTGGATACGTATCGGGACGTATCGGTCGTGTATCGGTATCCGATACGTGTCTGATACGGGTACTTCTCCATTTTTGGAGTATCTGGGCTTCACAGGGAAACATCCATTTCTCCATCTCTTTTTCGGATGCCTAAAATAAAAGCTCTTTCTTTTGCTCTTGAGGAGTTAATCTTATCTTTGCCAAATTCATCAACTCAAAGCATGTTGTTAAAAGATATCTTGGATTCACGTGTTCCTCTTTCTTCCTCTCGAAGAGACACCCAAGATATAGCATGTGTTGTGAAAACAGCATTAGCATGTTTGTGTTCAAATCCAAAGCTTAGACCATCAATGCAACAAGTGGTTGCCGAGTTCTCTTGTTCCAAATATTCATTGCCTTCTCCTTTCAATCAAATTTCAATCCATCAGTTGATGACTCAGTAGATCAATATTTTACTTTTTGTAAGAATTTTGATTGATTAAACATGCGACAATTGAATGTTTGTTGACTTGTTGGTCTTCCCTTGTTTTGCTTGAAATTTAGGTACACCAATTCAGTTGAAAACTTGTTGATTTTGACTGAATATATTAAAAAAATGAATTTAAAATTTAAGTTGAAATAGTTTGTTGACTCTAACATAATTTGTGACAGTTAAACACTTACGGCTTTTATTAAAAAAATCTCTATTACAGGGTAACACATAACTCACGTCTAACATAAATTACAAACTATAATCAAAATAATTGCTTAAGTACTAATTAGCCAATTAATTAGGTGTTTAATTTAAAAGTTTTTAGATTAAAAATATTCTATCTTAAAAAATTTATGAAAAAATTTCAATTACATTATGAAATACTAAGCTTATGAATTAAGTATGGCTCTTCTTTGTTTGGGATTATTTTACACTCAACAATATCGCTAGGATTAAGACAAATTCTGAATTGCAATTTGCAGAGGAGGGAGGACAGGCTACTACTGAAAACTAAAAGACATTTTCATTTTTTCAGAATTTTTTGGTAACCATTTTTTTTTTCAGAATTAGGATTCAACAAAGTCCTTTATCCAAATAGGCTTTTGGGCTATGCATTTGGGCCTTCCTGGGCCCATCTCAATATTTTCAAGTGTAACATAACTTTCAACATATCAAATAAAGAAATGAACAAAATCAACAGGAAATGCTTCAACAAATTCAGCCATAAATAAATAAGCAAACAAGTAGTCCTTACATCCGAATTAGCCTACTCATAATACTATATAAAGTGCAGCATCTACCTAATCAGCCGATATGATAATTAAATCAGATACTCTACCTAGCTGCAACTTACAACAGTGTAAAACTACATCCTATGGTAATAGACAACAAGTCTTAGATCACAGATAACACTGTAAACATCAAATCAAATAAATATTACATCTCAGTCGTGGATTTTGTCAGTAATATTTGAGTATAGAGACTGGAGGTTGATCATCATCTCATCTCATATCATCAATTTAACTATCAGGCAAAGATATGTTAATATCAGTAGCTGACTTTCTAGGGTCTGGCATTGAATGCATGTTGACCCAGTTGTCTCTTCTAAAGGCGTTATTATTAGGAGGTGTGAGGTTTGAGTTAAGGGCTCCAGAATTTTGCAGTACATGGCCTCCACCACCCATCACATTCACATCCTCTTTTTCAACATTGGTTGGTGGTGGAGGTGCAGAAGACACTGCAATGCCTGGAGGACTAACAGTAACTGCTGCATAATCATTATTGGACTTTGGCTTCTTTATTTTCAAGATATCTTTTGAACATTTGATAACACTTTAAAGGATTTAATTATAGGTTAACTATAGAGAGCTTTCTTGATCTAATTTTAATGTTATCTAAACACAAGTTTAATTATGATACATTTTAAATTAAATATTTTTGGTTTTGCTGTTGGGTTGTCAACAGAGTATGCAACCCAACAACATGAATTTTAAGTCTGGTGCGTTGAGAGTGTTGTAGGGCAGAATGCATAGTGCAGAGTATGAAACACGTATGATGTGTATATACGTAGAGGTGATATCATGGTTAGAGTAGGATTATTGTTCATGTTGCATGTTAATAAATAATGAGACAAATACGTGATTAAAGTTCTAGTAATAAGCATAATTTAGCTATTTTTTTTATCATTAGAACATGTGAACATGCTTTGTGTTGTGGATATTATTAGAAAGGTTTTTTAAAATTTTATATTACAAATGTGTGATATAACACTTGGTGTGTTTCTTGTCAGTAATCAAGTTTTTAGCTTCCTTATGTTACTGTATAAACATGTGCTTATTTTTTGGCTAAATTTAATGGCTGTGAACATTTTATATTGCTGTTAGACATGAATTTTTTATATAGAAAAATCAACCATGCATGTTATTTTAGCAGCAGAATATGGAATTATTGGCAGTAAGAAGTGGGTCGCTTCCAGATGACATTCGTGTTACAATACCATCAGATGATAATCCCAATCAAGTTCTAATCATAGGGAAGAATGGACACCCATTGCCCCTGAATCAACAGTATAGGTTATACTTTGAGCCTACTAATGTTTATTAAACATATATCATTTTTGTATATTCTATTGTATATCTCTGACATATTTTAATAGCTACCTAATGCGTTTTCAAACTTGTGCAATATAAAAGAGATCAAGAAGTGCCATTTCAAAGACTAAACTCTAGAGCATAGATCAAACTTCACACCCTAAACCAACACATACAGAGACAACAAAAATAGAGGGAACGATGTACGTTACCTGCAGTCACGAAGGAGGAAGCCGGTGGAGAACAGACGGTGGCTCTAAAACGACGGAGGGAACGGAGCCTCAAATGCTCGAAGCTTCCAACGGAGAGGGTGAAGAGAGACGGCGGTTTCTTACTGGGGACCACGGTGGCTCAGAGATTTGGGGGACGGTAGTTCGGTGGTAAGGGGGACACGGTGCTTCAGACCTTCGGCCAAGGGTGGTTCGGTGGTAAGGGGGAGACGGTGGTTGGTGGTTCAAGAGAGAGAATGATGGAGGTAGAGAGACGAAGGAGACGAAGTCTGAGGGGTTTAGGGTACAGAGATGAAGGAGACGAAGTCTGAGGGAGGAAGAGATTGGGGAAAATAGGTTTTCCCCCAAATACATTTAACACTTAGCGACGGTAACACCGGTCGCTATAAAGGTCACTGAATTAAAATTATAGCGACGGAAACGACCTGTGTCGCTAATATAACAACACTAGCGACGACTACATCCGTCGCTCATTTTACAAATCCCTCCAAAATTTTGAAAGGCTCCAGGAACCTTAGCGACCGCAGAACACCGTGGCTGAAGTATCCATACATAGCGACGGCGGTACCCTGCCGTCACTACCTTGTCTCTAGCGACGACCACTCGGCGTCGCTGATTTCTTGAAAGACATAGCGACGGCAGAGTAACCGTCGCTATCAGTTGGCGCCATATATAAGTTGGAGGGAAACCAAAAAAATGGAGGGAAATAACTTTAGCGACCGTATCAGTGACGGGGTAAGATGTAGCGACGGTATTAGTGACGGTTCTTTGCCAAATTTAGCGACGGTATTGTGTTGGTCGCTGAGTTTGTCACTATGTTTGGTATTCCAGGTCTCTTCCCCTTAGCGGTCGCTAATACGGTCGCTATTTAGCGACGGGAATCGTTGGTCGCTAAATTGAGGTAGCTGTTTAGGGTTTCTTTAGTAGTGATAGTTTTGGTCATTTCTTGTCAAGTTCTATTTTTTCTTTCAACCACACCATTATGTTGTGATGTTATAGGAGTAGAAACTTTATAAGAAATGTCATTCTTTTCACCAAAGTGATTAAAGTTTTCTTTTTCAAATTCATATCCATGATCACTTCTTATGATTATGATACAAAATCCTTTTTCATTTTATACCCTTTTATAGAATCTTTAAAGACAGAGCAAGACTCATCCTATTGTGGGCAAGGAAATATACCCATGTTAATCTAGTATAGACATTAACAATAACTAGTCCATACTTTTTGCCATCTAGACTCTGAATACCGGTCAGTCAAAACAAATCCATATGTAATACCTCAAAGAGTACTAGATGTTAAAACAAATTTTTAGATTTGAAAGAAGTTTTCATTTGCTTCCCCATTTGACAAATTTCACAAAGAGTCTTTCCTTCATAACTTAGGTAAAACAAATCACAATCTCAAGTTTGCTTAGTCTCAAAATGTGCTTAAGGCTTACATGAGCAAGTTTCTTATGCCAAAGTCAAGTTTCATCACTCTTTAAGAATAAGCATGTTACATCTTGATTTTTCATATCAACCAAGTCAATTTTATAAAGACTTTGATATCTAAATGCAATAAAAGATATTGACTTGTCTTTATTTTAAACTATGCATTTATCTTTATCAAAAGAAATATCATATCCACTATCACAAATTGGTTAATGCTCAACAGATTATGTTTTACACCTTTGACATAGAGTCCATTATGTATGCAAGGAAAATATGCTTTACCAATTTTACATATATTCATGTAATGTACTCTAGTTGGTTGCCTTCAAAGGCAATTGTTCCTCCTTTATGTGGTTGTAGATTTCAGAACATAGAGCTTTTTCCTGTCATGTGTCGTGAGCAACCATTGTCCAAGTATCACTTTAGAGATTTTTTTTCTTCTTACAAAGGATGTCTGCAATAAGAATTATTAAGTTTTTAGGTACCCCAAATGTTTTTGGGTCTTTTCCTATTAGTGATTAAGATCAAATTCCTCATTTTCTTCTTGTAAAAACACTTTCAAGATAAGCGTCCATCTTTACTATAGTGAAAACATACAATTTTAGGATTCATCCTACTATAATCAAAACCAATACCATCTTATCTTTATATGGTCTGTTTAGATACGATTCAGTTTTTGTGATACTATAGTAAACTTAGTTAACTTTGTGAGTTTGACTTATGACTTTTTTTCTAAGTTGTTATTCTTATCATTTTAAGTTCTCTGATTTTGTGAAAATAAAGTAAATTGAATTTGGTAAATATCCATTGACTCCATTGTTGGGTCCTTGATATAAATATGTCACCATTACTAAAAAAAAAAGCTTTTAATACCTGTAATTAATTGGTTAATTTGGAATCATGTATTAAAAAATGCATACTGACAATTTTGTAAATAAATAGTGTCAAGTATTAATATTTAACACTTGGTAATTTTTTATCTAGTGATATAAATTTTAATAACATTAGTTATGAAAGTAATCAATGTTAAAATTATTATTATAACCAAGTTTTATTAAAATCAATGTTATTTTTATAATTTTAACACTTGTTATTTTTTATAAAAGATAAATATATCCTTTGGTCCCCTATGTTTCATGAAAATGTTAAATTGGTCTCTTAATGTTTTTTTTCACTTTGATCCTCGATGTGGTTTAAAAAGTTCTACTTAAGTCCTTCCGTCAAGTGTATGTAATGTCATTACTGTTGTCATCATCTTCTTTAATATAACCTCCTTCTATGATGGCTTTTTCCATGTGAGTATTAAAAAGTGAGATCATTCAATATAAGCCTGAATCCCTCTGCTTCTTCAATATTGCATTTTAAAAAAGTGATTAATGCAAACAAAATAACAAATACAGTATTAAAATAACAAGTTAGAAGACCTGTAACGAAGTGAGAAAAACAACACTACCAAAGACAGTTTCATTAATCGATTCTAAGCGATCCAACAGAAAATTTGGATATAATGTCGGAGAGTGTGATTCTTTCTTTTTCTATGTTGATTTTCCATTCAAAAATTTTCCTTCAACATTGTTGTGTTTTTCAATTTTTGTTAAAAGTGACATTTTTAATTAATTAAATAAAAGATAGAAACTTTTCCTTATACGGGCACTTAATGCCTAATTGTGTGGTTCCTTTTGATGTTTGACAGCTATGAATGTGAGCTCGTTCAAGAGATTATAAATGATATCTTTACAAAAGTGAACCAATCTTTCCAAACTAGTAGTAATTAATACTTAATCTGAAGGACTAATAGGAATCTAGAAGCATATTGAACAAATCCAAAAGATGTTGCAACTTGACTTACCAGCTGTTAAAATCATTGGAATTTAGGGGCATTAGTGGAATTAGTAAGTCCATAATTGTTGTTGCAGCATATCATAAACTAGCAACCCAATTCTAGTCTAGTGCCCTTGTTCTAGATGTTCAGAAGGAAATAAAAAGACATGGAATATATAAGGTATGCAGAATATTCATCAGATCTCTGGGAAGGACTCTTCTTGTTCTTGATGATGTGAACAACTTTGGTCACTTTCATGAATTAAAGGAAAGGAATCGTAGGTTTAACTAGGGCAGTAGAATCATTATGACTAGTAGAGACTTGTAAGTGCTTAAGAATGCCGATAGTGATGAAATATATTAGGTTGAGGGAATTTCAAACAGCACGATAACAAACAACAAAAGAAAACCGAGTGAGGAAGAAACTCACTATTCCTCAAAAGGTAATCCTGAAGCAGAGCTCCAGATCCAAGCTGTACTCAGAAAATTCAGACGTTGTGTTTCTTTGGAGTGGTGGGCGAGGTGAGGAAGCGGAAAGACCAAGTTCGGAGGAGGAAGGGTTTAGGGTTTTGATGTGGAAATCATTGGAGAAACCCTTGAATGGCTTCTTGAGAAATTGGAACTCGATTTTTCTCAAGAGGAGAATGGTGGCTGTAGAAGGATCCGTCAGGTTCGGAGGTTCCGTTTGGATCTCCGCCATTCGTGGATTTCGAGAAGCTTCGATTTCTGAGTGGAAAATGGAAACACGGTGAAGGTGAAGAGAACGAATAGAAGCAGAGGGTTTCGGCTTCCACGAGAGAGGAGCAACGAGTTTGCAGTGGATTTCTAGGTTTCCCCTCACATGAAAGAAGCCATCATAGAAGGAGGTTATATTGAAGAAGATGGTGACAATAATAACGACGTTACATATATTTGACAAAAAGACTTTAGTGAAACTTTTTAAACCACATCAAAGACTAAAATAAATAAAAAACATTAAAAAACCAATTTAACATTTTCATAAAATATAAGGAAACAAATGATATATTTAACCTTTTATAACCATTTTAATTCCTAATATTTTTTAACCTACTTCTTTTCTAACTCGAAAATATCTCACAATCGAAAATTCTCACTCATGAGGGAAATCTCCTCAAAACCACTCCGCCATGGTGCCTGTCCTGTCATCACACATCACCCTCGTCCCTGTTTGAAACCTTTATTCTCTCCTCATTTGAAACCCCTGTTGCTCAATCTAACGTCATCTCACCATCTCTACACGGCTCCTCCAGTACACAACGCCAAATCGAATCCATGACGTTGTGTCAAGCTTGCCTCCACAAAGATACGCCACCTCGCCTTCATGACACCGCGACACTGTGGTATCGTTATGTTTGCATGCTCATAAGTTCAATGATTTATGATATGTATTTCACAGCATCTACTTGAAAGTTTTTTTTTATTGTTTTTTATGGTGTCTGTAATAATTATTATAATCAAAATGGATAAGTTTGTTTTATTCAAATTGGGTAAGACATGCACCCCTTGACTATTTTGCCCAACAAATGCACTAAACACAACAACACCACCTTTTACAATATGATGCACAACAGGCCTAGTATATGTTTTGCCCGAAGTGGAAGAGGGACTAGGTTTGACTCCCTAAATACAATAAAAGTCATTGTCATTCATGTCTATAATTCAAACCAAAATAAGAAAGTAATATCAGAAAGACCGACAATGCATGAACTTACACCGTCTTCCTTTGAGGATTGTGATAGGGACACCTGTGACAACGTCACACTTTTTCCTTCTTCATCTTATATTGGTGACACTTGATTCTTTACATTCCTGTGACTTATTCAAATATGAAGGTAGTAAGCCAATACAATACTTAGACACAGAACAAATACTAATGATTAACAAAACTGACACAAAAAATGGTAACTATTTACCTGCTTAACGCTAACAAGATTCCTTCACATCCAAAGAAAAATCATCCTTGTCATTTGTCTAAAATTAAGACACAATATACAAATGTAAAAACTTCTTTATAAATACCACTGATTAAAATCCAAGAATTAATTTATACAAAGAATGACATTCTAGGTCAATATTTTGGTTGTTGTTGGTACCACTACAATTTGAATATGAAGAATAGTTAGGCAAGGTAAGGTGATCATCTGAGGCAACAAGCATGGGACATGTCGTCTTGCAATAAGTAGTTTTATTGCAAACAAAACACCTTTTTATGCTTTTTTTTGGGGCTTTATCTTTTATGGAGCACTCTTGCTTTTGACAATGATGGGATCCTCAACAGCTCTGGCGTTATTGATTTTTTTTGTTCCTTACTTCTCCAAGTCTTCTGTCAACTTCAAAATTGCCTCTCTGACCTTCTTAAAAGTTTCCTATCTTTTAGATGCCATGTCACACAATCTATTACAGGTAGCAACCTGTACCCCAAATTGACTAACTACAAGCAAATCACTATCAAGTTCATCAAACTCACTGAATACAAAAAAATCCAACTCAGCATGCTTTGTCCACTGTTCGACTAGCAAATTACATGGGATGGACTCCATGTGCTCAAGCCTCATTACACATAATATATGGCGACAAGGAATGTCATATGATTCAAAAAGTCGGCAATCACATAGGAACTTTTCGTCCACTGTATCATACACCAACTTAATTCTTCTACATAGCCTGCAATATTGGTTTAACCTGACGTAGATCTCATTCCCTTCTTTCAAACGCCCAACCACATTATACCCCTGCTTTGTTTATCTTTGTCCTCACCTCCCAAAACACATTCTTTGCATACACTTTGGAAGCCTGTATAGGAACTTGAGTCAAACATTAGTTCATTGAACCAGTAATTTCTCAGACAATTGTCAAAATTGTGAAGGAATTCTGTTATCGAGTTTCTGCTTCTCATGTATGTCTTAATAAGAATTCACCCCTTAATATTGGGAAGTTGTCCTTATGCGTCTGAAAAACCTCTCATGTAAATAAGTTGTAGCCCACATAGCCTTCTTCTCACAAGTGCTCCAAATCCATCAATTGTCTTGAGGTTTGTGAATGTTGTGTTAAATAGGTTTTGATGATGTCAAGGTTTTGACGATGTTATGATGTTAGGTTTTGTTGATGGCAAATAAAGTCAAATTTAATGATGCGAAAACATATTATATTGGTTGAACCGACATCTTAGATATATCAAGTTAATGAAGTGTTCACTAAAGTAAGTCTCTAGAAGGATGATGGGAGTAAGAATCTTACTTATTCGGAATGAACAAGTCTGAAGAGTTCAGAAGCCTTTAATCTAAACTGGAACATGAAGTTAATGCAAACTTTAAGAATTCTTTCTGAGTTTGTGAAGAAGTTAGGAGTGACTATGCTTTTAAGGTAAGGAAATTCTGGGATACACATTTTAGGGAAAAAGTCCTGTCGCAACCTGGATCGCGACGGCGCGACCGACCCTCAAAATGATTTTCGTTCCGAAAAGGAAAACAGGGAGTCGCCACCAACGTTTTTATCCATAGGAAAAACATTGGAAAAAAACTAATTTCAGTAAAGCACTGGTTAAAAAATGAGATTTCAAGTTCGGGAGTCGGTTACGAGTAGGGAAGGTATTAGCACCCTACGTCGCCTGTCAGAAACAGTACCAAGATTGAGAGCGCAATATAAATAGCCTTAATTAAAACATGGTTTCTTCTTTTTTTGTATTTTTATTTGAAAACGACGGAATGGAGTAAGAGAACTGTACAAACATAGAATGTCGAAGCGAGGTCAACTGGACGTTTCATCCGAATTAAACTCGACTTCGATATGAGACAGAGAGGGGAAGAGAATGCTAATAAGACGTCACGCCTAAATTAGACATCCTCGGATAAAAAAAGAACAGGGATAGGAAAGAGATAAGCGGGACGTCTCGTCCTAAGTATCCCTTCCCTATGAATCATGGCGAGGCTCGAACAAAAACTAGGGGGAAATCAACAAGACGTCACGTCTAAATTGATTTTCACGGAAGCGACAAAAAGGAACATTTATAAAAGAAAGACGAACGTGAGGAAATAAATCAGTAAAAGGAAATAAGAAAGATGGGCCCGACAGGAGTTGAGGTCCTGCTCCTACGTATTCTTGAATTATCAAAAAATCAGGGTTACGTAGTTCTGAGTGTTTTTTTTAGGAAAAGATTGGTAAAATGTTGGTGGGTATCATTTTGGTGAGGAACCCATACAAGACGAAGTTCTTCGCACGTGTACGGATCCTATAGAGGTTGTGTAGACGGAAGTATTTTTCGTACGACACTGACTAAAAATGATTTGTTTCTTTTTTGATTTTATTTAGATTTGAAAGAAAACATAGGAAACATTTATTTCCCTTTATTATATTTTTTTACTACGAAGCAAAAGAGGGAGGGTAGCAGAAGCTACAAGAGAGAAAGGGAAACAGTACGTTCGGAAAAGAGAGGGGAAAATAAGCGAAAACTGAGTGGGAGAAGAGAAAACCGAGTGAGAAAAGGTGAAAAACCTAGTAAAAGTGGAAAAAACCGAGTGAAAAATGGGAAAACCGAGTAGAAATAGTAAAACCGAGTGAAAATGGAAAAACCGAGTGAAAAGTGAAAATACCGAGTGAAAAGTAGAATACCGAGTGAAAGTTGAGAAACCGAGTGATGGAGCAGGAGAGCTGGTCTCAGGATGCTGAACAGTGAGGTGTGAAGGGTGCTGGTGAGGAGAGGGGCTGTACCGAGTGGTATTGGTGAGGAGAGGGGCTGTACTGGGTGGTGTTGTTGAGTGGAGGAAGGGTGCTGGTGAGTGAAGGAAGGGGGCTGGTGAGGAGAGGGAAGGGAGCTGGTGAGTGAAGAGAGGGACGGAGCTGTTGAGTGGAGAGATGGGCAGAGTTTTTCTCTTAATGAATGCCTTGGGATCCCCTCAAAACTTCAGCCCTTGTCCATTTATAGGCTTTTCCGAGTGGAAGGCCAGCTCAGGCTTCCACTCAGAGTGGAGGCAGCCTGGTAGTGGGGGACAACGGCTAGTGGGAATTTTTAATTCCTCTACTTCCGCCTCTGTCTGCCACCCCCAGGATTCCTGGATCCACTTGGGTGGTGGAATCCAAGTCAGCACGGGCGAACAGGGGGAGCCTGGTGGAAATCCGAGAGAGGATGGTGGAAATCCGAGAGAGGATGACTCGGATTAGCCTCTCAGTCAGCATTCATCCTCAATTCGAGTCAATTCTGAGTGAAAAATAGTCCTTTTCGAGTGAGAATTCTTCTGGGAGGAGCTCTCCTATGGGAGGCCGAGTGGAAGTTTTGCTCGGTATTGGGTCGTTGTGAGGAGAATCCGAGTGAAAAAGTGTGCAATTGGATTGAGGGGACAAACAAGGCAATTCTGATTGGAACGATCAATCAGACCGAGTGAAAATTGACTCAGAACCAATTGAAGAGGACTCGGTGCTGATTGAAAAGTGCCACTCGGAATTGGTGAAAAGTGTCTCAGAATTGATGAAAATGGGGGCTCAGAATTGGTTTGAGGAGGGATGACACGGAATTGGTTTGAAGAGGGCTGACTGATTGAAGTGTCACTCGGTTCTGACTGAAAATTGGCTCGGGAATGGGTGAAAGGATAGCTCGGGTTTGAGTGAGAGTACTCACTCGGGAGTGGGTGAGAAAGGAATGACTCGGAACCGACTGAAGATTCTTCACTCGGTGCTGACTGGAGATTCTTCACTCGGAAAGAGCCTTCTCACTCAGAATTTCGGATCTTGGCAATTTTCACTCGGAAAGAGCCTTTCTTCTTACTCAGAAATTGGACTCTTGGACATTTTCACTCGGAAAGAGCCTTCTCCTCACTCAGAATTTTCATTCAGTCGTCAATTGTTCAGTGCACTCACTTGTCCTTATTTTCCAATCAGGAATCACTTTCACTTGGCAACCAGCTGCTCGGTACACTCACTTGGGAGTCCTCTTCACCATGGTTTCACTCGGAAGCTGATTGAAGCTTTACTCAGAACTAATTGAACAGTGTTTCACTCAGAAACCAATTAAAAGGTGACTCAGAAATGATTGAATCAGTGTTTCACTCGGAGCTGACTGAGTCTGGTGAGTCAGAACTGACTGAATATGGCGAGTCAGAACTGACTGAGAATAGTGAGTCGGAACTGACTGACTGAATCAGTGTTTCACTCGGAATTCTCTCGATCGGAAGTATTTGGTTCAGATCCTATTTCTCTTTGAAGCATTCACTCGGAATCACTTCAATCGGAGGTGTGCTACTCGGATCTTGTCCCTGTTTGGAACATTCACTCGGAATGTCTTCAAAAGTGACACTCAAAACTTCACTGCTTGAAGGTTTTACTCGGAACTGACCTTAGGAGTCGGATTTTCCTTCACTCAGAATCTAGAACTCGGGTTCCATAATCCACCTGGTGCAATCACTCGGAAGTGGTTTTTACACTTCAATCAGAAGGGTCTCAATCAATAATTGACTCTCAGATGTGCTCACTCGGGTGTTTTCACTCGGAGACATCCTTTTCACTTCGATTAGAATTGAGAATCTGACCACTCGGAGACGGTCTTTTCTCCTCTCAGAACTTGGAACTTAGCTTCAATCTACCGAGTGCATTCATTCGGAATCCGACCTTATATTTCAGTCAGAATGTTTCAATCGACAATCCATTCGGATGTGTTCATTGGAGTCGGACTCAAAATGACACTTTACTCGTTTGACCATGTTTTCTTTCAAATATATCACTCGGCTTGCCTGACAATCATCTTGAATTATGGACTCATTGTCTAAGAGTAATCATCTTGAATCAGAGTGGTATCAAACGGGAAAGTTCCACCCGGAAACACCTGTGCCTAGAAAAGGGGACCTGTCCTCAAGTCAGACTTGCAATCGGTAATCCTTCACTCGGTATTTGTTCACAGTCAGTCCCTCTTCTCTGATAGGGAACCATCCACTCGGATTTACCTCCAATCTGAGTCATTTCACTCGGATTTGCCCCCAACAGGTCATACTCCACTCGGCAATGCTCCAATCTGAGTCATTTCACTCGGATTTGCCTTCAACAGGTCTATATTCCACTCGGCAATGCTCCAATCTGAGTCATTTCACTCGGATTTGCCTCCAACAGGTCTATATTCCACTCGGTAATGCTTCAATCTGAGTCATTTTGTAACATCCCTGTTTTTAGAAACAGTTTTACTCTTGTAATTTTTGAAGTATGGAAGTTTTGTAAGTGATAATAAGTAAATAAGGGACTTTACATATAGTCAAGAATTGATGATCTAATCCTATATCTAACACTAATTTAGTAAACTAATTAGACTTGTACCATCATTCATCAAGTCAATTCCTAGAAATTCGATTTATACCGAAAAGAGATCCACAATTGTCTATTTCTACACTTTGGGGATTTCCGATTTCAGTATAGACAGTCCCTAATGAACTGTTTTGACAAATCAAACACTTTTCCTGAAGAGCCAAAACTTTAATTCAGACCTCATCAACCTCGTTTCTTGGAAAAACTTATCTAGTTAAATAGGAACCTCTGAATTCAACTAAAATATCTTTCCTGTTTTGGGCATAACTTTTTCATATGAGGTCGAAATTAAGAAATTTTAATCTCGGTTTCGTTGTTATGAAAAACCTGACAAACTCTATTTCTAGCCTCAAACTCTATTTCGTGATCTATCATTACCAAACTTGAAAAAAACGTTATTTAATCTTGTTAAATTCTTAGAAAAATCATACGAGCTCAGAATCAGTTCGTTGTAATTTTTCTGTTCTCGTATTAAATCCCTCTACAATTCTCGTGAAGAACCTGAAAGCTAGTTCTTGCTCGATCATCCCCGAAAAGCGAAAATTTTTAGAGAAATAGTGATTTTCGCAGGAATAGTAACTCCTATAGAAAAACGCGAATATCTCTCTCATACGATGTCGAAATGACTTCGTTCTTTTTTTATGGTTTCGTATCGAAAAATCCTACAACTTTCGTGAAGAAATGAAAGGCTAATTCCCAACAGATTTTGCGCGGCAGAATTATCTTTCAAAAAAGAACTATTACACCAACTCCCATTTTTCTCTGTTTTTGGCGTAACTTTTGCTCCGGGTGTCAGATTTTTGCATACCATATATCGTTTCGAAGAGAAAGAGCCGATCTACAACTTTCATGTTGGAAACTTTTTCAGATTTTAACCGCAACTATAAGTAACTTTTTGTTTTCTTTTAAAATTAACTATTCAAAACCGGTACCAATTAAATTTAGACCCGGTGGCCAGATTTTTCTATAAATATGGCATCACCCCTCTTCAAAAGCTGCACCACTCTTTCTCTCCCACTTCATGCAGCCTTTCTCTCTCTCTCTCCCTCTCTCTCCTCTATTGACACTAAACCACCTCTGTTCTTCACCAAAATCACGTAAAGTCTAACTACGGAGACAAATCATCGATTGGAGCTACGGTTTGAAAGTTGGATTCTCTCCCTCTCATCTAGTACGACATCTGAGGTAAGGGGGGTATATTCTCGGGTATTCTGGGGAAATCTGAGTGAAAGGAAAGGGTTAAGGTACCTTGGGTCCTCACCTTTTCAGGACAGATTCGGTTTTATTGTGAATTAAATGCCTTAATTGTTATATATTTGTTATATATATTTTATGTATATGATTAATTGTCTGTGTTAATTATTATTAATCATGATGATTGAATGATATGATCGGTGTTAAATTGTGAAAATATATGATCTGTATTGGATTGTGAAAATATTAAGAACCATGGGTGCCTATGTGGATTCCAGTAAGGAAGTTTAGAAAGATAAGATAAACAAGGAAATAAGGATGGATGATCACCATTTATATCATTGTTGCTATTATTATGATTAAGATTATAATTATGATTATAAATATGATTATTATTATTATTATTATCATTATTATGATTATTATTATTATTATTATTATTATTATTATTATTATATTTATTGTTATTATTATTATTATTATTATTATTTACTATTAAGCTTAATGGACGGCTCTGCCGCCTTATTCTCTGCATTTATCTTTCCTTTTATTTCCGCATATCTATATTATAATGGACGGCTCTGCCGCCTTATTCTTAACATTTTATTTTTATTTAATTTATGTCATTTATTTTATTGAATATATTGGCTGGCTCTGCCGCCTTATTCTCTGCATTTATCTTTCCTTTTATTTCCGCCTATCTATATTATAATGGACGGCTCTGCCGCTTTATTCTTAACATTTTATTTTTATTTAATTTATGTCATTTATTTTATTGAATATATTGGCTGGCTCTGCCACCTTATTCTTTGCATTTATCTTTCTTTTTATTTCCGCTTATCTATATTATAATAGACGGCCCTGCCGCCTTATTCTCTCTATTTATTTTTCCTTTTATTTCATTTTTTTTATAACAGACGATGCCTTATTATTATTATTATTATTATTATTATTCTTGTAACTAATATTATTGTTTAAGTTATGAATAATGAAATAAGGAACAAACTACTTATTCTTTAAACGAAACATTATTTTAGCCAAGATATAACTGATATATTTTCTTGAATAATAATAAATAAAATAATAAAAATAATTTACAACGTCTTAAAAAATGGTGGACCTAACAACATGAATATTACGAGGCTGGAATCACATAGATACCTAGGGATCAAAGTAATGATAAAACTTAAATAATGCACTTTGCATCATGAAAATATTTTTGAAGGAGAAAAATTATCTAGAGCATACACCTGGTACGCTGGAGGACATTCACGTTCGATCTCCATGAAGATCTTGGGAGTACAACTGGAACGGCAACCCAATGGCATCAGAGTCGCGCCTGATAGCCGGGTGAGACGATGCAATTCTAGTGTACTTTGACTAAATGACGGAGTGTAACTATGATCGTAGGGATCCAAGCTCCAAAAATATATAAATCAATAATGAGAACCAATGAGTTCATTCGTACCCTATGGGAGCTTAGGCGGACCCTGATCGCTCTAGAAAATGGAATGGAGATATTCCAAAGAATGAGAAGAAGAAATGATTTATTGGGCCCACATGCATCATGAGACTTAACCAAAGATAAATCATAATAAATTCAACTCATGCATTCCATGACAACATAATTGATTGTTATAATTTTGAACATGTTAATTGTATGATTATGTGATATTATCTGTTAACTGGATTATGTCCGCACCGGGTAACCTTCAGGGTCTTGGGTTATACTCACCCTTACTGTTGAACATTTTTCAGAGGAATTAGAAACTCAAGAACCCGAGTGTGAAGATCAGCAATACGCTGAACCCATTGAGAACAATCATTAAGGATAGAATATTTATAATTAGACACCGGATGACTGTATAATATTTAAGGGTGCCTGCGTGCCCCATTCTGTTAAGAGTACAATTATTTACAGTTTATGAATGACTATGTGATATATACAATATTACTTCCGCTGATCTGCCACGTATTTATTTTAAAAAAAAAATTCACTTTTTCTAAGAACTGTTAACACTCTCAGTTAAATGGGATGAACCTACAGAAGGATTTGTCTTATCTAACCGAGGGTGTTACACATTTCACTCAGATTTGCCTCCAACAGGTCTATATTCCACTCGGAAATGCTTCTATCAGAGTCATCTTGCTCGGATCTGATCATTTTTGAGTCATTCTACTCGGATTTGATCATTTTTGAATCATTCCACTCGGATTTATCCCAACAGTGGTTATGTTCTACTCGAAAGTGCTCCATTCTCAGTCATTCTACTCGGATCTGATCATTCTAAGTTGGAATGCAGTATAAAAGAAGATTCTTTCCACTTGGACCGGACCAAAAGAGGTATTCACAAGTCCATATGTGGAGCTTTAGTTTTAAGGACCAGCAAATTCTTCAATGTGGATGCATTTTTGGGTTTGGCCTTAGAGTTTGTTAAATTGTTAAGATCATTAAAAGACTGAAAAATGAGCAAAAGAAAAATAAATTAAGTCTTAAATTTTTTTTAAGGGAGAAAGGGAACAAAAAAATGAGCAAACTTAGCTGAAAAGCATTATTTAGGGCCAGTTGGTTTGAACCAACTACGGTGGACACTGGTTTAAACCAATAACTATGGTGATCCGGCGTCGATACCCGACCCCCAAACTTGTGGATTAGCACCTATCCATGGTATCCACCTCAACCGATGTGGACCTCAGAGGACAACACATTATCCTAGACTCAGTCACACCGGCTAGGCTGCAGCCCCACATGACCGGTGTCAGAGCCCCTCTGAGTAACCAAATGACCGGAGTCATGAGAGGGAAGAACAACCCATATCGGTCATAACCTGCAAAGAGCCTACGTGTAAGGACCTGATCTGGCACACAGCACGAGGTACTACAGTTGCACTCCCTCGTTATAAATAGTCAATGCCCTTATAAGTGAAAAGTTCTTTGGTACCAATCTTATAGACCCGATATAGCTCAACGTTAGAATCTGCATTGACTTGAGCGTCAGAGTGTCTTTGCAGGTACCACCCTGTTTCTCCCCTCAACACGTTAGGCCAGTGTGAGGAGCTCAAGGCATAACCCCATAACAATGGTCTGGCTTAAAGACCGTCCAATTCAACAAATCCAACAAGCATAGATTCTGGAACCCCGATTCGGAACAAATCCAACAAGCATAGATTCTGGACCCCCGATTCGGGCCCCTTCCTTTGGATCCTAGTTCCGGAACAGAACATATGGTTTAGGCTTGCTTTTTGGCTTTTGACTTACTTATGAAAAGTGTCATATTTTGAGTAGCAAGACATTTTATTTCCATTTTTGGGAATTTGTTTTGCTATAAATTGAGTGTTCAGTCCTAAAAAAAATACCCCACTACTCTATACTTTTTTTACACGAGTTGTTTTCCTTCTCGCTCACTCTAAGTTTTTTTTGTTATAAGATTAAGAATTGTAATCCTTGTTTTTCATTGTATTCTTGGACTAAAGTGTTTTGGGTATGAGGTGAGAGATAGAGATCTCTAAAGATACCTTAAGACCACTTTAATCATGTTGGGATATTAGGAAACAGGTTGCGAGGAAGTTTTACATTTGGCCTAGGCAGTCCAAGAGTTTTATAACCATTTTATATTATAGTACAAAATTATAAGTCTTTGGGTTAGAAGACTAGAATAGATGTGGTGATCGAACCAGGATATATTATGGTGTTGTATATCCTTCTCCCCTTATTTCTTTATTTAAGCATTATTTATATATTGCTTATATTTTTTGGTTGTTAAATATTTGTTTGACTAGTTTTACTCTTTTTTATCTCTTTATCAAAAGGTTTTAATTTTATAAAGGTTTGTTCCTTTTTTTATTTTACTTAATTAAGTTATTCAAATCAAACATTTATCTCTTTCTACTATGTTTATCTCTTATAAAAAAGTTTTTGAACATTTTATAAAGATTTTATCTTATTTATTAAGATTTGTTTCCTTCACCAATATATACTTGGATAAATTATTTGAAACAAATCTTTTGTCCTCTTCTATATTTCTTATCAAAAGGTTTTGAATCTTTCCTAAAAAATTCTAATCTTTTACATATATTTTCTACTGCTTAAAGACTATTTTTATCGAAGAGTAAAATTTAGTTAAAGTTTTATGAACTTGAGTTACCTAATTCACCCTCTCCTCTTGGATAATGGTTATCATGTCTAACCAAGTTGAAGTTTTACAATAATACTCTCCTAGAATAACAAATTTTTCTAGTGTAAAGTTAAAATACACAGCTTTCTTAAAATCCATTAAGAATTTTACATTCTTAACTTTCTCACATGCATTCTTGTTCAGATGCTAGGCGCATAATCGGTGACATGAATTTGGGAAACCTCCCTGATAGCCTCCCTTATAGCACTGTCACCATCAGTCATAACAGAACATGAATGCTTATTGTACATTGCTTCCAAAAAGCATCGTAAGACTCACTTGTATGTTTCAGCTGGTTCATCACACACTAGGGCTAAACCAAAAAATAACTGTCTGCGAGTGATGATTTTTCCCATAAAAAATTACCAAGAAATATTGTTTTGTATGTGGCATCAAATGCAAAAACATTCCCAAAAGCTTGAAAAGCAGCACGACACGTTGCATCGCACCAGAATAGGTGTACAGACCGAGTGAATGTAGTTGTATCCTCCCCATCCTTTTCCTTAGTATCACTAAGACTCAGTTTCCTTATCACTCTCATAATCACTTAATTGTATCCTCCATCACCACCCACTTCAACATAAGAACAATTATTATCACTATCATAACCCATCTGCAATTCTCCATAATACATAACACTATGGTAACTAATTGAAATATAATACAAAATCATTATTCAAATTATAAAAAGAAACACTACCCTAAGCAATAACGGTAAGCTAACCAAAATAAGAAATAATAAGTAAGATGACTATCACCTAACCTAATATAGCCCAATCACTATCCCTGTGCAATCAAGCCAACACATAAGCAATGCAACCTATAATCAAATTGTTAAAGATAAAGTGACCAAATGCGAAAAATAAGAAATAAAAGATAAATTGTATACAAAACAATGGCAGTCTAAATAAAGAAGACGTGCACTTGTTGTTTTACTAATTAAAATTCCGCAAATGCTTGAGGTTGAGCGAATGAACCGATTAAAATTGTGAGTGCTTGCTCTATAGTTTGGGGATTAGGGTTGGATTACGGTTTCGTAATCAACTAGTCAGGGACAATAACCGTCTATTGTGAGGTTCAATGAAATGCGAATGGTTTTCCACTGAGGGTTTATGAATCAATTGAATTTGCTCAATTTGAAGTTGGCCGAATACGGAAGTCCTCATGGACAGAGATTTTGCTGAGGAAGGAGACCGTGCAAACTGGGTGAACGGTAATATGGTAATCATCTAATTTTGATTTTATACTTATTTCATAAACTAGTTTTTCTTTTATAAATTTGAATTTGACTATATGGGGTAAAATAGTGCAGGCTGTAGGGGGCATCACGCCATGTGTCACAAAGATGTAGGGGGCTTCAATGCAGGTTGAAACTAACTTCATTAGAGTAAATGTCAAATGCTGATACTAAAGTGGAAAAAGCAAGGAAAAAAAAGCTTGAAATAGAAATCCTTCACATGATGAGTCAAATGAATAAAGAAGATTACGGGGCCTTCCTTGCTGGCAAGCTAGGTCCTAATAACTTAAATGGTTATGGGAATGCTTTTGCACTATCATGTGCCTTTTCTCAAAATCAATCATGATGAAAATCCTCATTTGAAGTTGTAAGGTGGCCGGGAAAAAGAATTTACACTACCTCCTAAGGGACATTATTAAAATGTATCAGCTAGACTTTGTAGCTTTGTTGGAGTAGAGCATATATGGTAGCCTTCTTGGTTGTGCTAAGGTGGACTATGTAGGGTTTTCAGGTGGTATATGGCGTTTATGGAATCCTGATTCTGTCTTAGTGAAGGTTATTGAGATTCAGGAGCAAGTAACTCATCTTAGTTTGGCTTATAAGGGGCTTCCTTGTTGTCCCTCTGTTGTGTATGTCAGCTCTTCAGAAAATCATCGTACAATCCTATGGATGATATTGCTGAGTCTATGTTCATTGTTGCATCTTCGTGGTGTGCGGCAGGGGATGTTAATGCTTATCATTTTGGCCACAACAGGTGAGGGTGCAACACCTAATGATCGTGTTATGTAGTCTTTTGGTAAATGTATCTAAATGTGGTTTGGAAGAAGTTCATTCAAATGGACCTTCTCATACTTGGAAGATGGGCTCTCTTTGTGAAAGGTTAGATAGAATGATTGCAAATGATGCATGCATATGTCTTTTGAGTCTATATCAGTTTATAATTTGCTATGCCAACATCAGATCATTGTGGTGTCTGGCTATCTTTTAAAGATCCTCGTTGTGGATTCAATAAGAAACTTTTCGAATTTATTACGTCCTGGCTTAAACATGAAGATTTTGAAAATGAGTTTTGAAATAGTTGGATTCTGTCTTGGATCAAGATTGAAAATATTCATGCTTTTACTTCCGGTGTAAACATTTGGAAATAGACATTTTTTGGTAATATTTTTAATATGAAGTGGTGTCTTTTAGGGAGATTGAAGGCCATGCAACGTAAGATGATGCAAAATCTGGATGTTGATTTATCTACTTGATTTTAACAATCTTTTGGGAGAGCATTTTGGTGTATAAAAAGAGGGGAAGCGTATTGGTTTCAACTTTTTAAAGGAAAATGGGTAAATTTGGGGGATAAAAACAATGCATATTTTCACAGGTTTGCTAAGGTTCGTAGATCCCTAACAAGATTGGGGCATCAAGAAATGTTGAGTCACTAGTGGAAAAAAAGGATATAATCACGGTTAAAAAAAGCCTTTATTCACGGTTAAAGAACCGTGGTTGTTGCAGCCGTGGTAGTAGATGATGGTCTTTAACCACGGTTAACAACCATGGTAATAACATCACATCTAACCACGGTTAAGAACAACTGTGAATACAACTTACTATTTATATTCACGGTTATCGAGCATAACCGTGAATATAAGAACTGAAAGATGTCAGTTACATCCACTTATATTCACGGTTATGATGGACAACCGTGGATATAGATATATTTTATCCACGGTTGTCCATCACAACCGTGAATATAAGTATGGATTAGTTTCAGTTACAAACTACTTATATTCACAGTTATTATGGACAACCGTGGATAAAATGTATCTATATCCACGGTTGTTCATCATAACCGTGAATATAAGTAGTTTGTAACTGAAACCTTTAAATACTTATATTCACGGTTGTTGCCATAACCGTGGATAAATATAGTCTATATTCACGGTTGTTGCCATAACCGTGAATAATTACTGAGGTTTTTTTTTTAATATGGATTCTGTTTTATCGTTTCCCAACCCTGCATTCAGACAAACCAGTACAGTATACAGTATGCCACAGCAACACTATGCCGAAAGAATGGTATGTATATATATAACAATTTATTTTCTATATCAATTCATAACAACCTAAAAAATGAAAGTATATACAATTAAGTTGAATGTAATCTAATAAAAGTAAACCCTAAATCCTACTAGATACATATATAAAAGAATAAAGATCCTATATCTAGCTTTGCCTAACTTCAATGAAGTGTGAGGCCCATTGCCTTCTAACATCATCCACAAGTTCCTTTGGGAAAAATGACCGGTCATTAAAGTACTGCAAACAATTGCACAAAACAATTAGAACAAAAGCTTTATTTATTACATGAAATTGATGAAATTGGAGAAAAGTAGTCCAAATGATGAGAATTACCTCTGTCCATCCATCTACTAAATGATGTTGGACAATGGTCAGCATAGTGTGCATGACGAAATAGCCACACTCAAAGGAACCCTTCTGCCTGTAAGACTACAATGGACATATAGTATAGAATAAGTGAATTCAGAACTTAAAAAATATGTACTGAAGATTTGAATGAATACGATTGACTTACTTTTGGGTACACCCATACAACTGTTTTTCCTTTGGGCTTGTTTCCAATCAGTAGATTGTATCCATCCACCGCCCTGCGTCAAACAAAACACAAGATAAGTTAGAATTGTATAGTTCTAAAAATGATGTAATCGAATTTGTGGTTATTGTTTAGGGATGAACTTACCGGTCTACTATATCTTTCAGGTCTTGTGGAGCTGTCCGATGCAAACTATCAAAGTACAGAGCAAGATAGTCCTTCGGACAGATCACCAGAAGCGTCCAGTGAGCCCTGCAGTTACGAGTGATAAGTGAGACTTCAAAATGCAAAATATCATGACAATAATTATGGAATAGAGTATTATCCTTTATGATAGGGGCCCATGTATATAGACTTCCCAGACTCAAACATCCAATTCTGGATGTATGTCTGGGTGTTCTGCGAGGTGTTTCCTTGCCTCTGTATGAGAGAGGGCTCTAAGAAACCGTAAGTTCCTTGGAAACCCAAGTCCACACAGAGTTTTGCCAGAAACCTAAACAAGTTAAGACATGGTTAGCGACAAATAACTTGTATAATGAAAAAATTGGACAAAACAAGGATATACTTACAGCTCCCACAACTGAAAGATGGAGCCGTTCAGCATCGACGTCCCCATAATAATGTCACAAATGTCAGAATTTGTAACGTAAACTGGAAGATCACTGGGACGGCCGAACACTAGTGGCTGCCATGGGACCTGAACAGTGTCGTCAGCTTGCTCATACCCGATGCGCCATAGCATCCGGATGGGATCCTTGGCCGGGTCTGGCTTCTTCAATGTCTGTTCCTGTTGAACAATTGACAACCATCACATTTTGTACCATAATTGACAAGGAAATAAAGCTAGTTAGTGTTTAGGGTTTTTACCTATCCAGGGGCAATCACCAGAAGTCTGTTGGGCCACATCAGAAAGTGGCCCACCGCCTGACCGACGGTCTTCACCTCCTGAGTTGCCACTGGCACAGCAGCATCCTCCTCGAGGACGAGCACAACCGAGACCCTAGACATACCATCAGGTAATGTCTGATGGTGAACCACAGGGCCTAAGTTGTACACAATACCAGTGGCAACTGGCTCCTCCGACCCGTCAATGAACAGGTCACATTGACGGGTGTCTGGTGGCTTGACCCCGTCATCGTCAGGGTCAGCCGCAGCGCACGACCCCTTAGTGCTAACCTTCCGTACCTACATATTTACACATCAAGCAGAAGTTATTCAACAATGAAATAAAGTGATTACAAACAATAAAATTGAGGAAATTAAATAAAGAATCTAGCCTGTGGGTCGCTGGCTGGTGCAGTAGTCTCCTGGTGGTGGCTGAGTGAGGCCTTCATCTCCTCCCTGAATCGGGCCATCTCCTAGTGGAGCCTAGATATCTCCTCCTGGTACTCAGCCTTCACAACAGCCACCTTTTGCTCCACCATTTGCTCAAGGGATGGGGCAGGGTCGGGAGCACCGTAATAGGCGCGGAGGCCTATGAAATGTGAATGATTAGCCCATAATTGTTTAACAGATAACAAAATGAAGGCATAGAGTTAGTTAACACTTACCTACACCTCGACCAATAGCACGCACTCTTCCTGGGTGCTCTGGCCTGCCAATGGCGGTAGTCAAAATATCCTCCCGTCCATGGGCTACGAAAGACCCTTGGGTTGATTGCTCAACCAAGGAATCCTGAAACCAAACAAGTTAGTATTCACTTCCTTCACGTAAACTGAAAAACAGACACTGATATAAAGGGGAATACTTACTATCCGTGAGGCAACCTCCTGAGCCTGTGAGGAAGTGTATTCCCCACTCTTCTTGATCCTAGCCCGCTTCCATTTGTCGTGGCGTGCAGGTGGGGAAGGGGGATCCACAATACCAGTGTCAGTCTGACACTGACTCAGCCTCTCCTATGCCAGCCGCTCCTCCAACCTACGGTAACCCCCACGTGACAGTGTGTGTGGGCAGTCATTTAGCTTCCTAGTCTCCTTGGCTTTCTTTCTGGTCTCCTACAACAAGAAAAAAATATTCACAGTTAGCCGTATAAATTATACATAATTTAATCATCTAAAAACCAATGTACCTGAAACTCGGCAGAATGCCTAGATGCAACAAAAGCATCCCAGGTCTCCTGATCGATGAAGGGATATTTCTCTCCAGGGAACTTTCCTTGGTCGTGCCCGAATACATACCTACAATGAAAGGTACATTAAAACTAAGGATTGGTACAATTTGGTGAAGCGTTGATTAAGAATTTAAAGTTCAATATACCTCGTGGTGAGTATGGATTTGAACGACCTCCATCGCTCAGCCATGATACCGAGGACCTTCCTCCTTGCTATGTCGGAAGATGGTATGTCAAAAGAATCCTACATGAAAGGAGTTAGTCCATAAAGGAGTACTTATTAAGAGTTACATGAAATAATACACTAAAATAAAACTTAAATAATATCTAAGTTACCAGAACATCACTCCATAGCTGGTTCTTCACCACCTCCTCGACACTATCCCAGTCGGGGATAATGATGGACACCTTCGACCGTACCACAACCCCCAGATAACTGCTCAACTTCGTGGCATACGGTCCACTGAATCTACCGGTGTTGACATCCATCTCAACAACTACCCTCTCTCCCCGGTGACGCCTACGTGCGACGTCTGGCATCCGGGTAACTCCTCTACTCTTTCGAGCAAAGGAACCACTGGCCTGTGAGTCGGACCTGGATCGTCCATCCTGGTCAGCCATGAGTATCTGTCCAAACAAGGAAAAAAACTGTCAAATATTTAATATAACATTTAAAACAACGAATAACTAATATAACATGTAATTCAATGTCTCACCAACAAGATTAATACCCTATTAAGATGAAATATTTTCCCACAAGCCCTCATGGTGGTCATGACGACTGGCAACAACATCATCTATGTCATGTTCCACGACAGATGTTGGAATACGCGTTGTAGTTGATGGAATGTCCACAATATCAACATCGGGGTCTCCAATGTGTCTACCTTGGATAACAATTGACCACCGTTTGTCAGCTGGGTCAGTCACATAAAAAACTTGCTTCACCTGCGTTGCCATTATGAATGGTTCGTCCTTATGCCCTATCTTGTTGAGGTCCACCAACGTAACTCCTAAATCATCAGTTGTGACATCGTTCTTATTGTCAACCCATTTGCATTTAAACACAGGAACGGTGAAGGGACCGCAATCAACTTCCCACATATCTTCAATCACACCAAAGTAGCATGACTCGGCCATGATACGGTTGTTGTCCTTTGCAGTTGAGAAATGCATTGACTGAGCCACAACCATCACTCCACTGTTTTGATTTGTACTCTTTTCATCCTGTGTCCTTGTATAAAACGAATAGTTGTTTATGTCATACCCACAAAAGGTGAGGACATCAAAGTTCGGGCCCTGTGCTAGTCGATGTAATGTCGAGGATGCGGATGCATCTTTCAGGATGGTCTTTTGGAACCACTGCATAAAACTCTTGTTGTGTTCATTCAACAACCACTTTTCAGTTATTTTAGGGTTGGTTTTCTTGACTAGCTCCTTGTGTGTGGCTAGATACGGTTGCACGTCGTCCGTGTTGTTTAAAATATACAAGTGTGCCTGAAGGACATCAGCACGTGGCATGCTCTTCACTTTTTTTCCAATCGTTCCTTTCCCATCCAATCTCCCTTCATGACGAGTCGTTGGAATACCAATGCTTGCAGCATGTGACATGTATTCAGTGCAAAACTCAATTGCTTCCTCTGCAATATATCTTTCCACAATTGAAGCTTCGGGACGACGTTGGTTCTTCATATACCCTTTCAATATCTTCATATATCGCTCAACGGGATACATCCACCGTAAGAACACTGGACCACACCAACGGACCTCTCTCACCAAATGGATGATTAAGTGGACCATTATGTCAAAAAGAGAGGGCGGGAAATACATTTCAAGCTGACATAATATAAGTGATGTTTCCTGTTCCAACACATCCAATTCGCCGGGCACGATTACCTTACAACATATGGAATTGAAAAACATACACAACCTTGTTATGACATTTCTCACATTTTTAGGAAGAATGTCACGAATGGCGATAGGCAGAAACTGCTGCATCAACATGTGACAATCGTGAGACTTCAACCCAACTAACTTCAAATCTTTCATGGAAACACAAGACTTGATGTTGGAGCCATAACCAGACGGAACTTTCACACTTCGTAACGATTCACACAGACTTTGCTTTTCTTTTCTGGATAACGTATGACATGCTGGAGGCAAATATGTTCTTTTTCCCTTTGATTGTGGATGCAAATCCTGACGTATACCCATCAACTCTAAGTCCATACGCGAGTTTAGGCCATCCTTAGTCTTCCCGGGTATGTTTAAGAGTGTACCAACTAAACTGTCGCACACATTCTTCTCCACATGCATTACATCAATGCAGTGTCTTACATCAAGCTCCCTCCAATATGGTAGGTCAAAAAACACTGACCTTTTCTTCCAGTTGTTTTGTGTTGGGTGCTATTTTTCACACTTACCAAATTGCACGTTGACGTCCTTCACCTTTTCATATGCCTGGCGACCAGATAGTGGTGGAGGAGCCATTTCAAAATCTTGGGCACCGTTAAACGACTTCTTCAACCTTCGAAACGGATGATTCGCTTTAAGAAACCTTCGATGTCGAAGATAAACATTTTTCCTGCCATGATGCAACCGCACAGAACTAGTCCCCTCCTCACATACTGGACAAGCTTTATGACCCTTCACACTGTACCCAGATAAGTTACCATACGCTGGAAAGTCATTGATTGTGCAAAATAACATGGCACGCAATTTGAATGATCGCCCGGTAAACCCATCAAACACTTCAACCCCGTCTTCCCACAACCTTTTGAGGTCTTCAACCAATGGAGTTAAATATACATCAATGTCGTTCCCCGGTTGTCGTGGACCAGAAATCATCATTGATAACATCACATATTTTCGCTTCATGCACAACCATGGCGGCAAGTTGTAAACAAACAACAAAACAGGCCACGAACTATGGTTTGTGCTCAGGTTCCCAAACGGGTTCATGCCGTCTGTGGCTAGTGCAAGTCTAACATTTCTTGGTTCATTGGCAAATTCTGGAAAAATCCTATCCATTTTCTTCCATTGCGACCCATCGGCCGGATACCTAAGTAGTCCATCAACAACCCTCTCATCAGCATGCCATCTCATAAGTTTTGCATCATCTGCATTGGCAAACAGACGCTTTAGTCTTGGAACTATAGGTAGATACTACAACACCTTTGCAGGAGACCCTTTAGTGCATACCTCATCAGAATCCGCCTCTTTCTTCTTATACCGTGACACCCCACATCTAGGACATCGATGCAGTATTTCTAACTCACCCCGGAATAATACACAATCATTTGGGCATGCATGTATTTTCTCATACTCCAAACCCATAGGACACAACACCTTTTTGGCCTCATAGTTACTTTTCGGCAAGGTGTTTCCAACTGGGAGCATTTCTTTCAACAACTTCAGTAAGTCAGTGAAACTTTTATCCGTCCACCCGTTTATGGCCTTCAAATTAAACAACCGCAAAACAGCTGATAACCTCATGAAATTGAGGCAGTTTGGATACAACGGCTGCTCAGAGTCCTGACACAGAGTTGTATATACATGAGCTTTCTTAAAACCTTCTACCCCTACATCACGGATCATATCCTCGAGTCGGTCATCCATGTCGACATCGTTGTCATGCATCGAGCTTCGATTTTCAGTCTGAGAGCTGTTACTTGGCACCACCACATCTTCACCATGCCATATCCAACGCGTATAACTACGTAGAAAACCGTCACACAGTAGATGTTCTCGCACCTCTTCCAAGTCTACCCGACGCAGGTTGAAGCATTTAACACAAGGGCAAAAATACTTTCCATTCATCCCCACTGCATTCCTCGCTACGAATTCTATAAATGATTCAACTCCCCCCTCGTACTCCAGACTTAGGCGTGACGCAGAAATCCAACTCCGATCCATACCAACTGTTTATAAGGTGCTATGATCAACCTCACTTTTTATACAAAGGTGGTGGTCCTATACCCATTCAGCATGACAATTATTTTTATACGTCATTCATATATACAGGTTAGGACTTATTTTAAAATTTGATGAAATTTCGGCAGCATTTCGCATTGGTCTATAAGTACACAAAATGAGAGTGGTCAAATCAAATTCAACCACAACCAAATATGCACCCAGAGAACAACACAAAATACAAGTTACCGAAATTTTATCAAATTTTAAAATAACTCCTAACTTGTACATACTAACAATGACGTATAAAAAATAATTGTTCATCCCAAACTGTCCAAACGGACAATTCAAGATTCAACACAAACGATGACATTAATTGATTTAATGACCATTTGTGTTGAATCTCAAACGGGGAACTACGGTTCACTCATATGCACAACAACTTTCATACTAGTTAACAACCACATACATACAACAGCAATAAACATAACATATAAGAGCAACCAACAATAACAGAAATAAAATGGATAATAATTTAGTTAACTTTTTTCCTAAAATAGTATGATGTTTTTAATTTATGTTATTTTGAAGTAGAAGTATGGTGTTGGAGTATGGATTATGGATTAAGGATTATGATGTTGGTTCATAATGCAGGTTCAAACTTTAGACTTTTATTTAGTAATTAATATGATATTTTTAAATTCTATTATTTTCAACTAGAACTATGGTGTTAGATGATGGATTATGGATTATGGATTATGAGAATTTTTAGATTTGAACTTTTATTTTATGGATTACGGCTTATGGACATGGTGTTGAATTTAGTTAAATTCTACTTAAGAAGAACAATATAAGTTTTAGGAGAAAAGTAATCTCAACCATTTAGAACTTTTCAATTTAGGGAGTACATTTTAACCAAAAGAGGTATCTTATAATATTTCTAAAGTTCATACAACAATGGCCACACCATGCCCAATCTGTTGGTTCCTTAAGCTCTATAGCCTTGCAATGGTGGAAGTTGCAATTGGAAATAAAACAACCACCCAGGAGCAAAATGGACCTTGCACCACAAACGAAAGCTGATGGGAAAATGGGGTTGGCTAAAGGGAGCTATGGACCACCGCCACAGAAACGTCGTTGGAGGATGCTGAACGGAGGTTGGTGAACATGGTTGCTGGAGCCAAACAGAAATGGTGGAAAACGTAGTTGCTGAATGGAGTTAGGGTCCGTTTGGTTAAAAGTTGGAGTAAGGTTTGTGAAACAGGGTTTGGAAAAGTGAGGTTTTAAAAACGTGGTTGGGAAAATTGGGGTTTTGAAGATACTGATTTGTGTTTGGATAGTTTGTTGTAAAAGTGAGTTGAAAAGTAGTAATTGTGTTTGGTTGGAAAATATTTTGGTAACCTTGGTTTAGAAAAATGGAATTTGAGGGTAAAATTACTAAAAAGGACATTAATTAAAAAAAGTAGTAAAGTAGTATATTTTTGTAAATAATATTAACAATTACACATTAAAATATTTCATTTATAATTTAATTAACAAAATATATTTATTAATAAAAATTAATAATAAATATATATTATTATAAATATATGTATTGCAACTAAAATTTAATATTATTAATATATATTAAATATATCAATAAATTCACATTTTTTGGTAATTTTACAACATACCATTATCATACAAAATTATAAAAAAAAACCTAACACCTTAAAATAATATAAAAAGTTATTTAAATAGAAAAAGTTAACATGGTCAACATTTTTCAGTCCACACCCATGCACCCTAAATCCAATGTAATCTAAACCCTTAATTCCATCAGCCTTTAAGGTACACCCTAGTACATGAAGCACACCCATGGTGCACCATCCAAACCAATCATCCACCATTAAACCACTCAATTTTTACAGTACATCTCACCCCCCATACACACCCATGCACCACCACCATAAACCAATCACCATCTCAAATCTTCCAACATTTATGGTACACCAAGCCAAGAATCTCCACCAGTGCTCCATCTTCTCCAACAGGCAGAAGGGAAAAACCGTCCACAACACACAGAAATGCAAACGGAGATTCGGAATGGGAGGTATGATGGAGGCACAAGGTAACGTGGTTCTCAGCTTTCAAACGGAGAAGATGGCAACGGAGACGGAGGAAGCGTGTGTTGCCAAACGGTTCACAGCAAAAGGGGTTTAAAAAATCATGGTTTTACGAATGGAACGGAGACGTAACTTTTTTCCAAACAGGCACTTAATCTAACGCAACGGAGAGAACTAAGGTAATTTTCTAAAAAATGCATATAACCAAACAGGCACATAAACAGAGTTTAAACAGAGTTTATAACTTAAGCTTTTGAACCAGTAACTATCGTGTCAGGAAACAAGGAATACCAACAAAGAAAGAATCAATATATTATGATAAACACGCATGACAATGGGGGTTCAGGGAACCTACCTGAATGAAGAAAGGAAGAAGATGCTGAACAGAGAGAAGGACACGAAGCTCACAGATAATGGAGAAGACGACAACCAACGCGCAGAAGAAGAGAAACTAAAAAAAGAGAGAAAGGCGCGGCTTTTGAAGTTTCAGAAAGGATGTATATTCACGGTTCCCCTTGAAACCGTGAATATATTACACATATATTCACGGTTTAACAAACAACCGTGGATAAATGTTAACTATATATCCACGGTTACGATACCAACCGTGGATAAATATTAAATCTATATTCACAGTTATAGAAACAACCGTGGACATAGAGTACCCAGTAATTAAACCCTAAAACCTGAACTATATATCCACGGTTGGAAATACAACCGTGAATATTAACATCTATATATATCCATGGTTAACATCATAACCGTGAACGTACCCATCAATATATATTCATGGTTGTGATTAAAACCGTCGATATATATTTCAGGTACTATATATCCACGGTTGACTCCTCAACCGTGAATATATATTGATGGTTACGTTCACGGTTATGATGTTAACCGTGGATATATAGTTTTCTCTGATTAAAACGTTCACCTTATAATTTCAAAAATGCCACCGCGTATGTTTTTATCACTGATCCTCTTCTACCCGTGAATAATATCCCGTTGTTATATCCATTTTTTCCACTAGTGAGTCTATACCTATTTATAACTTGGCTCTCCCTAAATCAGATAATTGTGGTGCCTAGCTATCTTTTAAAGATCCTTGTTGTGGATTTAATAACAAACCTTCCAAATTCATCATGTATTGATTTAATATATTTTTTTAGACGTTTGAGGAATATCAAATTCTCCATATTTAATATCTTTTTTTAAGAATATGTGCTCCATTGACTCAAATGGTATGCATGGTATTCTTACTGTCAATTCCTTCCTAAGTATTGAAGTGATGATTATGGATAAGTTGCGTCTCATGCCTTTGGATGAGGACATTTGAAATTCTCTTTTCAGCATTAATAATCTCAAAGGCATCCATACCATTTTCTATAAGACTTAATGGTCAATTGCTGGTGGAATCACTACAAGTTAGCCTGGAGGCTTGGCATGAGACATAATTTATTTAGCATGAGATATGTGTCACACCAATTTCAAATTTCAAAAGGCATTAGACAGTGTCCACCCAACATCTTGGTGGTCTAGGTTTCTAGATTTTGAGAAGCCTTAATGAAACTTACATGGCTAAGCTTGGTTGGGAGATGATCATTTATCCTTAAGCTCCTTCAGTAATGTTCTTACGTGAAAAGTATAAATTGGGTATTTTAAAGCTTGGCCTTTGGTAACTAAAGTTCTATTAAGGCATATTGGAATGATAATTCTGCTTTTTTTTTGTTAGATTCTGTAACACCCAAATTTTTCAAATAAATTTTTCGTAAATAAATGAAAATTTTAACAGAATTTTCAAATTAAAATAATAAAGCGGTCGGCATTACATCATCCGGCTCATTTAATGTTTACAAATGTTTCACAATCGGTATACACAGGAGCCGGCAAGGTTACTACAAACAACTATGTGCATTATGTACAATACACAAATACATAATGCTCCAATCGGCTGAGTGATCTCACACGTCATTGCTGGGTCCTATGTCCACTGTAAAAATGACAACAGTAGAGGGTAAGCATAAACATATCAAATGATAGTTATTGAATCAGATTAAAAGTCCAATTCATAACTATATATAAAACATAAACACATCATATAATCTCATAACATCAACCGATCAAATCATCATATTATTCTCAATATCATATCAGTACAAATATATGCTCAATCAAATGGATCCATTATTAAATCTTTTAATTTGTGTTGCAACATTGGCTCCCCGAGCCATAACTCAGCTCTCAGCTGATCCGGCCATTTTACTGGTACCAAATCGTTTGCCCTTTCATGTGACACAATCACTCCCAGCGACAACGGTAGTGTCACAGGCTAAACCCCGAGCCCCGCTCAAGAGGTTTGCCTTGAGTCCCACCCAAGGTCTTTTGTGGAATCCTCGAAACCACATAATATATTTCATATTTGTTCATCATATAAGCATCCCATGCTTTATCAATATGCATCCCATGCATTCATATATCATGAAAAATTCACGAATAACATTCATATCATCATCATCAATCACATATCAACATCAATATCATATGAGCGGAAATATCACAGATATATTACATTATATTCATATTCAGGATTTAACATTATCCCAAATCTATTCATAAACCATGCATTTAAGATGTAACGCTCCCCTACCTGGAAGTAAGGAGTTCCTCAAGCTATATTCAACTACAGTACATAAATTCCGACTGGAACTTCAGTTCTGCACAGTCCACAGCTTTCTTTCTCTAAGCTCTTACCAGGTTTCACGTTAAAGAGAAGAATGAAGATTGGTCTCCTCTTTTTATTGATGATTTCCAATAATGATTGGAAAAGAAAAAGATTAAAGGTGATGTTGACACTTCACATAATTCCAAGCTAGTCTAATAATAGGATTTGACATAATTCGTTCATAAAAAAGACATAAACGAATTGAATAAGTGAATTGATTAAGCACTGATACACGCACTTATAATATAAGGACAAAACGAAATAATAAAATAAAAGAGGATAGGATTATGGAAAGGGTCCACCACTTAGCAAAATCAGGAAAAAGAATCTGCGCCCCAATAATTGAAGTGATTATTAATTCCGACTCGGTTTCAGTATGTTCCGACTCGGTTTCAGTATTTTGGGCACATCTTTCTGAGAGGATTCAACATAGCCTTTGTCCATTCAAAATTCCTTCATTCGGAAGAAATTCACTCGGAATGGTTTCATCCCATGAAGCACTCAGCTTTCCTTCCTCAGAAATGTCCCACACGAAAATATATCACTCGGAAATACCTTTAGAAATAACTTATTCGGTTATATTTATTTCTGTCTGAGTCAAAGCCTTCACTTACGTCACTCGGAAGTCTTTCATTCGAAATTATTACTTGGAATCGAGGTTCAGTCCTCTCTCGGAATCTTTCCACTTGAAAGGATCACTCGGGGTCAAAGCCAATCTCTATGACGAACCCAAGTACAAGCTCTCAGCAACTCTTTAAAACACCCGTGCACGAACTAAATTAAGGGTTCACCACTCGGGAACTCACCACTCGGATATTATCCACTCGATAACTATTCACTTGGAATATACTCATTCGAAGTTGAAGTCTTTCTGTCCAGAAGCACATTTCCTGGAAAAGACTCACTCAGTATGTCTCAATCGGTACCATACCACACAGACACCAGAAATGTCTCTTGACGTTGTCCCAGTTGGAAACGTCTCACTCGGTGTCGTCCCACTCGGAAGTGTCGTACTCGGAGACACCTCACTCGGAAAGTCACACAACTCGGAGATGCTCCACTCAGAAACAGCTTAACTTCCCTACACTCGGAAGTATCTCAACTTTTCTACACTCGGAAGTATCTTAACTTCTTACTCTCGAAAGTATCTTAACTTCCCACTCTCGGAAGTAGGTCTCTCGATCATGTTTCACTCGGAAACGTAGAACTTAGGAGCGTCTTTGCCCAAAATGTGTTCATTCGAAGTCAGAGCCCCCTTTCACTCGGAATTATTTCTATTTTCACTCAGAATCGTACCATTTCACTCGGGATAGCTTATTTCCATCAATATTCACTCGGAAATTCACTCGGAAATTCCTCACTGATCCTTAATAAATTATTTTCAAAAATTTAGGATGTTACAGATTCTTTCTATCCAAATCTACCCGCTTGAAGCAACTGGTAATCTCTTCCATTGTAGATCGGATGCATACATTCTTGACATGTTTCTTTGTAAAGGAGTGAAGGTTTAGGATAGACTTAGAAGAGCGGAGGAGGTTGAATAAGTCTGTAACTTTTTTTGAAAAATAATACCTTTTTAAACACAAAATAGCAGTAGACTTAAGGTACAGATTTAGACTAAACAAAAGAGAAGGGATAGAGAGATATGTACAAAGGATTTATACTGGTTATTTACTTCCAAATGATGAAGCTACGTCCAGTCCTTTTAGTCTGAAGGCTTTTTCACTATGTAAAAATCCTTTTACGCTTAATTCCTTAGTATTCTTTCAATAAACCAATTTTTGCTTAAAATCCAAGTATTCTTTTAAAGTCTCTTCAGGCCAAAGGTATTTTCCGCAAGAAACTAAGTCTGGTTAACACACCAGACCTAACTAAGTACAAAGTATTTAGAGAGTGTGGGTACAATAACGATGTGCTAAAAAACAGAGAAATTAACTGCAAGAAGCAGTGTTTACAAAGTATGAGTTCGTATATTATTGATGTTGTTATTCTTGTATCTCTATTTTTGAATCTTTAATATTTATACTCTAAAGACCCAGTCTCTTCATTTTGGCAGTTGTTACTGTTTCATTTGTGAGGAAGTAGTCATTTGAATCTGTTGACACAGGGAAAAGAGAAGAGGATAAGATCTGCTTTAAGGATAGAAAAAATTACACGAAAACAGAATGCCTTGAGTCGTGCAAAAGAAAGTTTCCTTTTTGTTCTCTTTCATCTAACGTAAGATATAGAGTATCTTGTTCGACCTTTTGAAGCCTTCTAACTTGCGCATAACATTTTGACGGCTTTATGAAGTGCTCAGAGTAGCTTGATCGATTTCTTCCCATGTGAACTCCTCTGAGAGTTTTGTCTTGTTGTTTATTTTCATATAGGAATAGACTTTGACTGAAGGAATGAGACAGCCTTGCATAAATTAATATGGAATCAGAAAGCTATTCTTTAATCTTGTAATGTTTGAGTTTGATGTCTTGAAGCTTGAAAGATGAAAGAGTGGGAAGGAAAGATATTGATTCTAAAGGATAATTTGTTTGAAGAACGAGACTCAGCAGACTCAAGTAAGTCTGTGATAGACGCACTTAGAAAAAATTCTTTTGAGCGTTGTCTTTAGCACAGGCTTAAGTTTGGAACAGACTTGAATAAATCTGAATAGGTCCCACACTGACTTGGTTGCTTTAAATTTGATGGACTCCCCTTTTGAATTTTAGCTCTTACATCATAAATTTTGCATATTGAAATACTTAAGTAAACGTGTTAAATAACACTTAAGCAAACTTTATTTAATTAAAGACCTTGATGTGTGTTATTAACAAATCTTGGGGTCTTAAAATAATATTTAAGTTCTCCAAAATCGTTTATAAAATAGACTTGGTTCTAACAAGGAAGATAAATGAAAAGTGAAGTCTTTTTCAAGTTTTTCCCCCCATACATTTACTGACCAAATTTTAGTGTGCATGGCCCCTTGTTCTAATGCAAAGGATGACTTAATGGGATGGAGACATGAAGCTAATAGGGATTTCTCCCTTAGGTCTTCCTATAATATGATTAAGTAGGAATTGTGTGATCAACAACTGAATATCCCCCTCGAATACATATCTTCCTTTGGAAAAAATTTCATGAGAGATTACCCACAACTGATTAGTTATTTAAGAACAGTATAGTGTAGTTGCCCCAAATGTGTGAAGACTTGGGAAACCGTGGGACAGGTGCTTCAGGGCTGTTCTTTTGCCCATGATTTCTAGGAGAAATTCATTCATAGGGATTCTTGAGTATAATTTTTCAGTTATAGCCTTGACAATTGGTTGCTCATTAATTTGACGTGGAAGAACAGACTTAAAGAGGACATGGATTAGGCTCATTTTGACAGTTGGTATAGGTGATGCATTTATATCCAGAGGTCATTATGGTTTGAGGATATTGTGATGGGTGGGGTCATGTTATGCAAGATATCAAGTGGAAGATACCTATGGATGGGATGGTCAAATTAAAAGTTGACAGATTAGTGTTTCTTAACTCTTTGTGTTAGAGTGATGTATGCATGAGGGAATGAAGCAACCAAATAAGTTTTCCTTTTTTATTACAACACAAGGATACAGAGGAGGATCCTATATATAGGACAACAAGAAACAGAAAACAAACGAAAATTAATAATAAACTTAAAACTAATTAACTGCATTAATTAACTGCATTACTAATTCCCTTTACACCCCCCTTCAAACTCATGGTGAAAGCAGATGAAACCTTGAGTTTGGATCTGAATTTGGTGAATTGAGGATTTAGAACAACTTTAGTGAGAATATCAGCAACCTGAAACTCAGCAGGTAAATGAACAATAACAAGTTCCTTCAGCAAAACTTTATCACAAACAAAATGTAAATCCAACTCAAAATGCTTTGTGCGAGAGTGCATAACAGGATTAGCAGCAAGGTGAACAACACTCAAATTGTCACAATAAATTCTTGGTAATACAACAGGAACACGCAACTCTCTGAGTAAATTTTGCAGCCATAGGATGTCAGCAGTAACATCAGCCAATCCTATGTATTCTGCCTCAGTACTACTTCGAGAAACAACAGCTTGCTTCCTAGACGACCATGAGACAAGATTGGGTCCAAGATATACACAGTAACCTATAGTGGACTTTCTATCATCTGGGTCTGAACCCTAATCTGAGTCATAAAAACCCATTATATGCAGCTGCTGTGAGGGAGTAATGTGTAAACCATATGTAATAGAACCTTGGAGATATCTTAAAATCTGTTTTACTGCCCTCCAATGATGCTCTTGGGGTTTATGCATAAATTGACAGACTTTATTAACAGAGAATGAAATTTTAGGCCTTGTTATAGTAATATACTGAAGAGTTCCTACAATGCTTCTGTAATAGGTAGGATCCTGGACAGAGCAAGATTCATCAGCAGTAAGTTTTAAGCTAGAAACCATAGGAGTTGGATGAGGTTTGGAATCCAGCAGATTGGTTTTATGAAGGAGAACTCTTATATATTTTGATTGAGAAAGAAGAATTCCACCATTTGAGTGATGTTGAACCTCAATGCCAAGAAAATAATGAAGGGGACCAACATCTTTCAAAGAAAACTGTGTATTAAGATGAATAATAAGGGATGTGATTTCAGAACAAGAAGAGCTGGTGATGATAATATCATCAATATATACCAGAACATAAGTTGTAGATGTAGGAGTAAATTTCATGAAAAGAGACGTATCACTTTTGGCTGAATTGAATCCTAAATTCTTCAAGACTATACTGAGTTTATGAAACCAAGATCTGGGGGCCTATTTCAAACCGTAAAGATCCTTCTGTAGTTTGCACACTTTGTGTTTGTCAGATGACACAAAACCTGGTGGTTGAGTCATATATACGGTTTCTTGAAGATCTCCATGTAAAAAGACATTGTTAATGTCCACTTGACGAATAGGCCATTGCTGTGAAATAGCAAGAGAAAGAACAGTTCTAATTGTTGCTGGTTTAACACTGGACTGAAGGTTTCTTTAAAATCAAACACCTCTCTTTGATGATAGCCCTTTGCTACTAGTCTGGCCTTGTGCCTTTGAAAACTCCCATCAGTATTGAATTTACTTTTAAACACCTATTTGTAGCCTATGGGCTTACAGTCTGGAGGAGGATCCACTAAGGACCATGTATCATTTTTGATAAGAGCATCATGCTCCTCTTTCATAGCATTGAGCCATTCAGGTTTGGTCATGGCTTCTTTTACAGTATATGGCTATATAGTGTGATCATAACTGCCTTACTTGTATGAAGTATAAGATTTTGGTTTAAAAATACCAGCTTTAGCTCTGGTTGTCATTGAATGAGCATTTTGAGGAACAGACCCTACAATAGGTGATGAAACAACTACAGCAGTAGACTCATTAGTATCACATGGTAAGGGATCATTAGGTAATGAATCAGTTGAATCAACATTATTGTGAGAATTAGTAGTATTAGGTAAAACAAGTAAAGGATTAGAAGAAATAGTTTCAGAAGAGGAAGTGGAACAGTTAGAAGTAAAAGGATTGTCAGGAAGCTTAAAAGGAAAGCTTGATTCATGGAAAATAACATGTCTAGAGATATAGCATTTTCCAGAGGGTGAAAGACATTTATAACCTTTGTGCTAAGAGCTATAGCCAATGAATAAGCACATGTGTGACCTGAAGTCAAGTTTATGTTTGTTAAAAGGTCTTACCAAGGGATAACAGGCACTTCCAAACACTCTTAAGAAAGTATAATCTGGCCTTTTTTTAAATAATTTTTCAAAAGGACTCATATTTTTAAGAGCAGAGGAAGGAAGATAATTAATTATGACAGCAGCAATGCTAAATGCTTCCTTCCAAAAATTTAAAGGAAGAGAAGTAGAGGCTAACAAGGTGAGACTAGTTTCAGTTAAGTGTCTATGTTTCCTTTCAGGAATACCATTTTGTTTATGTGTATGAGGACAAGTCAATCTGTGGTGAATTCCTTGTTTATTAAGATAGGAAATGAATGTGAGATATTCTTTTGCATTATCAGATTGTAAGGCTTTTAAAGTTGTGCCCAATTGTTTTTCAGCAAGAGATTTAAATTGAAGAAAGGCAGTAAAAGCTTGAGATTTATTTTGAAGCAAATACATCCAAGTATATCTAGAAAAGGCATCAATGAATATTATGTAATATCTTGATCCATTAGAAGAAGTGTAGGGGGCTGGACCCCAAATATCTGTAAAAACTAAATCAAGAGAACTAGTGTAAACAGTCTGAGAGGTAAAGAAAGGAAGTTGATATGCCTTCCCCATACAACATGACTGACAAAGTAAAGAAGCAGCAGACTGATCACATGGTATATTACATTGATTAAGAACAAATTTAACAGTTTTAATAGAAGCATGAGCAAGTCTTGAATGCCAAAGTTCCAAGGTTATAGAATCTTTTACAGAGTGGAAAGCAGAAATATTGTTTTGATGCTAAAGTTTAGGAAAGACATAGAGACCCTTGTTATAGTTGCCTTGAAGAAGGGTCTCCTTGGTATGTTCCTGTTTTACGTTACATTTATTAGCATGAAATTCAAAAAAGACTTGATTATCACGACAAAACTGAGACATACTTAGAAGATTCTTTTTAATGGATGGAACATGTAATAATTGATTCATAACAAAATGATTTTTTGATTTAGAATCATAGAATTTATAACTTCCAATATGTTTAATAACCAAACCTGAACCATTACCAATTTTTACATGATCATTCCCTGCATAATCAGACTTGACAGAGCGGTTATTTTCATCATTGGTTATGTGATGACTTGCTCCACTGTCAGGATACCATAGAGGATCCAAGACAGTTGTTGGAGTTGACATGAAGATTTGATCATTATGAGAAGTTCCTTGATACTGGTTGTGATTTGCTTGAGGAGGACCTTGGAAATCTTGATTAAATCTATGCCAACGGTCAATTGCCAGGTGTCCAGACTTACCACAAATTTGACATTGTAGTTTATTATTTTGATTCCAAGAATTATTTGATTTTTGTCCCGAGCTTGATCTAGCATTTCCTCTTCCATTATTGAATCTTCCTCTTTGATTGGAATTATAACCACCACGAAAATTAGATCTACCACCACGATTGTTATATCCTCCTCTGTAAGTTGAATTATCTCCTCTTCCTCTATCAGAGAAGTATCTAGGTCCAGATGCAGCATTAGCCAGAATTAACTGTGAATCAGATTTCTTGTGTTTCTCACACCGCTCTTCTTGAGCCATTAGAAGAGCTTCAATATCATCAACAGTATATGGATCTAAACAGGATGTGATAGAAGTAACAAAAGAATCATAATCTTCAGGTAAGCCATCTAAAATTGCTTCTATATGATCCTCATCAGAAATTGCAGAACCAATTGCATCCAAAGAATCAATAATTTTCTTTATCGCAAGTAAGTATTTAGAAATTGACTTATCTTTCTTGATTTGGCGCAGTTGAACCTTCAATTTCTTTACTTTCGCACGGGTTTGGGACGCATAATAGGCCACTAATCTTTTTCAGATCTGCCATGTTTGGTCCAAGCCGACCATCTTTGTGAGAATGGGTGTCGACATTGATGCAAGAAGCCATGCAACAAGTAACTAATCTTGTTGTTCAAAATTGAGAAAAACTTCACTGATGGTACCAGCTTTTTCATGATCTTTGGACTCAAATTTCTTTGGAACGTGTTCTTCAAGAAGGTATTTACCGAGTTTGAATCCTCGAACTGTGGCAAGAACTTGTTGCTGCCAGATCAAAAAAATTTCGTCATCGAGTTTGATAGAGATTGGGGTATGAAAGATTTGAGGATTGAAGGCGGTTTCGGAAGCCATGGTTTAGGAGGCTCTGGATACCATGTTAGAGTGATGTATGCATGAGGGAATGAAGCAACCAAATGAGTTTTCCTTTTTTATTACAATACAAGGATACAGAGGAGGATCCTATATATAGGACAGCAAGAAACAGAAAACAAACGAAAACTAATAACAAACTTAAAACTAATTAACTGCATTAATTAACTACATTACTAATTCCCTTTACACTTCGCAAGCAACTTGTGAGGGTCTTTTTATGACTCAACGGTAAGTTATTAAAATGTTTTTCTAGTAACTCAGGTTTTGATTCCACTCTTAAAGTCAAGCTATCGGGTATTTTAAAAAGGATTCAAATCATTAGATCATGTTCGTCCAATGTATGTATTGAAGTTGACTTGAAAATTATAGTTATGTTTGTTTAAAAGGATTGCTCGGAATATCATCATTGTTCAAATATTGTTAAGGAGATTCATAAACTCCTTAAACATGATTCATCCTTTTCAATTTCTCATACGTTTAGAGAGGGAATCAATATGTTGATTTTTGGTAAATTTAAGGCTGTTGTTCATTACTTTGAGGGGATTTTTTTAGGTTTTCCATGTAGGCCTTAGTTCCCTCTTATGACTTCGGGGGGGGGGGGTGTCTCTTCCTCGTTTAGTCTCTATGATATAATTTTCTCAAGGGCTTTTCGCCTCGTCTATTATCAAGAAAATTTAAAAACTAATTGATTTTTTTAACAATCTAAATAAAATAGATTATTTTAAATCACTTTTCATCTAACATTATTCTTTTAATCTGTTTCATTATTTCTCTTCTTTCTTCTTTGGCAAAAATATTGGTTTGTTCCATTTTAGGTTTTCCATGTAGGCCTTAGTTCCCTCTTATGACTTTGGGGGTGTGTCTCTTCCTCGTTTAGTCTCTATGACATAATTTTCTTAAGGGCTTTTTGCCTCGTCTATTATCAAGAAAATTTAAAAAATAATTGATTTTTTTAAAAATTTAAATGAAATAGATTATTTTAAATCACTTTTCATCTAACATTATTCTTTTAATCTGTTTCATTATTTCTCTTCTTTCTTCTTTGGCAAAAATATTGGTTTGTTCCATTAAGTTTTACATTTTTCCTAGTTTAGCCCTCTAAGTTCTTTTCCTATTAATTTAGTCATCTAAGTTTCCAAATGTTTACAAATCAACCCCAAAATTGTTATATAGTTAACACTTTTAAAAAAAACCTAATACATAACAAACTCATCATCGTCGAGTGAGAGACCTTAAAATTAATGGTAGTGATATGACCTTCATCCACAATCCTTCTTCCTCCACCATTCCTTTTCCCTCCTACTATCATCCCTTCTATTTATTTCTCCTTGTCACCTACTATCATTGTCAACCACCTGCCCATCACTGGCAACCACTATAAGCACCGCTTCCACCACCACCACCCCTACTCCTAAAAAAAACCTTAAACCTAAAATGTTAAAAATTATTATTTCCCCATATTTAACAATAGCACCCATGCATAAACACAATGAATTAGTTTCCTTTATGTGAGCTTATACATATATTCCTTCAAACACTTTAAAATTAGTTTCACAATATCAGTAAACTAGAACCATGCCAATTCTAGTTGCAATGACTTTAACATAAATTTCTAGTTGGAATATAAACAAATATCAATGTTGACTAGTTTTCCACATGATTCTTATTGGCAAAGACCAATAACGAAAGCTAATTAGCAAAGTTCTATCCAAATTTTGAAAAATGAAATGCATTATATTTGTGCAAGCAATTTTTTGTACAAATAAGAAAAGAGAAGCGGTGCACTCAAAATTCAGTATATTGCAACTTCATTCGAAGGGGTTTGGGGAAGTAGAAATCATTATAGTTTTGGGTTTCTATTTTTAGGATGGTGGTGGTGGAAAGGGTGGGAGGGAGAGGTCGTGGTTTCTAGTAGTGGTGTGGTGGCCGATGGTGGGCTGCACTGATTGGCAATGGTGAGGAGAAAGAAAATAAAGAGGTAACAAAGGAGGGGAAAAAGGAAGCGTAAAGGAAGAAGGAGAAGTATGGGTGGGGGACATATCACTACCGAGGTCTTTTATTCAATGATGATGAGTTTGCTACATATTAAATTTTTTTACGGTATTAACTATTTAATAAGTTTTGGACCAATTTGTAAATATTTAGAAACTTAAATAACTAAATTAATGACAAAAATTAAAGGAATAATATATATATATACATATATAAGTTAAACTAACACATTTTATTTTTTTCCTTCTTCTTTTACTTGGGATTTTTGTTATTATCCCTAGTTAGATTTACGTTAATTTTACCATTTACATAGTACATACACACTGAACAATCCAATGGAAAGAAAATAATTTTATTTTCGATATTTTTTCATACACCAAACTTTCACAAATTTTAAAATATATTATTTTGTTTCTTGCATTTTCTTCCTCATAATTCTTTTCTAAATCTTTTCTTATGCCTCTCGAGAAAGCCCAATATGATTAATATTTTTCTCCAATTAAATTTAGAACTTAATTATGTTAATTTGGACCAACTATTTAGAGATTTAGTAGGAGGTATAAGATTTTTTTTATTAGGAATATTTTTTTAAAAATAACTTATATATAATTATAGAAGTTATAAAAAAATTATTTCTTGATGTGTTGGATTATGATAAAACTTAGCATATAAAAAATTTGTGTTTAAGTGAATAAAAGATTTATCTACCTAATTAGAAGGATAAAAATTTACTTGAAAAACTTATCTGGGAATAGACCTAAAAATCTTAAAGAAGCTTAACGTTAAATTGACATTAACGTTAAATTCACAAATATTATCCTTAAAGAAGCTTATACAAATAGAGCCCTATAATTACGTGGAAATGAACTCATGAAAAACATGATAACAAATGCAATGAATGCGGATCAAACACATAACCTTCAAATCTTTAGTCTGACGCTTTCCCAACTGAGTTATCCTCGTAATGTACAAGACCTAAAAATTTACTTGAAAAAGACCTAAAATTCTTATTACAAAACAGAGCACTACAATTACATGGAAATGAACTAATGAAAAACATAATAACAAATGCAATGAACGTGGATCAAACATGTAACCTTCATATCTTCAATTTGACACTCTCCCAACTGAGTTATCCTCACAATATACAACACCTAAAAATTTACTTGAAAACCTCATTTGGGAAGAGACCTAAAACTCTTATTCTTTACCAAACTTCAAATTAATGTTAAATTTTTATTTGCATGAGTTAGCCAGATAAAACATCAATTATGCATAAAACACTAACAATTAACCTTAACTTCACACAAATATTATCTTAAAAGAAGCTCATACAAATAGAGCCCTGTAATTAGGTGGAATTGAACTCATGAAAAACATGGTAACAAATGCGATGAACATGGATCGAACACGTGACCTTCAGATCTTAAGCCTGACGCTCTCCCAACTGACCTATCCTCGCAATCTATAAAACCTAAAAATTTACTTGAAAAACTCATGTGGGAAAGACCTAAAAATCTTATTCTCTACCAAACTTTTTGCATGAGTTATTATCCTAAAAAAGCTCTTACAAATAGAGAACTATAATTACATGGAAATGAACTCAAGAAAAACATGATAACAAATGCGATGAACGTGGATCGAACACGTGACCTTCAGATCTTCAGTCTGACGCTCTCCCAACTGAGCTATCCTCGCAATGTACATGACCTAAAAATTTAATCAAAAAACTCATCTTCACACAAATATTATCCTAAAAAAAGCTCATACAAATAAAGCACTATAATTACATGGAAATGAACTCATGAAAAACATGATAACAAATGCGATGAACGTGGATCGAACACGTGACCTTCAGATCTTCAGTCTGACGCTCTCCCAACTGAGCTATCCTCGCATAGTATAAGACCTAAAAATTTACTCAAAAAACTCATCTTCACACAAATATTATTCTAAAAGGAGCTCATACAAATAGAGAACTATGATTACATGGAAATGAAGTCAAGAAAAACATGATAACAAATGCGATGAACGTGGATCGAACACGTGACCTTCAGATCTTCAGTTTGACGCTCTCCCAACGGAGCTATCCTCGCAATGTACAAGACCTAAAAAATTACTCGAAAAACTCATCTTCACACAAATATTATCCTAAAAGAAGCTCATACAAAAAGAGCACATAATTACATGAAAATCATGAACTCATGAAAAACATGATAACAAATGCAACGAACATGGATCGAACACGTGACCTTCAGATCTTCAGTCTGACGCTCTCCCCACTAAGCTATCCTTGCAATGTATAAGACCTAAAAATTTACTTGAAAAACTCATGTGGGAAAAGACCTAAAAATTTTATTCTCTACCAAACTTTTTGCATGAGTTATTATCCTAAAAAATGCTCTTACAAATAGAGCACTATAATTAATGGAAATGAGCTCATGAAAAACATGATAACAAATAAATGCGATGAACGTGGATCGAACACGTGACCTTCAGATCTTCAATCTGACGCTCTCCCAACTGAGCTATCCAAGTATAGTATAAGACCAAAAATTTACTCGAATAACTCATCTTCACACAAATATTATCCTAAAAGAAGCTCATACAAATAGAGAACTATAATTACATGGAAATGAACTCAAGAAAAAACTGATAACAAATGCGATGAACGTGGATCGAACACGTGACCTTCAGATCTTCAGTCTAACGCTCTCCCAACTGAGCTATCCTCGCAATGTATAAGACCTAAAAATCTATTTGAAAAATTCATCTAGGAAAAGACCTAAAAATCATATTCTTTACCAAACTTTTTGCATGAGTTATTATCTTAAAAAAAGCTCTTACAATTAAAGCACTATAATTAATGGAAATGAGCTCATGGAAAAAATGATTACAAACAAATGCGATGACCGTGGATCGAACACGTGACCTTCTGATCTTTAGTCTAATGCTCTCCCAATTGAGTTATCCTCACAATGTATAAGACCTAAAAATTTACTCGGAAAACTCATCTTCATACAAATATTATTCTAAAAGAAGCTCATACAAATAGAGCAGTATAATTACATGGAAATGAACTCATGAAAAACATGATAACAAACAAATGTGATGAACATGGATCAAACACGTGACCTTCAGATCTTTAGTCTGACGCTCTCCCCACTGAGCTATGCTCATAATGTCCAAGTACTTGGAGCAGACTATACATACCTGTATATGATACCAGTATACGTTATAGAATTTATGGTTTAAATGTTTGGTTTAATTAAATATTTACTTATGACTTTTAACTGTTAGTTCCTATAAAATATTTATTAATATATAGTCGAATGTAACAAAATATGATTTTTATTATTAGTTATCTTTTGTTAAGTATGTTTGAATGATGATAAATTACATATCTCAATACTATTATGTGTCTTTTTAAAAAAAAATAAATTTCCACTTTTGTATTTTCTTTAACTTATAATAGTGATTTAACCATAAAACTATACATAATTATGGGTAGAATTTCAATGTTCATGTACTGTATATTTCCTATATAATTAGATAATTAAGAATATGTTATATTTAATAAGAAATAGTTGGAGAATAGTTGGGGTGTCAACCCTTCTCGAAATAAAAAAAATGACAGGAGAATAATCATGAGTTCATAGTTATAATCATTTTTTTGTCAATATAGTTAGACTAAATTATTATTTTAATCTCTTATCATTTTAATAAATTTTAAGTTAGACTTCTAATATTTTTTAGTCAGTTAAGTATCCTATCTTTTTAAAATGATTTAGTTATGTCTCATCCATCTAATTTTCAATAATAAACTTCGTTAATATGGTCATTATCGTGGCAGACAAACATCGCAATGGTCGTATCCTTATTTGTTAACTATACAACACTATCACACATGTCAGATGGTGTCAACATGATAACTTTTCATGTCAAATATTCATTTGTTGAAGTGTAAATGACACGTGGACTTGTTAATCAACATTTGACACTTGAAGCTACCACGTTAGCAATATCTGACGCATCAAGTAGTCATGTTAGCAACATTTGACACATAAAAAAGTCACATTGGCAAGATTAATGATACAACAAATTTTTATTTACAAAGTTAGAAAAAAGAAATGGATTGAACAGACCTAATTGAAACATTTAAAAAGGATAAAGGGTCTAACTGACTAAAAAAATATTGAAACCTTATTCTAAGGTTAATGATATATTGTTTTGTAATGCCAATGGTATATTAAAACCTTGAATATTGTTTATGTATCTAGGTTTAATAGTGGGCTGTATGCAAATTAATAACCCTATGGTTAGTGCACTAGTTTAGTTAGTTGGTGTGCTAAATAGGCACTGGCAATCTTAATCATTTCCTGAAGTGGAGACCATCAACTTTTAAAGGGCAATATAACCTGAAGGCGTTTACCTATGGATCAAGGAGATGAAACATGTGTTTCGATCCTTGGAGTGCTCTAAGGCACAAAAGGTGGAATATGCTACCTATTAATTAGTTGAAGAAGTCAAAACTTGGAGGCTTCAAGCCAAACAATGCATGATAGGTGCTAGGAGGCGTTTAATTTGGATGAATTTCAAAGAGTATTTTCTAGAGGAGTTTTTCCCGGCAAATGTTAGAAGTCAAAAAGAGTTAGAGTTTGTGGAGTTGAGGCAGGGTACCATGTCAGTTGGCAAGCATACCGCCAAATTTAATGAGTTGAGTTTGTTTTATCCTCCATTCCAAAATGAAGGAACTGAATCTTCGAGGTATGTGAAATATGAAAGCGGGTTTCGGTCCGAATTAAAGGAAGCTATTAGATACCAAGAGATTTGTAATTTTCCTACCTTGCTGAACAAGTGCAGAATTCTAGAAGAGGATCAATTAGCTCGAGTGGCTAAAAGAAAAGATGATAAGAACCTTAAACCCCAATATGGTAAATTTAAGAAACAGACGCAGTAAGGTCCAAACCATTATGAGGGAGGATCCTCGTCATTTCTTGGTCGTGGTATTGGTTGTTTTCATATAGAATGTTTTCATTGTAGTGATAACTATCTAGTCCAAAACTGTAACAAAAGATCGAAAATTAGTTGTCACCAATTTAAGCAGAGGGGCCATATTCGACCTGAATGTCCTCAAAACCCTACAACTAATGCTTCGAGTGGTAGGGGAAATATTACTCACGTTGTCGGTCGCGGTGGTAATAGACATCATGGTGGCATAATGGAAGGGGTCATGGGACTCAACCTCCTGAAAGGAATTATGCTCAAGCTAGAAGTAGTCAGCAACCAACTGCTCCTGGACATGTGTTTATTATTACTGGTGTCGAAGTTGAGCAGACTGATGATTGTGGTGAAGGGTGTGGTGATAGTTGAAACAATAGTGGTGACGGTGATGGTGAAAGTGATAGTGGCAATGATGATTTTAGTGGTAAAGTGATAATGGTGGTAGAGGGTGTGGTATTGGTGGGAACAATTATGGTGGTGGTGGCGGCAAAATTAGTGATAACGGTGACTATAGTGGTGACGGTGGCCATTGTGGTAATGGTGGTAGTGGTGGTTGAGAGTGTGGTGATAAAAGGAACGATGTTGGTGGTAATGGCGGCATTAGTGATAGTGGTTTAGGTGTAGTCGTGACAATGGTGGTGATAGCTACACTAGTGATGGTGGTTGTGTAGTAGGTGGTGGTGATCATAACGATGATGGTGGAGTTATTGGTGACGATGGTGATGATGATGGTGGTGGCGGTGGAAAATGAGAGTTAAAAGTTTGTAAAACTAAAAATAAAAATAAAACTATTTTTTTGTTTTTAAAATGGCTAAAAACCATTTTATAAATGAATAAAAACTCAGTTTAACTAATATTTTTTTGTTGTACATATTTTATTTTCAAATATACTTTTAAAAACAAAACACTAGAAACTTATAACCACCCTGAATGGACCAAAATTAATTAACTTTTTAAATAGCAATAAATGAGGTAAAATGGTCTTATATTAAAAAATAGACGTTGGTATATGATCCGGTGTGTGTATCGGCCCCAAAAGGCTAGCGACACCTGTCAAGGAAGAAATATAAAATACACGCTAAGTCAAACTAAATACAGGGTGAAGTCTACTAAAGCCAATGTGACCGTCGAGACCAGTAAGGATTTATGATCACAACCTCGGGTAGAAAAGCTGCCGCCTGAATCTAAGTCAGAAGCAAGTGCGCCTGTGAAGCTTGGAGCCACTGCTCACTGTTAGGAGAAGTCAAATCACCACTTACACTTAGGGAAGTTCCATAAATATAACTCATTCATTAATTCATGAGATAACAATATTTACTACGCTTAACTACCTCCGTAATCTCTTCATTTTCCCGTAACAACCATACTGACTTAAGCATCGGAATCTCTTTTGTAGGTACACCTTCGGTGTGTCCCTGTAACTACGGTTGGAATTGACTCAGAATTTACCATAACGTGAAGAGCACCGGATTCCCACTGAACCTGTGCGTATAATACCAGACTTTCACTAAGACGGTGTAAAATAGAGAGTGAGAGGTATCTTTGGACACCAGTTGTACAAGGCATACCCCGTACACCGGTCAGATCAATATAAGATAAAATGTAAGTTGAAATGTTTTATTCCCAGGTGATATTGTAGAAACAAAAGTTTAAAGTCTTGTTCATAAAAATATTTCTAGTCATTTTTTGTTCTTGAGAAATTATTTTATTATTTTATATCAAATATAGAAACATTTTTCTCATGTTACTTATCTGATAATATAAATATATACATATATCAAACACCTCTAAATCTACTTAACTACGATCGTAGAACATTATTGTTTGAAAAGTTATGAATATATCTTTAAATAAAAAGAGATAATATTAAAATAGTCTCTAATATTAGGAAAAAACCAATAGTGATGATTTTAACTAAAAATATTTTAATTTTAATCGAGGTAAACACTTCAATATTTTCATATAACATTTCTTAGAGAGCGTATAGTTAGTGAGAACTAAATAATATAGTGACAAATAATAATAATTCATAATAACTATCTGATTGAAAATATGATTAATTTAAATTAAAAATAATATAGTAAACCCTTACATATTTTAACTATTTTCATAGTTTGAAATTTTTTATCTATTTAAATATTTTTTATCTAATTCGATACAGTATATCATATTTGTAGTATAATTTAAATTTAAATCTTTCATAATTAAAAAACATGTGTCAAAATTAAATTGCATCTCTTTATTTTTTTTAGATCACCCTAATTATGGAAATTCCATCATTTTTTCCCATGGTAACTCTATCACGTTTTCCATCGGACTAAAACTTAAGACATGTGTCAGATTTTGATTGGGTGATGATTTTGTTCGAAACTAAAAAAAATTGTCTCAAGTAGGACTTGAACCCATGACCTTTAAGTCAAATACCACATCCATCACCACTAGGCCACATGTGACTTTAGTGATTTAGATGACAATATTTATATATAAAGGTAAACTTTCAATATCTAAAAGTGTATTTAATTTAATTATTATAATAAAATATTTATAGTTATATTTAATTTATTTATTACAACTAAAATATTTAAGGCTATATTTAATTTTATTATTGTTAATAAAATATTTAGTTATTTTTTTAATTTAATTATTTCGATAAAATATTTAAGAATATACTTACTTTATTTATTCTTAATAAAATATTTAAAGGTATATTTAATTTTATTACTATATACTTAAATTATCAATAAAATAATTAAACATTTTATTAATAATAAATAAATTAAGTATATTCTTAAATATTTTAATAATAATAAAATAATTAAATTAAATATATTTTTAAATATTTTATTAATAATAAATAAATTAACTATATTTTTAATATTTAATAATTAATAAATAAATAAAATATTTTTAAAAATATTTGATTAATAACAATTAAACTAAATATATTTTTCAATATTTTATCAATATAATTAAATTAAATATATTTTATATATTTTCTTAACAATATTAAAATTAAATATTTTCTTAAATATTTTTTAAATAATTAAATATACCTTTAAATATTTTCTTAATAATAAATAAATTAAGTTTATTTTTTAAATATTTATTAGTAATAATTGAAATAAATATATTTTTAAATATTTTCTTAACAATATTAAAATACCTTTAAATATTTTCTTAATAATAAATACATTAAGTTTATTTTTTAAATATTTATTAATAATAATTAAACTAAATATATTTTAAAATATTTAATAAAAATAATTAAATTAACTATATTTTTAAATATTCCATTAATAATAATTAAACTAAATATATTTTTAAATATTTTATCAAAATAATTAAATATGTTATTAAAAATAATAAAATTAAATATAGCCTTAAATATTTTAGTTACAATAAATAAATTAAATATACCTATAAATATTTTATTATAATAATTAAATTAAATACACTTAGATATTGAAAGTTTACTTTTATATATAAATAATGTCATCTAAATCATTAAAGTCACATGTGGCCTAGTGGTGATGGATGTGCTATTTGATTTAAAGGTCATGGGTTCAAGTCCTACCTAAGGCCAAAAGTGTAATTTAGCCTATTTACTCATTATTTATACTTTTTTGTATTTACAAATTAACTTGTAATCAGCCATAAAAGATGTTTGGTTTGCACTTCTTCTCAACGGGGGGGAGGTTGGGGGAAGTGTACTGTCAAACGGTGTGAAGCATCAAAATTAATCTTTATATTTTTCCATTTTTATAATTTCGTTTCCCCAATTGTAAACCAAATATCACCTTAGTTTGTTAGCAAAAATTACATAAAATATAAATCATCTCGTTATATTTTTTGGAGTTAAAAATAAACGAGTATCACCTTATGATGAAGAATTAAAGGTAAAGATTAAGAAACTAGTTGATACTTTAGAAGATCGTGTAAAGTTTTATAAATAGGCGGTAATAGTGACGAAAGTATAAAGAAAGAAAATAATCTCAAATTAAAAAATCAATTATAAATAATTGCGTAAATTTTTAAATTTTTTACAAGACAAGATATTTTAATTTAAACTACTTATATTCTTTAATTTGATCTGATGGTCATCAGTAATTATTCTCGTTTCTCATTATATCATTTTGTTTTCATTAAACTGAATACATTCCCACATTTCTCATATTACTATTTAGGTTTTGTTGACATGATTCATTCAAATGACTAAAATAATACATTTTAAGAAGAAAATATTATAATTTTATTAGAAATATAAAAAGCATAATTAATAAGAATACTATATATAGAGAATGTATATGTGAGAAAGGTTCTCTTATGTGAGAGTGAGAGAGGCAAATCTGGGCCGTATAACCATACAATGGATAGCTGAGATTAATTATGTGAGTTTTTTAAGAAGTCATGTGACCTTTTAAGTGATCATGTGACTTTTAAAAACTTTTAATTTCAACCACCTATGTATGTACAGCCCAGATTTTCTCCTCTCACTCTCATATAAGAGGACATTTCTCATAAGATACATCCCCACTATATATATATATATATATATATATATATATATATATATATATATATAAAGTGGAAGAATACCATTCTTTACCAGAGTAGTATGTATCACCGTCACATGATATTTTTATTATATATATCTATATTTTAATTCTTTTAATTAATCATGTTCAACTTTCACTTAATTCATGATATTTTCTATGTATAATAACTTTTTTAATTTTATTTCTTTATGTCTTTTAGTTATTTTTCAATGTTTTTATGAAAATTTAAATAAGAGATATCACATTTTTTAGTATATTAAAATTATTATTTTTATTATACGTGTATGTCTTAAAATATTTAAAATAGAAATACTTATAAAAACAAAAAGTAAGTCTAACATCTTGTAAGTTGTTTTTTTTGAAAAAATCGAGTATTTTATTATGTTAGTTTATATTTATATTTTTAATATCATATTTAACTTTTGATTGTACTCAATTATATTCAAAATTTTAAAATAACTATTGACATAATAAAATATAAATAAATCAAATAGATTGAAAAAATTATATTGGTTTCATTTAATTAGATAACTTGAATTTCTCAATTTAATAATTTTTCACAATTAATTTTTTGGATAACAATTTTTCATAATTAATTATATTCAACTGTATAGATGAATATGCATTTGATTTTAATAATTATTTAGAATATTTTAAAATATTAAGTTTATATAAATAAAAATGTTAGTATGTTTATAATATTTAATTTTAAGAATATTATATTTATATTATATGATATAATTCTAGAAATCATATTTTAAGTAGTTTTGAAAAGAAAATGTTATTAGGTACATTAATTTTATGAGAGAATGTTATTTTGATAACAGTTATTTATGTATAAAAATAAAATTTATGAAAAAATATTTTACTTAATTAATATTTCAAATGAATACAATTTCAAAATAAAAGACAATAAAAACAAATGCATGCTTCCAAAATAATTAAAATTTTGTTTACATTATAATATAGTAAAATTATGAAGATTTTTATTATATTTATAAATTTCATTGATTATGTGCTCAAAGCACATATAAAAGCACATACTGTAAATCAATTTTATTTTTTTAAATTATCAGTAAATGTATTGTTTTGAGAATGATTGCACATAATAACTACTCATTTTTATATACATAAGTTTTATTTTTAAATTTTGATGAAAATATAAATTTAAATATATTTAGTTTTTTTAAAAATTCTTCAAAGACTCATCAAACATGAACTTAATCTAATTAATATTTTTGTAGCAGAAAATTCTATTTATTATTTATATAATATTCACTTTCTCGTATATTAAAAACACGTAGAAGAATTCTTTTGCTACTATTTTTTATTTAATGATATTATGATAAATTTATTATAAATAATTAATAATAAAAATAGTAAAAATATTATTCCACTTTATAAACGTAACAAATTGTGCAACACACACGTGGATTGTGGATAGCAAATATTACAATGTTATGGTTAAACCAATGACGTTGACATTGAATATAGGTGATGTACGTTGAAGAAACCGTTCCTTAATGTTCCTCTCTTAGCTCAACAATCGCTTCTGCCATTTCCCTTTAAACTCGCCAAACCATTCCTTGCCTCTTTATCTTCTCTCCATTTCCCTTCCGTTACCTCACCATCGCCACCACCATGGATCCCAACAACGACGTCGTTCGCGAATTCCCCCACCTCTTCCGCGTCTACAAAGACGGCCGCATCGAACGCCTCCTCGGCAACGACACCACCCCACCCGGCACCGACCCCGTAACCTCCGTTGATTCCAAAGACGTCACCGTCAACCCCCAAACCGGCGTCTCCCTCCGCCTCTACCTCCCCCCAAACCCCGCTGGCAAACTCCCCCTCCTCATTTACATCCACGGCGGCGCATTCTGCGTCTGCTCCCCCTCCAACCCCTCCTACCACGGCCACATCAACACCGTCGCCGCCCGAGCAAACGCCGTCGTCGCCTCCGTCCACTACCGCCTGGCCCCCGAACACCCTCTCCCCATCGCCTACGACGACTCCTGGGAAGCCGTCAAATGGATCGGCGCCCACGCCGCCGGCACGGGGCCAGAGCCCTGGCTCAACCAGCACGCGGATTTCAATAACATGTTTCTCGCGGGCGACAGCGCCGGCGCCAACCTGGCACATAACATGGCCATGCGAGGAACCGAGGAAGGGTTCGGGGGATTGAAACTGCAAGGAATGGTTTTAATTCACCCTTATTTCGGGAACGAGAGTAAGGACCAGTTGGTGGAGTATTTGTACCCGGGTTATGCTGGACCAGATGACCCGAAAATCCACGCGACGTATGACCCGAAACTTTCGGGTCTGGGTTGCCCGAAAGTTTTGGTGTTTATTTCAGAGAAGGATTTTCTGAGACAGAGAGGACAGTGTTATTATGAAGCGCTGAAGAAAAGTGGGTGGAAGGGTGTGGTGGATATCGTGGAGTTCCCCGCCGAGGACCACGTGTTTCATTTGTTTGACCCTACTAAGGAAAAAGCTGAGGATCTTGTTAAACGCTTTGTCTCCTTCATCAAACAAACTTAATTAAGGTACTTACCTTTGAGAATTCCGTAGGAAATTTTAGGAATAATTCAAGGGAATTTTCATGTGATCATTTTTTCCTTTGATTTCAATCCTTTTTGTAACTTGTGCGTTCTTGTCGGAAAATGAGCAGAAATAATGTCCTTCTTCTATGTTTTAGGGTTCTAGATCTGCATTTGTCGTTTCGATGATAACGAGTAATTGCGTGTGTTTTGCAATCGCCATACATGGCAGTGGTAGTAATAATTAATTAATTTCCTCGCTCCGTTAGGTGCATGTTTTGATCTTTTAAGTAAAGTCTCCACTGGAGCCAAACCAAACGCACTCATTTTGGGTCTAACTAAATAAATTTGATAGTAGTAAGATAATTAAATAGGTTGAAAAATATACTAGTATTTCTTAACACTTTGTGAAATAGTAACTTCTAAAAAACATGTTCATGAATCTTAAAACTTTCATACACCGGCCAGATATTCTTTCAAAATGTATTATATCTAATTTAATTTCGTGAGTTTGGAAAATGCAGACGTATTATTTTATGAAATAACTGCTTACTTTTTCATTTTCTAAAAGAAGCTTCCTTGAAAAAACTGACAAAAAGAAGATTTTAAATAACTTGAATTGTTCTCTACGAGACATTTCAGAACGTCCCTTTAATGGGTGTTTGTTTGTTTATTTAAAAGTTGAAATAAGGTTTGTGAAATAGGGTTTGGAAAATTGAGATTTGAAAATGTGGTTTTAAAATTACCAAAAAGAGTATTAATTAAAAAGAGTTGTAAAGTAGTATATTTTTTAAAATAATATTAACAATTACACATTAAAATATGTTTATTTAACTTGTTATTAATAATATTAATAACCCTAATTAAAATCTAGTTGATATTTAAATACCCTAATTAGATATAAATTATGTTTATTTAACTTGTTATTAATAATATTAATAACCCTACTTAATATACTAATTAATATTAAAATACCCTAATTAGATATAAATTATGTTCATTTAACTTGTTATTACCCTAATTAAAATCTTAATTTATATTTAAATATCCTAATTAGATATAAATTATGCTCATTTTATTGTTATATCTTACCTATAAAATAATTTTATTTACAATTATGTTTAATTACCTCAATCTTTAATTATATCAATATATACTTAAAAATTATATTTACAATAACGTTTACTTAATTAACATTATAAAATAATTACCTTAAGAGTACATTAATATCCTAATTAATAACATTAATAACCCTAATTAAAATACCCTAATTAGATATAAATTCTACGATATTAATCTATCTAAATGCATGCGTCAATGTGTCGGTATGAATTAAAAATAATAGACGATGTTAATCTGACCATGTCGGTATAAATTAAAAATAATATACAATGTATCTATCAATTTTTTAGCTAAACATTTTTCGGTTCCAGTTACAACATATAAATCATACAAATTTCTAGCTTCATATACATCCTTACAAAAAAATAAAAAAAATTATTATTTAAAAAACAAACAGTTAACATGGTCCTCTACTCGCTGTCCACACTCATGCACCCTATATCCAAACAAATCAAGACCCTTCATTCCCATCTTCCTTACCGTACACCCTACATCCTTAACCACATCCATGGTCTATCATACAAACTAATCATCCACCATCAAATGACACTCTACTCCTCTTATTGTACACCTTACACCTTCATCCACACTCATGCACCCTAACCGAACCCAATCATCCATCATTGGATCTCTATCTTTGTGGTACACCCAACCCCATCATCTCCACCCGTACACCGTCTTCCCAACCCGCACAACACCACAATATATCCACTTCTGCAGCTTCGACAACCTCTACTTCGACAACCACAACAAATCACGCTATCCCCGCAACCATAGTCTATACCCACTCCTTCAACTCCCTCACCATCACCGTCCAAATCTCCACCACTGAAACCCTCCAACACAAAATTCCTCCATCACCGAACATCCTATCCACCACTGTGACATCTTTGATGTTTTAATATTAGAAGATAAATGGAAATAAGTAAAAAGTATTATTTGGGGTTGAAATTATAATAATATATAAGAAATTAAGTGGAAAATAGAATTTTAAGGAAAATGACATCAGGACCCTGACGCGTAGCGTGGATGGGACGCGTAGCGTCAGGTAGGAATTAATGAGTTGACGCGTAGCGTCAGTGGGATGCGTAGCGTCAAAGTCGCGATCAGCTTAAAACAGAGGCATGCAAAACAGTTTAGGCAGAACTCTTTCTCCTTTATTTTCTTCTCCTCTGAGGCGATTTTATTGCTTGTGTCTTGTGGGGGAGCTTCAATTCCTTGTATTTTTGGGCATCAGGTGGCAAGGTAAGGCAATTGGGACCTTTAATCTCTAGTTTCTTCCCTTCCCTCTCATGAATCCAAATTTGCATGTGGTAGATGGGACCTTGATTTTGTGTTTTATGGAATCAGGAAGCTTAAATGGTGAGTTTGGAAGTGTGAGGAAGGAAGTATACTAATTGGTTTGGTGCTTCGGTAACTGTAGGTGTCAGAACGAGCGTTGATCAAACGAACGACGAAGCAGGAGTCAAATTTAGAAGATGAGCAGCGAATCAAGTATCCGAAGGACGTAATCGACACCTCGAGCAGATTATGGAACTTAGAATCGAGGTAAGGGGGTGTTCGGGTCGTAATTAATTAGGATTTGAATATACGGTGGCTTTGGGAGGCTTAGATATATTTATAAAAATATTGTGAATGACGTAGAATGATCAAATATAATTGTTATAATTTTAATGAGTATGCTGAACGTGATTTAGTTATTGTTTGATAAGAAAATAAGTTAATTAAATGAGTATGAGCAGAAGAGTAAAGAAGTAAATATGTCAAGTTATGTAAATGTATAACAACTAATAGATTGTAAATTTTACTGATGTTAGCGATACGTGGCATGATAATTGGTGATGTTTGTAACATCCTATTTTCATCACAAATAGGAAATAGATATTAATATATATTTCTTGAGAAATACTTACTATAAGTTAGTTTATTATTATCATTTTTTTAAAATTTTGGTATTTATATTTGAACTGTTCTTTACAGGGGGTGTAGAAGTGTGCTTGTAGAACAACTCAAAATACACATATAAGTGTGTTTTGATACAAAGCAATGTATGTATAAATGTAATACAAAGAGTCTTCGTATGTTGAGACGGAGTATAATGTACTGCGGGGCGGTGTCACAGTCCGCCTGACGGGATCTGATTTGCCTTGACCCAATTGGGGGTGGTACCTGCAATCGTTCTCCGACGCTCAAGTCAGTATCTCAGAATACTTAGAGACTTAGAAAGATAATCAGAGAAGATTATGCAAGTAATAGAGTGTCAGGTTCAGAGAATGGGAAAAAGATTTTTTATACCTTTTCAAGAGAGGTTTATATACCTGTCACGGGTGCTGCATTATTGGTAGGACCCGCTCCTTGTCTCCAGGCATAATGCTGAAAAGGTAGTGGGTCCCTGCGCCGTTTACTAGCACCATTATTGTAGTAGGTATCACAACTTGTCTGGAAAGCGTTAGTGCTTTAATATTTTATTGTTATTTCCCTTTATGCGTGACAGCGTGATTCCCATTATTAACCTCTCAAGACAGAGTCAATCTCGTGCCGGGGTTGTGAGTATGGGCTCGCTACGCAGTGTGGGAAATTCAGTATTCCGCCTGAGTTGAGCCTATGGCTTGGCGGAGTAGCAACTTTGGCGAGGTTACATTCCTTGGCGGGGTAACGTGCCTGGGCGGAGTTATGAACCTTGGCGGCGTTACTTGCCCTGGCGGTGTGCACCCCGTATTGTATTTGTAGTGTATTTGAAGAGTACTTCTCTTTATCCAAAATGCTGATCTGGCAAGGCATTGAAGCCATGCTCTTGGGGGCCGGTGTTAGGACCGGATCATATGCCCCCTAGCTTGTTATAGTGACTGGCGGAGTCACTTTAATAAGCTACAACACTTAAGTTTAGCTTTTGTAGGCATGGGTTTAGGCGGCATTTGCCAGTTCAGGATTTGTGGACAAGTGCTTTCGTGCATTTATTAGCTGTCATCACTTGTCACGCCTGTCATTAATGCGCCTCGAAACCACGTTTTTTGTTCTTCAGTCTCTTATTGCCACGTATGCCCTCGTAACGGTTGCCATTCCAATGATGAGACATAAATGCGCGTGATGGCAATTGAGAACCGTTTTCGAGGTTATTACCGTGGGCCTTGGATTTTGAAAACGTGGCCCATGAAATATCTGCCCTTAGATATATCTATTGGTTTCAGTAAAAAAGGAACCGTCAGTGGGGTAAATCTAACGGTTGTAAACGCATAAGTTTTTTAGAACCGTTGATAAGATTCATCTAACAGCTGCAAACACATCTTCGAAATTTCTGAGGATTTGCTTATTTTCCCCCCAAGCCATGCCTATAAATAGGTAAACTCTCAGAAGGGGAATGTTTTGCTTCATCTCTATGTTCGTATTCGTTTGCTGAAAGTGTTTTTGCTACTCTTTTGCAAGTTCACTGGTGTTTGGAGTTCTTCTATCTTTCAGAAGCTTAAGGTATTTGCTTCTTCTTCTTCTTTGCTTCTTCATTTCCTTTGGGTTAGCGTTGTTTCCCCTTATTGTGTGTTTGTAAAAAGGAAGATGAGAGGAAAGAGGGCAGGGTCACGTTCTAGGGTTTCTGTTCGTCCCATGTTTTCTGACATTGAGAGTGGAGATGATGGTTTTTATACTGGGAGGGACTCGACGTTTTATAGCAGCGTGGAGTACTTTAGTAATGCTGTACATTCATTTGTGTCAGGAGGTGTTTCCCATACACAAGTGCTGACTATGGCCGAGTGCAGAAATGTTGTATTGCATGGGTTGGATTGGGAGAAAACACTGGAGAATGACCCTTACTGTTGGGTCGAGGAAGATGTCAAGGATGCTTCCTCTCGACATGCGACGACAAGCGGAGGGGTAGTGGAGTTGTCTGTTCCGGTATGGAAAGACGAGAAGTATGAGGATAGGTTCATCGTCCGTTCACCCAAGACGTATGAACGGGTCTGCCATCGTCCTCAGGATAATCGTACCATATATATGTACGATATTCTATTTACCCAGCTAGGGGTGCGCTTCCCATTAAATAAATTCCAGATGGGTGTGCTTAGGTTTTTGGATTGTGCCCCTTCCCAGCTGCATCCGAACGGTTGGGGAATAGTTCGCAGCTTTGAGGTGATGGCTGAACATCTGGGGTTTACGCCTACAGTGGCGTTGTTTTTCTCCTTCTGCCGCATTATGAGGAGAGTAAATACGAAAACCGGCGGCATGGGTTTTGTGACTCTCCGGGCGGAGCCAAAGATTTTAAACTTCAAGGCGTTTGCTGACTCCGCCAAGGAAGGCGGACTTCACTTCAGGATGAGTTTTGTGAAGGTATCCGTCAGGAAGGGCAAAGCTGTTTTTTGGCGGAATAAGGAGGGTGTTGACAAATTCCCAGTGGCATGGACGCATGAGCACTTTCTCTTAACCAAACAAGCGTATGAGGTTGAAGAGGGTGCTCTATCGGCGGCGTCTGTGGAAGTACTCCGGATGTTGAAAGAGTACAACTCCGTCCACAAGCTGATTCTTTGCCGAAGGCTGCTTGGGCGGGATGCTCAAGGATACTTGAGTAATATTATGAACAATTGCAATGTGATTATTTCCTGTATCTTGCATTTTCTAACTGAATCCTTATTTTGTTGTTTTGCAGGAGAAATCGCGGAGTTCCCTGGGATGGACCGTATTAAGCAGATGCAAATGAGCCGCAGGGAAAGGAACGCGGAGAATAACGTGCAGCCCAGGAGGAGTTTGACTGCTGCTCTCACAAAGACCCTTCCCTTCCCTGCCTCCACCAACATAGTAAATTTTGAAGGTGGTGCAGGATCTTCAGCAGCTACTGTTGAAAGGCGTTCTAAAAAACGCCAAGAACCAGAAGCTGCTGAAGAAGAAGAAGAGGAAATTGACCTCCAGCCTTTGCAAAGAAGGAGGACCAAGGGCAAGAAGAGGGCTGAGGCGGGGACATCAATCGATGCCGCCATTGATTTGGAAGAGACTCCGGAAGTACCTGTTGTGGGTACTTCTGCTGATATGGGCGGAGCTCAAGGCATTCTCGAAGAAGATGTCGAGGGGGAGCAAACGGAGGGAGTTCAAGCTGCTTCTGGCCAGGATATGGGGGACGGGACAGAGGGAATTCAAATCTCGCCAGTCCGCCCGTCTGAGGATCCCGCCTTGAGCTTGACCACCCGAAGGACAGCCGTGTTTCCTGTTGACGTACCAGGGGAAACATCTAGGCGGTTTGTTTCTTTGCCTGAGGCGGGGTCTCGCTTGAATCCCTTCTTATACTTTACAAATACGGGATTCCGCCAGTCAGAGAGGCGTGACCCAGAATACATCCTCCGCCCCGACATCGATTTTGAGGAGATTCCGGAGGGAGCAGCAGTTGCGAGGTGGCACCTCGCAGAGATAGATGGTTTCCTGGCCTCGGTCCCTCGGATAGCTGACGTTGCTGCCGAGGCCAACATGTTCCAGGCGTCTTACCACGAGTCTGTGGAAAAGATTCGTAGCTTGGAACATGACAATGAGCAGCTGTCGGAGGTGATCAAGGCGAAGGATAAACATCTTGACACCGCCGATGCTAACACCAAGAAGCTGGAGGAGGAGCTGGCTCGGGTGAGAGCTGATAACGCTTTGCTGGAGAAGCAGGTCTCCGGCCTAAAAGAGCAAAACAAAAAACTGGGCGAGGAGGTGAGTGGCCTGACCCAGGTGAGGGCTGACAATAATCTGCTAAAACAACAGATTTCAGATCTAATTCAACAGAAACGAAGATTGGGCGAGGATGCAAGTGAGCTCCAGCAGAGGTTGATTTTTCTGGAGCTTGATAAGGCCACTGCTGAAGATACCTGGGTGGCGGAGTTAGACCAAGCAGCTACTGCGTACACTAACCTTGAAAAACAGGTTGAAGTGTTGCAAGCTGAAAAAGCTGCCTCTGAGGCCGTCAATGAAAAGCTTGACAAGGATTTACAATCCACGCTGGATGCGGCTGAGGCAGCGATTGATGATGCTTTCAGCATGGCTGTTCGTCAACTCCGTTACCGCAATCCAGGTGTTGCTCTAACCACCACAGGCATTCATCCTTATTATGAATTCATCAATGGAGAATTGATGGTGCCTGTTCAAGGGGGTCATGCTCCTGCGCCCAATGACGAATATGTTTTGGCGGACTTGCCTCCCTCTCAAAGTTTAAGCAAACCTGGTGAAGGTCAAACCACCTCTGCCCAACAAGAAGGGACGCCGTCCAACCCTTAAAGACCAGCTCCTGAGACCTTTCGCCAGCCTTTATTTTTTGAATTTTGTTAATATTGCCTTGTTCCAGGATAGGCTCTGGACTTTTATCAATTCTTGACAATATTAATAAAGTATATTTCCTGCAAATGTATACTTGTTCATAAATGTAGTGTTTAAGTCCGTCGTATTTATGCCTTGTATAATGATATTGAGAAGGCGGAATATTTATCTGAGGACTTAATGAAATATGACTAAGTATAATGAGGCGGGGTAGCCCCCTTTATAATTCTGGTGAAGTAAAATTCAGTGAGGAGGCGAAGTAACCTCTTAGGAATTTCAATGAAACAAATTCAGTAATGGGGCGGAGTAGCTTTTTTGAGAATTTAACTGAAGTAATTTCAATAGTGAGGCGTAGTAACCTCGTGGAAATTTCGTTGAAATGATTTTAATAGTGAGGCGTAGTAGCCTCTTAGGAATTTCCAAGGAATAGATTCCGTAAGAAGGCTGAGTGGCCTCTTAGGAATTTTAATGAAATGGATTCCGTAAGAAGACGGCGTGGCCTCTTAGGAATTTCCATGAATAGATTCCGTAAGAAGGCGGAGTGGCCTCTTAGGAATTTCAATGAAATAGTATTCCGTAAGGAAGCGGAGTAGCCCTTAGGAATTTCAATGAAGCACGATTTTTACAAGTATTGAACTTACTTGAACTTGTTGGGTAGTGCTTGAGTTTGTTTTTCATGTACTCCGTAAAACGTTGGGAGTTAAGCAGAGTCAAGTTTTGGATGGAATGTTCATCCTTTTGCATTTTGATTGGAGTGCGACTCCTTCGAGGCGGTATGGTGCAGCATATAGCTGTGACACCAATTCATCCTGCAAGAATTTGGTTAAACCTTCGAGGCGGTATGGTGCAGCATATGGCTGTGACACCAATTCATCCTGCAAGAAATTGGTTGGGGTTAGCGTGGTGCAGCATATAGCTGAGACACCAGCTCTTCCCACAAGAAGCCTGTAGGACCTTGGGGACGAATTAGTGCAGCATATAGCTGTGACACTGGTTCTTTCCATAGGCGGCCTGCAGGACCTCGGGGTCGGTATGGTGCAGCATATAGCTGAGACACCAATCCTTTCCCCCCAAGGAGTTTTCTGTACCTTAGGGTCGGTATGGTGCAGCATATAGCTGAGACACCAATCCTTTCCCCCCAAGGAGTTTTCTGTACCTTAGGGTCGGTATGGTGCAGCATATAGCTGAGACACCAATCCTTTCCCCCCAAGGAGTTTTCTGTACCTTAGGGTCGGTATGGTGCAGCATATAGCTGAGACACCAATCCTTTCCCCCCAAGGAGTTTTCTGTACCTTAGGGTCGGTATGGTGCAGCATATAGCTGAGACACCAATCCCCCAAGGAGTTTTTGTTGACTCCGTTTGTGAAGCGGCGTTGCATGTTGGTTGATCTTTAAGGAATAAAGAGTTATGCGTTTGTGCTTCAATTTTAGAGTCGTTTTATCTGCATGGGAATAAATTCTGCCATGGATAATCAATTCAGAGTTAGAGTGAAGATTAAATGCAGGAAGGCATTTCATTGAGAATGGAATTACATAAAAGATTGAGTTGGGAGATATCTTTTCGAAACCTTTTCAAGGAAAGCATACAGAGGAGGATCCTTGAGTTAGGAAGAAAAGATCATACCGTATTACCCAACTAACTGTAATATATGCGTAAATTCAAAATGTTCCATTTATTTCTGACCGGAGTGCCATCCAAGTTCTCTAGGCGGTATGTACCCTTGCCCAAGACCTCGGTGACTCGGTATGGACCTTCCCAATTTGGTGCCAACTTGCCTTGATGCGCAAATTTGTTGCCAGTGTTGGCCCTTCTCAGGACCAAATCTCCCTCTTTGAAACGGCGTTCACACATGCGTGTGTTATACCGTTTGGCGGCCTTTGCTTTGACAGCTTGATCTCTCACAAAGGCTTCTTCTCTCAACTCCGCCAAAACCTCCAATTCGTGTGCGAGGTTCTGTTGATTGGCTCCCTCATTGAAATAGAGGACTCGAGCTGAGGGGGCTGTTAATTCAATGGGAATGACCGCCTCGACTCCATATGTCAGCCGATATGGAGATTCATTCGTAGTGGAGTGTGGGGTGGTTCTATATGCCCATAAAACGTGGCATAACTGATTTGCCCAGTCTCCCTTTGCCTCACCAAGGCGTTTTTTGAGGCCCTTCAAGATTTCTCTATTGGCGACCTCTGCTTATCCATTGGTTTGAGGGTGTTCCACAGAAGAGAAAATCTGCGTGATGCTGAGATTTTCTAAGAGTTCAGTGAACTTGCGATCTGTGAACTGGGTGCCATTATCAGTGACTATGCGTTCAGGGACTCCGAAACGTGCAATGATATTCTCATAGACGAATCTTCGAGTCCTGGCTGACGTTATGTGCACCACTGCCTCTGCCTCAATCCATTTGGTGAAATAATCAACACCAACTATCAAGTATTTGATACCGCCGGGCGCAGTTGGGAATGGACCTAGAATATCTATACCCCATTGATAGAAAGGCCAGGGCGTCACTGATGATGACATTTCTTCAGCTGGAGTATGGTGAAAATTCGCAAATCGTTGACATTGATCGCATTTTTGGACATATGAGGCGGTGTCTTGCTTCATAGTGGGCCACCAATACCCCGCCCTGAGGATCTTTCTCACTAGACTTCGTGCCCCTGGATGATGTCCACACTGCCCTTCATGAACTTCTTCCAAAACAGCTTGCACCTCGTTTTCATTTATGCAAATTAAGTATGGGACAGAAATTCCCCGGCGGTATAGCTGCCCATCTAGGAGCGTATAATAGGGTGCCTCCCTCCTTAGCTTCTTTCGTTCAAGATCATCCGTGGGTAATTGTCCATTAACAAGATAACGAACTATTGGTGTTACCCAGGAGTTATCATCAACGGGGCGGCTTTTAATCATATGAATTGAAGAGGGAAGGGATATACTTGGCTCGGCCAAAGTACTTTGTACAACCGTGGTTGTACACCCCGCCTTCTTTGTGCTGGCTAACCTGGACAGGATATCAGCTCGCGTATTTTCTTCGCGAGGTATATGCTTGAAAGTCACTTCATCGAAGCGCTGTTTCAGCTCATTGACGCAGTCCAGATATTGTTGCAGTAGAGGTTCTTTAGCCTGATACTCACCAAGAATTTGTGAGATGACTAGTTGAGAGTCACTGCATAGGGTGACAGTTTTGGCCCCAATATCTTGTGCTGCTCTGAGTCCAGCTAAGCAGGCTTCATACTCCGCCTGATTGTTAGACGTAGTGAAGGTAAAGTGCAATGAAATTTCAAGATGTACCCCGTCATCACTTTCTACAACGATTCCTGCCCCACATCCTTTGCTGTTTGAAGACCCATCGACGTATACTGACCAGTGTGAATGATCTGCATCTGGGCTAGAGCCTGTTAATTCAACTACGAAATCTGCTAGGACTTGTGCCTTAATAGCAGTTCTTGGTTCGTAGGATATGTCGAATTCGGAGAGCTCTATGGCCCATTTGATCATCCTTCCTGCCAAGTCTGGCTTGAACAATATAGTACGGAGTGGCAAGTCTGTGCGAATCAGGATGGGATGTGCATGGAAGTATGGTCTTAGACGTCGTGAGGCCCAAACAACTGCAAGTGCTGCCTTTTCAATCTTCTGATAACGGCACTCCGCACCATGCAATGTTTTACCAGTGAAGTATACCGGTCGTTGGCCTTCGACTGTTTCTTTGACCAGTGCCACTGCCAGTGCTTCATCTGAAACAGACAAATAAACGATGAGTTGTTCACCTGGGCTTGGTTTTACCAGGATTGGAGGGCTGGCTAAGACATTTTTCAAGCTCTGGAAGGCCGCCTCTTGCTCTGGGCCCCAACTGAATTTTTTATCCTTCTTCAGCATCTTGTACAAGGGGAGAGAGCGATGAGCCATTTTTGGCATGAATCGTGCTAGAGCAGCGATTTTGCCATTGAGGGATTGTACCTCTTTCAATGTTTTGGGGCTCTGCAACTCTTGTATCACACGACACTTGTCAGGATTAGCCTCTATGCCTCTTTGCGTTAACATGAAACCCAAAAATCTTCCCCCAGGCACAGCAAATGTACATTTCAGTGGGTTGAGTCTCATGTTGTATTGCCGTAGGCGTTGAAAAATGAGGCGTAGGTCTTCAACATGGTCTCCTCCCTCAGGAGTCTTGGCGATGATATCATCAATATAAACCTCCACCAGCTTTGTGTGCATGCCCTCAAAGACCTTGTTGATCATGCGTTGGTAGGTGGCCCCAGCGTTTTTCAGCCCAAACGGCATAACATTGTAGCAAAAGACTCCTCTGTCATTGATAAATGCTGTTTTCTCCTGATCATCCTCGCACATTGGAATTTGGTTGTATCCGGAGTAAGCATCCATGAAGGATAGATACTTGTATCCTGATGAATCGTCAACCAGCCTGTCAATGTTGGGGAGAGGATAAGGATCTTTGGGACAACATTTATTCAAATCAACGTAGTCTATGCACATGCGCCATTTGCCATTGGCTTTCTGCACCATAACCACGTTGGACAGCCAAGAAGAGTAACGGAGTTCCCTGATGAACCCCGCCTTAAGGAGTTCTTCGGTTTGTTCGCAAGCAGCATTCTGCTTAGCAGGACCCATACGCCGTTTCTTTTGTGCCACTGGCTTAGTTTCAGGATACACCGCCAGGCGGTGGCAACAGAAGTTAGGATCCATACCAGGCATGTCTGCGGCTGTCCAGGCAAAAATCTCCTTATATTCATGGAGGAGTGCAATCAGTCTCGCTTCTATGTTAGGCTCCAGCTTGTCATTAATGTTAGTTATTTGATCCGGGGTGCTGCCCAAAACAATAGACTTGGAGCCACCTTCAGGAGTTGGTTTCAAAGGGTTCAGTGGGTCTATAGAAGACTCCGCCCTGGGATCAAGATCCACCAAGTTGACGGATGCCGCCGCACTGTTTCCTTCATTCAATTTTCTTTTCTTAGACATGGCTTCAAGCTTCACCATGTTAAGACTTAAGTTGTAACAGTAACGAGCCATCTCCTGGTCACCCCTGACGGATGAGACTTGATTGTCTTTGTCAATGAACTTGATTAACAAGTGGGAGGTTGAAACGATGGCTTCCATGGCATTCAGAGTAGGCCGCCCAATGATGCCGTTGTATGGGGATTTAACATCAATGACAAGGACCCTGGATTTCACAGTCCTTGCTCCAGGTTCACCATCGAAGGTAATCCTTGTGTCCAAGTAGCCTTTAGTAGGCTGTTTGGCGCCATTAAAGGCTGTGAGGTCCTGTGTGTAAGGCTGCAAATCAGCGTCAGTCAGCCCCATGCGTTTAAAACAGTCATAAAAAATAACGTCGCAAGAACTCCCCTGATCAACTAGGATGCGTTTTACATCCATGTTAGCGATCACCGCAATGATCACTACTGCATCATCTCCCTCAGGGATAGTTGGGCCAAAATCATCATCTGTGAAAGTTATAGGCGGAGTTTGAACTCCGTCCCTGAATGGGCGATATTCTTTATTCTTGCCCTGCACAGATAAGATCATACGATGATGATTTTTCCGGGCGTTGTTTGAGGGTCCGCCTCCTGCGAAGCCTCCAGCAATCATGTCCACCACCTGCCTTTTACCTCGCGACCTAGGTTCAGGGCTCGGTTCTCGTTGGGCGGACTCTAAAACAATGCCTTTTTGTTTCTCCGACACCGCCGTACGCTTTGGTTCCCGAGTACTATCAGGATCCGGAGAGCGATCACGATGTCGCTTTTCAAACTTCTCAGGCTCATCATGGGATTTACCTTTGAACAGGTAATGTTTCAGCTTTCCTTCTCGAATAAGCACCTCAATGGTATTTTTGAGTTGCTTGCATTCTTCAGTGGTGTGGCCAACTGACTCATGGAATTCGCAATATTTCCTTGGGTTTCCACCGCGCCTGACTGGAGGTGGACGTTGAATTCCATAAACATTGAGGGTGGTCCATCCTATTTCTCGCAGGATTTGCTCGCAGGTTGTGTTCAGTGGTGCATAGTGAGCAAAATTGAACACGCGTCTGTCCTGCTGTTTGAAAGGTTGGTTCCCTGCTTTGTCCCTTTGGTGGGACTTGTCATTCTTCAACAATTTATCCTTCCCTTTGTCTTGAGGTGGAGTTGCAGGGAGTGGTTTACTGCGAGATGCAGTGGCTTCCAGATGCATCTCAATACCCACGTACTTGGATGCCTTCCTGCGAAATTCCTCCATCGTGGTTGGGGGTCCCTTTGCCAAGGACAAAGCGAAAGGTGACTTTGGTTGCATAGCTTCTATGAGAATATGCAACTGGATTGCCTCAGTCAGATCAGGGACCATGGCTGCTTCCTTGTAAAATCTCTTAAGGAAATCTTTCAGGGATTCTTTGTCGCCTTGTTTGATCTGAGCCAAGGTATGAGAGGTTCTGGGTGCATCCCTGGAGATCACGAAGTGGCTTCCAAAAGCTGAGGCCAGCTCCTCCCACGAATCAATGGAACCTGAAGGTAAACTCTTGAACCAGCTAAGAGCTTCACCTGTAAGAGTTCTGGGAAACATTCTGCACATGATGTCCTCCTCAGCTCCTAGAAACATGGCCTCATAGATATAAGCATCTAAATGCTTAGAGGGATCTGTTTCCCCAGTATATTTCCCTATAGAAATGGGCTGCATGGTTTGCAAATGTCTGGGGACATGTACATTCATGAGCCTTTTGGAAAATGGGATGCTCATCTTATATCCTGAGGGGGATGCGTTTGAGCCTGCTCTCCTTCCTTCTTGATGCTGAGCATTCACCAGTGGGAGGCTTCGTTGCTCCTCCATGTATGTAGGAATACGAGAGTAGTGAGGAGTACTTGATTCCTCCTGCACGTGTGATTCATGATGTGGTTGTCTTGCGGGACCAGCTTTCTCATGCACTGGGTTTGCTTTTTCACGACGAAGTTCTGCAAGTTCTTCTCTCAAGATTCGAATCATGTCATCTCTCGGATCTAGAGAATCAGCTTGCGTTGCTTTTTTCGGAGCACCATCATCGAAGTTAAGACGTCTGGGATTGCGTGGAGGAGAATCCTCGTTCTGCATCTCTGGTCCTTGTCTCTCCATTGATGATGAAGATTGATCAAGATTGTGGGATTACCTAGTTTACAGGTCCCACTGGGCGTGCCAATGAACTGTTCTTTACAGGGGGTGTAGAAGTGTGCTTGTAGAACAACTCAAAATACACATATAAGTGTGTTTTGATACAAAGCAATGTATGTATAAATGTAATACAAAGAGTCTTCGTATGTTGAGACGGAGTATAATGTACTGCGGGGCGGTGTCACAGTCCGCCTGACGGGATCTGATTTGCCTTGACCCAATTGGGGGTGGTACCTGCAATCGTTCTCCGACGCTCAAGTCAGTATCTCAGAATACTTAGAGACTTAGAAAGATAATCAGAGAAGATTATGCAAGTAATAGAGTGTCAGGTTCAGAGAATGGGAAAAAGATTTTTTATACCTTTTCAAGAGAGGTTTATATACCTGTCACGGGTGCTGCATTATTGGTAGGACCCGCTCCTTGTCTCCAGGCATAATGCTGAAAAGGTAGTGGGTCCCTGCGCCGTTTACTAGCACCATTATTGTAGTAGGTATCACAACTTGTCTGGAAAGCGTTAGTGCTTTAATATTTTATTGTTATTTCCCTTTATGCGTGACAGCGTGATTCCCATTATTAACCTCTCAAGACAGAGTCAATCTCGTGCCGGGGTTGTGAGTATGGGCTCGCTACGCAGTGTGGGAAATTCAGTATTCCGCCTGAGTTGAGCCTATGGCTTGGCGGAGTAGCAACTTTGGCGAGGTTACATTCCTTGGCGGGGTAACGTGCCTGGGCGGAGTTATGAACCTTGGCGGCGTTACTTGCCCTGGCGGTGTGCACCCCGTATTGTATTTGTAGTGTATTTGAAGAGTACTTCTCTTTATCCAAAATGCTGATCTGGCAAGGCATTGAAGCCATGCTCTTGGGGGCCGGTGTTAGGACCGGATCAATATTTTTATTATTTGTTTTTTTTTAATAATAATAATAATAAAATGAAAATATTTTTGAATGAGAATTTTAAAGTGACTTAATTAGTATTCACTAATTAAGAAAATTATATTAAGAATTTTTAATATCTTTGTTATTCACCATTTTTATTTTATGTTGTTATATTTTTATTTTTTTTACATATTTAAGATTTAACTCTTATTAGAATTTTAAAATAAAATTTTAAAGGAATTAGACTATGGTTCTTTTAAACTTTTTGATCTACATAATATTTATGATTTTCTGGAATTTTTTGAAAATTTTGAATTATTTTAATAAAATAATATATTTTAAATAATTTTAAATTCATATAAAGTTGCTTAAAATTAAAAATATTTACAAGAATGTAAAGTTAAATTATAAGAAAATTTTCTAAAATCCATTTCAAGTAGACTTATCTAAAAATTATCGGTTTGAGAAAAATCTTGATTTTTTCTAATCGTTAAAAAATTAGAAACGTATCAATAAATTTTTATTAACAGAAAATTTTAGATTTTTAAAATTTTAACTTTATATTACTTATTATAAAATTAGTGAGGACTGATATAATATCGCTAAATTTCAAAAAGGACTCATTTTGAATATTTAAAATATACCGAGTGAAGGGTTACTATTTGACTTAATAATTTTGCCGACAATTACTATGCAAATCACTGTGCATGTATGAAATTTTCAAAAGATGCACAGTAACCTGGAATAAAAAATTCAAAAATGCATAGTACTTTTATATTAAAATAATGGAATGCATAGTAAATTTTTTTCCTATAAATACCGAAGGATTTCTTCTTTAGAATTCACAATTTCAGATTAAGTTTTCTTAATATAGTAGTGCTAGTGAGATAGTGGTGGAAGTGAGAGAGAGAAGAAAAGTTTTTGGAGAGAAGGTTCTGCCAAAATCCTAAGGTAAGAATACTTCTCTTTTATATTTTTTGGGTTATTTTTATATCGTTTTTAGAAATCTGTTATTATACTGGAAATAATATTATTTTAAGTTACTATTCTGCATAGTAAACACTATTTCAATAGTAAATTACTATTTCAATAGTAAATTACTATTCAAATAGTAAATTACTATTTACTGTTACTATTTACCATTACTATTCACGATTTACTATTTACTGTTACTATTCACGTTTTACTATTTACTGTTACTATTCACGTTTTACTATTTACTGTTACTATTCACGTTTTACTATTTACTGTTACTATTTACGATTTACTATTCACTATTCACTATTCACTATTCACTATTCAAAATTTACCATTTTTTTATTTTAAGTTGTAATCTTAATTTTTATCTTGTAATTATATTAAAATGAAATTGGTATGTTTTAGAACTTGGAGACGAGGCGCGCATGGATTTTCAATAACGAATCGGTATACAAGAGGTAAGGGGGAGTGAGATAAAAATATAATATGAAAGACATAAGAATAAAGGGAGGAGTCCCTTACTCCTTTTAAATTTAATAATATTATTATAAAGTAATAACTTCTTAACTTAAAATTTATAATAAATTTAATATACTGTGTAACTTATTCTGAAATATCTATACATAGATCTGAATTATTATAACTTATACGGACTGAACTAAACCTATGCAAGGACTTGGATTTTTATATCCTATATGGATCGAACTAAACCTATGCAAGGACTTGGAATATTATGACCTGTCTAGACTGAACTATACCTATGCGAAGACTGGATATATGGACTTATATAGACCTGTGCGAGGAATGGACTATAAGGACTCAAAATCAAATCTACTAATTTAAATAACCATTAAAAATTTGAATTATATTTATAAGCGATATTTAGTTGATTTGACTTGATTATAATTAATTATATTTGATTTCGATTAATGATATTGTGATTTATAATATTAGACTGTGATTAATAATATTCAATTATGATTGATGATATTTGATTGTGATTGATGAGATTACTATACTTGATTGTGGTTGATGAATGATTGATGATCTTGTGATATGAAGTTTGAGCATATAGCAAGCATGACGGAAAGTTAAAACTCAGTAAGAATTTTCTTACCTTACTCTTTAAATTTTTATTCCAAGAGAAAGTATTTTGTAATTATTTTAGTTTTTTATTTCTTCTTATAAATAATTTTTATTAACTTTATTTTTAATCTCAATAATAAAATCTAGTATTAGAAAGAAGCTATTTTATGAAAATCAGAGGTTGAGATAATTAATTCTTGAATTAAAGAAAATTTTTATAGTTTTAAGTATTCTTAGTTAATGATTTTAAATTATTTTCTTTAGAAATTAGAAGTTTAAAGTAAATTATTTTGGTTTTCTCCAACGAAATAACTAAAGAATATTTTGTGGAGATTTCAAAAACTCAATCTAGTTAAGATTTAAATTGAGAAAGATTATGTAAATATATGAAGGTTTTTAAGAGAAAGCTTTGAGATATTTAAGGCTTGGAAACTCAATTTTGGTAAGATCTGAATTTGAAGACTGTACTAAATTATTTCAGTATAACAGAAGTTCAAATAAGAACTTATGGAAATGTACAGTTTATTGTGATGATTTTGTGAACCTTTATGGTATTTAATAATTGAGTTTCTAAAAGCCTTAACCAACTAAATATGCGAGTAGTTCATGCATCATGAATCATTAAAGAGAATTGATATGTGATATTGCCTGGGGACGGATTATAGAAACCGAGGATACATTAGAGGAGGCTTAATTGCGAGCCTTGGGATGAGAGAGTGTGAAAGGGTGCTTCAGGTGACCTGGGGTCGCTCCCTAGTGTCGGGTACTTTCACAATAAAAACTTTCTCAGTCTGACTAGTCTCTAAGTGTTTCCACGCCAGTTGAGCTGTTCATATGCCATGAAGGCATTTATGTTATTATTATCCAGAATTTATGAAACAGTGTAAACTCCTGGTTGGCCCAGTGCAAACTAAAACTATAAGGGCCCACATGCATAAACTGAATGAGACAGTAGCATAAGCATTACATAACATTCATGTGATTGTGACATTCTATATGAATGGTTATGAATGAAAATATAAGTGTTATGTATGTGGAAACCCTATATTCATAATTGATTGTATATGAGATTATGACTGATATTACTATATTAGTTTGTGAAAACCCTTATGCTTATGTCTTATCTGTAATATATTATATTTTGTTTCTCACTCCTTCTTGTTTGAATTTTTGTGTCCAAAATATATGTTATATGATATATAGCTAGCAGTCCAAGATGGAAGGATATATAATTACAAGAGGATAAAGTGGTCTCATTCTCAATCGATTAGATGAAGAGATATGACAAGAGTAGGATTCAAAACTCGATGGTTCAAGGACTAGGAAATGATTGTTCACATTTGTAGTAGAGGTATAGTTTAGTTTTATTTTGCCTTATTACAATATCAAGTAGATAATTGTAACAAGGTAAAGGTTAAACTTCGATAAACTCTTTCATTCGGATATAATATTGTAATGATTTATCACTTATGATTTCTATAAATTATTTTGTCATTATGGACAAATATTGAAAGACAATTTTTTTTTACTTTCAATATTCAAAGGAAATCAGATGTATATACGTCCTTGTATACACGAGATAAAGAGTGATAAATATGTATATCTTTCTAAAAGTTTTTTTTTTAAAAAGTAAGAAGAATACATATATATCTCGTGTATATAAGGGGGTGTTACAAAGTGGTATCAGAGCAGTTCAATCCAAACCGGCTTGTGGTATGGTCTTACTAGCGTGTTAGTGTACTCTGATGGTTGAGTTTGACAAGAGATTTTATGGTTGAGAAAATAGGAAATTTTATTAGAGTAAATGGTAAGAAGTAAGTGAAGAAAAATTAGGAGTATAGAAAGAAGGAACTAATTTTAAGTTCATAAGAAGTATAAGTTAAAACTTTATAGCCTGTTACTTGAAAAATGTTATTGCAGGGATTATCAGAAACTGGCCATTCTGAAGTCTTTCTTGACATTGTTTAAGTACAGGCCTTAATGTATGGTGGAATGATAAGGTAAATTAACTAATGCAGTTATTTCCTTTTATTCCAAATGTATTGTATGGTGTTTGATTCTCTGATTAATATGTGATAGTGAAATATTCTAACATTTTCCTGTTTTACAATATGGTATGAGACAACAAGGGAGATAAGACAATAGAAAATTCTTAGAAATATTTTGGTATGAATTCTAGACTGGAGCTGTCGTGACTTTGACTACTTAGTTATAAACTATCGGGACTGATCACCCCGAATGATTTGCACTAAGTAGTGAAAGACATGTCAAAAGAAGGATGTTAAGATCAACGAATTTAACCTTGGGTTAATGTAGTATATGGAGAAATGGAGATAAACTCAATAAATTCTATTAGGATATTCCTTACCATGTCCTTGAAGTTGTAAGAGATACTTGTGTGAATTAGAATTCCAATGGGTAAATAACTGTTGTAATCCCAAACTAGTATAACAAATTCTTTAAGATAGAATCATAGTTTTTCCTTTGGTGATATATTTTGAAAAGAAAAATGTGTGGATGTATACTTTATGAAAAAATATGATAATTTATAACTTGTTTGATATAACAAATAATCATATTAGGAATTGTATCTCTGGCTATTTGTATTGATTCTTCTTTTGTATGACATATAAAATATGTTAATTATTGTTTGATTTGATGAAGTTTTCATTTATGATGTGTACGATTGAATAATATATATGATGGTTATGTGTGTAAATATATGAATTAATGAAACTTTTATGATTGTGACATCGAATGTAATTAACCATATATTTTTGAATTTTTTTTAAATTGATTTATTGTGATAAATATATCAATGAATGACCTAAAATAAGCATTATAGATCTTTGGAAGACATCGATATTGGTTTAATATTTAGAAATTGTGACATAAAATATTTTTGTGATTCCTAACAATATGATACATGTTTATCAAGTTATTTTCTTTTAGTCATCGATTTTGTTCGACGAATATATATACATCATATAAATCATTGTTATGTAATGACCATTGTAGATTTAAAATAAAGAAATGTGTTAGTAAACCATGAGGAAGTAGATATGAACCTTTACTTATTGATTACATAAGTCTTAGTTACCTATAAAAAAATATTCAAGTGAATATTTCTAAGTCAACGTAGTGATTTGTGATCATTTAAGATTGGAGAATTTATCAAATATATGTAATGGTTGTAGTCAATTATAATGGAATGTGTAATCACTTAGTTAAGGAATATTTGATTCATTATAGAAGACAATAAGAAATGATTACATACCCTGGATTATCATGAAGCAAAGACCACAAGGATTTAACTAGTACAACATGGACTAAGACATATTTATCCTTTCTCACTAGGATAATTTATTATACACGATTACATTAAGGAAAATAAAATAGAACATCTAGTATATCATAGATAGAGGTCTAAGAGTCTTGGCAATACAAAAATTATCCAAACTAGAGAAATAATCATAACGATTATAAGAAGTGAAGCACTTGTTACCACAACTTGTAGTCCATCCCGACTTCGTTCTTCCTTACTTCTAGGAAGGTTAGCCATCGAATAGTATGATAGTACTTAAAAAAAAAAGATTGAAGAAATTAGAAAGAAGAGAGAAACTAAGAAACCTTGAAGTTGTGATAGGAAGTGAGAATGGAATGAGAATTTATAAGCAAGCAAGGGAGGGAGAGTTGCAACGGTCATAAACGGCTAGTCCAACGGCTAGTCCAACGGCTAGTTGCTAACGGCTAGTTGTCCAGTAATTAATTCTTAGCAGTCCATTTTACTATATTACGAGTAGGAATTTTAATTAATAGATGTTATGGATTATGTTAAGTAAGATTTTAATAGATTGAGAAACGTAATTATTGAGGTGTTTAGAGTTAACCATCAATTTATGATGAGCATGGTTGACAAAATTAAGACGAGTAATATTTTTGAATTAAGGAAAAAAATACAGATAAGATTAAAAAAAGAGAGATAAATGGCAATGTTAAGGAAAATGTACACAATTGCCAAGGAAACTAGAAATATATTTTAGAACAGTTCAGTTAGTTTAGCTATGGTAAGATTTATTAACAATATTAAATTTCGAGGACGAAATTTCTTTTAGGGGAGTAGAGTTGTAACATCCTATTTTCATCACAAATAGGAAATAGATATTAATATATATTTCTTGAGAAATACTTACTATAAGTTAGTTTATTATTATCATTTTTTTAAAATTTTGGTATTTATATTTTTATTATTTGTTTTTTTTTAATAATAATAATAAAAAAATGAAAATATTTTTGAATGAGAATTTTAAAGTGACTTAATTAGTATTCACTAATTAAGAAAATTATATTAAGAATTTTTAATATCTTTGTTATTCACCATTTTTATTTTATGTTGTTATATTTTTATTTTTTTTACATATTTAAGATTTAACTCTTATTAGAATTTTAAAATAAAATTTTAAAGGAATTAGACTATGGTTCTTTTAAACTTTTTGATCTACATAATATTTATGATTTTCTGGAATTTTTTGAAAATTTTGAATTATTTTAATAAAATAATATATTTTAAATAATTTTAAATTCATATAAAGTTGCTTAAAATTAAAAATATTTACAAGAATGTAAAGTTAAATTATAAGAAAATTTTCTAAAATCCATTTCAAGTAGACTTATCTAAAAATTATCGGTTTGAGAAAAATCTTGATTTTTTCTAATCGTTAAAAAATTAGAAACGTATCAATAAATTTTTATTAACAGAAAATTTTAGATTTTTAAAATTTTAACTTTATATTACTTATTATAAAATTAGTGAGGACTGATATAATATCGCTAAATTTCAAAAAGGACTCATTTTGAATATTTAAAATATACCGAGTGAAGGGTTACTATTTGACTTAATAATTTTGCCGACAATTACTATGCAAATCACTGTGCATGTATGAAATTTTCAAAAGATGCACAGTAACCTGGAATAAAAAATTCAAAAATGCATAGTACTTTTATATTAAAATAATGGAATGCATAGTAAATTTTTTTCCTATAAATACCGAAGGATTTCTTCTTTAGAATTCACAATTTCAGATTAAGTTTTCTTAATATAGTAGTGCTAGTGAGATAGTGGTGGAAGTGAGAGAGAGAAGAAAAGTTTTTGGAGAGAAGGTTCTGCCAAAATCCTAAGGTAAGAATACTTCTCTTTTATATTTTTTGGGTTATTTTTATATCGTTTTTAGAAATCTGTTATTATACTGGAAATAATATTATTTTAAGTTACTATTCTGCATAGTAAACACTATTTCAATAGTAAATTACTATTTCAATAGTAAATTACTATTCAAATAGTAAATTACTATTTCAATAGTAAATTACTATTCAAATAGTAAATTACTATTTACTGTTACTATTTACCATTACTATTCACGATTTACTATTTACTGTTACTATTCACGTTTTACTATTTACTGTTACTATTCACGTTTTACTATTTACTGTTACTATTCACGTTTTACTATTTACTGTTACAATTTACGATTTACTATTCACTATTCACTATTCACTATTCACTATTCAAAATTTACCATTTTTTTATTTTAAGTTGTAATCTTAATTTTTATCTTGTAATTATATTAAAATGAAATTGGTATGTTTTAGAACTTGGAGACGAGGCGCGCATGGATTTTCAATAACGAATCGGTATACAAGAGGTAAGGGGGAGTGAGATAAAAATATAATATGAAAGACATAAGAATAAAGGGAGGAGTCCCTTACTCCTTTTAAATTTAATAATATTATTATAAAGTAATAACTTCTCAACTTAAAATTTATAATAAATTTAATATACTGTGTAACTTATTCTGAAATATCTATACATAGATCTGAATTATTATAACTTATACGGACTGAACTAAACCTATGCAAGGACTTGGATTTTTATATCCTATATGGATCGAACTAAACCTATGCAAGGACTTGGAATATTATGACCTGTCTAGACTGAACTATACCTATGCGAAGACTGGATATATGGACTTATATAGACCTGTGCGAGGAATGGACTATAAGGACTCAAAATCAAATCTACTAATTTAAATAACCATTAAAAATTTGAATTATATTTATAAGCGATATTTAGTTGATTTGACTTGATTATAATTAATTATATTTGATTTCGATTAATGATATTGTGATTTATAATATTAGACTGTGATTAATAATATTCAATTATGATTGATGATATTTGATTGTGATTGATGAGATTACTATACTTGATTGTGGTTGATGAATGATTGATGATCTTGTGATATGAAGTTTGAGCATATAGCAAGCATGACGGAAAGTTAAAACTCAGTAAGAATTTTCTTACCTTACTCTTTAAATTTTTATTCCAAGAGAAAGTATTTTGTAATTATTTTAGTTTTTTATTTCTTCTTATAAATAATTTTTATTAACTTTATTTTTAATCTCAATAATAAAATCTAGTATTAGAAAGAAGCTATTTTATGAAAATCAGAGGTTGAGATAATTAATTCTTGAATTAAAGAAAATTTTTATAGTTTTAAGTATTCTTAGTTAATGATTTTAAATTATTTTCTTTAGAAATTAGAAGTTTAAAGTAAATTATTTTGGTTTTCTCCAACGAAATAACTAAAGAATATTTTGTGGAGATTTCAAAAACTCAATCTAGTTAAGATTTAAATTGAGAAAGATTATGTAAATATATGAAGGTTTTTAAGAGAAAGCTTTGAGATATTTAAGGCTTGGAAACTCAATTTTGGTAAGATCTGAATTTGAAGACTGTACTAAATTATTTCAGTATAACAGAAGTTCAAATAAGAACTTATGGAAATGTACAGTTTATTGTGATGATTTTGTGAACCTTTATGGTATTTAATAATTGAGTTTCTAAAAGCCTTAACCAACTAAATATGCGAGTAGTTCATGCATCATGAATCATTAAAGAGAATTGATATGTGATATTGCCTGGGGACGGATTATAGAAACCGAGGATACATTAGAGGAGGCTTAATTGCGAGCCTTGGGATGAGAGAGTGTGAAAGGGTGCTTCAGGTGACCTGGGGTCGCTCCCTAGTGTCGGGTACTTTCACAATAAAAACTTTCTCAGTCTGACTAGTCTCTAAGTGTTTCCACGCCAGTTGAGCTGTTCATATGCCATGAAGGCATTTATGTTATTATTATCCAGAATTTATGAAACAGTGTAAACTCCTGGTTGGCCCAGTGCAAACTAAAACTATAAGGGCCCACATGCATAAACTGAATGAGACAGTAGCATAAGCATTACATAACATTCATGTGATTGTGACATTCTATATGAATGGTTATGAATGAAAATATAAGTGTTATGTATGTGGAAACCCTATATTCATAATTGATTGTATATGAGATTATGACTGATATTACTATATTAGTTTGTGAAAACCCTTATGCTTATGTCTTATCTGTAATATATTATATTTTGTTTCTCACTCCTTCTTGTTTGAATTTTTGTGTCCAAAATATATGTTATATGATATATAGCTAGCAGTCCAAGATGGAAGGATATATAATTACAAGAGGATAAAGTGGTCTCATTCTCAATCGATTAGATGAAGAGATATGACAAGAGTAGGATTCAAAACTCGATGGTTCAAGGACTAGGAAATGATTGTTCACATTTGTAGTAGAGGTATAGTTTAGTTTTATTTTGCCTTATTACAATATCAAGTAGATAATTGTAACAAGGTAAAGGTTAAACTTCGATAAACTCTTTCATTCGGATATAATATTGTAATGATTTATCACTTATGATTTCTATAAATTATTTTGTCATTATGGACAAATATTGAAAGACAATTTTTTTTTACTTTCAATATTCAAAGGAAATCAGATGTATATACGTCCTTGTATACACGAGATAAAGAGTGATAAATATGTATATCTTTCTAAAAGTTTTTTTTTTAAAAAGTAAGAAGAATACATATATATCTCGTGTATATAAGGGGGTGTTACAATGTTGTTGTATATGATTTGATAAAAAGTGTTATGAATAAATAAGATGCTGAGTATATAATTGTATAACATGGCTTATGATGATGGGCTTGACAAGTAGGTCACCTGAGAAATGATACATGTCAGCTTCTGACATTGTTATATATGTTGTATATTGATGATATACCATGATGATCTGATATACTATATGACTATGTGGTGTGGGACGACCAACGGTATGTGTAGCCCCTCGTTTCTGGCTCCTGTGGTCTTTGTGTCCAGTTGAGCTACCCAGTGGTCAAGTAGGACCCAGTGGTTGAGGTGGAGAGTCAAGCAGGACTCGGTGAACTAAGTAGGGTTCACGGGGTGTCAAGTAGGACCCCCAGCTGAAGGCCGATCTAAGGTATCCGGATACTAGAGAGTCTAATACATGTGAGTCAGTTGTGAACTATTTGGAGTAATGGTTCATGTATGATGATGAAATGTGACTTGATGATGTATGTTGATGTTTATATAAATTGGATGACTTATGATAAATCATTTGTGTGATGGATTTAAGTGTAATTGTATATGGCTTGAAGTTATGTAGAAAAGATGAAAGGTTGAGATAGATGATATGTATATGCATTCATAAACATATAAAAGTGCAGGAAGGTGGAAGTTAATTAATAATACGAATTGTAGGTATCGTTAGATTCACTATTCTATCCTAGATTAATTATGATATGCCAAACACTCACCCTTGCTGTTGTTTCATTTTAGTGACCAGTGACAGGGATGATGCTAATGCCGTGGAGGTGCGCCAATTGGAAGATTAATATCAAGGATGAATGGATGAATGTAATATATGTAATATGAAATTATGCATGTAATAGATAACCAATTATGTGTGATGAACTTGTTATGATTATGTGTGATGTGATGTGATAAATTGTTGATGGTGATGATGAATTATGGCACAGAGCCAATGATGTATGAATGTTGAATGCTATGGGCAAGTGTTGTATTGATGCATGATTGATATGTGTGTTATGTGATTGATGTTGGTTGATGGATAGGATTAATTTAATAAATCATGCATATAGTTGATTTTATGAATATAAGGAACTGGATAGGTGAATTAGAAATCCGGTGGGTTTCGGGACCCCCGAAATGCATCAATAGGTTCCTTAGGATATTTAGAAGTTGTGTGTATTGGCCTTAGGCCATTTGGAACTCATTTAGGGTGTTTGGTGCAAAGGTTTTGCACCAAGATGATTTAAACTGCATTTCATGCATAACTTATGCATATGTTAGAATTTTGGCAAACGGACGGTGCCAACAGTTCTGAAATGGGGAAAACATGTGGCCCATGAAGTTTCGTGACAATCGGATATAAAACGGGCCAATTAGGTAGGTTAGAAGTTGGTCGGTTGGCCTAAATTATGTATCAGCACCTATTGTTGCTATTGTCATGCCCACGCTGCGCGTGAGACTGACGCGTAGCGTGAGGTGTGCAGATTGGGCTGACGTTACGCGTGGGGTTGGCACGTAGCGTCAGACTCCTGTTTTGGGTTTTTGATTTCTTTTAAATTTAATTGGGTTTTAAAGTTTTAGGATGCCATATAATTATTATTTTGAATATGTTTAGTGAAAATAAGTATTATTTTGAATTAAGGTATAATTAAACTAATTAATCGAGAAAAATTTATTATAAAATTAATTAAACGGGTTGAAATAAATATAAATTGATGCAGGACGTCACAACCACAGTCTCATCAAATGGCCACCATAAATGAAAAAAAGCAACCTAGCCATCATAACGCATAAAAACAACAGGGAGGGAACATACCTCGTCAAAAGTCCTTTGTGCACAAAAACGCAAAATGACGCTGGAAAACAACAAATCCAAGAGGGTAAAATGGTAAACACCTTCGAGGCACAGAAGCTCCACAAACAGAGGTCTCAAAGAGGGAGGTCGCACACACCCACTACGAAACCGCGTTCATCAACGTTCACAGCACTGTGCAATAGAGACGGGGGAGGAAAGTTTATTTACTAAATGCTAATGGTGCATGGAAGGTTGGAATAATGAATCTTTTTATTTTTTTTAGAGGGGTTATAACTTATCAGTATGGATACTCTGTATAACGGAATGTGTCAATATCACTTGCAGAAAGGAGTAGGTACGATCGTAGGCGTGATGTACGAAAAAGGTGATTATCCTCCATCCCTGTGTCAGGATCGTACACTGATAATTGACCTACCCCCTGTCACACTCTGAGTACTGAGCCACTCTGATTGACACTTTATACACGGTATCAAAGCCTATGGGCCCACTTGCATCCAACGATTCATTTTCCATGACCAACTATAAATAGCATATTCTAATACACATGCAAGGTTACATTGTTCTAACTTACATCTTACTATTGCATTGCTTGAGTATTCACTGAGTTCTTATACACTCTTCTAACTTGAGCATCGGAGAATCTTCGCAGGTGGCACCACCTTTTGCCCTCACCAACGTGAAACTCTGGTGTGAAGGATCTCCAGGACTACGAGACCAGTTTCTCCCACTGAGAGGCTGAATTATAATACCGGATACCCACTATACCGGTGTATACATGCTAAAACATACATACTTTTGAGGTTGGTCCCACACTGGATCGCTGACACTGGTTCAGACCAGTTCAAAAGGTTTTAATTTAGTCGTTCTCTTAACATATGTTAAAATATTAAAATAGTTAATTTATTAAGAGATTATTTTATATATTTATTTATTTTTAAAATATTAAAATAGTAAATTTAAATTAAATGAGAATATTCAGACTGCGTTTAGCAATAGGAAATTATTCTAGTTCTTTTATAAAAGTTTTTTGTTTATTTGACAAAATTTTATTTCCTAGAATAAATAGAAAAGTTCTTAAAAAACTTGTCCACTTTTTAGTTTTACTGGAAAACTTCTTTAAAGACCTCTCGGTTTTTCTTTAAAAAATAGAAAATTCAGTTTTCAATTTTCTATAAGTTTTCTTCGAATATAAATATTTAAGTATACTTTATAAAAAAAATAGATATTAATAATCATACGGTACGGGACAAGTTGTGATATAGGTACTCATCTGTTTAGTAAATATAAAGGTATATGAGGGTACCAATTAGCTAAATTACAGACAACCCATGGATTTAAATTAACTATTTAAATTAAAAATAAATATTATATGCATTTAATATTTATTTTTAGTATATGTAAATTTTTTATTTAGAAATGCATGTAATATTTATTTTTAATATATGTAGAATTTGTGGATGATTTATAAAGACCCAATTTCACACAACTGGTACAACATTTCTCCATTTCAATAGGCAAAATGCATTTTGATATGACCCTGGCCATTGTTTCTCCAGTCCAAGAGGCGAAATGCATGTTGACATGACATTGACATGTGTTTCTCCCATTCAACAGGTGAAATGCTTGTGTTAGTGACATGTGTCAAAATCTGCACCATTTCGTAGACTGGATGGGAGAAATGCTGACGACTGACATTTCTTAGGTCCAATGTACGAAATATAATAATTGATGGGATGTTTTTTAACCCGACACCAAAATATTTTTGAAACTACACTACTCTTTAAATTTTTTTAAAAAAACGCACTAATTTTAAAAGAAACCCCATAAAAGACTTTAAAAAGTATTTCACCTGCTCTATATAGGAAAAACAAAAGAAGGGACAAACCACATATTTGGACATTTTTCATTGGAATACAGCGTTGAGATTAATGACCTTCCCACCAACCAACTGTGGGCATTTTCTTCAGCCTTTTCTATATATGATAATTAATCACCCTTTCCTTGTCTACAACCGATCCCAGTTTCTTCTTCTGCCATGGATTCAAGCTCCAGCGAAATAGCCCATGATTTCTCACCCCTTCTCAGAGTCTACAAAGACGGTCACGTTGAGAGGCTTCTAGGCTGCGACGTCGTTCCACCCTCCTTCGATCCCACAACCAACGTTGACTCCAAAGACATCTTCATCTCCAAAGACGATGACATATCCGCCAGAATCTTCATTCCCAAACTCACCGATCCCAAACAAAAGCTCCCTCTCCTTATCTACTTCCACGGTGGCGGTTTCTGCATCGAAACCCCTTTCTCACCCGCATACCACAACTTCCTCAATTCCATTGTTTCCAAGGCACAAATCATTGCCCTCTCTGTCCATTTCCGAAGAGCCCCAGAACACCCTCTTCCCATCGCCTACGAAGATTCATGGGCCTCCCTCAAATGGGCTGCCTCCCATGTCGATGCAAATGGCCCCGAGGAGTGGTTCAATCGCCACGCCGACTTTTCAAGAGTGTCCCTAGGCGGGGACAGCGCGGGAGCGAATATCGCGCATCACATGGGTATTCGGGTCGGAACCCATGGGCTTCCCGGTTTAAACATCGAAGGCATTTTTCTCCTTCACACTTACTTTTGGGGTGTGGATCGGGTTGGATCTGAGGCCCAAAAGGCCGAACATCTTGATCTGGCAGAGAAGGTATGGATGTTAGCTTGCCCAACTTCGTCTGGATGCGATGACCCGTTTATTAACCCGGCTAAGGATCCGAATCTGGGGAGGCTTGGTTGCAAGAGGGTGCTGGTTTTTGTTGCTGAGAATGATGTGTTGAAGGATAGGGGTTGGTATTACAAAGAGTTGCTGGAGAAGAGTGAGTGGGACGGTGATGTTGAGGTCATTGAGTCCAAAGGTGAAGGGCACGTGTTTCACCTGTTCAATCCAAACTCGGACAACGCTGTGTCTTTGCGCAACCGAATTGTTTCCTTCATCAGCAACAGTTAGCTATACTATTTCTTGGGCAAGACTTGTGGCTTCTGAGAATATACGTAGCAGTAGTTCGCTACAGTTATCTGTATTATGTATTATGTATGCAATGCAAGACTGGTAAATCTATATATCTATTATCTATGTAATTTATTGTGATATCATAATTATGTCTTATCTTCACAAGCGAGATCATGGAGTGTTTGGTTGATCGATAGAGTTGGTCAAATCTCAATTTTATGGATTTCTAAAAAAATTTTACTATCAAATAGAATTTTAATTGTTTCAAACAACATAAAAAATTAATATTAGTTTCATAACTGTCTTTACTCAGTTTTATAATTTTGTTTCTTCAATCGTATACTAAATAAACATTATGTGTTTCCTCTTACTCCACTTACTACCTCAGAGTAAGATAGGTTGGCTTGACGAACCAAAACTCATTTTATCATTCTCACTTCACTTCAATGCATATTAGTTTGTAGTGTAGTTCAAAGATAGAAAGTTCAAAGTTTGAAACAAGTAAACTTCTCCTGGGTTATTAAATCTTTTAGAAAATAAATAAGATATATATTTTCTTCAAATATTATAATTTAACTTTAGCATGTTGAAACCTTAACTTTCATTATAAATCTAATAATAGATTTTTTTTTCATTATACTAATCCAAATAACACAATAAAATCATCAAAATTTTTCATTATTTTTTAAATATTTTCTTTCTTATTATTTTTAATTCATTTCCATGACTAAATAAAAGGTAAGTAAGAGCACCTCTTTGGAAGGGAAAGGAGGAAAAAAAAGTAAAGAGGAAAGACATAAAGACTAGAAAGAAATAAAGAAAGGCAAAGAAAGACTTGTAATCCCATATTATTATAAATATGAATGTGAAACCATGTATTTAACAAAATGAGATGCATGATATGTAGCTAACCAATTAAGTGTCTGATTAGATAAGCTGGTTGGAAACTTCAAAATTATTATTTGCATGTTTGGTATGAAAAAGTGGGTCAAATGTTGTTGCACATTAGTAGAAAAAGGTGTTTTTAAATGGTTGATTCTAAGTTCGTCGTCAATGATACAAAAAGTGGTGCGGTGACAAAAATAAGTTAGTTTATATTTAAATTTTTAAGTTAGTGACTTAAATACTCAATTTAATTAGTGAGTCTTCAAGATTAAAATATTCTTTCATAAAATAATAATTTAAGTTGAGTATAGGATATATAATGTAAAATCTAGATAGGAAATTAATCTGTATCGTAAAATCCTATTCCCTTTTCTCCATTTACTTTACATTCGTTTTCCACCTTCGTAAAACCTTAACCACGCAATTCGGTCTTGTCTTTTTGGCATCAAAGGCCAGTTATGTCAAAGTTTCACATCGTTAAAGTCTATTGAAGTTGTCTTATTTTCTCTATCAAACAATGAATTGGGATGACTTACCCATCAAGTTAAAAAGACTTTAAAATAAGGTATATCTTGTCTAATAATGGACTAAAATAAAAAAATTATATTTTTTTTAAAGAAAAGATAAAGAGTCAACGTGCTTATATACTAGAATTTTTAAAAAAATATATATTAAATTAATATTTATAACCATAAAAATATTTTTAATAACTCGAAAAGAGTAATGAGAAAAGGGTTAGAAAATAAAAGTATATTATGTAGTCTTTAAGTGGGGACCTATTGAGTTGGTCTGGTAGGTTGATGGGCTATAGACAAGTAGGATCCTAATGAACACTAAATTGAATTTTTTATTCACTATATTATTTATTGGGAGTGTAACTCCTCTGCTTCTCTTTGCAGAGACGTCCACCCATTGGTGCCAAAAAGGGAAAGCCATTTTTGGTATGTGTTATAAATTCAAGCATGGATGGTCGCTTTAAATTATAAAGTTCTGTTGATTATTCTAATAATTCCAAATAATTGTAATTTGTAGATGGAATTTCTGTGATCAGAAGTCGTGGGGTTAATAATGATGTTAATTAGATAATTTCTTGTCCACTGGAAACTCATTTGTCACCAGAGGATTTGAAACATATATGCACGTTGTTTTTGTCCCCATCGTGAGGTTCAACCTTAAATACACATTACACGATCTGTTTTCCAGTTGTCACATCATAGTGATACGCTAGTATTTAGAAACATGTAGTTTTCACTAAACAATGATGTAAATTGGAAACAGAAATAATGGCAATTGTGTATCCATTCTCCGCTTATGCTTCATGATGTCATTGCATAAAACCATTCTATGCCCTCACTCAAGTCCCTTGCTTACCATTTTTTGTTCGTCATTCTTTCCTACTCAGAGATTGAAATTTTGCTGTGAAAAGATGGCACCAACCACCAAGTTAAAAGCAAAGATCAGGCCTAAAGCAAGTCACTGCCCCATTTCCTTGAAACCAAATTGGGCCAATTAGGGATCCTACACAAAACTACTTTGCTATGTTCTCTTTCTGTGCTCTCTTTGCTTGGCTTTGTATTTTTTAACTTATTCCTGAATCTGTCCTATCGAAAAACAAGTCTCGAATCTTGTTTTCATTTGAGTTGTTTCCTCTTAACTTTGTAGCTAGGGAATAGTTAGCCCCATGTTTCCTCTTGTTTTTATGTTGGTGTTTGTGTTCAGTTTTTATATCATGTAGCATTTTTTATTGCTTCTTCACATTGTTCATTGCTTATTTATGTACATGGATAAGTAAACTAGCAAGTTCAATTGAAAGATGTTAAAAATTATAAAAGGAACTAAGTCTGATAATGTCTCAAATTATTGCTCCATTTAGAAAGGTAGAGTTTTTCCAGCAGGAGAACTCGTTTTGCTTGTAGAGTTTTTGTAGGAGAATTCATTTTGCTTGTCATATCATATTCATCATCATTAGAAAATCTATTATGCCCACTTTTAAAGTAGAATTTTGTCTCTTTCATCTATGTATGTTGTGAATTTTGATCGTTATTAGATTAGTATTAGTCGCAATACTTTGGTTAGTATATATATATATATACACGCGCGTAAACCATCAAAGCAAATTGGAACGTTTACAACGTGTTAGACTTATCATTTAATTATTCAATATTAATAATTATAACAATAAAAACAAAAACAAAAACAAATAGGTCGACTAACGACTAATAAATTAAACAACACTTCAAAAAACTCGAACTCAATATATTTAATTGAAAACACTTTAAAAAGTCTTAACTTATTTTGACCAAGTTCAAAATCTGATAATTTGTGTTGCTTGAATCAATTTCTTACAGTTAAATTATAAAGTAATTCTATTTGTAATTGTTGGTTGTAGTATCAAGACTTTGCATACTAAGATTGTTGATATTTTCTAGTGAGGTATGTTCATGTCTTGTAAATATAAGCATACCTTTGATGGGTGAGTTATTAATTGACAAGACACATAAATAAATGTACACATTATTAAGGCATTATATAAACATTTTTTATAGGGTTTAATATATATACATGGAAAATCTTAGATGGAAAACAATTAACAATGAGAAAGAAACCTTGATGGATCTTTCTGCGTATAAGTAACTTTAATATTTAAAATATAGTCTGCTTACAATATTTTATTCAAGCAAACAATTTGCTTATATATTGATTAATTTTGCATTTTTTTTACCTCATAAATAAGAAGAGGAGTTCGAAATATGAGTTTTATGTGATAAGAAATATGGTCACTATTATTATGGAAAATACTTTTGAGTCGTGAGATATGATATATTTTTATTTGACATCAATATTAATAACATTTAAATTAAAATATGTTAATATTTATTTTTATTATTTTATACTTGTAGATAAAGACTCAAAACCATTAATTAAAGATGTTTGGTGCTATTTGGGAATTTTTTTTTAAAGTTTCATAGTTAGCTTTATTTGTACATCCATAAAATAGAATGATTTAACTTTGATAGTAGAATTGGATTTGGTATATATGTCTAGATTTTGGAATATGTAATTTATTGATTTGTTATGAGTTTGAATTGGAGGTAGTTAATTAAAATTGTAATGGATCAACTTGTGAGCATCAATGCACTATAATAAAAGTGAAAATAAGTTACAACTAAAGCACCACTCCAAGACATGTATAAAACGATTTTAACTAACTCAAGATGTGGTTGAGTGAGATTAATTACTTCTAAAAAAACAATTTTAACATAATAAACACATGCCCTCTAATATGCAACAAGCTGAACTTGGGCATTGTTTGTAGGGAGAAATTTTAACTACTTGTCCAATTAAACTTGGGCATTGTTTGTAGGGAGAAATTTTAATACAAAAATGAATATATTACAATAAGGAAAATCACTCACAAATTGTGTCATTAAATTTAAACGAGTTGTGAATTCGGTCTAGCTATTAAGTTAAACAGATATTTTTTATATCTTTCAAAGTAACGAGAAAAAATAGTAGGATAAATATTGTTAAGAAATGAAAAAACTAAGATTTAAACTATAAGTCTAACATTTTATGTTCATACTATATATCAATTATGCTAACGTCAATAGACAAATCAACAAATCATTGGTTGAATTAATGAATTACCAAATTGATTTGATAAATATTTAAAATAATATTTTTAATTTTAGTAAATAAATTTGTTATTCATTTAAAATATATTAATAACTCAAAATTATCATATTATTCATCACACATAGCCTAGGTTGAAGGTTCGGAAGAACTTCACATATATTGTATTTAATAAGTGGGGTTAAGCTGTATAAGAATTGTGATTAAGATTAGTATTGCCATGGAATATCAATTGCGAGGATAGCTCAGTTGGGAGAGCGTCAGACTGAAGATCTGAAGGTCACGTGTTCGATCCACGTTCATCGCATTATCTGCCATATTTTTTATTTACTATACATAGCTTTAGGCCATCAAATACAAGCTCAGTTTAATGAATTTTGACTTCATAATCACGCAGTTATAGTACTGTATTTTTATCAACTTAAGGATAATTAATTCTTTAGTGTATTTGTGTATTTTCTAATCATAACTAAAGATTTATCTCGTTAACTCATGGTTTTTACTGGAAAAAATCTGGCTAACTCATGTAAATAAAATTTGACATAAGAAGGTTCGTACAAGTTAACACACTTGGGTTCCTAAATTTTCTTGGACAAAAATATTAATTATACTTGCCCTTCTTTGGAGGCATGAGAAAAGATTTAGGAAAAAATAGGGAGTAAGAAAACTGCAAGAAAAACTAATATATATGAAAATTTATGTTGTTTGATTTATAAAAAAATAAAGAAAAAAAATATTTTCTTTCTAATAAATTGTTCAGTGTGTATGTAAATGGTAAAACATAAATCTAATAAGAGATTATTACTGTAAACACTTATTTTTATCTGGCTCAAAATCTTTTTTCTTGGTTTTAATAAAATTTAATGCACTTAGGTGAATTAAAATTCTGCAATTAAATTTTAATTTAATTGAAAGACATGCCAATTTGACCAAAGGATTTGTCTCCTTTTTCTTTGTCTTTTCTCATTTCCATGGCAATTAGTGACAAAACAAAAGCAAAAAAATAATAAGGTGCAGCCCCCCTTGTTCTCACGTTATAAGCTCCCTCCAAAACCATTACAATCCATGCTCTCTTTTTAATGTCCCACACTAGCCTCCAAAGTACCCATTAAATAATGCAACCAAAGCTTCCATTCTCCTAAAGCATTTCACGTCAAATGCAAGGCTACATGTGTAAATATTTTAATCCAAAACAAGGGTCCATGAGATCATTAACAAATGCTTCCTCCATTTCCTCTTGATTCTCACGGCAATGCTAGCTCCATACCACCCAATATTTTATTTGAAAAGCTTGTCTTTTCTTCTTGAATTCTTATGGTCAACAAGGAATGTTACCCATATGCACATTAGTTTTTATCAATTATTCTTCCTCCAAGAACCAATTCACGTTACACCAAACACCAAAAATTTTAACTCCATGTGCCAAAATATTTTAATCAAAGCCTTCCATTCATGCTTCATGGTTCACGGACAAGCTTACAACTCCACCCACCAATATTTAATTCAATTCTCTTTCCATTCATGGTTATTTTATTCAATAGAAGACCTGTTCCTTTGTCCAATACCATTCACACGGCCCCATATTTTAATCAATCCTTTGTCCATTTCCTCATGCATTCACACGGTCATGAGCTTACAACTCCACTCACCATTCCACTCTCAATTGCCCATGAGCTTTCAACGTGAATTGCCATTTAATATGGACAACAAATTAATGTGAATGGTGACAACATTATGAAGAATGGGTGCCAACGAAAAATGAAATAAAAAGGCATCAGCTGAAGTATAAATAGAGAAGCAGTAAGCACAAGAGGGGGAGTTTTTATTTCAGAGGAGGCAAGAAACAAGAACGACGAATTCAATCTTCATCTTCTTCCTCTCAACAAAAAAATGGCAACTTCAACAGATTCTCTTCATTTTCTTCAAAAACAAAATCAGAAAGAACGGACCCAACTTCATCATCCAAGAATCCATCTCCATTACCTTCACTACTTCAAAATCAAAGACTCAATCCTCACCATCTCCTTTTTTCCATATCACCACCATCACCCGAACTTCATCTTCATCCTCATTTTTACCTTCATCCACTCACCAACAAAAAAAACAATTCATAAGAACACAATACCATCTTCATCGATCAAAAAACAACCAAAATAGTAAGAGAGGAAGAACAGCCTCATTGCCGCCAGACCGCCACCGACGCCGGTCTTCTTCCTCAGAACCCCGCCGCACCTTGACGCCGAGCAGAACGAACCTCGACCTTTTCTCTGCGAGTCGACCGCGTCGATCCTGACCCCGCGTCGTCGGCCTTCGTCTCCGCGCACGCAAGCTCGGCCACCGCCCCCCACCGTCGAGCTCCTCCAAATCCGGCCAGATCCCCCTCTCTTTCCTCCCTCTCTCTTTTGGTTTTTCTTTCTCCCTCCTGCTTCAAATGTGCCGCCCCCCTTGTCTTTCCCTTTTTTTTGTTTTTTTTTCTTTGTTCCTTTGTAAATTAGGTTTCATTTGGGCCTAAGATAGTGAGGCCCATTTCTACCACCATTCTCTTCATTTTTTAGGGTAATGGGTTCCAAAAGCCCAATTCGTTTTGCTAATGTTTGTTAAAAAAATTTGAAGCCCAATGAGAATAGGGATCTGTTTTGCAAAAGCTAAAATACATTTGTTATGTTGTTATTTATAAAATGTTTTTAGATTATGCTCTTAGTAATAAAAAGTTACTAGATAGTAAAATAAATACCTTTCTTTTTGTCATTGTTTATTATTTTTTTTAAAAAAAACTTTTGAACAAAAATTAATAGTTTACTATTTTAAAATAACAAAATCTGAATATCATTTTAAATAATAGTAGGTGGTTCCTTTATGTCAAAAATCTAAAAAATAAAAAATACTAAAGAAAATCTAACTGTCTCTTAAGAATAAAAACAAATAGTTTTATGTTAAATTTGAAAAATCTAAAAAATATTAAATATGTGTTTCTTTTAGAATAAATTGCATCAAAATCTTATAAGCAATGTCGTACAAAATTACTTTTGCCTACATTCACGATATAAGATTTCAAAGGATGATACACGTGCGAAGTACTTGACCTTGTATTTTTCCTTCCTCATAAACTCCCTATTATTAAAAATCAAAATTGATCAAAAATAATGTAAATGTTTTTAAAGTTAATTTTCCCCAAAGAACTACGTAAGCGGGAATCAATTCCTGTTGGACTCACTTTCCTTTATTTAATTTTCGTGTCTTCGTTATTATCTTGATTAATTTTATATCATTAACATCTAATTTTAGAAATTGTTTTATCACGAGAGGGTTAATTTAGATTAGACGTCTTGTTAATCTTTTCAAAATTTTAATCTATTGTTAGTCATTAAATAATGATATTTTAAAATAGGATTAATTTAGACGAGACGTCTTGTTGATCTCATCATATTTTTCAATATAAAAAAATAATAATATTTGTGATAAAGAGAGATTAATTTAGACGGGACGTCTTGTTAATCTTCTCATATTTTCAATATATTTTACTTTTCTTATAGAAAAAGGTTAATTTAGACGATACGTCTTGTTAATCTTTTATTTTGTTTAATTAACTTTATTTTATCTTATCTTATCTTATTTAACCTTATTTTAATCTCTAGTTTGTATTACAAAGTAAGGTTAATTTGGACGAGACCTGTTAATCCTTGTTTTCACCCTCTCTTATTCTCATTGTTACTGTTAGTCAAACATATCATACATGGCTTTAACCTCATCAAACGCATTTATAATGGTCAGAAGCTGAAATATACACACCATACAGGACGGCCACATAGACCCGACCCTTCAACACCATGTCATATCATCTCCAATCATCATTAATTTCATTTATTTCACATATTATAATGGCATTAACAACATAAAACATCGTCATCAATCATTTTAAGACATCACTCACAACATGCCACACATATTCGTAATTTACATATACTTTTATTTATCTTTCTTTTAATTAAGCAACTAACATATCATTTATTCATACCATATATTCCTTTAATCATCCAGGCACACACATATACATACATATATACATAATCAACACCTAACTATTTTATAAATATTCTAGCAATTCCTAATTAATTTCTAACCTTCCCAAAAATACCATACATACCAATCCTAATTAATTACAACCCGAACACCCCCTTACCTCAATTTCAAGCTTCCTCAAGTTGTTCTTGGTGTCGGTTGCGTCCTCCGGTCACTTGATTCACAGCTCCTCTTCCAAACTCGACGCCCACTTTACCAATCGACACACTGGCACTCGTTTTGGCACCTAGGGTCACCGAAACACAAACTCCGCTAGTACATTACGTTCCTTACTCTTCCAAACTCAAATCCCAAGCTTCCAAAGTTTATAAAACTCAAAATTCGAACCCTTCTTAACACATGTAAATTTCAGTTTTGGAGAAAGAAATAAGAGGAAAAGAAAAATCTTGCAAGGGTCCGCCACATGCATGACCTTAGCTCCCAAGGTCCAAAACGCAAGTAATTAATAGTTTCCTTCAAGTTTTAGGCATAATCCGCGATAGAGAAGAAAAGAGAGGAAAAGCGGTGTTTGTGAGTTTTGTTTTGCATGTCCACTATAAAAGCTGGTCGCGATGCTGATCTACACGTCCCACTGGCGCTACGCGTCAAGTCATTACCCACCTGACGCTACGCGCCAGAGCCATGCTAAGCGTCAGGTCCCTATTGCCACTTCCTTTAAAATTCATTTCTAACTTATCTTATCCTTCTAAAAATTTATTTTAAATCACCCATTCAGTTTAACATCCTTATTTCCCCTTAATTTAAACTTAATCAAATCTTTACTTTATCTTTCCCAATGTTAAATTACCAGGGATGTTACATTAAGTCTATTAAATTTGTTGCTGAAATAAAATTCTATTTAATGAAACAAAATTCTGTTATAAAAGTTATACTTAGTTGTAGGTGTTAAAGTTAGTTATGAAAACTTTATTTTATCTCTTGCTTACTTTATATAAACTTGTACAATTGTAATCTCATTAATGTAATTCATTCTTTCATTCTCTTAAGAGTTGAGACACTTCCATCACATTCTTTTACCTTTTATTTATATTGCTCATATACTTTTATGGTATTACAACTTGGCAAACAATGAACAATTCTTCAGAATTGGGTTCTCAACTTGTAGTCTAGCCCCTCACCATGCCAGTTTCCATCAAGCTTCATGATGGGAACTTTCTAATGTAACACCCTTGGTTAGATATCAATTATTTCAAGTCTTAGAAGATTTATAAATTTTCATAATTTTGTTTTACAAGAGTATCATTTCAATAAAAAATTAATTTTATATTGAAATAAAGAAAATGTTAGATCCTAGTCTGAATGAAAGACAAAGAAGTCTAAACTCTTGAGATTTGTTAATAACACTCATCAAGACTCTTAGTTAAATGAAATTTGCCTGCTTGTTTTACTAACATGATTCAGCGAGTATTTCAGGAAAAGTCTGAAGTGCACCTTTTGGAAGAAAGAAAGGGAGTCCAATAAACGAAATTTGTTTTGAATAGCAAGTCTGTTGCAACCATCATGGAACCCTTTCAAAGAATTGAGAAGAGAAGTCTGAACATACAATCAGACCTTGAAGTATCATCCTCTTCAAAGAACGTTCTTTGAAAAACAACTCTCCTTTTCCATGAAAGTACAAACCACAACATGTATGTATCAAATCTGCACCATTCACCAAATAGGAAAAGGGACAAAAAGCTAAGGAACATATGCGCAGCAAGCAAGATAAATGCCTTGCATATATCAAAGCATCGGAAAAAGTTGAAACTATGGCAATACAAAAGCCTAAGGTCAACGTTTATAAGAGTGTACCCTTTAGTTTTAAATGGCTAAGCAAATAGGTATGGATTATCAAAGTGAACCATTTTGGTGTAAACTTTGAAGCACGCTTGATTTAGACCCTGTCACTGCCTACCTACTCCTTCAAGGTCAAAAATGATCTACAGTTATATCTTTTCCAACAGCTGATCAAACGACTATTTCAACAATCGTATATATATATATATATATATATATATATATATATATATATATATATATAAAAAAGAAGATTGGAATATTTGAAGAGCTGTTGTTTTTCCACAAACATAAACAAAAATCAAAAGTGCTAGTTTGCAAAAACTCGTAAGTTTTTCTCTATTCTTGTATTATAAGCAAAAGTCCGCCTCCAATAGACTAAGCCAATGTGGTTTGACAACAATGAAAATGAACTATTTTATGTTATATTAAATGTGAATTCCTACTATATCCCTATTTTATTATATACTTTAAGTTTACATAACACTATTTCAATCATCGTTTAATGTTACAGAGTATGTTTTAAAAATAAATAAATTTATGATATGTTGTTCAAAATAAATGTTTTAGAGGGTTCAATTATACCTTGTATTATAAAATGAGAGGTATTACTGTCAGTAACTTAAAGAAAGAATTTTTTATTTTTCTTATTATATTTTACTCCAATTGTTGGCTTTTTATCTATACAAATTGTAAGTGTTTTTTTAAAAGAAAAATAGGAGTTATAATGAGTTTGATAACATGAAAGGGCACTATAGACTTTTCAAATATCTCCATTATTTCCATAAAATCCAACGGGGGGGTTGTTGTGTGAAAATGGCTTTACATAAATTTTGGATAACTTTTCTTTCACACCGTTAAATGATAAATCCTCCAAACATGAGAAAATTTTGTCAAGGGTGTTTTCTTTCTCACCCTCTTTCATAAATATATGTGTTTAAGATAAAGTTGTTTTTTAAAAAGTGATTTTAAGAATTTATAAAAATTTATAATTTAGAAATTATATAAAAGATAAATTATATTTTATTGTTTAAAATTTAAAAAAAAGGTTTTTATTTTAAAATTAAGTTATAATCAGCTTTTAAAACCTATTCAAAACAGTTAGGCAAAATAATTTAATTTTTTTCAAAATATATTTTTCTAAAGCTTAGAAAGATATACACTAAAACATTGTAAAAAAGAAATTTTTTTCAAAGTAAAATTGACTTTGTAATTAAAGAAAAACTAGAACAAACTACAAAGTGAGTTCTAATTAAGTTGCATCCGTTCGTAGATGTACATAACCAAATAAAGTAGTGTGTGTGTGACTGGACTTTGGATATTAGGCATGCCTAAATCGTTGAACTTATTCTGGATTAAGAAAATGCAAACTTATTTGGATCTGTCCACCTCACTGTCCCTATGTCGCTTTCCATCACACTTTTGGGGATATAAATTTTTTTTTTCACAAATTATAAAAATAACTAGGGTAAAAAGTTGATATAAAATTTATGATTATTTTTATATTGATTTATTATATTAGTTATTTTATAATTGGTGTAAAAAATAATATTTTTTATATTGATTATAAAAATATTTTGTTTCCTTTTTGCAATGGTTCGGTAGTTCAACTGAGTTATGAAAATGAAAAAAATATAAAGGTTAATATTAGAGCTGTCAAAATGGGTCAACTCGGCTCACACAGATTGACCCACTACGAGTTGAAAATTTTTATAACCCAACCTAGTTTGCTTTCTAGAACCACTTTTCTCAACCTGACTTAACCCACTAACCTACCGAGTGGCTCATGGGGTTGACCCACCTTTAAAAAAAATAAAAATCAAATAAAAATAGGAAAACGTCAAAAAAAATTAAAAAAAAATAAAAAAAATTATTTTCCTCACATTTCAATACATAAAAAATATCATATAATAATTCCATTATTATGGAAATACAAACAAGTAACATGTTCCATAATCCATAAAAAAACAAAACCAAATATATTACATAGTTTATATTCAAGATGATACAAATTTAAAATATCATACTAAATAAAAGTTGAAAGTATTCATTGATAAAGTTTAGTTTAAAGTCTTAACTTAAATACATTCCATAGTTATTTCTTTTTAATTTACCAACCCGACTTACTACGAGTTTGACCCACTATGAGTCGGGTTTGGTGGCCCAAGCCAGAAAAAGTTTCACTTCGAAAATGAGCCATTTGTTTTCGGCTCGACTCACTTAAAACTCATCTCAAGCCGAGTTGACTCAGGTTACAACCCATTTGACGCCTCTAGTTAATAGTGATCATTCACGTTATTCGAGAAAGTCAAAACTCTATTTGATCATAAGATATATATATCTTAAGACTTTAGAACCTCTGTTTTGTTTGTAGATAGGGAACCAAACACCTTCTAAGTATGAATGCAAAATTTTGCAATGGAAAATGAATCAAAATGATGAATATTAAGTTGGATTGAAAGCAATACTAAAAAGATTGGACGAGTCAAGATTTAAAGACTCAGATGTGGCTAAATAGTAGTTAAATCAATATTAATAAAGTATTACTTCTAATGTAGTTACATTATATATTAAAATATATTTTCTAAAATAAAATCTCAGATTTATAAAAATATAAAATAAATATTAAATATTAACCTGGCCTTACATCAGCCTAGACAGTATGAATATTGGAATGGTGTCTGTGACGAACGTATGCCTCCCCGTGAGCACCTCATGATACCCTAACAGGGTCCTCATCTCCTGACCTGTGTCCTTAAGGACTAGAGTTAGGGAGAGAATGACAGATTCGTTAAGGACACACTGATGACTAATTCGTAAAGGATATCAAGAACATATGCAACTATAATAGCAATTTTATATTTTTTTTACACACATTACATAGGACATCCTCGCAATACTAATATATTAAAGACGTTTAAGTTTCCTACAAATAAATTATCTTGTTTTGTTGATGTTTGATTGTTAGCAGATGTACAAATTTCCGTCCATAGAAGCACCTGCAATATATAGGTGGAGAAAGGCATGCATGCATTGACCATGGCAATTTCTAAGTTCGATTTTGGAACATGTAAGACAACAACGATAATGGCATGGCAACAATGCTTTGGAAATGTCGACCGTGAATTAGAAATAGAGGGCAAGAAGCAAAATGTAACAGGGAAGAAGAGTGCAAGTTCAAACCAACATAAATGGGTGACCCGCTGGTTCTTTCTCTTGTTTTCTTGGTTCATGACTGGTTCTTTAAATTACTGATTTTCAAGGTTTGTTGGACTTTTTTTATTGAACTCATCAAATCCAATCTGATTTCTTTAACATTGATTCGAAGTGCATGGAGAAGGAAATGATATCAAGACTTCAGACTTTCAAAGTAGGGTTACAGCTACTTAGACCATAAAATTATTGATATATACATAAATATATATATATATATATATATATATATATATATGTAAAATTTATATTATTCCATCCGTTATTTTTTAAAGACATATAATTTTAGGAGGGTAATTACTATTTTGATTTAATAAAAAAAATTTATCTTTTTAAAATTGTACCCTCATTTAATGTTAAATTTTACTATTTTATATTAATTACACAAGTTTAAAAATATTAAATATTTAATAGTAAATAAAAATAAAATAAACACTTTTTAATCTTTTTTTGTTAAAGACATCTGAAAAATAACAACTTTTTGTTTTAGGAGTTCATAAAAGATAATAGAAAGGATATTATTTATGAAGTTTGTATAACTTATATTTACATATGAGAAGAAATTAAAAGTATAATTTTTATTAAAAATTATAAAATTTTTTTAAAAATGCTTTTTAATTTTATTATCGGAGCTTTTATATATATATATATATATATAATATTGTCCATAATGAATGCATAAGACACAAAAATACAAAAAATTACTTTAAGAGAGTTAAGTTTTATTGTTTAAAATGTCATTTGAGTTGTGAAGTTATATTTACAATGATAAAAGGAAAAAGAGAAGGGTCTTCAAACTCAGACCCAATTAACCAAATAAGTGTCCATTATACTTTTCAAAAATAAAAGTATTCAGTAGAACTCCTCCCGCGGAATATAATATTATGACTATATTTTGGTGTAATTTGTTGTTAATAAACAAAAAAATATAGTGAGGGTGAAAATTGTAAGGCATGTGAGAAATTGAAAATTGAAGTTACCGTGCGCGTGCCATATATATAAGAGTATTGTGGATGAAAAATAGTGAGTGGGAGGGCGAGATGATAAGGTTCTCAAGGTTTGGTGGCCACGAAGCACTGAAATATCTCAATGTCCCATCCATCAATCTCTTTACCCATTCTTCCTTCCCTCTTAAGCCACATAACCCCTCTCCCAAACTCAAAAACCAATTACAGTGCACAGCATCACCGTTATCCACCACCATGGATTCAACTGAAGAAGAACTAGCCTACGATCTCTCCCCAATCCTTAAAGTCTACAAAAATGGCCGCATACACAGACTAGCCGGCACCGATGTTGTCCCTCCCTGTCTCGATCCCACAACCAACGTCCAATCAAAAGACGTCGTAATCTCCGAAGAAGATAACATATCAGCCAGACTCTTCATTCCCAAAACAGACTACCCTCCAACGCAAAAACTCCCTCTCCTTGTTTATTTCCACGGCGGCGCTTTCATAATCGAAAGCCCCTTTTCAGCGAACTACCACAACTTGCTTAACAAGATCGTCTCCAAGGCCAACGTAATCGCCGTCTCTGTTCACTACCGAAGGGCACCGGAACACCCGGTTCCCGTCGCGCACGAAGATTCATGGCTCGCTCTGAAATGGATCGCTTCACACGTGGGAGGGAATGGGACTGAGGAATTGCTCAACGAGTATGCAGATTTCGGGAGAGTGTTTTTCTCCGGGGACAGTGCCGGTGCCAACATCGCGAACTATTTGGGAGTTCGGGTGGGGACAGAGGGGTTACCACGGGGTGTGAAGGTGGAAGGGATTGCGTTGGTGCATCCTTACTTTTGGGGAGTGGAACCGCTTGAGTGTGAGGCGAGAAAGCCTGAGGAGACGGGGAAGGGGCACCAGTTGTGGCGGTTTGTGTGCCCCACGACGTGTGGGTGTGATGACCCGGTGATTAACCCGGGTAAGGATCCGAATCTGGGGAGGCTGGGGTGTGAGAGAGTGGTGGTGTGTGTTGCTGAGAATGATTTGTTGAGGGATAGGGGTTGGTATTACAAAGAGTTGCTGGAGAAGAGTGGGTGGGGTGGTGTTGTGGAGATTAAGGAAATTAAGGATGAGGGTCACGTGTTTCATATGTTCAACCCAGACTGTGAGAATGCTCTGCTTTTGCTCAACCAGATTGTTTCCTTTATCAAACACCACTGAAATCTTATTATTTTCTATCTTGTCTTGTCCTCTGTGTATGTGCATTAATGCATTCAAGAAAATCAATTACCCCTCCCTTTTCATACTTTTGAATTATGAAATCTACTGATTCCAGATTATGAGATGAGATTCCCATAAACATATAATATTTATTTATGTTGATGAACCTTTACAATTTACAAAACATGATATTGGAGGAACTAACGCAAAAAAGAAATCTCATTACTCGCCTAAAACAGAGGAGTACCTTACATATCTAGGCATATTCGTGGTGTAATTCAATTTAAATTGCTTTAAAATTTTGTTATTTGATGAAACTAGAATATTACAATCAAACTAAGCAAAACCATTTTTTTACGATTGTTCAATTTGATTTTATTTAAAAAATTTAGTTAAAATTAAAATTTTTAATCTAACAGTTTTTACATATACCATGTTTTTAGCCTTTAAAAAAACATATTTTCCATTTTATAATATAATACCCATCTAATAGAATAACATCAGTTAAAATTTCATGCATATAGAATATAATTGAAGTTTTTTTTAAAGGTAAAATAAGAAAATATACAATCTAAATTTTATTCTATATGAGGTTTGGTTTGTTATTTTGAGTTTAGATTTTGAGTAATGAAACTGCAAATCAAACTAAACTATAAGTGGAAAAGAATTATTTAAAATTTTTCAGTTATTTCGATTTTGAATCACTTTAGTTTTTTATTTTTGTAGTTCAATTATACAAGTTAATTTAATTCTTAAACACTCATAATTCAATCTCATAAGGTTTTTATTTTGAATGTATCCTTTCGCTGACTCTTTAATATATAAAAAAGCTGCTCCAGAGTTTTAAAGATAATCAAAGCAAAAATAAAATTCTCAACACTTAGTTAAACAAGGATGAGTTATTTTTCCGTCAGCCACACCTCCTTTAGTTGCTCTCACTAGATGAGTTAAACAAAGACATAAAAATTGTTAGAATATTAAATCTGATTATCTCCGATTTTAGTAATCACTCTTTTAATAAACAGATCAGAGTTGTTTCTTAAAATAAGCATAAATCAGCTTATTTTTAGCTTCTGCTTATTTTTAAAACTTTAAACAAATACATCAACATTTAAAATAAGTATTTTTTTAATTAAAAAATATTTATCTCTTAAAATAAGCTTAAACAAACAAACATAATATCATTTATATATAACGTTTATAGAATAATATCTATTTTTATCTTTTCTTTTCTCTTTTTGTATGTTTCTTCCTATACAATTGTAAGATGTCTATACAATTGTTTGGTTTTCTGTTAGGGAAGTTTGATCAACTTAAAAAACAATTTTATGATCAAACAGAGTTTTAACTATTTTAAACGATGTAAAAAATTAATATTAATCCTTAAATTTTTCTATTTCATAACTTTGTTTCGCTAACTAGATATCAAACCCTAACTAAATATCAAACCGACCCTTTAATAAACATAAGGTAAAGCTGCTAGATTTTGGGAGTGGGCACGTGTTGGATAACAGTGCTGGAAGCCTCACTCGAAAACAATGAGGCCCACTTGCTAAGGTGACAAAATATTAGGGCCCATATGAGTGCGACTTCCATTATTGTTCCAATTTGAATTCAGTGTTTCCACCAAAAAAAATTTGAATTCAGTGTCTTTCACAAAAAAAAAGTCAGTGTCATCCAGTTGAGACAATTCTTCAATGTTCATTTTCATCACTCTGCCCTAATGTCCCAATCACTTATGCTGGTTAATATTTTTTTGGCAATTTTAATCAGAAAGATTAGCACAAACAAATATCAAGTATCATTCTAACCAGACATTGTGGAGGTTATAGATAATCAGAAATGATAACAGGTTCCACCTAAATTAAAACAACATCATACATATAATTGCCTCATTTGAATAAATAATTTTTAAAATTGTACTCACTCTGTTTATATTATCTATCGCTTCTTTTTGTCTTTTTTCTTAAAATTAATTGTCACTTTTAAAAGTTTGAGAAAACATTAATGGTTAATTTTTTAATAATACCTTTATTTTTTATAAGAATAAAAAAATTATAACATCATTAATAAGAATATTTTAAACAAACATAATAATTTTTTTAAGATGCATATATAATCTTAAAACCGTTGTAACAAGATCCATTATCGTTTTGCAATTTCACTCCTCTCTTTAAAAAGTTTTGTTTTAACTATAGTTTTTCAACAAAAAATTGTAACTCCTAAAGGTATAAGATTTGATAAAAACATGATCATGAAAACAGTTGGATGACGTTGAAGCAAACCATAGAAAAAATCTCATTAGGTCCCGCATCTCACCATAAAAAATCACTTCTTTCCTTTGTTGTGCTAAAAGACATCTATCTAAAATGTGTATTAAATAAGTTACAACATCTACTTCCAATCAAACAACCTTCTTCTCCACTCAAATTTAACTTCCAATCGCAAATCACTTTACATTCTACCTCAAAAGTTTTAAAAATCTTCATTGCGTTTCTTTTGATTAAATTTTATGGTTGTTTTCACTACTATAAAACCAAAAAGAACTGCCACATCAAAGGGTAGTTATTTGAAAATTTTGAAAAAGTTTAGTTATAATGAATAAATATTTACTCTATTGGTACAAATGTAAAAAAAGATGGAGAAATAAATGAATGGTATAATGAAGTGTGATAAATAAACAAAGATAATGTGATAAAATCATAAAATAAATTAGAGATAAATAAATTTCTTATTTTATAATTAAAATAACATGGTTGTATTTCTTTTTTCTAGACAATTATGAGTGGAGAAAATTGATCATAGCAGTGAGTAGGTTTCCATGGTAAAGAAAAAAATGCAGCATTGTGATCAGTGACTGACAGTGAGTACTGCTAGTTACAATTTTAGGAGTGTTGCATCGTATAAACACTTTATACGAATCAGGTGATGCCCTAAATATTCACAAGTACATATTATATCTTGGTAGATCAAATTTAAATATTCACCATTATGAATTTCCCCTTCCACCCAAAGCATTATACAAAATCATGCATTTAGAGTATGTGAGAAATCAGAAAATGATAAGTAAATAATACTCATTGATTACACTCCCTCCCCACAACAAATAAATTATATTTACTGTCCTTCAGTTGGAGAAAGATAACTTTTCAGCAAAGTGAAAAAGAAAGGAACAACATTATGAAATAGTTGATACTTGAAGGAAGCAGAAAATAAAGCAAATAATGATAATGACACAAGTGAGTGAATAAAAAGCTTGCTTTGCTGGCCTCATTTTGAATGTTTGGATACATATGGGAACCTATATAGAACTTAATTATTACCGAGAGAACATACATGTGTGTAATGTGGAATCATCCTTTGTCTGTTTCTTTATATCAACACTTCCTTTATTTTCCCTTTTGTCCTCAATACAGCCATCACAGAATAGCTTGTGTTTACTGGTTACCAGAAGCATAGAATCACAACAATTGTTATGGTAATTTAGTAGGGTGGACACAAATGTTAACCTCAGAGATGATCAGTAACGATGCAAAATGATACATGTCAGAAAACACTTTTTTTCTTCAGAGAAATGGATGACCATTCCAAAAATTCATAATAATAACAAGGATAATTAATAATTATGTTTTTGTTTGGACTGATTTTTTATTTTAGTGGTTTAGTTATTAGTTTTGATTGTTGTGTTATTTAATATATTGATATTTTTTTAGTATGTTGAAATTGAATACTAAAGTATATTATTTTTAATACGTAAGTTTTTTCCTTCTAACTATTAAATTATACTTATATATGCATATTTCTTTAGTACTATTCATAAAAACTTTTATAAGTTTTTATTTATATTTTTGGTTGAAAAGATTTATTAAAATAAAATAAAATGTAAATTATACATAATCTCGCGTAACATAAAAATTATATTAGTTTATTAATTAAAAACTTATTGACAAAGTAGATTGAATTGCCTAAAATATGATCAGTTTCTTAAACGGGTTTTGTATTCTTAACGAGGATGACAAAACATATTGGTAGTTTCACCGAAAAAGAGAAATAGGTTTAACTTGTTTAGGTGTAAGCTGGCAGAACAACTCACGTTTCTTTTCTTTTTTTGTCTGTTTTTAAGTTTTTTAATTAAAAACTTATTTTTTTAATAAAATATACATTTTTTAAGTGATCCATCTTCCTTTATAGCCTATTAAAAAAATATATTTTTTAAAAATCATATTAAAAATATTAAACCAACGAATCAACATGTCTTGACCCATTTTTAGTGGGTCTAAATGGGTGAGCTAATGAACTAGAAAGTTTGTTCCGACCCACCCTCTAATTTTTGACGAGCCGTTTCGATAAGTCTACTCTATTCTGTCATCCTTACTTCCTAACATGTTTCATCTCATTTGTAACTGTTGTAAGTAGTTACTAGATGTATTTTGCAACATATATTTCTTCATTGTGTAAATGGTTAACCTCAAACTCTAAAATAACAACTGTTATAGTAAAAAAAATTATAATGTTTAATTTAAGTGCTCAGAGTAATAGATATCAGATCGAAACCAAATTCTGATTATATAACATAGATACTAGAGGTGTATAACAAAGAATTGCCTTGGTCTAGTACATGTAGCTTAAGCCTCAGTCTCCTCTCTGCTACCTGTAGTTTTGTCTGTGTCATATTTTAGAACTCATACTCCTTTAAATCAACAACCGTTGATTTCAATCTCAATCTTCATCTACAATTCTCATTCACTCGCAAGGACCAGTCCTCAACTACAGACTTGGAAAAGTGGGAGGACTATATAATTCTCCTTTACCATCATCAATTAATTACTTTAGCATGCATGGATTCATGCAGTGTGCAAGTACAAAAGCATGAGGTCCCAACCCTCCTCATTAAACCCAATATAACAGCAACTCTACTTTGAAATCATTGGCATTGTGCTTTTTTTGGTTTTCATTTTCCATAGAAATAATAGGTAATAATATGTGTAGTTGATTACGATTACAAGTTTTTTTTGTTAGTTTGTAAACATCTCGATCAATAAAATAACTGACCCAGAATTTTAAAACTAATATATACATAAGACAAAAATCAAACTTTTAACATTTGATTAAGAAAAATAGATTTTTTTTACTCAATCAAACTCCTAGTTTTTGTGATGTAAATAATGATAGATATTTACATAGAGACACACAAAAATTGGATCCAATTTAATATTGTGATGGTGACGCATGATGTTAGGCTTTCCTTGCATGAAATGAAACATATACCAAACAATAATAAGGGGTAACAAATAGCAGTTACCACCTTTTATGGTGTTAGATCAAAGTCCTTGATTAGATGTATTGTACACGTATACGAAATGTTAGCCAGAAAGGATACCAATTTTGTTACTATATCCACCCACCCTACCCATCCTTTCATCGGAATTGGAGCTCCCAACCCCACCATCTGTATCTAACTTACCGCATATGTTCTCCGTGAGCAACAAGCTTACAATTTAATCATTAGCAGGGTACTTTCTCTGTTTCTTTTTCCTCTCTTTCTCTATATTCTTTCTTTTCCCTTTCTTGTCTCTGTTGTTTAGGTTAAAACACACTCACAGTTTCCTTAATTAATAATGCTTATGTAGCCAGATTTTCATTAATTAATTATGCTTCGTTGTAGAATACTATTTTGGAAAATGGTTGTTTAGTACCTAAATTTTGGTTGTATTGCATAAAAAGAAAGGGATACAGGAAAAAAAATGATGATCAAAGAGTAATGAACTGTTTACTAAATTGTGTTACACGATCAACAAGTTTGTGGCTCAATTGGCAATTTGGTAAGAGTCTTTATTCCATCTGAACATATTTTTGGAAAGAATAAATAGTTTTAATTATAATTAATTAAGATACAAGTAGAAATCTCTCTAATTAAAAAGAAGATATATAAATCTGAGTCCTACAGCTGTACAATGGATGATTGACATTAATTATATATATATATATAGGGGATGTATCTTATGAAAAAAGTTGTTTTATGTGAGAGTGAGAAAATCTGTATCGTATAACCATATAATGAATGATTGAGATTACATGACTTTTTAAAAGCTCACATGATTGATCTCAACCATCTATTATATAGTTGTGCGGTTTAGATTCATTCATCTCTCTCACATCTCACATAAAGAGCCATTTTCATATGATATATCCTCTGTCTATATATAAGAGACAAAAATAAATTTAAATGGGATGAATATAATTGTTTGTTTTTCTTCTCTTTTTTTCCATTGGCATCTATCTCTATATATTTCAGTTGTTTTAATTTAACCGTTTAGAACAAAAAGAAAAATCTTGTTTCTATTTACCGATTTATTTAGAATTTCAAACCATTAATAATGATCTTTCCTTCAATAATACTCATATAAAAGAAAAACTATTTTACATTAAAAAAGATAATACAATTTATTAAATGAGTGGTAAATAAAAATATTGAAATATAATTTAGATAACATAATCTATTCTGTAATTTATACACAAAAATATGTTTTGGTCAACTTAGTCCTTTAACAAGCAATATGACATACCATTTCCTATCCAAATGAGGTGATTCTAATTCTCACAAGTTCAAAATATCAAATACAAGCTATTGAGCCTATCTGGAGGTTCCAAAACCTCATGGATCTCATTTTGACCTATTTAGTTCCTAATTATGCATAATTTCCTATGAAACAACATAACATTCATCAAGTATATTGGTTCCAAACCATTTCTCGTCTCACTCAACATCAAGTAACCATTATAGCACACATATGGTCCTGCCCATCATATCAATTCAATAGTATATATTTTTCATAGTAGTTCCTAGGCGTACTTTACATCATTTCATTCCTCATAGATCCATATTTTAATATAACACATGCATAAGTATCAAAATGAATTCTACACCTCCAATGGGGTCATCAGCTACCTAGACCAACTATATACATGTATTTACAGTATCCAAAACAAGCTAGCCAAGGCTATGACAACAAATGGTTATACATAATCATATATACACATGAATCTACACTAAGATTCATCCAGTGCTATAGCTTCTTAAGCTTTCACCAATCTTCCTCGTAGTCTAAATTCACCGCATGATAAAAATTGGTGTAGAGATGAGCATATATATATATATATATATATATATATATATTAAATAACAAATACAGAACCGGATTCGACATCCCACATCACATTCAATCTACCATATGAACACGCATACATACCATCACAATATCATCATATAATATCAATCATCCTCAGTAGCTGTCTTATAGCTTCTCATAATCATAATGACTGTCCTGCAGCTTTTAATGCCCATCGATAGTTGTCTTATAGCTTATTGACGTCATAGTGGCTACCTCGCAATTATGCAATGCATGTAGATTCGTCTCTAATGATGGGATATCAATATACAACAATATGTCTCAGCTCCCAACTAATTCAACCGTTTTACAGATAACAAACTGTTTACCTACTCATGCAACATAATCACTCTTAACGACAGCGATAGTGTTGCGGGCTAGCCTTGAGTCACACTTAAAGGCATATGAGGAATCCGAAGAGACCACCACAGGGTCTGTGCCTACCCAAAGGCAACCCTTCCATCTGGTCCAGCGTTACAGGTCCCCTGCAGGTCTGTAAGCTTTCATATGCAAATGTTATGCATAAACATCAACTATATTCCATTCTCATCATCAATTAAGCTCCCCTAGCTTGTCAATAGTATCACTATATGATATACCACAGTTTCCTTAATTCAACTAATGCATAGCAAGTAAACTAATTCATCTATAAACATCAATACATCATAATTATCAATCACACATATGAATGGATTCACAAGTAGATCATCATCACATTATATCATCAAGTGTCTCATACAAAATCAATACAATAGGGGATAATCACGCAATCCACACATGTCATTAGCACACAATCAAGTATATGAATTTAATCACACTTCGAACTGTCCCCTAATCCATTCCTAACTCATGCATTTAAGATATATAATACTTCCTGTACCTGGAATCGACGATTCCCAAAGCTTAAATGCTTCCCGAACATTTTGATTCTATTCCCGATCACTAGCTTCCAAAGCCAATAATTCCTAAAATTAACAACAATTAATCTTAAGGACCCAAACGTTACTATATATATGAGCTAAAATTACTAATTCCTTACAGTAGCGATAATTATCAACTTACCAAATAGTGTTGATACGGTTCTGACACTTGATTCCGTAAGACCCAACACTGTCCACTACTTCTAAACAGTCTGAAAGCAACCTATAACCATGAAAATCAATCAATTTGAAGCCTAGGGCAAAGAACCAAGCCAAACTGAAACAATGGTTCATCTCAATGCTTACTGATGATGAAAGAAATCAAAACCCCAAGGTATCAAATGCTGCCCAAGGGTTCAAGGTAGTTCCAAATAGTCCCTAAGCAATAGAAATTGAAAGGGTTAAGCCCAAATTCATGAAACAGAGCTAGAGCAAAATAATGAGTCATTGAATTCACGTTTCTAACAACCAGGTAATAGAACCCCAAATTCCACAAAGTTGCCTACACGCCTATTGGGTTTTGAACATTCCTTCACAGGGGATGTAGAGTTATAATCCTGAAACAGCTCAAAAAGTACATGTAATGTCAATTTGATACAAAGCTATGATATATAGACACGAGTACGGGGTGTCCTTGTAAATCGGGCGGAGTCTGGACCTCGCTGGGGCGGTGTAGTAGTCCGCCTAGAATTACCTTCTATGCCCTGATACAGTTGGTGGTGGTACCTGTAATTATTCTCCGACGCTCAAGTCAGTATTTCAGAATACTTTAAGACTTAGAAAGCAAATCTGAGAGAATTATGCAAGTAAGAGAGTATAAGGTCAGAATTGGGGATCTCCCATATACCTTTTTGCTGAGGCTTATATACCTGTCATTGGTGCTCCATTATTGGTAGGGCCCGTTCCTTGTTTTCTGGCATAAAGCAAGAAAGGTAGTGGGTCCCTGTGTCGTTCACGAGCACCGTTATTGTAGTAGGTATTTCCACTTACTTGGGAAGCGTGAATGCTTTATTATTTTATTTGTTTTTTCCTTTTAATGTGTGACAGCGTGATTCCTATTTTTAACCTCTCATGACAGAGTCAATCTCGTGCCGGGGTTACAAGTATGGGCTCGCTACGCGGTATAGGAAGTTCAATATTCCGCTTGTGTTGAGCCTATGGCTTGGCAGAGTAATACGTATTCTAGCGGCGTTACATGCCTTGGCGGAGTTATGACCCATGGCAGGGTAACATGCCTTGGCGGAGTCACATGTCTTGGCGGAGTCACATGCCTTGGTCGTATGTACTCCGTATAGAAACAATTATAATGTATTTGAAGCGTACTTCTTTTGTTCGAAATGCTGATCTGGCAAAGTATTAAAGCCATGCTCTTGGGGGCCGGTGTTGGGACCGGATCAGGTTTCAAATGACCTAAAGTTCATGGAATTTATAAGGAGTTAAAGAGTGGGGTTCAAGAATTGCCAAAACCAAAAATAGGGTTGTAAACCATACCTTCAACATTAAGAAATTAGAGGTTCTCCTTAGCCTTCCATGGCTACCACAAGAATAAGAGGGAGAAACAAAGCTTGATTTCACTTTGCCTTGATGGGAGGTTTAGAAGAAGATGATGAAGTGGGGATTGTGGTAACCACGGGTGGAGAAAGTAGAATGAAAATTTGGCTCCTTTCTCCTTCTTTCTAGCATGCATACGGTGAGAGAGAGAAAGTGAATTGAGAGAAAGAGTGAAATTAAAATTAAGAAAGGAAGGGTAATTTCAACATTTCCCGCGTCCAGTTAATTTCTGAAATCAATCAGGTAACTTCCCGTTACCCGAAACGTACCCCGGTTGATTTTAAAAATTAACATAACCGCCTCAAATTAATTTAACATTCCTAATTTAATTATTGATTAATAAATATTAACCCAGTAATGAAATCCAGAATGTTACATTCAAATATTATAATTATTTCTAAAAAATATTAAAAATATTTCTAAAATATATCACTTTATTTCCTAATGACAAAAAATAAATATATTTGTACTAAATTACAAAAATTTCCTTATAAGAGTATCTCATTAATATGTGAGTAATAAATGAAATTGTGATATAATAAATTATATAATTATAGTAAAAAATAATATTTTGCTAGTATTAGATGAAATAAATATATGCACCAAATTCTCATAATTAAAATAGTTAATTAGTTAATGATAAACTAATTAATAGTAAACATTTCATAAATAAGATTACCTTGGTCGTCACTAGTGTGATTAAAAAGGGAAAATGTTAGAGTCATAAAGGGTTGTCAAACATAAGTCATCCACTTCACATGATAAATCAATTTTCAGAGTATTGATGACTCTAAACATCTCACATTAAACATTCATTAGAGCATTTCTACTGTTAGTATAATAATAAAATTCTTGTGTGTTGACTGTGTTCTTTCAGATTAATATTTCTCTGTTTTTAAGGAAAATTCTCTAAAGAAAATATACCTAATTTCCTAACAATGGTATCAGAGCTTCATGGTTCGATAGGATGTGAATTCTTAGTATGTTCATGGTTACAACACTGTCTGGTCTTCCACATCAAAAAAAGATTTATTCCAAGTGTGGTTGAGAATTTCCTTGATTGTTGGTAGGGATGGAAATGGGCCAGGCCGTCCGTCGGGGGCCTATGGCTTGGCTCGTTTAAAGCCTACATAGGCCAGACTTATTGGGCTAGAAGGCCAGGCTTAGGCTTTTAAAAAAGCCTTTTTAACTAAACAGACCAGGCCACAGGCTTTTTAAAAAGCCTTTGAAGCCCAACAGGCCGGCCTATTTAATTAGATTAATTATTAATTAGTTATATATATAATATTTATAACATAAAATAATATATATATATATATATATTAGATATTTATAATATAATATAAATTAATATTACAAATTTACAATTAAAAAAATTAGGAGGGAATGGAACACAAATTTCTTTTAGGTTGGTTTTGACATTTTAAAAGTTTCACTACCTTCAAACAGACTAGAACAGGCCTTAAAAAAGGCCTATGACAGGCTAATAGGCCAGACTCAGGCCTTGAAAATTTGATCTAGGCCAGACTCAGGCCTTTCAAAGCCCGGCCTGGCTTGACCCATTTCTATCCCTAAGTGTTGGAAAGTGTGTTACTATAAGTATTGGTTTGGGAACGTTCTGGCTAAGGAAAGACTTGATATTTAAGCGTGTCCATTGTGACCCATCTTTCTTTCCTGGAAACTAATCTTGTGCACAGTTGCAATGTTGAACACACGGTCACGATGTCAAACTATTTAATTGCAGTGAAGTTTGAAGTGGAGATTTTATGGAAGAATCAATTTTGGCTTATGGCAAAGGCAAGTCAAGGATGTGCTTATACAATTAGGATTACACAAGGCATTAAAATATAAACCTTCCGATATAGAAGATGAGAAATGAAAGGAATTAGATTTGAGAGCTGTAAGTACAATCCGCCTGTGTTTAGCTAATAATGTTCTTGTAAATATGTAGAATAGTTTAATAACCAAGGATCTCTTAGAGAAACTTGAAGGGTTGTATCAGATAAAAGGCATCTCAAATCGATTATTATTGAAGGAACAATTCCATAATTTATGCATGGAAGATGATGTGAAAATTTTAGATCATTTAAGTACCCTCAATGATATTGTCTCTAAATTAAAGGCTATTGGGGTCAAGGTTGATGATGAAGACAAGGCGCTAAAGGTCATATGGTCTCTTCTGTCTTTCTATAGACACATCAAACCTGTATTGATGTATGGGAAGGAAACTTTGAGGTTTGAAGAAGTTGCAGGTAAGATTATCTCTGAAGAGAGAAGAATGAAGAATGGAAATGGCTCTTCATCAAACTTAACATTGGTGGCTAGTAATGGGCCTTACGTGAAGAAAAGGAATCTGACATGTTGGAAATGTGGAAGGTCTAGGCATGTAAATAAAAATTGTCCATAAGGATCAACAACCGAAAGGGCTCTGAGTTAGGGGCTAGCAATGTCTCCCTTGTTATTAGGAAAAGTGATATTCTATAAAGATGAAATGTGTATCCTCGTGACATTTCCGTGTTGCCATGGAAGAGGATAAGTTATTGCTAGTGGATCCACAATTACACACAGACATTGGTTGGCATTGATGCAAGGTGTGTAGTGGAGCTTTGTCGATGGTTCAAGAACTTTCGTAGAAAGCCAACATGGAAGTTGAACCATAAATTCTTAGCGAGGTTTCAACATGTGCCAAAAAGAAAATTCTTGGGATATCCTAGTTCCAAGTGAGTATACTTTTTATAGTAGAGTATGATTGTTTTTTTTTTAACAATGTCGGTGAAGACAATGATTGTCAGTTTAGACAATGAAATGATTGTCGGTGTAGACAATGAAAGTAAGTGATTGTCAGTGTAGACAATTGAAGTAGATGTTGTATTTTTTTAATCATGGTAGAGATTGTTGAACTTGGTTGATTAAAAAAAGTCTCATATTACTTGAAATGACAAAGGGATGAAGAGGCTTGTGTTATATATAGGTCTTAAGGCCTTTAAAATTAATGCATCAAATGTGAGAATACCCATAATTATTAATGGGTGTATTGGGGTCTTGAACACCAATGAAAAATATCCGGTAACACTTTAAGTTTCTCTTTGTTGTAATGCTCGTGTTAGAGGGTTATGAGATTAGAGCTTTGAAAAAAGATGAGTGTACTTAGGGACTAATAGAGTGTATGATAGTGAGGTTTATGTGATATATAAATTGTTCACATAATGTTATTTTTTGGTTGTCGGTTTTGACAACAGCCGAATAGATCTAATAACTTATAATAACTTTTCAAAAACAAATTTTCGTAAGTCATAATTTATAAACTTATTTTACCAAACATGACCTAACACTACATATAATACATATAAATGTGTATGTGTGTATATATATATGTCGTGTACAGTAATAAGCCTTTCACCAAAAAAAGTAACGGAAGAAAAGGTACGTTACCTACCCTTATTACGAGCGTTAATTAATTTTTGAGTAATGTGTATCTACTTTCTGTCAGTAATAAAGCTGTCGCAAAATACAAGCTGCATGTCTCAATTCAAAACTTTCTCAGGGGAACCTAAAATTTGTACAAATATTCATGCACTTTAAACTTTCTCACTAACTTACCAACACAAGTTGAGATGAGTAATCTTGATCAACTACTGCTCCATTCCATATTTGAATTTCAACCTAAAATTTGTACAAATATCAACTAAACCCAAGTCCTCATATAATATACAATTTTATTATAAACTAACAACGTGTCACTGTATTAGTAGTGATCTGTAACTACTAACAGAGACACATGGTTCTCTAAATACAAAATAACTAATTATTAAAATTTTTAGGTTTAAAACATTCATTGAATTTAATACTAATTTAAAAGAGATATGAGATCTTTTAGCAATAGAATTCGAACACTTTAGAACATGTTTGCGTAAAGCATTTAATCATGTGTGCAAGTCGGAAAGTTGCCAACGCAGAGGAGCCAATGGTGGGCTAGGTACAAAGATGCAAGGTCCAAATAAATTGAATTTAATCTCACGTGTTTTTATTTATTTATTATATCAGAAATCAAAATATACTCCATCAATTTCATTTTTGTTTATTTTACCAATGAAGACATACTCTTTGCCTTTGCTCATTTGGTCTTAAATGTCAGACATTATATAAAAATATAAATATAGACTTGCCAAAAAACAAAATAAATTAACCAACAATCCAAGAAGTTTCTGTACTATTTTAATTTTTCTGCCTTCTGCATATGCATAAAAACATCCCCAAATGAATATTTTTCAATGTCACTTTGCTTAAAAATTATATTTCAGAAATATAACTGATGATGGATGTAACAACTTACGAATCAGAAAACATTACTTCAATGTGCTTTTTTTTTAATCAGAAAACATTTTTATAAAAATACGATTAAAAAAATGTCATTTGTCAAAAACATCGTTGGAATCTTTTTAGAGTTTAGGTAAATATAGAAGATCATAATCCTATTCGACTTTGACATCTAGGAGGTGAGTATATGTAAATCAACCAACACAAAATGAGTGTCAAGGATTGACAGCATACCTCTTGGATCTAGTATTGGAAGAGGTTTACCATGTTTTGTTGGCTCTAACTTCAATTTAATCAACGAGAAAAAAAATGATTTAATAAAGTTTTTATTGTCTTAAATAATGTCAATATTTAATATTAATCATTAGATTTTTTTCAATTTTAAAATTTTATTTCTTTAACCGGTTACCAAACAAACACTTAACTTAATTAAGAAAAGGAAATAGATCACCAAACCATTGAGTTCCCAAAGGAAGTTCATCTTGTACATAACTTAATTATGGTAAGTTGGCCCAATTAGGTTAAAAATTAAAGGTTAATGCCAGTAAGGCAAGACAGTTACCATTAAGCTAGTTGGTTAGCATCATTCACACATCTATTTTCAATAGAAAGGGAAAAGATAAGGATTTAAAATAAGAATTTATCTAATATATAACTTTGCATAGGTTAAAATATTAAAATATAAATAATTTTTATTTAAAAATATTATCAATACACATTTATTTTAATTTCTAAATAATCTCCACATAAAAATCAATAAAAAAAATTCTATTTTTAACTTTTTATCTTATGTAAGATTATTTAGATTACACAAATCCTTAGTATAATAATAAAATATTTGAATAATCAACCTATCTTAAACTCAAACATCAGGTTTGACTAATATTACTAGATAATTTAAGTCTATGAAATCTACTTTGAAACGGAGGCATAATATACACATAGTATATGGCAGTTATAATTCAATAACACTAAATGTCATTTATAACTACTCAATTTTGGCATTAATTTATTTCAATGTTACCTCTTTCAGTGTTAATGGTCAGGGGTGATGAAGATGGAAGGGACAAGGCAGGTGAGAAAGGTTGAGAGTTTAAATCCCCATTAACATTTTAAATAAATTAATACTCTATTTGTTGATAAAAAAATAATTTAAAAGGACAAATAATTTTAACTGGTCTAAAAAAAAAGATAATTTTAAGTATAGCTAAATCTGAATAAGATGGTTACCATCAAGTTTGAAGCTTGATTTTTTTGGGTGGAGAAAAGTTTGATTTGTTTTAAGAGAAAAAAAAAAGGGAAAATAAAAAATTTACTATATAAAGGTGTAGAGTATTATATCACAGAAAGAAGCGGTTCACATGGGCTGTTGCAAATTTGCGTAGGAACAAATTCGCATTTCTATCGTGTCGTTATTCAGCGAAGTTGGTCCCACTACCACTAATCAAAAACAAAAAATTTCTGTATCTTATTTAATTTCTTTTCAATTTTTTAGGATTAAAAACAATTTCATCTTAAACGTATACTTGTTTGTAAAACAATTAAATTAAAAAAATATATAACTTTTCTCAATTTAAAGTATCTTGTACTCCCATTCATTAAAAAACTTAAAATGAATAGACGTTTATATAATTATAATTATATGTATTAAAAGAATGTAATTACTTTGGAAGATATTATTTTATACATCTATCCGTAACAGTAACAGAACAGCCTAACAGGTTATAGAGCAGTCATCGTAACGATGTCGTTTTCATATGGAGACAAGAGGGACCCGCGATGATTAAGAAATTAAATCTGAACCGTTGATCTAATCACCGCACTCATCAATATTCCTCTGCGATCACCCTCTTTTTAAGCTACCTTCACCTCGCTTCTTCACTCTCTCTCTCTCTCTCTAAGCCTTACCCATCTGAAAATAGCAAACCAAATAGAGAAAGAAAAGAAAAAGCTCGCATAGAGAGAGAAAGGAACAAGAAGAAGAAGAAGAAGAAGAGCAATGGGTGATAACTGTAAACGCCATGCTCTCACAATTGCGGCTTCAAGTGGAATCACCATCTCCAAGAAAAGAAAAACCACCGTTTCTGCTTCGGCTTCCGTTGAGTTGTCAGGAAAGGAAAACCACCTCCTCGACTCACATTACTCGCTCGGAGACATAACGCCTTCGCCGGAAGCCTCCGTCGATTCCGCCGGCACGGTGGTTTCCGGTGAATTTTGCTCGGATCGCTCTTGCTGCAGCTCCAGCTATGCTGTCAAGGAGCTCGACACGACGCCGTTAGATCTGCAGGTTCGAAAGGTTCTCGAAATTCCGAATTTATGATTTTGAGTTTCGGTCTTCTTGCGGTTTGGAGATTTAATGTTTTTCCGAGTTGGTAGTTCAAATTTTCTTGGATGCCAAACAGCGTCCCTTTCAGTATCATTTCTCTTGCCTGAATTACGGTCTTCAATCAACCTAATTAATTTATTTTAATTCACTTTATGTTTATTTATTAACGTTCGCGAATCAATACGATCCTGCAGCTGCAGACCAAGGGTTTCGAAACGGTAGACTCAACCAACCGTAATTTCAACTCGTTCAGGTTTTTATTCGACGTTCAATTTTCCAAACGAAAATGTTGCCACACTCTTAAAAAACTTACATAAATTTATTGTATTTTTTTTAAACTTCCATTTCAGTTTGTTGAGCGAGTCTTCTGGAGACTCAGAAGAATCGACTATGTTTCCGGCGAAGACTTCGGCGGCGGTGAGCGAGCGTCGGAAAGCGAAGACGCCGCCGAAAGCTGAGATTGAAGAGTTCTTTGCAATGGCTGAGAAGTACGAGCAAAAACGGTTCGCAGAGAAGTGAGTACTGGTAGTAGTAGTACATAGCTAATAGCTACTACTTGTTAGTTATTTTTTTTGTTACTACATAGTGTTTTATTTGTTTTACAATTTTTAATTTTATATTGAATTTATTTATGCGCGACACAGGATAAGGAATGTGACCCGGCTCGTATTGTAGCAGTGCCAGAATCGAACCCTAACTAACTAACAACTTTCCATTGCGTGCAGGTACAACTTTGATATTGTTAGAGATATGCCGTTGGAGGGTCGCTACCAGTGGGTTCGTTTACATTGAATGAGAGAGAGAGAGAGAGAGAGAGAGAGAGAGAGAGAGAGAGAGAGAGAGTTATATGGTTTATGGAGAATAATGGGTAAGGGGTTTAGTGAATAGTGCTGGCTATTGAACACTGAGGAGGAGGATTGAGAGGATATGCTAACGTGACATAAGGTAAAACGAAAAGGAGAGTGCGACTTCTGGTTGCTTCGGAGAGACGGTGCTGGTGCTGGTTCTGGTGCTGATGGCTGGGTTTTGTACAGCTAACTTTCTCTTTATGTTTATGTTGGATTTGGATTTACACAACAAGCTGGCTTTTCTGCAATCTACGCACTCATACAACTAGAATAGTAGAACCTTCTTTGTGCAGTTTAATAGAAAAATAAATGCAAAAAGAAAAAAAAATGGGTTTGTGGGAAATAAAAATATACAAAGGAACACGAAAATTCCCGTATTGAATTAATTTGGTGTTGTAATTGAGACCGTCTCTTTCAGTGTTTTCTGGTACAATAAGGGGGTTCAGCTAATTCTTTGGGCTGTTTTTATGATTCGAATTCATGGATAGGAATATTAATTGTTATTTGGTAATTTTCTATCAAGTGTCTTTTCTTCGACCTTCCCTTTGGCTGCATGTTTCCTTTTCAGCTTTCCGTAACTTCAATTACCTTTTCTATGTTCGGCATTCTTTTTTTTTTATTTTCTTTTAGGCCTTTGGAATATCCTCTCCATCCCGAGCCATGATTCCCCTGTTTGGTGTGGGACCAGTGTGCTTTGCACATAAACTAATCACTGCATTAACTAATTGAGTCTTCATCTCTTACGCGGCTTGATGATTGATTAAAAGTTTTGAAAGGTACATATATATATATATATATATATATATATATATATATATATATATATATATCTGCTCACCATTACCAACATGTATAAAATTAACAACCACTTACAATGACAACCAAACCAACAACCTACATAATATAGAAAAAAGGAGTAATTAATTAAGGACTCTACAAATCCACGGACCAACCCTACATGTCCAAATTTATGGATCTGTTCGGTTAATAATGGAAACCATGTTCTCCTTCGCATTGTTTTAATTGGTAGAATCGATTTTTTACTTTCAAATATATATATAAAAAAGAGAATCTGGGTCCATTTTGTAAGTGTTATTGTCATTTTGGGATTGATATTCAATTATTAGTAGTTGCTAAAAATGTATGTTGATCTATTAACGAGATGGAAAGTGGTGCGGAGGCATTGCATACATATACATGGCTTTAATTGAAAGTGAATGGTTAACGGTTCACATGACAATCGTCATCATAATGTACCCATGAAGCAAATTGGCGAGTGGCAGTGCCATGTACATTAAACATATAGGCCTAGCTAGGTATCCGTTTGAGCAAATAATAGGCTAAAAGGAAAGTGGCTTTTAATCTTAATTTTGTATGTTTCCTTTTCTTTTTTGCTTCTTTGTTTAACGGTTGTTCAGTAAAGGATATATAGAGACGTGACATAATATTCGAATGAGAGAGAAGGGTCCATACATAGCTCCCATGTACAAAGTCATCATTACACACGTGTCCAAAATGTGGGAGCACCATGTCATCATGGATCCAAATGTGCAGTTTCCAGCCTTCCAGTCTTGGTATTCCTTTTTCTATAAGAATGCACCAAAAAACGATACAAGATAAATGATGAAAGTAGAAGACTTGCACGTGGTGTGGTGCATTAATATCGCTAGGTTTAACTTGCTTCGGATCTGCTGCTATTTTTAAAATACACTGCACAACACACAAGAGAGATATGCTGGATTTTTAACGTTAAATTACAATTTTTGTTAATTAATCTTTCCTTCATAATATATTCAAAAGATCTAAAACCGTTCCCAGAAAAGTAAGCAAAACGAAGCATCAGAAAGAGAATGTGAGCTGCATAGGATCGTGGTAATGCTGATGGTGGGAATAGAATGTTGCTTATTAATGAAATCCAATTCCAATTTTCATGTAAGTAGTGTTCATCGCTTTTGTTTTTTATATATAAAAGTGGTTTTTGTTATAGTCATTAGTACTCGTTGGATTTCTATTCACTTGTCCATAATGAAAATACTTTTACTTAATTGTATTTTTTTCAAGTTTAAACTATGTGTAATTTCAATAATATTGAGCCCTCTTTACTTTTAAATGTTAACAAAATTTAATATCGGAAGCTTTGGAAAAAAATTATGGAAATCTATTGCCTAACTAAGTTTTACTATATACTTGCTCAACAATATTTATAAAACATCTTTTTTAAAAGTAATTTTTTTGCTTAAAAGTTTAAAAGGAAAAAATTGTTAACTATATAGTTGAACCACAATTCTCTTACTTTCTAATCTTTAATTATCGTTATTTCAAAAGATAAATAAAAGGAAAAAAAAAAACTCTATTCAACTCCCTTCTTGAAATTTTCAATTGTCTCTTTTTACTCCTTCACCATATTCTAAAAACTGAAAGAGTTGAGTTATTATTTATTTCTTCCCAACCCCTCCCTCCATTTGGTCAATAAACTATATGGTTCCTTTTACCCTATTATAAGTTAATTTTGAGAGATTTTTAGTCTCAAATATAAATAATAATATTTTTTTTATCAATGTCATTAAATACTCATATACCAAATATGTTTTTGAATATATTTTTAAAGCAACCAAATTTTTTATGTAATAAATAAGATTAAAAACACTTTAGACAAATATATTAAATATTTGATAACATTAATATAAAGAGCAATGGTCAACTTTCTTAATCTATGTGAAATTTGTTTGATTTGTTTATAATAAGTATTGGATGAAGTATTATTTTTAAAATTATCATCACTATTCCCACAGTTGTGATATTTTGTAATTAAGAAAATTTATCAAATTACCCTTTGTTGATGCTTTAAATAAAAAGACTAAAAGGAAAAAAAAACAATTTTTGTTTCGCCATACTATCAACCATTAGGGATATCAATAAACGTTCTTCCTAGACTTTCTCTATCAAGATCAATAGCCAATAATATTTTATTGGCTATTGATCTTATTTCATTTGCTAGTAATTTTTTATACTAGCAACACTTACATTTGATGAACATAGTCAAATTCATTGCTAACAATAGTTATTTTTTATACAGAATCGTTGACAATCTAATATCACTATTCATACATGTTAACTTTACAATATGGTTCAAACATGTTAACTTTACAATATGTTAAAAACTCATTAATTATAAAGGATTAATTATGCATCATGTTACATGATGAGTTTGATCGTTGAATTTGTATGTGTTTTGTAGGATTGGGATATTATCAATGGTGTGACAAATGTACAATTCATAACGTTATCTATGGGTCCGAATAGGAAGTATGTTAGCTGGCATACTTACTTTGTCAATAGATACAAGTTCCATACCCATAAATGGAGCAATAATGGAAAAATTGCTAATTGTGGTGCTTCTATCAAAGGCGTAATAGATTCAGGGGAGGATGACTATATGGTAATGTTCTATATATATATATATATATATATATATATATATATATATAAAAGGGGTCCTTAGAAAGATTCCTTTATTTTACTATGAATGGTATGATCCATCACCTGAAGGAACACATATCATTCCACAATACGACATTGTTGAAATCAACCAGTCTAGACGTTATGGCATGTATGATCCATTCATTTTAGCACAAAATACACATCAAGTCTATTATCTACCATATCAACCTTTGTGTGCAAGTATAATTGACATGTGCTCGTAAGAACTAAGTCTAAAGGATAAATGGAAATTGATACAATTGATGAAGATCTTTCCTATCAAGTATCTAAAACATCATCAATGAGACTAGCATAACTAGAACTGTTGATGGGATTGATGAATTACTTTTAAGAGATTAGTCTAATTATTCATTTACCGAAAATGAAAGATCTTGCATCATTGCAACTTGATGCTATTGCTGATAAAGAGGATAAAATTTAATCCCAAAATGATTTAGAAAATGAATATGATAATGAAGATGATAATGTTGATGATGATGGTTATTCCTATAAGGAGGTGGAACATGATGAATAAGGTAGTTGTATAATTAAATTAATTTGTTAGTTTGTACATTTATTTATATACACAATAATATTCTATTTTTCTTCCCTTATATTATACAATTAATAGGTACTACATTATGATCGAGCAGACTACATGTTAGTTGTCGAATAATATTGAATTAATAATGTATTTGTATTGATGACAATTGATTCATCCTAATTACTCTTGATTAGATAGATGATATATGTTTGGTGGATTCAAATTTAATTTTAATAAGTTTAAAATTATTTTATAAATATCTAAAATAGAAAAATATTTTTAAAAAACCATTTTGGGTAAGACATCCATGGGATATAATATCCCACGCCATTTTTTGTGTTCACAAGTGGCGTAAGACTTAGTGTCCTATACGACTTTTGCATGGAAGGATATATTATGGAATGTTATTGGCTATGATGTCCCACGCGTAAGACATTATGGTTTTAGCGTGGGGCTACATCTCATGCTAAACTGACCTTTTCTTGTAATGTGTGTGTATCTTGAAACTCATCATAACTCTTTAACATATACAAATGTTCATTAAGTATTACCAATTAATGTTTTGAAGTGCTAATTGTTACATTAGGTGCCACACACATGTGCATTAATAAGATGAGGTGGAATAAAATAAAAATGTAAGGCTGAAACACATCAAATTGGTCCTAAACTAATGAAACTCATCAAATTGGTTGTTGAAACCCTAGTTAAAAGTTACATGGTCAAGATTTTCATCTCCTTCCAAGATGGTCTTCCCAATGTGTCCTTACACTGTAAGAAATCGTGCTTTTAGCATGAGAGAGTTATGCCGGATCATGACTCTGATGCAATATTGCATGTTACCATTAAGTATTAGCATTGGCCTAACTCCCATGTGACAACCATTGTAGTCATTGCTTAGGACTTTGTTCCATGGAACAACACACGATAAGTTTTTAAAAATGTTGCACATAATTAGCATAAGCTTGATTCCTACATAATAACCACTATGGTTGCTGTGTGGGATATACATTTGAATTTAAAATGCTATTATAAGTTTAAGAGAATGGGATGGATAAGATAATATAAATGGGTAGAAAGGGAGAACTGAGTTGTTGCGTTGTTTTTTTTTAGTTGTAGCATGAGCTTTAACCCCACACTACAACACACGATTCTTGTAGTGTTATATTTTTGTTCTTCTTGTCTGCCATTTATGCATTAAAAGTGTGGGGAAAGCAAAACTTGTTTAATGGAAATAAAGTTTTCATGGACAAATGGTATACTGGGCTACTCTTCATCTTATCAAGGCATATCCTTTTCTTCCTCTTTCTTGTTTATTCATAGCTTCAACAACGTCATCATGATAAACACTCATTTCTTTAACACCAATAACTTCATCATTCATATTTTTATAATTCACCCTATTAAAGTGAAATGACTCCATCATTACATCCCACATAAAGAGAATGTTTGCACTAATTCAAAGCTCTACCAACTATAATAAAATTTTTCATTTCACCAAGTATTTCTCTTTACCTTAACCAGAAACACCAATAATATTCACTCCCCACTTTTTATACTAGCCTTCCTCACTACAAACACAATTGGGGGTGTTGATTTCTTCAATAACAAGGACAAACTTGATGTCATTTTTTATTAACCCATTGTAACCTCCTTGTAGGTATGAAAATTTTGGATACAATATAAATCTGTTTTATTTAAGGATTTTGTTTTTTAGGATGTAGAGGACCAATTTGGTGGAATTTAAGAATTAAATATTAATTTAATGGTTTTCATATGTTAAAGGACCAATTTGATAATTTAAATGACTCAATCTTTCCCTTTCTAAGTTAGTACTTTTAAAACTCATGTGGCATCACATGTGTCATGTAACATCCCTAATATTTTAGAAAAGTTTTAATTGACGAAAAATATTAATAATTACCCAAGAGAGTTTATTGAGATTTTTGGGAATTATTATTATTAAAGATGTAATTGCAAATAATTAAATATTGTGGAAATAAATAAAATTTATTTGATTAATTAATTATAAGAGATTAAATGAAGGTGAATAGAAGAAAATAAACTTGAAGTTACCTTGGGGTAAAAAAAAAAAGGTGAAGGGTGAAAGGTAAAGGTAAAAGTTTTAATTAAAACTTTTAAAGGAAAAAGTAATTGAAATAGGAAATGACCAAACTGCCCTTGAGAATTAAAAATCTAAATTTCCTCTTCTTCTTCCTCACTTCACACATGCATTCTTCTTCTTCTTCTCCCCAAAGTGGCCGTGACATGCATGCCTTGAAAGAAGGTTGATTTCGCGCCGAAACTTCGAGATAACTACGTTTTTGCGATCGTGGCTTCGAGGTGAGTCCAATGGGTCCTTTAAATTAAGCTTTCGTAGTTCTTTCGTTTTCTCCGTTAACCCGAGGGGTCGTGCATGGAGGGGTGAGCTTCGATTCCCTACTCCTCTAGTGTGTAGAAGCTTGAAAAATGGTCTTTAGAGTAACGAGGGTGGTTAAACATTGTTGGATTATGCGTTTCAACCTCCGTAGGTAGTGGAACGGACGTCGGAAGATCGAACGGTGAAACGAATATAGGATTCGGAGGTGGAACCTTGAACGCAGCGTCTAGAGGGCGTCATCAACACCAAGAACGAACCGTCGAAACTCGAATCGAGGTAAGGGGGTGTTCAGGTTATAATTAATTAGAATAGGTAAGTATGATTGAATTAAGTCATTGAATGAAACATGGAAATAATGAGATTTGATAATGCGTAATAGTAGTATGTGTATGAATGTAAATTGAGTGTGTTTTGTAATGATTATGAGGATGACGTAATGAGAATTGTGATGATTTGATGAGTTTAGTGGCAATGTGATGACGGGCTTGACAAGTAGGTCGCCCAATTGATGAATATGTGTATTGTTGTTGGCCACTTGCAGTACGATACGAGAAATACGAATATACTTGTGTGATTATGTGGTGTAGGACGGCCGACGGTATGTGCAGCCCCTCGTTTCTGGCTCCCGTGGTGTTTATGCCCAGTTGAGCTACCCAGTGGTCAAGTAGGACCCAGTGGTTGAGGTGGAGAGTCAAGCAGGACTCAGTGGACCAAGCAGGGTTCACGGGGTGTCAAGTAGGACCCCCAGCTGAAGGCCGATCCTTTTAGTATCCGGATACTAGGCGTCGATTTGATATGAGAGTCAGTTGTGTTATTCGATGTATTGTTAACATTGTGTAATGATAGGAATGTGTTTTATGATGATTGTTCATTATGATTGACAAATTGGAGATAAAGAATTGGGATTGAATCCTTGATTGGTAAGTAGAAATTGAGGACAAGATGTAAGATGAATGGTACAAACAAAAACTAGTAAATATGTTCCTTGTTCTTAAATTGTTATTCTACATTAATTATGATACCAAACACTCACCCTTGCTGTTGTTTCTTTAATTTTAGTAACCAGTGACAGGGAAGAGGTTGAAGCCCCGGAGATGCGCCAAGTGGAGAATTGATGCCAAGGAGCTAAGGAGATCATGAAATGAACTAAATGTGTAATGTGTGTTGTGAATTATGTATGTTGTGCTTGGATGTTGTGTATGCATGGTGAGTCAATTTGGAATACTGTTATCGTAGTCATGAATGTGATGAATAGCAAATAGAAAACTGAATGTTGTTGATGTATATTGGCATGGAGCCAATGGTAGTGTACTTGATGCATGAATATAAACAGGTTTGATCTATGATTAGAAATATGAATGACGTGAGATGATAGGTGAATGGCCTAGTGCATTGATGATTGATGTACATTTAGCAGAATGGAATTAGAAGTGAAGTGCATTGCATGATTGAAATGTAGGTAAGTGGATGAACTAAGTCAGAGGAGACGTGTGAGTGTTTAATTTGTGGGTTGGTATGAAAATTCTAAGTCCTTCGCATGTACTGCATAACTCGCTTAAGCGAGATGAATTCTCGCTCAAACGAGAGGGTTTTGTGTCAGTGTTATGCTCTCTGGTCAAATCTCGCTCGAGCGGGTATGATTTAGCTCAAGCGAGATAGGTAAGAATTAGGAGAATGTGGTCTCTGGAGGTGTTGCGCTCAAGCGGTTATAACCTCGCCTGAGCGTGGAATAGAGGAAATGGCCACTGTGCTGATCTCGCTCAAGCGAGAGAAATCCCCGCTCAAGCGAGAAGTGTATGAGGTATCAGGGGCTGCTACTGGGTGGTTTTAGCTCGAGCGGATTGAGTTCCGCTCAAGCGAGGACCATAGGATTAGATTCTGGAGTTTATTCGCTCAAGCGAGATGTGCTCGCTCAAGCGAATAAAGAGGAAACTAGCTGCTAGAAAAACCTCGCCTAAGCGAGAGTAGTTCGTTAGAGCGAGTCAGGTTAGTGAGGTTACTGGAGTTAATTCGCTCAAGCGAGGAAATCTCGCTCAAGCGAACTAAGGCCTAATGTATATGGATGTATTCGCTCAAGCGTGAGTGTGGTTCGCCCAAGCATAGAATATAAACCTCGCTCAAGCGAGTTCTCACTTCGCTCAAGCGAAGATTCATGAGCTCGCTTAAGCGAGTTGGTGCCTCGCTTAAGCGAGATACTCCTGATTCCCTTTTCCCTCCTTTTGTTCTATTTAACTAGTTTTCCCTTTTTTTTTTCTTTGATTGTTTAATTTAATTGAGTCTGTTTACTATTTTAAATATGTTTAGTGAAACATAAACATTATTTCGAATCATAACTTAATTATAATTGTTGATCGTGAAAAATTTATTGTAAAATTTAATCGAATGAATAAAAATAAATGTAAAATGACCTAGGATGTCACAGGTGGTATCAGAACAGTTCCTTCTAGAGCTGGGTGAATGGGCAGTGTTAGAGAATTGTTTGAGTCCCATGTCGGACTATTTTTTGTATTGTATTGTAATTGTTTGTGTGATAGTTGAGTTGTAACAGGTCCACTTGGCATCATTTTCCCTTGGCACTCTGGTGGCATTATGTTATGTATATGTATGAGGTAAATGCCCTATCCCTGATAGATCATTGGTTATTAATGGTGATGTGTTTGGTTATTGTAGAACTACTTTATGGCTGAAGAAACTAGTTCAGGAGGAGGAGATGAATTCTTCTCAAAATTTTCCCAACTGTTGAGTAGGACTGAATCTGGTCCCACTCTTGATAAATTCCTGAAGAGGAATCCACCTGTTTATAGAGGAGGCCATGATTATGATGGGGCTCATGTCTGGATGCGAGAAATTGAGCAAACATTTGAATACTTTGAATGCTCTGAAGAACAGAAAGTCCAATTTGCTACTTATCAATTGAAGGATGAGGCTCGTGTGTGGTGGTCAAGGACTAAGGTTCAGATGAATGCTGCGAGTGAACCATTAATGTGGATGAATTTCAAGCGGAGATTTCTTGCTAAATACTTTCCAGATAATTACAAAATCCGCAAGGAGATGGAATTCTTAAAACTTGAGCAAGGCAAAATGTCAGTGGCAGAATACACGTCACAGTTTGATGAACTATGTGATTTCTATCATCCTTTTTCTCTTGAAGGAACCGAAGGTAGTAAGTGTGCAAAGTATGAATCCGGGCTGAGAATTGAACTCCGAAGTGTCATTGTTCCTATGGAGATCCGTGACTATCCTACTCTGGTAAATAAGGCCAGACTTGCTGAGGAAGTGCAGTTACAGAGAGCGTCTCAATCAAGGGACAAAAGACCCTTGAAGGTTAAAGGATTCAGTTTTAAAAAGATGGGTCAATTTTTCCGTGGAGGCAAGTCTTCCACTACATCTTCTTCTTCGGGCCGTAGTTCTGCAGGCCGTTCTGGTGGCCATTCTGGTAGTCGTGCCTGTTATAATTGTGGCCGGGAGGGCCATATTGCAAAACATTGTCCGGCCAGCCAAATTATTTGTTTCCAATGTGGACAACCAGGGCATCTTAGGCCAGATTGCCCACAGAGGCAGCAACAAGATGAACATAGCAGTCGAGCTAATACTTCTGTGGCCCGTGGTGGTAATTTTCAAAGAGGAGGTAGGAATAACAGTGGTCGTGGAGGCCAACGCCCGAGGAGGACTGATGCCTAATCTAGCGGTGCTCAAAATGTTATGACTGGACGAGTGTTCGCTTTTGATGCTTCAGAGGCTGCAAGGACTGATAATTTGGTGCAGGGTAAGTGCATTATTCATGACTGTTTGGTAAATGTAATTTATGATTCGGGTGCAACACATTCTTTTATTTCTGAAAATTGTGTGAGGCGGCTTGGGTTACCAGTGGTGTTAATGGAGAATGCCCTTAATGTCTCCACCCCTACTGGTTCTACATTCCGTGCCACCACCATGTGTGGAGGATTACCAATGCAAATTGAAGACCGTTCCTTTTGGGTAAATTTAATATGTATGCCGTTGAAAGATTTAGATGTTATTCTGGGTCTTGACTGGTTGTCTGCAAACCATGTTATGGTAGATTGTTACCGCAAGACTATAGTATTCTCTCAGGAATGGGACACTAAGAATGTGGTAAGTAATGTCTCCGCAACTTATGCTATTCTATTTACTTCAGAAGGACGGTATACTCTTAATCCCAATGATATTCCTGTAGTGTGTGATTTTCCTGATGTATTTCCGGGAGAAATTCCGGGGTTACCTCCCAATCGGGAGATTGACTTTGCCATTGACTTAATTCCCGGGGCCGAGCCTGTATCCCGTGCACCATATAGAATGTCTTCGGTGGAATCGACTGAAGTGAAGAAGCAAGTGAATGAGCTGTTAGAAAAGGGGTTTATCCGACCGAGTGCTTCACCATGGGGCGCTCCGGTGTTGTTGGTGAAAAAGAAGGATGGCAGCATGTGAATGTGTATCGATTATCGGCAGCTGAATAAGTTGACAGTTAAAAACAAATACCCTTTACCACGAATCGATGATCTGTTGGATCAGTTGAGAGGCGCTGAGGTATTTTCCAAGATTGACTTGAGGTCCGGATATCACCAAATAAGAGTGAAATCGGAAGATATTCCCAAGACGGCGTTCCGGACTCGATATGGACACTTTGAGTATGTAGTAATGCCCTTTGGGGTGACGAATGCTCCTGCTATCTTCATGGACTACATGAATAGGATCTTCCAACCTTACTTGGATCAATTTGTGGTAGTATTCATTGATGATATATTGGTGTATTCAAAGTCCATTGAGGAACATGCACAACATCTTCGAATTGTTTTACAGATATTGCGGGAGAAAGGGCTGTATGCCAAGCTGTCTAAATGTGATTTCTGGGAAGGAAGTGTGTAATTCTTGGGCCATGTAATTTCCAGGGATGGAGTATCTGTTGATCCATCCAAAATTGAAGCAGTTATGAGCTGGGAGAGACCTAAATCAGTGACAGAGATTAGGAGTTTCCTGGGATTGGCCGGTTACTATCGCCGCTTTATTGAAGGATTTTCTCGTATTGCTCTTCCTTTAACTCGATTGACAAGAAAGGATAACCCATTTGTATGGTCAGACAAGTGCGAATTGAGTTTTCAGACTCTGAAGCGATGTTTAACTACTGCACCTGTGCTTGCACTACCAGACGTGACAAAAGAATTTGTGGTGTATTGTGACGCATCTAAGTTTGGTTTAGGATGTGTATTGATGCAGGACGACAGGGTGATTGCCTATGCTTCAAGGCAATTGAGACCCCATGAGCAGAATTACCCTACCCACGACCTAGAGCTTGCAGCAGTGGTGTTTGCATTAAAAATCTGGCGTCATTATTTATATGGTTCTCGTTTTATGGTATTCAGTGACCACAAAAGCTTGAAATATTTGTTCGATCAGAAAGAGTTAAACATGAGACAAAGGAGATGGGTAGAATACCTAAAAGATTATGATTTTGATTTGAAGTACCATCCTGGAAAAGCAAATGTTGTGGCCGATGCTTTAAGTAGAAAAGTATTACATGCAGCCTTCTTGATGGGCAAAGAGCAAGAATTGTTAGAAGACTTTCGCGATATGAACCTTGGGGTTGCTGTGCAAGCTTCGAATCAAATGATGATTGGGATGCTGAAGATATCTAATGAATTCTTAGAATCTTTAGCCATGGCTCAGGAGGAAGATGAAGAGTTACTAGAATTGCTCGATACCCAAGCAAGAGGAAAAGATATGGAACTGATCAAAGGTACTGATGGAATTTGGAGATTCAGAAACCGGGTTGTAGTGCCTACAAAAGGTGACTTTAGGCAGGCCGTGTTAGCTGAAGCCCATAAAAGTTCTTTTAGCATTCATCCTGGTGTTACAAAAATGTACCATGATTTGAAGAGAGAGTTCTGGTGGCCAGGCATGAAACAAGCAATCATAGAGTATGTAAGATCTTGTGTAGTATGTCAGAAGTGTAAGGTCGAACACCAGAGACCCCCAGGTCTACTTCAACCTATGGAGATTCCAATGTGGAAATGGGAAGGCATTACTATGGATTTCGTATCCGGGTTACCCCGTACCCGTTCTGGTTGTAATGCAATATGGGTGATTGTGGATAGGCTGACAAAGAGTGCTCACTTCTTAGCTATGAATATGAAATGGTCATTGGACCGGCTGCTAGATTATACATTACAGAAATTGTGAGACTTCATGGTGTACCTGTGAGTATTATTTCAGATCGTGATCCTCGGTTTACTTCCAGATTCTGGGGAAGTCTACAACAGGAGTTGGGTACTGAACTGAGGTTGAGTTCTGCTTATCATCCTCAGACTGATGGCCAGTCTGAGCGTACAATCCAGACCTTGGAAGACATGCTTAGAGCTTGTGTACTGGAGCAAGGTGGTTCATGGGAGAAATACCTACTGTAACACCCTCAGTTACACCTTAATAAATTCTAGAAAAATTCGTATTTTTTTTTTTACTAAAGATATGATTGTTAAAAAGAAACTATCGGAATAAATTATATACATTATTTCTGAAATGCCTCACAAATATTATTAAAACTTTATAAAGTATTTGTACATTCATCCGAAGAAAATAAACATTAAACATTATAAGAAAGAGAGGAAACTCCATGGCCCAGAAGCAGTTACTTATTAACATTATTTATTCATTGGACCACGGTATTCATACCGAGCTCCCTTTCTAGAACGTGCTATATCTATTGCTGAAATTCTTCGATCCTTCCCTCTGAACCATCAATTTAGAATATATGAAACAAAAACACGGAGAAAGGAGTGAGAAACAGAATATAATATTTCCGAATAAGACATAAGCAACAAAGGGTTTTCACAACCAATACATAATAATATTAATCACAATCACATACACAATCAATTATGAATGCATGAATGTTATGCAATATCTTCATTATAACTTATCTATATATGTGGGCCCTTAAATTTTAATTTGTACTGGGCCAACCAGGAGTTTACACTGTTCCATAAGTCCGGATAATAATAATATGAACAGCTCAACTGGTATGGAAACACTTAGAGACTAGTCAGATTGAGAAAGTTTTTATTGTGAAAGTACCCGACACTAGGGAGCTACCCCAGGTCCCCTGAAGCACCCTTTCACACCCTCTCATCCCAAGGCTCGCAATTAAGCCTCCTCTAATGTATCCTCGGTTTCTATAATCCGTCCCCAGACAATATTATTTCATTTCACTTTAATGATTCATGATGCATGAACTACTCGCGTATTGAGTTGGTTAAGGCTTTTAGAAACTCAATTATTAAATCCCTTAAAGGTTTACAATATCATTTCAATAAACTGTACATTTTCTCAGTTCTCTGAATTTCTGTCCCACAGAAATAAATTTGGTACAGTTTTCAAATCTCACGGAAATTGAGTTTCTAAGCCTTAAATATCCAAAAACTTTATCATATAAAACTTTACCTAATCTTTCTCAAATTAAATCTTAACAAAATCAAATTTAGGAATCTCAATTATTTCCAAATGTATTTAGTTATTAAGTTGGAAAAATAAAATAATTTTCTTTTAAAAAAAATTTTGTTTTATTAAAAGAGAATAATTATTAACCAAAAATACTTAAAATTACAAAATTTTTCTTTAACTCAAGATTTAATTAAATAAATTCTCATAAAATATTTTCTTTCTAAAATAAATACTAATTTTTTTATTCTAAATATTGAAAATAAAGTTAATAAAAATAATTTCTAAGAAGAGATAAAAGATAATAAAATTTAAAGAGTAAGGTAAGAAATTCTTACTGAATTTTAGCTTTCCGTCATGCTCGCTATATGCTCAAACTCCACATTATAATATCATCAATCAAAATCAAACAATATCAATCATAACTAAATATCATCAATCAATCAATCATAATCAAATCATAATCAAATCAATTAAATATCATTAATATATATCATAATACAAAATTTAATGATTATTAATATAGTCAATTTTAGTCCTTTTGGTCAATTCCTCGCATAGGTATATGTAAGTCCATATAATCCAGTCCTTGCATAGGTATAGTTCAGTCCATATGGGTCATAATGGTCCAAGTCCTTGCATAGGTATAGTCCAGTCCATATAGGTCATAATGGTCCAATTCTTTGCATAGGTATGTTAGAGTTAGTTAAACTAGATATTTAATTTAAAATTTATTAAAAATTTTAAGTTAAAAAGTTAATATTTTAAAATAATAATATTATTAAATTTAAAAGGAGTAGGGGACTCCTCCCATTATTCTTATGTCTTTTCATATTATACTTCTTATCTCACTCCCCCTTACCTTTGAGTCGTTACCAAAAAGAGATTTGCTTTGCGCCTCCGATTTCTAGAAATATTAATATCAATTTTATTTCAGTATAAGCATAAGACGAAGATTAAGATTATTACTTAAAACAGAAATGGTAAATTTTGAATAGTGAATAGTGAATAGTAAAACGTGAATAGTAACAGTAAATAGTAAAACGTGAATAGTAACAGTAAATAGTAAATCGTGAATAGTAACGGTAAATAGTAACAGTAAATAGTAATTTACTATTTGAATAGTAATTTACTATTGAAATAGTAATTTACTATTGAAATAGTGTTTACTATGCAGAATAGTAACTTAAAATAATATTATTTTCAGTATAATAACAGATTTCTAAAAACGATATAAAATAATCTAAAAAAATATAAAAGAGAAGTATTCTTACCTTAGGATTTTGGCAGAACCTTCTCTCCAAAAACTTTTCTTCTCTCTCTCACTTTCACCACTATCTCACTAGCACTACTGTATTAAGAAAACTTAATCTGAAATTGTGAATTCTAAAGAAGAAATCCTTCGGTATTTATAGGAAAAAAATTTACTATGCATTCCATTATTTTAATATAAAAGTACTATGCATTTTTGAATTTTTTATTCCAGGTTACTATGCATTCTTTGAAAATTTCGTACATGCACAGTGTTTTGCATAGTAACTGTCGGCAGAATTATTAAGCCAAATAGTAACCTTTCACTCGGTATATTTTAAATATTCAAAATGAGTCCTTTTTGAAAATTAGCGATATTATATCAGTCCTCACTAATTTTATAATAAGTAATATAAAGCTGAAATTTTAAAAATCTAAAATTTTCCGTTAATAAAAATTTATTGATACGTTTCCAATTTTTTAACGATTGGAAAAAATCAAGATTTTTCTCAAACCGATAATTTTTAGATAAGTCTACTTGAAACGGATTTTAGAAAATTTTCTTATAATTTAAATTCACTTTCTTATAAATATTTTTAATTTAAGTCACTTATATGAATTTAAAATTATTTAAAAAAATATTATTTTTATTAAAAAAATTCCAAAATTCCAAAAAATTCCAAAAAATCATAAATAATACGTAGATTAAAAAGTTCTAAAGAACCATAATTTAATTCCTTCAAAATTTTAATATAAAAATAAAAATAAAAATAGGGGTGTTACACCTACCATTAGTGGAATTTGCTTATAATAACAGTTACCATAGTAGCATTGGAATGGCTTCTTATGAAGCGTTATACGGAAGGCGGTGTCGTACGCCCTTATGCTGGAATGAAGACAGAGATGCAATCCATTTAGGGCCCGAATTAATTCAGGAAATGAATGATCAGGTGATAATGATTCGTGAAAAGATGAAAACTACCCAAGACCGTTTGAAGAGTTACTATGACAATCGTCATAGGCCACTTGAATTTCAAGTGGGAGATTGGGTGTTCCTAAAAGTTTCACCTACCAAAGGTGTAGGCCGGGTACTAAAGAGCCATAAGCTTAACCCGAGGTACATTGGACCATATCAGATTCTGGAGAGAATTGGTGATGTTGCTTACCGATTAGATCTTCCCCAATTATTAACTAATATTCACAATGTGTTTCATGTGTCACAATTTCGAGCATACATTCCTTGTGACTCCATGATCGTACCTGAAGATTCTATTGAGCTGAAATAAGATTTGACGGTAGAGGTGGCACCTATTGGCATTGAAGGATATCAAGCTAAACGATTGAGAAACAAAGAAGTATCATTGGTGAAAGTGAAGTGGTGGAATATAAATGGAGTAACTTATACATGGGAGTTGGAGGCGGACATGAGACGATTGTACCCCAATCTTTTCCAATAAGGTACGTTGATTTCGAGGACGAAATCTCTTTTTAGGGGAGGTGGATGTAACATCCCTAATATTTTAGAAAAGTTTTAATTGACGAAAAATATTAATAATTACCCAAGTGAGTTTATTGAGATTTTTGGGAATTATTATTATTAAAGATGTAATTGCAAATAATTAAATGTTGTGGAAATAAATAAAATTTATTTGATTAATTAATTATAAGAGATTAAATGAAGGTGAATAGAAGAAAATAAACTTGAAGTTACCTTGGGGTAAAAAAAAAAGGTGAAGGGTGAAAGGTAAAGGTAAAAGTTTTAATTAAAACTTTTAAAGGAAAAAGTAATTGAAATAGGAAATGACCAAACTGCCCTTGAGAATTAAAAATCTAAATTTCCTCTTCTTCTTCCTTACTTCACGCATGCATTCTTCTTCTTCTTCTCCCCAAAGTGGCCGTGACATGCATGCCTTGAAGGAAGGTTGATTTCGCGCCGAAACTTCGAGATAACTACGTTTTTGCGATCGTGGCTTCGAGGTGAGTCCAATGGGTCCTTTAAATTAAGCTTTCGTAGTTCTTTCGTTTTCTCCGTTAACCCGAGGGGTCGTGCATGGAGGGGTGAGCTTCGATTCCCTACTCCTCTAGTGTGTAGAAGCTTGAAAAATGGTCTTTAGAGTAACGAGGGTGGTTAAACATTGTTGGATTATGCGTTTCAACCTCCGTAGGTAGCGGAACGGACGTCAGAAGATCGAACGGTGAAACGAATATAGGATTCGGAGGTGGAACCTTGAACGCAGCGTCTAGAGGGCATCATCAACACCAAGAACGAACCGTCGAAACTTGAATCGAGGTAAGGGGGGTGTTCGGGTTATAATTAATTAGAATAGGTAAGTATGATTGAATTAAGTCATTGAATGAAACATGGAAATAATGAGATTTGATATTGCGTAATAGTAGTATGTGTATGAATGTAAATTGAGTGTGTTTTGTAATGATTATGAGGATGACGTAATGAGAATTGTGATGATTTGATGAGTTTAGTGGCAATGTGATGACGGGCTTGACAAGTAGGTCACCCAATTGATGAATATGTGTATTGTTGTTGGCCACTTGCAGTACGATACGAGAAATATGAATATACTTGTGTGATTATGTGGTGTAGGACGGCCGACGGTATGTGCAGCCCCTCGTTTCTGGCTCCCGTGGTGTTTATGCCCAGTTGAGCTACCCAGTGGTCAAGTAGGACCCAGTGGTTGAGGTGGAGAGTCAAGCAGGACTCAGTGGACCAAGCAGGGTTCACGGGGTGTCAAGTAGGACCCCCAGCTGAAGGCCGATCCTTTTAGTATTCGGATACTAGGCGTCGATTTGATATGAGAGTCAGTTGTGTTATTCGATGTATTGTTAACATTGTGTAATGATAGGAATGTGTTTTATGATGATTGTTCATTGTGATTGACAAATTGGAGATAAAGAATTGGGATTGAATCCTTGATTGGTAAGTAGAAATTGAGGACAAGATGTAAGATGAATGGTACAAACAAAAACTAGTAAATATGTTCCTTGTTCTTAAATTGTTATTCTACATTAATTATGATACCAAACACTCACCCTTGCTGTTGTTTCTTTAATTTTAGTAACCAGTGACAGGGAAGAGGTTGAAGCCCCGGAGATGCGCCAAGCGGAGAATTGATGCCAAGGAGCTAAGGAGATCATGAAATGAACTAAATGTGTAATGTGTGTTGTGAATTATGTATGTTGTGCTTGGATGTTGTGTATGCATGGTGAGTCAATTTGGAATACTGTTATCGTAGTCATGAATGTGATGAATAGCAAATAGAAAACTGAATGTTGTTGATGTATATTGGCATGGAGCCAATGGTAGTGTACTTGATGCATGAATATAAACAGGTTTGATCTATGATTAGAAATATGAATGACGTGAGATGATAGGTGAATGGCCTAGTGCATTGATGATTGATGTACATTTAGCAGAATGGAATTAGAAGTGAAGTGCATTGCATGATTGAAATGTAGGTAAGTGGATGAACTAAGTCAGAGGAGACATGTGAGTGTTTAATTTGTGGGTTGGTATGAAAATTCTAAGTCCTTCGCATGTACTGCATAACTCGCTTAAGCGAGATGAATTCTCGCTCAAACGAGAGGGTTTTGTGTCAGTGTTATGCTCTCTGGTCAAATCTCGCTCGAGCGGGTATGATTTAGCTCAAGCGAGATAGGTAAGAATTAGGAGAATGTGGTCTCTGGAGGTGTTGCGCTCAAGCGGTTATAACCTCACCTGAGCGTGGAATAGAGGAAATGGCCACTGTGCTGATCTCGCTCAAGCGAGAGAAATCCCCGCTCAAGCGAGAAGTGTATGAGGTATCAGGGGCTGCTACTGGGTGGTTTTAGCTCGAGCGGATTGAGTTCCGCTCAAGCGAGGACCATAGGATTAGATTCTGGAGTTTATTTGCTCAAGCGAGATGTGCTCGCTCAAGCAAATAAAGAGGAAACTAGCTGCTAGAAAAACCTCGCCTAAGCGAGAGTAGTTCGTTAGAGCGAGTCAGGTTAGTGAGGTTACTGGAGTTAATTCGCTCAAGCGAGGAAATCTCGCTCAAGCGAACTAAGGCCTAATGTATATGGATGTATTCGCTCAAGCGTGAGTGTGGTTCGCCCAAGCATAGAATATAAACCTCGCTCAAGCGAGTTCTCACTTCGCTCAAGCGAAGATTCATGAGCTCGCTTAAGCGAGTTGGTGCCTCGCTTAAGCGAGATACTCCTGATTCCCTTTTCCCTCCTTTTGTTCTATTTAACTAGTTTTCCCTTTTTTTTTCTTTGATTGTTTAATTTAATTGAGTCTGTTTACAATTTTAAATATGTTTAGTGAAACATAAACATTATTTCGAATCATAACTTAATTATAATTGTTGATCGTGAAAAATTTATTGTAAAATTTAATCGAATGAATAAAAATAAATGTAAAATGACCTAGGATGTCACATGTCATTTGACATGCTAATTGATATTTTAGTAAATGTTAATTGAGAAAACTTAACTATAAGGACTAACTCAGTGAACATTTGTATAGATTGGAGTTATGAGGAGTTTTCATTAGTTTAGGAAGTAATTTCTTAGATGGACTTAGCTACCAAAATGATGTTTTAATTCTTTTAAAACATTATTATTTGAATTTTGAGATTTAAAACAAATAAAAAAGAGGTAAAGAAACATGATCCAATTCAGGTCAGTTCAATAAAACTTCATTTTGGTCAGTAATATATGATAATCCATTTGTCAAACTAGTTCCTAAATTGGGATAATAGTGGGATAAAAATTTAAATCCAAAATATTTTTGGTATTTTTCTATAATATCAGTTTTCTTAGAAATAAAATCGATTATCTTAAAATACATTTATATAACATATTTAACTTATAATTTATTTAAATAATCAATCATAACCGTAATCCATTATTTGAAGAAATTTTTTTAGCTAGTGTTTAAACAATACAAACTAATTTTTTTTATTTAGAAGAAATTAATTTCTCTAACTACATGGACTTAAAATACAACTTTTTTCAAACATATCTTACAATTATTTAGTATTTTATTCGTTAAAAAAATTAAGTGCAGCAATTTAATAAATATATTTGTGGCTCGTAGTTTAAAATAATTTAAATAATAGGTTAATAAATTATATTATATCTACTTAAATTTTGATTTATTTCACTACATTTTAGTTAGAGAATAACTCCTTTGGGCTAGTCATCATAGATCCAAAGTGTGTTTCACTTACCAATGTAAAAAAAAATTCAGTCCAACACAATCTTGTAAGTGAGCCAAGCTAACTTCCGCGTCAACTCAACTAATAAAAAAAATAAAAGAACTTCTAAAAAACAGTGAAATAAGAAAATAAAATTTTTATAAAAATATTTTTTTAACAGTTATCATCTCACTCTTTGATCATGAAAATAATTGAATTTTATGCTTTAGCTTTTTATTTTGAATCTTTTGTCTATTTATACTTTATACTTTACAATTTGTAATTCTTTAATTTGAATCAACCCAGTTCACCCCATATTGTCCTACAACTTACGGGCTAGGTAAATCAAGTTGATATTATCCAAATCAGGTTATGTCTTTTTTTGGCAGCTATAATTTATAATACGAGAGTTCCATAGCCTAGAAACATTAACTATGTTAATTGGAGGGTTGATATGCTATAATTTGAGCTACTAGTTTTTTTTTTTTTACCGGTAATGATAAGGTTAAAACGCCAGAAATATTTTTAGTATTTCTGTGGTATATATTCATTGCTTAAAAATTCAGAAGCATTGATCCTTATATTGTTTTTTTTTTCTATTTAAGTTTTTCAAAAAGTTATCAAGGTGAATTCTACGGTACACTTTAACCTGATGGGTGTATGGTAAACAGAAAGATATCAACCGTTAGATGTTAATCAACGACCTATATTAATTTATGGCAACTTGTTTAACAGGTTACCATTTGAAACTTCTAATAATTTTATTTTCTACCTCTCAATCATTTAAAATTCTAATATACAACATATTAAAACATCTTAATTATATTAAGTACCCGTTCATCAGATCCCTTCCCCTTTCATTTCCATCATCTTCTTTCCCTACCAAATTTCTAAATAAATCAAAATCACATTCTCTTCTTCCCTCAGCCGCGTGAACCTCTGTTTGACAGTGGTGCTTTACACGACGACATTAAGAGGAATGCAGAGAACCTTCGAGGCGTGCAACGCGGTGAGGGTGGCGTTTAAGGGTTTCGGGGTGGCGATCTACGAGAGTGACGTGTCACTGGCGCCGGATTCCGAACGTCGAACTTGGGAATCCTAAATTGCTCGACGGTGACCGAATCAAACGCGGCCTTGGGCGTCGAAGAGAACCTTCTTCGCCCAATCAAGCGATGGCGATCCTCGGTGCAGGGTTTCGGGAATGGGCGAAAGTGAAAGTGAGTGGAGGTTCAAAGGTTGTTTGGGAAAATGGAGTTCACTGGGGAGAAAGAAAAAGGTTCTAGATTGAAAAGAACTTTCATGGTGTTCCAGTGTTTTTTTCCTCTGTTTTGCCGAGGGAGTGAGAGTGTTTAATTAGGTTCTTCTTTCTTAGGTAATCCGCGGAGCGTGAGATAAGATTGTCTAGAAAGTCAAATGAAGATGGTGTGTAAATTAGAAGCTTGAAACCTCAAAACTTGGTTTGAGTGAAAATGGTGTGTAAATCAAAAGCTTGAAACCTCAAAAGTTGGTCTGAGTGAAAATGGTGGGGCAATCTTGGGTTGAAGTATTCCAATGCTTCCGATGATGGCTACAGATTGGTTCTGGGATTGGGCCCGACCCTAATGGCATGAGGGGATGACTACAATTTGGGGTTTAATATGAAGAAAAAATCAGCCAACCATTTTCTTCGGCATGTGCCATCTAAATGTGAATCAATCCTTCAATTAGGTCTTTCCAGGGTAACAAACAAGGTATCAAGCATGTTGGACTGCTCAGGTTCATCTAAGACGGATATGAATTTGTGTTTCTCAAGTCAAACATCTGTAGAAAATTATTATTCAAGAATTCCTGTTGTTGTGGAAATAATTCTGGATATAATCTCAGAAAATTATAAAGTTTTACTTAATTTGAGATATAATCTCATAATTAGTAATATTAAAAGTTATTTTATTATATCAGATTAATAATATTTTTAATTTAAATAATAATTATTTTTCTTAATTATTAAAAAATGGTCTATGATATATTTGGGATTAATTATTATTTGAGATTAGTTTTTTGGTTAAAGGTTTTTGATTAACTTAAATATATTTAATCTAGTTTTGATTTCTTTAATTTAATTTTTTAATATTATAAAACTAATCACAAAATATGTGTAACTATAATATAAAAAATTTATATGCCAAATTTTTAATTTATGAAAAAAGAATAAAACCTACTATAACAGGTCACTTTGACTAGAATTACCGTAAACCCAAAAATAAAGTTACCAGTTACCAAATATAAAATGATATGTCTGCAAAGAAATGTGTACTACAGAGAGTATAAAAAGTTGTTAGAAAGGGGGGTGGATGAGAACTGGCCAAAAGATTTTCCTTTTATGGTTCTCGTAAAGATACCAAAAGTTGGCAGAATGAAAGCAAAGGAATTTAATGGGTGTTAGAGTGTGGAGTAAGAAAATTGTGTAATCTTCCTCAATTGGAGTAGAGTCAAATAAACCAAAACCTGAAGTGGTGTAATTTACTCTGAGTAAATATTTATAATATTGGTTAGAATTTTACCTACTAACAATGTTTGAAACTGATTAAAAAAATGCATTTTTTGGGGTAAAAAATGATATTACGAAATTTGGTGGCTTTCTAGTTTGGCATGTCATAATAAAAAAATCCAGAATTCACTGAAGTTTTAAAAGCGATTCCTTCGACTTCTTTTTTTCATTTTCAATTCCTTCAACTTTTTGTGTTTCTTTCTATAGCAATAAAATAAATTGTGGTCCCCTCTCAGTCTTTTGTTCCTTTCCCACCTTTTTTTTTTGGTTACATGTGCCTTTCCCACTTCAAACATGCAAAGACTCAGGGTGGCAAAATAAAGTTATAGGCCCATAAAAAACAACTAGAAGGTGGGGTAAGATAATTTTTTTGACACACTAGCCGAGTTCAATCTAATTTGTTTATTATATTAAAATAAATAAATTAATAGTAATTTAATATGTATTTAAATATTATCTTTATGATTTTTTAAAAAATATTATTTTAAAGGCTATAAGGAAAAAGGGCCATTACAAAAAAAAACCCAAAACACATTATTTTTATTTTAAAAATAATTTTTTGATTAAAAAAGTTTAAAAGGGGAGGGAAAATGGATAACCTGCCAATCCACCACCTAAATGGGTCAGACCCATTTTCTTAGATCGTTTTCTTATTATTGTAGCTTGACCCATATTTAAGTGGGGCTAGATGGGTCTGCTACCTTGTGTTTGCCACCCCTACTACAGACTATTGTTGTAATAGTCTTTTAACACTGAACATTCATGGATGTTAGTTTTAAAGATGATAAGTTATATTGTGGTTACCTGTAGTTATTAGTCACTGCCTTGAAAATAATCATATGCAGGAGTCAGTATTGGTGACCCCACCATATTGCCTAGAGAAATGAAGAAAAACAGAGTAGAAAAAAGAAGAGCTAAAATGCTTGCTCTGATGTGTGTCCAACCATTGCTAGCTGGTGGCCTTATATAGGCATTGCCAAGCATCTCCAATGGTCGAGACACTAGTGCAGAAAATGGATACGAGGACAGGATACGAGCACGGTTATATCAAAACCGTGCTAAAAAAAAGGCGGTGGCATTTTTGAAATTTTTGAAGTCACATACGAGGACGGTTGACTGGCAACCGTGCTTAAAACTAGAGATACGAGCACGGTTGGCAACGAACCGTGCTTAAAGACTGGAAAAATTTTTTAAATTTTTTTTCTGAAAGAGTTATAAGGACGATTGCTTTGAACCGTGCTTAAAGGTGTCACATACGAGGACGGTTGACTGGCAACCGTGCTTAAAACTAGAGCTACGAGCACGGTTGGCAACGAACCGTGCTTAAAGACTGGAAAAATTTTTTAAATTTTTTTTTTCTGAGAGAGTTATAAGGACGGTTCCTTTGAACCGTGCTTAAAGGTGTTTTTATTTTTTAAAAATTTTTTTTTTTAAAAACCTACGAACACGGTTGGAAGGGACCCGTGCTTAAAAGTAGTAAAATAATTGAGCTATTAGCACGGTTCTGAGGGGAACCGTGCTTATAGGGTCATTTTCTCGAAAACTTAAGCGTTGTTTCATTTCCCTCCTCTTCTTCCTCCTCCCTCCATTAAAATAAAAAGGTGTTCTTCTTCTCTCTTTCTCTATACGAAGGTTTCCATTCGTGTTCCCCACTCACCAAATCCATTTTCCCTCTCCCTTTCGTCTTCCCCCTTCACCAAACTCCATTTTCGTTTCCCTCCCACCACGGTGTGCGTCTTCTCTCTCTACATAGAAGGTTCTCTTTCTCTCTACCACTTACCACCAACTCTCTACATACACAGGTTCTTCCTCTAAAACCCCATTTTCATTATTATTAATTTATTGGTCAGGAATATTGTTTGGTTGATACAATATATATTTAGGCTTAGTTGTTTGATTGAGGTTTGGTATGACTTGAGAAAATTTCAGGAACGTGTTTTGTGGAGCTTAAGAATGGAGTCTAGGAAAACAGAGACCACACCAGATTTTTGAGAAATGGAGTGTGCTTCTTCTTTGATTAAACGAGCCATGTACACAATATAAACTTCACGCTCACTACTACTTTCATTCCCTCCTTCTCTTGATGATGATGAAATGGAAATGGGCACAAGAATAACAACCAAGCTTGTTAATTTACGAACTCAGTTGAAATTAACCATATGAACGTTGGATCTGAACAAAACGTTGGATCTGAACCCAGAAAATAGTGCCATTTTTCTGCATATTAAAATAAAAAAAGGCTAGATACGAGCACGGTTCAAAGGAACCGTGCTTAAAAGTAAGCTACGAAGACGGTTATTTAACCGTGTTTAAAAGTGTCTATCTACGAGCACGGCGGGAACAAGCACGGTTCTGGAACCGTGCTTAAAGGTCCAACAGAACCGTGCTTAAAACCCCTTTCTCCACTAGTGAGAATTAAAGGGCAATAAACCTGATTATGATCAACAAATTAAGAGTTCAACATGTAACGAGTAGGAAATACCATAACAAATCCGCAAGCCATAAAAACTAATGATTTTAAAAAATAAGGACTAGAAGTAAAAGGTCATTGGATCTTTTGACTCAATATAGCTTGGTAGTGCGCATATGCGATATGGACTGATTGGAAATCCTACACACTAGGTGTTTATCCAGATATCAAAGAGGTTTGGAAAAAGTATATAAAGATTTGAACAAGTTTAAATATAAGCAATGTCAGACATTTTGCAAAGTCATTAACCAAGAATGGATACGTTAGATACACAATCTTACATCTCTAGTTGTATACGAATTGAACTGATATACATCTCATATATGGGGTACATTTCATATATCCCTAGTTTGCATGCACATAATGAGTATATAAAAATCTTAAAGATATATTGGCATAATTTCATACACCTCCTCAACTGTATATGTACAACCCTGATCAATGCACGACTTAATATCTTTTTATACTTCGAATCACACACTAACTTAAGCATAAGAAAAGATACATTTTTTTCCATTCTTGTATGTATTCACTCCCACATATGGGAATTTCAAGACCTTGATTTACATACACCAACCCCAACATGCCAGCTCAACACAAAATGGAACATATAAGAATTGTTAAAAAAACATTAATAGAAAACACGAAGTCTATTAAATCAATTATTGGAAAGTATATTTTCGTTTATATAAATTAACCAATGATTAAATTAGCACGTGAATATATTCCAATTAAATTGATAGAATATTCCCGTCATTTCTTACAAAAAAAAAATTACTTACAGTGTTTTTCTCTTTTCCTTTTTTCCGTCTTCGGTCACAATTTCACATAAGTACAAAGAAAAATTAACATGGCATGGTCATGGATGACACAGCCAAAAAAAAAAAAAAAAGGTAAAACTAGTTGGCGTAAAACGGTGACGCAGAAGAAGAAATAGAAAAGGTCTATCCTGATTCCTGAAACGAAGTGTCGTGGTGGGTCTGATATGGATTTGGCCTTTCGTACTGAATATAACGAAGGTTCAGCAATTCGTGACCGTGAATTCAATCTTGAAACTTGCCCATTCAGATTTTACCCTCAAAAAACACCTAACACCAAATGAGCTATCATTCATCTCCCACCCATTTAATTAATTAATCAAACTCAACAAACACCAACCTTCACTATTCCCATAAAGAAAGTTGCGAACTTTCGAATTTCCCAACTCAAATTCACTAGTTAGCTATGCGTGGAGCTGAAGGTGAAGGTGGGTGTGCCGTTAGGGGCGGTAATATCTACTGGGGAAGAAAAGAGGAAAGTGATTTCAGAGGAATCGTTGTGATCTTTGCTTGGGTTTCTGTTCCTCAAACCTTGTTATGCGATTTCGTTGATTTGTACTCGTCTTTGGGTTGGAATTCCCTTGTTTGTTGTGCCCATTATCTCTCCGCGTAAGTTTATGTTTTCTCCTTCTATTTTATTTTTGGGCCTTCATCTGGGCCAGTTTTTTATTTTAAATTTTCCATTGATTTACTTGTTTGAGAATTGCTTTGATCGGTTATTAGGTGGAATTAGGGGGGTCAACAACGTGATAAAATTTGTGGGATTGGTATTAGATGAGGATGAAATGTTTGAAAATTTGAAGCTTTCTTGTACTAATTGAACTGAAAAAGATAGGCTTTTGCATACTATTTATTGGGCATGGAAAAGCATAATCTTTGTATAGCTTTGTTGTAGATGATTTTGAGGTTTGTGCTTCAAATTGTAGTACTTCTGGTACAGAGTAGTTACCTTTTTTTTTTAGGTTTATTAGTTTATTTTTCATTTGTTCTATATGGAAGCAGAAAGGCATGCAGATGCATGTGGTCGTCCCGTTTTTTTTTGCAGATTTATTTGGCCTCAAGGTTAAGAGAGGACAGCTTATGAGTTGCTTGTAATGTTTGCCTAACCATGTGGAATGGTGTTTAGAAATTGAAGTTTGGCTTGATGATGCTTTGCATGTGAAAGTAGCAGAAAGCTATTTAATGTCAAACATTTAATTGTTATCGGTACCTTTCCTATGAATTAGGATTTCACCATCCAGTAGTTATTTGTCTCCAAGTGGTGAAGAAGTAATAGGGATAATATTTATGAAGTTCATATATAGTTGGTGGAAACTGTATAATGGCTTGCTTTGTAACTTGATTTAGAGGGGACCATGTGCTGAGAATAGACTGAAAAAGTTACTTCCAGTATTAGACAAGAGGCACAGACTAGTAAAATTAAGAATCTGAGTGGGTTGAAGGGGTGAATTCACAGCATAATTTAATGTTCAACCTTGTAAGATTGCTTATCTGCAACTATTAAGGGAATAGGAAGGTTTGTGATTTTAATGCACAGGGAAATGATGGAGATTTGTCAGGAAGATATATTTCTGCATGTCTTAAATGTTTTGGGAAGCTTTTAATTCTGTTTGAAGTGCTCTGCAGCAAATTCCAAGTAGTTTTACTTTTACTCCAAGCATTGAAAAAGGGAAAAAAAAAAAAGTTCTACTTCCTGTTAGATTAATGAGATTTCAAATGGAAATGTCAGTGTGATCTGAAAAAGAGTTTGTAAGGAGAGTAGTACATCAAATGTTACCCATATCCTACTTCCTGTAACAGTATATTAAGTACACATGTATGTGGCTTGGTGTTGTATTATCCTAAATCCTCTTCTGCCATTGAGCTTAAAAGAAAGGCTCAAGTTGTAATAAACTGAATATCTTTTTTCTTAATTGGCCCAACTAAATATCTGTTGTTGTTTACTATTTTGTATTCAGTATTTACATTTTGTTGGCAAAGATCACCACCTTATTTAATTTGTACTAAATCTGGACTTATTGGTTGGTGCATGATGCTGGTGGGACTTTTATATCATAAATTTCCTCTCGTGCAGATTCCATGATGAACGTACCATGCCATTGGCCTTTTGTGTTCTTGATGAACTTATCCAGGTTAGTTTGTACATTGGATATCATGGTACGATTTATTATAATGCTCTTGAATGTAAATTTATAAATCTTAGTATTGCTATGCTACCAATCTTTGGGTATTTAATCATGGCATTGTGTCATTGGTTCTAAGTGAAAAATTCCTTGGATTATGCAGGAGCTGAGGATTAGGTCATGTCCTGTGGTATTTGCTGCATTTTCTGCTGGATCAAAAGCCTGCCTGTACAAAGTATTTCAGGTAATTTTAGGAAACCAATCTTATGTTTGAAATGGAGAGTACTAGAATTTGAATTTTTCAGATGTCCTTTTCTAGTAGAAATGCCCATTTTAATGTAGCTTTTCATATAAATGCAGCTTATTGATGGAAGGTGTGAAGCTCCACTTGACTTGGTAATGCACCTTTTCAGTATATAGGTTTTTAATGGTGTGTCTGGAAGTGGAGTTTAGAAGAGAAATGGAAGGGAGTGTGTGTGTGTGTGTAAAGAGTTATGTAATGATTATAAAAAAAAACAAATATTAGGACATCAAATTTATATTGATCCATCATTTTATTTCCTTCATTTTAAATTATCAAACTAGTGAATATTTATTAAAATAGATCTCTCCTTCCTTCCTTTTCTTCTAAAATCCATCTGCCAAACATATCCTAAACAAACTAAAGGTCTGTTTGATTTATGAAAACGTTTGTTTATAATTACTAAACTGTTACCCTTTTAATTTTGTTTTCAGTTTTTGAAAATTTATATAGGAGACAATTCCTATACAGACTTTTGAAAGCAGGATTCAGAATAAAAATAATAATGCAACAGTTTTATAACAAGTAAAAACAAAAAATGAAATCAGAAAACGTTATGTCAAACCAAACGGCCCTTAAGATTTCTGCCTTCATTCAATCCTTTCTCTTCATTGATTAATGCTGTCTGCCAGTTTGTGATCAAGATGAAATTTATTAATTATTTTGATTTATTTTTGTAGCCTAACTATCAATTGCTTAGGAACTGTATTTCTGGACACATATATGATTCCGGTCCACTAGATGTTACAAGTGATTTTGGCTTCCGCTTTGCTCTGCACCGTTCTATTGCAAAAGTGCCTGGACCATCAAAGCTCGTTTCTTTGGTTGCAAGGTCTGTTGCTTCTGGTTTAGATGCTTTATACCTAACTAGATTTGAATCCCAAGCTGCTGATCATTGGCAAGCTTTATATTCTTCTGTTGTAAGTATCTATCCTGGCCACCTGGAATCTTTATAATTATCTATATTTAATTTATTTATTATAAATTGGCTCTCATTTCATTTTTGTCTTCAGAATTTTGGAGCTCCATTTCTCATTTTATGTTCTGAGAATGATGACCTTGTGCGGCATCAAAGTATCTATGAATTTGCCCAACGATTACGAAACCTCAATGCTGATGTCAACATAATAAATTTGAGTAGCTCCTCTCACCTTGGTTCGTCCAAGACCCATTTTTTTACTGCACTGTGACAAACTTGAAGCTGTTTAACATGATCATTATTATTTGTTCCAGGTCATTACAAACATCATCCAATCCAATACAGAGTTGCTGTGAGTCATTTGTTAGAGAAGGCGGCTTCGATATATTCACAAAAAATGATGCTTGAACGAGAAAGAACTGGTATCGATGGCACACAAGATGAGATATCTGAGTTAATCTGTGACCTCCAGAAGGTGGCAATTCATTCAAATAAGAGCTTTAGAAGAGTTGCAGTAGGGCCATCTGACCACTTCTTTTTGCCTAGCTCAGCTGGACATCACAGCGATAGAGAATCCGCAACCCCCCCGCAAGATGAACAGAAAGAAAAACCTGTTTGTCTACCTAGCTTCCCAAGCATCAGTGCTCATAGTGTCCTCGGCCAATTTCTTTTCGACGTTTGTGTTCCTAAGAATGTTGAGGGATGGGATGTGAAATTTTCTGGGAACTTAAATGGGAGGCCGTGTTCTTCAGCTCCTAGGCAATCACCTTTCAGAGGTATTAAACGTCGGTCAAGGTTATGAAGTTCCTATATCTGATTTGAGGACACTGTATGATAAACTTGCTCGAAACATCAGCAATGTTCCTAGACATTGCATGAAGAATGATTTTGATAGATTTTGGTGCAACAATTGGCCATTGTTGTGTGTGGCAGTGGAAGTGTAATGGTTCAACTATTTGGGGTTCGTATGGATAAAAAATTAAAGATTACTTGAGTTCCATCCCATCTGATAAAAGGGTGATCATAACTGTTGTCGTCTGGAAATGAGAGCTTCTGATGGACCAACTAGTTACTAGTTGATGTTTGGATGGTGTAACTACTAACTAGGTAATTGCATTTGCATGAATTGGGATAAACTGTACTTGTGTGTTTCCGGTTAGAGCAAGAAAATAGCTGTATATATTATATATTTTTGAGGGAATAAAAAGTGTCATGTTTTGAGGCTGGAAGAAACTTGTAAATTAGACATGTCTGGCACTGTACAAAAAGGAAACAGGGATATTCCCCTTTTTGATTAACGTGATTTTGTCAGATTGATTTTATGTAAATTAATTTTAAAGTACCATGATTTCGTCCATATAATAAGTAAGATTTATATATTTTGTGCAATTTTATACTATAAATAAAAAGTTTTTAATTAAAAACATCATTAGCATCCACTTACACAATTTTTCAAATTCTTTATATAAATTTTAATAAAACAATTTTATTTTTAATCTCTTATCATGTGTAAGCCTAGATAGGGTAGACAAACCCTATAAGATAATAATAAGAAATTGGTTTTAGTATAGATAGATGTTTGAAAGCTTTCCTTTAAATTTTGATTTATTTTAGGTATGTAATTAACAAATTGGATTTCAAGTAATATTTTTGATGTTAAAGAAGAGGGGCAAGTATAAAAATTTCACTTTTCTACTTTTTAAGAATTGATTTTGGATGGATCAAAACTACAGGTTTTTTTCTTCTTCCACTTCAACTCACCTAAACTATGGTTTTAACACAATAACTATAACTGGTTACACCAATTTATTCAAACATGCTAAAATCAATTTGATGCATCAAATCATGTTTGAATCCAAAAATGGTTCTAATTTCCAAACACACTCTCCTTCAACTAACTCTAAATTTCGCGTATACATTATTTATACACTAATCAATGGCTAATCAAGAGACACTTAAATATGTTGTTTGGTAGTTAAGTATCTCAATTGAAAAGTGGTCGTTGAAACGGGTATAAAAATCTTGTGAAAATGGTAAGTTTCTTAAGTGTTGAAGCATTTCTCTTCTCAATATAATGACATTATTTTTGCTTGTTCATAACCTTGTGACAAATGTCACTATGCTAAGCAAAAGAAATTTTCCTTTGTTATCAGTACTAGTAGAAGTTTCAAATTTTTTAAATTAATACATGTTGATATATGGGGACCAGTTTCATGTTTTTCAATTGATGGTTTTAGATATTTTTTGACTGTGGTGGATGATTTCAGCATATTTACTTGGATTCATTCCTTAAAAACAAAACCCGATGTCAAATATATTCTTCTTTCCTTTATACAATTGATTGAAAACCAATTTGATTTAAAACTAAAAAAAAATCAGATCTGACAAAGGAAAAGAGTTTTATCTAACTGATTTTTTTCTCTTCCAAAGGCATCGTACATGAAATTTCATGCATAGAAACCCCTCAACAAAATGAGATTGTTCAGAGGAAACACCAACATTTACTAAATGTTGGTTGTGCCTTGTTATTTCAAGCTAATTTGCTACCAACTTTTTGGTCTTTTGTTGTTAGACATGCCACTCATTTAATCAATAGATTGCTCATTCCTTTTTTAAACCACCAAACCCCTTATGAATGAGTTTATCGTCATGCTCCTAATTTAAACAAACTAAGAGTTTTTGGATGTCTAGCTTATGCTAATACATTAAGCTCAGACAGAACTAAATTTAACAAACAAGCATCAAAATATATTTTCTTAGGATTCAAAACTGGAACTAAGGGGCATATTTTATATAATCTTAAAAAATAAATCGTGTATTGTTTCTAGGAATATGATTTTTTATGAGACACATTTCCCTGTACTGATGATTCTTTAAGGTCTACAAACATGGATACTACAAATAAAACTTCTGTTTTTTATAAATTTAAAGATCTCATTACTTTTGACACTTCCAAATTGAATGTACGCAACATTGATCAAAATATTATGCTAAACACTAATGATCATGTTTTGACAGATTGAGTTATTAATTCTGATAATATTGATCCTCCTCAAGTCACTGAATCTATTACAAGAATGTCCATGAGAACTAAGAAGCCTCTTACTTAGCTGACTTTTATTGTCCTACATTTCTTTTTCTAATTTTACTTGTAGCACCCCTTATCGTTTACATTCTTATCTTTCTTATTCTAAATGTTCTGCTTCACATGCTACATTTTGTTTATTTGTTTCTGGTACTGATCCAACTCCTTCAAAGAAGCAAGCAAACATGAATGTTGGAGATAAGCTATGCTGACTGAATTATAGGCTCTAGAGAGAAACAAAACTTGGTCATTGGTTAGACTTCCTCCAGGAAAAAAAACTATAGGATGCAAATGGGTTTACATAACTAAATACAAGTTAGATAAATCTTTAGAAAGACGTAAAGCAAGATTGGTTGCCAAAGGGTTTACACAAACAAAAAGGGTAGATTTTTCAGACATTTTCTACGATAGCAAAATTAACTACCGTCAGGTTTTGACTCTTCAAAGTTGTTTCACATAGCTAGTATCTACATCAACTTGATGTAGATAACACATTTCTGCATGGAAATCTCAAAGAAGTGGTTTAAATGAAACCACCACCTGGACTGAAGCTTTCTTCTTCAACTTATGTGTAAATTGTAAAAGTCGTTTTATGGATTAAGACAGGCTCGTCAATAGAATGCCAAACTTACTTTTGCTTTAATCAGTTTTGGCTTCAATCAAAGTCCAACTGACCATTCTCTTTTTGTGAAGAATACTACACGGTCATTCATAGCTTTATTAGTTTATGTAGATGACATAGTACTCACTAGAAATAACCTTTCTATGATCAATCAAAACAAAAGTTATCTTGATGATCAGTTCCATATTAAAGATCTTGGAGAATTCAAACATTTCCTGGGTTTTAAAGTTGCTAGATCCAAAAGAGGTTTGGTATTAAATCAAAGAAAATACTGTCTTGAAATCCTTGCTGAACTTAGCCTTACTGGTTGTAAACCAGCAAACTCCCCTGTTGATCTATTAAACTAACTGAAGATGATGGTGAGCTTGTTAATGATGCTACTGCTTTCAAAAGACTTAGTGGCAAGTTGTTATACTTGACCAATACCAAACTGGATATTAGTTTTACTATGCAACAAATAAGTCAATTCATGTCTAAACCGAGATATTCTCACTTACAAGATGCTTTTCGAATTCTTAACTATTTAAAGAGTGCACCTGGCAAAGGTCTTTTTTATCATGTTCAAAATGATCACAGAGTACAGGCCTTCTATGATTCAGATTTGGCCACTTGTGTTACTCAAAGTCCATCACAGGTTAGTGCATTTTTTATGGAAATTCTTTGACATCTTGGAAATCTAAAAAGCAGAATACTGTTTCTCGCATCTCTGCAGAAGCAGAATATAGAGCTTTGGCTTCTGTTGCATGTTAATTACAATGACTCAAGTATGTTGTTGATGATTTGTGTCTTAGAATATACCATTCTCATTTCCTACTTTTTGTGATAATCATCGGCTATACAACTGACAAAAATTCTTCTTTTCATAAGAGAACAAAGCACATTAAAGTTGATTGTCACTTAATTCGTGCAAAGATACTTGCAGGTCTTATTATCCTTTCTTATATTCCTTCTAAATGTCAACTTGTTGATGTTCTTACCAAGTCTTTGTATGCAACTCCATTTCAAGATAATATTTTCAAGTTGGGTTTGATTAACATCCACAACCCACCTTGAGAAGGGGTATTAGGAATAAAATTTTACTGGTTGTTAGTTAGTTTTTATTTCTATTTCTAATCCTTGTATAAATAGTTAAACTCCTGTGTATTAGTTGAGTTGATCATATAAGCAAATACATAATTAAAAAGTGTCACCAATATACACCTATTATGATTTCTAAAATGTTAAGCCACTAATATAAATTTCAACAAATTATTCTGAATTGCTTAGTTAGTGTTTTTAAGATATTGGTGTATAGATCTTAACTCTCTCTCTTTAAAGAGCATGTGTCTTCCATCCAAGAGATCGAGCCGGATGTGTTTATCAAATGTTTTTTAAAAGAATTTTAATATGTACTTGTATATTAAGTAATGTGTTGTAACACTACTAAATTTTTTTGTGATACGCAAACAAAATTAACGATTATGTGAGGAACTTAATATCAAGGATTATTAATCAAAGGAAAATTATATGTGAAGACCACGTGTGAATTTTATAAAAAATGAGGGACCTATTACTCTTACTGTGATAGTAAGTGAATGATTTAGTAATACATTTATTCATTCTTTTTCTAATGAACTATATACATAATATTTTAGATAGCTCTAAATTTTCAAATAGTTTATAAACAATTTTAGACTTTGCAACACCATTTTATTTGAGCTTTCAACAAATTATTTCCATATAATTGAATATTTGTTTCTAGACTACGAATATACCTACAATGTGCATATCATTTTTTCCAAATTTTTCTTATTTGAATTTGAGTCTAAAAGATCATTGGGATGAGTTTGGATTTAGTTCTATCTAGTAAAAGCGCAGTTTGGTACATTCGTTTTTTAAATGCACTTATTATATTGGTGGTTTAAAAAATCAATATGAAAAACAACTTTTTTTTACACCGGTTAAAGAGCGTTGACAATTTTACATCAGTTTTAAAGCAACTGATATAATAAGAACATTTTAAAAAACGAATATACTGACGACAACATTACTGAATCGTAATCCGTACAAGGTAAATCTCTTCTAATTAGTTTTAATCATTGATTATATGATTCAAAACGTCTTTCTCCAAAAATTTATTAAGAAAGTTATTTTAAACAATTGGACACATAGCTAACTAGGTGCGTGTATTAGTTAATATGTTTGACAATAACTTTTTATAATAGTTTGCGTAAGATTTTATTGATAAAAATTATTTGAAAAATTAGGTTTAGTTATACTTTTCATATCTTAACTATGGTATTTTTACAATTCTAACCCATCTTTAAATTATACAATTTTAGTCTTTTAACTTTTAAAATTTTTCAAAATTTGGTCAAGTATTTAATAGAACTTTATCTATGATGACTTATCAAATAATTTTAATGTTGAAACACGAAATCGTATAATTAAAAGTTGGAAAATCAAAATTATATAAATGCTATAATTGAAGGGAAAAATATAATTAAGTCAAAATTTAATTTTAAGAAAAATATAAAGCTTACTTAATTTTCCTTTTTATTTTATTAATTTTTTAAAATTTCAATTAGTGAAGATACTACTACAATAATAATAACAATAACATTGAAAAATAATTAATGTCCTCTTAATTTTTTGTACGGTTTAATAATCTATTAATCTAATTACGTTAGCGGTTGATTAATTATAATGTGTTTATCTGCTTAAATTAAATTAACATTCAGTTAATCTCACTCCGATGGGTATAAAATGTTGATGCAATCATATCCTGTTGAAGACTTTTCAAAGATGTGTCACCTATTGATTTTATATTGTTTTGATGTGAAAGATTGCAACAACGTTATGGGTTGCTTTCATAATTAGAATAGACTTTCTTTCGGATTAATGGTAATTAAGGTTAACAGCGATTGCCCCGTGCTAACAAAGCATGATTTTGTCCTAAGTTATGTTAACTTACATGCTAATTTTAGTGTCTGTTTGGTATACAGTTTGAAAAACAAAGTTATAAAAATGAAAAAAATCTAAAGGTTAATATTAAGTTTTTATATTGTTTGAAATAGCTAAGACTCACCTAAAATCTTTTTAATTTTTTTGATTTCGATTTTGATTTTCCTTTTTACAGCTCTTTCCATCAAAGTTAAACAATGTGAGATTAGAGAGAGCCCAAAATGATTATCGTTTCTAATTTCCATTTTTATTAGCATTCACAATTTCACATAGCTAATTATACGAAGTTGAAGGAAATAAAGATTCCTGGGTTACGACTTTTGAATAGTTTTATTTAAAAAAATTTCATGTATGAATTCTCAATAATAATGAAGAAATAATCTTTTTAGAAGATATATATAGGAAAAGGGCGTACACTGTACAAAATATGAAAAGGCTAAAAATAATATAAAGATTATGATAGGGTATAACCTTTAATTAAAAGGGAGAACCAGTACATTATTTAAAAATTAGCATTCATTTGACGAAATACTGTGATTTTAATTATTATAGTATTTTCATTTGTATTTATAAAAAAATGTGAAAAAAGTGGGGGAAAGTGCAATTTTGATTACCTACTTTATCCAAATAGTGTACATTTAACTAACGTGTACAACAAGGTTACGAACGTTCATGAAATTATGTGTATTGTTTGACAAAATTATAATGATATTCAATAGTATGTGATCATCTAATTTTAAGGTTAATTTTTCTCAGTTTCTCAAAGTTTAGATTGAGTCATTTTAGCCATCCCTGTGTCGAAAATGTTCTCTTTGGTCTTTGTATGTGTGTTAAATCTCACCTTTATGTTTATTGACTCAACATCTAGTGAAAGAATTGGCAAAAAAATAATAATAATAAAAATTAAAAAACCAAAATAAATCAAATTAACATTATATGGTCGAAGCAAAACTAGCTTGAAGTTAGACAAAAAAAAATACTACTTATTTTTGTCTTTAGCTAAAGTTGTATAAGTCTCTCAAATAGAACTTGATCCGGTCTGGATACCGGCCCCAAGATTATCCGGTCTGGATACCGGTCCTAAGGATGAGGCCATCTTAGCCGTCCTAGAGGTTAACCGGTATCACAAGGTAATGATCCGGTCGGTAAATACACGATGCAAGTCTCTCCTATGTCGGTCGTCCGAAGTAACGTCCGAGACACCGGGTGACTTATCCGCTCTCATTCATCCGTCACCTCTAACCGATTGCCTCAGTGTCATAACGGGAAAGATACTCTGCACAGCGGAATGTGTCCCTTTCATGCACCGAAAGGAGTAGGTACAGTCGCAGGCGTAATTTACGGAAAAGGTGACTATCCTCCATCCCTGTGTCAGAATCGTACACTGATAATTGACCTACCCCCTGGCATATTTTGAATACTGAGCCACTCTGATTGACACTTTACACACGGCATCAGAACCTATGGGCCCATTTGCACCCAACGATTCATTTTTCACGCTCAACTATAAATAGCATGTTCCAATACACATGCAAGGTTACGTTGTTCTAACTCTCATCTTGCTATTGCATTGCTTAAGTATTCACAGAGTTCATATACACTCTTCTAAATAATATTGTATAAAAATAATTTATTACTCCTTTTAATTAAAATAAGATAAAACATTATTTAAAACTTTTGAAATATACAATAATTTACAACATCTTCACAGGTGACACCACCTTTCACCCACTCCAACGTGAAACTTCGGTGTGAAGGATCTCCGGGGCAACGAGACCGGTTTCTCCCACTGAGAGGCCGGATTACAATACCGGTTACCCACTGTACCGGTGTATAAACACTATAATATATATACTTTTGTGGCTGGTCCCACACCGGATCCTAGACCCCGGTTCAGACTAGTTCAGAACTAATATCAACTCAATAATTAATATTGTTATAATTTATATGATATTGAATTGGGGGATATATTAGACATATGGTTGTTGTAAATGAATTGATTGATGATATGAAGAGGAGGTGAAAACCGTGCTTAAGTTTTAAGGTGGACTTTGAGAAAATGTATGACTGAATTTGTTGGGAATTTTTAATTTATATGATGAGACGTATAGGGTTTACAAATAGATGGGTAAGGTCAATCAAAGGATGTTTGATGTCTTCCTATGTGTTTGTGTTTGTAAATAGGAGCGTAACAATATAATTCCATACTAGGAGGGGTATTCATGAGGGCAATCATATGACACCTTTTTTATTTTTGATTGTTGCGAAAAGGGTTAGTGGGTTGATAAGGGGGGCAGATAAAAAAGGTCTATTCAAAGGAGTACCTGTGGAGGATGGATGAATTTCTATCTCACATTTACAATTTGTAGACGATATATTATTTTTTATTAAGGTGTTATTAAAAAATGTCCTTAACGTTGAAAAGTATTTTGAAATGTTTTGAGATGATGTTTGGGTTAAAGGTTAATTGTTATAAAAGTAAATTGGCAGCAGTTATGGTTAGTGGGGAGGAAGTGGCTTATTATATGAGGTTGCCATTTGTGTACCTTGGAACCTCGTTGGGTGCAAACCCAAGAAAAATTAATACTTGAAATTTTATTGTCTTTAAGTTTTATAAGAAAGTGTCCCCTTAGAATAAGTGTCATCTATCTTTTAGTGGTCGTCTCTCTCGTAAAGTTGGTATTATCCTAACACTTCTCCTTTTGTTTTATTTTTAAAGCATCTATTTCTGTTATTAAATTGCTAACATCTATGTAAAGGTCTTTTTTGCGGGGAGGTTGTGAAGAGAGGAAAAATATTTTGGGTAAAATGAGAACAAGTGTGTTGTAGCAATAAGGCAAATGGTTGGGTCTGAAGGATTTGGGCAAATTTGATTATGCCTTATTAGGGAAATAAATGTGGAGGTTGTTAGTTGAGAATGATAGCTTGTAGGGTAAAGTGTTAGAGGAAAAATATGAAAATTGCATTCGGTATGTGAGTGGCAGGTTTTTTGGGAAAGGATTAGGATGGTGGAGGTATTTGGGGTGTGTATTAAAAATATTCACATGAGGTTGGGTGATTTAGGGATAATTTAAAAGATGTCAAAAATGGGTCAAAAACATGATTTTGGTTGGATTGTTTAGTAGGGAAGTAAGAGTTAAAATCTAGTTTTCAAATATTATTCTTAATATCAACACAACAGAATTAATACATCAGTTGCTAAGATGGGTAAGTGGGTGAGGAATATGTAGGTCTAGGATCTAAAATAGCATAGAGAATTGTTTGTTTGGAATAGGAGTTAGTGTAATCTTTATCTCAGGTTCTTCATGACTTTATTAGTGTGCATGCGACGGTTCCAAACTCTTGGTTATGGTTGGGAACTACTTTAGGTTGTTACTCAAAGAAATCAACGTTTAGTATTATGAATCAACACTCTAACTTGCGGGATCATTCACTTGTGTGATTTTTCTAGACTAATATTGTTCCACTCAAAGTGGTGGGTTTTGGATGGAGGTTATAATTTGATCGAATTCAAATCAAACAAAAATTGTCTAGACATGGAATTGTGTTCGATAACTCGTCTAAGCTTTGTGCCTTTTGTGGTGAGTGTGTGGAGGCTAGCTCTTTTTTTTTGTTACTTGTAATGTCTCTTATTCCTTATGGTAGTTGTGCTATGATTGGCTGGGTTCATGCTTAGTTATGCAAAATGGTAGTAAGAATCATTTTAAATGTAATTTGGGTTGGGATTTTGATAATAGGAGTAAGCATGGACTTGTTGTGTTGTGATTTGCTACTGTTTAGACTATTTAGGGTGTAAGAAATAATGTAATCTGTAACGCCCCGGCCGCTTTTCAGAAATGAACGACTCGCCTCACAGACCAACACGAGACCTTTCCAATGTGCTTTTGTCCTCACTCACACATTTCCTGAGAACTTCCCAGGAGGTCACCCATCCCAGAATTACTCCAGGTTAAGCACGCTTAACTTTGGAGTCCTTATGTGATAGGCCACCGAAAAGGCTAATGCATTTGTTGGTATAGGTAGTGCGAATTCATTCCTTTAAGCTATCCTCGACTGTATAGTCCCATACCTATACAGTCTTTAGATCCCTCTCATTCTGGTATGTATTCGGTTCGTTCATGTGTCCCTCCCACTGGAAGCCTGCCAGGAGCCGCTCCTTGTCCGTGCCTATGCACCGGCGATCACTCCCCGCCCTCAACAGTGCCCGGGATGTCACATTCCCCGCTGGAAGCCTGCCAGGAGCCGCTCCTTGTCCGTGCCCATGCACCGGCGATCACTCCCCGCCCTCAACAGCGCCGGGATGTCACATAATCTTTAGTGGTGAATTTGTTTGTGTCGAGAAAATGTTTGAGTTGATTCGGTATAAGACTTAAGTTTTGTCAAAGTTTATGATGAAATATTTCTCTAGAAGTTTCATTGAATGGTATGGAAAACCTCTGTTATACATTTTAGGTTTGTAATCTTTTATATTTTATACATTGGTTAAGATACCTCTTGTATCATTGTTAATACTATTGTTTATTTGCTAATCAAGAAAAACATTATTATAATTTTGGTAGAGCCTAAAAGTTATTTGGTCCTAATGTTAAAATAAGAAAAAAAAAAGATATTTCAAGTCTAAACTTTACGTGTTTTAAAATTCACCATTTTACTCTATTGAAATCTAGTGAAAATTTATTTTATTTTTAAAAAAACTTACAGAACCATAATATGTCAAACTAAAATTAAATAACTAAAGTAAAACTAAGCTTAAATTTAGAAGAGCAAAGCACTATTTTTACCTTTAGCGAAAGTCATGTAAGTATGTCAGGTAGAACCCGAAATTAACTCAACAAATAATATTGTTATAATTTTAGTAAATCCTAAAATTAATTAGAAAAATATTATAATGTTTAATAAGAAAAAGGACATTCAGATCTAAAATTTTAACAACTTAAGAGCTCTTAAAAAACAACTTAAGAGATTAATAGTAGTACATTGTTAGTGTTAATTTTTTAACATTATTAACTAATAGAAAATTATTTTAGTTATTAGTTTTAATGTAAATATCACATTAGTTAACACATTTTCCTTGAATGACAAAAATTTATGTTTGTATAATAAACCTTATATACTATAATCAAATCCTACATATCATTTATGGAGTCATAGGGTTTTGGGGTATTTAGTATGGTCGGAAGGTTGTTATGGAGTCAGGTTGGTTGCAGGTTGTTATGGAAGTAGATTCTCTTCTCTTATTGCCCTTTGTTTTATTTAGTTTGATTGTTCAAGTGGTCATTCTTACGTTTTCTTAGCACAAGAGATTATGGCTTTGGATTCTCAGGTGGAGAGTGTGATTTGATCCCATATTTTGAAGGAATGTAACTCAATACCGAATGCTCTTTCCAATCATGCTTTTTAGGGGCTCAGGAGATTTTTTTTGTTTGTTTTTAGTATTTCCTTAGTTTATTTCTTGGGGGAAGGCTCTGGTGCATTTTTATTTTTTGAGTATATGGTAGACCCAAACCATTTAACTTGATACAACATGTAATCTATTTTTTTTCTTTATCTTCTCTCTCTCTCTCTTTTTTTCTCTCTCTCCCCCTTCTTCTTCCTTTTTGTGAGAATAACATGAACCACTAGAATCTTCTATCCACTTCCAAGTTAATTACACACACAGTCATCACAACAAACCCATCAACTAGAAATTGAAAGGTATCTCAAAATATGTTTTTCAAACAAAAAAGCATCAAGGCTAATTTCATCAGTGACTTTGATTCTCTAAACTTCTACTTAGTGGGGAAATCCTAGTGAATGGACTTCCTTGGGGAATAAGAATAACAATTTTTCAATTGATTTCAATTTTAGGGATTTCATTAGCTTTTTAATTTGATTCCTTCAATTCTGTTATTGTCTTATGTTTCAAGGACTATTGTTGTTTCGGGTATCGTTCTTCGTGTTTCAATGGTAGGGGTACAAGATGGTGTTAGGGATTTAATGGTTGAGGTTGTGGGTGAAGGTGAGGGTGTTGGAAGGGTGGTTGTAATGGATTGGGTTGGGGGCTGTGGAAAGATTCTGGGTGGTGGGTTGTCAAACCAAGAGTTCCTCTAATAGGTTGTGAGAAGAAGTGGGGTGGTTAGTTACAGAGACGATTCTTCTTATGACAGTTTGGAGGTTCTTGTTCCATAGACTAAGGTGGTCATTGATTCATCGGCCGTCGTTGCCCAACTTCATGGAGTTGATGCCCAACCTTTGTTGCAGACCAAGTCATATGTGCCTCTGTTACCTTTTTTTAATAGACAGTTACCAATTAATAGATCCATAGGTCACCCAGCTCTAATAATGATCATTGATGTGTATCTAATGATTGATATCATTTAAGCTTACTATGCACCTAAAAATGCAAATGCACCACAACCTTCACCTATTTCTTGATATCTTTAGTTGTGGAGTTGGTAAAGGTTATTTGGTGTAGCTTTGGCCATTTCTTTTTTTTAAAAAAAATCCTACAAATGAAATTCGAAAAGAGTAAAAAGAGTGGCAAATTAAAAACTAAATTTAATAGTAGTAACACATTGTGTAAAATTTTTTACATTCTTAACTAGTAAAAAAGTTGTTGAGTATTGTAGTTATTGATGGTGGTTGTATATATAAAAAACTTTATACAGTATAATTAAAGCCAATTTAACAGCTTTGGTTATAAAAAGAAAAAAAGAACAACGGTTTAACTTTTGGTTATTGAAATGAAAATATTAAAAACCAAATTGCCCCCATGCAGGATCGAACTACAGACCTTCAGCTTACAAGACTGACGCTCTACCACTGAGCTATAGGGGCTCTATTGTACAGATACTTCAATTATAATAATATTAATATTATAACATGTTATAATGAAGGTTATGCTATAGGATAAGTGGTATTTTTCGGAAGAAAAAGGAAATTCGAACTTCTTTTTGTGTGTATTAGAAAAAAGGAAATTCGAACTTAGTTGATTGAGTAGTGTGTATGAGTTGCAAACTTCTTACACAAGTTTGATACTTAATGAAAAGAAAAAATAGAAAGTTCCTTTTTTAAAGAAAAAACTCATTTTATCATCTCTTAATGCTTGAGGATCTTTAATAATATTCACCACCATTGTGAAAAATACATAAGATTTTTATTTACTTTTCACGAACTGATTACGTTTTAATAAAAATGTTAATTTACCTTGGGTGGTGGATGTTTTAACGTCTTAAATAAATGGTATGAAAATAAAAGTTTGTCATATTTTGACATCACCTTTAACAGTTGGTTTTTGTAACCAATTCATCCTTCATTTGATGTACTATCATATGCAACCTTATATGGTGCCTTTGCATGACTTGTAGAATGAACTCTGAAGATATCTCAGGAAAAGCTATCAATTTAACAGTTTGGATAAACTTTGAGTTGGTTTACAGTTGATGATTAAAAAAACAATTTATTTATTTATTCATCATTTATAAAAAAATGCACTTAAAGAATTCACCTCATAACCTATTCAATTAAAATAATTCAAATCCATCTAGCTAGAGATTAAAATATGGATTTAGTCTACTTTATATACTAAAAAGTTATTTTCAGCAATCATGATATTATTTTCAATAAATTACCTAATGATGAAAACTTATGAGGAAAACTATCAAAATAAGTGTTTGGTTAATAAAACTAGCGGAAAACTTTGATAAACTAATTATTGTATTAAAAGTTTTGGCAAAATTAATTATTTTAGTAACTAAAAATTATAAAAGGACATAAACGGGCATGCTCATTTAACAGTGTGCTACATAAAGCCATTAACAGGTACCAAGACATTGCTCTCTCGGATACAGAGGTTTTGGAAGGGGGAGGGGAGGGGAAAAGGACCAGACTCACGAAATTGGCGAAGTGAAGGTTTTTTCCCCGAAAGAAAAAGGTTCAAAAGGGATTATTTTAGTCTTTTTAAATTTTAAAAAAATTTTGATACGTGTGGTGCGAATATAATCTCCCAAATATAAAATCGGTTCAGTGATAAGAGAAAAATAAAAGGAAGATGAAAAGATCCAGATTTAAATATTTTCACTGACAATTCTAACAAAAATTAATGAATTAACATTCATCCATGCAAAGAAAAAAAAAAGGCAGGTCAGGTCTAGTGCACACTTTGGAGCCAAATTAACTTATTAGAACGAAGCTTCAACTTTTTTAAGAATAAACGATAAAGCAAATAAAAGATAGACTCTCCAATTTCTACGAATAGTCAAAACAGAAATGTTTACTCCTGGTTATTGGAAGATATAACATTTTTTGTGTTCTATAGCATAGGTAAACTTGGTATACCTTATTCGTCATTATGAACGTAAACTTCGTGTACCTTGTTACATTTTTTATATCTGAAATATAACACCCATTATGCAGAAGTAACTCTAAAATGAAAAACCATTGAGAATGTTTCAGCGCTGTTATTGAGCTGATGTAACTATTTTCAGAAGCATTTGACAACAATAGTTGGACAAGCTGCAAGCATAATTTCTTTTCTCTTTTTAGATTTAAAACGGATTGAATATCTTCTGTAAGAGGTCAATTGACATGTGTTGACTCACAATTTAGCCACTTGATGAAGGAAGGTTGGATCCACGGAGACGACCACCTACAGAACTTGTATCATTAGATTGTTACAGAAGTGTCACAAAATCTAAAAAGCACTATTTATTAAGTAATTACCTTCCCAACACTTTTTCCTGAATGGAGATACTCAACAGCGTCTGCAACAGAATGAAGGCCTATAAATCTCTTTGGATCAACAGCAACCTGTATGAAGAGACGGGAAAAGGAACACAAACTGTAAATGCATGGCAACTAGCAATCATAAAAAGATAAGTACACCATTAACAGATAATTTTATCGATCTAAAGATATAGAATGCACATAAATTACCTTTAGCTTTCCCGCAGAATAAAGATTAGATAGCTTGTCAAGATGTTCTTGCCACATGTGACTATATTGCACCAGGAAAAAGCCAGCCTGAACAGTTGGAATTATGAGCGAACATAGGTAAAGCAATTTACAGAAAAATAAAATGGGACCTTGTACGGGAGATAGTAATTCTTGGAATTAAAAAAGTTCATTTAGGAACAATTGAACAAATAAAGGGTATGAGTTTACCATATCACTTGACCGATATTAAAAATATTTTGGTTAGAAATTCATAAATCATATATTACATTCAGGATTTCCGCAAATTGTCCAATGTCCATGGTTTACTATTACTAGGTTAATAAAGAAATCATATATTGCAAATTAGCCAGACAGTAGAAAGAGAAAATTCAAATGACAAAAGAACAGCTTGATATTTATCTAATTACTTAAAAAAGAACAATTTGTCCTTCCAACATTTCATCACAGCATAAATAGTGTCTAGAAGTTCAACTTTCCCACTCAGAATGTTTAACTCCTAAATGAGATGGATATTCTTAGTTCCGTAAGTCACAAAACCAAGTAACAATGAAATAAGAAATCAGAAAATAAAAAAGGCCAGGGCTGCCTAAAGTGCATAACTTCATCATATTGATACATACCACAGTTTGGCTCTTTGCCAAGAGCTTCTCACATAGTCCAGGGTAGTTTGATGGCGTCCAACCCTTATCTCCTTGGTACTGGTATGAATGAAAACAAAATGAAAAAATTGTTCATTGAGAGAATACATTTCTTAAGAGAACAGAAACAGGTTCCTGCAATTTGTAGCATAAAAGATGCATTTCTTAAGAATACATTTCTTAAGAGGACTAACACTGGATATTTGCCTCACACACTCTTTTGATAGACTTCACAGAAAAATGGGATACAAACTAACACTTAGAAATAAAAAACTAAAATCTATGTTATGGTAATATCGCTAGCTAAAGTCCAAATTTCATTCCAGTCATTTGTGATGGATTACAGAATTCCACGTTCCATATAATTGATGTTTGAATACCACTAATTAAAATCCAATTTCCACTACGATTAAATGAGGCTAAATTGCAAGGTATTTATTACAATCAGAACCACTAGATGAGTCAGTACAACCATCTTCAAAAGAAGGGTAGTTATGTAGCATGTCATAGAGGCAATGGAAGTTTCACAAGTGCAGCAGAAAGGCAAAAATGTGACATGGGAAGAAAAATAGAATAAAGAAAGACCTGAGATATCATGCCAATAACAATGAGTCGTCCATGGACTCCCAACGCATTTAAGCATAAGTTTAACATGTCACCACCAACAGACTCATAGATGATGTCAATACCTTTTGGATACTCTTTCCTTAAGACCTGCAAATTAAGTCAAAAAAGTCTTGACAGGAAGTAGTTTACATAATTTTTTCCAATAAAGTCTTTGTCTTTATTGGAAAGAAATAAAGTCTTTTCCCAGCGAAAAAAATTGCCCATTTTCACTAAAATTGGGTTGCTGATTTGAACATTCTTGGAGTAAATGTATAAACCTCACAAAGCTGTGAGTATTAGACTTGTATGTGACAGCCGTCAGCTGTTCATGGTCTGTTTGGCTACTGCATAATCAATTTAGTTACAACAGAATGAGGATTAGTGGATTCGTTCATGGTGTTTATTAGGTCTTCAGCATGTAAAAGAGATGCTGGATCAGTGGATCATCTTTTACTCCACTGGTCCTGTCCTTTCAGTTACAACTTATTGCACTTTGGCAATTAGAGCCAGTCAGACTATGTCCATAGTTTCATAGCTTTGTCAATTTCAGCAATTGGAGTAAGTTGATATGAATTCCACCAAGCAAATTGCTCAATAGAGATGTTCTATCATTTATTCTTGCATGATTTTAAGATGAATTTCCACTGTACTTTCAATCAGCAAAAAGTAAACATTTTTTTCTGAGTGCAAGCATTTTCCTTTTATATTTTAGGCTCACCAGGTTGTTGTTTGTGTATTGCAATATTTTGAGTTTCACTACCTTTGATGCCTTTTCTATATGAAAAGGTACTTGTTTGATTTAAAAAAAAAAAGGAACAGAAATTGAGGCGTATCCAACTATCCATAGCATCAGTGACATTCTGGAAACTAAGTTTCAAAATACATTGGACAAAGTAGATGAGATAATATAAGCAGCTCCCTTAAAAGAACTGAATTAGGTAAGCATCATTGAGCCACTTGTTGGATATTTCAATTAGCTAAATACGTAAAGAACCTGAAAACATCTGAATTCATTTCGTGAATCTGTTGATTTCAATGAATGTACATTTTAAGGGTCTAACCATGCACATGTATCCACGCAAATTTGCAATTACACATCTCTTAATATACCAAAAATGTTGTAGATCATCAGAGATAGTAAAAAGGAGAATCTGCACTAAGGAGCCAAGGACCAGACAAGGAATTATTTACAAAAAGGGGCCAATTAACCATCTGATTGTTTTTGTAACTTACCCTTTTTAATGAAATCACAACTATAAATGCAGTTTTGGTTAACACAACCCTATATAGAGTGGAGGATTTAAAAACATACAGTTTTTATATCTTCATTGTGATAGTCTATGACTCTGTCAACTCCCAACTCTTTCAGAAGCTTGGCCTTAGCCCCACCTCCACAAGTTGCAACCACTGTATTTCCTGCTAATTTTGCTAGCTGCACAAATAATCCAAATGACTAGGCCTGGCAAAGAAACTTCTATGCAGAAAAATTACATAGAGTACCATATGTGTGTTGAGTTCAATTTATTGAGGAAATAGCTATTTTTAGCTGCTTTTTGAGAGTGTTTTTGAAAATTAATCCAATATTTCCCAGAATGCAATTATTCCAAACAAAAACCAGAAATCTAGATGGGAAAACCCACCTAGATCTGCCGCAGTTTTCCAAAAATATTATTGGCCCTGTCTGTTTAAGCTTTTAAAAAGAGTACCTTTCATATTATGTAAAAAAGTTACTTGTATTTTTATATTTAATGTAAAGCAGAAGTTATTTTTGTTTTGTTACAATTATACATATAAAAAAATAATTTGCAAGTCAGCTATATTTTCAACTATTTTAGAAAGGTACTCAGTAATGTCTCAAAGTCAAAGGGGATCAGTTCAGTTGGTTGTGCGTGAGTTGTGTGAGCTTCCTGATACAAGTTCAACTTCCAGTAAAAGGCAACCGGAAGAGCTTCCACTATGTGCAGGGTTTGGGGAAGGGTCGTCTGGCTATACGCAGGGTCCAAGGAAGGGCCGGACCCACTTAGTAGATCTAATGTAGGCAGCCTTATCTTACATGTGCAAGAGGCTGATTCCATGGCTCAAACATGTGACCTCCAAGTCACATGGCAGCAACTCCAACTGTTGTGCCAAGGTTCCCCTTCAAGTTCGATTTCTAGTGAAACAAAAAAAGTAATTTCCCAAAATAATCAAGAGTCGATTTTTTTTCAACTACTGATAGATATCCTTCAAAAACTTAAACTCACTTAAAACATTTAAAAGTGATTTTTTCATGAGAAAAACTTAAACAAAGGGTTTGCATGTTTTAGGCTCTGCCTACAACTACTAAATATCAAGAAACATCCAATCAGTTCGCACTTCAAACAAATAATTTCTAGAAAGATGAAAACACAAAGGCATATGATTGAGAAAAGTGGCATGGGATTTACAAGTACCTGAACAGCAAATTGCCCAGTTCCTCCCGCAGCAGCAGTAACAAGGACCACTTTTCCAGATTCCATCTGTCCTGCCTTACACATTGTACATAAGAAACTCTGATCAGTACAAGCAAATCTAGAACATTAACTGAAACTAAATATAAGATCCACAGAAAGTGGTAAATAATAAGAAACTTAAATTATGCTAATACATGAGATGACTAGAGTTTCAAACAATAACAAATTAGGATATATCTGAATCAAGGAGACAATCTTATACTAGTCAACCTTTTCTAGAGCAATTGAGGCTGTTAATCCAGATGTAAGCATGGCAACAACTTCTGGATCTGGTCTTGGCACAGGAAGGGCATGTTTTGAAGGAACCTAACCCAAGTAACAAGACAACATCAATAACTTCATGATAAGTATCAACTCAGTATCATCATCACATCAATTCAGTAATCAAAAAACTCAGTTTTATAAAAAATTGGTACAGGGTATGAAAAAAAAATATGAATATTATGTTAAGAACTTCCCACCATTATGAATTCAGCATAGCCTCCAAAAGTCATGACAGCACAAGGCATACCAATTTTCAAGCCAGTGACAGAATCCCCAACTGCTGCAATTATTCCCACAGCCTAAAATATAGCATGAAAAGATAGTACACTGGTAAGCAGAGGTATAAATATAATGCATTAAGCAGTAGACTTCATATGAAGATATCAATGCATAGGGATATGTCTATACCTCAAATCCAGCATCAAATGGAAGACGAGAAGCAGTATCATTGTTGTTGCCACCAAAATAGCGGCCTGAGCTAAAGTTTACCTATCATTACTAATTCTAGTTAGAACTATATATTATAGATTAAAATACATGTTCTAGAGTCTAGAAAAAGGGAGGATATTGCACTTGAAAAACAGTGTGGGTGGGGAGAAACCTTCTATTGTACAAAAAGAAATAGTATTACTCAACATAGATACTTTATACTTTCCAAGCTGTTGAATTAAGACATGTATGCATTTGTTGGAAGTCTCACATCACCTGTCTCACAATATGTGGTATGGTTAAAATATCTGTTAGGTTACCCTTCTCAATGTCAATTGGTTGAGATGGAACCTTAACATGGTATCAGAGTTGCCCTTTTGTTATGGATCAAAAGTTACCATTTATCTAGTCTGACACACTTCATTGGTTTTAAGATGAAACCTTAATAATATTTAATCAAGAGAACATGATATCATGGGTGTCCACATGTTTCATCTAGTATACACCCATCTGCCATAATAGTCTCATTGGATTCATTGTTGAGATACATAGCTCTTTTTTCTCCCATTTCTCCTTTCATGATTTAGTTATACTCCATCTAATTCTATTTACAAGACCTTGTTTTGAATTTTTTATGATCCATTTTATAAGACCCTCAAAAAAGTTTTAGGACATTTATTATTATTTTCCAATATTTTCCCTTCATAATTATTGAACCTTCTAACTTATTTGCAATTAATATAACAACAAAGTTTGACTTTAAATGAGAATACACTAGTAGAAAATGTTATATTCCTTAGAAAGCTAAGGTATGGTAAGCCTAGGATCTTAGGCAGAGCTGACAAGGAGATGAAAAAAAATAAACTTATTATCTTTATGAGTCTTACTTTGCACTCATGCAACATCTACTTATATAGAAATCTAGGTTCAATAAGTTGTTGTAACACACTCAAACAATAAATATATAGTGCCTTATTTTAAGGAAATATTTCCTAATTAGCATAGTGTCTTATTCTAGATATAAAGAATCGTCAAAAGCATATTAGGCTGGTGTAATGTTATGATAAGCCATGCTGCTCCTGATTATGCCTCAAACATGAATTTGTTGAGTTCATAGTTATCATCTCAGATAAATTGTTGAGTTCATAGTTATCAATCTCAGATAAATTGAAGTAACCGACCCCAAAAATGCTATAATGGGATAGCGCATAGTAGGATGGTTGCTATTTTGCACACGGATTAAATAATTTATATTATATACAAAAAATTATTAAAAAAATCCAAAATTCAAAACACAGGTGATTCACAGAGTTCAGTGTTCAGAGTTCAGAATAAAACAACGTGGAGGGTGAGCGATGCTGAAAATACAGCTAGAGATGGGTGGGTGTTTGTGTCACAAAACAGAGAAGGACAAGTGGGAGTTGGTCACAGGTAAAGAAAAGCATGGAACTACATCCAATTAGATTTTTATAAATTCTGGAGGGGAGGGAAATCTCAACTTGCCTCACATGCAAATATGGGTCTTTTTTTAAAACACATCACTTCAGCACTGCTCTAGTGCCACAAAAAGGCCCACAATCGCAGCCATTACGAATTTACGACCACTGTTCCAAACAATGTTATTCAAACTTTGCAGCAGCACATGGCTATTCATCGAATAAACACTATTGATGACTATGGTTGACCTAATGCATAGTTCTTCTAGTCAATAAGTTCAACAATGAAGGCTGCATCTTTTGCCACACTTGAGGCTATTTGTCAGGCAGTTAAGGCTTGGACATGCCTTGAGGAGAATTAAGAAAACAAAACTCAATAATATGCATACACTGATACACAACACATGTCCTCAGAACTATACAGGAACTTACATCACTAGCATTCACACCAGCATAAATTATTTTCACAAGAACATGCTTTGGTTTGACCGGTAGTCTCAGTGGTGTTCTGACTACGCTAGTAGCATTCCTGAAGTTGTGAGTCAGTGTCTGAACAACTCTGCAAAATAGTAAGTAGCTATTAAAACCACTAAATAATGCATCTTTAAATTGATAAAATTTTGGGAAGAAATAGTCAATAGATCAATGAATATCAAGATATGTTAAATACACCCTTTCTACCACTCCTGAAATAAAAAATAAATATCTTCCAAAGGCATATATATGTCATTAACAAGAGAGATAGATGTCATATACAAACATTTTCTCAAAACTTTCAGGAAGTTTAATTGATGGAGCTTTGAAATCGGGTTTTCTCCTGAAACGAGAGGAACGTATCATGTATTTTGCTTCTTCGGATGGGGTTGGCCAGTACTCCATACCTCGACGGTTTGTAATCCATAGGCAATGGCCAGCTTTACTTTCATCCATAATGAGCTCGAAAGCACCTGGAAAGGTTTTCATTTCAAAATTCATTGTTTGTTAGAAATGTTGTCCCATCACTAGTATTGACTAAAGTGATAGTACAAATCATAGAAGATGGCATCACTTCAACACCATGTCTCGAAATTAGGATTTTAGGTAGTGTCAGAGGAAAAGTGAAAATAGACTTGGAATAATGTTATCTTATGTACATCTATATGATATGTTACTAAGTACAAACCCCTAATTATATGTGATGTGATATGATGTAAGAAGCACTAAACCCAAATTATATTAGATCCTGGCACATAATAATAATCAAATATGAAAACTGAAAACATATTAAGTGGGTGTTTAATTTTTCACACCGTTAGAGACAATCAAAACTCCGTAGACCCGTATGATCAAAAAGCACCCACTAATCAAAGGAGCTTTTCTCCGTTCACTTCTCCCACCAAACGTGCTGTAAGGTTTGGTTGGCCTAGCTTACTTTTGATTTAAAAGTGGCTTTTAAGTTAAAGTTAAAATTAAGAACTTTCAAAATAAAAGTTAAGTTGTTTGGTTTCTAATAGAAAAGATACGTTAAGTTAAAAGTTGTTTGGAAAAATATGTTTTTAAAATGTTAGTTTATTAAAAATTCAACTTAAGAACTAACTTTACAAATTATCGTCCAAATCTAAGGGTCCGTTTGTTGTATAGAAATGGAATTGTAATTTGGAATTACTAATTCTGTGTTTAGGTCATATAAAATTAAAACATGAAATTATAATTTTAAGCTAAAATGAGGGAGATGGTGGCGATGGTGCCATAGACAATAGTGGTGGCGGTGGCGACAATGATGGCAGCATCACCATGGCAATGACGATAGTGTCAATGACAACGATGGTAACAACAGTGGTGATGACGGCAGTGATGGGATGACGTAATGATGGTGGTGTCGACGATGATGGCGACAATGGGGCCAGCAGTGGTGATGGCAGCGACGATGGCGGCTATGGTGTTGGTGGCGACGGTGGCGGTGGTGGTTATAGTGGCATGACAGTAATGGTAGTAGAGATGTTAAAAGAAATTACGGAGAAAAAAAAGAGAGGAAAAGCTAGAAGCTAGTCCCATTAGCTATTTATTAAAAGCTCCTTATTAATTTTTTCCTTCATTAAAAATAGTCATTTTTTTAATAAGTACTTTTCTAAAAATTTGTTTAGTCTAATTTTTCCTTAAAAGGAGAAGAGAAGCTAAAAAAAAGCTAGGTCGAACATATACTAAGAAACATAATGCAATACATAATTGACTCTTAAAAAATATCATCCAATGTACTATAAAATATTCCAAGGTTTGATTATATTGTTGGCTGGGCATACTTTCTATATATTTTTAAGAGAAATGAACACTTAAGAAAGGGTAACCTGGTGCTAAAAGAGCTTCCGCTGTCCACGGGGTCCAGGGAAGGGTTGGCCCCACCTAATGGGTCTAATGTAGACAGCCTTACCTTGCATTTGCAAGAGGCCGATTCCATGGTTCAAACATGTGACTTCTAAGTCACATGGCAACAACTCCAACTGTTGCGCCAAGGTTCCCCTTCAATAGATACAAACACTTAAAGCATGTTAAAGTATTTTAAAACTAGTCATAAAGCCTCTAAAACTTCTGCAATATCTATTATATAAAGCAGAAACTACAAATTTGTGATTTAGTAAGCTACAAAGTACAGGAACATGCCCTCGCCATCTTTTGGCCAAGCCACAAAAGAGAACAAGGAAATGTAGACTTACCTTTCACCACAATTTCCATAGGTACAAAGCCCCCCGACAAATTGATGAACTTTGAATCTATCATTAATCCCATTTCAGTTTCAACAAACTGCAGCAAATTTTCAGAAAATTATAGCAAATTGTAACAAAGCAATACTGCATATTTTGTTTTGAAAATCAAAACATGTTCACTGCATGTTTGGTCCAAGTGGAGGAGCTTGGTTCTAATCAAGATCTTAGATTCTAGTCTCCTAGATGGAAAAATCAAACATTGGGGAAGCTTTACCCCCTAAGTGTCCATCTGGCTCAAGCTCGACTTAGATTAATTGTAGCCTAGGCCTAAAAAAATGGCTTTAGAAGATTGAGGTCTCAGACCAAAAATTAAAGGGAAACACATTTAACTAAACCAAACAGAAAAAATACTTGTCAATTCCATAGCATAAAGAATTTCTTTTAAAAAAAAAAGTTGCAGTCCATGTCAACAGAGCATTTAATATTTCCACACATTAATATTCACTTTCAATACACTCTTACCTCGGGGCAAAGCACATTGACTCGAATTCCTTGACGCTTTAGCAGACGAAGTGCTCTAGTAAACATAACAACACCACCTGAACAAGCATAGTAGCCTTTTAAGAAGCAATGTATCAAATTAAGTTATGCAAATGTTAGTGATGGAGGTAATAGAAGCCATTCTCTGACTCGCAATCTCCCACCAAAAAGCTAAAACTTCATTTGTCCTTGGAAACAACTTTTCAGTCAAAAGCTTTCTTCTCCGTATTTATTTATTAGAAGTTTTTAAAATATAAGTTAATCCACATCGTAAAGACGCCAACATAGTGACTCTTTCCCTCTAGTATTTTTGGTATACACATATTTTATTAAAGGAGAAAGAAAGGGGATGCAACTCGTGAGGTCATAACATAATCTCAAATTTTCATGATTTTGATGATAGCTGTTAGAATTATGAAAATATAATAATAGTATATATTAGAATTAAATATATTGATTTTATCTTTTATGTTAAATAGGAAACTGTATATGTTGTGTTTATGTACAAATCCCTATAAATACTACTGTGATCACAATACACATGGAATTCATATATTCTCTAGTTTCCTTTCTTTCAACATGGTATCAGAGCCCAACGAGAGTTCCCTCCTTTCTGTGATCCTCCGGTGAGCCACTACTCACTGTGTAAAATTTTTTTTTAAACCCTAACTCTCTCCAGGGTTTCAAAATCTTTGATCTTTCGGTGTCCCATTTTGGTCCTTGCCCGCCGCTGCCACCCCCTCTGCCGGCCTTTTCCAACCAGCGACGCCTTATCCCTTATTGCCAAAATGCCCTCGGTGTGCCTCTTCCTCTCCATTGCCGTCATTCACCATTGGCCTCTATACCAGTTGGACATAAAGAAAATGTTTTCCTTTATGGTGACCTGCTTGAAGAGGTTTACATGGAGCAACCTCCCTATTTTGTTGCTCGGGGAAGTCTTCTGGCCTTGTTTGTTGACTGTGGAAATCTCTATATGACCTCAAGCAGTCTCACAGGGCATGATTTGACAGATTTAGTATTGTGGTTCAGGAGTTTGACATGATCCGGAGTGAGACTAATCACTTTGTCTTCTATCGTCGTTCAGTTACTGGTTGTATTTACTCAGTGGTTTATATGAATGACGTTGTTATCACCGGCAGTAATCATCTTGGCATTACATAGGTAAAGCAACATCTCTTTAAGCACTTTCAGATAAAGGATCTTGATAGACTCAAATATTTCTTTTGGATAGAGGTAACTGATCCAGGGTGACAACCAAATTCCCTGAGGTCGAACCGGGGTGGAATCGATGTAATGTCACGTCATCAGATTTACTTGCCTAAGAATGGTTTGGGTATCATATCTGGGGTCTAAACCCATGGCAACTACGGTTCCTTGATCAGGACTTCGGTCCTCTCCTGACAACCAGACGATGAGTCAGAATCGGTATGGGTTGCATGTCCCTGCGGACACTGTGGACACTGTAACCACAGTAAGTTAGGAAGAAAGTCAAATCAATTCTCTTACTAAGGTAATCCCTATAAATACAACTTATTTATTACTGAACGAGCATCTGAACTAATCTTCAAATTACCTCTGTAATACCTTGTTTTCTGTAACACCGTACTGACTTAAACATAAGAGAATCTTTTGCAGGTGCACCTCCGGTGCGTTCCCTTGACCTCGGTGTGGATTAGAACATCAATTTCATCCTAAGCTTGAAGAACCTAGGATTTCCACTAAACCTGGGTGTAAAATACCGTATTCCACTGAGGCAGTGTAAAATCGAGAGTGAGAGAGGTAAATACAAACACCGGTCAAGACGGTCAACTTTTGACCCCGGTTCTAGTACTGAACGGTAACGCAGTCTAAAAATAGGATCTTATGTCCCAAAGAAAGTATGCAATGGATATTCTAGAAGAAACAACTATGTTAGATTCCAAGTCAGTTAACACTCTCATGGATCCCAATGTCAAGCTCCTACCAAATAAGGGGAGCCTCTTCCGGATCCTGACACTTAGTTAGCAAGTTGAACTATCTCACTGTTACTTGCCCAGATATGTCATTTGCAATTAGTGTGGTAAGTCAGTTCTTGAACTCTCTTTGTAAGGAACGTTGGGATGCAATGACCCATATTATTCGATATGTCAAGAAAGATTTTGGAAAAGGGTTGTTATATGAAGATAGAAGACACACTCGCGTTGTGGGATACTCTGATGCTAATTGGACAGACTCTCCCATTGATAGAAGAACCACTTCCGTATATTGTAGCCAAGCACAGTATCGTGCTATGGCTATAGTCAGGAGCTCATATGGCTCAAACAATTGTTTCGGGAACTTCAATTTGGAGAGGTTGCACAAATGACATTTATCTGTGATAATCAGGTCCTTATGCATATTGCCTCTAATCCAATTTTCTATGAGAGGACGAAGCATATTGAAATTGACTATCATTTTGTTAGAGAGAAAGTTTTGTCTGGTGAAATATCTACTAGTTTTATTAGTTCTAATGATCAATTGGCGGATGTTTTCACTAAATCTCTAAGGGGTCCTCGAATTAATTATATATGTAACAAGCTTGGAGCATATGACTTATATACTTTTAGCTTGAGGGGGAGTGTTAAATTTATGAAAATAAAGTAACATTATATATTAGGATTAAATATATTGACTTTATCTTTTATATAAAATAGGAAATTGTATATCCTGTATTTATATACAAATCCCTATAAATACAATAGTTCAGTTGTGATCACAATACACACCGAATTCATATGTTCTTTCGTTTCCTCTCTTTTAACAATAACAAACCTCACTATCACAAATAAATTGCAAATAACTTCAGGTATACAAAGAAATTTTGGAAAAGCACAATTTATGAACAGTGTGCGTAAAAACTTGATGCTATCACTTAGCAATTAGCATTATTATGTCATCATTCTGTAAGCCAATTCTATGATTAGCAGTTTAAATTTTAGTGCAAGGTAAAATGAGGCCATCGCCTGAAACCCTGAACCACACATCAATCCCAATGTTCATCCATATGAATGCCCAAGGCAACAGCTTCACTTCTAAAGTTTAATTCAATAGGTCTTTAAGCTCCTTAGTCTGACAAATTTATTTTTCCAACTTCAACAGGAAGTTCTCAAGGAGTATACCCTATTCAAAGCTGGTAATTGACAAACCTTTAGAGCCACTGTAGATCGGGTCAGCAACCATTGGATAAAGACCAGAAGCAGAACCCAAATTTATAATCACACCAGGCCTTTTGACAGCTTCCATGATTTTAATCTATTAAAATTTAAATGGAAGAAAACGACTGTCAACAATCATCAATGGCTTTAGGCCCTTTTTTCTTTCATTCAAATAGCAAATGGTGAACTAATAGCGTGGTTATGGCATACTATAATTCTTTCTTCATTAAAAATGTGAAGTTGTGAACCAGCTTTCTTTTGGCAGCACCAAGCAAACATTTAACTAAAGAATATTTAAGAAATTGGTTGATATTCCAAGCTTACCGCAAGGCGAGTGCAATCAATAACAGCAGTCAAATTCACATTAACAGCACGTCTCCATGTATGAGAGCCATCTGTTTGATCCTTATGGAATGGTGTTGGAGTAGCAATCCCCGCACTGTTAATACAAATATCTAGTCCTCCATATGTCAAAAGATGTTTTTCAAATGCGGCAGCTAGATCTCCTGTTGGTGACTCTAAATTAATAATACGTCTGTATACACTTAAGACAATCATAACAGCAAGAGCATTTGACAATTTATGACATTTATATGTACATATTATGCTACTTCATGCTAGTTAGGAATACAAGGAAGACAAACTTCATTTTACACATTATGAAACTTTACTCTTTGCTTTCTACCATGTGAATTCCTATAACAAACTATTTTCGTGTTAAGTGGTGGTACTTCTTCACTACAGCAAACGGTAACACTAAATATGCAATGAAGAACAAAAGTTATGACAGTGAACTTAAATAGAACCCAGAAGCGGGCAATTCCAGCTTCCAACATGGGAAATCCTGCTCTATATCTTACTAACAGACAATAGCTCACTTACCTGCATTAGTCACATCACATTTCACAAACAAGGCAGATGGAAATTCCAATTTAGAATGAAACTTTGCGTTAATTTTCTCAGCAAGGCTTGCAGCTTCTCTTCCCTTTTCTTCAGAAAAATCGACAATGGTGATAAACACACCCTTCTCTGCAAGAGCAAGGGCAAGACCTCTGCCTGTATATAAAACAGAAACATAGAATCATATCACACACATTAATAGCACAAGTAAATCTTAGATGTGAATCATGAGACACCAACTAACTCGCACCAATTATAACTTCTCTTGCGAATGTCTTAAAAACAGAAATAGCTAACGAAATTCCATTCCGATGATTTTCACTTTACAGTTTTCAGTTTTTTAAAAATTAAAATAATAATTTCAAAACTAAAAACTAAAAGTAAAAACCAAATTATACGATTATGATATGTAGTTTCTAATCTGTTTTAACAATGTATGAAAAATATTCTATTTGAACAAATTTTATTTCTAAGTTTAATTTCGAAAACTAAAAATTAAAAACTAAATTTTATTTCTAAGCATAGAAGAAGAAAAGACAAGCGCAAGTTATGATTCTTTCACTACTCTGTGACTGAAGCTTTACATATTTGCGGCCTTAGAGCTAGTTCTCACATACAGTTCAATCACTAATAGTTGTTCGAAAACACGCTTACAAAGATTTCTTCCGAATAAGAGTACGAATTCAAGTTAAAGAATCGTTTTAGTTTATTATTTATTTAAACTCTAAGAAGCGATTAAGAATTTCGGTTAGTGAAAGGGAAGATAATGATTGGAAATGGAGTTACCGATTCCAGAGGCACCACCAGTGACGAGAGCTGACAAGCCAGGTTTGATCTCCATTGCTGCTATGACTGAAAGCGATGAGATTGATGAGTGGTGTGGTGACAGAGGTAAGACAATCTGCTTTCTTCAGACGGTTGTATCCAACCAATGTGGTGCGTTGCGTTGAAAATTATGGAGTATTGAAAGAAAAGTAATTAATTTTACTAAATATTATTGATTTTACTTAAAAATACATACTTTTTACTATAATATTCTTAAATAAATTTATTAAGAAGATTTTTGGCCTTTCTCTATTAAAATTAAAATGTGTATGAATTAGTTAAATGTATTTATATTTTAAGAAAACAAATTTGCTACTTATATTTATGAGTCCTCTTAAAGTGGTCCTCATGTTTTAAGGAGCACTGTGATCCTTTGTTTTAGTAAAGATTGAAATCAGGTGTGCGTGGGTGTGTACCCCTTGCCAAATGAATAATTACGAATGCAGTAAAGGCGCATTTTTCAATTTATGCTATTGCTGTGCTATAAAAAAATATCCGTTTAGAGACTATGTCCATCCACTACAAAACAAAAGGCAATTTAATACGTAAATTTTGGAAACTTTCACTAAACATCTATCGGTATAGTCTATAATAAACAAACAATAAAGTAAAGACAGTTCGAGTTTTCATATAATGTATTATACTATTGGTTTAAATAATTCTAAAAATCAAATGAAGTAAATGAAAAGTTAATGATTAAGAGATATTAATTTAATTGGTTAAGTATGGAGTGTGAGCTACTGTAAACTCTTAAACATGTGTCATTCCTATTGAAATTTTAAAAAAATAAAAAATGATGATAATAAATTAAAGTTTTTAAAATGAAAATTTGGATAACATGTTGTGTGACAAGTTAGTTGAAGGGGTGAGATATTATTTGCATTCCAATATGTTAATTTAGATTTTCGTGTTTGGGATGATTGTAAGATTTTGATTGTTTGTTTTTAAAAGTTAGTTTGAAAACAAAATTTATTTGATAAAAATAGTGTTGAAATGAGTTTTTACCTATTTTTAAAATGATTTGTAGTCATTTTAAAAAATAAAAAACAATTTCTTATTTTTCATTTTTTGTTTTATAAACTTGTAACCTTCATTATTCACCACACCCTCTACAACCATTATCATCACACACCCTCCACAACCATCAACATACCACCACAACCCTTACCATTATTATTGTCGTCAGCGTCACCACCATTATTGTTCCCACTTTCACCACACCATTCATCACCCCCACCACCATCATCACCACTACCATTACAACCACCATCATCATTGTCATTACAACCAACTCCACCATCGTTCCCACCATCATACCACCTTAACCACCATAGCCACCTATGTAGCACGAGTACGGGGATGAAAACAGGGACGAGGAAACATCAATTCTGAAAAATCAAGAAACAGGTACGGTGTGGAAACGTCTTAAAAATTATTAAAATTTTACATATAATATTATTACTAAATGAATTTGTTCATATCAAAATGTATTAAAAACAACAATTCTCAAGCTAAATTTAACATTTAACAATTTTCAACCTGAATTTAACATGTAGCAATTTAAAAACCTGAATTTAACATTTAATAATTTAACAACCTGAATTAACAACCAAGAAAAACACATGCATAACCAATAAATGTCAGCCTTATCCTTAATCATTCAGCAATTTAATCAAATAATCAATCTCATCCTCAATCATTTAGCAATTAATCAAATAGTCCTCGTTCAGTAATTTTCAGCATTTGCCATTGTGCAATTTATTCAATATAAATATAAATTATAATCAGCTCAGCAAGCAAGCATTATTAGAAATACTCAGCACAACAATATAAATATATTATTGAACTGTCCTTCACAGGGGATGTAGAGTTATGATTCTGAAACAGCTCAAAAAGTACATGTAATGTCAATCTGATACAAAGCAATATGCGTAAATGTACAGATACGGAGTGTCTTTGTATGTTGAGGCGGAGTGTAATATGCGCGGGCGGTGTTCAGTCCGCCTGACGGGATCTTCTTTGTCTTGACTCGATTGGGGGTGGTACCTGCAATCGTTCTCCGACGCTCAAGTCAGTATTTCAGAATACTTAAAGACTTAGAAAGTAAATCTCAGAGAATTATGCAAGTAAGAGAGTGTAAGGTTCAGAATTGGGGGATCCCTTATACCTTTTTGATAGAGGTTTATATACCTGTTACTGGTGCTCCATTATTGGTAGGACCCGTTCCTTGTTTTCAGGCATAATGCTGAAAAGGTGGTGGGTCCCTGCGCCGTTTACAAGCACCATTATTGTAGTAGGTATCTCCACTTGTCTGGAAAGCGTCAATGCTTTATTATTTTATTGTTATTCCCCTTTATGCGTGACAGCGTGATTCCCATTATTAACCTCTCAAGACAGAGTTAATCTCGTGCCGGGGTTGTGAGTATGGGCTCGCTACGCAGTATGGGAAATTCAATATTCCGCCAGTATTGAGCTTATGGCTTGGCGGAGTAATATGCATTGGGAACATTTCATGCATGTGTATAAGATATTCAATATTTTCCACCTTGGCGGAGTTACGTTCCTTGGCGGAGTAACATGCCTTGGCGGAGTAGCATGCCTTGGCGGAGTTACGTTTCTTGGCGGAGTAACATGCCTTGGCGGAGTTACTTGCCCTGGCGGTATGCACTCCGTATAGAAGTAATCGTAATGTATTTGAAGCGTACTTCTCTTTATTCAAAATGCTGACCTGGAAAAGCATTAAAGCCATGCTCTTAGGGACCGGTGTTAGGACCAGATCAATTATAATCAATTAATCATGAAGATTGAAGAAGAAATACTCAGCACAACAATATAAATATATTATAATCAATTAATCATGAAGAAGAAGAAGAAGAAGAAGAAGAAGAAGAAGAAGAAGAAGAAGAAGAAGAAGAAGAAGAAGAAGAAGAAGAAGAAGAAGAAGAAGAAGAAGAAGAAGAAGAAGAAGAAGAAGAAGAAGAAGAAGAAGAAGAAGAAAGCATTATTAGAAATACTCAGCACAACAATATAAATATATTATAATCAATTAATCATGAAGATTGAACATGAAGATTGAAGAAGAAGAAGAAGAAGAAGAAGAAGAAGAAGAAGAAGAAGAAGAAGAAGAAGAAGAAGAAGAAGAAGAAGAAGAAGAAGAAGAAGAAGAAGAACTCGTTCAGTAATTTTTAGCATTTGCCATTGTGCAATTTATTCAATATAAATATAAATTATAATCAGCTCAGCAAGCAAGCATTATTAGAAATACTCAGCACAACAATATAAATATATTATAATCAATTAATCATGAAGATTGAAGAAGAAGAGGAAGAAGAAGAAGAAGAAGAAGAAGAAGAAGAAGAAGAAGAAGAAGAAGAAGAAGAAGAAGAAGAAGAAGAAGAAGAAGAAGAAGAAGAAGAAGAAGAAGAAGAAGAAGAAGAAGAAGAAGAAGAAGAAGAAGAAGAAGAAGAAGAAGAAGAAGAAGAAGAAGAAGAAGAAGAAGAAGAAGAAGAAGAAGAAGAAGAAGAAGAAGAAGAAGAAGAAGAAGAAGAAGAAGAAGAAGAAGAAGAAGAAGAAGAAGAAGAAGAAGAAGAAGAAGAAGAAGAAGAAGAAGAAGAAGAAGAAGAAGAAGAATAAGAAGAAAAAGTAGAGTGACTGACTGGTGATGGTTGATTAAGAAAAAGCTTGAAGTGACTGTTGTGCGTCTGTGCCTGTCCTACGCCACTAGTTTCGTCAGAGAAGATGAAGAGCCTTGGAGCTACTCACTACCACTAGTGGTCAGAGAGAAGAATCAGAATCACAGAATGCTTGATGATGAAAGTTGAAGCTAACTCATCGTCAGAGGCTAGGAGTCAGAAGGAACTGTCGAAGTCGCGAAACAGCCGACGGCAGACGCAGTAGTAGACACAAAAGGAAAAGGAAAGAGCGACTCGGGGGAGGGGGGCTCGGGTAGGGACAGAAAAGAAAAGGGGAAAAACAGTCAAAGGTTTTTTAAAGGTAGAAAACGCCTGAGAAACGTAGGCCAGACATTTCTGGGTCGTTTCCATTTCAGCCTAAAACAGAGCATGCATGGAAACGTTTCCACCACGTTTCCAGTCGCTTCCCGTTACGATTCCGGTACACGGTATGGTGGTGGCCCGACATTTTCGTGCATCGTGAATCGTCACTACCATGCCTGTAATACCACTATTGTTTCTACCACAACCACTATTATCACTGTAGCCACCACCACCACCACACCCTTTACCACTGACGTAGCCGCCACCATTATTATCATTGTTGTCATTGTCACCCACCACCATTACTATCATTGTTGTCATCGTCACCACTACAGGTGTCAAAGCAAGTTGGGTCAAGCAGGTTGCCCCCGACCAGCTTAAAAATGGTAGACGAGTTAGGAAATTTTAGCACACAACCGTATCAAATTCAGCCTTCCCTACCTCGTACTTTAGCGGTTGAAAGTAAGGCAATACAGGTTGGCCTATATTGACAACCCTAGTCACCACCACCCTACCGCCACAACCACCATACCACCACCAGCGCCACTACCGTCGCCATTGTCACCATCACCATCACCTTCGTTGTGTTGCCACTATTATCGCATTTTCCATCACCACCACTTCCATTGTCATCTCCACTACCACCATCATCGTTGTTACCATCACAAGTGTTGTCACCATTGTCACAACAATAATGACCTCTACCACCATCATCATTGCCACCGCAGGTATCCCTTCCACCACCACCACCGTCGCGACCATCACCATCACCAATGTTGTCGTTACCACCATCATTGTCGTCATCGTCGCCACCTCCATTGCCACTGTAACGACCACCGCCGCCGCCATCATTGTAAATTTTTATTATTATTATTATTATTATTATTATTATTATTATTATTATTATTGTATTATTTTTTATATGTAAAGTGGTTTTGGGCATAATTGTGATATTTTTACAATAACTTTTTAAAATTAAAAACTATATAGACTAAAACATAAAATTAAAGACATAAAGTAAATTTTAGTTTTTAAAAATTTTAAAACTAAAAACCAAGAACCACCTCGAACAATGCTTAAATTTTCATTTGAGTTTCCACTTTTATTCTTATCTGCTTTGGATAATATGTTTGATGGTTTAGAGTTAGACTTAGAAGGGGGGTTGAATAAGTCTTAAACTTTTTTTCAAAAATGTACATACCGCTCAAGCAATATAATAGTTCAACTGACTAAAGAAAAGGGATAGAGAAACACACAACAGAATTATCCTGGTTCACTTCTAACGCAAAAGTTACGTCCAATCTTTTTAGACTAAAGGATTTTCACTATTGTAAAAAGTACCTTTACAATACTGCACTAGCCTAGTGAAACAAGTATTCTTGACTCTAACCACTTATGGCTTATAACCCAAGTATTCTTTTTAAGAGCCACTCCTGGCTTGGAAGTATTCTTTCGAAAGCTTCTTTAAGCAACAAGTGTTTTCCACACTAATAGACTCTCACAACACACCAAATCTTACAAAAAAATAATGATAAAGAATTTTTGGTGCTACAACAGATAACTCGACATACAAATATATGAAATGATTACACATGTACACTGAGCTATAAACTACTATAAGTCAAGATCTGCTAGAAGTATAACTACAAAGAAGACTTAAATAGTGAAATACAATAACTTAGAAACTTTTTAGAAAAGTCTTTCAGACTTTGGTTTCTTGAGAGAAAACAAAAAGAGTTAAGCAATGAGGCAAAAGTCTTCTTTGATTTTTAAAGCTTCTTGTATTTATAGTTCTCCTTGAAATAGTCGTTGATTCATCTTGGAGAATATTGGTCTCTTCAATTATTGTGTAGTCAACGAGTGTAGAGACGTGCTTTAAAGGAATTTCCTTAATTTGATTGTCTTGATAGTCTTTAACAAAAGATCCCTTTTGCCTATGCACTTTGAGTAAGCAAGTACACTTTATAGCAGTTGATATTAGGCTATTTATTCTGTGCAGGTTCAGCTTTTCCTGACATCTTGAGATATGTGAGGCAGTTTTCTTAATATAAGCGAGTGTGCCTTTTAACTTTTCCATTAATTTCCTTTTAGATGATAGGCACAGAGATGTTGTATGAAAGTTCATGCAGCTTCTCATTTAGAAAAGAAAGATCCTTTTCAAATACTTAAAGAATGAGAAAGATTCTCGTGGTCTTTTGCTTTAGGCTGACTTAATTCAACGAAGCTTTGAGTGAGTACATACTCCTTTACTTCAAGAATGATTTGAGTTATACGGACTCCCCTTATTCATTACAAATGGAGTTTTACGGACTCTCTATCACACTTGAACAGAATAGTTAAATAGACAAACATATAGACTTTATTTTAGTTAAGAGTCTTGATGTATATTATTAACAAATTATACGAGGTTCAGACTTTTTAATCATAAATTTAGACTTGATTCTAACAATCCCCCCTATTTGTTGATAACAAACATCAAGTCTTTAAGATAAAATGAGATATGTTTTGAAAGAAATGAAGCATTGAAGATACTTGATTCTGAATATCATGAATTTATATATTTCAAAGTTATATAGCACTAAGTATTTTGAACAGATGTATATGTAAACTGAACAATTTTTATTTATATAAAAAATAGGTTTACATAAAAACTTCTAAGAAAAAAATACAGACTACATATTCTCCTTCTAACTAATTATAAAAGTCTTATAAGAAAATATTTATGATACAAATACTTGCCATGATGTGACAAATATTTATCGAGATATATTTTAATATAATATTTAATATTAATAAAATTGGTATATTAGAATATATATATAAGTGGATATCATTACTATATATAAATTTAGAAATACATGTTATCAACTCACTATTTAATATTCCACTTATTATCAAATTAAACACGACAAATCAACATAACAACATATTAATTTGAAAAGATTTTTTTTATCAATTCCATTTATTATATTTTAACACCTTTTATTTCCATCAAATTTAAATTATTCAAATAAATGCATGCTACTAAATATGTCATCAACAAATAATTTAATTGAGAAAATTTTATTCTTATCAACTTTATTTATTATATTTTAATATATTTTATTTCTACCAAATTCAAATTAACCACTTAACACATACTACTAATTATGTTTTCAATAAATAATTTGATAACGAAAATAGAAGGGTCGTATCTCATAAGGTGTTGACATGTAACAAAATTTAAATGTAGTGGGATTATATGAAATTGTCTTTTAGAATAGATATAGATATCATTACTATATATAGAATATATTCTAATACAATGTTTAATATTAATAAAATTGGTATATAAAATATAGATAGATATAGATATCATATTATATATAGATTTAGAAAAGCATGTTGTCAAATCACTATTCAATATTCCATTTATTATCAAATTAAACATGATAAATTAGCATAACATCCTAGTTATTTGAAGATATTTTTTTTCAATCAAACTAATTTATTATATTTTAACACCTTTTATTCCAATCAAATTCAAATTAACCAATTAAACATGTTGCACTAGTTATGCTGTCAATGAATAATTTAATTGAAGATATTTTATTCTTATCAACTCTGTTTATTATATTTTAACATGTTTTATTTCTATTAAATTCAAATTAACCATATGCATATTACTAATTATGTTATCATTGAATAATTTAATTATGAAATTTGATTATGAAAATAGACGGGGTCATATTTCATAAGGTGTTGAGATATGGTAAAATTTGAATATGAAACTGTTATTTAGAATATATATATATATATATATATATATATATATATAGTTATATTTTTAATGGACATTTGGATCCTATCATACTCTAAAAAAAGAAATTATTTTTTAAGAATACCTATATAAAAAATAAATTGAAAGTGAAATAAAAAGGTACAAATTGATTACCATCTTATCAATGACAAATATATATGATTACCATTTCATAAGGTGTTGAGATATGGTAAAATTTGAATATGAAATTGTTATTTAAAATATATATATATATATATATATATATTTAATTGGATCCTCACACTCTAAAAAAAAATTAATTATTAAAGAATATCTATATAAAAATAAATTGGAAGTGAAATAAAAAGGTATAAAGTGATTACTATTTTATCAATGACAAATATATATGATTGTGTCTTAAGGTGAAAATTTGTTATTAGGTACTTTCCATAGTCTAATAAATTTGACTTTAATTTTCCATATATTGTTTTGAATTTTAATACTAACTACATCAACCAAACCATATGTATAGCGTTAGTGTTTGTGATAGTAAACAAATAAAGGAAAATGATGTGATGTTTAGTGTACTATAATGCAAAGGAATTATCCATATTATTGGATGATCATTTTGTAATAGTTAAACTTAAATTACCAGAATGAATTGTGCCTAATTATTTTGATAAATACAAATAGTGGCCCAACAAATGTAACTATAATTTATTATTGGTGGCTACCAATTGCTTTATCACTGTAATATATGAGATTTGATTTATTTAGGATTAAAAAAATCATAAATAATAAGAAAAAAGATTTATAGAATGAATTGTGCCTAAAATTTTTAACAAATACTAATAATAACCCAACAAATTTAACCGTAATTTATTACGGATGGCTACCAATGCTTCAACAACGTAATGCCCATTTGATTTATCTAGGATTAAAAGAAACATAAATATGAATACAGAATAATAATAATAAATTATCATTATAACTCATCACCATAACAGAATCATAAATAAATAAAAATATTAAAAGATCACCATTATTAATATGAAATAATATATAAAATTTCTTTTATCTTTTAATAAATCAATCTATATCAATCAGATAATAAAATAAATTTTTAGTTATTTATTATTTTAAATTTTTGATTGAAATTTCTTAAATTAAAATTTATAATTTTTAGTACAATAAATAAAAATTTTAAAATTCAATTAAATTTATAGTTGTTAAAATTTTAATATATCTTAATACAATATTTAATATTAATAAAATTGGTAAATAGAATATAAATAGATATAGATTATATATATATATATATATATATTTAGAAATGCATGTTATCAATTCACTATTCAATATTTCATTTATTATCAAATTAAACATGATAAATCAACATAACATCATATTAATTTGAAGAGATTTTATTCTTATCAAAACCATTTATTATATTTTAACACCTTTTATCTCTTTCAAATTCAAATTAACCACTTAAATGCATTCTACTAATCATGTTATTAATAAATAATTTAATTGAAGAGATTTTATTCTTATCAACTTCATTTATTATATTTTAACACCTTTTATTCCTATCAAGTTTAAATTAACCAATACATATTATTAATCATGTTAGCAATAAATAATTTAATTATAAAGTTTGATAATGAAAATAAATGAAGCACATTTCATAAAATATACTATTATAACTAATTAATGTTAGAAAATTTAGTGATTATGTATATTATATGCATCCGATCATAGTCGTATTAAATGAATCATATTATCATTATATATATATATATATATATATATATATTCTAAATGCATACTAATATTATATTATATGAAAAATATTTTGGACAATTATAAATTAGATTCGGATAATTTAAATGATTAAAATTTTAAACATAAATTGAATCCATAATAATTAACTATTAATATGATTTTAAATTATATATTTTTTTCTATTTGATTATTATATACAATTATAAAAGTAATTTTTAATTTGGGTGGAAAAATTAGTAGTTCACTTATCTATTTGTATAAAGATAAAGATAAAGATAAAGATAAAGATAAAGATAAAGAAAAGATAAATACTCAATAAATTAAATAAATATTGAATGACAAATTTTCATATTTTTTTATATTTTATAATAATTACTATTATATCTTATATAATATTGTTTTTAGTATACAATGAAAACATTGAGATTTTAACATAAGATTTCACATAAGTTACCTAAACTTTGAATTTTAGGTTAATCCTAATGGTTAGAAACTGAATTTATAATAAATTAAACTTATAGTATCAATATCGAAAGTTGAAATCTCGTGGATTTGCTATAATTATTATATATTTTTTAATTAGTACTACTAATTAAGGAGGGTAATAAATTCTTCATTGAAGATCCATGCATGAATGTTAGTAGCTGTCACATAATTTATTTTAAAAAAGAAACTGAATTTTGAAAAGGATAAAACAAAATTGAATTGATAGCAATGAGTGAGGGGGACGCAAAAAGAGAAGATGAGGCAAAAAGGGTAGGAAAAGACCAAAAAGTAGAGAGAAGGTGAGTTTTTTTTTTTTTTTTAATTTTAATTTTAAGAACATCCTCCATTCATTCCACAATTTCGTGGTTGCGTATGGAGAAGCTTTATTGTTCTTCGCCGCCGCCACCTTCAACCCACCCTCCGATTTCACCGTTCCTCTTTCGCTGTGAACCCTAATTGCCCCAAATCTTCGCCCAATTCCCCTCTCCGCAACCATGTTCCCGTGGCGGAACTTTGCCAAATCGGCGGAGGCCACGTTCTCCCGGTGGGCCCTCAAGAGGGTTTGCAAGTTCTTCCTCAAAAAGAAATTGGGGCAGTTCATCCTCGGCGACATCGACCTCGACCAGCTCGACGTTCAACTCTCCCAAGGCACCATTCAGCTCACCGATCTCGCTCTCAACCTCGACTTCATCAACGCCAAGGTAATAATAATTATTATTATAATAATGTTAATGTTTTCCTCGTAATTCTCTTTTTTTTTTTATTTCTCTTCTTCAGTTTTGTTCCGTGTTTGGGGAATTCTTAGGGTAAGGCATTGCTGTTGCTAATATTAATGGATTGAGTGAGGTATTGGGTATGGTATCTGTTTTTTTTGTCCATACTCGTTGTTTTGCTCGAATATTTTGAATTGTTAGGTTAAGTGTTATGGAAGAAAGAAGGGTTGGGATGTGAGTACATCGCATGGAGACATTCAATAGTGTGTTATCAGCACCCAGGATGGTGGGAAATAACTTAAATTAGTTGTATATGCATATGTAGTTAAGCGTGAGGATAAAATTATTACCATTGGATTGGATTGGATTGTTTATGTATGATCAAGATTAGGACACTAAGACATGTAGCCTTTATGGAACTTCTAATTTTGGCCATCTAGGTGAGATTGAATGCTCAAAGCTTGATTCTAGCGACTTCTTGTGAATATAGTGCCGTCATTTTATGTGCTCCGTAATCCTATATGCACGGCCACGTACCATGCACACTTTTCGTCTCATAGAAGACTAAGTGTGTCAAGTGGTGCTTGTCATAGGAATGATGTGAATTCTGCATGTAGGGTCTTAGTTTTATCGCCAAGTAGCTCTTAGATTATTATTACTCCCTCCGGCCCTTTTTATGAGGTAAAATTAACCGAATCATCATGACCAATAAAAGTAGTTAATTGATAGTTAAACTTATTGGTTTCCTAAAAAATAATATAGCATTCCAAGTTTATCCCTATGAACTTAATCAACGCATTTGATAATGATGAAGATATTAACATGTCTCCTCTTTTGATTGGTTGGTTTGTGTGATCATTACCTCAAACAATTTATTGCTTCTTGTAATTAATAAGGGTAAATAAGGAAACATTAATAAGTGCTTCATAGAAATTGTAACTATGCCTTATAAAAAGGATCACAAAAAACTTCAAAATTATGCCTTATAAAAAGGATTGGAGGGAGTATTATTTTGAAGGTATTCTTAGTTGAAAATGAACAAGAGTGTTTTTGTTTTTTATTAGCTTATTGCTTTTCTATGCTCATGTTTTAACAGTTTAGCAAGGCTTCATCATTAATGGTCAAAGAAGGATCAATTGGCAACCTTTTGGTTAGGATGCCTTGGAGTGGTAAAGGTTGTGAGGTGGAAGTGAATGAGCTTGAACTAGTAGTTTCTCCATGCATGGATAGAATCTCTCGTAGTGAGGATGAAACTTGCAGGTCTAATGAAAGTGATAATCATTGCCTCAAATATAGCTCAACTAGGACAGAGCATGAAATAGTGGATGATGCTCAGAAGTCAACTTCAGTTGATGTCCACGAAGGTGTCAAGACTATTGCAAAGATGATAAAGTGGCTGCTCACAAGCTTCCATGTCAAAATAACAACTGTAATTGTTGCATTTGATCCATCCTTAGATAACAAAGATAATAATTGTCATCAAACATTAGTTCTTCGGATCTCTGAAATACAATGTGGAACAAGTCTGTCTGAAGATTCTGACTCAAGTATTGATGTCCTTGGAATAAGCCAGTTAACAAACTTTGTGAAGTTTCATGGAGCAGTTCTCGAGCTTCTCAAAATAGACAATGACGATAGCCATTTATACTTTCAACATGTATCAATAGCAGGATGTGGTGAAGCTGTTTTGGGGTCAAATAAAGTCACATGTCCAATCATGACTGGGAAGCAAGGCGGATTTGGTGGAAATGTAAAATTGAGTATTCCTTGGAAGAATGGTTCTTTGGACATTTGCAAGGTGGATGCCGATGTTTGTGTTGATCCCATAGTGTTAAGATTTCAACCTAGCACAATTAGATGGCTATTGCAGTCATGGGAAACTCTCAAGAATCTGAATAAGGATGGCAAAGGTTGCAGAAATCACTACTCTACAGAATCCACCCAATTGAATTCTGCACCGTTATGTCACTCATCAACTTCAGTTCCTATTACCCATGCTTCCAGTGAAACAATAACTGGCAATGGTAGTTTGGCAACTGATTGCACTTCATTGACCCAACCAGAAGCTCTTGCTGAAGATTTGCTTCCCACGGCTCATCTTATATCAAATTGGGTGCCATTGACTACTCATATGAATCATAAAGAGGGTATTCAAGAGCTTGATTTTGGGGCCAGGTAGGTCCTTTTCCCCCTTTTACACTTCATCATTCTTATTTCTTAGAGAAGCATGCATTAGAAATAAATTGTAATTGACAAATGACAATTCTGAAATTCTTATTAAGTGTAAGCAATTCACATCTCCTGACAATCTTAAAATAATTTTTTGTTTTGTTTTGTGCCATCTTGTCGAATAGTAAAATTTCCTCTATTGCAAACCGATGTAAAATAACCCAATATAAAATCAATATATTAAGTTAGTCAACCATGTAGATGTAACTGATAAGAAATATTTTTGAATCGGCTTTTTGAAATAACCAATATAATGAACTAATAAAAAATTTGCTGCCTGGGACAAAGATTCTACTGCAGATGATCTTCGTTCATTGTCTGAATGTGTTACAGATACCTAAAAACTTTAGCATGGTAGTATAATTTATGTTCACGTCATTAACAAGTGAACTTTATGATTAAATTTCACTAATTTGTATACGTCATGAAATTTTTATTTGATGATCACAAGTTCCTTGCCACTTTCTTAGGACAGCTATTCAAGCTAAATCAACTCAGTATTTTTAGCATTTTGTAGGCCTTCCCCACATTTATTGACCTTGTTGTGGAATTCATGCAGTGTGGACCAGTTTTTTGAATGTTTTGATGGAATGAGAAACTCTCAATCAGCTTTAGGGAGCAGTGGAATGTGGAATTGGACATACTCAGTGTTTAGTGCTATTACTGCTACATCCAGCCTTGCTTCTGGATCTTTGCATATTCCATCTGGTACTTGACTTCTCAAGATATTATTTGTGCTAGCTATTATGGACACTTTATATCTTCATTGCATTTCCATGTTTCTGTCGAGGAAAATATGTGGGAGACTCTTCTGTTTTTAATGTTTGTACTGAACAAAAAAGCGTGCAAAATATATAGTGTTTCCTTCTGATTGTTTGTTTTTGTTACTAAGTTGTTTTTTGTGACATTGATAAACAGAACACCAGCATGTGGAAACCAATCTCAGGGCAACTTTTGCTGGAATATCTATTGTTTTGTCCTTCTGTGATGATGGGCAGAATAATTTTTATGACCCTAAGTTTGGTAGCAAGGTTGGAATACAATTTGATTATCTTGGTGCAGAGTGCAACGACATCGTTCTTGCTTTGCAGGTAAATTTTGCTTATATGCTTTCTCCTTAAATCTCCCTTGTATTCTCTTTACTCTTTGCTTAATGCAGTGTTGTGAGATCTATTTACCTCTATCCACTCTTCACTACTTGATTTTGAATTAATGCCTCCACTTGAACTTATAATGCATTGTAATCTCAACAGGTATGTCCTCAAGGTATGACTCTTGATGGAAAGGTGAAGCATGTAGAAGTTGCTAATTTTTTGAATGCTGGAATATATGCCAAAAATCAAAGTGCTTCGGTTCAAAACCTACAAGCTAAAGTTCTTAATTCTCTCCCTTCTTCTACCTCATACAATCTAGATTCACATTCATTAGTTGGGCCACTTGCAACTGATTTTCCATTTGGAAATAATGATTGCTTATTGAAAGTTACATTGTTTAGAACTTCTGGTGTCACAAATTGCAAATTTTCAACACAATCAAGTTCATCAAATGCTTGTCCAACTGGGATGACATCATTCTCACTGAACTTGCCCCCATTTACACTCTGGGTAATATTTTCTGTGATAAACGTGCTCATGAATCTGCTAAAGGAATCACTTGATGTGCATAATAAAGAAAAGGAAATTCTGTCCGAGGCCTCAAATAACAATTGTGTATCATCTCGGAGTGATGTGAAGGGAGATTCCTGTCACCGTGTGACATCCTTATCCACAACAGAGTGTTTACATGGTGATATATCTATTTCTAATGCAAGAGTAGTGCTGTGTTTTCCTTTTGAAAGTGATGGAGATCATGCAAATTTATTTTCGTGGGAACAATTTATTGCTCTTGATTTTACTTCATCGTCACCTTTGAACAAGGGTTGCACTCCAGATGATAATCAGGCATCAAATGCAAGTTCAAAGAAAAGATTTCCTTCAGTTGCTGCACAATCTCTCCAGTTGAGCTTTGGTGATCTAGATATTTACTTGATCACATCAACAAGTAATGTGAATGATGAAATTATATCCTATGATGTGCTAAATGAGAAATTTTCTGCTAGCTGCTTCCTCTCTATTTTCTGTAGAAGTGGCCGTTTCTCTGTTGTTCGTGTTGTGTGGCAGAGGGGTCAAGTGACTGGTTCTTGGATTGCTAAGAAAGCCAGATCATTTGTTAATTCCGAGCAATCAAGGGGCAAAGATGATCTTGGAGGAAGAGGGTACGAATTTGCGGCTGCATCAGCGGTGAAAGATATGGAAGATTGGAAATCTCAAACTCAGCAAGAGATGATTCTAAGCTCATCATTTCTCATGCATGCGCATCTATCTCAAATTTTGATTAATGTGAATGATTTTCAATATAAAAGCATACAACACCTCTTACTTCAAATGCTAAATTCATTGGCACACATGACTTCTAAGGAAGCAAATGTTGAGAAGGAAACTTCTGTCTTACAATCATCGTTATTTATGGAATGTGATTCTGTAGAAATTCTTTTTAATAAGGATGCACCTGAGAATATCAAAAGCTCAATCAAAAGTGAACTTCCTGGAATGTGGCATCAATTCAGGCTGAAAGTTCAAAAGTTTGAGTTGCTGTCTGTTACTAATACCGGGGGTGTTAAGGCCGCTAGTTTCTTCCGTTTAACTCATGGTGAAGGCCAGTTGTGGGCGTCAATCACCGGGGTTCCTGATCACGAGTTTCTCCTGATTACTTGTAGCAACTCCTCTGTGAAGCGAGGTGATGGAGGAGGTTCTAATGCATTGTCTTCTAGATGTGCTGGTTCTGATATCATATATCTATCTGACCCTGAGATTTCCCATAATATTACATCTATAACTGTCAGTTGTGGCACACTTATTGCTGTAGGCGGTCGCTTGGATTGGTTTGATGCAATCATATCCTCTTTTAGTTTGCCTGATTCTAATACCAAGGATGCAGGTGATACTAGTATTTCAAAGAAGGAACAGAATCTCTCTTACAGGACTTCTTTTGTTCTCAGTTTGATTGATATTGCTCTGAGTTATGAGCCTTATATGAAGAACCTTGTAGATCAGAGTGAAGTCCTTAATTCGGAGTCATCTGGTTTTTCTTCTTTCAAAGATGATATGAGTGAACAGTGTGTATCCTGTTTGTTGGCTGCATCCAGCTTAACTCTTTCAAATTCATCTTTGGCAGATACAGTTGAACATGTTTTCCAAATCAGAGTGCAAGACCTGGGGCTTCTGCTTCATTTAATGTCTGATCCAAATTCTCTCTCTGGCAATTACAGTGTTGAACATCTTCAGAAGACCGGTTATGTTAAAGTAGCTCAGGAAGCTTTTATGGAGGCTATTTTGAAAATAAACTGTGCTAGTGATCTTCTCTGGGAGCTAGAATTATCTAAATCTCACCTTTATGTTGAAACTTGCCATGATACAACTGCTGCTCTGATTTGTTTGGCTGCTCAACTTCAGCAACTATTTGCCCCTGATGTTGAGGAATCTATTGTACATCTACAGAACAGGTGGGATAATGTTCAACAAGCACAGCAACGGAATGAATTTAAAAATGTAAGTATGAATCTCAAATGTGACCCGATGTCTTCAACTTCTGAACAGTGCTCCTTGCAAGCATTTCCAACGGATGAATCTAATTTAGTTGGCTTGATGGATGAAATATGTGAAGATGCATTTCAAGTAAATAGCAATAACACATGTGGATCTAACTCTTTTGAGTCAGGAGTTTGCATGCCACTTGATGATGGAAGCTTAGTTGAGGTTGGTCAGATGAATTTGGATGAGCCAGACATTCTCTCTCATGAATTAACCTTAACTGAGTCGGTGCCTATAATAGGACCCGAAGGTAGTCAGACTTCATTTCTGCAAGAGGGTTGCTTTCCAGAGATTATAGAGAGCTATTGTTTGTCTGATTTACGCCCTCTGTCAGGGCTATCTTTAGGTATACATTCTGATGAGCTTTCAAGACACAAACTGATGAATGTGGAACATAGAGAGAATGAAAGAGGAAGTGGTGGATGGTATGGAGACACTCCTTTAGAAGTATTAGAAGACCACATTTCAGAGGAAAGTAAACAAATTGGAGTAAGAGAGCCTGCAGATCATCATGGCTTGCTTCCATCTAATGATAATTCAGCACATTGTGAGACCTGTGGACGTGTAATTCTTAAGAAAATTGATATAAGATGGAGAATGCATGGGGGTTCTGACTGGCCTGATTCTCAGAAAAATGGACAGCATTCTGGGAGAGACACATCTGACTGCTTGGAACTTGCATTGTCCGGGATGAGATTTCAGTATGATATATTTCCAGTTGGTGGACTGCGTGTATCTAAGATGTCTGTATCTGTTCAAGATTTTTACCTGTATGACAGAAGCAAAGTTGCACCTTGGATTCTGGTAATCTTGGAAGTTTAGTTTTTTCAAATAATCAAATTACACTGCTTTACATCAAACATCTTGTGGCTTATAAGTTCTAGTTTGAATTGGAAGGTACTAGGCTATTATCACTCAAAAGGTCGTCCTAGGAAATCTCATTCGAAAGCATTTAAATTGGACTTGGAGGCAGTGAGACCAGATCCTCTTACCCCCCTTGAGGAATACAGGTAAAGTGTTATAAATCACATTATCACTTTGCCCATTTTTTAACTTCATTTATAGTTGTGACTGCAAGTAGGCTGACTGGTTTGAGAATTGTTTCAACTTTCTTCAAGTGGGCATAGATGTAGCTAGGTGACCAAGTCTTTTTGGCTAAAAAAGATATATCATCATGGTGGCGGCTTGTGATGCTGCTGACTGATTTCATATGGCTTTATGTGGCAATCACATTGTTCATCACAATTTTTATCACTGTGTATTTGGGTTATAATGTGCATATATAGAAAGGGATATTACACATCCTTGTGTTTCTTTACGACTACTGTTTATTTGATGGCATTCCCTAAAATTTTTAAAGAAAAATGCAGGAAAGAAAAGTAATAAGTACCTTGTGCATTATTTACTTCTCTTTCTCCTTTTCAGGTTGAATGTTGCTTTTCTTCCAATGCTGTTGCATCTACATCAACGCCAGCTTGATTTTCTTGTTAATTTCTTTGGGAGAAAAAACACAACAAATGATCAGTTTCCTAATATTTGTAAAGATTTGGAGGGTTCAAAATCATTGCCTGAGAAGACTGAGAGTCAGAAGAGTAAAGATCCTGCATTTCATTCAATTGCACAAGAGGCACTGCTTCCTTACTTCCAGGCAAGTGGAGACTATAACATTATCAACACTACACTTTCTAGTTTTGCTATATTTTTGGGCTGTACAATATTCTGTACTTCAACATGAGTTTGTTAAATAATATTGAAAATCCAATTAATATACCTATCAATTGATTTTCTACACTCAGCTGAAGGAATGTTGAAATGTTTCCCATCTAAATTGTCTCTGTTTTGTTTAGTATTATGTTCAAGAAGCACTATCTAATATTCTAATCCCCATCTTAAACTTGATTTAGGACATGTTAATTTGTAACCTTTTCTGCTAGCTGGTAATATTAATGTGTTCATATATTTTGGTTTCAGAATCTAGATATATGGCCTATTCTTGTTCGGGTGGATTACAGTCCTAATCATGTAGATCTAGCAGCATTAAGCCAGGGAAAGTATGTAGAACTCGTAAATCTTGTCCCTTGGAAGGTAAATTTTCCTAATTTTTGATTCAATGGAACATTTCAATTTAGATCCAAAATGGGTCTGACGTTTCATTAGAACCCGCCAGGGGTGGAGTTTTATACAGCATTAGCTTCTCTTTTTTCTTTCTTATCTTAGGGGTCATATGGTTAGAAAAACATTTTTTGTTTTCATTTTCTATTTTCTATTTTGATTTAGTTACATAAATGCCAAAATATTTCCTGTTAGTTCCATTATTTCAGAAGTTGGTTCAGAAAACAGTGAAAACAACTTTTTTTAGTGTTTTTATTATTTCTTGTACAAAGGTAATGTTTTTGTAGTTAAGACTTAAAAGTGAAAATAGGAAATGAGTACAGGAAATATTTTCTCAAACCAAACATGTTATTTTTCTAATTATTGATATTATGACCTGATTGGACCAACTTTTGCTATTTTAGTTAGGTGAGTAAAAATGATATGTAGGTGTCTTTTCTTCATTAAGATACAAACTATGGGAAACCTCTGTTTCCTTTGTAGTTGTCAATCCTAGATAACGGCAACCCCTCAAGTTCCTTTCACAACCCCTCAAACTTACTGTGACAACCTCAGTACAGTGATGCCACAACCTAGTTCTACACTCTTGCACCAAGCACATGGAGTGGGACATCTATTTTGTTCGAGATCTAGTCAAGGACAAAAGCTTACAGTCCTACACATTCCTTCAGACGATCAAACAGATTACATTCTCACCAAGGCTCTGTCTCCTTCTAGATTTCCAGTGCAGTGCAGTAGGCATGCGGCTAGCTGCAGCTGAATCTGTTAGATGGCTGTGTAACTAAATGAGTTAGTTACAAGCTGAGTCAGCACATACTGAACTATTCTCCATAAATACTCTGTACATGCTACTAGCAATTTAATGAAATGAAATACACAATTCAGAAATCTATCTCTTTAAATTCTTTCAATGTACTCTACATATCATAATGTGCACAATATAGGTATCAAACAAGAGATAGAAACATGAGAAACTACATGTTAATAGAGAGTTTTTGAATTTTGAAAAAGGAGAGAAGGAACAATCTGACAACCTAAGCAAATAAGTGCAAAAACAGATTTTCTTAGAAAATTTTCACTCTAGTGCCTCAATAGCGTCTTGTAGCAGTTCAAGGCTGCTCCGTTCCACCCCACCACTAAAGTGGTGCTATAGTGCACGCTTGATAACTATGGTTTTCTTGTGTCAAGATATTGTTTAAATAAACAGTTATCTCGTAAACTGAGCTTGATGTGTGTGTCTACCTAGATGTAAGGATTTTTATATGCTCTTGTAACAGCACTGCTTCTTGTGTACTCTGAAAATCACATTAACGAGCATTGTTGACCCTTTTTATTTCGGATGAATAATCTGAAAATAGATTATTTGTGCGATTTGTTAGTGAAACTTAAACATATAAATATGTTCTTAAGACATGTTATTGGAAATGGAATTCTGTGATAATGTGGGTGTATTGTGCCAGGGTGTTGAGCTTAACCTGAAACATGTCCATGCCTCTGGCATCTATGGTTGGGCCAGTGTTTGCGAAACTACAGCAGGGGAGTGGTTAGAAGATATATCTCAGAATCAGGTATGCTAACCGAGATTATATTTCCTTAGAAGAATTGGTCTTCATTTACAATTTTCTATGTGTAGATTCATAAAATACTGCGGGGGCTTCCTACTGTGCGGTCATTGATTGCTGTTGGTGCTGGTGCTGCTAAGCTGGTTTCGTCACCAGTTGAGAGCTACAAGAAGGAGCGAAGAGTGCTCAAGGGTATGCAGAGAGGTAGGTTAGAATTATAAATATATTTTGCTAGTTTTATTTGCATATGTATATGAGGTAGGTCAGAATACCATTCTTGGATCGTGTGCCTCCACAATTTGCAAAAAGTACCCGAGCCTGCAACGATCTTTTGTCTGAAAGTGTTGACAAAGATGTTGCTCTAATTGTTCAATGCCATGGTGATCACAGCTTGTAATGATTGACAATAGAAGATAGATTGGACAGGTTCACTCTGATCATACCAAATTGCTGGACTACAGTGCTGAATCGTTGGAGTTTGAAATTGCCATTCAACAAGCTTTTTGAATTCTTGAAAAACAGAAAAGGCATCAGATTTTGATTTTAAGAGGTATAGCCAAGTGTACCTAGGAAAGGAATCTACAAAGGTAATATAATAAGAGTAACCAGAATAAGAAAGCATGGGTGCTGGTCCCCATAAATCACTGTAAATCAACTCTAGGAATGAGTAAGAGTGTGTGGAAGTGTGGGAAGGAAGCTGATGGGCCTTACCAAACAGCAAGATGAACAAAATTCCAGAGAAGCTTTATTGATTACAGATATATTACAATGTTTAAGAACTGAAAGTACAATATCGTTAGCAGGATGGCCTAGCCCAGAGTGCCATGTGCTAAAAGTAGTATTAACAGAAGAAACAAGAGCAGAACAATTGCTGAGTGGAGAGCATGGGGATGGATTGCTGGTGGTGGAGGGATTAAGGAGACGAAGAGCTGGGAATTGATAGAGACCATCTGGACCTACAGTCCATGGAGGAGAGGCTGATGGGTGACCTGAGATTTGATAACACAAAATTAGCATGGAACTCAAAGAAAACTTTGTTGTCCTATGCAAACTTATTGACACTTAACAAATTTTTTGTGATGGATGGGACAAGAGGCATATTATTGAGCTGAAAGTGAAAAGAAGGATTGAATGGAGAGAAAAAAGAAGAACCAGAGGAATCAATGTGCAAACTGCAAACCTTGGCCGTTCCTATGATTACATGCTCAGGTCCCTCAAAGGGAACCAACTGCTGGAAATTTTGAGAGCTATTGGTCCTGTGCATTGATGCACCCAAGTCATGATACCATGGCTGAATAGGTGCTGAATTGTAAGATGAAGCAACATAAGTCTGAGGTGCACCAGTACTTACCCGAGAGGTATCACCATGGGAACAACTTGAAAAACCAGGTGGAGGTCGATAAGGAGACTGAGAAGCCTTGAGTTCAACCGAGCAGGCCAAGGAGTGTAGTGTTGGCTTAATAGCAAGTAGAAGCTTCATTACCAATTTTTAGCACAGCTGACATTGCACCAAAGAGCGACCTCTACCTCGAAAGTGACCATGAGGTCCTTGACCATGAAAATTAGAACCATAAGATGATGTATGAGGTGCACAAAGCTGTGAAGAATCAGCATGAACAACAGTGTGTGGTAGAGAGAAGTTGAAGGATTTGAAGATTTGAGTGCAACATTAGCCGAAATTTCACTGAGATCCTTCTCATAGCACTCTAAAAAGCCTCAACATCTTCGACAAGCATCGGATAATACTTGCTGCTAACAAGTGTGACAACCAATTCAAAGTCGTGAGGTAATCCTTGGAGTATGACATCAAGGTTTTCTTTCAGAGAAACTGTATTGGCGACTACAAACAACGAATTCAATAGATTGAATCTGTAACACATACTCCAAAATGGGTCGGCCTTCAAGAGAAGTCGTGCATATTCCCTTCGAAGTTGATGAGCCTTGGCTCGGGTGAGAATGAAAATGCGCATGAACTCGATCCCACAGTTTGTAAGAATGAACACAACTGATGAAACAAGTAAGAATCGGCGCTGAAATTGAAGATTGCAGCTATAGTAATAGAAGCTGATCTTGTTGCTCCCAAGCAAGAAATTCAGGATTGATGCGATTGGCGACATGATCTTCTTCAGATACGAAATGGAATGGAATTACTAAATTCAACAAGGATATATGAAGCTTGTCACTTTTAATCACAAGTTCAATTTGAAGCGGGAAGTTTTTCCGATATCATGTGAGAGCAAGTCACCAGATCAGTTGAAGACAGAAGAAAAACGCCAGAGCCGTGTGGCGGATACTGATTCAATGGCTGTGCAGTAGATCCATCCGGTGGCGGCGGTGGAATCAAAGAACTCCTCGTCATAGTCTAGAGATAGCCTTGGATCGCAGCTTAGCTCTATGATACCATTTTAGGTTGAGAGAATCTGAGTTAGAGAGAGAAAGAGATCTGAACTGAAATTGAATTCTATCTTTCTTAATAAGAGATACAAGCAGAAGCTGTATTTATACAGCTGAGAAACAGAAGTTGGTTAAGCCCAACACACTAAAAAACACAGACTGATTAAAAGTAATCTATATTCATTCACATTTGTATAATTGTTTGGTTTATTTTCTGAACTGCTATATTGTAATGTTAATTTTCCAATGCTCTAGATCAGTTTTCATTATGATGCTCAAAAAACCTTTTTTAGGTACAATTGCATTTCTTCGAAGCATTTCTCTTGAAGCTGTTGGACTTGGAGTTCATCTAGCTGCTGGAGCCCATGACATTCTACTTCAAGCAGAATATATTCTTGCAAGCATACCTTCACCAGTTCCTCTGAATGTAAAAGATAACTTGAAAACAGATGTTCGATCTAATCAACCTAAAGATGCCCAAGAAGGAATTCAACAGGTGAAATGTCAATCATGTTGAAAATGATATGTTGCTTTATGTAAAGATGTTACATGAAAGGCAAAAAGAGACGTGCTTTCGGTAAATAAACACATTTGTAGTTTAAATTAGACTTGTTGAAACCATCTGATATTTGTTGGGTATATTTCTTGTATCTAGTAAGTTGAAATTTCAATTCGTTTACAAGTGCATAGGGATCATGGATGCTTGGACACTAACATAAACTGTGTTTTGTAATCTTTACCTTGACTATATCAAGTTATTTTTCCTGACTTTACAGGCCTATGAGAGTCTCAGTGATGGCCTAGGAAAATCTGCTGCTGTGTTAGTTCAGAACCCCTTGAAAAAGTTCCAGCGTGGTTCTGGTGCTGGACCTGCCTTGGCTGCTGCTGTACGAGCAGTTCCTACAGCTGCCATTGCTCCTGCTTCAGCTTGTGCAAGTGCTGTACACTATACTCTTCTTGGATTCAGAAATAGGTTTGTGATAAAGTTGACTTGAAATGATTCTTTTCTCAGTTGACAATTGCTTGATCAGTAGCTCTTGAATTCTCTGAAACTGGATATAACCTAAGTTTTTCTCCCTCCCCCTTTGCAGCCTTGATCCTGAACGTAAAAAGGAGTCCATCGAGAAATATTGTCCGACACAACCCTGGGAAGATGACTAGTTAATGGTGCCCTTAGTGACATTAATCTGTCTTTATACTAAAAAGGTATTATAATTTTAACATTAAATGTTTTCCTTCCTCCTATGCAGATTCTTATGTGAGGATTAACTAGTGGATACTCGCTTCACTGACCAAGCAGATTCAAAAGATTTTTTTAATCTGCAGGGCTGTCTCCTGTGTATCATGTGAGTTGGGCCTTATTTGTTAGAAGATTAGAAAAAATGTACTTTATCAACTGAGGTTGATCGCACGTGAGAATTTTTGGTGTGCTAATTTTGGATCTAAATGCTAGATGGTATGATAGCTTCTATCAAACTAACAATACTTTTTGCCATTCTCATTATGCTTCAACTGTCCGTAAATTGGATGGGCCTAGTTTGTTCAAAGATTAGCAAAGAATGTGCATTATCAAATGAAGCTAAGAGGACAAGAAGAAATTTTGATGTGTTAATTTAGAATCTCATTGCTTGAAGATATGATAGCTTTCATCAAACTAACAATACTTTATGCTAGTCTTATTATGCGTCTACTTTCAGTAAAATGGATAGTATACCCTTTAGATAATAACCATTGATGCCTCAACATTGTTTTTGGAGATAGAGCTTTGAGGCAATAAAATCATTTTGAAGATTTGTGACTTAATTGAGTTCTTATTTATGCTTAGTGCTACTGTATCTCATTTCCCACTCCTGATTATGTGAATTTGCTGCAGATGTACAGTAACAGAACCTGTCAGCAGATTCTTTTCTATCAGAGATTTAGAATAATTGTATATGCTGTGAATATCGATGGTGCTTGTTAATCATATTCTTATTCAAACGGATGTCATTCTAGGTATGATGATCCCATTGGTGTAGCTAGGTGTACATAGTAATATAATATCATTCTTTGAAAACCTTGATATTTTATATATATTGCCTTTATTTTTTTGTAAATAGTGAGCGTTTAACACACTCGATGTAATATCCAATCTTTTGATTTCACTGTGGCTAGTACCAAAACTGTTGATAATGCAGTTTAAATAATCTGGCATTTATATGTTGCCAATGCCAATGGTTGCTGGTAATGTTTTCCCCATAATAATAATAACAACAGCAACAACAAAAAAAATGCTTATTTTTGTTGATTGCTGATTAGTATTGATTCCGTGCATTTTTTAAGCTGATCAGATTCCTATTGACTTCTTGGCCATACTAGTAGCCTCTTTAACATGAAAATTATTCTTTTGCTAGAAAGGCATGTGCTTATGAGATTTGCTTTGATGAATTTGTTCAATGTTTGGAAGTGTGGTAGTAGTAAAGTAGGATACTGCGTCACCCCATGGTGCATAAGTTGAGGATTTGACTACTCACACTGAATAATTTTCTTTACAGGAGAAGTATGGAATTTCAACCGTTAATAAACAAATAAAGGGATTGAATTTTAATAAATTAATAATTTATTATGCATGCATTTGTAATAGTGTTTGTTAAACTTTTGTATTATTTGCTGCGCTATTTTATTTTTCTCAACAAATTCACGAATTTAGTAAATGAAAATCCAACCATAAAGAGTTTTTATCTTGTATGTAGAATTTTTTATTCTTTTCATATAATAATCACCTTTTCATTCTTCCTCTCGTCATCCTTTTCGTTCCCATTTTTTTACCTCCTTTCCTCTTGCCAAGTTCATAACTCTCATCGTCCTTTGTTAAAATTTCACCATCCTTTGGCAAAATCCAGTAGTAATCTTTTGGTAGTTGAGTTATTTTATAGATGCGCTTTACATTGCCAATTGAAGCTGCTGTAGAAAAAAAATAAAAGTTATTATTTTTTTAGTAAATTTTAAGTTAGATTTTAATTTAGTTAAGTCTTTTATCTCTTTAAAATATTTTAATTAGGTTATCTATAGTTAATTTTTACTAATTAATTACATGCTCAAGGTCATGACACATGTTTTTATTTGTTGGCTGTGTAATATTATTACACATGTGAGATATTGATACATAGAGTAGTAACTAGAAGAATGATTTTAAAAAAATAGAAGTACAAATACTAGACAAAAAAAAAAAGAAATAGATATGGTTTTTGTGGTTTAAAGATTTATTTTGTTCTATTATTTTTAATAGACATGCCCAGTAATGTATTGTTTATCTCGTTTTAGGGTAAATAATGTATTGCTATTGCCCTCTGAATTGTCATTTAATTTAGGGTAAGTATAATTAGTTTTAATCTATCTAATATATGTGGGAAAAAATAGTTTACTTGCAAAGAGTAATCTCGTTTGCATGACATTTTTTTGGGTAATTTTTTAGACCATTCCTTGGAAATATGTTATGCACAAAATGAATAAAATATTCGTATAACTATTTGGAGTAAAAATTTCAAAAGTCGACATTTTATTGACGTTCACATTTCACTACACTTCATTCTCATTAAAAAATTACTCTATATCTGTTGAAGAAGCTCCAATCCCAGTTGATTTTCGTTTGTGATTGGATTCAAGAGTATTCTTAAAATTTAAACGTTTTTTTTTAAATTTTTAGTTTTAATTATAAAATTAATATATTTTTTGATTTTAAAAATTTATACTAAAAAAATAAAAATAAGAGATCAGAAAAAGTTATTTTCAATATTTCTTATGTAAAATTTTCAAAACAAAAAATATAAGTATTTTATAATTAAAACAAAAAATTAAAATTAAAAACAAAAAGCGATTTCACAATTCAAAATATGCCTCAACCCCGATTACACGACCTGAATGACCTCTAACTCACCTTCACGGCGTTAAGGTACCTGTCTTTCTTCTCTTCATCATCATAGAACAGCTAACCAATATAATTTTTCTTCACAATGTTCCTGATAAAGTAATGTATCTTCATTGTTACTTTATCTTCATACCGCTTGATGATTATTGGATATTTTAGAATTTGTTTTCCTCACAGGTTAGAATCATAGTTATGGTTGTGAAAACCAAACCAAAATCAATTAAAAATGGACCCAACTAGAATATTAATTCGGATAAATAAAAAAATTGGATGGGTTCAAAACCAATCAAAATGGGTAAAAAAACAGTATTGAAAACTAAAATTCAACTGATCCATTTTTTAAAAAACTATTTTTTCTATTTTTTATTTTTTAAAATATTTTTAAATAAATCAAAGGGTTTTTATATTATAATGTGTAATATTATATTATACTATATATATATTTCATAAATTATCATGATTAAACTAATTAACTATAAATCAACTTTTTGATTTAATCACGAGTTCAACTTTTAAGGCATTGTTTAGAACCATTTTCTTCTCTTTCTGCTTTCAACACTTCCATTAGAGTTGAGATTTGTTAGCTATCAAAGTATATATAATAAATATTTGTAACTAAAATAGAGTTTATAAATTTTTGAACCTTTACTATATGAAAAAAAAAATACAAGTTCTATTTAATTATAAGGAGAGAATAATAATACATTCTCTTAATAATATAGGAGAAAATAATACCAGAAAAACCTCACACGAAAAGCTCTATTTATTTATTTTTCTCTAAACTTTTCTCTTTGTATCTTTGTATGTGATATACACTCTAAGCCTAAAATACCTCTCACAAAATGAGATGCTTACAAAGTGAATAACATGCTTGCATTTATAATACAATGGAACAGTTATTATTCTCTCACTATTAATATAATAATACGATAGTTTCCTCTTTCAAGCCTTAACTAGAACCCTAAACATCATAATGAAACCATTGGGAGACTCTCAAATTGCTTAATTCCCTACTCTTGTGAACAACCTAAATACCTTATTTGTCTCCCAATATATTTTAACATAATGAATAAAGCTGAAATAACTAGTTAATTTTTTGTTGTTATTCTTCTAGAGTTGTTCTCTATTAGCTAGTTATCAATAAAATATGCTTTGGCCGCCCCTACTATTTTCAGAAAAAAGAAAAAAACCTCAACTCTAAAGACAGGTTATCAAAATCTATAATAATATTTGTTAGGCTTTTGAGAAAGAGGGATCTGTTATTTATGGTTCTTTAATTTAGGGGTTTTTTTATGTTAATGATGGAGATAAGTTGTAACTCATGGTTATAATGGGGGCTTCTCATTGGATGAATACTCCATACTATACTTAAAATTGTTTAATGTAATGCGTTTGGATTACTCCCTTTAATATTTTTATTTTGTTTATAAAAAAATAATCTATAATAATATATCAATACCTTTCAGATATTTTAAAAAAAATACCTTTTCCGTCTAGGAAAATCTTATTAATTTTTTCTGATAAAATAAGTTTATCTGTTTCTTTTTATAAAAAATAAAAAAGTGTTTTTATTTGTTTTTAAATATAAGAAACATAAGAAAATTTTTAAATGTATTAATTGTTAAATGTCTTGTATATATCCTTTATTTATTGTAAGATTTATGTTAATGATCCATCAATTTATTATTGTTCAATTATTTTATTTATTTAATGTTATATGTAATTTTGGAATATAACATTAAATTGATGACATTATTAATTGATATAATTGTTCCTAGTACTTCTCCTTAATCTTGATAATTTGGTCATATGTTTCTTATATAGGGAGGGAATAATTATATATATATAACTTCTAAATCATCTTACTTTTGTATTCTTTTTTCAAATTCAACCCTTTTAAACTTTTTGGCTAAATTATTATTTTAGTCTTTTATTTATTCAATAAATTTTAATTCAAACCCTATATTTTTAGTCAGTTAAATCTTTGGCCTCTTTAAAGTGTTTTAGTCAGGTCCCTCGTCTAATTTTCATTAATTACCTATATGACAAATGGACATCACACATAATCATGTCCTTATGTGTTAATTGTGCAACACCATCACACATATTAGATTAGATATTGTTGACATGACAAATTCATGTGTTAAATGTTCATTGATTGAACAGTAAATACACGTGAAGTCGTCAATAAACATTTGACATATGCAACACCATCACGTCAACAACATTGACACGTAGAATAACAACTTCAACGGGGTTAATGACATGACAGATTTTCTTTAGCAAAGTTAGTAAAAAATAAATTAAAGAATCCAACTAAAATATTTTAAAATGATAAAAGACCCAATTGAAAAAAAAAGAAAATTAAAGACCCAACTTAAAACTTACTAATAAGATAAAATAGAGAATTAAAATAGTGATTTAACTTAAATTTTTCTATGCACGCAATAAAATTCATGCATAATAAAAGACATTGAAAAAAATTATACTAAATTTTATTTGTTTATATTTTATGATTTTTTATCTTTATATTTCATTTGTTTTTTTTTTCTTTAAATTTCAACAAAATTCATTTACATGCTTCAAATTTATGTCTTTAATTTATTTTAAAACATACATGCAAATTACTGTGTCTATGTCTAGTTAATATTCTTCAGTAATTTTTTGTGTGCAAGTTTGATCATTAAAAAATCCTTGATTAGTTCATATAATTTTTTCCGTTTCTAAATAGAGTTCACCATGAAGATTCATAAGGTTTTTTTTAAAAATAAATTTGTGAATTGTGTTATAAAATGCTTAAAATACAACAACTTTTTTTAGTTACATTTAAACACAAAATTAACACTTGTTAATTCGTACTTCAACATGTTAATATGTTGGTGGTATCTCTTATGCTAGAAACCTTGTATACTGGTGATAAAATATTAGAATCAAATTTCCTAATATCTTTTAGTTTGAAACAGAACTAGTGAATCCTTGAGTTTCTGTCCCCTTCCACTTCAGCATTCAGCAGCAATATCATTTTTTACAAGACGGTTTTTATTTTTATTTTTATTATTTATTTATTTTTAAACAATACCATGCTTGGCTTGCTCTTCTGAGCAAATCATCCAGATAACTCTTGGTGTTACTTCTTCTCTTAAGAATGTCTCTTATCTTTATCCCTCCTCTTCCTTCAACAGAAAATCTTAAACATGAAGAACCTTGCTATAAAATTGAAGCCAAGATATTGGAGAATTTTCTTAGAAGTAGTAAAAGGGATTATGCCACAGGACAACTAATTAAAGGGATAAACAACACTATCAAGTCAACAAAAGCCACAACTACTACTGGATCTACTACACAAACAAATACTCAATGACTCATGGAAGTTCTTGAACTGAAAAACTTTTGTACAAAGATCAAACTTCATCTTTCTAATGCAGAGTAGGGAACATATATAACTTGGGTTAAATTTAACATAATAATAGAAAATAAAGTCAGCCCAAATTCTAATAATTACTTCCTTAAGATATTAGTAGAATGCCACCCCTCCTTGAGAAATGAATGCTGTTCCCTATAGAGTTCACTTGCTCCTACAACTTACACCACCTTCTTCATAAAATAGTTCCTGTGATAAGAAAGGACTTGTTAAGATTTGGTGTATGAATGTAAAAAGAATATTTCTAGCTATTAAATAACACAACATGAAATGATAAAAAAAATAGAAAAATTAAAAGAGATGGGTGGGTTGGCATCATGATCTTACCATATTGTCTTTGCTAACATTGATGTGATCTCCTTGTCCAAAAGAAGACGCTTTTTCATCACCCTTATTCTTATCTTTCTTAGATGAAGCCCTCCTCAGGCCTAATCTTTCCTTCCACCGGTTTGAACTCTTTGGTAACTTTGGTAACTTTGGTAAGGTCTCCTCATAGTCATCATTCATAAGCAACTCATCCCTTAAAGTCACCACCTTCTTGTTGGAGGTATCATTCTTCAGAGGCAACAACATGCCTTTGAAAAAGACTTCATCTGCTGATATCATAGAATAGTTCTTGACAGAGAATTCAAAATCCGAAGAAACTGGAGCTTCTCTGTATATATTTTCATGCTTGATTGCTTGTTGGGGAACCACAAAATCATTGGAGAAGGAGATTCTTGGGTCCATGGTTGAGGCTCAATCATGCACTAAGGAACTAATTCCTCTGCTTACAGAGCATGGACAATATTCATGTGGCAAAACTAATTATATTATATCTTTTGTGTTTGTTCAGATTAAAGGGTTTAGCTTCCACATGCAGATGTTTGCCCTTATATAACTACGAGGATTCTATTAATTTTTAATGAAACCAAATGTACCATCTAGTTGATAATCAATCATAATAGTTGAAAACTAATTCTTTTAAAACATAAAAACTTATTGAAATGAGTTTTTTCTATTTTAATTATACATATAACAAAATCGAAATACCTAATAAAATGTTTAAAGGATCTAACTATCTATTAATTATACGGACTTTTTTAAAATAAGATTCCATTTAGTGGGACATAACATGTTACTTAGATTTGTCATTTTATGCTAGGAATGTGGGTCTTCTTCACTTTTAAGTCTTTAGCAGCTATTGCCTATGCAATTCTGCAGAGTGTCCACTTTTGCCAAAGGATATATACAATTGACCAATTGTAGCATAATGTTTAAAAATTATGTTTGCCTTTATCTTATTTCAGACAGAACTGATGCTTTACAAAAGGGGTAACGACATTACTTGCCGATGATTTTGACTATTGTGACCGATTAAATTAATAACTTCAAATATAAAGCTTCCCTTGTATGCATCTCATGGGAATGGATGTGTACTTACTTACTGATTAAGATGATGAATCCCCTGTAACAAGTCCTTTGCAATGCTCAAAGAAATTTTCATGTGATATGGACTATTAAATGAAGTTGATGTGTAGTATAAATATAGAAATATTAATATGGAGCTGGATTCAAATTTTGGTTCTCTTTTTTTACTGCTATTCCAAAGAATAACAAGGTATAATATAGCTTGTTGATACTGAAATTTCCCTTTACTTTGATACTGATCAAATCTCCCCATTTACTATTATTCCTAAAGAATAAAAAACATAATAAATATAATATAGTTTGTTGATACTAAATCCTTTTTAACAGGATCGAGTTTGAATTGTCACCATATGAAAGACTCAAAATCCATTCTGATAGGTGATATTTATTTCTCGAAGAAGTAGTTTTACTACTACCAAAAAAATATATTAAACATTAAATCTTTTGAGAAATATATAAAAATTTAAGAATTGAATGACTTTAAATAGTTTTTAATCCAACTATGTTTGTATGAAAACCTAATTATAAATAATTATTATAAAAGTTAATAAGTTTTATTTATATATGACACTTTATAATTGAATAATGCTCTAATGAAATTATATATACACACGTAAGTGAGTTAAAAGATGAAAGAAAAAGACAGTGAACACATAGATGCTGATCAGTCTTTGAAATCCATGTGGGTTTAGTCAATTTATTTAATATAAGTAGCATGTCTATATTCTTCCCTTCTTTTGTCAATTGGAAAAGCTAGTTGTAAGCACAAGAAGGAAACAAAGTTTACATGCTAATTAAGTAATTAATGCAACACTAATAATGCATATACGCCCAAGAATCTTTCACTATTGACCTTCACGTGTTTCTTTTCTAGTGTCCTTCACATAGTGTAGACTTAATTAGAGTTTTTATATATATTATTTGGCAATTGAGCTTAGGACAAATGGTCCAATCCCACTTAATAATAGATTGTTAATTAGCAGAAATGAAGTTCATCACTACATAGATTGCTGTGAGAAATTAAAATACAGCTTGTCCCCCTTTTGGTCTCTTATCTTGTTAGCAAAACTTGTCACTTATAATCCAATAAATGATGCTATTAGTTCTTATATTATTCTAATCTAATCTAATATCATATACTCACTCAATGCTCGAGGCTCATTTTACTATGTCAGATCAACATGCATGAATCTTGCTCAAAACGTAACACAGTAACAATAATCTCTGTGGAATATTATCCTTACTTACTAAAGGGAATTGTAATAACTTTTGATTACTTTGTTATTACCAAAGAGTTTTATGATTTAGTTAACAACATATAGCCACTTTATTTTCTGATGAGTTTTTCAACTGAGGTTAACAAAAAAAATATATTTCATAATTAATTGATTAAACAAAGTTTGAATAATCTTAAAATGACTGATTATTAAATTAATAACTATTTTTATAATTTTATTTTTACATTAGATTAACATTGATAGATAGTTTAGTTCAACTTTGATTAAACATATTCTTGCTGTGAAATACTGAATTTTTACTGCGACTAAATTCAAAATATAATTGTCTTTATACATACAATTATAGAGAGATGATGCATGTTGTGAATATAAAAACGAAACAGTTTGTCTATTTATGTGAAATATGGTCGTTTTTTCCTTGCCTTAATTTCTGGAAATATAAGAATTATTCTACCCTGAGAAAAAAAAAAGAACGTCTCCAACTCATAAGCATGCATGTACAGTACTGTTAAAAACACCATTTGACAAAGTTTTCATAGAAAATTATATTAGAAAAAAACTTGTTCTTCAGGTTCAACCTATCTTATCAGCTATCCTTTCTCATATTTACCTCGTTTTCTTATCTTTTATTTTTTTTCCAATCTCAGGGTTAATGTTATTGTGATATGAATGGGTGTTGCAGTTGCTGAAAACCTAGCACATTCATAATTAAGATCACTCGTAGATTAGAATATTCTAAGTCTCATTTCCTCGAGACATTCGAATCTCAACTTTTAAAAGGATAATAATCACTTCATAGCCTTCACTAGGCTGGCCAGAAAATGTATAGCTTGCCAATTTAACAATTAATACACAGTTTCTACTGTGAAAATATTTCATGTTTTTTAAGTATCATGATTAACATCATTTTATTATATTTAAAATTTTGTATTAAAAAAAGTAAAAATAAGAAATAAAATTAGGAAACAGAAAAAGTTATTTTATTATTTTTATATAAAATTTTAAAAACAAGAAATAAATGATGATTTTATATTTAAAATTAAAAACAAAAAATAAAAACCGAAAACATTTCCACAATAAATAACCCTTTAATTTTTCATAAAAATGTGTGTATGAAAGGTGAGTTGAATTTAAAGAAGTAATTTTTAATTATTATATATATATAACTGATTTCTCATAACAAAATTGATGTTGTTTATATAATTATCCTTGTGTTTCTTTTTTCTTCTCAGTCTTTTTTTTGTGTGTACACATGTAAAAGATACATGAAAAGAAAAGTAAAGAAAGCATTTTTATACCTCTAAATTGTACAAAACTCATTTTTGGATTAATAAATAACCAACCTCATCATAAACAGCTTTCAAATGGATGGTTTAGGGAATTTTCCTTTCGACTTTGTTGCTTAGTAAGTTAAAAAGACTCCTAGTTATTAATTAAATGAGAAACTATTTAAAAAGGTTTAATGGGGATGAAAACTAGGACCGGTTGTTAAAAGAGTTCAAATATGAGAACATTATAATTAAAATCACGAAAGCTAAATATAAAATTCATTACTAAATACATAAATTTATCATAAAAGATAAAGCACCAATAAGATAACATATAAGCAAAAACAAATCAAATAAATTCAAAGTAACTAAATTATAAGGTAAATTTCATTCTAAAAAATATCCTATTGGAGAAGAGTTTTGTATTTCTTATGCTATGTAATGCATCTATAGTAGAAATGAATGTCTTTTTTTTGAAATTGTAGAAAATGAATGTTAATTAATCTTAGTATATATAAATAATTAATATTTTAGATAATCATATTTTATTTTATTTTATTTAGCTCCAAGTATAATTAATTAGTTCTAATAATGTTATAGATTGAAAACAAAATTCAACAGTTGCCATGAAAACTAGTAAAATCAGCATAAATTTTATTTATATGAAAAAGTAGATAAATGTCTAGTATGATAAACTATTATATTCTATTTTAATATAATATAATATTTATGGTAGGACATACTATTATTTCTATAAGATTTACTAATTTATTTTTTATATCTTTCATTTTCTAATATGATAATATAATATTACTTTTAAATACAAGAATCCTTATAAAATAATGAAAGTCTCTGTATGTAGACAAAAGCATCAAAGTTGAGATGGCCGAGTTGGTCTAAGGCGCCAGATTAAGGTTCTGGTCCGAAAGGGCGTGGGTTCAAATCCCACTCTCAACATTGACTCCATGGCCCAATGGATAAGGCGCTGGTCTACGGAACCAGAGATTCTGGGTTCGATCCCCAGTGGAGTCGCATTTTACTTTTCACTTTTTATTCATCTGAAGCTTCAGTTTTTGCATTTTGTTCATTCATTTAATATATGATTTGGGTTGTTGAATTACTTGCTTGTATTGATATTATTCCTTCTAATAAAGTAGCAAGTTGACTCATTTATATTGACTTATAATTTATTTTAACATGACTATCATTATCTGGCAACCCGTTTTTAGCTCTCATGATTCAGATTAAAGGATACCATGTAATCATTGGTACATGAGTTTTTCAGCTTGCATCATTGCAAATAATAAACTATTCTGGAGTCAGATATGGATCATGTAAAATTGGAGTGTTCCCTGACCATGTCCAAGTCAAGAGATGTATCATGTAATCACAAATTGTCTTCTCTTCCTAACATTTTCAAGGAAATAGCAGAAAACAAGTTACATATTTACATGTCCTACCTTTCTAAATCCTAAGAAGATACATGGTATGGTAATGCAATGATTTCCAAATCAATGGTCGTGGGACGTCTTTCAATTATTTATGCCCATATTCAAATACTAACTACTTTTCATTGAAACTACTAATCATTAAAATAATCAAACTGAAAATGCTATTCCCTTAAGTTCCTTCTAGTTTATATACTCAGATAAGCAAGAAAAGTTTGTGTTGGTTACAAGGGAATCAAAGTAATAATAATTCAAGCTAATTTGCTACAGTCCCAGAAAAATGTATCCCACAGTGAATGAACATGATGAGGTATATGTAGTTCAGAGTTATCCTGGCTATGTTCAACCAGTGGCACTTCCAAGTTATGGCACTCCACATGGACAACCTTATGCTCCTCCATACATCAACACCAGTATTAGGGGCCCTATCAGGACACAAAGATGGTCAACTGGTCTTTGTCGTTGCCTTGAGGATCCTGGAAACTGTATATAAGGCCCTATAAATCATGTGGTTTCATATCATCATGCAATTAACATATTAACAGTTTTTTTTTCTGTTTTGTCTAAGGTTTGGTGACTTGCTTCTGTCCTTGTGTTACATTTGGATTGATAGCAGAGATAGTAGATAAAGGCACTACAAGTAAGCTTTTATATAAACTCTGTGCAAGATGCTAAAACATGAGAGAGGATGATGACTTATAATGGTTATATCTATGGCTTCTTTTTTCTTTGTTTGTATTTGCAGCTTGCACTTGTGATGGAGCTATTTATGGGACAATGCTAGCTCTGACTGGGCTTTCATGCTTATACTCATGCTCTTATAGGTCCAAACTAAGGGCACAATATGATTTGCCAGAGGCACCTTGTATGGACTGTTTAGTTCATTTCTGCTGTGAAACTTGTGCTCTATGTCAGGAGTATAGAGAGCTTAAAAACCGTGGATTTGACTTGAGCATAGGTAATATAACTTGTTTAACTTGTGATTCACAAATATACCGTGTCATCTAAACAATTTCAGGATGAGCACAGGTACTACTTTTTTAGTATAGATTGTTTTTTCTAATCTTCATATTTCTTTCCAAACTTTGTATTTGATGCATTGAAGATGATAATCTAAATGAATTGTCAGATATCATATGGGTTTGGTGGCTTAATAACGCCTTTGAATCTTTTTGCAGTTTAGAAATTACTATTATATTATAATGAGCTGTATCTTTTATATGAACTTATAGCCCAAAAAAATACTTTAAAAGTATTGTACTTTCATTAAATCTGATTGGAAAGACACGATTACAAATTTACATTTTTTTTCTGACCGATTGACTTTCTTGTTTTCACATATTAGAATTATGTTGATATAATTAAACTTTTGTATCTTTCACTCTCTAGATCTTACTTGGAGCTAGATTCATTGCTTTTCTTAAGTCTCTTGTAACTGGTCTATATTCAGGACTCAATATTTTAACCCAAAAAGGAGTCAATAACTTTGCATTTTGCGGTTAAAAGTATTGTATTAGACACTTGGGATTATAATTTTAAGAAGCAGCATTGGCCACATTCAATTCTACCAATATAAAAGGTTGACAGCTATACATAAAATTTCATCTTTTGGTTTTAGTTGATCTTTGCTGGTTATTTCTGAACACAAGTTTCTCTAGTAATATGATATGAAACTGACTTTTTGATGGTAAAACAATGAAAAATAGGATGGGATGCCAATATGGAAAGACAAAGGCAAGGAGTTACAGTACCACCAGTAATTCCACAATCCATGACAAGATGAAAAATGAAACCTCTTAAGGAGCCTTCTCTGCTACCATGGGAGCATTTCATGCTGTTTCAACTACTTGTTTTGTATATTATGTTTGATGCTTGGTTTGGTTAGTGTGTTTTTGGTAATTAAAAAGAAATTAAAATTTGTGTCAAATCTGATCCACAAACTATCAGGCTTTGTGAGTTACTTGAACATTATTCAAGTTCCAATATAAATTTTAGTCCCTTCAGTCTTTAATCTAAAATTTTCCTCTTTATAAGGTCAGTGGCCAGAGGATATTTTCAATTTTTTTTTGCTGCCATTCTTATCTATTTACCTCTCATATCTGAAGAATTGAGGGCTTGTGTCTTGATCAAATATGATGAATTTAGTATGTAAGCCGAATTGTGTAAATAAACTGAATTATTGGTAAACTATTTAAATTTGGTTAAAGTTCATTTTTTGTTGTTACATCACAATTTTTGGTTACAGGTTAAAGTTCATTTGTTTTACTAAATAAACAACTTCTAATGTAACAAAAAAAATAAAGTTTTAACATTAGATTGGACTATGTAAACGAATTAAGTTTATCTTTTACTAGCTTAAAATTAAAAAGAATAAATAATTAAGTCTACACACATATATAATTTCACTTTTATTTCACGAAAAGATATGTATTATTGGGCTTCAATCCCCCACCCACAATAAAAACTGATATTTAAATCTAAAACCTCATATTAAATTATCCAAACATTCCATCGAGCTTTCAAGCCTCTTTAATGATGATAAAAGATATGTATTATTATCAACCAAATAATAATAATAATAATAATAATAATAATAATAATAATAATAATAATAATAATAATAACAATAATAATAATAATAGCTATTATCATTATTATTATTATTTTATTATAAAATTATAACTATCCTAAAAATTATTATCTGGTGACCCTTGACACAAATTAAAAAAAAATAGTTAATAACATTAAATTTGTAAATAGTTTTTATTTAACTTCTAAAATTATCCTTAGTATTAATAGAAAGAAGTAAATTTTTCATTTTTTTCAAGGGGAGAGTCTAACTAATAAGGATATGTTTTTATAAAAAAATAATAAATGAATATTATAAATTTTAAAAATATATAAAAAGGTCCATGAAAAACTATACTATCTTTTTCTTTGAAAAATATTTGTTTAAAATTGTTCGCAAGAAAATGAATTTAACTATTTTATTTTCATAAAAGGAATTATGAATTTTATATTATAATTTTTATATGATTTTTCATTTTCTCTTTAATTTATCTTGATAATAATTATCTTTGAGAGTAAAATTGAAAAAGAAATTATACCTTTACAAGTGTATTGTTTTGAGAAAAATAAAATTAGAGAAAGCAGCTATATACATTTTAGAAATAAGATACTAACATTGATCTAAAGGGTGTTTGATATATGTATATTTTTTAATCCTAATAATTATATCCTGATCACTCTTATATTTTTTATAATGTTGGGTGAGAATTTAATATGTATAGAAGTTTAATTAAATGTATATAAGTTTATATATCTAAGACATAATTATATTTTTTATATTATAAAAAAATTGGTGGAAATATTTTGGTGAAAATTATAAATAAAAATAAATTTTTAGGAATTCTAATTTTCTAAAAATATTTTTTAAAACAATTGCATCAAACGTGGAAATAAAAGAATCTCGAATTATAATTTCCAAAATAATAAAAAAAACATTGACGTACCAAACACCTCCTTACTAAAATATTAAGGTTGCGTTTAGTTACAGTAATTTTTTGAGAAAAGTTTTCTTCTTGAAAAAGAAGATGCACGAGGGCTTGAGGAACTCTTTTGGAAAACCGATTTTTTTACTTTTAAGTTTTCTTAAAAAAGCTCTTCGAAGACTTTTCTGATTTTCTTAAGAAAACATAAAATCAATTTTTCTATTTTTCTATAAATTTTATTTAAATATTTTGTAAACAAATAAATTTTTTATTTTTTAACTTTTTTAAAAATAATTTTCTATTTTTCTAAAAAAACTTATCAACTAAACACACAACATAACTAATTGCAATGTATTATTCTTATTTTTTACTTGAATTTCTAACCATGAACTATTGACTAAACCTAAGTTGATTGACATGAACTAAGGAGAGTATTAACTAATTGCAATTTTGTATTCTTATTTTTTCTTCAATTTCTAATAATAAACTATTGACTAAACCTAAGTTCATTAGCATGAATTGTGCATTTTAATTTGATATTTTAAAACTCTCAAATTAGTTAAATATCATTCATTTGAATTATTTTATATTTTATTTTTTACTATCATTTTAGTTTGACATTTTAAAAGCCCCAAATTAGTTCCAAGCCATGTAGCTGAAGAAAATTCTCGTTAAAAAAATTAATTTTATCATGATATAGATATTTCTAACTTGAATAAGTTTGTCTACATTGAAAAATACTTGTAGTAGTTGAACTAGAAAAAGTCATTTATACAATTAAACCACAAAATAAAAATATTTTCAAAAGAATATTTTCTTATCAACCAATGACTACTTAAAATAAGTTAGAAAAAGGAACAGGAGTTGGTAAGTATAATATTGGTAGTAAAGGATGATTCAAGTCATATAGAAAATATCAATTGGGAGAAGAAGTTTAATTACATTCTAATCTAGCTTCTTTTTTTTTTTGGGTAAAAATTCCAATGTAGCTTAGGATGTATGAAAAGGAAAAAGAAAAATAGACAATTTTTTTTCTGGTCCAAAATTAAACAGTGTATGATTATCAACCAGAGCCATTGGGCCAAAAGGAAATGAGCAGAGCCCAAACAGTTGTTTGGGCATAGCAGAAAAAAAGCACAAAATCCTCCTTAGACCCTAGTTGCTAACTTCCACCTGCCACTGTTTCACTCAGAAATGGCGATGTTCCAATCCCTTCATCGTGCTCGAAACACAATGCTTTCTTCATCGTTCAAGCTTCGAACTCACGCCAACTACACCTTCAAATCTCTAAGTACCTCTGCACTTCCACACGATTACCAGAGATTCCCTCCCCAGCAACACCAACCACCCTCTGGTTCCACACCTTTTCAAGGCCAATGGCAACAACAAAATCAAGGTTATCCTCCCCAAGATTTCAATCCGCATACCCATCACCACAACCCTTCCCCTTCCAATCATTTCTCTGACCATAACCCACAACCCCCCCATCCCAATGTCCCTCGTCCATTTCCTGAACAGGGTCGAAACCACAATCAATGGAATCCTCAACCCCCCACTCCTCAAAATCCCAACTTTCACTCCCCCATTTCTCAAAATCCCAACTTTCGGCCAACCAATACCCCCAATCGATGGAACAACCAAAACCCCTCTACTCCCAACCAGTGGAATCCTCGTCCTCAAGGGTTCCCACATCCCCAACACGGAAACCCTAACCAATTTCAAAACCCTAATAACCAGTTAAACAATCAAGCTTCCATCCAGGGACAAGCTCCTCCTCCTCCTCCTCCTTCCGCACCACCTTCAATCGTTGATCTGATACGTTTGTGCAAAGAGGGCAAAGTTAAAGATGCTATTGAATTGATGGACAAAGGGGTCAAAGCTGATGCTATTTGCTTTGATCTTTTGTTTGACTTGTGTGGCCAATCAAAATCCCTAGAAGATGCCAAGAAGGCCCATGATTACTTTCTGCAATCTACTTTTAGGGGTGATCTCAAGTTGAACAACAAGGTGATTGAAATGTACGGGAATTGCAAGAGCATGACTGATGCACGCAGAGTGTTTGATCATATGCCCAACAGGGATATGGATTCTTGGCACTTGATGATTCGTGGCTACGCGAACAGCACCAATGGAGATGAAGCCCTACAGCTGTTTGAGCAGATGAATGAGCTGGGTTTGAGAATCACTTCAGAGACTATGCTTGCAGTGTTATCAGCTTGTGCTAGTGCAGAGGCTGTGGAGGATGCATACCTACATTTTGAGTCCATGAAAAGCAAGTATGATATTGAGCCTGGGGTGGAGCACTATATGGGGCTTTTGGATGTTCTAGGTCAATCTGGATATCTCAAGGAAGCTGAGGAGTTTATTGACAAGTTGCCATTTGAGCCCACAGTGATTGTGTGGGAGACTCTCAAGCATTATGCACGTGTTCATGGAGATGTTGATCTTGAAGACCATGCTGAAGAGTTGATGGTTAGCCTTGACCCATCAAAGGCCGTTGCCAATAAGATCCCTACGCCGCCTCCGAAGAAGTACACCGCCATTAGCATGCTTGATGGCAGGAACAGAATTATTGAGTACAAGAATCCTACCCTTTACAAGGATGATGAGAAGTTGAAAGCTTTGATTGGGATGAAAGAAGCAGGATATGTTCCTGATACAAGATATGTTCTTCATGACATTGATCAGGAAGCAAAAGAGCAAGCCTTGCTCTACCACAGCGAGCGTCTAGCTATTGCCTATGGTCTTATTAGTACTCCACCAAGAACACCTCTTAGAATCATCAAGAACCTTCGTGTTTGTGGTGACTGTCACAATGCCATCAAGATCATGTCGAGGATTGTCGGGAGGGAATTAATTGTCAGAGATAACAAAAGGTTTCATCATTTCAAGGATGGAAAATGCTCTTGTGGTGATTACTGGTGATTGAATCATTACTTGAAATCCTATGAATATATCATTTTCCTACCCGATTATTGCTTACCGGGAAAACACATATTCAGCTTGACGAAGCATTAATTCTTCTAGGATGGGGGATGAATTATGTAGTATGCACTGATTTAGAGTGTGTTTGCATCTTGTTCAGATATTCGCTTAATTCACCTTTTACTACTACTACTCAGTGCAATTACTTGCGATCACATTAAAGTTTACCTTACATGGATTTTGTACATTAAGCTTTTTGGTTCAAATAACTGGACAACATTAAGCTTTATTGATTGATCCGTGCCAATACGTAGAACATGTTTGAAGTTCAGTGCTGATAAAATAAGCATATTTTATTTTCCTCATAATTATAGTTGGTTGGTGTATTGGGGTGGACAAAAGCTTATTTCAGATAGTATATGATTTTGGAGCTATGACTCAAAGAAGACATCGTTTTTTTTTTAAAAAAAATATAAGCACTGATTTGGAACTGTTATCTAAAACAACTGGTATCCTGTTAAAACAAGTATCACTGGTTGTTGATTGTGTTACAATGACAACCTAACTCACGGAAAAAATAAATGACAAGTGAGAATTTTTCCTCATGGCGGTGTAAACTTATTAGAAGTTAACTTAGAATAATGTTCAGAGGAAAAAATAATAAATTTAATATAAAGTCCCGGTTCAAGTACTTGTGCCCATTTTGTTGTTAATAGAATAACTTATTCCTTATAACATTCTGATGGAATAACCTTTTTCTGCCAGTTTATTAATTTTACTGCGAGGCTCTCACAAATTCCTTGAATGATGAGACACCAAGAACGAGCAGGGTATATTGGTCCAATAAGTTATTTTACTGTATATTTGGATACCCAACTTGGTTGGTCAAACCCCGATTTGACCAACCCCAGAATAAATCCTACGGTCAAACGGAGTTTTGTGTGTCTCGAACGTTGTGAATGATCAATATCAACCTTTAAATTTTTTCATTTGCCCAACTCCGTTTCCCCAACTACAAATCAAACATACCCTTAACCGGTTTACCGGCCAAAGTTTGGAAGTGAATAATCTTTACTAAAAATTATCCTTTTATGTAGTTTTTTTTTCCTTATTTTTGGAACGGCCTTTATGTGATTTTCGATAATATATATATATATATATATTTAGTAACACTTTTTTAAACATATTTTTCATTTACATTTTATGATTGGTTAGTTTCTTAAAAAGTTAAATCAGGATCTTGTAAATTGATTTCATAGTTTGACTTTTAAAGTAACTAAACAATCACTTTAAGGATGTTTAAAAAGATTTCTAAAAATTTGTACATTGGTTTGAAGAATAGGAAAAACTAGAAGGATGATTTACATGTTATTTTTCACAAGTTTTGAAGAAATAAGGATGGAAGAATTTACATAAGTTTTTATATTATTAATAATGTTATTCATTACACACAAGCAAGTGAAAAGGCGAGGAGAGGAGGTTTTAGCATAGTCCATTTTCCCTTAAATACACTTGCACCACTAATTTTAAATTGCGGCTTTATTAAGCACATAAACTTAAATACAACACCTATGGCTTTCATTGATGTGCACTGCACCTAAATTCAAACATGCCTGAGGGAATGTGTCATCATGGTCATGAACTCATCCATGTCAACCATGCCATCTCCATCTGTATCCACTGCTCTCACCATTCTCTGGCAGTCCTCCAGGCTGCACCTTTCTCCCAGCCTCCATAGCATTTCCTTAACTTCTTCAGCACTTATTTTCCCATCACCATTCCTATCAAATGTCCTGAATGCACTCTGTATATCCATAGTCCTAACCCCACCACCCTTGTTCTGAGCCTCCATAAATTCCTTGAAATTGATGAACCCATCTCCATCCAAATCAATCACCTTGAAGATATTAGGCACCTCATGAACCGAGTTCCCCATACCTAGAGCTTTCATAGTGGCTTTGTATTCCTGTTGAGAAATTTTACCATCTTTGTTGGAATCAAACTTATCAAACACTAGCTTCATCTCTTCAACATTAGGCTGATAAAACACACCTTTCAGCCCAGAGTTCTGTTTGTCTAAGGAGAACATACGTGATGGCTTCCTCAAGTACTTTCTCTTTGAGAGGTTGTATTGGAAATCAAGGAAAGTTGTTCTTGACATTTTATTCTACAGTGGTTTTGTCTGATCAGCTTTTCATTTAACATGAAACAAACGTTCATTAATTTATATTAGCAAGAAATAGAAAAGGGGTAAGGGTGATCTCTCACATGATGCTATTCTTAGGCTAAAAGTAATTCCTTTTCAGTTTCAGGATGACCACGAAACTCAAGATGCTAAAAGAAAATGCATGGTATGAAAAGAATATAGTACACTCAACTTAAGATGCTAGATGGAAATGCAAAAAATATAGTGTAGCTCAAAAGGTAAGGAAAGCTTATGGAAAAGAATCAATTCGGTCCAAAAATACAAGTGTGCTTTCCTATTTTCCTTTGTGGGGACTTCTCTTTTTCATTCACTTTTTTTAGCGGGTACAACCTCTACCAACCTATAATCGTAACAACGTACATTTACATGAATATTTTGAGGAACAATTGTGGAAGAATATAACTCACGAAGATGAATAAAGTACAAATTTCCGAGATGGAGAAATGGGAATAAAACGAGAATTAAGGATAGAAGGATAAGGGGGTGGGACCATCATGGCGGTTTTCCATTATCTAAATCCTCCATTACATCAATATCCTTGCGAGCTGTTATCTTCTGCACATATCCTGCAAAACAAGACGTCAACCAAATTACTCCAAGTTGATATTCTTGAAAATAAAAGTCGGTTAAAGTGAAGATAAAAGAACATAGGGAATTTCAGAAAGTTGACATAGAATTGAGGGCACTGAGGAATGTTTTTGATAGAAATGTCATGCATGTCCATTAAGTCTCTGTTACTATTAGGTAAAAGTTAACGACCAAAGCACTAAGCAGAGTTAATGCCTAAGAAATAACAAACTTAAAACAGGAGTAAAGTCTAAGAAATAACATACTTAAAACAGGAATAACCCAAGGATAGGAGAGAAATGATCCCGAAGCAAGAGAATCTCTTGCTTTCATATTGTTGTACACACAGAGCACCTAAGAAAGTATCTAGACAAGAAAGGGATACCCACTACAGAGAAGGGGTGGGAGGATCAACCCAAGAACTACAAACCAGTAACTCCAGATACAATTACCACATTACATTCCTATCTAAATTACAACTTCAGTACAAAACAAAGCCTCTATATCATCAATCGCTTTCACACCACATGTTTCACCATAGTATAAACCAAAAAGGAATAAGGAACTTCATATTGCATAACAACTCATGCAGAAGGGAAATGTCGTTCACAATCAATCAATGGTTTTTTCCCATGCATTGAGAAGCTGGGAAAAGGTTTAATGGAATTTAACTGGAAATATCCTACATTAGAATGGTTAATTAGTAGAATAGCAAACTTTCTCATATACTCTGAGATCCATATTTATAAAGTGGGAAGGTCAAAGTGAATTGCATGCAATACCAATGTAGTGTTGCATTGCAAAGTGGCATTGTGTAACAACAATGTAGACGGAAGATAGAAGCCTGAATTGTGGACGAAATGTGGATATAACAAACCATCTGAGTAGTATATGGTTCATACAATCAATAAGGGAGGTATGTGTAACTTTTTTGAAATTAAAGGGTGGGTGTCAATGTGTAAGAATAATATATAAAATAAGGAATGTATGATAACTACCACTAAGCTTGAGATTCTTTAGTAACTTAAGATTTTTGAGCACTAATATCTGCACACTGTTATCAGATGTTGAACCTATAGGAAAGATGGCCTGCTTAAGCACATATCAGATCACATGAAAGGGGCATATGGCTACAGACATGCAATATATTAAAAGAAAGTGACTCGAATGCAAAAAATTCAGAATAAAAATTACTTTCCTTATATGCTACATGGGCTAATTTAGCATGTACGTTGGAATATATTTCAGATACATATTTGAAAAGAGGAACAAAAGCAACAGGATAGGAAATCCTCAAGTACTATACCAAGAATAAAGGGGAAAAAGAAACTAAAAACATGTAATAAACAAAGCCAACCCTAGTCTTGACCACAACAAAGAAGCTAGGTGAACTACTCGATCCCAAACCCAAGAGGAAACTGATGCCCAATAAGATTCTAGTATTGCTTTCCAACCAGATACACCAAATAATTGCAAATTAAGCACATTGCCAAATGCCAAAGCCTTTTACTCGCATCCTTGCTGGGGTCAAATCTTTTAAAATAAACAAACAAAAACTGCAACTGCAAGAGATACCTGGGGCAAACACAATCTTCACAAAAACACATTTTTGATATTTTTAACAATTACCTGCATATCTTTTTCTCAAGTTATAGCTATCATTCTTCTACACTAAAACAGGTAAGATGGACGAAAACTGAATTTACAGAAAATTCATACCACAGAAAACAATTAATAATGCAGAAACACATACATACACGTCTAAAGAAATTTAAGTAAGTTCATATCTTTTTCTCAAGTTATAGCTATCATTCTTCTACACTGAAACAGTTAAGATGGACGAAAACTGAATTTGCAGAAAAATCCAAGCCATATAAAACATTTAATAATGCAGCAACACATACATACACATCTAAAGAAATTGAAGTTCTTAAGTCATGACTGAATCATGGATGACCAAATAGATTCTCGAGGACATCATAGCAACAATTATCATGTTTGCTTCTACAGAAATAATAGTATTATCATAAAAATCACATAGTCATTTATGTCTAGACAGCTTTTGGTCACAACTCACAGGTTTTTATATGCAGATATGCCTCAAAATAAGATGATGTGTGGACAATATAAATATGAAAAGTTCCATGAGTGCAAGTGCAAACTACTTCTATCTTTTACAAAGGTCAAAGGGAAAAGAAGATAATGGATTGCAAACAAAAGAAGGATATAATCGTGATTACATGAACCAGAATTGATGCATAACAAATGAAATTATTCAAGAACTAAGGCAACTAATAGAGCAAACTTGGGATTCGAGAGCCAAAAGCCTAGCTTATTTAGAATTCAATAATATAGTAAAGGTGATCATGAAACATAGGATATCTAGAGATTATTACCAAGGAGATAAAGGCTTTTATTTTGATAATTTTGAAGCTGGGTTCCTAACTTTGAAAATGTTAAGAATCTTAGCAGTTCAAAAATAGTTAAATTTTTCTCCGGTGCCTTGGTAAAAGAACACCAGTTAACCCTGTAGAAAGGGGTAAACTAGATAGATATGCATAATAAACCTAAACAGTCCACATAAAAATGAACCTAAATAAAACATAAGGCAGGGCTAAACTTTGCTAAAATCTATCCCCTCCCCTGTACACACACACTTTCAGCTAGAGATTTGTTAGCACAACAACCACCAAAAGCCATGTCTCACTAGACAGGTGGCCTGTTGCACAAAGTCACTGCCATTGTGGGGGGTGGGGAGCATCGGACATACCCAATTCATTAGAAGATAACAAAATAATAAACAGAAAAATCTCAAAGCAGGTCATTGTCATGATAATATGAACCTACAAGAGAATACTTATCCTCTAAATAAGTTGGAATCACTATACAACATGAATGTTTGTGGGTGCACCGTGCACATGCTAACATATTTACATAGCTATGATTCAATATTTGTTGATCAAAAAGAAGATTCTCTCAATCTCACCAGAACCAGTACTCTCACTCTCTCAAATCCCTCTTCCTCTAACATACATGTACTTCTCTCCACAACAAATCTCAATGCACATACAATACAAGTTCTAGCTCATTGAACACCAACACAACAAATCACAAAAAGGACTAGATTAGACCAAAAGGAAAAAGGTAAGCCATGTTGAAGGCAAATGCATTACCAATTCCCATGCAAGGAATGCATTTGCAGGTAACCCCTTTCCCTCTCTTGTTATAGTAGCTTACATATCCTGATCCTTGGCAACTACGGCACTTGCCAGTCCATTCATACACCACCTCTTTACAATCCTACAAGTTGTGGGAAGAAAAACCATAAAATATCTTGTCAAATGTCAATTGTGTAAAACATATCACATAGACATGTTTTTCATAGCTAAGTAACTTAATGAAGAGAAAACCTCCATTTTAGTTCCTAAACATTATAAACGTCATTTGCTACTTTTTTTGTTTTTTTTTTTTTGAAAAACCAAAAGTATCTTTTTCAAAAAAAAAGTATCCTCCAACCAACAATTGAATAGTAAGTAACCAACAATCGAATACTAAGTCATAACTATTGTTAAAGTGAATCTTACCTCTCTTAAAATCTTTTCTAGACACTAATAAGATTCAAACCTTTTACAACATGCTTAAAAAATCCTTGACAGCATGCAAGTATCATTTACTTAATCCATAACTTTAAAAACCATCAATTTAATTAACTTGTCAAAAATTTGTTTTATTTTGTTAAAAATTAAGTAACTAACATTTACAATTCCAAGTTCTACAATAGAGGCTTACTAATAATTCAAATTGGACTTACATAGCAAAATAATAATAATAATTTAAGGTTTGTGAGGTAAGAGGGGAAAACCTGAACTTCGGGGTCACATTGAAGGCGCTTATCAATCTCTTGGGGTGAAACGGGAGAGGAATCAGGGTAAGTCATGGGAAGTGGAAGAGGGTCACTATCATTATCCAAATAGCTTTCTCTATTTCGAGTCCACTTCTTCACCCTTATTACACCCTCGTTCCCCCCGCCGCGCTTGCCTTCCACGGCGGCTCCTCCTCCGTCGAGGGCCTGGCCTATTCTGATGCCTCCGGGAACGGCTGCGGCGGACTGGAACAGGCGAGGGAAGAGGGGGAGCTCTCCGGCGGAGGCGCGGCAGCGAAAGGATGAAGGGTTGGAAGGGAAGAAGAGGGAGGTTGCTGCATTGGTAGAGAACATTCGCAGAAAATGAAACCCACACTTCTGCGACAGTTCTTATTGTAACGATGAAGGGAACTAAGCTTTTGTGTTCTCCGATATCAGTTAAGGTCGGTGCGTTTCCTTATTATATGGACATCAAAAATAAGGCCAAAAAAGAAACATTCGAAAACACATACATGCGACTAAGAAGTTGTTATCGATTGTGCGTAGGCGCTTAAGAAAAACGAGCAACTCCGTAAAATCTCTACTTCCCTTCTAAATTAATTTTAATTTTGGGATAGAAGTCGCAAGAATATAAATTTTTATTAATATTTTCACTTAAATAAGTTTTAATCTTTATAAATATATTCAATTTCAATTTTAGTTCTTGCAAGAAATTTTTTTATCAGGAAAAGAAAATACCATTAAAAAAAAGGTACAAGGGGTATCTTAACCGTTATACAAAATCAAACAATTACAAACATGAAAGACATAAAAAAAAGCTCCTTATATCACTTAAGAAAACCTCTAGAAAAACTTTTTAGTCGGGACTTAAGCTAAACTAAACTTCTATATTGTAACAATTTAAACATTTTATGTAAGCAAATAGTTTCATTCATAAAAATAACATTGTTATGACATCCTCAAATCGTCTAAACAGTAGCAGACCACACAGTAGTAAGACCACGCTTAGTTCCACATCTATTACCCAAGCCCAAAAACCTTCAAAATTGCATTTACACTCATCTTACAGACTGAACAGATTTTGTTTCAACCAATCATAACATTTTTATCATAAGGAATATGAGAAAATCAGATGAGACTTCGTCTCCACACACTCACCTCATAAGACGTAGACCATAGATGAAGTGTCCAATACATAGCCGCGAGAAAATAAATTTTGTTTGGATTGTATTTGATCAAACAAAAACCTCCATCCAAAACCCACCACTCTGAAAGGAAACTTAGTAGTCCAAAACAACCGCACAAAAGATGCATCCCACAAATCTGTATCATGACGCACAAGACTATAGGCTGACCTTACAGAATAGCAACATGAAGGATCTCCTAACCATGACCAAGAATCTTGAGAATTATCACGTACATTATTAAAACCATGTAGAAGCTGATGAAGATATGACAACAAATCTTGCTCCCAAACAAATAGCTCTCTATGCCATTTTAAATCTCAGACCCATTTATCCCTTACCCACACACCTATCTCAGTCAAAGAAGCATCATGTTGAGAGGATACTAAAAATAATCTTGGGAAACATGACTTTAAATCTCACTCCCCCACTCAATAATCTAACCAAAACCGAATGTGAGAATCTGATTTTACCAGTGTCCAGGGTCAAGGGTTGACCACTTCTAATCGGGGTCTGAAGTAACCTCTCGTGCTCTCAATTTTACACCGTCTCAGTGGAGTATGATATTATGTACTTAGGTCCAGTGGGGAGCCTAAGTTCTTCACGTTATGAATGAAGTGGAGTCTAGTCCAAACCGTTATAAAGCAACACACCGGAGGTAAACCTACAAAAGATCCTTTGATACTTAAGTCAGTACGGTAATTACGAAAATAGACAGGCTACGGAGGTTCCTAAGAAAATGTTCATAAAATATCCCTCAAGTTAATAAATGAGTTGTATTTATAGAACTTCCCTGAGTTCAAGACTTGATTTGACTCCCTTATTAACATACTGTAGCTATAGTATATTGGCAGGAACATGTTGCCCATACCTTGTCTGGCTGGTTCAGATGCCAGTTGGTCTAACTGATATCAAGGCTAATATCTGTACTGGTACCCATTTAACACAGCGATTCTTTAGTTTAAAGTCTGGTGAATAGGGTTTTTAGCAATCTGGTATCTAAATGGTTTAGTTTCCTTCTGTATTCGGTGCATTCCGTTAACTCATAAAATGGTCTGGTATGCACACCGCATCGGAATCATTACCAACGACCCTTCTCACATTATCCCTAAACCACCCACTCTTATCTAATTGTTTTAAGACACACCCCAGATCCCTCCATCATCTAGAACCTTTTCTAAACACCTCATAGTCACCAACACCTCATAGTCACCAGAATGAACACCATACCCGTATTTTGACTCAATGACTTTGCCCCACAAACTATCTCTTTCAACCAATAACCTCCAAAAGCATTTCCCCAATAGTGCATAATTAAATTTACCTAAATCATGCACCCAATAACCACTAGCCTCTTTTGCATGACATACCTGATCCCATTTAACCCAACAAATTTTTTTCCTCTCCTCATTACCACCCATAGAAAAGATCTTTGCAAATATGTTAGCAAATTAATAACACTAATAAGTGCTTTGAAAAAAGAAAAGAAAAACAAAGACAAAGAGGATAGTAACGATCTTAAGAGACAAAACCGACCACCGAAGGAAAGACAACGATTATTCTAGGAGGACAACTTCTTTTGAAACATAGAAACAACAGGATCCCAAGTACTAACTTTCCCTGGATTATCCCCCAAGTGAATTCCCAAGTAAACCAAATGAAACCTTGAAATTTTACAATTCAACAAAGTAGCATATCGTGCTAACTCTTCCTCATTAACCCTAACACCCACCAATTTACTTTTATAAAAATTCACCTTTAACCCAAATACCAGCTCAAAACATATCAAAATACTCTTCAAAGAAATAATATTTTTTAAAGACCCTTCCCCAAAGAAAAGAGTATCATCCTCTAATTACATATGTAAGATACAAATTTATTGCTCCCCTACACATACGCCTTTGAACAAATAATGATTCACAGTCTCCTGCATTAACCTATTGATCCCCTCTACAACAATTAGAAATAAGAAGGGTGCCATAGCGTCACCTTGTCTAATACCCCTTCTCATAATGAATTTTGTCGTTGGACTCCTGTTAACAATAACTGATCCGGTCTTGATACTGGTACCAAGACAAGTGTGATGTGTCATCCGATCCATCAGTGTTACCGATCCAACAGGTAAGACATCGGACTAACGAGACCGTATAGGCGCTCTCAGTAAGCCCATGTTGACACCAAGCATATCGGACATAACACATCCTCCACATCGGAACAGTTATCAATGGCTTTAGGAAGGATGCATCAATTCTAATCGCCCATGACGGATGTCTGCCTTCGAAAGGCAGACACACTACCTCTTAGCCCATACTTGTTTCCCCACGCTGATTTTATATATATATATATATATATATATATATGCCCATGCTCCGACAGGACAAAGTGGATATTCACCATCCCCAAGTCTCGTTATTCGAGGAAAGTCAGGCTTATTCCCTGGGACAATTAGACCCATCATTTTCCTACATCTATAAATACGGCGATAACACAAACGAAAAAGGACTTTTGATTCTGAAACCCTTATCTTATATTTTAACATTATATTTTCGTTGTCCTGACACTGACTTGAGCGTCAGAGTACCTTTACAGGTGACACTACCTTTCGCCCCCATTCAAGGTGAAGGACTGGTGTGTAGGATCTCCAGGACGGCAAGACCGGTTTTCTCCCACTAAGAGATCGGATTATAATGTCGGATACCCACTGTACCGGTGTACAAATACTCAAAACCTTTAACTTTTGTGGCTGCCCCCATACCGGATCTCTTGACCCCGGTTCAGGACAGTTCAATAACCGACATAGACAAAGACATCAGACATCCCCTTATCCAATGCTCCCACCTACTCATAAACATCACCCTTTGCATCATATATAATAAAGAATCCCAACATACAGAGTTATATGCTTTCTCAAAATCAACCTTAAAAATCAAACATGACTTACATTTCCTCTTCACATCATCAATAAGCTCATTTGCAATAACCGCCTCATCTAACATATTCCTATCACCCATATAATGGCCAACTGGTTCTCACAAATTAATCCACTAATTACACCCTTCAACCGCTTAGCTAGAATTTTAGCAATAATTTTATATAAGTACCCAATCAAAGAAATAAGCCTAAAGTCACCTAGTCCAGATTGAGATACACCTTTTGGAATTACAGCTAGAAAAGAAACATTTGTTCCTTTCGGTAACACCTTAGATATATAAAAAGCATCCATCATTTTACGAACATCACACTTCAACAGGCTCTAAAAAGATTTAATAAAATTGAAATTATACCCATCAGGACCTGGTACATCGGTGCACTTTCACCAAGCCTAACACTGAACATGAAACCCATAACGATGGTACGAAATGCATGCCCCTGAATCACCTCAATACCTAAACATCAATCTAACATTGCACACCATTGCTAGGTCTTGACAATTTTGGAAAAAGGATATTGACAATCTTTCCACCTATAAATACACATTAGTTATTGGCAAGGTAACTCATTTTTGAACCCACGCCCTCTTCATATTAATTGCTCCAACATTGATCTACCCCCCCCCCCCCCCCCCCCATATTTACTAACTTAGGCATTGGAAAAACCTAAATGGACCAGCCATGTTCAGTTTCTTAGGCTCTTTTACAAGTACAGAGAGTAGACACTGAATCCACACCCTGCTCCATTGAAATTGACATTAGACACGACCACAAACATAAAATACAATGAAGATAGAGAAGTTTAAAAAAACATAATTACACTAGTCATATTCCTATTTCGATGAACCTCATTCATGAATTTAATAATATATTTTAATCAATAATTCATAATGTGTTAAAATGAGTATATTAACTAATATATACCTTTGATTAACAATGCACACTATCAATTATAAGCGCAAAACACCTCTCTTTTTAAGTGTTATGATGTTGGATATTTTTTGTCATTGATATTTTCTCTACATATTTCTAACTTGTGCCAAACACTCCTCAATAGTTATTCAATTTAAAAACTATTTTTTGTTGGCTTGGACACCATAAACAACACCTCTATATAGATGAACACATGTTAATCTTATTAAAAAATAATTTTTTTACATTTTGAAAAGTTAATTTAACTTAAATTATAATATCAAAATATAAAAAAGATAAAAATTTTCACTCATATTTCAAGACGTCTTAAAAATATAAAACTTTGAAATATAAAACTTTGAAATTTTGATTTGGATGAATGAATATATATAATCTTAAGTAAATGATGATTATCAATTTATATTTTTTTATATTATTCATATTTCATTTTACTAAGTTTCTCTTTCTCTATCTATTCACACATATAATATTCCGATGTATAATATTTTGAAAATTAACCGTGTCCTCCGATGTTCGTATCAGCTTAAATGCTTCGTAAATTAGAATCCATCATATACTCATTGTACCATGATATAATTGAAAGGATGCATCTAATATTACTGCAAAAGCAAACACAAAATTCCAATATGAAAATCTATTTTCTGTACTCATTACTAATTTATAATGTAATATTTACTTCATTTAGTTTTAGTTTACAATATGATGCCCGAAAATAATTCAATAAAGTGATAATGGGATTGTATTTGGTGCAAAATCTTCTAATCCCATTAGACACTAATTGTGTTAGACTTCCCAATCACATACAAAACCAGCCTGATTTGCAATGGCATTATGTTGTTTCTGATGTATGAATCTTATCTCAGGAACCTACTCAAAACCATAAACAGATAACTATTAATCAGTAATATGAACTTGTGCTTCAATGGAACTCAATATAATGATGTGCTTACTTGTAATTTCACATAGCGTTAGGTGGTTTCCCATCGAAGCTGTTATTCTGAAAATCGGAATAACTGATTTCACGAAGCACACACAAGTTAGTAGGAAGATCTTGATGAATAAGAGAAAAGGGGGCAGAGAAAAAAAAGTAATGGTGAAAATTAAATTCTAGATTAGTTTGTGAAGTTTTTATCTATGTGAAGTTTTGTCAAGCCGAGAAAAGATTATAAGCAGCTAACTAAGGCATAATTAATGCGAAAAAAAAAATAGTAGCATTGCAGTGCCTAGTTTTTGTCCTGAGAAGGCAAAATCTTACACTTCACGCAGTTTTGGGAGTTTCTCTATTGATGGAGGAAGTGGTCCTTCAAAGTTGTTCTTCTCCAAATGCCTTATAATTAACAAAGACCAAAGGAAAATAGGGTTAAGGACGATGTTACTTTGGACAATTTAAGAAATTTTACAAACTAAAAATAATTTAAGATTACGCATATTTTGGGTTACACATACAATGTTTGTAACTCCTTTAGTCGACTCAAATCAGGGATTTTTCCTGAGAGTTTGTTTCCGCCAAGCCAACTGTAATAAAAAATTCACAAAATGGCATGATTTTAGTGGTTAGAGAAAAGGAATGAATCACTTAGGATACTTGGAACTCTCTGCACTCATAGGCCAAGATTCCATACAGGTGAACAAGTGCAGATAAATGGTCAATAGTTCGAGGAAGTGTCCCAGTCAACCCAGCATTTGTCAAGTTCCTTCACATACATAAAAAAACCAAAATAAGTGAATCCATCACTAGACACGTAAAGGGAACTAGTAAAAAACTCTCTAGTAAAAAGGTGCTAAGTTTTACAATATACATTTTTCTACTCCTAATACCATATCACTCTTTTCATACTATTTTCTTTCTTACAATTTTCTTTTCAACCATATTTTCTAACTCTGCTCATGCATCCAAACAAAGCATAAACAATAAAGTCAGGAGAACCAAATCAATCAGTGTAACAAGAACTTAATTGGATATGTAGGTGATCTTACAAAGAGATTACTCGTGCATTAAAACCATTAGAGCAAGTAACTCCAGTCCATGAATTTCCTTTAGGTCGGCAAGGATCACCATTCCAATCAGGAGGAGGATTCTGAATGCTTTTAGCCAAATCTTCCATTGCAATTACTATGGATAGCCATAACAACTAAATGGTTCAAACAAGAAGCTTTATTGTTGTAAATTAGTCAAATACATTGCTAAAAAATGAGACTAATAAGTTACCATCTCTAGTGAGAGTTCTACCACCAAGAGGTAGAATCTGATAAATTTCTCCAGCATTGATCACAGGTCCAACAGGTATCTCAACACCAGGGGTCAATGTAATCTTGGTCTGCCCAGAGAGGGGCCACTGTGCAGCATAAACTGTAACACCATTTGTTGTGGCATTAAGGTTTGAAAAAAAAGTATGGTCATTGATAGAAACATCAAAAACTCTCCAACTGTAAGGGCTTGGATTTCTGTTGTCCTGAAAATAGAGGGAAATGTAGTAGTAGGTGCTTGGAAGTGACACAGGAGGCCACTGAATTTCAATTGTCTTTCCTCTACTAGTGGTGATTCCAGTACTGAATACTGCAACCGGTGGCAGATTCCAGAAGTCCGTAGAAGTTACATTCGAATGGCTTGCAACTACAGGATTCTGGTCCTTAAATGGTTGCCACGTACGGTGGAATTGGTCGTATGGAAAACTAGGACCACAAATAAACACCTTAATGATCAAAAGTCTCACCATGCCCGTTCAATTTCTCATTTTTTATACTATTGGAGTAAAATATAATCAAATCTATGAAGCATAAATTCCGAAACACATACACTTTACACGGTTAATATCTAAACCACAGATACAAGGATACTGCAATCACTATACATTAAAAATCAATTTCTTTCTAATAATATGAATGTATGTGCATATATTTAAAGGTGTTAACTCAAGTGTCTGGGTCATATAAATAGGTTGAACCGTTCATTTAGATATTTGAACAAATAACAAATAATGTTTGATATAAACCCTTGTAAATAAGTGTCGGGCACATGTCCCACCAGATTTAATATCATATTTTTTAGAATGATATACATGCCTCGCACCAGATTAAGAGTAAGACCGGCGTAACTTAATAAAACTTGTGAATTTAAGCATATGTTAAAAATAGTCTATCAAACTTATTTTTACTTACCTAATGATATCTCCACCTCCAAAAGTATTCCTGGCAATGGTTACAAGGGCATACTTGGTAAAGTCAGTGGGATTATACATAGAGTTATCCAAGTTTTTAACCTCCAAAACTGAAATGAAGGGGCTTGAGGTACCAGTGTGTGCATTCCTAGCCAAGCACACACTCAACACCTTTCCTGTTGACACTACCACAACCTCATAATAGGAACTGAGACCTTTGGCATAGTCCTCTGTGGTGTTGACAATGCTCCATCTAGTCCCTTCAACTATTTGATCAAACACCGGAGGCTGCTTCCCTCCGTCAAAACCTCCATAGTAATACACAGTCTTCACAAGGTATTTGCTGCCTTTTAGAACGGGCAATGTGAAACAATATTTTCTAGCCGATGTGTCTGCAAAGTAACGCAATGTGGACAATGTGGCCAACAAATCCGGTTCTTGGATGGTGGTGGTGTTTCCCACCTTGATGTAGCTTCCATCAGGAATGTATTCAACATCGTTTACTTTTATCTCCTTGGAGCCCCCACAATCCAAAAAATACCCTGCATGTATGTATGCATGCATAATTATAACACACCCCCATGTGATTGTTACAAAAGTTTTAATTATGCATTGATGGGTACAATTCAAATGAAGAAAAAAATGTTATTTTTGTGCATGCATACCATTATACATATATACATGCATATGCATATGAATTGTCTTAGATTGTGTAATGCATTAATCCATTAATCTATGAACAAAGTGAGTGCAAATTTGAGCATTTAATATTATGTAGATATATAATATCTGTACCTCTTATTAGAGGGTTAGAGGAGGCAGAGGGGGGTAGGAAAGGGATAGAGACAAGCCATAGGAGGAAGATGGAGGGGCTCATATTGTCATAAGCCACTGCCCCACCTGAAAGCTTGTGAATTGAGAAGCCTTTTTGGTAGTTTTGTTGAAAAGGGAATTAGATAAAGAGAAATAGAAAGAGAATGGTTCTCCTGAAAGATAGAATTAATCATGGCTTGACTTAGTCCTACATCATCCATCCACTGTGTAATACAATTATATATTTTAAAGGACCTTGCCGCTACTTAATCATGGTATTATTTGAGATATAGTTTCTTTTGCATATCAGAAAAGGAAACTTCAAGATCCAAGTATTTTTATTTTATTTTTTCAAATTTAAATCCTAATAATGTTGATGCTTTTAATTTTTAGCCATGTTTACGAGACATCCTGTGTGTCTTAAGGCAAGGAAAATTGTATAAGAGATACCTAAATATGTAAGCAAGTCTCACCAATTAAAAAATCAGTGCGAGCCTCTTCTGATAAATAACCTGAATCAACATTGGTTCAGGTTAAGGGCGAGACAACAACTATATAAAAAAATACACTAATTCCTTTTGTCTCTTTCTGCAAGATAAAATTTTTTGTTATGCTTCTTTTAACATTTTTTTTATGCTAAGTTAAAATTTTGTATACACAGTAATTATTTAAATTTCTACCTACCTACTTAAATATTTCAAAAAAAAATTAGAGAAAAAATATTTCAATTATTAATTACTATTTATATCGGATTTTATTAGGGAAACATGTCGATATATAAAATAAGAAAGTGTTTTCTAATTTGTGTAAGCTTACACAAGTTAAGGAACATTAATTACAAATGTAAACTGAATTTTATGACTGAATCTTTAAGTAAGTAGTATAATATTTTCTCTCATAATTATAAATCAAGTCTCTCTTTTCACTACTTATATCACATTTCACTTATGTTAAAGTCTAAAGGTGTCTTTTTTACAGTCGCACACAAATATTTTAATATTTTATGAATTTTATTTTTAGAAATTCAATAATATTTTAATTAAGTATAAATAATTAAAATTTTATATTTAATGAATAAAATAATTGTAAAATATTTTTATAAAGTAATTAAGATAAATTTTAATTATTTTATTCATTTAATATAAAATAATGAAAATAACATTTAAGTATTTTATTATTATTCAATAATTAATTAAATATACAATTTAATTACTTTCATTAAATATAAATTAAATTTGATGTGGAATAATTAAATTATAATTGAATTTTGAAAATAAAAATAGTAAAATATTAAAATATTTGTACAGGAGGCTAAATGTAAGTAGTGGAAAAAGAACCTTTAATTATGTGAGAACAAATATTATATTTTTATGAAGAGTCAAATAAAATTTAAGGTAAATCATACCAACCTTTGTTGAGGCTTGCTAATATTGCAGGATACCTTAAACTTTAGTGAATGTTAAACTTCACCCCTTTTACCTAACTCTTAAAGAATATCTTCATAGAATATTTTATTTCACAACATTTTACCTTTTCTTATTATTACTAGTTACAATAATTATGTTTTACATGAGTTATTGTATTATGCAAAGTTAATATATTGAAAATAACAATAACACCGCCTCCTAAAAAAATGATAAAATAATTTAGAATAACATAAAGTAAAATAAATATCAAAGTCATAAACAATATATATATACTTGTTTAGGAATGTATAATAATAATAATTTACCATGTTATAAATCATCATCGTTCATCGTCATCTCAATATTTTTATGAATATTGAAGATTTATAATATTATTTCATCCTTTAAAATTTGATTAAAAAATATCACAATTTCATAAAATAAATCTTATAAAACGACATTGTAAAAAAAATCATGCAAATGAATTTAATACATCAATGTAATTCAAAATCTGAAATTTTTTTTATTACAAAATGTATATTTTTTTACATATAGATTTTGTTAGGCAACATAAAATATGGGTACTGTAACTAAAAATAATAGAAAGGGAAACCATGGTTAGAAAAAATAATATTATAATGCCCTTTTCTTAGCGCTTACGATTTGATACCGTTGAGAAACATATGGTGATACTTTCCCGGACTTTTCGGTAAAAGCAAAGAAGGCTTTTCTTAGCGCTTTCGATTTGTCACCGCTGACAAATGTATGGAAGCCGTCTTGCCCATGTTTTGCGGAAGCGCAAAGAAAATTTCTTAGCGGTTTAGTCAGAACCACTGAGAAAACAAACCTGGACTTCAATTGTCAACCGTTGACAAATGTAGGATTTTTGCCCCATTTGGGGTGTTTTTTAAAAGAATTTGAAGATTTGGGGTACATGAAAAACAATTTCATGGTGTGGGTTGAATTCAGTCAAATCGTTATTTGAAAACGTTATTAGGCAGGATGTTTTATTAAACGCATGTTGAAATTACGATTTTAAAGAGGAAACGCAGACCCATAATACGTTTTTCGTGCATGCAGGACAAGTGGCAGGCATGTGTGCATGACGCAAATTGGTTCGAGTTTAAAAACGCAATGTGGACCAGTGTGTTAGCAGGCCTTGAAGAGCGTGTAAAAACGCATTTCGCCAGGACATTTTGCAGATTGAAAACACAACTTGGTCATGCGTTTTCTCCCTGGTACAGACACGTGGCATCATAGGTAGCGTTTGGGGGTCCTTAAATCTGTGGTCCCCTGCGGTTTCACCTTGCGTTTTCAATTTTCACTCCTCCCAGTTAATTTCTTCCTCAGTCAAGGTTTTTGTCGTTTCCTTAGTTGCTGTGAAAGTTTGATAGAGTTGTTTCTTCCAAGTTGTGGTAGAAGAGGAATTGATTAGATGAGTATTTAATTTTTTAGATAATATTTTTAGGCAAGTTTTGTTATATGCGATGAGTTTGTTTAAGTAAGTTTGTTGGACTCATGTAGTTTTTTGGGTTTTAAGATGTGTATATAAATGTATAAGGCCTATCTTAGCAGTTTTATAAGGGATCGCTATGAAAAGCGAATATTGAAAGAATGTGTAATAAAACATCCAAATATTTAAAACTAGATTTCTAAAACCCAAATAAATTTTTCACGAATAAATTTCAGTTTTAAAACAGGATTTTGAATTAATATAATAACACTGTCATCATTACATCAACCTGCCCATTTATGTATACATACATATAACAAAACCGGTATGTACAGGAGCCTGCCAAGGCTACTACAAAACAACTATGTGCATCATGTACCATACATATATATACATAATGCTCCATGCATGCTGAGTGACCTCATATATCATCGCTGCGTCCTATATCCACTGTAAAAATAACCACAAATAGGGGGTAAGCATATACATATCAAATGACAGTTATTGAATCGGATCAAATGTCCAATTCATAACCACATATAATCGTATCACATAATCTTATCATATATCATTCATTCTCATATCATCAAATGATCATATCGTCATGTTATTCTCAATAACATATATCATTGCATTCATATGCTCAATCAAATGGATCCATTATTAAGTTTTTTATTTGTGTTGTAACACTGGCTCTCAGCCATAACTCAGCTCTCAGCTGATCCGGCCGTTTTACTGGTACCAAACTGTTTGCCCTCTCACGTGACACAATCACTCACAACGACAACGGTAGTGTCACAGGCTAAACTTCAAGCCCCGCTCAAGAGGTTTGCCTTGAGTCCCACCCAAGGTCTTTTGTGGAATTCTCGAAACCACAATCATATTTCATATTTGTTCATCACATGCATTTATATATATCATGAAATCTTCATGAATATCATTCATATCATCATCATCAATCATATATTTCATTGCATCACATGCATAGAATTTATCATAAATACATACATCACATATACAATTCATATCTCATATAAATTCAATATCAATACCACTCACATATGAACGAAAAACATCATATCTCATAATATATCACATATATCACATATATTCGGGATTTCTCATTGAAGATAACAATATTATCCTGATTCCGTTCATAAACTATACATTTAAAATGTAACGCTCCCCCTACCTGGAATAAAGAATTCCAGCAGCTCCTCAGGCTATTGGATATTATCCAATCACAATTCACAAGTTCCGACTTGAATTTCTAGCTCTGAACCCTTCCGAAGCTACCTCACTTGGGGAATTCAAGGCTTCTTCTTCCTAAAAGCCAAGCTTCCACGTGAAAGAGAAGAAGTGAAGATTGATTTCCTCTTTAATTTATAATTTCCAATAGAAATTAGAAAAGAAAAGGATTAGAGGTGATGTTTACACTCTCAAAATTTCAAGCTGATCCAACGGTAGGATTGACAGGAACCGTTGATGGAAAAGGCATGAACGAAGTAAAGAAGTGCTGATATATATGTATTAAGAGATAAGGAAGAAACAAGATAATAAAAGAAAAGAGGATAGAACAATAAAGAGGGTCCCATACTTTAAAAAAACAGAAAAGAGAATCTGCTAGAGTTTAGAAGAAGAGTAGAGTGACGTGGAAGAGCCTCGATGATTGAAGTAAATATCAATTCTGACACTATTTCAGTATTTTGGCATATCTCTCTCATATCTTAATGGATTTTAATAAATTTGGTCTTGTTGGAAAGCTAAGATAACGAGGAATAACTTTGTAGTTGACCGTATTTCTAAATTTGGACTCTAACATGGTAAAAAGATTAAATTGAAAATACTCGGGAATATCTCTTTCCGAGAAGGATTCATCAGAGTCTCTTTTAGTTCAGAATTGCTTCACTCAGAGGGGATTCGCTCAGAAATGTTTCTGCTTGAAACACTCAGTCATAGCTTTTCTTTCCTCGGAAGTGACCCACTCGGAAATGTCTCACCCGGAGACACCTCATTCAAAAATATCTCACTCGGATATATCTCTGCCCGAGTCAAAGCCTTTCTTCACTCAAAAATATTTCTCTCGAAAGTGCGTCACTCGGAAGTCTTACAACCGAAAGGATCATTCGGAGTCAAAGTTCAGTCCTTTCTCGGAAATCTTTCTACTTGGGAATATCACTCGGAGTCGAAGACAATCTCGAAGACGAACCCGAGCACAAGCTCTCGGCAACTTTGAATATGGGCCCGAGCACAGGCTCTAGGCAATCTTTAAGACACCCGAGCACGAATTGAATGAAGGGGTTCACCACTCGGATATTTACTTCCCCGGGAACTATTCACTCGGAAACGTACTCATTCGAAGTTAAAGTCTTTCTCTGTCCAGAAGTACTTCCCCTGGAAAAGACTCACTCGGTATGTCTCAATCAGTGCCATACCACGCGGGAATCGGAAATGTCTCACTTGGTACTATCTCACTTGGAAATGTCTCACTCGGTGCCATCCCACACGGAAGTGTCGCACTCGGAGACACCCCACTCGGGAAAGTTGCACTTAACTCGGAGATACCCCACTCGGGAATTCACTACTCAGAAATATCTCGGCCCGAGAAGTACTCATTTGAAATCAAAGCTTTTCTTCGCTCGGAAGTACTTCTCTCAGAAACGACCCACTCGGAAGTATGGAACTTGGGAGTGTCTTTGCCCGAAAGGTGCTTATTCGAAGTCAGAGCCACTTTTCGTTCAGAATCAATCCTCTTGGAAATATTCCTTTCCGAGAAAAACACTCGTCCGAAGTCAGACTCGGAAATTCTTCACTGATCCCTAACTTGGGCAACGGATGTCTAGCGCTTTTTAATTAAAAAGAAACTCCACCGATCCTTAATAAATTATTTTCTAAAATTCTCAATTTAGGATGTTACATGTAATAATAATTTTACTATGTTATAAATCATCATCAACATTTATATGAATATTGAAGATTTATAATATTATTTTGTCTTTTAAAATTTGATTAAAAATATCACAATTGCATAAAATAAATCATATAAAACTACATTGTAAAAAAATTATACAAATGAATTTAATACATCAATGTTATTCAAATTTTGAAATTTTTTATTACAAAATGTATATTTTTTATTTATAAAATAATTATGTATATAATATTTATATAAAATAATTATGGATAAAAATGGTAGCTAAAGTTTTATCAAATAAAAATAGTTATTTAATCACCTAACAGATATATTAGTTAATAGATATTATTCTAACTTAAGGTATAATATTAGATTTAAATTCCATTAAATATTGGTGGTAAAAACTTTATAACTTATAAAATTCCATTAAATATCAGTTATGCATCTAACGTTTAATTCTTGAATTATCTTTTAACATTTTATAGTTTATCATCTGATATTATATTTTGTGAGTGGGAATTCACGCAGTTTCTTTCAAATTACGTAGGACCATTTCTCTTAGTATGAAGTAATGTGTGCAAATTTAGAAGAGAAATTGCAAACAATGTTTTCCACATATTTTCTTCTCAACGTACGTAGTCATATGTTACAAAGTCATTGATATGTTGATTATCTTGCATGTGCATATAGACTATCAAAGCATTAATGGAATTTTGTGTATACTAGTACTAGGAATAAATGAGATGCTAACAGAGTATATTAGGAATGTCATTTATAATTCTTATGAACTTCAATAAATTAATTATTTTTTTAATATCTATACAACAACCTTAAATCACTTATATTTTGGAATAGATAAACTACATATGTAATAAATATAACATTATTTAGTGGAACATAATATAAATTCGTATTGTATAATAAAAATAACATTTTTCTAATGTATTCACTAGTGGAAAAAATGGATATAACAACGGGATATTATTCACGGGTAGAAGAGGATCAGTGATAAAAACATGCGCGGTGGCATTTTTGAAATTATAAGGTGAACGTTTTAATCAGAGAAAACTATATATCCACGGTTAACATCATAACCGTGAATGTACCCATAATATATATTCACGGTTGAGGAGTCAACCGTGGATATATAGTACCTGAAATATATATCGACGGTTGTGATCACAACCGTGAATATATATTGATGGGTACGTTCACGGTTATGATGTGAACCGTGGATATATATAGATGTCAATATTCACGGTTGTATTTCCAACCGTGGATATATAGTTCAGGTTTTAGGGTTTAATCACTGGGTACTCTATGTCCACTGTTGTTTCTATAACTGTGAATATAGATTTAATATTTATCCACGGTTACGATACCAACCGTGGATATATAGTTAACATTTATCCACAGTTGTTTGTTAAACCGTTAATATATGTTTAATATATTCACGGTTGTGAGTGGGAACCGTGAATATATATCCTTTCTGAAACTTCAAAAGCCGCGCCTTTCACTCTTTTTTCAGTTTCTCCTTACTTTCGCTGGTTATCGTCTTCTTCCTCGTCCTGCTCTTTGTTGGTCGTAGGCTTCTAAGTTCACTTCCTTCTTCTTTCGCGTGCCCTTCTTCTTCTTCGTTCAGCATTGTCAGGTAAGTGCTTCGTTGCCCTTCTTCTTTCGTTCACTTTTTAACCTCTGCTTCGTTGTTATGCTGTATAATCGTAATGAGTTTGCTTCGTTCTCTCTGTTTGTGTGTTTATTGTTGAAGCTGAACTCTGTCTCTGCTATTTTGACATTGCCTGTGACATTTTCATTGTTGTAGAGACGAGAAATGGCTGACGAGAATTGATATCTTTTTCATTGTTGCTATTTTGACATTGTTGCTATTTTTACATTGCCTCTGAACTCTGTCTCTGTCTCTGCTGAAATGGGTGACGAGAATTTTATTGTTTGTGCACCAAAAAAACGAAAGAATTGATATCCTTCAGAACAAAATATGTATTGAAATCAATTACCAAAAAAAAGTACTAAAATAAAAACAGTAGCTGTAATGATCATACTGTTTTTGAGGTTGCAATATCTACAAAATTAGAATCATTTTAAGAAAAAAATATTTTAAAGGGAAATTACTTAGATATACATCATAGCTGGTGCTTTAAGAAATTAAATTGAGGAAACATGGAATTTGTTATAAGAGTTTTCTATCACATATAGCATATACCCATACATACATAAAAAAATTATAGAAAGTTTGTATTAGGAGAAGTATGTACTTATCCTACTTACGGTAGGTAGGAATTGGTCTTCCGTGTTACAATAATTTAGCGTAATAACACCATCGTTGCATAAATCCCACAAAAAATAAAATCTTACATCAATGTGTTTACTCCTTCCATGTAGAACTAGATTTTTAGACAATGTAATGGTAGAAGCATTATCACAAAATATAATAGTTACTCCTTCATGGAAGTAGTTTAGATGCTCTAAAATTCTTCTTAACTAAAAGTGACCCAAAAAAAAGTGACCCAAAAATAAAATGAATCAATATGGATTTTTGACCAACCCAACCCGGGCCACCATGTTTAAAAAATAAAAATCCAATACCAAACAAAACTTGAAAAATGTCATAATCCAACACCATATCCATAATTCAAAAAATAAAAGTTCAACCCTCATGTCTCAAATTCCATAATCCATCATCCAACACCATAGTTCTACTTGAAAATACCACAATTATATAATGTTATTTCTGTTGCTATTTTTTCTCTCATATAATGTTATTTGTTTACGTTTGTATGTATATGGTTGTCAATGTTGCGAACTCGTAGGCTCATACTAGCTAACTGGTATGAGGATGTGCATGAGTGAACCGTAGTTCCCCGTTTGAGATTCGACACAAATGGTCATTAAATTAATTAATGTCATCGTTTGTGTTGAATCTTGAATTGTCCGTTTGGACAGTTTAGGATGAACAATTATTTTTTATACGCCACTGTTAGTATGTACAAGTTAGGAGTTATTTTAAAATTTGAATGAACTTTCGGTAACTTGTATTTTGTGTTGTTCTCTGGGTGCATATTTGGTTGTGGTTGAATTTGATTTGACCACTCTCATTTTGTGTACTTAGAGACCAATGCGAAATGCTGCCGAAATTTCATCAAATTTTAAAATAAGTCCTAACCTGTATATATGAATGACGTATAAAAACAATTATCATGCTGAATGGGTATAGGACCACCACCTTTGTATAAAAAGTGAGGTTGATCATAGCACCTTGTAAACAGTTGGTATGGATCGGAGTTGGATAACTGCATCACGCCTAAGTCTGGAGTACGAGGGGGGAGTTGAATCATTTATAGAATTCGTAGCGAGGAATGCAGTGAGGGTGAATGGAAAGTATTTTTGCCCTTGTGTTAAATGCTTCAACCTGCGTCGGGTAGACTTGGAAAAGGTGCGAGAACATCTACTGTATGACGGTTTTCTACGTAGTTATACGCGTTGGATATGGCATGGTGAAGATGTGGTGGTGCCAAGTAACAGCTCTCAGACTAAAAATCGAAGCTCGATGCATGACAACGATGTCGACATGGATGACCGACTCGAGGATATGATCCGTGATGTAGGGGTAGAAGGTTTTAAGAAAGCTCATGTATATACAACTCTTACTTTTATTAGATTACATTCAACTTAATTGTATATACTTTCATTTTTTAGGTTGTTATGAATTGATATAGAAAATAAATTGTTATATATATACATACCATTCTTTCGACATAGTGTTGCTGTGGCATACTGTATACTATACTGGTTTGTCTGAATGCAGGGTTGGGAAACGATAAAACAGAATCCATATTAAAAAAAAACCTCAGTATTTATTCACGGTTATGGCAACAACCGTGAATATAGACTATATTTATCCACGGTTACTACCATAACCGTGGATATAGATACATTTTATCCACGGTTGTCCATCACAACCGTGAATATAAGTAGTTTGTAACTGAAACCAATCCATACTTATATTCACGGTTGTGATGGACAACCGTGGATAAAATGTATCTATATCCACGGTTGTCCATCATAACCGTGAATATAAGTGGATGTAACTGACATCTTTCAGTTCTTATATTCACGGTTATGCTCGATAACCGTGAATATAAATAGTAAGTTATATTCACAGTTGTTCTTAACCGTGGTTAGATGTGATTTATTACCACGGTTGTTAACCGTGGTTAAAGACCATCATCTACTACCACGGCTGCAACAACCACGGTTCTTTAACCGTGAATAAAGGCCTTTTTTAACCGTGATTATATCCTTTTTTTCCACTAGTGATTTCTTAATCTCAACCCTTAAGTTACCATTTTTAATTGGTAAATGTTATTTTTTTGGTTTTATTAATAGGTAAATTTTAAGAGGATTAAATTTTATTATTTCAATAAGAGTTTGCATTGTAAATAGTGTGCTAAGGACATTATTTAAAGAAGAAAAAGTATAAGTATTTTTTTGGGAGGATTGCTTAAAAAATTATAGTGGATGAGTTTTAGTGGTGTTTTTGAAATAAAAATTTTACATTTTAACTTTCTTACTAACGGTATTAGTTAGCATTTTCTAATTCTTATTGATATTTAAAATGAGGAAAAGTTTTAAAACAATAAATAAAAAAGCACTATGGATAAAATAAGAAAATAATTCATTATTTTATACAAATTAACAATATTAATTATTAATTATATTTTTTAATGCATGTCTCTTCCCTTTTTCATACAGCTAAAATTAAATAGAAACAATGAGGAATTTATTAGATGTTGTAGGAGTGGAAGATTCTAACCAATAACCTATGTCTTTTCCTTTCTCCTTCGTCCTTTTTAAACCATTGGATCAATTTTATTCTAACTCTGATTCTAAATATAAGATCTTTTGAGAAAAAAATTTGTTCCTTAATATGTTGTTAGTTATTTTTTTTATCTAAACATCTCTATTAATGTATAACTTTTTATTGGAATCAATATAACAATAAATAAGATACATCAATTATATTATTTATCTCTTATATAATAATTGAATAATAAGTGGAAAGAGATTAAATATGGAGAAAATTAAATGACGAGTCATAATAATCACCCAAGGAAAATTTTAAAACATTACAATTGTTAGAACCAAGTTTGTTTTGCAAAAGATTTTGGAGTTTTTGGACCCCAATATTTATTAATAACACACATCAAGATATTTAATTAAATAAAGTCTGACTATGTGTTATTTAATCACTCTAATTGAGTGTTTCAGGTTATAAGTCTGTGATGCATATGCTATAAAAGAAAGGGGAAATCCATCATTAAAAGTCTGTCTTGAGTTATGCAAAATATTTCAAAACAAGTCTGTATCGGACTAAAACGGTTCTTATCCAAGTCTGACCTAAGAAAAGTCTGATACAAGACAAAGTTCAAGAAGAGTCTGATTCAAGTGTGTTCTTCCAGACCTTTGGACTGTTGAGTCATGTTCTTCATAAAGTTTCAATCTCAACACACACGTTTTAATCTAAAGCACAAGAACATTACTTTGAATTTGCATCAATCAACACAGAGATATTTTTGAAGATGCCCAAAGTTAGATCCTTTTCAAGCTAGACTGCTCTTAGCACTGAAAAAGTAAAGAAGACAAGCCAGTTCAAGAATTAATGATCACATGGAGAAGAAAACGAGAAAGCTACTCCACACAAATCAGAAAGTTGATGAGCTTCAGTACTTGCATCAGAAAGTATCAGAAGGTCAACCATGCTTATTTCTACACAAATTCATGATAGAAGAAGGACTACAAAAAGGCTTTTGCTTTGAAGCACTCGAGATGCTTCATTTTAGTGTAAGTTCTGAAGATCCTCGAATCAGACCCTTTGTCTTTCTTCACATTCAGAGTCTACAAGCTTCAAACAGCTACCTATCTTCAATAAATCATCAACGACTATCTCCACTGGCATATAAATATAAAGAGAATTCAAACTTTTGGAGAAGTTGACAAGACACACACGTGAAAACATCAATCTGAAACTTCAAGCAACTCAAAGCGTTCTTCTCAAAAGCAAATACTTTCTTTGTATCCCTACTTCTTGCAGACCTAGTTTTTATTTTTCTACTTAGTGTATTTGTTCTTTAAGATTCATTACCTTATACACTAAGTTATCAGAAACACAAACACACTCTCAAATCATAACCTATGTCAAAGTTTGGTGTGTTGTCAGTCTTAGTTTCTGTTGAAAAACACTATTTGGCCTAAAGAATTTTTTGAAAAAATACTTGGGTTTAAGCAAGGAGTTACTTGTGGAAGAATACTTTTGTTTAATCTAAGAGTGACTAGAGTCAGGAATACTTGAGACATGAGTTGTGTTATGTAAAAAAAACGTTTTAACATGGTGAAAATCCTTCAAGTTTGAAGGTACTGGATGTAATTTTTGCGTTGGAAGTAAACCAGTATAAATCTGTTATGTGCTATCTCATTTTCCCTCATCTCTTAAAGTCTGATTCAAAAGTCTGTTGCGTTTTTCATTTGAAAAAGTTTAAGTTCCACAAAAAGAGTTTTAGACTTATTCAACCCTGCCTTCTAAATCTGACTCTAAACCATCAACAATAAATTTCAAACAAAATTAATAATTTTAAATAAATTAACCATCTTTTCTAATATGCGTAAATTAGGTAAAAGAATCTTATATTTAAAGACACTGAAAGAATAAATATTTCATTTTAAATACGTATTTATTATACTTTTTGAAATGTTTGGTATGTGGGGGTACTTTGTTACACTCACAACTGGGGTAAAATCTTCGTCTATCCTCTTACATTGGTTTAGTGGGAATTTGGTATTACCAAACACTGGTTCAGTGGGGAAACAATGCTCTTTGACTTCATGATCCTGGGTCCTATAAATGTCAACTCAAGAACATTTGGTGGTGGTACCTGTAAAGACATTCCGATGATAAAGTCAGTACGGATTTATAAATATTGGAGCATTAAGTGTAGTCGAGAAAAAAACATGCTTGATTTATTGTGAACAATGATATTTATAGTCTAATGGAGGTCTAACTCATGATTTGACATTTGACAGATCCAAACTATTTTTTCAAGAAAGTTACAAACTTGGCTCAAAAGTTCCAGCTTGTTGACAAGAGTCATCCAATAAGCATTTCGATTGTTTTATCAACCGTATCATAACTGTCTTACTAGACCCGCGTCTTTAACCCCTTATCTCTTGCTAGCTCAGAGGTCGGCATTGATACCAAAATATTTTTATACATTTTTTACATAAGTATTACACATATTTCAACAAAAAATTATAACTTTCAATGAGTTAAAATATGTCTAAACACTGACATTAATGAAACCCAAACACTTGGTTGCTAAAAGAGAAATTTAAATTACTTTCTTTTATGCCAACATTACTTCTTTTTGGTGAAAAGCCAACATTACGTTTTTTTTTAAACCGCTAATTGATCTTTATTCTTTTAAAATTGATTTAATAATAGCTTTTGATGTGTAATCTAAAACACATTTTAAACAATACAAGAAATAAAGAATTTATTAAAAAATTATAGTTAAACTTAAATTAAGATCAATATAAAAATACATTGTACACAATTTTTAATAAAATTTTCATTTTAATATTATTTAAAATGTGTCATGTGATGTGACACATTAAAAACTCAATTTAATAATAATAAAAAGGCAAGGTGTTGAAAGTAAGGAAAGGCTTATACTACACGGTCCAAACGCGAGCCCAAAACCGAAAAGCACATCCTCTCACTCACTCCAAAATTCAAATCCAAACTTTGCTTAGCTTACAAGTAATCATTTTAAATAAAAATATACACGATTAATATTTAAAAAAACGAATGTAATCTTAAAAATGTTATATTTCAATTAAATTTAAATTAACTAGTAGCGCCAGCTGGTAATAAGTAGAATAAAATTAAATTTTATTTAAGAAAGTGCGTTAAATCCACGCCTGGCAAATCGGTAGGGACAGTATAAAACCGTTAAATTAACTAATTCAGCAACATTGAATTCAAAACTCGAAATCGAAATAGAAATCATTTCATCGAATGGGAACTTCTCAGAGCCGTGAGGGCCTAGAAGTCACCGATTCTGACACCGAATACGAAGAAGAAGAAGAAGAAGATGAAGAACACTACGAAGACGCTGAAGCTTCATCTTCTTCCACTTCCGAGCTCGACCACGTTGACACCAAACTCAAAGCCTTAAAACTCAAATACCAATCACCTTCTTCTTCTTCCAAACCCCAAACACCTCTTCCCCCAAACTCCGTCAAACTTTACCTCCACATCGGCGGCAACACTCCCAACGCCAAATGGATCCTCTCCGACAAACGCGCTTCATACACTTTCCTCAAAACCCACGAAAACGACGACAACGATGGAAACTGGTTCCTCAAAGTCGGTTCCAAGGTTCATGCTAGGGTTTCCACCGAAATGCAATTGAAGATGTTCGGCGACCAACGCCGCGTCGATTTCGTCGCCAACGGCGTCTGGGCCCTCAAATTCCCCACCGACGATACCTACCGGAGATTCGTCACCGAATTCCAGAATTGCATGTTCGAGAACGTGTACAACCTCGAGTGCACGGAGGAGAACAAGGTCAAGGTTTACGGCAAGGAATTCATCGGTTGGGTGAAGCCCGAGGCCGCCGACGATTCCGTTTGGGAGGACGCCGACGACGGGTTACCGAAATCCCCACCCGAACCGGTCCGGTCCAGGGAGGATTTAATGGAAGAGTTCGAGGAAGCCGCGAATGGGGGCGTTCAAACCCTAACCCTTGGCGCTCTCGACAACAGTTTCATGCTCAATGACGCCGGCGTCCACGTTTACCGCAATTTCGACCGCGGGATTCACGGCAAGGGCGTCACCGTTAAGTTCGATGGCGGCGATCTACGGCAACAGACTCCGAACAAGGCGCTGTTGATGAGGTCCGAGACCAACATGATGTTAATGAGTCCTATGAAAGATGGGAAGCTTCATGCTTCGAAGCTTCATCAGCTTGATATTGAAACGGGGAAGATTGTGAGTGAGTGGAAGTTTGAGAAGGATGGTGCTGATATTACAATGAGGGATATCACCAATGATACCAAAGGGTCACAATTGGATCCTTCTGAATCAACGTTTTTGGGGTTGGATGATAATAGGCTATGTCAGTGGGATATGCGTGATAGAAAAGGAATGGTTCAGAATATTGCCACTTCTGGTTCCCCTGTGTTGCATTGGAGCCAGGGGCATCAGTTCAGCAGAGGAACTAACTTTCAGTGCTTTGCAACCACTGGTGATGGTTCCATAGTGGTTGGGTCCCTTGATGGGAAGATAAGGTTATATTCTAAGACGTCCATGAGGCAGGCTAAGACTGCGTTTCCGGGGCTTGGTTCGCCCATTACCAGTGTCGATGTTACTTATGATGGCAAGTGGGTGCTGGGCACCACTGATACTTATTTGGTGCTGATCTGTACCTTGTTCACCGATAAAGATGGGAAGACAAAGACTGGGTTTGGTGGTCGTATGGGAAACAGGATACCTGCTCCAAGGCTGTTGAAGCTTACTCCTCTGGATTCACATTTGGCTGGCACAACCAATAAGTTTCATGGTGGCCATTTCTCATGGGTAAGCACTTTTCACCACTCTTCTTGTTGTATTTCCATTAAGATGTTAAATCTCGGTACATATACTTGTCCTGATTCACGTACAAGGAAAAAGTCAAATAAGTAATTTGGATGCGTATTAAGATTGTTGGAGTTATTTTTATTAATGTTGTCATATATTTGATCTTCTTTCCTAAAATGCCTCTAACCTCATTTATTACATAAATAATTACTAGTACCAGTAGTTGTTTGGAAATACCTTCTAGAAAGATGTATTTAGTACACAAGCATTTTAACATATTAGAAACCATATTTTGTTTAAGTTCAACATTTGTCTTCCAAAATTTACTTATATCTAAGACCGAAGCAGTAGCACTTTCCTACAGCTATTTTTATATGTAAATCTTGGCAACAATTGTCCTTGATTGTTTTTGGTGAACCTAGCTCTTTTGTTACACATCCTTGCGAAAAATGCTTTTTGTTTATACTTGCCAAGATATGATTAGGGGTGAATGCATAACATGATAACAGAGAAAGAAATTTGGATAGCACTTGCTATAGGAAAAATGGTAGAATTTTCGATCTAGGTGGTTTGAGTATGTCTGGAGAAGACTTGTGAAGGAGAGTAGTTTAGAGATGAAGGTCAGTGCTATCTCTAGATGTAGAGGGAGGCAAAAAATTATAGGCAAATCATAAAGAAGCATTTATATGCCAGTGGTTTGTCTACAGATATGATATGATTCACTATAAAGTATTATGATATTTCTCACCCCTATTTAAGTATCTAATAATAACAGTATTTTACAGATGCTTTCTGTTTTTCTTTTTTATTTTGGTTACCTTGACATTGTTTACGAAGTTATACAATAATGAGTGGTGCCAATGAACCTGATAAAAATATTTTCTCAATTACATTTGTTTTAAAGACGTCTATATTTCAGTCATTCTGTGTTCATGTCCTCCTTTAAGGAAATATAGCAAAACCAACGTGTTTCCAACTTTTTGTTTTGACTAGTAGTTTCAATCTAGCTAGCATGTCTTTTCTGAAAAAAGGGTTTTTTTTCATTGTTCTGATGTGCCTACTTTAAGAACTTGCCTTCATTTTTTTGTTGTTGAAGTTGTATGCTTTTTATTCAGACGTTGCAAAAGAAAATAACCATTTTGAAACCATCATAGTAAATTCCTTATTATTTACATTATCATGCTGAGTATGGACCTGGTACTTTTGATGAAGCTCTAGAAGTATAGAGTCATGCAATCCATATTTGTGTATTGGAATTTTGGGGAGATTATTTAAGAAACTGGTCTGACAGACCAAGGCGTTCAAGTGGCAGATTGAAAAACTGATCGGTGGGAATGAGATAAATGATGGCATGTTGCATTACAAGAATAACGTGTTAGGCAGGTTGAAAATCTGTTTTGTGATTCAAAATTTACTACATCGTTGTATTTTTACATTTCTTCGTTAATTGAGCGGAAATCAGGGAAAGGAATTTTATGTGCATGATTGAGGAAAAGATTATTGATTGCATGATAGTTAAAAGAACATTTTCATACTAGGTGTTTCCCGTACTTGTTAGAAATCACTTGATTGATATTTTTAGTGAACTATACATATGGCTAGTGCCTATATGCACCTCAAGATAGGATTTATTGTTTATTCCATGTCGTATAAATTTATTCTAAACCTATGATGATTGATACTAGTTTACCGGGTCAGTGAATTTGCAGAAACCAGCAAACATCTCATTTGTATCTGTGTCTTTCAGGTCACTGAGAATGGTAAACAAGAACGCCACCTTGTTGCGACTGTGGGCAAATTCAGTGTGATATGGGATTTTCAGCAGGTAAAGAACAGTGCTCATCAATGTTACAGGAATCAACAAGGGCTGAAGAGCTGTTACTGCTATAAGATAGTATTGAAGGATGAATCAATTTTGGAATCACGATTTATGCACGACAAGTTTGCTGTCAGTGACTCTCCAGAAGCTCCGTTGGTCGTGGCAACTCCTATGAAAGTCAGCTCCATCAGCCTGTCTGGAAAGCGGCGTGGTTAATCAAAGCTTTCTTTACCAATTTTTTTCTTTCAAGATTTTAATATTTTTGTGTTAGGAGGGCATTTGAACAATGTATTGTTTGTATTCAAGTGTGAGATGCTGTTCTTCTTCTGTACAGTGATTTCTAGGTTGCCTTGTATCTGTTTTTTTTCATATACATACTCTGTGAACTATACATATGATTATACAGTTTGGTGTGATGTATGATCCACGTGATTTTAGAGTTTAAATTAAGTTCTAAAAAAATTGAGCCTTAAAAATAAAATAAAAAATGAGCCTTAACCAAAACCGTTGATAGAAAGTAAAAACCCTTGAGGGTACAAATTCATATCTGTCATGATTTTTTATTAATTCTTTAAGCATTTTCCTAGCCGCAATAATTATAACTTGCACGTTATCATTTTTGGTCAAAACTTGTACATTATCATATTAACCTTATTTGTTTGAGCCTCGTCTGTTTATTCTTCGGTACATAGCCTGGCCCCTTTATGTTCGAGTCAAACCTAGTAAAACATCGGTTAAAAAATATAACTTCAATTGAAAAAGTAGTAGCTATTTTTTTTATTGGGAATGATGTTTATTTCACTTTTATTTTTGTGATGGAATGATGTATTCATCCAAATAAAAAATTACTATTTTTTATGGCGTAAACTCAGCCATTTGGTTGGTGTTTAGAGTTTCCGTTGTCATTAAGCTTAGGTTTTCTACGAAGGAATTTATTCAGCTTACCAAGTAGTCCAATCTATCATGAATCAAACTATAGTTGTTTATGGACTTTGGGCCGATCTACAATAGTGTCTTACCAAGTACCATATGCTTAGTTTTACCATAGTGTGTGTAAACTTTAGTTCCTACTAGAATTCTCCCTCCATTGAATCCACAACCTCTTCTACCACGTCCTTCTTAACCACCACCACAACCTTTGTTGTAGTTGTGACTCATAACCTTTGGTGCATTCTACCTTTTGATAAGGCCAAAAAACACTTTTGCGATACTTATCATAGTTTTGATCATTCCATCATGTTGTAATATGATATATATTGGTTCCATTTTTTATTTTATTTTTGTAATGCATTACATATTAACAGTTGGAATTTTCTGAAATTTGGGCAAAAACCTAAACCTTAAACTTAAAATTGGATATGCGTGAACGTAGATTAGGCTTTTAAGGTGGATATGGAAGGTTGTGGTGATGTCTTGAGGTGGGCTGATGGTAAGTAGATCAAGGGTTTTCTAGAAATTTAGGCCTTGCTTCTGCCTTCTGAATTATAGAATTTTTTTATTGGTCTTAGCATGGTGTGGAAGGATTTAATGGCATCTAAGGCAATGTGGAATCTGGGATTTAAGCAAGTGCAGGAGCTACTGGATTCTTAAGTTATGGTTCAGAACATCACTAGTTCTGCTGTAGGAGGGGTGGAGGGTAGAGCCTTGTTGGGTAGGACTAAAGTTATGCTTAGGTTTGTGCATGTATTTTGAGAGTAGAATATGGTGTTGTCATGGGAGGGGGACCATTTTCTATTACCAGTCTTTTCCTGGTATAGAGTAGTTATTACTACATGATATCTTACAAGTTTTTTTTTTAGAGTAAATATTGGGAGTTTTACTCTGAGAGTGATTTTAATGTAATCTTCATTTGAGCCTTTCAATTAAAAAATTTACATTTTCTACCAAAAATAGTAAATACTTTTTATTAGGATTAATTTATAGTTTGTTTAATTAAAAGTTAGGGTTAATCAAATCAAGATTGGTTTGATTAAATAGAGTTTTAACTTCATTTTTATAACTTTGTTTCTCAACTTCGTACCAAAAACTTGGTAAATAATTATTTCTTGTCATTCTGTTGAACAAGAAAAGTAACACAAAGACCCATAGGAGAATTAAAACTTGTATAAGGAGAATAGAATATAGGAGTAGGAAGATGATTCCTTTTGACTCACACCATGCTTAGTATCCATTGGATGCAGACCGGAAGTGATGGACGGTGTAGGTATGGACTTGCTACCTGGTCAACTGGTTGCTTTTGTATGGACCTGCTAGGCCGCAGTTCCAAGTCATGCCTCCCTCTAATCCAAACTCCTCCGCCACTGTCATGCGTTCCACCGTGTACGACCGCCGACAGCCACCACACCTCCTTTGGTTGCTCTGCATTGCCGTGAACCCCCAGCGCCAACCACCGCAGACGATCACTGCGCTGAGTCCATTATGTTCATAACGCCTCTATAAACTTCTCATTGTGTCTACATAAAGATATGAAGGGTGAACCGTGGTCAAAGGCTTAGATGCTTTTATCCCACATTGCTTATAGTCCTCTCAGGCCTTTCAACTGTGTTGACCCGTTTCTTATCTTTTTATGTTCTTTTATAAATAAATATTATTTATTAACAAATAAAATTATTGATAGTTATGTTACTTTAAATGTAACATTTAAAATTATAACACAAACTTTAAACTATAATCATAATAATGATACTATTATAAAATCATTATGAATGTATTTCTTTTCTCCTTCTTCTTTCTTAAATTTGGGTGGGAAAACTAAGTATTGAGCGTAAAAAATAAGTTTAGATTGAACTAAATTTTTTAAGGCCTGAGCCTAACTTGACCTTTAATTGTAAGACATAAATCTGACTGTTAATTAACACAAGCTATATTTTCACGTTCGTTTTGTCATATTTAAAAGCTTGATTTAATCTAATATTTTTTAATTTATATTAAAATCAATAAAAATATCAACAAGGTTAAGGGGCCTATTTAAAATAAACAAATAGACCTAACAATCTATATAAAATATATCTAATCATCAATTATAGATATTAAAGTTAATTTTAACATAATCTTATAAATTTTACATTATAGAAAATATCATGTGTATTTATAAATTATAATACATCATAAAATTTATGATTTATTTTATAAAATCATTTATAAGCTAAAAAAATACCAACTTGACAAGTTAAAAAAGTTTTTCAAAAATCCAAACTCAGTCTCTTTAATTAAATAGTTTTTTATTCTAGTCTGACTCTGATCCGGTCTCAATACCGGTATCCGATCTGCAAGACAAATATCAACGTCTTTGTCAAGACAACAACGTGTAACCGATGTCATCGGTATACATCCGGACTGTAATTCCGTATCAGGCGTTCTCCCTATACCGGTTGTTCAGGATAACACCATGACACCGGACAACACACACGTCACTGCGCTAAAGACAAGGATTATTGCTACAGGGATCGATCAATAATTCCCTGCACTACGAGCCAAATTCTGCTCACGGGGATGGTCAACTTGTTCCCTAATCCTAGTCTATATTCTCCATGCTCAATATAAAATAGCCACTTGACCTAATCATGCTGGTAAGTGCGCAATAAAATAATGCTAATGGGAGTTAGTGGTTCCCCACTAACGAGTCCTCGTAAAACGAGCCAATCAGGTATATGAACTCATTTCATTAATGAAGTGAGGGATCTTCAACTGAACTTATGAACGATTACTCTCTGAAATACATTCCTTACTTGGAATATCATCACTGACTTGAGCGTCGGAGAATCTTTGCAGGTGACACCACCATTCGCCCACTTCAACGCGTTAGGTCGGTGTGAAGGATCTCCAGGACGCCCAATCCGCTCTCCTCATTCAAGGACAACGGATACTACACCAGATACTCATACATCCGGTCTTCTGCACAGTATTTACATACTATTTGTGATTGACTTGAGTCCGGATCTATAGACCCCAGTTCAGGACAGATCATTGGCACGCCCGGTGGGACGCGATAAAGTTATTCCCATATCCTTTGAAAGAGCAAGTAATCCACAATGGAAGGCGAAGGACAAGATTTCATGGAGAATCAACCTGAAGGCAGAACCAACCCCAACGTCTTCAGGAAACTCAATTTTGATTCTCATGGGGGTAGTTCAAAAAAGATAGTGACAGTGTCTAATCCTGATCCTCGTGATGAGCTGATTAGTCAACTCCAGAGGGAACCCGCTGAATTGTGAAGAGAAAGAAGGCAAAGCGAGGATAAAGAATCATCTCGCACACGAAATACTCCCCACACAACAGATGGTGAAAAATCCACCACTCTCCAATACTCAAATATCCCTACGTTTGAGGGGGGAGAACAGACTCGTGATTCCGAAGATGAAGCTTCCCGAAGGAAGAGAGAGCCAACAACAACACCCCCAGTGTCTTACAAGCTAAAAGTTCCTTTTTCAAGGAGACTTATGAGCATCCACATCCCCAAGCACCTTCAAACTACTCAGCCACTCTCCATCGGAAAATACAATGGTGAAACTGATCCTACTAAGCACCTAGATGCTTATGTGTTTGAAGCCATGTACTTGGGGGCTGATGAAGATGTGATGTGTCGAATGTTCCCTCGAACATTATCTGAGGAGGCCCTCGGATGGTTTAAAGGTTTACCTTCTGGATCCATAGATTCTTGGGCTGAAATGGCAGCTACTTTTGAGACTCACTTTGTCATCTCTAGAGACGTGCCCAGGACATCTCATACCTTGGCTCAGATTAAGCAAGGTGAAAACGAAGGCTTAAAAGATTTCTTGAAGAGGTTCTACAAGGAAGCAGCCCTGGTTCCTAACCTCACAGAGTCTATTAAGCTGCATATCGTTATTGAGGCGTTGCAGCCAGGATCAGCTTTTGCTCTCTCATTAGCGAAAAGCCCTCCTGTAACTTTTGAGGAGTTCAGGAAAAAAGCCTCAAAATACGTGAGTATAGAGATGCACTTGGAGGCGATAGCTGTAACGTCCCGAAACGTTAATTAAAATTATCGAGTAAATTTTTCGCTTTTTCGAAAGATCATTTTAAAATTTATAAATTTAATTCAGAGTTTATGTAACAATTAATAACAGCGGAAAAATTATCATACATACTAGTCGTGAATAATTAAATTCAAGAAAATATTTAAGTAGCGGAAACGATTGAGAAGATAATGGTACATGACATATTATATTTATTACAACCCATAAAATCAAAGTTCAGGTAATAAATCAAATAGACATCCATCATGGCATCACTCTGCATTCTGCGTGTCATTCACTGTAAAAATTAATGTAAGAGTGAGACAGAATATAGAATAAATATAAAATAGATAAAATTGCACAAACACAATTAACAATTCATAATGATATGATGAATATGCCAAACAAGTCCATTAATAGATCTTTAATTAGTCAAATGATGTCATGCTGGATCCATTTGGTCTTGGTGGGAATACTGCAGTAAAAGTCTCATAGAGACACAAATAGGGCTTTAGCATATACCATGAATCCCTATACTTCATGGCGCTTAAGTACCGAAGTACACAATATCATAAGTAGGACTTTTGCATAAACCATGAATCCCTACACTCCATGGCACACAAAAAAATAGGGCTTAACTCATCATAGAGTAACCCCCCACCAGGGTAGGCAATCATGGAACCCCTAAATTCCATGGTGCGTCTGAATGCTTATGATGCATGAATGCCTTTAATTCTTTTAACATACCATGATATCCACATTTCCAAAACCTCTTGGATAATACAAGTCCTCAAGGGACACAATACACATAATAATTCACAAAATCATGGATTTACTGTTTCAACCACATATGTCAGTAACCACAAGGCATTCATGTACATATATATTAATTATGTCATTCATAATTATTCACCATCACAATATACAGACTGTGTAATACTCAACAACATTTATAATAATTCATAATCACTCAATAATTTAATAAATAATTTCTATCCATAGAGAAAATATCATTTTCTTTCAAAATAGCCATTTTAAGTGACTTTCAGCATCCCCAACAGCAACATACATTAGCAAAATAGTCATAACATGGGTAAATCAACTCCTTTTTAGATGATTCCACTTTCTATAGCTTAATAATACAATTATCTACAACTTTCATGAAGAACACAGTTTCGGATTCCAATCAGAAATACCACTTATTCATAAAATACCATACTGCCTCAAGATAAGTTTTCCAAAATGTACACAGATTAGTATTTAGAACGTATCTGGAGTTACAAATGTGATTTTGACATGAAATCAATTCTAAATTATTCTTAACACGTATATCTACAATTTCCATGAAGACACCAACCCCTAATTCTCACCACAACTTCCCAGTTTTAAAAACAAGTTTCGGATTTCAAAATTCCAGAATTTCAGAATTTTAGCTTGCACATACTTCAGTAATTTGAGCATAACTTGAGTTACAAAAATTATTTTGATGTGAAACCACTTTCTAAAAATCCACAACTTAATTATCTACAACTTTCATGAAGACATCCAAGGCTGATTATGCATGTATAATTCCCAGCATATCAAAATATGCACTAAACATGAAGCAAATCTTTCACTCGGACATACAGTAGTATTTTGGCTATAACTTTTGCTACACATACTCAAATCAATCGGTTCAGATCTCAAAATTCACATAACAAAAAGATTTACAACTTTAATGAAGACACTGATCACTAATTCTTACCACAAAATTTCCAGTTTTAAAAATAAGATACGAATTTCAAGTTTATAGATTTACAGCTTGTACATACTTCAGTATTATGAGCATAACTTGAGCTACAAAAATTATTTTAATGTGAAACAACTTTCTAAAGATCCATAACATATATATCTACAACTTTCATGAAGACATTCAAGACTAATTACGCATGTATAATTCCCAGCATATCAAAATATATACAAAACATGGAACAAATCTTTCACTCGAACATGCAGTAGTAATTTGGCTATAACTTTTGCTATACATACTCAAATTAATTGAATCAGGTCTCATAATTTAGATAACAAAAAGATCTACAATTTTCATGAAGAAGTCAAGGGCAAATTCATATGTTTTCAGTTTCAAAATTAAGCCACAAGATGCGAAATTAAGACTGGAATCCTAGAACAGCATGCAACTCTACCTATTTCATAGTTATTCACCACCCTCTCCCCTCTTACTTGGTTTGAAGACTTTTAGCTGACTGGAAAAGAGGTCCCCTGGCTGTCCTGGTTCAGATCGAAGGTGTGTTGATGGAGAAGAGTAATTGGGAGTTTCAGAATCAGTGGTATGTTTAATAATGCAAGGTGGGAGACAACTTTCCATAAGTGGGTTTCTAGTGGGCTTTTAGTGGGAATTAAGAGTGGTTTAGGTTGAAAGCAAGCTCCACTTCTGTAGCCCACCCACTGGAGTGCGCATAATGGAAGATGATTTATTAAAATATGCATGAAGGGACAAAACAGAAGTCAACACGTCAATCTGGTAGTGAATTCCGAGTGAAATTTCACTCGGTCAGCCTCTTGGCCGACTGGAATTCCACTCGGTCCATGTATATACCGACTGGTAGTGGTCGGTAATATGAAGAGAAGGAAATCTGAGTCCCTCTCGCTCAAGCGGATACCGACTCGCTTGAGCGAGTTCCACACAATGCACTGGCAGAGGGGTTTCGCTCAAGCGCATACCGACTCGCTTGAGCCAAAACCGATCTTTCATTCACTCGGTTTTCACTTAAACAGCTCAATCCACTCGGTAGAACATCCTGAAACCGAGTCTTCACTTATTACTCATTCGGAATTGATTCCTCATTAAACAGCTGGTCTGATTTCTCTTCCTTGGAGGTGACTCAGTCGGTATATTCTCCTAAAACCGAGTCATCTCAATTAGTCTTTCACTCGGGTATATCTTTCCAATTCCGAGTCATCTCTTGCTAGCCTTCCGCTCGGCAATTACACTAAAACCGACTCATCACTCTATTGATTTTCCACTCTGAGTTTCATCCCAGAGACTGACACATCTGAGTAATAATAAACCGTGTGTCCCCAGTCGGAATTTTGCCACTCAGAAATGCATTTTCCTATGTAATTCACTCAAAATGAAGGCACTCAGTGATTCTTTCATTCGAAATTGCAATGTCTGATCAAGATCGACTCGGAAACGAGCCTCTGGAAGACACTTGACTCGAAAATGAGTCTTTCTGTGGTGTTTAACTTGGAAACGAGTCATTCAGGAGTAATTGACTCGGAAATGAGTCATTTGATGGCATTTGACTCGGAAACGAGTCTTTCTAAGTAATTTAACTCGACAGTGAGTCACCCCAAGGTGAGTCACTCGGATTCTCTCACCCAGAAGTGGTTCTATCAGTTCCACTTCACACATAAGTGTCTCGGGTGCAGGAATTTCACTCGGAATAAGCTCACTCGGCCATATTCCACTCGGCAAACACAACCTTCACTCGGAATTTATAAGTCTTTCCTCTCGGAAGTGAAGCTTTTGGGCAAATTTTATTCATAGATAGAAATGCCTAGCAATGTATGACTCAGAATTGAGTCATTGGAAAATATTTGACTCGGAATTGAGTCTTTCTGACATGCTTGACTCAGCAGTGAGTCTCTGAGACAATATCTCACTCGGAATAAGTCCTCCTGACCATGTTCCACTCGGAAAACACCATTTGCACTCGGTATTTCCATTTTCCACTCGGAATTTTACATTTTCACTCAGAATTTCTCTTAGTCACTCAGAACTTTTCCTTCTTTACTCAGAATTTTCATTCTTCACTCAGACAGAGCCCCTTTTTCACTCGGAAATTCATTTCTAAGGCATATTTTACCCAGAAAATGGATCTTATCAATACAGGTCTATGTAATTTCTATAATTATACCCAAAAATGGAATTTTTGGAGTATTATAAACCATCCATAAAGTGTTTTATTCATTGATTAACACTTACAGACCTTCCATGCTTCATAAATTACATAATTGAACTATTATTAAAGCAGGATGTTACATTTCTCCCACCCTAATAAAAATTTCATCCTCGAAATTTAATCATTACGCATTCCTCAGTGAAACAATTCTGGATACTGTGTCCTCATAGCTTCTTCACGCTCCCAAGTCAGAGTTACTTCGTTTCCTTGTTTCCATGCAACTTTTACCAGTGGTACATTCTTGTTCGTCAAGCGTTTATTCGATCTTTCTAGGATCTATGTAGGTTCTGTGGAGATGGTCAGATTTTCTCTAACTTCAATATCATCAGCAGCAATCACGTGGTTGGGTTCTTGTACGTACTTCCTCAGCTATGATACATGAAATACATTGTGCAGATTTGCCAGGTGAGGGGGAAGTGTAATCTGATATGCCACTGTACCAACCCTCTTTAGGATCTCATATGGTCCAATGAACCTCGGACTCAATTTCTTACTCTTCAAGGCTCGGCCAATCCCTTTGTGAGGTGAAACCTTCAAAAATACATGCTCACCGACTTGGAATTCAAGTGGTTTCCTCCTCTTATCATAATACTGTTTCTGTCTGTCTTGAGATGCCTTCATCTTTTCTCTGATCATTTCTATCTGTTCAGTAGTCTGCTGCACAATTTCAGGTCCTAACGCCAAACTTTCACCAGTTTCTAACCAACAAAGTGGCGTTCGACACTTCCTACCATACAATGCTTCGAATGGAGCCATACCAATACTGTTGTGGTAGCTATTATTATACGTGAATTCAATCAATGGAAGAAACTGCTCCCAACGACCACCATGTTCAATCACACAAGATCGCAGTAAGTCTTCCAAACTTTGTATGGTACGCTCTGACTGTCCATCTGTTTGGGGATGATAAGCTGAACTCAATCGAAGCTTTGAACCCAATTCCTGATGCAAGCTTCCCCAGAATCGGGAAGTGAATCTTGGATCTCTATCTGACACAATACTTGATGGTACACCATGTAGTCTTACGATCTCCTTCACATATAACTGTGCCAACTTTTGTAAAGAGTTCTTCATATTCATTGGGAGGAAGTGAGCAGACTTTGTCAATCTGTCTACAATAACCCAAATTGCATCATTCCCTGAACGTGTTCTTGGTAACCCCGACACAAAGTCCATTGAGATGTCATCCCATTTCCAGACAGGAATCTCTAATGGTTGCAGTTCACCAGATGGCTTCTGGTGTTCTACCTTGGCTTTTTGACACACCAGACATGAAGACACATATTCAACTATCTCTTTCTTTATCCTTGGCCACCAAAAGCTTTTCCTCAGATCTTGATACATCTTAGTTGATCCAGGATGAATGCTCAACATACTTTTATGCGCTTCTTCTAGAATCGTCCTTCTTAGATCAACATCATCTGGTACACAAATTCTATTCCTGATCCTCCAAATTCCATCTGATCCTTCTTGTAGTCCCATATCTTTTCCATTCGCCTGTAATTCTCTCAACTCTTGTAATGGCAAATCTTCTTTCTGTCTTTCACCTAACAGTTTCAGGAAATCATTGGTTATTTTCAAAGTCCCCAAAGTCATACTCCTTGATGATTTCATCTCTACACCCAAGTTCATGTCTCTGAACTGTTATATCATCTCCATTTCTTTTATCATCAAAGATGCCATATGAATGGACTTTCGGCTTAGTGCATCTGCCACCACATTTGCTTTTCCTGGATGGTACTTCAGATCAAAATCATAATCTTTAAGAAACTCCATCCACCTTCGCTGCCTCATGTTCAATTCCTTTTGATCGAACAAATACTTCAAGCTCTTGTGGTCACTGAACACTTCAAACCTGACTCCATACAAATGGTGTCTCTAGATTTTCAGAGCAAATACCACTGCTGCTAATTCTAGATCATGCGTCGGATAGTTCATCTCATGTGGTCTCAACTGTCTAGAAGCATAGGCAACCACCTTTTGTTGCTGCATCAAAACACATCCTAAGCCTATTTTGGAAGCATCACAATAAACCACGAAATCTTCTTGTGGATTAGGTAAGGTTAAGACTGGAGCAGATGTAAGCTTCAACTTCAGTTCTTGGAAACTTTTCTCACATTCTGGCGTCCAAGAAAAAGGTTGATTCTTCCGGGTTAGCCGAGTCATTGGTAGGGCAATTTGAGAAAACCCTTCAATGAATCTCCGATAATAACCAGCTAATCCCAGGAAACTTCGTATCTCAGTGACTGAAGTAGGTCTCTCCCAGTTTACCACAGCTTCTATTTTAGAAGGATCCACAGATACTCCTTCGTTTGAGATTACATGGCCTAGGAATTTTACCTCTTTCAACCAGAATTCACATTTTGATAACTTTGCATACAACTGCTTCTCCTTCAAAATCTGCAATACCACTCGAAGATGCTTTTCATGTTCCTCTGCAGTTTTTGAATAAATCAGAATATCATCAATGAAAATGATGACAAACTAATCCAAGTAGGGATGAAATACTCGATTCATGTAATCCATGAATACGACTGGGGCATTGGTCACTCCGAAGGGCATCACAAGGTACTCGTAATGACCATATCGTGTTCTAAAGGCTGTCTTTGAAATATCCTCAGACTTGACACGAATCTGATGATACCCCGATCGTAGATCAATCTTGGAAAACACTACAGCGCCTCTCAATTGATCTATCAGATCATCAATTCTGGGCAGAGGGTATCTATTCTTCACTGTCAATTTGTTCAGTTGACGATAATCTACGCATAACCTCATGCTTCCATCTTTCTTCTTGACGAGCAATACTGGCGCTCCCCATGGTGACACACTAGGTCTGATGAAATGCTTCTCCAATAACTCTTCAATTTGTTTCTTCAGTTCCGTCAGTTCAATTGGTGCCATACGGTATGGAGCTTTAGACACTGGTCCTGCTCCTGGAATTAAATCAATGGAGAATTCTACCTCACGTTCTGGAGGTAAACTTGAGACATCCTCAGGGAATACTTTAGGAAATTCAGAAACAACCGGCATCTCGATTGCTTTAGGTTCACCATCTTCTTTGTAAAGAGTGAATAAAGCAAACAATTGACTTTCACCTTGTAATACATAGGTCTTGAGGTTGTCAAAATTTAGATTTTCTGATGGAAATATCACGGTCTTGTTGTGACAGTCCACCAAGACTCGATTTGTCGATAACCAGTCCATCCCCAGAATCACCTCCAGATCCTTCAAAGGTAAACAAACAAGATTGACAAGAAAGCGTCTACCTTCTATGAGTATAGAACATTCGTTACACACCTTAGCAGTCCTAAGTTGTGTACCGGTGGGAGTGGAAACAATCAGATCATATGTCATAGGCTTCACAGGTAATTGAAAGCGTCTAACACACTCATCAGAAATGAAAGAATACGTAGCACCAGAATCAAATAACACAGATAGGATTGTACCATTAATCTCACACTTACTTTGTACGAGGTCATCAGCTTGGTCTGCCTCTGAACCGCTGATGGCAAAGACTCTCCCAGTTGTTTGTTGCAACCTCTGATCTGTGGACTCCCTGTTCTGTCTTGGAGGTTGGGCAGTACGTGTGTCTTCTCCTCGGCCTCTCTGATAATTAGAGCCTCTTGGTTCACTCATAGTGTTCCTGTTGTTGTTTTGATTGTTCTGCGGACAATTTGGACTGATGTGTCCTTTTTGATTACATCGAAAGCAAGTGACCTCTTCAAGACGTCTGTTACAATTACGTACATGATGATTACCTCCACACTTAAGACACCTCATATTGTTACGTCTATCAAAAGATGACGATGATGATGATCCTCCTCTGGAGCGACTTGGATAGAACAATCCTCTTCTTTTGAAATCAACTGACTGAGGTTTCAGTTGTCTATTGGCCCTTTCATGTGCCAGTCTGGCTTGGTGATTCTCTTCAAAAATTCTGTATTTGTTGATTAGAATAGGAAAACTCCGAATTTCTTGGTACCCTATCGCTTCTTTGATTTCCAGATTCAGTCCGTTCTCAAATTTAACACATTTCGATTCTTCGGCACCAGCCTGTTGAAAAGGAGGGTAAAAGAGAGATAGTTCTTCAAACTTTGCAGCATATTCTCCAACGGACATCGAGCCTTGTTTCAACTCCATAAATTCCAGCTCCTTGCGACTTTTCACACTTGCTGAAAAATATTTCTCCAGGAAACAGTCTTTGAAGTTGGCCCAGATCAAGGGTCTGTCAGTCTCGATCATACGGATTCTAGCATGAATCCACCAGTTCTCTGTCTCTTCCACCAACATATAGGTGGCATACTCAACCTTTTCGTATTCTGTGCAGGGCAATGCTCGAAAGATGCGCTCCATTTCCTTGGCCCAAAGATATGCTCCTTCTGGATTATAACCTCCTTTGAATTGTGAAGGCTTTATCTTCAGGAAGTGGTCTAACCCATGGAGTCCTCCAGTGCTCCTTGGTTGGTTTTATCGTTCTATGGCTTCAGCTAAACGGTTGAAAGCTGCTGCCATATCGTTGTTGTTGTTGTTGTTGTTTCTTGCCATCCTATATTCGTAGTTTGGTTTATACCAATTCTAAGGGATATCATATATAAATACTACATAACTATCATTATTCTACAGTTTATCAGTTAAGCAATCAATCATATAACACATTTATCATATTATCAAGCGGTAATCAAACAAATCTTTTCGTAATTAATCAGTCAGGCACAAGGCACATAGTACACATTTAGCATGTTATCAAGCAAGAAATCAAACATTTCACATATTATGTCGAGAAACAGTACATGTCATAACAATTGGTCCTGAATTTTTGAAAATGCTCTGATACCAACATGTAACGTCCCGAAACGTTAATTAAAATTTTTGAGTAAATTTTTCGCTTTTTCGAAAGATCATTTTAAAATTTATAAATTTAATTCAGAGTTTATGTAACAATTAATAACAGCGGAAAAATTATCATACATACTAGTCTTGAATAATTAAATTCAAGAAAATATTTAAGTAGCGGAAACGATTGAGAAGATAATGGTACATGACATATTATATTTATTACAACCCATAAAATCAAAGTTCAGGTAATAAATCAAATAGACATCCATCATGGCATCACTCTGCATTCTGCGTGTCATTCACTGTAAAAATTAATGTAAGAGTGAGACAGAATATAGAATAAATATAAAATAGATAAAATTGCACAAACACAATTAACAATTCATAATGATATGATGAATATGCCAAACAAGTCCATTAATAGATCTTTAATTAGTCAAACGATGTCATGCTGGATCCATTTGGTCTTGGTGGGAATACTGCAGTAAAAGTCTCATAGAGACACAAATAGGGCTTTAGCATATACCATGAATCCCTATACTTCATGGCGCTTAAGTACCGAAGTACACAATATCATAAGTAGGACTTTTGCATAAACCATGAATCCTTACACTCCATGGCACACAACAAAATACGGCTTAACTCATCATAGAGTAACCCCCCACCAGGGTAGGCAATCATGGAACCCCTAAATTCCATGGTGCGTCCGAATGCTTATGATGCATGAATGCCTTTAATTCTTTTAACATACCATGATATCCACATTTCCAAAACCTCTTGGATAATACAAGTCCTCAAGGGACACAATACACATAATAATTCACAAAATCATGGATTTACTGTTTCAACCACATATGTCAGTAACCACAAGGCATTCATGTACATATATATTAATTATGTCATTTATAATTATTCACCATCACAATATACAGACTGTGTAATACTCAACAACATTTATAATAATTCATAATCACTCAATAATTTAATAAATAATTTCTATCCATAGAAAAAATATCATTTTCTTTCAAAATAGCCATTTTAAGTGACTTTCAGCATCCCCAACAGCAACATACATTAGCAAAACAGTCATAACATGGGCAAATCAACTCCTTTTTAGATGATTCCACTTTATATAGCTCAATAATACAATTATCTACAACTTTCATGCAGAACACAGTTTCGGATTCCAATCAGAAATACCACTTATTCATAAAATACCATACTACCTAAGATAAGTTTTCCAAAATGTACACAGATTAGTATTTAGAACGTATCTGGAGTTACAAACGTGATTTTGACATGAAATCAATTCTAAATTATTCTTAACACACATATATACAATTTCCATGAAGACACCAACCCCTAATTCTCACCACAAACTTCCCAGTTTTAAAAACAAGATTCGGATTTCAAAATTCCAGAATTTCAGAATTTCAGCTTGCACATACTTCAGTAATTTGAGCATAACTTGAGTTACAAAAATTATTTTGATGTGGAACCACTTTCTAAAAATCCAAAACTTAATTATCTACAACTTTCATGAAGACATCCAAGGCTGATTATGCATGAATAATTCCCAGCATATCAAAATATGCACTAAACATGAAGCAAATCTTTCACTCGGACATACAGTAGTATTTTGGCTATAACTTTTGCTACACATACTCAAATCAATCGGTTCAGGTCTCAAAATTCACATAACAAAAATATTTACAACTTTAATGAAGACACTGATCACTAATTCTTACCACAAAATTCCCAGTTTTAAAAATAAGATACGGATTTCAAGTTTACAGATTTACAGCTTGTACATACTTCAGTATTATGAGCATAACTTGAGCTACAAAAATTATTTTAATCTGAAACCACTTTCTAAAGATCTACAACATATATATCTACAACTTTCATGAAGACATTCAAGACTAATTACGCATGTATAATTCCCAGCATATCAAAATATACACAAAACATGGAACAAATCTTTCACTCGAACATGCAGTAGTAATTTGGCTATAACTTTTGCTATACATACTCAAATTAATTGAATCAGGTCTTATAATTTAGATAACAAAAATATCTACAATTTTCATGAAGAAGTCAAAGGCAAATTCATATGTTTTCAGTTTCAAAATTAAGCCACAAGATGCGAAATTAAGACTGGAATCCTAGAACAGCATGCAACTCTACCTATTTCATAGTTATTCACCACCCTCTCCCCTCTTACTTGGTTTGAAGACTTTTAGCTGACTGGAAAAGAGGTCCCCTGGCTGTCCTGGTTCAGATCGAAGGTGTGTTGATGGAGAAGAGTAATTGGGAGTTTCAAAATCAGTGGTATGTTTAATAATGCAAGGTGGGAGACAACTTTCCATAAGTGGGTTTCTAGTGGGCTTTTAGTGGGAATTAAGAGTGGTTTAGGTTGAAAGCAAGCTCCACTTCTGTAGCCCACCCACTGGAGTGCGCATAATGGAAGATGATTTATTAAAATATGCATGAAGGGACAAAACAGAAGTCAACACGTCAATCTGGTAGTGAATTCCGAGTGAAATTTCACTCGGTCAGCCTCTTGGCCGACTGGAATTCCACTCGGTCCATGTATATACCGACTGGTAGTGGTCGATAATATGAAGAGAGGGAAATCTGAGTCCCTCTCGCTCAAGCGGATACCGACTCGCTTGAGCGAGTTCCACACAATGCACTGGCAGAGGGGTTTCGCTCAAGCGCATACCGACTCGCTTGAGCCAAAACCGATCTTTCATTCACTCGGTTTTCACTTAAACAGCTCAATCCACTCGGTAGAACATCCTGAAACCGAGTCTTCACTTATTACTCACTCGGAATTGATTCCTCATTAAACAGCTGGTCTGATTTCTCTTCCTTGGAGGTGACTCAGTCGGTATATTCTCCTAAAACTGAGTCATCTCAATTAGTCTTTCACTCGGGTATATCTTTCCAATTCCGAGTCATCTCTTGCTAGCCTTCCGCTCGGCAATTACACTAAAACCGACCCATCACTCTATTGATTTTCCACTCGGAGTTTCATCCCAGAGACTGACACATCTGAGTAATAATAAACCGTGTGTCCCCAGTCGGAATTTTGCCACTCAGAAATGCATTTTCCTATGTAATTCACTCAAAATGAAGGCACTCAGTGATTCTTTCATTCGGAATTGCAATGTCTGATCAAGATCGACTCGGAAACGAGCCTCTGGAAGACACTTGACTCGGAAATGAGTCTTTCTGTGGTGTTTAACTCGGAAACGAGTCATTCAGGAGTAATTGACTCGGAAATGAGTCATTTGATGGCATTTGACTCGGAAACGAGTCTTTCTAAGTAATTTAACTCGACAGTGAGTCACCCCAAGGTGAGTCACTCGGATTCTCTCACCCAGAAGTGGTTCTATCAGTTCCACTTCACACATAAGTGTCTCGGGTGCAGGAATTTCACTCGGAATAAGCTCACTCGGCCATATTCCACTCGGCAAACACAACCTTCACTCGGAATTTATAAGTCTTTCCTCTCGGAAGTGAAGCTTTTGGGCAAATTTTATTCATAGATAGAAATGCCTAGCAATGTATGACTCAGAATTGAGTCATTGGAAAATATTTGACTCGGAATTGAGTCTTTCTGACATGCTTGACTCAGCAGTGAGTCTCTGAGACAATATCTCACTCGGAATAAGTCCTCCTGACCATGTTCCACTCGGAAAACACCATTTGCACTCGGTATTTCCATTTTCCACTCGGAATTTTACATTTTCACTCTGAATTTCTCTTAGTCACTCGGAACTTTTCCTTCTTTACTCAGAATTTTCATTCTTCACTCGGACAGAGCCCCTTTTTCACTCGGAAATTCATTTCTAAGGCATATTTTACCCGGAAAATGGATCTTATCAATACAGGTCTATGTAATTTCTATAATTATACCCAAAAATGGAATTTTTGGAGTATTATAAACCATCCATAAAGTGTTTTATTCATTGATTAACACTTACAGACCTTCCATGCTTCATAAATTACATAATTGAACTATTATTAAAGCAGGATGTTACAATAGCTGCAAAGAAAAAGCCATCAACACCACCTTCCCAAACCCAGAAGGGTAAGGAGAAAACGAGGTCAGAACGCATGGAGAGGCCATTCACCAATCCTAAAGTTAATAACCATTCTCCTCGACCTCGAGAAAGGTATGTTAATTCCTTCAGCCATTATGCACAGCTATCTGCCAAGCCATCTCAGATTTTGAGAGAGGTCGGATGGCCAGCTTTTAGCATATATGGCATTAGAAGACCACCCCCCATGAAAAGACCAGGGAATCCCCGTAAGTACTGTGATTTTCATGAACAGAACGGTCATTCCACTGATGAATGCCAAGCTCTAAAGAACGCAGTTGAAACGCTAATTAGAGAAGGCAAGTTAAAGCAATACCTGTTCAAAGAGAAATCCTTTGACAGAGTAGAGCAGAATGAGAAAAGAGAAAGGGATCCAGACGACGGGGATGACAATAACCGTAATCCGGTCAGAAAATTCTCTGCTTCAGAGAAACAAAAGGGTGTGATGACTGATGAAATAGCACACAAAGAGAGCATGCCTCAGCAACAGCGTCAAGGCCGGCGTGAAGTCATTGACATGATTGCTGGAGGATTCGCTGGAGGAGGAGCTTCAATTACAGCCCGTAAGAATCATCATAGAATGATTCTGTCTGTGCAAGGGAAAGTTAAAGACAATCGCCCTTACAGAGGTGGGGTTGAAGCTCCAATAATCTCTTTCTCCGATGAGGATTTTGGCCCAACCGTTCCTGGTGGTGACGATGCTGTGGTCATCACTGCAGTGATAGCCAACAAGGACGTCCGAAGAATCCTTGTTGACCAGGGAAGTTCCTGCGATGTTATTTTTTATAATTGCTTTGAAAGAATGGGTTTTAAAGACTCAGACTTACAGTCTTATACGCAGGAACTAACAGCTTTCAATGGAGCAAAGCAATCGACTAAAGGGTATCTTGATACCCTTATTTCGTTTGAAGGCGAACCAGGGGCCAGAACGGTTAAATCCTGAGTGCTGGTAATTGATGTCAAATCACCATTTAATGGCATCATAGGCCGCCCCACACTAAATGCAATGGAGGCAGTTGTATCAACCCCACACCTCCTTATCAAGTTCATTGACAAGGATAATGCTGTTTCATCTATCCGGGGTGATCAAGAGATGGCCAGGTACTGCTACAACTTAAGTGTAACACCCTCTGTTACACCTTAATAAATTCTAGAAAAATTCATAATTTTTTTTTAAAGATATGATTGTTAAAAAGAAACTATCGGAATAAATTATATACATTATTGCTGAAATACCTCATAAATATTATTAAAACTTTATAAAGTAATTTTACATTCATCCAACGGAAATAAATATTAAACATTATAAGAAAGAGAGGAAACTCCATGGCCCAGAAGCAGTTACTTATTAACATTATTTATTCATTGGACCACGGTATTCATACCGAGCTCCCTTTCTAGAACGTGCTATAGTTACTGCTGATATTCTTCGATCCTTCCCTCTGAACCATCAATTTAGAATATATGAAACAAAAACACGGAGAAAGGAGTGAGAAACAGAATATAATATTTCCGAATAAGACATAAGCAACAAAGGGTTTTCACAACCAATACATAATAATATCAATCACAATCACATACACAATCAATTATGAATGCATAAATGTTATGCAATATCTTCATCATAACTTACCTATATATGTGGGCCCTTAAATTTTAATTTGCACTGGGCCAACCAGGAGTTTACACTGTTCCATAAGTCCGGATAATAATAATATGAACAGCTCAACTGGTATGGAAACACTTAGAGACTAGTCAGATTGAGAAAGTTTTTATTGTGAAAGTACCCGACACTAGGGAGCTACCCCAGGTCCCCTAAAGCACCCTTTCACACCCTCTCATCCCAAGGCTCGTAATTAAGCCTCCTCTAATGTATCCTCGGTTTCTATAATCCGTCCCCAGACAATATTATTTCATTTCACTTTAATGATTCATGATGCATGAACTACTCGCGTATTGAGTTGGTTAAGGCTTTTAGAAACTCAATTATTAAATCCCTTAAAGGTTTACAATATCATTTCAATAAACTGTACATTTTCTCAATTCTCTGAATTTCTGTCCCACAGAAATAAATTTGGTACAGTTTTCGAATCTCACTGAAATTTGAGTTTCTAAGCCTTAAATATCTTAAAAACTTTCTCATATAAAACTTTACATAATCTTTCTCAAATTAAATCTTAATAAAATCAAATTTAAAAATCTCAATTATTTCCAAATATATTTAGTTATTAAGTTGGAAAAAATAAAATAATTTTCTTTCAAAAAATTTTGTTTTATTAAAAGAGAATAATTATTAACCAAAAATACTTAAAATTACAAAATTTTTCTTTAACTCAAGATTTAATTAAATAAATTCTCATAAAATATTTTCTTTCTAAAATAAATACTAATTTTTTTTATTCTAAATATTGAAAATAAAGTTAATAAAAATAATTTCTAAGAAGAGATAAAAGATAATAAAATTTAAAGAGTAAGGTAAGAAATTCTTACTGAATTTTAGCTTTCCGTCATGCTCGCTATATGCTCAAACTTCACATTACAATATCATCAATCAAAATCAAACAATATCAATCATAACTAAATATCATCAATCAATCAATCATAATCAAATCATAATCAAATCAATTAAATATCATTAATACATATCATAATACAAAATTTAATGATTATTAATATAGTCAATTTTAGTCCTTTTGGTCAATTCCTCGCATAGGTATATGTAAGTCCATATAATCCAGTCCTTGCATAGGTATAGTTCAGTCCATATGGGTCATAATGGTCCAAGTCCTTGCATAGGTATAGTCCAGTCCATATAGGTCATAATGGTCCAAGTCTTTGCATAGGTATGTTAGAGTTAGTTAAACTAGATATTTAATTTAAAATTTATTAAAAATGTTAAGTTAAAAAGTTAATATTTTAAAATAATAATATTATTAAATTTAAAAGGAGTAGGGGACTTCTCCCATTATTTTTATGTCTTTTCATATTATACTTCTTATCTCACTCCCCCTTACCTTGAGTCGTTACCAAAAAGAGATTTGCTTTGCGCCTCCGATTTCTAGAAATATTAATATCAATCTTATTTCAGTATAAGCATAAGACGAAGATTAAGATTACTACTTAAAACAGAAATGGTAAATTCTGAATAGTAAATAGTGAATAGTGAATAGTAAATAGTGAATAGTAACAGTAAATAGTAAAACATGAATAGTAACGGTAAATAGTAAATCGTGAATAGTAACGGTAAATAGTAAATCGTGAATAGTAACGGTAAATAGTAATAGTAAATAGTAATTTACTATTGAAATAGTAATTTACTGTTGAAATAGTATTTTACTATGCAGAATAGTAACTTAAAATAATATTATTTCTAGTATAATAACAGATTTCTAAAAACGATATAAAAATAACCCTAAAAAATATAAAAGAGAAGTATTCTTACCTTAGGATTTTGGCAGAACCTTCTCTCCAAAAACTTTTCTTCTCTCTCTCACTTCCACCACTATCTCACTAGCACTACTGTATTAAGAAAACTTAATCTGAAATTGTGAATTCTAAAGAAGAAATCCTTCGGTATTTATAGGAAAAAAATTTACTATGCATTCCATTATTTTAATATAAAAGTACTATGCATTTTTGAATTTTTTATTCCAGGTTACTATGCATTCTTTGAAAATTTCGTACATGCACAGTATTTTGCATAGTAAGTGTCGGCAGAATTATTAAGCCAAATAGTAACCTTTCACTCGGTATATTTTAAATATTCAAAATGAGTCCTTTTTGAAATTTAGCGATATTATATCAGTCCTCACTGATTTTATAATAAGTAATATAAAGTTGAAATTTTAAAAATCTAAAATTTTCTGTTAATAAAAATTTATTGATACGTTTCTAATTTTTTAACGATTAGAAAAAATCAAGATTTTTCTCAAACCGATAATTTTTAGATAAGTCTACTTGAAACGGATTTTAGAAAATTTTCTTATAATTTAAATTCACTTTCTTATAAATATTTTTAATTTAAGTCACTTATATGAATTTAAAATTATTTAAAAAATATTATTTTTATTAAAAAATTCCAAAATTCCAAAAAATTCCAAAAAATCATAAATAATACGTAGATTAAAAAGTTCTAAAGAACCATAATTTAATTCCTTTAAAATTTTAATATAAAAATAAAAATAGGGGTATTACAACTCTACTCCCCTTAGAAAATTTCGTCCTCGAAATTTACATTAATCAGTAAAACAAATGAGGATGAGACTCTTTCATCTCAGTTTCTAGTTCCCATGTAGCATCTTCTCCTCTCGTTTCACTCCAAATAACATTTACAAGCGGAATTGTCTTGTCTCTTAATTGTTTTATTCTTCTGTCACTTATTCTAACAGGTGGTGCATCATATGTAAGATTATCTTTAACTTGTATGACATCAGGTTCAATAACATGTGTAGGATCAGATATATACTTTCGCAAGTTTGACACATGAAAAACATTATGGATATTAGAAAGAAAAGGTGGTAATGCTATTTGGTAGGCAAGGGGACTAACTTTATGAATTATTTGGTATGGACCGATAAATCTAGGAGTTAGTTTTCGAGATTTCATTGCCCGACCGACCCCAGTCATAGGTGTGACTTTCAAGAATACATGATCGCCTTCTTAAAATTCGAGCGGCTTTCTTCTTTTGTCATAGTAACTTTTCTGCCTGCTCTGTGTTACCTTCATCTTTTCCTGAACTATTTTGATTTTATCCGTGGTTTGTTGTACCAACTCTGGTCCTAGCATCAAGTTTTCACCAATCTCAAACCAACATAGCGGGGTCCTACATTTTCTTCCATATAATGCTTCAAAAGGTGCCATGCCAATGCTAGCATGGAAACTATTGTTGTAGGTAAACTCCACATATGGTAAGAATTGATTCCAACTTCCTTTATGCTCTAACACACAAGCTCGTAACAAGTCCTCTAGAGATTGGATTGTTCTTTCTGATTGTCCATCCGTCTGAGGATGATATGCTGAACTCAGACGCAGTCTTGTTCCCAAAGCCTTGTGCAAGCTCTTCCAGAATTGTGATGTAAAACGAGGGTCCTGATCAGAAATGATACTTGAAGGAATTCCATGCAATCTCACAATCTCCTCGATGTATAATTTTGCCAGCTTCTCCATAGAGTAACGAATGTTGATGGGAATAAAGTGGGCAGACTTTGTTAGTCTATCAACTATTACCCATATCGAATCATGTCCTAATGGAGTTTTGGGTAAAGAAGTCACAAAATCCATGGTAATACTATCCCATTTCCATTCTGGTATTTCCATTGATTGTAGCATTCCAGGGGGTTTTGGTGTTCTACTTTAACCTTCTGGCAAATTAGACATGCAGCCACGTACTCTGCCACTTCTTTCTTCATTCCAGGCCACCAAAATAACTTCTTCAAATCTTGATACATTTTAGTAGCTCCGGGATGAATGCTCATATAACTTTTATGGCCTTCTTCCAGAATTGCTTTTCTCAACTCCTCTTGATTAGGGATACACACTCGATCCTTATACCTTAGCAATTGGTCACTTCTTACATTGAACTCGACTTCTTTTCCTTGTTTCAAGAGTTCTTTCTTCTCTTGCAGGAATTCATCCTCTCTTTGAGCCTCTAAAACTTGTCTCAGGAATTCACTTGTCACTTACAACGCTCCTAATCTGTAGCTGTTAGCATTAACCTTTACTGCTAGGTTAAGATCTCTGAAGTTCTCTATTAATTCCAACTCTTTAATCATCATTGTGGATGCATGTAGAGACTTTTGACTTAAAGCATCAGCTACTACGTTCGCTTTTCCAGGATGGTATTGCAACTCAAAGTCGTAGTCCTTTAAGAACTCCATCCATCTCCGTTGCCTCATGTTTAACTCCTTTTGATCGAATAAATACTTGAGACTCTTATGATCGCTAAACACATCGAATGTTGCACCGTATAGATAATGCCTCCAAATCTTTAAGGCAAAAACTACAGCGGCTAACTCTAAGTCATGGGTAGGGTAGTTAATCTCATGTTGCCTTAATTGACGCGACGCATAGGCTACAACCTTCTTGTCTTGCATGAGTACACTTCCTAGTCCTTGTTTAGACGCATCACAGTAAACTTCAAAACTTCGATGTGGATCGGGGAGTACTAACACTGGCGCAGAAGTAAGTCAATCTTTCAGCTCTTGGAAACTATTCTCGCATTGTGTCGTCCACACAAAAGGTTGTCCTTTCCGTGTTAACTTGGTCAATGGGTATCCTAGCTTTGAAAATCCTTCAATGAATCTCCTATAGTATCCAGCCAAGCCCAAGAAACTTCTAATCTCAGTGATCGTGGTTGGTCTCTCCCATTTTAAAACTGCTTCCACCTTGGAAGGGTCTACAACTATTCCTCCTTGACTAATTACATGTCCTAAAAAGTTTACTTCTTCCAACCAGAATTCACACTTCGACAACTTTGCATACAGTTGTTTCTTTTTCAGGATTTCCAACACAACCTTCAAGTGTTCAACATGTTCTTCTCTGCTTTTAGAGTACACTAATATATCATCAATGAACACCACTACAAATTTATCTAGATATGGATGAAAAATCCTATTCATGTAATCCATGAATACGGCTGGTGCATTAGTTACACCAAAAGGCATTACTAGATATTCGTAATGGCCATAGCGTGTTCTAAAAGCAGTTTTCGATACATCTTCTTTCTTCACCCTTATTTGATGGTATCCAGACCTCAAATCAATTTTGGAGAACACCGTGGCACCACGCAACTGATCCATCAAGTCGTCAATCCTTGGTAGAGGATATCTGTTCTTGATTGTCACCTTGTTCAGTTGTCGATAATCTACACACAACCTCATGCTACCATCCTTCTTCTTAACCAACAACACTGGTGCACCCCAGGGGGATACACTGGGTCGTATAAACTGCGTCTCTATCATCTCTTCAAGTTGTTTCTTCAACTCTGCTAATTCTAGAGGTGACATTCGGTATGGTGAAATTGAAATGGGTCCAACTCCAGGTACTAGATCAATGGAAAATTCCACATCTCTTTCTGGGGGTAAACCAGGGATATCTTCAGGAAAAACGTCAGGAAATTCACACACAACCGGCAGATTTTTGATTTTTGATTCTTGCTCTCCTTTCGTTGAAAGCAATAGCATGAATCCTTGAGCCCCTCCTTTTAAAGAGGCACTCACTTGGTTGGCGGTTAGAAATCTCGAATCCTCAGAATTCAAATTCACTGGTTCTTTAAACATTATGGTTTTATTATGACAATCTATTAGAACATGATTGTCAGACAACCAATCTAGTCCAATAATAACTTCTAAGCCAGAAAGGGGTAAACATAAAAGATTAGCCTTAAAGTCCCTACCATCTATGACAATAGGGCATTTCCAACAAGCTTTAGAAGTGACAATGGGATTGTTTCCAGGAGTATGTACAGATAAGTCAAATGGAAGTTCTATCACAGGTAATTTTAGTTTTTCTACACAGTCATTGGCAATAAAGGAATGTGATGCACCTGAGTCATACATAACAGTTAAAGAAATCTTATTAATGATACACTTACCTTCTACCATGGAATCAGCATGAGATGCTTCTTCTCCAGTGATTGCAAAAACCTTTCCTTTTGCTTTTGGCCTTCCGACTGCACTGTGCGCGCCTCCTTGAGTATTTATGCTTGTACTTGCACCTTCAGGGTTTTCTCTCTTCATCTCTAGGCAATCCTTGATGTGATGACCTGGTTTGTTACACTTAAAGCAAACATAAGTGTTTTTAGGACAATCCCTTTTCAAATGGGGTCCTCCACAGATAAAACATTTAAAATTTGGTGCAGATGTTGGGTAATAGCTTCCAGTTGAAGCTTGGGGTCTGTTAGGAACAGATGCTGCTCCAAACCGGCGAAATGGTGCTTGGTAAGGCTTATTCCTTCTGAAATCTCTTCTTTGGTGATGGTGAGGTCCTCCACTTCTTATTTCTCCTGCCTTGTGAATGGGCTCACGACTTTTGGTCATTCTATCCTTATGGTCTTCTTCAAAGATCCTGCAGCGATTTACCAATACAGAAAATTCACGGATTTCCTGCATTCGTATAGCTTCCTTAATTTCTGGCCGCAGTCCATTTACAAACTTTGCACACCGATCTCTTTCATTAGTAGCATCATTATAATGAGAATGAAAACGAGATAGCTCTTCAAACCTGGATGCGTACTCTCCAACGGTCATATTTCCTTGGGTCAGCGATAGGAATTCGAATTGTCTTTTCTCTTTAACATCAGCTGGAAAGTATTTTTCAAGAAACATATCCTTGAAATAGTCCCAAGTGATCTCCACGTCGTTGACTTCGAATTGTTTACGCATGCTATCCCACCAATGTTCGGCATCCTCAGATAAGGCATAAGTAGCGAAGACTACCTTATCAGCTTCATTACATTGCAATGCTCGAAAGATCTTCTCTATCTCTCGAATCCAGATTTGTGCTCCATCAGGGTTATATCCTCCCTTGAAACGAGGTGGATTGCGCTTTTCGAATAGGTCCAGCCTTCTCAAAGCATCGTTACCTTGACCTTCACGTGCTCCCATTGCATTAATTAAGCGTTCTACAACTCCAGCAAGATCGTTTCCAGCCATTAGTTTCCTGTTTCACAGTAACTGAGATTTGTCACATCAATCACAGTTACTACCAAGTCAGATATTCTACCTATACAGAGTTTACAGACAAAGCAAGATAGACCTTTTCCCCAGGCCTATTAGATTAACTACTCTGATACCACTTTGTAACACCCTCTGTTACACCTTAATAAATTCTAGAAAAATTCGTAATTTTTTTTTAAAGATATGATTGTTAAAAAGAAATTATCGGAATAAATTATATACATTATTGCTGAAATACCTCATAAATATTATTAAAACTTTATAAAGTAATTTTACATTCATCCAACGGAAATAAATATTAAACATTATAAGAAAGAGAGGAAACTCCATGGCCCAGAAGCAGTTACTTATTAACATTATTTATTCATTGGACCACGGTATTCATACCGAGCTCCCTTTCTAGAACGTGCTATAGTTACTGCTGATATTCTTCGATCCTTCCCTCTGAACCATCAATTTAGAATATATGAAACAAAAACACGGAGAAAGGAGTGAGAAATAGAATATAATATTTCCGAATAAGACATAAGCAACAAAGGGTTTTCATAACCAATACATAATAATATCAATCACAATCACATACACAATCAATTATGAATGCATGAATGTTATGCAATATCTTCATCATAACTTACCTATATATGTGGGCCCTTAAATTTTAATTTGCACTGGGCCAACCAGGAGTTTACACTGTTCCATAAGTCCGGATAATAATAATATGAACAGCTCAACTGGTATGGAAACACTTAGAGACTAGTCAGATTGAGAAAGTTTTTATTGTGAAAGTACCCGACACTAGGGAGCTACCCCAGGTCCCCTAAAGCACCATTTCACACCCTCTCATCCCAAGGCTCGTAATTAAGCCTCCTCTAATGTATCCTCGGTTTCTATAATCCGTCCCCAGACAATATTATTTCATTTCACTTTAATGATTCATGATGTATGAACTACTCGCGTATTGAGTTGGTTAAGGCTTTTAGAAACTCAATTATTAAATCCCTTAAAGGTTTACAATATCATTTCAATAAACTGTACATTTTCTCAATTCTCTGAATTTCTGTCCCACAGAAATAAATTTGGTACAGTTTTCAAATCTCACTGAAATTTGAGTTTCTAAGCCTTAAATATCTCAAAAACTTTCTCATATAAAACTTTACATAATCTTTCTCAAATTAAATCTTAATAAAATCAAATTTAAAAATCTCAATTATTTCCAAATATATTTAGTTATTAAGTTGGAAAAAATAAAATAATTTTCTTTCAAAAAATTTTGTTTTATTAAAAGAGAATAATTATTAACCAAAAATACTTAAAATTACAAAATTTTTCTTTAACTCAAGATTTAATTAAATAAATTCTCATAAAATATTTTCTTTCTAAAATAAATACTAATTTTTTTATTCTAAATATTGAAAATAAAGTTAATAAAAATAATTTCTAAGAAGAGATAAAAGATAATAAAATTTAAAGAGTAAGGTAAAAAATTCTTACTGAATTTTAGCTTTCCGTCATGCTCGCTATATGCTCAAACTCCACATTACAATATCATCAATCAAAATCAAACAATATCAATCATAACTAAATATCATCAATCAATCAATCATAATCAAATCATAATCAAATCAATTAAATATCATTAATACATATCATAATACAAAATTTAATGATTATTAATATAGTCAATTTTAGTCCTTTTGGTCAATTCCTCGCATAGGTATATGTAAGTCCATATAATCCAGTCCTTGCATAGGTATAGTTCAGTCCATATGGGTCATAATGGTCCAAGTCCTTGCATAGGTATAGTCCAGTCCATATAGGTCATAATGGTCCAAGTCTTTGCATAGGTATGTTAGAGTTAGTTAAACTAGATATTTAATTTAAAATTTATTAAAAATGTTAAGTTAAAAAGTTAATATTTTAAAATAATAATATTATTAAATTTAAAAGGAGTAGGGGACTTCTCCCATTATTCTTATGTCTTTTCATATTATACTTCTTATCTCACTCCCCCTTACCTTGAGTCGTTACCAAAAAGAGATTTGCTTTGCGCCTCCGATTTCTAGAAATATTAATATCAATCTTATTTCAGTACAAGCATAAGACGAAGATTAAGATTACTACTTAAAACAGAAATGGTAAATTCTGAATAGTAAATAGTGAATAGTGAATAGTAAATAGTGAATAGTAATAGTAAATAGTAAAACATGAATAGTAACGGTAAATAGTAAATCGTGAATAGTAACGGTAAATAGTAAATCGTGAATAGTAACGGTAAATAGTAATAGTAAATAGTAATTTACTATTGAAATAGTAATTTACTGTTGAAATAGTATTTTACTATACAGAATAGTAACTTAAAATAATATTATTTCTAGTATAATAACAGATTTCTAAAAACAATATAAAAATAACCCTAAAAAATATAAAAGAGAAGTATTCTTACCTTAGGATTTTGGCAGAACCTTCTCTCCAAAAACTTTTCTTCTCTCTCTCACTTCCACCACTATCTCACTAGCACTACTGTATTAAGAAAACTTAATCTGAAATTGTGAATTCTAAAGAAGAAATCCTTCGGTATTTATAGGAAAAAAATTTACTATGCATTTCATTATTTTAATATAAAAGTACTATGCATTTTTGAATTTTTTATTCCAGGTTACTATGCATTCTTTGAAAATTTCGTACATGCACAGTGTTTTGCATAGTAACTGTCGGCAGAATTATTAAGCCAAATAGTAACCTTTCACTCGGTATATTTTAAATATTCAAAATGAGTCCTTTTTGAAATTTAGCGATATTATATCAGTCCTCACTAATTTTATAATAAGTAATATAAAGTTGAAATTTTAAAAATCTAAAATTTTCTGTTAATAAAAATTTATTGATACGTTTCTAATTTTTTAACGATTAGAAAAAATCAAGATTTTTCTCAAACCGATAATTTTTAGATAAGTCTACTTGAAACGGATTTTAGAAAATTTTCTTATAATTTAAATTCACTTTCTTATAAATATTTTTAATTTAAGTCACTTATATGAATTTAAAATTATTTAAAAAATATTATTTTTATTAAAAAATTCCAAAATTCCAAAAAATTCCAAAAAATCATAAATAATACGTAGATTAAAAAGTTCTAAAGAACCATAATTTAATTCCTTCAAAATTTTAATATAAAAATAAAAATAGGGATGTTACATTAAGCCTCAACATGACAAAGCTGGAAGCTTCCAATAAAAAGAGGAAACTTAATGATGCTGGAGCAGCCGCTGGATCTGTAAGCCTTGTCGACCTGGACCCTAGGGCGGACTTGAACATTGATCCGTCCAACCCATTAAAGCCCACACCGGATGGAAGTTCCAGGGACATCGTCTTGGGAGATTCTCTAGAAAAGATCACCCATATTAATGACAAGCTAGATACAGAAATGGAACAGCGACTACTGACGCTCCTGCAAGAATTTAAAGACCTCTTTGCATGGACTGCAGCCGATATGCCTGGCATAGACCCTGCTTTCTGTTGTCATAAATTATCCGTCTATCAAGAGACGAGACCGGTTGCCCAAAAGAAAAGAAGATTGGGCCCAGAGAAACAGAAGGCAGCTTGCCAGCAAACTGAGGAATTGCTGAAGGCCGGATTTATCAAAGAAATCCGTTATTCCTCTTGGCTCTCGAATGTGGTGATGGTCCGTAAGTCCAATGGCAAATGGAGAATGTGCATTGACTATGTGGACCTCAACCGCTGCTGTCCAAAGGATCCTTATCCTCTTCCTAATATAGATCGGATGGTAGATGATTCCTCTGGTTATCAATACCTGAGTTTCATGGATGCTTATTCAGGTTACAACCAGATTCCGATGTGCGAAGAGGATCAAGAGAAGACAACTTTCATAAATGATCGTGGTGTCTTTTGCTATACAGTTATGCCCTTTGGCCTCAAAAATGCTGGGGCAATATATCAGCGCATGATCAACAAAGTTTTCGAAGGTATGCATACCAAACTTGTTGAAGTGTACATTGATGATATAATAGCCAAGACACCGGTTGGAGGCGATCATATTGAAGACCTACGCCAAGTATTTACCCGCTTGAGAGAATTTAACATGAGGCTAAACCCAATGAAATGCACTTTCGCTGTCCCTGCTGGGAAGTTCTTGGGTTTCATGTTAACTCAACGTGGTATTGAAGCCAATCCGGGGAAGTGCCAAACGATTCTAGACATGCAGAGTCCAAAGAATCTCAGAGAAGTCCAATCCCTGAATGGCAAAGTAGAAGCTTTGGCACGGTTCATGCCTAAAATGGCTCACAGATCACTCCCTCTATATAAAATACTGAAAAAGTCTAAGAAGTTCGAGTGGGGACAGGAACAAGAGAAAGCATTCCAAGAGCTTAAGGAGCTGTTGTCTAAACCTCCCATTCTCACGAAGCCTGACCCCGAGGATACACTCATCCTATACTTGGCTATTTCAGATGAAGCTTTGGGCGTTGCCTTGATAAAAGAAACTCCCGATGGACAGAGACCGGTCTATTTCACTAGTAAAACCTTACAAGGTGCTGAGATCCGGTATCAAAAAATCGAAAAGGCCGCCCTCGCTGTTGTTTGGGCCTCTCGACGACTACGTCCGTACTTTCACGCCCATCCAATCATAGTGAGAACGAATTTACCACTCCGCTCTGTTTTAATCAAGCCTGATCTCGCTGGGAGGATGATCAAATGGTCTATTGAACTCTCTGAGTTTGATATATCCTATGAACCCCGAAGCGCTATTAAAGCTCAAGTCTTGGTTGATTTATTATGGAAATGACAGGGACTGATCCAGATTCCCCTCGTGTCTATTGGACCATTTACGTTGATGGTTCATCGAACCAAAGAGGCTCTGGAGCAGGTGTAGTTCTAGAAAGTGATGACGGAGTACACCTGGAAATCTCCCTTCGCTTTAATTTCAAAACATCCAACAACCAAGCTGAGTACGAAGCTTGTTTGGCCAGACTGAGAGCTGTAATTGACATTGGAGCTTCTGAGGCGACGCTCTGCAGCGATTCACAACTGGTGATTTCACAAATCTTAGGAGATTATCAGGCTCGCGAACCTCAACTCCAATTATACTTGAACTGTGTCAAGGAGTTGAGAGAGAAATTCTCGAAAATGGAATTCAAGCATGTTCCACGCGAAGAGAATACTAGAGCGGATATACTCTCCAGATTAGCAAGCACCAAACGACCAGGTAGCACCACTACACTGGTTCAAAGCACACTAACGTCGCCCAGCATTCCTCTTTTCCCTTCTCTAAATGCCATAATGACAAACTCCCTTTATGGAGACACATGGATGGCCCCCTACATCCGTTATTTGGCCGATGGACAACTACCTACGGATGAGAAGGAAAAGACGAGGATAAGGAGGGAATTACCATACTTCACTATGATCGATGGTAATCTTTACAGAAGGGCGCTCTCCGTGCCCTACTTGATTTGTCTCAAAGAGAATGAGGTGCAAGACGTAATGGAGGAAGTGCATGAAGGACAATGTGGACACCACGCCGGAGGAAGAAGCTTAATGCGAAAAATCCTCAGGGCTGGATACTGGTGGCCCACGATGAAGCAAGACTCCATTGACTTCGTCAAAAAATGCGACGCTTGCCAAAAATTCTCTAATCTTCACCACACACCGGCGGAAGAACTCTTCACATCCGCTGTTCCATGGCCCTTCTACCAATGGGGATTGGATATTCTGGGCCCCTTTCAAACTGCTCCTGGGGGCATCAAATATCTCATTGTAGGGGTCGATTATTTCACTAAGTGGATTGAAGCAGAGCCGGTGGTACATATTACTTCAGCCCAAACTCGTCGTTTCATGTATGAAAACATTATAACACGATTCGGGGTCCCAGCATGGGTTGTCACAGATAATGGCACCCAATTCACGGATAGAAAATTCACAGATTTACTCGAAGGGTTAGGAATAACCCAAATATTCTCATCCGTCGAACATCCCCAAACCAACGGCCAAGCTGAAGTGGCCAACAGGGAGGTGCTGAAAGGACTAAAGAAATGCCTTGGTGAAGCCAAGGGCGGATGGACAGACCAGCTGTGCCACGTCCTGTGGGCATACCGGACAACGCCTCATTCATCTACTAACGAATCCCCATATCGCCTAACATACGGGGTAGAGGCAATGATACCCGTGGAACTGCAGATTGCTTCCACAAGGGTCAAATACTTCTCTGAAGAGACTAATAATGCTAATTTGGCGTCAAAAATGGATGTCATACAAGAACTCAGAGAAGATGCATTCGTCAGAGATCAAGCTATCAAAGCCAAAGTTGCTCTCCGATACAACAAGCGAGTTCAATCAAGGACTTTCAACGTCGGAGATTTGGTTTTGAGAAAAGCAAGTATAGGGAACAAATTTGCTCATCAAGGCAAACTAGCCCCAAACTGGGAAGGCCCATACAGGGTATCCGAGGTTGCTGGCAAAAGCTCTTACCGCCTTGAGAACCTTGATGGCACTCCAATCCAAAATAAGTGGAACACCCAAAACTTGCGCATCTATTATAGCTAGCTGTTGGAGCAATACATATTCTCCTATCCTCATTTTGGATTGAATACTGGAGAAATTATTTTCCCAGCTACGCTTTCATTGTAATTCTTATTTTTGATTTAATAAGAATCTCTCACAACAATTTAACTCTTTCGAGTTTTTCTTATGCTGTGATTTTCAGTTTATCCGGCGTACAGAAGCATATTCAGGACGGATGATCTCAACTACTTATTCTGTAGTTGACGATGTAACTCCTCGAATATGTGCAGCGCACAAGAGCATACTCAGGACGGATGATCTCAATTACCTATTCTGTAATTGACGATGTAACTCCTCGAGTGTGTCTAAGTAATAGAAGGCCCGGATTGTAGGATTAAACCGAACTCTGGGTACGGTTAGTAAGTTTGGCTGAACACTGGTGAAGACCTGAGCTGTAGGATTAAACCGAACCTCAGGAAATGGGATGTAGGATTGAACCGAACCCCATTCCATGAACGGTAAAAGGGTAAAACCCAACACCGTATTGAAGGCTTGGGCGCAGTAAGCTGGTTCTTCTTCAAGACCACGTTGAACCCCAAGTAACGGGCGCAGTAGGTTCAGGATTAGCCCTGATCTGAACCCCGTGTTGAAGGCTCGGATTGTAGGATTAAATCGAACTCTGAGTACGACTAGTAGGATTGACCGAACGTCGGTGAAGAATCGTCATTGGGTAAAACCAAAGACCGATTGAAGAACGGTTAGTAGGATTAAACCGAACGCCAAATATGACATGGATTGTAGGATCAAACCGAACTCCAAACACAACAAGTAAGTTATACTGAACTCCAAATTAATACTCTCTTTTGAAGTTCTTTATTTGGAAGTTTTATAGCTTTAAATTCTGAGTCATCAATTCTTCAATTGAAACCTGACTCATAAACTCCGACACAAGAATAATTTCATTCGGGTACGCCATAATAAGGCATATTCACCCGAAACCTTTCAGTCGGAAATATTTAAAGAGGAATTTCTATTTTAAATCCTCACTCTTGAGAACTCTCACGTGAAGGTATCACTCAGAGTCCGTTCAAAGTACTGATCACCCAATGATACTGGGGGACAGCATCAACAATTTAACGAATTTCTTGAGGAATGAACTCTTAGTGAAACGTTCTCACAATCATTCCCCCTTAAGATTAGCATTACAAGCCGTTCTCATGACAATGACATGTTTACCCACAACGGCTTTTCTCATTATGATATTTAGGACCAAAAGGCCTGATCTTCAAGAAGCAAGATACGCTTTCTACCAGGCTTTTATATCGAATTACTCATACTTGACAAAAAAGATACTCTATCTTTCCTGTCAAATTGAGTCTTTGGCCATCAAAACGCCTATACATGAAACACGATAGTTATATACTTCTATCCGTTCTTCATCCTGCATGTAAAAGTCCAGAATGAAGGTTCTATGTTAATATCCGATCTTCATTACTTAAGTCCGGAATGATTCAATACACATGCAATCCCACTATCAAAGCTGTTTTCCACTAAACAAGTATATAAAGGCAAATGGTTCTTTTATTGATCAAATGGAATTTAAATGGAGAAATTCGTTTAATAATCCGGAGCTCATCCCGGAACACAGCGAATTTGAATCAATAAAAAGAAAAAGAAACAGGGAAGGCACTAGTTCTTCTGACTTGTATCTCCTTCCTTCCCTTTGCCTTTATCTCTGGTCTTGCCTTTGTTAACGTTAGAGCTTGTTCCTGTACTTCTAAGATTCAGGAGAGAAGGTCCCATTGATTGGCCTTCAGGTATAGGAGCAAACGTATATGGAGTGTTAGGCGGACTCTCATGACGGTCCTTGTCAACGGCCACCAGTTTCCCTTGGTGAAACTTATAGAACGGATCAATACCATTCAAATTAAATGTCACCTTGGGATTCCGGTATTGAACCTGACGAACTGCCAACCCGAAAGACTCCTTGACTGCTTGATCACACATATCTACAGCTTCAGCCAAGTCTGCTTTCAGGGTTTTGACTTCGTCAGTTGAATCCGCCAACCTTAAGAGCAGCTCCTTCTCCTTACGCGACCAATCTTCTGCTCCTTGAGAGTGGACGATCTTAGCTTCTTTCAGGTCCTCTCCTAGCTTTGAAGAACGTTCCTTCTCCGTACAAAGGCTGGCTTGGAGGTCAGAATTGATTTTCTTCTGGTCAAGAACTTGGACCTCCAACTCCTTGGCAAGATATTTCAGTCTGGCAATTTCTTCATCCTTCTTATGTCCTTCCTCTCTGGAAGCCTCTAATCTACCTTCTAAACGGAGGATGTTTGCCTTATCCTTAGCAGCAGCAACGCTAAGATCGTTAACCTTGCCAACCAACAAGCTGAGCCTCTCATTCTCTTCTGAAAGCTCGCGAACCGATCTCAGGAGACCGGATAATTCTGCCAGGTGCTTCTGTCCGGCATCGCAAGCTTTGGTTACTTCTTCACTCTTCAATGAAGGCTTCAACTTGTACGGAGTTTCAGGGACGCCCTCAGGAACGGAACCCTTGTATACCAGGTATTGAGCAAGACCGGAGCTACTTTCAAGAGGGCGAGGAACTTTGGGTGCAAAATAAGTCGTTATTGGCTTTGCACCATAAGTGATCGCGTCGCCTGGGGCATCCGGAGTGGGCCCTTCCACTTTCTTTCCCTTAGAAAGCTCCGGATCAGCAGCCCCTCTTGAAGTTTTTGGTTTCTTGGGAGAAGGTTGACGGTCCGAGGTCTTGGAGGAATCACGTTTTGTCCTTTTCTTTTTCTCTCCGACCTTCTCAACCGCAACCTCAGAGGCCGGTTTCTCGGATCCGCCCTCAAGCAAGGGAATATCGTCACCAGTAGATGAAGTCAAAATTATAGTCTCAGCTGTAGCTTTCTTCGAATTCCGTTTTGCTTGGATGTCATTCTCAGCTACTACGGAATTCACTCCAGCTTTGAGTCCTTTCAGCTTTTCCATCTCTGGTGACACGGTTTCAATTTCAACTGCAAAACCAAATAACACGGTTAGAGATCAAAGATTTTAAGGCATGGAACGATAAAGCATGAAAAATGCAGGAAAATTACGCAAATACTCCTCGCGGGTGGACCACGATCCTAATAAACGCCTGCAAGAGAAAAATTGGTGCGAGGCGGTGTAGGATTAAAGGGCTGAAAGAACAGGAACTGAAGATGGGCTCAGTTCATCCTCCTCAGTGTAGTACGCCTGGGAGGTCAATAAGAAATGCTCATGCGTCCAAGCCACTGGGAATTTCGGAATCCCATCTTCAGTCAACGAAAAAATTGGTTCGTCAGGACGGACGCTGATCTTTGTGAAGTAAGACTTGAAAGAATGACCATCAACTTTGGCTGAGTCGGTATACGCCTCAAAGTTGATAATCTTGGAGAGAGTCCAGAGCGATATCAAACTCACTCCCCCCTTCTCCTTATTTGCACGACGGATTACTTGGGAAAAATAGAACAACATAGCTACCGTCGGTTGGAAGTTGAAGTGCTCCCCAAGCACTTCAAGAGAACGGATCAACCCCCATCCGTTGGGGTGAAGTTGCGAAGGAGCACAATCCAGGAATCTTAAAACCCCCATCTGAAAATCGGTGAGGGGAAAGCGCACGCCAAGATTCAAAAACAGAAAGTCATACATATACAAGGACCTCTCGTCCGGCGTATGACATATCCGTTCTGACAGAAGCGGAGCAAGCACCATAAACTGAAACATGTCCTCATCCTTCTTGAAGACCGTAAAACGTGGTTCCAGCTCCGCTCCGTCCTCTCGAGCATGGACAGATCTTGTTTCACGAAATTCCTCAGCCACCCAGCTGAATGGGCGCTTCCGTTGGAATTTCACCCAGTCGATCCGGTGTGCAACTACATTGCACAGTCCGGAAGCTGTCTTCATTATATATTGCTGAGAGGGTGCTTCCCCACCAGATGACCTTCCCCCAGTTATTTTCTTCACCGCCATTGTGAAAGCTTTTACGCTGCGGTAAAAATCCACATCGTTAGAGAGATACAAATCACCACTCTCGACACTCTCACTAGAGGAGGATTCTGAGGAGGGTATTATCACCCTTCGCCTTTGATACGACGACGCCTCCCTCTCTGAGTACTGTGGCTTCGATTTGAAGATCACTAAGATCCTCCCACCACGAACTGTAGGGTTTCGAGTTAAAGCCCTTCCTCCTCTTCCCCTAGGGCTAACACCACTGAAACTAAAACCTTTCCTAGACATTTTCAGATACTGAAACAAGACACAAAAAATGGAAAGAAAGTGGTTACCTAAGGATGAAGGAGGATAGTGAATTAAGATTCACAGAGGCAGACACGAAAATCTTCTTGAAACTTTTGCAGAGGTTCGTCAAGGGATCAAGAAGAAGTGATTTCTGGAATTGCCAAATATGTCTTTTTCAGGGCATCAAAATTTTCAAATACCGACTCAAGGCAACCTGTCGTTTACCCTCAAACGACTCTCCGTTTAGTGGATTAAAATTGTCGTTTTTAACCCAAAGGCGCGAAAATGCCATCGTTTCATCACAAAGCCTTCTAAATGGGCCTATTAAATCCAAATCCTAGGCCCACCAAGTTCCTGTGTGATGGTTATTAAGACATGCGCATTTAACGCAATAATGGCTTGTCCACGTGAGTAAAGGCATTAAATGTCCAATCATCAAAAACGTGGCCACCATTACCCGAATACCAAGGGTTACAAAATTTGATAAACTTCTGAGATTCTTATTGCTCTAATCCGCCCTCAAGCGTTCCATCACAACGGAACCTTGTTCCAAGAGCGGATATTTACATTTCAGTTCAATTCCGAAATCCACACATGTTACAATCGATATAGCTCATATGAGCAAATCTACTGATTCCTCACATAAGCTAGGGGGCTAGTAGAATACTATTGATCTCTGATTTCGGATACGAAAATTGAATCCATACGATTGAGAAGCATCCACCTCAATCCGCACTCCTACGATTGGAAAAATGTCTCCAGGACGGATGATCTCAATCACCTATTCTGTGATTCGATGATGTAACTCCTGGTACGAACAATTCCAATCATCACTCCAGGACGGATGATCTCAATCACCTATTCTGTGATTCGACGATGTAACTCCTGGTACGAACAATTCCCATCATCATTCTTATGATGGAAGCTTTTGAAAATTGAGAAGCATTCACAATCCGTACTCCTACGATTGAAAAAAAATGTCTCCAGGACGGATTATCTCAATCACTTAATCTGTGATCTGACGATGTAACTCTTGGCGTTGTGTACTTTTCCAGAACGGATAATCTCAATCACTCATTATGTGATCTGACGATGTAACTCCTGACGTTGTGTACTTGTCCAGGACGGATGATCTCAATCACCTATTCTGTGATCTGACGATGTAACTCCTGGCGCCGTACACATCCCCAAGACGGACGATCTCAATCACCTATAAAGTGATTCGATGATGTAACTCCTGATACAAACAATCCCCATCATCATTCTTATGATGGAAGATTTTGAAAGTTAATCCGCGCTTTCGCTCTCAAGTGGTATTCTCCCAGGATGGATACTCTTTATCACCTATTCTGTGGTACAATGACGTAACTCCTGGCATAGACAAACTCCCATCATCATCCTTATGATGGAAGGCTCAAACACCACTTTCTTACACCTTTACAGTTCCCCAAACTTGGAACAATATTCTTACAATGGACGACATTGTTTTCTCCAGTGAGGATAACACGAATTAAGAACAGTCATCCGTCCTGTTACACTACTCTACTAAACAGCGGATCGACCCATCTTTTCCCCAAAAGAATCAAATCATGCCCTAAAGACAGGCACCTTTTTCTTAAACATACTTGGGGACATGTATATATTTCTCCGTGGTTAATTACACATAACGGATTAACAACGATTTAAATATACATGAAACGATGAAGACAAATTTCTTAAATGAAATTCATTCATGGAAAACGAGGTTACACATAATAGTTTAAAGCCGAAGTTGATCCCGGTACATAACTTTACATATAAATGAAAACAAAACTACGGAGGAGGAATCTGTTCTTCAGTTTTCTGTGCCTCCTCAGCACCAGGCTCTTGTGTCCCTTCCTTCGGGACTTCTACAGGAATCTCCCCTCCAGGAGCCTCAGTTCTTTCTTCAGATGAGGGAACCTCAGACACAGGAAGGACGAAATCTGGTCCCATAGTTTGACCCTCAGGAAGAGGAGGCAAACCATACAGGGACGTCGGAGGATCTTCGTGACGACCATCAACCACTATGACTAACTTTCCTCCATGGAATTCATAGTACGGACTCATTCCATAGAGATTAAATTTCACAGTGGGGTTGCGGTAGAAAACTTGGCGTATAGCTAGGCCGAAGGATTCTTCAACAGCCTGGCTGCATATGTCAATTGCTTCTTCTTTCTTAGCTTTCGCTATAGCCAATTCTTCCCGCAACTTTGACAGCTCCCCACTCGATCCTTCGGACTCTGCTCTCCCAGCCTTCAGTCCTTCGATCTCAAGAAGGAGCTTCTTCTCCCTTTGGGACCACTCCTCAGCAGCAGCTTTGTTTTTATCCTCGAGATCACTCTGCTTGGCCTGGCTGCTGAGGAGTTCTTCCTTTGCTTTTTTGAGAACCTCTTCCTTCTCTGCCAGCTTGCCTTCCAAGTCTTTGAAGTCGCTCTTAAGCTTAAGGTTCTCTCTGTTCATGATATCTCTGAACTCCTTAGACTTGGCAAGACGATCTTCCATTAGCTTGATGGTGGCTTTGTCTTTCCCTGATGAGAGGTTGAGCTGTTCTAATTTATCACTCAACTCATCAACCTTATCGAAATTGTCAGCCAACTCGCTGAATGAATAAAGCATTCCAGCAAGTTCGGCTAACTGCCACCTTCCGGCCTCACATGCTTCTTTAATTTCTTTAGTGCTGAGCGTAGGCTGGAGTTCGTACATCGGCTGTGGAAGAGTAGCTGGAGTAGATCCCCGGTATGAGAGAAAGGGGGTGAGAAACGAGGTGGTTGGGTAGGAGGTCGGCTTCGACCCAGAAACCCCGGCAACAATTCCTTTATTAAGTCCGGAGGAAGCACCAGCTGCTTCCGAGGTTTCAACAGGTTTATCCTCCGAAGTTCTACGCTTCTTGGACGGACCCCCCACAGAGTCATTCTTAATTTTTCTCCTTCTCTCAGTGACTGAGGGCTGACCCGTGGCTGCGCCAACATCGGAGGAACCGCCCTTAACCAGCGGAATGTCCCCTTCAGCATCCGAGGTCAGGATGATTAACTCAGGACGATCCTTGGTTGATGGCCTGGGCTTGATTTCATTTTCGCGGGCAATGGATTTACCCGCCGCCTTGAATCCCTTCAACTTATTCATTTCTGGAGTCTCTTGTTCTATTTCACCTGCATGAACAAACACAAGATATTAGCAACTTCAAAATATTCAATATATTTCACAAAGGAGAAAAAGTGAAATAAAATGAGAATTACGTAGATATTCATCTTGGACTCCGCTTGAACTACTTAACAGACGCCTACATGAAAAGACGTGACGTCGTGTAGTGTGTGATTCAAGTGCGAACAGCACTTTCGACGTTTCAGGAGACAGGACGGATTGATCAGTGTAATACGCGTGGGAGCTCAAGAGAAAATGTTTATGAGTCCAACTCAGTGGAAATTTGTTGACACCCTCTTCATCCTTCCAAAATATCGGTTTGCTCTTCTTAATGGAGATCCGGGTGAAGTAGGTCTTAAACGACTTTCCATCGACTTTGGCTGAATCGGTGTAAGACTCAAAGTTCACAAAAGAACAGAGAGTCCGGAGCGTCACCAAACCAACACCGCCTTGCTTATTCGCCCTCCGAACTACTTGGGTGTAGTAAAATAGCATTGCTGTAGTAGGCGTGAAGTTGAAATGTTCACCCAAAACCTCCAAAGCACGGATGAGGCCCCAACCGTTGGGATGAAGTTGGGAGGGTGCACAGTTAAAAAACCTCAGCACACCCATCTGAAGTTCAGTTAAAGGGAAACGAACTCCCAGGTAATGAAAGATGAAATCGTACATATATACTGAACGGTCATTGGGGACGATGTGGCATATCCGTTCTGTTGGGAGTGGTGCATATACCCTATACCACTTTTTCGTTTCCTCTTCCGCATTGAGCATGAACCTTGGCTGAATCCGGGATCCTTCCTCGTCTGCATGACGGGAAGCCAAGTCCTTGAATTCGCTGGACACCCAACAGAAAGGTCATTTGGCCTGAAGCTCTTCCCAATTCAGCCTGGAAGCAGCGACGCTATAAAGACCTTCAGTTGTCTTTAAAATGGCACTATCTCCAGAAGTTCCTTCTCCAGTAGCCATTTGAATTGTCTAGACCGAACTCCTTAATCTACGATAAGAAATTATGTCGTCAGAAAGTTGATAATCATTACTCACTTCATCTTTTACGAAGCGACTACAATCAGAGGACGACTCTGAGAAGGGAAAAGTCACTTTCCATAGTGAGTAAGATCCCCTTTCTGAGCGACATGACTCAGCCCTAGGAAGAATCACAAGGATTCTTCCCCACGACTAAAAAGTGGTATAGGGAAACGAACTCCCAGGTAATGAAAGATGAAATCGTACATATATACTGAACGGTCATTGGGGACGACGTGGCATATCCGTTCTGTTGGGAGTGGTGCATATACCCTATACCACTTTTTCGTTTCCTCTTCCGCATTGAGCATGAACCTTGGCTGAATCCGGGATCCTTCCTCGTCTGCATGACGGGAAGCCAAGTCCTTGAATTCGCTGGACACCCAACAGAAAGGTCATTTGGCCTGAAGCTCTTCCCAATTCAGCCTGGAAGCAGCGACGCTATAAAGACCTTCAGTTGTCTTTAAAATGGCACTATCTCCAGAAGTTCCTTCTCCAGTAGCCATTTGAATTGTCTAGACCGAACTCCTTAATCTACGATAAGAAATTATGTCGTCAGAAAGTTGATAATCATTACTCACTTCATCTTTTACGAAGCGACTACAATCAGAGGACGACTCTGAGAAGGGAAAAGTCACTTTCCATAGTGAGTAAGATCCCCTTTCTGAGCGACATGACTCAGCCCTAGGAAGAATCACAAGGATTTTTCCCCACGACTATTAGGGTTGCGAGAAATTATTCTCCCCCTAAATGAACCACATTCTCTTCAAACAAGAATAACAGACTCAAAATAAGACGAGGTTTACAGGGGAAGAAGAAATAATTACCTCAGGTAATGATGATGAAGATGAAGAATGAAAAAGGTCTCGTAGAGCAAGCGACGAACTTCCTTGCGAAATTTTTGCAGAATCTTGCTAAGAAATCAGAAACAAGTGGAACCCAGAATCCACTAAGTGTTTCTTTTATAAGAAACGAAGAGGTTCGGTTACCCACTCTGGAAGTTGTGTCGTTCTCGATTAAACGCATTGGTTCACAAGCGAAACGACACAACCGTTCCAAATTCATGGGCGCCAAAACAATAGCAATTCGACGAAGGGCCTATCTACTAGGCCCAAAAGTTTCAAAAACTTCAGGCCCATTAGCCCAAAACGACGGTTAATGAGATTTCCATCTCAGACGCAATAATTGCTTGCCCACGTGATTAAAAGCATTAATGTCTAATCATGCAACGCAATTCGCGCTTTACAGCCGTTACACGAACTTCAAGAGCTTTCAATTCCAATAAACTCTTGAAATTCTCGTACAACGAATCTTTGTCTGAATCCGTTGTGACGACACCAACAGACCAGATCTCTTAATTTGAGAACGGTTCTTTACGAATGATAATAAATGCTAAGGAACTGTTATACGCGTAAGCTTACCGATATTCAGACCTCTCGCAGGTTGAGTAGCTTATGTGAACAACCACTCAGTCCCTCACACAAGCTAGGGGACATATGATCCAGTCTCAATACCGGTATCCGATCTACAAGACAAATATCAACGTCTTTGTCAAGACAACAACGTGTAACCGGTGTCATCGGTATACATCCGGACTGTAATTCCGTATCAGGCGTTCTCCCTATACCGGTTGTTCAGGATAACACCATGACACCGGACAACACACACGTCACTGCGCTAAAGACAAGGATTATTGCTACAGGGATCGATCAATAATTCCCTACACTACGAGCCAAATTCTGCTCACGGGGATGATCAACTTGTTCCCTAATCCTAGTCTATATTCTCCATGCTCAATATAAAATAGCCACTTGACCTAATCATGCTGGTAAGTGCGCAATAAAATAATGCTAATGGGAGTTAGTGGTTCCCCACTAACGAGTCCTCGTAAAATGAGCCAATCAGGTATATGAACTCATTTCATTAATGAAGTGAGGGATCTTCAACTGAATTTATGAACGATTACTCTCTGAAATACATTCCTTACTTGGAATATCATCACTGACTTGAGCGTCGGAGAATCTTTGCAGGTGACACCACCATTCGCCCACTTCAACGCGTTAGGTCGGTGTGAAGGATCTCCAGGACGCCCAATCCGCTCTCCTCATTCAAGGACAACGGATACTACACCGGATACTCATACATCCGGTCTTCTGCACAGTATTTGCATACTATTTATAATTGACTTGAGTCCGGATCTATAGACCCCGGTTCAGGACAGATCAGACTCTATTATTAAATGAGTTAGGTCTGTCTAAACCTTAAATAAGTTAAGTCATGGCCCATAACGGGCAGTCTAGAATATTTCCACCCCTACTAAGTGTCATGTAAACAATATTCACATGGACATTAGGGCTTTTAATTTTGTAAAAATTCAAAGTTCTTTTTTTTGTAATATAAATTCTAAATTTTGACCTCCTTTAATTATGGGCCTAGATAGGCACCCATCTCGTCCGCCCCTAATACTTTTACTTTTACTTTTACTTTCCTTGAGGGAACTAGTTAACAAAAGCAAAACTGAAAACAAAAGGGCAATTTTCATAATAATGTGTTGTTGCTCAATAAAATTAAATGATTCTTTTATTTTTTTCTTTATTAAAAAACCAGAACCTACTCGCTGGTGTTGTTTTTTGTTAGTTAAAGTTTAGATGAATTGAATTTCAAGGTTTCACTAGGCAGGGGCAGAGCCACAATTGTAATAAGAGGGAGTTCGGGATTAAAAAAACATAATGTATGATGACCAATGAAAAATTTAGTCACAAAAAAATATGAGACATCACATCTTTGTTAATAAAATTAGCCAAAAGTTTATGAAAAAAACTTATTGAAACTGTTCTCAAACGTCATATCTAACTGGTAAAAAAACTTTAGGGGTCTAACATGAAATAAATAGAAAATAAAGGGGGTTGAAATAGGTATTTGGCTTTAATTTAAAAATTCTAAATTCTAAACATTTTCATCTAAACACACTCTTAAGAATCTAAGATATAAGTCTCGATTCTCATATTTTATTTTACTTATTAAAATAAGACTTTATTATGTTTTGGTCCCTATAAAATATTTGTGATTTTATTTTTACTCCTATAAAATATTTTTCTTTACATTCATCCTATATTAAATAATTTATTTTTAATCTCTACTTTGAACTTGACTAAGTTAATTTTTATATGAATAACTAATTACACATTAGCTTATTCATATGATTTTGAAATGTTAATGTAAATGATAACACATGACTCCATGAGGTAAATATCATTTTTTGTCATTAAAAACAACCATTTTTATTTGTCAAATTTGCTTTCAAAATTGTCAAAAAATAAATGGTTGGGGGTTTTAATGACAAAAACTTGTGAGAGTCACGTGTTAACAATCAAATAGACAGGTTATACAATTATATGAACAAACCAATGTGTAATTTAGTTATTCATTAATAATTAACAATTTCAATTCTAAAGTAGGAAGTAAAAACAAAATATTCAATATAAGAGAAATGTAAAAAAAATATTTTATAAAGACCAAAATCCAAAAACTCTTAATTTATTTTATAAGGACAAAAAATATATTTAAATTTTAAAAATAATAATATAGCATCCAAAGGAAGCCAAATGCTTCTTCCTTTAAGAAGGAGCTACAAATGTTGAAAAGTACATTCAAGGTCATTTTCCCTTTCACCTTTAACTAATTACTAACATTATTTTTTAATCAAATTAATAACTAAATTACTATATTATTTATATTTATATAATGTGTAAACCTAAGTGATTTGTACAACACTACATTGTTTCTTCTAACTTTATTCTCTTTTTCTCTTTTATGTATATAACATATAATAGTAATGGGTTTGACTTTTTAACGGAGCATAATAGTACTAAATAAATGCTGAATTTTTTTTTAGTATTTTTTAACCTGATATAAAAAAGTTTTTTACATCAATTTTAGAAATAACTAATTTAAAATATGGTCTTTTTATACTGATCATATTTAAAATTAATTTTAGAAAGTATTTTCTATCCTGATTGCAAACACAAACGGTGCTAAAAATAAAGCTTGATAAGCATCCTTTTGCTCGATACAGGATCCTAGTCCAATAATATCACATATCAAAGCTGGGGATCATGACAGTACCCATATTCTCCCTTCTCTTCACCATTGTCATCAGGGTAAAAGTAAGCTCAAGAGTAGATAAACATTTACGGTTCTGTTTACAAATCATTATATCAAATAAAATTTAAATTTGTAAAGTAAGTTTGATTCTCAGTTCGGACTAACTAAAAAAAATTTACGGTTAAACGAAGTTTTGATTATATCGAACAACAATGTAAATGATAAACATTAACCTTTAAATTTTTCTATTTTTATAATTTTGTTTCCTTGTTTGCAAACTAAGTGTCCGTTTGGTTTTCAGTTGGGAAAACAGAGTTGAAGAAATGGAGAAATTTAAAGGTCGATATTGATCCTTCACGCCGTTCAAAACAGTCAAAGCTCTGTTTAACCGTAGAATTTATTTTTGGGTTAGTTTGACCGACCAAAGTTGATAACCAAACAAACTCTAAATATACTCATGTTTTTTACCGAAAATTAGGAAGAGGGAATGGGTATTCCGTTGTCATTTCTCAACTTTTTTCCCATATATGGAAACAGCCAAGCCATGACGTCATGACTATGATGACGTAACATAGACAACCATATAATGTAGCTTTTGTGTGTCCTTTCCGCGGCCGTCAAAGCACTTCAAAACTGCGTCAAAAAATTATATACGCGCTCCAGACTCAACTTTGTCCTCACTCTGTTTCATTCACATTATCACCTACCTATCTCAAATTCTACAAAATCAATCAAATTAAAAAAAATTCTGAAATCAAATAGAATATGTGTTCGTTTAGTTTTCAGTTGGAGAAACAGAGTTGGAAAAATAGAGAAATTTAAGGGTTGATACATTAATCATTCACATAGTTCGACACAGTCAAAACTCCGTTTGACTGTCGGATGTATTTTTGGCATTAGTCAAACCCTAGTTTGATCAACCGACCATAACTTTGTTTGTTTAATTGTATACCAAATAAATACTAAATTTAATATTATTAATGAAGTCAAACTAAGTCTTTTTTTATATTATCAATTAAGAATGAACTTGAAGTTGTGTAAGAAACCCCTCACGTATTTACTCAACCAGATAGCTCTTTATAATAGCATAATGCATGTTCAAAAATTGATAGTTTAATAATAATAATGATAATTAATATTATACTAATTGTTTCATACAAAAACCAGACAAATTTATGAAAATAAACTTGTTCACACAGAAAATAACTGGACTAGAAATGTTCAAGGTAGAGTCTCTGTTATTCAATGTATGTCACTTGCCTACAACATTAGCCCATGACTGTATTTATACAACAAGATAATAAAATGAGTGAGCTTCACATACGAGGCCACTCACATAACAAATATTTGTGGTGAGGTTCTTTTCCCTGATTCGCGTAGGGAGTGAGATATATGAAAGATAAGGCCAGTGGTGGGGGCCACCCTTAACCTCGGGAGGAACAAAACTATATGCAATTTAATGAAATTTCTCATTTCAAACAATGTCTTATATCAAAAAGATTTTAGTTTATTATACTCTATTAGCACCAGAGTAAAGTTTTACCATGAGTGAAAAATCTATTCTTATAATGTTAACACGGTTATATTTTTATATGGAGTAATTTTATTAAAACAGTTTATAACCTCTTCGGTATCGAACAAAAATATTTAATTAGTCTTCAGTGAAATAAGAATAGCATAATATCCACATAATAATTAATGTGTATGATGAATACATAAAATGTCATAACTAAGTAAACCTTAATTTTTCCACTTGCTGATACTTAATCCCCTTCTTTTCCTATTTCAAATGATAAACATTTATATTTTATAGCAAAAACTATTTTTATTACGTGTGATCTTTCCACTCATAAATGGATGGGGACTATTATATTACTACTGAGGTAAGAATAGATTAAACCATACTTTACTTAAATAGATAAGTCTATTTTAAAATTGTAAGGTGTCAACCTGATTTTTTATTTGTAATACACCTTTTTTTATATTTGGTTTGACTTTTATAAAAGCTTGTATAATTTATTTATAATTTTCTCCAAATTATTAAAATAATCAATATAAATAGTTTTAAAGTTACATAACTTTTCCTGCCTGTGATAAATCCATTTTGTTGTTTTTCAATTTGTCGTCTGTCTTTCCTTTTTGTTTTTTTTTCTTACCATTTATAAAATTTGGTTTCAAGTCGAAATATTTTCCCGAAAGTCAAAGTAAGTTATATATTATGACTCAAGTATATATTATGATATGTTAAAAATGAATACTAAATTTAAGCATTTAAAATAAAATTTCAATATACTTGGGGAACGGGGGTTAAGCAAGAAATAGAAAAATCTACTCTTTATATAATTTAAATTTATTAAATGATATTTAAAAGAATTAATTACTTATTAATTATGTTAAACTTTATTAATATATAAAGCGATATCCGTTGTGTTGTGTGCATCACATGTTTGTGATTTAACTATAAACAACGTTTTATTTTACACAAAGAATTCATTTTATAACATATAGAATTTTACGACACTCACTTATATTTTTATACATAATAAAATTAAAAATTACATCACTATAAATATTCAAACATCGTGTTCGGAAAAGAAATTATACTAGTATTATCTGTTATGAGAAGCGGTTAGTTGAGACTTGAGAGAAATATATTATAAGTTTTTTAATTTTATGTTAATTACAAGTATTACTTTAAAAAACAATTTTGTTCGGGATTTAGTATTATATAAGTTTTTTTAATATGCTGATTAGTCTTATAAGTTAAATGACTAGAATGTAATTATATTAGAATTTGATAGAAAATCTTGAATTTGACCAGGATTATTTAATTAATAAAAATTGCGCTGAAAATTCGTGTTGAATTTATTTGAATAAAATATTTCAAGTAGACAAAATATCAAACAAAAGAAACGAGTAGTATATAAGAAGCAAGATTTGACCACAAATGTAATTAACAATGAAATTAAATAATAGATTGGGAAGTGGATAAGACCAAATAAAGAAATTAAAAAACAATCAACACAAGTTACATAACCCAAATCTCCTGTTTTTTTTTTTAATGTTCAGACGTTGCTAATCATGCATTGGGGTGGGATCAAACATCACTAGCTTTATAGTATATTCTGACATCTCTTCATAGCTTTTTAAATAGCTTTATCTCACTCGAAATCCAGCACGTGGTCAATTGAGCACATGCAAAACGTGACAAAAATGAAAACGTGCTTGAATTACAAGTGGAGATGTGGCATCATGGTGGAAACCACGCGGCCCTACCAAGTAACTTTTATTAGGACCTGGTAAGACTCGAATCGAATCCATTCCTAGTATTGTATTTGTATTAGCCACTTTCTCAGTGCACACCACACGACATCTACATCTTCAGGTGACCAGCATTGGGGTCTACCATAACTTTTACCTTCTCTGCTCCTCTCTACCCAACATTACTTAATTTCATTTTGGTTGGTAGGTACGAAAATAAAATTATAAAATTAAAAAATTTAAATGTTAATATTAATTTTTTTTATCATTTAAAACTCTGTTTAGCTATAAGATTTATTTTTGTATTAATCCAACGAAAAACTAAAGTGGCATTATTTGAATTTCTTTCTTTCTATTTAAATTTTTTTGATTAATTCAAGCTACTTAAAATTACACCAATTGATTGGTAAAATCAAACACTGATCTAATGATTACAACTTCCGCCTGAAAAAATCTAGCGGAAGAAAGATATACAGAACCGTAGTATCTAGTGAAGCCAATTAAGAAAACTTAGCCGAGTTGTACATTTTTGAAACACACACGACAAAAACTAAATATTTTGCTTAATTGGAAAATTTAGAGGGAATTAGGAACTAAGAGTAGTGTTCCCGGTGGCAGATTCTGAAGAATCGGAAAAATCAATCATCTTCATGAATTGTTCAAAATCGTCATCTCCAATCCTATCCCAGAATTCATCGTTGTTACCAAATCCCATGTCCATTCCCTGGTTGAGATTCTCGTTCTTCGTTTGTTCTTCAGTGTCAACCCTCTCCGTCTGGCTCTGCTGCAAGCTCAGGGACTCGTCCACCAAGGGAAAATTGAGCTTGGCCCGTGGGCCGCGGAACTCGATGGCGGCCTTGTCGTAAGCCCGGGCCGCGTCCTCCGCGGTGTTGAATGTCCCGAGCCAGACCCGGGCCGCGCGTCTAGGGTCGCGGATCTCCGCGGCCCATTTTCCCCAAGGCCTCTGCCTGACGCCTCTGTACTTCTTCTTTGTCCTTTTCTGCTTCTTCTTCTCTTCGGGGAAAAAATTGCAACCCAGGCACCCCGCGATGTTGCACTCGCGACACGTGTCCATGTTCATCGGGGCCACCGAGCTGGGTCCGGCGGTGGGGTCGGGGGTCGGCGGGAGACGGAACTCGGTGAGGGAGGAGGTGGAGGTGGAGGTAGAGCCGGAGACGACGTTGGTGAGGGCGGCCACTATGACGGAGAGTTCTTGCTCGGTGGTGAGAGTGGTGGAGGAGAAGGAAGACATGGTTGCGTTGAGGTTGTTTGAAATTGGCGCGTTTGAAGTTAGTTGAGTGACGAGGAGGGAGAGAGAGGTGTTGTGGGTTTATATACGGTTTGGGGGTGACGTGGCAGGTAAGGTCCAGCTGTGTACACATTTCAGACACGGGTTGTGTGGGGGGGGGGGGGGGGGGGGTATTTTCGTCACGTGGGGAAGTGAGTAAGTGAGAGAATCAAAAATCGGATCTAGACGGAAGACAGATAGGATTTTTATGTGTGATGTGGCTTTACTGTTGGACGGTTATGCACCTTCGGATTCTCATACTTTCAGGTCGCTTCTTTTTATAATTCTTTTTTTTAAGCTGAATATTTAATAACCATCAACAACCACAAATATGAAAAAAAATATCTATCAAGAGGAATTAAATTTAATCTAAACCTTATTCCTAAATATAATTCTTTAACATCGTATAGTGTTATTTGTTTAGTTTACAATTATAAAAATAAAAAATTTAAAAATTAATTTTAATTTTTTATATCATTTAAAATAATCAAAATTTTATTTGATGATAAAAAAATTTTAAGTTTATCAAATTAAAAAGTGAGTATGAGTACCAGTAGATATGGACAGTTTTAAAGAGCATAAGTGAATTCTTATGAATAGATAAGGAAAGAAAGAAAAAAGTAGGTTGTAACATGTTAGGGAAGGAAAGGAAAGTAACAGGAGAGGAGAGTGAGTTTGACCGATTCTTTCCATTGTCCAAACAAAAACCAGCTGGATAAAGTTACGTGCGGTCTAATCGTACGAGTATCGATGTCAAACTTTGTCCTTCTTATTTATTACTCATAAATCTACTGTACTGCCAACGGGACCGGGTCAGTATATTTATTTTTTAAAAAAAATTTAACGCCGAAAACGACGTCGTTTGGCCCTAACTTAGGGCAAAATTCCCTTTCTGATTTTCATTTCCTTCGTCGTGCTCGTGCCTCTCCCATCTTCCCTGATCTTCATCACGTCGTGTTGTGGCTCTGCATTTGGCGTCTCTGCCGTCGTCGTCGTCTCACCTCCCTCACGGTGAAGAGTTTTTTCTTCGCTCATCTCAAAACACTGATCTCTCTCCTTTCTTCCCTCGCTCGGCCCGTCGTTCTGGTCTGTCGCTCCTGCTTTCAGCTACCGCGTCGTCACCGTCTTGCGGCTGCCACCGAGTACTTACGCACTTCTTCCTTTAAGATTTTATTTCACTTTTTGAGTTTGTTTCCTAGTGAGTAATGAATGATGGTAGTAAATGGTGGTTTTGGTTACTTTGCAAATGCAAGATGAATGGTGATGATTCATGATTGTAAATGGTTGCTTGACCATTTACAATCATGCCCTTTGTGCTTTTCAATTTCTTACTCACATTGTCCAACTTATTATGAACTATGTCTCAATTATGTCATATTCTGTTCTTTTGAATGGTTCACCTCTGGAGTCTTTTGTTTCAAAAAGGGGTCTCAGATGTCCCTTTATTTATTTTGTGTGCTGAAGTGTTTTTGGGTTTGCTATATAAGGAAGAGGAAATGGGTTCTGTACATGACATGAGAATTGCAAGATCTGCTCCTGCTATTAGTCATGTTTTCTTTGTGGATGATAGTCTTGTTTTTGGGAATGCAATTGTTTCTGAAGCTAAGAGTATTTTAAATGTCATCAGAAGTTATGAATTTGTTTCTGGTCAGAGTTAATTTGGATAAGTTAGAGCTATCTTCTCAGTACTTGTGGACAATGCTTGCTTAAGGTTTAAGTGTTAGTGTTACTGCAAAATCAATCAAACAAAAGCTCCATGATTGTGGTTTCATCATTACTTGGCGTTCTAACATTGTGCTATGTGGGATATTATCTTTGTTTTGTTTCAATGTGAACCTTTATGAATCAATAATGCTTTTTCAATTCAACGAATTTGTTTTCATCGGAAATCAAACAGTTTACAACAATTCATATGTTGTACTTAATTAATTAAAGTACTTCCCTTGACAAATGAATGAACTAACATGTCCATTATATTAAAATAATTTTCCAACGTAGTGTGTGAAGGTTGCATTAATTGGTTTGTTAAGGTGAAATTTGAATGCTTAATGAGTGAGGACAGTGGGCTCAGCAACCAATATAAATGTGGGGCATGCTTATGATGAGGAAAGCACCCTTATTCAAAAAAAGAACATGTATATATATATATATATATGTTTTCAGGACTGATTTTATTTTGGGACTGATAGGCATTGGGCTGAATTTCTACTGGTTATTATTGTTTAATAAATAATAATAATTTATTACTATCGGTTCGACCGCTGGTCCGACCAGTGACCCTTGAACCGGTGCCCTCATCGGCTCAATGACCGGTTCGGTTCTAAGAACATTGAAAAAAACAATGAATGTTTTTTTGTTCATTTAAATTATTTTTCTCATAATTTTTCTCAAACCAAATTTTTTTACTAGTTTGGTTATACTAGTTTTTTAAAAGCATGAACACCCCTTGATTGGCTATTGAAATCAGATACTATACTAAACTTTGTTAGATCAACATTGGCTTCTTCATTTCTTGGTGATGCAACAAGAGATTGAATTCTATTATTGCAACTGAAAAAGCAATCAAGGATAAGTGATGGACAAGGTGGTGGAGGAAGTGGAAAAGGTGAAGAGAGATTGGGACGAAACATACAGCAAAACGGAAGAGCACATAAAGGCAATCACAGAGTATGGGAAATCAGGAAGAGTGAAAGAGGAGAAAAATTCGCTTGCAAGATTGAATGGAATCACTCAGGATGGCTTGTCACTCCTTTCTTCTCTCCTCTTTACCCTCGATCTTCTGGCTCCTCAGTTGCCCACTCAACAAGAAGTCCAATCTGCTCGTGCATTGCATCAATCCTGGAAAACCCTAACTCAAAAGTACTCTCTCTTGATCTTATTGCTTTATTTTATGCAAATTAAGATTAATCTTATTTGAAATAAGCTGATTTATGGCTCAATCATGACTTTCATTACATTTGCAATCTTTGTTGACAGTGCAGTTTTTGTTGTTTTTCGCTTTTATAGTCTGCGATTGAGTCTGAGGAATGCCAATTTACAAGCGAAGGATAACATGAGAAAAGCTGCTCAGGAGGAGGCAAGTTACTAACTAACCTTTACTTCTCAAAATTTTCTGTAGCATTGTTTGGACATTCTTCTAATCAATGATGACTTTCAGGAGAGCTGTAGAATACTGTGTTGGCTTTTATGCTATTAGTTATCGTGATTGTGGTTGTGTGTGATTTGTTTGTGGTTCTTTTTACATCGATGAGTGATGATAGATTGAAGTCTGGTGTTATTATATTTCTGTATGATGCAGAGAAAACTACTGCTAGGTGGTGGAGAAGAGTCCACAGTTCGCAGACGCAATTTACAGTATGTTCTTTGTATCAATCTGGCTGGAGTCAAATTATGCTTCACATAGTTTTTCTTTATCCTTTAGTGCTGTTTTGTTTGAAAGTTTAGTTAGTTCTAAAATTTGTTATCCTCTTCCAGGACAAAAGCTGGAATGACATCTGCTGCAGAGAGCATCACGGAAAGCCTTCGTCGTACTCGTCAATTGATGGTACAGGTTAGTAGTTAGGTATCTTTCTTTTCTACACATCATTTTTTAACCATGCTCCCTAGTTGTAATATTTTATTCTCGCATTGACATTTGATGTGTTGGTTGGCATACTCATTTTATCTCTGTCTAAATCAGGAGGTTGAAAGAAACACCAGCACACTTATGACTCTTGGTAGGTACATTTCTTCCTTCTTTCCATGTCTATACTTATTATGGTTCTGTCTTTCTTCTTCTACTTTAATTTATACTGGTATCACATCATATTTTCATTTTAGTGCATGTGAAATTTATATTAAGACAACGAAAAGTGTGTAAAATAATTTTAAGCCAGGCAAGTAAGTCAGATTGGAAGAAGGAGGCTGCAGGGGATGAGAATTCAATTAGCCGGAAGCTATTATATTTGTAGCTTCAGCCTGCTCCTTGTGATAATTTTAAAGTCCTCTCTTCTTTCAAATTAATATTCTTATCCACTGCAGTAGTACTGAGGAAAAGCTGTACTGCACAATATCACAAGGCCCTCAAACCTATTACTATTTTCAAAGGTTTATGTGAAATTTGCAAGCTAATTCTTTTGAAATTTTCTCATTCTCTTTCCATCAGTAGCTGAATGTAGTGCAGCGAGAAGAAAATATCTGTTTATAAATTGAAAGATTTAATCCAATTTTAAATTTATGAAGATAATAAAACCTAACAACCATCACAGATCCATGCAACGAAGTTCCTTGGTAATCATGTAACCAAGGTTGTCAGACTCGAGAGTCTACCTAGACTCGTTTTGGCTAGGTAGACTCGACTCGCTAACTCGACTCGTAAACTCGTAAGAGTTTACCTCATGTTAAAAATTATATAAAATTAATATTAGGCATGCATCCAAACAATATATAACATACTAAAATAGTTAAAAACTAAACATTCAACCATCCAATTATCAATAAGTCATAACAAACACATAAACTCCATGTTTGAACAATGTTTCCAACCAATGTTAGACCTCTTTCCTGGGATATTCTTTCTTGCTTGAAGAGGAGCTTGAGCAGTGTTGCTATTGGCCTTTGAGCCACCATCTCCAGCAGTTCCAGAGATGCTGGATATAGAGGAACAAGAGGAGGATGAGAACAAAGAAACAATTGGTCTTTAATCAGAATGAAGGAGTAAGGAAAAAACAAAAACACACACCTTTCCCTGATGGTTTTCGTCGCGGCGCCATTGGACAAGGACGTGTAGGGGGGTCTTGCGGGTGTAGTCGAACAGGGGCAGGGTCGCACGCAAGATGTGAAGAAGAAGAACGGTGGTTGCAGTCACGAAGAAGAAGAAGAAGAAGAACAGTGGCGTTGGCGTCGACGTCGGATTTGGAGTCAGAGCCCGCTGGTGGCTGTCGCGCCGTCGAACAGAGGTAAGAAGAAGAACGGAGGGGTTGGGGCAGAGTCTGTGCAAGAAGTGTCGAAGCAGAAGAGGGACGTGTGAATAAGGAAGCAGGGGTCCAAAACGGTGCCATTTTAATAATTTGGGAATTAGGGTTTCATTTTGCATAGACTCGTGAACTCGCTGGAAACTCGAGAGTTTCCAAGAGTTTACAAGTTTCTACCCGAGTCTAGCCGAGTCTATGCAGGTGAGAGTCTACTAGCGTGTTAACTCGATTTCCCTAGGTAGAAACGTACGAGTCTACGAGTTGACTCTAGAGTTTGACAACCATGCATGTAACAACAATGGATTTTAAAAACCTCTAGAGCTGTCCTAAACATAACATTCTTAATCTTAAGCATGCGCATCCTAAGAGCAGCATCACTTGTTGCCATTTAGATTGATGTAATAACCCTTCAGCGTACTGCGTACCTATGTTGGGAAAAAAACTAAAGGGGTATATATACTTTAGACTCCTGTAACTCAGTATTCCCCAATCTAATCTCTTGAGTGTAGCCTAATCAGTCGACCACACAGTAGTGGTTTGTTTCATGTATCTTCTGAATAATGTATAACCTATTTTATTACTATACTGGTTGAATAAATTAATAAAGAACATGCAAGGATGATGGGATAAGTCTTTTGAGGAATGTTGTCAAGCACTGATAGTGTTAAAGCGTCCATCAAATGACAAACTATAGTGCTCTTTTCATGTCCTTTTCAGAGCCAAACTTTTGTTGGGATTATGGTAGTGAATAGGATTTAACAGAAACTGATATCTAACATGCATAAACCATAAAGTACGTTAATCCATAAATGGTCATATTCTCTTCCATTGTAAAGTACCTTTGTGAAAGTGGCATAAGGTAGTGAATAGGATTTAACAGAAACTGTTATCTAACATGCATAAACCATAAAGTATGTTAATCCATAAATGGTCATATTCTCTTCCATTGTAAAGTACCTTTGTGAAAATGACATAAGGTTTTAGAAACTTTTCCTACACACTTTAGTCATGTCCAAGTTACTATTGCTAGATTTAACCCTGCTTGTGGAGTTTTTGCATTTGGTGATTAAATAAATGTATTAAATATTTCCTGCACTTTGTTGCCCTACACTACACCTTTCACGTGAACATTTTTTTCTTCTTTTTAATGCTTTAAAGATAAATAGCTCTGAAAATGGTTAATTTGTCATTAGACAATGATTAGTGTTGCTTGGAATGGATTTTTGGATCCAAGTGCGATCTTTAACAATGATGTATTCAAGAATGTTTTCATTGTGTTTTTAGCAGCAGCTGATGATGTAATGCAAGCACATTAAAAAAACAAATCATCATGAAGATGTAACCTTTTTAATTTTTAAACTAAAATTATGGTTGAAATCTTTATGATTATTTTTTAAAAGCTGACTTGGCATGATTGAAAACTTAAAATGTTTTACAATATGGAATTGATGTTTTACAATAATTTTTATCACTGTATAGTAAAAGGTAATGGCGAGGTCAAAATACCTCAAAACCAAAGGCTTTCCCAATTGCATTGATGTCAGCTTGATTGCCATACTCAATTTGCATTAAGATGCTTAATGATTGAGGTGCTGATATTGTTTTTGATTAATATGATTAACGGAGCATGAAACGATGACATTGTTCCGTTTCTTCTTTTTTTGGCAAAAATGCTTGGTATACAGATGAATCATCTGGAGTGTTAAAAAAGGCTGAAGGTGAATATAAAGGGCACCGCTCATTGTTGACGAGAACACGAAATCTCCTCTCCACAATGCAACGCCAAGATGTTTTAGACAGGTATGGAAAGAAAAAGTGGATGAATTTTATCTACACCCACTTTGTTTCTTCTGCTAAATGCCAACATTTTACTCATAACTTGTATTTGAGCAGGGTGATACTTGGGGTTGGCCTTTTCTTGTTCTCCCTTGCTGTACTTTATGTTGTTTCCAAGCGAATTGGATTACTTACATTGCAGAGAAAGGTTACTGAAGCCATTAAAGCTGGTGTTGTGGGAGTGGGACAGACACATCTAAGACCCCAAGCTGTTGCAGATGACGTGAATCTTCAAGTAAGAGATGACCGTGTTCATAATATAGAGGCTCCTTTAGAACAAAGAATACATGATGAACTTTGATGCATTTCTAAGCAACGATATCGTGTTTTCTATGTTTATCTATATCAAGATAGATCTCATAACACAACTTCTGCATCTCCTATTTGCTTAAAACGAAAAAGTAGAATTACTAACTATCTTAAAGAGTTCAAAAAGGCATTCAGTATGTTTTTTTTTATTTATAAATTATTTACGCCATGGGCCTTAGAGTTTTTAACAAGAAATTGTTGGAGAAATTTTCTCAAGGGACGAGTCGTCTCTACTTATATTATTTCAGTGTAGCAATGTATGTCTGCCCTTCGAACATATGTATTCAGAATATTAAACATAAAATTGTTTACAAAGAATCATAAATAAAAATAATTAAAAGACGACTATCATTAATATAAAATAATATCTGAGATTTCATTTATCTTTTAAATAAATCAATCTGTTTTTTTAGTATTAATCAGAAATTAAAGACAACTAGGATAATAAAATTAAAGACCAACTAGGATAATAAATCTAACTTTAGAACTGACAAAACTATATCAGGGGGTAGGGCTAGAGAGTCAATTCTTCACTGGATGTCCCTCCTAGGCGGGCAAGGCAATTAGCTACGCTATTCAACTCTCGCGGAACATGGCAAATCATGATATCCCAGAGCCGATTAAGCATCTCCCTGACTTCTTCCACTTCATTTTTATACCATTGATGACTCAGGTCAGTGTCTGCTTGTAGTGATGTATAGACATCCAACGAGTCAACTTCACAAATTAAGGATTTGATGTCTCGACCCCAAGCAATCTTGAGGCCAAATTGCATTGCTCCAAGCTCAGCTAAAAAGGCATTCCCCGGGCCAAGATTACAAGAGAAGCTTGTAATCCATCCACCTAGGTGATCTCGGATAATACCCCTACCACTTATTTGGTTATTTGAGGGGAGCCAGCTTCCATCCACATTTAGTTTCAGTTTTTCCACCGGTGGAGCTTCCCAGCCTGAGGCCGAGGACAACATAGCAGTAGGCTAACCCTGAGCTGAAGATCCATTGCAGATAGAATAGTCTTCCGGACGACGAAATTAGGAGGCCAAGGATGATTATCAAATAGCTCCTGGTTCCGCCATCTCCAAGCCCACCAAGCGTAGTTGAGAGCCAAGGAAGAACATTGTAACTTTGCCACTGATTGCACCCACTCCATGATGTTACCAGTATATCTTTGGGGAACCGATGCTAGGCCCACCCCCTCCATAGCCTGATCGAATTAGGACAAGAAAACAAAATATGTGTAATAGATTCAATGAGATCCTGGCACCGAGTACAGGTTACTGTATGTGCCAAGCGGCACTGCATCCTCTTAAGATTTGTAGGAAGAGCCTCCTTCGCAAGCTGGCAGACAAAGAGGCGGAGTTTCTCAGGTATTTTCAAGCGCCAAAGCAACCTCCATATACTTCTAAAAGTGTCATTAATTTCTTGGCGAATCCATCCATAAGCGCTCGATGTGGAGTACTCACCAGACACCGTCGCTGCCCAGGCACAGGTATCCGGGTCTGAAAGATTGGATGGAACCGTATGTGTAGTGATTAGGTTTGTGATCTCTCTAGGCAAAGGTGTGGCTAGCAAGCTCAGATTCCAGGTTCCATCTCGCCAAAGATTATGTACCTGCAATTGGGTATTTGAGATATGTACATAAGGAACTTTATTGCACAACCTTCCTTGTATAACGTCCCAAACTTTTAAAATTAAATTTCTAAAATCCAAATAAATTTTTCGCAAATAATTTAAATGTTAGAAACAAGATTTGGATTAATATAATATTATTGTCAATTTTATATCAACCGGCTCATTCATTTATACATATACATAATAAATCCGGTATACACAGGAGCCAGCCAAGGCTACTACAAAATAACTATTTGCATTATGTACTATACATATAAATACATAATGTTCCGAGCAGGCTGAGTGACCTCATACATCATCGCTGGGCCCTATGTCCACTTTAAAAATAACAACAATAGGGGGTGAGCATATACATGTCAAATGATAGTTATTGAATCAGATTAAATATCCAATTCATAACTACATATAAATCATAACATATCACAATCATCATATCATCATGTTATTCTCAATAACATATATCAATGCATTCATATGCTCAATCAAATAGATCCATTATTAAGTCTTTTAATTTGTGTTGCAACACTGGCTCCCAGCCATAACTCAGCTCTTAGCTGATCCGGCCGTTTTACTGGTACCGAACCATTTGCCCTCTCACGTGACACAATCACTCTCAGCGACAACGGTAGTGTCACGGGCTAAACCCCGAGCCCCGCTCAAGAGGTTTGCCTTGAGTCCCACCCAAGGTCTTTTGTGGAATCCTCGAAACCACAATAATATTTCATATTCAATAATCATACAAGCATCTCATGCTTTATCATTATGCATCTCATGCATTTATATATCATGAAAAAAATTCATGAATAACTTTCATATCATCATCATCAATCACATATCAACATCATATCATATGAACGGAAATATCACAATCATCACAAATATGTTACACATAACACATATATATATATATATATATATATATATATATATATATTCAGTATTTCTTATTAAATACAATAATATTATCCTGAATCCGTTCATAAACTACGCATTTAAAATGTAAATGTTCCCCCTACCTGGAATAAAGAATCTCCTCAAGCTTTATCCAATCACAGCTCACAAATTCCGACTGGAATTTCAGTTATGAACCAGTCCAAAGCTTCTTACTTAAAGCTCTTACAAACTTTCACATTCCAGAGAAGAAGTGAAGATTAGTCTTCTCTTTTATTGATAATTTCCAATAAAGGTTGGAAAAGAAAAGGATTAAAGGTGATGTTGACACCCTCAAAATTCCAAGCTAATCTAATGATAGGCTTTGACAGAAATCGTTCATGAAAAAGACGTGAACGAATGAATTAAGCACTGATACATGTATATTATGATATAAGGATAAAACAAGGTAATAAAGAAAGGAAAGTAGGACAATAGAGAGGGTCCCATACTTAGAAAAATCAGAAAAGAGAATCTGCTAGAACAGTGACGTGGAAAGCCTCAATAATTGAAGTAATTATCAATTCCGACTCGGTTTCGGTATCTTGGGCATATCCCTCTTTCCGGGAAAGATCCATCAGAGCTTCTTTCCGTTCAGAATTACTTCACTCGAAGGAAATTCACTCGGAAAGGTTTCCACATGCAAAAGGCTCTGATGGATCTTTCTCGGAAAGAGGGATATGCCCAAGATACCGAAACTGAGTCAGAATTGATAATTACTTCAATTATTGAGGCTTTCCACGTCATTGTTCTAGCAGATTCTCTTTTCTGATTTTTCTAAGTATGGGACCCTCTCTATTGTCCTATTTTCCTTTCTTTATTACCTTGTTTTGTCCTTATATCATAATATACATGTATCAGTGCTTAATTCATTCGTTCACGTCTTTTTCATGAACGATTTCTGTCAAAGTCTATCATTAGATTAGCTTGGAATTTCGAGGGTGTCAACATCACCTTTAATCCTTTTCTTTTCCAATCTTTATTGGAAATTATCAATAAAAGAGGAGACCAATCTTCACTTCTTCTCTGGAACGTAAAAGTTTGTAAGAGCTTTAAGTAAGAAGCTTTGGACTGGTTCAGAATTGAAATTCCAGTCGGAATTTGTGAGCTGTGATTGGATAAAGCTTGAGGAGATTCTTTATTCCAGGTAGGGGGAGCGTTTACATTTTAAATGCGTGGTTTATGAACGGATTCAGGATAATATTATTGTATTTAATAAGAAATCCTGAATATATATATATATATCTGTGTTATGTGTAACATATTTGTGATGATTGTGATATTTCCGTTCATATGATATGATGTTGATATGTGATTGATGATGATGATATGAATGTTATTCATGAACTTTTTTTCATGATATATAAATGCATGTGATGCATAATGATAAAGCATGGGATGCTTGTATGATTATTGAATATGAAATATTATTATGGTTTCGAGGATTCTACAAAAGACCTTGGGTGGGACTCAAGGCAAACCTCTTGAGCGGGGCTCGGGGTTTAGCCTGTGACACTACCGTTGTCGCTGAGAGTGATTGTGTCACGTGAGAGGGCAAACGGTTTGGTACCAGTAAAACGGCCGGATCAGCTGAGATTTGAATTATGGCTGGGAGCCAGTGTTGCAACATAAATTAAAAGACTTAATAATGGATCCATTTGATTGAGCATATGAATGCATTGATATATGTTATTGAGAATAACATGATGATTGTGATATGTTATGATTTATATGTAGTTATGAATTGGATATTTAATCTAATTCAATAACTATCATTTGACATGTATATGCTCACCCCCTATTGTTGTTATTTTTAAAGTGGACATAGGGCCCAGCGATGATGTATGAGGTCACTCAGCCTGTTCGGAGCATTATGTATTTATATGTATAGTACATAATGCACATAGTTATTTTGTAGTACCCTTGGCCGGCTCCTGTGTATACCGGATTTATTATGTATATGTATAAATGAATGAGCCGGTTGATATAAAATTGACAATAATATTATATTAATCCAAATCCTGTTTCTAACGTTTAAATTATTTGCGAAAAATTTATTTGGATTTTAGAAATTTAATTTTAAAAGTTTGGGACGTTATACCAGCCGTGTGATTTCCATAGGGAAACCAAAGTCCCGAAGAGTGGTCTGAAGGAAATCCCAGTTCACTCTATCATAGGCTTTCTTGAGGTCCACTTTGATAGCTGCAGTTCCCAATTTGCTTATATTTTTATGTATCCTGTGCATCATCTCCTGGGCTAATAATATGTTGTCTTTCGTGCCTCTACCCGGGATAAAATTCCCTGAAGTGGTTCGACTATATTATGAAGGAGGGGGCGAATGCGATTTACAAGGACTTTCGAGATGATCTTGTAAGATACATTACATAGGTTGATGGGTCGAAATTCCTTCAAGTGCGCGGGTTTGTCCACCTTCGGAATCAAGACAATCAGGGTGTGAAGTAGTTTAGGATCTGCACGGCCTGTAATAAACGCTTGTTGAACCATATGAGTGATATCAGGCCCCACCACATGCCAATATCTTTTGAAGAAGGCTTGGAAGCCATCAGGGCCAGGCGCTTTCAAGGATTGCATTCCCATGACTGCTCTCCGAATCTCTTCCGGAGTGACAAGGGTGAGAAGAGCTTGAATTTCTTAATCAGTCAAAGAAGGTGTCGGGATATCATAGATAGCATTCCTAGTGACTTGCACATCCACAGAAAAAAGGTTTTTATAGAAGTTGGTAGCTTCCTAATGAAGCTGTCTCTGGTCAGTACACCAAGTACCATATGAAAGGTAAAGCCCATGTATCTTATTCCGCCTCCTTCGGTTAATCATCTTAGCATGAAAAAATTTGGAGTTACGGTCTCCGAAGCGAACCTAGTTTTCCCTAGACTTCTGGGGTACGAAGTCTTCCGCCAGGTTCAATCCGTTGGTGGAAAAAATAAATCAATCTATATCAATCTGATAATAAAATGAATCAATTAAACTTTTTAAAAAATACAAGCAAATGAGAAGTTGACACATGACAAATTTATAACTATTTATTATTTTACATTTTTTATGAAATTTTTGAAATTTGAAACTTTAATATAATATATAAAAAATCAAATTTCTAACTTTTAATACAATAAATAAAAGTTTGAAATTCAATCTAAATTAAATTTATAACTATTAAAATTTCAAAATTTTAACATATTTTAATATAATATTTAATACTAATAAAATTGATATATAGAATATAGATAGGTATAGATATCATTGTTATATATAGATTTAAAAATGCATGTTATAAATTCACTATTCAATATTCTATTTATTATCAAATTAAACACAATAAATCAACATAACAACCTAATAATTTGAAGAGATTTTATTCTTATCAAATTCATTTATTATATTTTATCACATTTTATTCCTATCAAATTCAAATTAATCAATTAAACATCAATAAATAATTTAATTGAAGAGATTTTATTCTTATGAACTCCATTTATTATATTTTAACACATTTTATTCCTATCAAATTCAAATTAACCAATTCAACGCTTGCTACTAATTATGTTATTAATAAATATTTTAATTATAAAGTTTGTTAATGAAGGTAGATGGAGCTTCATTTCAGAAGATGTTAACATGTGGTAAAATTTAAATGCAGTGAGATTCTATGAAACTATCTTTTATAAAATATATATATATATATATATATATATATATATATATTAAAATTGTATTTTTGGGATCTTATCTAGTGGATTTGGTTTTAATAATTAATATAAATTTTAATATAAGTGTGTACGGAACAATTATCCAATAAAATAAAATGTTATTTATTAATGTACAATTAAAAATTTCACTTTGTTGCAATACATCTTAATTAAGTATTTTTAAATATTATTATTAATTATGTGATTATTTCATATAAAATAAAATATATAAATATTTAAAAATTTGGTAATAATATTTATGACGTCGAGAATATCAAATCAATATTAAATTATATTAAACCAATTATCTCATTATATGAAATGAATTATCTTATTCAATTTTATTAACTTAATAATTAATATCAATTATATTAAATAGTCACATCATTTTATATGAAATGAATTATCTCTTACCATTCAATTATAGTAAATTAATTATCTCATTCTATATAAACGTAGACACTTATTCCCCTTTAAAATTTTTATGCTATCTCGATGCAACCAAAATTTATCACAGTACTATTATTATAAAGTTGTCACATGATTTTTTACTTAATGAAAATACATTTTGATGCTTTTTCATCTTTTTGACTTTTTAAATGGGAAATTAAATATTGGATTAATATTCTGAAATATTTTTTTGATGTTTTAAAAAGAAAATCTTTAAATAGAATTTGTGATTGATTCCCAAATTAGTTTAAAGAGCCTTAAATAGTCTTTAATTTATTATTTAAGAGACCTAATACAAATTATACAATAATAAAAAAATAACCTCATAAAAAATGTGGTTTTCAACCAAGTTTTTGACAATATTTAAATATGGTCTTTATTATCAAAAAAATTTATGTTTATTTATAAATTCTTTTAAATTTTCTATCATGTTTGTATTTGATATATTACATTTTTTCTGACTTTAGTTCATACATATTTATTATGTCACCATTTTTACAATTATATATTAAATAGTGTCTCCAATTTTCGAAATCGAACTTTCACAAAATAAAGAAAAAGTATTTAATAAATATTACTACATCATACTTTAGAGTAGTGAAAATATAGACCTAAGTTGATAAGCAAACTCCTAATTGAAAGGAAAAGACAAAGGCAAATATGAAAAAGTTACAGCTGTACAAATTTGAAAATTAAAGATGGAATCTGTGGTTATCTATTAATGAATATCTCTTTGCCTAGAAATTAATTTGACAATGCTGCTTGATATATGATAGAGGGAAATTGTGGGTTTAGATTGTTTCTCTTGTGTCCTTTGTCATTCGCATGCTTGTATGCATGTTGATGATGATCCTCACGTGCTCCAAACCCCTAAGGAAAGAAAACTGTGAGTACTTGTAAAAGATTTTGATGATGATGAACCGGTCACCCCATTATTATATAATGCTTGCCACTTCAAGATTAACAAAATTGAATTTGAAATCCTATCTATCCTTCCGCATTGTTGCCCCAACAGTGCACACTCTTTCCCTCAATCGGATTCGACCATTTCAAAACTTTCTTCCACCATCCTCATAGGGTCCACCATCTACTTCTTTTCAAGTTTTTGTGAAGTTTTTGTTTCTGGGTTTGTGATGTGGAGAGATACAGGTGGGGCCCTAAATGGGTTGGGTTTTATTCAGCTGCAGGCTACTTAGGGCCAAGTTAAAAAAAGACTTAACCTGACCTTTAATAGGTTGCTAGTTTGATCAAGCGGCTCATTTTTTAAAAAAATTAATTCATAAAAAATCCTATTTCATAACAAGAGAGCACACAAAATAGATTTTTGATTTCTAATATTATTGTTAATTATTAGAGTTCAATCACAATAAATATTTAATGATAATGATATCATTAACCAGCATGTTAATGAGTTTTTTAAAGTAAAATTAAAAAAAATATTTATACAAGATAAGTACAATATATGCTAAAACAATCCATATTCCATAATATATGCTAAAACAATTCATATTATTATTCCATGACTGCCCATAACAAAAGTCCATATTCTACAAAAATCCATAAAATTAGTGCATAAAGAGAGTTGGGTCGGCCCGCACTCAGCCCTTATTTTTAAGTTTTTTAAGTATCGGGCTTTTTTTCAAATATTAATTTTGAATTTATTTATAAGGCCCACGTACTACATTGTTTAGGGTGGGCTTAGGCCAATCCATACAGATCGGCCCATTTTGCCAACTCTAATTAAAATATACTAAAACATTCTGCAAATCAATTTATTTTAATAATAATTGTTGTGTTAGACTTATTAGCAAATAAATTAATTAGTTAATTGTTGTAGCAGGTCCTAAAATCAATGTCTATGGTGCCACCGGTTTGACAAAATACTCCTTAAAATGCAACTGGTTTAGAATCACAACTAACGTTTCAATCATAACAGCTTCTGACAACAATTCTGACTATATCTCGGGGTGTGGCACATTTAATGCAGGTTATGGAAGAAGGTGACGCTTTCTTGATAAGTTCATGAGAGAATAAATTGGCAAAAGAAATGAACAATTCACTCTCCTAACGATAAATTTCAAATAAGTGTTATATTAGTTTTGAAATATGTGATTGGTTCTTAAGTCAAAAAATAGACTTTCAGATTCAAATTTCCGAACTCAAGAAATATAATTTTTTCAATCTTTCGAAATTTAGAAATCTGAACTTAATAATAACCTTCGAAAAATCAAAAGCTAGGATAGTTCCCAAACGTTGATCTTCGAAAAATGACATGGATGGTACAAAAAGCAATTAGCTTATAAATATACTTGATAGAAGGAACAGGAATAGATGAGGGACAGCATCCCCCAACAGTGATATTTCAAATAAACTAGGTTAACTAATAAATAAAATAAATCAAGTAAAAACTAGAGAGACATGACCAAGAGTACAAAAAAAACATCATGGTATTGAATTGTCAAACTTGATTCTATAGTTGGCTCATTTGGTAAGTCCAAATTCAAATACATTTAAAGAAAAAAAAAACACAAACAAAAATTAACCATAGCATTAAAATAAAGGAACTTCCGGTAGAACCGCACGCACCCATGGCAAGTTTACATGAAATGGCATCCACATAACTAACGAGAATTAGTCAATAACAATACACTGCACCAGCAATCTACGGCTTATTGCTCAAAAGCGCAGCTTCTGAAATGGAATGACTATTAAGTTTTTTTCTTTCTCCCTTGATATTCTTTATCAGCTACTTTTCATTCAACCCTTAGCTAACCTAAGTGGGTTGGTTGGGAAATAAATTATACAGGAATGCCTATCATTTACACAGCAAAAATATATGAATCGGAATATGCTTGACGGTTCCCTACTTCCTTTTCACTCGGTAATCAATGAAAATTTTGAACTAACGAAAAATTCAGACAACTTCAATTGGTTGTATTCACCAACTGAACTCTCCTAGAAATCTATAGACGAGTCAAAAAGATCATCAGGGCCCAGCCAGCGAGAACAAATAAAACTCAATCATCTACCAATTCAATCATCGTCTGAATAAAACTCAATCATCTACCAATTCAATCATCGTCTGAATCTGCAAAAATAAATAAATAAATAAATCCTTCAGCTAAAATAAAGTACATATTTACCTAGGACTAGAAATTAATGCTGGAAATCAAGTGCTAGAACCAGATATAGTTGTGATAGTAATCAAGAGGCACTATAGAATTAAGTATAACTGATCTAATACACTGATTCAGAGTATAATGATAAGCATGGTTTTGAAAACCGGACCGGACCGGCCGGTTCGACCGGGAACCAGTCAGGGTACCGGTCCGGACAAGAGAAAAAACCGGTCAATAACCAGTCAAAACCGGTCAGAACCGATTGAAAACCGGTTGAACCAGTCAAAGTTTTAAAATTATTTTTTTTGCTATTTTTCAAAAAAAAATCTATTAAAAATATTTTTAAATAAATAAAAAACTTATATATAATATTTACATATTATTTTTATTTATCATAATTTTTTAATCCTATAAAACATGTAATATGATCCTTAATTAACTTAGTTTTTATATAATTTATTGTTAATATATCAAGAATTATGTTATATTATATTTAAAATATATATTTTATTATGACCGGTTCAACCGTGGAACCTTGAACCAGTACCTTCACCGGTTCGATCACCGGTCCGGTTTTTAAAACCTTAATGATAAGCATAACATAAATTGGGAAGGATATAACATATGGCTATTTAGCAATTTGATGTTGTCTGCCTAATATGATCCTTGATCACACATTATAAATCCAATACCAGCTAATATATCTCTATTAAATTCTCTTCCTTGAAAATGGTAAAAAAGTTATTGGCATTCCTCAAGAACAAGAATTGCAAAACAGTCAAAACAAGTGACAGTTTAGATTGTGTGCTCCAGGTAAGAGAATACTAGAATGCTAGTCACCGGAAGAGAGTATAAATAATTTCAGCAGAACATATCCTGACAATGGAGTAGTTCCTAGATAAAAGAGTAATTGAATATATTCAATTTGTACTGATCATGGTTTTGAAAACTGGACCGGACAAGCCGGTTCGATCGGGAACCGGTCAGGGTACTGGTCTGGACAAGAAAAAAACCGGGCATTTCAGAACTGGTTCAAAACCGGTTGAACCGATCAAGGTTTTAAAATTGTTTTTTTTTGTTTTTTGTTATTTCTTTAAAAAAATCTATTAAAAAAATATTTTTAAATAAATAAAAACTTATATATAATAATGTAATATGATCCTTAATTAACTTAATTTTTATATAATTTAATGTTAATATATCAAGAAATATATTATATTATATAAAAAATATCTATTTTATTATAACCGGTTCGACCACGGTTCAACCACGGTTGAACCAATGAACCTTAAACCAGTACCTTCACCGGTTCGATCACCGATCCGGTTTTTAAAACCTTGGTATTGATGGAATACGCTTACCTGATCTTATATCCTCACCAACTTTTCCACTATTCTTCAGCTGTCTATAGATCATTGCACATATGAGCTTCCACCAGTATACATGGAAGATGAGCAGCATTATGAGCATTGTATTAAAAGTGTAGTAAATAAATATCCCATAAGGCTCTGATAGGTTTATGCAATTCTGAAGATCAATGCTGAAAAGTGGAAACACGGTGACAATAAAATATGATTAACAAATGTCTATCAAAATAATGCCAGATGAATATATTAAATTAAAAAGGACAAACCTTGTTGATTTAATGACATAAAAAGGAAAGAAAAATAGCCGCAATACAAGCCATGAAATAGCAAAGCATCCAAATAACACACTTGCAAAAAACTCTCTTTCAGAATACTTGAAAACCTTGGCAGCTTCCAAGAATACATCACTTGCATCATGAAGGGCAAGGATTACGGAGCCAATCCTAAAAAAACTGTAACATGTGTAAGTTATCCCATCATAATATCTGTCAAGTTCTTCATGTCAGTTTTGAAATTTAGATTATCTAAATCACTCAACCTGATATGAAAATTCCTGAAAATGTTTGAAGTTAGAAGAAAAGAGAAGACAGAAAGAACATTCTAATCTGTCATATAAAAATGATGATTTACATTTATCAGTTCTATTCCAGTTTTTGAGCATTTACAGAGGCTTAAAACCACAACAAAGGGCTATTAAGAATTGGCATTGATACATCCCACTGGCATGAAAATATTGCATAAAAAGATTTCTGTGTAATAACTGCTCTAACATAAGAGATAGGCATCTAAAAATTTCAGACTGTGTTTGGACTTTAACATCAGGAGATTTATTGAATGGCATAAATGTAAGAAGGTCATTTGATCCAACCACCAACTTTTTCATACAACCAGAAGAAGGCATGATCAAATGGATCTGCATCCAGTTAAATTTAAAAAAAAAAGCCAGAAATAGAATACCAGGAAGCTACAGTGGTTAAACCGAGAAACATGATAAATCCGTAAGACATTTCCAAAGTCGGACTAAAATTTATTGGTTTCTAGAAACTGCCTACATTTATGAATAATATTTGGGAAACAAAAAATCATTACTGCCCTAAATTCTATAACAGATAAAAATTCAGAAATACTCTAGTGCTAATTCGAGAAGTGTTATCAATAATGACTTTAATGAGTACTAAATATGAGCCACCTGGAGAGAATTTCATGGTTATGTAGAATAGCAACAATGAATAACTAAGTTCCAAATTCAAGGTTTATGTACAACTTGCATGGTATACTCTTCAACTAAAAAGTAAGATTAAGATATTACCTTGTTAGATATGAGTTCCCAATCAGGAAAACAGTAATTACATGGTGGGTAAACATCACTGAGAAATCCTTCCTTCGAGTCTCCCATGTGAGAATAGCAGCAATGCTATAGATGTAGAACCCACATTGGCACATGTAGTACAATACTAGAGAACTCCTAAGATAAGACATAAAAGAGGATGTAAAATAAACTTTATGTGCCAACTTCTATTTAACATGAAATTTTAAATGTGAGTACAATAGTCCTACCCTTCCTACAAAAAATCACCAATTCTTTCCATTTTGAGTTAGACTTGACTGTCTATAGAACCAAATAGAAAGTTGACAACATATGGCATTGATTCAGAAGAAGCAAGGAGCTAAATTAATCACAGCCTATAACAACTGCATAAGACAGTAATGTGCACTTAGATGAAGCAAGGCATATATCTGTATATTGCTTTTGAAACTCTTGAAACTTGTTTCATCATACATGCATAGTTATCCATCAAAAACCAAAGAATAAATTCAAGTCTCATGATGTTTTCAAACTGAAAAACACCAAGGACCAATTTTGGTTTCCTAAAACCACTTAACACTCAAATCCATCTCTTCCATGACAGTTACTGCATGTGAACCCAGGTTTATCAACTATAAATCCAATTCAGAATTCAACCGTATGAGAAATTTTAAAAAGTAAAGAAAATCAATTATGAAAATAAGGGTTAATAAAGAGGTTTTCTGAGAAACACAAACAGATCAGGCCAACAAGACACATGCAAGTCACTCATTATCTAGGAAAAACATTTCTCTTGACCAGGCAGATTTTGTTCATCATGCTACATAAAATACTTACTTCAACTCATGATTTGGGAAGTCTTTGAAGTATAATTTCGAATTACTGAACCAGGGTTCATGATAACCAATTTTTAGAATCCAAGCTTCAACTGTGGCATAGTATGTTAACTTCCACAGTGATTCTGAACATTTTCCAATCTTTACTTCCATTTCCTTAGTAATCCGCTGACGGGCTCTACCCTTTGTGAACATCCTAACCGCCAACCTCTGTAGACAACAAAAATATTGAATCATATCTGTTTAAAAATGGGCACTAATATTCTTTATTCTAATAAAATGAAGAATAATGTTATATCCTCTCACAAAATTGTCCTAATACCTTAAAGAAATTATTAAGTGAAAAGGTAAATGCATTTAATTTTAATATCTAGAGAACATAGAAAGCCCTAAATACTTTATTTATTTAATAAGAGCATTAGTAGGAACATCTTGTAAAAAGATTTAGAATTGCTTCTTATAGATGCTTTATACATAAGGTCACTGAATGAATCCCTGCACACTTCATGAAAGTTGAAACAAGTGAGAATGCACAAAATTATCAAGCTTAGGCTGTTAAAAATCTTTTATCATCCTGGCTGATGTGCTTTGCTAGAAAACATTTAACCTCTCATCCTGAAGAGCCATTATGAGTTGCACCACACCTTGGTATTCACTTCACAAGACAACAGACAGGGGAAACCAAAATGGTATTTGTCAAAGTACATTATATTCATATTTGCTAAAATGTATCTCTTCCAGACACAGCAAAATATAAAGGTTTTCAACAAGTCTTTTCCACGTATCTTGAGAAAACAAATACAAGAACAACAATGATGACCAAGCTTCTTCCCATATATTTTGAGAACAGAGACGATCTTCTAAAATCCTTTACCAATAACGGTGCTTTTCTTTGTGCTTCCCCTGTTCCATGGTAAGATTGGAAAATAAAGTCTACCAACTTGCATAATTGGTACTAAAGGAAACAGAAGGCAAAACCATGAACCAACTACCAAGTATCTTTCACAAGGAAAATTAAAAGAACGTAAGAAAGAATAAGCATGATTATCAGTAGCACACTATAGCAGTTTAGCAGAGCAAAACAGTCTTGCGGTGCTACAAGGCGCTATTTTGGGCATGCGAAAACTTTCAAATGAAAATACTTTTGCCCTCATTTTCAAGGGACAACATTTTTACTTTTCTCCCTTTTGCCATTAGGATGTAGTTCCCCACATTTCTATCTCCTATGTAACACCCATGTTGTGCAACCAACATCTTTTTGTTTGTTTTCTTGACTTTCATTGGTATATACCTTTATGTTTTACTTGAGACCAATGACTTTTTATACTTCATTAAGAACCTGCCATGCACTTTGAGTTTTTTTTTTTTAATTTTTGAACATTTATATGCATATGATATAAATCATTTAATCACTATTTGCACCCCAGCATGCAAGTAAATATAAATCATATATTTTTGCCATATATGTCCTGAGAAGAATAACTCTGTTAATGTCAAAAGGGGCCAATAACAGAAATAAGAAAGACCAATGAATATCAATGGAGACATTGCTATTTAGCTAAACATAAATGAACAGTATCACCTTAAAATATTTTTCTAAACAGATTGGAGGCATTGCTGCCTCAATTTTCAATTGAGCGATTAACTAAATATCCTTTGACAAGTTTGAATAATTTCTAGGAAACTTTTTTTTATATAGGAAAATGTTAATTTGTTAGTTTTTATTGGAAATGTTAATGGTGGAAACTAACACCAATTACATGTAACAAAAAAATAATCAACAACCTGACAACCTCAAAACCAAATTTGTGCAGAACTACAAATAAAACATACAGATTTTGCAGTTTCTTTCAAGGAACCCTAAGAAATAGAATTGAGAAATCAAAGCACATTGACAGAACTAAGTTGTTTCTTTCATTTCTAAATCTCTAACTAACAAACAGAAACAGAAACAAGCAAATTGTAATAATCCAATCGAATAGGGAACAAGAATTACGGTATGCAAGCAGACAGAGGATCTTACGCGGAAAACGAATCTGTCAAGGATAAACCTGACGGCGAAACTGGCAAAAGCGAAGTAGATCGCAAAGGCAAAATGCAAAGCATCGGGTGTTACATTGTTGCTCCAGAGGAAATCCATAATATGAGATTGGGCGAGCTGTGAAGTGCGAGAATGAAAAAAAAGGTTTGAAACTTCAATTGTAAGTAGCAAGAAGAGCAGGAGAATCATGGCGTCGAGGGAAAGAAACGCAATAATTTTCATGCAATGAGATCGGTTACCTTGCCTAATTTCGAGGTTTTCTGAGCAGTTAGTAGCAGAAATGCGTGAAAGGGGAGAGCAGGAAGACAATGAAACAACGGAGGGAAAGTGTGAAGGAAGGAGGTTGCAACGGAAAATACAGAGCCTCTTGAGGGTTTGTTTTTTTTATTTTTTATTTTTTATTATTAATTATTAATTATCTTCGCCACTTTATTTATAGCTCCTGTACTTCCTCGTGAGATCTTTGAGTTGAATCTATAAGTGGGACCTCTCATCTTCTCACACGTGGCAGTGTGGTGTTCGTCCTGAATTTTATTTTTTGTAGACGTGCATAACATTTCCCTGTTATCCACATTTTATTTATTGTCTATATGAATATTTATTTGATATGCGGATATTCATGAATAATTGCACATTTACATTAAAATTTATTGACGTTAAAAAATACATAAAAAAAACACTAGAAAACAATGAAAGACAAATGTATTAAAAGTTTTCTAAAAATGTTATAAGGAGGAGAGGTGTTTGAGGATTGGACTAGATTGATTTTAGAATACAAAAGTTATATGATGGGATCATAAAATTAAAATGTAGTTTAGATTGGTTCGATTGGAATAATTTTTTAAATTTGATCCGATTTGATAGAATATGGTTTGGGATTATGTTGGATTTCGATTTTTATATTATTATTTATTATTTAATTAGAAGGTAAAAAATAAATTTTATTTTATTAGCTAAAATGTAACACTTAAATAGTAAAAAATAATGAGACATAAAATTAAGTTTAAATTGAAGTCAAAAATGATAAACTTGTAAATAAACTAAAGTATTAAAATATGTCTCATGAAAAATAATAAAAAGATACAACTTTAAAAGTAAATTTGATAAATAATTGAGTAATACAAACTTATAAATATATAACTACATAAATATAACTTTGACAAGTTTATTTTGTAAATAGAATTATATATATAAATAAAACTTCAGTTTGGATTGGATTGGTTCTAAAATATTAGATCTAGAATCCAATTGGATCCAATAAAAAAATAATTTTTATAGTTTTCAATTAGTTCAATTTTTTTAGGTCTCAATTTTTTGATCAGTTTTATGGTTTGCATTGGATTTGATCAATTTATGAACACCCCTAATAAGCAAACATTAAGCAACCCTTACAGTATCTGATCCGGTGTAGATACCGACCCCTTAAACTAGTTACCCCGGATAATATAAAATATGAAATTTACTTACAAAAGGCACCAGTAGAAACGGACTGCCTCCCAGGCATACCGGAATCAAAGGTTTCCTCGGTACGGAACACATGATTACGACCCCGGCCACTAAAGGCAAGTGGGCAACTTGCACCTGCAAAAGCTGCATATTCTGACCCTTAACACAGGTCAAATCACCCACTTGTGTTTGAAGAGAACCATGTATAAATAGCTCATTCATTAACACATAAACAAACTTAAGTAGATCATAGGACACTCTTACTCTCTTACTGTCACCCTGTAATACAAATTTCTCCGTTACAACCGTACTGACTTAAGCATTGGAGTCCCTTTTACAGGTACACCTCCGGTGTGGTTTCAAGGACAACGGTTGGAAGTGACCTTTTTCATTACCTTAAACGTGAAAGGCTTGGAGTTCCTACTGAACCCAGGTTATAATATAAGTAAGCAATGTTAATTGTATTGTGTATATGATGACTGAGATTGATGATCATGATTGATTATTGGTGAAAGGATATCTGGTGATATTATATCTGGGTCGGGTCTGTGTGGCCGCCCTGGTAGTGATTCGTAGGCCGGGTCTGTGTGGCCGCCCCGGATGATTGAGATGTGAGATCTATGCCATTTGAGTAGAGGAATTGAGGTAAGTGGTTGTTTATATGTGATTATCTGATTTATATGGTGGAGGACGACCGATGGTATATGTTACCCTCGTTTTCGGATCCCGTGGTTTTTAGGCCCGGTTGAGCTACCCAGTGGTCAAGTAGGATCCAGTGGTTGAAGGGGAGCCAAGTAGGGCTCGGTGAACCAAGCAGGATTCACTAGGTGTCAAGTAGGACCCCCAACTGAAGTTCGATCCTTTTAGTATCCGGATATTAGGGCGTCATGTATTTATCTGAGAGTTAGTTAAGCTATATATGCCTTGACATGCCTTGATATTTATATCGGTATTATGTGAGGAATTGCACTATCGAGATCTGTGTAGTATATGATGTTGATTTAACTTGCTGATGATTGAATATGGTGATCCTGAGGTTGATTGATAGGTTGAATTTGTATGATGTGATTTAATGATGAATTAAGTGAATAATTGAATTAGAGAACAGATTGTTGGGCATGTACGTTTGAATTTAATTGTATCATAGTATATTATTAGTGGTTTTGATTTGAGGGACTTATGTGATTGTGAAATAGTGATAACTAGAATGAAGAGTAAAGGAATGACGTGAAAGGCGAATAATAGAAATCAATACTTATAATTAGGAAGGTAGCTAGATTGCACTTTTCCTGATCTTGTTGTTTATTCTTACATTGATTCTTAATTACAGTCACTCACCCCCTTTTCTATTGTGGTTTTAGTGACTGTTGGCAGGTTGTGGATGCACACTGCGGAGGCAGACGCTAAATGAGGCCAGGGCGAGAATGAAGTTGATATAATAATGACAATGTGTATGTGTGGTTATTTGATAACAGAAAGTGTAGATGTGTAATAATGTAGTGTCGTAGCATTATTATGTTTGTGTGTTATATGGCACAGAGCCACTGCGTGATTGCATAAAATTGGTAGGTACTGCAGTGTGTGAATGATATGCTTGATGAGTGTGATTGCGTATTGAATTGTTGATATAAGTGATCCGGTCTCAATACTGGTATCCGATCTGCTATACATATTTCAACGTCTTTGATAAGACATCTACGTGTAACCGGTGTCATCGGTATACATCCGGACTGTAATTCCGTATCAGGCGTTCTCCCTATACCGGTTATCCAGGATAACACCATGACATCGGATAATACACACGTCACTATGCAAAAGACAAGGATTGTTGTTACAGGGATCGATCAATAATTCCCTGCACTACGAGCCAAATTCTGCTCACGGGAATGGTCAACTTGTTCCCTAATCCTAGTCTACATTCTCTACGCTCAATATAAAATAGCCACTTGACCCAATCATGCAGGTAAGTGCGCAATATAATAATGCTAATGGGAGTTGGTGGTTCCCCACCAACGAGTCCTCGTTAATCGAGCCAATCAGGTATATGAACTAACTTCATGATTGAAGTGAGGGATCTTCATCTTCATCTTCTTTTTCAGCTCTTTTACGACTGATTCCTCTCTGAATACATTCCTTACTTGGAATATACTCACTGACTTGAGCGTCGGAGAATCTTTGCAGGTGACACCACCATTCGCCCACTTCAACGCGTTAGGTCGGTGTGAAGGATCTCCAGAACGCCCAATCCGCTCTCCTCATTCAAGGACAACGGATACCTACATCGGATACACATACATCCGCTCTACTAGACGGTATTGATATACTATTCGTGACTGGCTTGAGATCGGATCTCTTGACCCCGGTCCAGGACAGATCATTGGCACGCCCGGTGGGACGCGATAAAGTTATTCCCATATCCTTTGACAGAGCAGGTAATCCACCATGCAAGGCGAAGCACAAGACTCCATGGAGAATCAAGCTGAAGGCAGAACCAATCCTAATGCCTACAGAAAACTCAACCTTGATTCTCATGGGGGCAACTCAAAGAGGATAGTAACAGTGTCTGATCCTGATCCTCGTGATGAGTTGATCAAACAACTTCAGAGGGAACTCGCTGAATTGCGAAGAGAAAAAAGGCAAAGTGAGGATAAAGAGTCATCTCGCACGCGAAACACTCCCCACACAACTGATGGTGAAAAGTCCACCACTCTTCAGTACTCAAAGATCCCAACCTTTGAGGAGGGAGAACAAACTCGCGATTCTGAGGATGCAACTTCCCGAAGGAAGAGAGATTCAACAACAGCACCCCCATTGTCTTATAATCTTAAGGTTCCTTTTTCAAGGAGACTTATGGGCATCAGCATCCCCAAGCACCTTCAAACCACTCAACCACTTTCCATCGGAAAGTATAATGGTGAAACTGATCCAACTAAGCACCTTGATGCTTATGTGTTTGAAGCCATGTACTTGGGGGCTGATGAAGACGTGATGTGCCGAATGTTCCCTCGAACATTGTCTGAGGAAGCCCTCGGGTGGTTTAAAGGCCTACCTTCTGGATCCATAGATTCTTGGACGGAAATGGCAGCTGCCTTTGAAACCCACTTTGTCATCTCCAGAGACGTACCCAAGACGTCTCATACCTTGGCTCAGATTAAGCAAGGTGAAACAGAGGGCTTAAAAGATTTTCTGAAGAGGTTTTATAAAGAAGCAGCCCTGGTTCCTAACCTCGCAGAATCTATCAAGCTGCATATCGTGATTGAAGCATTGCAGCCAGGATCAGCTTTCGCTCTTTCATTAGCAAAGAGCCCTCCAGCAACTTTTGAGGATTTCAGGAAAAAAGCCTCAAAGTATGTGAGCATAGAGATGCACTTGGAGGCAATGGCTGCAAAGAAAAAGCCACCAACACCATCTCCCCAAACCCAGAAGGGTAAGGAGAAGACGAGGTCAGAACGCATGGAGAGGCCATTCACCAATCCTAAGGTGGATAACCGCCCTCCTTGACCTCGAGAAAGGCATGTCAATTCTTTCAGCCATTATGCACAGTTATCTGCCAGACCATCTCAGATTTTGAGAGAGGTCGGATGGCCAGTTTTCAGCACATATGGCATCAGGAGACCAGCCCCTATGAAAAGACCAGGAAATTCACGAAAGTACTGTGATTTTCATGAGCAAAATGGTCATTCCACTGATGAATGCCAAGCTCTAAAGAACGCGGTTGAGACGCTAATTAGAGAAGGCAAATTGAAGCAATACCTGTTCAAAGAAAAATCCTTTGACAGGGCAGAACGGAATGAGAAAAGAGAAAGAGATCCCGACGATGGGGATGACAACAACCCCAGTCCGGTTCGAAAGTTCTCTGCTGCAGAGAAGCAAAAAGGTGTAATGACCGATAATGCAGCACAGAAAGACAGCATACCCCAGCAACAACGTCAGGGCCGACGTGAAGTTATTGACATGATTGCTGGAGGGTTCGCTGGAGGAGGAGCTTCAATTACAGCCCAAAAGAATCATCACAGAATGATTCTATCCGTGCAAGGGAAAGTCAAAGACAATCGCCCTTACAGAGGAGGAATTGAGGCTCCCATAATCTCTTTCTCTGACGAGGATTTTGGCCCAACCGTTCCTGGTGGTGACGATGCTGTAGTCATCACCGCTGTGATCGCCAACAAGGACGTCCGAAGAATCCTTGTTGACCAGGGAAGTTCCTGCGATGTTATTTTCTATAATTGCTTTGAAAGAATGGGTTTTAAAGACTCAGACTTACAGCCTTACACGCAGGAACTAACAGCTTTCAATGGCGCAAAGCAACCAACTAAAGGGTATCTTGACACCCTTATCTCGTTTGAAGGCGAGCCAGGAGCCAGGACGGTTAAGTCTCGGGTGCTAGTGATTGATGTCGAATCACCATTTAATGGCATCATAGGCCGTCCTACTCTGAATGCAATGGAGGCAGTTGTATCAACCCCTCACCTCCTTATCAAGTTCATTGACAAGAATAATGCTGTGTCATCTATCCGGGGTGATCAAGAGATGGCTAGGTACTGCTACAACCTTAGCCTCAACATGACAAAGCTGGACGCCTCCAATAAAAAGAGGAAACTTAATGATGCTGGAACATCGGCTGGATCTGTAAGTCTTGTCGACCTGGATCCTAGAGCGGATTTGAACATTGATCCGTTCAACCCATCAAAGCCCACACCGGATGGAAGTTCCAGGGACATTGTCTTGGGAGATTCTCCAGAAAAGATCACCCATATCAATGACAAGCTAGATGCTGAAATAGAGCAGCGACTGCTGGCTCTCTTACAAGAGTTTAAAGACCTCTTTGCATGGACCGCAGCCGATATGCCAGGCATAGACCCTGAATTCTGCTGTCATAAACTTTCCGTCTATCCAGAGACGAAACCTATGGCCCAAAAGAAAAGACGATTGGGCCCAGAGAAACAGAAGGCAGCTTGCCAGCAAACTGAGGAATTGCTGAAGGCCGGATTTATCAGGGAAATCCGATATTCCTCTTGGCTTTCGAATGTGGTGATGGTCCCTAAATCCAATGGTAAATGGAGAATGTGCATTGACTACGTGGACCTCAACCGCTGCTGTCCAAAAGATCCTTATCCTCTTCCTAATATAGATCGGATGGTGGATGATTCCTCTGGTTATCAATACCTGAGTTTCATGGACGCATACTCTGGTTACAACCAAATTCCGATGTGCGAAGAGGATCAAGAGAAGACAGCTTTCATAAATGATCGTGGTGTCTTTTGCTATACGGTCATGCCTTTTGGCCTGAAAAACGCTGGGGCGACATATCAGCGCATGATCAACAAGGTTTTCGAAGGTATGCACACCAAACTTGTTGAAGTATATATTGACGACATAATAGCAAAGACACCGGTTGGTGGCGATCATATTGACGACCTGCACCAAGTATTCACCCGCTTGAGACAATTTAACATGAGGCTGAACCCAATGAAGTGCACATTTGCTGTCCCTGCTGGGAAATTTTTGGGTTTCATGTTAACTCAACGTGGTATTGAAGCCAATCCAGGGAAGTGCCAAACGATTCTAGACATGCAGAGTCCTAAGAATCTCAAAGAAGTCCAATCCCTGAATGGCAAGGTAGCAGCTTTGGCACGATTCATGCCGAAGATGGCTCACAGGTCGCTCCCCTTATACAAAATACTGAAAAAGTCCAAGAAATTCGAGTGGGGACAGGAACAAGAAAAAGCTTTCCAAGAGCTTAAGGAGGTGTTGTCCAAACCTCCCATTCTCACAAAGCCTGACCCCGAAGACACACTCATTCTGTACTTGGCTATTTCAGATGAAGCTTTGGGCGTTGCCTTGATAAAAGAAACTCCTGATGGACAAAGACCGGTCTATTTCACTAGCAAGACCTTACAAGGTGCTGAGATCCGGTATCAGAAAATCGAAAAGGCCGCCCTCGCTGTTGTTTGGGCCTCACGACGATTGCGTCCGTACTTTCACGCCCATCCAATCATAGTGAGAACGGATTTACCACTCCGTTCTGTCTTAATCAAGCCCGATCTCGCTGGGAGGATGATCAAATGGTCTATTGAACTCTCTGAGTTTGATATATCCTACGAACCCCGCAGCGCTATTAAAGCTCAAGTCCTGGCTGACTTTATTGTGGAAATGACAGGGACTGATCCGGATTACCCTCGAGTCCATTGGACCATATACGTTGATGGTTCATCAAACCAAAGAGGCTCTGGAGCAGGTGTAGTTCTCGAAAGTGATGACGGAGTACACCTGGAGATCTCCCTTCGTTTCAATTTCAAAACATCCAACAACCAGGCTGAGTACGAAGCTTGCTTGGCCGGGCTAAGAGCTGCAATTGATATCGGAGCTTCTGAGGCGACACTCTGTAGCGATTCACAGCTGGTGATTTCGCAGATCTTAGGAGATTATCAAGCTCGCGAACCTCAACTCCAATTATACTTGAACTGTGTCAAGGAGTTGACTGAAAAATTCTCAAAAGTGGAGTTCAAGCATGTTCCACGTGAAGAGAATACGAGAGCGGATATACTCTCCAGGTTAGCAAGCACTAAACGACCGGGTAGCACCACTACTCTGGTTCAAAGCACGCTAACGTCGCCCAGCATCCCTCTTTTCCCTTCTCTAAACGCCATAATGACTGACTCCCTTTACGGAGATACATGGATGGCTCCTTACATCCGTTATTTGGCTGATGGACAGTTGCCCACAGATGAGAAGGAAAAGACGAGGTTAAGGAGAGAATTACCGTATTTCACTATGATTGATGGTAATCTCTACAGAAGGGCACTCTCTGTGCCCTATTTAATTTGTCTCAAAGAGGATGAGGTGCAAGGTGTAATGGAGGAAGTGCATGGAGGACAAAATGGACACCATGCCGGAGGAAGAAGCTTAATGCGAAAAATCCTCAGAGCTGGATACTGGTGGCCCACAATGAAGCAAGACTCCATTGACTTCGTCAAAAAATGCGACGCTTGCCAAAAATTCTCTAACCTACACCACACACCGGCAGAAGAACTCTTCACATCCGCTGTTCCATGGCCCTTCTATCAATGGGGATTGGATATTCTGGGCCCCTTTCCAACTGCTCCTGGGGGCATCAAATATCTCATTGTAGGGGTCGATTATTTCACTAAGTGGATAGAAGCAGAGCCGGTGGTGCATATTACTTCAGCCCGAACTCGCCGTTTCATGTATGAAAACATCATAACACGGTTCGGGGTCCCAGCACGGATTGTCACAGATAATGGCACCCAGTTCACGGATAGAAAATTCACAGATTTACTTGAAGGGTTAGGAATAACTCAAATATTCTCATCCGTCGAACATCCCCAAACTAATGGTCAAGCTGAGGTGGCCAACAGGGAGGTGCTGAAGGGACTAAAGAAACGCCTTGGCGAAGCCAAGGGCGGATGGACAGACCAGCTGTGTCATGTCCTATGGGCATATCGGACAACGCCTCATTCATCCACCAATGAATCCCCATATCGCCTAACATACGGGGTCGAGGCAATGATACCTGTGGAACTGCAAATTGCTTCCACAAGAGTTAAGTACTTCTCTGAAGAAACCAATAATGCTAACTTGGCATCCAAAATAGATGTCATACAAGAACTCAGAGAAGACGCTTTCATCCGAGATCAAGCCATCAAAGCCAAAGTTGCTCTCCGGTACAACAAACAAGTCCAATCAAGGACTTTCAACGTTGGAGATTTGGTTTTGAGGAAAGCAAGTATAGGGAATAAATTCGCCCATCAAGGCAAATTAGCCCCAAACTGGGAAGGCCCATACAGGGTATCCGAGGTCACTGGCAAAGGCTCTTATCGCCTTGAAAACCTTGATGGCACTCCAATCCGAAACAAATGGAACACCCAAAACTTGCGCATCTACTATAGCTAGCTGTTTCTACACTCTCCTATCCTTATCTTGGATTGAATACTGGAGAATTTATTTTCACAGCTACGCTCTCCTTGTAATTCTTATTTTTGATTTAATAAGAATCTCTCATAACAATTTAACTCTTTCGAGTTTTTCTTATGCTGTGATTTTCAGTTTATCCGGTGTACAAAAGCATATTCAGGACGGATGATCTCAGCTACTTATTCTGTAGTTGACGATGTAACTCTTCGAATATGCGCAACGCACAAGAACATACTCAGGACGGATGATCTCAATTACCCATTCTGTAATTGACGATGTAACTCCTCGAGTGTGTAAAAATTGAAGGCCCAGATTGTAGGATTAAACCGAACTCTGGGTACGGTTAGTAAGTTTGGCTGAACACCGGTGAAGGCTCAGATTGTAGGATTAAACCGAACTCTGAGTACGACTAGTAGGATTAAACCGAACGTCGGAGAAGACCTGAGTTGTAGGATTAAACCGAACCTCAGGATATGGGTTGTAGGGCTGGCCCTTTCTCAAGGCCACAAACCGAACCCCATTCGAAGACTACATGGGTTGTAGGGCTAGTCCTTCTTCAAGGCCACAAACCGAACCCCATTCGAAGACTACATGGGTTATAGGGCTGGTCCTTCTTCAAGGCCACAAACCGAACCCCATGCGAAGGCTTGGGCGCAGTAAGCTGGTTTTTCTTCAAGACCACGCTGAACCCCAAGTGACGGGCGCAGTAGGTTCAGGATTAGCCCTGATCCGAACCCCGTATCGAAGGCTCGGATTGTAGGATTAAACCGAACTCTGAGTACGACTAGTAGGATTAACCGAACGTCGGTGAAGAATTGTCATTGGAGAACGGCTGGTAGGATTAAACTGAACGCCAAATATTACATGGACAGTAGGATCAATCCGAACTCCAAACACAACAAGTAAGTTATACTGAACTCCAAATTAATACTCTCGTGAAGTTCTTTATTTGGAAGTTTTATAGCTTATAGTTCTGAGTCATCAATTCTTCAATTGAGACCTGACTCGTAAACTCCGACACAAACAATTCACTCGGGTACACCACAATCTAAGGTATATTCACCCGAAATTTCTCAGTCGGAAATATTTGAAGAGGAATTTCTATTTTAAATCCTCATTCTCAAGATCTCTCACGTGAAAATCTCACTCAGAGTTTATTCAAAGTGAATCATCACCCAATGAAACTGGGGGACAACATCAACGGTTTAACGAATAATTTGAGGAATGAACTCTCGTCTAAAACGATCTCACAATCATTCCCCTTAAGCCGTTCTTGAGGCACTGATGTGTTCCCTCACAAGCGGTGGTTTTATTATGAAATTCATTTCGCATGTATATGTCCGGTATGGAGATTTTGTTTTACAATCCGATCTTCTTTACTTAACTCCGGAATAACACAATACACATGCAATCCCTCTATTAAAGTTGTTTTTCACTAAACAAGAATGGAGGTAAAAAACTCTTTTATTGATTCAATAAGAGTTACAATTCGTGTAATAATCCGGAGCTGATCCCGGAACACAGCGAATTCAAATCAATAAAACGAAAAAGCAAACAAGAAAGGCGCTACTCTTTCTGGCTTGAGTCTCCCTCCTTCCCCTTGCCTTTGTCTCCGGTCTTGCCTCCTTCAGTGAGAGAGCTCGATCCTGTACTTATGGGTTTCAGGAGGGAAGGTCTCATTGATTGACCTTTAGGTAAAGGAGCAAACTTATAAGGAGTTCTAGGCGGACTCTCTTGACGATTGTCAACGATGGCCACCAGTTTCCCTTGGTGAAACTCATAGAACGGATCAATACCGTTCAAATTAAGTGACACCTTGGGATTCCGGTATAACACCTGACGAATTGCCAACCCGAAAGCCTCCTTGACTGCCTGGTCACACATGTTTACAGCATCATCCAGGTCTGCTTTCAGGGTCTTGACTTCGCCATTCGAATCCGCCAGCTTTGATAGCAGCTCCTTTTCCTTACGTGACCAATCATCCGCTCCTTGGGAATAGACGACCTTAGCCTCCTTCAACCCCTCTTCCAGCTTTGAAGAGCGTTCCTTCTCCACACAAAAATTGGCATGGAGGTCAGCATTGATTTTCTTCTGATCAGAAACTTGACCCTCCAGCTCCTTGGCAAGCTTCTTCAACTTGGCAATTTCTTCATCCTTCTTCTGAGTTTCTTCTTTGGAAGTTTTTAACTTTCCTTCTAATTGGAGGATGATTGCCTTGTCCTTGCCAACCACCGAGGTGAGCCTCTCATTTTCTTCTGTGAGCTCACGAACCGACTTGAGGAGCTCGGATAAATCAGCCAAGTGCTTCTGTCCGTCGTCGCAAGCTCTGATCAGTTCTTTATTCTTTAACGAGGGCTTCACCTTGGGTGAGGATTCAGGAACGCCCTCTGGAACAGAGCCCTCGTACACCGGATGTTGAACAAGACCGGAATTACCTTCAAGAGAGCAGGGGGCTTTGGGCGCGAAGTAAGTCGTTATTGGCTTCGCCCCACAAGTGATTACACTGCCGGGGGCATCCGGAGTGGGTTCTTCCGCTCTCTTCTCTTTAGAGGGCACAAGCTCAGCAGCCCCTCTTGAAGTTTTTGGTTTTTTGGGCGAGGGTTGACGGTCTGAGGTCTTCGAAGGATCACGCTTACTCCTCTTCTTTTTCTCGACCACCTTCTCAGATCCGCCCTCGATCAGAGGAATATCGTCACCAGCAGACGAAGTTAATATTATCGTCTCAGCAGTAGCCTTCTTCGAGTTCCGCTTTGCCTGAATGTCATTTTCAGCCGCAACGGAAGTCTCTCCGGCCTTGAGACCTTTTAGTCTATTCATCTCTGGTGACTCGCTCTGAATTTCACCTGCACAATTTAAAGACACAATCAGAGACGAAAAAGTTTCAAGACATGACATAATAACGCATAAAGAATGGCAGGGAAATTACGTAAATACTCCTCGCGAGTAGATTTTGGTCCTAACAAACGCCTGCAAGAGAAAAATTGGTGTGAGGCTGTGTAGGACTGCAGAGCCGAAAGAACTGAGATTGAAGTTGGGCTCAGTTCGTCCTCCTCGGTATAGTACGCTTGGGAGGTCAACAAAAAATGTTCGTGCGTCCAAGTCACTGGGAATTTTGGAATCCCTTCTTCAGTCAACCAAAAAATGGATTCATTTGGATGGACGCTAATCTTCGTGAAATAGGACTTGAATGAACGCCCATCAACTTTGGCGGAGTCCGTATACGCCTCGAAGTTGATGATCTTGGAGATAGTCCGGAGGGATATCAAGCTCACTCCTCCTTTCTCCTTATTCGCACGGCGGACCACTTGAGTGAAGTAAAAAAGCATGGCCACCGTCGGTTTAAAGTTGAAGTGCTCCCCAAGCACTTCAAGAGAGCGGACCAATCCCCATCCATTAGGGTGAAGTTGCGAGGGGGCGCAGTCCAAGAATCTCAGGACTCCCATCTCAAACTTCGTCAAGGGGAAACGCACACCCAAGTTCAGAAATATAAAATCATACATAAACAAGGACCTCTCGTCCGGTGTGTGGCATATCCGAACCGATGGAAGGGGAGCATATACATGAAAGCACCATTTGTATTTGTCCTTCTTCCATACGGTAAACCGCGGCTCCAGCTCCCCTTCATCCTCCCGAGCGTGGACGGACGGCGTCTCACGAAATTCCTCAGCCACCCAGCTGAATGGGCGTTTCTGTTGGAATTTCACCCAGTCTATCCGGTGTGCAACCACATTGCAGAGGCCGGATTGGGTCTTCAAGATATACTTCTCGGAAGAAGATCCCCCTTCAGATGATTTCCTCCCAGTCGCTTTCTTCACCACCATTGTGAAGGCTTTTACACTGCGGTAAAAATCCACATCGTCAGATACATACAGGTCACCGCTCTCAGCACTCTCACTGGAGGAGGAAGACTCTGAAGAGGGTATAATCACCCTTCGCCTTTGATATTGCGACTCCTCCTCCCCTGTATACTGTGGCCTCGACTGGAAGATCACTGGGATCCTCCCACCACGAACACTAGGGTTTTGAGCCAAAGCCCTTCCCCCTCTTCCTCTAGGGCTAACACCACTGAAGCTAACACCCTTCCTAGCCATTCTCAAATATTGAAAAGAGATGCAAAAAACGAAGGGAAAGTGGTTACCTAAGGATAGTGAATGGAAATTCACAGAGGCGGACACGAAGAACTTCTTGGGACTTTTGCAGAGGTTCGTCGAGGAAGCAAGAAGAAATGGTAACTGAGATTGCCAAATATGCCTATATCAGGGCACCAAAATTTTTCAAATACCCACTAAACATAACCTGTCGTTTTCCCCCAAACGACTCCCCGTTTAGTGGACCAAAATTGTCGTTTAGTACATCAAGGCGCAAAAATGCCATCGTTTCGTCACAGAGCTTTCTAAATGGGCCTATTAAATCCAAATTCTAGGCCCAACAATCCCCTACGTGACGGTTATTAAGACATGCGCATTTAACGCAATAATGGCATGCCCACGTGAATTAAGGCATTAAATGTCCAATCATTAGAAACGTGGCCACCATTACTCGAATACCAAGGGTTGCGAAATTCGATAAACTTTTGATATTCCCATTGTCGAATCCGCCCTTAAAATTTCGTCACTACGGAACACGATTCCAAGAGCGGATATTTACACTTCGGTGCACATCCGAAATCCAGACGTACAATGATCAATATAGCTCATATGAGCAAGCCAACTGCTTCCTCACATCAGCTAGGGGGCTAGTGGAGGTAATACTCGGATTTCGTCTCGGATTTCGGATGGAGCGAAAATTGGAAATTGAATCCGCACTCCCTTGATTGGAAAAGATTCACCAGGACGGATGATCTCAATCACTTATTCAGTGATTCGACGATGTAACTCCTGGTACGAAGAGCTCCAATAATCATACCAGGACAGATGATCTCAATCACTTATTCAATGATCCGGTGATGTAACTCCTGGTATGAAGAACTCCAATAATCATTCCAGGACGGATGATCTCAATCACCTATTCAGTGATTCGACGATGTAACTCCTGGTATGAACAATTCTCATCATCACTCTTACGATGAAAGTATTCACTCAATCCGTACTCCTACGATTGAAAAATGTCTCCAGAATAGATTATCTAAATCACTTAATCTGTGATCTGACGATGTAACTCTTGACGATGTGTACTTTTCCAGAACGGATAACCTCAGTCACCCATTATGTGATATGACGATGTAACTCCTAACGCGGTGTACCTGCCCAGGACGGATGATCTCAATCACCCATGCTGTGATCTGACGATGTAACTCCTGGCGTCATACACACCCAAAGGACGGATGATCTCAATCACCTAATACGCGACCTGATGATGTAGTTCCTGGTATCGTACACATCCCCAAGACGGATGATCTCAATCACTTAGGAAGTGATTTAATGATAAAACACCTGGCATGATCAATATTCATAATCATCTTTATGATGGAAAATTCCAAAAGTCAATCCGTACTTTCGCTTTCTAGTGGTATTCTCCCAGGACGGATACTCTTTATCACCTATTCTGTGATACAACGACCTAACTCCTGGCGTAGAAAAAACTCCCATCATCATCTTTATGATAAAGGACTCAAACACCACTTCCTTGCAGTTCCCTAAACTTGGAACAATATTATCATCTCCTGTAAGAACATTACGGGTTAGAAGCAGTCATCCGTCCTGTTACACTACTTTGCTAAACAGCGGATCGACCCATCTTTCCCCAAAAGAATTAGGGATCATGCCCCAGAGACAGGCACCTTCTTCTTAATACGCACTTGGGGACATGTATATATTTATCCGCTCTAAATTTATTTGTTATTTAATCTTCCGAGGCTATTATTTCAATCCGGCCTTAAGATTAATTACACTGAACGGATTAGTAACGATTTATATATACATGAAACAATGAAGACAAATTTCTTCAACCAAAATTCATTCATTGAAAAGAAATTACATACAATAGTTCAAAATCCGGAGTTGATCCCGGTACACAACTATACATGTAAATAAAAACAAAACTACCGAGGAGAAATATGTTCTTCAGTTTTTTGTGCCTCCTCAGCACCAGGCTCTCGTCCCCCTTCCTTTGGAACCTCCGCAGGAGTCTCACCTCCAGGAGCCTCAGCCCTTTCTTCAGAAGAGGGAACCTCGGACATAGGAAAGATATAATCCGGTCCCATGGTTTGACCCTCAGGAAGAGGAGGCAAACCATACAGGGACATCGGTGGATCTTCATGACGACCTTCCACCACTGCGACTAACTTTCCCCCATGGAATTCATAGAACGGATCCATTCCATAAAGGTCAAGTTTCGCAGTGGGGTTGCGGTAGAAAACTTGGCGTATAGCTAGGCCAAAGGATTCTTCGACAGCACGGCTGCATATGTCAACAGCTTCTTCTCTCTCAGCTTTCGCTGTAGCCAATTCTCCCCGCAACTTGGACAGCTCCTCACTAGACACCTCGAACTCCGCATTCCTAGCCTTCAGTCCCTCTATCTCAAGAAGGAGCTTCTTCTCCCTTTGAGACCACTCCTCAGCATCAGCTTTATGTTTGTCCTGGCTGCTACGGAGTTCTTCCTCCTTCTCTGCCGCCTTGCCTTCCAAGTTTTTAAGATCGACTTTGAGTTTGAGATTCTCTTTAGTGATAAGATCCCCAAACTCCTTAGACTTGTGAAGACGATCTTCCATTAACTTCACGGCGGCTTTGTCCTTTTCCGAGGAAAGCTTGAGTTCTTTCAATTCGTCGCTCAATTCCTCAACTTTATCGGCGTTGCTAGCCAACTCGCTGATTGAAGAAAGCATTCCAGCAAGTTCGGCTAACTGCCACCTTCCGGCCTCACACGCTTCCGTAATTTCTTTAGGACTGAGTGTAGGCCGGAGTTTGTACATCGGAGGAGGAAGAGTGGCTGGAGTAGAACCTTCATAAGAGAGGAAAGGGGTGAGAAACGAGGTAGTTGGGAAGGAGGTCGGCTCTGATCCGGAAACCCCGGCAGCAGGATCCTCCGAAACTCTTTGCTTCTTGGACTGACGCCTTGCAGGATCATTCTGGATCTTTCTTCTCCTCTCAGTAACGGGAGGCTGACCCGAGATTGCACCAACATCGGACGTACCGCCCTCAACCAGTGGGATGTCCCCTTCAACATCCGAGGTCAAGATGATTACCTCAGGACGATCCTTAGTTGAGGGCCTGGGCTTTACTTCATTCTCACGAGCAACGGATTTACCAGCCGCCTTGAATTTTTTCAGTTTATCCATTTCCGGAGTTTGCTGTTCTATTTCACCTACATGAACAAACACAAGATGTCAGCAACTGCAAATATTCTATATATATTTGATAAAGGAGGAAAGATGAAATAAAACGAGAAGTACGCAAATATTCCTCCCGGACTCCGCTTGAGCTACTTAGCAGACGCCTACACGAAAAGACGTGACGACCTGTAGTGTGCGATTCAAGCGCGAACAACACTCTCGATGTCTCACGAGACAGATCGGATTGATCAGTGTAGTACGCGTGAGAGCTCAAGAGGAAATGCTCGTGTGTCCAGCTCAAGGGAAATTTGTCAACGTCCTCCTCATCCTTCCAAAATTTTGGTTTGCCCTTCTTGATGGAGATGCGAGTGAAGTAAGTCTTGAAGGACTTCCCATCAACCTTGGCCGAATCAGTATAAGACTCAAAGTTCACAAAAGAACAGAGAGTCCGGAGTGTCACCAGACCAACTCCGCCCTGCTTATTCGCCCTTCGAACTACCTGAGTGTAGTAGAACAGCATTGCTACAGTAGGCGTGAAATTGAAGTGCTCCCCAAGCACTTCGAGAGCTCGGATGAGGCCCCAACCGTTGGGATGAAGTTGAGAGGGTGCACAGTTCAAAAACCTCAAGACACCCATCTGGAGTTCGGTTAATGGGAAGCGGACACCCAAATAATGAAAGATGAAGTCATACATATATACTGAGCGGTCGTTAGGGACGATATGACATATCCGCTCTGTCGGAAGTGGTGCGTAAACCCTGTACCACTTTTTCGTCTCTTCATCCGAACTCAGCGTGAACCTCGGTTGAATCCGAGATCCCTCCTCATCTGCATGTCGGGAGGCCAATTCCTTAAACTCGCTGGACACCCAACAGAAAGGCCATTTAGCCTGAACCTCCTCCCAATTTAGTCTCGAAGCAACTACGCTGTAGAGACCTTCTGCTGTCTTTGAAATGGCGCTGTCTCCAGAAGATCCTTCTCCAGTCGCCATTGGAAATATCTAGACCGAACTCCTTAATCTACGATAAGGAATAAAATGTCGTCAGAAAGTTGCAATCATTACTCACTGCATTTTTAAAGCAACTACAATCAGAGGGCGACTCTGAGAAGGGAAAGGTCACTTCCCGCAGTGAATAAGATCCCCTTTCTGAGCGACGCGGTTCAGTTTTAGGAAGAATCACAAGGATTCTTCCCCACGACTGTTAGGGTTGAGGGAAACTGATTCCCTCCCCTTAGATGAAGCCTACTTTCTATAACTACGAGTAGCAACTCAAAACGAAACTAAAGCGACAAGGAAGAGATAGTTACCTCAGATAACAGTGATGAATTTGAGGAACAAAGAAACCCTCGCAAAGTAGGTGATCAACTTCCTTGCAAAATTTCTGCAGAGTTTCGTTGAGAAAGCAAAAGCAAGTGGAACTCAGAATCCACTAAGTATTCCTTTTATAGGAAACAAAGAGGACCGGTTACCTCCTCTTGAAGTTGTGTCGTTCTCAATAAAACGCACCTGTTCACAAGCGAAACGACACAACCGTTCCAAATTCTTGGGCGCCAAAACGATAGCGACTCAGTAAAAGGCTATCCACTAGGCCCAAAAGTTTTGAAAACTTCAGGCCCATTAAGCCCAAAACGACGGTTAATGAGATTTTCATCTCAGACGCAATAATTGCTTGCCCACGTGATTAAAAGCATTAATGTCTAATCATGCAACGCAATTTACGCTTTACAGCCGTTACACGAACTTCAAGAGCTTTCAATTCCAATAAACTCTTGAAATTCTCACACAACGAATCTTTGTCTGAATCCGTTGTGACAATACCGAAAGGTCTTTTCTATTAAATTCAGAGCGGTTCTTTATAAATGACAACAGATACTAAAGAACTGTTACACACGTAAGCTTACCGATATTAAGACCTCTCGCAGGTTGAGTAGCTTATGTGAACAACTATTCAGTCCCTCACACAAGCTAGGGGACATATGATCCGGTCTCAATACCGGTATCCGATCTGCTATACATATTTCAACGTCTTTGATAAGACATCTACGTGTAACCGGTGTCATCGGTATACATCCGGACTGTAATTCCGTATCAGGCGTTCTCCCTATACCGGTTATCCAGGATAACACCATGACATCGGATAATACACACGTCACTATGCAAAAGACAAGGATTGTTGTTACAGGGATCGATCAATAATTCCCTGCACTACGAGCCAAATTCTGCTCACGGGAATGGTCAACTTGTTCCCTAATCCTAGTCTACATTCTCTACGCTCAATATAAAATAGCCACTTGACCCAATCATGCAGGTAAGTGCGCAATATAATAATGCTAATGGGAGTTGGTGGTTCCCCACCAACGAGTCCTCGTTAATCGAGCCAATCAAGTATATGAACTAACTTCATGATTGAAGTGAGGGATCTTCATCTTCATCTTCTTTTTCAGCTCTTTTACGACTGATTCCTCTCTGAATACATTCCTTACTTGGAATATACTCACTGACTTGAGCGTCGGAGAATCTTTGCAGGTGACACCACCATTCGCCCACTTCAACGCGTTAGGTCGGTGTGAAGGATCTCCAGAACGCCCAATCCGCTCTCCTCATTCAAGGACAACGGATACCTACATCGGATACACATACATCCGCTCTACTAGACGGTATTGATATACTATTCGTGACTGGCTTGAGATCGGATCTCTTGACCCCGGTCCAGGACAGATCAATAAGGATGATTAGTATTGACAATGCGTAATTGGTGTGTTTTGGCGTTTATGTTGTAACTAATACAAATTATGAATGATGGGCACATATCCAATATCATGTGTTTGATAAATGTCATGGGTAGGTTTACAATGTGCTGTTTATGTATGTGAATGGTGTGTGATGTGCTTGAATGAGTTTTGAAGATTTGTAGCATAATATGCATATGATGGAAATGGGAGATTTAAGTGGAAATAAGGAACTCAATAGGTGATTTGGAGATCCGACGGGTTTTGGGAACCCCGGAAGGGACCAATGGGTTCCCTAAGTCATTTAGAAACTGTGCATATAAGCCTTGGACAATTTGAAGTCCATTAGGTAGTTTGGTGCATATAAGTTAGTTAAAATACATATTGCGCATAACTCATGCATATGATAGAATTTTAGCGAATGGACAGCGTCAAGTTCTGGAATAGGGAAAACATGTGGCCCGCGAAGTTTCGTGGTAATTGGACTTGTATCAATTGGGTAAGTTAGAAGTTGACCGATTAGCCTAAAATGTGTAACAACAACAGGTGCTATTACTAATAGGCTAACGCTGTGCACCAGCCTGACGCGTAGAGTGGAAACTTGCATTTTTGCATCTTAAATGGATTTGGGCCTTATAAATGTTATAAAAATGATATTGTGCAGCTTTTTACAAAAAATGATTATTTTAGTAAATATGGAATAATTAAATTAATTATTTGTGAAAAATTTATTGCAAAATTTAATTAAATGAATTAAAATAATGGTAAAATGACTAAGGACGTCATAGGGAGCAACAAATTTAGGTTGTACACTCATACATAAATAGCTATAATTAAAAAAAATAAAATCATATGATTACTTAAAAAGTCATATACTTTTTAAAAAACTCAAATGACCCATTATAATTTCAACCATCCATGATAAAATAGAATGATTCAAATTACTATTCTCATTTTCACCTAAAAGAACTTTTTCATTAGATATATTGTCTATATTATTATTATAATAATAATAATAATAATAATAATAATAATAATAATAATAATAATAATAATAGAACCCTCAATAGGACATGTCATATTTTTATGCATTCCAACACTTCAATTTTAAATAAAAAAATCATTGAAAAAACATAAACCTTTTAAGGATATGTGCTCTTTCAATACCAAGAAACATAAGATTACATTATGATAACCTTATCGAATAACATATATAGGAAACCTTTAAATGGTATACCGATTACTTTATGGTCAATTTTTTAAAATTAAATGGTTAAAAGAATTTAAAATAATTAAGTGATTTAAATTATGTACAATAAAAATTAATTTGTTGTAAAAATTAAAAAAAACACAACAATTTTAAGGATAAATCATGTGTTTGTAAGTGGGTACCCTTAAGCTGTTCATTTTTTATTTGTTCAATTACGGCCTCAATAAGATTTTAACTGTATATCGGTCCCAACTGGCTTTTCCCTTATCTCTGTTAGGGGTCGCCATACTAAAAACAGTACAATCATTATGATTATATATATTAAAAAATATTATACATTTTAAAAAATAATTTAATATAGTAACGTTATACTATAAATTAAAGTCATATATATTAAATATGACTATATATATTAAAAAATTTGGATTAATATTTTCACCTTACATTACTAAATTAAAGTTATATTTTAAATATGATTATACATTTTAAAAAATAGATATATGTGTGTGTGTAAATACGACTATAACTTGTTGCCGATCGTTATCCTTCGTTGATTACGCATTGTAACTAGAATTACCCTACCGTACATAAATTATAATTTAATAACGTATTGTCAATCGTTATCCCTCATTAATTACACATTGTAACTATAATCACCCTACCATACATAAATTGCAGTTTAATAACGTAAAGCCACTCGTACTGTTATTAGTTTGCTAACATCTTTGCAAATATCTTTTTTACTGGGTGGTAGTAAGGAGAAAAAAATTGTTGGGTTAAATGGGATCAAGTATGTCGTACAAAAGAGGCTATTGGTTTGGGGGTATGGGATTTAGGCAAATTTAAGTCAGCATTCTTGGGGAAATGAGTTTAGAGGTTGTTAGTTGGAAGTGATAATTTGTGGGGCAAAGTCATAATGTCAAAATACGGGTATGGTATTCTTTCTGGTGATTAGGAAGTGTTTAAAAAAGAGTCTAGATGGTGGAGGGATCTAGGATGTGCCTTAAAGCAGGGTGAGTAGTTTAGAGATAATATGAGAAGGGTTGTTGATGATGGGTCTAACACGCGATTTTGGTTGGATTGTTGGGTGGGAGAACGAGATTTAAAGTCATGTTTCTCAAGATTATTTTTAGTATCCTCTCAACAGAATGGTTCTTTGGCTGAGATGGGTGTGTATATGCGAGATAGGTGGGTTTGAGATTTAAAATGGCGTAGAGAGTTATTTATCTGGGAGCAAGATTTGTTGTCATCTCTTGATCAGCTTATACATGGTTTTGATGGTGCATGTGGTAACTCAAGATTTTTGGTCTTGGATAGGAGATCCGTCATGTTGTTATTCTGTAAGGTCGGTCTATACTCTTATGCGTTATGATATAGATTTGGGGGATGCATCTTTTGTAAAGTTGTTTTGAACTACTAAGATTCCCCTCAAAATGGTGGGTTTTGGATTGAGACTTATGTTTGATCGAATACAATCCAAGCAAAATTTGTTGTCCCATGGCTTTGATATAGGCAATTCAGCTATGCGTTGCGTCTTTTGTGATGAGTGTGTGGAGTCAAGTTCTCATCTAATTTTCTCTTGCAAATTATCATATTCCTTATGGCAAAAATGCTATGATTGGTTGGGTTTCTATTCGGCCCTACATGTTGAGTGTAAATGCAACTTTGAAGGTTTCTCAGGCATGGGTAATGGATCTAGAACTAAGCATGGCCTTGTTGCTGTGTGGTTTGCTACTGTTTGGACAATTTGAGAATGTCGTAACAATATTGATCCGGTCTAGATACCGGCCCCCATACTTGTGACGTCAGACTGATCTCATATAAGGAAAACCGGTGTCCAGGTTCAACGTTACCACACCGGATATCCGTTGTCTGGTCATCCGCCCTCACTCCATGACAACATCATTCATTTTCGCTGTAACGGTTCTATGTTCATTGATACAGGATATTTATATAATTGTTAGCTTTTCCCTCATAGCAAGAGAAGAGCCTTTGATAACTTATCAACGAAGACACTGTTTGTAGCAAAATACGTCACATCAATGGCTTCAGAAAGTAAGTGGGCGTGTCAGCAGATTATGCGGAAAAGGTGATTATCCTCTCCTTTCCCTAGAGGATTGTACTCTGATAATTGACCTACCCTCCTGACACATTCGAAAAGTCGAGCCACTTTGATTGACACAATATACACGCTATCAGAGCTGAGGGACCCACCTGTATTCAACGACTCATTTTCTCACGTACAACTATAATTAGCATATTTCAACACACATGCATGGTATCGTTGTTCTATCTCACACTTTACTGGTACTACGCTTGAGTATTCATTCAGTTCATACACTCTTCTAACTTGAGCGTCGGAGAATCTTCGCAGGTGGCACCACCTTTCGCCCCCCTACAACGTGAATCGTTGGTGTAAAGGATCTCCAGGACAACAAGACCGGCCTCTCCCACTGAGAGACCGGATTAATACATCGGATATACACAGTTCCGGTGTGCAAACCCTAAAAACACCTGCATCCTTGTGGCTGGTCCCACACCGGATCCTAGACCCCGGTCCAGACCAGTTCATTGGCACGCCCGGTGGGACTCGATAGAGTTATTCCCATTTTCGCAGAAGTTAGGTTGTCATAATGGAAGGTGATGGGAGAGATTTCGTGGAAGGTCACGTGGAGGATGTGACCCATCAACAGGCTGGGAGGAGACTCGTCTTAGAATCCCCTGCAACTCAAACCCGGAGGATGGTGCAAGTGCAGACGCCTGACCCTCGCGATGAGGTTATCAGGCAACTGAAGGAGGAGCTGATGGAGCTGAGGCGAGAGAGAGGAGGAGCTGGGGACAGGGTAGTATCTCATGCAGAGGATGCTCACCATGCATCAGCGAGGGATAGATCCACCACCCTCCAGTATTCGAAGATCCCCACATATGAAGAGAGGGAGCAAACGCAGGACTCTGGTGATAGAGTCAGTATCAGGAGAAGGGAGCAGGCGGTGGTAACTTCAGGGACATACAAGCTTAATGTCCCTTTCTCAAGAAGGTTGATGAGTATTGTCATTCCAAAACATTTGCAAACAACTCAGCCATTGTCGATTGGGAAGTATAATGGAGAGACCGACCCCACTAAGCATTTGGATGCTTATGTTTATGAAGCTATGTATCTGGGAGCAGACGAAGATGTCATGTGCAGAATATTCCCAAGGACGTTGACGGAGGAAGCTCTCAGCTGGTTTAAAAGTTTGCCTTCAGGATCTATAGACTCTTGGGAGGAAATGGCTGCTGCATTCGAAAGCCATTTCGTCATCTCCAGGGATATCCCAAGAACTTCTCACACCCTGGCCCAGATAAGATAGGGAGAAACTGAGACTCTTAAGGAGTTCTTGAAAAGGTTTTACAAGGAGGCTGCGTTGGTCCCTAACCTCACGGAGGCCATACAACTCCATATTGTAGTGGAAGCTCTTCAGCCAGGTTCAGCCTTTGCCCTATCTTTGGCAAAGAGCCCACCTACAACCTTCGAGGAGTTTCGAAGGAAAGCTTCCAAATATGTGGGCATAGAGATGCATCTAGAGGCAACTGCAGCAAGAGTAAAGCCTTCTGCACCCGCTCAACAGCCACGGAGAGAAAAGGAGAGAGCGAGGCCCGAGAAGCATGCCTTTAGAGAAGACTTTGTGAATGCTCGTCAGCATCCACGAGATAGGCGCGTATCATCGTTCGATCACTATGCTCCGTTGAACACCAGGCACTCACAAATCATGAGGGAGGTTGGTTGGCCAACTCTGAACGTCTTTGGTATAAGGAAGCCAGCCCCAGCCAAGAGGGGTGGTAACCCACGTAAATACTGCACTTTCCATGAGCAGACAGGGCACAACACTGATGAGTGTAAGGCGTTAAAGAATACGGTGGAAACTCTCATTCGGGAAGGAAAGTTGAAGCAGTATTTGTTTAAGGAGAAATCTATGGATGAGCCTCACAGGATGGAGAAAAGGAATAGAGATCCTGATGATGAAGATGATAATACACGCAACCCAGCAAGGAAGTTCACTGCGGCTGAGAAGCAGAAAGGGGTAGTGATTGCTGAAGGTGCCCAACAAAGTAATATGCCCCAGCAGCAGAGACAGGGCAGACGAGAAGTGATTGAGATGATAGCTGGAGGATTTGCGGGAGGAGGAACATCAATCACAGCACGAAAGAACCACCATAGGATGATTCTGTCAGTCCAGGGTAAGCCGAGGAATAACCGCCCTTTCAGGGACGGAGTGACAGCCCCGACGGTGTCGTTTACAGATGATGACTTCGGCCCAACAATTCCAGGAGGTGATGATGCAGTAGTGATTGTGGCCGTCATAGCCAATAAGGACGTCAAGAGGATCCTCGTCGATCAGGGAAGTTCTTGTGATGTTATCTTTTATAATTGTTTCAAATGAATGGGTTTCAGTGATGCAGATTTACAACCATACACACAAGAACTCACAGCGTTTAACGGAGCCAAGCAACCTACTAAGGGATACCTCGACACTTTGATTTCTTTTGAAGGGGAGCCCGGTGCAAGAACAGTCAAGTCAAGAATTCTGGTGATTGATGTGGAATCCCCGTACAACGGTATCATAGGCCGTCCAACATTGAACGCTATGGAAGCAATTGTATCCACCCCTCATCTCCTGATCAAATTTATCGACAAGGACAATGGTGTGTCCTCACTCCGCGGAGATCAGGAGATGGCTCGATATTGTTATAATCCGAGCCTCAACATGGTTAAGTTGGGTGCATTTAACAAGAAGATGAAGTTGAACGACGGAGGAACAGCGGCAGGATCTGTCAGTCTTATTGACCTAGACCCCAGAGCGGAATTGAAGATTGATCCACTCAATCCATCTAAGCCCACACCAGATGGTGGCTCCAGGGATGTCGTATTAGGAGATTCCCCAGAGAAGGTCACGCACATCAATGATAAGCTGGAGTCTGCTATGGAGCAACGCTTATTAGCCCTTTTGCAGGAATTCAAAGACCTTTTCGCATGGACAGCAGCAGACATGCCGGGGATGGATCCTGATTTCTGTTGTCACAAACTTGCAGTGTATCCTGAAACCAGACCGGTGGCTCAGAAGAAGAGGAGGTTGGGACCGGAGAAGCAGAGGGCGGCTTGTGAGCAAACAGAGGAGTTGTTGAAGGCAGGTTTTATAAGGGAGATACGCTATTCATCTTGGCTTTCTAATGTGGTCATGGTGCAGAAGGCTAACGGCAAATGGAGGATGTGTACTGATTATGTGGATCTTAACCGTTGCTGCCCTAAAGATCCATATCCCCTGCCCAACATCGATCGCATGGTGGATGATTCATCTGGTTACCAATATCTCAGTTTCATGGATGCTTATTCGGGGTACAACCAGATTCCGATGTGGGAGGGAGACCAGGAGAAGACTGCCTTTATCAACGACCGCGGTGTTTTCTACTACACCGTCATGCCTTTTGGACTGAAGAACGCCGGCGCTACCTATCAGCGCATGATTAACAAAGTCTTTGAAGGGATGCATACAAAGCTGGTCGAAGTTTATATCGATGATATCATAGCCAAAACGCCCGCTGGAGGAGACCACATTGAAGATCTACGCCAAGTTTTCACTAGGCTTCGGCAGTACAACATGAGGTTAAATCCTTTAAAGTGCACTTTCGCCGTTCCAGCAGGAAAATTCTTGGGATTCATGTTGACTCAACGAGGCATTGAAGCTAACCCCGGGAAATGTCAAGCAATCCTGGACATGCAGAGTCCTAAATGTTTGAGGGAGGTCCAGTCATTGAATGGGAAAGTGGCCGCTTTAGCTCGTTTCATGCCTAAGATGGCGCACAGGTCCCTCCCCTTGTATAAGGCGTTGAAGAAACACAAGAGTTTTGAATGGGGAGGGGAACAAGAGCAAGCTTTCCAGCAGCTCAAAGCCGTTCTCTCGAGCCCACCAATTCTTGTTAAGCCTGATCCAGGCGAAACGTTAATCTTATACTTGGCAATATCCGATGAAGCTCTAGGCGTGGCCTTGGTGAAAGAAACCCCTGAAGGGCAGAGACCGGTGTACTTTACTAGTAAAACGTTTCAGGGGGCGGAAGGAAGGTATCAGAAAATTGAGAAAGCCGCCTTGGCAGTTGTTTGGGCGTCACGACGGTTGAGGCCTTATTTCCATGCGCACCCAGTATTGGTAAGAACGGATTTGCCGCTCCGTTCAGTACTCAGCAAGCCAGACCTCGCTGGAAGGATGATAAAATGGTCTATTGAGCTATCTGAATTTGAGATTTCATATGAGCCTCGAGGAGCCATCAAGGCACAAGTGTTGGCCGATTTTGTAGTGGAAATGACTGGGGCAGACCCGGCTACCCCTCGAACGCATTGGACCATCTACGTTGACGGTTCGTCAAACAGCAAAGGATGTGGAGCAGGTGTGGTGGTAGAAAGTGATGACGGTGTACACTTAGAAATTTCCCTCCGATTCAATTTCAAGACCTCCAACAATCAAGCTGAATACGAAGCATGCTTGGCCGGTCTCCGTGCGGCAATTGATATCGGAGCATCAGCAGTTACCCTCTGCAGTGATTCTCAGCTGGTGATTTCGCAAATCCAGGGAGAGTACCAGGCGAAGGAACCACAACTTCAATTGTACTTGAATTGTGTTAATGAGCTGAAGGGAAGATTTGAAGTTTTAGAGTTCAAGCATGTGCCCAGGGAAGAAAATACCAGAGCAGATATCTTGTCAAGATTGGCAAGTACAAAGCAGCCTGGTAGCATAACAACGGTGGTTCAGAGCACTTTGACATCACCCAGTATACCTCTGTATCCTTCTCTGAATGCTGTCATGGTGAGTTATCCATATGAGGATTCTTGGGTCATCCCCTATATTCGTTATCTGGCTGATGGTCAACTTCCCACTGACGAGAAGGAAAGGAGACGAGTAAAGAGGGAGTTGTCATATTTTACTATGGTCGATGGTGTTCTCTACAGAAGGGGATTCTCTGTCCCATATCTTTCATGTTTAAGAGAAGACGAAGTTCAAGCGGTCTTGACTGAGGTACACGAGGGGCAATATGGGCACCACGCTGGAGGCCGAAGCCTAATGAGAAAAGTCCTCAGGGCTGGATACTGGTGGCCCACTGTGAAGCAGGATTCAGCAGATTTCGTGAGGAAGTGTGACGCTTGCCAAAAATTCTCCAATCTCCACCATACACCGGCCCAAGAGTTATCTTCATCTGCTGTGCCTTGGCCGTTCTACCAATGGGGCCTCGATATTTTGGGTCCGTTTCCCACTGCGCCAGGAGGTATCAAATACTTGATTGTGGGGGTAGACTACTTCACCAAATGGATCGAGGCAGAACCTGTAGTGCATATCACTTCTGCACGTACAAGACGTTTCATGTACGAAAATATCATTGCTCGGTTCGGGGTGTCAGGGCGGATTGTGACTGACAACGGCACACAGTTTACGGACAAAAAGTTCACGGATTTACTTGAAGGACTGGGGATAGTCCAGATATTTTCATCTGTTGAACACCCCCAGACCAATGGGCAAGCAGAGGTAGCTAATCGAGAGGTGCTAAAGGGGTTAAAGAAGCGTCTGGGAGAAGCGAAGGGAGGATGGACTGACCAGTTATGTCATGTTCTATGGGCATACCGCACTACGCCTCATTCTTCAACTAACGAATCCCCATACCGGTTGGTGTACGGGGTTGAGGCGATGATCCCAGTTGAGTTACAAACAAGATCGGCTCGTGTTGAGTATTTTTCAGCAGAAGATAACAACGCCAACTTAGCATCAGAGCTGGACGTCCTCCAAGAGTTGAGGGAAAAGGCTTTCGTCAGAGATCAGGCAATAAAAGCAAAGGCTGCACTCCGGTACAATAAACGTGTCCAGTACAGAGCTTTTAACACCGGAGACCTCGTTCTGAGAAAGGCCAGTGTGGGGAATAAGTTCGCTCACCAAGGAAAGCTAGCACCGACGTGGGAAGGACCTTATAGAGTTTCGGAGGTGACTGGAAAGGGATCATACCGGTTGGAAGAACTTGATGGAACCCCAATCCGCAACAAATGGAACACTCAGAATTTACGAGTGTATTACAGCTAGTTGGTAAGACGGCGTGTACTCTTTTTCCTTACTTGAGTTTTTTCCCATTGGGTTTTCTCAAGAAGGTTTTAACGAGGCATGGCCCCAACGACGCTCTTTGTGTAATCTATTTTCAATTTTAATAAGAATACACTTTCACCGCCCTATCATTCTCACTTTTCTTATGTGTTATGATTTAAAGACGTGGTTTAATACGCATACACCTCAGGACGGGTGAACGTAACTACCTATTCTGTAGTTGATGAGATAATTCCTCGAAGAACGGAGGAAGACCCTTCAAGATGGACGATGCGATTCCTTGAGGTAGAATGGGTTGTAGGGCTGGTCCTTTTTCAAGGCCACAAACCGAACCCCATTCGAAGACTACATGGGTTGTAGGGCTGGTCCTTTTTCAAGGCCACAAACCGAACCCCATTCGAAGACTACATGGGTTGTAGGGCTGGTCCTTTTTCAAGGCCACAAACCGAACCCCATTCGAAGACTACATGGGTTGTAGGGCTGGTCCTTTTTCAAGGCCACAAACCGAACCCCATGCGAAGGCTTGGGCGCAGTAAGCCGGTTCACACAGAAAACCGCGCTGAACCCCGAGTAACGGGCGCAGTAGGTCCAGGATTAGCCCTGATCCGAACCCCGTGTTGAAGGCTTGGATTGTAGGATTGCACCGAACTCCAAGTACGGTTAGTAGGATCGAACCGAACACCGTGTGAAGACTTGAGGTGTAGGACTAAACCGAAACTCAAGAGAAAGGCATAAAGTTTACCCTTGCCAAAGCTATACAAAATTCAAAGGCAACATCCGTCCTCAATTGTGGAATATCCATCCCAGAGCGGTTGAACGCTAATGTACCCGCTCTACATCTTCAAGGACAGATAAACATTTCTATCTTTTTAAGAAGTTAAAAGGTAATCCTTGAGATAAAATTTCCCTTCCCAACGTACTTACACTTGGGGACAGGGCATGCTTTAACTTAATTGTCACTTCTTTGTTACAATTCGTTATCTTAATCCAGTGTGATAGGTACGCTTTAAGTAACTTGGCAACCACGCAGAACAGACTCGCAAAGCATTGGAAATAATAAAGTGTTTTGTATAACACCAAGTTATTCAGCACTCACACATTCGATGCAAACAGTTGAGGAAAAGTAATAATGAATCTTATTTTCAAAAATAAGGAAATATGCAGGTTACAAAGCGTTTTAAAGCTGGAGCCGATCCCAGAACACGGCTATGAATGAAAGTATAAATTTAAGAGGCTGGCGCTTGATCCTCTATAGTGGGCACTCCTCCCTTCTCCGCTTTGTCCTCCATTCCAGTTTGGGCACCTTCTTGTGCTTCAGCTCCAGAGGCAGCAGTGGACGTTGTAGGCTCCATACTTTGGCCTTCTGGGAGGGGAGGCAGTTTGTACAAAGATGCATGGGGCTCGTGGTGCGATCCGTCCTTATGAACTTCTACAAGTCTTCCCCCATGGAACTCGAAGAACGGATCTAATCCGTATAGATTCAGCTTTACTCCAGGGTTACGATAATAGACTTGACGAAGGGCCAGGCCGAAAGATTCATACGCCACATTTTTGCATATATCCAAGGCTTTGGCAGCCTTGGCCTTTGCAGCAGCTAGTCTTCTTTGAACCTTGGCATAATCCTCTTCTGAAGGCCCGGCACTCGCACCACCCTTTTTGAGTTCATCAATTTGGGCTTGCATCTCTTTCCGAATAGACTCCCACTCCCCAAGGTCCTTGTTGCGACCTCCTCCATAACTTTGAGATCGTCAGCAAGCTTAGCCGATCTCTTCTTCTCCAGTTGCAGTTCTTCTTCAAGGAGGGGTATGGATTTGTTCTTATTCTGGAGGTCGGCAACTTCCCGTTCTAGGGCCTTGTTCGCAAAATGAACTTGGCTTGCCTCTTCAGTCTTCCTCTGGAGCGTTTCTTTAGTTTTCTTCAATTCTGATTCCACCCCCCTGTGAACTTCAGCTTGCTTGGCCGCAAATTTCTCCTTCACCGCGAGTTCGGTCTCAAGTTTTTCAACCTGATCCATATAGTCAGCTTTCTCGCTCAGGGACTCAAGCAGGCCAGACAGTTCATCAAGTTGCCAACGCCCAGCCTTGCAAGCACCTCGGACCCCAGCAGCGTCGAGGGAAGGGCGGAGGCAATACCGTGCCTTTGGGAGAGTAGGAGGCATAGATCCTTGAAACCACAAATAAGGAGAAAGGAAGGAGTCACGCGGAGGATCGAACGCCGGAGGAGGACCGTTCCCAGAATCCGGTTCTGAAGCATTTTGAGAAGAAGGTGCAGAGAACTCAGGAGCGGGTTCCTTTCCCTTGTTCTTCTTTAATTCAGTTTCTTCGGCCGTCCTCTGATGCTTCTTCACAGGGTCATCAGAGGAGGGCTTCTCTTGATCAGCCTTCTTTACAAGATGCCTCTTCTTTTTCTTTTTCTCTGGGACGGCCTCCTCGCCACCCGCTCCAGCGGCCTCAGTTGCTTCTTCGGCTTCCTCCTCGTCGAAGAGAGGAACCTCATCTCCTACCGCAGAAGTCAGAGGAATAAGGGGAGTTTTAGTGGCGTTCCTCTTCGCCTGGATGTTATTTTCTTCAGAAGAGGAGTCATCGTCAGCCATCATGGTCCTTAGCGACAACATCTCTGGGCAGGCTTTTTCAATTTGTTCTGCAAAACAAGAAAAGTTGAATAAGCATACAAGGAGAAAAATAACTAGAGCGGAATAACCATACAATACAAGGAGAATAAGAGCGGATGTTACGGAGGTAGGTGTTTCTGATGCCATCCTCGGCCAAGAGAAGACGGCTGGAAAACCCTTTGAGGGTCTTTGAGGCCGTCTGCAGGGCGCTCAAGACCTCAACAGAATGAGGGGAAAGTTCGCTCTCATCTGTATAATAAGCACGGCTCATAAGAAGAAAATGCTCGTGCGTCCAGCTAAGGGGAAACTTGGTAAACCCCTCTTTATTCCGCCAAAAGACTGGTTTATTTGGCTTGATCTGGACCCGCGTATAGTAGTGTTTGAAGGAGCGCCCATCTACCTTTGCGGACTCCGTATAAGACTTGAAATTTACAACCCTTGAGTCACTACGGAGAGTAATGAACCCAAGGCCGCCCTTCTTGTTAGCTCGGCGGACCACTTGGCAATAGTAAAATAGCTTGGCCACAGTGGCGGAGAAGCCAAAATGCTCCCCCAAGACTTCCAGAGCCCGGACAAGACTCCAACCGTTGGGATGTAGTTGTGAGGGGGCACAGTCTAAGAAACGTAGGACGGCCATTTGGAAATCCGTCAGGGGAAAGCGTACTCCCAGCTTTAAGAAAACGAAGTCGTACATGTAGACCGACCTCGCGTCAGGGACGTTGTGGCATATTCTTTCAGAAGGATGCGGAGCCATCACAGCGTATCGCGCTTTGTACTTCTTATCCGAGTATATCTTACAGCGGAAAGAAACCGTGCGCTCCTCCTCACTTGCATGGTGCGAAGGGATCTCTAAGAACTCCTCTTCCACCCAGCAGTAAGGTTTTTCCCTGTTAAGTTTCTCCCAATCAAGCCGGTGTGCCACAACATTGACACACCCTTCAGCAGAGCGGAGAAACGGCGTTTTTCCACGTCCTGGAAGATCCATGGTTGTGCAGGCGCGGTGGAATGCGTAGGTGCTGTGATAAAAAGCAACATCGTCAGAGAGATAACCCTCAGCACTTGACCCCTCATCAGAGCGGCTGGTAGCCCTCGAACCAAGGGGAACCTCAGAGCGACGAGAGGAAGAGGACGCTCGTGAGGAAGAAGCTTCGGCTCTCTCTGAGCGATGGCGCCCAGCCACAGGAGGATCCCCTGGAATCCTCCCACCACGGTGGCTAGGGGGGGCACGAGAGCCAAACCTCCCTCTATTTGAAGGACCAGCGTGTCCTGCTCTAGGGCGCATGATGGAAATAGAATGATTAAAATTGCAAGGAGTTGAAGGGAAGGAAGGTTACCTAAAGGAAGAGGATCTTTGAGAAGTTGAAGACGACAAGGAAATTCCAAGGAAATTTGAGCAGAGTTTCACTAAGTTTGAGAGCAAGTATGGATTCCAAAATCTGCTAAGAGTTCCTTTTATAGGTAACGAAGAAACACAGTGCTTCATCGAAGGTCACAAGGTTTGCGCCAAAACGCGACCCTTCAAATTGAAACGACTCTGTCGTTTCACTACAAACGGGCGCGAAAAAAGTAACGTTTCAGTAAACGTTTTGGCAAAATAGGCCCCCACACAGTTTGAATCCAGGCCCAATAAGCCCAATCGACGGTTACACTCTTGAGCAATGATGGCTCTTGCATAAAAAACGCATTTATTGTCTAATCATGCTGTGCGCATTTAATGCCTCCCAACCACTTTTCGAATATCAAGGGTTTCGATTTTCAAAGACTCTTGGGATTTCCATTATTTAGTTTATGCTGTCTGAATCCGTTGTACGCAACGCGAAAAGGGCGGTCACTCGTTTAGTAGAGCGGACGCCACCGAGTTCCCAGAGACTTACAAGAATGTACTACCGGCATCTAGACTTCTCTCGAGAATTGTGTAGCTCATATGAGCAACTTAACAGTCCCTCATACAAGCTAGGGGACAGATGATCCGGTCTAGATACCGGCCCCCATACTTGTGACGTCAGACTGATCTCATATAAGGAAAACCGGTGTCCAGGTTCAACGTTACCACACCGGATATCCGTTGTCTGGTCATCCGCCCTCACTCCATGACAGCATCATTCATTTTCGCTGTAACGGTTCTATGTTCATTGATACAGGATGTTTATATAATTGTTAGCTTTTCCCTCATAGCAAGAGAAGAGCCTTTGATAACTTATCAACGAAGACACTGTTTGTAGCAAAATACGTCACATCAATGGCTTCAGAAAGTAAGTGGGCGTGTCAGCAGATTATGCGGAAAAGGTGATTATCCTCTCCTTTCCCTAGAGGATTGTACTCTGATAATTGACCTACCCTCCTGACACATTCGAAAAGTCGAGCCACTTTGATTGACACAATATACACGCTATCAGAGCTGAGGGACCCACCTGTATTCAACGACTCATTTTCTCACGTACAACTATAATTAGCATATTTCAACACACATGCATGGTATCGTTGTTCTATCTCACACTTTACTGGTACTACGCTTGAGTATTCATTCAGTTCATACACTCTTCTAACTTGAGCGTCGGAGAATCTTCGCAGGTGGCACCACCTTTCGCCCCCCTACAACGCGAATCGTTGGTGTAAAGGATCTCCAGGACAACAAGACCGGCCTCTCCCACTGAGAGACCGGATTAATACATCGGATATACACAGTTCCGGTGTGCAAACCCTAAAAACACCTGCATCCTTGTGGCTGGTCCCACACCGGATCCTAGACCCCGGTCCAGACCAGTTCAAATATTATTTTCAAAAATGAATTTGTTTGTTTACATAATATGTTTAAAACATTACAATATAAGAGTTGGGCTTGGCTTAAGTCTCGTTTGAAAGACTTTTCTATAGGTTTTCTTAAGTGGTACAGGGAACATTTTTTACGTCTTATTGATTTGTAACTGTTTGATCTTGTATATGGGTTAAGGTACCACTTGTACCTTTTTTAATGTTAGTTTCTTTTGCTGATAAAAAAAACGTAAAGCCACCCCGTTCCTACATCTAGTCGACACGTATACACTTCGTTAAAACAAACACTCAAATTAAACAAATCGACTATATTAAATTTAATAAATCTACAACAAAAAAACTATAAATACATAATTATAAGTTACATAATTAATCAACACATAAATAAATTAATCAATAACATAATTATATGAAACAGTACGTAATTAATTTAACTCAAATTTCTTATTTTTTTTAAAGTTACCATACACCCTACACCATAATGCACACCCATGCATCACCATTAAAAAAAGTTATTGTACACCCTAAACCTGAATGCACACTCATGCATCACCACCATCCACGGCCACCACCCACCACACCACTACATCACCACCCCCAAAACCCAAATCGCCACCCCTAAACCCACACCACCCCTCACACTACAACCCCTCGGCCTACACCACTCCCCTCTAGCTCAACCACCATGACCACACCACGACCTGACACACCCCCACCCACCACCAGCCTTTTCTCGATCCACACCACTGCACCACCACACGCAGCCACCCACACCAAAAAACCAAAACCAACACAAAAAACCAACACCAACAAAAATTCAGTATGGAAGCTTACCTCTCGTAGATCAGGTTTAAGCTTGTATTTTTCCATGAGATCTGCCCTCCAACCGTGTAAAGCTTGGGCCTTTGGGGGTAGGTGATGTTCTTTTTGTGTGGCACACAGGAGTACAATGGTCTTTTTAGCCAAACTGTATTCAGTGAAGGGGGGGAGATCCACCTAGACGCGGGCGAAGATATGGCTTACGGAACGAAGGATCAATGAAGGTTGCCACAACGGAACGGAGCAGAGAGGGAACTCAACCAGAACGGCGTTACCAGAGACAAGTTTTTGCTGTTGACGTCAATGGAACAAAAACGTGGAGAGGAACCAAACATGCACTTAGTCTTTACCTTAACCTTATTAGGGTTGTTTGGTTTGCAGTTTGGGAAACGGAGTTTGGGAAGTGAAAAAATTTAAGGGTTGATATTGATCCTTCACGTCGTTTGAGATAGTCAAAACTCTATTTGACCATAGGATTTATTTTTGGAGTTGGTCAAAGATTTGACCAACCAAGTTGAAAATCCAAATGGGTCTTTAGTGTATTTAATGGATTAGGACCAATGGAAATTGTTTTAAAATTTAAAAAATCAAATATTCTGTTCCGCTCCACTTTATTATGTATCATCAATCTAAATATACCTAAAAGGACTTAAACAAGAAAAAGAGAAATCTTAATAGACAAAACTTTTATTTTTGTTAAATATTTAAAATTGACAAGTATAAAACTTGTCCCTAGACTAGAAGTCCAAAAAACATTGAGATGGATTTTCTTTCAAAAAAATATACAAAATAAAAATATATTTTTTTAAAATATATAGAAACAAAATGTGAAGTGAAACCATAAAAAATGATTGAGATAGAAAAAGAAAAAGAAACTTAACTCGACCGTCAAAATAGTATATCTTGATAAAAAAAAAATCAATTTGAATTCTTGAACCTTTGCGTAATTATGAAGACACTCTCCACTTTCCTAATACGGTTTTCTAATCCTCGGCGACGGTGAGTCATCGTTCGGAGCTAGCGTCTCTACACTGAGCCAATTCAAGGTTCTGCTGTCAGAGTGAGTTCCCTATACGGCGACGTTTGTGCCATGGTGAATATTCCTCGCACAATGCCCTCTCTTTGCGAGCTGCAAAGTACAAAACTAGAAATTGGTGGTGTCAATGTTACTAGCTACTCGTGGTAGTTTCCAGAGCAGGGTTCGAAGCTTTCGTGTTAGAGATGTAAGTGTTTACGTTACGCATGTGGTGTTACTAATCACATTGGCTGTTTCTAGCGGCAAAGACTTTTGTTGTTACACCCTTAATTAATTGACTCTGCTACCACTTCCTTTAATTTCTAGATTGATTTAGCTGATTCCATGTATATAATTGTGTTTCTACTTTCTATTGAATATTCTGGCTGTGGTGGATTCATGACCTAAAGCCCCAAACGTATTAATTAAACAAAAAACATTGAAAGAATTTTAGCCTCAAGTTGCTCTCTTAAATTGCCTCTAATTGACCAAGACAAAAATAATTTGAAATTAGCTTGGCCATGGATGTTTGTAACAGTATTTAGTTAGTACATATTCTTAACGCCAACAAGAATAATTACTGAGGGATCTGTTGGCTCTAAGTGTCTCGCTGTTGAAAATTTGTTTCCCAAAGAACCCTTAATTATCACCAGAAAGAAACAGTTTGTGTTTGGCCATTTTTGTTGTGTGTGACAGTGAGTAATTTTTGCTGTCAATTTATTAAAATGCAGAACTTACTGATGGTTATTTGTTGACTTATCTCTAGATTAAGTGAGCTAGCTAGGAATTTGGATCGAAATTAATGATCACCATTATGGCTTTATCTGTCATCATGGTCACCACTACAATTGTTGTACTTGTACCACCACCTGCACTGTTTTCATTGTTGCTACACCTGCAATCATTATTGTTCCTCTGTTAACCTAGGTAGAATCTGTTTGGGTTTGGGCCTTTGGGGTGGCATTTGTTACACGAAGAGCTTATCTATTAGCTAGTTCATGCAATACTTGCAAAGGCACTTTGACATCCAAGGAACTGAGAGAGAGAGAGGATTGTGAGTCTTTAAGCTTGAGCAATTACATTTTTGGGTGTTGTTGAGCTTGAGGTATCTTTTGTGTAGGAGATCAAGGAGACACATTGCCTCTTGCATGATGGTGTGGGTTGCACCCAAATGTTATTATTACCAAAACATTGGGTGGGGATTCCATTACCCACTTGGCCAAGCTCCTGATGCAAGGTGTCCAAATTTCAAAACCATGGCAGTGTATCTTCCAAAATCAGTCCATCACTACTAGTGCTAATTTGGGTCCGGGTGTTGGCTGGCCTGATATTGGATTTGGATTTACAATGTTGAGTTTGGATTGATTAGGAATTTGGGATGGCTGGTGTTGTAAATATCAATTAAAATTTCCAACTAAAATCAATGATTGAATAAAAAGAGAAGATAGGAAACTTGTCATGGCGATTTCGGTGATACCATACCAAGGCATGGAGGATGAGACATTATTGAATGTCAAGTAAGATTTTCACAATGAATTTGGGAAACTTTTTCATAATGGTTTGGGAAGTTGGGAAAGCTTATATCAGAAAAATATCTCCACCTCTCCAGTCTTAGAATTAACATCAATTAATGGAGATTGTTGGTAGATGCAAATGATACTAGTTTTGGACCCTATAAGTAGGAGCACTTGGGAGAGGTCTTGGCATCTAAGAAAGGAGTGAGGAATCCACAAGTGTGAATTTTTCTCACAGCACTAGGTTTGTAAGGTAATATACAACTTGGTGTGAGTTTTTAAAGTTCACACAAAACTTGAAATCATATGGTTTAAATATGCTTTGTCTCTGTAAATATAACTAATTTTGGTTTTAGTCCTCAAAAACTCCACTTTTTTAAAACGGACCATGTTACCACCACTTGGTGGCGATGTGACATGCATCTAGACATGCCACATCAATAACCATATTGAGGTGACAGATGATGTGGACTAATAACATATTTTACCCTTGAGATAGTGAGCATTGAGTTGGAAGTTATTGGAATCTTAACGGGTGTTTAAACACAACACACTCTTGACCCATGACAATTGGAAAGAAGTTAGGTTCTGCCTTTGATACTATGTTAAGGCTCCACCTTAAAACTAATTGGCAATGAAGGAGTAATCTAACAGGTATTTAAACCATACCATATATTATGAGACAGGTGATGAGGGACTTTCAACATCTTAACAAGATTCAAATATTACAATACGATGTGAGTTAACTATTCAACGATTCGTATCATGTGATGAAGTGTAAATGGCTTTAAATCTTTTGATACAGTAATGACTCAATGCAACTTGGTATTATCGATAAAACACACAACTCTAGGCAAATTTTTTTTTTTTCAATTTTACTTTACCCCTACCATTTCTTATCAAAGAAAATGGAATGTTTAATTAGCATAAATGGTTAAATGAAAAAAGGAACCTAAGGGGCATTACTGAATAAACTCTCTTTTGATTATTCAAATGCTTTATTTTTTTCTTTCTTGAAATCCGAGTTTCACAGCACCACTCATTCTTTTTTTAGCCAGACCACTCACTCATTCTATTCATTACCTTAACTTCATCTTTAGCTTCTACGATAAAGGCTTCAGATACTCAAAGTATAACTTAAAATTTTTATTTTAAGAGACTTCCGGTCATTTTCCATTTTAAAATTGTTATACATCACACATATATATATATATATATATATATATATATATATATATATATATATAAAGTTATTTTCATTGTGTTTTTGAATCTTATGATTTATGATTCACAATTCGAAATCTTGCTTAATGATTTGTGATTTGAATTGTGATTCAATAATTGGAGCTGTTGGTGGATGTAGGTAGGCAAATGGTACTATACTATGGAAATCCTGTATTTTCTATTGTTTTTCTTTGTGGCATAGTTCCCATTATCAATCGTTGGCGTGCGTGTGTTTTTCTTCTACTGTTCTGTCATATGCTGGCTTGAGTCACATGGTATTGGACTTGGCATGTAGGCCAAGTTAGATTGACTTGTTGAGCTTCATCCAATATCTGTATGTTTTCAGTATAATACGTTGAGAGTATACACCTATTTACAAGTAAAATACTTTGCAGACTATACAGTTCTTGCAAGTAACCAGAAGTATCCTTTTTTCATCTTTAACTGTACACTATCTTCGTTTTTGTCCCCTTGCTTCATCTTCTAGTACTTCCAAGTAAGCATTCCTATATAATTTCCTGACGATAGTCTCATAGGAAATGTATTCTTTGGCCCCATGACTTAGATTTTTTTTGTTCCTAGTTTGAGACTTTGAGTGATTTTATGTGTGGTTCAAATGTATTTTTAACAACCAACTATGATAAATATGACATCTATTCACAAGTCTAATTTTGACCAATTTGAAAACAAACTATATAATCCTTGAATTGTGAATGTGCAAGCAATAGTGTCATGGGAAGGTGTACCATTGATAAGATAAGGAATTTTTTTCGTATATTATAAGCCCATAACATGCAATTATTCTTGTAATCTCAATTTTTTTCTCAGTAACATTAATTGACAATTCGTGCATGAGAAATTGAGAATGCAATCCCATTTTAGGTTCCTAGGAAAATATTCATTTCTTAAAAGTTAAAACTATGCTATATTAATCTTAAAATTTTTGAAGCTGATTGTAATTGATTACATATATATGTTGAATTTGAGTTGATATTAGAGATTGCTATTTAATGCTTGAGCAAATGATGCTTGTTGATCCAGGTAGAGTGGTGATTGTAGTATTAAATTAACATTGATAAATTTTATATCTAGTTAGAATTTGATTTATTTAATTATTGTTTGTGAAACTGTCAGTGTTAAGGCGATAATTATGGAGTATTGCTTGTCTCGCAATAATCAACAAACTTATGATAGTTATCAGTAGTTTTCTTTTATGATTTGTTGTATGATTTGTTATTGATACTCTGCAATTTCCTATCTTGTCTATTCTGAAAAGGTGGGGTTCTGAAAACTAAATGTGTGGCTAACTGGATCACTAATAGTTCATCATCACATTCTGGTTAATAAATCATCTACTGATATTTTCCTTGTTTGAAACATAACATTTTTGTGTTTTGGTGATTCTCTAGCACAAGTATGATTTATCTTTGTTGATGCTCCGTTGACGCTGAAGTTAATTGGGAAACCAGTAAACTATTTAGCATTCAGCATCACTGTGGGATATTATGTTTGCTGTATAGTATATATTTTTTGGTCCCTTAGTTAATGCACTGTTTTCTTTATTTTAATTTATGACTAAGTTCATTGTTTATTCAATTTCCAATTGGTTTATTTCATTACTTGAATGATCTCGGAAAAATTGCTTCTACAAACGTACATATACTTTATTAAAAGACTACCTCTTACATCAAATGGTCATAAGCATGAATAGACTATGTTGGTGAAGCTAGTGGCATCAACATTACATGGTGGGGAGTGGCAAGAATGACAAAGTGATCCAATTGACACAGTAATGATGTTGACGGTGCCATGTGAATGCTTAGTTGTACAATTGTTTTTATTGTAATGAAATTGAAAGAACACTGTGGTATATAACAACAATGATGCGATGTGTAATTGTGTATCGATTCACCTGCATATATTTTTTTCTAACTGATTTGATTATACATGTAATAATCATATACTTTCGCCATGTACTCCAGTCTCCATGTTATAAAACAAGATTACTCCTGTGCAGCGTTGCTTCCTGCAATGCAAATTTTCACCCAAGTTGTTTAATTTGAATTTCACTGAGGAAACCTGCTTTTGAAAGATCATGAATACCCTATTATCCTTATCGTAGCTCTCCTTTTAGTTGTGACAGCTACACAAACCATATTTCAGGCTGCGGTGCTGTGTCGAATTACATATAATTTGATAATCACTTGCTCTCCCTGGCCGCTGTAAATTCTGATAATCAGTTATCTTTATCATATCTGTGGATACCCTGTATTCGTCCAGATCATATTTTTATTTCTCCTACAGATTGTTCGAAAATACAAAATGAGATTCATGAAGTAATGATGGTTTTTGCTCCTTCTACGCGATTATTCCATTTTAGGGACCACGATCAGGAGATTATTGTAAAGTATAGACACCACAAAATTAAAATTTGTGAACGGAGTAGACTAGAATGTGAGGAAGCTAGTGGAATCATTAACAGGGTGTGGTGTGAGGTCCCCCTTAATGCTTTATGAATTTATGTTTTTGTTGGATAGATAGTTTTGGAGGAGTGAAAGTCATAACAACAAGTATGAAGAACTGTGAAAGAGACAATAGTTGTTAGCATATGAAGTATTATTGTTGGTACCACAAAATAGACGGTGGCCTTGAGAAAATCACTTTTGGTCCACTATCTAAATGCAAAGACACAGTGGCTGTACCTTGAAAATCTGCAACCAATCCACAAGGTTCAATAATGTGGTGTACTATTTTGGTCCCCGCCTCTCCACCAAACCTGAAGAGGCTTCGTGCCCTTGAAAGGTTTCCGATCCCTCTGGCCAAGGGCATCTCATTTTTTCAGCCGGCCAATTAATTACCAACACGTGGCTTTTTCGTAATCACACCTTGTCACTACTACGTGAAGCAATGAGTGTTCAACCATGCAAACGAGGCCACGTCGCATTTTGAGTTTTTACGTGAGATTGCTGTTCGATTCATTTTCCTCACTCCAAGAAACTTATCTTATCAAAATCGAACCGGTTGAACTGTGAATTGATTAGATGATTGATTCAGGTCAATTGTTTAATACTACCTGTTCAATTACAATTAAATCCTGGTTTAATCACAGTTTACTTAAATTGTAATTCTGAAAACATTTATAAATGTCATCTAATATTCCATTTTAAAATTGCCATCGGGGCGTTAGAGAAGTTAAATGAAGCTAAAACTTCGTACTATAAGGCCCATAAGTAATCCTTGGGGGACCATACAGGGTCTAGTCTTCTTGAAATCAGTAAACGGGAATCCAAGATAAGTCTTCAACTCACAAAAGGGTATATGTAGGACCAGAACAAAAATCATAACTTGATAGCATTTTTTATTTTTACTATCTCTTACAAGCTCAGATTATAATTAATGGTACTAAGCTATGCCACCATTTACAATAATAACATAGACATGATGTTACTTGGCGTAAAAAAGGGTCCTCACTATAAAACAGGAGGTTGGGTTGTGTTAAGGATGAGGAATCAAAATCAAGGTTGGGGTGGCAAGGAATATCTAAATTTTTTTATAATATGAATAAAGGAAGATTTTATCACATGATCTTCTTGGATTCTATTCATTTCTCCAAAATCTTGTAGGTAGACCATGCACAGGGACTGGGAATGGGCTATATTGAATTCCGTTCTGATTTCCCACTACCTCCCACCTGCCAAACAAAATAATTGAACACGGTTAATGAGCATGCTCATGATGTTAGTGCATATGTAAGTAAATAAATTACATATATATATATTTTTTAAAATGTACTATATCAAATTTTGACAAAATGAACTAGAAATTTTACCTGAATTTGGTTACTAGATGGTGAATTAAAATGAACATGTTCAATTTGGCAAGCTCATTTCCAGGACAAGAGTGCACTCCGTTTCCAAATGGCATAAAAGTATTGGGCTTTGGAGCAACCTGCACCCATCCAGAGTTGAAATTAGTATGTATATATTCAGAGAAGTATATATAATTTTATTTTAAAAAATATTTGTTTGACTTAGTGGTGGACAAATTGATTTTGAGCATAACGTACCTCAAACCTTGATGGGTCAAAATTGTGAGGAGCAGAGTGGAATTCTGGATTATGATGGATGTTCCTGAACAGTGGCATTACTTTCCAACCCTTGGGTATAAGATATCCTAAACAGTTGCAAGAAAGAACATTTTAGATATCACGGAGGAAATAGTTAATGTTGCGTGTAGTTTTTTAAGAAAAATAATAAAATTTCTTAAAAAAGTTAAAAAAAAAAGAAAAAATGTTTGTTTACTGAATATTTAAAGAAAACTTATAGAATCTGAAAACTGGATTTTTATATTTTTAATAAAAACAGAGAAATTTTTAAAAAGTTTTTTGAAAAAATTAAAAAGTAAAAAAGTTTTTTAAATTTTTTTTAACTATTTTAGGAAATAAAAATTTTAAAAAACAAACAGAAAACTTTTCCTAAAAAATTAGAATAATTTTCTATAACTAAAACAGCATAAACTTTTGAAAATTAAACTTCCCATAAGTATACTAAACAGGTGAAAGAATATTCGATCTCACTCAACCCAAATTCTTACCTTTGTACACTACATCAACCACTGCCTCCCTAAAAGTAAATGATATGATACTTGCCATCCTCAGGCTTTCCAATATCACCTGAATTACAAGTTCCCTCTTAGAAATATATGCATCAAATAGCTTTCAAATTAAACCAAGACTAGGAACTGTTTTGCATCACATTTGCACCAGTATAATATAATATAATATGTATATATATATATATATATATATATATATATATATATATATATATATATATATAGTATACATACCCTATAAGTAATTGGCATGTTTCTTGTCTGACCCCATGTTAATGACATTTTCCCTCCTTCATTAGCTTCATACACTGCCATTTGCTCTGCCTGTAAAAAGGTTTCGTTGGCTCAATAATTAGCATAAACTTTTCAACACTTATTGTGGCCTACACGGATTTGCAAAATCTTATTAGGGACAAAAACAGGTCTTACTTTTATTGCTTCAAGAAGTTTCTGATCATCATGAAGGTACTTGAGAATCCATGTTAGAACACTTGCTGTAGTATCCTGAGCTGCAAATAATACCCCAATTACATTATCTGCAATCTGATCATCCGTTAATGTTTGTCTTTTTTCATCCTTGTAGTTCAGCAAGTGGCCCAACAGATCCTTCTCCATCAACCTCTGCTCCTTTCTCTTACAAATTATCTCACTTATTATCTCTCTGATTCTCTTCCTTGCCTTTAAAATCATATCAAAAACACATTCATCAGACACAGAAACGACACAGAATCTGATCCTAAGTATCAAAAATAGTTATAATTCTTCAAATAAAAGTTACATAGAAAGCTATAGAATTATTAAAAAATCATATATAAAAATAAATGTTTAACTTACCAAGAGTGCTTTGGAGTATGCAGTTCCGGGTATCCTGTTTGGGAAGGAGTTATACCCTTTCTCCACTATGCAATAGTTTTCCTTAAGCTGGTCTGTATAGTTCCCTTCCAAGTGACCAAATACAGAGAGGATGCCAATATTGAAAGAGAACTGTGAAGAGTTAAAAGGGGAAGTTGTAAAACCATGACCAAACAAACAATAATGGAGGACCCAGTGACAAGAAAATTAATGAGGAACCAACAAATGAAAACAAAATTCAACGCCATGCAATAAAAGTATCGAATAAGACAACATAATTGCATCTCTCCTGGCTCACTGATTACTATGTATCAGAGAGATAAATTAAAAACACACAAAACAAGACCCACCAGCAAATCGGGGAGGATCACTTCACCCACTAGAAACATATCATATCACCACCATGTCTCATGCCATATATCTTAAGATGTCTGTTTAGTAACCAAATAACAGAAAAACTAAGTTAAAGACATTATCGGCCGTTTAAAAGGGATGTTTGGTTTGTAAGTCGGGTAAATGAAGTTGAGAAAATAAAAAAATTAAAAAGTTTTTTTTATGTTATTTGAGACAATTAAAACTCTGTCCATAAAATAAAAGTTTTCCTTTACCCCAACTCGGTTCCCGGCTGCACCAAACATGACATCATTTAACTTTGTTTATAACGGACCCTGTTAAGATATGCCCAACTGGAACCAAAGTAACACAAAATCCCTTATCTAAGAGAGAGTACAAAATAAAGAAGCTATGTATGAGAGTCATGTCATGAACGAACCTTTTTCATTTCTTGGAAGGCGTTAATGACTTGTCCATTGGAAACCCACGATTCCAAGGAGGAAATGACCTCGATTTCGATATCAGGAATGAGTTTCCGAATGGTTTCAGGGGAAAGAGAGTTCTGCACGAGCTTCCTAATGCGAGTGTGGTAGTCCCCTTGGTGAAAGAACAATGCAGAAGTGCCTATAAGCTTCTCTTTGCTTTTTGGATATGTGGGCTTGAACAGGTGAGCATGAGTCACCAACACAAACCTCGCAGCCTCGGGACTCGCCAGCATCACGCATGGACATCCTAGGATGTGTGTCTTAAAAATTTCCCCATATCTGACCAATCCATGCAAAGAAAATTAACCTTACCCACAAAATAAAAATTAAAAAAGGTCATAAATTTATGATGAGGAGGCTAATTAATTAAGCACCTTTTTTGCTTTGAAGCAAAGAAGATGTTGGGGTCTTGAGAATAGAGTTGAAGGGTCTCTCCTATATAAGGCCAACCCATTGAACCAGGTGGAAGCTTAGGCTTTGCTACGTGTCCTTGTTTCTTCTTGTGTTTCTTTATCAATGGGTACGAAAGAAGAGATGAGAAGAGGAGGAAAATGCAAAACAAAATGGCAACGATCTCCATAACACCACGCACACACGTGTAGCAGCTTCTCTACACTCTCAGAAATTGGAAGCTTGATGAATGGTATGCGGTTGCAAAGGAGGCGATTGGGTACTGAAGTTGAAGTCAATGAATGAACGAATGATCTGTTTGAGTTAAGCTTCGCTTATATAGAGCCTACACCCACATGTCTTTATCTAACTAATCAAGTTTTTAAAGTAGAAAATCATTATTTCATATTCATATTTTACCCAAAACGTTCACCTACTGTATCTGTATGGAATACTGCGCATGGAGAAAAGGTAATGTAAAAGAGATCATTTTTAAAGTTAAAAAAAAAGTACAAAAACATGTTGATAATAGGAAATTGAGGAAAGAAAATAGGCTACACTACTTGTAGGTTACCTACGCTCTAACTCATATTAAACCAAACATATTTGTTCCTTATTACTTTTTTTTTTATAACAATTCTTTTTAAAATATTTTTTAAGATTTTAAAGTTGACCGACAATCTCGGTAAATATGGGTTATATTTTCAACTCATGAACTTATGATAGGTTGACCCATATTGAGATAAATCGACATGTTTCGTCATCCTTATTTTGACAAATACTATTAACCTTGAATTAATCATCAACCCAATTAGAATTATGTCATCCAATCGTTGATCAAATCAATTAAATATATAATTATATAATGATAATAATAATATTTTATATTATAACTAAGAGTTATATAAAAACTAAAATCTTAAAATACTATAAATGTAATATTTTAATAATTTAATAAAACACTGATCATTGTTAATTAGTAATTAAATATATTTAATTTTATAAAATATAAATTTATAATCAAATAGTATCAATATATTATTTTTAACAGTATCTTATTATAAATTAAAAAATATTTTAAAAATATTTTTATTCATACATATTGACGTATACTGCTGATATATAAAGTAATTAATAGAATATATTATTATTTTTTTCTTATGTGAAAAAAAGATGATTATGACATTACTCGGAGAGTTTTATGTCTTGATTTCACTACTTTTATATTTTTCTCATACTTTTATATTTTTCTCATATTTTTAGTCGAATCAGGTTTAACAACCACACCTTCACCCGTTTAATTTGATTTTTTAAAAATTAAGTCCAACATAGAAAATTCAACATGTAGTTTTACTTAAATAATAATCATTATTATTATGCTATTATTATTGTACTAGAATTTATTATAATGCTTTTGGGATTATATTTTATCATCTACATGTAAGGGTAGTTTAGTAATATGATGTGCCCACGATTAACTTCTAAGATTAATCAGGTATTCAAGTTTATTCTAAATTAAGCCTATTTTATTTAACTTGCCCTTTTTTAATTATAATTAATTACCCTCCATTTATTATTTAATTATCGACCATCGGATATTAAATTTTAAAATTGGTATGTTACATGAAAAGCATTTTTGGTCTTTGTAACATTTTAGTTGTTTGACTTTTCATTTTGATACATAAAATGGACGTTCCGTTTAAAACTATTTGATTGGATAGATAATCTCCTTCAAGTTAGAATAATTAAGTTATTGCGGAAGTATGAACTTTGATTTGTGGCTTGTATTTACTATCTCTATGTAAGACGTTTGAGTTGAGTCTGTGCATCTGTGAACCTTTAAAGCTACTCAAGAGTTTGGGCGTTTAAGCTCTACAAACTTTAGACAGCTACTCAAGACTTATTGTTCCCTAACTTATAGCTTGTATTTATTTGTAAATATGTCTTAGACAACTTTGAAATATTAGTATATTAAATAGTGTAATGTTAATATCATAATCAAAACTTTTAAGGGATCTTATAAACCTCGTATACTCTTTCAAAACTTAAGAGTTATTTCATTTTTTAAAATTTAAAACTAAATTTAAACTTTCAATTGTTTCAAGTGATTTATTTAAATTATTAATCTATCAATTCCCAAATTTTTTTCTTAAACTCAATCTTTTCATGCTTCATGTATTTAATTTTGAATTTAATTTTATTGTAAGTTTAAATATTTTTTACATATCTTTTTACTTCTTAGTTTAACATTTTAATTTATTTTATTCACTTCTTTTTATAATAGTAAATGAGGTCTCATCTTTCTCTTACAATAGTAAATAAGCAATCATAATTTCATTTAAATGTTTTGAACTTTACTCATATCTATTGTCTTTATTATTTAACTATATTTTTAATAAAGACAAAATTAACTTCATTTAAAATATATGTCATATATATTCTACAGTAGTAATATATCTCAAAATTAGTATAATGATATTTAGAAATAGAACACCGAGTAATATATACCGTAAATGATCTCTACTTTGATATTTTCTTTCTATGAAGATGACACTTCAATATTGATTTTGGTGATTATCGCCCTAACCTTCTCTATGAAAGTCTTTACACATGATTTTTCAATAAAAATAATATAGTAATATTTAATTATAGAATGCTATGTCTTTACGCCCATTCCAATTTAATTTAAAAGGTTTTTAAGTTGTAACACAAAAATGTTTCATATCATAATTTAAAAAGTGATACAAATGTGTATTCACTTAAATCCATACCACACTTATTCTTACCCTTAATTAAAATAACACATCGGTTCATTTTCTAATCTATAACTTCATACCTCAATAAAATTGATTTTTTATTAATATATAAATTCTTGATTATATATAAATTATACATAAAGATAAATTATACATTGATACATAAAAGATATATATAAAAGATAAATGGAAATTAAATTATATAAAAAATTGTGATTATATATATCAGTATATATTTTTTATTTTATTGATATATAAAATTATAGATTAGAAATTGATATGGTTCACATATCTGCTCAAAAACGTGATACCTGATCATGTCTAAAATCATGGAAACCCAAATGTAAAAAGCACACAATTTTAGACACGAATCAGTATCACATCTCCGAGCCGATATGTGAATCATATCATTTTCTAATCTATAATTTCATATATCAATAAAATAAAAACATTACACAATTTAATGTACTAATATTTCAAAGTTGTCTAAGACATATTTGCAAATAAATACAGGCTAAAAGCCCGGGAACAAGAAGTCTTGAGTAGCTGTTTAAAGTTTATAGAACTCATACGCGCAAACTCTTGAGTAGCTTTAAAGGTTCGCAGAACTCAATTACAAAGGCTCAACTCAAACGCCTTACATAGAGATGGTAAATACAAGCCACAAATCAAAGCTCATACTTTCGCAATAACTTAGTTGTTCTAACTTGAAGGAGATTATCTACCCAATCAAATAGCTTCAAAAGGACTATATAAGCAAAAGGAACGTCTATCTTATGTATCAAAATGAAAAGTCACACAACTAAAATGTTACAAAGACCCAAAATGCTTTTCAAATCATTAGTGTAACATCCCAATTTTAAAATTTAATACTTGATGGTCGATAATTAAATAATAAATGGAGGGTAGTTAATTATAAATAAAAAAGGGTAAGTTAAATTTTGTTTATGTTGGGCTTAATTTAGAATAAACTTGAGTACCTGAATAATCTTAGAAGTTAATTGGACATATAATATTACTAAACTACCCTTACTAATGTAATTTCTCCTCACTCTTCGTCTTACAAAGACAAAAAAAAAAGCTTTGTTGGAACGTGGCCTCAGACTTAAGGGGTGAATTAAGTATTAGATTTTTCTCGCAAATGGCAAAACAAATATTAAAGAAGTAATATTTTAAATAACTCTTTTTATAAAAACAAGTTTAAAAGGATCTTTAAGAACTTATGAATAGTTTTTTTAACAAATATGATTTAAAGAGTAAAAGGATGATAAGGAAAAAGGAGAAGAGATAAGAAATAGCACACTATAATGCTAGTTCGATTACTACCATTGCGGTCTAGTCTAGTCTTTTAGTCCAAAAACTTAGAATTTTGCACCATAACATTAAATAGTTACAAGGTTTTGTTTAAAACTCTTAGGTTACTTGTCTAATGCAAATCTACCTCATAACCCGTTTCCTAAATCCAACAAGCTTAAAGAGCCTTAAGGTATCCTAGAGGTCATTATCTCTCACCTTAAACTCAAACACTCTAGTCCAAAAGTGTAAAAAGAAAATAAGGATTACACCTAAATCCTATGATAGAGAAAGGACTTAGAAAAGAGAAAGAAAGAGAACAACCATGTAAGAATGTATAAAGTAGTGGTGTGGTGTTTTCTAAGCATTGGGAATTTAATTTATAGCAAAGGAATCCCCTAAAAATGGAAACAAAATAGGCTTAGTTACTCAAAATAAGACACCTGTTAGAAATAAGTCAATGAGCCAAAAAAACAGGTGAGATTTACTAATGTTGGTTTGAACTAAAACCACCATTGGTTTAAACCAACTAGGCCAGTTTTGGCCCTAAACACATTACTCAACCTAGTGCACATGTTTTTTTAGTCCCTTAACCATTTTTTATCTTTCAAAAAACTTTTTTTAAGGATTTTGTTATTTTCATTTGCTCAAATCATTGTACTTAAACCATCTTAACAATTTTAAACAAAATCTAAGGCCCAAATAAAAAGATCAACAACACTAAGGCACTTCTGGTCCTTAAAGCTTGAGGTTCCACACATGCACTTCACTTCATAGGATGCGTCCCAGATTTATTTCATTTTGTATTAAGCTAAACCATGTCTTAGTTCCATTTTGTCTTAGGTTTTGTTTGATTTTTCATTATCAAAATACCTGCCTACAAACATAGGAATTATAAAGTTTTCTTATCTCCTTAAGCTGTACACACCACCACCTCACCATCTTTATCATCATCATCTTCTTCTTCATCTTGACCAACACAAGGGAGTATTCCTTCCACTCCTCATCTTCTCCCCACATGCATGTGAGCTTGGAGTACAAGCTTCCATCTTCTTCCACTTGACCTAGGTAAGAGTCAAATAAACCCATTTGGGTATTTATTTCAATTTCTTGACCCTTGGCTCAATTCCTTCAAATCTGAGCTTGTAGGAAGCATTGTAGCTTATTAGTGTCGCTAGCATTCCAATCCACTTCTAGAACCCTTATCATTAAGCGTTCAATAAGTTACAACTTCCAAACCCTTCCTGCTTTGTCTGATCATTATAATGTTGGTATCATAAGGTTCCAAGTCACTTAGATTAAGTGAATTTGATAGTTTTACTATCTAATCAATAAATTGGGCATGTTATGATATGTTCGTTTGATTCTGGCCGAGTACAAGGATCCCTCGACACTCGTGGAATACCTAACTTAAGGTAGGATATGAGTGATATATTTTAAATGCATGAATCATAAATGATCTACTTGTGATGCATCATATGCATAGTCAAAAGTTGCTCAAAGGATGAAAGGCTCGTTTGAGGGGGCCTAAGTGGAATGACGGCTCACTGAAAGAACACAGACCCTACAAATGGTTCCTTTAAGGACCATAACTGCTATAGAATAAGGTTCTAGAGAGATCCTATAACATCAATTGAGTTAAGGTGTCTATAGTCATTGATGAGTGACAATGTTGTAAATGGGTACAATTCAATATCAGTAAAACATCAAAATATAATGTGAATCTTTTAGTACTATATAGTGCAATCCCACCAGTAGAACGAATCCATATGCATTTACATATCAATAAGACTTAGGTTATATGAGTTGGTTTGGTGATGCACATGACTCATGTAATTGAAATATATGATTGTGTTGATTTAGTGTGTGTATGGTTCATATATTGGTATGATATCTTTATATTGGTAGAGCCTATATTATGGTCTGATGTCTTATATTGTGTAGTATTATATCTAATGCCCTAATTATCATTTAGAATGTGATTGCTTACCCTCCTATATTGTTATTTTTAGTGAACTATGCACAAGATTGGTTTTGATTCCATGGCATCTGGATGATGCAAGTTTTTTGAAGTGAATATAAGAGTGTGTTTTGGTTAAATATGATGAAGGTGATGCCTTTGTGATACTTTTGAGATGATGATATATATGTATGTGTGTTGCCTAATTTAGTGAACTTGGACAATGATTGATGTATATGAATGTTAAAGCAATGTTATGGTTTTTGTATGTTGTGAAATGAATGATGAAGAATTATCATTACAAATAGTACAATGAATGATAACGTCATAGGGCAATGTTATATGCATTATAGATGGAAGTATGATGTCAATCTTGACTCACATGTAATATTATGGGCATGAACTGTTTGATATGTTGAATTCCATGTTATATTATGTTAAATGCATGAAATTGTTATCGAAATAGGTTGAATGTGTGGGAAATTAGTAAACAATTTAATATGATGAATTGAGAATTGTGTGGCACATAAGATTTCTAGAATTGATATGTATGTTAATAAAATCCTTAAAGGAAATGGTGGGCAAGTCCCAATTAGGCATATTAATGTATATATGAAAAGATTTTGGTGTCAAAACCTCTTAATGGGGATTTCACATGTCTTGTAATTGACCTTTTTTGCCAAAAATTTTCACTGCACATGAAATTTGATTGGGACAGTATTTTGACACGAGACTTGAACCAATAGCTAGGGAATGACATACGGGTGTTGTGTGTCAAATTTGGTTAGAATTGGATATGAGTAAGATAGGAAAAAGGACTGGGGAAATTAGTAAAATTCTGCCATCTATGTGGCTCGCTTATACAAGTGACCCAACCTTGAAAATGTTGCTCTTGGATTTGTGTGAGACTTAAGAGTTGTTTGGCTCTCGCCTAGGCGAGCCTATAAATCTGTAAATGTTGTCCTCAGGTCTATACAAGACCTGAGAGCTAGTTGGATGCCCGCCTAGGCGAGCCTGTCTATTTTTATGATGCCCTCCTAAGCTAGTGGGGCTTGCCTAGGCGAGTCTACACTGTTTTGTCAATTCTTGTTTCCTTCCTTTTGTTGGTTGATGTAAGTGTGAGATGTTTTAAGAGTCTTTAATAGGCATTAGAAAGAAAAATATTTACATAATAATAAAATGATGTATCTTAATTTATTGTGATGTATTAGGTTTGCTTACCAAACTTAAGGTGTCGCAATCCCAACAGCTCTAGGCAGATATCAAGCCATCATTGGATAAAAGACTTTTGTCTATGGCTATCTAAAAGAAAGCCTATAAGTGTTGGAAATCCTACATTGCTTACCTCATAATATAGGTATGATTTAAATATCTGTAAGGGTACTCCTTTTATTGCTAATTGGTTTTAAGATGAAGCCTTAATATGGTATCAAAATCAAAACCTAAACTTCTTTTTCTGACTCATAATATATGGTATAATTTAAATGTCTAAAATGTTTACTAAGTGTGAATTTGTGTTACTTTCAATAACAAGTTGCATGAAAGCGTATTAATAATAAATAAAAGTATCTAAAAATAAATAATATAATATATATGCATAACTCATTTGAATTTATCAAGGTCTTTCCCATAATCAATTGGTGTTGAAATTTGATATTAAATTTTGAAAAATCAATTTAAATATTAATTAGAACAATTTTGAAATACTTGAAAATAGATATTTAATTTAGTTTTTTAAATTAAAAATAAATAAAATTCTCACAAATATAAATATCATCATTCATCAAAATAGGTAAACTCAAAAGGAAAGAAAAATCATTAATTCTCACTTGTGAAAATAAAATCATAAAATACCAAAAAAAGGTGAAATCATACAAAATGGAGCTTGACTAACATAATTTTTTTCTTAGCTTTGAGGACTAATTGGGTATATTAGAATTTTTCTGAACTTAAATAAAATATTAATCATTCACATAAATGTTGAATTTGAATATTAAAGCAATTATCTTTAATTAATTAAAGTGTTGAAAATAAAAAATTAATTAATTTTTAAAATTTAATTCAAAATACTATTGAAAAAATGAGTTAATATGAAATAAATATTTCATTTAATATTTCAAATTAAAAAAGTGAATAAAAATTCACACAACATGAAATAACTACAACTAGATAAAGATAACTTATTTTCAATCTATTAAATGAATGAGTTTGATAGCAAATAGAGATTTTATTTGATATTTCAGATTAAAAATCGAATAAAATGAACTTTATTTCTTGGTAGAAGGGAAACAAAAGAAAAGACAAAACGAAAAAACACTATCTAAAATAAGCAGATAGCAAGCATGGTCTGTTAGGGGATCAAAGGAACCATATCACGTACGCCTTTTCTAGCTAAAGTGTCAGCCATGATCAAAATCAACCTTTCAATCGCATCAACAACTCTGAATTTATGTTCATACGACGTTGCACCAGAACATGTTTAATGTCATTGACACCATATATAGAAGATGAAGTAAGATTGCAACCTCTTCGTTTCGAAAATGCTCATCAACAACCAACCATTGCTAACACAGTTAATTACATAAATTGATTTTATGTTATTTTCCTTTATTTTATCATATTAGTTATGATTTTTTATGGGTTAATAATCTTTTTTATGTTAAATATTAAATATGTCTAAATATCCACTATTAAATATTAAAGTTTCACTTAAATTACACAGAAATATAATAGCAATGACTTAAGAGTTTTACTTATACAATATTTATTTTAGTAATTTTACTAGTACATTTTATTTTATCCAACTAAATTCACCAAAAACATGAATATGTTTCATTCAACTTTACATTAACATAACCATAAATCATACTCACCAAAACCAATTTATTAAACTCCTATGTCTATATATAATTATAGAAATGTATCCACGTAACTAAAAAAATTTAAAATTTCCCTGAGATCCATCAGCTAATAACAAAAACTCATGTACTTGTTAGGAATACAAGTGTTAGTCCCACATTAAATATATGTATTAGTGAAGTGTTTTATAAGCATAAAGACTCATAAGTTTAATATCTTAAAATTTTAGGTTGTTGGTGATATTTTACACTTATAAGTTTACTCATTTAACTAATTTTTTCATAATATGATGGATTTTCATGTTGCTGTGACTCTTCCTGATTCCTACAACTATAAATAAAAAATCGTGATTCAGTGCAGGGCTTATTCGAGTGTCAGTAGGAAACAGCAATAATTAGAAACTTCCTTGACACCCTTTTTGTCAGTAGGGCTTATTCTATGAAATATCATCAGTGCTGATGAGAACATCATTTAATATTTTCAAAATATAAGAAATCATTGAGAAGAATTATGATACTATATATTTATACTTTTATGAGTGGTATATTATTTTTTTTATGTTATAGATTTATGGGGGTAATCATGTCCCTATCGTCTAAAATTTATGGATCCGTGTCACTGCTTATCTGCCTTGTTCAAGATGGTTTTTGAATCAAAATTGATAATTTCCGTGCATTTTCAGCCATCTACCATTGGTTTCCTGCACTGAACCAGAAGAAATAAAAACGGATTGGGCTTTTTACAATATTGCTTCCACTAAGCACCAGAGAGAACAGCTTGAGCTGGCTAAGTTTAGATATATATATATATATATATATATATATATATATATATATATATATATTTAATGGCAATAAATATAAACTTCTGGTTCCTCTTAGATAAAATAAAGTTAAAATTAATGGCTGTTGGAAATTATATACATGCAGTAGTAGGCTATGAATATAAATCGGTAATAGATTCATTGTTGGATATGGTTTTGAGCTAAAGTGAAGCAATAAAAAAAATCTAGCATTAGTTTGTATTCCTTGTGTTTCAGGATTCATTGTGGTTCACAAATTTCTTCAACCATTCTGGTGTAGCCTTTTGATTTGAATCACAAGTTAAGGTGGCATATATGCTGGTGTACTTTTGATTTATTTGAAGAAAAGGACAAGTAAATGAGGAATGGAGTTATACATATAGTAGGTATACTCGTACATGTGAGTAGAGTAGGCATAATAAGGTAAGAGTTTGTTAAATTTTGATGTTGTTGAATTGAACAGCATATGCATGGGATTATTTGAGACGGAAACGAAAACGTGAAATGGGTTGGAGTTTGAAAGGCAAAGGTGGTTTTGGCGGCGAGGATTCATGTGGAGGAGTGGGACCCAAATGCCAACGTGGAAGCTTCGCGAATGGGTTGTGTCGGCACGTGTCAAGATCAAGGTGGTCCAGGTCCCAGAGAGTTCGGAGATGACACGAGAAGCAACTCCTTAATTAACGTGGGACCTTGCTCCCTCACTTCCCACTTTTAACTTTTACTGATGTCAAAAATAAATATTACATTTAATTTATTTAAAAACTTATAATGTATTTATTTTTATTCATTTATATTCTAAAAAGGATAAAAAGTATGTATAAGTAATTTTAAAAACAAACTTTTAAAAGTTGAAAATATAAAAATTTAATAAATAAGTGCTAAAAATAAATTAAAATTTGATAGTAAAAGATTAAATAAATAAATTAAATTGAAGGATTTTTATATATCATAATTAGAGAAAATGTTATTGAATTATCTGCAGAAGAAGTTTAACAATATTAATTAAAAAATATTCTTGTATTTTTTAAAATTAATATGATCTTAATAATTTTTTATAAAATTAAAAAGGTAATTTAAAATTAGATTTTGAAAGGATATATACTTGTTAAAGAAACTACAAAAGTTTTTTAAATTAAAGGTTGGAAATATGAAAAGTCAAATGACATATTCCAAAATAAGTAAATGATATGTTAATGATAGAAGTTTAAATAAATTAAGTAGATTACAGGAATTATAAAAGTAAAAAGTTAGGGAAAATACCATGTAGCAGGGTAATGAAAGAACTTTTATGATATTAATAGATGTGTTACATAGATAATTTGAATTAAATTGAAATTATAAAGTGTAATAATTATAATTATAATTATAATTATTTACAAATTTATGTCTAATTAATGTTTATATACATATACAATATACTATTATAATTCTTTTAAAAAATTAGAATTCACAAATTGGGCAGATGGGTTTATGCAAGGTAGCATGTTTTATAAGACAGAAAATGCTGATTTGTTATGTGAGCCTTTAAATTGAAAGTCTCAACTCAATCCCCTGGGGTTGCGGTAATAAAAACAAGTCATTTTTTATTTATAAAATTTGTTTATTTATAAAAAACAATTGGTGAATTACATAAACTTCTCTTGAGGTAAACTTTAAACTTTAAACTTCTCTGCCTCATCATATTTCGCATAGGTTCTATCCCAAATTGCTCGAGGCTTATTGCATTTTAAGGGGTTTTTATATGCTAAGGTAATTGTATTTGAGAAGATCACACAAAGAGTAAAATGAAAATAGAATAATGTTGGTCCTTTGGCAAGTGTACAATATAAATCGACCGTAGTTTCAATAAGTGTTTGAGTTATAGTCACAATGAATATACTATGTTCAAGGTTTTGTTCATTGATTGATTGGTTTAAAAGTGTTTGATTTCAAGAATGTAAAGTGATAAAAATAAAGGAAACAATTAAGAAGAGGTGTTGGCATTAGACTTTTGTAACATCTCAAATTTTATATGAATAATTAAATTGAGATTTTTTAGGATTATTCCTAATTTATTGGGGGTTTATGAGCTGAAATTATACCCAATTAAAATATGGGTGTCGAACCAAGTATCTCCGATTGAGGTGCTATTGGTCAGAGCTGCTAAGAATATTATTAGGAGTCCGAATATGTATTCGTAATAATTTTTCGTTAAAGTATTGAGCCCAAATAGAGATCCTATTTGTTGTAAAACGGGAAATTATTAATGAAGGGTTAAAAATAAAACACTAAACTCTCTCTTTTCTTTCATTCACGTTGGATTCATTTCCAAGGGTAGAACCTTCATTTTGTCTTCTCCTTTCTCATTCTTCTCTTCATCTTCTTAATTCTTTAAAGTAAAGCAAGGTTCAAGCCCAATTTCTCTTCCATTTCAAGTTGGCAGCCATGGAAGACATTGGAGAAGCTTCAAATTGTTGAAATTGGAGGTAAATATGGAACCCAACTCTTGGTTTATGAAATTCCTAAACCTCACCTTCTAACTCTTGCAAATTCTTGAATTTTAGAGCAATTGTGAAGTTGGTTTGAGGTGGGGCAGCTTGTGGATCCTTGAAGTTTTGACTTCTCCAACTCAAAGTATAAATTTGGAACCACTTAGGAGTGTATTCAGAACCCGAACAACCTTGGGTATCTTTTGAAATATAGTTTTGGTGATCGTCGGAGTAATTCGAAACCATTTCGGAGTCATCGGAAGTGACAGACAGCTTGGGATTTATGCGGATTTGAGCTTCGGAGGGTTTCGGAGTTATTCGGAGCTAAAGGGTTGTTGAAATTAAGTTACAGAGGCATTTTGAAGCTTCAAAAGCAATCAAAAAATAAGTATCGGAGGGCTTCACGTTAGTGGACAGCTTCAAGAGCTTGTGTCAGAGCCCGTCAACGTGTTTCAAGATTCCGAGGCTACGAGGTAGTAATCGAGTGTATCAGAGAGCTTAGCGAGCTTCCGGAATTGTCTATTCCAGGTAAGGGAGCTTTACATTTTAAATGTATAGTTTATGGACGGGTTCAGGGTATATCTATGTATATTAACTTGTGAATAATATATATGAATTGTAATGATTGATTGTACATTATAAAATGTTTGAGATACCCTGCTTGTATGATAACTGAGAGTTATTATATTTATGAGTTGTCGTCCATATTGTGTTGTGAATTGCATGAGATGCAAATGTTAAATGTGATTGATGTGAAATATTACATGTGATGTAATAAGTGATGAAATTGAGGTAGTATATAAAATTAATGAATTGTTGAGATATGATATGCAATGTAGTTGAAAGAATGGTGTGGTATCATTCTATGGCATGTGATGCTTGTTGTGTAATGCATAAGGTTGCATATATAGGAAAAGGGTGACCTGTGGAAGGTCAGGAACCTCGTGGGATGATTTCAAGTTACAGATTCTTGGGCTAGGTCCCGTGAGAGCCCGTGATAGCCGACGAAGCTAGAGTTAAGTCTCGAGACATCACGAGGTGGCCGGTATCACGTGGGGAGGGCTAATGGAGTGAGACCGAGAAGGAATCTATGATTGAAATCATTGACTAAGTCAAATCCGCATGCATATGCATTATTGCATTGTTATTGAGACTAACGTGAGTGATATAGCCTGTGTATATGATATTGAGGATATCTGTTACGTGAATTATGATAAATGGCAGTGTATGATATAAATATGATATTGTATTATGTGACTGAGAAGTGGAATTGGATAGGTTGATCCTGTAACATCCCATTTTCATCACAAATAGGAAATAAATATTAATATATCTTTCTTGAGAAATACTTACTATAAGTTAGTTTATTATTATCATTTTTTTTATTTTGGTATTTATATTTAATTATTTGTTTTATTTAAATAATAATAAAAATAAAAATATTTCTGAATGAGAATTTTAAAATGACTTAATTAGTATTCACTAATTAAGAAAATTATATTAAGAATTTTTAATATCTTTATTATTCACCATTTTTATTTTATGTTCTTATATTTATGTTTTTACATATTTAATATTTAACTCTTATTAGAATTTTAAAATAAAATTTTGAAAGAATTAGACTATGGTTCTTTAGAACTTTTTGATCTACATAATATTTATGATTTTCTGGAATTTTTTGAAAATTTTGAATTATTTTAATAAAATAATATATTTTAAATTCATATAAAGTTGCTTAAAATTAAAAATAATTACAAGAATGTAAAGTTAAATTATAAGAAAATTTTCTAAAATATATTTCAAGTAGACTTATCTAAAAATTATCGGTTTGAGTAAAATCTTGATTTTTACCAATCGTAAAAAAATTAAAAACGTACTAATAAATTTTTATTAACAGAAAATTTTAGATTTTTAAAATTTAAACTTTATATTACTTATCATAAAATTAGTGAGAACCGATATAATATCGCTAAATTTCAAAAAGGATTAATTTTGAATATTTAAAATATACCGAGTGAAAGGTTACTATTTGGCTTAATAATTCTGCCGACATTTACTATGCAGAATACTGTGCATGTATGAAATTTTCAAAAGTTGCACAGTAACTAGGTTTTAAATTTCAAAAAACGTATAGTACTTTTATATTAAAATAATAGAATGCATAGTAAATTTTTTTTCCTATAAATACCGAAGGAATTCTTCTTTAGAATTCACAATTTCAGATTAAGTTTTCTTAATATAGTAGTGTTAGTGAGATAGTGGTGGAAGTAAGAGAGAGAAATAAATATTTTGGAAGAAGGTTCTGCTAAAATTCTAAGGTACGAATACATCTCTTTTATATTTTTAGGATTATTTTTATATCGTTTTTAGAAATCTATTATTATACTGGAAATAATATTATTTTAAGTTATTATTGTGCATAGTAATATTATTTCAATAGTAAATTACTATTTCAATAGTAAATTACTATTCAAATAGTAAATTACTATTTACTGTTACTATTTTCCTTTACTATTCACGTTTTACTATTTACCGTCACTATTCACGATTTACTATTTACCGTTACTATTCACGATTTACTATTTACTGTTACTATTTACGTTTTACTATTTACTGTTACTATTTACTGTTACTATTCACTATTCACTATTCACTATTCAAAATTTATCATTTTTATTTTAAGTAGTAATCTTAATTTTCATCTTGTAATTATATTAAAATGAAATTGGTATGTTTTAGAACTCGGAGACGAGGCGCGCACGGATTTTCAATAACGAATCGGTATACAAGAGGTAAGGGGGAGTGAGATAAGAATATAATATGAAAGACATAAGAATAAAGGGAGGAGTCCCCTACTCCTTTTAAATTTAATAATATTATTATTTTAAAGTAATAACTTCTCAACTTAAAATTTATAATAAATTTAATATATTGTGTAACTTATTCTGAAATATCTATACATGGATCTGAATTATTATAACTTATACGGACTGGACTAAACCTATGCAAGGACTTGGACTTTTATATCCTATATGGATCGAACTAAACCTATGCAAGGACTTGGACTATTATGACTTGTCTAGACTGAACTATACCTATGCGAAGACTGGATTATATATATGGACTTATATAGACCTGTGCGAGGAATGAACTATAAGGACTCAAAATCAAATCTACTAATTTAAATAACCATTAAAATTTGAATTATATTTATGAGCGATATTTAGTTGATTTGACTTGATTATAATTAATTGTATTTGATTTCGATTAATGATATTGTATTAGACTGTGATTGATAATATGCAATTATGATTGATGATATTTGATTGTGATTGATGAGATTACTATACTTGATTGTGGTTGATGAATGATTGATGACCTTGTGATATGAAGTTTGAGCATATAGCAAGCATGACGGAAAGTTAAAACTCAGTAAGAATTTTCTTACCTTACTCTTTAAATTTTTATTCCAAGAGAAAGTATTTTATAATTATTTTAGTCTTTTATTTCTTCTTAGAAATAATTTTCACTAACTTTATTTTTAATTTCAATAATAAAATCTAGTATTAGAAAGAAGTTATTTTATGAAAATCAGAGGTTGAGATAATTAATTCTTGAATTAAAGAAAATTTTTATAGTTTTAAGTTAATGATTTTAAATTATTTTCTTTAGAAATTAGAAGTTTAAAGTAAATTATTTTGGTTTTCCCCAACGAAATAACTAAAGGATATTTTATCGAGATTTTTAAAACTCAATCTAGTTAAGATGCAAATTGAGAAAGATTATGTAAATATGTGAAGATTTTTAAGAGAAAGTTTTGAGATATTTAAGGCTTGGAAACTCAATTTTGGTGAGATTTGAATTTGAAGACTGTACTAAATTATTTCTGTATAACAGAAGTTCAAGAAGAACTTATAGGAATGTACAGTTTATTGTGATGATTTTGTGAACCTTTATGGTATTTAATAATTGAGTTTCTAAAAGTTTTAACCAACTAAATATGCGAGTAGTTCATGCATCATGAATCATTAAAGAGAAATGAGATGTGATATTGCTTGGGGACGGATTATAGAAACCGAGGATACATTAGAGGAGGCTTAATTGCGAGCCTTGGGATGAGAGGGTGTGAAAGGGTTCTTCAGGTGACCTAGGGTCACTCCCTAGTGTCGGGTACTTTCACAATAAAAACCTTCTCAGTCTGATTAGTCTCTAAGTGTTTCCACGCCCGTTGAGCTGTTCATATGCTACAAAGGCATTTATGTTATTATCCGGAATTATGGAACAGTGTAAACTCCTGGTTGGCCCAGTGCAAATTAAAACTTTAAGGGCCCACATGCATAAAATGAATGAGATGGTAGTATTAAAAACATTGCATGACATTCATGTGATTGTGACATTCTATGTGGGTGATTATGAATGAAAGTATAATTGTTATGTTATGAAAACTCTACATTCATAATTGATTATGTATATGATTGTGTTTAAAATTATTATATTAGATTGTGAAAACCCTTATGCTTATGTCTTATCTGTAAAGTATTATATTCTGTTTCTCACTCCTTCTTGTTTGAATTTTGTGTCTAAAATATATGTTATATGATATATAACTAGCAGTTCAAGATGAAAGGATGAAATTACAAGAGGGTAAATTGGTTTCATCCTCAATCGGATAGGAGAAGAGATGTGACAAGAATAGGATTCAAGATCACATGGTTTGAAGATAAGGAAATAATTGGTTATAGTCGAAGTAGAGGTATTAATTTACCTTAATACAATATTAAGTTGGATGATTGTAAATCAATGTAAAGGTTAAACTTCAATAAACCTTATTCTTTGGATATGATACTGTAATCTTTGATCACTTATGATTTTCTGAAAGTTTATTTTATCATTATGAATAATTGAAAACTTTTTACTTTCAAAATTCAAAGAAAATTAGATGTATATACGTCCTTGTATACACGAGATAAGAAGTGATAAATATGTATATCTTTCTTTAAAAAAAAGAGCAAGAAGAATATATATATATGTCTCATGTATATAAGGGGGTGTTACAGATCCAGTTCAATAACTGTCATTTAATATGTATTGTGTTCACCCCTACTTTGTGGCTATATTTCAGTGGAATTAGGATGTGATGCTGATCTGTGAGATATCACCATGATGGAGCAAGGAGCGTTGTATATGTTTTGTATATAATGTATATAGTTGTGGTAGTAGCCTTGGCCGGCTCTGGTGAATGCCCATTTTGATGTGTATATGGATACTTAGTGGATTAAAGTATCTGATGGCTTTGACTGGAAGTCTAGGTGCATTTTAAGTTTATGTGTGATGTGATGAATGATGAGAATATGATGATGACCTTGTTTTGAGTGTGGTGACCATGGATGGTCCCATCGTATGAGTATATATAATGATGATGCATGATTTCCAGGAAATATGGATATGCACTTGGTGCATTGCATGTGTATGAAATATCCAGGAACTGTCAATGTGTGGTTATTGGATGAAGTTATGCATTAGAACCTTGAATAAAAAACTAACATGGCCCAAAGAGGGTGATTCAACGGAGCAAAATAACAAAGCTACAAAGTTAAGGGTGACTCATGCTCAGATTTTGTAAAGTAACATGTTAAGTTAAGCACGTCTGGTGTACATACGAACACTGCTTTTGCTCAAATGCGTTAAAAGGCCAGCTCATTGCATTTTAGGGGTTTTTATATGCCAAAGTAACCATATTCGAGAAGATCACACAAAGAGTGAAATCAAAATAGAACAATATTGGTCCTTTGGCAAGCGTACGATATAAACCGATCATAGTTTCAATATTTGTTTGAGTTATAATTTTCACAGGGACTTGTGCGTTATTCAATAACAACACAATAATTGCTTGTAAATCATAATGAATATACTATGTTCAAGGTTTTGTTCATTGATTGATTAGTTTAAAAGTGTTTGATTTCAAGAGTGTAAAGTGATAAAAATAGAGGAAACAATTAAGAAGAGGTGTTGGCATTGGACTTCCTCATTTTATTTACTCCTTTGAAACCTTATTATGTATGGTTAGACATTAAATCAAGTTAATGCGACAAAAACTCACTAAACCTAATCCATTTGTGAATAAACTCTAAACTCCAACATCAAGTCTTAATCCCTTGACAATCTAATGTTAAGATTTACATTAATAATAGACTTTAATAGTTTATAATAAACTTTATCTCTAGGAAAAAAATCTAATAGACATTTCAATCCCAAAACTTGGTCGATAACATTATCCCAAATAGAAATAAATATTAGGCATGAGAATTGAAATGCTAACATGATATTAATGCATAAACATACATAAATATTTACTACAAAGTTATAAATAGAAATGGGTTTATCCAATTCCAATAAAAGAGAGGTTTAGCCACACGTAATCATGATGGTTAACCCTAAGTACATCTAATAACAAAAGAGAAAGAAAGAAAAACCCTAGAAGAAGCTCCAAAGTCATTAAAGAATAAAGGAAATCTTTCAAGCTCTAAGTTCTCCATTCCAAGGTCAAAAGATATCCCTAAAAATATGTTTAATGACTCTTAAGTGAGCCCTGCTACGCGAGATCCACTCGAGCGGCAAGTAAGTTACTTGAACGATTGGGCGGAAATTTACAACATTTGTTCGAGTTGTAGGTGTGTCCCGCAAGTAGACGACCATTAAGGGCCGACACCAATTTTTCCTTTGCAACTCTCTTTTGATGCTCAAAATCTATCAAAATAAATTCAAATCATTAGCTAATTAATAATTCAAGTTTTGTTTCAAAATGATCAAAATAGGGATATTAAAATGCATCAATTGAATGTTTTACTGTGAAATTAAATGTAGGATTTATTAAAAAAAGTCTTTAAAATGGCAACTAACAAACAATAATCAAGACAGAATAGAAGGAGTGTGTGAAACACTAGTTTAGAAGCACTGTCATCCTTCTACTATCTTCTTCCCTATTATGAGTTCTCCCATGTAATCTCTTCCCAGGAAAACATTTGCCACCATTTTAGCAACAAAATTGGTTACAAACATTAACAACAAGTTTTCCTATGGAAGCATCCGTCACTAATAAAATTCTGCTCTTGGTTCCAAGTTCCACTTTGACTAACGCATCAACGGTGCTTGATTCACAACCAACGAGTACCGAAATGAAAATTCATTAATGCAATATCAACATCCACCATACAAGGTTTCCATTTACAGGCTAAAAAATTACAAAATCTCAAGGAAACCCAAAACCCCTATCGTCCATGTATTTTTTATTTTGAGGGAAAGTACCATGGAATATGAAATTGAAACCACCAATATGCTTACCTCACTTCCACAGTTACAAATATGCGATCAATTTTGAGTTTCGTCAAAAATCAAGCTCCCACTCAAGCCTAGAAGCACACGACCATGGAAGGTATTGAGAATAGAAGCTTTTGTTTTGTGTTTCATGTGTGAATGGTGAAGAAGAAAGGAAAGAATATTGTTTTAGTCTTAAGGGCATTTTGGTTCTTTTGTCATTTCTTTTTTATTTTCTTTTATTTCCTTTAAATAAAACTTACCTTTACCATATGGTAATTCATATTTTACCATCACAATATAATTTATTTAATTCTACAAATTTAAATTACTAAAGTTAATTTTTTGATTGCTTTATTTACAACTTCCAATTAATTTAATTTAATACTCAATAATACTTAATTAATTCTGCACGGTAAAATAAATTAAATTTTAACAAATGTTACAATTAAACTATAATTGACTAACCGTCATGGTCAATTTTTTATGATAGTCAACTCTTAATTTTTATTTAACCGACAGCTTCATTAGTTGAATCATAGGTACGATTTTGAAAATATTGATATTTTCTGGTTGTGTTATATTCAGTATTTGACTCCCTTTTGTTACCGAAAAGAACGTAGGAGAAGAGTATCAAATTTTAGGAATAGATGAAACACTGAAAAATAGTTTATGCTTATTATTTCAAAAAAAAAAAAAAGAAATGCATAGATTGAAAAGATTGAATGTATTCTATTGAATAAATAAGTAGCTTCATGTAACATCTAAATAAATGCACGCAAACGTCACTGAATTGAATTAAGAAATGTTTGATCTATTAGAAAATATTGATACACTTCTGTTTCTCCCCATGCCTCTTGCTATCTGGAAACCATGTTTCTTAGAAATATTATTTCCTAAAAATCATGATAACTTGTAAATTTAAAATATATTTAGAATGTTAATAAATTTTCTAAAACTTTTCTTTTAAGTATAAATAAAATTTTTCTCTTATTTAAAAAGCTAAGTTTTCTACCTTTCATTTCTGAAACTTTTATTAAGAAATTATGTAAAATATAACTTTTTTTTAGAATTTGAGAATGTTTTTAAAAAAATGATATGTAACATGGGAAACTTAGTCACTCAAATAAAAATTTTTAAGAATTTTTTTTGTGTCAAACGTCTTTTATAAAAAAATTTATTAGTAGGACTATTTTTAATGTCAATATTATATTTTAAACCAAATTATTCTCACATCTCCCAAAGTCAAACTAAATTATAACTGATGCCCATGCTCTTTTACCTTGTGAACATGCCTATGCCTTAGTCTTTGTTTAAAATTGGGTAGTCTCTGCTCACAATTCTCTCCATCTTTTTCAAGCAAAATATAAACCTCTAGAATTCATAAGATTAAAGATAAAAATTTATTGATTATTTTTTATAATGATTTATTATATTGATTATATTTATAATTGGTATAAAAAATATTTTTATATGGATTATGTTTACAACAAATATTAAAAGTTTATCAGAGAGGCCAAAGGAAGATAGAGAATCCTGATATGTGTATGTGTTAACATTTACATAGTATATTCACGAGTGGAAAATGATTTTTTTACACTGGTTGTTGGGACCGGCATAAAACATAACGCAGTGGTAATTTTGTAAATATGTAGTAACTTTACACCGATTTACACTTTGACCAATATAGTGTTTTACATTAGTCCTACCTTTAGGCCAGTACAATTTAAAAGTAAACCTATTATTTACACCGGTCTTGATTCGGATCGGTGAGAAAAGTTTATGGTTTACATCGGTCTTAAAATAGGATCGGTACAAAGTAAAATTAAAAATCCCTAATTCAAAACCCTTCTCCTCCATTATTCGATTTCCCTCATCCTTTTTTTATTTGATTCTGCTTCATTCTCCCTCAACAGAAAGTATCTCACTGTCTCTCTCTTCTTGTATCATCTCACCCTCTCAACAACGGTCAAGTTCCATCCCTCTCGGCTCCCTTTATTAATGATGGCAGAGTTTTGTTTCTTCTCCCTCTGCCTCCCTCTTTTGACGATGCACGAGTTCCAATCTCCCTCCCTCGATAGTGGTAATTTTTTTTACCACGCAAGGTATGAAGATTCACGTGTTGGTTTTGTTTTGCATTTATCCAACAAAAGTGATGAAACCCTAAACTTTCATTGGCGAAGAAGGGAGGTGATAGAGTATGTGCGAGTAAGTAGCTATAACCATTAACCTCATGACGCCGTTGTGAACGCAACTGCCACCCTTACGACCCATTTGCATTGCAATTGTTGTTCTCACTACGACAGGGCCTCATTTCTCAAGCGCCCGCACCACCCATAGAGCTTCATTCTTCCTCGCGAATGATTAGTTTATGTCCTTATTCATTTATTTCATTTTTAACTTTACGAATTTTCTTTTTCTCTTTGATTGGAACATTTTTAGCGTTAGAAAGGCAATTGACAACCAAACAGAAGTTACCATGTAACTCATTAATTATACAAAGAGTGGTAAACTTGTTCAATTTTCTATAGGGGAAACCATTTTCATTGGCTAATTGTTTTATAGATTGGAACTTTATAATTAAGTAGTATGGAATATCTAATTGAGTTTAAAACAATAGGAAATGTTTACAAGATGTTGGATGTCACACTATATAGTTTATTATAAATTTATAATGAAATAAAACTACTATTACTTCTATTTTTTCATGAATACATTAACCTGTACTAGTAGTCTATAAAATAATTCATAATATTTGCATTGCATATGAATTCATTCCTATTTCAAAATCCCGAATCTCTTTCTCAGTGTACAAAAGATAGATAATATAGCTATTTAATAACATGAAAACCAATGATGTTGTAATTTTTATTTCACTTGTTATTAAAGATTTTTTTGGTCCACATAGGGAAAAAGTTTTTGGTCCACAAGGTCATTGGCTTGAACAGCCTCCTCAGCAGTGATGGCATACACGAGGCCTGTAGCTGGTGAACTAGAAGTCCCAGCCCAATCATCTCTCGGCATCATGGAATGATTACCTCGTCCACCGTTTCCTCTGCCTCCTCTGTTTCCGTCTCCACGGCCTCGTTGTCAGAAACCTCCTCGGTTTACAGTAACATTTGATTCAGTCAGTTGCAAAAGAGGACAGTTAGGACGAACGTGTCCTTTCTCATTGCAGTGATAACAGATAACCTCTTCTTCTTTATCACAATTCCGAGCATAATGATCTCCACCACATTTGAAACATTTAATGTCCCTCGGACGACTCATCGATCGGCCACCAAAATTCACTCGGCCTCGGGATTTAGAGGATGATCCCCCTCTAACAAACTTCTCTTGCTTTTTGAAACTGATCGGTGGTAACTTCGAAGAACTATCCGACCTACTGCTTGATCCAATAAAACCTTTATCATCTTCCTCATAGATTCTACATTTGTTAACCAACACCGGAAAACTTCGGATCTCCTGATGTCTGAACGCTTTCTTGATTTCAGGCCTTAATCCACTTTCAAATTTAATACACTTGGAACCCTCGGTCCCAGGCTGCTGAAAGGGAGGATAAAATAGACAAAGCTCCTCAAACTTAGCAGCATATTCTTCCACACTCAGATTGCCTTGTCTGAGCTCCATGAATTCTAGTTCCTTTCGGCTTCTGACAGTGTTTGGGAAGTATTTTTCAAGGAAACATCCCTTGAAATTCTCCCAAATCAGCTCGGTTCCCGTAGCTATCAGTCGGGCTTTGGTCATTTTCCACCAGTTTTCAGCTTCTTTTCGAAGCATGAACACAGCATACTCAACTTTTTGTGCTTCTGTGCACTGCAGACTATCAAAAATCCTTTCTAGATTCTGAATCCATGCATAGGCTTGGTCGGGATGAAAGCCTCCATGGAATTCAGTCGATTTTCGCTTTAAGAAACAATCAATAGTATGATTGTCAATCGGTTGAGGTTGGTTCTGCCTTTCTAAAATATCAGCAACATGCTGGAAGGCAGCAGCCATAGCATCCATACCATGAGGGTCAACCATTTTCTTATCCTGAAAATAATCACTATACTTTAGTACCTCTCATGGATATGAAGGCAATTTATTTATAGTTGATTTCCTCAACTATAATACTTAACAACCATGATATGATTTCACTCAATTCATAACATTTAGTAGCTTACCTTGGCCTTGGACCTTTTCAAGTCTGCTCTGATACCAAAATATAACGTCCTAAACTTTAAAAATTAAATTTCTAAAATCCAAATAAATATTTCACAAATAATTTAAACGTTAGAAACAGGATTTGGATTAATATAATATTATTGTCAATATTATATCCACCGGCTCATTCATTTATACATATACATAATAAATCCGGTATACACAGGAGCCGGCCAAGGCTACTACAAAATAACTATGTGTATTATGTACTATACATATAAATACATAATGCTCCGAGCAGACTGAGTGACCTCATACATCATCGCTGTGTCCTACATCCACTGTAAAAATAACAACAATAGGGGGTGAGCATAAATATGTCAAATGATAGTTATTGAATCGGATTAAATGTCCAATTCATAACCACATATAAATCAAATTCATATCACACAATCTCATCATATATCATTCATTCTCATGTCATCAAATGATCATATCATCATGTTATTCTCAATAACATATATATCAATGCAGTCACATGCTCAATCAAATAGATCCATTATTAAGTCTTTTAATTTTGTGTTGCAACACTGGCTCCCAGCTATAACTCAGCTCTCAGCTGATCCGGCCGTTTTACTGGTACCAAACCGTTTGCCCTCTCACGTGACACAATCACTCCCAGCGACAACGATAGTGTCACGGGCTAAACCCCGAGCCCCACTCAAGAGGTTTGCCTTGAGTCCCACCCAAGGTCTTTTTGTGGAATCCTCGAAACCACAATCATATTTCATATTTATTCATCACATAAGCATCTCATGCTTTATCAATATGCATCTCAAGCATTTATATATATATCATGAAAAATTAATGAATATTATTCATATCATCATCATCAATCACATATCAACATCATATTTCCTACTGCATCTCACGCATAGGAATAATCATATATTCACACATACAATTCAATATCTTAATATGAATATCATATGAACGGAAATATCACAAACATATCACACGTATCATATATATATATATATATATATATATATATATATATTCAGGATTTCATATTAAATACAATAATATTATCCTGAATCCATTCATAAACTATGCATTTAAAATGTAAACGCTCCCCCTACCTGGAAATAAAGAATTCCAGCAGCTTTTCAAGCTATATCCAATCACAACTCACGAATTCCGACTGGAATTTCAACTCTGAACTCTTCCAAAGCTTCCTTACTCCTTAAAAGCCAAACTTCCACGTTAAAGAGAAGAAGTGAAGATTGGTCTCCTCTTTTATTGATAATTTCCAGTAATGATTGGAAAAGAAAGGATTAAAGGTGATGTTGACACTCTCTCAAAATTCCCAGCTAATCTAATGATAGGATTGGCAGAAATTGTCCATGAAAAAGACGTGAACGAAGTGAATAAATACTGATACACGTTTATTAAGATATAAGGACAAAAAAAGGTAATAAAAGAAAAGAGGATAGGACAATAGAGAGGGTCCCACACTTAGAAAAATCAGAAAAGAGAATCTGCTAGAACAGAGTGACATGGAAAGCCTCAATAATTGGAGTAATTATCAATTCCGACTCGGTTTTGGTATCTTGGGCATATCCCTCTTTCCGAGAAGATTCATTATAGCCCCTTTCCGTTCAGAATTACTTCACTCAGAGGAAATTCACTCGGAAAGGTTTCCACATGAAACACTCAACTTTTCTTCCTCGGAAATGACCCACTCAGAAATGTATCACCCGGAGATACCTCATTCAGAAATATCTCACTCAGATATATCTCTACCTGAGTCAAAACCTTCACATGCGTTACTCGGAAGTCTTACCTTCGAAAAGATCACTCGGAATCGAAGACAATCCTCTTTCAGAAATCTTTCCACTCGAAATGATCACTCGAGGTCAAAGGCTATCTCGAAGATAAACCCGAGCATAAACTCTTAAAAACTCTGAATATGGACCCGAGCACGAATTAAATGAATTCACCACTCGGATATTTCCTTCCCTCGGAAACTATTCATTCAGAAACATACTCACTCGGAGTTAAAGTCTTTCTCTGTCCAGAAGTACTCTCCCTAGAACTAGGGATGGAAATGGGCCAGGCCGTCCGTCGGGGGCCTATGACTCGGCTCGTTTAAAGCCTACATAGGCCAGGCTTGTCGGGCTAGAAGGCCAGACTTAGGCTTTTAAAAAGGCCTTTTTAACTAACTAGGCCAGGCCACAGGCTTTCTGAAAAGCCTTTAAAGCCCAACAGGCCGGCCTATTTAATTAAATTAATCGTTAATTAGTTATATATATATAATATTTATAACATTAACTAATATATATATATATATATATATTACATATTTACAATTATATAATATAAATTAATATTACAAGTTTACAATTAAAAAAATTAGGAGGGAATGGAACACAAATTTTTTTTAGGTTGGTTTTAGTATTTTAAAAGTTTCACTATAAATAGGCTTTTTAAACAGGCTTTTAAATAGGCCAAGCCTTCAAACAGGCCATAACAGGCCTTAAAAAAAGGCCTATGACAGGCTAATAGGCCAGGCCCAGGCCTTAAATATTTGATGTAGGCCAGGCTCAGGCCTTTCAAAGCCCAGCCTGGCCTGGCCCATTTCCATCCCTACCTGGAACAGACTCACTCGGTATGTCCCAATCGGTGCCTTGCCACACGGAAATCAGAAATGTCTCACTTGACGTTATCCCACTTGGAACGTCTCACTCGGTGTCATCCCTCTCGGAAGTGTCGCACTCGGAGACACCTCACTCGGAAAGTCACACAACTCGTAGATACTTCACTCGGTCACTATTCAAAAATATCTCAGCCCGAGAAATACTCATTCGAAATCAAAGCTTTTCCTACTCGGGAGTACTTCTCTCGGAAACGATCCCTTCGGAAACGTTTCACTCGGAGACGTTTCACTCAGATTTTCCTCACTCGAAAGTGTCTCATTCAGGGATAGAGTTTTTCTTAACTCAGAAATGATTCTCTCAATCATGCTTCACTCGGAAACATGTTAACCTTCCTTCACTCGAAATTATATCCATTTTTCACTCGGAAGGTCTTGTCTCAGTCATATTTCACTCGGAATTTCTCCACTGATCAGACATTTTTCACTCGAAAATTCTCCACTGATCCTTAATGAATTATTTTCTAAAATTCTAAATTTTAGGATGTTACATGTTTCATTTGCAACTTATGTGTGATCAGAAGGTAATATTATGACAGTCCTCTAAAGATGTTGCGTCTTTCAATATCTATCCGTACAAATTTTGTTTTGAGTTGCGGATCATATTCCATTGATCCATATTTTAACGTTAGCAAAATAAGGGTTAACTTTTTTGTCTTTTTTCCTTCTTGGTTTAACGGGTAGAAGTTAAGTATTTTATTGGTGTTTAACTTAATGGTAGTCAACATGTAGAGCTGTTAGAGTCTAGTCTGAACTCATGATTGAGTAGTTTGAACCCTTTCTGATTTGTTAGTAATGCACATCAAGACTCTCAGCTAAAATAAAGTCTGTATTGTTTGTTATCTAACAAGTCTGTTCAAGTGTGACAGGAATACGTAGAACTCCATTTGTAAAAGAAATAGAGAGTCTGTAAAATTCAATTTACTTCTGAAATGGAGAAGTCTGTACTCACTTAAAGCTTCACTTAATCAAGCTAATCTGAATCTACAAACCATGAGAAGATCTCTAACTCTTCGAGTATTGGAAAAAGGATATTTCTTTTTCAAATATGAAGCTGTATGAACTTTCTCATGTCATTTATGAAGCTATCATCAAAAAGGCAATCAACGAAAAAATTGAAGACTTTCTCGCATTTATCAAGAAAACTGCCTCACATGTCTCAAGGTGTGAGAAAAGCTGAACCTGTTCAGAACGGATAGCCTAAGGTCAACTGCTATAGAGTGTACACACTTTCTAAAAGTGCATAAGCAAAAAGGGATCGTTCGTTGAAGACTTTCGAAGAAATTCAGTTAAGGAAATTTTTCTGAAGCATGTGTCTGTACTTGTAACATCCCATTTTCAACACAAATAAAAAATAGATATTAATATATCTTTTTTGAGAAATACTTACTATAAGTTAGTTTATTATTATCTTTTTTTTGAAATTTTGGTATTTATATTTAATTATTTGTTTTTTAAATAATAATAAAAAAATAAAAATATTTCTGAATGAGAATTTTAAAATGACTTAATTAGTATTCACTAATTAAGAAAATTATATTAAGAATTTTTAATATCTTTATTATTCACCATTTTTATTTTATGTTCTTATATTTATGTTTTTACATATTTAAGATTTAACTTTTATTAGAATTTTAAAATAAAATTTTGAAGGAATTAGACTATGGTTCTTTAGAACTTTTTGATCTACATAATATTTATGATTTTCTGGAATTTTTTGAAAATTTTGAATTATTTTAATAAAATAATATATTTTAAATTCATATAAAGTTGCTTAAAATTAAAAATAATTACAAGAATGTAAAGTTAAATTATAAGAAAATTTTCTAAAATCCATTTCAAGTAGACTTATCTAAAAATTATCGGTTTGAGTAAAATCTTGATTTTTACCAATCGTAAAAAAATTGAAAACGTACTAATAAATTTTTATTAAAAGAAAATTTAGATTTTTAAAATTTAAACTTTGTATTACTTATCATAAAATTAGTGAGAACTGATATAATATCGCTAAATTTTAAAAAGGATTAATTTTGAATATTTAAAATATACCGAGTAAAAAGTTACTATTTGGCTTAATAATTTTGCCGACATTTACTATGCAAAACACTGTGCATGTACGAAATTTTCAAAAGGTGCACAGTAACCAGGTTTAAAATTTCAAAAAACGATAGTACTTTTATATTAAAATAATGGAATACATAGTAATTGTTTTCCTATAAATACCGAAGGAATTCTTCTTTAGAATTCACAATTTCAGATTAAGTTTTCTTAATATAATAGTGCTAGTGAGATAGTGGTGGAAGTAAGAGAGAGAAATAAATCTTTTGGAAGAAGGTTCTGCTAAAATTCTAAGGTACGAATACATTTCTTTTATATTTTTTGGGGTTATTTTTATATCGTTTTTAGAAATCTATTATTATACTAAAAATAATATTATTTTAAGTTACTATTCTGCATAGTAAATTACTATTTCAATAGTAAATTACTATTCAAATAGTAAATTACTATTTACTGTTACTATTTACCTTTACTATTCATGTTTTACTATTTATCGTTACTATTCACGATTTACTATTTACCATTACTATTCATGATTTACTATTTATTGTTACTATTCATGATTTACTATTTACCATTACTATTCATGATAGGCCCGCAAGCGCACGAGGTATCGCGTAATAAAAAGTTATCGTCCCACAGAGATTGTTCCCAAGTACAAGTTTTCACAGTGGTTTAATTATCTAGAAAATATTGAAATTAGGTTTGTAATTTAGAAAATTAAGGAAAACAGAAGTGAAGAAGGAATACTATCTGAAAGAACTAAATGAATTCTGAGATTGAAATAGAATAAATGAGGGTGAAGTTCTTGGGATTTGGTATATGATCATGCCATGTATTTAATTTTCCTAAGACCTTTCTATTTATTAATTCACGCTCTAAGGTTGGATTTCCGAATTTAATTAAGCCCTCTTCTCAGAGTAACATTAATGTGCCCAAATAATAAAGAACCGCGTTCGATTTATTATGTGAACTCGTTAAGAACGGTGAAATCCTATTAAACCTCGAATCGTCATACCCACTTTCGTGACCTATGATTCTAAGTTCAATTTCATGCGTTCAAACAACTAATTAACCTTTCGATTCTCTTAGAGTTTAATTTCAATTGACCCTATCTCTAGGTATTCAAAAGCATTACGCGTTCATGGAAATTGAATAGAAGCAATAAATTAATAGACAGAAAAATCCAAAAGAGGTTCAATACATAAGCATTGTCATACCCTAATCCCAAGATAAAGTTTAGCTACACATGCTCAATTCACCACAGCCCATTGATGGAATCAAATTCAGAAATTACAGAGAAAGAGAAAACCCAAGAAGAAAGTAAAGAACACGAAGCAAAGCTCTCACTTGTGCTTATGAATCTTTCTGAAATCTGCCCAAATGATGTTCTTCAACGCCTATGGTCTTGATTTCTTTAATAATCCCAGGTGAAAACTCCCTCTTTTTCTCCCCAAAAAACGTCCCAAAAAATCTGTCTTTTGTTCTTTTCAAAAACTGTCCCCTTAAACCTCAGAAACTGCTCCCTAAAATAAGGAAACTGCTGTGCGTGCAAAAACCCACTGGCAGTGGGAAAAACCCACGGCCAGTGGATCGTACTGGAGGTCCAATTTTTACATTTTTGAGCATTCAAATAGAGGAACCCACGGCCAGTGGGAAAAACCCACGGCCAGTGGGTTTTTCTGGACCCCAAGATATGCATTTTCTCTACATGGCAGCAAGATCCACTGGCAGTGGGAAAAACCCACGGCCAGTGGGTTTCTCTGGACCCCAATTTGTGCAAGTTTTTGTTATAGGGCAGCAGGATCCACTGGCAGTGGGAAAAACCCACTGCCAGTGGGTTTCTCTGGACTTCACTTTGCTGCTTTTTCATAGCTTGAAACTCTTCCATTTATCCAATGCTTCCTCGAATGCCACATTTTCAAGGTTTATAGACCTAAAATAGATTTATTCCTGCAAAATAGAGACACCCAAGTAACATGTGTGGAACAAAAGAAAACACTTGGAATTAAGGGGAAAACTAGCATGAACAACCTAAAAGCTTAAACAAAAATGACTCTAAAACTAGTGCAAACTAGACTCTTATCAATACCCCAAACTAGAACATTGCTTGTCCTCAAGCAATTATCATCACCACAAATATGAACAATAGAGAATGATGAACTCAGAACAACTTGAGGAACCCAATTAGAGAAAAGAAATTTAATAGATTATTGCAAGATTACCCAAACAGGAACCACACAATTATTCATACTATGCTCACAAGACTAGGCTATAGACACACATCCTTTCATTTCTCTCTAAGTATTTAAGCTTGTGTATAAGAATCACTCAAATCATAACATTTCAAGACACTACCATAGGCTTGGCAAGTGACCTTAATCTCCACAGTTATCTAGAAAACAAGTTATGGTCAAAAGGTCTTTCATCTGGTTGTAATGGGGCCATGGGTTCACAGATGCGGGAATGGATACCAAGAAAAAGGAAATTCAAAGGGCTATTATCCAATGAAATCTCTGAGAATAATTAAGTTTCAGAAGGCAAACCAGAAAGCATATTTTTTTATTCCTTCAAAAACTTCTAAGGAATCCTTTTTGTTTTCATTTTTAAACTTAACTCCTTTCTCTACCTTGCTTTCATCCTTTTCTTTGTTTTTCCCAACAATTCTTTTCTTTAGTTGGAAACACAAAATCATTTTGTTTATTTTTGTTTCCCAACTAAAACTCACTTTTCTTTTAGCCATTTTCATTCTAGTTGCCATCCTTGAATTTATGTTATTTTCTCAGGAATTTATCAAACCAATTACCAAAGGGTTTCAAAAACAAAAATCAACAGTTTAGGTTCAACAAAGGGCAACTAATAGTGTATTATAACTTTCAAAATTCAGAGGCTAAAGAACAAAACCTACGGTGCCTTTTTCATTCCATAACGAGTAATCACCAACCATTTTGAATTGGTCGCAAGCCAAGTTCTAGAGCGCTTTAAACGCATGACACACTCAATAGAAGAAAACAGGGGTTTTCTAAATGATTATGTTCAAAGGCTACCCCATTTTGGCTCAAAAGCTCTCAAAATACATGGTGGGTGAAATAGACCTAGTCAGAGAAAACACAGAATCATAAAGCATAGTACCTCCAGACAATCAAGCAATCATCATAACAAATTATTTGTTTTTTTTATTTATTTGGATTCCACATGGCCCTAAAATTACGTCAATCCAAACTGAAACAATTTACGGCAACAATGATCACTAGAAAACTAGCTATGTTGTCCTAAATGAAAACACATTAAAAACAGAATGCATGCAAACTACATCCTAACATGATAAAATGAAACCGAAAGGAAAATGCAACAGGTAATCAAACAAAATCAAGTGAAATGACAAACTGCAAAAGGCTCAGAATAAGTTTCATCGTACCTACCACCCCAAACTAAACTTGAGCAGTGTCCTCACTGTTCAGAAGAGGGAGAGCGATGTACAGTGAAACTTATATAAACATGAACAAAGAAATCCATGAAACATGCATGCATTCAAAATAGAAAAAAATAAAAATAAAAATAAAAATAAAAATAAATACAAGAGAAACATGCAACAAAGACAATCAATCATGCAATTGAGATAGGATTACACATTATTATTCATCAAAGATAAATCAATATGTAATAACCCCAAAACGAATCACAGAAGGAAACCAAGAAATAATAAAGAGATTTTTTTATTCTTAGTTTTTTTTTTAAAACAGAACACATAAATTCAAATAAGAAAAAGAAATTTAAGATTACCATGGAACCATGGGGTTACCTCCCCATAAGTGCTAAGTTTAACGTCTTCAGCCGGACGCTATACCTAAATTACAACCAAAAACCTATTAGAGCCATGAAATTCATACCTCAGTGTAGAATTTAAAGGCTTAAGTTCCACATTTGGGTTCACCACTTTGTCACACATGACTTCAGTATCATTGTTCAATGGTGCATAACCCTTACTGCATTTGGATGTTCCTGTAGGCTCATTCAGAAAAAAAAAATCAAGTGGATCCTTAGGAAGAATCTCTTCCTTCACCACTTGGTCAACTAATTCAATGTTACAGTAAACATTATCATGAAAAGGTTTTTTCAAAGCATCTATCAATTTAAATTCAACCTTTTGATCCCCTACAGTCAGAGATAACTTACCATTTTTAACATCAATCACGGCACCTGCAGTTGCTAAAAATGGCCTGCCTAATATAATGGGGATCATAGAATCCTCATCCATTTCTAGCACAACAAAGTCAGTAGGGATAAAAATTTTTCCTACCCTAATAGGAACATCCTCTAAAATACCTACAGGATACTTAATAGATCTATCAGCCAATTGTAAGGTCATCCTAGTAGGTTTCAATTCATTCAATCCCAGTTTCTTAAAAATAGACAGAGGCATCAGGCTAACACTAGCTCCTAAATCACATAAAGCTCTATCTATTTGCATGTCACCAATCATGCATGGGATAGAAAAACTACCTGGATCCTGAAGCTTGGGTGGTAGATTTTTTTGGATCAGTGCACTACACTCTCCAGTAAGTGCTACAGTACCCTCATCTTCCAACCTTCTTTTATTGGACAAGATATCCTTCAGAAACTTTGCGTATGTAGGCATTTGCTGCAAAGCATCTGTGAAAGGAATATTAATGTATAGTTTTTTCAAAACTTCTAAAAACTTACCAAACTGTTTGTCCAACTTGGCCTTGGCCAAGCGCTGAGGAAATGGAATTGGAGGTTAATATGGCTTAACCTCCCCCTTCTTCTCTTGTTTCTCTTCTTCCATAGCAGGTGGAGGTGATACGGTCTCATCCTTCTTAAGGTCATTCTCAACTTGTTTTTCCTTTGGCGGCATTGGACCTTCACATTGTGTACCACTCCTAAGCATTACAGCCATGGCGTGGTTGGATGGACCTGCTTCTAGTTTTTCGGGAAATGTCCCTGGAATTCTAGTAGAGCTGGAAGCTTGTTGAGCAATCTGAGTTTCCAATATCTTGTTGTGAGTGGCAAGCGAGTCCACCTTTGCAGCTAGGTTCTTGATGGCATTGGAGAACTCATCATTCTACTTTAGTTGAGTAGCTACAAGCGTCTCCATCAAGGACTCTAATTTTGATTTTTAAGGAATGAAGGGTCCTTGTGGTTGTCCGTAGTTATTCTGGTTGCCTTGGAATAGTGGTGGTCTATTTTGGAAACCAGGTGCGCCTTGTTGTCTGTAGTTGTTCCCAAAATTTCCATCATAACTCCCAATAGCATCCACTTGTTGTATTTCAGCCTCGGGGCCTTGGGATACACCAAGCTGACAACCTGTTGTGCCATGACCTGTAACCCCACACAATTCACACACCACATTAGAAGCACCTGTTCCTAACTTATCAAATTTAACAGATAGTGCTTCTACCTTAGCAGTAAGAAGGGAAATAGCATCTAAAGAATACTTACCTAGAGTTTTTGTTGGTAGGCTCCGTTCAGATGACCACTGGTATGTATTTTGGGCGACTTCCTCAATGAGGTTGTAACCTTCCTCCATGTTTTTTGCTCATGAAGGCACCACCAGCTGCGACATCCAAGGTCACCTTCTGGTTCGGAGACAACCCATTGTAAAAAATGTGAACGGTCAACCAACGTTCAATGCCATGATGTGGGCATTCCCGGAGCATTTCCTTGTACCTTTCCCAGGCTTCGTACAAGGTCTCATCTTCCTTCTGGTTGAAGGTGATAATCAGCTTCCTCAACTGGTCAGTTTTGCTCCTGGGGTAATATTTGTTGAGGAAGGCGAGGGACAGCTCCTCCCAAGTGGTGATTGACGCTTCTGGAAGAGCGTACAACCAAGCTTTAGCCTTATCCCTTAATGAGAATGGGAAAAGCCTAAGCCTGATTGCGTCGCTTGAGACCCCATTCACCTTGAGCGTGTCACAATACTCAAGGAATATCTGCAAGTGTAAGTTGGGATCCTCAAATGGTAATCCACCAAATTGATTCTGTTGAACCATCGAGAGCAAGGATGGCTTCAACTCAAAATTATTCGCCTCAATGTTGGGTCTTGTGATGCTAGACCTCCTACCCATTGCATTGGGCGCTGAAAAATCACGAAGCGCTCTGTTGTCCTGGTTTGCCATGTGTGTGTCGGTAGCTGAACTTGAAGCTTGGTGCTTTTCCTGTTCAAGATGCTTCCGAAGTGCTCTGATCTTACGGAGGGTCCTTTCAATCTCTGGATCGAAAATATGCTCAAGGCTATGACTCCTTCGCATATATAAACCTGCAAAACCCTCTAACAACAAATACCAACACGTAATTCTGCAGAAAAAATAAGAACTAAAGAAAAACAGAAAAATTATGCTGAAAAATAAAAATCTAGTCTAATCAAAACACCGTTTAACCAATATTGGGGGACAATCCCCGGCAACGGCGCCAAAAACTTGATAGGCCCGCAAGCGCACGAGGTATCGCGTAATAAAAAGTTATCGTCCCACAGAGATTGTTCCCAAGTACAAGTTTTCACAGTGGTTCAATTATCTAGAAAATATTGAAATTAGGTTTGTAATTTAGAAAATTAAGGAAAACAGAAGTGAAGAAGGAATGCTATCTGAAAGAACTAAATGAATTCTGAGATTGAAATAGAACAAATGAGGGTGAAGTTCTTGGGATTTGGTATATGATCATGCCATGTATTTAATTTTCCTAAGACCTTTCTATTTATTAATTCACGCTCTAAGGTTGGATTTCCGAATTTAATTAAGCCCTCTTCTCAGAGTAACATTAATGTGCCCAAATAATAAAGAACCGCGTTCGATTTATTATGTGAACTCGTTAAGAACGGTGAAATCCTATTAAACCTCGAATCGTCATACCCACTTTCGTGACCTATGATTCTAAGTTCAATTTCATGCGTTCAAACAACTAATTAACCTTTCGATTCTCTTAGAGTTTAATTTCAATTGACCCTATCACTAGGTATTCAAAAGCATTACGCGTTCATGGAAATTGAATAGAAGCAATGAATTAATAGACAGAAAAATCCAAAAGAGGTTCAATACATAAGCATTGTCACACCCTAATCCCAAGATAAAGTTTAGCTACACATGCTCAATTCACCACAGCCCATTGATGGAATCAAATTCAGAAATTACAGAGAAAGAGAAAACCCAAGAAGAAAGTAAAGAACACGAAGCAAAGCTCTCACTTGTGCTTATGAATCTTTCTGAAATCTTCCCAAATGATGTTCTTCAACGCCTATGGTCTTGATTTCTTCAATAATCCCAGGTGAAAACTCCCTCTTTTTCTCCCCAAAAAACGTCCCAAAAAATCTGTCTTTTGTTCTTTTCAAAAACTGTCCCCTTAAACCTCAGAAACTGCTCCCTAAAATAAGGAAACTGCTGTGCGTGCAAAAACCCACTGGCAGTGGGAAAAACCCACGGCCAGTGGATCGTACTAGAGGTCCAATTTTTACATTTTTGAGCATTCAAACAGAGGAACCCACGGCCAGTGGGAAAAACCCACGACCAGTGGGTTTTTCTGGACCCCAAGATATGCATTTTCTCTACATGGCAGCAAGATCCACTGGCAGTGGAAAAAACCCACGGCCAGTGGGTTTCTCTGGACCCCAATTTATGCAAGTTTTTGTTATAGGGCAGCAGGATCCACTGGCAGTGGGAAAAACCCACTGCCAGTGGGTTTCTCTGGACTTTACTTTGCTGCTTTTTCATAGCTTGAAACTCTTCCATTTATCCAATGCTTCCTCGAATGCCACATTTTCAAGGTTTATAGACCTAAAATAGATTTATTCCTATAAAATAGAGACACCCAAGTAACATGTGTGGAACAAAAGAAAACACTTGGAATTAAGGGGAAAACTAGCATGAACAACCTAAAAGCTTAAACAAAAATGACTCTAAAACTAGTGCAAACTAGACTCTTATCAATTCACATATTACTATTTACTGTTACTATTTACTATTCACTATTTACTATTCAAAATTTACCATTTCTACTTTAAGTAGTGATCTTAATTTTCATTTTGTAACTATATTAAAATGAAATTGGTATGTTTTAGAACTCGGAGACGTGGCGCGCACGGATTTTCAATAACAAATCGGTATACAAGAGGTAAGGGGGAGTGAGATAAGAATATAATATGAAAGACATAAGAATAATGGGAGGAGTTCCCTACTCCTTTTAAATTTAATAATATTATTATTTTAAAGTAATAACTTCTCAACTTAAAATTAATAATAAATTTAATATATTGTGTAACTTATTCTGAAATACCTATGCATGGATCTGAATTATTATAACTTGTACGGACTGGACTAAACCTATGCAAGGACTTGGACTTTTATATCCTATATGGATCGAACTAAACCTATGCAAGGACTTGGACTATTATGACCTGTCTAAACTGAACTATACCTATGCAAAGACTGGATTATATATATGGACTTATATAGACCTGTGCGAGGAATGGACTATAAGGACTCAATCAAATCTACTAATTTAAATAACTATTAAAATTTGAATTATATTTATGAGCGATATTTAGTTGATTTAACTTGATTATAATTAATTATATTTGATTTCGATTAATGATTTTGTGATTTATAATATTAGACTGTGATTAATAATATGCAATTATGATTGATGATATTTGATTGTGATTGATGATATTACAATACTTGATTGTGGTTGATGAATGATTGATGACCTTGTGATATGAAGTTTGAGCATATAGCAAGCATGACGAAAAGTTAAAACTCAGTAAGAATTTTCTTACTTTACTCTTTAAATTTTTATTCCAAGAGAAAGTATTTTATAATTATTTTAGTCTTTTATTTCTTCTTAGAAATAATTTTTACTAACTTTATTTTTAATCTCTAGAATAAAATCTAGTATTAGAAAGAAGCTATTTTATGAATATCAGAGGTTGAGATAATTAATTCTTGAATTAAAGAAATTTTTTATAGTTTTAAGTATTCTTAGTTAATGATTTTAAATTATTTTCTTTAGAAATTAGAAGTTTAAAGTAAATTATTTTGGTTTTCCCCAACGAAATAACTAAAGGATATTTTATCGAGATTTTTAAAACTCAATCTAGTTAAGATGCAAATTGAGAAAGATTATGTAAATATGTGAAGATTTTTAAGAGAAAGTTTTGAGATATTTAAGGCTTGAAAACTCAATTTTGGTGAGATCTGAATTTGAAGACTGTACTAAATTATTTCTATATAACAGAAGTTCAAAGAAGAACTTATAGGAATGTACAGTTTATTGTGATGATTTTGTGAACCTTTATGCTATTTAATAATTGAGTTTCTAAAAGTCTTAACCAACTAAATATGCGAGTAGTTCATGCATCATGAATCATTAAAGAGAAATGAGATGTGATATTGCCTGGGGACGGATTATAGAAACCGAGGATACATTAGAGGAGGCTTAATTGCGAGCCTTGGGATGAGAGGGTGTGAAAGGGTTCTTCAGGTGACCTAGGGTCGCTCCGTAGTGTCGGGTACTTTCACAATAAAAACCTTCTCAGTCTGACTAGTCTCTAAGTGTTTCCATGCCCGTTGAGCTGTTCATATGCTACAAAGGCATTTATGTTATTATCCGGAATTATGGAACAGTGTAAACTCCTGGTTGGCCCAGTGCAAATTAAAACTTTAAGGGCCCACATGCATAAAATGAATGAGATGGTAGTATTAAAAACATTGCATGACATTCATGTGATTGTGACATTCTAGGTGGGTGATTATGAATGAAAGTATAATTGTTATGTTATGAAAACTCTACATTCATAATTGATTATGTATATGATTGTGTTTGAAATTATTATAGATTGTGAAAACTCTTATGCTTATGTCTTATCTGTAAAGTATTATATTCTGTTTCTCACTCCTTCTTGTTTGAATTTCTGTGTCCAAAATATATGTTATATGATATATAGCTAGCAGTTCAAGATGAAAGAATGAAATTGGTCTCATCCTCAATCGAATAGGAGAAAATATGTGACAAGAGTAGGATTCCAAAATCACATGATTTGAAGATAAGGAAATGGTTGGTTACAGTCGAAGTAGAGGTATTAAATCTTTAGTTTTAGTTTACCTTAATACAATATGAAGTTAGATGATTGTAATTCAAGGAAAAGGTTAAACTTTCATAAACCTTATTCTTTGGATATGATACTGTAAACTTTGGTCACTTATGATTTTTTGAAAGTTCATTTTATCATTCTGAATAATTTGAAACTTTTTACTTTCAAAATTCAAAGAAAATCAGATATATATACGTCCTTGTATACGCGAGATAGGAAGTGATAAATATATATATCTTTGTAAAAAAAATTAAAAGCAAGAAGAATAGATATATATTTCGTGTATATAAGGGGGTGTAACAGTACTCGCTGACAGTACCTTCCTCAAAGAAACCAATATCCTTCAAACTGAACCAACAAATATTTTTCAGAAGGTTTATAAATACAAGAAGCTTTCGAATTCAAGATAGTGACGCTGCTCAATTTCATACTTGAACACTCTTTTGTTTTTTCTCTAGAAACCGAAGTCTGAAAGATTTTTCTTTAAAAGTTTTTAAGTTCTTGTATTCACTACTTAAGTCTTCTTTGTAGTTGTACTTAGTATAGACCTTGACTTATAGTGGTTTGTAGCTCAATGTACCTTGTAATCATTTCATATATTTGTACGCTGAGTTATTTAATTGTAACTTCAAACACTTTATCACTTCACTTTGTATATTCTGGTGTGTTGCCAGAATTTGTAAGTGTTGGGAAACACTATGGCCTGAAAAGGCTAGTGTGAAGTTAACACTTGGGTTTAAGCTAGAAGTGACTGGAGTCAAGAATACTATTGCATTGGACTGGTGCAGTATTGTGAAGGCATTTTACAATAGTGAAAAATTCTTCGGTCTAAAGGGACTAGACGTAACTTCTGAGTTGGAAGTGGACTAAGATAAATTTCGTTGTGTGATTTTCTACTCCTTTTTCTAGTCTATTTTGATAACTGCTTAAGCGGTCTGTACTTTAGAAAAAGAGTTTAAGATTTATTCAACCCCTTCTTCTAAGTCTAACTCTATACCATCAAGAGCCTCTTCATAATGCATAGTAGAAGATTTTTCAAAGGAAAGAAAAAATTTTGTTTGTTTTCTAATTTCTGTTCATGTCCTTCATTAGTACATCCATTATGAGCTCTTACTATCTAAATATGTAAGATTTTGTTGACAACATCTGTAAGAGTAAGGGAAATTTGTTTTATTATGATTTGTACCTCCTGAGTTATATATAACAAGTTCATTTGAAACCTACCCTCAAGTGAAACAAACTGTAGAAAATGTTGATGAGGCAGCAAGAGAACTTCCAGATGCTAATATGGTAACATCTATTGCTACTGATTATCTTTGTCATAAAAACAACTTTTGACTTAAACAACTTCATTGGCTTTCAACATTATGTATATCATTACATGTTCCATTGATTGATATGGATTTCTTTTGTTATGATGTGAAATTTCATATATTGGCTGATTTCTTTAGTTTGGATTTTACTTATTTATGTTTCATTGTAGTTTATTTTCAACCTGATATAGGCATAAACTATTGCATACAAATAAGAATATATTCTTTGGTATATGTATGTTATTCACTATTAAAACTAGATAGCTTGAATAAGCTTTAGAAGGTGTTATTCTGATAAAATTGAACATCCTTTTCTGATTGTATGGAGCTCCATACTCTACCTATTAATGCTCTATTATCACTTGTGTTTTAGTTGTTTTTCATGATTCTACTAAAGAGTGTTGAAGGAGAATGGGCGAAGTATATGCATTGAATAAAGAATTGAATGATGTGGTTAGTGTAGATGATCTGAAAAACCTGAGGAGAAAATTAGATGAGGATGGTGAAAGGCAAGAACCTAAGGCAATAATTGATTGGTTGGGCCTAAATTTTAGTAGTTTTTTCAACCATTTTGCTTTGTGTTTCATTTTATACATGCTTGGAATATTATGTTGCATTATCATTACTTCTTTGTACAATAAATGTATGTAACTAGCAGTGATACTCGTGACTTGTATACTTGTATTAGATTTTTTAATATACAATCATATGTAATAATCAATTCAATCATATACGATTAACAAAATATCATGTATATTATTATATGGTAAATGTATGTTGTTTATAGATAGAATTATCTATAAACAACAATAAAATTTTATGGTAAGGTTGGATACAAAACTGGACAGGATTGAAGTGCTACCAAACGGGGGAAAAAGGGGAAAGTAGAAAATAAAGAAATGAGAAAAATTAATAGTTTTTACAACGGTTTTGATAATCAATTAGTGTTAAATATCTTTTTTTTTACACTAGTCGTAATACAAACACTCGGTGTAAAATCTATTTTTTCACCAATCTTAAACCGGTGTAAAAAATTCATATTTTTCTTACCTGTTAGATCTACATCGGTCATACAATTAGTATAAAAGGCTGAAAGGTACCGGCGTGAAAATTCTTTTTTACGCTAATGATTGGTCCAATGACACAAATCATCCCAAACTTTTTATGCATTTGTATAAGTGAAAAAAATTGATATAATGTTTTTTTATCAGCATAAGTCAATGTATTGTGAATAACGAAACCGGTATATAGTACAAATTTGTCAAACCTCAAATAAAAAAAATCCTATGTTTTAATAAATGTAACATGTCAGTCATTTACCAAAATACGTGTAACATCTCCCCAAAACAAAATAGCATGGGGTTTAGCAGTTGGAAGTGAGAAAATTTATCCCGTAGATCCATTATATAGCAAAACGACAAAGCTGCTAAACAATAGAAAAATTTTCTCTTGTTTTAAAAGGTTAGTAAATGTTCCTTATCTTTTGAATAGGAAGGAAAAGTCTAAAAGTGTTTGTTATTAGAACAAAATATCTTTTATTAACATTCATTTATAATACTTAATATTAAATATATTTAATATATTACAATATAATTATATAATTTAAAATATATTTTTTGTAAATATATCTAAAAGTATTAAATATTATATATTTTTAATATATAATATATTAAATATATTTATAATATTTTTTGTAAATATATTTAAATTAATTATTATATGTTATTTATCAATATATTTAATAAATTTCCTATATATATATGTACAATGTTAAATATCCTACATTATTAATATTAATAATATATTTAAGATATTTAAAACTGTTAAATATTATATATTATTAATATATATCATATTTAATCTTTTAAGTATATTTACGAGAAACATATTTTAAATTATATAATTATATTATAATATAATAAATATATCATTTAGCCTTTTTTTTTACCATTATCATGTGATAAGAAGAGAAAAACATAAAAAGAAGATAAAAGAATTCACTCTGCATCAACGTAAACAGTGCTTGGATATTGGGCAGATTGGTGTCATCTAAGTACACATTGGATTAGCATTTTAAGCAGTACAGAACAAGGAGAGCACTAGCTTTTTCAACATCCAATTTTGTTCCTCTCAGTCTCAGACAGACACATCAATTGACACTGTCGCTTCCTAATAAATTGTTGGTTGACTCTTACCTAGTCAGACACCCTAAGAAAACCAATTTCTTTCTCATGCCAATCCTTATTATTGGTTGTGTGCACTCTTCATAATTTCACCTAATATAGTTCACAAATAACTAAGTTTTATATAATTAGAGGTTTGAATGAGAAACCAGAATATTAATAATTATACGGACACTTGTAGCATTGTTATCTATATACTTGTTAGGGTAATCCATGAATTATTGTATAAGATGCTTAGTATAGGGGAGTAAAAGTGTAAGGAATATAGTGTGATTAAATTGAGACCTTTAGTTAGTTCGGTTGTTAGGTCCATTCCTTTATGGGTTGGAATGTTCCTCAGAACTGATCATGATCCATTCTCTGTCATCTCTATTATTATGGCTTCCAAATACAAAAAATAAGAAAAGAATATTGAAACAAGAAAAATTGAGTGACGCATATATAATCCAAATCCAACCGAGACAAAAGCCAATAGGAAAAATAGCGACTCAATCAATATGATCATGTTTCAAAAAAGATATGAGTAAATCTAAAAAAGAGTCTTCAAGATATTATTATCCAACAAGAGCAATATTCTTGCTCCACGCTTGCAATCATGCTCAAGTTTACGGCGAGTCACGTTAATTTTGGAACTTACAGGTTCCCATAGCTAGGCCATCACCCGAATCCAAAGAGGCAAAAATGAATCTCCTTGTTAGATTTTCATCAAGATTGCAAAAGATAAGTGCCAAACCAGTACGGCTCTGTTCCCTTTGGAATTCACAATACCAAAATCAACAAAGATTTACCCTCTACTTTCTAATTCAGTTACTTATTCAAATGCTGGTTATGAATTTAATGATTTTTTATATAATAATAATAATAATAAAAATTTACTTTTTTTTTTTTTATTGATACTAGTTGAATAATCCTTTCATAGAATCAAACAAACATACAATGATTCCTTGTTGGGATGGCACTTCTACCTACACCAAGCGTGACCTACCACTTTGTTCCTTTTATTCTAATTCCCCCTTTCAACTAAGCATATATTTACATCATCCACAGAGGTCTTGATATGCTAAAACCAGTGCCAAATCTAAGGTCACTCCCCAGAATTCGATTGGTACCACGTCACCCTTTTATTATCATCAGCTCAATCAACACAATGGATGAAAATTCATAGTTGAATAATTGAAAGTTCTATTCTGTATACTTTTGCAATTCTTATGAATTTGATAAGTACTATAAAACTATACAATTCACTGCTGAATGTGTTATGAGTTTTGTGACTTTGTCATGTTCTTTTTCCCTATTAGCTTAGAACAAGTAAGCACGAATTTGTACTTCTTTTGACTAAACTATATATGCCTTATCCAAGTGGTGGTAGCAATACATTAGAAGCCTTATCCAAGTACAAAGTACGCAATAGGGCAAATTAACAAGAATGGAAGTTTTTAAGTTCCATCCCCATCAGAATGTGGGTGGAATTGTAAAAGCAATGTGGATTTTACACGGCTCTTAATTCATGTGAAGAACTTTTGGTAGCATATGTGTAGTGCCTGTGACTGGTTTCAGACGCTGACAGAGAGATTCAAAAAACTTTGTTCACTTGGTGAATACGTGTGTGAAAAAGAGAAAAGATGCAAAGTTAAGGTGTGTGAAGATTCTGTGCTCTCAATTCTTTTTTTATCAGCTCCTATATGCCATCGCTTTCACTAGTGATAAGATGATCACTGAATTAGCTGCTGCTACTACTACTACTCTGATCACACCTTGCTTAATTAATTTCCCTCTAAATCCAAAGTACGTGGCTCCTATATACATTGAATTTTCATAAGTAGTCTCTGTTACCCCCCTCAAACTAGTGGAATTACTGTTAACGAACAGCTAAGCCTATGGTCCAAATCAAGAGTAGCAATGACTAAACTTTGTAATTTTAAAATAAAAATAGGTTAAATTATTATTTTAATTAATATCTAACTTAAAATTTACATTGAAATAGTAATTTTGTGTTTAAAATATGACATGTTTTTCAAATTAAAGGGGCAAACTAATTTATTAAATATAGACCTATCTCCTAGTCTGGTCAATCATTTGACTTCATGAAAGCATATTAAAACTGTACATATATATATATATATATATATATATATATATATATATATATAAAGTTGCTAGACTTACTTTTGTATACATAGCAATAAATTCAACTGTTAAATAAATTAACAAGCGTATAATATCAACATTTTATAATAATATTTATGTAACTATGTTATTTATATTTATTTAAATTAGGTGGCATGTTAAAGTTTTAAAAATTTATTACAAAATCTCTGCTCTTAGACCTTATCGTTTCCGTTAGAACTTACTTTTGAACTTAATTTATCTAACAAATATGTTAGATTTGACCTGAGTTGATGTAATGTTAGGCTATATATTTGTATCCCTTTTAAATGGCTCTACTATATTATGTTTTCTCACAAGTGAAGACAAATGTTACAAAACCTAAGAAATTATTCTTGAGCTGGATTATTGCTATAAAAAAAGAGTAAATTATTTAATGTGCTTCTTGAAAGCTGAAAATAAGATGATAAAAAAGGGAAGGATAATGGTGAATTCCTAGATAAAGAAAGTGAAGAAAATATTGACCAGAAAATATAGAAAACTGCAAGGTGCCTCCAAATGGCCGGTAACATTATACCAAAAGAAGACAAACAAAATCTATAAAAGTGAAGGGTGAGACCTTTTGTATCATTCATTTTTGGAATACATGCGGCGCAGTAGGTGTGTGCTTTCATCAAATTCTGATGTTGATTATGTGAGAAAGAGACCTCCATTTCCCATTAATGGGGTTCATTTTTTATGAGGTGGATTTTGCACATTCGTTAACGACCTTAGCTTGTAAAATTTTCGATTCATGTTCCCAAATCTGATCATGTTGGAACAAGTGCCTCGTGTATGGGTACAATGAATTCTTACTGATTTCTATATCAATAACATTTCATTAATAAGCAACTAAACAACACTTACTTACACTAATATAAAAGAGTTATTAACAGAGTACATAATACAATAAATAAATATTATAAAGTTTGGACATGATGATTACTGACGCGATTGGATTGCGGTGGAAGGCGGACCGTAAAAAAAATGAAAAGTTTTGAAATTTTTTCAAAAGACAGAGTTGCCACCAATATTTATTTAAGGAATAATATTGGAAAAACCTTCATTAAGGAACTGGTCATAAAAATGAGATTCTAAATTCGGGAGCCGAAATACAAATAGGGAAGATATTAACACTCACACTGCCCGTTAAGAAACAATTGCCTCAAATTGTTCGTGTCTATTTTAAATGGCCCATAAATTAATTTAACATCCAAGAAAGGAAATAAACGACGCAGACAAAGAAAAGGAAAATTTTGAAATAAAATTAACAAAACGTCTTTAGAACCTAATACCTTGCCCTTGTCATCAAGACACTTTACCTTAAGGAAGCAAAACAAATTAATCATAACACAACATACAATTTCCAGTTTTAATACTAAAAAAACATGAAGATTAGGGGACCTAGGTTTCAAACCCAACCCCTCTAATAGCTAAAGGGCAAGCTTGCCACCATCATAGTTTCATTAACAAAATTTTAAACATAAAAAATATAAAATGAAACTGTTTTCATTTCTGTTTTAAAAAAATAGAATTAAATGGGTTTCATTTTGAGGCCCATGACCAAAATAAAAGGGGAGACTCTAAAACTAAATCATTTTTTGAAAATTTTAAGAGAAGCAAAGAAAGCTAGAGAGGGAGAGAAAGAGTTGCCAAAAGAAAAGGAGGAAAAGGAGAGAGGAAGAGAGAGAGAGAGAGAGAGAGAGAGAGAGAGAGAGAGAGAAGGATGTCGGCGGTGGCATAGTGGTGACAACGACGATGGCACAACAGTGACAGTGGCAAAGGTTTAGATCTCTTCCTTCTCTTTTTCTATTGTTCCTTTTTTGACGTGGTAATGGTTAAGGGGTTGAAGGGGGGTTTGAGGTGTTGGGGTTATTGCGTGTGAGTGAAAAGGGCGGAGTTTGGTGGTGGTTTTGGGTTTTGATGGGGAGGGGGTTTGATGTTGGGTTGTTATTGGTGGGAGTGATGGAAGTTAGTGTTGAAGTGGGTTGTTATTGGTGGTAAAGGTGATAAGGATGAGTTTATAGTGTTAGGATGTTATTGGTGGTGGTGGGTTATTGTTGTTGGTGAAGCAAATGAAGGTTAGTGGTGATGGGTTGTTATTGGTGGTAAAAAAAATGAAGGTTAATGGTGGTGGGTTATTATTAGTAGTAAAGAAAATGGAGGTTAGTGATGATGAGTTTTGAAAATGAGGGTTTACAAATGAGTTGTTAGTTTGGTAGTGAAGATGGTGAAGTTAGTGATGATGGGTTTTGAAAATAGAGGTTTAAAAATGAGTTGTTAGTTTGATAGTAAAGAAGAAAATGTTAGTATGGAGGAGGATGAAGATGGAATTTTTGCTTTTGTTTTTTTTTTAGAATTGCAAATGGCTTGGTTCTTGTAGCTATAAAAAAATTGTGTCTTGTATTTTTTGGTTGTTAGTCTTATATTAACGCCCATGAAGTGTTTGTAAAAATGTGTCATTACCACTTTCATATTCTATTTTTAAATTCAAAGTTTTTTCTTATTTCCATTAATTGCATTTGTCATTTTTGTTCTTTTAATCTAAAAAGTTTCAGAAGCAAGCTTTGTCATTTGACTTCATAGGACTTGTTACTATTAATTTCCCATAACATGAACTATTAGTTCTTTGTGGGAAACAAGGCTCCCTTATTTTATTATTTTAGCAAATGAATAAAACAAAAATAAAGGGAAAGAGAATCAGAAAAATAAAAATAATACATATATTTTTTTATTTTTAAAAATAAAAATTAATAAAATAAAATAGAATAAATAAATAAATAACATAACCATTTTCTTCTATTGTTATTTTTATTATTTATTATTTTTTGTATCAAAGTAAACAATGTCTAAACGAAAAGAGATGTTTATAATTACCTAAGGAGATTTAACAAACAAGTAAAAATCACAAAAACATATTGTATTTAGTAAACAATTTAGAGGTTGAATCCTCCATATGTGTAGGGATTGTTTGAACTAATATGACCGTGAATTAATATATGCTTGATTAGGGTTTAGGGACTTGTAACTTGGGTAGGTCCATTCTTAAGCTTGACAGTGCTTGTAGTTTATGTATTTCGTTATATGTGTATTGTTAAGTCATGTGTCGCTTAGGTATTTAGGGTTAGCTCATTGGGGTTGTTTTGTTCGACGTAAATTTTCTTTCTAATTTTAGTAAACCCTAAGGATTAATTTTGGGAATTTAGACAGGATGTCACACTAATAAGCATGTATTATAGGCAGAGATATCTATAAATAATAATAGGATATTTTTATAATAAAAAATACAGGATATTATTTTGGTAGTTTGAAAAGAAAATCAGTATTCAATTTCTGAATTTTAAATTTATAAATTAAACTTGACCGTTAAATATTGAATAAAAATATTTGAATTCCATACCTAATTTTTACACACATAAAAAAAAGTAACAAAATTTTAAGCATATATTCTAATTAAAACACACATATATTTACTAAATTTAATTCTTAATTATGTTATGTTTATATTTGTATTTATATTAGAAGAAAATTTTAAAAAATACTTAAAATTTTATTAAACAAAAATGTTAGTATTTTTATTATCAAGGCATTAATTTATGTTTATTGTGTACTATTCAAATAAAAATAATTAAAGAATATAATTCAATTTTTAAATACTTCTCTTGTTGATTAATTATTATTTAAATGACAACTTTAACTAATAAAGAAAAAAACTTAGGAACCATAATTCAATTAAGAAAATTTTTAAAATATCCATCAATGTACACTAGTGGAAAAAATGGCTTTAATCACGGTTAAAAAAGGCTTTTAATCACGGTTGAACAACCGTGGTTAAAAGTGGGCGTGGTTGTATATCAGGATATTTAATCACGGTTGAACAACCGTGGTTAAAAGTGGAGTGGATATAACCACGGTTGCCCCTAACAACCGTGATTAAATGTACTAGACCAAAAAAAAAAATTAAAAATCGTGGTTATCATCTTCACCATTCAGAAACAGCAAGAACACAATGAACACCAACACCAGAAATAAGAAACGCAGCAAGAACGCAAGAAACAAAAACAGAAGAAAAGTAAATGAATGAAACAAGAAATGAAGAAAAGTAAATGAATGAAACAAAATCAGAACAACCACAAGAAACAAGAAACAAGAAACAAGAAACAAGAATGCTACTGCAAAACGAAGAACACAAGTATAAATCTAAAATGTAAACCTGTAAATAAGCAATGGCGTGCGATGGGAAACCTGTAAATGGCATATGAAAAATAGTGAGAAGTCACATAATAAACAAATCTAGAACGTAAATAATGAAATGTAGATGTAAATGGAAACATGAAAACAGAGAAGAGAAACCTTACAGAGAAGAAGGAGAGAAAAGAGAGTTAGGCGCGCTCATGAAATTACGAAATTTAAAACGAAAAGGAAGCTATAATCACGGTTACACAAGGAACCGTGGATATATGTATAACCTATAACCATGGTTATGAGAGTACCCGTGGATATATGTATGACCTATAACCACGGTTACTCCAGGACCCGTGGTTATATATATGTATGACCTATAACCACGGTTACTCCAGGACCCGTGGTTATATATATGACATATACCCATGGTTGAACAAGGGACCCGTGGTTATATGTGAAAATCTTATTTTGGCATTAGAAAACACCATAAAAAATTTTAGAATTTTTAGAATTTATTTGGTAGGTAAAGTAGAAGCCTAAAAATCCAAAAAATAAGCAAATAAATCATAAAAAATAAAAAATTTTGAGAAAACAAGGGTTTTTTGAAAATCTGAGCAACCCCAACTGGCATAGCGAGTTGGAATGAATGCGGATTTTTTTTCTACCCCAAAATCATATGCAGCAATAAGGATTCTGAGTTTTCTAGCTCAAGTTATGCTCGTTTGAAGTTTGCCGATTTTTGTCGTCACAAAATTTTTGTATCTCTCACTCAAAAATTTATTTTTCAAAAATTCCAACTCGAATGGCTAATAAGTACCAAAAGAAGTCATGACGCAAAAAATCAGATCAAAATTCCATGTTTTTCTATTTTTTTGGATTTTCCTAAAAATAAGGTGAATAATATTTTGACATATAACCACGGTTGTCAAACAACCGTGGTTATAGACACACTTTTAATCACAGTTGCCTAATGTCGCGACCGGGGTCCCGGTGCACGACGCGGACTGGTTAAAGACAAATAAAAGAAAATTGAAATTGCATTGAAGTGAGGCTCTTGAGAAGCCTAAAAAATAAAGGGTTCAAGGAGTCGCCACCAATATTTATTAAGGAAAATATTAGGAAAACCTTTAAATAGCACTGGTTTTTTTTGATTTAAAAAGATTGAGATTCTGTTTAGTCCGGGAGTCGAATTACAGGTGGGGAAGGTATTAGCACCCCACACCGTCCGTAAAAAACGGTTACCCAAATTGATCATGCGTAATTTAAAAAATGATTATCAAATATTTCATCCTTCATAAAACAATCATAAATAATATACACAATAAAAAAAATATATAAATATGAATAAAACAAAGATAGTAAAAGAATACATCCCCTAAGTTTGTTGTTTTTTAGTTCTAAAAAAATAAATAAACAAATGATTAAAAGACCATAAAAATAAAAGGATAAAAAAAACAATAAGACGTCTTGTCTTACTTATTTTCTAGTAAAAAAAATTGATTTTTATTGAGAAATATAAAGTTTAAAACAAACAAATAAATGAAAAATAAGAGGAAAAAATAGAATTAAACACATCAACATGAAGATAAAGAAATATAATACACTTAATTAATTAAAATTGACAGGGAGTATTATTTAACTATCTTTTTTAAAAAAAATAAGATTAATAAGATGTCTCATCTAAATCAATCTCATCTTAAATTTAAAAGAAAAATGAATGAATAAATAACACACTATTTATTAGTCTTGATTTTTTTTTATTTTTTTATGAAAATGATTTTTTCTTAATTATTAAAAGGTTACTAAGAGAAAACAATAGGAAATCATGACCATAATAAAAATGGATAATTATGTATATATATATACATATTTATAAACTATTAAAATGGTCAAACGTAAATAAATAAATAGAAAGTGTAGGAAGATAAATAAAAAAAAGCAAAAAGATAAATAACTAAAAATAAAAAGTATAAGAATAAATAATAATAATAAAATAAAAAAAATAAAGGTAGAAAAAATAAATAAATAAAAAGTTCAAAAAAAATAGAAATAAAAATAAAAAAAATAGACATAACAATAAATACATAAAAAATAAAAGAGCAAAGAAAAAAAAATAAATACATAAAATAAAGGGGCAGAAAAATAAATAATAAAAAAAATAAAGGAGCAGAAAAGTAAATAACAAAAATAAAGCAGCAGAAAAGTAAATAACAAAAATAAAGGGACAGGAAAGTAAATACATAAAAATAAAGAGGTAGAGATGTAAATAACAAAAATAAAGGGGCAAAAAAGTAAATACATGAAAATAAAGTGGCAGAAAAGTAAATAGCAAAAATAAAGGGGCAGAAAAGTAAATACATATAAATAAAGAGGCAGAAATGTAAATAACCAAAATAAAAGGGCAGAAAAGTAAATATATAAAAATAAAGGGGCAGAAATGTAAATAACAAAAATAAAGGGGCAGAAAAGTAAATACATAAAGATAAAAGGGCAGAAATGTAAATAACCAAAATAAAAGGGCAGAAAAGTAAATACATGAAAATAAAGGGGTAGAAATGTAAATAACAAAAATAAATGAGTAAAAAAGTAAATACATGAAAATAAAGGGACAGAAATGTAAATAACAAAAATAAAGAGGGCAGAAAAGTAAATACATGAAAATAAAATGGCAGAAAAGTAAATAACAAAAATAAAAGGACGGAAAAGTAAATAAATAAAATAAAAGGGCATAAAAATAAATAAATAAAGATAAAAATATAAAAAAATAAAAAAATAAAAAAAATAAACTAATAATTGTAGAAATATAAAGTGCGGATAAGTAAAGTGCAGGAAAATAAATTAACAATAATAAAAGTGTAGAAAAGTAAATAAAGAGAAATAAAAGTGTAAAAAAAAATAATAAATAAAGAAAAATAAAGGTACAAATAAATAAATAAAGATGGAGATGCATAAAAATAAATAAACAGATAAATAACTGCAGAAAAATAAAGTGCAGGAAAATAAAGTGCTTGAATATAAATAAAGAAAAATAAAAGTGCAGAAAAATAAATAACAATTAAATAAGACGAATAAATAAATATAAATAAACAACTTTGTATTAATAAAAAATACCTTGGTACAAGATCAATTACAGAGAAACTAGAACGGAAGTCAGGAAATCAATTTTGTGTAGATTTCCTTTGCTTTTGGCTTTGTTTGGACTTGATTTGAAGGTATTTGGATACCGGTTACACTTGTTGTACAGTATTTTAGCTCACAAAAACTCACATACTAAAACAAACAAGAGTGGTGCACTCATTTTCCTAACTAGAATTACACAAAGTAATTTTTGAAAACCCAAACTTCTAAAAATTCTCACAAAAATTTAACACTATTTCCCCTCTTTTTTCTCTTCTTCCTCCCAAAATGCCTCAATATCACCTTCTATTTATAGAAGAAAATTGGCATTGGATCCTCCCTAAAAGATATCACTTTCTTACTTTTCCAATTTGTCCAAATTCCATATCAATTTCCCCAATTTTCTCCAATTATCCAACCAAACCGGGGCCTACCACTAAAACCACCGTCACCTTCTTTTCTGATTTTCTCTCTTTTTTTTTTTTATTTTCGTTTTTTTTTGAACCTTTTTTTTTGGACTTTTGTTTTTTTTTTTGGCCCATTTCTTTTTTTTTTGTTTTTTTGTTTTTTTGTTTTTTTTTGTTTTTTTTTGGGCCTTTTTTTTTGTTTGGGCCCTTTTTCTCTTTTTTTTCTTTTTCTTTTCTTTTTTTTTTGGCCCTTTTTATTTATTTTTTATTTTATTTTCGTTTTTTTATTTTTTTTCCATTTTTTTATTTTTTTATTTTTTTATTATTTTTTTTATTATTATTATTTTATTTTTTTTTTGCCCATTTATTTTTTGTTTTTTTTTTGGGCCTTTTATTTAAAGGTACAAATGGAAACATAAATTATTTATTACATATATGGAAATATATAAAATATCCAATAAATATAAATTACTACCCACACTATAAGGAGTAAAAAGGTAGTCACAAAACATCGTCTTCCCTCCCTTATTCTTTCCTCTTGGCTTCGGCATCCATCAGCCATTGCTTGAGAGAAATGAAGAGAATTGACGAAATGAGAGGTGTGGTAGGAAATGAAGAGGGATTGGGTATTTATAGAGATGGGGAAGGGTTACTATTCTAACGGTCACTATGCAATTTTTAATAATATTTTTTTTTAATATGATCCGGGGTGGCAATCTGGACTGGGCGGGGTTCTAAGCATTGTACCGCGTCACCAACGAGAACTGGTAAGTCATAACCGGGGTCTGAAATCATTGGTCAACTATAGACATTTCTCTTCACCTCGGTTAAATATTAAGCATTGGGGAATCTCCTGCAGGTGTACCTCCAGTGTGTCTTGAAGTTCAAGTACGGATTAACACATCAGTTTTAACTTGAAGAACCTCGGATTCCCTTCGAACTGAGGTGTAAAATACCGTACTCCACTGAGGCTGTACGAGCTTAGAACTAATGAGGTAACACCGGTCATGAAACCGTGCTAGGACCCCGGTTAATGCAGTCAACATTGACTCCGGACTCTAGGACAAAAAAACTCTTTTTTCTTCTCTTTTTTTTTTCTTTTTTTCTTTTTTTTTTAATATATATCACCGGACAAAAATAGGTGTTCACAGATGCCCCTCTTTACTTCTTTTCATGAAAGAATATGAGACATATTCATATTATTGATGTGAAAAGAAAGTAAAGACGTGAACACCACTAAGAATACCCGACAACTTTTGACAAGAAGTAAATAGCCGAATGGTGTTGTCCCAATGCTAGACAGTTTAAGGAGAGGCACTTGGAACATGACAGGAAGATAAATGGCATAACCTAGGGGTTAATACCTGAAGCTTTGGAAAAAATATGAAGTTGTCTTGACATTTTGAGGAGCCTAAGAATGGGTATTTGAGGCTTCGACATAAAATAGATGACAGGGGGATGCCCCTGAATGATTTTGATTGAGATAGCCTAGGGAAGGATACCTGAAGCTTTGACATGAAACTAAATGACTGGGGGGATGCCCCTGATTTGATTTTGATTGAGATAGCCTAGGGATGGATACCTGAGGCTTTGACATGAAACTAAATGACTGGGGATGCCCCTGATTTGATTTTGATTGAGATAGCCTAGGGATGGATACCTGAGGCTTTGACATGAAACTAAATGACTGGGGAAATGCCCCTGATTTGATTTTGATTGAGATAGCCTAGGGATGGATACCTGAGGCTTTGACATGAAACTAAATGACTGGGGATGCCCCTGATTTGATTTTGATTGAGATAGCCTAGGGATGGATACCTGAGGCTTTGACATGAAACTAAATGACTGGGGAAATGCCCCTGATTTGATTTTGATTGAGATAGCCTAGGGATGGATACCTGAGGCTTGGACATGAAGTAAGACTAATGGGAGATACCTCTACCATAATGACTTATGGTAGAGAATTATATGAGATTTATGCTCAAGAAGAATGTGTCTGAGATTGACTTTTCTGGTTTAGTGTGGGTTCCGAGTGAATACAAGGATTGCATTTTCACATCTTAGTAAACCATCCCGACTGGAGTTAGGTGATAGGCTGAAACTGTTGATCTCGACTCTTCATGGGGAGCGCTTTGTCCTTGTTGTACCCTCAAACCTGCATGGAAGAAATAGTCAAGTGGAAAACCAAAGGTCAAAGATCTTGTTTCCTCCAGGTGACTACCACAATCCTTATGGGACTTGTTATTACTCATGGCAGAGCGGAATATCCTGCTTACCAAGGTCTGTGTAATTGGGAAGTATCAAGCTTGTTTGAGATTAAAAATATGCCTTTCATATTTTTTAATATTTTTCACAAAATGCATGCAAATGAAACCTGACAAGACAAGGATTGGAACTGAAATTGAGAATTCCATATATTTACTTGGGAAAATTACAAGTTTACATCATAATTTTTAATCCAAACATTTAGAGGATATAAAGACTACCCTATCCCTTTAGAGTACGCTCAAGCATAATACTTCTTGACTGCATCTGAATTGACCGGGAAAGATAACTCCTCACCATCCATGTTCGTCAAAATCAAAGCTCCTCCAGAAAAGGCTCTCTTTACGACGAATGGTCCTTCATAATTTGGCTTCCATTTGCCTCGGTGATCATTTTGATTCGGTAAGATTTTCTTCAGTACCAAATCACTTTCATGAAATTGATGAGGTCGCACTTTCTTTTCGTATGCCTTCTTCATACGCTTTTGGTATAACTGCCCATGACAGAGAGCGGTTAACCTTTTCCCATCAATTAAATTTAATTGATCATACCGGGACCGAACCCATTCAGCTTCTTCTAATTTGGCATCCATGATTACTTTTAAAGACGGAATTTCCACTTCTATTGGTAAAACAGCTTCCATACCATACACCAATGAGAAAGGTGTTGCCCCTGTCGAAGTTCGTACAGAGGTACGATACCCATGTAAAGCAAAAGGAAGCAACTCACTCCAGTCTTTGTAGGTTTCAACCATCTTTTGTATGATTTTCTTTATATTTTTGTTAGCAGCTTCCACTGCTCCATTCATCTTAGGTCTGTATGGAGATGAATTGAGGTGTTTGATTTTGAATTCTTCGCAGAGTTCATCCATCATTTTATTATTCAGGTTTGTACCATTATCAGTGATGATCTGATTTGGTAAACCATATCTACAAATCAATTCTCTCTTGATGAATTTGACCACAACATTTTTAGTCACGTTGGTGTAGGAAGCTGCTTCAACCCACTTAGTGAAGTAATCAATGGCCACCAAAATAAAGCGATGCCCATTCGATGCTTTTGGTTCAATGGGACCAATAACATCTATGCCCCACATAGCAAAAGGCCAAGGCACAGTTAGAACGTGCAAAGAAGATGGTGGTGCATGAATGTTATCTGCATAGGTTTGACACTTGTGACATTTCTTGGCATAGTTATGACAATTATTTTCCATTGTCATCCAATAATATCCAGATCTGAGAATTTTTCTTGCCATCGAGTGCCCATTTGCATGTGTTCCGAAAGGCCCTTCATGAACATCCTTCATGATTTTGTTAGCTTCCGTCACGTCTACGCAACGAAGGAGAACAGAATCATAATTTCTCTTATAGAGTGTATTCCCAGTCATAAAGAAATTCATGGCTAGGCGCCTGAGGGTTCTTTTATCATTTTCTGAGATACCAGGAGGATATTCTTGATTTTGAATATAATTTTTGATGTCATGAAACCATGGTTTCCCATCGGGCTCTTCTTCTATCTCATGACAATATGCAGGTTCGAGACGCCTTTCAATCTCGATGAAGGGCATGTCACAATCCCTACTTACGTTGAACATGGAGGCCAACGTGGCCAAAGCATCGGCTAATTGGTTATCATCCCGAGGAATATGATGGAAAGAGACTTCATCAAACCCTTTGATTAGTTCCATGATGTGAGCTTGATAAGGAATCAATTTTCCATCTCTAGTATCCCATTCTTCTTTCAGTTGATGAATCACCAAGGCAGAATCTCCGTATATTTGTAGAGATTTCACCTTTGCTTCAAGTGCCGCCTGAATCCCCAAAACACAAGCTTCATATTCTGCAATATTATTGGTACAATCAAAACAAAGTCTAGCAGTGAATGGGAAAAGCTTGTTATCTGGTGAGATTAGGATGGCCCCAATCCCATGCCCCAGTGTATTCGACGCCCCATCGAACATCAAAATCCAAGTTCTATTAGGATAATCTTTCTCTTCTGACAACATCATAATATTTTCATCAGGAAATTTAAATGACATTGGTTGGTACTCTTTTAGGGGATGGTGGGCCAAGTGATCAGCTAAAGCACTCCCTCTTACAGCTTTTTGGGTGACATGAATGATATCATACTCAGTCAAAAGAACCTGCCAACGAGCTATTCTTCCCGTCAGAGCCGGTTTTTCAAAGATGTACTTAATTGGGTCCATCTTAGATATCAACCAAGTAGTATAAGATAACATGTATTGCCTTAGGCGACGAGCAGCCCATGCTAATGCACAACAAGTTCGTTCCACAGTAGAATATCGTGCTTCGCACTCAGTGAACTTCTTGCTCAAATAGTAAATAGCATGCTCTTTTCTCCCAGACTCATCATGTTGCCCCAGTACAGAGCCCATAGACTCATTTATCACCGTCAAATACAACAGGAGTGATCTTCCTGGGGTTGGGGGAACCAAGATCGGTGGGGATTGCAAGTATCGCTTTATTTGGTCAAAGGCCTCCTGACAATCATCATTCCATTGTGATGGTTGATTTTTATGAAGCAACTTAAAGATTGGATTACATACAGCTGTTAGTTGAGAAATGAAACGAGCTATGTAATTCAACCTTCCAAGGAATCCTCGTACTTCTTTTTCAGTGCTAGGAGCGGGCATTTCCATGATTGCCTTTACTTTATCGGGATCCACTTCGATACCTTTCTCACTGACAATGAAACCAAGCAACCTACCAGAGCTAGCCCCAAAAGTGCATTTAGCCGGATTTAATCTGAGTTTGAATTTTCTCAGGCGTTCAAAGAGCTTTCGTAAGTCAATCAAGTGACCTTCAACAGATTTGGATTTGGCAATAATATCATCCACATAAACCTCTATCTCTTTATGCATCATGTCATGAAATAGAGTTACCATCGCTCTTTGGTAAGTGGCACCGGCATTTTTCAATCCAAAAGACATCACCTTGTAGCAGAAGGTTCCCCACAAAGTAATAAAAGTGGTTTTTTCCATGTCTTCGGGTGCCATCTTGATTTGGTTGTACCCAGAAAATCCATCCATGAATGAAAAAATGGAATGTTGGGCCGTGTTATCAACAAGAACATCAATATGTGGTAATGGAAAGTCATCTTTTGGGCTAGCTCTATTCAAATCCCGGTAATCAACACACATTCGTACTTTTCCATCTTTCTTCGGGACCGGAACAATGTTGGCCACCCATTCAGGGTATTTGGAGACAGCCAAGAACCCAGCATCCAACTGTTTGGTTATCTCTTCTTTAATCTTTAAGAGCATTTCTGGCTTCATCCTTCTCAACTTTTGCTTTATGGGGACGCAACCGGGTTTCAATGGCAACTTGTGTTCAACGATGCAGTTATCCAATCCCGGCATATCCTGATACGACCAAGCAAACACATCGCTGAATTCGACCAACAATTCTATTAATTCCCTCTTATGTTCTCTACTCAAAGAGGTGCCGATCTTGACTTCTTTTTTGTTTTCTTCACTCCCCAAATTTATGACTTCAACAATTTCTAGATAGGGAGAAATTTCTTTATCTTCCTGATCTAGCAGCCTTAGTAATTCAGGGGAAGGTTCATCGGACTCTTCGTCCTCTTCGTTTGTTGGATTAAAATCATGATGGGAGAAAGCAATCTTATTATTTTGGAATTCAATTTCAGATCTGCAATTTATTTAATATAAAAAAGGCAAAATAAGGAAAATGATAATTGAACTTAACTTTTATTTATTTGAAATGATAAAGGAAACATGTTTTGCCCTTATTAAAACTCATCCTAAGGCTTTAGGCATAGCCAAAGGATTTAAACAAAAACCTACAAAGTGAACAATTACTTTGAAATGATCTCTGGAAGCTCAACGGCTTCCCAATTACACAGTTCAGTATCTGAAGGACAAGGGTAAATCAAGTCTTCTTCTCTCTTGGACTCATCATCGATGACCGCCACTTGGTTTGGAGATGTCAAGCCTGCACTCCTGAAGCTTCGGTAAAGGTCACAGATAGGGATCTTCGCAGTTAGAGGTTCTCGGTTTTCTAACCGTGCAAGTCGCTTTTCTCTCTTATCTGCGAAAACCTTCGCTCTTTCCATTGGAGATGGATGATACCCCAGCCCAAAGCCGTTCTTATTCTCCTTAACCAATAATGGGTCTACTCCTCCATCAAGCATCTTTCCAAGCCCTTTCCCTGGCTGGAATCCAGATTTCATCATCACTTTAGCTACCATCATAGAAGCTTTAGAAGGACGAGCTAGTTGTAACCCTTCGCTCACATAGGTGGTGTGAGCAATTTCCAATGATTGGAAGGAAGTCTCAAGACTTTCTTCAGCCGCTTCTATATATGGAGTTGACATGGGCTTACTGATAAGGAAATCTCCCTCACCAGAAACAATGATTAGCTTGTTGTTTACCACAAATTTAAGCTTTTGATGAAGGGTAGATGGAACCACACCGGCAGAATGTATCCAAGGCCTCCCCAATAGGCAGCTATAAGCAGGGTTGATGTCCATCACTTGAAACAATACGTTGAAGGTGCATGGGCCCACTTGGATGGGGATCTCAATATCTCCAATGACCTCTCTCCGAGTACCGTCAAAAGCTCTTACTACCATTGAGCTTGGCTTCATATGTGACCCATCAAAAGGTAGTTGATTTAAAGTGGACTTTGGCATGATATTCAGAGAGAAACCATTATCAACTAGGACCTTGGCTACGATATGATCCCGACACTTGATAGAGATATGTAATGCCTTATTATGACCTCTTCCTTCAGCAGGTATCTCTTCGTCGGTGAAAGTTAAGTAGTCATTTGAGGCAATATGCCCCACTACCCCTTCAAACTTTTCAGGCGAAATATCTTTCGCAACATGTGCTTTATTCAAGACCTTCAATAACTTTCCACGATGTGGTTCTGAGTCCAATAAGAGAGATAACAAGGATATTTTTGCAGGAGTGCGGTTTAACTGGTCGAGGACCTGGTATTCGCTTTGCTTAATGAATTTCAAAAATTCACAAGCATCTTCCTCTGTTATTCCTTGGGGAGGATCTTGTTCTTTACCACGACTTTCTTTTTCACTTACAGGTACATCCTCCTTTCTCAAGTTTTCAGGAGCATAAACTCGTCCACTCCTAGTCATTCCACTTGTCTCGGAAATATTGGTTACTGAGGATGACGATCCCTTTAGGAGTTGAGGGATTACATCCACTTCATACTTCCAAGGTACTGCATGGGTATCCTTGTATGAAAATGGAGATGGGGTCCTAATTGTCAAGGACGGATAGTTCATGACTGGTTCAGTCAAAGGTTTCTTGGTGTAATAGACCACCAAAGGAACAGGGGTGACTGGGCTTACTGAGTCTGTACCATGCTGCCCATGGATCATGTTAACATCATTGCAAGGGGGACAATGATCACTTCCCAAGTCATGTGTTATTGCATTTACCCCAGTATTTCCATGATTAGGCAAAGGATTTCTAATCACATTTGGGGAGCCTTCTTCGAAATCCAACCACTTGGCATTTATCAAATCACGTACCTTAAACTTTAAGGCAATGCAATTTTCTGTAGAATGCCCCGGTGCCCCAGCATGATAATCACACTTCACATTAGGATCATACCCCTTAGGATAGGGTGGCCCTACGGGTTTTAAAGGACATCGTACAACAAGAGAACTTTTGAGAAGTTGAGGCAAAAGTTCAGTATATGTCATGGGAATTGGATCAAATTGGACAGAAGGACGGTCATTGTTTGGCTTTTTTTGTGGAAGATTTGGGTTAGGATTTTGCATCCATTGTTGGGGAGGAGGTGGTGGTGTATTCTTGAAATTATGGACGGGTGGGGGTCTATATGATTGAGGATGGGGAAATGAATTTCCAGAAGCAGCAGCTACACAAGGGTAAGGTCCGTACGGTGGATAATGAGGTGGGAAAGGGAAAGGGGAAGGTTGAAACATTTTTTGATTATGTTGACCTTGATTTCCCATTACAGCATTTGCTTCCTCACCCTTTCTTCTTCCTGCCCCTGTCATAGGTCTTCCTATTGATGGGGAACTTTGGACAACTTTTCCTGTTCTCAAACCGCTTTCAATTCTTTCCCTTATTACCACCATATCAGAAAAGCTTGATGATACACTCCCAAGCATCCTTTCACAGAACAGTGGCTGAAGAGTATCAATGAACATTGCCACTATCTCTTTCTCTATCAAAGGTGGTTCAACTTGTGCAGCCATTTCCCTCCATCGTTGAGCATATTCTTTGAAGGACTCAGTATTCCTTTTGGTCATATTCTGAAGTTGTAGCCGGTCTGGTGCCATGTCCATATTGTATTTATATTGCTTCAGAAAGGCATCGGCTAGATCCTTCCAACAACGAATACGAGTTCGTTCAAGGTGAGTGTACCAGCTCAACGCTGCCCCAGCAAGGCTATCTTGAAAAAAATGGATCAGTAACTTTTCATCATAAGCATACCCAGCCATCTTTCGGCAGTACATGGTCAAATGGTTACGAGGACAAGTTGTTCCTTTGTATTTATCAAATTCCGGCAATTTGAACTTGGGAGGAATTACCACATCTGGAACTAGGCATAATTCAGAAACATTTGTTACGCCTAAGCCACTTCCTCCCTCTACTGCACGCAACCTTTCTTCCAATATTTCCATTTGCCCTTTGGACAAAGGCGCTGCTGGCTGATCAGGATTTGGTGGAGGGACTTGAGCTTTGTGTGACAAGTTTTGGGAAACACCTGCCTGTGGTATTGGGCAACCATAAGGGAAATAATATGGCACTGCTTGTGGGTTTTGTTGTGTGGCATCATTTGGAGTCTGGTGATTTTGTGGTGGAATTGTATTAGGTGGAGTGACATTGGGTGGAGCCTGAGTGTTTTGGGGAATTGCTGTTGATTGGTTGAAATTTGGAGGGTTAGATACAGGGGGATTGGGAATTTGTTGAGCAGCAGGAGGATTTTCTTGATTAGGATTAGGGTGCATGGTGTAATACCCTTGAGGTAAGCCGTATGGAGGCCAAGCATATGCTTACTGAACATTCCCGTCTTGGGAAACAAAAGGTGGCAATGGCATACCATAAGGTTGGTGTGGGATGAATGGAGTTTCAGTGACTGGAGCAGGATCATTTAAAGGTATAGGGTTCCCCTCTTGAGCTTGAACTTGAAGGGTGGATGTTTGTTCCTCATTTCCTGCAGAAGATCCCCTTTCTGTACCTCTTCTTTCAAGGAGCTTAAGTATTTCTGCCATCTGCTCCTTGATCTGGCCAACTTCATTCCTCAATTCTTCAACTGCGCTTTCCGGCTCTGCCATGAGTCTTGTTTGCAGTCTGGTTTGATAAGGATGCTTTGAGCCCCTTCTCCCCGTGATGTGAATAAATACAAAGAAACCCCCTTGGTACAAGAACAAGTATTGTTAAATGACATAAAGAGATGTAAAGTAAATACATGATGAATTTAAGATATCGGTAAGCAAAGATAAACCTTTCTTTTAGAATGTCTTTTTCTAAAGTACTAAGTTAGAAGAAAAATGCAAATTCAACATGAGATTTATTCATTGATCAATAAGTTCTGATACATTATTTGTTACAACAACTCAAAATCAATTCTCTCTTGCTTTAGCAATCCAGACCTTCATTTCATCCAATCGCCCCTTGCAGTATTGGATGAATGTTGTAATTTCCTCCGGTGTAGAAAGCGGATTCATCATCGCTTCAGCCTTCTTCAACAGGTGAGGAATATTTCCAAGTGTTCCATTAGCAAGACCGGCTAAATTAGAAAAACGGTCTCTCCAAGAATAGACAAGACTTTCCAACTCAACCCTTTCCAGGGTCATTAAACGTATAATCTCTTCATATCTATCCTTGTCTTCCATGGCTTGCCATTTTTCTTTATTTATTTCACGCTCGCAAGCACTGACGACATCTCTGACTTGTCGTTCTAGTTCATCAATTCGCGCTTGCATAAGGTTCTTTTCAACTTGAGCTTCTTCTTTTGTCTTGGCTAGAATTCCTCGTAACCGCCCTTTGTCAGCCAATATATCATCCTTTTGTTTCTCTTTGGTCTTCAATTGGCTGTTCGCTGTTTGGAGGCATTGATCCAATTGCATCATATGTTCTCTTTCAATTTGTCGTTTCTTACCCATGTCTTCAAAGGCATTTTCCAATTCACACCTTTTTCTCTTAAGGGAAGCATTGTCTTGTTGAATTTTGATCAAATCATCCTCCAAATCTTGATTTTTCTTTGTCATTTTAGCCAACTCACTCCTCAAATTTTCAATCTCTTTGCTTTCATCGGGAACTGGATTTCTCACATGAGCACCGTGATCTTTAAAGGGTAATTTAACAATGGCTACCCTATTTGAAATCCACTGGTGGTAACTTTCTTTTGCGGCATGACTTCGGACACCCAATTCTTTTCCTTTACTATGAACCTTGCCCCAAGCATCAATGACAGTTTGAATAACAGGAGCACTATTTCCCTCAATATAATAATGAAGGAAAGGTGTTACTGTTTCTTCTTCTGGAGGTTGTATCATAGGATAAGCAAGTTGTCTTTTTGCAATGCTAGGATTGTAATTGATGCATCCTTGAGTTCCCATGAGAGGCACATTTGAAAATTTTCCACAGCAGTAAATAATGGAATCTACGTTCATCCACTGAGGGTACCACCGAATCATGCTAGCAGATAATCCTGCCCACTCCCTATTAGTCTTCTTGGTTAACCTAAGGAGCTTCAAATCAGAGATAGGACATTCAACCTTGCCAACTTGATTGAAGACATGAAAAGTAAGCCATAGATACAAGGCGGGTAAACAACAGGCGATCTTTTTCCCATTCCGGTTATGACAGGAATCCATTGTACAATAGATATCAGCTAAGACAGCAGTCATGGAACTTTCACCTCTAAGCTTTCTAGCTAGGAAAACATCAATTGCCTTGAAATCAATATAATTATCAAGGCTTGGGAAGAGGATCACACCATAGATGGCCAACGCCAAAATGTCAACAAACACGTCCCATTCTCCTTTCCCTGCCTGACTGAGAAGTTGCTGCTCAAAGAAGCTTAGTGCGAATCCTGAAATTTGGTTCCTGTTTAATTGAGCCTTCTTAAGCATTTCAGGATCCATCTTAAGAATGCGAGCTACACTGAAGATTGAAGCATGATGTTCAGTTCGACGATAAGGTTTCAAATCTTCTAATGGCAAGCCAAATATCTGTTCAAACTCCTCCAAAGTAGGAGCTAACTGGAAATCTTTGAATGTAAAACAGCGGAGAGGAGGATCATAAAACTGAGCTAGAGCAGTAAGGGCCCCTTCTTGCACTTCGACCTCTAAGAATTTTAGGATCTTTCCATATTTCCTTGTAAAGGTCATTTTCTGAGTAATATTCATCCTTTTGCTTAAGGATAACAAATTGCTAGTATTTGATCTGATGACTTTGAGCTGTAACAAATTTTTTAGACCAGTTGCGTTCACTTCTTGATCACTTGATCTCATGTTAAATTCCATTTTTAGTGATACTTACCGATGTTTAAATTTCACCTTTAACAAAAGAAATAAATAAATCAGATTAACAAAGAAAACAGTTTGATAAATATCCTCACATAAGAATGATAGTATTTATCATGACTTGAGTATAGAAAAGATACATTTTTTATGATAAAAAAAAAACTTTGTGCAAATGAATAAAAGATAAAGGAATGTTTGCCCAATTGTGTCTTAGACAAGGTAACCACCTAATTGGCTCTAAGGCTATTTAATCGTGTTTTTTCAAAAGGTAATTGTTCTAATTGGTTCTAAGAAGGTCACCGGAGCTCTGATCTTTAGCTATGAGTCTTATGCAAAAAGTAGGGAATCCTACTTAGTGCGGACATCATAACTAAGATGACACCCCGACTGAGATTTTCACGCGAATCATGGTAGGACGTCTCGTCCTAAATGACACCGCTAATAATCTCCCCTAGCCTATGTCTTTTGCGGGGCCCGGGAATAGGGTCCCTTCTAATAGTGTATGCATTATGGTGAATGTGAAGTGTGTGGGGCATTCATACCTGGATTTTTACCCATTCTTCACAATGAACAAACATAAAGCAAAATAAATATCACATGTCTTCTACCCTAAGGTTCTAAATTAAGGCAATAAAGAAGTAAAAAAAACAGTATAAAATCTAAAATTAACGGAAGACTAGATAAACAACAAGAATAACATAACAAATAAATATAAAGGATGAAATAATTAACAATCAACAAAATACACAAGATCAATTTAACGGGCTTGACTCTCAAAATGTCCCCAGCGGAGTCGCCATCTGTCGCGACCGGGGTCCCGGCGCACGACGCGGACTGGTTAAAGACAAATAAAAGAAAATTGAAATTGCATTGAAGTGAGGCTCTTGAGAAGCCTAAAAAATAAAGGGTTCAAGGAGTCGCCACCAATATTTATTAAGGAAAATATTAGGAAAACCTTTAAATAGCACTGGTTTTTTTTTGTTTTAAAAAGATTGAGATTCTGTTTAGTCCGGGAGTCGAATTACAGGTGGGGAAGGTATTAGCACCCCACACCGTCCGTAAAAAACGGTTACCCAAATTGATCATGCGTAATTTAAAAAATGATTATCAAATATTTCATCCTTCATAAAACAATCATAAATAATATACACAATAAAAAATATATATAAATATGAATAAAACAAAGATAGTAAAAGAATACATCCCCTAAGTTTGTTGTTTTTTAGTTCTAAAAAAATAAATAAACAAATGATTAAAAGACCATAAAAATAAAAGGATAAAAAAAAACAATAAGACGTCTTGTCTTACTTATTTTCTAGTAAAAAAATTGATTTTTATTGAGAAATATAAAGTTTAAAACAAACAAATAAATGAAAAATAAGAGGAAAAAATAGAATTAAACACATCAACATGAAGATAAAGAAATATAATACACTTAATTAATTAAAATTGACAGGGAGTATTATTTAACTATCTTTTTTAAAAAAAATAAGATTAATAAGATGTCTCATCTAAATCAATCTCATCTTAAATTTAAAAGAAAAATGAATGAATAAATAACACACTATTTATTAGTCTTGATTTTTTTTTATTTTTTTATGAAAATGATTTTTTCTTAATTATTAAAAGGTTACTAAGAGAAAACAATAGGAAATCATGACCATAATAAAAATGGATAATTATGTATATATATATATACATATTTATAAACTATTAAAATGGTCAAACGTAAATAAATAAATAGAAAGTGTAGGAAGATAAATAAAAAAAAAAGCAAAAAGATAAATAACTAAAAATAAAAAGTATAAGAATAAATAATAATAATAAAATAAAAAAAATAAAGGTAGAAAAAATAAATAAATAAAAAGTTCAAAAAAAAAAGAAATAAAAATAAAAAAAATAGACATAACAATAAATACATAAAAAATAAAAGAGCAAAGAAAAATAAATAAATACATAAAATAAAGGGGCAGAAAAATAAATAATAAAAAAATAAAGGAGCAGAAAAGTAAATAACAAAAATAAAGCAGCAGAAAAGTAAATAACAAAAATAAAGGGACAGGAAAGTAAATACATGAAAATAAAGAGGTAGAGATGTAAATAACAAAAATAAAGGGGCAAAAAAGTAAATACATGAAAATAAAGTGGCAGAAAAGTAAATAGCAAAAATAAAGGGGCAGAAAAGTAAATACATATAAATAAAGAGGCAGAAATATAAATAACCAAAATAAAAGGGCAGAAAAGTAAATATATGAAAATAAAGGGGCAGAAATGTAAATAACAAAAATAAAGGGGCAGAAAAGTAAATACATAAAGATAAAAGGGCAGAAATGTAAATAACCAAAATAAAAGGGTAGAAAAGTAAATACATGAAAATAAAGGGGTAGAAATGTAAATAACAAAAATAAATGAGTAAAAAAGTAAATACATGAAAATAAAGGGACAGAAATGTAAATAACAAAAATAAAGAGGGCAGAAAAGTAAATACATGAAAATAAAATGGCAGAAAAGTAAATAACAAAAATAAAAGGACGGAAAAGTAAATAAATAAAATAAAAGGGCATAAAAATAAATAAATAAAGATAAAAATATAAAAAAATAAAAAAATAAAAAAAATAAACTAATAATTGCAGAAATATAAAGTGCGGATAAGTAAAGTGCAGGAAAATAAATTAACAATAATAAAAGTGCAGAAAAGTAAATAAAGAGAAATAAAAGTGTAAAAAAAAATAATAAATAAAGAAAAATAAAGGTACAAATAAATAAATAAAGATGGAGATGCATAAAAATAAATAAACAGATAAATAACTGCAGAAAAATAAAGTGCAGGAAAATAAAGTGCTTGAATATAAATAAAGAAAAATAAAAGTGCAGAAAAATAAATAACAATTAAATAAGACGAATAAATAAATATAAATAAACAACTTTGTATTAATAAAAAATACCTTGGTACAAGATCAATTACAGAGAAACTAGAACGGAAGTCAGGAAATCAATTTTGTGTAGATTTCCTTTGTTTTTGGCTTTGTTTGGACTTGATTTGAAGGTATTTGGATACCGGTTACAACACTTGTACAGTATTTTAGCTCACAAAAACTCACATACTAAAACAAACAAGAGTGGTGCACTCATTTTCCTAACTAGAATTACACAAAGTAATTTTTGAAAACCCAAACTTCTAAAAATTCTCACAAAAATTTAACACTCTTTCCCCTCTTTTTTCTCTTCTTCCTCCCAAAATGCCTCAATATCACCTTCTATTTATAGAAGAAAATTGGCATTGGATCCTCCCTAAAAGATATCACTTTCTTACTTTTCCAATTTGTCCAAATTCCATATCAATTTCCCCAATTTTCTCCAATTATCCAACCAAACCGGGGCCCACCACTAAAACCACCGTCACCTTCTTTTCTGATTTTCTCTCTTTTTTTTTTATTTTCGTTTTTTTTTTAACCTTTTTTTTTTGGACTTGTTTTTTTTTTGGCCCATTTCTTTTTTTTTGTTTTTTTGTTTTTTTTTGTTTTTTTTTTGGGCCTTTTTTTTTGTTTGGGCCCTTTTTCTCTTTTTTTTTCTTCTTCTTTTCTTTTTTTTTTGGCCCTTTTATTTATTTTTTATTTTATTTTCGTTTTTTTTATTTTTTGTCCATTTTTTTTATTTTTTTATTTTTTTATTATTTTTTATTATTATTATTATTATTATTTTTTGCCCATTTATTTTTCGTTTTTTTTTGGGCCTTTTATTTAAAGGTACAAATGGAAACATAAATTATTTATTACATATATGGAAATATATAAAATATCCAATAAATATAAATTACTACCCACACTATAAGGAGTAAAAAGGTAGTCACAAAACATCGTCTTCCCTCCCTTATTCTTTCCTCTTGGCTTCGGCATCCATCAGCCATTGCTTGAGAGAAATGAAGAGAATTGACGAAATGAGAGGTGTGGTAGGAAATGAAGAGGGATTGGGTATTTATAGAGATGGGGAAGGGTTACTATTCTAACGGTCACTATGCAATTTTTAATAATATTTTTTTTAATATGATCCGGGGTGGCAATCTGGACTGGGCGGGGTTCTAAGCACTGTACCGCGTCACCAACGAGAACTGGTAAGTCATAACCGGGGTCTGAAATCATTGGTCAACTATAGACATTTCTCTTCACCTCGGTTAAATATTAAGCATTGGGGAATCTCCTGCAGGTGTACCTCCGGTGTGTCTTGAAGTTCAAGTACGGATTAACACATCAGTTTTAACTTGAAGAACCTCGGATTCCCTTCGAACTGAGGTGTAAAATACCGTACTCCACTGAGGCTGTACGAGCTTAGAACTAATGAGGTAACACCGGTCATGAAACCGTGCTAGGACCCCGGTTAATGCAGTCAACATTGACTCCGGACTCTAGGACAAAAAAACTCTTTTTTCTTCTCTTTTTTTTTTCTTTTTTTCTTTCTTTTTTTTAATATATATCACCGGACAAAAATAGGTGTTCACACCTAACAACCGTGAATAAAAGTTTTCCCAAAAATTTCAAAAATGCCATCTCGTTTTGACATATATCCACGGTTGTCATACAACCGTGATTATAGAGACTTTTAATCACGGTTGCCATAACAACCGTGATTAAAAGTTTTCTCAAAAATTTCAAAAATGCCACCGCGTCATTTTTAATCACGGATACACACTAATCCGTGATTATACCCCCGTGGTTGTATCCATTTTTTCCACTAGTGGTACTATTTGAATCCTTGGTAAATGATTAATTTTGAAAACTAAAAATATATTGATGTAAGTTATGGTTCACAAAAACAACTATCTTTGGACAAATGTCAATTAGGGATCAATATTAATATCAAAATGTTATTAAAATTAAAGGAATAAATTTAAATTATATTACAAAATAACTAATTAAAGAGTTAGTTCTCTAAACGTAATATGTAACATCCCGTTTTTCATCAAACATAGGATATAGGAGGCTGTGGGCACGAAAACATCTATGTATTTTGAAGCCTGAGTCCATCCTTATGTTCCTTATAATTAGGACCTAACAATAACCATGTGCCTAAGTGATAGTTAAACATTATTAAGATGACAAACAAAACCACTCTTCAAAGTAAAATACCACACGACAAAATCTTTTCCCTCTCATTTTATTCAAAATTCTTATTTTCAAGCATCACTAGGAAGATACCCGTGTAATTGCACGAGATAGGTTAGTTATGAAAAACATATTTTTGTGTTATATTTAATAGTATGATATTAATTTTAATATTAATAATAAATATATATTAAAAGTATTTATTACCATAAAATAAAAATTAAAGTTAATCCCATTGAAATAAATGAAAAGTATATATACATGCTATTGAATATATATTAGGTTGTTAGTTGAGATATAATCGAATTTGTAAGAAAAATTAATGAAATATTTTACAAATTTGAGTTAATGAATATAGCATTTGATATTTATTTAATAGATTTTTATTGTCAATTGAGAAAATTTCAAACTTAAAAATCATAATATTATATTATATTATATTATATTGTTAAAAAATATATTTGATTATTTTTATTTTTATGAAATATTTATTTAAGATGTATTATATTATATTTTAATAAATAATATATTTTATTATTTTATTTTTAACACATATCATACATATATGAAATAAATTACATACAGTGAGACTTAAAAGACTTTACGTAATTATTTGTTTTATTAAGCTGAAATTTTTTAGAGTGGTAATTCTAAATTTATTTGATTTTATCAGGTTTGAAAGTCTATGTTTTGTAGTTGATTTTGAAAAAAATACAATTAGTAAAAACCAAAAAACTGATACGCATCAGATTGGATTAAATGTTGTCATACATTTTAACCAAATTGTGTAACTTGATAACGTGATTAGATCCAATGTAATTTGCATCCTATCTACCATCTGAACTATTCCTAACTATACAGATTAAAATATGATGTCCAACCTTTTCATCTATTGCTGAATGGCAGGGAGCATGGCAGTTATATTTTGGCTGTAGAAAGAGCTCTGGAATTTTGATGCAATGTTGCAATTTTTGTAGCTTTGAAGTGAATTAAAATTTGATATCTTGTAACAGTAACTTTGCTTCTTCAAATATATAGGTCTTATGCATGATATAGGGAAAAGTCTAATTAGGATCAGGTTTTCACAATTTAATTTACCCTGAGAAAGCACGAAAAGTCTAATTAGGATCAGTTATGGGCTCTCACATATTGAGGTTGACCAATAATCTTCCTTAACTTTTACCCATTTTTTTAAAATTTTCAATATGAAAATTTTTAATTTTAAGTAAACAAACAAAAACTGGAATATAGTTAAAAATTTTCCCTAATTTATAGGTAGGCATGGCAACAGGACGATTCGGGGACGAGTTTGACTCCTACCATCCCCATCCCCGTTATCCTAGACCCTAACTGATCCGGTCCTAACACCGGCCCCCAAGAGCATGGCTTTAATGCCTTGCCAGATCAGCATTTTGAATAAAGAGAAGTACTCTTCAAATACACTACAAATACTATACGGAGTGCATACCGCCAGGGCAAGTAACACCGCCAAGGCTCATAACTCCGCCCATGCACGTTACCCCGCCAAGGAATGTAACTCCGTCCAGGCATGTTACTCCGCCAAGGAATGTAACTCCGTCCAGGCATGTTACTCCGCCAAGAGACGTAACCCCGCCTAAGTTGTTACTCCGCCAAGCCATAGGCTCAACTCAGGCGGAATACTGAATTTCCCACACTGCGTAGCGAGCCCATACTCACAACCCCGGCACGAGATTGACTCTGTCTTGAGAGGTTAATAATGGGAATCACGCTGTCACGCATAAAGGGAAATAACAATAAAATAATAAAGCATTCACGCTTACCAAGTAAGTGGAAATACCTACTACACTAACGGTGCCCGTGAACAACACAGGGGCCCACTGTTTTTCTCGCTTTATGCTAGGAAACAAGGAATTGGCCCTACCAATAATAGAGCACCAGTAACAGGTATATAAACCTCTCTCGAAAAGGTATAAGGGATCTCTTTCCCATTCTCTGAACCTGACACTCTCTTACTTGCATAATTCTCTTTGATTGTCTTTCTAAGTCTCTAAGTATTCTGAAATACTGACTTGAGCGTTGGAGAACGATTGCAGGTACCACCCCCAATTGGGTCAAGGCAATGCAGATCCCGTCAGGCGGACTGTGACACCGCCCTGCAGTATATTACACTCCGCCTCAGCATACAAAGACTCTCCGTATTTATATTTATACACACATTGCTTTGTATCAAAACACATTTATATGTATATTTTGAGTTGTTCTACAAGCATACTTCTACACCCCCTGTAAAGAACAGTTCATTGGCACGCCCAGTGGGACCTATAAACTAGGTAATCCCACAATCTTGATCAATCTTCATCATCAATGGAGAGACAAGGACCAGAGATGCAGAACGAGGATTCTCCTCCACGCAATCCCAGACGTCTTAACTTCGATGACGGTGCTCAGAAAAAAGCAACGCAAGCTGATTCTCTAGATCCAAGAGATGACATGATTCGAATGTTGAGAGAAGAACTTGCGGAACTTCGTCGTGAAAAAGTAAACCCAGCGCATGAGAAAGCTGGTCCCGCAAGACAACCACATCATGAATCACACATGCAGGAGGAATCAAGTACTCCTCACTACTCTCGTATTCCTACATACATGGAGGAGCAACGAAGCCTCCCACTGGTGAATGCTCAGCATCAAGAAGGAAGGAGAGCAGGCTCAAACGCGTCCCCCTCAGGATATAAGATGAGCATCCCATTTTCCAAAAGGCTCATGAATGTACATGTACCCAGACATCTGCAAACTATGCAGCCCATTTCTATAGGGAAATATACTGGGGAAACAGATCCCTCTAAGCATTTAGATGCTTATATCTACGAGGCCATGTTTCTAGGAGCTGAGGAGGATGTCATGTGCAGAATGTTCCCCAGAACTCTTACAGGCGAAGCTCTTAGTTGGTTCAAGAGCTTACCTTCAGGTTCCATTGATTCGTGGGAGGAGCTGGCCTCAGCTTTTGGAAGCCACTTCGTGATCTCCAGGGATGCACCCAGAACCTCTCATACCTTGGCTCAGATCAAACAAGGCGACAAAGAATCTCTGAAGGATTTCCTTAAGAGATTTTACAAGGAGGCAGCCATGGTCCCTGATCTGACTGAGGCAATCCAGTTGCATATTCTCATAGAAGCTATGCAACCAAAGTCACCTTTCGCTTTGTCTTTGGCAAAGGGGCCTCCAACCACGATGGAGGAGTTTCGCAGGAAGGCGTCCAAGTACGTGGGCATTGAGATGCATCTGGAAGCTACTGCATCTCGCAGTAAACCACCCCCTGCAACTCCACCTCATGACAAAGGGAAAGAGAAGTCGTTGAAGAATGACAAGTCCCACCAAAGGGACAAAATAGGGGACCAGCCTTTCAAACAGCAAGACAGACGCGTGTTCAATTTTGCTCACTATGCACCACTGAACACGACTTGCGAGCAAATCTTGCGTGAGATAGGATGGACCACCCTCAATGTTTATGGAATTCAACGTCCACCCCTAATCAGGCGCGGTGGAAACCCAAAGAAATATTGTGAATTCCATGAGTCAGTTGGCCACACCACAGAAGAATGCAAGCAACTCAAAAATACCATTGAGGTGCTCATTCGAGAAGGTAAACTGAAACATTACCTGTTTAAAGGCAAATCTCATGATGAGCCTAAGAAGTTTGAAAAGCGACATCGTGATCGTTCTCCGGATCCTGATAGTGCTCGAGAACCAAAACGTACGACGGTGTCAGAGAAACAAAAAGGCATTGTTCTGGAGTCCGCCCAACGAGAACCGAGCCCTGAACCTAGATCACGAGGTAAAAGACAGGTGGTGGACATGATTGCTGGAGGCTTCGCAGGAGGCGGACCCTCAAACAACGCCTGAAAAAATCATCATCGTATGATCTTATCTGTGCAGGGCAAGAACAAAGAATATCGCCCATTCAGGGACGGAGTTCAGACTCCGCCTATAACTTTCACAGATGATGATTTTGGCCCAACCATCCCTGAGGGAGATGATGCGGTAGTGATCATTGCGGTGATCGCTAATATGGATGTAAAACGCATCCTAGTTGATCAGGGAAGTTCCTGCGACGTTATTTTTTATGACTGTTTTAAACGCATGGGACTGTCTGACACAGATTTGCAGCCTTATACACAGGACCTTACAGCTTTCAATGGCGCCAAACAGCCTACTAAAGGCTACTTGGACACAAGGATTACCTTCGATGGTGAACCTGGAGCAAGGACTGTGAAATCCAGGGTTCTTGTCATTGATGTTAAATCCCCATACAATGGCATCATTGGGCGGCCTACTCTGAATGCCATGGAAGCCATCGTTTCAACCCCCCACTTGTTAATCAAGTTCATTGATAAAGATAATCAAGTCTCATCCGTCAGGGGTGACCAGGAGATGGCTCGTTACTGTTACAATTTAAGTCTTAACATGGTGAAGCTTGAAACCATGTCTAAGAAAAGAAAATTAAATGAAGGAAACAGTGCGGCGGCATCCGTCAACTTGGTGGATCTTGATCCCAGGGCGAAGTCTTCTATAGACCCACTGAACCCTTTGAAACCGACTCCTGATGGTGGTTCCAAGTCTATTGTTTTGGGCAGCACCCCGGAGCAAATAACTAACATCAATGACAAGCTGGAGCCTAACATGGAAGCAAGACTGATTGCACTCCTCCATGAGTACAAGGAGATTTTTGCCTGGACAGCCGCAGACATGCCTGGTATGGATCCTAACTTCTGTTGCCACCGCCTGGCGGTGTATCCTGAAACTAAGCCAGTGGCACAAAAGAAACGGCATATGGGTCCTGCTAAGCAAAATGCTGCTTGCGAACAAACCGAAGAACTCCTTAAGGCGGGGTTCATCAGGGAACTCCGTTATTCTTCTTGGCTGTCCAACGTGGTTATGGTGCAGAAAGCCAATGGCAAATGGCGCATGTGCATAGACTACGTTGATTTAAATAAATGTTGTCCTAAAGATCCTTATCCTCTCCCCAACATTGACAGACTGGTTGATGACTCATCAGGATACAAGTATCTATCCTTCATGGATGCTTACTCCGGATACAACCAAATTCCAATGTGTGAGGATGATCAGGAGAAAACAGCATTTATCAATGACAGAGGAGTCTTTTGCTACAATGTCATGCCATTTGGGCTGAAGAACGCTGGGGCCACCTACCAGCGCATGATCAACAAGGTCTTTGAGGGCATGCACACAAAGCTGGTGGAGGTTTATATTGATGATATCATCGCCAAGACTCCAGAGGGAGGAGACCATGTTGAAGACCTACGCCTCATTTTTCAACGCTTGCAGCAATACAACATGAGACTCAACCCACTAAAATGTACATTTGCTGTACCTGGAGGAAGATTTTTGGGTTTCATGTTAACGCAAAGAGGCATAGAAGCTAATCCTGACAAGTGTCGTGTGATACAAGAGTTGCAGAGCCCCAAAACATTGAAAGAGGTACAATCTCTCAATGGCAAAATCGCTGCTCTAGCACGATTCATGCCAAAAATGGCTCATCGCTCTCTCCCCTTGTACAAGATGCTGAAGAAGGATAAAAAATTCAATTGGGGCCCAGAGCAAGAGGCGGCCTTCCAGAGCTTGAAAAATGTCTTAGCCAGCCCTCCAATCCTGGTAAAACCAAGCCCAGGTGAGCAACTCATCGTTTATTTGTCTGTTTCAGATGAAGCGCTGGTAGTGGCCCTGGTCAAAGAAACAGTCGAAGGCCAACGACCGGTATACTTCACTGGTAAAACATTGCATGGTGCGGAGTGCCGTTATCAGAAGATTGAAAAGGCAGCACTTGCAGTTGTTTGGGCCTCACGACGTCTAAGACCATATTTCCATGCACATCCCATCCTGATTCGCACAGACTTGCCACTCCGTACTATATTGTTCAAGCCAGACTTGGCAGGAAGGATGATCAAATGGGCCATAGAACTCTCTGAATTCGACATATCCTACGAACCAAGAACTGCTATCAAGGCACAAGTCCTAGCAGATTTCGTAGTTGAATTAACAGGCTCTAGCCCAGATACAGATCATTCACACTGGACAGTATACGTCGATGGGTCTTCAAACAGCAAAGGATGTGGGGCAGGAATCGTTATAGAAAGTGATGACGGGGTACATCTTGAAATTTCATTGCACTTTACCTTCACTACGTCTAACAATCAGGCGGAGTATGAAGCCTGCTTAGCCGGACTCAGAGCAGCACAAGATATTGGGGCCAAAACTGTCACCCTATGCAGTGATTCTCAACTAGTCATCTCACAAATTCTTGGTGAGTATCAGGCTAAAGAACCTCTACTGCAACAATATCTAGACTGCGTCAACGAGTTGAAACAGCGCTTCGATGAAGTAACTTTCAAGCATGTACCTCGCGAAGAAAATACACGTGCTGATATCCTATCCAGGTTAGCCAGCACAAAGAAGGCGGGGTGCACAACCATAGTTGTACAGAGTACTTTGGCGGAGCCAAGTATATCCCTTCCCTCTTTAATTCATATGATTAAAAGCCGCCCCGTTGATGACAACTCCTGGGTAACACCAATAGTTCGTTATCTTGTTAATGGACAATTACCCACGGATGATCTTGAGCGAAAGAAGCTAAGGAGGGAGGCACCCTATTATACACTCCTGGATGGGCAGCTATACCGCCGAGGAATTTCTGTCCCGTACTTAATTTGCATAAATGAAAACGAGGTGCCAGCTGTTTTGGAAGAAGTCCATGAAGGGCAGTGTGGACATCATCCAGGGGCACGGAGTCTAGTGAGAAAAATCCTCAGGGCAGGGTATTGGTGGCCCACTATGAAGCGAGACACTGCCTCATATGTTCAAAAATGCGATCAATGTCAACGATTCGCGAATTTTCACCATACTCCAGCTGAGGAAATGTCATCATCAATAACGCCCTGGCCTTTCTATCAATGGGGTATGGATATTCTAGGTCCATTCCCAACTGCGCCCGGCGGTATCAAATACTTGATAGTTGGTGTTGATTATTTCACTAAATGGATTGAGGCAGAGGCAGTGGTGCACATAACGTCAGCCAGGACTCGAAGATTCGTTTATGAGAACATCATTGCACGTTTCGGAGTCCCTGAACGCATAGTCACTGATAATGGCACCCAGTTCACAGATCGCAAGTTCACTGAACTCTTAGAAAATCTCAGCATCACGTAGATTTTCTCTTCTGTGGAACACCCTCAAACCAATGGACAAGCAGAGGTCGCCAACAGAGAAATCTTGAAGGGCCTCAAAAAACGCCTTGGTGAGGCAAAGGGAGACTGGGCAAATCAGTTATGCCACGTTTTATGGGCATATAGAACCACCCCACACTCCACCATGAATGAATCTCCGTATCGGCTGACATATGGAGTCGAGGCTGTCATTCCCATTAAATTAACAGCCCCTTCAGCTCGAGTCCTCCATTTCAATGAGGAAGCCAATCAACAGAACCTCACACACGAATTGGAGGTTTTGGCGGAGTTGAGAGAGGAAGCCTTTGTGAGAGATCAAGCTGTCAAAGCAAAGGCCGCCAAACGGTATAATGCACGCATGTGCGAACGCCGTTTCAAAGAGGGAGATTTGGTCCTGAGAAGGGCCAACATTGGCAACAAATTTGCGCACCAAGGCAAATTGGCACCAAATTGGGAAGGTCCATACCGAGTCATCGAGGTCTTGGGCAAGGGTACATACCGCCTAGAGAACTTGGATGGCACTCCGGTCAGAAATAAATGGAACATTTTAAATTTACGCATATATTACAGTTAGTTGGGTAATATGGTGTGGTCTTTTATTCCTAACTCAAGGATCTTCCTATGTATGCTTTCCTTGAAAGGGTTTCGAAAAGACATACCCCAGCTCAATCCTTTATGTAGTTCCATTCTCAATGAAATGCCTTCCTACATTTAATCTTCACTCTAACATTGAATTGATTATCCATGGCAGAATTTATTCCCATGCAGATAAGACAACGGCTCCAAAAACTGAAGCACAGATGCATAAGTCTTTATTCCATAAATATCAACCAACATGCAACGCCGCTTCACAAACGGAGTCAACAAAAACTCCTTGGGGAATTGGTGTCTCAGCTATATGCTGCACCATACTGATCCTAAGGTACAGAAAACTCCTTGGGGGGAAAGGATTGGTGTCTCAGCTATATGCTGCACCATACCGACCCTAAGGTACAGAAAACTCCTTGGGGGGAAAGGATTGATGTCTCAGCTATATGCTGCATCATACCGACCCCAAGGTCCTACAGGCCGCCTATGGAAAGAACTAGTGTCACAGCTATATGCTGCACTAATTCGCCCCTAAGGTCCTGCAGGCTTCTTGTGGGAAGAGCTGGTGTCACAGCTATATGCTGCACCACGCTAACCCCAACATCCAACCAATTTCTTGCAGGATGAATTGGTGTCACAGCTATATGCTGCACCATACCGCCACGAAGGTCTAACCAATTTTTTGCAGGACGAATTGGTGTCACAGCTATATGCTGCACCATACCGCCTCGAAGGTTTAACCAATTTCTTGCAGGATGAATCGGTGTCACAGCTATATGCTGCACCATAGCAATCCTGGATTCAACAATCTTCATTTGATCAGGAGTTACACTCTGGTCCAAGTTCAAAAGGATGAACATTCCATCCAAAGCTTGACTCCGCCTAACCGCCAATGTTTTACGGAGTACACGAGCAATCAACTCAAGCACTACCCAACAAGTTCAAGTAAGTTCAATACTTGTAAAATTGTGCTTCATTGAAATTCCTAAGAGGCTACTCCGCCCTATAACGGAATCCAACCTCATTGGAATTCTTAAGAGGCCATTCTGCCTCCTTACGAAATCTATTTCTTGTGGATTCCTAAAAGACAACTCCGCCTTCTTACGGAATCTACTTCATGGAAATTCCTAAGAGGCCACTCCGCCTTCTTACGAAATCCAACCTTATTGAAATTCCTAAGAGGCCACACCGCCTTCTTACGGAATCCAACTCCTTTTAAATTCCGAAGAGGCTACTCCGCCTTCTTACGGAATCTACTTCACGGAAATTCCTAAGAGGCCACACCGCCTTCTTACGGAATCCAACCTTATTGAAATTCCTAAGAGGCCACACCGCCTTCTTACGGAATCCAACTCCTTTTAAATTCCTAAGAGGCTCCTACGCCTCACTGTTAAAATCATTTCAATGAAATTCTCAAGAGTTTCCAACTCCTTTTAAATTCCTAAGAGGCTCCTACGCCTCACTATTAAAATCATTTCAATGAAATTCTCAAAAGTTTACTACGCCTCATTATTGAAATTACTTCAGTTGAATTCTCAAAAAGGCTACTCCGCCCCATTACTGAATTCGTTTCATTGAGATTCCTAAGAGGCTACTTCGCCTCCTTACTGAGTTTTACTTCACCAAAATTGCAAAAAGGCTATCCCGCCTCGTTATACTTAGTCATATTTCATTAAGTCCGCAGATGAATATTCCGCCTTCTCAATATCATTTTACAAGGCATAAATACGACGGACTCAAAAACTACTTCTATGAATAAGTATACATTTGCAGAAAATATGCTTCATTAATATTGTCAAGGATTGATAAAAGTCCAGAGCCTATCCTGGAACAAGGCAATATTAACAAAATTCAGAAAATAAAAGCTGGCGAAGGGTTTCAGGAGCTGGTCTTTAAGGGTCGGACGGCATCCCTTCTTGTTGGGCAGAGGTGGCCTGACCTTCACCAGGTTTGCTTAAACTTTAAGAGGGAGGCAAGTCCGCCAGAACATATTCGTCATTGGGCGCAGGAGCATGACCCCCTTGAACAGGCACCATCAATTCTCCATTGATGAACTCATAGTAAGGATGAATGCCTATGGTGGACAGAGCAACGCCTGGATGGCGATAACGGAGTTGACGAACAGCCATGCTGAAAGCATCATCAATCGCTGCCTCAGCCGCATCCAACATGGATTGTAAATCCTTGTCGAGCTTTTCATTGGCGGCATCAGAGGTAGCTTTTTCAGCTTGCAACACTTCAACCTGTTTTTCAAGGTTAGTGTACGCTGTAGTTGCTTGGTCTAACTCCGTCACCCAGGCATCTTTGGCAGAAGCTTTATCAAGTTCAAGGAAAATCAACTTCTGCTGGAGCTCACTTACATCCTCGCCCAATTTTTGTTTCTGCTGAATTAAGTCTGAAACTTGTTGTTTCAGCAGAATGTTATCAGCCTTGACCTGGGAAAGTCCACTCACCACCTCGCCCAGCTTTTTATTCTGTTGTTCTAGCTGGACTTTCTCAGCCTTCACCTTAGCCAACTCCTCCGTTAACTTCTTGATATTGGAGTCGGCGGTGTCCAGATGTTTGTCCTTGGCCTTGATCACCTCGGACAGCTGCTCATTGTCATGCTCCAAGCTACGAATCTTTTCCACAGACTCGTGGTAAGACGCTTGAAACATGTTCGCCTCAGCAGCAACGTCAGCTATCCGGGGAACAGAAGCCAAGAAACCATCTAACTCAGCAAGGTGCCACCTCGCAGCTGCAGCAGCCTCCGGTACCTCCTCAAAGTCGATGTTGGGGCGGAGAATAAATTCTGGGTCACGCCTCTCTGACTGGCGGAATCCCGTATTTGTAAAATATAAAAAGGGATTCAAGCGAGACCCCGCCTCAGGCAAAGAAACAAGCCGCCTGGATGATTCCCCTGGTACATCAATGGGAAAAACGGCTGTCCCTCGGGTGGTCAAGCTCAGGGCGGGATCCTCAGACGGGCGGACTGGGGAAGCTTGAACTCTCCCTGCCTCGTCCCCCGTATCATGGTCAGAAGAAGCTTGGAATCCCTCCGTTTCCCCCCCGCAACATCTTCTTCGGGGATGCCTTCAACACCGCCCATACCAGCAGAAGTACCCGTAACAGGTACCTCCTGAGTCTCCTCCAAATCAATGGCGGCATCAATTGACGTCCCCGCCTCAGCCCTCTTCTTGCCCTTAGTCCTCCTTCTTTGTAAAGGATGAGGATCTACTTCTTCTTCTTCTTCAGCAGCTTCTGGTTCTTGACGTTTTTTAGAACGCCTTTCAACAGTAGCTGCTGAAGATCCTGCACCACCTTCAAAATTTACTATGTTGGTGGATGCAGGGAAGGGGAGAGTTTTTGTCAGGGCGGCACCCAGATTCCTCCTGGGCTGCACATTATTCTCCGCGTTCATTTCCCTGCGGCTCATTTGCATCTGCTTGATACGCTCCATCCCAGGGAACTCAGCGATTTCTCCTGCGAAATAACAATATGAGGATACAGTTAGAAAATACAAGATAGAGGTAATACTCAATCACATTGCAATTGTTCGTAATATTACTCAAGTATCCTTGAGCATCCCGCCCAAGCAGCCTTCGACAAAAAATCAGCTTGTGGACGGAGTTGTACTCCTTCAATATTCGGAGTACTTCCACAGACGCCGCCGATAGAGCACCCTCCTCAACTTCATATGCTCGTTTGGTTAAGAGAAAGTGCTCATGCGTCCATGCCACTGGAAATCTATCAACACCCTCCTTATTCCGCCAAAAAACAGGTTTGTCCTTCCTGACGGATACCTTCACAAAACTCATCCTGAAGTGAAGTCCGCCTTCCTTGGCGGAGTCAGCAAACGCCTTAAAATTTAAAATCTTTGGCTCCGCTCGGAGAGTCACAAAACCCATGCCGCCGGTTTTCATATTTACTCTCCTCATAATGCGGCAGAAAGCGAAAAACAACGCCACTGTAGGCGTAAACCCCAAATATGCAGCCATCACCTCAAAGCTATGCACTATTCCCCAACCATTAGGATGCAGCTGGGAAGGGGCACAATCCAAGAACCTAAGCACACCCATCTGGAATTTATTCAATGGGAAGCGCACCCCTAACTGGGTAAATAGAATATCGTACATATATATGGTACGATTATCCTGAGGACGATGGCAGACCCGTTTATACGTCTTGGGTGAACGGACGATGAACCTATCCTCATACTTCTCATCCTTCCAAACCGGAACAGGCAACTCCACTACCCCTCCGCTTGTTGTCGCATGTCGAGAGGGAGCATCCTTGACATCTTCCTCAACCCAACAGTAGGGGTCACTCTCGAGTGTCTTCTCCCAATCCAGTCCATGCAACACAACGTTTCGACACTCTGCCATAGTCAGCACTTGTGTATGGGAAACACCTCCTGACACAAATGAATGTACAACATTACTAAAGAACTCCACGCTGCTATAAAACGTCGAGTCCCTCCCAGTATAGAAAGCCTCATCCCCACTCTCAATGTCAGAAAACATGGGACGAACAGAAACCCTAGAACGTGACTCTGATTTCTTTCCTCTCATCTTCCTTTTTACAAACACACAATAAGGGAAAACAAAACCAACCCAGTGAAAATGGAGAAGCAAAGAAAAGGAGGAAGCAAGTACCTTAAGCTTCTGAAAAATAGAAGAACTCCAAACACCAATAAACTCGCAAGAGAGTAGCAAAAACTCTTTCAGCAAACAAATACAAAGAGAGAGATGAAGCAAAACATTTCCCTTCTGAAAGTTTGCCTATTTATAGGCATGGCTTGGGGGGAAAATAAACGAATCATCAGGAATCTCGAAGATGTGTTTGCAGCCGTTAGATAAATCTTATCAACGGTTCTAAAACTGAAATATGCGTTTGCAACCGTTGGATTCGCCCCACTGACGGTTCCTTTTTTTTGCTGAAACCAATAGATATATCTAAGGGCAGATTTTTCATGGGCCACGTTTTCAAAATCCAAGGCCCACGGTAATAACCTCGAAAACGGTTCTCAATTGCCATCACGCGCATTTATGTCCCATCATTGGAATGGCAACCGTTACAAGGGCATACGTGGCAATAGGAGACTGAAGAACAAAAAACGTGGTTTCGAGGCGCATTAATGACAGGCGTGTCAAGTGATGACAGCTAATAAATGCACGAAAGCACTTGTCCATAAAACCTGGACTAGCAAATACCGCCTAAACCCATGCCTACAAAAGCTAAACTTAAGTGTTATAGCTTATTAAAGTGACTCCGCCAGTCACTATAACAAGCTAGGGGGCATATGATCCGGTCCTAACACCGGCCCCCAAGAGCATGGCTTTAATGCCTTGCCAGATTAGCATTTTGAATAAAGAGAAGTACTCTTCAAATACACTACAAATACTATACGGAGTGCATACCGCTAGGGCAAGTAACACCGCCAAGACTCATAACTCCACCCATGCACGTTACCCCGCCAAGGAATGTAACTCCGTCCAGGCATGTTACTCCGCCAAGGAATGTAACTCCGTCCAGGCATGTTACTCCGCCAAGAGACGTAACCCCGCCTAAGTTGTTACTCCGCCAAGCCATAGGCTCAACTCAGGCGGAATACTGAATTTCCCACACTGCATAGCGAGCCCATACTCACAACCCCGGCACGAGATTGACTCTGTCTTGAGAGGTTAATAATGGGAATCACGCTGTCACGCATAAAGGGAAATAACAATAAAATAATAAAGCATTCACGCTTCCCAAGTAAGTGGAAATACCTACTACACTAACGGTGCCCGTGAACAACACAGGGGCCCACTGTTTTTCTCGCTTTATGCTAGGAAACAAGGAATTGGCCCTACCAATAATAGAGCACCAGTAACAGGTATATAAACCTCTCTCGAAAAGGTATAAGGGATCTCTTTCCCATTCTCTGAACCTGACACTCTCTTACTTGCATAATTCTCTTTGATTGTCTTTCTAAGTCTCTAAGTATTCTGAAATACTGACTTGAGCGTCGGAGAACGATTGCAGGTACCACCCCCAATTGGGTCAAGGCAATGCAGATCCCGTCAGGCGGACTGTGACACCGCCCTGCAGTATATTACACTCCGCCTCAGCATACAAAGACTCTCCGTATTTATATTTATACACACATTGCTTTGTATCAAAACACATTTATATGTATATTTTGAGTTGTTCTACAAGCATACTTCTACACCCCCTGTAAAGAACAGTTCACTAACCATACCCACCCCCGATCCCCGTCGGGCAAGATAAAATGACTCATGTCCCCGATCAGGATCGAAGAAACCCGTCCCTGTCCACGTTTTTATAAAAAAAATTTCCTTATCAATTATTTTAAAAGTTGTTATTGTATCTACAAAATTATTAAACATTGTCTAATAAATCATCTCTAGTGATATATATATATATATATATATAATAAGAGTATTAAATAATTTAAGTATGTCGGGGCGATGATGAGGATGAGGGTGGCGGATACTAGTTTTACCATCCCCACCCTGAACTTTTACCTACAGGGTAAAAACCGTCCCGTCCCCAAAATCAAAAAAATGGGGAAAACCCACTCAAACGGGGCAGTGCGGTGTGGTTAACCGCGAGGATGAATTTTTTGTCATGCCTATTTATAGGTAGTATTAAAAAGGATGGTTAATTTAGTTAAAATTTTTAGATTTTAAAACTGAAATATAATTAAAAAATTTTGGTTTTTAAAACCAGATTCAACAAAAACCAGATTTGAATTTAAATTTAGATAAAACCCAGATTTAAAAAACCATATTTGACTAAATCCAGATTTTAAAAATTAGATTTGGACAAATCTATTTTTAAAAAATTAGATTTGGATCAAATCCAATTTAGCATAAAAAATAGATCCATTTTAAAATCCAATCTTAATAAATGATTTTAAATTGGATTTGGATTGAATTTACACTTATCCAATCCATGCACACCCCCTATCTGGCATTAGTCTCCGCAGTATCAACATGGTCCCTATCTTCAATCACTAAAACAAAAGTAAGGGTGAGTGACTGACAATATAAATTAATGCATAAAATTAAAATTTATATGGAAAAGCATAATATAGTTAAGTTACATATCTAATTACACATCCAATTAACTTATTCTCATTCGGTTTTCAATACAACTCAAGTCATTAATTTCATCTACATCACTATTAGCAATCCAACCTATCTACATAACATTCAGTTCACCAGATAACATAATCAAGTCAAATAATTGCATCACTGACTCTCAATATAAGACTCTCTAGCATCCGGATACTAAGTTGGATCGGTCGTGAGCTGAGATCATGCGAACCACTTACGAACCCTACTTGGTCCACCAAGCCTTGTGTGGTTCCCCATCTTACCATTGGGTCCTACTTGACCTCTAGGTAGCTCAATTGGGTCACACTTGACCACTAGAGCTAAAAATGAGGGGTAAAATATACTGATCAAACGCTCACACCACATAACAAGCACATATATCAAACATATCTAATATCATTTATTCAATTCATAATACATTGTCCCGACATTATGGCCATCACCTTAGGACCATATTCAAGCCACTCAGGTATATTAATCTCTTCTATTTCATTCATACCTCATTTCACTTTCTCACTTAACAATAACCAACATTTCATCACATGATCCTATATCAACAAGGTCAGCGGTTCTCAATCAATTAAAATTCATTCTCATGATACATCGTCATCTAATTCGACAATTTATAACATAACTCTCGATGTACTCATATATTTAAAATTACAAGTCATCACTCAAACATTTCATGATTCATTTTTCCATGATTTTAATCATACTCTGATTATCAATTAATTCATTACTCATCACTACAATTTAGTTAATATATCTAACATTATATATATATATACTTAAACTATCATACCCTTTTCCCACACGTTGAAATCACCATTAATATTATTTTCATTAATTCATAACCAAGTACACCTCCTTACCTCACTTCCAAGCTTTCGAGATTTTCACTTCAACGCCGCAATCACCAAATATCTTTTTCAATTTTAACTTCGTCTTTTCGGTACTTAGTCCATCACCAATGCGTTCACCTCGCTTCCCCTATCACAATGATGGTACTATTAATTTCAGGTTTCGATGAGAAATTGGACATCAATCATGCCTCCCCACTCACGGCCATGAAAGGAGCTCAAGCTTCTGGTTCTTTCTCTCTTAAATCAAGCATGCTTGATGTAGAAGAAAAGGAAATGTACATTTGATTTTAACCACAAGGGTATTTTTATCCTTTCACAATTTCTTTTCTATTTTCTTTTATTTCCTTTAATAAAATTTTCTTTTACCTTATGGTAACTTAAAAATTTACCACCACAATTTAATTTAAATCTATTTTCATAATTAACCACCCAAAATTAATTATTCCAATTTTATCATTAATCAAAAATTTTCAATTAATTTAATTTAATTCTAAAAAATACACAAATAATTCATTAGCTAATTTTATGCGACATGAATAATTAATTTTAATAACAAAGAAGTTACATAAACAACGTTGTTGATATGACATGTATATGATCATTGAGTGATAATAAGAATTACTTTTTACAAATAAATTTAATGAGTTAAAACTAATAATTTCTAAAGAATCTAAACAAAAATTAACTATATTTACACACGCTATTAGTATATTTAAATCTTAATGAAAAGATTTTAAAACAAAAAACCTAATTTTTAATTCTTCTCTCGCACTTTCTTACCAGCCTTTGTGTATGGTGAAGTTCCAAGGCCTAGTAAATTGGGGCCCATCCTAGAAGGTTGTATTATGGAACCCAAACCAATAATCAGGGATGGACCCATTTATACTGAAAAATAATTTCTTTGTAACATCATGGACATGATTATACTTGCCCCCAAAAAATTATCAAGGTTTGGTTTTTAATTATCAATGTTTAAAAATGCCCTCATCAACTTCTTATATTATTGTTCATTGAAGAAAAAGAGAAACAACCCAATTGCTGGCCCATAAATGAAGCTAACTAGCCCATTTATTAGATTGAACAAAAAAAAAGACAAGAGGTGCAGGAAGTCCAATAGTACATCATGTGCTTTATTCTAGAAGCTTCAAGAAAAGTAACCTAAAATAACGATCCTCTTCCTAGCTTAAGTGATTAAGAGTATTTAGAGTCACTTAAAATAATAAGGTTCAAGTCCTACTTCCCCCTAACACACCCAAAAAAAGAAGAAGGAAAGTAACGTAATTCCTTTTTTATATGTTTCAACTTTCCAAGAGTAGCATATTTTTTGATCCACCCTTGTTCTCTTCTCGCAGACGCAAAACTCCCTGTCTATGATGCTGTAAAACTCGACTAGTTTTTCTCATTTTCTAATCAGTTGAGCCATTGAGATAATCATTTTTATTTTATTATTATTACTGTTAAAATATTTTTCACTTGAACGGTTTTTTGACATTTTAACTATTGTTTGTTTGGTCCGATTGAAACTATTGAGGAGCATTGAAAAAACAAATCAAAATAACCTTTGCACTAATCTATTGTAACGGTAAGTTTTACTAACTCTAATTGTGTGTGAATGTGCATCAGTGTATGTAATATATAATCTTTTTTCTTCTATATATCTATATCTTAATTTTAGCAATGGAATAATATTTTAAAAAATCAACTTTAGAGTAAACATCTACTACTCAATCTCAAGCACAAGCACAACTTGATGAATATGGAGATAAATTATTGGGTCCAGTCTTTTAAAAAAGGATTTTTAGAATTTGACTTGGAAAAGCTTCCTAATAATCATGGTTTAAGGCCAAGAATGTTGGATTATCATCCAAGTGTTAGAGATGAAATTAGGAGATTTTATCCAGAAAAGGGTCCTTGTCAATTAAAGCATATTAGTTTTTTCACAAAGACAATTTAGAAATACCTTTCATAGGTTTAAAATATGGCAATTGGTTAGAATACAGTCAAAAGTAAGATGCAGTGTTTTGCTTATGTTGTTGTCTTATGAGATCAGATGCTAGAGAACATAAAGGTAGTGGTGAAGCATTCATAACAGAAGGTTTTACAAATTGGAAAATAAGTGACAAGTTTGAAGTTCATGTTGGAGGTCCAAATAGTTCCCATTATCAAGTTTGGAGAAATTGTCCAGCTCTAATGAAACAAAAACATGTTGAACTCGCTTTGTGCAAACAGTCTAATAAAATAAAATAAAAAGACTATCGAATCCATTTAACTACATAGTTAATTACATTTGGTTTTTAGTGTACCAAGGGTTAACTTTTTATGGTAATGATGGAATTTTCTTGAGCTTTTGGATTTTCTTGCCAACCATATAATGAAGCTATAGATAATGTGTTAAAGAATGCTAATGGAAATCTTAAATTGGCAACATCTAAAATACAAAAAGATGTTGTTAGAGCTACTGTTAGTGAGACCACTAAAGCTATACTTGATGATCTAGGTGATAATTTGTTTGCTATTTTAATTGATGAATCTTGAAATATCTTGGCCAAGGAACAAATGGTTGTGGTTTTACGTTATGGAAATAAGAAACATTAAGTTATAAAGGGCCGCCTTGGTTTTGTTCATGTTTCAATACAAATGCTTTATCACTGAAAGCAGCTTTGGAGTCATTATTTTCTAAATATGAATTAAGCTTATCAAGAGTACATGGACAAGGATATGATGGAGTAAGTAACATGCAAGGAGAATTTAATGGTCTTAAAAGTTTGATATTGAAGGAGAATAGTTATGCAGTCTATATTCATTGCTTTGCTCAATCAAGTTCAACTAGCTCTTGTTACATTAGCAAAGAAACATGTTGAAAATACCTTTGTTTTTTTAATATAGTTTCTAGTTTGTTTAACGCTGTCGGAGCCTCATGTTAGCATCGAGATATTCTTCATGAAAGTCAAATTGCAAAGGTGCAATAAGCATTGGGAAAAGGAGAAAGGTCTGGTGGGTGTGGATTGAATCAAGAAACTACAATTAAGAAGATTTGAAATACTAGATGGAGCTCACATTATGGTACATTACTTAGCCTTATTTCTTTGTTCTCTCTTATGGGTGATGTGTTTGAAATTGTTAAAGAAGATGGCATAAGTTTATATCAAAGAGTTGAAGCATGTGTTTTGTTGAATTCTATACAATCTTTTGAATTTATCTTTATTTTGCACTTGATGACAAATATTTTAGGGATTACCCATGCGTTATCTCAAGCATTACAAAGAAGTGATTAAGATATTGTAAATGCAATGAAATTAGTTATAGTGTCAAAGCATAGGTTGCAAGCTATGAGAGATGATGGTTATGATTCTTTACTCAATGATGTTTCACTATTTTGTGAAAAGCATAATATTGTCATCCCAACTATGAATGATATCTTTCAGATTCAAGAAAGGTCAAGACATGAAATGGAGAAAGTTTCAAATTTACATCGTTTTAAAGTTGAATTATTTTTCAAGTGATTGATCAACAACTCCAAGAGTTGAATATCCAATTTATAGAAGTGAATATTAAGTTGCTTCTTCATGTTGTGTGCTTAAGTCCAAGAGATTCATTTTTTGCTTTTGATTAGGAAAAGTTAGATCGTTTAGCTGAATTTTATCCTTCAGAATTTTCTTTTATGTGGATCTTTTGGCTCTAAGTAATCAACCTAAAAATTATTTCTTAGATGTATCTAGTGACTGTACATTTTTTGAATGGGAAGGGATGACCAATCTTTCTACAAAACTTGTGGAGACAAAGAAGCATATTGTTAGAGCTAGCTTTGATACATGTGGTAAATGCAGTAGTTTAAAGGGCTTTCTCTACGATGAATGTGAAATCGCACGGAGACGAATGATTGAATGATTGTTTAGTCATTTACATAAAGAGAAACGTTTTTAATAGTATTGAGAATGAGTGAATTATTCAATATTTTCAAAATATAAATTCTTGTAGAGAATAACTATAATGTATATTTATATTTTTAATGATAATTTTTTTTTATTTTACATGTTTAAATTTTGCATATATATATATATATATATATTGCCGGCACAACGTAAAATTTCTGGTCCTGTGATTACTAATAATCATGTTTCATGACTAATATTAATTGTTTTCTGAACACTAAAAGAGTAATCTTGGGTTACCCTAAACCTAAACACCAGGAAGTATCAAATTTGACTGGATTTAGATTCACTTTATTTGACATTTGGTGCATTTAATGTATTTGTTTGGCTTTTAGAAAAAAATGGGGTAAAAAGTACAACAATTTTTAAAACAAACAAATACACCAAACCACAAACCTATTTAATCCAAATCCAAATCCAATTTAACGATCAAAGTCTGGGGTTATTAATAGACCAATATGATCATAAGCTTCAATTTAATTTAGGTAACATTAAGTTGCTTTTTTTTAATAAAAATTTGAACGGGGTCTTAGGAACTCACCAAAGTCAAAACATATAAAGGCTCAACAAACACTTACAAAGATACTTATAAATTATCCACTAACAAGGTTCTTACATAAGTAAGATCCGATTCACAAGTTTAATCATTAACCATATGAGTTTTGTTGGTATTTAATTTTCTTTCTAGGTCAAGATGTGAAAGTAAATCTTCTTTTTTATTTGACACGCTAACTAATTGCCAAACAAGCTTTTCATTTTTTTATTCCTATTTAAAAATAAGATAAATTCTATGATAGCGTTGACGAGCACTTTTAATGTGACATTAAATTGATCGGACAGATTTGTATATATAAAAGGTATTTTATTGTTTTACTAATGCCGCATCATAAGAAAGTAAGAAATATAGCATACATCTTTGAATGAAGATGAAAAGTGTAACTTGGAAATGGAAACTAGCAAAGAATAAACATGTTTTATCCAAAAGTATACATGCGTATCATATACTACATAGAATATCCTTGCTGCATCTCTCAATCATCCTTTTATCTTATACAGAGGACACTGATGTTTTAGTCTAAAAAGGAATCAAGAAAGTAAAATTGCAAATGACCTATGAAAATTTTAATCTTCCCCTTCTTCTCTATTCCTTTGGACAGCTCCAAAATGTTTCACTAGTATGTCTACAACTATGGGGACCAAGTCCTTGCAAGGCACACCCTTCTTATACACCTCTGCTAAATGTGAATCACTTCCAATTCTCCCTCCAAGGAAAATATCCACACCTTCAGTGGGCTTACCATTTTCATCCCTAGCCATGCAGCCCATAAAACCAATATCAGCAACCTGAACCTGCCCACAAGTGTTTGGACAACCTGTCCAATGCATTCTCACTGGCCTACTCACTGCCACTTGCCTTTCCACTTCTTCAGTCACTTTCAATGCCCTTGCCTTTGTCTCAATTATGGCTTGCCCACAGAACTGGTTTCCAGTGCATGCCACAAGTGTTTTCATTAGGAGGGAAGGTTCAGGTGAAAACCTTTGTTTCAAGAGAGGTTCATTGAGCAAGGCATCAAGTTTTGAGTTTTCCACATTTGGAATTATTATGTTTTGCTCCACTGTGAGCCTGAGTTCACCAGTGCCATACTCATCTGCCAAACGAGCCAACTCATCCATCTCATCTGCTTGGACTCTGCCAACTGGAATGTGAATCCCAACATAGCTTAAGCCCTCCTGTTTCTGTGGATGAACCCCTAAGTAGTCCCTTCTTTCCCATTGTTTCTGAACCAGTTCTTCCTCTGATGCTCTCTCCAGCTTCTTCCCTGGCATTCTTTTTTCCACTTCTGACCTGAACACTTCTATCCCCTGCATTTGCCAAGCAGATAAATTCAATGATACTGCAAATAGATTATTGTCATAGTAGGATAACCAAACATTACTATTTCAGTATTCAAACCCGAGAGTATATCATAAATTACTGGAATAAATTGAAAGTAATAAATTATATTCATAAATTCTTCATGAACTCTTCCAAACGCACCATAGAAAACTAATGTCTTTCATGACATAGATATCATTGAAGCAGATTTTACATCTCCTGATAAACTCCTTTTAATGTAAATGGCTAAAAATCAAACATGGTAAAATATCCAACCATCTGCCATCTGTATTGAACTTGGTTGATATGAACATGTTTGGTTTTATAGGAGGCAACAGACAACAATACAAACAACAAGCCTTATGCCACTAACAAAATTAAATTAAATGATTACTTGACTTACCAGTTCGTCAATCAAGCACATCATTCTGCATTTCTGTCTGTTCCCTCTGGTTCCAAGGTCCCTGTAGGTCTCAAGGACAGCTTTACAAAGTGGGATTACATCATCTGCGGAGACCCATGCATCAAGTGGTATTGCTTCTGCACATCTCTTGGCACTAAAGAAACCACCAACCAGCAAGTTAAATCCAAAACGACCATCCTTATTAGCAGGCATGTAAGCCAGATCATTTATGTGGGGATGCTCAAACAGATCATGTGATCCCACCACGCACACATTCCACTTCCTTGGCCTGCACAAATTTTTTTAAAAAATGAATGTAAGACCATCACACCAATGCTAGATTCTCCAGGACAACTATAGTTTCTGTCCCATCCTAAAATTCTAATTCTTGCAATCACTCTACTTTCCAACTTGTGCCAGGTTGAATAGAATAAGAAATAAAGAAGTAAGATGTTCTTATTAGAAATTATATTAGATACGCCTTGGAAATCATGAGGAACTACTTAATATTATAATTTTAGATAGAAACTTTTTCTTTTTTAATTTCTATCACCTATAACCTTAAATAGGTTAGAAAATCCGATAAAAGAAACAAGTCCTTACAAGTTTGAGATGGTTGGGTTGCCACGTGAATTGGCGGTGATGTATTGAGATAACAAGTTGTTGTAAGGTCTAGTATCCACAATCTCGTCAGGGTCAATGCCTGCAAGAGGGTTACCTACAGGGTTTCTCACATTGTCCATGCCACTCTGCAGACTCGTCAAGCCAACTTCTGCAAGGCCCTTGAGAATTTCAGGCACATCAGGAAGCACCACACCACGAATTTGCCAATTCTGCCTTGTGGTAACATCAGCACACCCATCTTTACCATACTTCTTGATCACACTCGCCAAGTATCGTGTTTGAGCACTTGTTGTCACCCCATTTGGAAGTTTCAGCCTCATCATAAATCTACCATCTGTAATTTTCCCAATAAAAAGAAACCAACCCAACTATATTATTGCTGCTTATACACAAGAACCATTTAGAGAAAAATGTAACAAAGTTTGTTCTTGAATTAATGGCCAAATATGTTCAAATTGAAAAAACTAATGCACCAAAACAGAGTTTCAAGCCAAAACAGAGTTTCAAGCAAAATATCAACAACTTCTGTTATGGCCATGGTTTGAGATTCACGGCAAAATGTAGAGTTTTATTTTGGAATAAACAAAAAGCGTAGTCGCATTTGCAAAAGGAAATCTCAAAAGAACAAAACTTGGTAGTAATACCATAACTTATAAGTACTAATACTATTGATATTAACTTCAACAAAAATTGAAGTTATTGCCTATTGATCTAACAAAGCCCTCTCTGCAGAAATTTAACACAACTTCATTCTTTTGGACTAGAACTTAAGATCACAATAAAAGTTATTGCCTATTGATCTATGCACGTGCTGATTTGAAATGTAGATAATTTAACACATGAACAACTTCTATGATTGCCATGGTTTGAAATTTAATCAACCCATGGGTTCTTTTGTTTACCTTTGCATATTGGAAGTTGTGAGTGATAATAAACCAATCCAGAAGGGTGAGAATGAAACTTTAGAAAAAGAGAAAAACTTACAGTGATGCTTTCTCCTATGAAAAAGGCCAAGCCACTTGAGCCTGACATCAATGTCATCCTTAGTGAGCTTAGAGGTCTCAATATCCTCAAGAGACATGTTAGCCAATTCTTCAATACCACCTTCCATGAAAAGCTTCATGGGGTCCTTCTCAAGTTTCACCTTTTCCTGAGGGTTGATGCCACCCCTGTACTCTTCCTTCAATACCCAGTACCCATCTCTTTTCTCCACTCTAGGCTCCAACCTCGATGCCTCCACCTCCGAGGTGGCCGGAGCCACCGCCGGAGTGGCGGAGAGGCTCCATGCCTTGGGTCGAGAGTTGGGGGAGCAGCATGGAGGGGTGAGGAAGCGAACAGAGAAGGAAGAAGACATGGGAAGTAACAACGTGTGATAGTGTTGAGAATGGGTTTAAGGTTGTGGTAATGGCGGTGAGGGAACATTTTTGTAGGATGAGAGGAGGAGAGTGATGGAGGACCTTACAAGTAAGCAAGAGCTGATCTTTCTCAGATCATTAGACCTTTCGTTGCTGCTAAGGGTCACCTTCGGAATCAATCAAACACGTTGTTTTGAGTTAACTAACTATACTCACTTTTAATGTTTTGCTCTTACCGCTAGGGGTGAGCAATATCCACCCACCCGACCAGAAACCGTGAAAACCGGGAATAAAAAACGAGTTTGGTCAGGTTTGGACGGGTAAACGGGTAAGCGGGTAAAATAACCGGTTATGTTTGGGTAAGTTTGGGCGGGTACGGTTTTAATTTCTCCCAACCGAATTAACCGTACCCGACCGGTTAATTTTGGTTTAGGGGTTGGGTTTTTCATTTTTCAGGCCCAACTTTAGTCATTAAATGGTTAGCTTTGTACAATTAAAGTTATAACAAGCATATTAAAGTTACTTAATGGATATTACAAGCATTAAAGTTATATAGTACCAGAAGCAAAATGCAACGTGATATAAATTTATTTTTATTGTCTATATATAATCTTTGTTTGTTAGTTTTATTTTATTAATAATTTTGAAAATCGTCATAGTTCTATTAATTAGTTGCCGAATTTTTAAAAAACCGGTAATAAAGAAAATTGAAGCTTAAGTATATAAGAAATATATAATATTAAGAGCATATATATTATTATTATTTATTAAATGAGAAGTCAAATAAGTAAAATTGATTATAGGAACTATATATATGTAGTACATACTATCGAATTAATGAGGAAAATGTGTAAAAAAAAAGTTTAAAAAGTAAATTTTAACCACAAAAAATTTTAATTTATTACAAGATTAAATCGAAGTTAACCATCCAAACTTAATCGAAACCGTTCAACCGAAACCCGATCAAACCGTAGGGTCATTTGGTCGGGTTTGGTTGAAAATAAATTATTTTCGGTTAACATTGGTTGAAGTCTTCGTCAATCGAACCCGGTCGAACCCGACCGGTGATCACCCCTACTTACCGCTACTCACATATTTTTAAGTGTGTTTTTTTTAAAATATTTTTTATAAGTATTTTTATTTTTTAAAAAGATATTTTTTATAAATATTTTATAATAAGCAAATTTGAATTGTTTTTTAAAATAAGATTTTGTTGATTTTTAAAACTTTAAACAAACATATTAAAATTTAAAATAAGTGTTTTTTATTTTAAAAAATACTTATTTCTTAAAATAAATTTAAACAAACAAACTCATATTCTTACCCGATTATATCTACAAGATAAATTGTCTATCTAAAACTATATAATTTTTTTTATACTTATTCTTGTTTTAGAAAATGTAACCGTTAATGTTAAAACAAAATTTGAATTTAAATAAAGAAATAAAATATTATAGTAGATTTGTATAAAAAATAGTGTATTAGCATATTTCTTTAATATTTGTGTTTAGGTTTAAATTGTTTTATAATAGAAACAGATAAAAGATTATGAAATAGTGACGTGTTGGTTTAAATTGTTTTGTTTAAATTTAAATTCTATTTCAATCTGAAAATTAGTATGCAAGAAGGTTCGCCCATCGTTTTGGTGTTGGGGGATTCATTTATTGTATCTGTATGCGGCGGCCTGCAAACGTAAGACATGTGATTGCAATGAAGACCACAAAAAGAAGACATCAAATTAGAAAGAAAAATAATTAAAAAGGCAAAACAAGACTACCAATAATTGGTCGTATCTATTTGATAATCTATTTCAATTTTCTTTCTCAACCCATCACTAATGTGACTTGATTGGTTTTACCTTATTGAATTTTTTTAAAGAAAATTACTCAATTAAATAAAAATATAATTACTAATTATGTAAATCAATTGTCAAGAAACTATAAATTAGAGTGGTTTCACAGAGGTACATTTATGATATCGGTACTAATACAATTATGAATACAAGGTATATTGACATATATAAAATAAGAATATTCGATATGGATATATATCTAAAATAGAAGTAGTTATGCTTCCGATTCTTAAGTTAAAATGTATAAAAACACATTACTTAATAACAAGGGAACATGGTCTCAAATGAGAAAGGATAGATCATAGATGGATAAGTTGATAAACCTTACGACGTTGCCAAGAGGCAAGGATCTAATTCAACTGAGCCAATTTATGCGGCACTATAAAGTAACAACAACTATGTAAGTTATGTTATTTTATATATGAATATGTGCCGTATAACCATACAATGAATGGTTGAGATTAAAAATTTTTCAAAGTCATATGATCACTTAAAATGTCACATGACTTTTTAAAAACTCACATGATTAATCTCAATCATCTATTGTATGGTTGTATGGCTCATATTCGCTCCTCTCACTCTCACAATTTTTCTCATATGATACATCTTTTGTGTGTGTATCAATATATACATAAAAGATGTATTTTATAAGAGATGTCGTCTAAATTGAAAGTAAGAGAAATAAATATAAACCATACAATCATACAATTATAAGTTTTTCCAAAGTTATATGATGACTTAAAAAATCATGTCTTTTTAAAAAGTCATATAATTAATGTATTTTAATCTCGATGATTCATGATAAGATTTAACAGTTCAAATTTATTTTTTCCACTCTCGACTAAGCCACATCTCTTATATTTATATATATTGTAAAGGGATGCCAAATGCCAAGTTGACCACGTCTCTTAATCGGTGCAGTTAGAAGAACACGTCTCTTAATCATGTTTATTTTAGCTAAATAATTATTTAATCATCTTATCTTTCTAGTTGTAGCAACCGTGGAATTAGACAATCGCAGCACAACATATTCAATTCCCTTTCCTCGTCCATCTTTAGTCTAAATCTAATACCATTGAAAGGAAGAAAAATAAATAAATTTGTTACTTCCGTTTTTTATCCATCTTGTATTTTTATTTTTTTATTTTTCAAAAAGTATAGTTAATATGTAGAAGAACACTTAATGTTATTTTGAGATTTCTTTTTAGAATAATCTACTTATAAAATGTAATTTAGGTTTTAGAATTCTTCAAAAAGTCATTTTGTATCTGCCTATGTAGGGCTCTTTTATCTAATGTCTGAACACAAACTTTCAAACAAGCAACATGTCTTACTACTCAAGGTACCAAAAATGTAGTGCCTCAATGGTAAGCATTGTGGATGACCGCATGTAATTGGAACCTAAATAATCATTAATATCAAAGAAACGATCCTGTAATCATATCATCTTTAAATACCTCTAAGGAAATGTGCTTAAAATTGTAAAATACCTAATTGTTCATGAGCATAATGGGCCATTGGGGTGATATAGTTTGTCCAATAAGTAGACACTTATGTACAGTTAAACCAAAAAAGAGGACAACATCCTGTAAAATAATTATGCATTCTTCTGGTGGTAGATGGAAGATATAAGTCTCAGGTCTTCATCTCTCAACCAATGTAGTTAGCTTGGGTGAGACTAGGGGGCAAAAAAGCTAGTTTCATTATTTGTAGGAAACCAACTCTATATACTAGTGGTACTATCTCCTAAGGCAAACTCACCTTGTCACTACATATATGCATTACTCGTCTCAGCTTCAACAGCTTGTCTGGTTTACCATTCTATACATATCCATATCTTACAACATCAACTCTAATGATGTAGGATTTCCTTCAGATCCTTGTTTCTTTGCCATGGATTTTTACTAAAGGAGTTTCCTTGATCTTTAAGACTCCTTGCTTTATAAAATTCAATCTCCAAGCATGGACAATGATGAGGACAAAAACTGTATGAGAGGATAATAAAATTTGGGTTTTGGTTTCTTAGGAGAAAACTAAAAGAAACAAAGAAAATGGGAGAGATTGGAAAGGATTATGGCGCCACCTGTGGGATTAGGATAAACCAACATCGAGGTTCACCACTTTGGAGGTGTTTCAAAGATAAGAATATAAGGCAAATGCTACTAGCTCTAGGTTTCTAGAAAGAAAATCTTAATCAACAAATGTGGAATGCTCATAACATGATCAAATAAAAATGAAACCCTTGGTCTATGTATAGACAACTTAATGGCTTGCCTAATAAGCTAACTATCTAACCTTAGTTAAGCTAATGAACCTAACTTAAACCTAAGAAGGATTTTGTCCAAGCCATGGTGCCCAAGCTCTTAAGGCCCCACCATAAATCTGATAAGCCCAAACTAAAATACAATGATAATGGACTTCAGGTCTAAGGATGACTATCAATCCCTAACATCAAAATCCTACAAATAAATACAAAGGGAACAAAAGACCTAAGTTCTAATTACTAGGGAAAAAAGGCTTAAGAAATCCTCATCCCCTTAAAGTAGATTTATCCTTAAATTTGAGCTTATTCTTTAAATGGTCCCATGGGAAGATCAACAACAGACCTACTAAGCAAATGACCAAATTAGTCAAAAATATCCTACAAGAAAAAAGAACAAAAGACAAAATAAGGAGTTATTGATGTGTTATGTACAAGAAGTCAACTGGATCAAAGACTAACCTTATAATCCTTTCGGTGCCAACACATATGAAAGAAGGTAAATTAATAAAGAGTGCAATAAGGTAGTCCCATAAGAATGCATATACAGAACTACGAGGCATCCAATGATTCCTTAAAATGAACCCAAATAAGAGATGCCATATGGATGTGGCACTAGATGTGGATGCATGATCAGTGATGTCTCGATGAGAATGGGAATATTATGATATGATAATGAATGGGATGTCCTAATAGGGTCATAGTGTGTAATGACACTCAAACTAAAGAATATAGGATGCATGACATGTAATGAATAAACTAATTCCCTAAAGAACCCTTCATGCAAAGATATGGCATCACCATGATAACACATATATAAGGTCCTGCACTAGTCCTAATAGGTATTATATGTGACTCACAAAAAGAAAAACCAACGAAGGTCCTAGACATAAGCAAAATACCAAAAGACAACACTCTAGGAAAGGTCAAGTTAAAGAAGTACATATATATCCCTACTCTATAAGACTCTATGTTTAATACACATATAAGTAATCCTACATTATGTACACTCAAGGACCAAACCTATCCAAATTCAAGGTGACAATTTGGAGAAGTCCCCTAGTAAACCATCATATCATCAAATAAAGACTTCTCCCAAATCCATAAAACATGGGAAGATACTTGAAATGGACGAGACAATGGTAGACAACAAGTAGAGTAATAAGGTGATTCTAAACACCCATTAAGAAAATGTATCATTTCACCCTCACTTGTAAGATTATTCACAAGGTATTCCAACTCTTTTTTATTTCTTTGCAAGGAGTAACTCACCATGGGTACTATACTCACTTACATTGCCTTTTCTATGTTTCTTTTCTTTCTTTTTCTTGAGCAAGCTACCAACATCGCCCTCTTTCTCCTTTCAAAGCTTCATTTGTTATTGATCCTTTTCACTTGTTAAGGTGTTGAAGGATTCAACACAAACTTCCTTTTGATGGACAAAGGAATAGGTGTTAGTGACATCATCATATATGATACACTTTGTCATATTACCATGGTCTACCAAACATGAGGTAGGTGATTTCCATGGGAATAATATCACAAACAACTTCATCCTCATAATTTATAATGGAGAAATTGAGCTTGACTTTCTCACTTACTTTTAGCTCACCCTCATTATTTAGCCATTGAAACTTATATGGCTTTAGGTGTGGGGTAGTCTCTATGTTTAACTTCCTAACCTACTATGGCTAGCACAATTGGCACAACTACCACTATCTATGACTAGGAAACACAATTTTTCAAGAACTTTACACCTAGTATGAAAGATGGTATTCATTTAGGAACCATATCTAAGTGTTGGGTATCGCCATCAAAAGGCATCTCACTTCCTCAATGATAAGTTTACTATCATAGGTCTCACTACTCAAAGTGGAAATAGATGTGATAAACATGAATAAATGAAGACAAGCAAACAATAAAATGCATTCAAAGAAGGTTAGCACCCAAAAGATTACTTAAGTAGAATGCAAACTAGTGTCAATTAAGCAACAAGTGTAACACCCTCTGTTACACCTTAATAAATTCTAGAAAAATTCGTAATTTTTTTTAAAGATATGATTATTAAAAGAAACTATCAGAATAAATTACATACATTATTTCTGAAATACCTCATAAATATTATTAAAACTTTATAAAGTAATTGTACATTCATCCGAAGAAAATAAACATTAAACATTATAAGGAAGAGAGGAAATTCCATGGCCCATAAGCAGTTACTTAATAACATTATTTATTCATTGGACCACAATAATCATACCGAGCTCCCTTTCTAGAACGTGCTATATTTACTGCCGAGATTCTTCGATCCTTCCCTCTGAACCATCAATTTAAAACATATGAAACAAAAACACGGAGAAATGAGTGAGAAATAGAATATAATATTCTCGAATAAGACATAAGCAACAAAGGGTTTTCACAGACCAATACATAATAATATCAGTCACAATCACATACACAATCAATTATGAATGCATGAATGTTATGCAATATCTTCATCATAACTTACCTATATATGTGAGCCCTTAAATTTTAATTTGCACTAGGCCAACTAGGAGTTTACACTGTTCCATAAGTCCGGATAATAATAATATGAATAGCTCAACTGGTATGGAAACACTTAGAGACTAGTCAGATTGAGAAGGTTTTTATTGTGAAAGTACCCGACATTAGGAAGCTACCCCAGGTTCCCTGAAGCACCCTTCCACACCCTCTCATCCCAAGGCTCGTAATTAAGTCTTCTCTAATGTATCCTCAGTTTTTATAATCCGTCCCCAGACAATATCATTTTATTTCACTTTACTGATTCATGATGCATGAACTACTCACGTATTTAGTTGGTTAAGGCTTTTAGAAACTCAATTATTAAATACCTTAAAGGTTTACAACATTATCTCAATAAACTATACATTTTCTCAATTCTCTAAATTTCTATTATACAGAAATAAATTTGGTACAGTTTTCAATTCTCACCAAAATTGAGTTTCCAAGTCTTAAATATCTCAAAACTTATCATAGAAAACTTTATATTTTTTTTCTCAAATTGAATCTTAACAATATCGAATTTAGAAATCTCAATTATTTTCAAATATCTTTAGTTATTAGGTTGGAACAAAATAATTTACTTTTAAAAATTTTATTTTACTTAAAGATAATAATTCTTAATTTATTAAAAAAATACTTAAAATTATAAAATTTTTCTTTAATTCAAGAATTAATTAATTCAAGCATTTTATAAATTAATTTTCATAAAATGACTTCTTTTGAAATAAATACTAGATTTTTAAAGATTAAAAGTAAAATCAATAAAAATAATTTCTAAGAAGAAATAAAAGACTAAAAAAAAATTAAACAATACTTTTTCTTAGAATAAAAATTTAAAGAGTAAGGTAAGAAAATTCTTACTGAGTTTTAGTTTTCCGTCATACTTGCTATATGCTCAAACTCCATATCACAAGATCATCCATCACAATTAACAATCGTAAATAATTAACAATAATCAATCAAAATCAAGTCAATAAAGCATTATTTATAAATATTATAATTCAAAGTCTAATGGTTATTAATATAGTCAATTTGAGTCCTTATCATTCATTCTTTGCATATGTTTAGTTCAGTCAATAATAATCCAAGTTCTTGCATAGGTTTAATTCAATCCGTATAGGTCATAATAGTCCAAGTCCTTGCATAGGTTTAATTTAGTCCGTATAGGTCATAATAGTCCAAGTCCTTGCATAGGTTTGTCAGAGTTAGTTACACCAAATATTTAATTTAAAATTTATTATAAATTTTAAGTTAAAAAGTTAATATTTTAAAATAATAATATTATTATTAAATTTAAAAGGAGTAGGGGACTCCTCCCATTATTCTTTATGTCTTTTCATATTATATTCCTATCTCACTCCCACTTATCTTGAATTATTACCAAAAGAGAGTTTGCTTTGCGCCTTCGATTTCTAGAAATATTAATACCAATCTTATTTTAGTATAGGCATAAGATGAAAATTAAAATTACTACTTAAAACAGAAATGACAAATTTTGAATAGTGAATAGTAAATAGTAAATAGTGAATAATGATAGTAAATCGTGAATAGTAACGGTAAATAGTAAATTGTGAATAGTAACAGTAAATAGTTAAATGTGAATAGTAACAATAAATAGTAAAACATAAATAGTAACAATAAATAGTAATAGTAAATAGTAATTTACTATTTGAATATTAATTTACTATTGAAATAGTATTTTACTATGCAGAATAGTAACTTAAAATAATATTATTTCCAATATAATAATAGATTTCTAAAAACGATATGAAAATAACCCAAAAAAATATAAAAGAGAGGTATTCTTACCTTGTTATTTTAGCAAAACCTCCTCCCAAAAATATTATCTCTCTCTCTTACTTTCACCACTATTTCTCTAGCACTACTATATTAAGAAAATTTAATATGAAATTGTGAATTCTAACGAAGAATTCCTTCGGTATTTATAGGAAGGAAAATTACTATACATTCCATTATTTTATTATAAAAGTACTGTACAATTTCTGAAATTTTCGTTTCTGGTTACTGTGCAACCTTTGAAATTTTCGTTCATGCACATTGTTTTGCATATAAATGTCGGCTGAATTATTAAGCCAAATAGTAACCTTTCACTCGGTATATTTTAAATATTCAAAATCAGTCCTTTTTGAAATTTAACGATATTATATCATTCCTCACTAATTTTATAATAGGTAATATAAAGTTTAAATTTTAAAAATCTAAAATTTTCTGTTAATAAAAATTTATTGATACGTTCCTGATTTTTTACGATTGGTAAAAATTAAGATTTTTCTCAAACCGATCATTTTTAGATAAGTCTACTTGAAATAGATTTTAGAAAATTTTCTTAAAATTTAACTTCACTTTCTTGTAAATATTTTTAATTTTAAGTCACTTTATATGAATTTAAAATTATTTTAAAATATATTATTTAATTAAAATATTTCCAAAATTCCAAAAAAAATTTAAAAAATCATAAATAGTACGTAGATTAAAAAGTTCTAAAAAACCACCATCGAAATTCCTTCAAAATTTTAATATAAAAATAAAAATAGGAGTGTTACAACTAGCAAGCAATTCAACTCCTTTTTATTATAAATGGAACTCAAATACAAGCTATAGGTACTACACAAATTGTTTTGTACACTGCCTTTTTATTTTTCTCTTTTTGTATACATAATTTTTAAATTTTACAAAGAAAGAACCTAGAATTAGGTTTTTAGTTAATAATGAGAAAAAGTAGAGTGGAAATGAGAAAAGAGAAGGTGAAGTGGTAACTTGGTGGGAAAGAAAGAAAATGAGAGTGAGTGACTAAGTAAGTGAGAAGGAAAAGATAAAAGAAATTAACCTAATTAATTTAGGTTGACCAAAGATAGTTCGATCTCTTAACCCATTTGGTTAATAACCAAAACCGAATACTCTTTCAATTTAATTCATAAAAATTGACACGATTAAATTTTCTCACGAATGAGTCGCTTTAAAATAATTAACTCGATGACTTTAGAATAATTACTTAATTGATTAATTATGAGCTGTTAAATTTAAATTGTGTACTAAGTTTAATTTTTCTAAAATTTTTAATTAATTAAAATTGTGATATTACACAAAATATCTTGATAGTACTTATCCATGCTTATAAGTTTGGATTTTATATGATTTTACTGGAAATAAATTTCCATTCAATTATGTAGTGTACTAATACAATTCACTTTTATTACATCCTACTAAATTTTATCAATAACTTCTATTTTTATACATGTTAATTTGTTATAAAGCTTTTTATAGGCTTTAGTTAAAACATCCTAACTTAATAAAAGCAAGCCCGAAAACACAAGGAAATTTTTCGCGATTAAATCCGGAATCGGGACAAGGGTTTAGGGACCATACAACTTAATATTAATTATAGGTGATAATTTGGTAGATTTCATAAACCTAAATAATTTAAATTTTTTCATAAAGAAGTGAGGGAAACCACTCATGATTCAATAGCCATCAATTAGGTCCCAAACAGGTGCAAATTGGGATTTAACAGGGCATTGACAAATTTTAACATGGGGACATATAAAAGAGTTCATTTTTAGTCTTAAAAATAGTGTAATATGTCATGAATATCACCTATTAGTCCCAATTTGACATCCATAAAAAGTTGGGTTCAAAACCCTCTTAAATTTAAATTTTACCACGCAGTGGGTCCGGTATTTTATGCCTCATGAGAGTTAGAAAACTCCAATTGAGGTGAGACCAATTTTCTTACCTCCGTAACATAATTATCTACAACTTTTATGAAGAAGTCGAAGGCCAAAAATGTCATTAAGATGCCCAAACGGGCTAAAAACAGCAAGAAAAACAGAGCAGTTGGAAAAACAGCATAACAGTGGCCATAACAGGGCTTTGAATCGATTCAAGCACGTATGAATCGATTCAAGCACTTCCAGAGAGCCTTGAATCGATTCAAAACTCATGTGAATCGATTCAAACACATCAGGGACCCTTGAATCGATTCAAGACTGTCTTGAATCGATTCAAGACAACAATTATGCAGATTTTGCCTAATTTTCCAACTTCTAAGCATCCTAACTCTTTCATATCAAGTCCAATGACCACCAAATTTTGACACAAGCTAAAATGCATTATTTGTAACGTGTGGCCGCTGGCTGCACTCAAAAATTCTCAAAAACGAGAGAGTTATGCACAAAAATACTTCTAGCTCGTTTTAAGGTATTTTCATGCAACTCAAGGGTCAATTCTTCATGGAATTGGCCCATTCCAATTTCTACAAGTCATAAATCATGCATAGAAGCTATTCAAACTGTTCTATGCCATTTAAACCTTATAATTTGCTTTTTGACTATCTCAATTCTTGAATTATGCATGAAAAACCATATAATTGTCACACTTTCAAGGCTTTTACACATGACCATTGACATTTCTCATACAACAACAATCCCTGGACATTTCAAGCATCAACATAGCATCATATATATGTCCACAATCCTGGATATTTCAAACTCATATATATATGGTGGGACCATCCAGGGTCTCCACTATCCATCATCATCAAGTATCATTATCATCCATCAAACATGTATATACTCAAAATGGATTCTAAGCTTCTAATTGAAGCTACAACTATCTAGTCCATTACATATTCATTCATACACATATGCACATACGCATAACAAAACGGTATACATAGGAGCCGGCCAAGGCTATACCACAACTATATACAAGTATGTACACTACATCTATACAGGTGCTCCTCGCACAAGCCTGATGAATCTCTCATCGAACGCCATCACGGCCTAAGTCCACTGAAAATATAGCCACGAATAGGGGTGAGCATTATACATGTTAAATGACAGTTATTGAATCGGATCAATCATCCAATTCTTAACTATACAATATGATGTCACAATCACTCAACAATATAAACTGCCACTCAACATGGGTCACTCACCACTCACATTCTCATCAATATTCACATATCAATTATCATCAATTTACTCATGATAACTCATTGTAAGGCTATATCATCATGTTATTCTCAACATCATACACATTTGCATATACATTCATATCTCATTCAATTGGATCCAATTTTATATATATATATATATATATATATATATATATATATATACATATATATCATTAGTTTTGTGTTGCAACACAGGCTCTCAGCCATATACTCAGCTCTCAGCTGATTCGGCCGTTTTACTGGTACCAAACCGTTTGCCCTCTCATGTAACACAATCACTCTTAGCGACAACGGTAGTGTTACGGGTAGCCCTGAGTCCCACTCAATAGGTTTGCCTTGAGTCCCACTCAAGGTCTTTCATAACATCTCATGTATATAATAATCATTAATTCATCAATTCATTTTAATCAATAAGCGTCCCACGCTATATGCTCTCAGCATTTCTCAATTGTATCTCATACAATAATTCGCACCATCAATCAAGTATCTTAGTATATCTCATGTAAAGGAACTAACCACTTAAGCCAATTCATTTCATACATACATATATCACAATTATCTCAAATACAATCTGCATCTCATGCATTCTAACATAGTTTATATGGACTTCAAATAACACAATCATTGATAATTCTCAATTATCATTCAACCGGGGTATTTTTTCAAACTTGCCACAGTTTAGAATCAATCGTCATAATTCACAAAACACATTAATCATCATTTAATCTATCAATATACTCCAAATCCGTCCATAAACCGTACATTTAAAATGTAAAGCACCCCCTACCTAGAATAAAAAATCCCAGAAGCTCCTTGAGCTATCAAACGCTAATCGATCGTTCTCCGATCACCCTTTCTCAATTAAACAACCTTCTAAAAATAACAATTAACCTAATCAATACTTCAAATTTCATAAAACGGGGCTAAATAGCTTCCAATGATTATTTCGATAGCTAACGACTTACTGATTCAAATCGTCGATCTCCGAAACTCAACTCCGTAGAAACCCCAAGCTGTCCGCTATCTCAACAACTCTAAAATGGCTCCGATTTACTCCGTCGATCACCAAACTTTAAATCGGAGGACACCCAATGTTGTCCGGGTTTCGAACACACTCCGAAACAACCTAATTTCATGAAATTTATCATTGTTAAGCTCCGAAACTTGCAAAACAATATTTTAGAAGCTATGGATTCTCATTCTAACTTACTTGAACTTGGAGAAATTGAATTTTCAAGGATCTCCAAGCTACCCAATATCAACTAAGCCTTACAATTGCTTCTAAATTCAAGAAAATTGAAGAATTAGAGATTGGGTTCCATGCATAACTCAAAACCGAAATTAGGAGGTCCAAAACCATATAATTCTACCTTAATTTGAAGGAATTGAAGCTCCTACGCGAACCCCATGGCTGTCCGTGAGATGAAGGGAGAAGAAGAAGATGGAACCTTGCCCTTAATTTGAGAAGATTGAGGGAGAAGAAGAAGAATGGTGCCGTGGGAATGGAAGAGAAGAAGAAGTGGCCAGCTCCTGATGCATGCGTGAATTCAATTGAAAAAGAGAAGAGAATGGGAATTTAGTACTTAACATCAAGGGCAATCAAGTAATTTCTACACCATTTTAATTAACCCATCAAATCCCCATTTTAACTTCTAATTAATTTATCATTAAATTTATTTGCCAATAGATGTTAAATCAGGATGTTACATTAGTAATTATAATTTGTTATTTATTTATTGTTATATAAAACTAAAAAACTTTTTAATAATTTCGCTAAAATACAATTTCCTAAAATATATTTTGTGCGTGGCAAGGATCACTCACTAGTTGGAAATAGTAAAGCACTATATTGATGTTAAATAAAAATTTATCTTTATTTTTCTTTCTTTCTTTATTATATTTTACAAAGTTACACAAATTTACAAAATTCATGATTATGAATGTACGAGTGGGAATTGGATTTGAATTGGGTTAGATAAAGAGAAAAACTAAATGTATTTTTACTCCATACAGATAAAGCTAATAGTTCGTTAAAAGAATGTGTTTTTCTTTATGAAATTTGAAGCTTTTAAAAGAAAATCCTATAACTACATAAAAATATTAATGATATTTCAAAATCCTATAACTACATATTAATATTACATGTCACATAGGATAATCACCAGTGTAAAATATATATATATATATATAGATGCATTTCATAACGTTATATGATTGGGATTTGGGATTACTTTCAAAAAAATTAAACTAAACCAACAATTTTTTAAAAACAAAATAAAAATTCATTATATCTAAAATTATAAAAACATATATTTAAGTAAATAAATAATAATGCATGATTTTTTACTGCACTCAATTGAAATTGATAGTTGAGCTAACAAAAAAAGAAAATTTATTAACTAAACAAAAATTTAATTTTATCAAACAACATATACAATCAATATTAACAATTAAATATTTTTATTTTCATATCTTCATGATAAACTTCAATCTGTGTATTCCCATTATTATAAACATAAAATTAAAGTAACGAGAAGTGTGGGAAAAAACATAAAAGATTATCCTAGCAACACGAAGGGGGGTGGAGATCTTGTGCTTCTATTAAATTTTGTTCCGCAAATATACAAAATCTATCATACTGTCCATCGTATGACTTCTCTAGATGATCAAAATAAAATCACTATAACTAAGCATTAAACATGGATCAACATCACTTTCTCGTACACAAACGAGTTTAAATTATGTTCCGAAGATAAATCATCAATGAGTTGGCCAAAAGATGCATGAAGGCATTGATAAAGCCATGCCAATTTCATCACCATACTCATTCCTAAAACTCTAGCACTGAACTAAGTGAAGCTATTCGTGTAAAGCATTACAGCACATGCTACACAAAAATGACTTCAAACTTGGCACAAGGATTGTTTTCCAAGTGGCTCCTGAAGTCAACGTCACCTTTGAAGCTGAAGGTATAAAGAGCTTCCCTCTGTGTCAACCCAACTGGGTATATTCTGTAGATTTTTAACTCATTGCCCCTTCTTAGAATTTCAGGTCTTTCTGCCTTCCATACAGGTACATGATTCAGGGATTTGAACTTCATAAATACAGCAGACTTCAATGCCTCCAATGTTAAATTGCTAGACCTGCCAATTGCCATTAAAATAGTGAGTTCTCATTATGTTACTTGACATTTTTCTTGAAAAGATTGAATCAGCTAAAATGGGAAGACTTTTGGTTCCTTAGGGTTGATCAAAAAATATTTTCTAATCTGTTGGTCCAACAGTTTTTTCACCAACCTCAAACGTACAAAATCGGTATTAACCATTAGATAATTCCATTTATACAACTTCATTCTCTTAACTATTTACCAAACGGATCTTTTAAAGAATATTAGATGGTAATAATCCCAATGAATATGTAAGTGACACATGTGAATCTTTATAATATTATGTTATTTTCTCTCTTTTGAATCCCTATTAATCACAATTGTTAACTAGGGATTGGTTTGGTTAGGACCATGAAGTGATGTGGTCCTAGAACACCTAATATTTTCTGTGTCTTCAGTTGTGATGACCCTTTTCAAACACATTCATATGATAGGGTGGCCAATGTACGAGGCTTCCAACATGTGGGATCTGGAGAGGGTCAGTGTGTACACAACCACCCCTGCAAGCAGAGAGCCTGTTTCCATATTTGAACCTGTGACCTCCAGATCACGAGGTAACAACCATACCATTGTACCAAGACTCCCCCTCGCAACACAATCATATGATACTCCTTTTTTTATTTCAGTAGCATTAATTCTGCTTATGATTGTTAAGTTGCTAATCAAAGTAAATAGTATACCTTAAGTAAATGGACTCCATCTCAAACCTTCCCCTTTCTCTCACATAAATATGATATACAGTTTCTGGTCCTCTAGTGCACTTGCAAGGACGTTTCTTGAAATCTGGGCTCTTTTCCTCCTTCTCTCTACTAATGGTGGCCAAGTGAATGCAAAGCCGGCAGGATGAATGTACAGCAGCCATATCCACAAGGGCCTTGAAGGAATCTGATGGACCTTCATACTTCCACCTATATTAATAAGATAACTTAGGATGCATCCTAATGATCATAAATTAAAGAAAGAAACACTAAAAGAAATGCTGTTTACATCTTAAAACCAGATAAAACTCAAGATGCCTTGTTTACAAAGAGAAACCACCAAACATCCCAGATTTAATACTGCTTTGTAGAATCCAATTTTGGTGTTTAAGAGGCAATGAGAAAAGTTGAATGATATAAACAGCTGGTTGCCATTTATTTTTGTAAGGTTGTGCACACACACATGCAGGTGACAGAGGGTTACAAAAAAGGGAGAGTGACTCAAGAAACTTTTGTTTTCCTTGTAGATTTACCTCAACGAATGATTATATGCTTTGGGATTTCCTGCAAGGTATCTCATGGACTTCGCAACAGACTCAGCATCCTCTAGCTCCTTGATATGTAAAATTGAATCTGGAGAAGGAGCAAAATCCAGAATATTCGGAGGACCAACTACGACAGGAATAGTTCCTACAATAGAAGAGATTAATTCCATTACCAGCATCATAACGGTTCTGCTAATATTTCAAGGGTGAAAAATTTAAGAATCCTGAACCTAGTATAAAATATAAAATATCCATTACATTATACGGAAATGCAATTTTCTCTTCTACAGATAATATCCATGTGGTTGCATGCAGAACAAAAGAATGACTAGATGGAAAATCAATATATCATACATTATAGAAAAATATTATCTTTCGGGCAATTACTGTAATTTGTAACTGTCCACTTCATTCACAATATAATTTCTTGAGTTCGTGACAACAGCATCCTACTACCAAATTTACACTGCACACCAATTTTAAGTTTGGTTCATCACTTCAAACCTCATTTACAAATGCAGAGTACATTGAGGATTAATTTGAAGCAAGGAACTCAAGACACTGAGGGAACTAAGATTCAAGTGAATAAAGTTCAAAGAAACGTGAAACATGAGGAATTATAAACAAACAGCAACCACTTTATCCTGCAATTTTAAAAAAAGGACTAAGTTACTCATAAAATATAAGTATAAACAATTTTTTGTAATTTATATTTCTCAAGTTATCAAAATTGATCATTCAATTCCAAACTAATTTTGCCAATTGCATTACTGAAACAGAAAATCTTGGCAGCTCAGGTAATTAGATGTAAAAGAAATACCAGATTCAGATGATGCAAGAGCCAAAATTAACTATTTTTGAAGCCCATGAATGACTAGTGTTGCATGAATAATGTTGCATATCTAGTAAATTCAAGCGAAATATATTTTCATACCAGCAACAAGGGATTGGAAGAACTTTTCAGTTACATAATCTTCCTCATTAGAATTTTCAAATGCTAAGCTAAATTTGTAGCGCTTCAGGGTTTCCACTTTGTCCACTGCAATAAAATAAAACAACATAACCTGAACAATATTCATTAATGAATAATGATAATGTAATTTAAACATTGGAACTTTGGAAGTTATTGTCATAACTCAAACAGTGGAATAATTTTAATGACGTCAATTGAGTTGTGAACATATCTTGGAATAATTTGCTGGATTTTACACTGCAGCAACAACAATAATAAAAGAACTAGTAATAATAAATTAGACTCATCATATTGAGTTGTGAAGATATCTTGTGTTTGCTTATGTTCAATACCATTATTAAACTTCAAGCCTTCAGGGATAATTGTATGTGCTTCTCTTTACTTCTAATGTGCGGCAATTCAAAAGGCATTTCAAACTAATTCAGATCAAGAAAGAGATTTGACATCCACTTCCAAATTCCTCCATTCATTTCTCAAAAATGTTTCTTAAATAGGAGATTATCTTCATTTTTTAAAACATAAAAAGATAATGCTGAACAGAAATGCAGCCATGTTTGTTAAGGAGGGAAACAGTAAAATAGAAGATTATCTCACTCTCAATAGTGAACATTCTACTTATCATATACAAATAGATATTATCTCAGCAGTCAGCACAAACATAACTGACCAACTTGTTCTGATACCATACTTTCAGGTCCAATGACAATTAGAAAGCATTTACATATATAAAGTTACTGTGAGAAACTAGGCAATATTTGCAGGCACATTAGAACCATGTTACAGTCTTTCCACATCTAAAATCTGCAATCCAATGTCTTCCTTATCTCATAATCCCAACAAAATAAGTATCAATAGAGTACACTTGCTTATAATAAAAAAAAGTCATCATCAAAAAGGTACTAAGTGTGTGATTTAAAATTTAGAAACACTTAACAAGGTACGCATTGCAAAAAGGAGTTTCTGCAGGTGCAATTTTGAGAAGGAAACAGACATTAATATTAAAATCTATGATGTACCTCTTCCGTCACGGTTCCTATGACAACCACCATAAGAGTCAATCATGATTTTTAAGTTCTCAAGGGCTTCAAGGGCTTGCAACCGGAAATTCCGAGCACCACAATTGGAAATGAACGCAGCTGCAAGAGCATTTTCAGTTTTTGGCTTTACTGGTGCCATGATATCATACTCAGCCCATGAAAAATATCCAACAGGAACATCAGATGATAGACTGGTTGTCATTACAATGTTATATCCCCTCCTAGAGCACAAGAACATAGTAATATAAGTTTAATTATTGACATTTTTTAATTAAAAAGAACCTCCGGTATAGAACACTCTCCACTGGAATAGAGGACGGAAAGAAAAAAATCAATGAACAAAAGGAAGAACAGAGTAGGATTTATTAGTTAGCATTATGCATTAATATCACTAGCAAAAATAAGTAGACACAGTTGCAAATGCTGTCAAAAAGAAAAAAAGGCATGATTGCAACTTAAAACCCCATACCACATTAGCCTATAAGACACAGGCTATGTTCCACACATAGTATTCACGATCATATGACATTAAACCAGTAAAATATAATTTAATATATATTATCTACATTACCCACACATTTCAATCAAAGTAGAAAAAGTGAAAACAAAACAAAATCATGGTACCAGATTAAGCAAAAATACAGGCAACAAATGTTAATCTAATTAAGTAACACTTTATAATAGTGCTTACCCTCCTAGAGCACAAGAACATAGTAATATAAGTTTAATTATTGACATTTTTTAATTAAAAAGAACCTCCGGTATAGAACACTCTCCACTGGAATAGAGGACGGAAAGAAAAAAATCAATGAACAAAAGGAAGAACAGAGTAGGATTTATTAGTTAGCATTATGCATTAATATCACTAGCAAAAATAAGTAGACACAGTTGCAAATGCTGTCAAAAAGAAAAAAAGGCATGATTGCAACTTAAAACCCCATACCACATTAGCCTATAAGACACAGGCTATGTTCCACACATAGTATTCACGATCATATGACATTAAACCAGTAAAATATAATTTAATATATATTATCTACATTACCCACACATTTCAATCAAAGTAGAAAAAGTGAAAACAAAACAAAATCATGGTACCAGATTAAGCAAAAATACAGGCAACAAATGTTAATCTAATTAAGTAACACTTTATAATAGTGCTTACCCACCGTCTTGCCATGGCAATATTGTTCTCAGCATAGTATTGTGATGATTCCATTGACCGCAGAACACTAGCTGTTCCAGCTGATTGAGGTAACCCAAATGCAGCGTCAGGTCTCCTATCCCCATTAAACCCAAATTTACATCCCACCGAACATGAGTTCCACTCCTGTTTTTGAACACACTAAAAACTTCAGGGACTTCATATAAAAACCAGAAGGTGGTTACATATCTGAATTATCTTTTGATCCATCAACAACAACCAAACAAACATGCCCAGAACAGGATTTGGATCTTCCCTATTATTGAAGAGAGAAACCAAATTTTTACCATACAAAGATCCACCATCATCAGTTGTAGGATCCTGTTATTCAACAACAAATAGGAGAAGAAACAAATACCACCCCAAAAGGACAGAACAAGAAACACAGCAAGGTAACCCTTCATTCTTGAGCATGACCCATAATAACAAAGTGACCATTTTTATGCCCATGACCATACTAAACGACATAAACCCATCACAATTCAGCTAAATACCAACAACATGCTGAGAATTAACTAAACCTGCTAAACCCCTGAAATAAAAAGTGCTGGAATATGCTTAAACTAACTAGTCACACAATATTTTCCTCTCTTTTTTTTCTCTCTTTTTTTCATCATCACATTATAGCATATAAAAAAATGACAATAATTGGGAAGAAAAAAAAAACCTGGTCAGCTCCAGAAACCAAAACAGGTTCTTTGGAAAAATCCCTTGAATAAGTGACAGAATCTTCCCTCTCCAACCATTCCTCGCAAGTCTCGGATTCAGAATTGTGATCACTACTACGCACCATATCTAACCCCAAATCATCACCAGATTTAACCGGCACACGTGACCGGTAGAACAAGTCAGCGAGGGTGTCAACCATGGCTGCGTTCTTCGCCATATCCAACCTACCCAGAAACGCGATCTCCGCAATAACCACAAGCGCCACAAACACAGGCATTAGATTGGACCATTTCCTCTTCGGAACCGAACCTTCTGGGGTCGTCGAGCCTCGTTGATTCGACACGAGACCCATCATTGAATTCTCACTCCAACTTCCCCAAAATTAAAACTTGTTAGAGAAAAGAGAACAAAAATCGGAGTAAGCAACAAGGGTAACTGATATAAATAAGTGACGTTACAGCCACGATTCCATGATGAGGTTGCTTGTAAAAGGAAACCAACGAAAAAGGGGTTGACGCTTGCTGTGATGCCTCTCTTTGATGATGGGAAAAATGCAGACTTTGTCACTAGTCACTGGAGGGGCATGAATTTTCCATGTTCGAAAGTCTACGGGGGGTTCTATCGTATGTTCCGCTCACTGAAACCAATGAGCAAAGCGAAACGACGTGAAAACACACGACACCAAGTGCTTCTAAGGTTTGGGTTAAATTCCTTTTAATGTTGGGCTTCACTTGTTTGGTCCATATATATATTTCAAATCTTATTCTGTCTCCAATTTCAAGTAAAAATTAAAATAATTATTAAAAGGAGTTATTTATATTAATTTTATTAAATATTATATATAATTTTTTAAAATATCTTTAATACTTTCATTTATTGTAAAAAAAATGAATTATCTTTAAAAGTATATATAAGAAAAAGATATTTAACAAATAAATATTTAATGATATTAAAAAATATAATTTCTTAAAATTTAATCGGAACTGAAAAGTATTTTCGTATGTACTATTATACCATTATGTTCTTTTGATGAGAATTTTATTTGTCTTTGTTTTGATGTAAAGAAAGGTACAACAACACACTCAGATAATGATAACTAACAATTAATTTCATTATTGTTATTATAGTCGTGAAACTGAGAGCTCCTTTTCTGATTATTTGTTTCCCATTTGATGATGGGATTTCTTTTTTTCTTGTTACAATTGATTTGAAAATCTATCATGTTGATGTATTTTTGATCGGATTTGAAATTTTAAGTTGCTACCTTCTTATCTATTTCTTTTTCAAAATGTATTTTACTATCCATTCTAAATATAAGATCGGTTAATTTAGTTAAAATTATTAACTTTATATAAAATTAAAAAAATTAAAGGTAATTTTTTCTAAAACTACCTTTAAGATTATTGAAAATACAATTTTTTTCTGTTAATTCTTTCCATCATATTTTATGACTTGTATTCTAAATAAGAAAACAAAGTCAATAGGGAAATTAATATTTGTATTAACCAATTATATTAGGAGAGATAAATATTTTAAACAATATAATTCATTTATTATCTTTTTAAACTCTAATAAGTGTTACTTATTTAATTAAAATAATTAATAAGAAATTTCAAAAAGAGTATTATATTAAAAAAATCTCAAAACACAAAAATAATAAAGTCGATGTAGCATCTTCTTTAATCAAAAGAAGAAAAAAATGTAACATCTTAACTTTTAAAAGAATCCTATGCTTCCTTGAGTGTGGGTGAGTATGTCTCGAAAGCTATTTTTAAAAAATTATTTTGGAGAATTTAGTGATTACATAACGCGATAACTAAAAGCACGAAGAACATGATACCAAATCTGTTGCTGTTATGGTATTGGTAGGTAGTGAAGCAGTTCAGTATTTTTGTCAAGTTTAGTTTTTTAAAAGTTTAAATAAATTGCTTCATAAAATTCTGAAGAATACGTTTCAAAGTTTGAAAAATATTTATAAAAATAATTACAGATTATTTACCGATAAAATCTTCAATCCTTGTTATCATTGTTAGCATTTCACGTTAACAAAAAATGGATTTGCAATGGGAGCATATATGTATTTAGTTATGTTCTATTTTATTAATTTACTAGTAATAGAGGAATCTCATACATGTCTCATCATCTCAAGGATTAGCCGTTATTGTCGGCTACATTTTGCTTATTTTTACATTTAAAAAAAATTGTAAATTGCTTCTTCTAACAATGAAAGAAAAAACCAAATAAAACCGGCAACTAGGTTAATCCGGCACAAGTAATATTTTTTTTATAAAAGATCCCTACTTCTAAACAAAATCATTTTGTTTTTTTAATTACTTATTGATTCGGTGTAATTTTGGTCTAAGGGTAAGAGCGTAGTTTCACCCGCCTTCAACCATATACCGGTGTCGCAGGTAAAACCCCGGACTCGCACAACAGTATGAGCTATTCTCTCTATACCGTAACATTCAGGTTATCATCATTGTACACCGGAAAGTAACTTGCACATTCGACAAACAGTATAAGGTATAGCTGTTGGGAGAGACGTTCGTTAGAGACGCGGATGCGCCCGCATCGTGTGTCAGCTTTTTGCAGAGTCGTACTGACACATGGTACGGAATGTCTCCTTGCATGCATATAAATACTAAAAATTTCACAACAATGGTACGTTTTTCTCATTCTTTCTGTTTGCTGACTTGAGCGTCGGAGTGCCTTTGCAGGTGGCACCATCTTTCTCCCCCACAACGCGAGAGCTTGGTGCGCTGGATCTCAAGGACTCCAAGTCTTCTATTTCCCCATTGGAATAGGGGCTACATTACCGGATCTCCACTGGACCAACGTATAAATATCTAGAGAGAAAAACATTTGTGGCTCGTTCCCACAACGGATTACTAACCCCGGTATAAACCAATTCACTTATTATTATTATTATTATTATTATTATTATTATTATTATTATTATTATTATTATTATTATTATTATTATTATTATTATGTGTTTGATTTTAGAATTTTAAAAATTTAGAGTATAAAATACTTAAACTATTTAGGTTGTGTTTTATTTTTTATTTTAAAAAACCTATGTTAGCTAATTCAATCAATAATTCAACCGGTTCGACTATTGACCAGTGTTTTAACTACTTCAATTATCGATATGGTTTTAATAATTTTGACTTAAATTTTAAATCATTGCAAGCACTTGTAATGACACTTGCAAAAGGAAATCTCTTATTAATATATATATATATATATATATATATATATCAATCTTTTTATTTAAAAAATCCTATTTAATTAAATGTTATAACGACATACAACTTATTTTAAATTAAATTATTGTAATAATTGTCAAAACTCCCAAGGCTTCTGAAGGAATCACACTCCATCACTCTCTCAAGAACCAACATCAAATTTGCCATAGCCAAAAGCATAGAAAAGGCAGAGAAGAAAAGAAAAGACAAAGTTTAAAGAGGAGAAAGAAAATAACATGCAAAAATGATTCATTCATCATTGAAAAAGGAAGAGTGAAAGAGTTTATATACAAGTAGAACAAACTCTAACTAACTAATTGACTCTAACTAATTAAAATTAAAGAGCTAACTAATTACAACAATAAATACATATTAACAATCCCCTCAAGTTGGAATATGGGCAAGTCAAGCTTAGAAATGAGAAAAGAAAATGGCCCTGCAGCAAGAGGCTTGGTAAAGATGTCAGCCAACTATTCTTTTGAAGAAATTGGAAAAAGATGTATCCTGCCAGCCAGAACCTGATTCTTCACAATGTGGTAGTCTAGTTTAATATGTTTGGTACACTTGTGAAATACAGAGTTAGAGGCTATGTATGGCGCAGACTGATCATCACAAAATAAAGTTATAGGAGAAGGATGTTGTATATCAAAGTCATGGAGTAGAGAAACAAGCCACTGTGCCTCACATGTAGCTAAGGCTAAAGCTTGATATTCCGCCTCATAAAGAATATGAGATGGTGTGTTGTTTCTTGATTTTCAACCAAGAAAGAAAATTGTTGAAACAAACAAGTCACATGTTTTTTACCTGCTAAGAAAAAAATTATTAAAAAGGTACAAGAGAAATCAGTCACACACAAGGTTTATAGATGTTCTACTCAAAGAATGAGATTATGAGTCCATTAAAAAAAGGAAGAATGAAGAATGAAAGCCCTGCAAGGGAACTTTAAACTAGGACCATGCTTTAATTTTTATCAACTCTAAAATCTGGTCTGTAAATATTTTTCAATTCGCAAAGCATCTTCAGTTTCTTTCCTTCTAAAGGCACCAAATTACAACCATTCACATGACTGTCCAAATTTTGTTCACGATTTTCCTACTACGATTTAAGCAGTGTTACAGCAAATAATACTTTCCTTGTGATGAAAGCATTGTTTCTCAGCCCCACTACCTATGACATTCCATCCAATTCGTGTATGCTCCCTTATTTGGTTGCACAGTCTACATATGTCATTTATAAGTTGCATTCCTCTACTTGAGAAGTTATCCTTTGTTGGAATTCTGAAATTCAAGACTTTCCATGCAAAGATGTTGCCTTTGATGATGTTATTTTAGAGCATATCCTATTGAGAGGATTGTCATCCCCCTCCTAAGATGGTTACACTTGTTGCATCACTATGTATGTTGATTTTATTGAGTCTCTAAATTCTTTAGTCTTGCTTTTGAGCTGAAATGTTGAAGTTGTGTATCAGCAGCTTCAGGTCTTCTACTAACTGCAATCAAGCTTCCATTCCCACACACCACCTGACCAAGATCCAAAATCTGTAACTGTACCACTTCTCAAATCTATCACATTAAACAGTCTTAGAAACATTGATTTCTAGGCATATATCACTGCACCATTTGTCTTCTTGAAAACTTGCTTGTTCCCATTCTTTGTTAGGTACCAAGGTATCAAGATAATATCACACAACTAAAATAAAAATGAGAAAAGAAGAACTGAACATACAATATTTTACGTGGAAAACTATCAACAGATAAGGGGAAAACCACGAGTAAAACTAGAGAAATAATTTTCACTAAATTGAAGAAAATTATTACAACTTCTCTTTACTCACAAGAAGAGAATAATGACACTCTCTTTTAAAATAGAAGAATATTCACTAGAAGAACCTCACAAGAGAATATTATAATGTTCTCTCTAAATTTTTCTCTCAATATACTAGGAATTGCTTCTAGTTTTGGGGATGAGAAAACAAGGTGTATGCCTTGGTATTTATAAGGGAAATATAGGAACTATGCATCACTAATTTTCAACAAAATTAGATACCAACACCGAATCCTTTGCATTTGTCAATTTTGACTACACAAAAGTAGTTTTATAGTCTTTTGTTTCTGACATTCTCTATCTTTCAAGACACCCATTTATCAAACGAGTCTCTCTAAACACTCATCCACCACAGTTCCTAACATTTAACTTGACACTCATTGTCTAAGAATTTTTCATTTCCATCTCCCCATTAAAACCAAATTGAAACTTTTTAAGTTTTTGACCCTAGCCCTTCATGATTTTTGGTTTTGAATACATTTTCCCAAATTATCCATGCAATTTCCTTCTCTCCCTCTAATCCATCCCACAAGTAATCTCCCCTGAACTTTAATTATTTTATATAACACAACTTTAGGTACCAAAAAGAAAGATAGGTAAACAAGGGAAGAGAAAAGATAACAGAACTTATCTAACACAGGCAAAAGGGATGTGTTTTTTTCCTCACAAGAAATAATTTATTTTTAATTTTATGAATAATAAGGAACTCAGGTATCAGCCCTCGTCGGATAGTGCCAAACAAGTTACGTATTAAATTCTTTCTATTCCCCTCTTTAAAATTTTGAACCAAAACATAAATGAAAATTTCTTTCCTTCCCGCTTCATTATTTTTTTAACCAAACAAGAGAACCTAACTAAAATCTCTCTATTCCCTCTTCTCTCATTCCCATTTTCCGCAATCAATCATTATATAACAAGTGACCATCATTGCTTTTGTATTTTTATAAAGGACTTCAATTCTCACATTTCATATATTAATTTTTATAGCTAAAATATATGTTTCTTTCTTTACATTTTTTTAAAAATCTCAATTCGCTCATATATGTTTTTTTTTCAATATAATCCCTCATATTTTCAAATATATTCAAAATAACTATTTCTGCTAATGCAAGTTTTCTTTTAAAATTGATTATTAAAAATATCAATGTAAAATATTGGTTCTATTGTGAATCAATGTAAAAAAAACAAACTTCTTTTATCAGAAATGACCACTTTGAAGAAGTTTTGAAATGTAAAAGACTAAATGATCAAACATATATTATAACCTATTTTTACTTATTTTATATCTTAGATAAAATTTTAGATCATAGATACAATACAACTCACTCCAGCAAATGTACTTGATCATCGATTATTGATTTCAAAATTTCAACCGGTATTAAACAAAGAGATTATCCGGGATCGTACTTTCGAATTTCTCCTTATACAAGGAATCTAAAAAGGGTAGATAGCAAAGTACAACAAGACAACATTTCAGATAGAAGTTTACAGAGTAGTTCGCAAGAAAATTAAGCAAAAGCATTAAATGGCCATAGCCAAATTTGCGACCTCCAACAGTATACTGATTAAACAATATCCCATGGACAAGATCAGCAATTTGATGAACTGGGTCAACATGTCACGAGAGACAATACAGACAATGGACCATAGTTCAACGAACATACAAGATGCAAAAACCTACATTAATAGAATCTCATGGCTAAGAGAAAAGTTCACAATCATTGAACTGCAGGATCACAACGAAGCATGTACTAGCGAAGATATCCTACTATTGTGCTGGCCCAGCTCCAACTGATAAATACGATAAACTGTAAAGACGCGCATATTGGAGATCTTTATCTTTTCAACTATTTGAACTTTTGAAGTACACTTAGTGCAAGAAAACTTGAGGAAGCTAACTAAAAAATATAACACCTAGGATACCTAAACAGTTGGTTAACCATCCAAAAATTAATGTAACAAAAAATATCATACAATAACAAAATCATAATTTTTGCTTTGTCTATTCATATTGTTATCTTAGGCTTCTACCTTCCACTATTATACATCAAACGCCTTTGGATAACCTATCTAGCCCTAGATTCCACAAGAATAGAGTTGCTACGTCCGGTTTTATTTTACACATCCCTCAACAAATTCTTGGAAGAGCACAAACAAATTGTCCATTCTCTCAATTCATATCAGATCCGGTGTAAAATCCACAAAGTTGCATATACTTACCTTCTTCCCTTACGGATCAAACTTTGGGAATGGTAGCTCTCTGTGGGTTCTGACAGCAATTCATGTCCTTTATATTCTGAGGTTGAATCAATACCAGTTGAAACATCTGGGGTATGAATTTTTCCAAATGGCACAATCTGCACGATAAAATTTTTATAAACTTAGCAAGTAATTCGAGGTTATTTGAGACTTGAGTCACAAACAATAAATTTCAGTATTTCACACTACTTGATCCAAGCCAAAACCATCAGCTGCAGCTGTCTTCAACCTCTTCACCATTGGCATGTGGCTTGACCTGGCGTCTTCTTCATTGAAGTTTTGGTCAGTGACCTCTACCAAAAAAACATAGAAAGTATAATAATTGAATTAATGCCAAACAAAAATTTACAGAAGCATATATTACACAATTATTCCCCGTCCAAAAGATTTTCTAGGTCATTTGATACTGAAATGATCTTGCAATAATGGTTTAAAACTTAAAAGTATAGTGGGAAAGAAACAAAACTTTGCTCTTGCTTTAAAGAGCTAAAAAAAATTCCATCTAGTGCAAATCTCATATCTTGAAATGCATTATTTTAGACTATACTCTTTAAAACAACATTACAAGCATTGCATTACTAGACATTGTTCATTCTGACCATGAATGACCTAATAGCTCTCTTTTCAGCCGAGGTGTTAGTTTCTTTCTCAAAAAACGGCATAAAACAGGGAAAAGCATAACAGCAAACTTCTGCCATTGCATTACATTCAATTTATATTTGACTGAACCCAAGCACTGTAAGAAAATCATGTGAAAACAGTGTGGTATGCACAACATGTTGTGACGTAGTTCGTAAGGACTTGATTAGAACACGAGAACAAGCACTGAGACATGATAGTAGTTCTATAAGGAACAAAATCTTTGCAGAAGAGTCAATTCATCATCCACATACAATATCCAACTCCCCACATAAAGAAACATATATCTGTATCTAAGAAAGCCAAGAGTCGGGATTCAGAATTTACTCTCCCACTGTTGACAAAGACTGACATGCATACATAGAATATAAGAACATAAAGCCATGTTATATAATATCAACTATAAACAGAGGAAAGAAGAGGTAGGTTTACTTTTAGTTCTTAGTTATTGACTTATTCCCATTCAGAAAACATATTTTCCTTCTTAAACCTCACAAGGATATGCAATGGAGGGGAAAGGCTGCTTAGGTAGTCAGTAAACCATTACCAATGTGGTAAATAGACATTGGCCACCATCATCAAATTGAGCTATTTAAAGTTTGATCAAGCTCGTAAACCAACAATCCCGTGCTTAAATTTAGGCTCAATTATGCAATCAAGTCAAGGACAAGCTTTGTGGGCTCGACATTAACAATTCAAATATATGTATGTATAACCTGAATAGCGGTAATTTAATTTATTATATTAATTTGAAAAATTAAAATTTAGTATATTATAATTTATAATCTTGTACAATTATTAACCTAATTCCAATTATGAAGACATTATAAATTGATGACAATAAACTTTAAAACAAAAACACAACCACTTTCATCATCAAAATATTTCATTTCTAAATCATAAGTCATTTATATCAACATGAAAATCATACTGTATTATAGTAATGCTATTTTACTTCATTTTTTAGCATGAAAGTATTTACTAAATACTAAATTAATAAAAAATTATTCAAAGAGAAATCTGATGAAAAAAAGATAATCAAGTTATAAATGAGTTAAATGAACCAAGACCAAGCTTTATATATTTTTAGCCAAGCAAGCAAAGCTTTAAGTTTGACTTTTCAAAATAAAAAGCGAAGCTTGAGCAACTTCTTCTTTTCACTTGTCAAGTTTGAACCGTAAGTGTTCTACTCAACTTGTTTACACCCCTATTCATCATCATCAACAACAGAAAATCAGGCGTTTATTCAGTTCCCACCAAGTTGGATTTCAGGAGGGTAGATTGATCCATCCTTACTCCTGAAAGTGGAGGCTATTTGCAATTTTTCAGACTGTGACTCATGACCAACAGGTTACAAGGCTACAACCTTACTGTTGCTCCCAAGGCTCACCTTCTGGTGAGTAACACATCTTATTTGGAATGTATTAACTTCATAAACTAACAGCGTAAATGAGACCAGCATCAATATACTTCTACAGCAGGTAAATTCAGAATTAATTAATGCACACCACAGCCTCTCCTTAGCGCCATGACTCAATCAAAATATCATTTAGACCCCTAGAAACAGAGTAACCCCATGTTCTACAAATTTAAATCACTGAACAAAATAATTTGATAAAGCAAGCGCTGATGAAACTATATGCATGTATGTTGACAGTGAAAATGAAAAATATCTGCATATGTATGACAATCGTTATACAACCAGGTGCCAAAGCCATGGGGTGGTATAAATTTTCACTAAAACAACCAACATGCATATAGAAAGTATATTTCAAGTTACCTGCAGTCCTGCAAACCAAATCATGATGGAATGGGCTTTGTGACCTTTTCGATGAATGCTGAACACCCCCTTGCTTCTCGAAACTTCTTTGTGACCTTTCGATGAATGTTGAACACCCCCTTGCATGAACCTCCTCATCACAAAGTAATCTATGGTCATTCGTATTATGATCTCCCAAAGTACAGCCTCTATCTATAGATGTAAGTCCAATTTGACTTCCTGCAAGAACATGAGAATCAGCTGTGCTCTCTAAGATAGGTGCAACTCTTTCAAGGCTGATCTTCTGGCAGCCATCTTGTAGAGCCAGAGACTGAAAGCAACAAAAGATAATAAGGCTTGATTTTGCAGGGAAAAGTAGAAACTAACACATATCCACAGAATGGATATGCTCTTTGAATTTTATGTCTGACCTTACTAGGCATATTAAGTGAACTTTGCAATGTTCTCCTTTTATATGCTTCATCTGTGTTATTTTGCAAGCCTAAACCTCGTAAACGCATTGAACGATGCAATTCATTCACAAATGAGGCTTCCAAAGAACTAATATATAGTCTGTGCTGCTGATCCGTCCATGTTGTTGAATGATCCTGGAACAAAATTTTGAGCTTAGTATGTCCCTGCCAACGAAAGAAAGAAAAACGTTTCCATCTTCACAAGAAATCACAGACAACATGGAAAAAAGTTAACATTGTCAATTGCACATATCATATTTATCATCAAGCAAATAATCATATATAAACAGCCTTTTGAAAATAAGTTATGTCAGGTAACAAAAGATTTTAAGGCCATTTGTCTCAATAGGATACTTAAATAATCATACATAATCTACACCCGCTGAGACGCAGAAATTGAAGGCGTATTCAAGAGGTCAAATAAAGAGATTGACAAACAAAATTGATAACAAAAGCCTTGGCATCCATGGTCAAACCATAAAGAAGGCGAAACTGTTTACAAATTCATAACACAATCATTGATTTCAGTTACTAGAGGATCTCACCAAATTAGTATCACTCTCTATTTCTCCCCCTATTTCTATATTTCAGAAATTCTCGACCCATTACGTCGGAAACCAGCTTGTTGCACGAACCGTGCAAAGCACAATTTCGCGAATAAACACAGTAAAAAGCAAGACACAAAAGCGATGAAAAGACCTAGAATCGAAAAGACTAATTATAGACACGGTCTCATCCTGCTACGCAAACGCGCTCCTAGATCAACCTCAGAACAACACGCACCGCAAAATCGAAGCCGAAAAGAGAAACAGAAGAGAAATTGGAAAATCCATCATGAAGCGCATAAAAGGAATCGGAAAAGGAGAAGGCGAAAAGATTTAAGTTACCAGAAATGGAGCGGGCGTGCAACGATGCGAGGAATGTTTGGAATTGTTGTCGAGGGTGATTGCGGAGGACTCGCAGGAGGAGGGAGTGAACTCGGGCAATGACTGAGGATCTTGCGGCGAGTGGAGAACAAGGAGATCTTCTTCTTCCATGGTGCGGGAGAGAGTGATCGGAATTCAGGGGGGAGGAAGAAGAAACCCTCTGGTTCGGTTCAAAGGTAGGGGGATGAGGACAAAAAAAAGCTCCACATGGCGACGCTTTTACACGTGTCAGTGTTGTCGTTGGGGTGCCACGTCATCAGGAGATAATATCTGGGGGTAATGTGAGCCAGATATTTTTGAAGGGTCGTTGAAGAGTGGAGATTTAGCGCAGTTAACTCATGCCCTATTTTGTCGTATCCCGCATATCACATGTGCCTATCATATCGCTAACTCGCGGGATTCATCAACTCAACTTGTAGTTTTTTATATTTTGTTTAATTTAATACATATATATTGATCTTAGAATAATTCTATACGAATCCGGGGAGTAGGTTGATTTCGATCTTCTTACCTTGATTCGTTTGTTACACCAATTTGGACTGTCTTAAGGTTAACTTTCTGAAACCTCAATTATTACAAAATTACTTATTTTAAGGGTTTTTTTAAACTGTTAACATTCAAAAAATTAACTAACTTTAAGGCTAATTAAATATACCAATTTTTGTTTGTTGATGATGAAGTAATGTGCGCTGGTTCAAATCCGCCAAAAAAATATATTGTGTGAACCTAAAAATAAATTTTAAATTTTAATAAATAGAAAAAAAAATTCAACCCTAAAAAAGCCTGAAAATAAACGGGTCGAATGTAGGCCGACCCGTACGGTGTGTGGACGGCCTGAGTATTTTTAACAACATAAAAATTATTAGGAGTTTCTTTTTTAGTTAAGGTTTTTCTTCATTTCTTTCTACTTTCCTTCTCATCGTATATGTGAAATATGAACTTTTGTTATGGACTTTAATGATAAATATTTATAAAACGTTTTAAAAAAATATTACAAATGTTATGTAATTGTTCCGCAAAAAAAATGTTATATAGTTTTATTTTTTTATTGAGTTTTAATTTTTATAAATTTATTTTTTAACTTTTTTTAAAATGGATTGGTTAAGATCTTTAATTTCAAAGCCTGAATTTTTACGGACCTTTTTTGACCCGACTGTAAATAGCCCACAACCTGATAAAGCTCTGTTCATTTATGACCACATGTCCGAATTGCTGACTAAAAGTATGAATAAGATTTTTTTATTGGGAAAAACAATTTGATTAGTTGATAGATATACTTAAAAATTAAAAAATATCACTTTTAGTGAGAATGCTTATATATACAATTAGCAATATGACTCGTGCACTTGGACGGGTATATTTGATAATGATATGTAGGTTTCGATATTACGTACAGAAAATAATTAACAAAGTATTATAACTTTTTCAGTTTTCAAATAATTATTATAATGAATATAGTTAGCTTAAAATGATTTAATTTATAAATAAATTAATTTAGATGGGTAATATTCATATTATATAAATTTGAATTTAATAATTTTTATAGTCTAAAAAGTAAAATAAACTAAATTGTTGATGTATAATATCTTGATTGAAGAGATATTTTGATAACCATAAAAAAATTATTTAAAGTCTTTATAACTTAATAAATAATTTCAAATCTTCTAAATTAAAACGATCACATTGAAATTGAAATAAAGCTCATCATGGAATGTGTATAACATGTTAAAATAATTGATTAAGTTTTTAAAATTGATATAAATCTAATTATAAATAGTTAATAAAAAAATTTAAGTTTGATTTTTGAATTAGAATATTAATATACAAATATAAAATGCTAAAACAGTTGATTAAGCGCGTTGAAAAATATTAGTTTGTTGAACCCAACTCAATAAATAACAAATCTAAATTTGGAAATTACTTTTTTGTTATAAAGCTCATTGAACCAATATAGTATAATATTAGTGATAAAAAATGTCTAAGCTTTAGCAATAGAAAAATAGTTCATAGATTTTGAAACAAATTTTTCTTAAAGATCAAACAATTATATAAAGATAACATGTTTCTTGTGTTAGTAGGAAATATATATTGCGAATTGGTCATAAGTTGAGGCGAAAATAGGCTAGACTGCCTATCGGGACCTATGGCCTAGCTCGTCTAAAGCCTATGTAGGTTAGGTTAGGTAGGTAAAAAGGTAATGTTCAAACTTTTAAATAAGTTGATTTATTCAAATAGGTTAGGTTATACACTTTTAAAAATGTCTATAAAGCTTTTCAAGTCAGCCCGTATAATTGGTATGTTACACTATACTATATTATATATATATATATATAATATTTTAAAATAATAAGTTGATAACCATATTATAATATATGTTAAATACCAAAATAAAAAACCTTATTCCTAAACACAAAAGACTTATATATTTTTTTAAAAAAAGACTAAAGACTAACCTTAAGAATACTGACGTGCTAGACTCAAGCCTAGCAAATGCTCGACCTGGTCTGACCATCTATAGTCGTAAGCTATAATAAAAGTTGAAACAAGTTAAGTCGACATAAGTAATGTCTAATAAAATTAATAATTTAATAAGTAATTTAAGTTAAAATGAAGCTATTGTACTTAGTTCATTGTGTTCCATTCCTTTTCCATAGAAAAAAAGTATAAAATATCTAAGCTAAAACAATAGGTAAAGTAAATCTCAAATTTCATGATATAAATTATTTAATCTCAGACAATTGAATATTAGAATTTCATGTTTCCTGTGATACATAGAGAATATATATATATATATATATATATATATATATATATTACAAATCTAATAAAAGCTAAATCAATTGTACTCAATTCCATTTCCAATATATATATATATATATATATATATATATATATATATGTTTATTTAAGTTCAAGTAACAAGTAAAGTAATTGATAGATTTTATTATATAAATTATTTAAGCTTGAAAAATTGAAACTTAGGGTAGTATGTTTTTTGAGACACATAAGAAATATACACTACTATTATCTCTAAGTTAAAATATCTATCACACAAAAAAGTTAAAGCAAGTTAAATCTCCCTAAATAAAAAATTATAATTTAAAATGATCAGGACAGCATCTTAATTTAAAATGTCTTAATAGAAATTATTATTTAAGCTCAAACAAATTAAATTAAGATAGACATATTTCCCATGCTCCATAATACACACACAAAATAAAAATTGAAAAAAATTAAAATATTGATAAAAACAATTTAAATTATATAATAAAATGCTTATTACAAGACCTTAATTTAAATAAGTTATAGCTTGACAAATTTGTTTCAAATTTACAAAAGTTTTTAAAATTTAGACATACTTTACCATTTTAAATACAATAGAAATAAAAAGAATTTATAAAAGTTTTTTAAATTTTTACGCGAAAGACATTTCTTTTTGAAATTGATATATTTTACCGTTCTAAATACAATAGAAATGAAAAAGACAATTCAAGATATAATAAGTAATCACCAAGTTGTAATTCAGTTGACAACTTATATTGAAATTGTACAAAAAGTCCTTAATTTGAACTCGTTAAACAAAAACCTTTTGAAAAAGACAAATAATCTTAAGTGCGTATAAACCTTGTGACGTCCCGCCTAAATCCTTAGAATTAATTTACAGGATTTACTAAAATTAGAGTAAATTTTTCACGAATGACAAAATAACCCCAGCGGACTAACCCTAAGAACCTATACGACACACGACTTAACAATGTACACACAGCGGAAGACATAAACTACAAGCCCTGGTAGACAAGGTTGGACCTACCAAGCTACAGGTCCCTATCAAGGTTAAGGTTATCCTTTCCTTTTCACATATGACAATATGAGTAAGGAATCATAGAATACCAACCTCAAGGCATCACTTAGATGACCTGAGCGTATTTCAATTTACATTCATATAAATCCAAATAATCCTTGTGCACATGGAGGATTCAACCTCCGACACAAAACACGACATTATTGCAAGACTCATACTAATCCTTCAGTGAGATGTCAACTACCTATCCACCAATAATAAGATAAATATAATCATCACAAATACTAAGAGATGACATCAACCTCATGTACACATATGTGATTGTCATATTAAGTCAACCGAAGGACCGCACCATAAACCTCATATATCAATATATATGTATATACATAATAAAACTTCACACCTAAATATCAAAATCATCATTTGGAATCAAAGCATATAATTGTCAATTCAAGCCAACCAAAAGACCATACCACTTCACATATCAATCTTACCAGACCAATTACACATTTACTTAAGCAACACAACAAAAAGATTAATTATAAATTTGTTTTGACATTGCATTACTCCTACCTCCAAGCTTATTAAGCGACATCATCACCCTGAAAACTCACTAAAATGAAAATTGAGGCGTGAGTACCACTCAAAGCAGTGAATAACAATTCACAAATAAAATACCATTTAGTCATTGGTGATTTATATAAAGCTTGATTGTAGCTAGATTTGGTTTCAGTAATAGTTGTGTTATAATTTTAGGGTTTGTGTCATTGGTGAAGGTTTTTATAATTTGGAAAAGATGGGTTTATATTGTCCTTTATTTGATGTGGATAGGAGCCAAACATAACATTCATTTCTTTATTGCATGAGGATTAATTTCATGTAAAGCCATGTGGTCTATGAAGTAGACAGTGTATTTATGTTGCATTCGTTTAGTAGTGTGTATGTGTTTTTAGGGTTAAAGGAATATAGCATGTAATGCTACTATTCAGTCTAGTTAAAATATTATGTTTAATATTTTAATTACTTATTCATACGCCTTTGTCATTTCAAATAGGACATAAGAATTAAGCTTCACTTTGGTGGTAAATTAAAGCATAAATAGGGGGAAGGTTCAAGAATGAGGAATGATTGGTCTAGATTATGTGAATTATTTTTTATTTTTTATTTTTTATTTTTTATTTTTTATTTTTTTCTTTTGACAAATTTGTTAAACATGAGTACTAAGGGGTTTGCGACATTTTGTGTCATGACCCAAAAATTGACTAAAACAATGGGTTGGAGGCTTTGAAAGGTGACATGGATATACTAAACACGGTGGCATGTGCAAAGGCTAATAAGGGAGCTGTGGATGTTTATTTTCAGCATCTCGTTAATGAGATATGACATGTGGATGTAGATGGTGGGAACCGTGTCTCATAGGTTGGGGTTGAACAACTTGCCAAGACTGAATAAGAGTTTAAAAAGATATATAGGGAGATAAATGACATGTTAATGAGGTTGACATAAACTATCAAGTCTGGTGAAGGGGTTAATTTGAGTGTGACTGAAGTCACATGCTCATAGCAATGGATAGTCGAAGCACGTGTTATTTTGTTAAAATAGTTGGATAAGTAGGGCGAGGTGCGTGTTAGAAATGTTCAAAATAAAGGAAAGAGCAGTGACAAAAGGTTAGTGATGATACTAGTCTGGTTAAGGAGATGGGTGATGTTGCTGAAGTAGGTGAGAGTGCTAGGCAAAATAATGAGGTAAGTGTTATGTATAAGGTTTGAGGGAGCTAGTCAAGGTTATGAAATAGAAAACTTTGATAAGGGCTTAAAGAGATTGCAAGATGTATGATTCAAGGCAACAAGAAATCAAATGGCAACATAAAGAAGATGGCTAAGTTTGATAAGGGAAGGAAGAAAGAGGAAGATGGTAAACATGGTAAAAAAAAAGTTTAAACAAAAAAAGAAAGAATGAGGTTTGTTATTCCTAACACATTTGAGAGTGACATAATGATTAATTTTGATAAGGATATACATAAGAAGATAGAACATGAGGAGGGTAATGCCAACAATGATAGAAGAAAGGACACTTGGGTTTCTGATTAATTAAAGACTCCATTGTGTTTAGATGAAAAGGTTGGCTATAGAGAGATTTATCTTTTGTTTAATGAGACAAATAGCTTTGGTCAGGTAAGGCTAGAGCTGGAAATGGAATTTCCTTCACTAAAGTTGTTAAGGATTACGTTATACATCTAGATAAACAGATCACATGGCTGAGAAATAATAAAATCAAGAGAAACATGAAGACATACTGTAACACCCCTATTTTTATTTTTATATTAAAATTTTGAAGGAATTAAATTATGGTTCTTTAGAACTTTTTAATCTACGTATTATTTATGATTTTTTGGAATTTTTTGGAATTTTGGAATTTTTTTTAATAAAAATAATATTTTTTAAATAATTTTAAATTCATATAAGTGACTTAAATTAAAAATATTTATAAGAAAGTGAATTTAAATTATAAGAAAATTTTCTAAAATCCGTTTCAAGTAGACTTATCTAAAAATTATCGGTTTGAGAAAAATCTTGATTTTTTCCAATCGTTTAAAAATTAGAAACGTATCAATAAATTTTTATTAACAAAAAATTTTAGATTTTTAAAATTTCAGCTTTATATTACTTATTATAAAATTAGTGAGGACTGATATAATATCGCTAAATTTTAAAAAGGACTCATTTTGAATATTTAAAATATACCGAGTGAAAGGTTACTATTTGGCTTAATAATTCTGCCGACAGTTACTATGCAAAACACTGTGCATGTACGAATTTTCAAAGAATGCATAGTAACCTGGAATAAAAAATTCAAAAATGCATAGTACTTTTATATTAAAATAATGGAATGCATAGTAAAATTTTTTCCTATAAATACCGAAGGATTTCTTCTTTAGAATTCACAATTTCAGATTAAGTTTTCTTAATACAGTAGTGCTAGTGAGATAGTGGTGGAAGTGAGAGAGAGAAGAAAAGTTTTTGGAGAGAAGGTTCTGCCAAAATCCTAAGGTAAGAATACTTCTCTTTTATATTTTTTTAGATTATTTTTATATCGTTTTTAAAAATCTGTTATTATACTGAAAATAATATTATTTTAAGTTACTATTCTGCATAGTAAACACTATTTCAATAGTAAATTACTATTTTAATAGTAAATTACTATTCAAATAGTAAATTACTATTTACTGTTACTATTTACCGTTACTATTCACGATTTACTATTTACTGTTACTATTTACCGTTACTATTCACGTTTTACTATTTACCGTTACTATTCACAATTCACTATTCACTATTCACTATTCACTATTCACTATTCACTATTCAAAATTTACCATTTCTGTTTTAAGTAGTAATTTTAATCTTCGTCTTATGCTTATACTGAAATAAGATTGGTATTAATATTTTTAGAAATCGGAGGCGTAAAGCAAATCCATTTTGGGTAACAATTCAAGGTAAGGGGGAGTGAGATAAGAAGTATAATATGAAAAGACATAAGAATAATGGGAGGAGTCCCCTACTCCTTTTAAATTTAATAATATTATTATTTTAAAATATTAACTTTTTAACTTAAAATTTTTAATAAATTTTAAATTAAATATCTAGTTTAACTAACTCTAACATACCTATGCAAAACTTGGATCATTATGACCTATATGGACTGGACTATACCTATGCAAGGACTTGGACCATTATGACCCATATGGACTGAACTATACCTATGCAAGGACTGGATTATATGGACTTATTTATACCTATGCGAGGAATTGACCCAAAGGACTAAAAATTGACTATATTAATAATCATTAAATTTTGTATTATGATATGTATTAATGATATTTAATTGATTTGATTATGATTTGATTATGATTGATTGATTGATGATATTTAGTTATGATTGATATTGTTTGATTTTGATTGATGATATTGTAATGTGGAGTTTGAGCATATAACGAGCATGACGGAAAGCTAAAATTCAGTAAGAATTTCTTACCTTACTCTTTAAATTTTATTATCTTTTATTTCTTCTTAGAAATTATTTTTATTAACTTTATTTTCAATATTTAGAAAAATAAAAATAAAAATTAGTATTTATTTTAGAAAGAAAATATTTTATGAGAATTTATTTAATTAAATCTTGAGTTAAAGAAAAATTTTATAATTTTAAGTATTTTTGGTTAATAATTATTCTCTTTTTATAAAACAAATTTTTTTTTTGTTTTATTTTTTCCAACTTAATAACTAAATATATTTGGAAATAATTGAGATTCCTAAATTTGATTTTGTTAAGATTTAATTTGAGAAAGATTATGTAAAGTTTTATATGAGAAAGTTTTAGATATTTAAGGCTTAGAAACTCAATTTCAGTGAGATTCAAAAACTGTACCAAATTTATTTCTATGGGATAGAAATTCAGAGAACTGAGAAAATGTACAGTTTATTGAAATGATATTGTAAACCTTTAAGGGATTTAATAATTGAGTTTCTAAAAGCCTTAACCAACTCAATACGCGAGTAGTTCATGCATCATGAATCATTAAAGTGAAATGAAATAATATTGTCTGGGGACGGATTATAGAAACCGAGGATACATTAGAGGAGGCTTAATTACGAGCCTTGGGATGAGAGGGTGTGAAAGGGTGCTTCAGGGGACCTGGGGTAGCTCCCTAGTGTCGGGTACTTTCACAATAAAAACTTTCTCAATCTGACTAGTCTCTAAGTGTTTCCACACCAGTTGAGCTGTTCATATTATTATTATCCGGACTTATAGAACAGTGTAAACTCCTGGTTGGCCCAGTGCAAATTAAAATTTAAGGGCCCACATATATAAGTAAGTTATGATGAAGATATTGCATAACATTCATGCATTCATAATTGATTGTGTATGTGATTGCGATTGATATTATTATGTATTGGTTGTGAAAACCCTTTGTTGCTTATGTCTTATTCGGAAATATTATATTCTGTTTCTCACTCCTTTCTCCGTGTTTTTGTTTCATATATTCTAAATTGATGATTCAGAGGGAAGGATCGAAGAATTTCAGCAGTAAATATAGCACGTTCTAGAAAGGGAGCTCGGTATGAATACCGTGGTCCAATGAATAAATAATGTTAATAAGTAACTGCTTCTGGGCCATGGAGTTTCCTCTCTTTCTTATAATGTTTAATGTTTATTTTCTTCGGATGAATGTACAAATACTTTATAAAGTTTTTAATAATATTTGTGAGGTATTTCAGAAATAATGTATATAATTTATTCCGATAGTTTCTTTTTAACAATCATATCTTTAGTAAAAAAAAAAAAAAATTATGAGTTTTTCTAGAATTTATTAAGGTGTAACAGAGGGTGTTACAAAGTGGTATCAGAGCAGTTAATCCAATAGGCCTGGGGAAAAGGTCTATCTTGCTTTGTCTGTAAACTCTGTATAGGTAGAATATCTGACTTGGTAGTAACTGTGATTGATGTGACAAATCTCAGTTACTGTGAAACAGGAAACTAATGGCTGGAAACGATCTTGCTGGAGTTGTAGAACGCTTAATTAATGCAATGGGAGCACGTGAAGGTCAAGGTAACGATGCTTTAAGAAGGCTGGACCTATTCGAAAAGCGCAATCCACCTCGTTTCAAGGGAGGATATAACCCCGATGGAGCACAAATCTGGATTCGAGAGATAGAGAAGATCTTTCGAGCATTGCAATGTAATGAAGCTGATAAGGTAGTCTTCGCTACTTATGCCTTATCTGAGGATGCCGAACATTGGTGGGATAGCATGCGTAAACAATTCGAAGTCAACGACGTGGAGATCACTTGGGACTATTTCAAGGATATGTTTCTAGAGAAATACTTTCCAGCTGATGTTAAAGAGAAAAGACAATTCGAATTCCTGTCGCTGACCCAAGGAAATATGACCGTTGGAGAATACGCATCCAGGTTTGAAGAGCTATCTCGTTTTCATTCTCATTATAATGATGCTACTAATGAAAGAGATCGGTGTGCAAAGTTTGTAAATGGACTGCGGCCAGAAATTAAGGAAGCTATACGAATGCAGGAAATCCGTGAATTTTCTGTATTGGTAAATCGCTGCAGAATCTTTGAAGAAGACCATAAGGATAGAATGACCAAAAGTCGTGAGCCCATTCACAAGGCAGGAGAGATAAGAAGTGGAGGACCTCACCATCACCAAAGAAGAGATTTCAGAAGGAATAAGCCTTACCAAGCACCATTTCGCCGGTTTGGAGCAGCATCTGTTCCTAACAGACCCCAAGCTTCAACTGGAAGCTATTATCCAACATCTGCACCAAATTTTAAATGTTTTATCTGTGGAGGACCCCATTTGAAAAGGGATTGTCCTAAAAACACTTATGTTTGCTTTAAGTGCAACAAACCAGGTCATCACATCAAGGATTGCCCAGAGATGAAGAGAGAAAACCCTGAAGGTGCAAGTACAAGCATAAATACTCAAGGAGGCGCGCACAGTGCAGTCGGAAGGCCGAAAGCAAAAGGAAAGGTTTTTGCAATCACTGGAGAAGAAGCATCTCATGCTGATTCCATGGTAGAAGGTAAGTGTATCATTAATAAGATTTCTTTAACTGTTATGTATGACTCAGGTGCATCACATTCCTTTATTGCCAATGACTGTGTAGAAAAACTAAAATTACCTGTGATAGAACTTCCATTTGACTTATCTGTACATACTCCTGGAAACAATCCCATTGTCACTTCTAAAGCTTGTTGGAAATGCCCTATTGTCATAGATGGTAGGGACTTTAAGGCTAATCTTTTCTGTTTACCCCTTTCTGGCTTAGAAGTTATTATTGGGCTAGATTGGTTGTCTGACAATCATGTTCTAATAGATTGTCATAATAAAACCATAATGTTTAAAGAACCAGTGAATTTGAATCCTGAGGATTCGAGATTTCTAACCGCCAACCAAGTGAGTGCCTCTTTAAAAGGAGGGGCTCAAGGATTCATGCTATTGCTTTCAACGAAAGGAGAGCAAGAATCAAAAATCAAAAATCTGCCGGTTGTGTGTGAATTTCCTGACGTTTTTCCTGAAGATATCCCTGGTTTACCCCCAGAAAGAGATGTGGAATTTTCCATTGATCTAGTACCTGGAGTTGGACCCATTTCAATTGCACCATACCGAATGTCACCTCTAGAATTAGCAGAGTTGAAGAAACAACTTGAAGAGATGATAGAGAAGCAGTTTATACGACCCAGTGTATCCCCCTGGGGTGCACCAGTGTTGTTGGTTAAGAAGAAGGATGGTAGCATGAGGTTGTGTGTAGATTATCGACAACTGAACAAGGTGACGATCAAGAACAGATACCCTCTGCCAAGGATTGACGACTTGATGGATCAGCTGCGTGGTGCCACGGTGTTCTCCAAAATTGATTTGAGGTCTGGATACCATCAAATAAGGGTGAAGAAAGAAGATGTATCGAAAACTGCTTTTAGAACACGCTATGGCCATTACGAATATCTAGTAATGCCTTTTGGTGTAACTAATGCACCAGCCGTATTCATGGATTACATGAATAGGATTTTTCATCCATATCTAGATAAATTTGTAGTGGTGTTCATTGATGATATATTAGTGTACTCTAAAAGCAGAGAAGAACATGTTGAACATTTGAAGGTCGTGTTGGAAATCCTGAAAAAGAAACAACTGTATGCAAAGCTGTCGAAGTGTGAATTCTGGTTGGAAGAGGTGAACTTTTTAGGACATGTAATTAGTCAAGGAGGAATAGCTGTAGACCCTTCCAAGGTGGAGGCGGTTTTAAAATGGGAGAGACCAACCACGATCACTGAGATTAGAAGTTTCTTGGGCTTGGCTGGATACTATAGGAGATTCATTGAAGGATTTTCAAAGCTAGGATACCCATTGACCAAGTTAACACGGAAAGGACAACCTTTTGTGTGGACGACACAATGCGAGAATAGTTTCCAAGAGCTGAAAGATCGACTTACGTCTGCGCCGGTGTTAGTACTCCCTGATCCACATCAAAGTTTTGAAGTTTACTGTGATGCGTCTAAACAAGGACTAGGAAGTGTACTCATGCAAGACAAGAAGGTTGTAGCCTATGCGTCACGTCAATTAAGGCAACATGAGATTAACTACCCTACCCATGACTTAGAGTTAGCCGCTGTAGTTTTTGCCTTAAAGATTTGGAGGCATTATCTATATGGTGCAACATTCGATGTGTTTAGCGATCATAAGAGTCTCAAGTATTTATTTGATCAAAAGGAGTTAAACATGAGGCAACGGAGATGGATGGAGTTCTTAAAGGACTACGACTTTGAGTTACAATACCATCCTGGAAAAGCGAACGTAGTAGCTGATGCTTTAAGTCGAAAGTCTCTACATGCATCCACAATGATGATTAAAGAGTTGGAATTAATAGAGAACTTCAGAGATCTTAACCTAGCAGTAAAGGTTAATGCTAACAGCTACAGATTAGGAGCGTTGCAAGTTACAAGTGAATTCCTGAGACAAGTTTTAGAGGCTCAACGAGAGGATGAATTCCTGCAAGAGAAGAAAGAACTCTTGAAACAAGGAAAAGAAGTCGAGTTCAATGGGGGAAACGACCAATTATTGAGATATAAGGATCGAGTGTGTATCCCTGACAAAGAGGAGTTGAGGAAAGCAATTCTAGAAGAAGGCCATAAAAGTTATATGAGCATTCATCCCGGAGCTACTAAAATGTATCAAGATTTGAAGAAGTTATTTTGGTGGCCTGGAATGAAGAAAGCGGTGGCAGAGTATGTGGCTGCATGTCTAATTTGCCAGAAGGTTAAAGTGGAACATCAAAAACCCCCTGGAATGCTACAATCAATGGAAATACCAGAATGGAAATGGGATAGCATTACCATGGATTTTGTGACTTCTTTACCCAAAACTCCATTAGGACATGATTCGATATGGGTAATAGTTGATAGACTAACAAAGTCTGCCCACTTTATTCCCATCAATATTCGTTACTCTATGGAGAAGCTGGCAAAATTATACATCGAGGAGATTGTGAGATTGCATGGAATTCCTTCAAGTATCATTTCTGATCGGGACCCTCGCTTTACATCACAATTCTGGAAGAGCTTGCACAAGGCTTTGGGAACAAGACTACGTCTGAGTTCAGCATATCATCCTCAGACGGATGGACAATCAGAAAGAACAATCCAATCTCTAGAGGACTTGTTACGAGCTTGTGTGTTAGAGCATAAAGGAAGTTGGAATCAATTCTTACCATATGTGGAGTTTACCTACAACAACAGTTTCCATACTAGCATTGGCATGGCACCTTTTGAAGCATTATATGGAAGAAAATGTAGGACCCCGCTATGTTGGTTTGAGACTGGTGAAAACTTGATGCTAGGACCAGAGTTGGTACAACAAACCACGGATAAAATCAAAATAGTTCAGGAAAAGATGAAGGCAACACAGAGCAGGCAGAAAAGTTACTATGACAAAAGAAGAAAGCCGCTCGAATTTCAAGAAGGCGATCATGTATTCTTGAAAGTCACACCTATGACTGGGGTCGGTCGGGCAATGAAATCTCGAAAACTAACTCCTAGATTTATCGGTCCATACCAAATAATTCATAAAGTTAGTCCCCTTGCCTACCAAATAGCATTACCACCTTTTCTTTCTAATATCCATAATGTTTTTCATGTGTCAAACTTGCGAAAGTATATATCTGATCCTACACATGTTATTGAACCTGATGTCATACAAGTTAAAGATAATCTTACATATGATGCACCACCTGTTAGAATAAGTGACAGAAGAATAAAACAATTAAGAGACAAGACAATTCCGCTTGTAAAGGTTATTTGGAGTGAAACGAGAGGAGAAGATGCTACATGGGAACTAGAAACTGAGATGAAAGAGTCTCATCCTCATTTGTTTTACTGATTAATGTAAATTTCGAGGACGAAATTTTCTAAGGGGAGTAGAGTTGTAACACCCCTATTTTTATTTTTATATTAAAATTTTGAAGGAATTAAATTATGGTTCTTTAGAACTTTTTAATCTACGTATTATTTATGATTTTTTGGAATTTTTTGGAATTTTGGAATTTTTTTTAATAAAAATAATATTTTTTAAATAATTTTAAATTCATATAAGTGACTTAAATTAAAAATATTTATAAGAAAGTGAATTTAAATTATAAGAAAATTTTCTAAAATCCGTTTCAAGTAGACTTATCTAAAAATTATCGGTTTGAGAAAAATCTTGATTTTTTCCAATCGTTTAAAAATTAGAAACGTATCAATAAATTTTTATTAACAAAAAATTTTAGATTTTTAAAATTTCAGCTTTATATTACTTATTATAAAATTAGTGAGGACTGATATAATATCGCTAAATTTTAAAAAGGACTCATTTTGAATATTTAAAATATACCGAGTGAAAGGTTACTATTTGGCTTAATAATTCTGCCGACAGTTACTATGCAAAACACTGTGCATGTACGAATTTTCAAAGAATGCATAGTAACCTGGAATAAAAAATTCAAAAATGCATAGTACTTTTATATTAAAATAATGGAATGCATAGTAAAATTTTTTCCTATAAATACCGAAGGATTTCTTCTTTAGAATTCACAATTTCAGATTAAGTTTTCTTAATACAGTAGTGCTAGTGAGATAGTGGTGGAAGTGAGAGAGAGAAGAAAAGTTTTTGGAGAGAAGGTTCTGCCAAAATCCTAAGGTAAGAATACTTCTCTTTTATATTTTTTTAGATTATTTTTATATCGTTTTTAAAAATCTGTTATTATACTGAAAATAATATTATTTTAAGTTACTATTCTGCATAGTAAACACTATTTCAATAGTAAATTACTATTTTAATAGTAAATTACTATTCAAATAGTAAATTACTATTTACTGTTACTATTTACCGTTACTATTCACGATTTACTATTTACTGTTACTATTTACCGTTACTATTCACGTTTTACTATTTACCGTTACTATTCACAATTCACTATTCACTATTCACTATTCACTATTCACTATTCACTATTCAAAATTTACCATTTCTGTTTTAAGTAGTAATTTTAATCTTCGTCTTATGCTTATACTGAAATAAGATTGGTATTAATATTTTTAGAAATCGGAGGCGTAAAGCAAATCCATTTTGGGTAACAATTCAAGGTAAGGGGGAGTGAGATAAGAAGTATAATATGAAAAGACATAAGAATAATGGGAGGAGTCCCCTACTCCTTTTAAATTTAATAATATTATTATTTTAAAATATTAACTTTTTAACTTAAAATTTTTAATAAATTTTAAATTAAATATCTAGTTTAACTAACTCTAACATACCTATGCAAAACTTGGATCATTATGACCTATATGGACTGGACTATACCTATGCAAGGACTTGGACCATTATGACCCATATGGACTGAACTATACCTATGCAAGGACTGGATTATATGGACTTATTTATACCTATGCGAGGAATTGACCCAAAGGACTAAAAATTGACTATATTAATAATCATTAAATTTTGTATTATGATATGTATTAATGATATTTAATTGATTTGATTATGATTTGATTATGATTGATTGATTGATGATATTTAGTTATGATTGATATTGTTTGATTTTGATTGATGATATTGTAATGTGGAGTTTGAGCATATAACGAGCATGACGGAAAGCTAAAATTCAGTAAGAATTTCTTACCTTACTCTTTAAATTTTATTATCTTTTATTTCTTCTTAGAAATTATTTTTATTAACTTTATTTTCAATATTTAGAAAAATAAAAATAAAAATTAGTATTTATTTTAGAAAGAAAATATTTTATGAGAATTTATTTAATTAAATCTTGAGTTAAAGAAAAATTTTATAATTTTAAGTATTTTTGGTTAATAATTATTCTCTTTTTATAAAACAAATTTTTTTTTTGTTTTATTTTTTCCAACTTAATAACTAAATATATTTGGAAATAATTGAGATTCCTAAATTTGATTTTGTTAAGATTTAATTTGAGAAAGATTATGTAAAGTTTTATATGAGAAAGTTTTAGATATTTAAGGCTTAGAAACTCAATTTCAGTGAGATTCAAAAACTGTACCAAATTTATTTCTATGGGATAGAAATTCAGAGAACTGAGAAAATGTACAGTTTATTGAAATGATATTGTAAACCTTTAAGGGATTTAATAATTGAGTTTCTAAAAGCCTTAACCAACTCAATACGCGAGTAGTTCATGCATCATGAATCATTAAAGTGAAATGAAATAATATTGTCTGGGGACGGATTATAGAAACCGAGGATACATTAGAGGAGGCTTAATTACGAGCCTTGGGATGAGAGGGTGTGAAAGGGTGCTTCAGGGGACCTGGGGTAGCTCCCTAGTGTCGGGTACTTTCACAATAAAAACTTTCTCAATCTGACTAGTCTCTAAGTGTTTCCACACCAGTTGAGCTGTTCATATTATTATTATCCGGACTTATAGAACAGTGTAAACTCCTGGTTGGCCCAGTGCAAATTAAAATTTAAGGGCCCACATATATAAGTAAGTTATGATGAAGATATTGCATAACATTCATGCATTCATAATTGATTGTGTATGTGATTGCGATTGATATTATTATGTATTGGTTGTGAAAACCCTTTGTTGCTTATGTCTTATTCGGAAATATTATATTCTGTTTCTCACTCCTTTCTCCGTGTTTTTGTTTCATATATTCTAAATTGATGATTCAGAGGGAAGGATCGAAGAATTTCAGCAGTAAATATAGCACGTTCTAGAAAGGGAGCTCGGTATGAATACCGTGGTCCAATGAATAAATAATGTTAATAAGTAACTGCTTCTGGGCCATGGAGTTTCCTCTCTTTCTTATAATGTTTAATGTTTATTTTCTTCGGATGAATGTACAAATACTTTATAAAGTTTTTAATAATATTTGTGAGGTATTTCAGAAATAATGTATATAATTTATTCCGATAGTTTCTTTTTAACAATCATATCTTTAGTAAAAAAAAAAAAAATTATGAGTTTTTCTAGAATTTATTAAGGTGTAACAGAGGGTGTTACACATACCCTATAATTCGGACACTCTAAAAATTGACAACCTAAGTTGGCTTTGATACGAGAGACAATTACAATCGTCAAAGTACCATTAACTTCTTTTAAAATAGAGTTAGTTTTTACCTACATTAAGTGACACATAGGAATTCCATATTTGTTGGACTATGACATTTGAGTGACTTTAACAAGGTCATGGTTAAGAGCCGAACAACAACATGTGCAAATAATTCTCATTAAAAGTGTTAAAATACTCCTAAAATAACTTTTTAAAAGGTGGGAAAAAATAAGACTTGAAAAAAAAACCGGGAAAGTTTTTCTTTTCTCTTATTTTCTTTTTCAGGGAAAGCTCCTTTTTTTAAACTCGTTTTCTTTTCCCTATTTTCTTTTATCGTTCCTAGGCAGCAGCAAGCTAGTGATTTGCGAAAACATTCATTGATTAACCAAACATAAAAACACAGATTGAAGATAAGAAAAGATGGATTATTACATGAACAATAAATCACATCAATGATTTTTACCTATGTTTTATATTGAAAAAAATTCATCAACCAATCAAATCAACTAACCTAAACTATCATACATGCAGCCCTTGCGAAAGAACACAAACAAATAACTCCATTGATATGAGTTTAAAAATGCATATTTATATTAACATCAAAATCAAAATTAATAAATAACAACAAACTAATTATAAATAATCAATATAAAAAACACTAGAAAGAGAGACCACCCAAGAGTATCTATGAACAAATTAGAGCCAAATTGAATTTCAAAACTGATATTTTTTCCTGCGGGCTTCATATACATATGCACTAGGCATTCAACAATTAATTAATTAATTAATTATCAAACTTGGTCAGAGGAATATGAACCCGAAGAAGAAGAAGAAGATTGCCGCACCGCACAAGCAACCACCTGCGCCCACTGTTTCAACCGAGTCTTCTTCACATCCAAATCATCACCTTAAAAAAATCACACTCAATTTAATCAAACCAAATGTTTTTAATCATATGATTCCATTGTCCAATTTTCCTATTCAAATTCGTACAATTATAATTCTGATCACAATAACAAAAACTAGTAGTAATAGGTCAATTAATTAATTGGAACAATTCATAGTAAAAAAGAATAAGTGAAGATAAATAAATAAATAAATTTACCTGGATTGAATATGGGTGTTGTGGGGCTTGAAATGTCGGTGTCAGAGACAAGGGAGGAGGAGGAAGATGACCTAGACAAGCTGTGATTGTTGTACTGTTTGTTAACGGCATGGTACAACTCTAAAGCGGGTATCGTGTTGGACAATTTCGGATCGATTTCGGGCGAATCGAACCCGAACCCGAGATCGATGCAAGCCTTCAGTTCCTGCAGGTCATCCTCCGAGAGGCTCTTGCTCAGCCGATGGTGCCGGTGGTTGCCGCCGCTCACGTGGCTATTCTTCCGTCTCTGCCACGCCTCATCCCGGAGCGTGTCCGGCGACCACGACTGCTGCTTGTAGAGCGGCCGTGGCGGTGGCTGCGGTGGCGCGTGGGGGGGCCTCGACATAGTTCCGAAGGTGGCGCCGCCTTCCAAGGGGAGAGAGTTTGTTGTGAATGTGAAGGGTGAGATGGCTATGTAATTATGTTGGTGACTAGTGGGATCATTGGATCTGAATGGTTTGGATTTATTTGGCGGCTATTATTTTATTTATGTTATCAGATTGCAAATTTATGTATTTAAAAGGCATAATTTAGTTTCTGTGAAATATTCTTTTTGCTTTGGTGTTAGGGTATTTCAATTTGAGTCTAACAAAATTGATCAAAATGAGAAAAAAAATTGTTGAGTTTTGACTATTATAACTTTTAGACTTAAATTTAGATTCTTTCTTAAATTTAAATGTGAGTTATAATATAATTATAAATTTATACATTAAAGATATTATCACAGGATAATATTAATTTTTTATCTTATTGTAAAATAATTAAATATCTTAATATTTAATATATTAAATAAAAAATATAAATGGGATATGTAGCATAATATTTATACTGATTACGGATATTATCCCATGTTCCAATTTTTTATATCCTTAATATGAGGTGAAGCTATTTTATTTAAATTAAATTTATTTCTACGTTATATTTAGATTTGAATGTACTCTTCCAATTGGTGTCATCTCCATAGTTCGATTCATAATTATATTTAAATTCAAATTTATCTTGAACTCAATTAATTTTTATGAAGCATAGGATACCATATCTTTTTAGCCGATAATTAAAAATTATTAAAATAGATTTTACATCTCCTAAAAAAAGTGATACTTAAGAAAAATTGTGTAAAAAAAATAATTTCAATAATCTATTAATCAGACATAAATTATATACTAGAGCGTAAATTCTTTAAAAATAAGGGTCTACTAACCCAATGCAAACAAATATACTCTTTGAAAAAACTAGAAAATAAAAATGCAATTCTTATTATAGCTGTTTTTGGGCTTTATCCACGGAATGCTTTAATGAATTTTCAGTTGTATGTCTAGGAAGGGTATATAGCAATAACAAAGTGATATCGTGAAAAATGAAAAAAAAAATAATTATAACTATTTAGATAAAAATAATATGTACTCCTTTTTATTCTATTTAAAAAAAGAAATTTTATCTTTTAAAAAATTTGAAAAAAATACTACATTATTATTTTTAATTGATTTTAAAATATTATTAGGAGAAATGATAAAATTAATAATAACCATTAGAGTAGATTATAAGATAATATTACTTCTTATTTTAAAAAAAAACATGTTTATATTTTAATTTTTAAAAAATAAATCATATAAAATATATTATCTAAAAAAGTATTTTGATTATCAAACAATTAAATATTACTCAACCAAATTATAAAATTTCAAACGTGTCCTCTCACAAACCCTCTCTTTGAAAATAAGTTTTTTAATTATTTTAATTTTTTACTTTGGTGGTTTACGTTTAAGGTTTGTTAGCATACCACAGAACGACATTCATCACATCTTAATTGATTTCTTACTTTCTTATATAATTTACGGCGCGTTTACTTCTCAGTTCATTAAATAGAACGAAGGTTGGAAAGAAAAAAAAGAGTATCAAATCCATTAATCAAACAGAGTTTTGATTAATATTAACTATTAAATTTTTCTATTTTCACAACTATGTTTTTTCAACTACTAACCAAACAAATACTTAGTTTATGATTTGATGTGAAAATTTTATGTTATATAAATGGAGGCTATAATGATTAATGCAAAGCAACCCTTTTAAGTTATTAGAATTTTTTTAAGATCATTGATTCATCTTAGTTTTTTTTACTTGTAATTATTTACAAACTTAATAATTAATTTTTTTTTTGTGTGTTGTTTGTCAACAGCTCTTATGATATAAAAGAGAGAAGCTGAGAGGTCACTTTTATAATTTTATAATTTGATTAACTAATATTTAATTGTTTAATAATCAAATTTTTTAAGATGATATGTTTTAGTAGTATATGATTTGTTAAGATTTTCTTAAAAATTAAAAAATAAATCTAATTTTTTAAAATTAAAAGAAATAATATCATCTTATAATATAATTTAAGGGTTCATTTTTCATAATAACATTTTTTTTTTGGAGTCACTCCCTCGTTTAGAGTTCATTTATTAATTTTAAACTTGGGTGTACAATAATAATAAAATTAAATACTTGTGCAGTTTTTTATATTAGAGTTTATTGTATAATTTTTATCATGAAACTTGGTTTTAAAATGGAATTAGTTGACGTTAAAAAAAAGGTATCCAGATTCCAGAGGTGACCCCATGAAACTGTGCATTGCCGTGTTTTGGAATAAAAAATAGTTTGCCAAATAATCTGTACTGTAAAGGAAAGTATCTTGGAATTTTAAATGTGTAATAGTTTATAGTAATTTATTAGAGCTGAGATATTTTTGATAAGTGCACCACCATCACTGTCTAGAATGTTCTTTAACGAATAACTCAAGTCAAAGTCAAGGGGTCAAACCAATCACATCTTTATTTGGTCAATCCTGTATATTGTATGGCTTTGTAAAGGAAATATTTTACTTTATATATTACTATTTGTTTATGGTATATAATTTATTTGAAATGATATTATTAACTAATTTTTTAATTACATTAAGTATATGTTTAAATATATAAAAACTATTTATTTGCATAAAAAATTACAAGGTATAAAACTAACAAGAATTGCAATCTCGTGCGATGTAAGAGTTTATAGTCATTGACAGTAATCTGGGTTTAAACATGTTATTGTTGAAAAAATTTAATACATCAAATAATAATGATTTATAATAAGTAGTTAAAGTTAAAATTAAAAATTAAAAAATTAAATAACATTGGTCTCGTTTTTAAATGTGATCGCATGATCAACATTTGTCCTTCTTATATCTTAAATTAAGGGAAGGTTTTTTTTTTATGAAGAATATACATAGGTTAAATTTGTTTTTCATGTAAAATTATTAAAATTTAATTTTCGTCTCTATAAAAATTTATTACACTTTTTATCCTTCGTTAATATATTTATTACATTTTTTCGCTCATTATTGTAAAATGTTTACAAGTAATCCGTTATTAATTTATATATTTTATTCTGGTCTCTTATTTTTCTTTGAAATTGTATTTTTTTCAACATATTTCCGCATCATTGTATGAAATGTTGTCTAATTAATTTACGAAATATCTTATTTTGAAGTTAATAAATAAAAAAATGTGAAAAAAAAGATAATGTATAATCTAAACATATCAATTATCCTAATAAAAAAATGATTTCGGCCTGACACCGACCCAAATTCCCAATCTCCACACTGGTCACAACATATGTGTATCCGATGTCCTTTATCAATGGTAAGCTAGCATGGGAGTCCACATGTGAAGAAATCTCATGAGACTTCCCTTACTAGGATCTAATGTATTTGGTATTTAGTGGAGAGTACGAGACAAGCTGGGGGCGTATTCAAGTTCCATTTAACTTTATAAATTCTTCACATTTACTACAATTTAAGGTACGTTCAATATTCTATCGTTTGAACTCTGGTGTTAATTACCCGATATTGACTTCAATGCAGAATACTGGTGTGTTGGTTGACAAAATTGCAATAAGACTCTTTGTTGATCCCCACTAGACTTAGGGAGAAAATACTGGATCCCCATTAGACTAGTGTTAGATATATAGAGATATACCTAGTATCCATATCGAAGGTTTTGTCCCTTATATCGAACACATCATTGACACGTCTAGTGGGATCCGTTAAAGTATTTCCACTTACGCAATTGTAAATCTTTTCTATGGGCGTAAATCAACATTCAAGCACCTCATATGGGCACATGCAAGATTTGACGCACTTGGAGCATAATCTTTCGAGCTACAATGCAGGGATTGTAGAGACCCCGTTTTAGTACCCCTAGTGTCAATGAGAGTTGTGGTGGTGGTGCAACCAAACCCTTAGGAAAAGGTGATATGACAGCTTCAGGCAATGTTGCTAGAGCTCAAGCAAGGAAGGGCTTAGGAGAATGAAGGAAGGATGGTGGTTCATCTCAAGACATTGCTGGCTAGGCTTTTACATCAACAGTCCAAGCATGAAGTCTTAACATCACTAGAATATTCAAAGATCCCTACCTATGAAGAGGATCACCAGAATATTCAAAGTTTTAACATTATTTGGATTATTGTATTATTTTTAACATTATTTAGTTATTTGCATTTATTTTTAACATTGGTGGATTTTTTACAATTTTTATATTACATTTACATTAATTTTTAACATTGGTTGTTATATTATATTGAACGTATCAAATAAAGCCAAATAAAATTACGCAATTAAATAACTAGAATTTTTTAAATATTAAAAAAATTAGCCATAAATATTAATGATTTGTCTAAGAATTGGCCACATATCACATTTTCTTCACTAAACAATTGGTAAAACTGTGACGGAAATATCACAGTTGGTGACGGAAAAGTTTGACAAGATTTGGCCACAGATAGTATACTTATGGCAAAAATATGGTCAATCTGCGATGGAATTATCATGGTTAGCGACAAAAAGTTTTGACAAGATTTGACCACTGATAATATACTCGTTGCCAAAATATGCCCAATTGTGACCAAATGTAATGACATTTATGTTTGAAATTCAAATTCAAATTGGTGACCGAATACTACCCGTAGCTAGATTTGAATTTTGATGGTAGATATTCGTCATAGAGTCACCTTGTCTTTTGTTCCTAGAACTATTTGGCGACGAACAATTATCATGGTTAATTGGTGACGGATGATGATTTGTCCTCACCAAATGATTTAGACCACCTTTTTGGCCACAACCTTTATCCGTAGAAAATTCCATCGTTAAATAAGTTGGCGACAGAAAATATCCATGGCTAAATGATTCTTTTCTAGTAATGTCTATCGCTACATTCCTCTACTTAGTTTTGTATACCAATTTAGCAACAAGATATGTGACAGACACAATAGAAATAATAACGACGGGTGGAGTACCCATCGCTATAAGACACAACTAGTGACGACATTAGTGTCAAACTCTTCTACTTTTTATAAATGCTAATTTAGTGACGAGTTTAACGATGCCATTGTGATAAGTTTTAACGACATGAGGCGTCTCCATTGTTACATGACGCCACTAGTGATGGACTTTGTCCACATGCTATAAACCACTAGTTTGTGACGACATTAGTGACACAAGTATACTAAACTTTAGCAACATGTCTTGTATCTGTCACTAACATACGTCAGAAACAACTTCTAGGGTAACCTTAGGTATCTATTTATGATTGTTACTAATTGTCACTAAGTTCCCGTTTGGTTCTCCGTTGGAGTTGGTCAAACTGAGGTTTAACTAACCAAAAAAAGATTCTACGATGAAGACGTAAATGATTAATATTAACCTCCTTTAAATTTTTCTATTTTCATAACTTTGTTTCCCCAACTACATACTAAACAGATACTAAATTAATCGTTATTAGCAACCGAAGAGTAGTCACGGCTAAAACAATACTTTTTAGTAGTAAGTATTACAAAAACGGGAATAAAGAAATTGAGAGGGTCGATTAGCGAGATAAGGAGCAGAGAACCGGCGCCAGGCAAAAGGGGAAAATGGAGGATTTTACTTCGGAACTTAAGCAGAGCATGATGATTGAAAGCATAAATAATTGCCTAGGGTTTTAAAAAATCGCAAGTAATTTTACAAGCTTTTCGAAATTATAGGAAAATATTAAAATATCATAGGATTACTACAAATTACAATCACGGCTAGACCGATGTAATTTCCTGTAGTGAAAAATGATAGCAAAATTTATGTGGTGGTAATGGTGGAGAATTATGGATTTTTATCACCAGAGATAAAAGATAATATTAAAATTGATATAAGGAGTGAAGCAGTCCAAGAATTATAAAGATTTAATACAAGTATACGAAAAAAAAGAATTAAAAAACCCTTATTTTAATCCTTAATCCTACCAGAAGAAAAAGGAATGTTGATACACCTGCTTAAACAGAAGTTCATTCCATATGGACTATAGTAGCAAGAACAAATGTCCCGCATTCAAGATTGGGATAGAGTGCCTCCAATTTTCATCTCCTGTCACCATGATGCCTCCTGTGAGGATAATCATCGGATTCAGTGTCATGTCTTCTATTTCTATGTCCACGTTCCTCCCTTCTACTCTTGTATTCCCCGTCATCATCTGGGCTTCTTTTTCTAAGCTTGTAATCCTCGGCCTCCCTGGTACGCTTGTGTTCCTCATCATCTGGGCTTCTTTTTCGTCGCCCGAAATCAACCTTCACATCTTGCCGTCTACTATCTTCAGGTCTCTTCCTACAATCTCTGTCATCCCTTCTCTCCAAATGGCTAGAACCCATTATTCTCCTATCATCTCGACTGGCTCGCCTTTCTAAGTAGCTATCATCTGAGTCTCTCCTTGAGTATCGGTCATCCTTCCGTCGATGGTCATCGTCTCTATATCTTCCCATGGGCCTATCTCTGTCTTTCCTATCAGCATGAGGATCCAAATTTCTTGTATCTCTTGCATCTCTCTCGAATCGTGTTTTGTCAACTCCATTTCCCCAATGCCCTCTTCTATCACCATACCTATCTCTGTTGTTTGAGCCTCCCATCTCCTGATCCCTAAGGTTTCTATGCTCTTTAGAACTTTCCTTCTGACCTCTTCTCTCATCACTGTCATGCCTTCGGTGTTTCACATCTTGCTTTGGACTTTCTGAGTTATCTCCATCAAAAACCATTTCATATCTACACCAAGAAATTGTTTCCGCTTATTTGAACAGACAATCATAGAGACAGTCTAAGACAGAAACATGCAATCCAAAGTACAGACCTTGCATTATCACCACCACGTTGAGCATTATCATCTTTTAAGATGTATTTAGCAGGTTGTTTCATTGTACCATCTGCAGTGCAATCCTTGGCAATATGATCTGTAGAACCACATTTGAAGCAACCCCCACCTGCAGTCATCAATTATTGTATTAAGATTACTGAGGGAGAGAAACAAACGTTTGGCATTCAGCACATTGTCGGACAAAAAAAACAAGTCACAATTACAAACCTACAGGATGTCATATCTTTATCCTTACCTTTACCCTTTTGGCCTTTCCGCTTGTATTGTGACCAAAGTTTTGCCACACTCTGACTAAAATCAACATGTATCCTTCGATCATCAATCAAAGCGTTATCCATCTGCAGTTCAGGGGGCAACATCAGAGAAAAATGGTTAGGGAAATAAGTTTTCTTTTCAAACTAAAGCAATATATTTGAATATACACACTTAAAAATGCTTTATTTAATGTCAGAATTGCAAAAACAAAATAGCACGTTTGCACCCCAGTACATTTAAAAGCTCAATCAATATTGGAAAAGTGGGTAACACAAGCAGTTGAAACAATAATAAAATTATCATTTTATTATTTGGAGATAAAATGAGAGATTCCTTGATACAACAGAAATTACTAGCAACTTCATCAAGTGTATGTAAGGTATATTTAAGCTAACCAAGGACAGAAGGAAATAAATGAATAAATAAATCTACTGAGTACCCGATGTGCATGAAGCACAGAAGGATCATTTACACCCCAGAAAAGGACAGAATGTACTCATTTACAAAAAGATGCTTTAAAACCCCAACATACCTTAAAATATGCCTGCTCACATGCCTGTCTGTCCTCAAACTCTGCCAAGTGTAAATATTAGATATTGTTGATAACATTCAAAAAGAGACACTCATTCACAATTGTAGAATAGCATTTTATAACTTATAAACAAAAGACAAAGTATCACTTCTGTTAGCAATTACAACTTCTATATAAAAATGACAATGGACTTGAAGGAAACCCGTATGGAATCTTGATATAGGTTGCCAAATTAGTCTGAAGCACAATTTTAATCATACACTGTTAATCCCAGATCATAGCACGTCACAGCAAACCCCAAAACCGGGAAAACACGATTGTGGAATATGCTAGGTTGTTAATTGCGGTGAGATATAGCGGTGCGTGCCTCTCCGCTTTCCCATGGCCGGCGCAGGAGTGTTTTCAGTGGCAGCTGACGCAGAGAGATGGATAATAGGCCGCCTGGAACCCCTCCGAACCTAACGCGATCGCGTTAGGATAACCTCCATTTGTTTTTGTTTAGGCACCAAACTGGTGTGTTACAATTAGTGTTTTTTTGTTATCAAGGCACCAAAACAGTGCCATTTTAGTTAGTGATTTTTTTTTTTTAAAAAAAAAAGCCATATCCCTTGTTTATTCACCCCTCCCCCCCCCCCCCCCTCTTACGAGTCATCTGCTTCTCCCACACGAAACCTGAACCAGTCCCTCTCACCCAAATGTCGAAGTCAAACCTGCTTCAACATCTCCCAAGCACGTCGGCCCCCTCCCTGTTCTAAATCGAAAACAGTCATAACACATGTCCCAAGTGTCCAAAATAAAGGGAAAAAATGCAAAAAGCCTTTGAAGGCAGCAAAACAACTAGGATAGGAACTAGCAACTAGGAAATACAAAATACAATGGTGGTTAGAGGACAACCACGCGACGAAGATGGAGGGACCAAGAGAAACAGAGCAAAGGAGGCCCTGAGACCAAAACAGATGAACAAGCTGTGATCACAACTGCTTGAGATGCGCGCCTTACCGCCGCAATGAGAGGGAGGAAGGGTGAGGCCAGCAACAAGGGGACATGAGGGCGAGAGAGACAAAGGGTGAGAGGGCAAATACAACACTATGAAATATGAATGTGTGACGAGGGTTTTAGACTTTTTGGGGTTTCATAGTTTTTTTAAAATTCAAATTATTTTTTATAAAAAATAGTAAAATATGTTTACAAGGGCATTTATGAAAATATCCTTAATGATATAAGAAAAACGACACTGTATCTTGTTGTCTTCCCTGCCGAGGGCGCGAACAAGGAACCCCAGACTTGCAATGCCAACCACCCTGTACCGCTACGAGCGCGACGAGAAACACAACCAAGACAGCATCCATGTGGCATTCAACCACCACGATCGCATGCGACTAATTACTTAAACCACACACACATATTGATATTTATTCTTTATTGGCTGGCTAGACATCCAAATCTCCTTCAATGGTCAAGTTGTTTACTTGGAGAATAGTGCATAACTTGGATCATAGTACGCCCAAGCTTTAGTCTTCAAACCCAACAAAGCCCCCAAAAGGCGTGTATGGTTGATGATCAGAAAGAGCTTTCCACTTGTACTTGCATCATACTTATGCCACTTTTGTTATGAATCAATTGTTTGGAGGATTTTATGAAAGCTATATATCTCTTGAATCTGGAAGAGCTCTTAATGATTAATCTTACAGGTTTGGGAAGAGTTAAGGAAGATATATGGTGCATTTGGTTACATGGAGTGGAATTTTGTCCATGGCTTATTTATGGGAACCCTTATCAGATATGCAAAGAGATCACAGAGATGCCGGAATCATCCTTTTTTTACTCACTTACCCATCACAAAGTATCATTTCTAACCCTTCATTTCAGTTGTTTCTTGACTTTTCTCTCTCTAATAATAATTCATTATCATGAAATAATGCATGTTAATAACATAATAATAAACTACTTCTTCCTAAATATGCATGCAATAATGTAGGCTATGTATACATATAAGCAATAAATGTTATAGATACCATTTTTCCTTTAAAAAATAAATCAAAGGTCCTGTATTAATAAAGAGACAAAAGGTCTGAATTTCTGACACTGAATATCAACCAGACACCAACAGAAACTGATTAATCTTTGTTGGACAGGAACTCGACATATTTTAGAACTGCTCTTAGCATGCCTTAGAATATATAAACAATTTGGAGATCATTTCACAAAAAGGAAAATTAGATATTTTTTAAAATATTAAAAAAAGAAGAAATTTATTAAGTTAGAAAAAGAATTACAAGAGAAAGGATGATGAGTACCAATGAAAAGAATATAACAAAGAACAACATAGAAAAAAATTTGGCAGAGTAAAGCTGCCCAATGCATCAACATATTCATTTCAGGAACCACATTATAAGGATTATGTTCTTAACACCAAACAGAAGCCAAATACCTAATCTTATCCAAAGTAAAGATGTTGCTATGGAAACAACATTAAGAATATGAAGAACACTTAAAACAAATGCACTGCACTACCAAGTGTTGCATAAACCTGTGACATTATATATGTCAGTGCTTGTGCTTGCATGTTCATAACTTCATATACAACACACTAAAAGGGACAAGGAAGGAGACATAAGGAAATATTTACATAGGAAACAGAAATCTATTTCTAGTTAAACATGTTAAGCATCTTTCAATTTAGAAATAGAAGAAAATAATATTCAGGGATCCCTATAGTATAGCATTTTCAACCAGGAATAACACACAAATGGATTAAAAGGCAGATATAGATGTAGATAAAAATAACACTGGAAACACAATAAAAGTTACACAAATTTAAAACAAAGGAAAAAGAGGGAACTGGAGATGCCAAACTAACCTATGAAAGCATAGCATAAACTGTCACCAGTCTTGTGATCACGGATGATTTCAGCCCTGCCATTATAAAATTTGGGTGAGAACAGTCCGTACAAAATGATATTAGTAAATGCACCACTAACAAGTCAACTGTGTAAGATTACTCACGATGATACAGTTCCAAAGCGCGAAAATATTGTATGCAAGTCCTCATCCTAAAATTAAAGAAAAATATTACATCAGTACAAATCAGAGGGGGAAATGTTACAGATCCATAACACAGCAAAAAGGATCACTCACCTCAGTAACCGGGTTCAATTTACAGACAAACAGAACATTGTCTGGAGGCTTAATCTCAGCATCAGGAATATCCCCAATCTAAAAGATGAAAGAAAAGGGATTTATACATGGGATCACATTTCACATATCAAGTACTAAAATGTTTATGCATAATACCTACACTTTCAAGTACAACTGCCCGAGAATGTGCTTCCTTTGCTCTAATAACCTCCTCAAGTTCTGCTGGGTTTAATTGTTCATCCATGGGCACCCAATCATCTTCAAGTCGCACTTCATCATCAACCTAGTAAAATTGAATTTAAGCCATAATTTGATGTTTGCACTGGTGTGCTTACATAAGACTGTAAAATGGAATTATTCATTACAATGTCTTGAATTGATAAACATACTAGATGCATAACAAGTAAAATCCAATATAATCATCATCCATCTATAGCCATACAGTGACACAACCAAGAAATATAATTTGCAATATCAAAAAAATTCAATCATCAGGTAATCAGTTCTTGGTTCACTGTTGTAACATGCAAGAAGCAGGAAAAGAAAAATCAGTCTTTACATTATAGAAAATAAAATAAAATTTATCTAGGAAGATAAAGCACAAAAAATTGAGAAGATATTCACCTCAACAAAAACATCAGTGCAAAATAAGCACTCATCTGTTACTGAACCCAGAGGAACCACAAAAAGAACACTGAAGTGCAACTTCATACTTACCACCTTAAAATGTGTCCAAAGAAGTGCCAAATTGATTGGCCCATAAATTCAAGTAAAAAAAATAAGGTCAACAAAGTAGCTTCATTTTCTTTAATCAATTGGACTTATTTTAACAATAAATGATAAAGGACCACTGCAAAAAACCCATAACAACTTTATATGCATTTTCAATTTTGAGGAGCGAAATACAAGACTGCAATCATCCATTACCTCATCCTTGGGTTTTCCCTCAGGAGAAGCATCAGGAATGAACTCAGCTAGCTGAGGTGGATCATCATAAGGATCCTCTAAGATGTATGTGTGCTTGATTCTGTTCAATTAATTCAAGAAGATGAATACAATATATTTGTCTCAAAAATAAATATGAAAACATTTTCAATCCACATATTGTAGTAGAGAACAATGGGTATAAACCGGATATTTTTATATGGTCGTCCCTTCTCATCCACATAAGCCTCATTGATTCTAGTTAAAGTATCAAATCCTTCAGCTACCTCACCAAAAACCTGCAACAATGGACAAATCTCAGAAAACAAAGTAACTTCCATGGTATGAAAGTAACATGAGAGTAAATTAGTAAAGTAATAATTCCAAATCAATGTCTAAAAGAATTAGGGAATGCTTCAGGCTCAATAACCTCTTCAAGCCCTAAAAATTGCTCCTTTCATTTTCATTTCTGTTGGCCTAGGAAACATGCCATGTTTTACTAAATAACAATTCACTTGGAAGATCAGAGAATTACAATGCATTCCATCATCTCACCCATTAGTCCCACAGACCCTAATAATTTTTTTCATTTTGCTTTCTCTTGGCCTAAAAACATGCCATGTTTTTCAAATAACAGTTCACTAGGGGCACAGAATTACAACGCAATACATCCTCTCATGCATTAGTCCCCCCCAAACCCACCTCACCAAAAGAAAAAACCAACAATGCCTCAGGTCTTTTTATTAAAAAAAGAGAAGGATCATAGTAATCAAATAGTGGCGCACAGCAACCACTCCCAATTAATTCATAACTGTGTAGCAAATAGTAATCAGCAACCACACATTGATAATATTCTAGAAATTAATGTTGTGGTTAAAAGATTAAACAAATATCAAATAACTTTACCATTATTTTTAAAATCTTATATTTTTAAATTTAATTTGAAAATAGCTTTTAAGCCTTAAGAAAAATCACATCAAACAAGGCCTAAACTAATTGCTTTTGGTAAAGGTGGGAGCCAAGGCCCATTTAATGAATCAGACTAACTATTCAGAAATCTAAGAATTGAAGGTTCCATTACATCAGATTATAACAATTTTTCAAGTTTAAGAGGTGGAATCATAAGCATAGAGAAAATAGAACAGAATTGGAAAGATGAAACAGAAGTTTATATAGATAATTTAAGATATTTTACAACACAGGTTTTCAAGAGTCTATCTCTCCACAGTTCAGATTCTTCCTAACTTTTTTATGTCTCTTTCCTAATCTGGTTTACTTCTATTTATACTGCATCTAACATCCATTCCTAACAGACACGATTATTCAGAATGGTTATGACTATTCCAATTTGTGACTACTCCAGATCTGATACTATTTGGATCCAAGGGTTGCACCTTTCTCCACCAGTTGCACCCTCCTAGGTTGCACTTCCTGGTCTTGCACCCCTTGGGTGTAGTGCGCCTTGCTACTAGTGATTCAGGGCTTTTGCTTCTCCTGCTCACTGCTTGCGGTTGTACACCTTGATGATGGGTGGCTTACGCTTATCATGGAACCTCATGAAATGCAGTTCCAAATTCTTGGTCAAGGGCTATGTTTGCCATTGTATGAGAATAGTATATCCAGCTTGCTGTATTTTTCTCCTTTTAATGTTTAAAATTCATAGAACCTCATGAATTTGTAATTATCTTTTCTGTTTTGTCTTAGGCTAGTTGGTTATAACCAACTCTTGCCTTAGATGTATGAATACAGCTCACCTTTGTATCTATTTTCTTTCATTGAGTCCAAATAATTACAAATTCAGTTTCCAATTACTTTCTCTCTCTTACTCAAATTCTCTAAACCTAAAAGCCATAATATCAGCAGCACCATTTGCGTCCCTATAAATGTGAATGAGCCTTGAATCTGCAAAGGATTTTAACATGCTTTGAATACCAGCAAGAAGAGCTCTAGCATTCCCAGCTCCTTCTAGACCTTTGGTAATTTCATGGAAGACCACTTGAGAGTTCTATCTGCACCTCAATATTTCCAACCTTCAGCTTTTTGGCTAAAGTAATTCCTTCCCAAACACCCCAAACCCCAGCCATATTATAGGCAGAGGTGAACCCTAACTTTTTGGAGAAACCAGAGGGTACCAGACAACCCTTTGCCTTGGTTTCTATTTCCTTCCGCTTTGTTTTATTCTTCGGATCGTATGGGTCTCTATTAGTTCTATCTCATTGGTGCATTGTGTTTTGAACAGGGCCCTGTTTGGTTTGAATGGATGACAAATGAAAAGTGAAGAATAATGGCCAGAAAGAAAGAAAAATCGGGGGGCAGTTCTTACAACTATATGCCTATGCCACAGCTAAACTAAAACAATGAAAACTTCAACATTCTAGACATCTGAAAAACCAATGCAATAACAATAAAATAATAATAATAAACAATGCAGCATTGGACTTGCTACAGAAAAACAAAGAAAGCAAGTCCAGAACACCTTGCTAAGCAACAATAATGAAGTGGGTAACAAGGGGACTGAGCATGAAGGAAAAGTGATGAAGAAATTCCTTACTCACCAAATACCTGACTGAGCAACTAATAAGCAAGACAGCAACATGGGCACAACACTGGGATATGGCCAGAAATTTGGGGGACAATGGAGAGGGGATGAAAAAGAGGGTTGGCTGGATGGGAAATTCTTTATATGAATCCTCTGATTACTGCTAAGTTTAAATGATGAAGATGTACCATCCTAGCCTTTCAGATGCATATCACAAGGTGGAATCATTTCTTCTCCTTTGTTAGCTGACAACGCATCAATTTAATAGTGGTAAAGAATAACTTCACACCTGTTTAGCATAGTAGCAACTAGTCTACAGCAGGGCAGTGTTCCACCATCTGCTGCTATCCTAGCCTAGATAGAGTTACTTAGATAAAAAAAGATCCTGATGCCTACAGGCTGCTCGGTACAAAAGGATGCAATCAAATACTCTTATGGGGGTACCCACTCCCACTGATATTATGTTTTGTCAAGCAAAATATAGTTCCACAACTAATTTGTTAAATGTTTCCAAATTAGGTGAAACAATTAACAGAAGGACAGCTAAACAATTAGTTCATCTTTTCTAATTTGATATTATTTTTAAAATAAAAACATAAACCTAATATGTCCCTCCAAAAGCCAAGTTCTGAACATACCCTAAAGAAATATATATCTCATAATCAAATACCATGCCATTGTCTGGTGATCAGGAAATGCTAATTTAGAAATTGATAAAACTAACAAAAAGCTCATCTGCTCCTTAGAAACAAATCAATATTCTATTTTATATAAGTTTGTTCTAAAATCACTGACTTTAACTATGTAAAGTGAAAAAACACATTGATAAAATTCATTAAAATAATGCATCTCTATTATTTATAACAACACAAAATTGGGTTTAAAATGCACTATAATATCAATTATCAATTGTCAATCACCAATCTTTAATACTTATGCAAGAAAGGTGACAAAGATAACAAGTCAAGGACATAATCCACATTCATATCCAGAATAGGCCTAGAGAAGAGATGTTATCTTTCAAGTTGATTCACTTTTCTGTCTTCCCCTAATTTTATTTTTACACCCCTTTTCTGTAAGTAAGAAATGTAAAACACTAACTGTTTAAAGCTACCCATCATATATTATCATTGTGTTCAAGTTGAACCCTCTGTAATTCATCCCAACGTAATTACTGCATAAAAATTAAAATTCTTAATTATTTTGATGACAAAAAGTAAACACTGTAATCAATGTATGGATATGCACACAAACCCAGCGAAACAATTAAAGCAAGGTTACATTAAATACTTACTGTGTGCTTCCCATCAAGGTAATCAAGATCATCACGCAGTGTGATATAAAACTGATAACAGAAAAAAAAATAGTTATTATAAGTTAAAATTATACTTTAAGTTAACTGGGAAAACATTCATCAACCCGCCTAAACATGCCATACCTGTGAAGCATTCAGATTCTCTCCAGCACTTGCCATGGCAACTGTTCCAGTCTTAGAATGCTTCAGATCAATATGAATTTCATCGCTGAAAAATCGAGCCTGTTCACCATAAAGAAACCTAAAAAAGAGGAAGCCACCATTGCACAATTCGAGAACACCATATCAGGAACCACATTTTCAAAAATAAAAACAAAAAGGATCAGAGAATTTAGCCTGTAACTAAATGCAGAAGCAGACTCAGTTATGTACTTGTAAACGGAATCACCACCAGTTCCAGTTCCAGTTGGATCGCCAGTCTGAGCAGTAAAATCCTTTTGAACAGTGTGAAATAGACACCCGTTATAGTACTTAATCCTGGAAAACCAATTTCAAACCAACAAAAAGCACATTATGATTTGACCAAACACTAAGCATGTTTGGTTTTACAATTTACACTCATAAATTTGGATGCATTTCAACACAATGAAGAGTAGCTTTCATGTTTTGAATCCACGAATGGCCTGATATATGATTTGTTTCAAAAATGCAATAAAGATTCACGTTCAGAGACGGGGTGAATGTGAATCCATTTCAAAGCTATTAAGAGGAGTTTTCACGGTCAATAAGTACTTTCAGTAAATTTCAGTGCCAATCAAATCACATGCTAGGAGTAAATGATAACAGTAACAACTCCATCTCAAGTCTCAACACAGAGCATGCTATAACTCTGGAAAAATAATCCAGACATACCTATATTGCCTGGATACTTAGTACGATACGATATGGGGATATGGCACATTTCAAAAACATCAAGATACGACACAATCTAGATACGTTCATAAATTTTTTACAGAAAATATGAGACATTTATGTCCACTAGAACCCCCCTTCCCCACCCATTCCAACCACTTTCACTAAACATCAAACTTTCAAAACAAAAAAAAAGCTAACAGAGACTAGAATGAACATTGAACAGAACAAAACATTTATACTTCATAGCAATAAATAAAATGAATAAAAAAATAAACATTTGAGCATTAATGAACCACCGAACCACCTCACAGAGACAACACATAAACTCAAAAAAATATAAATAAATAACTGACTAGAATGAACATTGAACACAAAACAGAGTAAAGATACTTCATAACAATGAATAAATTGAATGAAAAAATGAGCAATTAACAGTGAAGACCGACCAGTGAAGAAAGAAGAAGCTAAGAACACTGTTCCTTTCTTATTCACTAATGGGCTTTCAAAAAAATAATTTTTAAAACTCAAATTCCAAATTTCATCAGCTGTGTCGTATCCAATGACTAAGCCATATCCAGCTACAAAATGGGTATATCCTTACCATATTGGAGACTTATCAACACTTTTCCTAAATTAAAAAATAAATATAAAATTCCGATACTTTTTGGACACGTATCGGGGCGTACCGGTCGTGTATTGATATTTGATACATGTCCGATACTGGTACATGGGTGATTTTGGAAAATCTGGGCTTCATAGATACATACAAATAGCATAACAGTAGTGTATGAAAGCATACATACACATACAGTATAACAAATTCATAGCAACAGAGACTGTGTTTATGATTCTGAAGTATCCACATATTGCAAATACGATAATAGTCCATTAAAAAAAGCACGTATAAAGTAATGGAGAATAAGTTACGAGTCAAACAGACATTTACATCACAAAATTGTTTGTTTTATATATATAAAAGACCTGGTAGGGGTTTTACTTTCAGAAGTGCTGAAGGTGAAAAGAATATCAAATACTAAATAAGGAAGAAGATGGTGAAATTTTGAAAGAAAAGAGATTAGTTCATTGTAAGGGGTTAAAGAATGGGGAAATTGAGGACTAACTTGCAAAGCTTCAAGAAATTCTTGCATGTCAAGGGGCATTTGTTGGTATTCAAATCAATGACAAGATCCCCTAAGCTTGTAACGATCAGCACTGACATCTTGTTGTGAACAGGTGAACGAGCCCACACTCACAAGTTAAGCTCTAAGTAAACTCAGCTGAAACCTGAAGCCCTTTTTCTTTTTCCTTCCTTCCTTCCTTCCTATAGATGCTTGTTTGATCTCTCCTTTAGATTAAAGGAACAGCAATTTCTGAACATTCAAAGTTTATATTAAAAAAATAACAAATTAGAAAATGCTAATCAATTTATTCTTTCATTGATCAATTTGAGGACAAAACTCACATTTCATCAATGTTATTAAACTCAGCATAAATCAACCCAGACAAAATTTTGAGTCATTGGGTACCTAGTCGAAGTAGTAAGTGATCAGGTTGAATTGGCTGACCTAGTATGCATTATATCTTATAATTTTATTTTATACATTAAAAACTATAGGAGGTCTCTTTATTTTTTTTTCAGCATAAATGGGAAGATTCAGATTTGCTTAGATTCCTCAAATACATATCAGCATATGTTACAAGCAGCGTATGTGTGTGTGTATATGTATATATGTATATAAAGATATCAAAATTAAACCATAATAATGCATATCAGATCAGATTTCAAACACGGGAATTAATATGTTTCCCCTATTGAGTTTAGATCAATGAGTCTGTTCATATTTATGAAATTTCAACTTCAATTTAAAAGGGGAAGATCTCCTAAGGTACCTTGTCTAGCAAAGAAGCTCTAGAGTAAGTAACAATGAGTAAAGCCACAAGCCATGTACACAAGCCAAGCAGTGACAGCAACGCTGAGAATCAGCTCTCTTTGACGAGGCTACCAACAGTGGTGACAATGCAGACGAAGGTGGCTGTAACAGTATGATGCAGATGGAGGGGAGCAAATGCTGAATGGTAATAACCTGGATGAAATTTCCATCTTCATCACATAATTGACATGTATTTAGGAGCTATTGCTATGCTACATTTATGATTTCAATTCTTTAAAAAAATTATAAAAAAAACTTAGGGGATTTATTGAATAGTGGTAAAATAACATATTAGAATGTCATTTACTGTGAGAACAGCCACAAGATTCTAAACTAGATAGTTTAAGTGAGCATCGTATATACAGGCAGATTGAAAGAGATGAAGACAATAACCGGACATCATCAGAAAAAAGAAAATTCTGGAGTTCCATGGCTTAAAATTCATAAATGAAAACATGAAAAAGCAATGTTAATAACCTTTATAAACCCTAAACCCTAAACATAAACTCACAGGACCAATGCCAAGCACAATTATTAACCACCTTTGTAACTTAGGTCAAGCAACCATTTACAATCATGAATCATCACCATTCATCTTGCATTTGCAAAGTAACCAAAACCACCATTTACTACCATCATTCATTACTCACTAGGAAACAAACTCAAAAAGTGAAATAAAATCTTAAAGGAGGAAGTGCGTAAGTACTGGGTGGCAGCCGCAAGACGGTGACGACGCGGTAGCTGAAAGCAGGAACGACAGACCAGAACGACGGGCCGAGCGAGGGAAGAAACGAGAGAGATCAGAGTTTTGAGATGAGCGAAGAAAAAAATCTTCACCGTGAGGGAGGTGAGACGACGACGACGGCAGAGACGCCAAATGCAGAGCCACAGCACGACATGATGAAGATCAGGGAAGATGGGAGAGGCACGAACACGACGAAGGAAATGAAAATCAGAAAGGGAATTTTGCCCTAAGTTAGGCCAAACGACGTCGTTTTGGGCGTTAAATTTTAAAAAAAAACAAATAAATATACTTACCCGGTTTGAAGTGGGTAAACCAGGTTTTTACCGGTTTTACTTGTATATAGAGGCTGACTGGTTTTTGCATGCTTCCAGACTGGATAGGCCACCAATTTCTGGTTCGAATGGCCGGTCCGTTCTGGTTCTAACACCGGTTTAAGTAAACCATAATTAAATCGGGGTCTAACTATGATTAAATCAACAATATTAAATAATTAACTTTGATAGGTCACTTAACCAATTCATGATTCAACTGATTAAACCAGTTTAACCGATTCGATTTTGATTACAATGATAAATATATACATCCGATAAAAAGTAGCGGATTATACTATCTAAATTGTTAAAACATATATGGTGTGGTACATATTATTATTCTTCATCATATGATCATGTTGGAACACAAAGGTGCATAAATAGGGCCAAAGGATTCGGGAATCATAGCTGAATTCCCTGTGCGTGTCAGCGCATTTTGGATGGTTTTGTGGCAGCTATAAAAAGAGTATGATTTTGAGTCATTTGTCCCCACTAACATCACTTCTCTTTATTCCTCATCTCATCTCCACAATACCAGGGCACTTACCAATTCCACCACTACACTCTCATCCTTTATCTTATCTTTATTCATCTTCTTTTTTTGTTCAATCTCTAACCGGAGATTCAACTTTTACACATATAAATGAGTGAAATATCTAATGATTTATCATTATTTTTTAACATATCTTCTAAGACACTTGAACACACCTTAACATATGTTGGTCGCTATTTTCAAACGCGCACTTAAGTATAGAGGCAAACTCGCAAAGCTATATGAGGCAACCACGGTGGTATAAACGCAAATGCAAATACATATAATGATATTTATATGAAAATTTCTGCATTAGTTAATTCTGTATATCTCAAATAAATATGAATGAGGCTTCCCTGTTGTGCAAAGCTGTACTTAATGCCTGCTGGTAATGTAAAATTTATATATTTTATTATATATAAAACTAAATGTCCACAACTATTTAGGTCCGTTTGGTTTCCAGTTGGGGAAACGGAGTTGAGAAAATAGAGAAATTTAAGGGTTGATATTGATTCTTTACGCCGTTCGAGACAGTCAAAACTTCGTTTGACCGTAGGATTTCTTTTTAGGGTGGTTTGACTAACCCAACTTAATAATCAAACGGTGCCTTAATATCCGTTTGGTTTTCAGTTGGGAAAACGAAATTGGGGAAATAGATAAATTTAAGGGTTGCTTTCACGCCGTTCGAGACAGTCAAAACTCCGTTTGACCGTCGGATTTATTTTAGGGTTAGTCAACCAAGGTTGATAACCAAACACGCCTTTAGTGGATTAACTATTGGTAGTAAATATTAGTCTCTAAACTTATAATCTAGAGGATATCTGGGAAAAAACTTTCACCCAAAAAGAAATATACAGAAATTAATCAAAGGATGGTTATAAGAGTTTAATTCAAATACACTGACAGTGTAAAATATTATCATTGATTTTTGTAATAATTTTTTAAAAAATTATATATAAAATATATTTTAATTGGTTGACAACGTAATATTTTTCATTAATAATAGATACTAATTAAACTCTAGTTATAATAGTTAATGAAGTTAGTTACTCTCATTTTCTCATTTACTCGGTATAAGTGTTTTTTGTAATTTAAAAATTACCCTTCTCCCATTTAATACAATTCCATCTTTGCTGTATTTTTAATGTTTGATGTTTATTTAAATTCTCAATTTCATCCCTTAAGTATTTTCTTTGTTAATAAATTTAGTTCTTATGTTTAATATTTTTTACAATAATTTTTTCCGTTAAATGTTATAATACCATTAACATTTTATTATTTTTATTTATTTATTTTTTTCTTCTTTCCATAATCACTTTTACTCAACTAAACAAACACATGTCATTATTCAAAGATTTCACTACGAAAATAGCATCACATCCACCAACCACATCACCACAAAATTACAAGCCTGAATGGTCTGTGGAGACAATAAGGTTGCTTTCACTGAGAAAAACTTTGTGACGATGTTTGTTTGATAAATATAAAAACAAAAGTTAATAATATTGGGCTCGTTTGTTTAAATTTATTTCTAAGTATTTTTTATTATTTTTTAATAAACAGATCAGAGTTATTTCTTAAAATAAGTTAAAATTAGCCTATTTTTAACTTCTGTTTATTTTTAAAACTTTAAACAAATACATCAAAATTTAAAATGAGTGTTTTTTAATTAAAAAACACTTATCACTTAAAATAAGTTTAAACAAACGACCTCATTAATATATTTAACAGAAAAGTAAAAATATAAATGATTAAATTAATAGAAAGTTTAAATAAATATAAAGGACATAATACTTTCGTCTAACAAAAGTAAAATCCGTCTTTGGTTTTGTGTTATTTTTTCTTGAGTTTTGTCATTTTTTTTATTAAAGTCTTGTCATATTTTCTAACACGTGAGTGAGCATTTTTCATTTTTCATTTTTCAATTTTCATTTTTCATTTTTCATTTTTTTTATTTTTCTTTATCTTTTTCTTTTGTCTTTTCTTTTTCCATTTCTCATTCTCCCTGAAAGTATTCATCATTTTTCACTTTTGAACTCTTTTGATTTGTTGTACATGAATGATTTTAAAATCACTACTAATTTATAGTTTATTGGTCATGGTTAAGCTTATATAATTATAATATATATTTTATATTAATATATAATATATTAAATAATAAATTAAATATATGTATTTTATTGACTCAGAATTGTAGAATTACTTTATATTTATCATAATCATCGAACCGGTCTAAATTACCTTAATTGTGTGATGTCATCTTTATACTTTTCTTCTCTTAGTTTTTATTTTGTGAATTCTAAACTCCCAATATCCCTAATTGCATGTGCAAGCGTTCGACATTCTTTCTGTGTTTCCGGTTCATCACCTAAAATTACCTAGGTTATTAAGTATTAAGCAACCCTGAGTTTAGGTTTAAACTTATTTTTAAGTAATTTTTTTAAAAAAATTATAAGCATTCTTTTAATAAGTTGATGAGAATTATTTCTTAAAATAAACAGAAATTAGCTTATTTTCAGTTTCTGCTTATTTTTAAAACTTTAAACAAATATAACAAAATTTAAAATAAGCATTTTTTTATTAAAAAATCACTTATCTCTTAAAATAAGTTTAAACAAACGAGCCCTTTGTATATACCGTTAGAAATTTGCTAATATTTCAAACAAAAAATTTAATTTTACATTGTTTGGTTTTCCTATTTTCTTAGATTTTAAATAAGATTTATAATATTGATTTCATGTGCAAATATCGATTAATATGTGTTCTCTACTTTTTACGAGTTCTACTTCTTGTTTTTACACAAAATGGCTACTATATCCTACAAATCACGCCTTTGACATATATATACCCTTAAAACCAATATGATTACATTAACCCTCATACTTTTTCAAACATACGCAGAATATTAATTTTGTGTCCCCAAACAAATATCTGATATGTGAAGCAAATCCACCAATGAGCATGCAACAACAATGCTGACATTGGCTTCGTACGTAGTTGGTTGGAACCACGTGAACATGTATCTCCTCACAATAGCATGCTCGTGATCTCCTTCGCATATTCTTCTCTTCTCCTTGTCAGCATATATATCATCATCACTGCAAAGATCCCTGCATATATATTAATCATGAAAATTCATCAAAATGTTCAAGTAGTGGAACTACTTTCTTGGATTCAAAAACTTGTAGCACGTATTTTTCGTCTGAAATTGTTAGTTTGGTTCTTAATTATATTCTGTTTTAATTCAATTCCTTAATATACTTTGTTTCATTAATTTGATTTCTAAACTCATGTTTTATACCTCAGAGAAACACCTTTGAGGTTAATTTGTGGGGTAGATCATGCAATAGTCCCGATGAAAATTATTATTAAGGGAACTGGAATCTTGATACCACCGCAAGATTAAGATCATAGTATTAACTTCTTGAATGATTTGAATTTATATGACGATTGGGTATCCCAACATTGAAAGGGTATAGTTACCTGTCATGTACTACGTACGATAAGTCTCGTAAAGGGGTAACTGTTACAATCCATCTTGGATCTAGGGCCGTAACTTTTCTTAAGATACTATTCAACAAAATTTGAGCATATTTTTCTATTTTTCTAATAATATACTATTTACGTTTTTAAATATAACATCATTTTAAAAAAGTTAAAATAAGTTTTTAAAATTTTATGTTATAAATTATTTTTTATTAATATATGATTTTTATTAGAATTAATATAATAATAAATAACATACATGAGTATTTATCTTTAATAATAATTGAGTAGTAAGTGGAGAGAGACTAAAACATAAAAAATAAGTAGAAAAAATTAATGATAAGTGATCATTATTTTAAGAGCAATTTTAGAAAACTATTATAAATTTTAAACAAATTTAATCATTTTAACTAAATTAATTAACTTTGTTAATACATGTGAATTAAATAAAAGAATCTTATACTTAATGACGGTTATAGTATTGTAGTATTGATAACCTTTTATTTGTTACGTGTATACATCTTAGATAAAAGAAAATATAATGTTCAAACTTGTCTACTCTGATATAAAATATCAAGTCTTATATAATATTCTAGGGATTAAGACTTATTTTTTTAAAAATATCACTTAAATATATAAAGACTCTAATAATTTATTTATATACAAAGAAAAGAAGATTACTTACTTTTAACCTCACATCTTTCAAATAATATATTTTCTTAATCAGATATCCTAAATAAAATATCATAATATATAAGAATATTAAACTGACTTTTTAGTTCTATAAAAGATTATAAAATATTTCTTATAAACATATTAATTCGATTAATTATGAGACTAAATAGAATCTTGAAGGAAACAAAACCATTAGAAACTCGAGATTAAACCTTACATGTAATATAAGCTATTTGATCACTTTACCTTGAGTGCATTATGACGTGACTATTCAAGTTTTTTCACGTACACATCCTTTTTCTAAGTCATAGGCACTAGCATAGCATATATAGACTTAGAGCATTTGTTGGTGGTGTACCTGTGAAGTTAACGAAACGGAGGTAGGGTAAAGGTAAACCTTAACCCTAAACTGGTCTGTTTGGATCCTTAACTTGGTTGCTCAAAAATAAATTTTGTGTCAAACAAAGTTTTGATTGTCTTGAATGACGTGAAGAATCAATATCAACCCTCAAATTTTTCCATTTACTCAACCCGTTTCCCCGACTGAAAACCAAATTTTACAGTGAAACAGAATTTTAATTATTTCCAACCGTGTAAATAATCAATATCAACCTTTAAATTTTTTTATTTTTCCAACCCTGTTTTCCCAACAAACCAAACATCTCCTTAATAGATTTCATGGCCTCAAACAACATTTGTATTACTGAGTTGGACGTGTAAATCCAGGTAACAACAAATTTATTATTTGTGTTTTGTAGGGCAAAATAAAATCCAGGGATAAAAATTATCGTCGGAAACGGTTTCCCAAAGACAAACAAAAATTATCGTCGGGTCTACTGGAAACTTTTAGTAACACCAGAAATTTCAAGAAGAGTTAGATTTACAGATCTAACAATAATATAAAACGTAAAATGAATTAATAGATTGGGAAAAATAAATATCTTGTTATGATTAGAAAAACAAAAAAGAGAAAGACGAACATGAATGGAAGCGAGAGCGTAACAGACAACTTGAGGGCGAGAAGAAGAACCATGAGCATGCAGCAATACCACCTTTACTTCGTAATATCACATACATAGGTTACCGTGTTGAATTAATAATTTTTAGGTTCCCAAAAGTAAACTACACATTTTCTGTTTTTATCACTCGTTATCAAAATTAAACCGGTTTGATTGGTTGAATCGTGAATCAGTTAGTGACCGGTCCGAATCAATTGTTTAATACTATCGGTTCAACTATAGTTTGATCACAATTTATATATTAAACATATCTTTTCTATTGTAAAAGAAAAACATGAAACTTTTTTAAACTCTTATTATTTACTTAGTGAATTTAAATTTATTAGTAGACTATCATTTTTCTTATTCTAAAATTTTACATTTACTATGTTTTTTATATTAAATTCATAAATTTATTTTTTATTTATCTCTGATTTGACCATAATTTAATTTGTAGACCATAAACCACTGTTTTTATTAGTCTAATTACCGGTTTAATTTTAAAAAGTTTAGATAAAACTATTTTTGTTTTTGCTTGAAGGGACAAAACGTGCAAAAGAGTTAATGATTATAAGTTATGAAGTTGAGAGGCGATCAATATCATATGATAGTTGTATTTCTTTTTCTGGAAGAGTAAATTTATAGATATGAAAAAACTTTACATGGAGTAAGAGGAAAGAATAGACAAGTGCACCTGAGTTGACTTGAAGACAGAGTTTAAGACACTTGTAAGTTCTAACACCAAAAAAAACACAGGCGACCAATATCCAATAACTATGAATTAACATATTAGTTTTAAATATCCTAAAACATATTTTATTGAGCAAGTAAATTATTTAAATATTCTTTTATCCAAATTAAAATATAGATACGCTCTATATAGATATTCGTATTATTAATAATTTAATATAGTTAAGTTTTAATAAATAAATGTCTATTTAATTAGTTATTCAACAACGGAATAAAAGTTGATCAAACCAAAAAAAAAAAGATTTATTGATTCATTATAATTTTAACATTCTTAAATAACATATAAAATTAAAATTGAGATTAACCATTAAATATTTTTTATGTCTACAATTTTATTTTTATAACTGATTATTAAATAAGACATACAGGAAGACAATAGGATAAAAGGGGACGAATATATTCAAAATTCACGTCCCCTAGCACTGACCTAGTGGCCAGGCACCACAACTTTGTTATTATCCAAAAAGGAAAAGATAAAGTTTAATTTTATTTTTGGGTATTCTTACTTTTTGAGTTGATTTTTGTGTAATTTTACTATAGTTCCTTATGAGAGTGATGCTCCCGGCATTGTCCTTTACTGAGGTAGTTTGAGTAATTTTGTTTTTCTTGGCTGTTTAGCCCCTTTTTTATTCATATAAAAAACAGTTCGTGTGTAATTTGAAATTTTTTAAGTGCTTGCTTATATTGAATTTTTATAATTTTTAATTAAATAAATTTAAATTTTCATTTTAAGTAAGCTTTTTTAGTACAAAGGAAAGACCAAAAAAAAAACAAGAGCTAAAACCTCAAATGGAACATACGAAAGACATCAATTAAAAAGCAAAATACTAAGCTCAGACAGAGGAGACTGAAGAGGAATTAGGTTTCAATAGAACTGGTAGGTTGGTTTAGTAGCAAGAATTTAAGTAATAAGCTTTTGGTCAAAACCATAGTGCATTTTACTGTGAATGAAGTTTTGATAATTAACTTTTTTTAATAGGCAAAAATTAGCAGTAAAAAAAATGCTGTCCTGCATGAATTTTGTTAAGTGTTTGTTTGGTAAGGTAACATATATATAATTTATTTAGGGAGTTTATATTTTTAAAAAATTAAAAAGATATTTATTAAACATAAAAAAAAAGATGAGTTTATATACTCCTAGTTTTTTAAAAACTAGTTTTTTAAAACTAGTTGAAATAACTTATGACTTTTCAAAAGTTTATTAAGATAGCTTATGAGTTTTCAAAAATTATAAACTCTGTTATTAATTATTTAATTATCATTGGAGATTACAATTTCTATTTTTCATATAATTATCATACTATATAATACATTCCCTAAATATATGACTTTTTGATAATTTTATTTGTTCCTTAATATGACACATTCTTTCAAATTTCTATGTTATTAGTTATTTTTAGATTAAAATACCTCTATTAAATGAGTACCTTTTATTAGAATTTAAAAAAGACAATAAATGAATTACATTGTTTAAATTATTTATATCTCATATTATAATTGGCTGACACAAATATTGATTTCTCTCCTTGTTGACTTTGTCATCATGAAATATTGTCATTAACTTTGATGGAGAGAGAATAAATGAAAAAGAAAAATGGTATTTCCAATAAATTCATGTTGCCAAATAAAGCCTCAATGTTTGTTTGTTTGGTAGAGGTAACATATAGCTGGTTTAGGAACTTATGACTATGTTTGGCAAGAGCATGCGATTTAAGTTAACTTGTAACTTATTTTATCAACATAACTATTTGTTTAACAAGATAACAACTTGTAACTTATTTTATTGACATAAATGTTTGTTTAACAAGATGACTTTGTTTGGTAAATAAGCGTATTTTACATACAGTAGCGTTTCAACTTATAAGTTTTTAGCTTATTTATTTTTTATACTTTTATCTTTATTAATATATTTTTTAATAAATTACTCTTATTTATTTCACAATATGTCCTTTTATATTAGTTTATATTTGACAACTAGTTTTATCAACCATATTTTAATTCAAACAGTTAATTTATCACATTTCAGCTATCTTTTCAACTTTTAACTAATTTATCTGTTAGTTTTGTCAAGCAAACCGATAGCTTCCCAAAAGCTAAAGTAAATATCTGCTTGCTTAAAAGTTTGTTTAACTTGGCTAGAAAAACTAAGGTTTTGAAAATTTGATTGGGGAAGCTAATGCTGCGTTTACTTCATAAGTTTTCTTAGAAAAATAGAAAATTAATTTTAGAAAAATTTAAAAAATAGAAAAACTTTTTATTTACAAATTATTTAAAATTTTTATAGAAAAATAGAAAACTAATTTTCTATTTTTTAAAGAAAATTAGAAAACTCTTTTAAAAGGTTTTCTAAGAAAAGTAAAAAAATAAAAAAGACAGTAACTGAATTATAAGATAAGGTAATTGAATTACAAAGATAAGGTAATTGAATTACAAAATAAAGACCGCTGTAACCAAATAAAAATATGAAACAAACTGCTACTAATTTGAAAAGTTATACTGTTACTATTTTGAAATATATTTAAACACAAACTCATTTGCTCTCATTTTAATACTTTAAATTTTTGTCACAATTTTTATGTGATGCATATACTATACAATATTGTCATAAATAATATATATATATATATATATATATGACATATCTTAATTAATTTGAATTAAAGAGTGTTTAAAAAAATTTAAAAACTGAGCACACTTAAACAACGTTTTTAGTTTTCTAGTTTTCTAAATTGAAAAATTGTCACATTATCTAAACGAGTTTTCAAAAATTTTCTAGCTATTTTAGGAAATGAAAATTTTAGAAAACAAGCGAAAAACTTTTCTTAAAAAACTAAAATAATTTTCTGTAACTAAACGCAGCCTAAGGTTTTAGAAAGTGTGATTTCTGATTAGATATATGATTGTAGAACTCGGTTAGAGAGTAGTGATTTATATTTGATTTTAAAAAGATTTGGTAAACTTGATTTAGAGGAATAATATTTAGGTGGAAATTTATGAAAGTGGAAAATGGTTGATGTAAATGGTTAATTCTTACTATATTTATTATAATTTTTGATCCGGTCTAGATACCGGCCCCCATACTTGTGACGTCAGACTGATCTCATATAAGGAAAACCGGTATCTAGGTTCAACGTTACCACACCGGATATCCGTTGTCTGGTCATCCGCCCTCACTCCATGACAGTATCATTCATTTTCACTATAACGGTTCTATGTTCATTGATACAGGATATTTATATAATTGTTAGCTTTCCCCTCAAAGCAAGAGAAGAGCCTTTTGATAACTTATCAACGAAGACACTGTTTGTAGCAAAATACGTCACATCAATGGCTTCAGAAAGTAAGGGGGCGTGTCAGCAGATTATGCGGAAAAGGTGATTATCCTCTCCTCTCTCTAGAGGATTGTACTCTGATAATTGACCTACCCTCCTGACACATTCTGAAAGTTGAGCCACCTTGATTGACACAATATACACGCAATCAGAGATAAGGGACCCACCTGTATCCAACGTCTCATTTTTTCTCTTACATTCAACTATAAGAGGCCATATCAACACACATGCATAAAAAAACATCGTTATTCTATCTCACATTTTACTGTTATCACTCTTGAGTATTCATTCAGTTCATACACTCTTCTAACTTGAGCGTCGGAGAATCTTCGCAGGTGGCACCACCTTTCGCCCTCCTACAACGCGAATCGTTGGTGTGAAGGATCTCCAGGACAACAAGACCGGCCTCTCCCACTGAGAGACCGGATTAATACATCGGATATACACAGTTCCGGTGTGCAAACCCTAAAAACACCTGCATCCTTGTGGCTGGTCCCACACCGGATCCTAGACCCCGGTCCAGACCAGTTCATTGGCACGCCCAGTGGGACCCGATAGAGTTATTCCCATTTTCGTAGAAGTTAGGTTAGCACAATGGAAGGTGACGGGAGAGATTTCGTGGAAGGTCACGTGGAGGATGTGACCCATCAACATGCTGGGAGGAGACTCGTCTTCGAATCTCCTGCAACTCAAACCCGGAGGATGGTGCAAGTGCAGACGCCTGACCCTCGCGATGAGGTTATCAGGCAACTGAAGGAGGAGTTAATGGAGCTGAGGCGAGAGAAAGGAGGAACTGGGGACAGAGTAGTATCCCATGCAGAGGATGCTCACCATGCATCAGCGAGGGATAGATCCACCACCCTCCAGTATTCGAAGATCCCCACATATGAAGAGAGGGAGCAAACGCAGGACTCTGGTGATAGAGTCAGTATCAGGCGAAGGGAGCAGGCGGTGGTAACTTCAGGGACATACAAGCTCAATGTTCCTTTCTCAAGGAGGTTGATGAGTATTGTCATTCCAAAACATTTACAAACAACTCAGCCATTGTCGATTGGGAAGTATAATGGAGAGACCGATCCCACTAAGCATTTGGATGCTTATGTTTATGAAGCTATGTATCTGGGAGCAGACGAAGATGTCATGTGCAGAATGTTCCCAAGGACGTTGACGGAGGAAGCTCTCAGCTGGTTTAAAAGTTTGCCTTCAGGATCTATAAACTCTTGGGAGGAAATGGCTGCTGCATTCGAAAGCCATTTCGTTATCTCCAGGGATATCCCAAGAACTTCTCACACCCTGGCCCAGATAAGACAGGGAGAAACTGAGACTCTTAAGGAGTTCCTGAAAAGGTTTTACAAGGAGGCTGCGTTGGTTCCTAACCTCACGGAGGCCATACAACTCCATATTGTAGTAGAAGCTCTTCAGCCAGGTTCAGCCTTTGCCCTATCTTTGGCAAAGAGCCCACCTACAACCTTCGAGGAGTTTCGAAGGAAAGCTTCCAAATATGTGGGCATAGAGATGCATTTAGAGGCAACTGCAGCAAGAGTAAAGCCTTCTGCACCCGCTCAGCAGCCACGGAGAGAAAAGGAGAGAGCGAGGCCCGAGAAGCATGCCTTTAGAGAAGACTTTGTGAATGCTCGTCAGCATCCACGAGATAGGCGCGTATCATCGTTCGATCACTATGCTCCGTTGAACACCAGGCACTCACAAATCATGAGGGAAGTTGGTTGGCCAACTCTGAACGTCTTTGGTATAAGGAAGCCAGCCCCAGCCAAGAGGGGTGGTAACCCACGTAAATACTGCACTTTCCATGAGCAGACAGGGCACAACACTGATGAGTGTAAGGCGTTAAAGAATACGGTGGAAACTCTCATTCGGGAAGGAAAGTTGAAGCAGTATTTGTTTAAGGATAAATCTATGGATGAGCCTCATAGGATGGAGAAAAGGAATAGAGATCCTGATGATGAAGATGATAATACACGCAACCCAGCAAGGAAGTTCACTGCGGCTGAGAAGCAGAAAGGGGTAGTGATTGCTGAAGGTGCCCAACAAAGTAATATGCCCCAGCAGCAGAGACAGGGCAGAAGAGAAGTGATTGAGATGATAGCTGGAGGATTTGCGGGAGGAGGAACATCAATCTCAGCACGAAAGAACCACCATAGGATGATTTTGTCAGTCCAAGGTAAACCGAGGGATAACCGCCCTTTCAGGGACGGAATGACAGCCCCGACGGTGTCGTTTACAGATGATGACTTCGGCCCAACAATTCCAGGAGGTGATGATGCAGTAGTGATTGTGGCCGTCATAGCCAATAAGGACGTCAAGAGGATCCTCGTCGATCAGGGAAGTTCTTGCGATGTTATCTTTTATAATTGTTTCAAACGAATGGGTTTCAGTGATGCAGATTTACAACCATACACACAAGAACTCACAGCGTTTAACGGAGCCAAGCAACCTACTAAGGGATACCTCGACACTTTGATTTCTTTTGAAGGGGAGCCCGGTGCAAGAACAGTCAAGTCAAGAATTCTGGTGATTGATGTGGAATCCCCGTACAACGGTATCATAGGCCGTCCAACATTGAACGCTATGGAAGCAATTGTATCCACCCCTCATCTCCTAATCAAATTTATCGACAAGGACAATGATGTGTCCTCACTCCGCGGAGATCAGGAGATGGCTCGATATTGTTATAATCTGAGCCTCAACATGGTTAAGTTGGATGCATTTAACAAGAAGAGGAAGTTGAACGACGGAGGAACAGCGGCAGGATCTGTCAGTCTTATTGACCTAGACCCCAGAGCGGAATTGAAGATTGATCCACTCAATCCATCTAAGCCCACACCAGATGGTGGCTCCAGGGATGTCATATTGGGAGATTCCCCAGAGAAGGTCACGCACATCAATGATAAGCTAGAGTCTGCTATGGAGCAACGCTTATTAGCCCTTTTGCAGGAATTCAAAGACCTTTTCGCATGGACAGCAGCAGACATGCCGGGGATGGATCCTGATTTTTGTTGTCATAAACTTGCCGTATATCCTGAAACCAGACCGGTGGCTCAGAAGAAGAGGAGGTTGGGACCGGAGAAGCAGAGGGCGGCTTGTGAGCAAACAGAGGAGTTGTTGAAGGCAGGTTTTATAAGGGAGATACGCTACTCATCTTGGCTTTCTAATGTGGTCATGGTGCAGAAGGCTAATGGCAAATGGAGGATGTGTACTGATTATGTGGATCTTAACCGTTGCTGCCCTAAAGATCCATATCCCCTGCCCAACATCGATCGTATGGTGGATGATTCGTCTGGTTACCAATATCTCAGTTTCATGGATGCTTATTCGGGGTACAACCAGATTCCGATGTGGGAGGGAGACCAGGAGAAGACTGCTTTTATCAACGACCGAGGTGTTTTCTGCTACACCGTCATGCCTTTTGGACTGAAGAACGCAGGCGCCACCTATCAGCGCATGATTAACAAAGTCTTTGAAGGGATGCATACAAGGCTGGTCGAGGTTTATATCGATGATATCATAGCCAAAACGCCCGCTGGAGGAAATCACATTGAAGATCTACGTCAAGTTTTCACTAGGCTTCGGCAATACAACATGAGGTTAAATCCTTTAAAGTGCACTTTCGCCGTTCCAGCAGGAAAATTCTTGGGATTTATGTTGACTCAACGAGGCATTGAAGCTAACCCCGGGAAATGTCAAGCAATCCTGGACATGCAGAGTCCTAAATGTTTGAGGGAGGTCCAGTCATTAAATGGGAAAGTAGCCGCTTTAGCCCGTTTCATGCCTAAGATGGCGCACAGGTCCCTCCCCTTGTATAAGGCGTTGAAGAAATACAAGAGTTTTGAATGGGGAGAGGAACAAGAGCAAGCTTTCCAGCAACTCAAAGCCGTTCTCTCGAGCCCACCAATTCTTGTTAAGCCTGATCCAGGCGAAACGTTAATCTTATACTTGGCAATATCTGACGAAGCTCTAGGTGTAGCCCTGGTGAAAGAGACCCCTGAAGGGCAGAGACTGGTGTACTTTACTAGTAAAACGTTTCAGGGGGCTGAAGGAAGGTATCAGAAGATTGAGAAAGCCGCCCTGGCAGTTGTGTGGGCGTCACGACGGCTGAGGCCTTATTTCCATGCGCACCCAGTATTGGTGAGAACGGATTTGCCACTCCGTTCAGTGCTCAGCAAACCAGACCTCGCTGGAAGGATGATAAAATGGTCCATTGAGCTGTCTGAATTTGAGATTTCATATGAGCCTCGAGGAGCCATCAAGGCACAAGTGTTGGCCGATTTTGTAGTGGAAATGACTGGGGCAGACCCGGCTACCCCTCGAACGCATTGGACCATCTACGTTGACGGTTCGTCAAACAGCAAAGGATGTGGAGCAGGTGTGGTGGTAGAAAGTGATGACGGCGTACACTTAGAAATTTCCCTCCGATTCAATTTCAAGACCTCCAATAATCAAGCTGAATACGAAGCATGCTTGGCCGGTCTCCGTGTGGCAATTGATATCGGAGCATCAGCAGTTACCCTTTGCAGTGATTCTCAGCTGGTGATTTCGCAAATCCAGGGAGAATACCAGGCGAAGGAACCACAACTTCAATTGTACTTGAACTGTGTTAATGAGCTGAAGGGAAGATTTGAAGTTTTAAAGTTCAAGCATGTGCCCAGGGAAGAAAATACCAGAGCAGATATCTTGTCAAGATTGGCAAGTACAAAGCAGCCTGGTAGCACAACAACGGTGGTTCAGAGCACTTTGACATCACCCAGTATACCTATGTATCCTTCTCTGAATGCCGTCATGGTGAGTTATCCATATGAGGATTCTTGGGTTATCCCATATATTCGTTATCTGGCTGATGGTCAACTTCCCACTGACGAGAAGGAAAGGAGACGAGTAAAGAGGGAGTTGCCATATTTTACTATGGTCGATGGTGTTCTCTACAGAAGGGGATTCTCTGTCCCATATCTTTCATGTTTAAGAGAAGATGAAGTTCAAGCGGTCTTGACTGAGGTACACGAGGGGCAATGTGGGCACCACGCTGGAGGCCGAAGCCTAATGAGAAAAGTCCTCAGGGCTGGATACTGGTGGCCCACTGTGAAGCAGGATTCCGCAGAATTCGTGAGGAAGTGCGACGCTTGCCAAAAATTCTCCAATCTCCACCATACACCGGCCCAAGAGTTATCTTCATCTGCTGTGCCTTGGCCGTTCTACCAATGGGGCCTTGATATTCTGGGTCCGTTTCCCACTGCGCCAGGAGGTATCAAATACTTGATTGTGGGGGTAGACTACTTCACCAAATGGATCGAGGCAGAACCAGTAGTGCATATCACTTCTGCACGTACAAGACGTTTCATGTACGAAAATATCATTGCTCGGTTCGGGGTGCCAGGGCGGATCGTGACTGACAACGGCACCCAGTTTACAGACAAAAAGTTCACGGACTTACTTGAAGGACTGGGGATAGTCCAGATATTTTCATCTGTCGAACACCCCCAGACCAATGGGCAAGCAGAGGTAGCTAATCGAGAGGTGTTAAAGGGGTTAAAGAAGCGTCTGGGAGAAGCGAAGGGAGGATGGACTGACCAGTTATGTCATGTTTTATGGGCATACCGCACTACGCCTCATTCTTCAACTAACGAATCCCCATACCGGTTGGTGTACGGGGTTGAGGCGATGATCCCAGTTGAGTTACAAACAAGATCGGCCCGTGTTGAGTATTTTTCAGCAGAAGATAACAACGCCAACTTAGCATCAGAGCTGGATGTCCTCCAAGAGCTGAGGGAAAAGGCTTTCGTTAGAGATCAGGCAATAAAAGCAAAGGCTGCACTCCGGTACAATAAACGTGTCCAGTACAGAGCTTTTAACACCGGAGATCTTGTTCTGAGAAAGGCCAGTGTAGGGAATAAGTTCGCTCACCAAGGAAAGCTAGCACCAACGTGGGAAGGACCTTATAGAGTTTCGGAGGTGACTGGAAAGGGATCATACCGATTGGAAGAACTTGATGGAACCCCAATCCGCAACAAGTGGAACACTCAGAATTTACGAGTGTATTACAGCTAGTTGGTAAGACGGCGTGTACTCTTTTTCCTTACTTGAGTTTTTTCCCACTGGGTTTTCTCAAGAAGGTTTTAACGAGGCATAGCCCCAACGATGCTCTTTGTGTAATCTATATTCAGTTTTAATAAGAATACACTCTCACCGCCCTATCATTCTCACTTTTCTTATGTGTTATGATTTAAAGCCGTGGTTTAACACGCATACACCTCAGGACGGATGAACGCAACTACCTATTTTGTAGTTGATGTGATAAACTCCTCGAAGAACGGAGAGAGACACCCAAGTCAGACGATGTAATTCCTCGAGGTGGAATGGGTTGTAGGGCTGGTCCTTTCTCAAGGCCACAAACCGAACCCCATTCGAAGACTACATGGGTTGTAGGGCTGGTCCTTTTTCAAGGCCACAAACCGAACCCCATTCGAAGACTACATGGGTTGTAGGGCTGGTCCTTTCTCAAGGCCACAAACCGAACCCCATTCGAAGACTACATGGGTTGTAGGGCTGGTCCTTTTTCAAGGCCACAAACCGAACCCCATTCGAAGACTACATGGGTTGTAGGGCTGGTCCTTTCTCAAGGCCACAAACCGAACCCCATTCGAAGACTACATGGGTTGTAGGGCTGGTCCTTTCTCAAGGCCACAAACCGAACCCCATTCGAAGACTACATGGGCTGTAGGGCTGGTCCTTTTTCAAGGCCACAAACCGAACCCCATGCGAAGGCTTGGGCGCAGTAGGCCGGTTCACAGAGAAAACCGCGCTGAACCCCGAGTAACGGGCGCAGTAGGTTCAGGATTAGCCCTGATCCGAACCCCGTGTTGAAGGCTTGGATTGTAGGATTGCACCGAACTCCAAGTACGGTCAGTAGGATCGAACCGAACACCGTGTGAAGACTTGAGGTGTAGGACCAAACCGAACCTCAAGAGAAAGGCATAAAGCTTACCCTTGCCAAAGCTATACAAAATTCAAAGGCAATATCCGTCCTAAATTGTGAAATATCCATCCCAGAGCGGTTGAAAGCTAATGTACCCGCTCTACATCTTCGAGGACAGATAAGTATTTCTATCTTGTGAGAATTTAAAAGGTAATCTTTGAGATAAACTCTCCCTTCCCAATGAACTTACACTTGGGGACAGGGCGTACTTTAACTTAATTGTTATTTATTCATTACTATTTGTTGTCTTAATCCGGTGTGATAAGTACGCGTTAAGCAGCTAGGTAACCACACAGAACGGATTCGTAAAGCATTAAAAACAATAAAGTGTTTGGTACAACACTAAGTTACCCAACAATCATACACTCGACGCAAGCAGTTGAAGAAAAGCAACAGTGAATTTTATTTCCAAGAATAAAGAAATTATTCAGGTTACAAGGTAGTTAAAACTGGAGCTGATCCCAGTACACAGCTATGAATAAAGCATAAATTAAGGGGCCGGTTCTTGATCCTCCGCAGTGGGCAATCCTCCCTTCTCCGCTTTGTCTTCCATTCCAGTTGGGGCACCTTCTTGTGCTTCAGCTCCAGAGGCAGCAGTGGACGTTGTAGGCTCCATACTTTGTCCTTCTGGAAGGGGAGGCAGTTCGTACAGAGATGCACGGGGCTCGTGGTGCGATCCGTCCTTGCGAACTTCTACAAGTCTTCCCCCATGGAACTCAAAGAACGGATCTAATCCGTACAAATTCAGCTTTATTCCAGGGTTCCGATAGTAGACTTGACGAAGGGCCAGGCCGAAAGATTCATACGCCACATTTTTGCATATATCCAAGGCTTTGGCAGCCTTGGCTTTGGCAGCAGCTAGCCTTCTTTGAACCTTGGCGTAATCCTCTTCTGAAGGCCCAGCACTCGCACCACCCTTTTTGAGTTCATCAATTTGGGCTTGCATCTCCTTCCGAATAGACTCCCACTCCCTAAGGTCCTTGTTGCGACCATCCTCCATAACTTTGAGATCGTCAGCAAGTTTAACCGATCTCTTCTTCTCCAGTTGTAATTCTTCTTCAAGGAGGGGTATGGATTTGTTCTTATTTTGGAGGTCGGCAACTTCCCGTTCTAGGGCCTTATTCGCAAAATGAACTTTGCTTGCCTCTTCTGTTTTCCTCTGGAGTGTTTCTTTAGTTCTTTCCAGTTCTGATTCCACTCCCCTGCGAGCTTCAGCTTGCTTGGCTGCCCATTTCTCCTTCACTGCGAGTTCGGTCTCAAGTTTTTCAACCTGATCCATATAGTCAGCTTTCTCGCTCAGGGACTCAAGCAGGCCGGACAGTTCATCAAGTTGCCAACGCCCGGCCTTGCAAGCACCTCGGACTCCAGCAGCGTCGAGGGAAGGGCGGAGGCAATACCGTGCCTTGGGGAGAGTAGGAGGCATAGATCCTTGAAACCACAAATAAGGAGAAAGGAAGGAGTCACGCGGAGGATCGAACGCCGGAGGAGGACCGTTCCCAGAATCCGGCTCTGAAGCATTTTGAGAAGAAGGTGCAGAGAACTCAGGAGCGGGTTCCTTTCCCTTGTTCTTCTTTAGATCGGTTTCTTCGGCCGTCCTCTGACGCTTCTTCACAGGGTCATCAGAGGAGGGCTTCTCTTGATCGGCCTTCTTTACAAGATGCCTCTTCTTTTTCTTTCTCTCTGGGACGGCCTCCTCGCCACCCGCTCCAGCAGCCTCAGTTGCTTCTTCGGCTTCCTCCTCGTCGAAGAGAGGAACCTCATCTCCTACTGCAGAAGTCAGAGGAATGAGGGGAGTTTTGGTGGCGTTCCTCTTCGCCTGGATTTCATTTTCCTCAGAAGAGGAGTCATCGTCAGCCAGCATGGACCTTAGAGACAACATTTCTGGGCAGGCCTTTTCAATTTGTTCTGCAAAACAAAAAGAGTTGAATAAGCATACAAGAAGTAAAATAACTAGAACGGTATAACCATACAACACGAGGAGAATAAGAGCGAATATTACAGAGGTAGGCGTTTTTGATGTCTTCCTCGGCCAAGAGAAGGCGGCTGGAGAACCCTTTGAGGGTCTTTGAGGCCGTCTGCAGGGCGCTCAAGACCTCAACAGAATGAGGGGAAAGTTCACTCTCATCTGTATAATAGGCACGGCTCATCAGGAGAAAATGCTCGTGCGTCCAGCTAAGGGGAAACTTGATAAACCCCTCCTTATTTCGCCAGAAGACCGGCTTATTTGGTTGAATCCGGACCCGCGTGTAGTAGTGCTTGAAGGAACGCCCATCTACCTTCGCGGACTCCGTATAAGACTTGAAATTTACAACCCTTGAGTCACTACGGAGTGTAATGAACCCAAGGCCGCCCTTCTTATTGGCTCGGCGGACCACTTGGCAATAGTAGAATAGCTTGGCCACAGTGGCGGAGAAGCCAAAATGTTCCCCCAAGACTTCCAGAGCCCGGACTAGACTCCAACCGTTGGGGTGTAATTGTGAGGGGGCACAGTCCAAGAAACGCAGGACGGCCATCTGGAAATCCGTCAGTGGAAAGCGCACCCCCAGCTTTAAGAAAATGTAGTCGTACATGTAGACCGACCTCCCATCAGGGACGCTGTGGCATATTCTTTCAGAGGGATGCGGTGCCATCGCAGCGTATCGCGCTTTGTACTTCTTATCCGAATATATCTTACAGCGGAAAGAGACCGTCCGCTCCTCCTCACTTGCATGGTGCGAAGGGATCTCCAGGAACTCCTCTTCCACCCAGCAATAAGGTTTCTCCCTATTAAGTTTCTCCCAGTCAAGCCGGTGTGCCACAACATTGACACACCCTTCAGCAGAGCGGAGAAACGGCATTTTTCCACGTCCTGGAAGATCCATGGTTGTGCAGGCGCGGTGGAATGCGTAGGTGCTGTGGTAAAAAGCAACATCGTCAGAGAGATAACCCTCAGCACTTGACCCCTCATCAGAGCGGCTGGTAGCCCTTGAACCAAGGGGAACCTCAGAGCGACGAGATGAAAAAGACGCTCGTGAGGAAGAGGCTTCGGCTCTCTCTGAGCGATGGCGCCCAGCCACAGGAGGATTCGCCGGAATCCTCCCACCACGGTGGCTAAGGGGGGCACGAGAGCCAAACCTCCCTCTATTTGAAGGACCAGCGTGTCCAGCTCTAGGGCGCATGATGGAAATAGAATGATTAAAATTGCAAGGAGTTGAAGGGAAGGAAGGTTACCTAAAGGAAGAGGATCTTTGAGAAGTTGAAGACGACAAGGAAAGTCCAAGGAAATTTGAGCAGAGTTTCACTAAGTTTGAGAGCAAGGATGGATTCCTAAATCTGCTAAGAGTTCCTTTTATAGGTAACGAAGAGGCAAAGTGTTCCGTCGAAGGTCACAATGCTTGCCTCAAAACGCAACCTTTCAAGCCAAAACGAATCCGTCGTTTCGTCACGAATAAGCGCGAAAATGGTAACGTTTCAGTAAACGTTTTGGTAAAATGGGCCCCCTTTTCAGTTTGAATCCAGGCCCAATAAGCCCAATCGACGGTTACACTCTTGGGTAATGATGTCTCGTGCGTAAAAAATGCATTTAATGTCCAATCATGCCATGCGCATTTAATGCCTCCCAGCCACTTTTCGAATACCAAGGGTTTCGATTTTCGAAGACTCTTAGGATTTCCATTACTTATTTTATATTGTCTGAATCCGTTGTACACAACGCGAAGAGGGCGGTCACTCGTCTGCTAGAGCGGACGCCACTGAGTTTCCAGAGACTTACAAGAATGTATGACCGGCATCTAGACTTCTCTCGAGAATTGTGTAGCTCATATGAGCAACTTAACAGTCCCTCATACAAGCTAGGGGACAGATGATCCGGTCTAGATACCGGCCCCCATACTTGTGACGTCAGACTGATCTCATATAAGGAAAACCGGTATCTAGGTTCAACGTTACCACACCGGATATCCGTTGTCTGGTCATCCGCCCTCACTCCATGACAGTATCATTCATTTTCACTATAACGGTTCTATGTTCATTGATACAGGATATTTATATAATTGTTAGCTTTCCCCTCAAAGCAAGAGAAGAGCCTTTTGATAACTTATCAACGAAGACACTGTTTGTAGCAAAATACGTCACATCAATGGCTTCAGAAAGTAAGGGGGCGTGTCAGCAGATTATGCGGAAAAGGTGATTATCCTCTCCTCTCTCTAGAGGATTGTACTCTGATAATTGACCTACCCTCCTGACACATTCTGAAAGTTGAGCCACCTTGATTGACACAATATACACGCAATCAGAGATAAGGGACCCACCTGTATCCAACGTCTCATTTTTTCTCTTACATTCAACTATAAGAGGCCATATCAACACACATGCATAAAAAAACATCGTTATTCTATCTCACATTTTACTGTTATCACTCTTGAGTATTCATTCAGTTCATACACTCTTCTAACATGAGCGTCGGAGAATCTTCGCAGGTGGCACCACCTTTCGCCCTCCTACAACGCGAATCGTTGGTGTGAAGGATCTCCAGGACAACAAGACCGGCCTCTCCCACTGAGAGACCGGATTAATACATCGGATATACACAGTTCCGGTGTGCAAACCCTAAAAACACCTGCATCCTTGTGGCTGGTCCCACACCGGATCCTAGACCCCGGTCCAGACCAGTTCAATTTTATTTTTATTTTTTTGGTAATTACCACTATAAAAAGAAAAATACATAAGGAAAATAATAGAAAAAAAGAAAAAAACTCTAGAAAGAAAAGAAAAGAAAAAGAAATGAAGAGAACACAAGAAAGAAAAAACAATAATAAAAAAAGAATCAGCAAAAAAGAGAACAAAATAAAAAAGAAAAGAAAGGGGAAAGAAGAAGAAAAAAAGAGTGTGATTTTTTTAGCAGTAACGCGTAGCACCATATCCTACATGTAATGTTAGGAAAAAATGACATCATGTGCAAAAGTGGAACCACATTGGCTCAAAAGAGGCGAGGAACTCCTACACTAGAATGACATTGAAAGAATGTGAGGGGACATGGATGTGTGTACTCAAACAAATTGAAGTTTCTCCACTGAATAGAGGTTGGCACCTTAAACGAAGATGCCAATTGTTAGCCAAACATGTTCTAAAGTTATTTGGTAAATACAATATAAGAAGAGCTTAGCTTTAGGATAAATTACCTATGTGGCCTTGTATTTTTTAGGTTTATTTTTGTTTCATTCTATTTTATGTTTTTAAATAATCTTGTAAGTTTCAAACTGCTCACTTGACTCAAAAGTATTGTTGATGTGTCATTAAAATAAATTATAAAGGAACAACTAATTAAAATAAAATGAAAATTTAAAATACAACTACATATCATCATTGTATTCCTTTTTCCCCTTTTCTTCACCGCTCTCTTTTCCCTCCTCCCTACCTCCACCTCCTTATCCACCATTAACCTCACCATCATCCCAATTATGTGATGAAATCAACCAATTAAATTCCAAATGACGAGAAACATATAAATCAAACTGACAACTGTTGGTACTTAGAACTCGAATCAAACATAAAGCATTCCAAAATACTCCTTGAAGGCATATTGAACACCTATTGAAAAGGAGTCCCTTTCATGCAATAATTGTGTAAATAATGAGGGGTTATTTTTTGGTTTAAGAAAAAAATATCATAAAGCTACGAATTTCCAATCTAACCATTCATTTAGTAGCTACAAAAGCAAGTAAGTGCTACGGCAGGGCCGACTCTGGGCCTTGGAAACAAGGGCAATTGTAACATCCTAAAAACTTCATTCTCATGTATAATCATTTTGATTTAGACCATCAATGATATTATCCATTTTATCTCAACTTTCTACATAAATTTTGGTTAGGACAATATCTTCAATTTAACCTTTTACCATGGTAAATAATTTTAACTTTATACCTTAGGTAAAAGTTAATCAAATAACTTATTACTTATTTCCTTAGTTATTAATTTCTTTGGCTTTTCCAATTACTCTCATCAAATTACCACATACTTCACTCAAAATGCGTCATCTTGTATATATTTTAATTGTTAGTTAGAGTCCGAATTTGGAAATATGGTCCACTACAGAGTTGTTCCTTTTTTTCTTAGCTTTCCAACGAGACCAAATTTGTTAAAATCCATTAAGATATGAGAGAGATATGCCCAAAATTCTGAAACAGTGTCAGAATTGATATTTTACTTCAATCATATCATCTTTACATATTTTAATACCTAGTTAGAGTCCAAATTTGAAAAAGTGGTAAACTACAAAGTTGTTCCTAGTTGTCTTAGCTTTCCAACAAGACCAAATTTGTTAAAATCCATTAAGATACGAGAGAGATATACCCAAAATACCGAAACAGTATCAGAATTGATATTTACTTCAATCAAATAAGCTACATTATGTAGGCTGCGGAAATGGTCAACAATCCAGCCCATTTTTCTCACCTAAAACCTCTATTATCACCATAATTAATGTACCTAACATCCCACTACAATCCCATTATGAAAATCTTGTCCCCCACTTGTCATTTGCATCATTAAATTAACACTACATCTTGTTCCTAAGTCTGAATTCTTAGAATAAGCTAAAGTTAGTGAAAACTCTCTCTTATTTTCTTTCATTTTCTCTATCAAGTTCACTCTTGATCTAAATCTAGGACAATAATACAGCACTTTTAACCACTTTAGGAACCTCCATTAAGGTAAGAGGGGATAGGGTTGGGAATAAATATGGAATGGGTAGAATTGTATGCTATTTTAGGATTTCCAGATTTATTTTCATAAATTGTTACTTAATTTCAAAGTTGAAAATGTGTGAATTTAACTTTAACTTCTTCATAAAAGTTATAGATCTTTTCGTTATGTGAGTTTTGAGACTTGAACCAACTGATTTGGATATGTATAGCATGAGTTATAGTCAAAATACTATAGTATGTCTGTTCTATAATATGTACCTTCCATTTTGTGTAAATATTAATATTCTGGGAATTATACATATATATTTAGACTTTGATGTCTTCATATAAGTTGTAGATATTTATCGTATGTATCTATAGAAAGTGGTTTCAAGTTAAAAGGATATCTTTAGCTCTAGTTATACCTAAAATACAGAAGTATGTTCATGCTGAAAATCTGCTGACATGAATCACTATTTGTATTTTTAAAACTGGGAATTTTGTTATGAGAATTAGTGTTTAGTGTCTTCATAAAGGTTTTAGATATTTGTGTTATGAGTAATTTAGAACTGGTCTCATGCCAAAATTATTTTTATAGCTCCAGAAACGTTGAATTTACTAACATATGTATGTTTTGTTACTTTCTTTAAGATAGTTTAGTATACTATGAATTTGAGATATTTTTGTTTGGATTTGAAATTTTTAGTCTTCATAAAAATTATATATAATGAAATTATTGAAACACAAAACTTGGTTTCATTCAAAAATTATTTTTATACCATGAGTTATAGCTAATTTACTAAAGATTTCCAAACCAGTAAATTTTCAGCAATTGGTGATAATGAAAAATGATAATGTATTGACTATTATGTGATTATGTGATATTTCTGTTTGGAATTTAAAATTATGGTCTTCATGAATGTTGTAGATAATTTTGTTATGGAACTACAGAAAGTGAAATTACTTAAAAAGGATTTGATTTGCTCATGTTATGGTCTTGTTACTAATGTATGTTGCTGTTGTAAATTTTTGAAATTTACCTATGATGATTATTATGGATGAAAATGATATTTTTCATGGGGGTAATGATTTATTTATGAATTATTGAGGGATTATTGATTATTATGGATGTTATTGAGTGTCCTATAGATGTCATACAATATATATTTGTGATGAATAATTATGAATGACTAAATTAATGTATATATGAATGCCTTGTGGTTTATTGAGATATGTTGTTGAATTGTAAATCCATGATTTTGAGAATTGATATATGTGATGTGTCCTTTGAGGACTTATGGCCTTCAAGTGATTATGGAAGTATTGATATCATGGTATGTTAAATTGATAAAGAGAATTAAAGACATTCATGCATCATAAGCATTTGGACGCACCATGGAATTCAAGGGTTCCATGATTGCCGGCCCTGGTGGGGGTTTACTCTATGATGAGTTAAAGCCTTATTTTCGTTGAGCGCCATGAAGTGTAGGGATTCATAGTTTATGCTAAGTCCTACTTGTGTACTTCGGTACTTGAGCGCCATGAAGGGTAGGGATTCATAGTATATTCTAAGTCCTACTTGTGTACTTTGGTACTTGCGTGCTATGAAGGGTAGGGATTCGTGGCATTATGCTAAGTCCTACTTAAGTCTCTATGAGACTTTTTATTGCAGTATTCCCACTAAATCAAAATGGATCCAGCATGACATCATTTAACTAAATTAAAGATTATTAAATGTAAATGACCTTGTTTGTCATATTCATCATATCATAATTGTTTGTTGATTGTGTTTGTGTAATTTTACTTATTTTATATTTATTCTATATTTTATCCAACTCTTACATTATTTTTACAGTGCACGCTTCACAGAATGACGAGTGGTGCAATTAATGAAGTTTTGATGTTTTATTGCTTGGACTTTGATTTCATTTGAGATTTAATGTGTTGTAATAATATTATGTACCTCGTACGGCAATCTTATTTATCGTTTCCGGTATGTAAATGTATTATGTTTTATTCGTTTACAACTAGTATGCATGATAATATTCCGCATTTATCAATTTTTACGTGACCTCATAATTTAAATTACGAATTTCAAAATGATTCTTTAAACGTGAAAAATTTATTTCAAAAATTTGGGTTAATTAATTGGAATTTATAATTTGGGTTTTGGGTGTCACAGCAATGGCCTATGACCTATTGTTAATAGGGGTCCAAAAATAATATTTAACTTATATAGAAAAAAATTCAATAAATTTCAATAGAATTTGCATGGTTTAGTGGTGAAGTTAGATTGGTTTCGCTTAAAGGTCTCACGTTTGATCCCAACATTCCTCAATTTTTTTAATTAAATGTTTCTCGTGACTATGGAATACTAAGAGGCGCATTTACAAATTAACGTTACAAAAGCAATTGAAAAAAGTTCAATTGGCTAAATGAGTCATTTAAAGATATTAGATTTAAGCAATTAAAGATATTTAAAAATATTTTTGAATTTTTGTTTAATTCAAAAAAATTAAAATTATTAAATTAATAAAACTTACTTAAGATCATTAATGTCACAAGAGAGGTTGAATGGTTTGGTAATTTTATAAGGATGTGTTAGAGAGTATTGATGTTGATGTTCTCATTAATGTTTTTGCATCTAAAAATGCTAGAAGAAACTATTTTTTATGATAATTTGTGTTTTTTTTTGCTTCAATGTAAGTGGAAGAATGATTTTTGAAGGAAAACATGGGACTATAAGAGCACCGTTTATTATTTTTTTACTTGTTATTATTCTCTACACTAGGATGATATATTTGATTCATGTGTTTAGAATTTATAATGACTTTGTTAATTTTGATTTGATTATTTAATAAATTTGTATTAAAAAATATATTAAGGGACCTTTATCTATTGTGTCGCCTAAGACCCATGAAATGCTAGGATCGGGCCTGTGCTACAGATTCCAAAGTCCTTTTCATGTTTCCATTTATCCATGACGAAGAGGGTGTACTTGAATTGAATTTGGGGAAAATGGAAATTACAATTTCTAAAGTTAAGGAAAATTTTGATATTGTTGGAGAAAATGACAAATGGATGGGCGAGAGGGTGATTTAAGAGAAAGGGTTTTAAGAAATAGGAACCCTGGGTTATGATGGACGATAGGGGTGTGATGAAATTATGGTGAGTAATGGATGTGGCATGGAGGCATTGCGATGGTGGTAGAAGGGAAAAGTAAACAAAGGGTGATATGAAAAAAAGGACAAAGGAAGATCATGATGATGTGTAATTATATTTTAGATTTTTATTTTACTTTATTAGTTTTAAATTTTATTTTAATGACACATAAGCAATATCTTTAGTCATATTAGTGATTTGAAACTTCCAAAACTACTAAAAAGCCTTTTAAAAGCATACATGATTAGATGAAAACTTTTTAAACTTACATGACAAAATAGAAACAAACCTCAAACATACAAGGCTATATAGGTAGTTTAGCCTATGTTTTAAAAAGTTATAATTTGAAAAGCGATAAGCTAAATGGTTATCTATTTGGCAACTTAGAAGCTAGTTAGAAGTTAAGCCAACTGATTCAATTAAAATGTACTTGATAAAATAGTAATTTGATTCAAAATGGCATCATTGGCATATTTTGTTTTAAAATAAATCAGAGTGATTAAAAGAAATTTCAGTGAAAATAAAATGGTAAAAAAATTGTCAAAGTATCATTATGTTTAACAAAACCACAAGTAGCGATCTAAGCTAACTTGTAGCTTATTTTACCAGCTTAAAAGTTTTTTAGAAAAAATAACTTTGTTTCGTAAAGTAACTTATTTTAGCAATTTGTATCATTTTATGAATAATTACTTGAAGTAGCTTTTGAACTTATGTTTAAGTTTATTTTATTTAATGTACTTTTATTCCCAATTGATATATTTTATCTTAAAATTATCATCCACATTTGTTTCAAAAATATATATCTTTTATGTGATTTTATACTTAACAAATATATTTTATTTTAATAAACTAATTTATTAGTTCCAGTTTCTTAGTACCATTAACTAAGTTATCAGCTTTTGACTAATTTTGTAATTTTCAATTAATATTGTAAAATAAATCATATAAATTTAAACTGTATTTCAAAAAAATATAAGATTAATAAAATATAAGAACAATAATTCCTCGAAGAAACTCTTAAATGAGAAAAATAAATTAAAAATGAGTTGAAATAAAAAGAAAAAGCGGGAAAGAGAAAAATAGAAAAGTGTGATGATGAGGACAAATGTAAAATGTTGTCGGAAAGCAGCATCAAGTGCTGCGGATGGTTCCACATTTCGATCAGGAATTGGGTGCACATCACATCAGGGATTCAACTATGCAACGATTGGTCCACGTTTCGAGATCAAAAAATAAAACTAAAAATTCTAATATCAGAAAACCTCCAATAATGTGCTGCCCCCGTTCATCGAGGCTCTCCTTAAATCCCGACTCGTGTCTGTCGAGGCCGCACAAGACACTTGTCAACACTACTCCCTCCTAACACCCTTCAATTTCATCACTCCCAACAAAACAAACACCCAAGGTAATTGTACCCCTTCTTTTCATCATCATTATTTATCCTTCCTTTTCGTTTTACTATTTTTGGAGTGTTTCGTCTCGTGGGGGTTTCTAATCGCTACAACCGTTTAATTTAATTCTTATGTGGAATTTTTTATTATTTGTTAATTTCTTATTTCTCTTCCCTCTTCTTGCCACCAACTTCAGTTTTTTTTAAAAAAAAAATCGGATTTTCCGACGAATTATATATAGTTCCTTTCGCAGTGTAGGTGTGTGGAGTAAGGGAGATTCGGTTATTGATTATGGAATTTGTTGCAATATAATGATAAGTGTTTAATTTTTTAAAAATGAAAAGAAAATTATCGAGCTGGGGATGGTGACTCGTCTGAGATTTTTCGATTTTAATGATTTCGCCGAAAAAAGAAAGTTGGGTTATCTTGAATTTGGAAAAGGGTGTTGGTATCTGGGAAAAATTAGTTAACTTTTTTTTTTTCATGTTAAAACTTAAACGCGTGTCTAAATCGAAGTTCTATCTACATCAGAATGATTGGTTTTAATTTTCAGAGACCAAATTCATCTAATTTACCAAAGTAGTAATAGTCACTGTTTTCATTACGTTTGTGTGTGCTTTTTGGGCTATCCATATACGTGAATTGTTGATCTGATGCAGAACAAAATACTACAAAAAAACATATAACAGAGGTTTAGATCTGACTTGTTTGTCTCTAAAGGGTAGTTAAACTGTAATTGTAGGTTCAACCATTCCCACTGCTTTGGATTTTTTGCATACTGTTATGCTATTGTTGTAACGGTTTTGCACCTGAATATTTTGTTTCTGCTAGTACAAAATATAAAAATCCTTTTAGAGGGTTGTGGTTGTGGCCTTGTGGGGTATAATTTGATTAATTTCAAGTTTCAACCGGTTAATTACCTGCTTTAGTTAATTAATTCTTTTTTGTTGTAATGATTATGAATAGTTAGATCTGAATCCGAGGAAACCATTCTCAAAGCACGCTGAATGAAAACATCACATGATCTACTTTGGCATATGATTGATATGTAAGATAAAGTTTTGCTTAAGTAAAGCTTTTACGTCTGCTTCAAGTCTTAGAAAGTGGGTCAACGATGAACTTCAGGAACTATGGTGATAACCCCACTTGGGATGCTATGAGTGGGAATGGGAATGGGAAGCCTTTAGTGAGAGAGTCTTCAATATACTCACTCACATTTGATGAGTTTCAGAACACAATGGGTGGGGTTGGAAAGGATTTTGGGTCAATGAACATGGATGAGCTTTTGAAGAACATATGGACAGCTGAGGAGACTCAAGCAATGACACTTTCAGCTTGTGGAGGAGGAGGAGGAGGAGGAGGAGGAGGAGGACAAGGACAAGGACATAATGGTAACCCAAGTGGTTTGCAAAGACAAAGTTCATTAACATTGCCAAGGACCCTTAGTCAGAAAACGGTTGATGAAGTTTGGAGGGACTTGGTCAAAGATGGGAGTAGTGGCACTGGCAACGGTAGTTCATCTTTGCCTCAAAGGCAACCAACATTGGGGGAAATCACTTTGGAGGAGTTTTTGGTAAGAGCTGGTGTTGTTAGAGATGATGTGCCTCAACATAGTGGAAAACCAAGTAATAATAATGGATGGTTTGGTGACTTTTCTAGATCATCAAACAGTAACAGTACTGGTTCTGGTCTATTTCTTGGGTTTCAACAATCAAATGGAAATAATGGCAATTTAGGTGAAAGGGTTGTGGAGGGAAATAACTTGGTTCCTAAACAACTTCCTCCCTTATCACTAAACTCAAACCACTCTCAGAGACAAGCACAACAGCACCAGCACCAGCAGCCACCACCAATATTCCCAAAACCAGCAAATGTAGCATTTGCTACACCTCTGCATTTGTTAAACAATGCTCAGCTTACTAGCCCTGGTAGAAGGGGAGGGTTGATTGGAGCTCATGAGCATTCAATGAATGGTACATTGGTTCAAAATAGTGCAGTGCCTAGTGTTGGAAGGGTTGGTTTAGCCCCTGCTAATGTGGGTTCTCCTTCAAGTAAAACATCATCAGATGTAATTACAAGAAGTAGTGTAGACAATTCTTCCCTGTCACCAGTTAATTATGTAATCAACAGGGGAAGGAAGAGCAGTGCTGTAGAGAAAGTGGTTGAAAGGAGACAGAGGAGAATGATCAAAAATAGAGAATCAGCTGCCAGGTCACGGGCTAGGAAGCAGGTTAGTCACCTTCCAAATTACCCACTACTCACACATGCATTCTTTAAACATAATATTTATTATTGGATAAAATTTTTGGTTTCATCATAAAAATTTAAAAACCAAGTCCATGATCATGTGTAACCTGTAAAATCCACTTAATAGTGATAGTGTTGTTCATATCTCTTTTCTTGTCAAATAAGAAATAAAAGCAACAATTAAAGGGTTATTTGATTAGAGATTTTTTTTTTCCTGTTTTCCCAAAATGTTATGACAACGTTTTTATCTATGCAGTTTGATAGTTTCCTGTTTTTGAAATTCTATAAAGGAAGCAAGAAAAATGTTTCCGAAAACAATTAAGTTTGATAAAGTTCATTCTTTTTATCATTATTCAACACAAATTGTGCATGAGTAGATTATAATCTCAAATAAAATTATTCATTAAGGGTAAAGTTGATAGCAAAGAAAGAGTTGAAATACAGCAGATAATTTCTCTTTGCCCACACAATATATATCCCTTTGTTTTCTTTCTTACGAAATGATCTTTTGCACTGTTCTATACTTCATAAACCAGTTAAATTGTTTCATTGAATGGCAGGCCTACACTTTTGAACTAGAGGCTGAAATCAGAAGACTTAAGGAGTTAAACCAAGAATTACAAAAGAAACAGGTACGTTAATTTTCATTGTCTGCCACATCCTCACCAGTAATTTGAGTTTTTGTCTGTCTCTAACTACATTTGGTTTGATACAGGCAGAAATTGTGGAACTGCAGAAACACAAGGTATAACATCTTTTGCTTGTGAGTTATGACTCTGTCATTCTTCTTTATCAACTCAATATTTTTGTATCATGATTCCACATTCATAATTTACACATTAATTGAAAGGTGAATAAATTTTGTAATCATCTACTTTGGCAGGATTTGGATTCTTCATGCCGGCAAAGGATGAGTAAAGTTCAATGCTTGAGAAGGACACTTACTGGACCATGGTAGACCCTGTGTCTTTATTTCTAAGCGACAGCAATGTGAGGGAAGGAAAGCATTATTATGATATAAGGTGGTAGCTTTTATCAGTTTATCATGTATAGGAACTAGGAACGTTGAGTTGTAAATTAATTAATTAAACTTGTATCTTTGAGAATAATAAACTACTATTATATTTGCTTGAATGCTATTTCCTTTGTCTGTTGCAGGATCATAAGATAACACGAGCCTATTGGACTGTATATAACTTTTTATTTTTGTTTTTGTCAACTTTTAAGTCTTGTACTTATGATAGAAGTAGGAATTGCATGTATTTTCCACCTAGCTTACAGGAGTTGATTTATTAGATTGACCCTTTTGTATACCAATAATAATTTGTTCTAGTCTTGTTATTATAATTTATAATCAGAATTTTTCAAATCTCCTCAAAGTTAATTCCTGGTCAGGGGGATTTCATTTTGAAGTTTAAATTTTTCTAATATATTTTATTTGTGATCATGCCAGATAGGATTGTTATAGACAATAAAATTATTCTATGAAGTTTTAATACAAATTGGAAGTTTGAGTAATCATTGACTATGCTTCCTTATAATTGTGTGGATTGTTTGTGAAAATGAAGAAAATTACAATTTTTTCTCTGATAGACTCTGTTGCATACCAATGGAAAATGGGTTAATTCCCTATAGTTTCTTCCATAGTCTTTGTGTTCATTCTCTTCTTACGTACACTTTTTTACCTAACGTTGCGTGATTCAACTTATTTTAAAGAAATAACATCTTATCTTTGTCAGTTTCTGAAGAGAATTCTTAACACAATTATATATTTGGCCTAAATGACCACTTTGTAGGTTAGTGTCAAAATATTTCTATAACACAATTTTATTTTATTTTTATCACCCTATCACGTTACTTTCTTTATATTTTTATTTCTCTCTCTTCTCCAATAAACTCTTACATAGTTTTATTTTATTTTTAATCACGAATATTCTCTTAACGACATGTTAAGGAAATTCACAATACTCAAACTTGAAATTTTGTTTAAAGAAATAAATTTATACTACTTAAACCAATCATATGTTGATTTTGCACAGTTTCATTATAAATAAATAAATAAATTCTCTAAAATTAAATGTATCCACACTTCAACCAAAATCAGCGCAAAAACAGAGTGAAACGAACCACAAATTTGCCAACCACCAATGAAGTTGATGCTGTTGCTTTTCCATTGACCTTAGCCCTTGAATTTTCCTTTTATTATTACGGTTTTATCAATGACAATTTGTTTTGAAATATATTCTCAATATTTTATATTTAAATACTGATCACCAATTATACTGACTTTATCAATGATTATTGAATTATGATAAGAAATTAATAAATAATTCTATTAAGAATTATGATAACAATATATCATTGGCATTAAATTTTATACTCCAAAGAAAGGTTTTACTTTTCATTTTATTAATTGTTATTCTTAAAAATAATGGTTGTATTTATTTTTCTGAAAAATTTATAAAACGCCTCAACAGTGTAGTAAATAAAATTAGTGAAAAACACAAGGAGAAATATCTTCCTCTGTTTTTGGATTTGAAAAATATGTCCCTCTGTTACGTCATTTTCCTTGAGTATGGGTCTTTGAAAATTGTGCCATTTCATTAAAAATCATGACATTGACCAGTTTTTTTTATATTATTATTTTATTTGTAATTTGTGTCAATAAAAGGCCCCGCAATGTCGAGCATCAGTCGGGGAGAAAGTGTGAAAATATGAAAATTGTTTGGAGATGGTATATGTTTTTTAAGGTTGTTTTTAGTTCCTAAGTTCTAAAAAAAATAAAAAATTATTTTTAAAAGGTTTGAAAAATAAAAAATGTGTTTATTTATAAAATATTTAAAAAAATTGAAATTGAGTTTTTTAATTTTTTAAAAAAATAAAGAAGTTTTTCAAGAAATTTAAAAAGCGAGAAAGTTTTTCAAGACTTTTCATAACTATTCCGGTAAATGAAAATTTTGGTAAACAAACAAAATTTCTCATAAAACTAAATGTGACTAAACACGGTCTTAATAAAGAGTTTAATATTTATTATAAATTTATTAACATGCGTTGATATATAAAAGTGTTTCAATTTTTTTAAAATAAAATAAAATGTAGAAATAAAAATTAGCAAGCGACAACAAAATATGATTTTCAGGTTGTGACTGAAATCTTAGAAAACAAAAGTAGCATTTTAGAAGACATTGTCGACTGGTTGATAGTACTAGCTACCTAAACATATTTATTTTCTTTAAACTTTAAAGTGATATTTTAGTTAATAAAATAAATTTTCAATAAAGTAAAATGTCTTGTCGAATATATAATTACATAGCATTTCAATTTTTCAGCTACTAAATTTTAAGATAACGTAATTTTAATAATTCTAATTTCTACCCTCTATTTTATTTTTATAAATCTAAAACCTTATGAACTACTTTACATTTTAAGAATAATAAAATAGTCTAATGATAAAAGATTTATAAAGGAGGAATGTCATAGTTGGAATCCATATTATTGACAAAAGTAATAAATTAATTGTCATCCTAAGCTAAATATGAAATTTCGTTAATTTGTAAGTGATTAACGTGACGCTTGAAACTCAAATCACGAATCTTAAGATATATCCAAAATATAAGGAAAATTAGGATACAATTTTTCCTCTTTAAAACCATCACCTCAAGGTTTGTAATATAAGTTTTAAAGTCACGTGAAGATATACTCAATTTATCCTAAACCAAATTCTAATATGCGAATATGCTAAAAAAGGTTATAATTACTTGGATAAAGATCCCAATAAAATCAAGTGCGACTAACATGGGTTAAAGTTTAAAACACAGTTCCCACCTTTATTCTCATTTTTACATCACCATGTTCAATACATTTGAGCCATTAGATCCGTTTTCACAAACACACACATTTGGGCCATTAGGTCTACTTTCTCCACACACCAAATTATCATCCTCCACGACACTTCAAATTATCATCCTCCACGACACTTCAAATTACCATCTTCCACGTTCCCTCCCTTGCATTGCCAACAAGCACTTCTTTATTTTGCATTAACTAAACCACAAATAGGGAAAAATTAGATTATATATTAAATAAGTATAAAACGAACTAGAATCATTCAAGCACACAAACACAACATAGTAAATTCATTCTAAGTCTAGACACATCGAAGATGCAATGCTATGCACATGCCAAACAATGTCGACTTATTCAATAATCTTTTACTTTAGCCAATGATATAATGATGGATCCATACTATTAATGGGTAATCATTGCAATGCATAGTTCTTATAACCATTTTTTATCGGTACCAAACCAAACTGTCCCCTTGCAACACTGTCATACACATCTTTCCTTGGTTAAATAAGAATTATCGCATGTACATTCACTTAGTGGTAACATTCCATATAATATAAATCAATCCATCAAATTTGTATTCCTATCCCGATGTATATTTTCCATTCATATCCAACCAATACATAATTGGTTTCATTTCCATATCAATGTGTATTTACATAGCATTACTCATCAACTAATTACTTAAGCACATATTCTTTTTAAAGAATTCAATAATAGGTATAGACATATTTTCACACCATTCAAGACTAAGGAATTAATACAAGTGTGTTTAGTAGATAGTGAAGGCCTAAGAAGGACTAGGAAGCAAGAGTTAAATGAGTATAAAATAGGGGTCATTTGCTTAGATGATTGGGGCTTGCCTGGGCGAAATGAGTCTAGTGCCAAACCTCAGTTCACTTGCCTTGGTGAGTGAAGCTCGTTTGGGCGAGTGGGTCATTTTCAAGGATATTCATATGGGGTTATTAGGTCTAGTGTTAATTACCATCTTACACACCTAAATGAATTTTATAACACCCTCTGTTATATCTCAATAATTTATAAAAAATTCATGAATTTTTTTTTCTACTAAAAATATAATCGCTAAAAGAAACTATCAAAGTAAAATTACATACAATATTTCTGAAATACCTCATGAATTATCATTAAAATTTATAAAGTAATTTTACATTCATCCAAATAAAATAGATATTAAACATCATTAGAAAGAGAGGAAACTCCATGGCCCAAGAGCAGTTGCCTACTGACATTATTTATTCATTGGACCATGGTATTCATACCGAGCTCCCTTTCTAGTACGTGCTATACATCCTTGCATAGGTCTAGTTCAGTCCATATAGGTCATAAATAGTCTAAGTCCTTGCATAGGTTCAATCCAGTCCGCATAGGTCATAATAGTTCAAGTTCTTGAATAAATATTTCAGATATTAAGTTACACAAGATGCTTAATTTGTTAATAACAATTATCATAAATTTTAAGTTAAAAGTTATTATTTTAAAATAATAATACTGTTATGTTTAAAAGGAGTAGGAGACTTCTCCCAGTATTCTTATGTATTTTTATATTATATCCTTATCTCACCCCTTCTTACCTTGATTTGCTACCAAAAGTGAATTCGCTCTGCGCCTCTAAGTTCTAACAAAATATTAATACTAATTCATTTCAGTATGAGCATAAGATGAAAATTAAGATTGCTATCAGAATGATAAATAGTAAATACGCATAGTAATAGTAAATAGTAACAGTAAATAGTAAATTATCAATAGTAACGGTAAATAGTAATTTTTGAATAGTAATAGTAAATAGTAAATCGTGAATAATAAATTTTGAATAGCAGTGGTAAATGGTAAATCATGAACAATAACAGTAAATAGTAAATTTTGAATAGTAACGGTAAGTAGTAAAAATAACACAGTGGTAATTTATTTTTACTGTAGTAACTTATTCATAATAATAATAGTATATTAATAATTTAAGAGTGCTAAAAAGAATAATCTAAATAATCATAAAAGAATTTAGAAGAAAAATATTATTACCTTACACCTCCGGCAGAATCTCTTTTTACCAGAAGAACTTACTTCCCTCTAATTCCTTAAGTACTATCTCTCTAGATTCTCTCTCTAATTTTGGTGTGGAAATGTTGTAAATGAGCCATCTATTTATAGGAAGAAAATTTTACTATTTAAGACTACTTAATTATTTATTTTACTATTTATGATGTAAGTATTTACCCACCGGTCACTATTCATGATGTAAGTATTCACCCACCGATCACTATTTATGATGTAAGTATTTACCCACCGATGATATAAGCGATGATGTCGGCAGTGACATTTTGGTTATTAGATGAAAGGTTAATGGTATTTTTGTCATTCTTAAAAAATGAAAAAATATAAAAATTTCAAAAAATTATAAATTATATAACAATCAAAAAGTTCTAAAGAACTATAATCAAATTCCTTTGAAATTTTATTTTAAATAAGAAATAATAAAATTAGGGGTGTTACAAATTAAGGTTGCCTAAATAAATTTATCAAATACTACTTCTACAAAATAGTGGAAAAAATAGAATTTTGTTAACTTTAACTATTTCTAACTATGTTTCAATTTGTTAACTTGCAATTACTACCTAACTTCAATTAAGCTTCCCAATGCATAATTCCTAATCATGTACATACATGCAAATATTTATTTGCCCCATTCAATTTCAACCAAAACCATAGTTTTCAATAAGCATCCTACATTCTAAGACTTGTGTGTTCTCAATTGGTAAATTTTCATTGCCAAACAACTCCCCACATTCCAATGTATGGGATACAATTCATCAACCTTCACAATCACATTTCATGTTCATATTCTCATATAATCATTCCATTTATTGGTTTCACAGTTTCACCATATACCATTCGATTCAATCTACCACTTTCATCACAAATTCGCATTTTCACAATTCAACACATACCATTATCTCTACGGCTTCAATATAATCACATTCCACTATTACAACATACCAACCAATTTCTACAACTTCACATATAAATATTTTTAATTTAACCATCAACTATCAATTCCCTAATTTAAAGCATGCAGTCTTATCCATTGAAATGCTATCTACCTGTCATTCAATTCATATATCAATTCAATTAATCAACATTTAATATATTCAACTTCCCAGTCTCCATAATTTAGCACCATCCCACATTTTCAATCATACAAATACATTCCATACATTTTCAATCTCTTGTTAAAGTAAAAAATATATATTTTTTATTAATTTATAAAACCAATATAAAGTAAAAAAATAATGAAATTTTTAAAATAAAAATATATAGTCTTAGAACTTTTTATTGAACGATTATTTTTATAATTGTCTCCTTGGAAGGATTGGTTAACACCAAAAAATATATGATTTTTAAATTACTATAAAATATAATATTGTAAAAGAAGAATAAACTAAAAGATAAAATTATATAATGATAACATAATTACATTATGAAAACGTAAAGTTAATAAAAGCAAAATAATATGGTAAAAGATGAACAAATAGATTTATAAGATCATAAAAAATATTATGTTTTATAACAACAATTTTATTCTTAGTTTGGATGATGATATAAATTTAATATATGTGAATTTTAAGAAAATACATCTAACTGACTTTACTTTAAAAATAATATTAAAATATTTAAAATAAAAGCAATATAAAATAAAGAAATACTAAAAAATGTATACAATAATACTGTAATCATGTGTTGATATTATTTTATTTTATATGTTTGATCTCAAAACGAATAACTATAGATATTTTTATCAAAAGTACTAATTATTATAGTTTAGATGGAGATTAAAATTGCATTCCATTGATTTTTTTTATTTAACTAAACTAAAAAATTGATTTATCAATATTTATTTAATTAAATAATTATAATATTTAATGTTATTCACAATTAATTTTACACACAGAGATTATGATAAATGAAGGTTTTATTTTATTTCATTGTTATAAAGAAAATATATAGTCATAGAAACAACGGATAGTTAGGTGAAAAGAGTAATTTTTAATAAATACGATTATTTAAATTTAGTTAATTTAAAAGAGTAATTTTGATGAAAAATAAAATATTATTTTGATTTTTAAATCAATTTTCAATCAAAAGACAAACCTATTTTTAGATTATTTTTTGTTTTGTTTTAAGTGGATACCAAATGGACCATTGAAATAGAGGGGTGTGAAACTTTTTTTTGAAAAAAGGAGATGAGCATAGACCCATATATTATTAATTGAACAGATCTATAATACAAAGAAACTCATTAAGGTTTATAACTTCTTCGGGAGTAGAATTAAAGTATAGATGATCTACAATAAAATTTGTTTCTTGATATATATATTGTATAGTGATTTATTCAAAACTTTTAGATAACTTCTTAATAACTTAAATACGATATTGAAGTGTGTCTTCTATGATTAATACTACACTACTAGTAATATCACCCTGAGTGACTAAAACACAGTCATGTGTCAACATGCGGCAGTGTCATCTTGCCCTACGTGGATACTGAGTTCAAAGTGAAATTATTAATGTAAAATGTTGGAAAACAATCCTATACTATACATATAAATAGTTTTCAAAGTGAAATTATTAATGTAAAAAAGTCTGAGTTACGGAACTGAGGAAATTAAAAAAATTGACTCGTTTGAGAGCGAATAAATAGGGGATGAGTTTTATTATTCCTGGAACCCATGGAATTATTTTCTTCAGGTGAACCGAGTACAAAAACTGAATGATGAAAATGTTCATTCTCGTGTTTTTGTTGTCCATCATCGTTTTTTCTTCTTTCAAATATTTTACTGTAAAATGAGTAGAAGGGAAGTCACTTGAAAATACGAGTGAAGCTCAAATATAATCACCATCCAAGGGAAATCGTGTGTGCATATGTGAATAAAAGGATCGTCAACTACATAGTTAGTGTCTCACTAAATTGTCATAAGTGGAGCTCATATATAATCAGCAAAAAGAAAAAAACACACCTTGAGGACATAAATCTAATTTTAACATTTTACTTTACCTTTTTTCTGTATATTTAAACTACTTTAAAAAAATTAAGTTTACTCTTAATTCTTTTCAATTTACATTAATCCAAACAAAAAAATTCTATCAAATTTCTACTTCATTTCATTCCACTCCATTTATTTCCTTTCCAAAACAAAGCATTAGAGAAGAAAATGTGATTTGAAATTTTATTAATTTTTTAAAATGACAGAGACAATCTTAAGGTGGTCAAACGATAGACATCAACGTTTAACAAAAACTTAACAATAAGTGTCAATTTTTTTGTATTATTCTAATAATACAAGAGACCTAAACCTAACAAAAAAAACACTTCACAAGGGAATGTGGTTATATGTATTTTTAAATTGAGGTTAAATGTATATTTAAGTTGGTAGTAAGACTATGACAGCAGTGTTGGTGATAATGGAGGGTGATAATGGTGGCAATAAGGGCTAATGATGGTGGGGTCATGATGCAGGAGAAAATTTAGATTTCTTTCTTTTTTAAAATTTTAAATTTTTTATTTTTATTTATATTAAAACTCTCTAAAATATTTTATAAATTTTAAATACAAATAATATATTATAATTACTAGTATTTAAAATCTTTTGTTCAAATAAATTTCTCTATTAACTTTCTTCGTCTAAATAAAAGGTTAGTGTAGCAACCATAAAAGAAACGTAACATGCAGATTTGCCAAGGCTAGTTCCCCGTGATTGGCAAGAATTGAAGACTAATTATCAAGGTTAGTTACACATGAAAGATTTTCTTGCTTGAATTTTGTGATACAACATGACAATTTGGTTAATGAGTAATGACATTGTGTCTTGGGCATTTCCATACTTCGGGATTGAATTATCAATTAAGGGGAGTTTGAATTCTACCTTAGAAAGTTCAATCTGTTATTAACTACAGTGTGTTTACTATGGGATACAGGTGTGATGAAAGCAAAAAGTTCCCGTCTCAGTCAATGGCAATGACATTCCCAGGTCAACATTCCCTCCAGAAATGAAACCCTTCCATATATGCAAAACGAATGGCAAAAGGGAACATGAACTGATACCGAGCAAGTGAAGCATGTATTCAACCTGGAAAAGACTGTAACTTGTCGATCAAAAAATTTGCCCACAGAAACTGTAATTTGTCCTTGTTTCCTGTAGTGTGACAGGGGAGACAAGGCAATTCATGATGATACCAAGGAGCTGTTGGCCAGATGGGGGCTTAGAAAAGACTGATTAACTTTCATCTGTTAGACTAACTAATATTCTCCTCCCACCTTCAAATCATGCTCTCTAATTCTTGGGATACTCAAAAACAAGGCCTTCTGCTACACTTCTTACTCTTCCATTACCAAATAGTTTTCTCACAATAGCCAACGCAAAATCTGTTACAGTGGCAAGTCCCTCACTAGTGATCAGTTTGCCATCAATGACTACTCTGGCACCATTGCATGATTCATCTTCAAGTTTGTCTGAGACAGAGGGGTGAGCTGTGGCCCTCTTGTCCTGTAACAGTAAGAGATTGCTCTCATTTCAGAAAGACTTTCCTAAAGAATCGGGAAGCAGAATGATAACAGTAGGTGCGACATCTCATATACCTTTAGTAAACCTTGTTTATGTAGAATGGCAAGTGAAGAGCAGACCGCCCCATATATTCTTCCAGCTGAATTTTGTTCTTTAAGAAGTTTCTTCAGAATTCTAGATTTGCTCAGTTTTTGAACACCAGCAGTTCCACCCTACAAATTCATGACAATCTCAGAAACAATAGATGAAAGGTGGGAGAAAAACAAGATTTGTATGACTCAGCAGATAAATTACCATTAACTGAATAGATTAAATCCATTACAACCCAACAAATAATCTTACAATTTGCAGGAACCCCCAGAAATATAATAATAGCACATGAGTGTGGCTACTCATTTTCACCTTATGCTCCATGCAAATATTGTATTTAATTTTTTGGAGATTGTCGTGATTTGAATTTGAAATATTTCCAATGCATATTTCAACATCCACTCAAATTTGGTTGGATTTGAGTCAGTTTTATTTTAGTTTAGTTTCAAATACCAAAATTGGTAATTTTACACTTATTTACCCTTTACCTATTTCAATTAAGATAAGAGTGAGTGCAAAAACAAAATGAATTTCATTCAAATTTAAGATGTTTGAAACATAAAAGTTAATTTACAAATCAATTAAAATCCTATTTTCTACAATGAGTACCAAACACAAGAATCAATTCCACATTAAATCAAACTTAAATGTTCAAAACACAACCATAAAGACTACTATGCCACCACTAAAAAATGCAGCACCGTGAAAGACTTGATTTCTGAAAAAAAAAAATTAATCTTTCAAAAAACAAAAATGAAAACTTGCAGGTCTACCATACCCCCATGAAAAGAAGTAGCAACATATTATCAGAAATTTATCTTACTGGAAGAATAATCAAATCATGTGCTGACTCCTGAACATTACTAATTGATATATCAGCAACAATTTTGGTTCCTTGAGAAGCCACAACTTCAAGAGTTTTTTCAACAGAAGCAACTATGACATTAGCCTTTGCTCGCCTTAGAATATCTACGATAGTAACTACTTCAATCTCTTCAGAGCCATGTGCAATTGGTATGAGGACCTGAGCATCAGAAGTGTAAGATACTTGTTGCAGAAGAATGGGCAGCAGAAGTATTCCCAAATTATACGAATGACATTAAGTTAGTAGCTTACACTAGGGGCATGGTGGCCAACAGACCAGTCAATTTTGTTGAATTCCTTCTTGGTTGCATTGTCGTCATCAGTTCTCATCAACTGTTATGAAATCAGGAAGACTATTTAATCAGACACACAACTTAACAATCCAATATACATCATTGAACATAAAAAAGAACAATACAAGAGTTAATATATATAAATATCAGGATCCAGATTTGGAAACAGATTTCAAGCACATTCATCATGCTGCATTTTTTTTCCTGCTATTCTCTTTTCCTCTCTTTTAATCTTTTTTTTAACCATATCCACCCTTGGGTAGTATTACTATTTGGTACATTAGGTTCCACCAAAAGTTGATATCAGGGAGAACAAAGCATAATAGAATTGCTTCATTCTGTTCCATGCTCTTTCTGCACACAAATGCTATCACAGTTAAAATTCTCAGGATACCCTAATTGTTTTCTTCTACTGTTGAACCTGGAAAAAGTTGTCCCTGGTTTAGCATTGCAATTTAGGGCATACAATTTGACCACATGAATATTTGGCAATACTGAATAACTGAATCCAAGCAGAATGTTCACTTAAGTGATTACCAAATTCCCATATCCCTTAGATCATGATTGTTGTGCATACCAATTTGATTTCAGGTTCTGGTATTTTCACCTCTGTATCAGCTGGTTAAAAAAAGAAAAGAAAAGCAGCCACCACAACCACAGTACCTCACATAATCTACAAAGACGAGGGGAATCAGTTTATTCTTTTCTTGCAAGTTGCAAGTATTAATAAAAAAACAGTTTACCAACAATTCTGCAATCTCCTTGGCAACAGACTCCCCAAATAGCTGCTCGGCCAAGGATAAAGCAAACTGATAACTGGTTCCAGGCCCGCGACTGGTTGTGAGTCCTTTGGAAACCTGAATATTTGATTTAACAGCCCAAAAGGTTGGAAGCTTGTCGTAGAATGCAGGGTGACAAGTTATCTTGCATGACAAAACAGAGCACATTAGCCTTATCCAAATACAAACAAAAACAACAAAATGAAGCTCTAGCCTAAATTACTATATGCAAAAGTCATCACAGCCACAATACTACAGTTTTTAAAATTTCCTCAATCTCACTAGCTGCAAATTTGACAATTGCAAACTACAACCACACTTGCAACCAGTTGAGAGCTAGGAGCAAGTTTTTGGTTCATTGGCCAAACTGAGTTGGGTGGTGCCTCAAACGGTTTGTGAGATCAACATTGACTATTGGTTCATGGTCCCTCGAATGGAACTCCATTTTTTACAACTGGGTTATCAAAGGTCACCTTGTTACTAAAATGGGTTTTGGCCAATGATACTATCTAATGGTCAGTATTGATCTTAATCGTCATTTAAGACACTTTCTAACTCCGCTTGACCAACGGATCAAAAACTAAACCCCAACTAAAAAATAAACAGACAACCAATCTACAATCGAGTGCATAGATTAACTAACTGGAGTCTATGTTACACTGATAAGGAAATTGGGTAGAATACAGGTGTATTGTAACTTTAAAATTGCTGTTGATTTCTTTTAAAATTGTTATTCCTCTAAGTTTTTTAAATATCCAACCCAGGTACGAGACAGGAACATCATCAATTTTTGAAGTATCAACGCAACATAGGCAAAGGTTGGTCTACCTTAAATCCTTAATTAGTGGTCTTAAGTTCTGCTCTGATAATACAACTGCATTAAAACATAAAAATGAGAAAAGTTAAGCAACGCACCTTCTTTTTCTTCAAAAGACCCCACGGCAAAAGAGTGACAGCGGGAGCAGCACAAATAGCACCATAGAGCCTGTTTTCCTCAGCTTGTTTGCATGTGATTTTTCGCAGCACATCGCAATCCCTCAATCTTGCGGAGCCAGGCATTCCTCCCTGTAGCTCACGGTTAACACTACAAGGAAGAAGCAACAACAATAACAAAATGAACATCATTGAAGAGTGGTTTAGGTTAGAGAACTAACGGGTAAAGCAACGAGGTCGAAAATCTGATCGGAACAGGCGGAAATGGAGATGTCGGCGACCAATTTGGTGCCGGCAGCGGCTTGGACTTGGAGGTGGGGCTCGACGGAGGCGACGGTGACGTGAGCACCGGCGCGGCGCAGGACGTGAATCAAGATAACGGCCTCCATCTCTTCGGTGCCGAAACCGATGGGTACTAGAACCTTCTTGGCATGGGGTTTTGGAGTAGAGCATGGAGGTGTGAGGGAAGCAAAGGGTGTAAAACGAACAGTGGTTGCAAAAGCAGTGGTAGAGAGGGTGGTGGAAGAAAATTGAGATGGAAATGGAAGAAGCAACGACATGGATTGAAGTGTTTTGTTACTACAATTGCTTCTCCGATTCGGATAATATCTTGTCTTAAATATCCATGATCGAGTTTGTTTAAAGTTATGGGAGGAAAAAAAATGTTATTTAAAATTAAAAATTGTTTAATATATATTTAAACTTTTAAAATAAAACATAAATTAAAAAAAACTAAAAACAATTTATCTAAGAAAGTTATCTTAAGTAGTCTCTAAATAAATTATCAGGTTATTATTATTAGTTAGTTATCCAACATATTAAACAATTTGTTTAAGAAGTTATTTTTGAATATATTTGATAAGATAATTCAGTCAGTTGAAAGTTGAAATTAGTGATTAGAATGTTATAAAGTATAAATTAGAAGTGTTTGATTGAATAGTTAAAATGTTATTTTTCAACTAGCTGGTAGTGTTTTTTAATTTTAACTACTAGTTGAAATCATTTTTTTACTTTATTATCCCTACATATCTTTAATAATTTCTACTACTATCCTTTATTTTATTTTTAAAATATTAAATATTTGTTTTATTTTTTTAAAACCTAGAACAAAACTTTCCTTTTATTATAAATATTTCTTTTATCAAAATTTTATGGATTTATAAAATTGGCTTCTAAAAAATACTATGAATTAGCATATTTGAACTGTGTTTTTTATTTTTATATTTCATGATATTATGTTATAAAGAAAAAAAACTTTAAATATTACAACTTCTGGTTCCAGACATAAATAAATGTACCTAATTCACACATATTAAAAATCATAGTTGAAATTTACATTAATATTATCATATATTTGATTTAGTTTCCTGCAATATCCTTAATATCATTTATTACCTGAAAAATTAGTGGTTTTGCAAATATATATATAAAGAGGACACATTTGGTAAATAAACACTTAATGACATTGAGAACGTATGATGTTGTTTATATTAAGGGACCAAAATCCCACTAAAAGTTGTTTATATGTGCAACTGGAGGTGGTATTTGATGGTACAAAGTTAGACTTAGGGTTAAATAAGTCTTAAACTTTTTTCGAAACTTGTACAGACTGCTCTAGCAAAATATTAAATTTTAACAGACTAGAGAATGAAGTAGAAAATCACACAGCGGAATTTATCTTGGTTCGCTTCCAATTCAGAAACTATGTCTAGTTCCTTCAGACCAAAGGATTTTTCACTATTGTAAAATGCCTTTACAACACCACTTCAGTACAACAATATTCTTGACTTCAACCATTTCTGGCTTAAACCTAAGTATTCTTGACACTAACCACTTCTGGCTACAAACTAAGTATTTTTTCAAAAGCCTCTTTAGACCACAATGTTTCCCAACACTTACAGATTATGACAACACACCATAATATACAAAGTGTGGTAGTAAAGTGTTTGAAGTGGCAAACAAATAACTCAAAGTACAAAGATACGAAATGATTACAATGTACATTGAGCTACGGACTACTATAAGTCAAGGTCTACACTAAGCATAACTAAAAAGAAGACTTAAGTTGTGAATACAATGACTTAGAAACTTTTACAAAAAAGTCTTTCAGACTTTGGTTTCTAGAGAGAAATTCAAGAGACTGTTCAAGTATGGAATTGAGCAGCATAACTATCTTGAATTTTGAAGCTTCTTGTATTTATAGTCCTACTAAAAAAATTTCGTTGGTTCAGTTTCGAATATCTTGAGGATTGTGCTATTAGAGAGTACAGACACATGCTTCAGAGAAATTCCTATATCTAGATTTCTTTAAAAGTCTTCAACAAACGATACACTTTGCTTATGCACTTTTGGAAAGCTCGTACATTGTATAGCAGTTGACCTTAGGCTGTCCGTTCTGAACAGGTTCAACTTTTTTGACACCTTGAGACATGTGAGGCAGTTTTCTTGATAAGCGTGAAAAAGTCTTCAACTTTTCCATTGATTGTTTTTTGATGATAGCTTCAGATATGACATGAAAAAGTTCATGCAACTTTACATTTGAAAATGAAAGATCCTTTTTCCAATATTTGAAAAGTTAGAAATCCTTTCGTAGTCTATGGAAAGATCTTCTCGTGGTCTATAGATTCAAATTGGCTTGATTCAGATAAGCTTTAAGTGAGTATAGACTTATTTATTAATTTCTACGGACTCCTCCTATCTTTTACAAATGGAGTTCTTTGGACTCTGTCACACTTCAACAGACTTGTTAGACAAACAGACAGTACAAACTTCATTTTGGATGAGAGTCTTTGTGTGTATTATTAACAAATCACAATAAGTTCATACTACTCGATCATGAGTTCAGACTTGTCTCTAACAGTATTTCATTAATCTTGGTATTGTATATAAAAAATAAGTTTTGTCTAAATAATTAAACATGTCATGTCATTTTACATTTTTTAAACTATTAAAACAACTAATTTTACCAGACACTTCCAATATAATAAGTTCTCTTATTAGCTTTTAGCTTTTAGTTCTTCAGTTTTCAGCTTACTTTTCATCAATTTTTTCAAACACATAGAAAGTAACGAAATTTTTTGTTTGCATCCTTGTTACTTGCTAGATACGGCTGATTTGTTTAACCTTAAGAATAAGTTATTTTTAAAAATTGATTTATTTATAAATGATTTTTAAAAATAAGTTGGTATCTTATTTCAACATTTTCAACAACATATTTTAAAAAACTGCTCAAAGTATTCTATTTTTTAAAAAAGGTTTAGACAAACATATAAAAGATTACATTAAGTGATTTTTTAGTTAATAGAATGTTCTTCTTCAAATAAGTTTAAACAAATCCACCCGATATGCATGTCTCAAATTATTGTGTCGTTCATAGTTTAGATCAAAATACATATATTAAGAAAATACATTAATGCATTATTGTTTGTAAAAAAATGTTGTAATATTTTAATTTATTTAGGATAGAAAAACAAGATGGTCCATCTCAATAAGCTAAATAAATTAATATTAATGCATTAATGTTGATCCGGTCCTAACACCGGCCCCCAAGAGCATGGCTTCAATGCCTTGCCAGATCAGCATTTTGAATAAAGAGAAGTACTCTTCAAATACACTACAAATACTATACGGAGTGCATACCGCCAGGGCAAGTAACGCCGCCAAGGTTCATAACTCCGCCCAGGCACGTTACCCCGCCAAGGAATGTAACTCCGCCCAGGCATGTTACTCCGCCAAGGAATGTAACCTCGCCAAAGTTGTTACTCCGCCAAGCCATAGGCTCAACTCAGGCGGAATACTGAATTTCCCACACTGCGTAGCGAGCCCATACTCACAACCCCGGCACGAGATTGACTCTGTCTTGAGAGGTTAATAATGGGAATCACGCTGTCACGCATAAAGGGAAATAACAATAAAATATTAAAGCACTAACGCTTTCCAGACAAGTTGTGATACCTACTACAATAATGGTGCTAGTAAACGGCGCAGGGACCCACTACCTTTTCAGCATTATGCCTGGAGACAAGGAGCGGGTCCTACCAATAATGCAGCACCCGTGACAGGTATATAAACCTCTCTTGAAAAGGTATAAGGGATCTTTTTCCCATTCTCTGAACCTTACACTCTCTTACTTGCATAGTTCTCTCTGATTGTCTTTCTAAGTCTCTAAGTATTCTGAAATACTGACTTGAGCGTCGGAGAACGATTGCAGGTACCACCCCCAATCGGGTCAAGGCAACGTAGATCCCGTCAGGCGGACTGTGACATCGCCTCGCAGTACATTACACTCCGCCTCAACATACGAAGACTCTTTGTATTTACATTTATACATACATTGCTTTGTATCAAAACACACTTATATGTATATTTTGAGTTGTTCTACAAGCACACTTCTACACCCCCTGTAAAGAACAGTTCATTGGCACGCCCAGTGGGACCTGTAAACTAGGTAATCCCACAATCTTGATCAATCTTCATCATCAATGGAAAGACAAGGACCAGAGATGCAGAACGAGGATTCTCCTCCACGCAATCCCAGACGTCTTAACTTCGATGATGGTGCTCCGAAAAAAGCAACGCAAGCTGATTCTCTAGATCCGAGAGATGACATGATTCGAATCTTGAGAGAAGAACTTGCAGAACTTCGTCGTGAAAAAGCAAACCCAGCGCATGAGAAAGCTGGTCCCGCAAGACAACCACATCATGAATCACACATGCAGGAGGAATCAAGTACTCCTCACTACTCTCGTATTCCTACATACATGGAGGAGCAACGAAGCCTCCCACTGGTAAATGCTCAGCATCAAGAAGGAAGGAGAGCAGGCTCAAACGCATCTCCCTCAGGATACAAGATGAGCATCCCATTTTCCAAAAGGCTCATGAATGTACATGTACCCAGACACTTGCAAACCATGCAGCCCATTTCTATAGGGAAATATACTGGGGAAACAGATCCCTCTAAGCATTTAGATGCTTATATCTATGAGGCCATGTTTCTAGGAGCTGAGGAGGACATCATGTGCAGAATGTTTCCCAGAACTCTTACAGGTGAAGCTCTTAGCTGGTTCAAGAGCTTACCTTCAGGTTCCATTGATTCGTGGGAGGAGCTGGCCTCAGCTTTTGGAAGCCACTTCGTGATCTCCAGGGATGCACCTAGAACCTCTCATACCTTGGCTCAGATCAAACAAGGCGACAAAGAATCTCTGAAGGATTTCCTTAAGAGATTTTATAAAGAGGCGGCCATGGTCCCTGATCTGACTGAGGCAATCCAGTTGCATATTCTCATAGAAGCTATGCAACCAAAGTCACCTTTCGCTTTGTCTTTGGCAAAGGGACCTCCAACTACGATGGAGGAATTTCGCAGGAAGGCATCTAAGTACGTGGGTATTGAGATGCATCTGGAAGCCACTGCATCTCGCAGCAAACCACTCCCTGCAACTCCATCCCAAGACAAAGGGAAAGATAAATTGTTGAAGAATGACAAATCCAACCAAAGAGACAAAGTAGGGAACCAACCTTTTAAACAGCAAGACAGACGCGTGTTCAATTTTGCTCACTATGCACCACTGAACACAACCTGCGAGCAAATCTTGCGTGAGATAGGATGGACCACCCTCAATGTTTATGGAATTCAACGTCCACCCCCAATCAGGCGCGGTGGAAACCCAAGGAAATATTGTGAATTCCATGAATCAGTTGGCCACACCACGGAAGAATGCAAGCAACTCAAAAATACTATTGAGGTGCTCATTCGAGAAGGTAAACTGAAACATTACCTGTTCAAAGGCAAATCTCATGATGAGCCTGAGAAGTTTGAAAAACGACATCGTGATCGCTCTCCGGATCCTGATAGTACTCGGGAACCAAAGCGTACGGCGGTGTCAGAGAAACAAAAAGGCATTGTTTTAGAGTCCGCCCAACGAGAACCGAGCCCTGAACCTAGGTCGCGAGGTAAAAGGCAGGTGGTGGACATGATTGCTGGAGGCTTCGCAGGAGGCGGACCCTCAAACAACGCCCGGAAAAATCATCATCGTATGATCTTATCTGTGCAGGGCAAGAACAAAGAATATCACCCATTCAGGGACGGAGTTCAGACTCCGCCTATAACTTTCACAGATGATGATTTTGGCCCAACCATCCCTGAGGGAGATGATGCAGTAGTGATCATTGCGGTGATCGCTAATATGGATGTAAAACGCATCCTAGTTGACCAGGGAAGTTCCTGCGACGTTATTTTTTATGACTGTTTTAAACGCATGGGACTGACTGACGCTGATTTGCAGCCTTACACACAGGACCTCACAGCCTTTAATGGCGCCAAACAGCCTACTAAAGGCTACTTGGATACAAGGATTACCTTCGATGGTGAACCTGGAGCAAGGACTGTGAAATCCAGGGTCCTCGTCATTGATGTTAAATCCCCATACAATGGCATCATTGGGCGGCCTACTCTGAATGCCATGGAAGCCATCGTTTCAACCCCCCACTTGTTAATCAAGTTCATTGATAAAGATAATCAAGTCTCATCCGTCAGGGGTGACCAGGAGATGGCTCGTTACTGTTACAATTTAAGTCTTAACATGGTGAAGCTTGAAACCATGTCTAAGAAAAGGAAATTGAATGAAGGAAACAGTGCGGCGGCATCCGTCAACTTGGTGGATCTTGATCCCAGGGCGGAGTCTTCTATAGACCCACTGAACCCTTTGAAACTAACTCCTGAAGGTGGCTCCAAGTCTATTGTTTTGGGCAGCACCCCGGAGCAAATAACTAACATTAATGACAAGCTGGAGCCTAACATGGAAGCGAGACTGATTGCACTCCTCCATGAATATAAGGAGATTTTTGCCTGGACAGCCGCAGACATGCCTGGTATGGATCCTAACTTCTGTTGCCACCGCCTGGCGGTGTATCCTGAAACTAAGCCAGTGGCACAAAAGAAACGGCGTATGGGTCCTGCTAAGCAAAATGCTGCTTGCGAACAAACCGAAGAACTCCTTAAGGCGGGGTTCATCAGGGAACTCCGTTACTCTTCTTGGCTGTCCAACGTGGTTATGGTGCAGAAAGCCAATGGCAAATGGCGCATGTGCATAGACTACGTTGATTTGAATAAATGTTGTCCCAAAGATCCTTATCCTCTCCCCAACATTGACAGGCTGGTTGACGATTCATCAGGATACAAGTATCTATCCTTCATGGATGCTTACTCCGGATACAACCAAATTCCAATGTGCGAGGATGATCAGGAGAAAACAGCATTTATCAACGACAGAGGGGTCTTTTGCTACAATGTCATGCCATTTGGGCTGAAGAACGCTGGGGCCACCTACCAGCGCATGATCAACAAAGTCTTTGAGGGCATGCACACAAAGCTGGTGGAGGTTTATATTGATGACATTATCGCCAAAACCCCAGAAGGAGGAGACCATGTTGAAGACTTACGCCTCATTTTTCAACGCCTACGGCAATACAACATGAGACTCAACCCACTAAAATGTACATTTGCTGTGCCTGGGGGGAGATTTTTGGGTTTCATGTTAACGCAAAGAGGCATAGAAGCTAATCCTGACAAGTGTCGTGTGATACAAGAGTTGCAGAGCCCCAAAACATTGAAAGAGGTACAATCCCTCAATGGCAAAATCGCTGCTCTAGCACGATTCATGCCAAAAATGGCTCATCGCTCTCTCCCCTTGTACAAGATGCTGAAGAAGGATAAAAAATTCAATTGGGGCCCAGAGCAAGAGGCGGCCTTCCAGAGCTTGAAAAATGTCTTAGCCAGCCCTCCAATCCTGGTAAAACCAAGCCCAGGTGAGCAACTCATCGTTTATTTGTCTGTTTCAGATGAAGCGCTGGCAGTGGCACTGGTCAAAGAAACAGTCGAAGGCCAACGACCGGTATACTTCACTGGTAAAACATTGCATGGTGCAGAGTGCCGCTATCAGAAGATTGAAAAGGCAGCACTTGCAGTTGTTTGGGCCTCACGACGTCTAAGACCATATTTCCATGCACATCCCATCCTGATTCGTACAGACTTACCACTCCGTACTATATTGTTCAAGCCAGACTTGGCAGGAAGGATGATCAAATGGGCCATAGAACTCTCTGAATTCGACATATCCTACGAACCAAGAACTGCTATCAAGGCACAAGTCCTAGCAGATTTCGTAGTTGAATTAACAGGCTCTAGCCCAGATGCAGATCATTCACACTGGACAGTATACGTCGATGGGTCTTCAAACAGCAAAGGATGTGGGGCAGGAATCGTTGTAGAAAGTGATGACGGGGTACATCTTGAAATTTCATTGCACTTTACCTTCACTACGTCTAACAATCAGGCGGAGTACGAAGCCTGTTTAGCCGGACTCAGAGCAGCACAAGATATTGGGGCCAAAACTGTCACCCTATGCAGTGATTCTCAACTAGTCATCTCACAAATTCTTGGTGAGTATCAGGCTAAAGAACCTCTACTGCAACAATATCTAGACTGCGTCAATGAGTTGAAACAGCGCTTCGATGAAGTAACTTTCAAGCATGTACCTCGCGAAGAAAATACGCGTGCTGATATCCTGTCCAGATTAGCCAGCACAAAGAAGGCGGGGTGTACAACCACGGTCGTACAGAGTACTCTGGCCGAGCCAAGTATATCCCTTCCCTCTTCAATTCATATGATTAAAAGCCGCCCCGTTGATGATAACTCCTGGGTAACACCAATAGTTCGTTATCTTGTTAATGGACAATTACCCACGGATGATCTTGAGCGAAAGAAGCTAAGGAGGGAGGCACCCTATTATACGCTCCTAGATGGGCAGCTATACCGCCGAGGAATTTCTATCCCATACTTAATTTGCATAAATGAAAACGAGGTACAAGCTGTTTTGGAAGAAGTCCATGAAGGGCAGTGTGGACATCATCCAGGGGCACGAAGTCTAGTGAGAAAGATCCTCAGGGCGGGGTATTGGTGGCCCACTATGAAGCAAGACACCGCCTCATATGTTCAAAAATGCGATCAATGTCAACGATTCGCAAATTTTCACCATACCCCAGCTGAGGAAATGTCATCATCAGTGACACCCTGGCCTTTCTATCAATGGGGTATGGATATTCTAGGTCCATTCCCAACTGCGCCCGGCGGTATCAAATACCTGATAGTTGGTGTTGATTATTTCACCAAATGGATTGAGGCAGAGGCAGTGGTGCACATAACGTCAGCCAGGACTCGAAGATTCATCTATGAGAATATCATTGCACGTTTCGGAGTCCCCGAACGCATAGTCACTGATAATGGCACCCAGTTCACAGATCGCAAGTTCACTGAACTCTTAGAAAATCTCAGCATCACGCAGATTTTCTCTTCTGTGGAACACCCTCAAACCAATGGACAAGCTGAGGTCGCCAACAGAGAAATCTTGAAGGGCCTCAAAAAACGCCTTGGTGAGGCAAAGGGAGACTGGGCAAATCAGTTATGCCACGTTTTATGGGCATATAGAACCACCCCACACTCCACTACGAATGAATCTCCATATCGGCTGACATATGGAGTCGAGGCGGTCATTCCCATTGAATTAACAGCCCCCTCAGCTCGAGTCCTCTATTTCAATGAGGAAGCCAATCAACAGAACCTCGCACACGAATTGGAGGTTTTGGCGGAGTTGAGAGAGGAAGCCTTTGTGAGAGATCAAGCTGTCAAAGCAAAGGCCGCCAAACGGTATAACGCACGCATGTGTGAACGCCGTTTCAAAGAGGGAGATTTGGTCCTGAGAAGGGCCAACATTGGCAACAAATTTGCACACCAAGGCAAATTAGCACCAAATTGGGAAGGTCCATACCGAGTCGTCGAAGTTTTGGGCAAGGGTACATACCGCCTAGAAAACTTAGATGGTACTCCGGTCAGAAATAAATGGAACATTTTGAATTTACGCATATATTACAGTTAGTTGGGAGATACGGTATGATCTTTTCTTCCTAACTCAAGGATCTTCCTCTGTATGCTTTCCTTGAAAAGGTTTCGAAAAGATATATCCCAACTCAATCTTTTATGTAATTCCATTCACAATGAAATGCCTCCCTGCATTTAATCTTTGCTCTAACTTTGAATTGATTATCCATGGCAGAATTTATTCCCATGCAGATAAAACGACTCTAAAATCGAAGCACAAACGCATAACTCTTTATTCCATAAAGATCAACCAACATGCAACGCCGCTTCACAAACGGAGTCAACAAAAACTCCTTGGGGGATTGGTGTCTCAGCTATATGCTGCACCATACCGACCCTAAGGTACAGAAAACTCCTTGGGGGGAAAGGATTGGTGTCTCAGCTATATGCTGCACCATACCGACCCTAAGGTACAGAAAACTCCTTGGGGGGAAAGGATTGGTGTCTCAGCTATATGCTGCACCATACCGACCCTAAGGTACAGAAAACTCCTTGGGGGGAAAGGATTGGTGTCTCAGCTATATGCTGCACCATACCGACCCCAAGGTCCTGCAGGCCGCCTATGGAAAGAACTAGTGTCACAGCTATATGCTGCACTAATTCGCCCCCAAGGTCCTGCAGGCTTCTTGTGGGAAGAGCTGGTGTCTCAGCTATATGCTGCACCACGCTAACCCCAACCAAGTTCTTGCAGGATGAATTGGTGTCACAGCTATATGCTGCACCATACCGCCTCGAAGGTCTAACAAATTTCTTGCAGGAACAACTGGTGTCACAGCTATATGCTGCACCATACCGCCTTGAAGGTTTAACCAAATTCTTGCTGGACGAATTGGTGTCACAGCTATACGCTGCACCATACCGCCTCGAAGGTTTAACCAATTTCTTGCAGGATAAATTGGTGTCGCAGCTATATGCTGCACCATAGCAATCCTCAATTCGATGATTTTCATTCAATCAGGAGTTGCACTCCAATCAAAATGCAAAAGGATGAACATTCCATCCAAAACTTGACTCTGCCTAACTCCCAATGTTTACGGAGTACATGAGAAACAAACTCAAGCACTACCCAACAAGTTCAAGTAAGTTCAATACTTGTAAAATTGTACTTCATCAAAATTCCTAAGGGGCTACTCCGCCTCCTTACGGAATACAACTTCATTGAAATTCCTAAGAGGCTACTCCGCCTTCTTACGGAATCCTATTCCTTTTAAATTCCTAAGAGGCCACTCCGCCTTCTTACGGAATCCAATTCTTTTTAAATTCCTAAGGGGCTACTCCGCCTCCTTACGGAATACAACTTCATTGAAATTCCTAAGAGGCTACTCCGCCTTCTTACGGAATCCTATTCCTTTTAAATTCCTAAGAGGCCACTCCGCCTTCTTACGGAATCCAATTCTTTTTAAATTCCTAAGGGGCTACTCCGCCTCCTTACGGAATACAACTTCATTGAAATTCCTAAGAGGCCACTCCGCCTTCTTACGGAATCCAATTCTTTTTAAATTCCTAAGGGGCTACTCCGCCTCCTTACGGAATACAACTTCATTGAAATTCCTAAGAGGCTACTCCGCCTCCTTACGGAATACAACTTCATTGAAATTCCTAAGAGGCTACTCCGCCTCCTTACGGAATACAACTTCATTGAAATTCCTAAGAGGCTACTCCGCCTTCTTACGGAATCCTATTCCTTTTAAATTCCTAAGAGGCCACTCCGCCTTCTTACGGAATCCAATTCTTTTTAAATTCCTAAGGGGCTACTCCGCCTCCTTACGGAATACAACTTCATTGAAATTCCTAAGAGGCTACTCCGCCTTCTTACGGAATCCAACCTCATTGAAATTCCTAAGAGGCGACTCCGCCTTCTTACGGAATCTAACCTCATTGGAATTCCTAAGAAGCGACTCCGCCTTCTTACGGAATCCAATTCCTTTTAAATTCCTAAGAGGCTACTACGCCTCACTATTAAAATCATTTCAACGAAATTCCCAAGAGGTTACTACGCCTCATTCCTCTTCACTGAATTTTACTTCACCAGAATTATAAAGGGGGCTACCCCGCCACATTATACTTAGTCATATTTCATTAAGTCCTCAGATAAATATTCCGCCTTCTCAATATCATTAAACAAGGCATAAATACGACGGACTTAAACACTACATCTATGAACAAGTATACATTTGCAGGAAATATGCTTCATTAATATTGTCAAGGATTGATAAAAGTCCAGAGCCTATCCTGGAACAAGGCAATATTAACAAAATTCAAAAGATAAAAGCTGGCAAAAGGAGCTGGTCTCTAAGGGTTGGACGGCGTCCCTTCTTGTTGGACAGAGATGGCCTGACCTTCACCAGGTTTGCTTAAACTTTGAGAGGGAGGCAAGTCCGCCAGAACATATTCGTCATTGGGCGCAGGAGCATAACCCCCTTGAACAGGCACCATCAATTCTCCATTGATGAATTCATAATAAGGATGAATGCCTGTGGTGGTTAGAGCAACACCTGGATTGCGGTAACGGAGTTGACGAACAGCCATGCTGAAAGCATCATCAATCGCTGCCTCAGCCGCATCCAGCGTGGATTGTAAATCCTTGTCAAGCTTTTCATTGACGGCCTCAGAGGTAGCTTTTTCAGCTTGCAACACTTCAACCTGTTTTTCAAGGTTAGTATACGCAGTAGCTGCTTGGTCTAACTCCGCCACCCAGGCATCTTCAGCAGTGGCCTTATCAAGTTCAAGAAAAATCAACCTCTGCTGGAGCTCACTTGCATCCTCGCCCAATTTTTGTTTCTGTTGAATTAAGTCTGAGATCTGTTGTTTTAGCAGATTATTGTCAGCCCTCACCTGGGTCAGGCCATTCACCTCCTCGCCCAGTTTTTGGTTTTGCTCTTTTAAGCCGGAGACCTGCTTCTCCAGCAAAGCGTTATCAGCTCTCACCCGAGCCAGCTCCTCCTCCAGCTTCTTGGTGTTAGCATCGGCGGTGTCAAGATGTTTATCCTTCGCCTTGATCACCTCCGACAGCTGCTCATTGTCATGTTCCAAGCTACGAATCTTTTCCACAGACTCGTGGTAAGACGCCTGGAACATGTTGGCCTCGGCAGCGACGTCAGCTATCCGAGGGACAGAGGCCAGGAAACCATCTATCTCTGCAAGGTGCCACCTCGCAGCTGCGGCAGCCTCCGGTACCTCCTCGAAGTCGATGTCGGGGCGGAGAATGAATTCTGGGTCACGCCTCTCTGACTGGCGGAATCCCGTATTTGTAAAGTATAAAAAGGGATTCAAACGAGACCCCGCCTCAGGCAAAGAAACAAACCGCCTAGATGTTTCCCCTGGTACATCAATGGGAAAAACGGCTGTCCTTCGGGCGGTCAAGCTCAAGGCGGGATCCTCAGACGGGCGGACTGGCGAGATTTGAATTCCCTCTGTCTCGTCCCCCATATCCTGGCCAGAAGCAGCTTGAACTCCCTCCGCTTGCTCCCCCTCGACATCTTCTTCGAGAATGCCTTCAGCTCCGCCCATATCAGCAGAAGTACCCACAACAGGTACTTCCGGAGTCTCTTCCAAATCAATGGCGGCATCAATTGATGTCCCCGCCTCAGCCCTCTTCTTGCCCTTGGTCCTCCTTCTTTGCAAAGGCTGGAGGTCTCTTTCCTCTTCTTCTTCTTCAGCAGCTTCTGGTTCTTGGCGTTTTTTAGAACGCCTTTCAACAGTAGCTGCTGAAGATCCTGCACCACCTTCAAAATTTACTATGTTGGTGGAGGCAGGGAAGGGAAGGGTCTTTGTGAGAGCAGCAGTCAAACTCCTCCTGGGCTGCACATTATTCTCCGCGTTCCTTTCCCTGCGGCTCATTTGCATCTGCTTAATACGGTCCATCCCAGGGAACTCCGCGATTTCTCCTGCAAAATAACAAAATAAAGATTCAGTTAGAAAATGCAAGATAGAGGAAATGCTCAATCACATTGCAATTGTTCATAATATTACTCAAGTATCCTTGAGCATCCCGCCCAAGCAGCCTTCGGCAAAGAATCAGCTTGTGGACGGAGTTGTACTCTTTCAACATCCGGAGTACTTCCACAGACGCCGCCGATAGAGCACCCTCCTCAACTTCATATGCTTGTTTGGTTAAGAGAAAGTGCTCATGCGTCCATGCCACTGGGAATCTATCAACACCCTCCTTATTCCGCCAAAAAACAGGTTTGTCCTTCCTGACGGATACCTTCACGAAACTCATCCTGAAGTGAAGTCCGCCTTCCTTGGCGGAGTCAGCAAACGCCTTAAAGTTTAAAATTTTTGGCTCCGCCCGGAGAGTCACAAAACCCATGCCGCCGGTTTTCGTATTTACTCTCCTCATAATGCGGCAGAAGGAGAAAAACAACGCCACTGTAGGCGTAAACCCCAAATGTTCAGCCATCACCTCAAAGCTACGAACTATTCCCCATCCATTCGGGTGCAGCTGGGAAGGGGCACAATCCAAGAACCTGAGCACACCCATCTGGAATTTATTCAATGGGAAGCGCACCCCTAATTGGGTGAACAGAATATCGTACATATATATGGTACGATTATCCTGAGGACGATGGCAGACCCGTTCATACGTCTTGGGTGAACGGACGATGAACCTATCCTCATATTTCTCGTCCTTCCATACCGGAACAGGCAACTCCACTACCCCTCCGCTTGTCGTCGCATGTCGAGAGGAAGCATCCTTGACATCTTCCTCAACCCAACAGTAAGGGTCATTCTCGAGTGTTTTCTCCCAATCCAACCCATGCAATACAACATTTCTGCACTCTGCCATAGTCAGCACTTGTGTATGGGAAACACCTCCTGACACAAATGAATGTACAGCATTACTAAAGTACTCCACGCTGCTATAAAACGTCGAGTCCCTCCCAGTATAAAAAGCCTCATCTCCACTCTCAATGTCAGAGAACATGGGACGAACAGAAACCCTAGAACGTGACCCTGCCCTCTTTCCTCTCATCTTCCTTTTTACAAACACACAATAAGGGGAAACAAACCTAACCCAAAGCAAATGAACAAGCAAAAAAGAAGAAGAAGCAAGTACCTTAAGCTTCTGAAAGATAGAAGAACTCCAAACACCAGTGAACTTGCAAAAGAATAGCAAAAACACTTTCAGCAAACAAATACGAACAGAGAGATGAAGCAAAACATTCCCCTTCTAAGAGTTTACCTATTTATAGGCATGGCTTGGGGGGAAAATAAGCGAATCCTCAGAAATTTCGAAAATGTGTTCGCAGCCGTTAGATGAATCTCGTCGACGGTTCTAAAATCGAAACATGCGATTACAACCGTTGGATTTACCCCACTGACGTTTCCTTTTTCACTAAAACCAATAGATATATCTAAGGGCAGATATTTCATGGGCCGCGTTTTCAAAATCCAAAGCCCACGGTAATAACCTCGAAAACGGTTCTCAATTGCCATCACGCGCATTTATGTCCCATCATTAGAATGGCAACCGTTACGAGGGCATACGTGGCAATAAGAGACTGAAGAACAAAAAAACGTGGTTTCGAGGCGCATTAATGACAGGCGTGTCAAGTGATGACAGCTAATAAATGCACGAAAGCACTTGTCCACAAAACCCGGACTAGCAAGTATCGCCTAAACCCATGCCTACAAAAGCTAAACTTAAGTGTTGTAGCTTATTAAAGTGACTCTGCCAGTCACTATAACAAGCTAGGGGGCATATGATCCGGTCCTAACACCGGCCCCCAAGAGCATGGCTTCAATGCCTTGCCAGATCAGCATTTTGAATAAAGAGAAGTACTCTTCAAATACACTACAAATACTATACGGAGTGCATACCGCCAGGGCAAGTAACGCCGCCAAGGTTCATAACTCCGCCCAGGCACGTTACCCCGCCAAGGAATGTAACTCCGCTCAGGCATGTTACTCCGCCAAGGAATGTAACCTCGCCAAAGTTGTTACTCCGCCAAGCCATAGGCTCAACTCAGGCGGAATACTGAATTTCCCACACTGCGTAGCGAGCCCATACTCACAACCCCGACACGAGATTGACTCTGTCTTGAGAGGTTAATAATGGGAATCACGCTGTCACGCATAAAGGGAAATAACAATAAAATATTAAAGCACTAACGCTTTCCAGACAAGTTGTGATACCTACTACAATAATGGTGCTAGTAAACGGCGCAGGGACCCACTACCTTTTCAGCATTATGCCTGGAGACAAGGAGCGGGTCCTACCAATAATGCAGCACCCGTGACAGGTATATAAACCTCTCTTGAAAAGGTATAAGGGATCTTTTTCCCATTCTCTGAACCTTACACTCTCTTACTTGCATAGTTCTCTCTGATTGTCTTTCTAAGTCTCTAAGTATTCTGAAATACTGACTTGAGCGTCGGAGAACGATTGCAGGTACCACCCCCAATCGGGTCAAGGCAACGTAGATCCCGTCAGGCGGACTGTGACATCGCCTCGCAGTACATTACACTCCGCCTCAACATACGAAGACTCTTTGTATTTACATTTATACATACATTGCTTTGTATCAAAACACACTTATATGTATATTTTGAGTTGTTCTACAAGCACACTTCTACACCCCCTGTAAAGAACAGTTCAAATGTATTTTTGAAAATACTACTATTAATATTAATGTAGAGTTTGAAATTAAATAAGGATAAAATTAGAATGTTACAACGTTTTTTTATAAAAATTAGTTCGTTAATATATTTTATTTATATGTGTGTTTTTGTGTGAATTATCTTATAAGTAGGAATTGAGAGAGTATAAAATAATTTATTACTAATATTTATATTATTTTAATCCTTAAGAAAGGATCCGTCGAGCTATCCTGACAAATCAAGGTGTTGGCACAAAGTTGGCGAGCTAGGGGTCGGGCCTAATGAATAGTAAATTGGGTTGTTTTTACACCCCACCATTTTTTGCAAGTGTAGCTTGTTTTGTCAATCCTAATTTTATTTTTATCTAAATTCAATTTCTAATTTAACATTAATAGTGACATTTTTTAAAATAAGGATAAAAATAGATTAAATATTTCTAAATAGGTGAGTTTCGCTCTATAAAAATGAGCACTAAAATATTTTTTTATCTTATAAATAAGAATGTAGTATTATTTTATGATTTTACTTTTATTTAATTTAATGGGTTCCTATTTGAGTTTTTTTTTTCTATGAAGAAAGAATATTTCGAAAAGGTATATATATATATATCGCATCTTTCCTAATTTCATTCACACCTTCTTATGCTAAACTTGCATTAAATAATACAAATATTAAATTTAAATCATTCAAAATAATCAAAGTAAATATAAATCTCTTCATTGATCCTTGAGATTTTTACCATCAAATAGTTACATCCCTAATAGTTAAAATACCAGTTTCATCCCCAACAAATTTTAATGTTGGTCAATTATATCTCTCCTAACATTTACAAAGTGTCTAAGCGAAATTATATGTCTCAATTTTGGACACGTGGTTGGTATAAGTGGGATCAAAATGACAACATATAAATGTGTTTGGAGGATGTAACCTAATAGACATCTAAAACCATAATTGTTTCTTATATGAAACCCGCAATGAATCCCTAATCTCCATTAACCTTTCCTCTCCCAAGAAATGAAGAACTTTTTTTTTCTCTTACGTGTGAGTGTGTGTTTAAGGTGTAAGGGAGGTTGTCGTGGCATTTGCATAGGTAAGCTTCTCCATTAGTTCTTCAATCTCCTTCATTTGAATCTAAACTCGTAATGATTTTCATCTATGTTATTAGTTCTTCAATCTCTTTGCTTTTAAAGGTTGAAAAACAATTAAGAGCATCATGTTTTTATCCTTGACATCAAGCTTTTTGTTGAATGCCACTATCTTATTTAATTCAATTACAATCATTTTTCATTACCTCATCTGTTTTCAAACACGAATTCCAACCACCCAAAATACAAACAAAAACATGTTTTAACATGCTAAACGAAAGCCACTTGAAACAAAAATAAACAAATTAAGACCAACAAATACTTGAATTTCACCTCCTCCAATCCCAATCCTAAACCCAATCCAAAACCATCCAACCATAGATTCTACAATTATAACTTCAGATTACCACCAACAAGACATCTCTAAAACAAGTAAACATAGTTCTTAAATGGTGTTGTCTACTCTCTTTTTATTCATTTCACTCAGATGTTCACCAATTGCCACATTTCAACTTACAAATGGCACTGTTAATGGATGAAACGACAAAAACCTATTTGATTGACGGGGAATAACCTCAAAGACGTACAAGGTTATTTAAAAATATGAAAGACCAAAATGCTCAATTTTCTTAAAGTTAAGGACTGACAAGAGCATTTACTTTTAAAAAAATATAACTTAAAGCCTTGTATTTTCGTTGCACTCACACCTTGAACAACACCACGTATTTATATGTAACATAGATGATGATTTCAATTCATTGCAAAACAATTACTGAATTGTGGAAGACAGAAATTTTGTAATATTGTAATAATAGTTACCTATGAGAGAGAAAGGAGTGGATTATTACAATATTACAAAATCCTTGTTTTACTCAATACAATTGAAGACATTTGTATACTAAAATTATTCGGAGTGGGTGAATGATTTTGTCACCTTTTAAATATAAATAAAAAATCGACAGTTTTATAAAACAATGGGCACTGGTTTAATTGAGGAAGTAGTGTGTAGTCTAGAAAAATGGTATGATAAGGTAAGAAGGTACTTCATGATCACGGTATTAAACACTACCAATTACTATCTTTGAACTTGTAAAAATAGATGAGTTCCAATTGTGTAAAGGTATTCTTCATAATGACTTCACTCAATTTAAATAAGATGTATTGAATTATATATATAAAAAATCTATTGCCACTATTTTTTTACACCATTTTCCCTTTTTATCTTTTGATATATAAACTTTTAAGTTTACAATAGACCAGTAAAATCATTTGTGTAAGAGAATCTTTTACATAAAATTTTTAATTATTAACAACTTTCAAATTTTAAAATCTATAAAATTTGTATCTGTTTTTTAGTTTTTAATATTAAAATTATATATTTATTTTTAATTATTAGAGACGAAAAGATCCATTTTCAAAATTAGAATTTCCTTACAAATTTTAATACGCCCTGATCCGCAGCCAAACCCTTTTGGTTAGCAGTTGGGGAAACGGAGTTGGGAAAATAAAAAAATTTAAGGGTTGATATTGATCTTTCATGCTGTTTGAAACAGTCAAAACATCATATGTATTTTTGGAGTTAGTCAAATTTGACCAACCAGAATCTGTATCCAAACAGACCCGCGGAAAGATGCGACATCACCACTGGGGCGTGTCATGGGTTGAGAAATTTCAATGTTATCTCTACTGTCTGTATTATCTTTTTCTTTTTGTCTAAGTTCTCTTTAGTTTTTTAGCTTTTCTTTTATTCTTTAGTTTTTTAGATTTTTCTCCCTTTAATATGAAGTTACAGAAAAAGAATTATAAAAATAAAAAAATTTAACAAAAGAATTTAAAAGTTAATATTAATATTTTTAAAATTAATCAAATTAAAATTTCACTCATCCCAATAAAAAACCAAACACCTCCTTAATATCACTAGATAAATTTGACAAAACGAAAAAATAAACATAAAAAAGTTTTAAGGCTTATCCAAAAAGTTGGTATGCCATAACCAGATCCCACATGAGAACGTATTTTGTATATTATTAAATAATATTGCATTATTTCTTATAAAATTTTATTCAATAATGAGAAACGAAATTAGAAAGACAAAGTAGTGTGAGAAGTTAGAACTCGGAAGCGTTGTTCTGAGACGTGGCAAGATTATCCAATCGCTGTCATCGATAGACACAAAACAATCGCTATAATAATTGATTGATTTTGAGGTCAGTGGAAGAAAAGATAGGGGATGTTTGGGTTAATTGGAAGAAAGGCGAATTTGTTGGGAGGATCAGGAAGAAGGTGGTTGTGCTTGGGAGCCACAGCCAGTAATCATGGCGGTGCCATGGAGAACTTGGTTTCCGAACTCCAAGCTCACGTTCAAAACGTTCTTGCTGGTGGAGGACCCGATGCAGTCAAGAGGAACAAGAGTAGGAACAAGCTTCTTCCCCGTGAAAGAATCGATCGCCTTCTTGATCCTGCTTCTTCCTTCCTCGAGCTTTCACAGGTTTTTATTTTTTATTTTTTCAAATAAATTTAATTCGGGTAATATTTCTGATTAGCACTGAAATTACATAAAACCACTACCAGCATGTTTAAAGGAGTCCACTATCTAGCTACTCTGCTCAGCTCCCGCTTCATTGATGAAACGATATCCAATTTAGTATAAAAATAATAGTGAAAAATAAAGTACTAAAGAATTAAAATGAATAATTTTGTATAATGTGAGGAAGCAATTTGAGATTTTTAAAATTATAGGAACTAAAATGTAACATCTATACAATTTTAAAGACAAAGTTCAGAGTTCACTCATAGTTAATTTTTGAACTTTTGAGAATAGGCTTATTTAATATCTGTCATTGCAAAAAGGTTAGTTTAGACTCGGAAATTGGACGGCCATTGTAGTTCTTGTATTACTAATTGATCGATCGTTTTATTCTTTGAAATTATGAGAAAAAGAACTAAAATAATCAATATTTGATAATTCGGATTTGCTAACTGGGCTATGGACAAGAACTCAAAAATGGAGAGTTTTAAAAAGTATAGCATTGGATGCTACAAATGCAGTTTCACTGTTAAAAATGCAGTTTTAAAAATGCAGTTTCATTTGTAGCATCCAATGCTATACTTTTTAAAACTCTCCATTATTCTAAGGGAAATGGATAGCAAGCTTACTAGTGTTTAATAAATGTTTAAGGCTTGGAAATGGGAATTATGAAAGTGGGTTTGTGACTTTGCGTGTTTACCTAGAAAAGGTTTTTAACTTTTGAGTGATAAAGCTTGCAGGACATGAATTGTATGAAGAACCTTTGCCTTCTGCTGGGATTGTTACAGGGATAGGTCCTGTGCATGGACGACTCTGTATGTTTGTGGCCAATGACCCAACTGTCAAGGGAGGGACTTACTATCCTATTACTGTTAAGAAGCATCTCAGGGCACAGGAGATTGCTGCTCAGTGCAAATTGCCCTGCATATATCTTGTTGACAGTGGAGGTGCTTTTCTTCCTAAGCAGGCTGATGTCTTTCCAGACAGAGAAAACTTCGGTAGAATATTCTATAATCAGGCTGTAATGTCTGCTCAGGGAATCCCTCAAATTGCATTGGTATTGGGCTCTTGCACTGCTGGCGGCGCCTACATACCTGCTATGGCTGATGAAAGTGTGATGGTTAAGGGAAATGGCACCATTTTCTTGGCCGGGCCCCCTCTTGTTAAGGTCAGCTCCAGCTACTCTGTTGTTCCAAGATGCTGTGTTCGTACCTCTGGCTATTTCTTAGTTTTTTATTTTTAAAATCTGTATCTTCTAAATTCTTCTGTTAATGTATTCTATAGAATACTTGTCCATGGTCACAATTGACCTGAATTAAATGATTATATAGGCTGCAACTGGAGAAGAAGTCTCTGCAGAAGATTTGGGAGGTGCTACTGTGCACTGCAAGACATCAGGTGTTTCTGATTATTTTGCTCAAGGTATTTACTGTGGATACATTCTCTCCTCTCACACATCTGGGTGTATAGAAAATGTGACAACTAATGGAATTAACATATTTCCTAGGTTTGACGCCATACGTTTTGTTTCTTGTAGATGAACTCCATGGACTTGCAATTGGGCGGAATATAATTAAGAATTTGCATATTGCTGGGAATGATGTCTTGGCAAATGGATTGCAAAATATAAATTATGAATATAAAGAGCCACTTTATGATGTCAAAGAACTACGTTCTATTGCTCCCACTGATCTTAAGCAGCAGTTTGACATCCGATCAGTTATTGATCGCATTGTTGATGGAAGTGAATTTGATGAATTCAAGAAATTGTATGGCACTGTGAGGGCATATCCACTTTACCTTTTTGTTTAACCACTACCTTTTTATATGCATGGGTTGATATGGAAGGACTGCTTGTATTTCTGTGCCTCTATCCTTGATGATTTGTAACACATTTATTGGTTGTTGACTTTCATAATAAAGCCCATTTAGTATATGTGGCAACCAATAAATTTTCAACAGCTCATCAAAGTCTTAGTAGCCTGTTGAAAAAAGAACTGTTGGAACTCACTAACTGTATAACATATCCTTTTTCAAAATCTTTGCAGACTCTTGTAACAGGATTTGCTAAAATATTCGGACAGCCTGTTGGGATTATTGGAAACAATGGAATTTTATTCAATGAATCTGCTCTGAAAGGGGCCCATTTCATTGAACTGTGTACTCAACGTAACATTCCCTTGGTCTTCCTTCAGAACATCACAGGATTCATGGTAAAAAATAAGCCATTTCTTTCGTTACTCTTATTACCAAGTTTGGGTCATTATATTTATATTCTGACCGACTTCTTAGTAGATTGATGACTTTTTCCTTCAGAACATCAACGGGTTTGTGGTACATTCATTGTTTACTAGTTGAGACACATAGAATTATCTAATACTCTCCTTGATTACATTAATAAATGAGATTTGTGATTATAAGCTATTGGGCATTAAACTTGGGTAGGTTTGAGAATCATAAATTCAATTCAATAGAAATATAACGATGTGTAGATTTAGGAAATATGGATGGTATCAGCGACACTGAAAATGTAAGACTGTAAGTAAATGTCCATAAGATCTCAAAGTGCAGTATGCATCCGTTTCCTTGCCCTTTTTAGTGGTGATTCTTGTTTATACTTTAATTATAGTATTGTTTTGTGTTAAACATTGTTCTTGCTGGATATCATGTATCTTAAACCATGGTACTATTTTTCATCAAATGGTGTATACCTGTCTGTAGGCATCCTGGTTAATTTACGGAGTGGATGGCAAATGCTTCATTTCATCCATCTTTTTTGTCCTAATTATGTTCATGGTTTCTTAGTTTTCAAGAAAGTGTTTTGTCTCATTTTTCAAATCAAGAATTGTCTAACCAAAATATTCTCTTTAAACAATTTTGAGTGATTATACTCCCTCCATTTTTTTATAAGAAACAAAAAAATGTTCTTCTTTGTTTTTAAATATAAGAAGGAAAATGCTAATCAGTGCCTTTGGGACACTAAGGTTAAAGTAAAAAGTTTTGATTTCTAAGCAATGTTCATATAATTTTTAATAAAAAACTTTTACTTTTATTTCCTTTAAAAATGCTCTTAGAGCATTGGTTAATAGGATCCATATAAGAAACATGTAAATTTTCAAATACATTAATGGGGGAGTATTAGAAAACCCCATAATACTTTGACGAAGATGTAACAGTGGTACTTTTCTATTGGGTAGGTTGGCTCAAGATCTGAGGCAAATGGCATAGCAAAATCTGGTGCAAAAATGGTGATGGCTGTTTCTTGTGCGAAGGTTTGGGGTTCAAGCCACCTACTTAAAACACATTCTTTTCTCTTTGGCTGTATAAACTTAACGCCTACTTGGGATTCCATTTGGGCGAGTTAGTTTTCATGCATGAAAGGAAGAATTGGAAGTGGGATATTAATTAATATTTACACTGATTTTGTTATACAGTAAATATCTAGTGGTTGATATCTTTTATCTTCACAATTGTACTTGTTTGCCTTTTCTCTCCGAGTCTACAAAGAAAAGACTAAGCAATTTAGGAGGAAAAAGAGATGGTTTTAACTTTTAAGCATGTTCCACATGTGAATAAGCATGACACATATTCATGGGCAAATAATAATTTTTTTTCAAATTATTACCTGCAGGTACCTAAAGTCACTATAATTGTTGGAGGAAGCTTTGGTGCAGGAAATTATGCAATGTGTGGTCGTGCCTATAGTCCTAACTTCTTGTTCCTTTGGCCTAATGCTAGAATCTCTGTGATGGGTGGTGCTCAGGTAGTAGATCTCTTACGAGTCTGGATGATTGGTTATTGTTCTAATGTTCCGTACCTGCTGTTAAGTATATATATATTTTGAGTTTTCCATTCTAAATCAAACTGGATTTGAAGACCTGATTGATCATTTGTTGATATTCATCTGGTCTGTGGGGATTTTGAATATATTCTGAAATGTGATGGTCAGGCTGCTGGTGTACTTGCCCAAATAGAGAAAGGCAATAAGAAAAGGCAAGGAATTCAGGTAAAATGTGACTTGTGAAAGATATTTAAGTTTTCTATTTTTCTTGTTGATTAGATAACATGGTCATGGTTTTCTCACTGTTCTTTACTTGTGCCAATACTTGTAATGTAGTGGAACAAGGAAGAAGAGGAAAAGTTCAAAACGAAAGTACTGGAGGCATATGAAAGAGAAGGAAGTCCTTATTACTCAACAGCGAGGCTTTGGGATGATGGAATAATTGATCCAGCGGATACAAGAAAAATCATTGGTCTATGCATTTCTTCTTCCTTGAACCGTGCCCCAGAAAATACCAAATATGGTGTGTTTAGAATGTGATGTTCACTAGCGTTTAAAACGGAACAAGTCAAAGTAAATTACTAAATTCTTCTCATGGTGTGTTTATAATAAAAATGCATCTTGCACCACACTCTGGATTTATATCAAAATGTTACAGCAATTAGTATATCAAGTGTAAAAAGGAAAAACATAGGGGAAATGGACTAAGTACCTGTTTAATAATCAATGTGAAAATGACACCATTAATTTTTTACGAATGGATAAAAAATTTGTCTCTAAATTTTAGTTGGGAAATCTCATTTGAGAACTAAATATATCATTTTTGAAACTTTTAATATTAATAGAAGAATGAACGAAGATGGAGAAAATTGTATTATATCAATAATAATAATAAATTAAGTAAAATAAAATAATTATATTATTATTGTTTTGATTTTTTTCTAAAGTTTTTATCTTTTCATTATAACAAGGTTTAAATATGTTTTTATTCTTAAAAGAAACTCTTTTTTTGGTTTTGATTTTTATAAATTATTTTTTATTTTTACATCTCTTATTTATTAAATATTTTGATTTTTTTATTTTAAACTTGAATGTATTAATTGTTGATATGAGTAACTAAATTGTATATTAGCTTGTTCAAATGGTTTTAAAATATCCAATTGCTTGTTAACACAAGATTTTGGTGATTTAAAATGTAAATTTTGGTTATAAAAACTTTAACAATTTCAATTTTGAAAACATTTTTAACTGTTAAAATTGGTATTTTGGACATGTTAGAATTATATGAACAAGATAATGTGTAATTTAGTTACTTATATAGAAAATTAATGATTTCAAGTTTAAAAGAATGACTAAAATCAAAAGATTTATTAAATGAGAGATGTAAAGAATTTTTTTTAGGGATCAAAACCAAAACACCCTTAATTTATAAGGATCAAAAACATATTCAAGTCAAATAATACGTAGCGTATTATTTAGCAAAAACAATTCGAGTCACATTAAGATAACTGAATCTTTTAAACATATTGTCAAGTATTTAAATTATATATAAGTATACAATAAACATCGTTGGGAAAGACAATCTCATAATCTACACATCTTGAATAGATTAGTTTTAAGTCACACTCTTGAATTACATAATTCAAATAACTTTGAAAGGAAAATAATCATATGATAGATGTTGTAAAATTTAAAAGATTGTTAAAGATAAATACAATTAAGTCTACTAAAAACTAAATATTAGATAATATTATTTACCTTAATTGTTATTACTATGCATAATGATTATTTATTAAGTATTGATTTAATTATTTTTTTTAATGTAAACACAATCCAAAACATCTACTATTAATTATAGCGATCAATCCCCTCGCTTACTTATAAGCATCTAGATAATGATATATTTAACCTACTATTTTCAAGTTGCTTTTTACTTAAGGTAATGATCTTAAAAAAAAAGGTAATCATCAAACTTTCAATATTTTTTTAAAAAAATGAGTTTCTTTTTCTCTACCACTTTTGTATATATTCTATTATTTGTTTGTTGAGCTGATAGGATCATAGGCGACAAAAATTCTAGAGTTAATATGATTGTACTTTTTGAGATTTTAACTTAAGACATCAGGTTAATATGTAAATTTACACGTTTGATAGTAATCAACAAATACATTTTAAATTAGTGTCTTCTTTATTTAGAAAAACATGGCACGAATATTTTGATATTTTAACTTTGAAGGGTTAAGCCGGTGCAGCATATGGATGATTTGAAGTTTTAAGCAAGTTTGTGAATTGTGGGGTGATGCGAAGAAAGCAATAGAACATTATTGCTTAAGCAAAATAATGATGTCATTTCAATCAACAGCGCCCATGGCCTAATGGATAAGGCGCTTGACTTCTAATCAAGCGATTGTGGGTTCGAGTCCCACTGGGCGTGATTTTATTTTATTTCAATAGCTTTTAATATGTTTATACGTATTCATTTGTTGTTACACTAGAAAGAGTATTAGCGCCTTTGAAATCAATAGCGCCCGTGGCCTAATGGATAAGGCGCTTGACTTCTAATCAAGCGATTGTGGGTTCGAGTCCCACCGGGCGTGATTTCAATTTTATTACTTTATTTGAATGTTTATATACGTATTCATTCGTTGCTACCCTACAAATATAAAAGTGTTAGCGCGGTAAATACATAATAAACATTTCGTTAAATTATTATTTCATACCCCTATTTTTTAAATCGTTAAGTCTCCAATTCTTAAAAATATTTTAGTTAGTTAACAGAATTAATCGAAAATGAATTGAGCAAACTTTAAAAACGATATAATTTAAAATTGACTAAAAAAAGAAATTGACATAGTAATTTACTGCTTGTTTGGTGAGCCGTTTTCTTAAGGGAACGGAACTTTCAAAAAAGTTAAAATTTTAATCCTTCACTAAAATTGTTTCAAACAACGTAAGTGATCAATATTAACCTTTAAATTTTCAATTTCCTCAACTCCGTTTTCTTTATTGTAAAACAAACACCAATCTAAGGAACTTAGAGTCAAACTTACAACCCAGTTACATTCAAACAAACTGATATAAAAAATCAATATTAATTTTTAAATTTTTCTATTTCCTAAATTCTCTTTTTCCAAGTACAAACTGGGTAACATAAACTCACAGGTAGTAAAGCAAGGTTGTGAATGATAAATGAAAACAATGCAATTACCATTTTACCCTTATTCCCCGAAATAAAAGTGGGGAATGAAAAGTGAACCTAGGCTAGGCGTAGCGTGGGTTAGAAGCAGAGAGAGAGAGATGGAAGGTTGGGACCCGAACACGAAGTCGACGCTGACGCAGATCCCATTGCTAACGACGAAAGCGGGTCCTCGAGACGGAGCGGCATGGACACAGAGGCTGAAGGAGGAGTACAAATCTCTGATTGCCTACACACAGATGAACAAATCCAACGACAACGACTGGTTCCGCATCTCCGCCGCCAACGCCGAAGGCACTCGCTGGACCGGTAAATGCTGGTACGTCTACAACCTCCTCAAGTACGAATTCGATCTCCAATTCGATATCCCCGTCACTTACCCTTCCACCGCCCCCGAACTCGAACTCCCTCAATTAGATGGCAAAACCCAAAAGATGTATCGTGGTGGCAAGATCTGCTTAACCGTCCACTTCAAACCTCTCTGGGCCAAGAATTGGTATCACATTCATCCTCCTCCTCCTCCTCCTTCTTCTTCTTCTTCTTTTATTTTACCTCAATTACACTAATCCATACTCGCCTCTTTTTATCTGTCAACAGCCCCAGATTTGGTATTGCGCACGCGCTTTGCTTAGGTCTTGCTCCTTGGCTTGCGGCGGAGGTTCCTATTCTTGTGGATTCTGGTATGATTAAGCACAAAGACGACGCCACAACATCCACTGAATCTTCTTAGTTATCCTATGTCTCGCTAAAGCTGTAAAACTAGAACTCGCGTTTTTTTAGATGAAATAAAATGGGTTGTATGATCGCAAATTTACAGGGTGTTTCTTCTTGTAGTTACAGTACAGATATTGACATACTCTAGCAAATTAATTATGTATTGGAGATGCACCATGGCTGATGAGTTGCTGATTTTTGATCAAATTATTGATGAATGGTGATTAATTTATTGGCTAATATAAGAGTTAGAACCTTTACCTGAAGGGAGAACATTTGTTTAGACATGTTGGCAAAGAAAATAAAGTTTGGGCCAACCTGGTCATGGACTGCTCTTGCATCCGTCTTTGATTGGGAAGTTTTTGATTCCCAAGAACTATTATTCGATGTGCTTAAGTTTGTCATTGTATGATTCAGGAAATATTTAGTCTTGTATAGCCATTTTTTATTTTTGCAATGAAATTGTAGGAAGGTTTCTTATTTTTCTGATCTGTAGGCAAGAAATTTGTGATTGTGCAAGTAAACCCCTATATCAGTCCTTCAGATTTCGGGTGTGGACACTTGCATTTACCTATAAGACCAACCTTTTTATAATTGGTTTACTCGTCTTTTTTTGGATTAAAGTGTCATTTGCTATTTGTTTTTCAAGGACCAAGTTGGTGTTAAAAGCAAGTGAAGAATGAAAGTGGTTGACTGATGACCAAAATGTGAAGGATTGAGGGTTTACTTGTGATACCGCATGAGATTGGCCATGCATACCTGATTAATGTATAATATATAAGTCTGCACCCCACTCATCATTTTCTCTTAATTTCTTAGTTTTTTTTATCTGAAATCTTTGTTCAAAGACTTGATGAAATTATTTCCAGGAGGCATGTTCTTCTTTTTTGTCGTTATAACGCTGATAGGGCTTAGACCATGTTAGTTGTGTGTAATGAGAAGTTGAGGACATCCATAAGATGTTGTTATATCTGTTTTGACATTTTAATCACTATGACATTTTGATGTATCTGTTTGAAATTTCAAACACGTTAAATAGAAGTTTCTTTTTCTTCCCTCAACTCTATGTGGTGGATGGCATGTAAAACAAATAAGCTACCTATTGGTTTCCTTTGCGGCCAACAAGCTCCAATTTGATTAGTTCCGCCCTTATAAAATTGAGCCTTAATAGATTAGAGAGTTAGTGAAAGTAGAAAGTCAATTACTTATTTCTTTCAGCTGATTGAATAAGTTTTTTAATTGACTTAGGCCAGATTATTACTTAAACTTTCAGTTGATATCCGTTATAACAGCATTTTGATGTATAATAGTTCTTTTTTTTTTGGTAGAGATGTATAATAGTTCATAAACAGCTAGTTTCTGCCATTGTATGAGATAATCATTCTTACATTAGAGAGTTCTTCTTACTCAGAAACAGTTACAATTAAAAACTAACAAGTATCCCTCTTGAAGAAGGGGTAAATGTTCTCACAAAAACTGAAGGGACTGTAGCTTGCAAAACCGAAGTTCCCAATCATTAAATGCTCACAAAATAACAAATTTGCGGATTATTAGATGAAAAGGTTTGTCTTGTAGTCAAGCCGACTAAGCAGGAAAATAGATAATCTGAAAGCACATCTCATCATATCACACATTTGTGATTCTGATAGTTGTATTTTGTATCTATATTTTTGGTAAACTCTAAGTGCTCTCATTAGAATATAGGACCAGCAGAAACAATTTCTTCGGCCAACTTTTGATCTTTACCTATCTTGTAGGTCATGAATCCATCAAAATTCCTCCTGAATAGGCTTGCTAATTTCAACAGCGTATCTTGGTATGCCTTCTTGTCAGATCACTGCAGTTTAAGTCAAGTTTAACAAGGGCGCGATTCTTACACACCTTAAACACTTGATAAGCAAAAAGAAAGTGGTCGCAAAGGAAACCAATAGGTAGCTCATTTGTTTTACATGTCATCCACCACATAATAAAAGTTTTCACTTAATCATGTTTTTAGGAAGTTAATCGGTGTGTTTATTATCTTTTCACTAAATCAGGATGATAGCCATATTAGAGAAGAAAATTTATTAGTTATCCTTAGAGTAACTTTTATCCGTTGAGCGACGGCCCTTCCATTCGGCGTCGGATCACTAAGGCCGACTTTCGTCTCTGCTCGACGGGTGAGCTGCCTTTGATGTAGTTGCGAATGAGAACTGCAAACTAAATTAAACCACATAATTTTTTTTTTATGGCTACGGATGATGTAGTTAGCAATTTTACCAACTTGTGATTTGACTTGATTTTATGTTAATTTGGTTTTTTCTAATTAGATTCTCCTCTTTTAAGGCTGGTTGCAATAATTAGGGAGAATGAACATGGGATAATGAAGTTTCTTGGCCGCTACATTATTACGATGATTCTTATGAGAAATGTTGTTTTAGGTAAGAGTGAGATGAACAAATCTAGGTCATACAATTATACATGGATAGTCGTGATTAAAAGTTTTTTCAAAGTCACATAATTAATATATTTTAATATTGATTAATCATGATAAGATCTAATGATTTAGATTTATTCTTTCGCTCAAACCTAAGCAAGTCTTTCTCGTATAATAAAAACAAAGTAATATATTGAGAAGTGAGAACAGTTAATAATAACAATTTAAATTAGATTAAAGAATATGATTAGTTTAAATTAAAAATAATAGCACGTACTCTCTTTCATCCTAACTAAAAAAAATAACATCTTATCTCCTAAAAAATTGAAAATTGTTATGTTATTATCTCTAATTGATTTTTTAATTTGTGATCCTTTTCCTCATTTATGTTTTTGTCATTATGACTGTTTTTTTATAAAACTTTTCACCATCTTTTGAAGTATAAAATAGTTTCTTAATATTTGACTTTAATTTTTCATATTCATTTGACTAAAAAATATAATTAGATGATTTATATTTCATGTGTTTTTTTGCTATTAAGTTAAGGCTAATTACAAAACATTTTGTAAGTATAAAAAATTATAAACAATTACACATATGCAAGTTACTCATTGTCATTTTTTTTTTTGTGTGTTAATGTTTTAACGTGAATGCTATTAATGCAAAGGTTTTGAATTTAATATCTTTCCCTTAATCCTATATTAATTTGATATAATCAACTTAGAAAACATTGAAAAATGCAATGAAGTTCCCAAATTAAAAAATTAATTAGAGATAATGACGTAACAACTTTTCAAATTTTTGTAGGAGATAAAATATCATTTTTTTAATTTAAAATAGAAAGGAGTACATGCTATTATTTTAATTTAAACTAATCATATCCTTTGAACTTATTTGAATGGTCATGATGATTAATTATTCTCATTTCTCAAACTATTACTTTGTTCTTACTAAATACGTTTTTCCTATAACGTATCACAAAACTTTGACACACCACTTAATATGAATGGGTAAGAAAATTTGATGGAGGTGATGATGATGACAAGAGTATAAGTCAAATTGAAGATTTACTTAACAAGTCTCTTGAATACTAAGTAATGTGGTGTAACACATGTCAAATTATTGTGACAAACAAAGTTAATAATTCTATGAAAAAGTTAATGTCAAGTATCCATTAACCATAAAGAAGTCATATATGATAAACCATATGTGAATTTTTTAAAAAGTAAAAGACTTATTAACTCAATTGTAATAAAATATTTTTTTCCTTCAATATATATATATATATATATATATATATATATATATATATATATATATATAACCAAACAAAATTATAATCATCGAAAACCTAGTTTCACTACAATATTTAAAGAAAGGTTGAAACACATTATAAATTGGAAAATTTGTATTAGAAAACAATAATAAAAAGTGTTTTTATGCATTGAAAAATAACTAAAAAAAATATGATTCATAAAAAAGATCAAGGAAGGGAAAAGATAATAGAAGCAGACGTATGTTAGAAAACATATGTGATTAAAAAATAATAATAAACATTTGGATCGCCTAGTAGAAAGTGGAAAAAGAAAAAAAAATGCAATGTTGACTGAAATTTGAGTAACGAGTATAGCGGAGAGATTTGCATTGCATAGTGTATATACGCACCTTGTTGCCAATTTTGACATTGTGTGTGAGAGTTGTTGAGTGCTGCGTTTGTCTCATTCATGGCTTCTTCTACTTCGTTTTCTCTCACCATTTCTTGCGCCCTTCTTCCCAAACCCTTTTTCTCTTCTCCTTCTTCTTCACATTTCCGTATTCCTCAGAAACCCCTTATTCACTTTCAAAACCCTCCTCCTTTCCCCAAGATTCGCTCCCACCCTCACCAAACTACAGGTACTACTATTCTTTTCTTCCAAATCCTTTCAATCTTTCTTTTCTTTTCCCTTTTCGGTCTCCAGATACATCCTCCCCAAATTGGGATAAGAATGTTCTATGATGAATTTCTTTCTTTATTATTTATTTATACTTTACGTTAATGGTTTATTTTCTTGTTTTTGCTTCTGGGGTTCCTTGTTTATCGTTTAAAGCTATTGATAACCGAAAAGGGCTTTTTATTCGGAAATGGGATCGAAGCCAAGATCTTTGAGGATCGTGTTTGTGTTGTTTTAAGGTGCATTCATGATTCATTGAATGGGTCATAGGTGATGTAATAAGAAGTTCTCATCGATCACTTGATATTGTTGACACGTTGACATTGTTTTTGTTTTCTAAATATAGGATTTCAATGAATTAGGTTGGCTGATGCTTGTAAGGTTTGATAAAATGTGCAAATTCAATATGGTGCTTATTATATATTAGAGATAGCGCTGAGCAAAAGGATAATGGAAATGTTGTATTTTAGTCCTAAAGAATTTTGGAGAGGGTGTTGGGTAGTACTATCGGAGGTTATGAACTGCAATTACGAGCATGGCTTTAATTTCATTCATAATACTTTCTTGCTCGAGTTCTGAATGTGGATGATTATTGACTAACTATGTGTCGTGTCTTTTGCTTTTTGGTGCATGTTGGTAACATTTAAGAGGTTTCTTCTAAAATGTATTTTTCTATCATTTCTACTTCAAATATGTTGTTTGACACTTTGACTAATACATTTTTACCACTCTAAGTATTGAACCTAGGTTATTAATAGGGTGTGTAGAATATGTTACAATGTGACTTTTGCTCAGTGATGTTGGCCATGGAGTCACTAAAAAAACATGAGTTGTAATTCTAGTACTTGTTTTAAAATTTAAGAAATAAACTAAAATAATGTAAAATATTATTAGTGAAGATTCTATAAAACTGCTGAAATGGTCATGTTTGATATGTTTAAGACAGACAAGAATTTTACGCCAAAATATAGGATGTAGTTCTCCTTTGCCAATCTCTTATTTTTCAGATTGTTATCATTAACTTGTCATGCAAAGCATGAATGATGTGTCCAAACTACATACAAAATAGAAGTTGCAGTTGGAATAAATGTATTCATTTGAATTGAGGTTGAGTTTTATGATCCTTGAAAATCATTTGTGCCCAAAATAATCTGCAGAGGCATAGAACACCAGGCATGACCCTTATGATGACAGTTTTGTAAGAACTATAAACCTAAGGATCCTTTTGATCTTTTATCCATTGCTTATGTAAATTTCAGGGAAATTGCATAGTCTACTTGATCATTCATCATTGTATTGGTTCCAGGTTTAAGTTGCTAAGCTATTGTGATAGTTCTCTTTTCCTTTTATTTTTGGGACTGAGTTTAAAGTGGTATTTTTTATTTGTGATGCGAGTTTTCTTATTTTGAAGAGCTTGAAAAGTTTTTTTTTCCTGGATACTTGTGCTGCTTGACCTCATTACTGTATTTTCAAATATATTTAAATTGCTTCCTTTTCAGACTGCTAATGTAATTGAATCATACGTCAATGGCACTTGAGGATTGAGACACATAATCTTCCCTCTACCAAGAGAAGAAAAGGATAGGAGTCATCATGCTAAAATATTTAACTCATTGATTCAAGGCTTGTGTTGGTCTTTTTTAGTTAAATACATAGGGAAACATTTCAAATATGTAGAAGGCATCATGCTAAAATATTTAACTCATTGATTCAAGGATTGTGTTGGTTTTTTTTTGTTACATACATGGGGAAATATTTCAAATATGTTGAAGGCATCGTGTTAAAATATTTAACTCATTGATTCAAGGCTTGTGCTGGTTTTTTTTTTTGGTTAAATACGCAGGGAAATATTTTAACATGATGCCTTCTACATGATGACCCCATCCTTTATAAGGCATTATGTTGAAATAATTTGTGTTTCTTTAGTGAGTAGAAGTTTTTCCCTGTGTATTTAACTTAATAACTATATTTGTGATGGAGGGAATCATGTTGAAATATTTCACTCATTGATTCAAGGCTAGTGCTGTTTTTGTTTTGGTTACTTGTGTGTGTGTGTTTCTTGCTTTTAGCTAGTCATTGTTTCAATTTTGTTACTTATTGGATGTCAGTGTGTGTAGTGGCTTAAATATTTAGATTGTCATTTAATCATGTGAGGTTGTTATTTGGCAGCTACACCAATTACCAAAGACCTGTGGGAAAACACAATTCTGAAAAGTGAAACACCAGTGCTTGTTGAATTCTATGCAAGTTGGTGTGGCCCATGTAGGATGGTTCACCGGATAATTGATGAGATTGTAGCAGAGTATGCTGGGAAACTTAAGTGCTTTATACTCAACACAGACACTGACATGCAAATTGCTGAAGACTATGAAATTAAGGTTGTGCCAGTGGTTTTATTGTTTAAAAATGGCCAGAAATATGATTCTGTAATTGGTACCATGCCAAAGGAGTTTTATGTGGCTGCCATTGAGAGGGTGCTCAAGTCCTAGACATGGATCAGTGTGGACAAAATCTTTTGGCCTTGCATGTCGACTCCATTTTTGGTTAAATTTTCTGCTAGCTTGTCAGATACACAGCATTGCTGAGTTTTCTTGTACATATTTTGTGTACTTTTCTTTCCCATAATAGGTGCCGCCGTGTGGAACTGCTTACGTGATGAATGATCCACTTTCAATCTCTATAATTTCCTTTGAAATGCCCTATTAAAGAATATCTTGGGTAGAGTTTGATTGTTTCTTTGCTACTTGATTTGAATAGTAGCTGTTATTGCTTTATTTGGTACATTCTGAAAGTACGATTTGATTACCTTTTGCTTATATCCCTTGTTAAACCATTGTTCCATTCTTTTGGGACATCTTAATTGTGTTTGACTACAAACAAAGTCGTTATAATTTTATTTGATGATATAGAACTTTTGCGTTGTAATGTTAAGAGATAAAAATAATATTTTTTATTTATTTAAAAGCATCATTAACTCCAACTCATTGATTCTTAAATAATTTCAGTAGAAGTTTTAATAAAACAATTTTATTTTTGACCTTTTATCCTATGTAAGTTTGTAATGTTAGACAATTTTTTTTATTAGTAGTTAAATTTGATTTAATTGAGTTTAATTTTCATATATCGAAGAAAAAATTCGTATTCTTAAGTAATTATAAATCATCATACGTGTAATTTCAAAGAGGTTATTGATGAAGTGTCAATTCTTTATTAATGAAGTTGATAAATTAAAAAATCTTTACACAAAATATTTAGGTTTTTCTTTTCCTTTTTTGTCAAAGTTTTTCTTTATCAAGATTAAGTTGTGTTGATGTAGAAATAAATATCTAAAGGTTAATTAGATCATTTAACCCTAAAGTTTGTTTGGATAACTTGTATGGAGTCTAAAGTTCCTATCAATTTCATTTTATATAAAAATATATATATTATCCTTTATGTTAACTTAAAATGGCATACACTATTGGGCACCATTTTTTTCTTACAATAATTTTTCAGATTCATTGAAATGTTATTCTGGCAATAATTTATTTAACAGATTTGTATATCTATTTTTGGTATTTTGACATAGTTTAAAAATATATTCTTAGGAATATTAAGACTGTTTGGATTGTGAAAACGTTTCTTATTTTCATTTTCTGTTTATCAATTTTCTTATAAAATTATTATCCTGTTTCTTATTTTTAAAATCTTGTATATTTTTGTGTTTCCGGTTTTCCTTCTTGTTTTCACTTTTTTGAATACAAATTTTGAAAAATAGGAAATATGATGATAGTTTTGTAATTAAAACTGAAAATAAGAAACATTTTCACAATCTAAACGAGACCTTAAATTATGAAACCAAAATACCCTTGAAACAAATATTTTTGCCTTCCATAATTTTTTTAGCATTAGGAATATTCTTTAGGCAACAATCAGGATAATTGAAGACTATTTCTTCTAAGGTGAAGTAAGTTTTCTCTCTGTAAAAACACTTTTATACATGTAATCAAGATTCAAATATATGTTAACATACTTAAAAGTTTTAACTATCTAACAATTGTGTAATATTTTATTCATCTACTAATCATCATCTTGTAAAATTTTAATTATTCCCATTGAAATAAATTATTGGTATCTCCCTCTATTGGTATGAAATCATGGAGTAGCTAGCTCCAAAAAAAAGATCATGTAATATATGTTGGTTGTTAACATCATGTAGCTTTAGCAAGGAATGGTTTTTTTAAAAAGGGAAATTAGGTTAGGAGGTTTCAAGCATAGAGGGTAGGACATTTCTAACAATTTTCAATAAAAAAATCTCTGATCATGATTCTTTATGTTGTGTCCAAAATAATGTTTAGGAATAAAATTGATCATGGAATAGTATTTCAAAACTTGAAAACAAATATGAGACCATTTTGTATCTACCTGGACAAAATTAAAACAAATATAAGCTATACATAACAGAGTAGTAGGAATAGGAGTTTTGATAGGCCAATAGGCGCAAACTGAACTACCCATTCATAAGTCCAAATGACCATAGGATTTTGTGTGACTAAAATAATAATTTTTAGCATTTAAATTTATCATTAGCTATGCGTGATTAAAATAATAATTTTTTAGGATTTAATTTTATCTTTTTAAGTCTTAGGGTTTCCTTGAACGGAATGATTTTTACTGGTTTAATAATTAATTTAATTTAAAAAAGATTGCAAGGGAGAATAAATGTAAATGGTATTTTCCCCCTTCAAATCACGTGGGTGAAGAATAGAGGTATGTCACGTGCAGAGAAATAGAAGGTTCGAAAAGGGAAGCGTGGCGGCGTTATAAGAAGGTTGGAACCAATGAAAGGGCAGGTGTGTCAGTAAATCTGTCATCCCCATGGAACCCCGCAAATTAGCCGCACTTCTTTCCTCGCTCGTCTCCCAACTCCTTCTCCTTCTCATCCTCACACTCCCCTGCAATTCCCCTTCCTACACCCACGATTCCCTTCCCCCTCTCATCCACCACTTTCTCTTCTCCCACCAAATCGCCACCACCCTCCCCCGCAACCGCAACCGCAACCGCAACCGCAAACGCAAACACCCCTCCCCCTCCCACCCCTCCCGCACCCCTGACTTCTTCCCAACCACCTTCATGATGACCTCCTCCACCTTCCAATGGCTCTCCGGCCTCCTCGAACCCCTCCTCGATTGCCGCGACCCCGCCCCCCTTAACCTCTCCCCTTCCCTCCGCCTCTCCATCGGCCTCTTCCGCCTCGCCACCGGCTCCGATTATCCCCAAATCGCCTCCCGATTCTCCGTCCCTCTCTCCGTCGCTAAATTCTGCGTCAAACAACTCTGCAGAGTCCTCTGCACCAACTTCCGCTTCTGGGTCTCCTTCCCCAACCCTAGCGACCTCCGCTCCGTTTCCCAATCCTTCCACACCCTCTCCGGCCTCCCCAACTGCTGCGGCGTCGTTTCCTGCTCCCGCTTCGACGTGCTCAACGCCAACTCCATCGCCGCACAAATTGTCGTTGACTCCTCCTTCCGTATTCTCAGCATCGTGGCTGGCTTCCAAGGCCACAAGAGCGATTCCACCATCCTCAGGGCTTCTACTCTGTTCAAGGACATTGAAGAAGGGACGCTGTTAAACGACGTTAGCGCTAATGCCGTTAACCAGTACCTGATTGGTGACTCTGGATACCCTTTGCTTTCTTGGCTCATGGTTCCGTTTCTTGACTCTGTTCCCGGATCCGTTGAGGAGAACTTCAACAATGTTCATGAGGTTATGCGTGTTCCTGCGCTCAGAACCGTCGCTAGTTTGAAGAATTGGGGTGTTCTGAGTAGACCGGTTGATGAGGAAGTTAAGATGGCTGTGGCGTATACTGGTGCTTGTGCTATTCTTCATAATTGTTTGTTGATGAGGGAGGATTTTTCTGCCCTTGCTGCTTCTGGATTTGAAGATCACCACCGCCACCAGCTCCGGCCTCGTGTTCTGGACCATGAGGATGATGCTCCTGTCTCTCCAAAGGCTTTGGTATTGCGTAGCTCATTGGCTACCATGGCGAAGAAAATTCGTAGGGATTCAGATTCTTGATTGAATTGGGTGGGGGATGTGATTATGATTTATTGATTGATGATGATGCTTCAAGATGTAGGCAAGTTTTCAGCTTTACGCGGGAATGTAAATACTGCCTCTTGAGCATTGTTGCCTCTTTGATTTTTAATGGAGAAATGGTTCTTTCAGTTTTAATCTGTATATTCTATATTCTGGCCTCTTGATTCTATTGTTGTTGTCATTCCTTTGGGTTCATTTTAGATGGAAATAATGCCTGTATGCACGATGTTGTTATGTTGGGTTTTGGGTGATGTATTGAGCTGTGAACTCCTTGCATATCTTTTTCTTTAGTCTATATTTGGGAGTTTGGAGAGAATGAGAGGAGAAGGCCTTGAGGAGGAATGGAGGGGGGAGAGGGAGGAAGGGTACTTCGTAAGATACACATAGAAAAATTTAACTCCCAAACATAAAGGGGAAAGGGTTTCTGATAAGTTATCCGCTTCCCTCCATTTCCATCAAAAAATCAACTAACAAACATACTATTAGTTGTGTAGGTCATATGGGAATTTATGTCAAAAGGAACCATACGGCTTACTAGGTTTATGTGAAAGTATTTCTCACCGTTTCATCGGCAGCATTAGCATTTATACAGTTGCTTGCAGACTGAATTCTCAATTTGTAGCTTTGCAACTGACCGTTTTATCATTCCATGCTGCAAATATTTTTTTATTTCAATTGAACTAATTGATGTTGTTGTTGTCCTTAGTTTTGGTTTGACTTTTTTCATGATTTTCTGTGAGATTGTGCTTGTATGGAGGGCTCGATGATGAATGTGTAAATTTCGATGTGCAAAAAAAGTGCTCTGCAGGATGAACACAATTTCCTGGGAGATGCAGTAAGATTGCAATCTTTCATCATTGTACTGGTTCCAGGTTTGAGTTGCAAGCGCTATTGTTATAGTTTTTTTTTTTCTGCTTTTGTTTTTGGGACTTTGAGGCCAAATTGATAATTTTGATCTGTGGTATTAGTTTTCTTCTTATGGATATTTTATCAATTGGCTTGGATGCTTGGGCACCAGACCTCATTGCTGTTATTCTAGGATATTTAAATGGTTTCTTTTTCATACTGCCTTTTTATTTGAATTATATCTCAATGGACGTAAGGAATGAGACACATCATCTCCCCTCTGGCAAAAGAAGTAAAGGATAAGAGTAAGTAATGTAGAAGGCATCTGAAATATTGTGTTTTTAATGAGTGGAAAGTTTTTCCTGTGAATTTAACTTACTAACTATATAATGATGATTTGTCACACATTTATTCTTTGTTGATTTTCATAATGACTAAAATATTTGAAATCCAGTAAGTATATGTTGCAACTTATAAATGTTCAATAGCTCATCGAAGTACTGGTAGCCTGGTGGAAAAAAAAAAACAACTGTCGCAACTCCCTATTTGTATAACATTTCCCTTCTCAAAATCCTTGCAAACACTTGTAACAGGATTTGCTAGAATATTCGGACATCCTATTGGAATTATTGGAAATAATGGAACTTTATTCAAATGATTCTGCTCTGAAAGGGGCCCATTTCCCTGAATTATGTACTCAACATAACATTCACTGGGTCTTCCTTTAGAACATCACTGGATTCATGGTATGAATTTAAGGTATTGCTTCAGTTACTCTGATTACCATGCTTTGTGTCATTATATCCTGACTTTGTCTTAGTTGATTGATTACTTTTTCCTTCAGAACATCAGTGAATTTGTGGTTTGAAATTTTGAATTATCTAATTATACTCGTTGTTTACTAGTTGAGGTATATGGAATTATTTATAGTCCCCGTGATTACGTTAATAAGTCAGATGAAATTTATGATTGATAAGCTATTAGGCATTGAAGTCAGGTAGTTTGAGAATCTCAGTCGAAATTCAGTAGAAATATAATGATGTGTAAAACTAAGTAAATACACGTAAGATCTCAAAGTGTAGTATGCATCCATCTTCTTACCCATTGTTAGCGGTGATTCTTGTTTATACTTTAATTATAGTATTGTTTTGTCTTAAACATTGTTCTTGAGATATCATGTATTTTCAAATACTGTACTAATTTTTCATCAAAAGACGTGTGCCTGTCTGTAGGCATCCTGGTTAGTTTACAGAGTGTATGTGAAATACTTCATTTCACCCATCTTTTTTTGTCTTAATTTCAGAGTTTCATAGTTGGCTGGCAATCACAAAAAGCTGAAGTATTTTCTGTTAGTTTGTCTCTCGTTTATTTTTCCAAATCAAGAATTGTCCGGCCTAAATGTTCTTTCTGATAACAATTTTGATTTATTAAAACTGACGCTGTCATACTTTGATGAAGAACTAGTGTGAAACTTGTCTATTTGTTAGGTTGGCTCGAAATTGGATGCAAATGGCATAGAAAAATTCGGCGCGAAAATGATGATGGTTTGATGGCTGTTTACTGTGCAAAGGTTTGTCGATTCGAGCCATCTACTTATAACACGTTCTTTACTCTTTAGTTGTATAAACTTAGCTGCAAAGTCAGAGTAAATTTATGATTTGTTAGTTAGTTTCTTGGAATGTGATTCCATTTGGAGGTGGGATAATAATTAATATTTACATTGCTATGAGTTTGTAGTTCATACCAGTTATAAAGGAGGTGTGGGCTGAGATGTGTGATAGCACCGCCCTTAAGAGTTTGTTTGCAGTATATGTGGACTCTCTAGGATATAACAGTCCTTTCCAGTGTCAACCAAGGCCAAAACTAGCAAGAGGAAAAAGTAGAAGAAACCCAACAAAGAAAAAGAGAAAACGGCGAGAGGAAATTATGATAATCTATTAGGGTTTTGGAGAACCACTTATATGTGCTAAACCATAACCAGTTAATAAAAATAATTTAAAATAAACAAGATATATATTAAAATAAAATATTAGGAGACGGTTAATGAAAATAATTTGAATGTTTGAAAAGGGAATCTTGTTTGCAATTGGTGCACGATTAGTGGGCGGTCAAGATAGAGATAATGAGATTAATGTTGAGAGGAATCCAAAAATAGGAGATAAGGTTTGATCCTCTCAAATAAGAGATAAAGGGAACCTATTAAGAAGGGAGAAAATAGGAGGGTAAGAAATTGAATAGAAATAAATAAAACAAAATATATTGTTTGAATAGATAAAAATGAAAGAGAATGAAATGAAAATGTTATTTTTTATTAAGAAAAATTATTTATTATTTATTTTAAATATAAAAGTTATTTCCTTTCAAAACTTTAAAAATAAAAATCCAAATTTCAATTTTTTGGGTTCTTTCTAAATGAGAAAAGCAATTTTTTTAGAATGAGTCCTATATTTTATAGTATTTTATTCTTTCCTTTTTCTTAAAATGATAAAATACTACCTTCATCCTTCACAATTGTCCCTACTATGACAAAGTGAGTTTGCGGCCTTGGCAAAAAAGGGAAACACACCAAGAAATAGGGTTCAACCCTGTTTAGGTGCAGATCAATTGACTTTCACCTCCTTATATTTTAAAGTTTTTTTTATTAAAAACTTGTTTTTTTTAATAATTCTTTTTTGGTGATTCTTTTGGTAGTTATCCATTTTTCCTTATAGCCCATTAAAAAACAATACTTTTTTAAAAAAAATCATACAAAAAAGATACTATAATAACTACTAAATTATTTATTTATTCTTATTAATATGATGGCTCGTCGACCTAGCCTACATCTAACCTATCTTTTAATTTGCCTAATAGGCTGAGCCTAAATAGGTTGGTTGGCTAAAAAGCTTGTCTCGACCCACCTTTAAGGGTCTGTTTGGTTATCAGTTGGTGTAACCAAGTTGAGATAATATGGGTTTTGTAAACGGAGTTGTGTTTGGATGTTGATATTCTAAAAGTTAGTTGAAAAATAGTGATTGTGTTTGGTTGGAGAAAAAGTTGAATTGAGAAAATGATGGTTTGATGGAAAATTACCAAAATGGGTATTAGTGAAGAATATATTTAATATGTGTATATATATAAATAATATAAATATATATTATATTAGAATATATATATATATATAGATTTATTGATAAATAACACAATATATATATTTATCTATTTTTTAATAAATTAGATGATATTATGTATAATTAGAATTTATTTTTTAAACAAATTAAATTATATTTTTAACAAATTAGATTAAAAAATTGTTAATGCATTAATGTTAAATGTTTAAATTAAAATTATAAACATTAAATCTGATTATACATATTTAATGAATGGATTAATAGTTTAATGTTACTTACGCGTTGTAACTATATTTTTTTACGTAACTTAAAAAATGTGATTATTTTTATTTTCACACTTATATGATCGTTATCACTCATTAATTGAATAACGTATCCTCAATTATATGATTGTTACGATTTAATAATGTTTCGTCAATAGTTATTTGTGATTCATTACGCATTGTAACAAGTAATTACCCTAGCTTACGTAAATTACAATTTAATAATGTATATTCAACCATTATCGTTGGAAATTATGTGTTGGTACTAAAATTACCCTTAATCTAAACGGATCGAGTATGTTAAATTTAATACATCCAAATATAAAAAAAAATCAATAAATCACACGATACATTCGAATACAAAAAAAAAATCAATTGATACATACAAGAACCAAAAAGAACTATAAATCAAATGAAACTATACATAATTAATTTAATCAAAATTTCTTATTTTTGCATTAAAAAATTATGGTACACCCTATAGCAAAAAACACACCCATACACCTCCACCCATCATCGTTCAAAAAAATTATTATACACCCTAATTTATAGCCCACAACCATGCACCCCGTCATCAGCACTAGCCATCCCTGACCAACATCCATCACTACCATCCATTCACCACCACCATCCCCAACCACCATACACGACCACCACCCACCACACCACCACCCCCAAACTGAAACAACCACTCTCCCCACCACCACCCCTGAAACCAGAAAACCCACACACCCTCATTGGCCCAAACCTGAAACCCCACCGTACCCGTAACCCCTACCATGACCCTCTACCCTCCCACATGACAACCCCACCACCACCGCTAAACCCATATCCCCCACGGCCACAACCCCAAATTGAAACCCCCATCTCCCACGATAACAACACCCACACCTAAAAAAAACCAACAACCACCCACACCCAATACTAGAAAACCAACAACCACAATGCAAAAACCAGAGAACCAAACCCAAAAAATGGAGCAGTGGAATCAAAGGTTACCATTCCTGCACAAAGCTCATTCCTATTCTGCGAGATCGACCCTAAACCGTGTAAAGCTCTCACCTTTGGGGGTTGGTCCTCTGTTTTTTGGGCAAAAACGAAGGCTTCATTGGTCTTTTCACCAAACTAGGTTCAGTGGAGGGAGGGATGGGAGACCCGGCTTCACGCGAACGGAGGTTGGGGCTTGGGAACGAAGGCTATGACGGAGGTTAGACTGACGGAATGGAGACCCTGTCTCACCCAAACACCACTGCGTTTCAAGGAACGAAGATTAACAAAGTTTTGTCAACTGAATGGAGGTTCACAAGAAAACCAAACAGGCATTAACCTGTTTTCATGGGATGACACAACTGAACTAGCTCAATTTGTCATTCCTAATTGTCCTCTCTTAACTCTAAATAAGGTTATCAATTGCACCAATTGAAGATTTTTTCTTGTTGTAGAAAGAAGTTAAAAGGTTTAAAATAACAGCATAGGATGAAAGCATAAGTTACACAAGAATAACCTATAATTAACGAAGTACCTTTAGAAGTAAGGATTATTACTTGTGCAATTTTGCATAGGTTAAAAGATAAAAAAAAATTTAAACCCACTCACAGTGATTTCTAAACAACTCCTACACAAAGTTTGACGAAATAATTTTACTTTTGATTTTTATTCTTGCAAGAATACACAGGTTAGACAAACCCTTAAAAGTATAAAGTGATTATCTCAACCATGTCCAACCAAGATTTGAATATTCTATAAAGGATTAAATAATGATTCATTAATTCAAGACTAGTCAAAATTATTATTTTTAATTAAAAAACATTGTAGAGTCATAATATACTTTAATTTTAAGATGAACGAATAAGATCACCAACTAAATACAGACTATCAATAATCCCAATAAAAAAAGTTTATAAAGTAGGCCACCAAAAGTTAAAAAAAAAAGACAAATAGTAGACATTTTATCTTCCCCATTGGATTCAACGAGTGATATATCAAAACTGCCCACGCGCTCATTCACTTGCAAGTTGAAGACTCTCAAACGATATTTGTTGAAGAGAAATTTTTTATTTTACGGTCAAATGAAATTTTAATTGTCTTGAACAGTATGAAAAATTAACATTAATCATTAAATTTTTATTTGTTCTAAACCTTTTTCCCCAACTACTGACGATAGAAAACGGGTACAAAATTTTCCATTTGGATAGTGTTATTACGAGGAAGTTGGTTTGCAACATCTAATCTGGATCAGCGAGTTCTTATCTTCGCCTTTTTCATTTTGTAGCAACGTGATATTCCTCCGTTTCGATCACCTGCGATCGTGATCTACAAGCAAATTTGCAAAACTGCCCTTTGCTTTCACCGATCACCTCACGCCAGGGAGAAGGAAGACACACAACATAGATGAAGGGTAACTTGGTCCAAGCACAAGGTTGTTAACAACTTTCCCTTTCAAATGACACGCTTTGAACAGTGTTTTCCTCCTATAATCAACATATATTAACACATCATTTGGTTCAACAAAAATAAAATCCCCTTCTCAAGAAGATCATTTGGGTAGAACTTCTGGCCACAGATAGTTGTTTGGAGAACGGAGAGGAATAGGGAGGAGCGGGATATCGAAGGGTGGCCCGGAAGGATACAATGTCGGCAGCAACACTTAGAACCTCCATCGCCTCCTTTGCATGCTCAATGGGAACCTCCACACCACGACCAAACTTGTTTCGCTAAATGCAACATACACCACAAAGAGAATATGGTTTGATAGATGGGGGTGGGATTAGATAGTTTTGGAATATGGTTTCAACCTTTTTTAAAAACATATATCATAGTTGAAAGATATCATATGAGAACATGAGAAATAAATCGAATTTATTATGATTGATCGAGATTAAAATATATTTATCAGGTGACATTTTTAAAAAATTATGATTTTTTAAGAAATTATGTAACTTTAAAAAACTTTTAATTATGATCATCTATATATGATTATACGGCTCAAATTTATGTGTCTCTCCTACGAGAACTTTTCCCATAACATATATTCCCTTAATATATATATATATATATATATATATATATATATATATATATATATATATATATATATATAGAAGATGTATCACGAAAGACTCTCTTATTTGAGAGTGAGAGGAGCAGATATGAGTCTTACATCCATACAATTGATGGTTGGGATTAATCATGTGAGTTTTAAAAAGTTATGTGACCTATTAAGTGATCTATGTGATTTTGAAAAACTCTTAATCTCAACGATCTACTATATGGTTAGACGACTCATATATATATATATATATATATATATTAAATTATTTATTGATAGCATGATTAGTAGTATGTATTTAATTTGTTAATTTGAATTTGAAAGGAATAAAATATGTAAAAATATAATAAATAGAGTTGACAGGAATAAAATCTCTTCAATTAAATTATTTATTGATAGTATAATTAGTAGCATGTGCTTAATTAGTTAATTTGGATTTGATAGGAATAAAAAATGTTAAAATATAATAAATGGATTTGATAAGAATACTCTTCAAATTATTAGGTTGTCATGTTGATTTATCATGTTTAATTTAATAATAAATGAAATATTGAATAATGGATTGATAACATACATTTTAAAATCTATATATAGTAATGATATCTATATCTATCTATGTTCTATATACCAATTTTATTAATATTAAATATTTTATTAAAATATATTAAAATTTGAAATTTTAATACTTATAAATTTAATTTAGATTGAATTTCATAATTTTTATTTATTGTATTAAAAGTTATAAATTTTAATTTTTAATTTGAAATTTCAAAAATTTTAATTAAAAATTTAAAATAATAAATAGTTATAAATTTGTCATGTATCAACCTTATTTGTTTATCCTTTTTTATAGTTTAATTCATTTTATTATCTAATTGATACAGATTTGATTTATTTAAAAGATAAACGGACTCCTCTATATTATTTCATTTTAATAATGATAATCTTTTAATTGTTTTTATTTATGATTCTGTTATGGTGATAAATCATGTTGATTATTTTTTTATTATTTGTATTCATATTCATGATTGTTTTAATCCTAAATAATCAAATCTCTGGCATTAGACATTATGTTGATGAAGTAATTGATAGCTACAAATAATAAAGTACGGTTACATTCATTGGGCCATAATTGGTATTTGTCAAAATATTTAGCCCAATTCATTCCATAATTTTTTTTATTCTTTTAATCCTAAATAAATCAAATCCCATGTATTACGGTAATGAAGCAATTGATAGTCACCAATAATAAATTATGGTTACATTCTCTGGGCCACTGTTTGTATTTGTCAAAATATTTAGACACAATATATTCTAATAATTTAAGTTGAATTATTCCAAAATCATTCCTATATAATATGGATAATTCCTCTGTATTGAATTACATTACATATCACATCATTTTCCTCTCTTTGTTTACTATCACAAATACTAGCACTATGACATGATTTGGTTAATAAGTTCAATATTAAAATTTAAAACAAGATATGAAAAATTAAAGTTAGCGTTATTAGACTGTGGAAAGTACCTGATAAGAAGTTTCCATCTCAAGATTCAACCATGGACATGGTTGTCATTGATGAAATTGTATTCATTTTATACCTTTTTAGTTTGCATCCAATTTATTTTTGTATAGATACTTTTTAATAATTTTGTTAAAGTTTGACAGAATTCAGGTGTCTATTAAGAATATATATGTTTATATACTTGAAAGTGCTATTTTTGAGGGAAATGTGTACATATTTTTAAATTTTACTATTGTTCTTAATGACCAATTCTACAAGCCAACAATTCATGAAGTTTAGATCTTTTTTATGACAAATGCGCAAGTTTGCTTAATTGAAGTCTTTGATCTTCCCCAAAATACATATTTATTTTCGGCATTTTTTGATGTACTGATTAAAATGTTTGACAAACAAAGGTTGGTTGGTATGTGTCTTATTCTTTTTATACAAAGGCATTTTCGTTAAAAATGTATATATATTATTATGTAAGGAACTTTCACACGATAAGATGAATAATATGTTTCTTTAATCTGAAAAGATATATATTTATGTATTTGTAAAGACAATAATAAAAATATTGTTATTCAAGACACTTTTACACAATATTTATTTATTTATTCTTAATATCACAAGATGTATATTTATTTAAAGAAGAGAATAATAAAAGGCTCGGGGAAATTAGGATCGGTTATAATCTATTGATTTAATTTTTACAATTTAAGAAATGTTGGCGAATCTTTTAGATATTCTAAGAGATTCACGTTTGATAACCACTTCAATGTAGTATTATGTGAAAAGATATGAAAAACAAGAAAAATGTTAAAACAATTCAAATTTTTATCAAGCACCCATGGCCTAATGGATAAGGCGCTTGACTTCTAATCAAGTGATTGTGGGTTTGAGTCCCATTGGGTGTGTGTATTTGTGTTTTCATTTTTGTTATTAAAATTCATTGTTTGTGCCATATAAGATTAATTAGTGAATTATTTAAATATTATTGAGTATTTATTCAAGTCAAATGAGGAATTTTAATTGGGATCTGATCCGGTCTGGATACAACCGTTGTTACAGAAAGATAGTGCCACACCGGTTATCCGTTGTCACCTCACCCGTTCTCACTTCGTCGAATGCTTCATCCGTCCTCCCGTTGTCACCTCACCCGTTCTCACTTCGTCGAATGCTTCATCCGTCCTCCCTACCCCCCCTGACACAATCTTCGCAGGTGGCACCACCTTTCGCCCCATCAACGCGAAACTCTGGTGTGCTCCAGGACAACAAGACCGGTTTCTCCCACTGAGAGGCCGGACTACAATACCGGATACCCACTGTACCGGTGTATAAACCCTAAAACATCTATACTTTTGTGGCTGGTCCCACACCGGATCCTAGACCCCGGTTCAAACCAGTTTAGGATCAAATTAAAATAATAAATTAATCATGATTAATTATGAAATTAGCGTTAAGTTTAATTGTGATACTAAAATATTAATTACCATATGGTGAAGGTAAAATAATTAATTACTTAAGGTAAATTTTATTAAAGGAAATTAAAGAAAATAAAATAAATAATGAAAGGACAAAAATACCCTTGGGGTTAAAATCAAATTTTCATTTCCTTTTCTTCTTCCTCATCATGCATGCATGAACTTCTTCTTCCTTCTCCCGTCCATGGCCGCGTGCCTATAGGTACGGATTGGCCCTCAATTTCTCGCCGAAAGTTAAAATTGACTATATTTCTAAAATCGTATAACCAAGGTGAGTCACTTGGTGGTTTCAATTTCCATCTCCATGGATTTTCTCTCTAAATACAAAATGGGAAATTCTATTAGGGTTTTCGATTTTCATGGATTCTTGCATATTAAAACTTAAAAATGAAACTTGGTGTAGTGTGTGTTGATAAACATTTAATGGGTAACTGCTTCAAGGTCATTAGTTTCAAAACAAGTGCCGAAGGGACGTTAGGCGAAGCAGAATTTGGAAACAGAGGTTGAAATTGAAAAAGGTAAGCTTCAGAAGCCCTAAGAATGTATACGAGTTTGTTTTTACATAATGAGTTTTAATTTTGAAGGTTGAAACGTTAAGTCGATTCATAAATTCTTGGTTTTAGATATTTGGTGAATTTGACATATTCAACGTTGAAGAAAAGTCCCGAAAGCTTGAAAGATGTAAAGGGGTGTACTTGGTGTATGAATTTGTCAAGCACCTGTGGCCTAATGGATATAGCGCTTAACTTATAATCAAACAATTATGGGTTTGAGTCCCACTGGCTGTGTATTTATGTTCTTTTTCTAAAGTTGCTAGGTTACACTTTTCATATCTGCAAGATATGATAATTCTTCAAAATATAATTTATATAAGTTAGCGGTTACACACTTACGCTTTTCGTACCTGCTTTTAATTTTAATGTGTTATTAAAAATAATGTTTAAGAAATTAAAAAAATATTTTTAATTTAAAGCATATGATAATTATTTAAAACATAAATGTATATTAAATATATTTTGAATAAAAATTACTATTTTTAATAATTTCGAGTCTAAATCATTTATTGAGTTTTAATTTTAAGTTAGTCCTCTATCTTTTCTAAAAATAATTAATTTTAATTAGACCAAAGCTTTTTGTGTAACATCCCTATTTATTAAAATTCATTGTTTGTGTCATATAAAATTAATTAGTGAATTATTTAAATTATTAAGTATTTAATCAAGTTAATTGAGGAATTTTTATTGATGATAAAATTAAAATAATAAATTAAGGGTGATTAATTATGAAATTAGAGTTATGTTAAATTATGATGGTTAAATATTAATTAACATATGGTGAAGGTAAAATAATTAATTGCTCATGGTAAATATTATTAAAGGAAATTAGAGAAACTAGAAAATAAATAGCAAAAGGACAAAAATACCCTTAGGGTTAAAATCAAATTTTCATTTTCTTTTCTTCTTCCTCATCATGCATGCATGAACTTCTTCTTCCTTCTCCCGTCCATGGCCGCGGTGGAGATTGACCCTCGATTTCTCGTTGAAAGTTAAAATTGATTGTATTTCAAAAATCGTAAAATCAAGGTGAGTTAATTGGTATGTTTCAATTTTTATTTCCATGGGTTCTCTCTCTAAATAAAAAATGGGAAATTCTATTAGGGTTTTCAATTTTCATAGATTCTTTCATATTAAAGATTAAAAATGAAAATTGGTGTGGTGGGTGTTGATAAACGGTTAATGGGTAATTAATTTGGCGTCGTTAGGTTTCAAACCAAGAGCCGGAGGGATGTTAGGTAAAGCGGAATTTCGAAACAGAGGTTGAAGTTGAAAAAGGTAAACTTCAGAAGCCCTAAGGATGCATACGAGTTTGTTTTGATATAATGGGTTTTAGTTTTGAAGGTCAAAACGTTTTCGATTCATAAATTCTTTGGTTTTAGATATTTGGCAAACTTGACATATTTGACATTGAAGAAAAGTCCTGAAATCTTGAAAGATGTAAGGGGATGTACTTGGTGTATGAATTTATGAAGCACCCGTGGCCTAATGGATAAGGCGCTTGACTTCTAATCAAGTGATTGTGGGTTCGAGTCCCACCGGGTGTGTATTTATGTTTTTTTAAAAGTTTATAGGTTACACTTTTCATATATGCAAGATATGATAATTATTCGAAATATAAATTTTATAAGTTAGCGATTACACACTTATGGTTTCCATACTCGCTTTTAATTTTAAGGTGTTGTTAAAAATAATGTTTAAGAAATTAATTTTTTTTTTAAAATTTAAAGGATATGATAATTATTTAAAATAAAAATGTATAATAAATATATTTTTGAATAAGAATTACTATTCTTAATAACTTCAAGTTTCAATCATTTATTAGGTTTTAATTTTAAGTTAGTCCTTTATCTTTTTAAAAAAATTAATTTTTATTTGACCAAAGCTTTTTGTGTAACATCCCTATTATTAAAATTTAAATTTTGTACTGAGGAATTTTAATTGTTGATAAAATTAAAATAATAAATTAACCATGATTAATTATGAATTTAGAGTTAAGTTAAATTATGATGGTTGAAGGTAAAATAATTAATTACTTAAGGTAAATTTTATCAGAGGAAATTAAAGAAAATAGAAAATAAATAGTAAAAGGACAAAAATACCCTTGGGGTTAAAATCAAATTTTCATTTCCTTTTCTTCTTCCTCATCATATACGTGTGAACTTCTTCTTCCTTCTCCCATCCATGGCCGCGGTGGAGATTGACCCTCGATTTCTCGTTGAAAGTTAAAATTGACTGTATTTCAAAAATCGTAAAATCAAGGTGAGTTAATTGGTATGTTTCAATTTTCATTTCCATGGGTTCTCTCTCTAAATCAAAAATGGGAAATTCTATTAGGTTTTCAGTTTTCATAGATTCTTGCATATTAAAGATTGAAAATGAAAATTGGTGTGGTGGGTGTTGATAAACGGTTAATGGGTAATTAATTTGGCGTCGTTAGGTTTCAAACCAAGAGCCGGATGGATGCTAGGTAAAGCGGAATTTGGAAACAGAGGTTGAAGTTGAAAAAGGTAAGCTTTAGAAGCCCTACGGATGCTGTAACACCCTCTGTTACACCTTAATAAATTTTAGAAAAATTCGTAATTTTTTTTTTAAAGATATGATTGTTAAAAAGAAACTATCGGAATAAATTATATACATTATTTCTGAAATACCTCACAAATATTATTAAAACTTTATAAAGTATTTGTACATTCATCCGAAGAAAATAAACATTAAACATTATAAGAAAGAGAGGAAACTCCATGGCCCAGAAGCAGTTACTTATTAACATTATTTATTCATTGGACCACGGTATTCATACCGAGCTCCCTTTCTAGAACGTGCTATATTTACTGCTGAAATTCTTCGATCCTTCCCTCTGAATCATCAATTTAGAATATATGAAACAAAAACACGGAGAAAGGAGTGAGAAACAGAATATAATATTTCCGAATAAGACATAAGCAACAAAGGGTTTTCACAACCAATACATAATAATATAAATCACAATCACATACACAATCAATTATGAATGCATGAATGTTATGCAATATCTTCATCATAACTTATCTATATATGTGGGCCCTTAAATTTTAATTTGCACTGGGCCAACCAGGAGTTTACACTGTTCCATAAGTCCGGATAATAATAATATGAACAGCTCAACTGGCATGGAAACACTTAGAGACTAGTCAGATTGAGAAAGTTTTTATTGTGAAAGTACCCGACACTAGGGAGCTACCCCAGGTCCCCTGAAGCACCCTTTCACACTCTCTCATCCCAAGGCTCGTAATTAAGCCTCCTCTAATGTATCCTCGGTTTCTATAATCCGTCCCCAGACAATATTATTTCATTTCACTTTCATTATCCATGATGCATGAACTACTCGCGTATTGAGTTGGTTAAGGCTTTTAGAAACTCAATTATTAAATCCCTTAAAGGTTTACAATATCATTTCAATAAACTGTACATTTTCTCAGTTCTCTGAATTTCTGTCCCACAGAAATAAATTTGGTACAGTTTTCAAATCTCACGGAAATTGAGTTTCTAAGCCTTAAATATCTAAAAACTTTATCATATAAAACTTTACCTAATCTTTCTCAAATTAAATCTTAACAAAATTAAATTTAGGAATCTCAATTATTTCCAAATATATTTAGTTATTAAGTTGGAAAAAAAATAAAATAATTTTCTTTTAAAATTTTTTTTTATTGAAAGAGAATAATTATTAACCAAAAATACTTAAAATTACAAAATTTTTCTTTAACTCAAGATTTAATTAAATAAATTCTCATAAAATGTTTTCTTTCTAAAATAAATACTAATATTTTTTATTCTAAATATTGAAAATAAAGTTAAAAATAATTTCTAAGAAGAAATAAAAGATAATAAAATTTAAAGAGTAAGGTAAGAAATTCTTACTGAATTTTAGCTTTCCGTCATGCTCGCTATATGCTCAAACTCCACATTACAATATCATCAATCAAAATCAAACAATATCAATCATAACTAAATATCATCAATCAATCAATCATAATCAAATCATAATCAAATCAATTAAATATCATTAATACATATCATAATACAAAATTTAATGATTATTAATATAGTCAATTTTAGTCCTTTTGGTCAATTCCTCGCATAGGTATATGTAAGTCCATATAATCCAGTCCTTGCATAGGTATAGTTCAGTCCATATGGGTCATAATGGTCCAAATCCTTGCATAGGTATAGTACAGTCCATATGGGTCATAATGTTCCAAGTCCTTGCATAGGTATAGTCCAGTCCATATAGGTCATAATGGTCCAAGTCTTTGCATAGGTATGTTAGAGTTAGTTAAACCGGATATTTAATTTAAAATTTATTAAAAATGTTAAGTTAAAAAGTTAATATTTTAAAATAATAATATTATTAAATTTAAAAGGAGTAGGGGATTCCTCCCATTATTCTTATGTCTTTTCATATTATACTTCTTGATCTGTCCTGAACCGGGGTCAAGAGATCCGATCTCAAGCCAGTCACAAATAGTATGTCAATACTCTCTAGTAGACCGGATGTATGTGTATCCGATGTATGTATCCGTCGTCCTTGAATGAGGAGAGCGGATTGGGCGTTGCGGAGATCCTTCACACCGACCTAACGCGTTGAAGTGGGCGAATGGTGGTGTCACCTGCAAAGATTCTCCGACGCTTAAGTCAGTGATTATATTCCAAGTAAGGAATGTATTCAGAGAGTAATCAGTCGTAAAAGAGCTGAAGATGAAGGTGAAGATCCCTAACTTCAATCATGAAGTTAGTTCATATACCTGATTGGCTCGATTAACGAGGACTCGTTGGTGGGGAACCACCAACTCCCATTAGCATTATTATATTGCGCACTTACCTGCATGATTGGGTCAAGTGGCTATTTTATATTGAGCGTAGAGAATGTAGACTAGGATTAGGGAACAAGTTGACCATTCCCGTGAGCAGAATTTGGCTCGTAGTGCAGGGAATTATTGATCGATCCCTGTAGCAACAATCCTTGTCTTTTGCATAGTGACGTGTGTATTATCCGATGTCATGGTGTTATCCTGGATAACCGGTATAGGGAGAACGCCTGATACGGAATTACAGTCCGGATGTATACCGATGACACCGGTTACACGTAGATGTCTTATCAAAGACGTTGAAATATGTATAGAAGATCGGATACCGGTATTGAGACCGGATCATATGTCCCCTAGCTTGTGTGAGGGACTGAATAGTTGTTCACATAAGCTACTCAACCTGCGAGAGGTCTTAATATAGGTAAGCTTACATGTGTAACAGTTCCTTAGCATCTGTTGTCATTCGTAAAGAACCGTTCTGAATTTAATAGAAAAGACCTTTCGGTACTGTCACAACGGATTCAGACAAAGATTCATTGTGTGAGAATTTCAAGAGTTTATTGGAATTGAAAGCTCTTGAAGTTCGTGTAACGGCTGTAAAGCGTAAATTGCGTTGCATGATTAGACATTAATGCTTTTAATCACGTGGGCAAGCAATTATTGCGCCTGAGATGAAAATCTCATTAACCGTCGTTTTGGGCTTAATGGGCCTGAAATCTTCGAAACTTTTGGGCCTAGTGGATAGCCCTTTGCTGAGTCGCTATCGTTTTGGCGCCCAAGAATTTGGAACGGTTGTGTCGTTTCGCTTGTGAACGGGTGCGTTTTATCGAGAACGACACAACTTCAAGAGGAGGTAACCGGTCCTCTTTGTTTCCTATAAAAGGAATACTTAGTGGATTCTGAGTTCCACTTGCTTTTGCTTTCTCAACGAAACTCTGCAGAAATTTTGCAAGGAAGTTTATCGCCTACATTGCGACGGTTTCTTTGTTCCTCAAATTCATCATCGTTATCTGAGGTAACTATCTCTTCCTTGTCGCTTTAGTTTCGTTTTGAGTTGCTACTCGTAGTTATAGAAAGTAGGCTTCATCTAAGGGGAGGGAATCAGTTTCCCTCAACCCTAACAGTCGTGGGGAAGAATCCTTGTGATTCTTCCTAAGACTGAACCGCGTCGCTCAGAAAGGGGATCTTATTCACTGCGGGAAGTGACCTTTCCCTTCTCAGAGTCGCCCTCTGATTGTAATTGCTTTAAAAATGCAGTGAGTAATGATTGCAACTTTCTGACGACATTTTATTCCTTATCGTAGATTAAGGAGTTCGGTCTACATATTTCCAAATGGCCACTGGAGAAGGAACCTCTGGAAATAGCGCTATTTCGAGGACAACTGAAGGTCTCTATAGCGTTGTTGCTTCGAGGCTGAATTGGGAGGAGGTTCAGGCTAAATGGCCTTTCTGTTGGGTGTCCAGCGAATTTAAGGACTTGGCCTCTCGTCATGCGGATGAGGAGGGATCTCGGATTCAACCGAGGTTCACGCTGAGTACGGATGAGGAGACAAAAAAGTGGTATAGGGTTTACGCACCACTTCCGACAGAGCGGATATGTCATGTCGTCCCCAACGATCGTTCAGTGTACATGTACGACTTCATCTTTCATTATTTGGGTGTCCGCTTCCCATTAACCGAACTCCAGATGGGTGTGTTGAGGTTTCTGAACTGTGCACCCTCTCAACTTCATCCCAACGGTTGGGGCCTCATTCGAGCTCTCGAAGTGCTTGGGGAGCACTTCAACTTTACGCCAACAGTAGCGATACTGTTCTACTACACTCAGGTAGTTAGAAGGGCGAATAAGCAGGGCGGAGTTGGTTTAGTGACACTCCGGACTCTCTGTTCCTTTGTGAACTTTGAGTCTTACACTGATTCGGTCAAGGTTGATGGGAAGTCCTTCAAGACTTACTTCACTCGCATCTCCATCAAGAAGGGCAAACCAAAATTTTGGAAGGATGAAGAAGACGTTGACAAATTTCCCTTGAGCTGGACACACGAGCATTTCCTCTTGAGCTCTCACGCGTACTACACTGATCAATCCGATCTGTCTCGTGAGACATCGAGAGTGTTGTTCGCGCTTGAATCGCACACTACAGGTCGTCACGTCTTTTCGTGTAGGCGTCTGCTAAGTAGCTCAAGCGGAGTCCGGGAGGAATATTTGCGTACTTCTCGTTTTATTTCATCTTTCCTCCTTTATCAAATATATATAGAATATTTGCAGTTGCTGACATCTTGTGTTTGTTCATGTAGGTGAAATAGAACAGCAAACTCCGGAAATGGATAAACTGAAAAAATTCAAGGCGGCTGGTAAATCCGTTGCTCGAGAGAATGAAGTAAAGCCCAGGCCCTCAACTAAGGATCGTCCTGAGGTGATCATCTTGACCTCGGATGTTGAAGGGGACATCCCACTGGTTGAGGGCGGTAAGTCCGATGTTGGTGTAACCTCGGGTCAGCCTCCCGTTACTGAAAGGAGAAGAAAGATCCAGAATGATCCTGCAAGGCGTCAGTCCAAGAAGCAAAAAGTTTCGGAGGATCCTGCTGCCGGGGTTTCTGGATCAGAACCGACCTCCTTCCCAACTACCTCGTTTCTCACCCCCTTCCTCTCTTATGAAGGTTCTACTCCAGCCACTCTTCCTCCTCCGATATACAAACTCCGGCCTACACTCAGTCCTAAAGAGATTACGGAAGCGTGTGAGGCCGGAAGGTGGCAGCTAGCCGAACTTGCTGGAGTGCTTTCTTCAATCAGCGAGTTGGCTAGCAACGCCGATAAAGTTGAGGAATTGAGCGACGAATTGAAAGAACTCAAGCTTTCCTCGGAAAAGGACAAAGCCGCCGTGAAGTTAATGGAAGATCGTCTTCACAAGTCTAAGGAGTTTGGGGATCTCATCACTAAAGAGAATCTCAAACTCAAAGTCGATCTTAAAAATTTGGAAGGCAAAATGGCAGAGAAGGAGGAAGAACTCCGCAGCAGCCAGGATAAACATAAAGCTGATGCTGAGGAGTGGTCTCAAAGGGAGAAGAAGTTCCTTCTTGAGATAGAGGGACTGAAGGCTAGGAATGCGGAGTTCGAGGTGTCTAGTGAGGAGCTGTCCAAGTTGCGGGGAGAATTGGCTACAGCGAAAGCTGAGAGAGAAGAAGCTGTTGATATATGCAGCCGTGCTGTCGAAGAATCCTTCGGCCTAGCTATACGCCAAGTTTTCTACCGCAACCCCACTGTGAAACTTGACCTTTATGGAATGGATCCGTTCTATGAATTCCATGGGGGAAAGTTAGTCGCAGTGGTGGATGGTCGTCATGAAGATCCACCGATGTCCCTGTATGGTTTGCCTCCTCTTCCTGAGGGTCAAACCATGGGACCGGATTACGTCTTTCCTATGTCCGAGGTTCCCTCTTCTGAAGAAAGGGCTGAGGCTCCTGGAGGTGAGACTCCTGCGGAGGTCCCAAAGGAAGGGGGACGAGAGCCTGGTGCTGAGGAGGCACAAAAAACTGAAGAACAGATTCCTCCTCAGTAGTTTTGTTTTTATTTACATGTATAGTTGTGTACCGGGATCAACTCCGGATTTAAACTATTGTATGTAATTTCGTTTCAATGAATGAATTTTGGTTGAAGAAATTTGTCTTCATTGTTCCATGTATATATAAATCGTTACTAATCCGTTCAATGTAATTAATCTTAAGGCCGGATTGAAATAATAGCCTAGGAAGATTAAATAACAAATAAAATTTAGAACGGATAAATATATACATGTCCCCAAGTGCGTATTAAGAAGAAGGTGCCTGTCTTTGGGGCATGATCCTTAATTCTTTTGGGGAAAGATGGGTCGATCCGCTGTTTAGCAAAGTAGTGTAACAGGACGGATGACTGCTTTCTTACAGGAGATGATAATATTGTTCCAAGTTTAGGGAATTGCAAGGAAGTGGTGTTTGAGCCCTTTATCATAAGGATGATGATGGGAGTTTTTTCTGCACCAGGAGTTACGTCGTTGTATCACAGAATAGGTGACAAAGAGTATCCGTCCTGGGAGAATACCACTAGAAAGCGAAAGTGCGGACTGACTTTCGGAATTTTCCATCATAAAGATGATTATGAGTATTGATCATGCCAGGTGTTTTATCATTAAATCACTTCATAAGTGATTGAGATCATCCGTCTTGGGGATGTGTACAATACCAGGAACTACATCATCAGGTCGCATATTAGGTGATTGAGATCATCCGTCCTTTGGGTGTGTATTGCGCCAGGAGTTACATCGTCAGATCACAGCATGGGTGATTGAGATCATCCGTCCTGGGCAGGTACACCGCGTTAGGAGTTACATCGTCATATCACATAATGGATGACTGAGGTTATCCGTTCTGGAAAAGTACACATCGTCAAGAGTTACATCGTCAGATCACAGATTAAGTGATTTAGATAATCCATCCTGGAGACATTTTTCAATCGTAGGAGTACGGATTGAGTGAATACTTTCATCGTAAGAATGGTGATGAGAATTGTTCATACCAGGAGTTACATCGTCGAATCACTTTATAGGTGATTGAGATCATCCGTCCTGGAATGATTCACACCAGGAGTTACACCATCGAATCACAAAATATGTGATTGAGATCATCCGTCCTGGTGTGATTAGTGGAGCTCTTCGTACCAGGAGTTACATCATCGAATCATTGAATAAGTGATTGAGATCATCCGTCCTGGTGTGATTATTGGAGTCCTTCGTACCAGGAGTTACATCATCGAATCACTGAATAAGTGATTGAGATCATCCGTCCTGATGAATTTTTCCAATCAAGGGAGTGCGGATTGAATTTCCAATTTTCGCTCCATCCGAAATCCGAGTCTTACCTACTAGCCCCCTAGCTGATGTGAGGAAGCAGTTGACTTGCTCATATGAGCTATATTGATCGTAGTATGTCTGGATTTCGGGTTTGTACCGAAGTGTAAATATCCGCTCTGGGAACCATGTTCCGTAGTGGCGACATTTTAAGGGCGGATTCGACAATGAGAATATCAGAAGTTTATCGAATTTCGCAACCCTTGGTATTCGAGTAATGGTGGCCACGTTTCTAATGATTGGACATTTAATGCCTTAATTCACGTGGGCGCGCCATTATTGCGTTAAATGCGCATGTCTTAATAACCGTCACGTAGGGGCTTGTTGGGCCTAAAATTTGGATTTAGTAGGCCCATTTAGAAAGCTCTGTGACGAAACGATGGCATTTTCGCGCCTTGATGTACTAAACGACAATTTTGGTCCACTAAACGGGGAGTCGTTTGGGGGTAAACGACAGGTTATGTTTAGTGGGTATTTGAAAAATTTTGGTGCCCTGATATAGGCATATTTGGCAATCTCAGTTACCATTTCTCCTAATTCTCTTGACGAACTTCTGCAAAAGTTTCGAGAAGATTATCGTGTCTGCCTCTGTGAATCTTAATTCACTATCCTCATCCATCCTTAGGTAACCACTTTCTTTCCATACTGTGTGTCTTGTTTCAATTTCTGAAAATGTCTAGGAAAGGTGTTAGTTTTAGTGGTATCAGCCCTAGAGGAAGAGGAGGAAGGGCCTTCAATCAAAACCCCACAGTTCGTGGTGGGAGGATTCCAGTGGTCTTTCAATCGAAGCCACTAAGGTCAGAAAGGGAGGCGTCGCCGTATCAGAGGCGAAAGGCGATTATACCCTCTTCAGAATCCTCCTCTAGTGAGAGTGCTGAGAGCGGTGACCTGTATGTGTCTGACGATGTGGATTTTTACCGCAGTGTAAAAGCTTTCACAATGGTGGTGAAGAAAGCGACTGGGAGGAAATCATCTGATGGGGGATCTCCTTCTGAGAAATATATCTTGAAGACCCAGTCCGGCCTCTGCAATGTGGTTGCACACCGGATAGACTGGGTGAAATTCCAAAAGAAGCGCCCATTCAGCTGGGTGGCTGAGGAATTTCGTGAGACACAGTCCGTCCATGCTCGGGAGGATGAAGGGGAGCTGGAGCCGCGGTTTACCTTATGGAAGAAGGATAAATACAAATGGTGTTTTAAAGTATTTGCTCCCCTTCCATCAGTACGGATATGCCACACACCGGACGAGAGGTCCTTATACATGTATGATTTTCTATTTCTGAACTTAGGTGTGCGTTTCCCCTTGACGAAGTTTGAGATGGGAGTCCTGAGATTCTTGGACTGCGCCCCCTCGCAACTTCACCCTAACGGATGGGGATTGGTCCGCTCTCTTGAAGTGCTTGGGGAGCACTTCAACTTTAAACCGACGGTGGCCATGCTTTTCTACTTCACTCAAGTGGTCCGCCGTGCGAATAAGGAGAAAGGAGGAGTGAGCTTGATATCCCTCCGGACTATCTCCAAGATCATCAACTTCGAGGCGTATACTGACTCCGCCAAAGTTGATGGGCGTTCATTCAAGTCCTATTTCACAAGGATTAGCGTCCATCCGAGTGAATCAATTTTTTGGTTGACTGAAGAAGGGATTCCAAAATTCCCAGTGACTTGGACGCACGAACATTTTTTGTTGACCTCCCAAGCGTACTATACCGAGGAGGACGAACTGAGCCCAACTTCAATCTCAGTTCTTTCGGCTCTGCAGTCCTACACAGCCTCACACCAATTTTTCTCCTGCAGGCGTTTGTTAGGATCAAAGTCTACTCGCGAGGAGTATTTACGTAATTTCCCTGCCATTCTTCATGCGTTATTATGTCATGTCTTGAAACTTTTTCGTTTCTGATTGTGTCTTTGAATTGTGCAGGTGAAATTCAGAGCGGATCACCAGAGATGAATAGACTAAAAGGTCTCAAGGCCGGAGAGACTTCCGTTGCAGCTGAAAATGACATTCAGGCAAAGCGGAACTCGAAGAAGGCTACTGCTGAGACGATAATATTAACTTCGTCTGCTGGTGACGATATTCCTCTGATCGAGGGCGGATCTGAGAAGGTGGTCGAGAAAAAGAAGAGGACTAAGCGTGATCCTTCAAAGACCTCAGACCGTCAATCCTCACCCAAAAAGCTAAAAACTTCAAGAGGGGCTGCTGAGCCAGGGCCTGCTAAAGAAAAGAGAGCGGAAGTGTCTATTCCGGATACTCCAAGTGGTGTTATAACACATGGGGCGAAGCCAATAACGACTTATTTCGCGCCCAAAGCCCCCTGCTCTCTTGAAGGTAATTCCGGTCTTGTTCAAAATCCGGTGTATGAGAGCTCCGTTCCTGAGGGCGTTCCCGAATCCTCACCCAAGGTGAAGCCCTCGTTGAAGAGTGAAGAACTGATCAGAGCTTGCGACGACGGACAGAAGCACTTGGCTGATTTATCCGAGCTCCTCAAGTCGGTTCGCGAGCTCACAGAAGAAAATGAGAGGCTCACCTCGGTGGTTGGCAAGGACAAGGCAATCATCCTCCAATTAGAAGGAAAATTAAAAACTTCCGAAGAAGAAAATCAGAAGAAGGATGAAGAAATTGCCAAGTTGAAGAGTCTTGCCACGGAGCTAGAGGGTCAAATTTCTGATCGAAAGAAAATCAATGCTGACCTCAATGCTCATCTCTGCACGGAGAAGGAACGCTCTTCAAAGCTGGAAAAGGGGTTGAAGGAGGCTAAGGTCGTCCATTCTCTGGGAGTGGATGATTGGACACGTAAGGAAAAGGAGCTGCTATCAAAGCTGGCGGATTCGAATGGCGAAGTCAAGACCCTGAAAGCAGACCTGGACGATGCTGTAAACATGTGTGACCAAGCAGTCAAGGAGGCTTTCGGGTTGGCAATTCGCCAAGTGTTATACCGGAATCCCAAGGTGTCACTTAATTTGAACGGTATTGATCCATTCTATGAGTTTCACCAAGGGAAACTGGTGGCCATCGTTGACAATCGTCAAGAGAGTCCGCCTAGAACTCCTTATAAGTTTGCTCCCTTACCTAAAGGTCAATCAATGAGACCTTCCCTCCTGAAACCCACGAGTACAGGATCGAGCTCTCGCATTGAAGGAGGCAAGACCGGAGACAAAGGCAAGGGGAAGGAGGGAGACCCAAGCCAGAAAGAGTAGCGCCTTTCTTGTTTTCTTTTTCGTTTTATCGATTCGAATTCGCTGTGTTCCGGGATCAGCTCCGGATTATTACACGAATTGTAATTCTTATTGAATCAATAAAAGAGTTTTTTACCTCCATTCTTGTTTAGTGAAAAACAACTTTAATAGAGGGATCGCATGTGTATTGTATTACCCCGGATTTAAGTAATGAAGATCGGATTGTAAAACAAAATCTCCATACCGGACATATACATGCGAAATGAATTTCATAATAAAACCACCGCTTGTGAGGGAACACATCAGTGCCTCAAGAACGGCTTAAGGGGAATGATTGTGACATCGTTTTAGACGAGAGTTCATTCCTCAAATTATTCGTTAAACCGTTGATGTTGTCCCCCAGTTTCATTGGGTGATGATTCACTTTGAATAAACTCTGAGTAAAATTTTCTCGTAAGAGTTTTTAAGAGTGAGGATTTAGGATAGACATTCCTCCTCAAATATTTCCGACTGAGAGATTTCAGGTGAATATGCCTTAGATTGTGGCGTACCCGAGTGAATCGTTTGTGTCGGAGTTTACGAGTCAGGTCTCAATTGAAGAATTGATGACTCAGAACCATAAGCTATAAAACTTCCAAATAAAGAACTTCACGAGAGTATTAATTTGGAGTTCAGTATAACTTACTTGTTGTGTTTGGAGTTCGGTTTGATCTTACTGTCCATGTCATATTTGGCGTTCGGTTGAATCCTACTAGCCGTTCTTCAATTGGTTTTTGGTTTTATCCAATGGCGATTCTTCACCGACGTTCGGTTAATCCTACTAGTCGTACTCAGAGTTCGGTTTAATCCTACAATCCGAGCCTTCGATACGGGGTTCAGATCAGGGCTAATCCTGAACCTACTGCGCCCGTCACTTGGGGTTCAGCGTGGTTTTGAGAAGAAACCAGCTTACTGCGCCCAAGCCTTCGCATGGGGTTCGGTTTGTGGCCTTGAAGAAGGACCAGCCCTACAACCCATGTAGTCTTTGAATGGGGTTCGGTTTGTGGCCTTGAAGAAGGACCAGCCCTACAACCCATATCCTGAGGTTCGGTTTAATCCTACAACTCAGGTCTTCACCGACGTTCGGTTTAATCCTACTAGTCGTACTCAGAGTTCGGTTTAATCCTACAATCTGAGCCTTCGATACGGGGTTCAGATCAGGGCTAATCCTGAACCTACTGCGCCCGTCACTTGGGGTTCAGCGTGGTTTTGAGAAGAAACCAGCTTACTGCGCCCAAGCCTTCGCATGGGGTTCGGTTTGTGGCCTTGAAGAAGGACCAGCCCTACAACCCATGTAGTCTTTGAATGGGGTTCGGTTTGTGGCCTTGAAGAAGGACCAGCCCTACAACCCATATCCTGAGGTTCGGTTTAATCCTACAACTCAGGTCTTCACCGACGTTCGGTTTAATCCTACTAGTCGTACTCAGAGTTCGGTTTAATCCTACAATCTGAGCCTTCACCGGTGTTCAGCCAAACTTACTAACCGTACCCAGAGTTCGGTTTAATCCTACAATCTGGGCCTTCAATGCATACACACTCGAGGAGTTACATCGTCAATTACAGAATGGGTAATTGAGATCATCCGTCCTGAGTATGTTCTTGTGCGTTGCGCATATTCGAGGAGTTACATCGTCAACTACAAAATAAGTAGCTGAGATCATCCGTCCTGAATATGCTTTTGTACACCGGATAAGCTGAAAATCACAGCATAAGAAAAACTCGAAAGAGTTAAATTGTTATGAGAGATTCTTATTAAATCAAAAATAAGAATTACAAGGAGAGCGTAGCTGTGAAAATAAATTCTCCAGTATTCAATCCGAGATAAGGATAGGAGAGTGTAGAAACAGCTAGCTATAGTAGATGCGCAAGTTTTGGGTGTTCCATTTGTTTCGGATTGGAGAGCCATCAAGGTTTTCAAGGCGATAAGAGCCTTTGCCAGTGACCTCGGATACCCTGTATGGGCCTTCCCAGTTTGGGGCTAGTTTGCCTTGATGGGCGAATTTATTCCCTATACTTGCTTTCCTCAAAACCAAATCTCCAACGTTGAAAGTCCTCGATTGGACTCGTTTGTTGTACCGGAGAGCAACTTTGGCTTTGATGGCTTGATCTCGGATGAAAGCGTCTTCTCTGAGTTCTTGTATGACATCCATTTCAGACGCCAAGTTAGCATTGTTGGTTTCTTCAGAGAAGTACTTAACCCTTGTGGAAGCAATTTGCAGTTCCACAGGTATCATTGCCTCGACCCCGTATGTTAGGCGATATGGGGATTCATTGGTGGATGAATGAGGCGTTGTCCGATATGCCCATAGGACATGACACAGCTGGTCTGTCCATCCGCCCTTGGCTTCACCAAGGCGCTTCTTTAGTCCCTTAAGCACCTCCCTGTTGGCCACTTCAGCTTGACCGTTAGTTTGGGGATGTTCGACGGATGAGAATATTTGGGTTATTCCTAACCCTTCAAGCAAATCTGTGAATTTTCTATCCGTGAACTGGGTGCCATTGTCTGTGACAATCCGTGCTGGGACCCCGAACCGTGTTATGATATTTTCATACATGAAACGGCGAGTTCGGGCTGAAGTAATATGCACCACCGGCTCTGCTTCTATCCACTTAGTGAAATAATCGACCCCTACAATGAGATATTTGATGCCCCCAGGAGCAGTTGGAAAGGGGCCCAGAATATCTAATCCCCATTGGTAGAAAGGCCATGGAACAGCGGATGTGAAGAGTTCTTCCGCCGGTGTGTGGTGCAGGTTAGAGAATTTTTGGCAAGCGTCGCATTTTTTGACGAAGTCAATGGAGTCTTGCTTCATTGTGGGCCACCAGTATCCAGCTCTGAGGATTTTTCGCATTAAGCTTCTTCCTCCGGCATGGTGTCCACTTTGTCCTCCATGCACTTCCTCCATTACACCTTGCACCTCATCCTCTTTGAGACAAATTAAATAGGGCACAGAGAGTGCCCTTCTGTAGAGATTACCATCAATCATAGTGAAATACGGTAATTCTCTCCTTAACCTCGTCTTTTCCTTCTCATCTGTGGGCAGTTGTCCATCAGCCAAATAACGGATGTAAGGAGCCATCCATGTATCTCCGTAAAGGGAGTCAGTCATTATGGCGTTTAGAGAAGGGAAAAGAGGGATGCTGGGCGACGTTAGCGTGCTTTGAACCAACGTAGTGGTGCTACCTGGTCGTTTAGTGCTTGCTAACCTGGAGAGTATATCCGCTCTCGTATTCTCTTCACGTGGAACATGCTTGAATTCCACCTTTGAGAATTTCTCAGTCAACTCCTTGACACAGTTCAAGTATAATTGGAGTTGAGGTTCGCGAGCTTGATAATCTCCTAAGATCTGCGAAATCACCAGCTGTGAATCGCTACAGAGTGTCGCCTCAGAAGCTCCGATGTCAATTGCAGCTCTTAGCCCGGCCAAGCAAGCTTCGTACTCAGCTTGGTTGTTAGATGTTTTGAAATTGAAACGGAGGGAGATTTCCAGGTGTACTCCATCGTCACTTTCGAGAACTACACCTGCTCCAGAACCTCTTTGGTTTGATGAACCATCAACGTAAATGGTCCAATGGACTCGAGGGTAGTCTGGATCAGTCCCTGTCAATTCCACAATAAAGTCAGCCAGGACTTGAGCTTTAATAGCGCTGCGGGGTTCGTAGGATATATCAAACTCAGAGAGTTCAATAGACCATTTGATCATCCTCCCAGCAAGATCGGGCTTGATTAAGACAGAACGGAGTGGTAAATCCGTTCTCACTATGATTGGATGGGCATGAAAGTACGGACGCAACCGTCGTGAGGCCCAAACAACAGCGAGGGCGGCCTTTTCAATTTTTTGATACCGGATCTCAGCACCTTGCAAGGTCTTGCTAGTGAAATAGACCGGTCTTTGTCCATCAGGAGTTTCTTTTACCAAGGCAACGCCCAAAGCTTCATCTGAAATAGCCAAGTACAGAATGAGTGTGTCTTCGGGGTCAGGCTTTGTGAGAATGGGAGGTTTGGACAACACCTCCTTAAGCTCTTGGAAAGCTTTTTCTTGTTCCTGTCCCCACTCGAATTTCTTGGACTTTTTCAGTATTTTGTACAGAGGGAGCGATCTGTGAGCCATCTTTGGCATGAACCGTGCCAAAGCTGCTACCTTGCCATTCAGGGATTGGACTTCTTTGAGATTCTTAGGACTTTGCATGTCTAGAATCGTTTGGCACTTCCCTGGATTGGCTTCTATACCACGTTGAGTTAACATGAAACCCAAAAATTTCCCAGCAGGGACAGCAAATGTGCACTTCATTGGGTTCAGCCTCATGTTAAATTGTCTCAAACGGGTGAATACTTGGCGCAGGTCGTCAATATGATCGCCACCAACCGGTGTCTTTGCTATTATGTCGTCGATATATACTTCAACAAGTTTGGTATGCATACCTTCGAAAACCTTGTTGATCATGCGCTGATATGTCGCCCCAGCGTTTTTCAGGCCAAAGGGCATGACTGTATAGCAAAAGACACCACGATCATTTATGAAAGCTGTCTTCTCTTGATCCTCTTCGCACATCGGAATTTGGTTGTAACCAGAGTATGCGTCCATGAAACTCAGGTATTGATAACCAGAGGAATCATCCACCATCCGATCTATATTAGGTAGAGGATAAGGATCTTTTGGACAGCAGCGGTTGAGGTCCACGTAGTCAATGCACATTCTCCATTTACCATTGGATTTTGGGACCATCACCACATTCGAAAGCCAAGAGGAATATCGGATTTCCCTGATAAATCCGGCCTTCAGCAATTCCTCAGTTTGCTGACAAGCTGCTTTCTGTTTCTCTGGGCCCAATCGTCTTTTCTTTTGGGCCACAGGTTTCGTCTCTGGATAGACGGAAAGTTTATGACAGCAGAATTCAGGGTCTATGCCTGGCATATCGGCTGCAGTCCATGCAAAGAGGTCTTTAAACTCTTGTAAGAGAGCCAGCAGTCGCTGCTCTATTTCAGCATCTAGCTTGTCATTGATATGGGTGATCTTTTCTGGAGAATCTCCCAAGACAATGTCCCTGGAACTTCCATCCGGTGTGGGCTTTGATGGGTTGAACGGATCGATGTTCAAATCCGCTCTAGGATCCAGGTCGACAAGACTTACAGATCCAGCCGATGTTCCAGCATCATTAAGTTTCCTCTTTTTATTGGAGGCGTCCAGCTTTGTCATGTTGAGGCTAAGGTTGTAGCAGTACCTAGCCATCTCTTGATCACCCCGGATAGATGACACAGCATTATCCTTGTCAATGAACTTGATAAGGAGATGTGGGGTTGATACAACTGCCTCCATTGCATTCAGAGTAGGACGGCCTACGATGCCATTAAATGGTGATTTGACATCAATCACTAGCACCCGAGATCTAACCGTCCTGGCTCCTGGCTCGCCTTCAAACGAGATAAGGGTATCAAGATACCCTCTAGTTAATTGCTTTGCGCCATTGAAAGCTGTTAGTTCCTGCGTGTAAGGCTGTAAGTCTGAGTCTTTAAAACCCATTCTTTCAAAGCAATTATAGAAAATAACATCGCAGGAACTTCCCTGGTCAACAAGGATTCTTCGGACGTCCTTGTTGGCGATCACAGCAGTGATGACTACAGCATCGTCACCACCAGGAACGGTTGGGCCAAAATCCTCGTCAGAGAAAGAGATTATGGGAGCCTCAATTCCTCCTCTGTAAGGGCGATTGTCTTTGACTTTCCCTTGCACGGATAGAACCATTCTGTGATGATTCTTTCGGGCTGTAATTGAAGCTCCTCCTCCAGCGAACCCTCCAGCAATCATGTCAATGACTTCACGTCGGCCCTGACGTTGTTGCTGGGGCATGCTGTCCTTCTGTGCTGCATTATCGGTCATTACACCTTTTTGCTTCTCTGCAGCAGTGAACTTTCGAACCGGACTGGGATTGTTATCATCCCCATCGTCGGGATCTCTTTCTCTTTTCTCATTCCGTTCTGCCCTGTCAAAGGATTTTTCTTTGAACAGGTATTGCTTCAATTTGCCTTCTCTAATTAGCGTCTCAACCGCGTTCTTTAGAGCTTGGCATTCATCAGTGGAATGACCATTTTGTTCATGAAAATCACAGTACTTTCGTGAATTTCCTGGTCTTTTCATAGGGGCTGGTCTCCTGATGCCATATGTGCTGAAGACTGGCCATCCAACCTCTCTCAAAATCTGAGATGGTCTGGCAGATAATTGTGCATAATGGCTAAAAGAATTGACATGCCTTTCTCGAGGTCGAGGAGGGCGGTTATCCACCTTAGGATTGGTGAATGGCCTCTCCATGCGTTCTGACCTTGTCTTCTCCTTACCCTTCTGGGTTTGGGGAGATGGTGTTGGTGGCTTTTTCTTTGCAGCCATTGCCTCCAAGTGCATCTCTATGCTCACATACTTTGAGGCTTTTTTTCTGAACTCCTCAAAAGTTGTCGGGGGGCTCTTTGCTAATGAAAGAGCGAAAGCTGATCCTGGCTGCAATGCCTCAATCACGATATGCAGCTTGATAGATTCTGTGAGGTTAGGAACCAGGGCTGCTTCCTTATAAAACCTCTTCAGAAAATCTTTTAAGCCCTCTGTTTCACCTTGCTTAATCTGAGCCAAGGTGTGAGACGTCTTGGGTACGTCTCTGGAGATGACAAAGTGGGTTTCAAAGGCAGCTGCCATTTCCGTCCAAGAATCTATGGATCCAGAAGGCAGGCCTTTAAACCACCCGAGGGCTTCCTCAGACAATGTTCGAGGGAACATTCGGCACATCACGTCTTCATCAGCCCCCAAGTACATGGCTTCAAACACATAAGCATCAAGGTGCTTAGTTGGATCAGTTTCACCATTATACTTTCCGATGGAAAGTGGTTGAGTGGTTTGAAGGTGCTTGGGGATGCTGATGCCCATAAGTCTCCTTGAAAAAGGAACCTTAAGATTGTAAGACAATGGGGGTGCTGTTGTTGAATCTCTCTTCCTTCGGGAAGCTGCATCCTCAGAATCGCGAGTTTGTTCTCCCTCCTCAAAGGTTGGGATCTTTGAGTACTGAAGTGTGGTGGACTTTTCACCATCAGTTGTGTGGGGAGTGTTTCGCGTGCGAGATGACTCTTTATCCTCGCTTTGCCTTTTTTCTCTTCGCAGTTCAGCGAGTTCCCTCTGAAGTTGTCTGATCAACTCATCGCGAGGATCAGGATCAGACACAGTTACTATCTTCTTTGAGTTGCCCCCATGAGAATCAAGGTTGAGCTTTCTGTAGGCATTAGGATTGGTTCTGCCTTCAGCTTGATTCTCCATGGAGTCTTGTGCTTCGCCTTGCATGGTGGATTACCTGCTCTGTCAAAGGATATGGGAATAACTTTATCGTGTCCCACTGGGCGTGCCAATGATCTGTCCTGAACCGGGGTCAAGAGATCTGATCTCAAGCCAGTCACAAATAGTATGTCAATACTCTCTAGTAGACCGGATGTATGTGTATCCGATGTATGTATCCGTCGTCCTTGAATGAGGAGAGCGGATTGGGCGTTGCGGAGATCCTTCACACCGACCTAACGCGTTGAAGTGGGCGAATGGTGGTGTCACCTGCAAAGATTCTCCGACGCTCAAGTCAGTGATTATATTCCAAGTAAGGAATGTATTCAGAGAGTAATCAGTCGTAAAAGAGCTGAAGATGAAGGTGAAGATCCCTAACTTCAATCATGAAGTTAGTTCATATACCTGATTGGCTCGATTAACGAGGACTCGTTGGTGGGGAACCACCAACTCCCATTAGCATTATTATATTGCGCACTTACCTGCATGATTGGGTCAAGTGGCTATTTTATATTGAGCGTAGAGAATGTAGACTAGGATTAGGGAACAAGTTGACCATTCCCGTGAGCAGAATTTGGCTCGTAGTGCAGGGAATTATTGATCGATCCCTGTAGCAACAATCCTTGTCTTTTGCATAGTGACGTGTGTATTATCCGATGTCATGGTGTTATCCTGGATAACCGGTATAGGGAGAACGCCTGATACGGAATTACAGTCCGGATGTATACCGATGACACCGGTTACACGTAGATGTCTTATCAAAGACGTTGAAATATGTATAGAAGATCGGATACCGGTATTGAGACCGGATCACTTCTTATCTCACTCCCCCTTACCTTGAATTGTTACCCAAAATGGATTTGCTTTGCGCCTCCGATTTCTAAAAATATTAATACCAATCTTATTTCAGTATAAGCATAAGACGAAGATTAAGATTACTACTTAAAACAGAAATGGTAAATTTTGAATAGTGAATAGTGAATAGTGAATAGTAAATAGTAAATCGTGAATAGTAACAGTAAATAGTAAAACGTGAATAGTAACAGTAAATAGTAAAACGTGAATAGTAACGGTAAATAGTAAATCGTGAATAGTAACGGTAAATAGTAACAGTAAATAGTAATTTACTATTTGAATAGTAATTTACTATTGAAATAGTAATTTACTATTAAAATAGTGTTTACTATGCAGAATAGTAACTTAAAATAATATTATTTTCAGTATAATAACAGATTTCTAAAAACGATATGAAAATAACCCAAAAAATATAAAAGAGAAGTATTCTTACCTTAGGATTTTGGCAGAACCTTCTCTCCAAAAACTTTTCTTCTCTCTCTCACTTCCACCACTATCTCACTAGCACTACTATATTAAGAAAACTTAATCTGAAATTGTGAATTCTAAAGAAGAAATCCTTCGGTATTTATAGGAAAAAAATTTACTATGCATTCCATTATTTTAATATAAAAGTACTATGCATTTTTGAATTTTTTATTCCAGGTTACTGTGCATCTTTTGAAAATTTCATACATGCACAGTGATTTGCATAGTAATTGTCGGCAAAATTATTAAGTCAAATAGTAACCCTTCACTCGGTATATTTTAAATATTCGAAATGAGTCCTTTTTGAAATTTAGCGATATTATATCAGTCCCTACTAATTTTATAATAAGTAATATAAAGCTAAAATTTTAAAAATCTAAAATTTTCTGTTAATAAAAATTTATTGATACGTTTCAAATTTTTTAACGATGGGAAAAAATCAAGATTTTTCTCAAACCGATAATTTTTAGATAAGTCTACTTGAAACGGATTTTAGAAAATTTTCTTATAATTTCAATTCACTTTCTTGTAAATATTTTTAATTTAAGTCACTTATATGAATTTAAAATTATTTAAAATATTATTTTATTAAAAAAATTCCAAAATTCCAAAAAATTCCAAAAAATCGTAGGTTAAAAAGTTCTAAAGATTCATAATTTAATTCCTTCAAAATTTCAATATAAAAATAAAAATAGGGGTGTTACAGATGCATACGAGTTTGTTTTGATATAATGGGTTTTACTTTCGAAGGCTGAAACATTGAGTCTATTAATAAATTTCTTTGTTTTAAATATTTGGTGAATTTGACATATTCGACGTTGAACAAAAGTTCCAAAAGCTAGAAAGCAAGGTAAGGTGGTGTACTTGGTGTATGAATTAATGAAGAGAATATTAAGAGCAATTTCAACATATAGGAAAATGGTAGGATAATTAAAGCATGTTCAATTCCATATATATATATATAATGTTTGATGTATGTAATTAATCTGAGATGCTAGGTAATGAATAAACCTTTTATATGTATGTTTAGAAAGAATTGATTGTGTGAGAGTTGGTTATATAAAGGTATATGTTTACTGGTGATTATGATGTAGATGAGAAATTATATGTTGAAAGTGTAGAAATTATATTATCATAATTTTATATGGAAAGAATGACATGAGGATTTGGGACGATGAAAGGAAATGATGATTCATTGATGATTTGGAAATTAAGGTATGTTGTGAAATGAGATAAAAGAGAAAGAGTATGCCTGGGTGGCTTGGTTGTAATTATTTGACTTGATTAGTTTATCTCATGAACTAAATATTATGTAGATAGGTTGGATTGCTAAAAGTGAAGTTGATGAAATTAATGACTTGAGTTGTATTGAAAACCGAATGAGAATAAGTTAATTGGATAAGTAACCCAACTATGTTATGTTTTTCCCCATTTATTTAATTATTTGCATTGATTTATATTGTCATTCACTTATCCTTACTAATGTTTTAGTGACTGAAGACAGGGACCCTACTGATACCGCGGAGACGAATACCAAATGAGTTGGTGAAACAATGCCAAGAGACTTGAAATTCAAATGTTGTGTGTGTGTGTGTGTATATATATATATATATATATATATATGTTTTGAGAATTTAGTGTGACGTTGGTTGGTGTGAATATATATGTATAATTTGTGTTTATGATGTGTATGGTTAATGATTATGATCATTTTGTTATTTGTGGAGATGTGACAAGGATGTCAGAGGTGTAACACCCCTAATTTCATTATTTCTTATTTAGAATAAAATTTCAAAGGAATTTGATTATAGTTCTTTAGAACTTTTTGATTGTTATATAATTTATAATTTTTTGGAATTTTTATATTTTTTTCATTTTTTTGAGAATGACAAAAATACCCTTAACCTTTCATCTAATAACCAAAATGTCACTGTCGACATCATCGCTTACATCATCGGTGGGTAAATACTTACATCATGAATAGTGACCGGTGGGTGAATGTTTATATCATGAATAGTGACCGGTGGGTGAATGCTTATATCATGAATAGTAAAAAAATAATTAAGTAATCTTAAATAGTAAAATTTTCTTCCTATAAATAGATGGCTCATTTACAACAATTCCACACCAAAAATTAAAGAGAATCTAGAGAGATAGTGCGTAAGAAATTAGTGGGGAGTAAATTCTTTTGGTAAAAAGAAGTTCTGCCGGAGGTGTAAGGTAATAACTTTCTTCTATATTGTTTTTATAATTTTAGTTTATTTTTTTAGCACTCTTAAACCATTAATATACTAGTACTATTATGAATAAGTTACTATAGTAAAAATAAATTACCACTGTGTTATTTTTACTATTTACTGTTACTATTCAAAATTTACTATTTATTGTCACTATTCACAATTTACCATTTACTGTTATTATTCAAATTTATCATTTACCGTTATTATTCAAAATTTATTAGTTGTTGTTATTATTCAAAATTTACTATTTACCGTTACTATTCAAAATTCACTATTTACCGTTACTATTTAAAATTTACTATTTACCGTTACTATTCAAAATTTACTATTTTCTGTTATTGTTCATGATTTACCATTTACTACTACTATTCAAAATTTACTATTCACAACTTACTATTTACTATTACTATTCAAAAATTACTATTTACCATTACTATTGATGATTTACTATTTACCGTTACTATTTACTATTACTATGCGTATACTGAAATAAATCAGTGTTAATATTTTGTTAGAACTTGGAGGCGCAGAACGAATTCACTTTTGGTAGCAAATCAAGGTAAGGGGGTGAGATAAGGATATAATATAAAAATATATAAGAATATTAGGAGGAGTCTCCTACTCCTTTTAAACATAACAGTATTGTTATTTTAAAATAATAACTTTTAACTTAAAATTTATAATAATATGCAAGGACTTGAACTATTATGAACTTGACTGAACCTATGCAAGGACTTGAACTATTATGACATATATGGACTGAACTAGACCTATGTAAGGACTGGACTATCTTGGATTTACGGAGACCCGTGCGAGGAATTGACCATAGAACTTAAAATAAACTTTATTAATTTAAATAATCATTAAATTTTAAATTATCATATTTATAACTGATGCTTAATTATTTGATTTGATTTATGATTGTTAATATTTATTTATGTTTTATGATGTTTGATTGTGATTGACAATGTTTGATGATGATTGATAATCTTGTACTGTGGGGATTGAGCATATAGCAAGCATGACGGAAAGTTAAAATTCAGTAAGAATTTACTTATCTCCTACTTCTTTATTTACTTATTCATCTTTATTTAAATTACTTTTAAGAAATTCCTTAGATTTCAATAAAACTACATAAGTTTTTAGAAATCTCTTTTTATCTTTTAATATATATGTATATGTCTTTACTAAAATTTAGATTTGTTAGTTAGTTTATCAAAAAGAAAAAGAAAGAGAAATTATTTTATAAAAATAAATTTTTACTAATATTTTAATATATATATATATATACATATTATTTAAATGTATAAAAATATTATACAAAATTTTCAAGTACTAAGGTTTTAAAGATTGATAATTCTGAATTCGAGTTTTTAGAAATTGATTTTGAATTGACCTATAAACTTTCTAAAGAAGGTTGTGAAATATATTTAAGGCTTTAAAACTCAAATTTATAAGGAGATTTGATTTGTGATTTGAAAAGGAACTGTACCAAAATTCTATGTGCGTATTTGAGAAGTTGAAAAAAGTACAGTTTACTAGGGTGGCTATGTCATGATTCGTAGGCCCTGATAATATAATTGAGTTTCTAAAAGTCTTAACCAACTAAATACGCGAGTAGTTCATGCATCATGAATCATCAAAGAGAAACAAAATGATGTTGTCTGGGGACGGATTATAGAAACCGAGGATACATTAGAGGAGGCTTAATTGTGAGCCTTGGGATGAGAGGGTGTGAAAGGGTGCTTCAGGGGACCTGGGGTAGCTCCCTAGTGTCGGGTACTTTCACAATAAAAACCTTTTCAATCTGACTAGTCTCTAAGTGTTTCCATGCCAGTTGAGCTGTTCATGATATTATTATCCAGAATTATAGAACAGTGTAAACTCCTGGTTGGCCCAGTGCAAATTAAAATTTAAGGGGCCCACATATATAGGTAAGTTATGATGAAGATATGGCATATCATTCATACATTCATAAATTGATTGTGTATGTGATTGTGATTGATATTATTATACTAGTTTGTGAAAACCCTTTATTGCTTATGTCCCATTTGGGAATATTATATTATGTTTCTCACTCCTTTCTCTATGTTTTTGTTATGTTTTAAATTAATGGTTTGTACAGAGGGAAGGATCGAAGAACATTGACAGTATATAATTGTAATACCCTCTGTTACATCTCAATAATTTCTAAAAATTCATGAATTTTTTTTAAAAAAATATAATCGCTAAAAGAAACTATCGGAGTAAAATTACATACAATATTTCTGAAATACCTCATGTATTATCATTAAAATTTATAAAGTAATTTTACATTCATCCAAATAAAATAGATATTAAACATTATTAGAAAGAGAGGAAACTCCATGGCCCAAGAGCAGTTGCCTAGTGATATTATTTATTCATTAGACCACGGTATTCATACCGAGCTTCCTTTCTAGAACGTGCTATATATACTGTCAATGTTCTTCGATCCGTCCCTCTATACGAACCATTAATTTAAAACATATGAAACAAAAACATAGAGAAAGGAGTGAGAAACAGAATATAATATTTCCAAACGGGACATAAGCAATAAAGGATTTTCACAAACTAGTATAATAATATCAATCACAATCACATACACAATCAATTTATGAATGTATGAATGATATGCCATATCTTCATCATAACTTACCTATATATGTGGGCCCCTTAAATTTTAATTTGCACTGGGCCAACCAGTAGTTTACACTGTTCTATAATTCTGGATAATAATATCATGAACAGCTCAACTGGCTTGGAAACACTTAGAGACTACTCAGATTGAAAAGGTTTTTATTGTGAAAGTACCCGACACTAGGGAGCTACCCCGGGTCCCTTGAAGCACCCTTTCACACCCTCTCATCCCGAGGCTCACAATTAAGTCTCCTCTAATGTATCCTCGGTTTCTATAATCCGTCCCCAGACAACATCATTTTGTTTCTCTTTGATGATTCATGATGCATGAACTACTCGCGTATTTAGTTGGTTAAGGCTTTTAGAAACTCAATTATATTATCAGGGCCTACGAATCATGACATAGCCACCCCAGTAAACTGTACTTTTTTCAACTTCTCAAATACGCACATAGAATTTTGGTACAGTTCCTTTTCAAATCACAAATCAAATCTCCTTATAAATTTGAGTTTCAAAGCCTTAAATATATTTCACAACCTTCTTTAGAAAGTTTATAGGTCAATTCAAAATCAATTTCTAAAAACTCGAATTCAGAATTATCAATCTTTAAAACCTTAGTACTTGAAAATTTTGTATAATATTTTTATACATTTAAATAATATGTATATATATATTAAAATATTAGTAAAAATTTATTTTTATAAAATAATTTCTCTTTCTTTTTCTTTTTGATAAACTAACTAACAAATCTAAATTTTAGTAAAGATATATACATATATATTAAAAGATAAAAAGAGATTTCTAAAAACTTATGTAGTTTTATTGAAATCTAAGGAATTTCTTAAAAGTAATTTAAATAAAGATGAATAAGTAAATAAAGAAGTAGGAGATAAGTAAATTCTTACTGAATTTTAGCTTTCCGTCATGCTTGCTATATGCTCAAACCCCACAGTACAAGATTATCAATCATCATCAAAGATTGTCAATCACAATCAAACATCATAAAACATAAATAAATTTTAACAATCATAAATCAAATCAAATAATTAAGCATCAGTTATAAATATGATAATTTAAAATTTAATGATTATTTAAATTAATAAAATTTATTTTAAGTTCTATGGTCAATTCCTCGCACAGGTCTATGTAAATCCAAGATAGTCCAGTCCTTGCATAGGTCTAGTTCAGTCCATATATGTCATAATAGTCCAAGTCCTTGCATAGGTTCAGTCAAGTTCATAATAGTTCAAGTCCTTGCATAGATTCAATCCAGCCCGCATAGGTCATAATAGTTCAAATTCTTAAGTAAATATTTCAGATATTAAGTTACACAAGATGCTTAATTTATTAATAATAATTATTATAAATTTTAAGTTAAAAGTTATTATTTTAAAATAATAATATTGTTATGTTTAAAAGGAGTGGGAGACTCCTCCCAATATTCTTATATATTTTTATATTATATCCTTATCTCACCCCCCTTACCTTGATTTGCTACCAAAAGTGAATTCGTTATGCGCCTCCAAGTTCTAACAAAATATTAATACTGATTTATTTCAGTATGAGCATAAGATGAAAATTAAGATTGCTATCAGAATGATAAATACGCATAGTAATAGTAAATAGTAACGGTAAATAGTAAATCATCAATAGTAACGGTAAATAGTAATTTTTGAATAGTAATAGTAAATAGTAAATTGTGAATAGTAAATTGTGAATAGTAAATTTTGAATAGTAAATTTTGAATAGTAGTGGTAAATGGTAAATCATGAACAATAACAGTAAATAGTAAATTTTGAATAGTAACGGTAAATAGTAAATTTTAAATAGTAACGATAAATAGTGAATTTTGAATAGTAACAGTAAATAGTAAATTTTGAATAATAACAGCAACTAATAAATTTTGAATAATAACGGTAAATGATAAATTTGAATAATAACAGTAAATGGTAAATTGTGAATAGTGACAATAAATAGTAAATTTTGAATAGTAACAGAAAATAGTAAAAATAACACAGTGGTAATTTATTTTTACTGTAGTAACTTATTCATAATAGTACTAGTATATTAATGGTTTAAGAGTGCTAAAAAAATAAACTAAAATTATAAAAACAATATAGAAGAAAGTTATTACCTTACACCTCCGGCAGAACTTCTTTTTACCAAAAGAATTTACTCCCCACTAATTTCTTACGCACTATCTCTCTAGATTCTCTTTAATTTTTGGTGTGGAAATGTTGTAAATGAGCCATCTATTTATAGGAAGAAAATTTTACTATTTAAGATTACTTAATTATTTTTTTACTATTCATGATATAAGCATTCACCCACTAGTCACTATTCATGATGTAAGTATTTACCCACCGATGATGTAAGCGATGATGTCGGTAGTGGCATTTTGGTTATTAGATGAAAAGTTAAGGGTATTTTTGTCATTCTCAAAAAAATAAAAAAAATAAAAAAAAATCCAAAAAATTATAAATTATATAACAATCAAAAAGTTCTAAAGAACTATAATCAAATTCCTTTGAAATTTTATTCTAAATAAGAAATAATGAAATTAAGGGTGTTTGATTTCTGGCCGCAATACAGAAAATTATTTGATTTACCAATACAGAAAATTCACGGATTTCCTGCATTCGTATAGCTTCTTTGATTTCTGGCCGCAATCCGTTTACAAACTTTGAACACCGATCACCTTCATTAGTAGCATCATTATAATGAGAATGAAAGCGAGATAGCTCTTCAAACCTGGATGCATACTCTCCAACACTCATATTTCCTTGGGTCAGTGACAGGAATTCAAATTGTCTTTTCTCTTTAACATTAGCTAGAAAGTATTTCTCCAGAAACATATCCTTGAAATAATTCCAAGTGATCTCCACTTGGTTAACTTCGAACTGCCTACGCATACTATCCCACCAATGTTCAGCATCCTCAGATAAGGCATAAGTAGCGAAGACTACTTTATCACCTTCAGTACATTGCAGTGCTCGGAAGATCTTCTCTATCTCTCGAATCCATATTTGTGCTCCATCAGGGTTGTATCCTCCCTTGAAACGAGGTGGATTACATTTTTCGAACAGGTCTAACCTTCTCAAGGCATCATTACCTTGACCTTCAGGTGCTCCCATTGCATTGATTAAGCGTTCTACAACTCCAGCAAGATCATTTCCGGCCATTCTTTTCCTGTTTCACAGTAACTGAGACTTGTCATATCAATCACAGTTACTACTAAGTCAGATATTCTATTTTCTATCACCTACACAGAGTTTACAGACAAAGCAAAATAGACCTTTCCCCAGGCCTACGGGATTAACTGCTCTGATACCATTTTGTAATACCCTCTGTTACATCTCAATAATTTCTAAAAAATTCATGAATTTTTTTTAAAAAAATATAATCGCTAAAAGAAACTATTGAAGTAAAATTACATACAATATTTCTGAAATACCTCATGTATTATCATTAAAATTTATAAAGTAATTTTACATTCATCCAAATAAAATAGATATTAAACATTATTAAAAAGAGAGGAAACTCCATGGCCCAAGAGCAGTTGCCTAGTGACATTATTTATTCATTGAACCACGGTATTCATACCGAGCTCCTTTTCTAGAACGTGCTATATATACTGTCAATGTTCTTCGATCCTTCCCTCTGTACGAACCATTAATTTAAAACATATGAAACAAAAACATAGAGAAAGGGAGCTCGGTATGAATACCGTGGTCCAATGAATAAATAATGTCACTAGGCAACTGCTCTTGGGCCATGGAGTTTCCTCTCTTTCTAATAATGTTTAATATCTATTTTATTTGGATGAATGTAAAATTACTTTATAATTTTTAATGATGATACATGAGGTATTTCAGAAATATTGTATGTAATTTTACTCCGATAGTTTCTTTTAGCGATTATATTTTTTTTAAAAAAATTTCATGAATTTTTTAGAAATTATTGAGATGTAACAGAGGGTATTACAAAATGGTATCAGAGCAGTTAATCCCGTAGGCCTGGGGAAAGGTCTATTTTGCTTTGTCTGTAAACTCTGTGTAGGTGATAGAAAATAGAATATCTGACTTAGTAGTAACAATGATTGATATGACAAGTCTCAGTTACTGTGAAACAGGAAAAGAATGGCAGGAAATGATCTTGCTGGAGTTGTAGAACGCTTAATCAATGCAATAGGAGCATGTGAAGGTCAAGGTAATGATGCCTTGAGAAGGTTAGACCTGTTCGAAAAACGTAATCCACCTCGTTTCAAGGGAGGATACAACCCTGATGGAGCACAAATATGGATTCGAGAGATAGAGAAGATCTTCCGAGCACTGCAATGTACTGAAGGTGATAAAGTAGTCTTCGCTACTTATGCCTTATATGAGGATGCTGAAAATTGGTGGGATAGTATGCGTAGGCAGTTCGAAGTTAACCAAGTGGAGATCACTTGGAATTATTTCAAGGATATGTTTCTGGAGAAATACTTTCCAGCTGATGTTAAAGAGAAAAGACAATTTGAATTCCTGTCATTGATCCAAGGAAATATGAGCGTTGGAGAGTATGCATCCAGGTTTGAAGAGCTATCTCGCTTTCATTCTCATTATAATGATGCTACTAATGAAGGTGATCGGTGTGCAAAGTTTGTAAACGAATTGCGGCCAGAAATCAAAGAAGCTATACGAATGTAGGAAATCCGTGAATTTTCTGTATTGGTAAATCGCTGTAGGATCTTCGAAGAGGATCACAAGGACAGAATGACCAAAAGCCGTGATTCCATTCACAAGGCGGGAGAAATGAGAAGTGGAGGACCTCACCATCACCAAAGAAGAGACTTTAGGAGAAAAAGGCCTTACCAAGCGCCATTTCGTCGGTTTGGAACAGCACCTGTTCCTAACAAACCCCAAGCTTCATCTGGAAGCTATTATCCAACACCTGCACTAGAATTTAAATGCTTTATCTGTGGAGGACCCCATTTAAAAAGGGATTGTCCCAAAAACACTTATATTTGCTTTAAGTGTAACAAACCGGGTCACCACATCAAGGATTACCCAGAGATAAAGAGGGAGAACCCTGAAGGTGCAAGTACGTCCATAAATACTAAAGGTGACGTACACAGTGCAGTCGGAAGGCCAAAGGCGAAAGGAAAGGTTTTTGCAATTAATGGGGAAGAAGCATCCCATTCTGACTCCATGGTGGAAAGTAAGTGTATCATTAATAAGATTCCTTTAACTGTTATGTATGACTCAGGTGCATCACATTTCTTTATTTGCAATGACTGTGTAGAAAAACTAAAATTACCCGTGATAGAATTGCCATTTGATTTATCTGTTCATACTCCTGGGAATAATCCTATTGTCACTTCTAAAGCCTGTTGGGAGTGCCCTATTGTTATAGATGGTAGGGACTTTAAGGCTAATCTCTTTTGCTTACCCCTTTCTGGCTTAGAAGTTATTATTGGGCTAGATTGGTTGTCTGATAATCATGTTCTAATAGATTGTCATAACAAGACCATAATGTTTAAAGAACCTGTAAATTTGAATCCAGAGGATTCGAGATTTCTAACTGCCAACCAAGTGAGTGCCTCTTTAAAAGGAGGGGCTCAAGGATTCATGCTATTGCTTTCAATGAAAGGAGAGCAAGAACCAAAAATCAAAAATTTGTCGGTCGTGTGCGAATTTCCTGACGTTTTTCCAGAAGATATCCCTGATTTACCCCCAGAAAGAGATATGGAATTTGCCATTGATCTAGTACCTGGAGTTGGACCAATTTCAATTACACCATACCGAATGTCACCTCTAGAATTAGCAGAGTTGAAGAAACAACTTGAAGAGATGATAGAGAAGCAGTTCATACGACCCAGTGTATCCCCCTGGGGTACACTAGTGTTATTGGTTAAGAAAAAGGATGGTAGCATGAGGTTATGTGTAGATTATCGGCAACTGAACAAGGTAACGATCAAGAACAGATATCCTCTGCCAAGGATTGACGACCTGATGGATCAACTGCGTGGTGCCACGGTGTTCTCCAAGATTGATTTGAGGTCTGGATACCATCAAATAAGGGTGAAGAAAGAAGATGTACTGAAAACTGCTTTTAGAACACGCTATGGCCATTAGGAATATCTAGTGATGCCTTTTGGTGTAACTAATACACCAGCCGTATTCATGGATTACATGAATCGGATTTTTCATCCATATCTAGATAAATTTGTAGTAGTTTTCATTGATGATATACTAGTGTACTCTAAAAGTAGAGAAGAACATGTCGAACACTTGAAAGTTGTGTTAGAAATCCTGAAAAAGAAACAATTGTATGCAAAGTTGTCGAAGTGTGAATTCTGGTTGGAAGAGGTGAACTTTTTAGGACATGTAATTAGTCAAGGAGGAATAGCTGTAGACCCTTCTAAAGTGGAAGCAGTTTTGAAATGGGAGAGACCAACCATAATCACTGAGATCAGAAGTTTCTTGGGCTTGGCTGGATACTATAGGAGATTCATCGAAGGATTTTCAAAGTTAGCATACCCACTGACCAAGCTAACACAGAAAGGACAACCTTTTGTGTGGACGACACAATGTGAGAATAGTTTCCAAGAGCTGAAAGATTGACTTACTTCTTCACCGGTGTTAGTACTCCCTGATCCACATTGAAGTTTTGAAGTTTACTGTGATGCGTCTAAACAAGGACTAGGAAGTGTACTCATGCAAGACAAGAAGGTTGTATCCTATGCGTCGCACCAATTAAGGCAACATGAGATTAACTACCCTACCCATGACTTAGAATTAGCCGCTGTAGTCTTTGCCTTAAAGATTTGGAGGCATTATCTATACGGTGCAACATTCGATGTGTTTAGCGATCATAAGAGTCTCAAGTATTTATTCGACCAAAAGGAGTTAAACATGAGGCAACGGAGATGGATGGAGTTCTTAAAGGACTACGACTTTGAGTTGCAATACCATTCTGGAAAAGCGAACGTAGTAGCTGATGCTTTAAGTCGAAAGTCTCTGCATGCGTCCACCATGATGATTAAAGAGCTGGAATTGATAGAGAACTTCAGAGATCTTAACCTAGCAGTAAAGGTTAATGCTAACAGCTACAGATTAGGAGCGTTGCAAGTGACAAGTGAATTCCTGAAGCAAATTTTAGAGGCTCAACGAGAGGACGAATTCCTACAAGAGAAGAAAGAACTCTTAAAACAAGGAAAAAAAGTTGAGTTCAACGTAGGAAATAACCAATTGTTGAGGTATAAGGATCGAGTGTGTATCCCTAACTAAGAGAAGTTGAGGAGAGCAATTCTGGAAGAAGGCCACAAAAGTTATATGAACATTCATCCCGGAGCTACTAAAATGTATCAAGATTTAAAGAAGTTATTTTGGTGGCCTGGAATGAAGAAAGCGGTGGCAGAGTATGTGGCTGCATGTCTAATTTGCCAGAAGGTTAAAGTAGAACATCAAAAACCCCCTGGAATGCTACAATTAATGGAAATACCAGAATGGAAATGGGATAGCATTACCATGGATTTTGTGACTTCTTTACCTAAAACTCCATTAGGACATGATTCAATATGGGTAATAGTTGATAGATTAACCAAGTCTGCCCACTTTATTCCCATTAATATTCGTTACTCAATGGAGAAACTGGCAAAATTATACATCGAGGAGATCGTGAGATTACATGGAATTCCTTCAAGTATCATTTCTGATCGGGACCCTCGTTTTACATCGCAATTCTGGAAGAGCTTACACAAGGCTTTGGGAACAAGACTACGTCTGAGTTCAGCATATCATCCTCAGACGGATGGACAATCAGAAAGAACAATTCAATCTCTAGAAGACTTGTTACGAGCTTGTGTGTTAGAGCATAAAGGAAGTTGGAACCAATTCTTACCATATGTGGAGTTCACCTACAACAACAGTTTCCATGCTAGCATTAACATGGCACCTTTTGAAGCATTATATGGAAGAAAATTTAGGACTCCGCTATGTTGGTTTAAGACTGGTGAAAACTTGATGCTAGGACCAGAGTTGGTACAACAAACCACGGATAAAATCAAAATGGTTTAGGAAAAGATGAAGGCAGCACAAAGTAGACAGAAAAGTTACTATGACAAAAGAAGAAAGCCGCTTGAATTTCAAGAAGGTGATCATGTATTCTTGAAAGTCACACCTAGATTTATTGGTCCATATCAAATAGTTCAGAAAGTTAGTCCTCTTGCTTACTAAATAGCATTACCACCTTTTCTTTCTAATATCCATAATGTTTTTCATGTGTCAAATTTACGAAAGTATATATCTGACCCTACACACGTTATTGAACCTGATGTCATACAAGTTAAAGATAATCTTACATATGATGCACCACCTGTCAGAATAGCTGACAGAAGAATAAAAAAGCTAAGGGACAAGGAAATTTCACTCGTGAAGGTCATTTGGAGTGAAACGAGAGGGGAAGATGCTACATGGGAACTAGAAAATGAGATGAAAGAGTCTCATCCCCAATTGTTTTACTAAAAAGTGTAAATTTCAAGGACGAAATTTTTTTAGGGGAGTAGAGTTGTAACACCCCTAATTTCATTATTTCTTATTTAGAATAAAATTTCAAAGGAATTTGATTATAGTTCTTTAGAACTTTTTGATTGTTATATAATTTATAATTTTTTGGAATTTTTATATTTTTTTTCATTTTTTTGAGAATGACAAAAATACTCTTAACCTTTCATCTAATAACCAAAATGCCACTGCCGACATCATCGCTTACATCATCGGTGGGTAAATACTTACATCATGAATAGTGACCGGTGGGTGAATGTTTATATCATGAATAGTGACCGGTGGGTGAATGCTTATATCATGAATAGTAAAAAATAATTAAGTAATCTTAAATAGTAAAATTTTCTTCCTATAAATAGATGGCTCATTTACAACATTTCCTCACCAAAAATTAAAGAGAATCTAGAGAGATAGTACGTAAGAAATTAGTGGGGAGTAAATTCTTTTGGTAAAAAGAAGTTCTGTCGGAGGTGTAAGGTAATAACTTTCTTCTATATTGTTTTTATAATTTTAGTTTATTTTTTTAGCACTCTTAAACCATTAATATACTAGTACTATTATGAATAAGTTACTATAGTAAAAATAAATTACCACTGTGTTATTTTTACTATTTACTGCTACTATTCAAAATTTACTATTTATTGTCACTATTCACAATTTACCATTTACTGTTATTATTCAAATTTATCATTTACCGTTATTATTCAAAATTTATTAGTTGCTGTTATTATTCAAAATTTACTATTTACCGTTACTATTCAAAATTCACTATTTACCGTTACTATTTAAAATTTACTATTTACTATTACTATTCAAAATTTTCTATTTACTGTTATTGTTCATGATTTACCATTTACCACTACTATTCAAAATTTACTATTCACAATTTACTATTTACTATTACTATTCAAAAATTACTATTTACCGTTACTATTGATGATTTACTATTTACCGTTACTATTTACTATTACAATACGTATTTATCATTCTGATAGCAATCTTAATTTTCATCTTATGCTCATACTGAAATAAATCAGTATTAATATTTTGTTAGAACTTGGAGGCGCATAACGAATTCACTTTTGGTAGCAAATCAAGGTAAGGGGGGGTGAGATAAGGATATAATATAAAAATACATAAGAATATTGGGAGGAGTCTCCTACTCCTTTTAAACATAACAATATTATTATTTTAAAATAATAACTTTTAACTTAAAATTTATAATAATTATTATTAATAAATTAAGCATCTTGTGTAACTTAATATCTGAAATATTTACTTAAGAATTTGAACTATTATGACCTATGCGGGCTGGATTGAATCTATGCAAGGACTTGAACTATTATGAACTTGACTGAACCTATGCAAGGACTTGGACTATTATGACATATATGGACTGAACTAGACCTATGCAAGGACTGGACTATCTTGGATTTACATAGACCTGTGCGAGGAATTGACCATAGAACTTAAAATAAACTTTATTAATTTAAATAATCATTAAATTTTAAATTATCATATTTATAACTGATGCTTAATTATTTGATTTGATTTATGATTGTTAATATTTATTTATGTTTTATGATGTTTGATTGTGATTGACAATGTTTGATGATGATTGATAATCTTGTACTGTGGGGTTTGAGCATATAGCAAGCATGACGGAAAGCTAAAATTCAGTAAGAATTTACTTATCTCCTACTTCTTTATTTACTTATTCATCTTTATTTAAATTACTTTTAAGAAATTCCTTAGATTTCAATAAAACTACATAAGTTTTTAGTAATCTCTTTTTATCTTTTAATATATATGTATATATCTTTACTAAAATTTAGATTTGTTAGTTAGTTTATCAAAAAGAAAAAGAAAGAGAAATTATTTTATAAAAATAAATTTTTACTAATATTTTAATATATATATACATATTATTTAAATGTATAAAAATATTATACAAAATTTTCAAGTACTAAGGTTTTAAAGATTGATAATTCTGAATTCGAGTTTTTAGAAATTGATTTTGAATTGACCTATAAACTTTCTAAAGAAGGTTGTGAAATATATTTAAGGCTTTGAAACTCAAATTTATAAGGAGATTTGATTTGTGATTTGAAAAGGAACTGTACCAAAATTCTATGTGCGTATTTGAGAAGTTGAAAAAAGTACAGTTTATTGAGGTGGCTATGTCATGATTCGTAGGCCCTGATAATATAATTGAGTTTCTAAAAGCCTTAACCAACTAAATACGCGAGTAGTTCATGCATCATGAATCATTAAAGAGAAACAAAATGATGTTGTCTGGGGACGGATTATAGAAACCGAGGATACATTAGAGGAGGCTTAATTGTGAGCCTTGGGATGAGAGGGTGTGACAGGGTGCTTCAGGGGACCTGGGGTAGCTCCCTAGTGTCGGGTACTTTCACAATAAAAACCTTTTCAATCTGACTAGTCTCTAAGTGTTTCCATGCCAGTTGAGCTGTTCATGATATTATTATCTAGAATTATAGAACAGTGTAAACTCCTGGTTGGCCCAGTGCAAATTAAAATTTAAGGGGCCCACATATATAGGTAAGTTATGATGAAGATATGACATATCATTCATACATTCATAAATTGATTGTGTATGTGATTATGATTGATATTATTATACTAGTTTGTGAAAACCCTTTATTGCTTATGTCCCATTTGGGAATATTATATTCTGTTTCTCACTTCTTTCTCTATGTTTTTGTTTCATATGTTTTAAATTAATGGTTCGTACAGAGGGAAGGATCGAAGAACATTGACAGTATATATAGCACGTTCTAAAAAGGGAGCTCGGTATGAATACCGTGGTCCAATGAATAAATAATGGCACTAGGCAACTGCTCTTGGGCCATGGAGTTTCCTCTCTTTCTAATAATGTTCAATATCTATTTTATTTGGATGAATGTAAAATTACTTTATAAATTTTAATGATAATACATGAGGTATTTCAGAAATATTGTATGTAATTTTACTCCGATAGTTTCTTTTAGCGATTATATTTTTTTAAAAAAAATTTCATGAATTTTTTAAAAATTATTGAGATGTAACAGAGGGTATTACAAGAGGCATCTTTGATTACCTAGTTGGTGAGTTATGTTGTAAATGCAGTAGATGAATATACTGAGTATGTTGGAATAATTGAGTTTATGTTATTGATGGTGAGTAGAGTAGTTGATGACAGGTACTATGGAATGGCACTGAGCCATTTGATTGATGTTGTGTGGTTATAGGCAGGCGATTGCAGTAGTATAACATATATATATATATATGTGTGTGTGTGTGTGTGTGTGTGTGTGTGTGTGTATAATGTGAATGAATGGAGCTGAGTCAGTTACATGTGAATGTCCATAATGATGTTAGAAATATGGATAATAACTTAAATGAAATACTAATGTAGTGCTAAAAGATGGTGCTTATGAATTTTATCATGTGCCTAGGTATAACAAAGTTTATTTAGGAATTAATAATGGTGCGTGCATATGTGAAGTTTGATTGAGGTCATAAGTGAAGAACATGATTTGCAAGAGGAAAATGGCTAATTAAGCCAATTGGATAGGTGATTCTTGGTTGCAGTGGGATTCAAAGCCCCTGGAAGGTATCAATAGAACCCTCAACATATTTAGAAATTGGGTGTGCAAAGAGATTTCCAATTTAATGACATTTGATGTGGTTTTGGTAATGAAGTCGGTTGAATTGGAACCAATTGTATTTTTCTACATAACTCCACGATTCGGAGGAATTTTTGAGTATGGACTACGATAACAGGTCTAAAATAAGTCTTAGATAGTGCCCATAGAGTTTCGTAGTATTCAGAGTTAAAACAAGTAAGTTAGGGGTGCAGAAGTTAGGCTGGAGACCAAAATCTGCATAATTCTACATTATGGTCTGCTAATCGATTACCAGAGAGCAAATCCTGAAATCCTGCACAGGTTACTATCGGGTAATTGATTATAACTTTTCTGTAATCGATTACAAGAGCAAAATTAAAGGGTTTTGAATGGTTCAGAGCCATGTACTTCTTAGATTCCTATTGTTTATTGCCAGAGGCTTACCCAACGTGAAAAATTTCCCTGATTTTATCAAACCCTGGGTTAAATTCTAAGAATTTAGATGAGAATATCACAGTGATAATGTGACAATGGTAATGACGATAATGGCAATGAGGAAGTGTTAACAGTGAGGATGGCGATGGCAACCACAAAAGGGTGGTACGTGCAGCAATGGTGTGGGTAGCGACCATGGTGGTGGTGGCGGTGGCGGCGGCAACGACTAGGGGGTGCTAATGGTGGTGGTACGGGTGGTAATGACAGCAAGGATAGTGGTGACAATGATGGTGGAAACGTGGTTGACGGTGGTGGTGGCAATGGTGATGACATTGGTGACAACGATAGTGATGGCAATGGTGGTGACTTGGGGGTACTAATGGCAATGGTGATTAGGAGGTGTTAATGGTGGCGGGGGTGATGCAGGTGACGACCTTGTCGATGGTGGTGGGGGCAATAATGATGATAGTGGTGACAATGATGGTGATGACAATGATGGAGACAAACGAGAGCTGACGGTGGAAAGGCAATGACAATGATGGAGACAATGGGGGTGGCAGCAGTGTAGGTGATAATCGTGGTAGCGGTGATGGTGGCAACGTGGTGATAGAGGTGGCAATGACGAGGGGTGTTGGTGGCAAGGTGGTAGTGGTGGTGGCTGTGATGGTGGTGATGACAACAAGGGGTGGTGGTGACAACAATGGTTATGATAGTGAAGGTGACGATAGTGGAGAGAATAATTCAGATTTCTCTCTCTTTTTTGTAGAATTTTAAATTCTCATATTTAGTTATATTAAAATTCCCTTAAAAATTTTATGAATTTTAAAATTACCATGACTTTAATATCCAAACAATATATTATAATTTCCAGTATTTAAAAGTCTTATTAAAATGAATTCCTCAATTAAATTTCTTCATCCAAACATTACATTTATTCCAAACTTTTAAATATCACATTTCCCCCTTAATATTTATAAATAGTACACTTAAAGTTTGTCATTAGGTTAAATTTTGTGAAGATTAAAAAACACCCACAAATTTTAACTCATAAGTTGATTAATTTAAGGTGGAATATATATTTACCTTACCTTTTGTTTATGTAATTTATAAAAAAAATTTCAATTTCCTGGGCTTCCCAATTAATTGCTAATTAATTAATTATTATGATCCTTCTTCACCTTCACTTTCTTGTCTAAAAGTAAAAAGCTCAGAATAAAAGAAAAACACCCACCCACCCAACCCCAGTTGCTGTCTCTCCAATTACTTCTTTCACACTAGGTTTCTTCTCTCTTTCCAATTTTTCAAGATTCATGCCTTTCTTTTCCGGTTTTTATTTTCAGATTCATCATTCATTCATTTTACCTCTTAATCAGGACCTGCGCGCGGATTCATTTTGTGCAGCATCGGATTTGATTCCCCATTAAACACCTCTATAATTATCTAATTATTGCCACTAATTACTGGTACTTTTTTTTTTCTTGATTACAAATATCTATGTTATATGGATATCACTTGCTGTGAGATTTTGGGTTTTGGGTTTCCTGCTTCTTCCAAGAAAAGCTGTAACTGAAACCTTGTTGCTCCGATTTGGGTATGATTAGCGTGATTCTTGCTTAGTAGCTTTGAAGATGTTCAATCTGCAAAGAATATTACTGTTTTATGTTCAAATATATGGTTATTTTTCTATTGGAATTTCTTTGCTCTAAAGTGTGCGTTGCCAGACTTAGGTTAGTTGAACTTGGAATTTTTTCACTGTATGCGTGTGTTGAGTATTTTGATCTATGGATAAGTGTTATAAGTTGCATAAATTATGTTTCTTTTGATATGGGTTGGTGCAGGATGAGAGTTATGAATATTTGCTGTTGTGGAGTTTCGGGACATCTTTAAGGAATGATAAACCCTTATAATACTGGGAATGTGAATGGGCTTGAGGCTTGACCGTAGTAGTATAATCAGGATTCTCTAATCAACCATTGATATAGGCTAAATAATTGAACTGGTGTATATCATGTGGAGTGATGTTTGGAAATCAATTTATGTTTTGAATGTGTTTTTCAGAATTCTTTTTGCAATCAAATTTTTTTGGTCCTTAGTTTGATATCATTACTATTGTTTTTGCATTATGCAATCTGTGAAATAGATCATCAACCTTGCATAGGCTTTTGTTGACACCCTGGTGGCTCTGCATGTTGTAGTGGTTTAAATTACAACTTGGTAGCCTGTGTTGATATTTGATTGTTCCTAGATTTCTTTTTAATGTTTTTATTCCCCGTTCTGTAGGTCTTGTATATCTTAGCAGTTTTAGTGCAATGAGTACATCTACTTTGGGGCTCATGGCTGATGTAACCATGACTATAATCTTGTCTTTTCACAATCTCACAGTTTCTGGGGGTTTGTTTTGTTTAATAATGTTTGCACTCCATTCTGTGCAGGAAGTTCTGATTCTCTGGTGCATTGATGGCTACCCCAAGTAAACCAATACCAATAATGTCTTCGGACTGTTTTGAACAGAAGGGGAAAAATATCACGGAATCAAATGCAAATGTTCTTCAATGTCCTTCAAACCAACAACTCCACAGCTCCTTAGACGGCCCGGTAGCAATCCTTTGGGATATTGAAAATTGTCCCGTTCCTAGTGATGTACGCCCTGAAGATGTAGCGGGTAATATAAGAATGGCTTTACGTGTGCACCCTGTAATTAAAGGAGCTGTTATGATGTTTTCTGCTTATGGTGATTTCAATGCTTTCCCTAGGCGACTTAGAGAGGGTTGTCAGAGAACTGGTGTTAAACTTATTGATGTTCCCAATGGAAGGAAAGATGCTGCTGATAAAGCAATATTGGTTGACATGTTCTTATTTGCTCTTGACAACCCTCCACCATCCTCTATCATGCTTATATCTGGAGATGTTGATTTTGCTCCCGCACTTCACATTCTCGGTCAGCGAGGATATACTGTAATTCTTGTCATCCCTGCTGGGGTGGGTGTTTCTTCTGCATTATGTAATGCTGGAAAATTTGTTTGGGACTGGCCAAGTGTGGCTCGTGGAGAGGGCTTTGTGCCCCCCTCAAAGGCTTTAGTGCCACCCCGTGGAGGTCCATTGGAGCTTGCTGGATATTTGATGGGGTGCCATATCAATGATAACTCTGATGGACAAAATGAAGAAGAAGCAATAGTTTATAGAGGTTTGTCACAGAGCTATTATAACTCGAGGGAATTCTCAGGCGTGTCACAGTCTTTATCTGAATACAACACATCAAACATGCATTGCTTGCCAACAACTATGAGGTCACATAGCCTTCCATCTGTATTCAATGATGTTTCAGGAGGACCTATTCCTTCCAGCGACCCTAATGAATGCCACTTATGGGTACAGCCTGGAGATTTAAACGGACTCAAGATGCAGCTGATGAGGTTGCTCGAACTTTCTGGAGGATGCCTGCCCTTGGCCCGAGTTCCAGCGGAGTACCAGAAACTTTATGGGAGACCTCTTTATGTAGCTGAGTATGGGGCAATAAAGTTGGTCAATCTTTTCAAAAAGATGGGTGATACCATGGCTGTGGAAGGGAAAGGGAATCGTAAATTTGTGTATCTCAGAAACTGGAAGGCAGGTCCAAGTGCTCCTCCTCTATCTCTAGCAAAGAAAGATAAGAAAGGAAAGGGAGCCCAAGAAGAGAATGTGAATGCTGTCCCTGGTGTCTTCTCATCCGATGAGTTCTCAGACGAAGAAAGAGTAGTCATAGAAGAACATGATGAAAGAAGTTGCACAGGAAAGGGAAATCCGGGGAGAGCAGCCAAATGTGAAGTTGATAACCGTATTCTCGAGCAGTTCAAATATGAGCTGCAAGAGATTCTAGTAAGCTATTCTTGTGGAATATTCCTTGGTTGTTTTGAGGATATATATCTGGTGCGGTACAAGAAACAACTGGAATATCAAAAGTTTGGTGTGGACAAGTTGGAAGATTTGTTTGAGAAACTGAGTGATGTGGTTGTATTGCATGAGGACCCAGTAAGCAAGATGAAGTTCCTGGCGGCTGTGGGTGGTTAGAAAACTTGGGCTTGGGAATGCTCTTTGTTGTAACCTCATCTCGTGTTTTAAACTTATGGTCACCAAAATACTTGTTCTCTCTTGCAACCTCGTCCTTTTCAAGTTATTTATTTCTTAAGTCTTGTAAAGATTATATGCTGGGCGTATGTGTTGTTTTTTATAGTCACTGTCCTGCATGTATTTGAATCCTCTTTACACATTGTGTTATTTCTAGTCTCTGCAAACGATTAGCTACTAATAGGAGTCGGGAGACATGTACAAGTAGTAGCTTTTGTACTTCTATCTTTGTATCAAATCCAAATCCCAATATACAATTTTTCCATTCAGTTGACTTATCGTGATACTCATTACTCTGTTTATGGTCCTGTTCCCAGAAATTTGAGTGGGCGTTGATTGAAAGGATCGTTACTAACACTCTTTTTGGAATGTAATAAAATAGTTAGAAAAAATAATGAGAAAGGAAAACATAGGAAAGAAAATAGTGGGAAAAAATGCAGTATTTTTGTGCTGTTTGCTTTAGTAGAAAATAATGGAAATAAAAAAATAATTTTATCCGGATGATTGTTTGGTATATATGGAAAAAAGAGAATAAATTCAAATGAGTTACAGGTACTTTTATATTCTAAGAGAGGGTTTGGTTCTTTGTTTCATTTGTGGAACGGAGGTTTCAAAACCTTTAAAATTAAATTTTATAGAGTTTTGACTATCTCGAACAACATTTAAACAACATGAAATATTAACTTTTAGAAATTTGTTTTTCTAACTATATGCTAAATAGAAACTATTATACCTTTATTTTTTTTCTTTAATGATGCACTAGCATATATCTTATCACAGGTATCATTGTTGATTTCTAAATCAATGGCTAATATTTCACTTTAGAGGAGTTAAATTCTTTTTGTGTTCTTCTTTTCTACTAGTTGAACGATGTTTGACCACTTCATTTCTCCTCCCTACAAAGTGACAGAACCAGGACAAGACCCACCTGCAAAAACTGGCCTGGAACAATTGGCTGTGGTGGAGACCAAGCTTTTGGCCCAACTCACTTGATATATATTTAGCTAATCATAGATGGAAATGTCGGTAGGATGAAAAGATACCGGGACCTGCGTTAGATTACTGCTCGTAAATTTATTAAATGGGCATCTACTTATTTTTATTAAATATATTTAAATATTTAGATTTATTTATTTTATAATGAGATAAATAAATTTTAGTATTTTTTAATAATAATATTTTTAATTTATAAAGTTATAATGTATGATACAACATTAATTTATTATATTATACTAAAATAATATTATATATACTTTATTTTTTAAAAGTAAATATTCATAAATACCCGTTGATATCTATTATTCGACCTACGAGTACCTATTAGTACCGTGACATACTATTCGTACATGCCCTGCCTAATTATCATCTCTATTCCTACGTTTCAGGATGATGGATATGAGATCGATTGACTATATAGAGTTGAACAAATTGAAGGTGTACAAACTGGAATATCTTCATTCCTTCATTATCACTAGCTTGCAAGCGATGGCTCATCAGTGGTTTCACGGAACGTTAAAGACCATGAAAGAAGCACTGAGAGCAAGGTTGTTAAGACGTAGACTCTACGTTGAAACGACAGGAATTTGTGAAACATAAGACGAAACGGAAGAGTCTACCAGAAATATTAAAGTATGTATAAATATAACAAATACCAAATTAAACTCATAAATTTCATAATATTAAACTAAATTCAATGTCATAAACATAAATGTAAACTCAATGTCATAAACATAACCATAAAACTCAAGTCTAGCATCAAACATAAAACACTAATTAGAAACTCAAGCCTAAGCATTCAACATATCATTCAAGTTAGAATGATCATCTTCATCCTCATCAAGTTCAGTCATGCCTAAACGATTGCCATCTCCTTCTTCATCATCAAAGAAAGTAGGAATCCCTAGATCATCAAGAGGTGAACTAGGTGGATCCCGACCAACAACAACCCTACTAGTTTCTCCTTCAACTCCAACATCTTCTATGTCCTGACTTACATCATCCTTCTTATCTGCAACCCACTCATCATCAGAAGAAAGATATTCAATGACATATTCTTTCGGTTTCCTTGCATTCTTCTTCTTAGCCAACTTAGAGTTAGTCATGACAAAGACGACATCACCTTTTGCTTCAATCGATTCCTCATCTTAGTGTGAACATAAAGTTTATTGAGTAATAAATATTTTAGCAAAAATATAATATAGAACACATTTATTAATAAGTAATAATTTAGAAAGCATTTATAAATGTTCAATACCATCATCTCAAATGCACCCAAATTATGCTCACAACCAATGATGACAAACTTTTATAACTTTGGAGTTTCATCACTACAAGACTTCCACCATTGTGCCAGAGTTTTGATTTGGATTCCATTAAAGGCTATTTTGCTGCCAAAAAACCTTTTGTATTTGAATTCCTCCAACTGGCATCAATCTTCTTCACTTCTTCCATATCTCCCACCATCCATTCTAGGAAATCATATAATCCACGTTTAATTTCAAAATCAAGAGCATAATGGAAGATTAGGTAGAGGTAAAGGCCAACAACATGCAAAGACCTATGAAGTTGATTGTTCCATCTCTTATCAATGATGTCATAAAAAGGTTGATAACTAAGGAATGAGGTAATAATTTAATTAGTTCCCAAAACATAAATTGAATAATTTAATGTAACCAAGTAATAAGTTATACAAGTTTACCTTTTTCACATTTTGAATGCTTTTACTATCTTCTCTTTTGCTCGGTCCATCTCTTCATAGATAAAGCCCCTTGCAAGCTTCTAATCTAAATCCACCAAACGTAGCACCTTGATTAAAGAATATGCACCCTTCAAACAAGTCACAATGTTTTTCCAAAATTCTTATCCATCACTAGTGCTTCACAAAACTTCCTATCCTTATGCTTTGCAGATTGGGTCGACTTCCACTCTTTTGATGTGAATATCCTTATCAACCTTCCTTTTTTATACAGCAAGCAACCCAATGTCAAATAGGAAGTAGCAAAACGCGTAGTGGCTGGTCTAATTAAATCTACACCATTTGTAAACTGATGCAATAAATAAGTCAATGCATTTCTTGAGTAGATGAATGTTGTAATCTTTTTTCCATGTGCAATTGTCTCCTTATGGATCGACAACTTCTTAAGATCCTCCAACATTAGATCCATGCAATGAGTTGCACATGAAGTCCAATATAACCTCTTTCTTTTCTCCATTAAAAGCTCTCTAGTTGCCTTGTAGTTTGCTGCATTATCGGTGACAATTTGCACAATATTGTCTTCACCCACCTCTTTAACAACTTCATCCCTCATCCTAAAAACTCTGTCAGCTATTTTAGAAATACCAAAAGCATTAATAGACTTTAAAAACACAATTCCCATTGGACTGTTCACCAAAAAATTCAGTATACAGTCCATCCATTCGTCATAATGGTACAATCTGTTTTCTTCCAAAAAGCCATATGCTTCTCCAAATCATCCTTGATGGAATCAACCTTTTGCTTTAAATATTTAACTTAGATCTCATGATAAGAAGGTGGTTTAAATCCTCAATCTTGTATAGCAACCAAATCAAGCATATTCTTTAACTTATTAGAATGAGCAACATTAAAAAGTATAATGTTGTTGTAGAAAAATAAGGCAATTTCTTGACAAGCTTCCTCCCTTAGACTTTTCTTAAATACTAAATTAGTTGTTTCTTGACTACTTGTTTTTCTCTTGAATGGCAAAGCAAGGGATCTTTTCTCCTTTTCTTAGCCACACCCTCTCCACATTATAGATTAAGATCAACCCCACTTGATGAACTAGTAACAATTGCCTTCCTCACACCATCATTATGTAATTTTAACACATAACTGAGCTTTTCTTCTTTAATTTCATCAGTTACAGCCTTGCATTATGCCACATCCTTTGAGGTTCCAGCCAAATGGTGTTTAAGCTAGTAAATGCCTGGTAACTAATTTTGTACAACAAACACATTACCCTTGTTCAATCACCATCAATGGCAACACCATACTTCCAACCAATATCACTTCTATTTCTTAGAGCATTTTTTGGAACCTTGTTAACAGAACCTGAAATAGAGGGAGGAGCTCCACCACCACTGAAACTTGCCTCTGCCCCACCAATGGAACCATACCCACCCACCCCTTCCCCACTGATTGACATTTTCAGTTAGAGAGATAGATAGAGAGATAGATAGAGGAAAGGAGCCCGAGACAACTCAAGAGCTCGAGGGAGAGGGAATATAACAGAACAAAGGGAGGTAGAGTACGACAGACAGACAGAGGGATTCGGAGAATGAGTGTGATGGAGGGAGCTCGAGAAGAAGGCAAACTGTGATAGAGGGGGCTCAAGAAGAGGCAGACTGCGACGGGGGAGCTCGAGAAGAAGCAGAGTGCGACGAAAGGAAAGAGCTCTGACGGAAGGAGTGAGCTCTGATGGAGACAAAGGGGGCGCGTATGACCGTGGAGGATGAGAAACATGAAAATAGAGAGCGAAATACAACAAAAGAGACTAACGAGAAACAAAGGAAAATTTAAGGTTTCGAATGGGATGGGTTATTTTTAGAACCGGGTCGTCCACTTAACCTGGTTCTCCCTACCTGACTTCCGTGACACAGAGACGATGGCATCTCCACGTGGAACGGTGACACGTGTGTGGGACTACCAACCATGATTGAGAGTGCTTAAAGTAATCATGATTACATAGAATCTACTTGTTTCCTTCTCTAACACTTCATTTGATTTCTCTTACATATGTTGCAAAAAAAAGAGAGTAAAAAGTATAAACAATAATGCAAAAAGAATAAAAAAAATCTTATGTTGTTTGATTAAATAGAAATTAATAAGAAAATCATATGCAAATAGTTTTTTTTGTTTGGTTGGTTTTTTAAGAAAAGTAGATATAATAAAATATACTTACTAAATACCATGGAAGGTCACCTATTACGTTACTAAGATTCTACAATCACCAAGTGGTATGTCTGAAGTGCATTGATCAATACAATAAATAAAATATATAATGATCATAGGTGTATGGTCCTTCCTTTCTCGCACTTTCCTATTGCTAACAATGAGAAAATTAGTCTAACGTAATTAGTTAAGTAGAATATGTGAGTTATTACCAACCTCTTATAACACGTGTTCAGTCACAATAAGAAAATTAACATAAAAGTTTCTCAATGTTTTCTTAAATTTTTTAAATAAATAAGCTAGATAAAGCTACTCAACTTGAAAAAAGTATGAAAAGTATGAGTTTTCTTTCTTAGTTTCTAGTGTAAACCAAACATAATGAAAGGATTTTTCCTACAAACCAAACACAAGGTAAGGAAAGAGTAAATAAAGGAAGAGATAAATGAAGTGGTACTTTCGTGGATGAAGAATAAATAGGAGTAGACATGATATTTTCGACCACCATTCCTTACATGAACTCAAATAATCTGAAGATAACATGGAAAAATTTTAGTTGTGGCTTCCCATAATTTTTTTTCCTCACAATAAAAAAAAAATCACCAAATGTGAGAAATATTTCTTTCACACCTATTTTTCTTAGTTGTATGGAATTCTAGGGGTTGAAGCATTAAGATACAAGGCTCGTTCAATTGTAAAGGCTACAGTCAGAAAGAAGGTGTTGATTATATGAGATTTTCTCCTATTGTTAAACATACTTATGTATGTGTTCTACTCGCATTGGTAACAAATCAGAAGTTAGAGTTGGAGTAGTTAGATGTGAAGATTGCTTTCTTACATGGAGTGTTAGAGGAAGATATCTTGATGAGACAACCAAAAGAGTTTGTTGTTCAAGGCAAGGAAAACTATGTTTATAAATTGTAGAGATCTTTATATAGGTTGAAGCAATCTCCTAAGAAATGGTACAAGAGATTTGACAATTTCATGACTAGACAAGAGTTTGGCAGAAATTTGTATGATTGTGTTTATCACAAGAAGATGGAGGATGGTTCGTTGTTATATGTATCTAATATGTAGATGATATGCTTATTGCAGCAAGAGAAAAGTCTATAATTTAGAAGTTGAAAGTTCTTATGAGTGGGGAGTTTGATATGAAAGACATGGGTAAGGCTACAAAGGTCATTCATAGAAGAAACTCTTATCACAAAAGAAGTACATTCAAAAATTTTATCTTGTTTTGGAATGGATAAAGCAAAGTCATTAAACATTCCTTTGACAGCTAATACATGAGTGTCTATGAGTCTGACACCTTAGACAACCTTAGATTTAGAGTACATGTCTAAGGTCCCAAATGTTAGTATTGTTAGGAGTCTTATGTATGCAATGGTGTGCACAAGATTAGATCAATATGGTAAGCAAATTTCACAGTCAACTAGGGAAGGAGCATTAGTAAGCTACAAAGCGTATCTTTCACTACTTGAAAGGTACGTATGGTGTTGGACTCATTTATGGAGCTGACACAAGTTGCTACCTTGCTAGGTATTTAAATTTAGATTATGTATCTGACTTGGATTCTAGAAGATCAGTAATAAATTATGCTTTCACTATTGAAAACTCATTGGTGAGTTGAAAAGTTACCCCCAACCTTTAATTGCTTTATCTACTATAAAAGAGAAGTATATGGCTTTGACTGAAGTAGAAAATGAAGGAATCTGGTTAAAAGGCTTAATTTTTATCTTGGATTTCCTTAAGATCATGCTTTGATATGTTATGACAACTTGAGTGTAATTTGTTTGACAAAGGATCAGGTATATCATGATAGAACCAAACATATTGATGTTAGAAATCATTTCATTCATACCAAGAAAAAGGTCAAAGTTCAAAAGATGGATAGAAAGGAAAATACAGCTGATATGTTTACAAAACTTGTTCCCAAAAGCAAGTTTATGCCTTGTTTGGACTTGTTTACTGTTGATTGTTGGAAATAGTCCTTTGTGGCAGACAGTACAAAAGTTTCAACAAGTCATCTAAAGTTTCATAGGTCATCTAAAGTTTCAAAGAGGTATCAATCTAAGGTGGAGATTCGTAGTTTGTAGATGAAATGTCTTAAACCTATGTGTATAAAGTGTATTAGATTCTATTTTTGAAGTAACAACTTTCTATTTAAAAGTTGTTAGTTTTTTGGTTTTTGAGAGACTCTACGAATAAAAGTCATCATAGCTCTTTATGATGAAGTCTTTTGAACAGTTTATGAGTAGTGTATAGCTGTAAAGTTGTAAAAGTAAGAGATTGTATAGAGCTTTTATGTAGAGGCGTGAGAGAGAGTTTCATAGAGGTGTCTGAAGTCTGAAACAAGATATCTAAAGTGCACCAGTAAGCTGTCTGAATTGTGTGAATGAGATCTTGAATCTGTTATTCAAACTCAAAAGTTGCAATCCTTCAATAATATGTTTTTACTATCTTAGTTAAACTTGTTACCCATAAATGTAACTCAAAAAGCCTTAAGATGAATATGTTAATCTTACCGTGTTTCTCTTATTTCTCTCTTCTCTTTCATGATGCTTTTACATTTGTCTTTTCTAATTATTCTTCTTATTTCTTGGTTTTTGTTATATTTTTTTTATAGGAATTGAGATTCTCTCACCCATTACCCAAGAAGTAAAAAATAAAAAATTTAAGAATAATCTTATTTAAAAATCTTTATCTTTATTTTATATCTTGGGTTAATCGTATGCATGACAATAAAAGTTTCTACAACTTGGAGGATCTTGCATATGTAAAAACAAAGTTTATTGAACTTGCCATATCATTGTCCACCAAAGCCGCCAAAGGTTTCTGCCGTGAAAAAGGAGGGTAGCAGAGCCAACCAGCCTGCACAGGTTTTCTATATTGCAAGTTCACAACAACTTACTGTTATAGCTGGGAGTTTCCCCTTAGAAAACATGCCTTCTGCCAACCATAGAGGAAATTCGCATGCATACCTATGAAATTGAAATCTGTCACCTAAAAAGGCATTGTATTCGTAAGTTTAAAAGGTATAATCTTAAAGCAATGGATCTTGAAAACAAATGTACTTCAAGACATGAGTTTAAATTTTATTTTATTTTTGGTTAAAATTAGGGGCAACTTGGCATGCATTGAAATGACAACAAATAATGCATTTTTTTTGTCGAGCAAATAATGCATTTATAATAGTAGTTTTGAATATTAATTTCCATTTCGATTCCTTAATTGAAAATTGGTGTAGGATTAATGTTGCTTGTATTTCTTAAGTAAAGCAATGTGTAACAACAAGCCAAAGGGGATGATAGAAGCAAAGAAAGTGTTCCCATTTCTCTCAATACCTTTCTATCATATGAACGCTTTTAGAGTTTTTCCTACTTCTAAGTGCTAACAAATCCACAATTTTGAAGTAAAGGAGCAAATGAGAAATTCTAGTCAACTGGAACGAACCCAAAAAACGGTTTCAGACAGAGAATAAATTTGGAGGGGACTGTGGAGAACCAGTCTCAAGTAAAAAGCTCCTACTGCAATACGACCGAGATGTACTTGAAGATGAAGCAAGATATCTTCCATCACCACTGTTGAACATTGCTTCATTTCTGAGCATTTTCCCCTTGCTTCTTCTGCCTCTATGCTGACTTCCCTGACATTCTTCATCTTCAACAGCTTGTAGAAACTCACTGTGCATTGGTTCTGATGTCTCATACAGAAGCCTAAGTACCTGTTTTATTGAGGGCCTTGCCCTTCCTTCTCTCTGAGTGCACCATCCTACTATAGAGATTACTGTTTGGAGCTGATCCAAGTCAAAAGACTCCCTCACATTGGGGTCTACTAGCTCCAATAATCTTGTTTCTGATTCCATGTACGGTTGAGCCCATTCTACCAAATTCTTATTATCTTGAATAGCTCTTCTTCCTGTCACAATTTCCAGTAGCAACACTCCAAAACTGTATACATCACTTTTCTCGGTGAGTTCTTGAGTAACAACATATTCAGGATCCATATAACCTGGAATTGAATTTAGCATCCAGAATTCAGTATTGTCAGTGCTGAACCTGAAGGTTTAATGCTGGAGGTCCCCAGGTGTAGAACCATCCTTTGGATCCTGTACAAGGCTAAAATCAGCAAACTGAAATACAGTGAAGAAAATGATTTCATACCTGGAGTTCCCCGGATTTCCGTGTTTACAGGTTCAAAGCATATCGAACCATCTTTTGCAGCTTGAGCAAGGCCAAAATCAGCTATCTGTGAAATGACATAATACAGGAAAACGATGTAAAACACTTTAACAGCATCTGATGGGACAGTGTAGTCAACACTTAACATCATATTAATTTTGCACTGTTTTGAACTCTTGGACTATGAAAAGACAAGGAATATTAACAGCAGACATGGTGGCATGCAGGATGAGGATCCTCCAACCTTAGCAACAAAGTTCTCATCCAGTAAAGTGTTGCTAGACTTAATATCTCTATGACAGAGAGGAGGATCACAATAGAAATGGAGGTATTCCTGCACATGAGACAATATGAGATTGAAAAGTAAAATCCATAAAATAAAGGATTGAAAGCAGTTAGCCAGTCACTTCTGAGAAAGCTTGCAATTAAACAAACGCATCATAGTCAGAGAATTACCAGTGCATTAGCCACATCGATGGCAATTTGAATTCTAGTTCGCCAACTTAAAGGTGTTTTACCAGGGGCTGTACAAATCAACAGAATATATCACATGAGATTAAGGGGTTAAATGTTAATAGGGAAACAGGACAAGGCATTGATCTGTTTCCTCACTACATTAATGCTATTATTTTGTTGCATAGAAGTGCCAGGTTAGAAAATGATGCAGAGAGAAGCACATAAGATCCACATGAATATAAATACAAGCATGAGAGAAGATGATAGAAATTCCATTTGTAATCCGACCAAATATTATTCTAAATGCTATTCAAAACAACATAGATATTAAGAGGCATACAATGAAGATGATCTTTCAAGCTGCCATTTCCCAAGTATTCATACAACAGAAACCTGCCATAGACATGCAGAAGGGTTTGATTTGTTGGTATATGATGTCAAAGAACATAAAAATCATATAGAAACATATACCTCTCATGTTTTTTGATGCAAAAGCCTCTTAAAGAAACAAGATGCCGATGATGCAGTCGAGCAAGAAGATCAATTTCTTTGCAGAACTCCTCTTCCCCCTGCTCGGAGATTCTATTCATACGCTTAACTGCTGCGACCAGGCCATCACTAAACTGAGCTTTATACACTGTTCCAAATCCCCCTTGGCCAATGATGGTGTTAAAATCCTCTGTTGCCTTTTTTATCTCCTTGTAGCTGAATTTTCGGAACATAGATGAAGAACCTGCATAATCACCAACCCCCGAAAAAAAAAAAGTCTCAGCCGAAACAGGAAGCAAAGTAAGAAAAAATAAAATTGCTGCATTCAATATGTCAGTGCTAAGAAAGAAAATAAACAGAACAAATGCAGTCAAGAACCTTACCTTCCTGAAATTTCCATGTTGCACAAGGAGGTAAGGTTTTCGAAGAGGTTTTACCAAAATTATCAGGCTCGTCTAGCTCTCTGCTTTTCTGGCGAATTAGAACTATCAAGACTATGAGTGTGATAACAGCAACAGCTGTAACTGCAATAGCAATACCTGGAACTAATGTCAAATGATATGAATGGTGGTTTCTCTTTAAAGGTGCACTTAACAAAGGTTGACTTGGGCCGTCGGCAACCAGTGGGCTTGGAGACGCCTTGGGAGTGGGCAAGGATGGGGATGACTCTGAAACTGTCATCACAGTTGACACTGATCAGCTAAGTTTTACTCTGTTGGTAATAAAATAAACACTTCATTGTGTTGATGAAATAAATATTTAATAGGGTAGAAAGAAAACAAAAAGAGCAGTCATTTGCACACAGTAAATCAATTGATAGATTACGGAATTCCTTTATACAGTTTTTCCGAGCATTATGAAGTTAAAGAATGAATGTTGAACATTGTTTTCTATTCCTGTCACAACACCCCAATGAAAAGGTATTTGTGCAACATTTTTTTATTAATAAGCCATCATGAAGAGGATCTATAACATTTCAAATTAGAGATCTCATACTATCCTTTTGGCTTCGCATCATAAAGTCTCATGCATATAATTATATAATGTATGTAGTAGCAATAATAGACGAAGGAACTCATGCACACATGACAGAAGAGGGAGAGCATAACACCGATTCTTGTCAAGACTTTTAATTTCAAACTGTTCATACCAGGAGGCCTAAGAGTAAGAAGTCCTTGAACCCCAAAGAAACAACTAGCAATGTCCACAGTAGATATCTCATCAACTTGGCTTGCTAGTGCAGCAAAAGTGGCATCGCGACATGTACTCAGTGTTACATTATCTTCAATTCCTAGGTGATGCAGATAACCAAAGCCGGCATTTAAGCACTTCTTACATTTACTTTCCTCCCCAAGTGGCACTTTGCAGTTTTTTGTGACTTCCGTAAATCTGGGGGATTGCTGCATATGGACTACACTAGTTCTTCCCTTGCATTCATAATTAACAGGAATTTTTGTCCCAAAACTGCAGAAAACTGTTGCATTTCGTGCAACTCCATAAAGTTGCAAGGTCTGAGATATGGTTTGAAGACAAAGGTCAGAGGCATTTGGAGGCACCCCTAGGTTTCCTGTTGCATTAGCAAAACGAGCAACAGATATTGCAATGTTAGCATTAATGTAGCGGCAACAATTTCCCCTGTCACCTTGGTTAGAGCATAGAGAGGGTGCCAGTGTAAAGTTTGAACCAGTAAAATCCAAAGGGCAATCTGCCAAAGAAGATTAGATCGTTAAATCACATTTATAATCTTTCACCTGTATACTGCTAATGTTTACTACCAGCCAGTTGGAAAAGATTGATCAATCATGTTAACTCCTACTATAAAGTTAAAATGCAGCTGCAATTCTCAGAAAATAAAGACATTGGTTTTACTAACCAGTACCCATAAGGGCAATGGTTAAGGAATCAAAAGTGAAATTTTTTTAATTAAAAAGTATAAAATTTTATATTATAAATGCATCTTGTTCTTGATTTCAAATAAAAAACTCAATTTATTGACTCCTAAAACAGTATATACTGTTTCTGTAACAGTATTCAGGATGCTGGAGATAAAACTTTTCTAAAGAAAAAAGGTCCAATCTTAGTTCCATCTCCACAACATACTTTCTGTATTAGTTTTGAGTGCAGGTTTCTTTGATTATCACTATTTACATTCACAATATGGGCAACAAGAGTCGTTGGCTCCCTCCAAGTCATAATTCCTCTTGAGTAAATCTCAAATAAGGAAAAATATTGTTGAAGAACATCCATCTTAATGAAATGGGTTTACCGCTTAGGTTTTCAATGAAAGTTAAACCTGACATTCATAGGAAATAAGTATACACTTTATTTGGGCAAAACATATATTTTGACATCTCTCAAACACATGATGAACTGAACATGAAGCTAGCCTATAAAAATAGGTAAACAATGACTAGATATGATTTTATAGATTTTTCTATCATTTACTTAAGAGTTTTGTCTTAAATACAGAAGAACAAATTTCAAGAGTAGGTTGTGCCAGTTCCTGAAATCCCAAGTCGTCAAGTGGAAGCTCATGGTTTATATTTCTAACATGCAAATGACCTTTTGACTAAAAGTGTGGACAAAGCATAAACCCAGTAAAACCATGTTCTAAAATTATATTTGATGAGTAAATTATACTCCCCTCTATTAAGAGATGCGTAAGTTGTACTGCCGCCCTCTCTTATTTTAAAAATTATACTATCCTCTGCTATGCTAAAAACTTAATGTGTTATAATGTTGTCCATTTTCACTTGAACAAACCACTTTTGACCAATTATTTCTCTTTCTTTTCAGCATTATTGGCAACTCATTTTGAATCTATATTTTGAACTTCAGGACTTCAAAGATGAAATTAACACACTAGCACACCTCTTCACACTAAAACTGATTGAAATGTAACACATATTCATATCTCGGAGAGAAGAGTGTGCTTTTTAAAATAAGATGGGTCTGCTAAGCAATGTATCACCCATAACATAACTTAAATTTCATCACAAGTCTGAACACTTCCATTTTATGTAGTTTATGCCAGTATTAGTAAAAAGTACAAAAGAGAATGTCATATGCGCAGGGTTAGGCTCATCTAGTTACTAGTTAAATGTGATCAAATGTTTCCACTTTCCACTCTAGATGGTATAATCAAGAGTCAACTATGAGCAAATCTAGACTAATAACTCTGATTTTCTGAAAGTAGTGGATTGAAACATCTTTATGCTGATTTCTGCCACTATTCTGGCGTTAAAAGCTTTAGTTATGCCTACAATTCCATCAAGATACTTCTGTTCAAGCAACTTTGATTTTGGGTTAAAAATGGGTAGGTTTAGAAGTTGAGAGAGAAATGTTACGAATGCACAGGCAATGTGTAAAACATGCTTAGATTCATTGACACTATTCAATCCTTTCTCTATTTTTTCCCGTTTCCCAATAAGCCATGAATGAAAAGAGGAAAGCAATCATATCCATCACCAATTTATAAATGCGGCAAGAATATCAATCAAACACAAGTTTCAAACTTTCACATTCACAACATTAAATACCCCTTTCCATTGATCCATTCTTAACTTGACCATTCCTTAACAGAGATGGGTAACAGAGAAAACGCCACAAATCAATGCAATAACTACTTGTCTACCCGGTTTCAGAAAAAGGCACAAAGGTGGAAGATATTGAAGCAGAGCTGAGAAAGGAAAGAACTTTAGTACGAACTAACCAGCCATTATGACAGGGAGCTTGGTTCCAAGAAAAGCCAACAATCCCAACAAAGATGCAAAGCCGTAGAAGAGCATGATGGGATGGTGGAGTTGGAAGAAGAAAAGAAAAATGGGCACAGTGAAAATTTTGAAGGGGTTCAAGGTACAAACAAGAATAGTGTTAACCCATTTTGGGAACACCATAAACCGGTACCAGATGTTATAATAGGTTTTATTAGACTTTTCAGAGAGATTGGTGCCTGGTGGGTGTAAGAACGTGTGTGTAAGAGAGAGAGTGAAAATGAGTGAGAAGGTTTTGTACTTTTGTTTGCCTCTGAATAAATGCGCACTGATGAACAAGAACAACTATTTTTATTGATGCTTTCGTGGGGTACACCTTTTTCCGTTTCAGATTCCAGAGGACACATACTCCCCCTTCATTTTGTGTCACTCCATGCCACATTCTCAACAGATTACTAGTAGACATTTAAATTTGTGTTAGTGTGTTAGACTTGGATTTAACACGAAAATAAATAAATTTGAAATTTGTGTCTATTTTTTTTTCTCTGGCATATATCCATCACTAGACTAGACACAATAACTAAGCTCTTATGAAGTCGCACAAAGTAATCACTGAGTAAAAGACAAAGTAAATTACCACCTGGTATGGTTGATTTATATGTATTTTTTGTGTTAATACTTGAAACCCTTACCCTTGTTCAAAAAGTACCGTCGTTAAGTATATCCTAACGAGCTCAGACAAATATGAAGGACAGACACTTCCTATCATGCTATCATGCTGCATTTAAGAGTGTAAATTTGATGATCTGGTTATACTATTTTATTTTGTGTATGTGTGCGTGACAATGCCACTTCTTTTTCGGGCATGGAATTGGAAATTTGTTTTGCCTGTTGGAGCTTGGAATCCCTGCATTTCCACCTTTAATGCTGTAATGGCTAAATATTTTGTTAGGAGTGTTTAATTTCAAATCTATTTTTAGGGGAAATAAAATTTGTTTGAACTTTGAAAGTTTGAAGGGACTCTGGGGTCCAGAGAGAGAGAGATTCTTTTCTTATGGGTTGTAAAAGCTCAATCCTTTACGTGGTTTGGTTAGGAGTATTTCATTCCGTTTTGGTTGAAAGAGGAGGGTTTGTGACACTCAAAAGGCAAAACCTCAAGGGACACATTTTAATTCTATTAGATCAAGGATAAAATTTTCCTTCTAATCGATCGTAGATCGCATTTAAACAATCCCAACCATTATTAATAAAATTAGATCAGATAATTCCATTTTGATTACCTTATGAGTTAGAATGATATATCCGATCATGAAAATATTGTGCACTGAAAACTAACGATGGTCTCGTTTGATTTCTTGTTATGGTTGATTAAATATTGATTTTGACTATTTTAAATGATATGAAAAATTAATATTAATTTTTAAATTTTTTTAGTTTTATAACTTTATTTTCTTACTACGTATCAAACGGACACGGAATGGTTAATTAAAAAACATGGGAATGAGGGTCAGGTGCATTGGCATGTGCGGTTTTGTGGGAGCCACGACCTATGTTATTATTAGATGTGGAAGTGCAAATGTATATGTATGGGGCTGTTTGCGATGCGTAAGGTAACCGCAGACAGCACCCAATGGGAGGAGGGTGGATGGATGCTGCTGGGGTTTACTGAAGCATGTTTGTTTCTGTTGGCTCACGGGTTTATTTACAGACAGCATTTTTTTTGAATTACCTTTTCTTGTTGTTTTACTTATATTAAGAAAATACTAATTATTTAAAATTTCATTGAATATTACTTAAAATATACTTATTTGCTTAGGTTTTCTTAAGATGATAAGGGTAATAAAAAATATTGATCAAGTTGAAAATAAATATTTTTGATAAATTACAAGAGAAAGAAACATTTATTAATTATATAGGGGTAGAATTGAAAAAAAAAAGATCAACACATTATTTAGTCTCTCACATTGTTAAGATTGAGTTAATAAATCTCTTATTTATTAAAAGTTACCTGGTGTCGTTCATAAATTATTTGTTTGGTTAATAAGTCCTTTGACGTTAACTCCTTCACATACTTGTAAAGTTTAGTTTATGTCATATTATGTGATGTACCAGTCTAAATTACTAAAATTTACTTTAGGGTCTAATAAAAATTTGAGAATTTTTTTTGCAATAGAGATCGCCTCTAGCGAATAAACCCTAAGAACCTAAGTATACGTAACTTGAAACAATTAAAAATTTTATTTCTCATTTCTCATTTCAGTAATTGATTACAGTATCCTTATAATCGATTACGTAATCGATTATACCTATGAGCATCATGTGAAGGAATTCAGTTTTACTCTCTGGTAATCGATTGTCAAACAAATAAACCTACATAATTATGTAGATTTTGGTCAAAGACAAACTTCCACACTAATAACTTGTCTGTTTTAACTTTGAATGCTATGAAATTTTATTAGTATTATCTATGGCTCATTTTGAATATGTTGCCGCATTTCATGCTCAAAAATTCATCTGTATCGTGTAGTTATGTGGAAAAATACATTTTTACCCATTTTTATGCAATTTCCATACTAAAACAACACCAGTTGTCATTCAAAGGACAATTCAATATTGCGCACAAGTTCTAAACATGCTCAAAATCACCTATTCAGTTGGCTTAATTAGTCAATTCTAATCTTAAACATAATCTCTACATGTCTATACATCAATTCTTCTAAAGTACAAACATTCATCAAACCAACACAATGACAACATCATCATTAATCAAACATAGAAATGTAATTTCATCCACATATTTATCATTTCATTCCACATTCACAATATCATGAATCACACAATTTAATAAGGTATAGTGGCTTTATACCATTCAAAATAATATATACACAAATGAGATACCACAACATTATTACTTAACAAATTACTCATAATTTAATTTTTACAAACGATACAAATTCTAATATGTGATGTCCTTTGAGAGCATCTTTTGAACATCTGCTTTGGTAATGGGTCCAATATCCTTTCTTTAGAAAAAAAAGATAAAGAAAGAAAGAACTTCATCTTACGTTTGTCCAATAACGAACTTCAGCTATGCAAGGCAAATGAATACTAAGCCGGCACAGGTATCAATTAAGAAATGTTAATGTTGGTTAACGTGCCAAACCAAGTTGTTTAGGAAAAATTTTTGCCAAGAAATGATATATAATAGTAATAATTAGCCTTATGTATGCCAGCTATTCCTAATATTTCCATCTTCAAAGACGGCGACATGCGTATGCGTGAAAGCGTGTTCTTTCAATATTATTACCAAATAGGTTAGGATGAGGCTTTGTCATATCTATGTCTAACCGTTAAAATTTTGAAAGTCTGAGTATAACTTAATTATTTGTAATCAGTCTAGTTTAATTTAATCATAGATCTAACTTGATATAATATTTTAAGACTTATTTAATTAAAAGTCTTATAAAACTAACCAAATACTCTCTTAACCTAAGTAAATTAGGTTGGGTAGCAAATTATTAATATAAAGAAGCTAAAAAAAAAACTTATTTTAAACACCTATAAAATGAAAGAGAAAAAAATTAAGCAACAATATTTAACAATTAAAAAGACGTAAAATCATAAATTATCTAATAAAATATTAATATAAAACTAATAATTATCCAACCAAATATAATACATTAACATAGTTTTAGAAATTTTTTATTTTATTTAAGTTATATTATTGATCCGGTCTGGATACCGGTCCTAAGGATAAAAGGTTATCTTAGCCGTCCTAGAGGTCAACCGGTATTACAAGGTAATAATCCAGTCGGTCAATACACGATGCAAGTGTCTCCTACACCGGTCATCCGTTTATATGCTACCGGCCTCACAGGTATACTTTCGGACTACGACTCTGTATGAGACGTTCTCCATACCGGAATGCCGAGGTTCTTAGCCTGTATACCAGAAAGTATCCACGTCACCCGACAGAAGGTACAGGGTACAACCCCAAAGACGTTAAACGAGAAATGCGGCTCCCCCCGCGTCGCGTGTCAGAATCGTACACTGAGCAGTGTACTATTTGTCTCATGGCCCCACCTGCGCCTAACGATTCATTTTCCACGCTCAACTATAAATAACATGTTCCAATACACATGCAAGGTTACGTTGTCCTTACTCTCATTCTCACTATTTTACTGCTTGAATATTAATTGAGTTCATATACACTCTTCTTACTTGAGCGTCGGAGAATCTTCACAGGTGACACCACCTGTCGCCCACACCAACGCGTGAGGTCGGTGTGAAGGATCTCCAGGACAACAAGATCGGTTTCTCCCACCAAAAGGCCGGATCACAGAGACCGGATACACTCAGAACCGGTCTTCAACCTCATTCAATCCTTAACTCTTGTGGTTGTCCCAACACCGGATCCTAGGCCCCGGTCGGGGACAAATCATTGGCACGCCCAGTGGGACTCGGTAGAGTTATTCCCACTTTCTGCAGAAGTTAGTAGTCAACCATGGAAGGTGATGGACGCGATTGTGTGGATGGTCATGTGGAAGATGTGACCCATCAGCAAGCTGATAGGAGATTCGTTTTCGAATCACCAGCAACCCACTCAAGGAGAATGGTACCAGTGGCAACCCCTGACCCTTGAGATGAAGTTATAAGGCAGCTCAGGGAAGAGTTGATGGAGTTGCGAAGGGAGAAAGGAGGAACTGGGGACAGAATAATGTCTCAGGCGGAGGATACTCGCCGTGCATCTGCGAGAGAGAAGTCCATAACTCTCCAATATTCGAAGATCCCTACTTACGAGGAGAGGGAGCAAACTCAAGATTCTGGGGACAGAATCAGTGCAAGGAGGAAGGAGCAGGTAGTGATGACTTCTGGGGCATACCGACTTTATGTCCCTTTCTCAAGGAGGCTCATGAGTATACTCATCCCCAAACACCTGCAAACAACCCAGCCACTTTCAATCGGAAAGTATAATGGGGAGACTGATCCCACTAAACATCTCGATGCTTACACGTATGAGGCCACCTGGGAGCCGATGAAGATGTGATGTGTAGGATGTTTCCACGAACCCTGACAGAGGAGGCTCTTAGTTGGTTCAAAAGTTTACCCTCGGGGTCAATAGACTCTTGGGAAGAAATGGCGACTTCATTTGAGTGCCATTTCATTATCTCTAGAGATGTTCCAAGGACTTCTCATACCTTGGCTCAGATAAGGAAGGGAGAAAGTGAAACTCTTAAGGAGTTTTTGAAGAGATTTTACAAGGAAGCTGCTTTGGTGCCTAACCTCACGGAGGCCATTCAGCTTCACATTATTGTCGAAGCCTTGCAACCTGGATCCGCCTTTGCTTTGTCTTTGGCAAAGAGTCCTCCAACGACATTGGAGGAGTTTCAAAGAAAAGCTTCGAAGCACGTGGGCATAGAAATGCACTTGGAAGCAACAGCGGCGAAAAGGAAATCCCCAACGCCACATCAACAACAGAGATATAAAGATAGGCCCCGATCGGAACGCATGAAGAGACCTTTTCGTGGCAGCGTCTTCGATAATCCTGTACCTCCGAGTCAGGAAGAACGGGTAAATGCATTTAGCAATTATGCTCCGTTAAATTCTAAGCGGTCACAGATTCTAAGAGAGATCGGATGGCCAACGCTTACTACATACGGGGTGAGGACGCCTCCCCAGCTTCGCAAACATGGTGACCCTCGAAAATACTACGAATTCCATGAGCAAAAGGGCCACTCAGCAGATGAATGTCAGACCCTGAAGAATACTATCGAGACCCTGATTCGAGAGGGTAAGCTCAAACAGTATCTTTTCAAAGAAGGGACTTTTGATGGACCAGACCGAATTGAGAAAAGGGAAAGGTATCGCGAGTACGGTGATGACGATAGTCCCACTCCGATCAGAAGATTAGCTACTTCTGAAAAGCAAAAGGGAGTTATGGTTGGCGAGTCTACACAGCAAAATGGTATGCCCCAACAACAACGTCAGGGCCGTCGAGAGGTCATTGATTAGGGATCAGGCCATCAAAGCTAAGAACGCCTTCTGCTGTTGTAGCTAGTCGGTAAGACAGGGTGCACTCTCCTTACTTGGGTTTTTCCGATCGGGTTTCACCAAGAAGGTTTAACGAGGCATAGCCCCGACTCGGCTCTCTTTCTCTCTTTTCTATTGTAATCCATAATTAATGAAAAATTCTTCATGATTCACCCATTGTCTTTATGATTTTATTTGATGCACAACATTGTTGTGACAAGATACTTTCAGGATAGACGATCCTAACAACGTATCCGTCGTTAGTGATGAACCTCTTCGAAGGTACAACTGGGTGAATCATATTTCGAAGGCTCGGATTGTAGGATTAAACCGAACTCCGAGTACGACTAGTAGGTTTGGCCGAACGTCGGTGAAGACTTGGGCGCAGTACGCTGGTCCTTCTTCAAGACCACGCTGAACCCCGAGTATGAAGAATGGTGAATGGGTAAAATCTAACACCGATTGAGAAGGCCGGTGAATGGGTAAAATCTAACATCGATTGAGAAGGCCGGTGAATGGGTAAAATCCAACACTGATTGAAGAACGGTAAATGGGTAAAATCCAACACCGATTGAAGAAGGCTAGTAGGATTAAACCGAACGCCATTGAAGACATGGGTTGTAGGATCAAACCGAACCCCATTTGAAGGCTCGGATGGTAGGATTAAATCGAACTCCGAGTACGGTGAATGGGTAAAATCCAACACCGATTGAAGAACAGTGAATGGGTAAAATCCAACACCGATTGAAAAAGGCTAGTAGGATTAAACCGAACGCCATTGAAGACATGGGTTGTAGGATCATACCGAACCCCATTTGAAGGCTCGGATGGTAGGATTAAACCGAACTCCGAGTATGATAAATGGGTAAAATCCAATACCAATTGAAGAACGGTGAATGGGTAAAATCCAACACCGATTGAAGAAGGCTAGTAGGATTAAACCGAACGCCATTAAGACATGGGTTGTAGGATCAAACCGAACCCCATTTGAAGGCTCGGATGGTAGGATTAAACCGAACTCCGAGTACGGTGAATGGGTAAAATCCAACACTGATTGAAGGCCCAGATTCGGAAACACTTCAAATTCGAAGTCCGACTCGTGAATTCTTTAGTCGGCAATATCTCATTGAAGTCCGACTCGTGAATTCTTTAAATCGAGAATATCTCACTTCGAAGTTACAATCAGGAATTATTTACTCGGGAATGTCTCTAGCCGAAACGTACTCATTCAAAGTCAAAGCCTCTGTGTCCAGAAGTGTTTCACCCAGAAAATGATTCACTCGGTGCCATACCACGCGGGAATCGGAGATGTCTCACTCGGTGCTATCCCATTCGGAAATGCTTCACTCGGAACTATCCTACTTGGACATATCTCACCCGGCGTCATCCCACGCGGAGGTGTCACTCAGAGATACCCCACTCGGGAAAGTTGCACTCAGAAACTTTCAACCCGAATGAAGACTCGGATTGTAGGACTAAACCGAACTCTGAATATGGTTAGTATGATTAAACCGAACGCCGTCGGAGGCTTGGACCGTGTGATTGAACCAAACTCCGAGTACAACTAGTAGGTTTGGCTGGACGTTATGGGAGAATTAACTATCCTTATGATGGAGGACCCGATCGTCACTCAGAAATCTTCCACCCGGAAGTATCACTCGGAATTTTTTAAGATAAAGCACGAGTCCTCGACATAAAAAATATAAGACTCGGATAACACGCACATACTTTTGCCGAACAACACAAGGAGGTTACAGGTAATGGAACTTCCCAGGTGACACGGCCAAAACCAACCTCACTCGGAATCGCTCACTCAGAGTCAAATGTCCACTCAAAATCACTCACTCAGAGTTAAATGTCAACTCGGAATTAATCACTCAGAACTGTTCACTCAATAACGCTTGGGGACAATATTCAACGGTTAACGAGTATTACGAAGGTAAAAACATAACATGTATTCTTGCAGGGTACGCCGACATACAGACCTCTCATGAACAGCATAGCTTATATGAGCAACTTACAGTCCCTCACACAAGCTAGGGGACAAATGATCCGGTCTGGATACCGGCCCCAAGGTTATCCGACCTTGATACCGGTCCTAAGGATAAAACGTCATCTTAGCCGTCCTAGAGGTCAACCGGTATTACAAGGTAATAATCCAGTCGGTCAATACACGATGCAAGTGTCTCCTACACCGGTCATCCGTTTATATGCTACCGGCCTCACAGGTATACTTTCGGACTACGACTCTGTATGAGACGTTCTCCATACCGGAATACCGAGGTTCTTAGTCTGTATACCAGAAAGTATCCACGTCACCCGACAGAAGGTACAGGGTACAGCCCCAAAGACGTTACACTAGAAATGCGGCTCCCCCCGCGTCGCGTGTCAGAGTCGTACACTGAGCAGTGTACTATTTGTCTCCTGGCCCCACCCGCGCCTAACGATTCATTTTCCACGCTCAACTATAAATAACATGTTCCAATACACATGCAAGGTTACGTTGTCCTTACTCTCATTCTCACTATTATACTGCTTGAGTATTAATTGAGTTCATATACACTCTTCTAACTTGAGCGTCAGAGAATCTTCACAGGTGACACCACCTGTCGCCCACACCAACGCGTGAGGTCAGTGTGAAGGATCTCCAGAACAACAAGACCGGTTTCTCCCACCAAGAGGCCGGATCACAGAGACCAGATACACTCAAAACCGGTCTTCAACCTCATTCAATCCTTAACTCTTGTGGCTGTCCCGACACCGGATCCTAGACCCCGGTCGAGGACAGATCAATTATAAATTAAACTTTTTTATGGATATATTATTTTAAAAATATTATACTTATTTGTTATTATATTATAAATATATTACAATAAATATGTTTAACATAACATATCAATTAAATGGACTAGCCAAATAGACTTCCTAGGATTATTTTAAAAGTTTTTGGCTTGACCTATTTGATTAAATAGGCTTCTTATAAAACCTAAGTCTAACTTTTTTACTTAACAAACTTGACTTGTAGGCTTTAGACAAGTTATTCCATGGGCGACAAAGGACCTGACCTATTTCTGCCCACAACTAGTGTCATCTAAAGACATCACATTCATTTTGCACTAAAATTAAACCAAAAACACAAAAGAAAGCAAGATAAGAAAATAAAAAAGAAGAAACCAAAATAGCTGATTTTGCTAAAGGAAAAAGTGAGTCAACATATTGATAATGACATTTGTTTAAATCCTCCATTAGAATGTTATGTGGAGGCTCTAAAATAATTTTCATTTTCATAGAAAAGACAACTATAGAGAAGAAAGGTATCTGTTAGTTGTCAATATTATAATATTTTCTCAATACATTTTATATTTAATTTGATACTAAAACATTCAATTAATGCATTTTAATATTCTTATTTTGACCATTTTGAAGCAACATTATAATTGTAACTAACTAATAATTTGAGTTTACTTTTATAGGTTTTGGTCAATAAAAGAAATCTAGAAATGAAAAATTGAAGAATAGCCCTTGAAGACCAACCACTCGAGTAACCATGCTACGACTCAAACAAATACCTTAGATTTTGGCCCAATTGCTTAAGCGACACACTTGCCACTTGAGCGGACCTTGCACTATAAAGCTCACTTAAGAGCCCTAAAACACATTTTTTAGGGATCTCTTGACTTAGGAGAAGATAGCTTGAAGCTTAAAAAATTTTCTACATTCTTCAAAGGCCTTAAAGTTTCTTCTAGGGTTTATTTCCTTTTCTCTTTTGCTCATTTGATGTATCTAGTTATCTAGTGCACACACACATATTCAATTTGTCCAATCGAACAACCATAATAACTTTCAATAAACATTCTACATTCCAACATATATGTGTGTTTAAATTGTCAATACTCAATGCCAAGCAACATGATGCATTTCAACATATATGTGTCCAATTCATCAATTCTCACAATCACATTTCATGCTAATATTCTACATAAGCATTCTATTTACCAATTCTCATATCTAGCCAACACCACAACCAGCTAAATCCAAAATTCATCATACTAACCAATGTTATAATTAAATTTATAACTCATCATACTAATCAACATTACAATCAATTCAGTCAATAACTCATCATATTAACCAACATTACATTCAATTTAAATCCACATTTCATCACTTCCTCATAACTAACTACCATCTTAATACTTAACAATCATAACTATCAATTCTATAATTAACTTATAATCTTATTCATCATATATTCATTCACAACATTATCTCCCATTCTTTACCTCATAGAAGATGATCAACCAAGTGATGTGGGTTTCCCCTTGGTTCTATCTCCACCCTACAAGAAACAACACATCTAATTTAACAAACTAAGCCATAAACTCAACAATGAACAAATTCCTAACTACCAAAAAACTCAAGAACACTAGAAATGTAACCAATTGAAGGAAATAACACTTTTGTAAGTTTTAACTTATCAAATGAAAAAGCTGAAATGAGAGGGTTAGGGTTTTTCCATGATACTAACCAACAGAAGAACACTTTTACAAAAATAAATCTAAGAAAATTTAAGTTTGGTTAAGAAGAAGAAGAAGAGTATTCTTACAAAAATAAATCTAAGAAGAAGAAGATTTAAGGAGGAAGAGGAGGAGGGGGAGGAGGAGGAGGAGAAGAAGAAGAAGAAGAAGAAGAGGGAAGAGGAGGGGGGAGGAGGAGGAGGAGGAGGAGGAGAAGAAGAAGAAGAAGAAGAAGAAGAATATGAAGAAGAAAAAGAAGGAGAAGAAGAATATGAAGAAGAAGAAGAAGAAGAAGAAGAAGAAGAAGAAGAAGAAGAAGAAGAAGAAGAAGAAGAAGAAGAAGAAGAAGAAGAAGAAGAAGAAGAAGAAGAAGAAGAAGAAGAAGAAGAAGAAGAAGAAGAAGAAGAAGAAGAAGAAGAAGAAGAAGAAGAAGAAGAAGAAGAAGAAGAAGAAGAAGAAGAAGAAGAAGAAGAAGAAGAAGAAGAAGAAGAAGAAGAAGAAGAAGAAGAAGAAGAAGAAGAAGAAGAAGAAGAAGAAGAAGAAGAAGAAGAAGAAGAAGAAGAAGAAGAAGAAGAAGAAGAAGAAGAAGAAGAAGAAGAAGAAGAAGAAGAAGAAGAAGAAGAAGAAGAAGAAGAAGAAGAAGAAGAAGAAGAAGAAGAAGAAGAAGAAGAAGAAGAAGAAGAAGAAGAAGAAGAAGAAGAAGAAGAAGAAGAAGAAGAAGAAGAAGAAGAAGAAGAAGAAGAAGAAGAAGAAGAAGAAGAAGAAGAAGAAGAAGAAGAAGAAGAAGAAGAAGAAGGAGGAGGAGGAGGAGGAGGAGGAGGAGGAGGAGGAGGAGGAGGAGAATATGAATGTTGGTGGGTGAGAAAGCAACGAAAATAAAAGTGAGTGTGGAAGTGAAGTTTGAGTGAAGGGTAAAAGAGAAAAGGTATGTAAGTGAGTGAGAGAGCAACGAAAATAAAGGTGAAAGTAAAAGTGAAGCGTGAGTGGAGGGTAAAAGAGAAAAGAGCAAATTAAAGTTTTTTTATTAACTTAAGATAGGTGACCAATACGTTTAGGATATGGTTGGATTAACGAAAGACCAAAATTAATTTCTAAATATATTTCACTGACTAAAAATTAAAACTTTATTTTCACTATTAATTCCAAAATAAACATAAAAACTAAACTATATGGAGACAAGACTAATCACACAAATATAATTAAGTTTCTAAAAGTAGGGTGTTACAAACCATACCAAACTAGCATGCAAGTTGCCAAAAGAAAGAAGATTGAAAGAATTCTATGCACAACAAGAGGGTTTTAAGAAAGCTAAGAGGAAACCAGAGGCCTGGCTTGCCAAAATAAGATAAAAGAGTATTTGACATCCTTGTTAGATAGAAGATCACAAAGGTGGTGTTTGCTGGTAGTCAAAGACGACACCATAGAGGAGAAAGGTGATTAATAATAGTATTTATATATATATAAATGAATCTTTAATTAGTTATTTGTTGAATTTCTTTATACACTAAAAAAATTAGGTAAATTGGATCTTGACACTTTGACTTGATGTATAATAAAACAATATATAAATGAATCCTTAATATGTTATTTGTTGAACTTCTTCATATACTAAAAAAGATTAAGTAAATTAGATCTTATGATTTACCATCGTTATAAGGTTTGATATAAATAAGCAACATTGTTTAACAAATTTAAAAAATATATAGATGACTTATGCTCAATTATATCCATTTTTATATCTTTTATAATTTTTTATTGGTTGAGGGAAACAATAGATAAAATTACACAACAATCAAATTGCCATTTATTATCGTTCCACCAATTATTTGTAAAGTAATTCCTGCGCTACATATTGGTAGTTATTTCAATAGTATGCCTTATCTTATAATTTGTGAGTGGACTAAGTTAATAGTTGATATTAAACCTGGATAAATTAATTAGAAAATTTGTTATAACAGTCCAATGCACACTAATCTTGTTTAAACATGAATATGACATTGAGACAAATACAACCATGATATTCACAGATAAAAATGACACCGAGACAAATGCAAGCATGACATTCATAAATAAATATGACACTAAGATAAAAATAACATTCATAAATCTAGCAACTGGTAAATGTCTTAGCATGGCATTCTATTTCAACTTACAAGTTTGTGAGAAACAAAATGTGATTCTCGCAAAGGTGCAATACTGTAAAGATGTGCACACACAACAAAAAGAGCACTGAAGAAAAGAACACATGTAGTAGAAATGGGAGGCAAGGGCACAAAGAAAGGGTACAAAATAAAACCCTCTTTCAAAGCTGCATTGTTTTGAAGCTTTTTTCTTTTAAAATATTAATAGGAAGAAACCCTCCTTCTCCCTCCCTCTTCTCCTCCTATGGTGAAGCTAAATGTTGATGCTAGTTTTGTTCATCACAACGGTGCCATTGGTCTAGGTGGGGCATCATGCATGCGGAGACAACAATGCCTCTTGGTTATTCAGTTTTACTGCCAGATGCTCAGGAATAAGCAGTGTAGCAGCAGAACTTAAAGCTCTTCTAAGGGCTATTAGGAGAAAGATGTCAGAGACTTGATTTGTAAAACAGATAAAAGGATAGGATAGTTGTGGTGATCATCTCAAGCAAGATCTTTTTGAAGTTTCTAATTTCCTCAATAAACCGTTGTGTGTTTATGTTCTATTTTGCATGAAGCTAACTCAATTGTTGATAAGCTTGTGAAATAAGGTATTTTGTTTACCTATCATCATGAAATGATCTTTCACTGTTTGAGGACTCTTCTTTAGTTTTTTTTAGTGATTTTCTTTTTCCCCTTTGTTGCTATTTTATTTTCCCACTCACAAAAAAAAAAACACAATGCTATACAAAGTGTATAGATGCCCTCTTGTATGTATCAAGAACTAATTAAAAATTACCACTTTAGAATTTTTATAAGTCTAAATTATTATTTTTAGAGATGACCAAATTATAATTTTTGATATTACATTGTGATCAACTTTTTAAAATATTCTTATTTCTTACACGTATCTTTTCCAATAAGAAAAAAAAATAGAGAAGGTATAGTGCAAGAATTAAAAACAAGGTGTGAGGGAAAATTACCATTTAAACTTAGCATGCGTCATGTATATTCAATATCCAAATTGCAGCTCCTTCCCACTTGTAAACTGTAAAACATTTTTATTTATGAACATTCTAAAAAAAAATATCTGGATAAATTAGTAGATAAAGATCATTCTAACTTAATAATATCTAATTTGAGTCTGAGTAAAGTATATATATTAAACTAGAAATATTCAACATCAGAATTCTATATATTATTTTAAAAAATTAAAAGTAATTCTTTTCAATATAAAATAATTTTATATTATTTAAAGTAGATAGTGATTCAATCTTAGTATAAACTATATAATATATAATAGAGTTAGAAACAACTGTAAAAAAAATCATCCATATTTTCCCTTTGAATAAAGGAACAATGTTGCAATCCTCCTACATGTGTCATAAAATAATTAAGCAATGTCCTTTTATTAATTATTTCCTTTTTTTATTAATCTTTAGGTCACCATCGTGATGTTATATTTTTTTTCTTGCGACTATTTTAATTTTTTACAACAAAACTGGTCCCTTATAACCAATAGTATTCCTAGATTACTAGCTGCATATTAACCCTTTGGAATTGCTTTAGGCAAGTGTCACATGGAACGTTTGAAATATGAATACAATATAGATGAGTAAATTTATTATCCATTCAAATATATGAAATTCCATTTAGTTTATATTTATATATATAATATATATTACTAGCTTGCTTATGCAAATTAATTTGGTGTCAATCCAAAAAGTCAATGGAGGTACGTGCAATTGCATTTGCATTTTGCTTGCCCTTGCCATTGTGCATATTCAATTTTTCATCTTTGTTCTGTTGCAGAACTATCTTCTCGTTGCTACTTTGATCAGCACCAGTCTTGTATTTGCTTGTTACATTGTTCTCAAGGTACTTTATCATAGCTACAACTAGAATATATTCTTTAGGTAGGTGTGGTATTTGTATCTTAGGAATAATTAAGTAGATAAAAAAGAAGAAATGACGTTGATTAAGGGTAAAAATAAAAGGTTTTGTCAATTCTTTGTATCAGTGTTTAGGGTTTAAATTTCCAACAGTATGTTTGCAGAATTTATAAGCTTTATGGGGGTTTTTTTTTTTGTTTTATGTATGTTTGTAAAACAGGTGATATATTGCTTTTAATGTTATCTTCTTTGTTGACAAAAGAAAAAGATAAAAAAACAAAAACAAAAAAATTCCTGATTTTTGTTGGGGTTCTTTGTGCATGGAATACTGAAGCAAAAAATTGTGAAGCCTATTGGAGAAGAAAACATATAGCTAGTGAGATAAATAACTTGAAAAGATTATTTCCATTTCTGACAACAAAGGGCAAAATCCATGTTATGTGAAAATCTTTAAAAGGTATAAAATAAAAATAATATTCACTCATCATTTTATTATTATTATTATTATTTTGGTGAGAAACATTTTTTGTAACAGGTCGGGGAATCATGCTCTCGAGACATTAATGACTGTGACTTGGGACTGCAATGCCTGGAGTGCAACTCGGAAAATCGCTGTACACGAATTCAAACTATAAGTCCAATTTCAAGGGTCCTCAGTCCTTAACCCATTTTCCTAATTACTATTTTAATTCATATAAATATAAATATAGAAAATTTATTTATTTTCCATCAATTTTACCCCTTACTAATTTTAGAAGTTTCAATATCCTGTGAAAATATTGTGATAAATTCTATATCAACTAAAAATATCATTAGTATATAATTTATAAGATTTTAGACAATATGTAATTCATTGGATAAAAATATGACTAATTTATAAGATTTGAATCAATTGGTTTTCAAGTTAAATTAGACCCCTTTACTTTCTAAAAAGTGGTAAAAAAAATTAAAAGTTTTAGAATGATTCTCTCTCATCACATATAAATAAGAAGATATTCTGAAAATTGAAAGTAATAATTTTTTTAGAAAAATTAACATCATTATTAATAATATATATTTTTTTGTCTTAAAAACATAATTTATCATATTCTTATTTTTTCTTTTTCCCCATATCTGCTAATAATTTTTGTGTGCAATGTGTATAGGTGAAGGAGCTGCCATTTAATCGATATTCATGGCTTACAACTCACAATTCATTTGCATGGAGGGGAGTGAACTCGAGTTTTGGCTCCCCAATTATGGCCATCATGAACCAAGAAGACTCAATTACTGATCAACTCAGGGTATGTCAGTTACAAAGACTCTCCTTAGTCTTAATTTTCCAAAAACATTTTATAGAAAATGAAATGAATAAGGTTATTAGCCAAATACCATCGTATTTTATTGGTCAAAAATGCCACTCTATTTTGATTCTAAAGATATACAAGTGACCACATTTAACCATGCTTACAATTTTTATGAGACATGTTGTGTTTGCAGAACGGTGTAAGAGGACTAATGCTGGATATGCATGATTACAAAGATGACATTTGGTTGTGCCAAGGGCCATGCATCAAATATACATCCTTCGTAAGCATTACAAAAATTATCACTTTTTTCGACGAAAAGTTCATTATTTCTTGTCATTAATTCTCAAGTTTCTGTTGCACCGTAGTATTATAGTTTAAATTTTTCATCTTACTATGAGAAAAATTACAATTTCTTGTAATAAAGATATCCGTAAAATTTTCTAAATGACCATCCATAGTGAAATCTTGATTTTGTTAAATTGTTTCACATTCTTCAGAGCCAGATTTTGACAAATGAAATATGATTTAATTAACAGCAACCTGCCATTTATGCTCTGAAAGAAATCAGCACATTCCTTGCAACACACCCATCACAGATCGTAACCATTTTCATTGAGGACCATGTGACATCACGAAATGGTGTGAACAAGGTGTTTAACAAAGCAGGGTTGAGGAAATTCTGGTTTCCAGTGTCAAAAATGCCCAAGAATGGTGGTGATTGGCCAACAGTGAAAGAAATGATACGCAAGAACCAAAGGCTAATTGTGTTCACTTCAAATGCTACTAGGGAAGCTTCTGAACGAATTGCCCATGTGTGGAATTATGTTGTGGAAAATCAATGTGAGTCCCATGTTATTTTTCTAAGATCAAATTAATCATGTATTATGCAAATTAAATGCCAATTTTGACAAGTTCCAAAAGTGTAGATGGACAAGATGGGATGAGGGGAGGTTTATGTTCAAATCGAGCTGAATCATTTCCAATGAACACAACCACAAAATCACTAGTCCTCATGAACTTCTATAGAAATGTTCAAAGTTCTAAAGAAGTTTGCAGGGATAACTCATCTCCATTGATTGGCATGATGAATGTGTGCTACAAAGCTGCGGGTAATCGATGGCCTAACTACATTGCTGTTGATTTTTACAAGGTAAGATTTTAGAACCATTTTCAAATTATTACCTTATTAAGAGCATAGACTTTCAGCTAAAAATTGGCACTTTGTGGATGGAACATTCAGAGAGGCGACGGTAAGGGAGCCCCAGATGCATTAGATATGGCAAATAAAAACTTGTTTGTGGGGTGAAGAAACATGGTTAATTTCAGTCATTTGAGAGGTGTACAATGAGGTAATGAAACTAGCCTATGTTACTTTTTTGTTACATAGGATGAAGATCTTACACGCTTAATTAGGATATGTGTACTGCTACTTCATTGACAGATTGTGTATGTTATAACCAAATATGTTACTGATGTTGTAAGTAAAAGACCTTGAAGAAAATGAAAAAAGAAAACTATGGAAGACCATGTGATTGGTGTGAAGTTTCTATATTAACTACTTCCATATATTGATTCAAATTTCTCCTTTAAAGTTTTGGCCTTAATAGAACCACCACTTATTATGTGAGTGTTATATTTGATTCACGCAAACTACACTGAAACAGTCACAAACCAAGGCAAAGTTGTTAAAAGGAAAGGATTTTGGATAGTCTAGTTTGGGAAGGTTTCCAACTATGAAATGACATTGAAGCTATCTAACTAACTAGCTGTCGCTTGTTTCAGAACGCAAACTTTGTCATGCTTAATGAAGCTTCCCAAAAGACCTCAAAATAAAATTGCTTCTAGAAAGTCTCAAGTAATTAATTATTCTTCAAATTACATGGATGGAAACCATTAGTCATGATATTTTCAATTTTTGAATTTGTTCTTTTATTTTTAAGAAAAAATTGTTTTTAAAAATTTATATTATATTTTTTTTTTACATATACACATGTTAAAACAAAGATTAAAATAACATAACTGTTATATAGCAAAAATAATTTTGACAGAAATAGAGAAACTTGATAGAAATCACGTAACAATTTACGTTTATCTATTAATTTAAGTATTTTCACTAACTCACTCGCCTCCTATACTATACCCTACTATATAATACATTAGTAGGGTAGTCTAATTCATAGGTCCTTAGTAACATTGAGAAATAAGAACAATGAAATAAAAGACAATAAATCTTTTATAAAATATATTTATAAAAGATTATATAATAATGAAAAAAAATATTTTATATAGTTCAGCTTGACAAGTTATCCTTCGTCTTGATCTTAGGTGTGAAGAAAAAGATCTCTTTTTTATAGGACGGCGGTAAAGGAGATTTTTTTTCTCTCCCTTTTGATGTCTTGTTGATCTAACCTAGAAGTGACCGATCAGGACCTCTTTATTAATGAAAAAAGGCATTTTTATTTTTTGGGTATAATAATTAACTATTCTTAAAATAAATATCATTTTATAAAGCTATAAATTAATTTTTTTAAGAAAGGATTTAACAAACTAAAAGAATATTACGAACCTCGTTGAAATTAACTTCTTTTGACTTGCTCAGATAGATCTAAATCCCATATTTTTCTTTCTTATTTTGCAGTACGAAACAAACATTCACTTGCACGCATAACGTTAGTCACATCGCCTCTCACTAAGTATATACGAAAATCACCTTTACATTTGTCAAAATCACAATTCACCTTCAACCTATGTAAAAATAATATATTGTCCTATTTTTTTTGAAAAAAATAATTGACGGCTAAAACCTTTATAAAGATCAAATTATTTATTAAAAGTTTCGTATATGTACACAATATATATCCAAACTCCTGATATGATAAATAACATTCGTAAAAGATCATATTATTTATTAAATATGTCTGAGTTTTGTTGGTTCTATTTTAATTTAACTTTATTGTAACATGGAAAACATTATTATTCATAATAGCTTTACGCTAATATGAAGGGGATCTTTCGTATTTTAGTTTAACTTGTGATATGAAAAAAAAAATTGCTATTCATGGTAGTCTTATACTACTAGGTATGAAGGGGATGTTTGGTATTTTAGTTTAACTTGCAATATGGAAAAATTTGTTGTTCATAGTAGTCTAACCCTACTGAGTTTGAAAAAGGTAAGTGGGTATTTGCTTACCTTAAAAGTTAACTGTTTATTTTAATAAGCAACATAAGTATTCTTTTATATTCTCTGTTTATGAAATTAATCATACACTTCAATGATGAAAAGTGGGTTATCTATTAGTTTACACTAATGAAATTTTAGAATTAAACCTACAATTATTTTTTTCTGTATATGTTTCTCTTCAAAAACAATCTTATCTCCGTTTCTCGTACCTGCTTGAACCTATTTATTTTGTAAGTGAACCCAATACTCCATAATGAATTGAAAGACGGGTCCCTTTAGTATACAATTAAAAAAATAAATTTTAAAAATTTAAAAATTAATATTGATCATTCACATTTAAAACAATCAAAACCAGATTTAACCAACCCATGCAAATGCAAAGTAGCCCGATATAGTTAAACAAAATAAAAATTTATCATGTGTATATAAATTAAGGAAGGTATGTATAATATATTATATTTGTTGGTTGGGGAAAAGAGTCAGAAGTTAACACCTTATGAAACAAAAACAGATGAAGCTGCTATAAAATGGTTCACGTTCAGCTAACACGTCTTGTTCAAATGTTGGCAATTCTAATTTCGCATTCAATCTTTGTAAATCACAGATAAAGGCAATAATAGTTCATCTTTCCTCTCACGTTCTCTCTCTGTCACACTATCAACAAATATGATGCACCAGGTATCTTAACTCCCTTTCTTCTTTCTTCCTCGTGCTCTGTTTTACCTTTGATCTAAAACAGAGACTTCACTTTCTCCTCTCTCTCTCCCTCTCCCTCCCCCCCTCTCTCTCTTTCTTTCTCGCAGAAGCCAACACTTGCAAAAACAACAACAACCCTTTTCGCCATTTTACTTTTTCTCCATTCCTCCATTGCTCTCAAGGTAAAAAGTAACAAGCTTTAGTTCTGTTTGAATTTTCAATAACAATTTTTTATTCTCTTTTCGATAAACATGTTTTGAAACTCAACCTTTTTTTTAACAGGAAGGACAAATATGTGTAGCAGACAAGAACTGCGACTCGGGCTTGCACTGTGAAACATGCGTTGCAAATGGAAATGTGCGACCAAGATGCACTCGTATTCAACCAATCAACCCCACTTCAAAGGTCGCACCTTTTTTTTCTTTTTTCTTTTATGAACTTTGATTTTGTGGCGTTTGGTTTTTCTTCTGCTTTGAGTATGGAACCTAACAATAAAGTTTCGTTTTTTGAATAGGTGAAGGAGTTGCCGTTTAATCGATATTCATGGTTAACGACACATAATTCATTTGCACTTCTGGGTCAGAAATCGAAGATTGGTTCTGTTATTCTAGCTCCCACTAATCAGCAAGACTCGATCACAAGCCAGCTTAATGTGGGTTCTGTTTTTGTTCTGTTACATCCTTTTCTTTTCTTTTTTCTGAACATTATATATTGCTGGTTTATTAGAAAAAAAAATTTAAAGGAAAAAATTAAATTAAGTTAGATAACAGAAACATTCGTTCCCATTATACTCTCGACTCATCATAACTTACGTGTAACCTTTCTTTTGTGATTACTTTAAAAAAAATTATTTATTGAAAAGTATAAAACTGTTTATACTGAAAAATAAAATATGTTCTGTTTAAACTCATAGATATATATTATAAATATTAAATGAATATTTAAGTTATTATTTGGTAGGAGAACTTTACAAGCATGGAATGAAATTCAAGAAAGTTTTTCTAATTTGAAACTTAAGAAAAAGAAACCTCTTTCAAACTTCAAAGCAATTGTTTAAAACTTGTCGTGTCTCTCGTTATGTTCTGTCTACTTACCGGGAAAGTAAAGCTTCACCTTTCTGCTCACTGCAACTGAACAGAAGGTCCCCACTTTCTTTCTTTTCAGTTTTTTTAAACTAAAAAATCTGAAAGTTGTTATGAGGTTGCTGGAGGATAAATCTCCATTATGGCAGTTTCGTTCAACTGTGTGTTGCATGTGGGAATTTATATTTAAAATTAAGCTAACGACTTGAAATTCTTTACATTGTTGAATAGTTCAAATAGTGACTAGTTTTGACCCCAAAAAAAAAAAAAATAGTGACTAGTTTAGTTGGATTTGTTAGGGACTTAATATTTTAGAATGTGCAATGGAAATATTTAGAATATTTGCTATTTTAATGACAAGTTTAGAATTGTCGAAGTGCACCAGTGACAAAGCATTATATGTTTTCCCACATGTCTTACATGTGGGAATTTAGTTATTAAATTGACAAAACATGTAGGATTTGTTTTTACATGATTGAATACTTCATGTTGTTATTAGTTTAGTTGAATTAGTTAGGGACTAAGTGTGAAATGGTATTGCTTGGAAAATGTTTGAATTTGTGTGTGTCTATATATATATTTATATATATAACACGTTTAGAATTGTTGAAGCACACCAGGGAAGAGAAATATAGTATTAGTTTTTCAACAACTTAGGTATAATCGATTCTTAATTCTAGCAGAAGGAGTGAGTCAAAGTACAACGCCTGTTCTGTAAAGTATGTAAAAAACTAAAAATAAATTAATTGAATAACTTGGCAACAATTGGTTACTTGGTGGGAATTAAGACCTAACTATTATACACAGATCAAAAAGCATCAGTTTTGCAAAAAAAATTCAAAGATACACAGTACAAAGCGGATGAAAAAGAAGTAATACCTTGTGAATTTACCAATGCTTAAAAGAAATCAATTATTATGCCTTTCGAGGATATGAATGAATGGTTTCAATTGGAACCGTAATACCTCATGCTTACATTTTCAAATTTCTCACAGAATGGAGTACGAGGGTTGATGCTTGACATGTATGACTTCCAGAATGATATTTGGCTGTGTCATTCATTTGGTGGCCAGTGTCACAACTACACAGCTTTTGTAAGTAAGAAATGGCTTAGTTGTTGCTCTTCCAAATTAAGTACCTCTTTGGTTTGGCATTAGTTACTCTACAAACAACGTTTACAGAAATCTCAAAGTTATTTGAGTAGATGTGATTTTGTTTTTCAATTTTAGCAAATATGGTTTGCTAGTAACTAACATCAATCCAAACAAAGGCAATTACAAAAGGACAAAATTTGAGTACAGTTCTTTCAGTGTTTTTTGTGTTATTTTCCAATCAGAATTAAAGTTTAATCTCAGAGTCTTGTGAAATATAAGTCGACACTAATGATCGATCATGTTATTAATCCAAAATTTCAATTCTCATTGAAGAACAATATCCAAATCTCCTAACAGACCTGTACATAAGTTTTTCTCATTACAAAATTGTAGTATTTCCTTTGACTGCTATGAAATCTTGTTATACTTTTATTTGAACAATTAATAGCTACCTGAAATGTGAACAATGCAGCAACCAGCCATTAATGTTCTCAAAGAGATTCAAGTATTTCTCGATTCAAACCCATCAGAGATCATTACTATTTTTATTGAGGATTATGTTACATCACCAAAAGGCTTAACAAAGGTGTTTGATGCTGCTGGACTGAGAAAATACTGGTTTCCAGTATCTAGAATGCCCAAAAACGGTGGGGACTGGCCAAAAGTAGATGATATGGTTAAGAAGAATCAGCGTTTAATTGTCTTCACTTCAAAAGCATCTAAAGAAGCTTCAGAAGGGATAGCCTATGAGTGGCGATATTTAGTAGAAAACCAATGTAAGCACCACAGGTGTAAGTTCAGTGTGGTAACAAAATTTCAGTTGGATGTAGATACATGATAATGAAATCTTGAGGTTTCAAATTGCAGATGGAAATGGAGGGATGAAGACCGGTTCATGCCCGAATCGCGCAGAGTCACCATCCATGAACACAACATCAAGATCATTAGTTCTAGTAAATTTCTTTAGAAGTCTTCCAGATGTAACTAAATCTTGCAAGGACAATTCAGCTCCTTTACTTAGCATGGTCAACACTTGCTATGATGCAGCTGGCAAACGTTGGCCTAATTTCATTGCTGTTGATTTCTACAAGGTGTTACAACTTACAACATTAGCCACTAGGAAAAAAAGAAGCTTTAATTTTGATTTGAAATTGGCAACTTGTAGAGTAAGAGAATTGTGGTGTTAGTATACACAATAAAGTTTTTTACAATGATGTTTCAGAGGAGTGATGGTGGAGGAGGCCCAGAAGCAGTAGATGTTGTTAATGGTCATCTAGTATGTGGGTGTGGAAACATAGTCACTTGCAAGGTTTGTAGAATTGTAGCAATTAGTTTTGTAGTTTTACTCTCATCCCTCTTTTTTAAGTTTTGCATATACTGAATTTGCATTCTTGCAGGCAAACACAACATTTGGAACATGTCAGTTACCTGAAGCTGAAGCAACTCCTCCTCGTACAGCAGCACGTGACACTAGTTTTGGCATTCCAAATTGCAAGCCGGTTTATTTGTTGTGGTCTTTTGCTACAACTATTTTTGGGTCCATGCTGATGGCATTGTGAACAACCACTCTCCTTAACAAAATTCAAGAACAAGAGAGAAGAGAAAATGTTTGAAGATAACAGTTTTTGTGGTGACACTGAATGGAGCTTGAACATTTGAGTGTTTAGGGTAATATGGGATTTAGTGCAGTCTAATTGCTTAAATTTTATTTTATTTTTGAGGGATGGAGCTTTGGAAGGTGTTGATTGTAATTTACAGTCATGGTGGGTATGCAATGGGCTCACTAACTTAATATTGTAAAATTATCAGTGTGCACCATGTATGGTATCATTGAGGGAAAACATTAAAAATGAATTCCGGATATTGTTTGTTCATGAGTTGTCCCATCCTAGTAATATTTATTCTTTGGTGATTGTCATGTCATATTTATACATCTTCTGTAAAACAAGCCATTCCTTCAACACTGTCTTTTTTACTAAATTTTCAGTTCAGGTCATGTATGTCTCAATAAATTTAACTGTTCCATATAATTATAATTTAGAAAATACAATTTAATTAAAATACACAACTAGTGTAAAGTTGCTTTTACTTTGAAACTACGATGGATTGAGATATATCAAATTAGATTGATTTGTATGTTATGTATATTAAAGTCATTTCTCTTGTCTTATGTATTCTAATTGCTGATGTTATAAAAATTTTAATTGGCTAGCTGTATAAAAAATTTTACACCAATAATATATTAAAATTAAACCTTCCAAAAAAAACATTTACATGTCAAATCAAGATCGTATATACAAGAAAGGGGAGACAAATTTCTTTCAATAATTCATTTTACCTCTCCTCATCCTCTAATTGTTGAATCAAAACGCAAGTATACAAGTGATTAAAACTAATGTAAAATACTTCTACAACAAATAAATTCACTGGCAATTTACAAAAGGTTCAAGTTTTTTCCTTGATTATAAGGATCAAAAGGAGCTGGCTGATGTGTCTAAACATCTTAGGTTGTGTTTAGTTTTCTAACCGGTTGGTCAAACCGTAAAAATAGGAGCATGTTTGCTCTAACGTTCAAGGCAACAGAACGGAATAATGGAAAAGGAGAAAACTTATTTTACGGTCTAACAGAGTTTTGATTGTCTTTGACGTGAAAGATTAATATCAACATTTAAATTTTTCCATTTCCCTAACTCCGTTTCCCCAACTGTAAACCAAACATCCCCTAAATCCTACGGCCAAACAGAGTTTTGACTGTCTCGAACAGCGTGATATCAACCTTTAGATTTTTCTATTTCCCCAACTGCAAATCAAATATACCCTTAAGTATTAAACAATGATTTATAAACACTTCTATGGTGGGGATGTAAATTTCATCCGTCAAGTTGGTTTGTTCAATTTGTCAAAAATGACAGACTAGGTTGAAAGTTCTTAACCCACTATTTTAAATAACTTAACTTATCTCGACTTACTAACTTGGTGGGCCAACGATAAATATGAAGAGTATGAATCGTCATGTTGACAAGTTGAGCTATACTTATTTTTATTTACGTCATATTTTTATATTTTATTTTTAATGTTTTAGATTATTATTCTTAATTAGTTATTTTATTTTAGATTTTATATATTTCCCTTTTTACCTATATATAATTTTTTATTAAGTTTGACGAGTCAACCCGTCACTTATAAATCCACTGTATTTTTACTTTATTTAAAAGTTTTACTTTATTTAAAAGTTAGATGTACCGTTGACTAAGTAGAACATGTTTGATTTATTTTACCAATCCTAAATTGAGTATTTACAAAATATTATTGTATAATATGGCTACTCCTTTTAATACATATTAACTGCGTGAGGTGCGATTCAATTCGATTTCAAAAGAGAATAAACCAAACCTCGTAACAAAAAAAATATGAAGTTTAATTTATTTTGGTTGCGGATTGGTTCAATTGTTAAATACCTCTAATACTTAATGAATCAATAAAGTCCGGTGCACTTAGTAAGTAGTTGATTTTTTAAGAATATTATTAAAGGATTAACTCTCATTATCTTGGTTAAAAAAATAACACATATACTATTACTTACGAATAACGAATATGCTTATCCTAGTGAAATAATAAATAAAGTTTCTTCAAATCAACCAAAACCTACTCAAAAGGTTAGTTGAAAAGTAGATGGCACCTTTACACTAAGTTAATCTTTCATTAATTAACATGTGCTTTTTTCAAAATTGACCACTGGGCCATTTTAATCATTTTCCATCATCGGGTTTTTATTTTGTGGATATTTTTTGTGAGCTGGGCCTTTAGTAGCAGATTTTTTTGTCGTTTAGGTGTTCTTGTTGGACCCATGAATCATTGTTGGCCTTGTAAGACATATTAAGGCAATTTTAAAAAAAAAAGACATATTAAAGCAATATTGACGATTTTTCTTTTGTTTTAAATGGTGGTTGAAATTAAAACAAAAAGATTTATCATTTTATAACAGTATGTTTAAATGTTAGTTTATATTTGTTTTTAAAACATTTATATTTATAAATTAGTATAAATACATAATATAAAAATATGGATAAACATAGGATACTATATTATATATTTTATAATTTAATTTTTAAAAAATAAAATTATTACTATTAAATAGTTTTGGGTTCATTTAACAATGATGGGTTATCACTGAGTCCATTGATGTCAGGTACCACTCATAGAAGCTAGTCGATTCATGGATCTAATAACATGAATAACCAATCATGATGAACCCAATAAATAGTAATGGAACCATTAAAGAATGATGGGTCAATTTGTAACACCCCTTATATACACGAGATATATATGTATTCTTCTTACTTTAAAAAAAAAACTTTTAGAAAGATATACATATTTATCACTCTTTATCTCGCGTATACAAGGACGTATATACATATGATTTCCTTTGAATATTGAAAGTAAAAAAAAAACATTGTCTTTCAATATTTGTCCATAATGACAAAATAATTTATAGAAATCATGAGTGATAAATCATTACAATATTATATCCGAATAAAAGAATTTATCAAAGTTTAACCTTTACCTTGTTACAATTATCTAACTTGATATTGTAATAAGGCAAAGTAAAACTAAACTATACCTCTACTACAAATGTGACCAATCATTTCGTAGTCCTTGAACCATTGAGTTTTTGAATCCTACTCTTGTCATATCTCTTCATCTAATCGATTGAGGATGAGACCACTTTACCCTCTTGTAATTACATATCCTTCCATCTTGGACTGCTAGTTATATATCATATAACATATATTTTGGACACAGAAATTCAAACAAGAAGGAGTGAGAAACAAAATATAATATCTTACAGATAAGACATAAGCATAAGGGTTTTCACAAACTAATATAATAATATCAGTCATGGTCTCATACACTATCAATTATGAATATAGGGTTTCCACATACATAACGCTTATATTTTCATTCACAATCACCTACATAGAATGTCACAATCACATGAATATTATGAAATGCTTATGCTACTATCTCACTCATTTTATGCATGTGGGCCCTTAAAGTTTTAATTCTGCACTGGGCCAACCAGGAGTTTACACTGTTCCATAATTCCGGATAATAATAACATAAATGCCTTCATGTTATATGAACAGCTCAACTGGCATGGAAACACTTAGAGACTAGTCAGATTGAGAAGGTTTTTATTGTGAAAGTACCTGACACTAGGGAGCGACCCCGGGTCACCTGAAGCACCCTTTCACACCCTCTCATCCCAAGGCTCGTAATTAAGTATCCTTTAATGTATCCTCGATTTCTATAATCCGTCCCCAAGCAATATCACATCTCATTTCTCTTTAATGATTCATGATGCATGAACTACTCGTGTATTGAGTTGGTTAAGACTTTTAGAAACTCAAGTATAAATTATATCTTCAGGGCCTACAAATAACAACATAGCCATCCCGATAAACTGTACATTTCCATACTCTTAAATAAGTTCTGCCTCACGCAGAAGAATTTCAGTACAGTTTCTTTATCACTCACAAATCAATATTATTGTGATTTTAAGTTTCAAAGTCTTAATATATTCCAAACCTTCTTTAGATCATTTATAGAAAACTAATTTACTTTAGACACAAGTTTGAATTATTGATCTTTTTCCATCTTAAATTATAATACTTGAAAAATATATAATAAAGCACTTTTGAAATTAAAAACCCTTATTTTCCAAAGTTTAAAATGAAATATTATTGAAGTATCATATTTCCAATTGAGAATCAAATATTTTCATACATATATGAATATATTATTTTCATAAAACAATTTATTTTTCTTTATTTTTATAACTAAAAATTATTCTAAAATTTAATTAAATAATTTATTTTGGAAGAAAAAGGTAAGTTATAGAAATTATATACTTTTATTGAAAATTAAGAAAAATTTCTTAATAATAATTCTGAATAAACATTGAGAAATTATCATAAATAATTTCTTTTAAAGTAATACTGTAAAGAGTAAGGAATAAGTATATTCTTACTGAGTTTTAGTTTTCCGTCATGTTTGCTATATGCTCAAACTCCACATCACAAGATTATCAATCACTCATCAATCACAATCAAGTATTGTAATATTGTCAATCATAATCAAATATTATCAATCACCAATATTATCAATCATAATCAAATCAAATAAATATCATTCATAAATATCATAATTTAAAGTTTAATAATTATTTAATTTAATAAACTTAATTCCAAGCCCTTATAGTCCATTTCCTTGCATAGGTCTATGTAAGTCCATATAGGTCATAATAGTCAAAGTCCTTGCATAGGTAATTCAGAGTAAGTTACACAAGATACTTAATTTAAAATTTATTATTTTAAAATAATATTATTATTAAATTTAAAAGGAGTAGGGGACTCCTCCCATTATTCTTATGTCTTTTCATATTATATTTTTATCTCACTCCCCCTTACTTGGAATTGCTACTAAAAGTGAATTCTCTCTGTGCCTCCGAGTTCTAAAAAATATTAATACTAATTTATTTCAGTATAGACATAAAATGAAAATTAAGATTACTATCAGAATGATAAATAGTAATTATGCATAGTAACAATAAATAGTAATGGTAAATAGTAAATCATCAATAGTAACGATAAATAGTAAAGTGTGAATAGTAAATTTTGAATAGTAACAATAAATGATAAATTGTGAATAGTAACTTTTGAATAGTAGCAGTAAATGATAAATCGTAAATAGAAATGGTAAATAGTAAATTTTGAATAGTAATGGTAAATAGTAAATTTTAAATAGTAATGGTAAATAGTAAATTTTGAATAGTAACAGTAACTAATAAATTTTGAATAATAACGGTAAATAAATTTTGAATAATAACAGTAAATGGTAAATTGAGAGAGTGAATAGTAAGAGTAAATTGTAAAAATAACATAGTGGTAATTTATTTTTTACCGTAGTAACTTATTCATAATAGTACTAGTATATTAATGGTTTAAGAGTACTAAAAAGAATAAACTAAATAATCATAAAAAGAATTTAGAAGAAAATATTATTACCTTACACCTCCGGCAGAATCTCTTTTAACCAAAAGAATTTACTCCCCACTAATTTCTTACGCATTATCTCTCTAGATTCTCTCTCTAATTTTGGTGTGGAAATGTTGTAAATGAGCTATCTATTTATAGGAAGAGAAATTTACTATTTAAGATTACTTAATTATTTATTTTACTATTCATGATGTGACTATTTACCCACCGGTCACTATTCATGATGTGAGTATTTACCCACCGGTCACTATTCATGATGTAAGTATTTACCCACCAGTCACTATTCATGATGTGAGTATTTATCAACCGATGATGTAAGCGATGATGTCGGCAGTGGTATTTCGGTTATTTTCTCAAATATTTATTAAAAAATTCAAAAAATCATAAATAATGCATAGATCAAAAAGTTCTAAAGAACCATATTCTAATTCCTTCAAACTTTTATTTTAAAATTCTAATAAGAGTTAAATCTTAAATATGTAAAAACATAAATACAAGAACATAAAATATAAATTGTGAATAATAAAGATATCAAAAATTCTTAATATAATTTTCTTAATTAGTGAATACTAATTAAGTCATTTTAAAATCTTCGTTAAATATACATATTTTTATTTTATTATTCTTTCATTTTATTTTTTAAAAAATAATTTAAATATAAGTACTAAAATTTTATAAAAATATTAATTAGTTAAAAAATCAATTAACTAATAGTAAGTATTTTCTCATTAAATAGATATTAATATCTATTTTCTATTTGAGTAAAAAAAATAGGATGTTACAACTCTACTCCCCTAAAAGAAATTTCGTTCTCGAAATTTGATATTGTAAATAAATCTTACCAAGGAAAAACTAAGTGAACTATCTTAATATGTTTTCTAGTTTTACGAACAATTATGTATCCTTTCCTTGATGCTGCCATTTACTTTCTTTCAATCTTACCAGGTATTTTATCCTTAACTCAAAAATATCACTGATCTGTCCTGGACCGGGGTCAATAGATCCGATCTCAAGCCAGTCACGAATAGTATGTCAATACCGTCTAGTAGACCGGATCTATGTGTATCTGATGTATGTATCCGTTGTCCTTGGGTGAAGAAAGCGGATTGGGCGTCCTGGAGATCCTTTACACCGACCTAACGCGTTGAAGTGGGCGAATGGTGGTGTCACCTGCAAAGATTCTCCGACGCTCAAGTCAGTGATTATATTCCAAGTAAGGAATGTATTCAGAGAGGAATCAGTCGTAAAAGAGCTGAAGAAGAACCCTCTCCCTTCAATCATGAAGTGAGTTCATATACCTGATTAGCTCGATTAACGAGGACTCGTTGGTGGGGAACCACCAACTCCCATTAGCATTATTATATTGCGCACTTACCTGCATGATTGGGTCAAGTGGCTATTTTATATTGAGCGTAGAGAATGTAGACTAGGATTAGGGAACAAGTTGACCATTCCCGTGAGCAAAATTTGGCTCGTAGTGTAGGGAATTATTGATCGATCCCTGTAGCAACAATCCTTGTCATTAGCACAGTGACGTGTGTATTGTCCGATGTCATGGTGTTATCCTGAACAACCGGTATAGGGAGAACGCCTGATACGGAATTATAGTTCGGATGTATACCGATGACACCGGTTACACGTAGATGTCTTATCAAAGACGTTGAAATATGTATAGCAGATCGGATACCGGTATTGAGACCGGATCATATGTCCCCTAGCTTGTGTGAGGGACTGAATAGTTGTTCACATAAGCTACTCAACCTGTGAGAGGTCTTAATATCGGTAAGCTTACGTGTGTAACAGTTCCTTAGCATCTGTTGTCATTCGTAAAGAACCGCTCTGATTTTAATAGAAAAGACCTTTCGGTACTGTCACAACGGATTCAGACAAAGATTCGTTGTGTGAGAATTTCAAGAGTTTATTGGAATTGAAAGCTCTTGAAGTTCGTGTAACGGCTGTAAAGCGTAAATTGCGTTGCATGATTAGACATTAATGCTTTTAATCACGTGGGCAGGCAATTATTGTGTCTGAGATGAAAATCTCATTAACCGTCGTTCTGGGCTTAATGGGCCTGAAGTTTTCAAAACTTTTGGGCCCAGTGGATAGTCCTTTGCTGAGTTGCTATCGTTTTGGCGCCCAAGAATTTGGAACGGTTGTGTCGTTTCGCTTGTGAACAGGTACGTTTTATCGAGAACGACACAACTTCAAGAGGAGGTAACCGGTCCTCTTTGTTTCCTATAAAAGGAATACTTAGTGGATTCTGGGTTCCACTTGCTTTTGCTTTCTCAACGAAACTCTGCAGAAATTTTGCAAGGAAGTTTATCACCTACATTGCGAGGGTTTCTTCGTTCCTCAAATTCATCACTGTCATCTGAGGTAACTATCTTTTCCTTGTCGCTTTAGTTTCGCTTTGACTTGCTACTCGTAGTTATAGAAAGTAGGCTTCATCTAAAGGGGGGGGAATCAGTTTCCCTCAACCCTAATAGTCGTGGGGAAGAATCCTTGTGATTCTTCCTAAGACTGAACCGCGTCGCTCAGAAAGGGGATCTTACTCACTGCGGGAAGTGACCTTTCCCTTCTCAGAGTCGCCCTCTGATTGTAATTGCTTTCAAAATGCAGTGAGTAATGATTGCAACTTTCTGACGACATTTTATTTCTTATCGTAGATTAAGGAGTTCGGTCTAGATATTTCCAATGGCAACTGGAGAAGGATCTTCTGGAGATAGCGCCATTTCGAAAACAGCAGAAGGTCTCTACAGCGTAGTTGCTTCGAGGCTAAATTGGGAGGAGGTTCAGGCTAAATGGCCTTTCTGCTGGGTGTCTAGTGAGTTTAAGGAATTGGCCTCCCGACATGCGGATGAGGAGGGATCCCGGATCCAGCCGAGGTTTACTTTGAGTACGGATGAAGAGACAAAGAAGTGGTATAGGGTTTATGCACCACTTCCGACAGAGCGGATATGCCACGTCGTCCCTAATGACCGCTCTGTATACATGTATGACTTTATTTTCCATAATCTGGGAGTTCGTTTTCCTCTAACCGAACTCCAGATGGGCGTCCTGAAGTTCCTGAACTGTGCACCCTCTCAACTTCATCCCAATGGTTGGGGCCTCATCCGGGCTCTGGAGGTCCTTGGTGAACATTTCAATTTCACGCCAACTGTAGCGATGCTGTTCTACTACACTCAGGTAGTTCGGAGAGCAAATAAGCAGGGCGGAGTTGGTCTGGTGACTCTCCGGACTCTCTGTTCCTTTGTGAACTTTGAGTCTTATACAGATTCTGCCAAGGTTGACGGGAAGTCCTTCAAGATTTACTTCACCCGCATCTCCATTAAGAAGGGCAATCCAAAATTTTGGAAGGATGAAGAGGACGTTGACAAATTTCCCCTGAGTTGGACACACAAACATTTCCTCTTGAGCTCACACGCGTACTACACTGATCAATCTGATCTGTCACGTGAGACGTCGAGAGTGTTGTTCGCACTTGAATCGCACACTACAGGTCGTCACGTCTTTTCGTGTAGGCGTCTGCTAAGTAGCTCAAGCGGAGTCCGGGAGGAATATTTGCGTACTTCTCGTTTTATTCTATCTTTTCTCCTTTATCAAATATGTATAGAATATTTGTAGTTGCTGACATCTTGTGTTTGTTCATGTAGGTGAAATAGAACAGCAAACTCCAGAAATGGACAAATTGAAGAAATTCAAGGCGGCTGGTAAATCTGTTACTCATGAAAATGAGGTGAAGCCCAGGCCCTCAACTAAGGATCGTCCTGAGGTAATCATCTTGACCTCGGATGCTGAAGGGGACATCCCACTGGTTGAGGGCGGTACGTCCGATGTTGGCGCAGCCTCGGGTCAGCCTCCAGTTACTGAGAGGAGAAGAAAGATCCAGAATGATCCTTCGAAGCGTCAGTCCAAGAAGCAAAGGACTTCGGAGGATAAAGCCGTTGAAACCTCGGAAGGGATTGGTGCTTCCTCCGGTCTCAATAAAGGCACTCCTGCTGGGGTTTCTGGATCAGGGCCGACCTCCTTCCCAACGACCTCGTTTCTCACCCCCTTCCTCTCCTACGAAGGTTCTACTCCTGCCACTCTTCCACCACCGATGTATAAACTCCGGCCTACGCTTAGTGTTAAAGAAATTGAAGAAGCGTGTGAGGCCGGAAGGTGGCAGCTAGCCGAACTTGCTGGATTGCTATCTTCCGTCAGTGAGTTGGCTAAGAACGTCGACAAGGTTGAGGAGCTAAGTGACAAATTAGAAGAGCTCAACCTTTCCTCAGACAAGGACAAAGCCGCATTGAAGTTAATGGAAGATCGTCTTAACAAGTCTAAGGAGTTTGGGGATCTCATAACTAAAGAGAATCTCAAGCTCAAAGGCGATCTTAAAAACTTGGAAGACAAAGTGGCAGAGAAGGAGGAAGAACTCCGCAGCAGCCAGGATAAAAATAAGGCTGATGCTGAGGAGTGGTCTCAAAGGGAGAAGAAGCTCCTTCTTGAGATAGAGGGACTGAAGGCTAGGAAAGTGGAGCCCGAGATATCCAGTGAGGAGCTGTCTAAGTTGCGGGGAGAATTGGCTACAGCGAAAGCTGAGAGAGAAGAAGCTGTTGACATATGCAGCCGGGCTGTAGAAGAGTCCTTCGGCCTAGCCATACGCCAAGTCTTCTACCGCAATCCCACTGCGAAACTTAACCTTTATGGGATGGATCCGTACTATGAATTCCATGAGGGAAAGTTAGTCGCAGTGGTGGATGGTCGTCACGAAGATCCACCGACGTCCTTATATGGTTTGGCTCCTCTTCCTGAGGGTCAATCCATGGGACCTGACTACGTCTTTCCTGCGTCCGAGGTTCCCTCTTCTGGAGAAAGGGCTGAGGCTCCTGGAGGCGAGACTCCTGCAGAGGTTCTAAAGGAAGGAGCACAAGAGCCCAGTGCTGAAGAGGCACAAAAGACTGAAGAACAGATTTCTCCTCAGTAGTTTTGTTTTCATTTACATGTATAGTTGTGTACCGGGATCAACTCCGGATTTTAAACTATTGTATGTAATTTCATTTCAATGAATGAGTTTTGATTGAAGAAATTTGTCTTCGTCGTTTCATGTATATTTAAATCGTTTCTAATCCGTTCTGTATAATTAATCTTAAGGCCGGATTGAAATAATAGCCTCGGAAGATTAAACAACGAATAAAATTTAGAACGGATAAATATATACATGTCCCCAGGTGTGTATTAAGAAGAAGGTGCCTGTCTTTGGGGCGTGATCCTTAATTCTTTTGGGGAAAGATGGGTCGATCCGCTGTTTAGCAAAGTAGTGTAACAGGACGGATGACTGCTTCTAATCCGTAATATTCTTACAGGAGATGATAATATTGTTCCAAGTTTAGGGAACTGCAAGGAAGTGGTGTTTGAGTCCTTTATCATAAGGATGATGATGGGAGTTTTTTCTACACCAGGAGTTACGTCGTTGTATCACAGAATAGGTGATAAAGAGTATCCGTCCTGGGAGAATACCACTAGAAAGCGAAAGTGCGGACTGACTTTCGGAATTTTCCATCATAAAGATGATTATGAGTATTGATCATGCCAGGTGTTTTATCATTAAATCACTTCATAAGTGATTGAGATCATCCGTCTTGGGGATGTGTACGATACCAGGAACTACATCATCAGGTCGCATATTAGGTGATTGAGATCATCCGTCCTTTGGGTGTGTATGGCGCCAGGAGTTACATCGTCAGATCACAGCATGGGTGATTGAGATCATCCGTCCTGGGCAGGTACACCGCGTTAGGAGTTACATCATCATATCACATAATGGGTGACTGAGGTTATCCGTTCTGGAAAAGTACACATCGTCAAGAGTTACATCGTCAGATCACAGATTAAGTGATTTAGATAATCCATCCTGGAGACATTTTTCAATCGTAGGAATACGGATTGAGTGAATACTTTCAGAATGATGATGAGAATTGTTCATACCAGGAGTTACATCGTCGAATCACTGAATAAGTGATTGAGATCATCCGTCCTGGAATGATTATTGGAGTTCTTCATACCAGGAGTTACGTCACCGAATCACTGAATAAGTGATTGAGATCATCCGTCCTGGAATGATTATTGGAGTTCTTCGTACCAGGAGTTACGTCATCGAATCACTGAATAAGTGATTGAGATCATCCGTCCTGGAATGATTATTGGAGTTCTTCGTACCAGGAGTTACGTCATCGAATCACTGAATAAGTGATTGAGATCATCCGTCCTGGTGAATTTTTCCAATCAAGGGAGTGCGGATTCAATTGCCAATTTTCGCTCCATCCGAAATCCGAGTCTTACCTCTACTAGCCCCCTAGCTGATGTGAGGAAGCAGTTGACTTGCTCATATGAGCTATATTGATCATAGTACGTCTGGATTTCGGATTTGCACCGAAGTGTAAATATCCGTTCTGGGAACCATGTTCCGTAGTGATGAAATTTTAAGGGCGGATTCGACAATGGAAATATCAGAAGTTTATCGAATTTCGCAACCCTTGGTATTCGGGTAATGGTGGCCACGTTTCTAATGATTGGACATTTAATGCCTTAATTCACGTGGGCGCGCCATTATTGCATTAAGTGCGCATGTCTTAGTAACTGTCACGCATAGTTTTGTTGGGCCTAATATTTGGTTTTAATAGGCCCATTTCGATGGCTCTGTGACAAAATGATGGCATTTTCGCGCCTTGATGTACTAAATGACAATTTTGGTCCACTAAACGGGGAGTCGTTTGGGGGTAAACGACAGGTTATGTTTAGTGGGTATTTGAAAAATTTTGGTGCCCTGATATAGGCATATTTGGCAATCTCAGTTACCATTTCTTCTTGCTTCCTTGACGAATCTCTACGAAAGTTCCAAGAAGTTCTTCGTATCCACCTCTGTGAATTTCAATTCACTATCTAAGGTAACCACTTTCCCTTCGTTCTCAGTTTCTCTTTTCAATATTTGAGAATGCCTAGGAAGGGTGTTAGCTTCAGTGGCGTTGGCCCTAGAGGAAGAGGAGGAAGGGCTTTGACTCAAAACCCTAGCGTTCATGGTGGGAGGATTCCAGTGATCCTTCAGTCGAGATCACGAAATACAGAGAGGGAGGGGTCGCAATATCAAAGGCGAAGGGTGATTATACCCTCTTCAGGGTCTTCCTCCTCTAGTGAGAGTGTCGAGAGTGGGGATTTATATGTCTCTGATGATGTGGAATTTTATCGCAGCATCAAGGCTTTCACAATGGTGACAAAGAAATCTACTGGGAGGAAGTCGTCTGAAGGGGAATCCCCTTCCGAGAAGCATATCTTGAAGACCCAATCCGGCCTCTGCAATGTGGTTGCACACCGGATAGATTGGGTGAAATTCCAACAGAAACGCCCATTCAGCTGGGTGGCTGAGGAGTTTCGTGAAATAGCATCAGTTCATGCTCAAGAGGGGGGAGCGGAGTTGGAGCCGCGTTTCACGGTCTTCAAGAGGGATAAATACAAGAAGTGCTTCGTGGTGATAGCCCCGTTGCCATCCGATCGAATTTGTCATATCCCGGACGAAAGGTCCTTGTATATGTATGACTTTTTATTTTTGAACCTTGGTGTGCGGTTTCCCCTTTCGAAGTTTCAGATGGGGGTTCTGAGATTCCTGGACTGCGCTCCTTCACAGCTTCACCCCAACGGATGGGGATTAGTCCGCTCTCTTGAAGTGCTTGGGGAGCACTTCAACTTCAAGCCGACGGTGGCCATGCTCTTTTATTTTGCCCAAGTGGTCCGTCGTGCAAATAAAGAGAAGGGGGGAGTGAGCTTGATATCCCTCCGGACTCTCTCAAAGGTTATCAACTTTGAGGCGTACACTGACTCTGCCAAAGTTGATGGACATTCATTCAAGTCTTATTTCACGAAGATTAGCGTTCACCCTGACGAGTCAGTTTTTTGGTTAACTGAAGATGGGCTTCCGAAGTTCCCAGTGGCTTGGACGCATGAACACTTTTTGCTGACCTCCCAGGCGTACTACACTGAGGAGGATGAACTAAGCCCGTCTTCAGTTTCCGTTCTTTCCGCCCTTCAATCTTACACCGCCTCGCATCAATTTTTCTCTTGCAGGCGTTTGTTAGGATCGTGGTCTACCCGCGAGGAATATCTGCGTAATTTTCCTGCTAATATTCATATTTTATCGCATCATGCCTTGAAGTAGTTGATTTCTAACTGTGTTGCTTGGTTTTGCAGTTGAAATTGAAGCTGCGTCTCCAGAGATGGAAAAACTGAAAGGGCTCAAAGCTGGAGCGAATTCCGTGGCAGCTGAAAATGACATTCAGGCGAAACGGAATTCGAAGAAAGCCACAGCGGAGACCATCATTTTAACCTCATCTGCTGGTGACGATATTCCCTTACTGGAGGGCGGATCTGAGAAGGTTGTGGCTGAGAAGGTCGGAGAAAAGAAGAAAACTATAAAACGCGGTTCCTCAAGGACCTCGGATCGTCAACCCTCTCTGAAAAAACAAAAAATTTCAAGTGAGAGTGCTGATCCGGAGCCTCAAAGGGAAAGAAAGTAGAAAGATCCGCTCTGGATGTAGGGTCCACTCCGGATGCTCCTGGCGACGGGATCACCTATGGTGCAAAGCCAATAACGACTTACTTTGCACCAAAAGTTACTCGCCCCCTTCAAAGTAGCTCCGGTCTTGCACAATATCTGGTATACGAGGGTTCTGTTCCTGAGGCCGTTCCTGAGACTCCGTACAAGCTGAAGCCCTCATTGATGAGCGATGAAGTAGCCAAAGCTTGCGATGCCGGACAGAAGCACCTGGCAGAATTATCCGGGCTCCTAAGATCGGTTCGCAAGCTTCCAGAAGAGAATGAGAGGCTGAGCTCGTTGGTTGGCAAGGTTAATGACCTTAGCGTTGCTGCTGCTAAGGACAAGGCAACCATCCTTCGTTTAGAAAGTAAATTAGAAGCTTCCAAAGAGGAAGGATATAAGAAGGATGAAGAAATTGTCAGGCTAAAACATCTTGCCAAGGAGTTGGAGGCCCAAGTAGCTGGTCAAAAGAAAATCAATTCCGACCTCCACTCCGGTTTTTGTGCGGAGAAGGAACGCTCTTCAAAGCTGGAAGAGGAGCTTAAGGAAGTTAAAGTTGTTTATGCTCGAGGAACCGAAGATTGGTCGCGTAAGGAGAAGGAGCTGCTCTCAAAGTTGGCGGACACAAAAGCGGAATTTGACGAGGCTGTGGATATGTGCGATCAGGCAGTCAAGGAATCCTTTGGGTTGGCTGTTCGTCAAATTCAATACCGGAATCCCAAGGTGAAACTTAATCTGAATGGTATTGACCCGTTCTATGAGTTTCATCAAGGGAAACTGGTGGCCATAGTTGATAAGCGTCATGAAAGTCCGCCTAGCACTCCTTATAAGTTCGCTCCTTTACCTGCAGGACAATCGATGGGACCTTCATTCCTGAAGCCCATAAGCACAGGAACGAGCTCTCGCACTGAAGAAGGCAAGGCCGGAGGCAAAGGCAAAGGGAAAGAAGGAGATTCAAGCCAGAGAAAGTAGCGCCCTTCCCTGTTTCCTTTTTCATTTTATTGATTCAAATTCGCTGTGTTCTGGGATCAGCTCCGGATTATTATACGAATTGTAATTCTCATTTAATCAATAAAAGGGTTTTTTACCTCCATTTTTGTTTAGTGAAAAACAACTTTAATAGAGGGATCGCATGTGTATTGAATCATTCCGAATTTAAGTAATGAAGATCGGTTTGTAAAACAAAATCTCCATACCGGACTTATACATGCGAGATGGATTTCTCAATAAGATCACCGCTTGTCAGGGAACACATCATTGTTACAAGAACGGCTTAAGGGGAATGATTGTGAGATCGTTTAGACGAGAGTTCATTCCTCAAGATATTCGTTAAACCGTTGATGTTGTCCCCCAGTATCATTGGGTGATTATCACTTTGAATAAACTCTGAGTAAAATTTTCTCGTGAGAGTTTTTAAGAGTGAGGATTTAAAATAGACATTCCTCCTCAAATATTTCCGACTGAGAGATTTCAGGTGAATATGCCTTAGATTGTGGCGTACCCGAGTGAATTGTTTGTGTCGGAGTTCATGAGTTAGTTATAAAACTTCCAAATAAAGAACTTCATAAGAAAGTATTAATCTGGAGTTCAGTATAACTTACTTGTTGTGTTTGGAGCTCGGTTTGATCCTACTGTCCATGTCATATTTGGTGTTCGGTTGAATCCTACTAGCCGTTCTTTAATTGGTCTTTGGTTTTACCCAATGACGATTCTTCACCGACGTTCGGTTAATCCTACTAGTCGTACTCAGAGTTCGGTTTAATCCTACAATCCGAGCCTTCGATACGGGGTTCAGATCAGGGCTATTCCTGAACCTACTGCGCCCGTCACTTGGGGTTCAGCGTGGTCTTGAAGAAAAACCAGCTTACTGCGCCCAAGCCTTCGCATGGGGTTTGGTTTGTGGCCTTGAATAAGGACCAGCCCTACAACCCATGTAGTCTTCGAATGGGGTTCGGTTTGTGGCCTTGAAGAAGGACCAGCCCTACAACCCATGCCCTGAGGTTCGGTTTAATCCTACAACTCAGGTCTTCACCGACGTTCGGTTTATCCTACTAGTCGTACTCAGAGTTCGGTTTAATCCTACAATCTGAGCCTTCACCGGTGTTCAGCCAAACTTACTAACCGTACCCAGAGTTCGGTTTAATCCTACAATCTGGGCCTTCAATATTTACACACTCGAGGAGTTACATCGTCAATTACAGAATGGGTAATTGAGATCATCCGTCCTGAGTATGTTCTTGTGCGTTGCGCATATTCGAAGAGTTACATCGTCAACTACAGAATAAGTAGCTGAGATCATCCGTCCTGAATATGCTTTTGTACACCGGATAAACTGAAAATCACAGCATAAGAAAAACTCGAAAGAGTTAAATTGTTATGAGAGATTCTTATTAAATCAAAAATAAGAATTACAAGGAGAGCGTAGCTGTGAAAATAAATTCTCCAGTATTCAATCCAAGATAAGGATAGGAGAGTGTAGAAACAGCTAGCTATAGTAGATGCGCAAGTTTTGGGTGTTCCATTTGTTTCGGATTGGAGTGCCATCAAGGTTTTCAAGGCGATAAGAGCCTTTGCCAGTGACCTCGGATACCCTGTATGGGCCTTCCCAGTTTGGGGCTAATTTGCCTTGATGGGCGAATTTGTTCCCTATACTTGCTTTCCTCAAAACCAAATCTCCAACGTTGAAAGTCCTTGATTGGACTCGTTTGTTGTACCGGAGAGCAACTTTGGCTTTGATGGCTTGATCTCTGATGAAAGCGTCTTCTCTGAGTTCTTGTATGACATCCATTTCAGATGCCAAGTTAGCATTGTTGGTTTCTTCAGAGAAGTACTTAACTCTTGTGGAAGCAATTTGCAGTTCCACAGGTATCATTGCCTCGACCCCGTATGTTAGGCGATATGGGGATTCATTGGTGGATGAATGAGGCGTTGTCCGATATGCCCATAGGACATGACACAGCTAGTCTGTCCATCCGCCCTTGGCTTCACCAAGGCGCTTCTTTAGTCCCTTAAGCACCTCCCTGTTGGCCACTTCAGCTTGACCATTAGTTTGGGGATGTTCGACAGATGAGAATATTTGGGTTATTCCTAACCCTTCAAGCAAATCTGTGAATTTTCTATCCGTGAACTGGGTGCCATTGTCTGTGACAATCCGTGCTGGGACCCCGAACCGTGTTATGATGTTTTCATACATGAAACGGCGAGTTCGGGCTGAAGTAATATGCACCACCGGCTCTGCTTCTATCCACTTAGTGAAATAATCGACCCCTACAATGAGATATTTGATGCCCCCAGGAGCAGTTGGAAAGGGACCCAAAATATCCAATCCCCATTGGTAGAAAGGCCATGGAACAGCGGATGTGAAGAGTTCTTCCGCCGGTGTGTGGTGTAGGTTAGAGAATTTTTGGCAAGCGTCGCATTTTTTGACGAAGTCAATGGAGTCTTGCTTCATTGTGGGCCACCAGTATCCAGCTCTGAGGATTTTTCGCATTAAGCTTCTTCCTCCGGCGTGGTGTCCACTTTATCCTCCATGCACTTCCTCCATTACACCTTGCACCTCATCCTCTTTGAGACAAATTAAATAGGGCACAGAGAGTGCCCTTCTATAGAGATTACCATCAATCATAGTGAAATACGGTAATTCTCTCCTTAACCTCGTCTTTTCCTTCTCATCTGTGGGTAGCTGGAGAGTATATCTGCTCTCGTATTCTCTTCACGTGGAACATGCTTGAACTCCATCTTTGAGAATTTCTCAGTCAACTCCTTGACACAGTTCAAGTATAATTGGAGTTGAGGTTCGCGAGCTTGATATTCTCCTAAGATCTGCGAAATCACCAGCTGTGAATCGCTACAGAGTGTCGCCTCAAAAGCTCCGATGTCAATTGCAGCTCTTAGCCCGGCCAAGCAAGCTTCGTACTCAGCCTGGTTGTTGGATGTTTTGAAATTGAAACGAAGGGAGATCTCCAGGTGTACTCCGTCATCACTTTCGAGAACTACACCTGCTCCAGAGCCTCTTTGGTTTGATGAACCATCAACGTAAATGGTCCAATGGACTCGAGGGTAATCCGGATCAGTCCCTGTCATTTCCACAATAAAGTCAGCCAGGACTTGAGCTTTAATAGCGCTGCGGGGTTCGTAGGATATATCAAACTCAGAGAGTTCAATAGACCATTTGATCATCCTCCCAGCAAGATCGGGCTTGATTAAGACAGAACGGAGTGGCAAATCCGTTCTCACTATGATTGGATGGGCGTGAAAGTACGGACGCAACCGTCGTGAGGCCCAAACAACAGCGAGGGCGGCCTTTTCAATTTTTTGATACCGGATCTCAGCACCTTGCAAGGTCTTGCTAGTGAAATAGACCGGTCTTTGTCCATCAGGAGTTTCTTTTATCAAGGCTACGCCCAAAGCTTCATCTGAAATAGCCAAGTACAGAATGAGTGTGTCTTCGGGGTCAGGCTTTGTGAGAATGGGAGGTTTGGACAACACCTCCTTAAGCTCTTGGAAAGCTTTTTCTTGTTCCTGTCCCCACTCGAATTTCTTGGACTTTTTCAGTATTTTGTACAGGGGGAGCGACCTGTGAGCCATCTTCGGCATGAATCGTGCCAAAGCTGCTACCTTGCCATTCAGGGATTGGACTTCTTTGAGATTCTTAGGACTTTGCATGTCTAGAATCGTTTGGCACTTCCCTGGATTGGCTTCTATACCACGTTGAGTTAACATGAAACCCAAAAATTTCCCAGCAGGGACAGCAAATGTGCACTTCATTGGGTTCAGCCTCATGTTAAATTGTCTCAAACGGGTGAATACTTGGCGCAGGTCTTCAATATGATCGCCACCAACCGGTGTCTTTGCTATTATGTCGTCAATGTATACTTCAACAAGTTTGGTGTGCATACCTTCGAAAACCTTGTTGATCATGCGCTGATATGTCGCCCCAGCGTTTTTCAGGCCAAAGGGCATGACTGTATAGCAAAAGACACCACGATCATTTATGAAAGCTGTCTTCTCTTGATCCTCTTCGCACATCGGAATTTGGTTGTAACCAGAATAAGCGTCCATGAAGCTCAGGTATTGGTAACCAGAGGAATCATCTACCATCCGATCTATATTAGGAAGAGGATAAGGATCTTTTGGACAGCAGCGGTTGAGGTCCACGTAGTCAATGCACATTCTCCATTTACCATTGGATTTAGGGACCATCACCACATTCGAAAGCCAAGAGGAATATCGGATTTCCTTGATAAATCCGGCCTTCAGCAATTCCTCAGTTTGCTGACAAGCTGCTTTCTGTTTCTCTGGGCCCAATCGTCTTTTCTTTTGGGCCACAGGTTTCGTCTCTGGATAGACAGAAAGTTTATGACAGCAGAATTCAGGGTCTATGCCTGGCATATCGGCTGCAGTCCATGCAAAGAGGTCTTTAAACTCTTGTAAGAGAGCCAGCAGTCGCTGCTCTATTTCAGTATCTAGCTTGTCATTGATATGGGTGATCTTTTCTGGAGAATCTCCCAAGACGATGTCCCTAGAACTTCCATCCGGTGTGGGCTTTGATGGGTTGAACGGATCAATGTTCAAATCCGCTCTAGGGTCCAGGTCGACAAGGCTTACAGTTCCAGCCGATGTTCCAGCATCATTAAGTTTCCTCTTTTTATTGGAGGCGTCCAGCTTTGTCATGTTGAGGCTAAGGTTGTAGCAGTACCTAGCCATCTCTTGATCACCCCGGATAGATGACACAGCATTATCCTTGTCAATGAACTTGATAAGGAGATGTGGGGTTGATACAACTGCCTCCATTGCATTCAGAGTAGGACGGCCTATGATGCCATTAAATGGTGATTTGACATCAATCACTAGCACCCGAGACCTAACCGTCCTGGCTCCTGGCTCGCCTTCAAACGAGATAAGGGTATCAAGATACCCTTTAGTTAGTTGCTTTGCGCCATTGAAAGCTGTTAGTTCCTGCGTGTAAGGCTGTAAGTCTGAGTCTTTAAAACCCATTCTTTCAAAGCAATTATAGAAAATAACATCGCAGGAACTTCCCTGGTCAACAAGGATTCTTCGGACGTCCTTGTTGGCGATCACAGCAGTGATGACTACAGCATCGTCACCACCAGGAATGGTTGGGCCAAAATCCTCGTCAGAGAAAGAGATTATGGGAGCCTCATTTCCTCCTCTGTAAGGGCGATTGTCTTTGACTTTCCCTTGCACAGATAGAATCATTCTGTGATGATTCTTACGGGCTGTAATTGAAGCTCCTCCTCCAGCGAACCCTCCAGCAATCATGTCAATGACTTCACGTCGGCCCTGACATTGTTGCTGGGGCATGCTGTCTTTCTGTGCTGCATTATCGGTCATTACACCTTTTTGCTTCTCTGCAGCAGAGAACTTTCGAACCGGACTGGGGTTGTTGTCATCCCCATCGTCGGGATCTCTTTCTCTTTTCTCATTCCGTTCTGCCCTGTCAAAGGATTTTTCTTTGAACAGGTATTGCTTCAATTTGCCTTCTCTAATTAACGTCTCAACCGCGTTCTTTAGAGCTTGGCATTCATCAGTGGAATGACCATTTTGTTCATGAAAATCACAGTACTTTCGTGAATTTCCTGGTCTTTTCATAGGGGCTGGTCTCCTGATGCCATATGTGCTGAAAACTGGCCATCCGACCTCTCTCAAAATCTGAGATGGTCTGGCAGATAACTGTGCATAATGGCTGAAGGAATTGACATGCCTTTCTCGAGGTCGAGGAGGGTGGTTATCCACCTTAGGATTGGTGAATGGCCTCTCCATGCGTTCTGACCTCGTCTTTTCCTTACCCTTCTGGGTTTGGGGAGATGGTGTTGGTGGCTTTTTCTTTGCAGCCATTGCCTCCAAGTGCATCTCTATGCTCACATACTTTGAGGCTTTTTTCCTGAACTCCTCAAAAGTTGCTGGGGGGCTCTTTGCTAATGAAAGAGCGAAAGCTGATCCTGGCTGCAATGCCTCAATTACGATATGCAGCTTGATAGATTCTGTGAGGTTAGGAACCAGGGCTGCTTCCTTATAAAACCTCTTCAAAAAATCTTTTAAGCCCTCAGTTTCATTTTGCTTAATCTGAGCCAAGGTATGAGACGTCTTGGGTACGTCTCTGGAGATGACAAAGTGGGTTTCAAAGGCAGCTGCCATTTCCGTCCAAGAATCTATGGATCCAGAAGGCAGGCCTTTAAACCACCCGAGGGCTTCCTCAGACAATGTTCGAGGGAACATTCGGCACATCACGTCTTCATCAGCCCCCAAGTACATGGCTTCAAACACATAAGCATCAAGGTGCTTAGTTGGATCAGTTTCACCATTATACTTTCCGATGGAAAGTGGTTGAGTGGTTTGAAGGTGCTTGGGGATGCTGATGCCCATAAGTCTCCTTGAAAAAGGAACCTTCAGATTGTAAGACAATGGGGGTGCTGTTGTTGAATCTCTCTTCCTTCGGGAAGCTGCATCCTCAGAATCGCGAGTTTGTTCTCCCTCCTCAAACGTTGGGATCTTTGAGTACTGAAGAGTGGTGGACTTTTCACCATCAGTTGTGTGGGGAGTGTTTCGCGTGCGAGATGACTCTTTATCCTCGCTTTGCCTTTTTTCTCTTCGCAATTCAGCGAGTTCCCTCTGAAGTTGTTTGATCAACTCATCACGAGGATCAGGATCAGACACTGTTACTATCTTCTTTGAGCTGCCCCCATGAGAATCAAAGTTGAGTTTTCTGAAGGCGTTAGGATTGGTTCTGCCTTCAGCCTGATTTTCCATGAAGTCTTGTGCTTCGCCTTCCATTGTGGATTACCTGCTCTGTCAAAGGATATGGGAATAACTTTATCGGGTCCCACTGGGCGTGCCAATGATCTGTCCTGGACCGGGGTCAATAGATCCGATCTCAAGCCAGTCACGAATAGTATGTCAATACCGTCTAGTAGACCGGATGTATGTGTATCCGATGTATGTATCCGTTGTCCTTGGGTGAAGAAAGCGGATTGGGCGTCCTGGAGATCCTTTACACCGACCTAACGCGTTGAAGTGGGCGAATGGTGGTGTCACCTGCAAAGATTCTCCGACGCTCAAGTCAGTGATTATATTCCAAGTAAGGAATGTATTCAGAGAGGAATCAGTCGTAAAAGAGCTGAAGAAGAACCCTCTCCCTTCAATCATGAAGTGAGTTCATATACCTGATTAGCTCGATTAACGAGGACTCGTTGGTGGGGAACCACCAACTCCCATTAGCATTATTATATTGCGCACTTACCTGCATGATTGGGTCAAGTGGCTATTTTATATTGAGCGTAGAGAATGTAGACTAGGATTAGGGAACAAGTTGACCATTCCCGTGAGCAAAATTTGGCTCGTAGTGTAGGGAATTATTGATCGATCCCTGTAGCAACAATCCTTGTCATTAGCACAGTGACGTGTGTATTGTCCGATATCATGGTGTTATCCTGAACAACCGGTATAGGGAGAACGCCTGATACGGAATTACAGTTCGGATGTATACCGATGACACCGGTTACACGTAGATGTCTTATCAAAGACGTTGAAATATGTATAGCAGATCGGATACCGGTATTGAGACCGGATCAATCACCCTCTTAATTTTGTTAACCATACTCATCATAAATTGATGGTTAACTCTAAACACCTCAATAATTATGTTTCTCAATCTATTAAAACCTTACTTAATATAATCTATAACATCCATTAATTAAAATTCCTACTCGTAACATAGTAAAATGGACTGCTAAGAATTAATTATTGGACAACTAGCCGTTGGTAACTAACCGTTGGACTAGCCGTTGGACTAGCCGTTTATGACCGTTGCAAACTCTTTCTCCCTTGCTTGCTTATAAATTCTCATTTCATTCTTACTTCCTATCACAACTTCAAGGTTTCTTAGTTCCTCTCTTCTATCTAATTTCTTCAATCTTTTTTTTTCAAGTACTATCATACTATTCGATGGCCAACCTTCCTAGAAGTGAGGAAGAACGAAGGCGGAATGGACTACAGTTTGTGGTAACAAGTGCCTTACTTCTTATACTCGTTATGGTGATTTCTCTAGTTTGGACATTTTATTTATTACCAAAACTCTTAGGCCTCTACTAAGTAATCACTTATTGTTTAACTATGATGTATTAGATGTTCTACTTTATTTTCCTTAATGTAATTGTGTGTAATAAATTATCCTAGTGAGGAAGGATAAATATGTCTTAGTCCATATTGTACTTATTTATCTAGTTAAATCCTTGTGTTCTTTGCTTCATGACAATCCAGGGTATGTAATCATTTCTTATTGTCTTCTATAATGAATTAAATATTCCTTAACTAAGTGATTGCATCATAATTGACTACAACAATATCATAGATTTGATAAATTCTCTAATCTTAAATGATCATAAATCACTACGTTGACTTAGAAATACTCACTTAAACTTTTGTTATGGATAGCTAAGATTTATGTAACCCACTTTATAGGAACTATGCTAAATTAATAAGTAAGGGTTCATATCTATTTTCCCACGGTTCATTAACATATTTCTTTATTTTAAGTCTATCATTACATAACAATTATTTATATAGGGTATATGTATATTCACTTTACAAAATTGATGACTAAAAGTAAATAACTTGATAAACATGTATCAAATTGTTAGGAATCCAAAGAAAATATTTTATGACACAATTTCTCAATATTAAACCAATATCGATATCTCCCAAAGATCTATGATACTTATTTTTGATCATTTATTGACATATTTATCACAATAAATCACTAAAAAAAAATTAAAAATATATGGTTAATTACATTCGATGTCACAACCATAAAAGTTTCATTAATTCATATATATATAACTAAAAATTATTTTTATAAAACAATTTATTTTTCTTTATTTTTATAACTAAAAATTATTCTAAAATTTAATTAAATAATTTATTTTGGAAGAAAAAGGTAAGTTATAGAAATTATATACTTTTATTGAAAATTAAGAAAAATTTCTTAATAATAATTCTGAATAAACATTGAGAAATTATCATAAATAATTTCTTTTAAAGTAATACTGTAAAGAGTAAGGAATAAGTATATTCTTACTGAGTTTTAGCTTCCCGTCATGTTTGCTATATGCTCAAACTCCACATCACAAGATTATCAATCACTCATCAATCGCAATCAAGTATTGTAATATCGTCAATCATAATCAAATATTATCAATTACCAATATTATCAATCATAATCAAATCAAATAAATATCATTCATAAATATCATAATTTAAAGTTTAATAGTTATTTAATTTAATAAACTTAATTCCAAGCCCTTATAGTCCATTTCCTTGCATAGGTCTATTATAACGTCCCAAACTTTTAAAATTAAATTTCTAAAATTCAAATAAATTTTTTTTCACAAATAATTTAAACGTTAGAAACAGGATTTTGATTAATATAATATTATTGTCAATATTATATAAACCGGCTCATTCATTTATACATATACATAATAAATCCGGTATACACAGGAGCCGGTCAAGGCTACTACAAAATAATTATGTGCATTATGTACTATACATATAAATACATAATGCTCCGAGCAGGCTGAGTGACCTCATACATTATCGCTGCGTCCTACATCCACTGTAAAAATAACAACAATAGGGGGTGAGCATAAACATGTCAAATGATAGTTATTGAATCGGATTAAATGTCCAATTCATAACCACATATAAATCAAATTCATATCACATAATCTCATCATATAACATCATGTTATTCTCAATAACATATATCAATGTATTCATATGCTCAATCAACTGGATCCATTATTAAGTCTTTTAATTTGTGTTGCAACACTGGCTCTCAGCCATAACTCAACTCTCAGCTGATTCGGCCGTTTTACTGGTACCAAACCGTTTGCCCTCTCACGTGACACAATCACTCCCAGCGACAACGGTAGTGTCACGGGCTAAACCCCGAGCCCCGCTCAAGAGGTTTGCCTTGAGTCCCACCCAAGGTCTTTTGTGGAATCCTCGAAACCACATAATATTTCATATTTGTTCATTACACAAGCATCCCATGCATTCATACATCATGATATATTTCATGAATAACATTCATATCATCATCATCAATCACATATCAACATCATATTTCCTACTGCATCTCATGCATAGGAATAATCTTAAATTCACACATACAATTCATTTCTCATACCAAATTCAATATCTCAACATCAATATCATATGAACAGAAATATCATAATCATCACAAATATGTCACACATAACACATATATATATATATATATATATATATATATATATATTCAGGATTTCTTATTAAATACAATAATATTATCCTGAATCCGTTCATAAACCATGCATTTAAAATGTAAACGCTCCCCCTACCTGGAAATAAAGAATTCCAACAGCTCTTCAAGCTATATCTAATCACAGCTCACGAATTCCGACTGGAATTTCAACTCTGAACTCTTCCAAAGCTATTTCACTTATGAAATTCGAAGCTCTTACTTCTTTAAAGCCAAGCTTCCACGTGAAAGAGAATAAGTGAAGATTGGTCTCCTCTTTTGTTGATAATTTCCAGTAAAGATTGGAAAAGAAAAGGATTAAAGGTGATGTTGACACACTCTCGAAATTCCAAGCTAATCTAATGATAGGATTGATAGAAATCGTTCATGAAAAAGACGTGAACGAAGTGAATAAGTACTGATACACGTATATTAAGATATAAGGACAAAACAAGGTAATAAAAGAAAAGAGGATAGGACAATAGAGAGGGTCCTACACTTAGAAAAATCAAAAAAAGAGAATCTGTTAGAACAGAGTGACGTGGAAAGCCTCAATAATTGGAGTAATTATCAATTCCGACTCGGTTTTGGTATTTTGGGCATATCCCTCTTCCCGAGAAAGATCCATCAGAGCCTCTTTCCGTTCAGAATTACTTCACTCGGAGGAAATTCGCTCGGAAAGGTTTCTACATGAAACACTCAATCAGCTTTTCTTTCCTCAGAAGTGATCCACTCAGAAATGTATCACTTGGAGATTCCTCATTCAGAAATATCTCACTCAGATATATCTCTACCCGAGTCAAAGCCTTCACGTGCGTCACTCAGAAGTCTTACATCCGAAAAGATCACTCGGAATCGAAGTTCAATCCTCTCGGAAATCTTTCCACTCGAAAGGATCACTCGGGGTCGAAGACAATTTGAAGACGAATCCGAGCACAAGCTCTCGGAAACTCTGAATATAGACTCGAGCACAGGCTCTAGGCAATCTTTAAGACACCCGAGCACGAATTGAATGAAGGGATTCATCACTCAGATATTCACTTCCCTCGGGAACTATTCTCTCGGAAACATACTCATTCGGAGTTAAAGTCTCTTTGTCCAGAAGTTCTCTCCCTGGAAAAGACTCACTCGGTATGTCCTAATTGGTGCCATACCACGCGAAAGTCGGGAATATCTCACTTGACGCTATCCCACTTGGAAACGTTTCACTCGGTAATATCCCACTCGGAAGTGTCGCACTCAGAGACACCCTACTCAGAAAGTTGCACTTAACTCGGAAATTCCCCACTCGGAATTTCACAACTCAGAATTATCTCGGCCCGAGAAGTACTCATTCGAAATTAAAGCTCTTCTTCACTCAGAAGTACTTCTCTCGGAAACGATCCATTCGGAAACGTTTCACTCGGAGACGTTTCACTTGGATTTGCCTCACTCAAAAGTGTCTTATTCGGACATAGAGTTTTTCTTAACTCAGAAATGATTCTCTCAATCATGCTTCACTCGGAAATATGTTAACCTTCCTTCACTCGGAATCATATCCATTTTTCACTCGGAAGGTCTTGTCTCATACATAATTCACTCGGAATTTCTCCACTGATCCTTAATAAATTATTTTCTAAAATTCTAAATTTTAGGATGTTACATCTATGTAAGTCCATATAGGTCATAATAGTCAAAGTCCTTGCATAGGTAATTCAGAGTAAGTTACACAAGATACTTAATTTAAAATTTATTATTTTAAAATAATAATATTATTAAATTTAAAAGGAGTAGGGGACTCCTCCCATTATTCTTATGTCTTTCCATATTATATTTTTATCCCACTCCCCCTTACCTGGAATTGTTACCAAAAGTGAATTCGCTCTGTGCCTCCGAGTTCTAAAAAATATTAATACTAATTTATTTCAGTATAGACATAAAATGAAAATTAAGATTACTATCAGAATGATAAATAGTAATTATGCATAGTAATAATAAATAGTAATGGTAAATAGTAAATCATCAATAGTAACGGTAAATAGTAAATCATGAATAAAACGGTAAATAGTAAATTTTAAATGGTAATGATAAATGGTAAATCGTGAATAGTAAATTTTGAATAGTAGCAATAAATGGTAAATTATGAATAGTAACTTTTGAATAGTAGCGGTAAATGATAAATCGTAAATAGAAATGGTAAATAGTAAATTTTGAATAGTAATGGTAAATAGTAAATTTTAAATAGTAATGGTGTATAGTAAATTTTGAATAGTAACAGTAACTAATAAATTTTGAATAATAATGGTAAATAAATTTTGAATAATAACAGTAAATGATAAATTGAGAATAGTAATAGTAAATAGTGAATAATAACAGTAAATTGTAAAAAAACAGTGGTAATTTATTTTTTACCGTAGTAACTTATTCATAATAGTACTAGTATATTAATGGTTTAAGAGTACTAAAAAGAATAAACTAAATAATCATGAAAAGAATTTAGAAGAAAATATTATTACCTTACACCTCCGGCAGAATCTCTTTTAACCAAAAGAATTTACTCTCCACTAATTTCTTACGCACTATCTCTCTAGATTCTCTCTCTAATTTTGGTGTGGAAATCTTGTAAATGAGCCATCTATTTATAGGAAGAGAAATTTACTATTTAAGATTACTTAATTATTTATTTTACTATTCATGATGTGAGTATTTACCCACCGGTCACTATTCATGATGTGAGTATTTACCCATCGGTCACTATTCATGATGTAATTATTTACCCACCAGTCACTATTCATGATGTGAGTATTTACCAACCGATGATGTAAGCGATGATGTCAGCAGTGGCATTTCGGTTATTTTCTCAAATATTTATTAAAAAATTCAAAAAATCATAAATAATGCATAGATCAAAAAGTTCTAAAGAACCATATTCTAATTCCTTCAAACTTTTATTTTAAAATTCTAATAAGAGTTAAATCTTAAATATGTAAAAACATAAATACAAGAACATAAAATATAAATTGTGAATAATAAAGATATCAAAAATTCTTAATATAATTTTCTTAATTAGTGAATACTAATTAAGTCATTTTAAAATCTTCGTTAAATATACATATTTTTATTTTATTATTATTCCATTTTATTTTTTAAAAAAATAATTTAAATATAAGTACTAAAATTTTATAAAAATATTAATTAGTTAAAAAATCAACTAATTAATAGTAAGTATTTTCTCATTAAAGATATATTAATATCTATTTTCTATTTGGGTAAAAAAAATAGGATGTTACACAATTCACCAATGATAGGTCATCACTTAACTGAGTGATGTCAAATACCACTTATAGGAGGTAATCAGTCCATGGATCTGATAACATGATCAACCAACCATGATGGGCCCATTAAACATAAATGGGCCCTTTAAAAAACGATAGCCTAATTCAATACTGATGGGTTATCATTTGGGCATAGTGATATCAAGTACCGTACCCATAAGCTAGTCAACCCATGGATTTGATAACATGAACAACCATTAATAATATGCCCAATAAACAATTATGGGTCAATTCAACAGTGATGGGTTATCACTTAGGTCCGGTGATGTCAAGTACCACACACTTATGCTAGTAGATCCATGGATGCAAAAACATAAACAATCAACCATGATGAGCCCATTAAACAGTAATGGGCCATAAATAGTGACAACTCAATTCACCAATGATGGATCATCGCTTGGGCGAGTGATGTCAAGTACCACACATAAGAGTTAGTCGATCAGTGAATCTGATAACATAAACAACCAACCATGATACACCCAATAAACAATAACAAGCCCATTAAATAATAATAGGTCCCTTCAACAGTGAAAGGTCATCACTTGGTTAACTAATGTCATGGACCACTCACAGAAGTTAGTTGATCCATGGATCCAATAACATGAAAAACCAACCATGATGGACCCCTTAAACATTTATGGGTCCATTAAAAATGATGGCTTAATTCAATAATGATGGGTCATCACTTGGGGCCAATGATGTTAGGTGCCACACACATCACTTGTTAACATTGTGTCATTAGATTTCATAAATTTTAAAAGTTAATCTATTATCTTTGACTTGGGCATTTTATCAAGTTATTAGGTCATTGGACGTCATATGACGTTAGCTTTTATTATGTGACACATTTATTGATAGTGTCACACCAAATAGATGTCAACATAAGTCTAAAATACACGTTTTTGACAATTCATGCATATTTTGAGGGACTAACTAGTATAATTAATTAAAATTCACCTCATCCTAAATACACGTGTTTTGACTGTTCGCACCATAAAATACATCGCTTTCCCTTCTCTCCCTAGAGAACCCACTACCTTCATCTTCATTACATTTTTCTTCCATAACCCATTATCACTTATACCTCACCCAAAAAAAGAAATCATCCATACTTCATAAGTCACTATCACTTACCTCTAAATTATAATCTTTCTTCACTTTAAAGCACCCTAAACATATAACAAAAAAGATATCATCCATTACTTCAAAGTCTTAATCTTTGTGCAACCTTACCCCTTTCATCACAAAGAAAAATAGGTCATCAATCACTTCAAACCATGAATCTTTGTGTGACCTAACAATCCCTGCTTCCTCTCTGTGCACAAACCCAATGACCAAACCCAAAGAAGAAGACAAAATGGGTGGTGGTACGCATAGAAGATTATTAGAATTGCGTTAAGTTCAGTGACCATATTGACAAAGAAAAAGACCGGTGTAAGAGACAAAGAGATATACTTGATACCCATGTGTTTTGTCCCCTATACTCGATAGGTTCTTGACACGTCCACCAAATATTTGGATAGAAAATAACAATTTAAGAGTTTAAAATAAAATAAAATAAACATGAAGATCAAAATTACACAATTTAAAAAATTGAGGGACTAAATTTACTCCATTGAAATATAAATGGTGTTCAGTATATAAAATGTTCATAAATTTTTAGGAATCATACTTCCTGAAAATAATAAAATGTTATTTACGTATAAGTAAAATTTTACACTTACATAATTTAAGGAACTACGATCTCATCCGTCACTTAAAAAAATTGTTCAAAAATTTTGTAACATAACTAGTTTTTTTTTTTTATATTGAGAATCTTAGTTTTCAATAATATTATATAAGAAAAGACTTAACCATACAAAATCCTTCTACCAAAAGATCAAAATCACGCATAATCCAAATTAGAAGACGAGAAAAAAAAATACAATTAAGCATAAGCTTCAATTGAACAATAGTATAAAAATATTTGTATTCAAAGTGTATATAAAAATTGAAAAATGAAGAAAAGAAAAAAAAGGGGGATGAATGTACTAGGCAGTCAAAGAAAGGGTTGAATTGAACAGCTGGAAACACGTGCGAAGAAGGAAACAGTATGTTTTGGAAGAAGCTGTACCGGCAAAACACTGCCCAGTTGACCGGAGACAATTTTGGGTCATACTTTGCCCTCGCGCGTGCGTCCAAATCCACCCCACCTTCCTCACAACACACATGTACAATTACGAGTTGTTTAGTTTGTAGTTGGATAAATAAAATTAAGAAAATAAAAAAAATTAAATATTGATATTACTTTTACGTCATTTAAAATAGTTGAAATTCTGTTTAAATATAAAATGAAATTTCTCCCATAAATCAACGAAGTTTTGTTAACAAACCTTCATTCAAGGTTTTCTACAAATATACAACCTACTTACCTTCAACCTAACTCCACATATACATTCCTCTACAAATATTTATCTATACTTACAATACGGACTTCAACTTCCTATAATTACCTTATAATATTCAATTATGATAATCAAACCATCATATAGCAGCATGTGATGTTCAGAACGATATTTTGTAACTACCTCCTAATTTAGATTCAGGAAGAGATTAATCATTATGTTCGATAGCTTTAGGAAGAAATTAATCATTATGTCCGATAGTAGATATATAAAAAGACCTAAAAAATTTATGTCAATCAATATATCACAGTATTAAATAATGTTTTTAAAAATTTGTGAAAAAACAAATTGGGTCAAGAGTGTATGGAAGAAGAACATACTTTTTTCTTCATGTCACTAACACTGCCTTAATTATTAGACACATTGTTCACCCAACAACGCAACATATGCCCCCCTGTTTGGTTTCTATTTTCAATCAGACGAGGACATTAGCCAAAGTTTAGAAGGCGACATACATTACAGCGTGTTTTATTTACTTTAAGAAATTTCGATGGTAACGAAAAGTTGAACGTAATTTTTCTTTAAACAACTATATAAATGAGTTAGTTTAATTTTAAAAAAAATGAAGAAAAAAGTGGGATGGTTTAGTGAAAAAATAATTCATACGGAGTACTTTTTTCTGATTTTTAAAAATTAGGAAAATTAGAGATTATCCTATAACGGGATTTGGGTATCATCATGCATTTCAGAAGAAATTTATTCATTTGAAATAAATAGTAAGAATTAGACTTTCTTCAGAGTTTATACTTGTTGAAGTCATTAAATTAGGGGATGTTTGGTTTGCAGTTGGGGAAACGAAGTTGAGTTGAAGTGAAAAATTTAAAAGCTGATATTAATTTTTCACGCCGTTCAAAATAATCAAAACTTCATTGACCCGTATGATCAAAAACCTCTCACTGGCCAACGGAAGTTTTCTCCGTTTGAAATAGTTTCCAAACGTACTGTTAAAATCTCTTCAGAATGTTTGTAACATCGTACAACTGTTGGTCCCTCCTTTGCAAACGCTTATGGGTATAGTGTTTAATTGGTATCAAGTTGAAAAATAAAATTATGAAAATAAAAAAAATTTTAAAAAAAAAAACTTAAAGGTTAATATTGATCTTTTATATCGTTTGAGACCATTAAAAATTCGTTTAATAGTAAAAAAGATTTAATGACTAGTCAAACCAAAGTTTAATTAATTTTAACGGGCAACCAAATCGGCCAAAGGCTTGGTACAGAAAGTTGTTTACCCTGGAGAGCGTTCTGCATTCGCCGGTACTGGACAAGGTTGGGAAAATTCTGGCCTTAAAGCTTCTAAACTTTTTGTATAGGATTAAATTTTATTGGACGTAAATAATTTGTATATATATATATATGCCATTTTTTTATTTTTTAAAATATCGTAAATGATCTGAATTGAGAAAAACTATTAAAATAAAACTTTTTAAATAGAATTTTAAATTTTTATCATGATTATTTAGAATTCTATATAAAAAAATGTTAAAAGATAATAATTATTAAAGTTTTAAAGTTAACAAATTTAAATTACAAACCTATTAAATTATTAATCAATGTTTATCTATATTATCGTTTGATTCGTTCTTAGCTACTCTTTTCGTGTATTAATCTCTTTAATTAAAAAAAAAGTAGCAATAAGTGTTGTAAATTGTCGCTGGTTTTCTTTCTTTTTTTTAAAAAAAAATCCCCTTAGGTTGTCCATTATGATTTATAATGGTTCATTTGGGTATTTAAAGGAAATAAAAAGAAAGAAAATAACGTGGTTGTTTGAGAAATAAATTAAATTTTATGTATAATTCTTTTTAATATCTTAAATTTTAAAATTTGAGATAAAAATAAATTTTTATCAAGTGTGAGTAAATTAAACTTAGGTCTAAAATTTTATTTGATTTGGGTATTAGAAATAAATAATTATCACTCACTAGTGGAAAAAAAGCTTTTTACACCGGTCCCTTTTGATTTTTTACACCGGTTTTAGGACCGGTGTAGATGGAGCCGGTGAGAAAAATGTGGACTTTTTACACTGGTTTTGGGACCGGTGAGAAAAATAGATTTTACACCGGTCCTGTTTAAAACACCCGGTATAAAAAATAATACTTACACCGGCCTTTTTCTTTACAACCGGTGTGTATATTACATTTCTCACCGGTCCTGTTTGTTACGCCTGGTACAAAAAATAGAATTTTAACACCAGTTGCTTACTACACAACCGGTGTAAAAAGTTCTCTTTTTTTCATTTTTAATTCAGTATATTTCAGTTCTGAGCAATGCCATTTCAGTACACTTTCCTCTCTTATTCCTAAAATTGAGTATATAAATAGCTTAACATTTTGGTTGTAAGAAACAACAAACTTTGAATGGATCAACGCTACATAAAGTTTCCAACCCGATTGACTAGTATGTATTAACAGAAAACTCGGCAGCAAAAATTTTATTACTCATAGTAGTATTTTCTAATTTAAACTCATACTAAAATAAGAAACAAACTATAATGTGCATCCATCTACTGTTGCTTAACTTCAAATTTCTTCTTCTGCCACAAGCGATCTAGGGCACTATCAGCATCACCCTGGAAATTCAAAAAGAGAACATCAAATCATGAGTTCAAAAAACACATGCAATTCTTCAAAGTATGAATATACCAACAAACATAGTTTCCATCAAAGGTTAAGGATTGGTTTGGTTGAAAGAAAAAATACATTGCTCTTATTTTATTTTCACAAATAATTACAGAAAAGGCATTCAATTTTTAACTGATTGGTTTTTCTCAATTATTAATTTCCAACAGCTTTCACAAGCATAGCAAGTCCAACAGAACTTAATAAACACAAAATACATATTAATAAAGACAACTGCAAATCCAACAGAGCAAAAGATGGTAAGTGTGAGGTATTTAAAAAACCATCAACCTATCCCTGCCATCAATAAACAATTAAAAAACAACAATTAAAAATAAATGGATAAAGTGTAAAGCTGATTTTTAAAGTGACGAGTGTACGTTAAAGGTAAGGAAACAATCATTGATTAAAAATTATAAAATATAAAAAATTAACATAAAAAAACAAAACACGCTGATTTTTAATATAATTCTAACATGATTTTTAATAAAAAAATAAAAAATAAAGTGTAAAGTTGAAAGAATAAATTAGATAGTCAACCATTTTAATCATAATAACTACTATATGATATGATAAGTATATGTTCAGTTAATATTAATTATAGTGATGAATTAATTTAATTTGGAAAAACTTGCCCAATGTTAATCTGAACGGACGTATGGTCCTTCGCAGTTATCAATCTATTTGTAGCAGAGCTACACAATATTCGCAAATCAGTTCTCATCCTAAAACAAAATCAGATAAAGTAAATAAACAAAGCAAATAAACAATAAAATAACCCAAATAAATTAAAACTAAATACAAGGAGAGATATATAGGAGGATTATAGTATATACCACTTCCTGGGAATGTAAAGCTCAGTGATCTGTCCCTCTTCATTCTGCATCTTTGGTTGAACGTTGTAAATCCCTTTCACTACGATTATATGAACCTGAATCAGATTACGATACGACTTTATAGACACTACACAAAACCTTAAGAGGAATAAAAAGGGAATAACTCATATAACATTGGATATCCTTTTTAATAGAAGCATTATACCCATATAACATTAGAGTAGTCACAATTTTATTAACTTACTATAGTCATAATTTTCTAGCAGTACTAATGTACTGCATCTATCTATAGTTAGAGTAGTAATAGTAGTACTGTAACTATATAGCTGTGAAGTTTACATATACATTTGTTCAAAACTGACTTCATATTATAGTTTTATATGAAGTATGAAACATTTAAATGCCCTCACAATAACAAATTTTCAAACAATTAACAAACTTAATATAGTACAAAGAATGCAGCAAGCAACCATTAGAAAAAACAATGAACTCACCAAGCGACTCAAGTAAAAATGTAACTGCTTTCGCCTTATTCCAGTCAATCACTGGCCGGACCTCTAAAACCTGAAAACTCAGTAAAACATAAAATACTTAAAACACCATAATTGTTAAATCTCTTAGAAAATGGGTGGTAATTTTGGTTCTAGAATAATACTTTACGCCCATGAGTTACTCGCAAACATGGGTAGTCCTTCAAAACATCATATAGTCTTTGTCCCACAATATCCCAACTCTATACATTAAATGAAACAAATGAAAAGGAAATAAATACTTACAACTATGATTAAATATGAAATAAGTTGGTGAAATGAAGGGATCAACTGTTGAGCCAATAACAAATTAACACAGAAAAATAAGTTAATACCATTTCAGCTACATTGCAGTAATGTACAGACACACAAAACTTATTGTTCTCAACAGATGCTCCTTCAATGTCTTTTGTACATTCCTTGAGCAACCCAAGTACCTGTGCAAACATTAGTTGATCAGGATACAACTTTCCAACACAGGAAAAAAATGAAAAGTGATTCATTGTGTACAGTATAGTATTTTTGCAATTACACATGCCTTATCAATAATGGGAAGAAATTCAGCAGCAGGTTGAAATAAATTAACTTCATTTTCAAAAGTGTACAAAATAGAGGCACATCAGAAAGCTACTTCTAGAAAGTTACTCTCGCTCCCATCCAAATCATCACCGAGCAGATTCTCTATGAGGCCCGGGAGCGTCAGGAGGCTGAGACTTGAAAAGTATCATCATAGGGAGATATATCACAAAGGCAACCTATGCCAGGAAAAGGAACAAAATCAAATATAGGTTTAAGCAAAGAAAGATGTATCACCATAACCCTGCAACTAAGGGGAAGCCAGCCAAGAACAGAAAAAATTGATAAAAAAAGAAGTGCAGTAACTATCATGAGAACAGGTAGAAAGTTCATAATAGAAATTGAGTAGGAATAAGAGCAAAAACCTCAGGGTCAAGGTGGTAAAGGTGGACCAGTTCATTGAGGGGGGGGGGGAACAAGAATAGCATAGTTTGATGCTGGTGTTACAGCACGGTAAAGAAATTCAACATACTGAAGAAGAGTTCCACTTTGCTCACACTGATCCACTTTCAGTTCATTTTTAAGCTTAATCAATCACGCAACAAATCAAAGAATGCTCATTATATAAATGTCCCACAATATTTTCCAAAACCAAATATAATCTAGTATTAATTAACTAGTCCAATCAGTACAGACCAAAATAACTGAGCCAGTGCAAATTAAAACAGTGAATTGCCACGTCGAACAAAACTGTCTGTTACAGTTGGATTAGAATTTCAATCTCTAGCTTTCCATAATCTTCTAACATGGTTATTTACCTTGTTATTTCGAGTTATGCCAAAAGATGTTGCTTGATATCTGAGAGTCTCACTCCCAGCCATTGCATCCAACTGTTCCTCAGTTAAATTCTCTGTGTACTGGACATTTGCCATTTGTTGAATAAGTTCCTGAAAAAACCAGCAAAAATATTTATTTGTCACCAGCATTAGGGTTTTCCCTATCTCACATGACGATGTAACATTATTCTATATCAGGAAGAAGTTATTAAAAAAACCTGTAGTAGAATAAGCTCAATTCCCTACCTCTTTTTTAACTGGTTCACAAGATATTGGAAAAGGCCCCGTAATTCCATTGATGGTACTTCTTACACCTATAATGAACAAAAGACTTAAACTTATAAAACATTTAAAGAAAATTATGCTTCTTAAAAAAATCACATAGATCCCACTCAGTTCTGAACAAAAATAGGTAAAAATAAAAGCATGTTAACCTGATCATTGACCCCACTGAGCTCGGCGAGTAGCGCCTCCATAAGCGGAAGGAGTTTAAGGACCTCATACGCCGCGTTTGATGGAAAATCGGAATTTGGATCAACTACGCATAGTGGGAGGAGTCACAAAAAGACTTCAAAAATGCTTGATCTATTTGGGAACGTGTACTCGAGGTGGACTACAAGAACCACACGCGCTCGATCTATTTGGGAACGTGTACGTCAAGGTGGAGATGAAGAACAAGTTTATCAACCACGCCAGGAACGTTTGGGACCGCGCCGTCACCCTTTTGCCTAGGGTTGGGGCTTCGAGGGAGAAGAGCGAGGTGAGGGCTTTGAGGGAGAAGAGAAAGACAAGGGCTTTGAGGAAGAAGAGAAAGACGGGCACGCAGAGAGAGTTTCCAGGCTAGGGCTTTCGATCGAACCATGGACTACGTTGAGTGTGGGGAGAGAGAGCTTAGTCAAAAGTGAAAGGCTTTCTCACCGGTCCTAAATGGAAGACCGGTACAAATATTGTTATTTCTCACCGGTCCAAATATTAGCCCGGTACAAATTTTATTATTTCTCACCGGTCTAAATGTTAGACCGGTATAAACTATATTTTCTCACCGGTCCTGTTTACCAACCGGTATAAAGTTGTATATTATTTACAAAATTACCACCGTCTTGTTTTTTACACCGGTCACATTACAACCGGTATAAAAGCCCCGGTGTAAAAGGCCTATTTTCCACTAGTGACTTCACAATTCAGCCTATCACTCTAAGGTTTTTAATTCTAAAAATTGATTCATTCATTTTTCCCACTCTGCCTTTCTTCCTCAGCACATTCACGCTTCTTCTTGGGTAGATATCTGAAATTTTTCTCCTCCATCTCCCACCTAGATTCTCTTCAAATTACACCTAGATATCTAAAATTTGTGCATGCGGAACCCTTTTCCTTGTCTCCTCCTCCATCTTGGTTCCTTTTTGCATGTGTGTTAATGAGCTCCTCTTCTCTGTAGCTAGAGACCGGGAGCCACCATTGAAGGTCTATTGAAGTTTTGTGAAGTCGGAACCTTGATGATTGAAGCTTAGAAGGTGAGAACCCATTTCTCCTCTTTCGTTTGTCTCTCACGGCCATGGATGGGTAGAGCTGTCAAAACGGGCCAACCCGGCCCACACGGGTTGGCCCACCACGGGTTAGAATATTTTGCAACCCAACCCAACCCGGCTCACCTTCTTGAGTGAGCCAGTTTTCTCAACCCAACCCAACCCACCAACCCACCGGGTGGCTCGCGGGTTGGCCCACCATTTTTAAAAAATAAAAATTAAATAAAAACAGAAAAATGTCAAAAAAAATATTTTTCTCATATTCCAAAACATTAATTTTTTCCACATTCCAATACCAAACAGTACTTTGTTTCCTGAATATTGCTCGCGTGTTGTGGTGAATGGACAGCAGGTCTGGTGCGGTGTGAACAGTGACTTCTTTCCTGATGTAGCAGCAGCAGTGTGGAGAAGGAGAAGATCTGGACGCAGTCACACAGCAGTGTGGAGAAGAAGGGAAGATCAGGCACGGCAGTTTGAGGAAAAAATAGGGCCGGCTAAGTGTGTGCAGTGGTGAGTGAGTGAGTGAAAAAAATGGGAACAAAAATTACCTCTTTCTCCTTTTCAGTTCAGATTCAGGTTTTTTTATTTATTTAATGATTAACCCGTGAGCCAACCCGGCTCACCACGGGTTTAACCCACCGCGAGCCGGGTTCAACGGGCCGGGTCAAAAAATGCTTTGCCTTGAAAATGAGCCTATTTTTCCAACCCGGCTCACCAAAAACCCACCTCGAGCCGGGTTGGCCCACGGGTTGCAACCCATTTTGACAGCTCTATGGATGGGTGTGTACCCACTTTGTGCAAAAGCTGAAATTTTGTGTGATTATCGTTAGGCTGCGTAGTACGATTTGGTTCGGAAGGAAACAACAAGGTTTTGGGACCGTGAACTCATTTCGGAGGTTGTAAGGTAAAAGGGTTTTTAATTCCTTTGAATTTCAACAACTTAAACCATCCCCCTTATGCATAGTTGTTGAATTCTTGTGCGTTTTCTAGTGTACAGCTACTGTAAAATTATTTTGAAAACACTCGGTTGATGTTTAGCATATCAGAAAGTGATCGGAGTGAGAAACTACGCACTTGTTCGATTTTGGTAAGTTCCGACTATAACATTCTTATTTTTAAAATAAAATTTCAATAATACAATAAATTTTTCGCAAATAATTTACATTTCAAAATAGAATTTGAATTAAATATTACACTGTCATTTTGACAACAGCCGACCGGCCCATTTAAATATACAAATAAATATAACCACTCGGTATACACAGGAGCCGGCCAAGGCTTCTACAAAATAACTATGTGCACTATGTACGATAAACATAAATACATAATGCTCCAAATGGCTGAGTGACTTCATCTATCATCGTTGTGTCCTATGTCCACTGTAAAAATAACAATAGGGGTGAGCATAAACATGTCAAATAATAGTTATTGAATCGGATTAAAAGTCCAATTCATAACTATACATAAAACACAACCGAACCATACAAACTCATCATAAAGCAGCATGTTATTCTCAATAACATATATATATATATATATATATATATATATATATATCAGTGCATACACATGCTCAATCAAATGGATCCATTATTAAGTCTTTTAATTTGTGTTGCAACACTGGCTCCTAGAGCCATAACTCAGCTCTCAGCTGATCCGGCCGTTTTACTGGTACCAAACCGTTTGCACCCTCATGTGACACAATCGCTCCCAGCGACAACGGTTGGTGCCACGGGCTAAAACCCCGAGCCCCGCTCAAGAGGTTGCCTTGAGTCCCACCCAAGGTCTTTTGTCTTTTGCCTTGAGTCCCACCCAAGGTCTTTTGTGGAAACCACATCATATTTCATATTCATTCATCACACAAGCATCTCATGAAAAATTCATGGAAACCATTCTCATCATCGGTCACACATATACACAATCATCACATCAATATCAATAATATGAATGGAAGATATGAATACATAAAATATGTTATTCAATCGGGGTCTTAATAACAATTTATGCATACAATATATATACATCATAACAATATCACCCCACATCCATTCATAAACTATTCATTTGAAATGTAACGCTCCCCCTACCTGGAAATAAGAGTTCCAGTAACTTTTCAAGCTCTATTCAATCTTAGCTTCACGAATTCCGATTGGAATTGTAGTACTGAATCAGTCTAAGCTTTTTCTCTTATGAAATTCAAGCTTTCACATAAAAGGGAAGAAAGGAAGATTAATTTCTTCTTCGTTTGATGGTTTCCAGCAAGGGTTGGAAGAAAAAGATTATATATGATGTTTTCACTTTCAAAAGTTTCTAAACTCATTCAACAGTAGAAGTTGGTATATATATCGTTCATGCAAAAGAGAGATGTGAACGATAGAAAATTGTCTGCTACATGTATTTCAAATGATAATGAAGGAATAAGCATTTAATGAAAAGGGACAGCACATTAGAGAGGGTCCCATACTTAGAAAATATCAAAAAAGAATCTGCTGGAAGGTAGAAGAACAGAATGACGTGGAAAACTTCAATAATTAAAATAATTATTAATTTCGACTCGGTTTCGGTATTCTGAGCACATCTTTCCGAGAGAGCCTCTGTCCGTTCAGAATTCCTTCATTCAGAGGAAATTCACTCGGAAAGGTTTCATCCCATGAAACACTCAGCTTTCCTTCCTCGGAAATGACACTCACGGAAATATCTTATTCAGGCAGCTCACTCAGTTATATTTCTGCCTGAGTCAAACCTTCACTTGCGTCACGGAAATATCCCAATCGGTGCCACACCACTCGGAAGTTGGGAATATCTCACTTGACGCTATTCCACTTGGAAACATCTCACTCGGTGCCATCCCTCTCGGAAGTATCGCACTCAGAGACACTTCACTCGGAATGTCACAAAACTCGGAGATACTCCACTCGGTCACTATTCAAAAATATCTGCTCGTGAAGTACTTATCCGAAATCAAAGCTTCTCTTTCTTTCGGAAGTACTTCTCTCGAAAAATATCCATTCGAAAACAGTTCACTTAGAGACGTTTCACTCGGATTTTGCCTTACTCAAAGTGTCTCACTCGGTTACAGTTCTCTTAACTCAGAAATGATTCTCTTATTAATGTTTCACTCGGAAACGTCTTAACTTCACTTGGTAATAGTTTTCTTGGCCTTACTTCACTCGGAATCATACCATTTCACTCGGAATGTCTTATTTTAGACAGTATTCACTCGGAATCTCATTCAGAAATTCTCCATTGATCTTTAATAAATTATTTTTCTAAAAATCATAAATTTTAGGATGTTACACCGACTACTTACAATCATGTCTAAAATTCTTTTATTAATTATGAGATTGGTGTTTAAAAGCTTCGAAAGTATATTTAAGGTGCCAGTATATAATTTTAGGACATTCGTGATTGCCGGTTTGTAGATCGGTAGTGGGATCAAAGTAACATGTTACTTTCAGGTACATTTTATACGTATGAGGGGTTTGCAATTTAAGGGATAAATGGGAATTTAAGATTTAGAATTTTATTTACTTTGCTTAGGAGTTGTATACATATGGAATCATTCTTGTGGTGATAAATTAACTAGAGATACTAGCTTCCAATAATTATGATGGTTATATGCTTATAGGGATGACAAAACGGGCTAGGCCCAACGGGCTGGCCCGCCCAACCCGCCAAATTTGGCGGGGCGGACACAAATTTTTAGCCAGCCTCCCGCCAAGGCCCGCCCCGCCTGGCCCGCCAATTTGGCGGGCCAAAACCTTGGCGGGGCAGGCCGGCCTGACGGGCCCCCGCCAAAAGAAAAGATATATAAATATTACTAATTTATACTTTATTTTATTAAAATATATACTTTAATTTTCTAAAATTAAAAAAAAAGTAACATCTCTTACTATTTATACATTTCTTTTAATAATATTTTCTTTCATTTTTTTTAGAAATTATTTTTCTAATTTTTAAATCTTAATTTGACACATTTTTTTAAAAAAATTACAATTTTAACTTTGGCGGGCCGGCCCGCCAGCCCGTCAGGCCCGCCTTAGGCGGGGCGGGCCCTGAATTTTGGCCCGTTTAACTTGCTGGCCTGCCCCACTTTTTGGCGGGCTTTGGCGGGGCGGGTCAGGGCCCGACGGACCAGCCTGTTTTGCCATCCCTATATGCTTACGTTGTTAGCTATCGTGGAGTTAAAAATCCATGTCTTGTTGATGAATTTCACTTGATATTGTTAGTTGTATGGTACTTTGAGGATGATATATGTTGTAGTGCGCTATGGTTCGCATTTTAAAACATGGATTTTCATTTCATACCATCATATGCATTTCCAGCACTATGGTTTGCTGAAGAGGCCGCCACGCTATAGTGTTATGGTTCATTGTGCAGTTTGTAGCATGTTGCTTTTTAGGTTACCAATTATAGTATTATGGTTCATTGGTAGTCCTCAGGTATCACCGCTGATAGTGCTTTGGTTCACTGTGTGGTTACCCAGATGCCCCTCGATTATAGTGTTATGATTCACCGAGTGGGTTATCTTGGCACTTGCTTTATATTGAGAAGTCGGATCCGTATCTCATGGTGTTTGTGCATAATTGAAGGAAAGATTTTAAAAGTCATAGCATCACATTTCTACATTTTAAGTTCTGATGTAAATTCTAGTTGGTAAATGCTGGGTGGAAAACTATGGTATATAATTTTATGAATGTTTGAGAGTTATTGTGTGTGCTCTAGTGGATTATTATATTGCCATTTGTTTCTTAAATTGTACTCACCTTATAAACTTGTGGAATTTTGCAGTGAATGTCCAAAGGGATGAATTTATCCCATGATCCGGTGGTGGAAAAAGAATTACGATGCCATGGTGGACCCAATTTGTAGCTACTTGTATATAAGTGTTTAATCGTATTTAATGAATTAAAAGCCTTTTGATAATTGATCTTGATGCGCATACGTTTTGGTATCATGGATAGTATTCAGCTTGCCAAAGACTTAAAAATTAAACTTATGCATAAATCTGTTGGTTTATGGTAAATGATGGCGTTAACATATAGTTGGATATTGTGAGATGTTATGTATTTTGATTAAAAGGCATGGAGCCTTGTAGGTTGGTACAACAAGATGCTTAGACATATGAGCAGGTGATTATGTGCATTTGGAAATATATATATATATATATATATATATATATATATATATTCTATTAAGGACTGCAACAATTGAAAATTCTATGGTGAATACCACTGGAAGGTTATTGTAATATCAAGGCTTTATAAGGAAATGATTAGTCATGGTTATAAGAACTTAGGATCTGTCGATTATGCATGTTCAATGAAATGCGATGTCATGTGATTTTAATTTTAATCTATATGTATAGATATGTATGCATATTATAGTGATTTTGGGTCTTTGGACAGAACCAATTAGGCATGTATGCCTCCCATAGTTACTCTTGTAGTTGATAGAGAGTAGAAATGTAGCGTTATGCAGTATAAGGCGTTTTAGAGGAGCTTGAGGGGTCAATTTGTGCATTTAAGGGAATTAGAGTCCCTAAACTGTTTCTACATATTAGAATAGGTATATTAAGTAGGTGTGTGGGTTTAAATTGTAGATTGAAATGCATTAAATCCATTTGGTGTCTTGAGTTTTGCTTGAAGTGACTCAAATGCATTTTATCACATATCTCTTTCATTTTAAGGAATTTTGGAATGAAAACCTTTTCATTAGTTCATAATTAGGATATATATACTGCCTACACAGTTTGGTGTGATTTGGAGTTCACTTGATAGGTTTTAGGTTGTGTAGAAGTTGAATCTACAAGAAAATTCTACATAATTATGGTGTTGTCAAATAGCAGAACTAATACTTGTCTTTTCTTCCTTTTACACCTAGTTTCATCACATAACTTGTTCATACAATGGATTTTTGGCAAACGGACTTCACCAACAGATTCAAAAGGTCAAAAATATGTTGTCTATGAAATTTGGTAAGAATCGAACTTAGAATGAGTGAATTAGGGGTCCTAGAAGTTGGCTGTTTTTATTCAGGGACCTTTTTGTAAAAATCAGGAATACCTGGTAAAGACTAGTCTGGTCTGATTTGGTAAAGGTGAGTCTGGTCTGATCTGGTAAAGACTAGTCTGATCTGATATGGTAAAGACTAGTATGGTCTGATTTGGTAAAGACTAGTCTAGTTTGATCTGATAAAGACTAGTCCGGTGGTCTGATGTAGACGAGTCTTGTCTGATCTAGTAAAGACTAGTCTAGTAGTCTGATATAGACTAGTCTGGTACAGACTAGTCTGGTATAGACTAGTCTGGTCTGATCTGGTAAAGACTAGTTTGGTTTGGTAAAGACTAGTCTGGTTTGGTCTAATAGGGTGTAGACTAGTTTAATCTAGTCCTATCTCTTCCCCATTTTGCATTGGAAAATTTAAAAACTTATGCATCCTATTTTGCAAAGGTGTGAGATTTTTAATATAGCTTATAAAGGTACTTACACGTGAAAAAAATTAAATTAAAATTATTATTTAATTAAAATTTAATTTACCTACAAAAATTATAGACAAGTAATCAACGAGTGAAATTTCTTTCAATTAGGATTTTTATATTAATCTCAGGCTCGGAGCCCTGACATTTTTTATTATAATCAATTTTAATATAAAAAAGTTAGTTTAATTTATTTTATATTTTTTAATAATCAAACAAAATATTATATAAACCTCGGAATGATTGAGTATAAGATATACTCAATACAAATATACATTCGGGAGTACCTGTGCTCAAAATCAGCAGGATGTAATACACATCACCGGATTCTCTAATCAACAAAACATAGAATAACAAAAAGAAGAGCTCCTTGTATTTAACCATGACCAAGCTCTCACTTGTACAAGATCAAACACATTATCTAGATCTAAACAATGATTCTCAAATACCAGCTTATTTCTCGCTAACCATAATGAACAGACCACAACAAACCAAATGACACTCCACATGTCTTGTTGTACCTTTTTATCAGGGAACATTCCAATAAAACTCATCAAATGACTCCCCTTTTGTTAGTTAGAGCACTCGACATCCCACACCATTGTAAACATTTAACCCATACCTTACATGCTTTATCAAAAGAGAATAACAAATGAACTATTGATTCTTCTGAACTTTGTTAAGAATATTTTTAATTTTATTAATATTTATTAAATACAAATCTCACTTAATCTTTTTTTATTTTTTTATATGAAGAAAAAATTAATTTTCACCGAGCCCTACTCACCTTTTCTTTTTCCTTTCTCTTTTTTTCCAAACAAATAAAAAAACTTGTTTTTTCCTCTTATTTCCTCTATCTTTTTCCTTCATTCCAAACATACAGTAAAAAATCATGATATTTAATTAAATTAAACTAGATTTTTTATACATGCAATTGCATTAGTACAAAGTTTTACATTTCAATTTATTATTTATTTAAAATATTAAATTATTTTAAAATAACAAGTTAGTATTAATTAATTTATTATATACTCATAAAATGGATTATTCAGTTTACCAAATAAAATAAAATGAATTATTCTAGTTTCACATTAAAATCGTGATTTTTTTAATTTATTCTTATAAATTTATTTAATTGTTTGAAATTTTTTGTTTAAAATTAATTAGAATGTATTTTTCATATAATATTTTTAATATTATCAAAAAATTGAATAAATTAATTAATAATATTTTTTTCAGTATTTTTATTTGTTGAGAATTTTTATTTCATAAAAATATTATAATATGATTATATTAATTTATAATTTTATTGATATTTTAAAAATAAAGATTGTAAATGATTCAGACAGTTAGAAAAATATTATCTTTGGTACTATAATTTACTTTTTAATGATATGGTTTTAAAACTATTTTATTAATTGTTTTGACTAAGTGTTTAATCAAGTTAATAATATGTTTTCTCTTTACACATATCAATACTAATTAACCGTGTTGATTTATAACATTTATAGTGCAATTTTTTATTTGTGATTAAAATTTGTATATATATAACATACTATATTTATTTTCTCATATGATAATTTGTAATGATTAAAATATTTTATAGTTAAGCTATCAAAAACATATGGTTGAAAGTATTTAGATAATATTATGTATAGAGAGAGGGTTGCTTCTAATTATAGCTATGTTATTTTTATTTATTAATTAGTTTTATGATATTTGAAAATTATTTTATATTTTTATATTAGTATTTCATTATTGGTGTTATTAAATATTAGATTTACTATTATTGTTATTAATATCAAATAATATTATTTTGTGTGTTATCTCTCTTACTTTTTATATGGGACCCTGATTATTATTATTATTTGTAATTATAGATGTTGATAGATGCATGTGTGTTAAAATAAAATAATAAAAAATGGAAAAAAGTGAACTAACGTTTATAAGAATAAAAATGAAATATTTGGTAACACAAATGAGTACTCTAATACAATTGTTGTTTATTTTTTTTCTTAGAATATGTAAATATAATAATGTCATTCATAAAAAAAATAATTTTAAAGAAAAAATCAAAATATGAGATGGGTAAAAAAATTTAATTCTTTTTTAAATAAAGAATGAGTTGGTTAATGCAACTAAATCTCAAATAAGATTCTCTCTAAAAAAGAATATTAATGGTTATTAATAATAAAAAAATTTAATGAAGAATATGGTACATTTTTATTTAGCACAATTTTAAAAATACACATATTAATAAAATTATTAAATGGTCTTGAAATACACAATTTCACCATCTAATTTTCTAGTTTGTGATTGTATTTCTCTCTTTATTTATTCCGCATCTTCATTGTACTCATTTATGTAAAGAGTAAAGATGTAATAAGAAAATAAGTAATAAATATTTTCTTGAATTCCTAAAATGACGGATAAAAAGGAATCTTTTTTTAAAAAATTGTGTTAGATACAAAAGAACACAAGGAGGAGATATATAGAAAAGAAAAGGATAAATAATAAAAATTAGTACAAGTACTGTTATGTAGATAGTTATATGAATTGCAAATAATTTTTTGTTTTACATAAGATTTTGTTCATTATCTTCCATATGTTAATTATTCTAAATTATTATTTTCTTGTTATTTATAATTATTATATTGATATTTTATTATTATTATTTTATTGTTAAATATTTTATTTTATTGATTTGGAAGTTTTATGGATTAGTAGTTTTTTAATACATTTTACAATGTCAAATATCAAAATTTTTATTACACACTCTACTGAGACTTATTGCATGAGGAAATATTGTAACATCTTAATTTCTAATTAGAATTAAACCAAGGTTACTCGGGTAGGTTTGAGGATTAATTGAACTTGTTGATTATTAAATACTCAAACCTACCTCAATACTAACTAACTCTTTCCCTCTCACAAAACAAAAGAAAAAGAAAAAGAAAAGAAACCAGTCACTCTCTCCTTTTCACCTGTAACCCTCCTTTCTCCCTTCCCTTACCATCACCATTTTCCTCCATCTCCATTTTCTTCTCCTCAATGTGGCCATCACCTTCCTACTCCTTCCCCCACTTTCGTTTTCTAAGCAAGGAAGCAAGGACACTCCATTCCCATTCTTCCTGTAACATCCTAAATTGAGAATTTTAGAAAATAATTCATTAAGGATCGGTGTAGTTTCTTTTTAATTATAAAGCACTAGACATCCGTTGCCTAAATCAGGGATCAGTGAAGAATTTCCGAGTCTGACTTCGGACGAGCGTTTTTCTCGGAAAGGAATATTCCCAAGAGGATTGATTCCGAACAAAAAAGGGCTCTGACTTCGAATGAGCACCTTTCGGGCAAAGACACTCCCAAGTTCTATACTTTCGAGTAAAGGAAGGTTAAGATGTTTCCAAGTGAGGCATGACTGAGAAAATCACTTCCAAGTGAAGAAAAACTCTGTGTCCGAATGAGACACTTTTGAGTGAGGCAAATCCGAGTGAAACGTTTCCCAATGGGTCATTTTCGAGAGAAGTACTTCCGAGCGAAGTAAAGCTTTGATTTTGAGTGGGTACTTCTCGTGCCAAGATATTTCTGAGTAGTGAATTCCTGAGTGGGGTATCTCCGAGTTGAGTGCAACTTTCCCGAGTGGGGTGTCTCCGAGTGCGACACTTCTGTGTGGGATGACACCGATTAAGACATACCGAGTGAGTATTTTCAGGGGAAGTACTTCTAGACAGAGAAAGACTTCAACTTCGAATGAGTACGTTTTCGAGTGAATAGTTCCCGGGGAAGTAAATATCCGAGTGGTGAACCCCTTCATTCAATTCATGCTCGGGTGTCTTAAAGATTGCCTAGAGCCTGTGCTCGGGCCCATATTCAAAGTTGCCGAGAGCTTGTGCTCGGGTTCGTCTTCGAGATTGTCTTCGACTCCGAGTGATATTCCAAAGTGGAAAGATTTCTGAGAGAGGACTGAACTTCAACTCCGAATGATCCTTTCGGTTGTAAGATTTTCGAGTGACGCACTTCTGAGAGAAATATTTTCGAGTGAAGAAAGGCTTTGACTCGGGCAGAGATATATCTGGGTGAGATATTTCTGAATGAGGTATCTCCGGGTGAGACATTTTTGAGTGGGTCACTTTTGAGGAGAGAAAAACTATGACTGAGTGTTTCAAACAGAAACATTTCCAAGTGAATCCTCTCCGAGTGAAGCAATTCTGAACAAAAAGAGACTGATGAATCCTTCTCGGAAAGAGATATTCCCGAGTATTTTCAATTTAATCTTTTTACCATGTTAGAGTCCGAATTTGGAAATATGATCAACTACAAAGTTATTCCTCGTTGTCTTAACTTTCCAACAAGACCAAATTTATTAAAATCCATTAAGATATGAGAGAGATATGCCAAAATATCTAAATAGTGTCAGAATTGATATTTACTTCAATCATCGAGGCTCTTCCACGTCACTCTATTCTTCTTCTAAACTCTAGCAGATTCTCTTTTCTGATTTTTTTAAGTACGGGACCCTCTCTATTGTCCTATCCTCTTTTCTTTTATTATCTTGTTTCTTCCTTATCTCTTAATATGATATATATATATATATATATATCAGCACTTCCTCACTTCGTGGACGCCTTTTCCATTAACGATCTCTGTAAATCCCACCGTTGGATCGGCTTGAAATTTTGAGAGTGGAAAGAACTCTAAATTCCTTAGTTCAAGGTAGCTTCAGAAGGTTTCGGAGCTAAGAGTTTGATTCGGAACTTGCGGAAGTGAGCGTATAATATTCGATAGCTCGAGGAGCTTCTGGAATCGTTTATTCCAGGTAGGGGGAGCGTTACATTTTAAATGTATAGTTTATGAACGGAATCAGGATAATATTGTTATCTTCAATGAGAAATCCCGAATATATGTGATATGTATGATATATTATGATATATGATGTTTTCCGTTCATATGTGAGTGGTATTGATGTTGAATAACTTCTTTTTGAAGTTTAAAATTTGAGAAAGTATATAAATATATGTATGTGTTCATATGTATGTTATATTGCATATACAGAAATTGGAAGTCATTTTCTTTAAATTCTTCATTTTCTTTATTTACCTTAATATGATTTTATTTCTTTTATTATAAAATCATATTTTCTTATATTTAACAATTTAATACACGCTTTCCGCTGATTCTTGTGATAATCTTCATTTTGATTATCCAAGCTATATATTAATCATTTTCATACCTTCTCATATCGCCATATATGGGAAAGGTTTACTTAATTGGTCCAGGGGTATTGTTTAAATAATTATTATAAACCATGAAAAAATTACCCTTAATTTCATTATTCTAATTAATTATATTGGGATAATTATATTAAGGGTTAGGATGTCTTACTTCCCATCATTCTTAAGTGCATGTCAAAAGGGTACAAGCATTTAGCTGAATTTCCCCTAGCTTAAGGTATGTGGGTTTTCAACCTTAACCCCTATTATTAAGTTTTTAAGGTTTTGATCTTAATTCCTTCACACTAACGCTTGTACAAAGTAGTTTGAGTCCATAGGTAGCGTCAAAATTCTTCAATCCACTATAGAATCCTCATTCAACTTTGACTCAATAAGTCGAAACCCTCTGAACCTAAACCTTCTCGTTAATTCTTAGTTAATTATACTTTGAGTAGCCTAGGATAAGCTAAATTGATCAGTTTTGGAGTTAAGTGAAATTGTTGAGTAATTAAGATGTTTTCGATATGTAGGGTTGCAGGTGGAATTGGATATGAGTGTTATTATCTTGCATCGTCAGTCCAGGTATGGAAGAATGATATTGTCTGAATGTGCAACTATTGAATATAGTATTGTTTGCTTTTATTATAATGTGTGATGATTGAATTGATAGTGATGATTATGTTATGATTGTGACACCATTAGTGCATTGATAAAATTATGATTGATTAGTTGATTGATAATGCATGATGATGATGATGAAATTGCTTTATGTATGAATGATGAGTATAGATGCCAAGGAGGGCAATTAATCATTTGAGCTACATTGAGAATTATTGTATGTTGAGATCATTCATCATATGCATTGGACGCACAAGGGGATCCAGGGTACTGTTGTTGTCGACCCTGGTTAGAGGTGGCTATGTGAGAAAAGCAAGAGACCTTGTAGACCAAGAAGGACGTTCTAGGTATGGGTATCTTAGAGTCGACCCGTACACCATTGATTATGTGGAGTCACATCACTGAGGGTGACAAGTGTTGTAAGAAGGGTGGCGGTACGGATATTCGGTAAATAATTGTGAATATGGTCATTCTTTTTATACTACAATACTAACCATCATTTTGAGTCTATATCGCATGGTTGTACATGATAAGAGTGCGAGGAGGAGCATATCATGGAATATGCATTATTTATGTGATTGACGATAATTGTTGATATTGTCTCCATTGTATTAGATATAGATTAATGTTTGATGATATGTTAGATGTGTATATGTGAATGTTTGACCTTGTATTGCAATAATTACTACATGGGCTATGCTCACTCTTCCATCATTTTTAGTGAATGTGCAAGGTAACGACGTATGGTGACTTCGGGGAAGTTGGATTGCCAATACTAAATGGAGGGTTTTGTGCGATTTATGTAAATACCTTATTTTCGATATAATATGCATGTATATATGAGAGGTCTCTATTTGTGAACATAGGCTAATATTGTGAGTACTTATGCAATGATGAATGCATGTTAATGTTGAGATATGAATAATGGTGCAATGGTATGAAACCATATGTTGTTTTGTGTAATTGAGTTTAGAATCCACTAGATTGTTATAGACAGGGATTGCTTTAATTGAATATATTGAATGTGCAATACACAAGTGTATGCAATTATATGACATGTTGATGTTTGATGAAATGGGTAGGAGCTATTTAAGCGCATTGGGTTGATGAAGTAGGATGGGAATTGCATATTGATTATACATGAGTAAATGGTTAGGCTATATAACCTAGTTAATGTCATGATAGGTTGATGTGAGGCCATAGTTTGACCATATGCATTGCATAATTATGGCAATGTAGTTTAAGAACACGTGTTTATAGAGTCTACGCTGCAATAATATTTGAATCTCTATTAAAAATAAAGAAATTAAGTTTTTATTATAATGCTTAATTGTCGAATTATCCGCCCAATGTGCGAAACTTTAATAGTATGTGATCCGGTCTGGATACCGGCCCCCAATCTTGTGACGTCAGAGTGACCTCATATAAGGAAAACCGGTGTCCTGGTTCAACATTACCACACCGGATATCCGATGTCTGGCCTTCCGTTCTCATCTCACGACTGCCCCACTTATTGTCTCTATAACGGATCTTTGTTCATTTTCACAGAACATCTATATATAACTGTTGGTTTCTCAGTCACAGCAAGATAAGAGCCCCTAATAACTTATCAGCGAAGATACTGTATGTAGCAAAATATGTCACGTCAATGGCCTCAGAAAGCAAGTGGATGTGTCAGCAGATTATGCGGAAAAGGTGATTATCCTCTCTTCTTCCTATAGGGTCGTACTCTGATAATTGACCTACCCTCCTGACACATTCTGAGTATTGAGCCACCCTGATTGACATAATGTACACGCTATCAGAGCTAGGGGACCCACCTGTATCCAACGACTTATTTTCTCACGTACAACTATAAATAGCTCATTTCAATACACATGCAAGGTGATGTTGTTCTAACTTACACTTTACTATTACTTCGCTTGAGCATTCATTGAGTTCTTACACTCTTCTAACTTGAGCGTCGGAGAATCTTCGCAGGTGGCACCACCTTTCGCCCCCCTGCAACACGAATCGTTGGTGTGAAGGATTTCCAGGACAACAAGACCGGCCTCTCCCACTGAGAGACCGGATTAATACATCGGATACTCACTGTTCCGGTGTACAAACCCTAAAAACATCTATATTCTTGTAGCTGGTCCCACATCGGATTCTAGACCCCGGTCCAGACCAGTTCAATATACATAGAAGATTTTAATATATTTTAATCAAGATCAACTAGTTAGTTATAAATCCAAAAAGTTAAATCCATGTAACCATAATTTTCAATGGTTGAACAGTGTATATCTCGGTATCTCCGTTAAATTCTAAAACATCTCATTCAGAATCCTTCTTTTGATTTGTTTGCTGACTATATACACTTTATCTTCATTGATTTGTTGAGATGTCCAAAGACCATCAACATAAATTTCAATGGAGACACAGTACCATTCATACCAAATTGAAAATTTAGAAAGAAAAGACAAACCATAAACTGTTTTAGATATGCTTCATTGGTAATAGACATTAATGTTTGCGAATTTTGCAATATTAACAAAATCAAAGTTTGAAAGTCGCCAGCCATGAAATTAGTGTCCGCCAGATCCTTCCAAAAAAAAAAAAAAGGAAAAAAATGTAACAGGAAGAATTTTTTTTAACCGTGTAGTATCTGAAAATCTTTTAAAAAAGAAAAATTACACGATTCCCAATTTATAAATGATAAGGAAATTTTTAACAAAGACATTAAAATAATGTTTGAATTATAAAATGAGAGAGTCTCAATTCGAGTTCGACGAAAAATAAGAAGTTAAAAGAGGTAATTTATCAATGTTTGTGGAGAAAATATTATATAAGTAACAAAGGGGTATTTGAGCGGAAAGATGTAATTTTTGTCTTTAATATGAAGTCACCTTAAAATCCTATCCTAAAATCTTATGTTAGGTTAGTTACTTCACTTATCAAAGTATCTAGAAATTAATGTGAGGATTAATCAAAATAATTTACAATGGGAATAAGAATATTGAAGTCAAGAAACAGTGTTCTTAGATTTTTAATTCACTTTTGACATAAATGTTAAAAGAAATGGAAGAGTAAATTTAAAGAATCATAATTCGCTATCATATGTTTTGAACACTCCAGATTCTGAAGTTGCACTTTTTTTTTTCTTTCTACAATTATTAATACTAATAATTAAGTTTTGACAAAAGTTCATTTAATTGTCCTCAATTGAAAATCTTTGCTCAAACTCAAATTAATACAAGTTTGATTGACAGAATTATTTTTGTAAAGACATTTAATACCATAATTCTTAAGATTTTTTCTCTTTAAAATAACTCATTCAACTAAAATAAACCCTTCACTCTCAAAAGTAATAACACCAAATGATTGTTTTAAAAATAAATTATTTTATAAACTTTCCCATTTTTTATTTTATTAAGGTTTAAATATACTTTTAGTCCTGGTTTTGGTCTCTGTAATTTTTTTTGATATAGTCCATTTTTATTAAATATTATTTTTAGTCCATCATAATATTTTTTAGTTTGTGTAAAAAATTTTTGCTTATTTTTTCTCTCTCTCGTTCTCACTTAACCATTCTACCTCTTCCCACAGAATCATTATCCCTCCACCTTATCTGAATCGCCGCCACCACCATTGAACCATTATTATCCCCTGAACCAGAGTCACCCACAACCACAAAGAGCACATGGAAAATTTTCAGAAAAGTTTAACAACAAACATTAAAAACAAAAAAAGGAAGAACCTCTATTGTCGAAATCACTATTACTGAACATGAGACGAGTCACCACTACGTTGGTGAATCTCATTGCCCTTGGAACAAGCCACCACCGCCCAAATTTGCCATCTTATCCCACTACTCAACACCACTATTATCACCACCACCAACACTATCCCAACCTATAACCATCACCCTCCACCCATAACCATTAGAATTGTCTCCCAACCACCACTGCACCTCACCCGCCATCTTCGTCAACATATGAGCATCCTCAATGAAAATGCTACAGTACAAAAATAGAATACAAACAAAAATAAGTTTTACTTAGATCCAAGTGAAAACTCACAAGGAATACCAAAATAGATTTTTGGAGTTAAGTTAGATGATAATCTTTATGATTCAAAGGGTGAGAATTCAATGTGCACAACTTCATTTTTTGTTGTGTATTTAAAGAAGAAAAAATTAAAATATGTAGAGAATTGTTTTTTCTCCTATGTTTCTTTGTATAAATTTGTGAATTTTGGGGGTAAAGTTTAATGAGTGGGTGGTGATTCAATGGAGGAAAATGATGGTGGTTTAATGATGTTGGTAATTCACATGAGGTGTAGAGGGAGAGAGAAATAGAAATGAGAGAAGACAAAGAAAGAGAAAAAAAAGAGACTAAAAGAAAATTATAAAAAACAAAAACATAATATGAAAGACTAAAAATGTAATATTGAGTCACTAACATAACAAATTTGTTTTTTAAGGAACCAAAGAAAAAAAAATATTTACGGACGGAAAATATTTTAAAACCCTCTACGATTTGTCTGAAATGAGGGAAAGAGAGGGAGAGAAATTAGGAGTGAAAGAAATAGGAAAATAAAACTATTTTTTCTTTGTTTGTTTAAAAGAAAAAAGAAAAAAAAAGTGAAATCTGATAAAATTCATTCGTTCATCATTTAAAAGAAAATAAAAAAATTGAATAAGATTTATATTTAATAAATATTAATAAATTAATAAATAAAAACTAAATTTATATATATATAATTTAATTTATTTTTAAATAACTATTTTATTTTCATCCATTTTTTTTGAATCAAGAAATATCTAATACTATGGAAGCACGTCGCGTGAGCAGGGACCACTGGTTAAGGATGGGAAGGGAAGCACCCGTTATTGTTATCCACACGAAAGTTGTTTTAAGAGGTGGATGGACAACCTGGACCCATCACTCTCCTTCCCTAATCTCTTCATCTTTGACCTTTGACTACCCACTATTATCCAACCTTTTCAAACCTAATCATGTTCCCTAACGTTTTTCCATCCCCCCCTTCATTTATTCTATTTCTAAATTCTCCCCTAATGTCTTTTCTTTTTTTCCAACCCTATAATCTAGAGAAAAATTAGTAATATACAATGTTCTATTGTACTTAATGGCGACATATTGTCCACTATTTTCATTGTCTAAATTGCACCATAAATTTTGAGACATCTGAATTAATATATTACCATTTATTATTGCTTGACTTTCAATCTCTAGTAATTTTGTAGGAATTTAAATGCTAATGCAAGAGAAACTGCATGTATAAAAGAGTGAAGACATGAAATGCAGTAATAGTTATTAATTAATTAGTGTGACATGTGCCATCCACTTCACATGCATGATTGCTATTAGTGTGATTGTTGATTGCAAATTTTAGGAAAGGCTAGGCTACTTTACCTTTATTCATTTGAAAAGCTTTGACAATAGAACAGTGGGGGTAATTAGTTGAGAGGAAGGGAGGAGATGTGGGACCCAGAGGGGGCATATTTGGTTTGACCAATCTAAACCAGGGTTAGATGCATGCTACCACACGTGTGGGGGAGTCAGATAAGTGGCAGAGGCAGTCCCTCTCTGTGCCTGTTGGGTATGTTCCTCTGTTTCATCTAATATAAGAGAAAGCAAAGCGTAACATACCTAAAGAGAATTTGCAGAGCCTTCAGATTTAGCATTATTATTACTACCACTCGTACCACTCTTCCAACAATGCCCGGAAGTTTAGAACCGTTGGATTTGGGGCTTCAGATACCCTACCACTTCAGATGCCCAATCTCTTTAGAGCTTATGCGAGACCCAGTCACGGTCTGCACCGGTCAAACCTATGACCGACCCAGCATCGAGTCATGGGTGAACACCGGCAACACCACGTGTCCGGTTACCAGAGCCACTCTCACCGATTTCACCCTAATCCCAAACCACACTCTACGCCGTTTAATCCAAGACTGGTGCGTCGCCAATCGCGCGTTTGGCGTTGAGCGAATCCCCACTCCCAAACAACCCGCAGACCCTGCCTTGGTTCGATCTCTTCTCAACCAATCTTCTTCCGATTCCGCTCCAACTCACCTTCGTTTGTCCTCTCTCCGTCGACTCCGACAACTCGCTCGTGACTCGGACAAGAATCGTTCCCTCATTGCCTCACACAACGTCAGCCGAATCCTTCTCCCTATTGTTTTCGGCGACAACGACAACGCTTCCGGCGAGTTGAACCACGACTCACTCGCTCTACTCGTTTTGTTCCCACTCGCTGAGTCGGAATGCGCCTCGCTCGCTTCAGACTCGGGGAAGATTCGTTACCTCTCGCGTTTGCTCTCTCATCCTTCGCTCGACGTCCGAGTCAACTCGGCCGCGCTCATCGAGATCGTCGTCGCCGGGACTCACTCGGCGGACCTCCGCGCTCAGGTCAGCAATGTCGACGAAATCTACGACGGCGTTGTGGACCTCCTCCGGAACCCTATCTCGGTCCCGCGCGCGCTCAAGGTCGGGATCAAGGCCTTGTTCGCGCTGTGCCTGGTGAAGCAGACGCGGCAGAAGGCGGTGGCCGCTGGAGCGCCGGCGGTCCTCGTTGACCGCCTCGCGGACTTCGAGAAATGCGACGCAGAGAGGGCGCTGGCGACGGTGGAGCTTCTTTGCCGGATTCCGGCGGGATGCGCGGCGTTCGCTGGTCACGCGCTGACGGTGCCGATGCTGGTGAAAATAATTCTGAAGATATCGGATCGCGCGACGGAGTACGCCGCCGGAGCTCTGTTGTCGCTGTGCTCGGAGTCGGAACGGTGCCAGAGGGAGGCGGCGGCGGCGGGAGTGCTGACTCAGCTTCTGCTTCTGGTGCAGAGTGATTGCACAGAGAGAGCGAAGAGGAAGGCACAGTTGTTACTGAAGCTTCTTCGGGATTCGTGGCCGCAAGATTCCATCGGAAATTCTGACGATTTTGTATGCAGCCAAGTCGTTGTGGTTCCCTTTTGACCGCATTTTGCTCTTTCCTTGTATTGATCTCCATAGTTTGTATTTTTTGTTAGTGAAAAATTTGTTTAGATTTGAAGAAAAAAAATGGACATAGATCATGAAGCTGAAGCTTAATTAGATTGTTCGTAAATAGAACTGTAATTCTGTATTTAATTATTCTTCTACTTTTTGATTTGTATGTAACGATTATTGTGAAGAACCAAAACAAAATGTTTCATCAGAGGTAAAAAATAGAGCTAACTTTCCTTTTTTTAATTTGTTTCGAGTGGTTGTTAATATTGGGTGAAAAGAAAACATTCGGCGGGGAAGTACACGTTTGTGGTAGCTCCATAGACGGAAGTGTTTTGACTTCCGAGGAACATCATTTTGAACAATCATTATGTTGGGGAATACTATCAATGGCTCAGCAAAGAAGAAAGGTGTACCCTTTTTTGTACATCAATTCGAACGTTGATCAAAATGAAAACTGATCTGTGGACGTGGGTTGAAATTTGGAATCTTTGAAAGTTAACCTCGAACCTACGCGATATTTTAATAATTGACAGAACATGTTAAAAGATATGTGAAAGTGTATTCCAATTAAAAAGGCTTATCTGTATGTATGGGGCATTACTATTAGCTTGTGGCTCTATGACTATGAAGTTTGAGCAAGAACAAAACAGAGAGGGGCAGAAGGGTTGCACGGGTTTGAAACGTCTTTGAATAAAAGGGAAAGGAAGGGCACATGGTGGGGTCACGAGGGTCCTACTACAAAGACTGGGAAAATGGTTTATGTGGTTTACAAATATAGAGGGTGATGGTCTCATTGGTCACATGGTGGTGGGAATAAAACCATGGAATCACATGGGTACATGGGTGCTTGCTTATTTGTTATTCTCTTTACCCCCTTTTTTATGTTTTTTGTGTGATGGGTACTATTACTAGTTACTACTACTGGTGCTCACACATCACATGCACAACCATGCTCGCTAACAGATAGGAATTTAATTTGTCTTGCAACCTCAGGATATGTAGCACTAGGGGCCCATCATCTACTGTCACCTTTTATACCTTTTCTTTTTCTTCCAATTATCTTTTATTCCCCCCTTTTGGGACACCAACCACCATTATATTCAATTCTTCTCTGCAAGGTGAAACACGTCACCTAAGGAACCTTTCCAGGTTCCACCGAGTTTTTAACAAGAAAAGCATTTCAAGAAGTCAGAGATTGTTTAATGTATATGTTACATGTAAAGATACCTATTGGGTGAGATTTCATACATGATTCTTCATATGTGTCTAACTGCTTTTGGGCTATCTCCAAGAACAAGAAAAAGAAAGGTCAAATTGAATATCACATTCACATACACATTGTTTCTTTCTCCTCTTAATGGTAGGATGATATCATTGATGCTTGACAAAGAGGTTGTTCTGTTCATTCGCATGCTTGATAAGTTGTTTTCAGCAGTACTGTTCAATGCTTCCTGCAGACAATATTCAAACACAACCGTAAAGGGTCTTCGTCTTATAGTGTGAGCAGTGACGATCACTATCTCTGTACATGTATATATGTACATGCCATGCATATTGCATTCAACTATCACATTCACCCACTGTTCAAATTTACCAAAGTGAATAAACCACACGTGCTCTTCTTCACTGCTTTGGTTCTCAAGTTCACATTCACCAAAAATGGGTGATTCCAGATTAGTCCACTCCTTGTTTATAGTCCAGAGACCATGAGTGGAACTGTTGTTGTCAAGGAGTAGTAGTGAAGACCACATTTTGTTCATGATGCTGACTATTGTTGTTCTGGATGTTACATTTGCCCATTTTCATCAAAATTATACTGTCTGATTTACTTTTGGTTCCATTATAGATTTTGTGTCAGTGAGGTGAAGTTGCATTTGCTTAGCCAATATTGAATTATTTGCATTAAAAATTTGCAACTTTCTATACATGGTTATTAAGTAGTGGTTGCTTCTTTTGTTTTTTTGGGTCAACGAATATAATGGTTGCTGTGACAAAAGAGCCATCCATGTTGATCATTTGTGGAGTATGGTGCACAGGAAAGACTACTTCTGGTTGGGCTGCATTATAAATTCTTTTGGGCCAAACTGTTTGACTTCTACAGAGTTTGGGCATTGGAAACCGTCGAGCCTAGAAATGAGAAAAGAATAAATTTGTTTACTAAATTTTATCTGTAAATCAATATTTCACCAAAAAGAAATTTGTAAATCAATATGTCATAAATAAGCGAACTTTTATAACTCTTTTTTGTTAATAAAGCTGAGACTAATACTATATTTAACCCAAACTAACTAGAAACGGTAACATAATTATAAGAAAATGTAATATTATTTTAAATTTTATATTAATTACCTTTGCACACCTTGGTAGGGGAGGCCTACACTTCATAAAAGTTGTCTACCTCATAGCGTCCTTTGGCTCTTAAATTTAAAAATTAAAAATAAAAAGCAAGATTTTTCTTTAAAACAGACATGTAAGAAGAAATTAAGATGAAAAAACTTTTAATCAAAAGAAAATATTGACGACTATATTGAAAACTCAAAAAGCATCCAATGTTGTATTAACATATTAAAGCATATAATAATAGAAGTGTCATAATCACTGCATCGTCTAGGTATTAAGTGTTTGATAGACTATTAGTAGGAGAAGTTTTGATTTGGCCTTTTTCATTTTAGACGTTATTATTAACAATTAATTTTTTTTGCTACAGAGCCGTTTTTAACTGTTATGAATGACACTAAATATTGGTATTTTCTATAAAAGTCAAATTAATAGAGTCTAGAGGAGAGAGATATTATCAAAAAAGTCTTATTCCTCTTTTAAGTAGTATTGTAGAAATTTCAACATGTAAGACTTAATGTGTATTAAGTTAAACATATCACTATGTAAATTCTTGAGAAGCAATACCAGCATTTAGTTGCATCGAAGGTCTGCTAGATTTTTACTTTCAGGATAATAGCTAATAATCACGACATAACTTATCATCTAAACTTCTCATTTTATTAGATATGTTTTCTTACCACCATCTTAAATTTATCCATTGTGATGACTATTATTCCATTACAACAGATACTCAGATAATTAATTCTTTTTGTTTGATCTGTGCATGATTTCTGCAAATCATTCCCATTAACTGAAATTCCTTTTTCTTTATTGTTCTTTTGTTCGTGTTTTAGGAAAGTTTAAGGAAACTTGAAAATTTGAGCGATTTATTATCATTTTTTGTATATTTTAATTGCATAACAATTCTTTTTGCTCATGGTGCAGAAAAATTAGGCTAAATATGTTAATTACCCTTGATCTTTTTGTATGATTTTAGTATAGCAGGAGAGTTATGGTTCAAACTTTTTAGTTCACATGAGAACAAATTTTGGAGTTTTATTGCTATTATTATAATGAATGAAAATGAAGATCGTCTATTCTTAATTTACTACAAAGGTAAAGAGAAATAAGTTTGAATTCTTTATTTAAGAGACTGAGATCTGACCTTTTTCATTTATTTATTATTAATTTATGTTTGTTTTTCTTTAAGAAAATTTGGAAAGTCACCATTGCTACAAAATTAGTGGATGACGATAAATTATTTGTATATATTGTCCATAATTTTTACAAATGATTTTGTAAAAGAAAAGTATCATGCTTGTTTATGGATATAATTGAATCACAATTTTTTACAATTTTAGGACTAAAAGTATTGAATTATGATAATGTAATGCCACCATTAGTTCTTGTAAGTGGAAGATCCATGGTTCTACTAAAAATAAGAGGCGTCGAGGAAGTGCAATTCATGGTTTAAAGTTGAATGAGAAATGGGAGGAGGAACCAGAAAGTGAAATCTTGTTTTGAGCAAAAACATTTCAGGAGATAATTGGAACAGACCTATGTTGGAACGTGTTGATTTCTGTGTTAGGGGAGAAAGTTAATCTTAAAGTTAATGAGAAGTTTACAGATGAGGAGATTCGATTGACTATTTTGGAGTGTGAAAGGTCAAAAAGTCCCAGGCTTGGAAGACTGATGTGGGTAAAATTCTAGATGAATTCTATGAGAATGAGGTACTACCAAAGGGCATAAATTCATCTTTTTTTATCATTAATTTTAAAGGGAGCATCTCAGATAAGGTAAGGTGATTATAGATCTATATCTTAAGTGGGCTATATCTATAAAATTATTACTAAGGTTTTGGCTAAATGTCTGAGGAGTGTTGTTGGTGGGCTAATTAGTAGGAATCAATCGACTTTTATGGGTGGACACTACAACAAAAATGGGTTTTTTACGTGTTTGGATGAGAGTTCAGATGCTTGTACATGTTAATGAACTTGATGGACGATCGAACCTTTACTGTTTCAATAAAGTAGTCAGGCCTAGTTAAATTAATGAGGTAAGTGAATCCTTAAATGTTGATTGTTGTTCAATTGTTATTGCCCAAATTTTTGTCAAATTGCATCATATAAACAAGTATAAAGATGACTAAGGCAATTTTACGTAGTTTAGGAATAGTCAGGCCAAATAGCCAACCTGTACATAATTGAATCCTTTATGTTCATAACCTTTTTGAACTAAATTTTATTCATGTCACCTTAACTTTTGGCCCAATGCATGTGTAATTGTTTCCTACCCTTATAGCATATTGTATAGGAAAAGAGCATAGGTGTATGTTGTATAAATGGGTTGATTGTTGGCTAGATGGATGGTTGTAAGCTGTGAAAATTGAAATAATGAAGTGATACAATAAAGTATGAATTGACTTTTATTTTGCAAAAGAAAAAGGAAAGAGAATAAGTGTCCTCTTTGGAAAAACAATGACGATAAAAAAATGAAAGAGGAAAAAGTGAAGAAACGAACATGAGAAAGAAATTGAATGATAGAATAATTGCAAATTGGGGAGTTTCTGGATTATCAAGTATATGCTAGTGGATAACAATGTTTGAAATACAGTTCTGTTCTTTTCCTTTATAGCATGCATTTTGAATCCTGGAAAAACCAATAATTCTTCAAACCTTGCTATTTTTATTTTGCAGTTTAGTTAGAAATGACAAATAATTTTGATTTCGGGCATAATCAGTGAAAGTTGAGAGAAACACCCACCTGTGATAATTTGAGAGGATTCCTTGTTCTTACAATTTATGGTTACTTTAGTTTGTTTTGTGCATTGCTTGTACTTGCATCCAGCTTGATTTGATTCAAGAGGCATCATGTGTTTGTGAAAAATTTTAATTTTTATGAAAGTTGTTCCTTTATTTTAGCATATATTTGATTCTGAACAACCTTATTTTGACCCTGTCCTGATTTAATTGATTGCTTGAGGGCAAGCAAGATTCTAGGTTGTGGAGAGTTAATAAATGTCCATTATGCATAAAAGTTAATGTGATATATGGACAATTTTTATTTGATTGTGTTCATTTAGATTTAAATTATGCTGTAAATAAATGAACATGCCTAGGTCTTGTGAATTTTAATGCAATTGATCCCTATTTTTTTGTACAAACTGTAGGTAAATGAGGAAAGAATGAAGTAAAAACTAAGAAAAGCAAGAATTTGGAAGAGAAAGCCTTGGAAGATGTGAATTCATTCTATGTTTTAAAGCCTCTCGCTTAAGCGAGGAAATGACTTGCTTGAGCGAGAGTGAAGCAAGGGAGAATCTCATGAAAAAGCTTCTTACTTGAGCGAGGATTTTCTCTCTCAAGCGTAAATGTGCCAGAAAGTAAAGGATCCAATCTTGCTTGAGCTAGACCACGAAGATTTAAGCAATTGTGAAGACTTCTTCAGAATGAAGAAAGCTTTCTCACTTGAGCGAGGTAAGGGGGTTGTTCGGGTTGTAATTAATTAGAATAGGACATATTTTGGGTCTGAGTCGTTGAACTGATTGTGAACTTGGTAAGAAATGTTGCTGGATGAGTTGTATGTGTATACATGTATGAATATGGATACCGATCGGTTTAGGATCGCGTGTGGCTTGCGATGATTGAGTTTGAAATACTTGATGTTGTGATGATTCGATGTGTACAGTGGCGTTGTGATGACAGGCTTGACAAGTAGGTCGCCCAGTGGCAATGTGATGGCGGGCTTGACAAGTAGGTCGCCCATTTGATGAGTATGTGCTGTTGATTGATGGCCACTTTTTATATAATATGATGAATGTGAATGATATATGTATTGTATGATTATGTGGTGTGGGACGGCCGACGATATGTATAGCCCCTCGTTTCCGGATCCCGTGGTTTTTATGCCCAGTTGGGCTACCCAGTGGTCAAGTAGGACCCAGTGGTTCAGGTGGAGAGTCAAGCAGGACTTGGTGAACCAAGCAGGGTTCACGGGGTGTCAAGTAGGACCCCCAGCTGAAGGCCGATCCTTTAGTATCCGGATACTAGGCGTCAATTTTGTCTGAGAGTCAGTGGTGATAATTGATGAATTATTAGTATTATGATGATGTGTATGTACTTGGTTATATTTGCCGAGTGTGAATTGTTAAACTTGCCGAGTGTGAATTGTTATATTTGCCGAGTGTGAATTGTTAAACTTGCCGAGTGTGAATTGTTATATTTGCCGAGTGTGACTTGTTATACTTGCCGAGTGTGATTGGCTATAATTGCCGAGTGTGAATTGCAATCTGTGGATAGAGCAGTCGGACGGAGTTTATATACATGTAATTTGTTAATTTCCGTTCTAGATTAATTATGATACCAAACACTCACCCTTGCTGTGGTTTTCAATTTAGTAACCAATGATAGGAAAGAGGTCGGAGCCCTGGAGGTGCGCCAAGCGGAGGATTAATACCAAAGAACCGAGTGATTTTGAAATGGATTATGTGTAATGTGTATAATGAGTTTTCCGAGTATGTGATGCTACAATATGTTGCTTGTGATGTTGACTAATGTGCATATGAATTATGTTGCTATGTGATCGGTATTGATTTTCATGAGTGAATTTGCATTTGCTGTAGTAAAGTCGATTACCGGGCGAATCTCACCGAGCGGATTCAGTCTTGTCCGAGCGAGGGCCGACAGGAATTGATCTTGTGCCTCTTTCGCTCGTATGTATCCCTCGTCACTTCCGAGTGAATGTTAGAATGTTTCTGAGTTGGGCATGGCCGAGAGAACTCTTTCTGAGTGAATGTTAGAATGTTTCCGAGTGAGGTATGCTCGAGAGAACTCTTTCTGAGTGAAGCTTAGAATGTTCCCGAGAGGCATGACCGAGAAAACCCTTTCCGAATGATGAGAGGTTAGAATGATTCTGAGTGAAGTATACCTGAGAGAACCCTTTTCTGAGTGAAGGTTAAGAGGTCCCCGAGTGGGAGATGACCGAGTGGACCCATTTCCGAGTGAAACCCGACTTGTTAATTTTCCTTGCATGTCTCGTTGTCCGCTCAGGTTTAAAGTGTAGAATTCGCTCAAGCGAGTCGGAACTCGCCTAAGCGACCTTCTCGGGTTTCGCCTAAACGAATCAGGGTCTCGCTCAGGCGAATGACTCCTGTCTTTGTTTTTCTTCTTCCGCTGATTGTAGTTAATTCCGTTTCATTAATTGATTTATTTCCGATCGGTTATTATTTTGAGTATGCTTAAGAAAAATAAATATTATTTTATATTAGGACCAAATTAATTTTCATTAAACGCGATAAATTTATTGTGAAAAATGATCAAACGGGTATAAATAAATGGTAAATTGACACGGGTCGTCACATCATATATATTTATAAATTATAATTTATTAATAAATTTATGTATAAAAGCTATAGCCCAAAAAAGTATATATAAAAGCTTTGGTCTAGTAATTATTTATGAGATTAGTTTGTTTTGGATGGAATGAGATTTGAATTTGAGCATATGATTTTGCCCAAAAACCTAAAATGTTTTGGGCTTTAAAACATTTTGATTATATTCTCATAGTGGTTACAAGAAGAGCTAGGTATATAGGCCTAGGCTAGTGGATTTACTCATTTATTTTATTCTTATTTTGACCACAGAATGATAAAATAAGCCTATTTAAATCACGGGATCACAAGTCTGACTCGTTTAACCCGTAAATTTAATGGGTCATCCCATGGGCCAATAATATTTTAAATAATATAAATTAATAAATATCATTTTGAATCAAACCCTAATACCCCTATCTCACTGTTATGTTCGTCGTTGTTCATGAAAACAGAGTTTCCTTCCTCCAGTTGGACCTCCACACGTAGATGCAAGCAGAGGCGTCGGTTCCTACTTTGTCCATGACCACGTCCAGGTCTTGCTCCTTTATGTTTCCAATAACTAGTTTTGGAATCAAATATCTCATATCAAACAAAACCAGTAAACATATGCTATAACTTTCACAATGGCTAGGAAAAACAGGCTCGTTAAGAATGTGTTCCCAACTATGGTTATAGGTAGGTCTAAAGCAATTTTTTGAAATGTGGACTTTTAAATTAATTAAAATACTTTTATTAAAATTACAAGGAGAGAGTACAATACTTGTAGAAAGTATAAAACTGAAAATCAAGAATTGAGAGCTAGAGTAGAGTAGAGTAGATGGTACAGTGAGAAAAAAAGAATATGGAAAGGTGATTTGGTGTTTAACTTTTTCGAGTAAAATATACTACTACTTTTATTTCTTGATATAAAATCATTTTTTGAATTATTTTTTCTTTTTTATAAGACTTTTTTTAAAAATTTTTATGTTATTAATTATTTTTTATCAAAATGTCTCTATATATAATGTATAACTTTTATTGAATTAAAAATAATAATAAAGAAGATACGTTAATTAAAACATTTATCTCTTATATGACAATCGGATAATAAATCGAGAAAATAAGTGAAAAGTTGTAAAATGATTGATCTCAATAACCTTAATTAAAAGTATAAATTTTTAAAAAATAATAATTTTAACTAAACTAACAAATTTTCTTAATATATATAAATTAAGTAAAAGAAACTATTTTAAGGAATAGATGTATTCATAAATAAACATAAAAAATCAATGAAAATACAATGAATATTACTACTATCTTTAATTAGAAATAGAGAAACTTAATAGAGAAAATTTATAACAAATTTATATTTATTTTTAATTGATAGTTTTTATAATATTTTATTTTAAAATATTGGGTTTTTTCAAAAGAGAAAAAACCTTGGCAATACCTGCCTCACGGTTGGGCCAACCATGTGCCCTTTACTCCTCGTGTATTTATTCAACATGAGACTTCTTTTCATTCTAATATATTTCCAACCGTATTATTTTAGATATCAAAATAATTTATAATAATTAATAAAAAAGAATTTATAATATAAAAACTTATCATGTTAAATGTCGAGATATCTGTAAAAATAAAACAAGATAAAATTTTAATAAAATTATTCATTTGATAATTTTTTTAAAAAATAAACTAAGCCATAAATTAAAAGAATACAATTAATAAAAAACAATAAAATGTATTCTAACGTTTTAGAAACAATGTCAAAAAACGATACCTCAAGTTCATAATTTAAACATCATTGGATTCTTACTTATGGGTCCCTTTTCAATGACAAAGTCACTTAAATTTGTTTTTAGAGCAAGATATGTTGACTGATTCACGGTTATAGTATACGGAAATGTGTTTTTAGATCATAATACACTTTCAAATTCAATCAAAAGATTGATATAGTTTTATTTGTATGCTTGAATAATAAGATCACTTCACTCATGCAAACTCACTTTCAAACCGCAAAGATGAAAGCATATAGTACCAAAAAAGCTTTCCGACAGTTTTAAGGGAAGGTAAACATTATTCAAATTAAACTGGATGATATATAATATAACATTTCTTTTCCATCAAAATTTTAAGCAATCCACGGCATAATCTCCCCCGCCGCTTGCTTGTAAGATTCCACCAATGGAATTCCATCTGCAATTGAAGTTCGTTTCACCTGTAAGATATTAAGACACATTAAGTATGGTTAATATTAATTTTATCAAACTTATTACCTAAAATTAAGCATATGCAGCGGAAGAAATATACATGTAGTTAGAAACTTACATGGGCATTAATCATCCATGCATTTCCATCAGCAATGGTGGAAATGGTGCAATTGGTGAGCTCGAGGTAATGCTTGTGCATGAGAAAAGCTATGGTGGACAATAGTGCAGGCTTCTTAACAGCATAGATGCAGAAATGAGCCTCATCTCCGCATACATTCAAGACCAAATTTGGAGAAGTCCATGTTCGGAAAGTTACTTTGTTATCAGAAGTTGTTGGGGTGATATCAGAAGCTCCTTGATCAGTGATGAATGGTTCATAGGGATGGGGCCACTGTGAGTTGATCAGCATACAAGAATCAGTTGCCAACAACCTCTCTTGCTTCTGTTTTTCCAGCTTTTCAACGGTTTGTTGTAGATTCTTTATGTAGCTCACCGCCTCATCCACAATGCTTGATTTATCCGCCTATAAAATATTATCAGTAAAGGACCATATTGTATCTAGAAAACAAATTATTCTGTCACTTTCACCTAATTAACCTTAACTATGTCTCTTGTCCTTAGCTGACTATAATTGGGTACACAAAACTTCTGGTGAGAACAATATTTGAATCACTCTACTCCAATTCACTTTGCTCAAATAATAATAATAATAATTAACTTCAATTTCTCTCTATATCTGTTTCATGTACACACATTTGTATACTCTTTTTTGCTATTTCCCCCTCTTTTTACTGTTAGTATTCATACTTGTCACCTCGAACAGCTATCAAAATAATTTAATATAATACCAGATTTAAATAACTATATTCCTAAACCTATCTAAATTTAAATAATAAGAATAAAAATAACATATTTTGAAAATTTTCATTATATAATAACAACTTAATAATAACATAAAATAAATCCTGATTATGCTAAATGTTGATAAAAAAAATTGTCAACGAAAATTTATTACAATAATAAATAAATGATTAATATTTATTATACAGTATAAATTTTAATATTATTAAATAAAAATTTTATTTATTTTTTAATTTTGTTAGACCGACGGTTAAATAACGCTCCACGAAACTTATTTTCAATCAAACTTATAACGACTACCGAAAATGGAATGATTGATATATAAATTGAATTATAATAACATCTTTAAAATTAATTAGGGTCCGCTTAGTTTTAAAAAAAATATTTTTTGTTTTTAGTTTTAGTTTTTTCTTTTAATTGCAAATCTCGTATTCTCTTTTTAATTACAAAATTTATATATTATTTTTTACTTTTGAGAGTTTGTATATGAAACAATGAAAGCAAGAAATATTATTTTAGTCTTCATGTACAAACTCTTAAAAATGAAAAATAATGTAATAATTATGTAATTAAAACTAGAATGATGATTTTATAATTAAAAGTAAAAGACTTAAAAAAACAAGAAGTATTTTCAGAAAATAAACCTAACCTTAACTTTTATTTATTCCGCTTGAATACATTTTTAATATCATATGGATTTCATTCCACCAGTAAGTAACTCTTGGCGAAACGAATTTACAACTTATGACTTTCTGAGTAATTTATAATTTATAATTTGAGTAGTTTATAGCCTATCACATTTTAGAGAGTTTATTAAAATAAAATTATCTAGTAAAACTAGCTTAAATTGTGTTAAATAACTTTTAAAAACATATATATAAGATAAAAGTTATCATCAAAAAATAAATAAAAATAAAAATAAAAATAATAACTAAACAATTAATGAGAGAGCTTATAGCTTTTGAAAAACCATAAACTTCTTCAAATAACTTTTAAAAAGTTAAGAACTAAATAATTCTGTTAGTTTTTGAAAAATGATAACCTCTTTAAAAAATTATAATCTCTTTACATCAAACGGAATTAGTCTAATGGTAAAAGTTTGAGGAAAGATTTTAAGTTGAACCTTATTATTGATAAACAAACAACCTTTCATCAAAAGATGAAAATTAAGCTCCAGGAATGAGAGATATATACAATCTGTGTCATGCATGCAAGGATAAACATTTAATGGAGATGATAAAAAAAAAACAAAATGAATTTGAAGAAGGAAATTTTTTTGTTTAACTTAAAAGTATTATTCATAGGAGATATATAAATTCAATCCTGAAACATGGAATAGCACCCAGAAGAATAAGAAAAGAATATATAACCTTAGGAGGAAGGTCTGGAAGCAGGGAATGAAGAGTGGCAAACATGTTCCTCATCTTCTTCCTCCTCTCTCTCTCAGTCCAAATATGCATTTCATGATCAGATTCTCGAGACCTTCCATCTTTCCCTTCACCACCAATCTTCTTCTCCTTCTCATTCTTTCTGCTTCGCTTCTTATTCACTTTCCCCTCTGATTCATTCTCCATCTCATCATTGAGAGCCATAGCACAGTTTAGTTTTGAGATTTCAGAAGGATACGTTTGTTTATATAAAGGTGGCAGAGTTCAGTTGAAGCTTCATTAAGAAAATGAAAATAATGAGAATGGCTAAGAACGTCCCAAAATACAATCATATGAGGCAATGCCGTTACCTTTGTATTCAACATATAAGCCTAATATTTCCCCATAAGCATTTCGGGTCCCACCACATTGTGGCCCCATTTCCTACTCTACAAAACTTTCTTTACTTTAATTAATATTTTCTTTTAAACTATGTAACTATAAATTGTTTTTAATAGAAATCATTTAATTCTTAATAATTATATGCTTTTTTTGAAATCCTATGACAACTCAGAATAAACTTTTATTCATTTTGATTAATTGAAAAACTTTTTTTATTGCCACTCTTAAGAGGGAAAGTACTAACTTCTTTTCCTTTTTTTTTAATATATAACTTTTCTTTTGGTAACATCTTTTTTTTTTGTTTTACTGAAAATTAAAATTATATCAAAGACTCACAACAACTTATATATTATGGTTGAATCAATTGAGCTACTCTCCTGTGACACTTCTTTTTCCTTTTAATTGCGTGGGATTTCTTTTTATTGAATTATTAAATTTATTTTTTATCTCCCATTATTTAATTTTTTTTATCTGAATTCTTATCTGCTCAATCCCTTATAAGTTAGCTTTCAAATTTTGAAATTCGCTATTAACGATTATATCCAAAAATATATATGATCAGAGTCACATTTTGGACTTTTTTAAATAAAATTTTATTGGAATTATATATATATATATATACTCCACTTTATAAGTTATAATAAAACATGAATTAAATTAATTAAATCATTAACATGATAATTACACATATAAAATTTTGAAAAAATCAAACATTCATGATATATTATTGTGATAGCTAACATTAATACTCCTATTGTAAATTATATAAATTCTATTAAAATTAAGTTGATGCACAAAATATCAAATGATATTACTAGATTATATAAAATTTTACATTTGTTTATTGAACGGTTAGATTAACGAAATTCAGTGTATAATTAAAGTTTTATAGTAAACTAGTGACTCTTAAAGACCTATTCTTAGAGTAAGTCTTGAAAACCTACTTTGGAGTAATATATATATATATATATATATATATATATATATATATATATATATATATATATATGTATTTTGTTTGTAGTTTATGATAAAATACAAAATATTTAATTAATTTTGTTTATCCAATCGTTGAATAAATAATTCTTATTAAGTATTTTAAAAAATATATATATTTTGTCATACAAACAAATGTTAGGTATCAAGATGATATGCATCTATAAATTTTTTATTTTTTTAAAAATTTTCATGTATAGTTATCATAGTATTATGGTATAATTCAATAGTCTAATTGATTTAATTAATGTTTGATTAAAAATTACAAACCAAATAAGTTATAATTTCTTAATTTGTTATTTATCCCTCTCAGTATACTATCGTTTGTTATTTATATATTATGTCAAATTATATAGATATATTAAAGTTTTATTCTCTGCGAGATCATTATTAGTAAATGAAAATTCACAGTTAAATCAAATAATTAATCCTCTTCTATCTATACATATATGAAACATAATTCCTCCTAGATTTTGGGGTATGTCGGGGAATATAGTTCATATTATTTTAGATTGATAAATAAATAGAAACGATATATTTTTCAAAAGTGAAAAAAAAACAGAGATAGTAAAAATAATTATGATAAAAACTCTTTAAAAATATATTTAAAATATAAAAAACAATTTTTAATTTTTCAGTAATTGAAAATGCTTTAAAATGTTTATATCTTCAAGGACACATAATTAAAAACCCAACTTAAAAATATGGTTGAATGGAAAAAACTCATCGTCATTTAACTAAAAGTCTCATAATGTGTAGCAACTTTAAAACTATAAGTAAGTTATCCTGTGAATCAAGATACATACCTCCAAGTTATTTAGAAAATTAATCATGTAATTGATTGTGGATACCTGAATTACCTTTATACTCAAGAATAATAATAAAAAAAAACTCCTACAAAAATGCTATATATTCAAAATTAAGGAGAAGTTATGTTTCGTATATGTTTGGGGTACAAGACAATTAACTTTTTGGTTAAATAATGAATTTTTATTTTTTAATAATAATCTCGCATGCGAGTATAATTTGATAATCAACTGGGTGAAATATATATTAAGAACTATAGTGGAATTAATAAAGATGGTTTTGTGACATTAACATAAAATGTCAGAATCGGAATTTAAATTTTGATTCTTATATTTGACACTTATCCATTCTTTTTTATTATTATTTTAAAGAATTAAAAAAAGTTAATGTTAAATATATAATATTAATTCATTCGTCTATATCAAAATGGAGGTATTTAACTACTAAGTAAATAGATGAAATGACATTAAATCTTGATGGGGAGAGATTAGTTTTATTTCTGATCTCGAATTCAAACCTTAGTGAATATAATTTCGTTTATTCTTCGTTGAAAAAACTTTGTATTATATAATGGTTCTTTTCAACTTAGTCAGAATGTGATATATTAAACCAAAAAAATGGAAGGTATTTAATGATTTATTTTAAAATAATATTAGTAAATATTTTTGTTTAAAAATTTTTAAAAATAACAAAAACACACTCTTTAATGCATTATTAAATATTAATATTATTGATTAAATTGTACAACAAAGTGTTTTTTTTTTCGTGGATACATGATTGTACATGTTTTATTTTTCTTAAATAAGATATTATATTCAAACTTTTTATTGAAAAATCTCCTCTAAAAGAACCATCTTTATTAGGTTGTGATTATTCACAACTCGAAAATAATTGCTTTATAAAAAACTTGTGATTAAACTAAAAAATACTAAATGTCCAATGAAATAACTTAATTAATTTAAACTATAAGTTCCAAAATTAAGGAGATTGATAAAATTATAAACTTTCATTTTCTAATAATATGAGAATAAAAAGAATAATATATCTATATAATTTGACTATATATATTTAAATATAAAAAAATTATTGTTTATCAAGATAGTTGGTGTGTAATATAATCATAATATTAATGCCTAGATTTAAAACTTGTATATCCTTATCTAACACTTATACCCCTTTGTTTATTTCAAAGGATAAAGAAAATAGTTGAACTGGAAGAGGTGCTCTACCTTAACCTCCACAGTCTCAAATTCGATTATTAGAGAATACAATTTCATTAAATCTTTATAATAGTGCTATCTAATTTGAGCTCAAAAAATATATTATATCTAAACCCAAAAAGTAGGAGGTATTTAATGACTTTATGTTTTAAATAATGGATATTTTTTATTTAAAAATTAAATTAAATTAAATTTAAATATATTATCAATTATAAAAAATTACGTTCACTTCCAATCATGAATTATTATTTAAGAAATTATCTTTAATTTTTATAATAATTACTTTAATAATCATACATAAAATGGATTCTTATTAATTGTCAGTTTTTACATTTAGAATGTATAGAAATTAAACTCTTAACATTAATTAAAAAAATAAAAATAAAATATTCTTTAAGGCATTCTATCTAGTAGTTAAATATATAATATTATTGTTGACTACAATTAAAAATTGAATCAAATAATAAATGTCTAACAAACTTCTGACTGACCGGTTTAAGTGAGAAAGGTGCTAGATTTAAATTTTAGGGTTTAAATAATAATTAAACAAAATATTAATTTAATGTGAGGAACCAAAATAATAATAAACATATAATGAAATAATTTAATTTGAATATTTTTTTTATAATTTTCAACCAATTATATATTAACATAATCTTAATAATAACTGATTTTGGTAATATTTACATTGATAATTAAATCGTTAGAGTATTTAGATTAGTTAACATTGAATTTTTTTTAACACTAGTGTGTCTATATATATATATATATATATATCAAAACAAAAATAAGACTTACATTATTTTATAAATCCCCCGCATAAATTTGAGCAATGTATATTAATTAAAAATAGTGTACTGTCTTTCACAAAGAAACAAACATTACTTATATTATCAGCGTTTCTCTATAAGTTATGTGCCAGTTCTTTGTAAAGGTTCTTACACTGCGTGATTTTGGGATAATGTAAATCTTCTAGGGAATAGAAACTAACTGAATTTTTATTTATAATTTAAGTTTGATTAAAATATTTATTTTGTGTTGTATAAGCGGTGAAATAATAAGTCCTACGACCATTTTTGTTCTTATCAATGATGGATGAATTTTTGTTGTTATGTGGTATTGGTGATGAGTGCACTCTTAACTGTCTTCTTAATGAGAGAAATTGGATGCTAACGTTATGAGAATGTAATCATTATTTGGATGCACTTTCTTACCATTCTCCCAGTAACTTACACATCATTCACCCTAATTTATTTAACACCTAACTTGCTAGCTGGATCAATCACCATATCATAACGAATAAAATAAATTTAAACATCATCCAGAATAGGTTTTGGGTTATTTTTTTTATCAGTAAAATGAATAATTTTAACCTATATACAAAATTAAACAATTACAAATCAATAATAAGACTAAAAAAGGCTCCCTTAAGAAAACCTCTAGTAACGTTTTTTATACGAGACTAAAGTCAAACTCAGTTATATTGTAATATTTCAAACATATTATGTAAACAAATAGATTTATTCCTGAAAATAACATTGTTACGACATTCCCAAATCGTTCAAATAATAGCAAACCACACAACAGTAAGACCATGCTACTTTGTTGATTAATTTAATTTAAACGGGTCAATGTTTTAACCTATAGTATTGTGTTGTAAAATTATTTTTTGTAAAATTCTAATTGAGTTGTTTTAAACATAAAATAAACTATGTAGGTATTAATAAATGATTGGTTTAAATAATACATATATGAATCCTTTTAAATAAGGTATTATGTTCGTGTCTTATAAATACAAAAGATTTCACCGAGCGAGTTTGTCATAATGTGGATATTTTTCACTCGGATAACCTGAGGTGAAGCTAAAAAAGATAAACTATATATAGGTTGGTGATTTTACGAAGTAATAAAAATGAAAAATGTTTTGGATAAATCTTTGTTTATTAACTAAGATAACTTATGTTCTTGAATTTAACGTGTTTATTTTGCAGCAGCCCTTTTTTTATTCGATAAACATCAAAGTGGCATGTCTCGTTAAGCTCAAATTAATAACATCACAATACAAAAAGGCACTCTCTAACGTATATAGAGCTTAGTTGAAGAGGTTTTATTTTTCCTTTTTAGCATATGGAGATAATTGTTGCTGTTCTTTGTTTGTATATTGGCTGTGGTACCATGTATCTGGCTTTAATATATATTTCATTTTTCTGCTAAGAAAAGGAAATGATCTTATTTAATGTTGCATTGTGTTTCATAAGATACATGATAAATTATTTGAGGAGATTGAATAAAGTATACAACATGCATCCCTAGCTAGTTGCATTTTCAAGTGTTAAATTAGGCCTTTATCACAACTTGAAGACACTTTTTATAATAATGATTAAACATAAGTATTGTAGCAGTGATTTAAGAAAATTATATTGCGGTGATGATACAACTACATGACAATTTATTCACTTTTTGAAGTTTTTATAGCAGTGCAAACAAAACAAAACAAAACAATGTTGGATATTATGGGTATCTTTGCTTTATAGCATTAAAATAAGCTCCTTTAAACTTTGAAACAGTAAAATAGAAATATATTGAACCGGTAACTACAAAATTAGCAACACGCAAGCCACTCTCAGATGCAACTCTAATAATACTTTGTACTTACTTCACTCCATTTACTTCCCAATCAAGAAAAACGATACACGCGAAGTGGTTATTTTGAAACGGCTTTGTCACTGTTGTATTTGCATCTATAAGAAAAAGTGACACTTTTACTAACATATGCTTTAAAATGTTAATAATCGTTAAAGAAACAATTAGTTAAAGTCATTATTCGGTTTTAAAGTGAACTAAACAATAATCACGCAAATTTGATAACTCACTAATTAATTATTATGACTCTAAAATGTTCACTACACGTCAAATACCAATCGTAGTATAGTAGTATTTGTAAAAGCGGATTCGTTGAAAATTTTGAGGGGAAAAAGAGTATAGGAAACGTGGTGGCCTCATCATTAGCTGGCTACAAATCACAACACGAACGGAGACCCGACAATTTGTTTGTTTGGCGGTTTGATGAGCTTAAACGAGTTTGTGGGGATAAGTTTTTTAATCTTACAGTCAAACAAAATTTTAATTATCTCGAATGACATGAAGAATCAATATACTAAACACAGACACGTATCATGACCAATAAAATTTCATTATATAAAAATGTGCTATTCAAATGCTAAATCACTCATTTATTTGAAATATACATGTATATATATTCAATGATCAAGATTTTATATGGTAGTAAATTCACGACAGAGGATTCACTTCTACGGCAAGAGATTAAAATCAGGCGTGCTTAAATACTATCCCCTTTACTGCTTATCTGATTCAGGGATTGGAGACTTCCAATCTTACTATTAGATGAAAAAATATTTATTAATTGTATTTAGTTAGGTTCAAACATACGGAAATATCATTTAACTATGTTAAAATACCAAAAATTGGGTGATTTTAAGGAACATGCACCTTTTTTTTTTCTAGTTTATAATAAAACTGATTTTTCTTTTGAAAAGTAAAACAGATATTTAATCTTTAAGAAATCAAACTAAATTACTCGGACCTCTTATCAGCATGGACCTAGATTTACCATAATGTGGGCTCATACCCCCACTTTATTTATTTATTTTTAATATTATTATGATAATAGGTTCTTATTTATGTTTTATTTTTTTATGTTACCCCACAAATTATTGATTTTTATCTATATAAAATAAAATATGCTATTTTAACCCACAACTCAATTTTTTTTAAATCCATCACTAATTAGTTCGACTTTAATAGATATATTGTATGTCCTTTTGATTAATTAAGAAAGATTCTTCTCCATACAATAATAATAATAATAATAATAAAGTCCTATTATATATATATATAGTCATGATTCTTGAAAGCAAAATACTCTCTTGCATAAACTCACATCAATTTTAAAGATTCTTTCTCAATCAAATTTTGAGGTATATTTTATTCTCTGAAGAAAGAGCATACTCACTTCAATTTTTAAGATTCTTTCTCAATCAAATTTAGATGTATATTCTATACCCCCAAGAAAGAGATAGTGCTGATATAGGAGTTTACGTTTGTAGGTGGGTCTCGTCTAACTCATTTTTAGGTGAATTGCGAGTAAAAAAAGAGGTTCATTTAAATTGCGAATTTACAAACCTAAACCGTTTAGCTTGTAGATTAACTAGGTCTAATCTTCGAGTCAATTTATATTTAAAATTATTTTATTTTAAACCAATCTTATATTTTCTTTCATATTATTACATTTTCACATTTCATTTTAAAAAAAATAAAAACTCAAACCTAAAACAATATTATGTCATTGTTTCTTACATTGAAATAAAAAAAAAAAATTGATATTAATTTTTATTAGTTGTTAATTTGTTAAAATTTAAATGTAAAGTAAGAGTTTTTTGATGATTAAATTTTTTTAGTGAAATAATTAAATATTTTAAATTATATATGTTTTGAGTTTCATTTAAAAGAGTCAAAGCCTAACAATTTTTTAAAAAAAGAAACAGCCATGTGCCCTTACAACCCCAAAAACACTGAACCCATTTAAAATACAGGCTGGCTCACCAACCTATATACCCAACTCTACTATTATATCACCCCTCATTTTTCTAATATCATAGTTTATCTTAACTATGATTATATTCATTAATATATTCATGTGCAAATACTTCAATTTTAAATATGTAAAATTTTCAACTTTATTATTTTTTAAATATATTCCGATTTCAGAAAATAAATAGTTAAAATTCTAATATATTTAGTTCAATATTTATATACTCAAGAATTCAGAAACAACAACGCTCTTATTTTCAAGGCATTTCCACAAAGAATGCAACGAAACTTAAATGCCAATCATGACTTTGCTTATTTGGCTCGGCTCCGAAAACATGGTCTGGCCAATGATGGCATTCAAATGTTAGTATTGATTTAACACATCATTCAACGGACCAAAAAAAATTACTTACGATTAGCCCTAATCAAGTAACCTCAAATGGGAAACAAATAGTCATTCTAACAAGTTTTGGCCTAACAATTTCAGAAACTACAATGAAAAATAAGTAAGCAAACTTGAAGTAAACCAGTAAAAACAGTAAAATGTATATTGCCCATTAACAATGTATACAGCACACAAAAAAATACATGTAAACCAGTAAAATCGAGCAAACACGAAGTAACATTAATAAGACAATCTCTAAAAAGGAAAATTGAGAGACATAGCTAAACCGCCTCGAAATGCAGTGTGCTAAATTTCTGGTATTCTTTTCGAGTGTCTATTCAAACATGCATTTAGACAAACATGGATCAAACAGAATAAGACCATCTACAACATCTTGCCATGCAACCAAAATAATATGCTTATAATCCTCTCAGCATCCACCAACCTTAAATTTATAATGAAATTCAATAATATTCAAGTGCTTATAGCTAAAAGCATAAACGACATGTAATTGTCCATTATGACAACATAAACGAAACTCTACTATAGTTTACCCACCAATGTTTCCTGTTTACTTTTCTTTTTTAATGGGTATGTAATCGTCCCCAACGTTGATAGATGAGAGGTCATGTCCTCATAAGAAATAAGTTCATAAAGGAAAACAAGTTATAGATAGAGCCAGCTAATATTATGTAGCTAAGGCTGTTGTTTTGCAAATGGGGCAAAGGTTCTTCTGCATTAGCCACTGCTTGATGCATTCACTATGGAACTCATGCCCACAATCCAGTGAACCAACATTCTCTCCATCAGTATATTCCTCCTGCCACCACCAGAAAAATCCAGTTAGTATTGTACTTATTCTATTCACGTCCTCTCTTTTACTAGCTGATACAGCCATTACTTATACCTGACAGACACAGCAAGGCTCCATATCTCTAGAAGACTCGGTCATTACAGGCACGTAGATTCGCTGTTTCATCAACTTAATAATGATATCCTCACTCAGTCCGGTGCTCACGTCTCCAATACGCTCCCCCAATGCCAATAATTCCTGCAACCCATGGTGTGGTCAGAAGGCAACATTGCTGAAGGAGGGGAATACTATATATCCCATTTTTACCTCATAAGACATGTTATCAACATCAAGGCGCATTTCTCTGTGCCTGTCATGCATTTCAGCCATGCCATGATACAGGAAAGGGTCAAAGAGCATATAATCCTGACAATTCACAAGGGTCAAAAGAGAAATGTGTTATCATTTTCAATAATCTAGAGTATTGCAAAACCCACTAGAATAGTGCTACACGAGCTAACAGGCTTGTGCTTGCTTCAGATGCAAACATTTCTTCTGCAACTTAACTACAAGCATATACAAACTTGACAATTTGAAGAAAATCATGAACAACATAAGTTTTATCTAAAAAACATGTAAACACAAGATGTAACCAGCATTGCAAGAGCAATAAAAATAGGGTCAAGTGGTGGCTAACGTCAGTATTCTATCCTGAGATGTGTTTCTCCTAAAGATGAAAGAGAAATAGGCACATTGAAAATCCATCAAGTGATCCAATGATAATAGATACTGTAATATTAATTTTGCAAGAAAACATATGAATATCATAAACTGTTATGAGATATATTTTTAAACTTAAATTCGAACCTCAGCTCGTAAGTTCTCACCCCTCCGCATTGCCATCAAGACTTGGCGAATCTGGCACACAGCAATTAGATAATTAATTCAGGTAGGTAATAGTAGCAACAAATTTAGCTAAATTGTCAATCAAATTTCACTTTATCAAAAAGCTTTTAGTTCAACGCAACAAATGAGGTAGTCCGCTATTAAGTAAACTGAAAAGTTCTGAAAAAAAGAGACACCACAAAAAATTAGATGAACATCGAGACCATAAGTATTATGAAACAATAATACAAATCTGAAAATTTGTACTATTTATTCACTCATGCATATTTTCATGTTTAAATTCTGAATCCTGATTATACAAGGAAAATCATCATACCTGCATGGTGCAGCCTTCAAATAATAGTGTATAGCGAAACGTTCGTGAAATGGAAAACAAACAGAATTATACCTCAGATATTAGCCGGCGTCTCCCTTCATTGTCAAAGGTTAATGCTCGCAGTGAATGAGGACCAGAGAGAACATCACCACCTCTTCTTTCCATTAACAATGCTGTTCTTAGATATGGTTGATTGCTGGTAGAACCCTGGCTAAAGGAAGGAGGACCAGAAGGAGATGGGGTAGAATGGGCATTATGAACACCAGATGCAGTGCTAATTGATGGGAAAAAGGACCAAGGACTAAACTCTGACACCCTCTGCAGATTTTCTGCAGGGGCTTCATGATTAAAAATCCAACTGGGGTTAGGTGATGGGTGGACATTTGAACTAGATCCAATCCAGGGTGCAGGAGGTACACCCCCTCCCCCAGAATTGTTCACATTACCAGATGATGTATGCCAAGCGATAGGTTCATGTGCTGAAGATGCAGGCATGTTCATGGGGTGCTCGGTGCTCTCTCTTGGAAAGACTCTCAAATTAAAATCTTCTCGGGCTACCCTTTCTCCAGTATTATAAGAAGCTGAAGATCTGGCTCCTCTGGAATTGCGAGCTCTGTTCCAAGGGAAAGGGTGGATGTGCATGGCAGGTGATTGGTTCAGAGCAGCACCAGAATTAGCAGCTGTTACTCCAGCTGTTAACCTCAATTCCAATGAATCGTTCAATGAGTGAGAGCCGGGTATTTGATGCAGAGAAGAATGATTATGATGCCTAGCACTCCCTGTTGATGGTAAATTCAGAGGTGCAGATTCCTGATGCTGCAGTTGAGTCATTCTTCTATCAAAACTTCTTAGAGGCCTTTCCACATTTTCGGCAATACTGATCAAAGGAAATATATTGGAAGCTTCTTGTCTAACTTCATGTCTGGCGTTCTGCATTAATGGAGGACTAGTAACAGGAATATCCTCCAACAGTGTAGAATCACTTGAGATGCTAGAAGCATTAAGATCAACAGGATCAGTAGGCCAGCAACCATTTTCAAGTGGAACAAGAGAGCTTGAGCTTCCTCCAGTACACAGTTGCCTAGAACTACCCTCAAGGGCCTTTCTCTTGCAGGAAGGACCCCAATTAACAAAAGAACTTGAACTAGAACTATCACCCCAACTCATGTATCCAGAGCTTTCAGATGACGTTCCCTTGTGATTACATGAAGCACCACCAAATGATGTCTTTTCTCTATCTAATCCACTAGTATTGTTGTCATTAACACTACTACCAGCTTCTTTTCCCTTCCCACGATCAGCAGGGTTGGCAATAGGCCCCATACCTAGACTATTATTCTGATTCATATGATTGGAACTGGAACCTTGCAAAAAGGAAGGGCGAACTCTAGATTGATTACCATGTAGATTCGTATTTGAACTAACAGGAAAAACTGCACTATTTTGATCAAATTGCCTTTCATCAGATCTGAGACCATCCCCAGGAGTAGCACTACATGAAGAAGACAGCCCATGTTCTGATTTTAGACCTTCGTCATTATTCACTTGGTTGATCAGATTCAGTCTAGAGCTAGATTCATCAGCATTCCAGCCACTGAAGGTCTGAACATTATGACCAGTACCACGTAAACATGCAGTCTCACCAGAAGATCCCCTATAATCTGACAAGCGGTAATCTACTGCATTTTGCACATGATTCAAGGAAGACTGATGATTCATATCAGCGCCACTAGAACTGGGCCCTTGCATCATACTAACAATTGCCGGGAACGATCCAATAGTCTTCCTTTGACCTTGCATCAGAATCAACCTATCACGCCTAAATTAATCAACAGAAAACATGTGTTAGATTCTCAGATATCAGGCTATATGTAAGGTGTGCAAAAAATTGTATATACAAATTGCAGACAACAAATTTGCTTGTGAAATTAAAGTGTATAGAATGCTTTGCCATAGAAGTCATCAGAACTCAGCTATCTAAGTAATCCAATAAATTAAATGAGAAAATATATACAAACAATGGAGAGTAGGATGGTTAACCAAAGCATAAAAGTGCTCTAGAAACACACCAACCAAAAAGAGCTACCCAGAGAGCTCAAACGTGCTTTTCTTGGACCAAAAATATCCGTTTCAATGCTAAGGAGCTGATACATCCTTAACATGAGATTTTGACTTAAGAGAAACAAGAAGAAAAGAAAATAAAAATTTCACAGGTAAATTGTTGATAAGAGAAATCATTACCCTGATATTGTGTTGATAATTGAATAATTTCATGACAGTTTTATACCCCTAATTCCAAACATGACAGCCGCAATAAACAGGCAGATTCCTCACTGATGCAAGCCTAACTATCATCCACAAAGTATGGAACGAAAGATGGAGAATAAGAATGGGGAATCGCCAACCTTAAATTCATTTTACAACTATTGGATTGTTAATAAGTAATACACTAAGTTAAATAAGATGTGATGCTAATAGCCAGTATTATGAAATTTATGGTAGAGGCGGAAGAAAAATGTCAATTTTTTGAGGGGTTGTAAAGAAAGAGCAAGCCCGTGTGAAGCAAAGGAAAAAAGGTGGCCCTGTGGAGGATTGAATTTCTAAAATCAATATCACACACCCTAGTCGTAAAAACTTAGGCCAATTGGGAAACATGTTTAGTAGCAATGGCAAAATTCCATAGTTTTGACAAAACCTTACTGCAATGAAATTAGCAGAAGCTTGGACCTTGGAGGTGTGCTCAATGAATGCATCTATTAAGAGGATGAGTGGAGAAGATACATCATGCATTTGTCCCCCAACCCGCCGCCCCCCCCCCCCCCCCCCCCCCAAAAAAAAAAAAAAAAAAACTGCTTTAAAATCATAAGCTATTACGGAATGGCCACAGGCCTCCTTGCTTTGTGCCAAAAAAATTCTATTCAAATACAAATACCAATCAATCCGTGTTTGAGAACCTTAGACACAATGTCAAGAACAAATTATAGCAAAAACTACAGCTGTTAGAAGAATGTTTCTAATAAACAACTCTGGAAGTATCAAGAGTGAAACTTCACAATACCCAGCCCTACATTCCCAGGATGCAACAAGGGTCAACCCAGCTGCAAAATTACAATAAGCCAAATCTAAAGTGAAAAAATCGAAATTAAAATTAAAATATAATTATAAGAACGAGAAGGAAACCCTTCGAATCGATTAACTTTTCTTTCAAAAGGGTAGGGTTAAAAAACCAGTCTTTTTCAAAAAAAAAAAAAGAAAACAAGATATAGAAGCAAAATTTAGGATGAAAAACCTAATGGGTCGATGCGATCCTCCATCCAAAACACCGATTAAAGAAGATGTGAGAACTTAGCAATGAAAAAAATCAGAATTCACACATAGACCCAAAAAAATAAAAGAAGGGATTTTCAAAAGCAGAATCATGGGGAGAATAAGCATCAGCAACAGAAATTGAAGGTTGAAATAAAAAAAAAAAAAAACACAAACAAGTAATGGAGATAGTTGGGATTGTTACCAGAAGGGATCCCTGGATTGGAATGGGTGGGATTTGAGAGTCAAGAGAAGAAGGTGAAGATGATGAATTTTCCTCTTGTTCTTCTCCCTCTTTCAATTACTGTTTTCCTTTTTCTTTTTTTATTAATAATAAATAATAATATTGAATTGAGGGGAAGGAGGCAATGGGAAGACGACAAGAGAAGAGAGAGATAGAGAGGGATTAAAGGGGCAGAGTACCTAGCACACTAATCTATTATCTCTAATTTAAGATTTTCCATTGGGTTCGGGTCCCAGACTGTGGAACACCTACACGTAGCTTGCATGGCAGATGCCGCCACGTCGGCTAATCTCAATTATGCTTCCCATACATTATTCTTCTTAATTCAGAATATTCTCCCTAATTTTCTTTTATTTTTTCTTATCACAAATCGCCAAGAAGGTAACAATTCTAAATCATGGATTGGAAATGAGATTTCATAAAATAAATAAATAAATTATTGCTTGAATATCTTTATGAAAGTTAAATATTAACTATTATATTTTTTTATTTTTATAATTTTATTTCTCCAATTGAATATTAAACAAACTCTTAATCTTTTATTATTATTATTGATCTGTCCTGGGGAGAGTTTCCGATATAAATACTGAGTATTTTTCCTTTTATATATTACACCAGTTTAGTAGATATTCAGTATAACGTCTCCTTATTAATTCTTATAGTTTATTCAGAGTATAATTAAAACCAATGAGTTTTTTTTTTTTTTTGCCCTGCCTTAAACAATAAGAACTGAAAGGCCATGTCACTTGGGACCACTTCAAACCCTATCAGAAATCCTCAAACTTGGACATGCCCATCCTGCCTCTCGCTTGAGCGAGCTAGAAGTCTTGCTTAAGCGAGCCCCTTATTGCTTAAGTGAGAATCAACCAAAAACATTCCCCTAGAATCTCGCTTAGGCAAGTCTATCCTTGCTTGAGCGAGATTGCACCAGAGACTCTGATTCCACTTTCGCCCAAGTGAGTCCATCCTCACTTGAGCGAGATCATGTCAGACACTCGTTCTTCACTCTCGCTTAAACAAGATCACATCAGTGACTAATTCCTTGTTCCTATAGGTACTCGCTTAAACGAGCACAGTCTCGCTTAAGAGAGACCTGTAAATCTTGGCTTTCAAGCCAACTTCCTCACACCTCATTTTGCCCAATTTGACTCTGATTTCCACGAAACTCTAGTGCATGATATTTAAGCCTTTCCGGACCTGCTGGCGTAGTATATACTAAAAAAATTCTTCCATATGATAAAATTATGCCGAAATTGTAATTTAACCATATTCTAACCAACTCAACCCTTCAAACCTAACAAATGGACTTCAATTTAGCCAACAACCACATACATGAGTCCTAAATGATCTTGGGGACCTATTGGCACCATCCGAGGATTCAGATTCCCACTGGATCTCAATTTCACATGCTCAATTAACTTAAATAGCTTATTTCACACATAACATACAATTTCTCATTTCTTCTTAAACACCAATTCGGTCATCAATCCTACCATCATCATCAGGTCAACTACAATATAGCTCAATGTCATTCAACATCCAGATTTAAACATACAATATGCACACATTTAACTTATCATGTTTAGACATTAAATATTCATCACCGTAATACAACTAAATCAAGTATTGAACATAACATTACAATTGTCAAACTAACAAGTCTCATAATTGTCAAACCAACAGGTCTCATCATTACAATTACATAGTCTTTACCCCCTCCCTTAGCATTAGCTCTTCACCTAGCACTTATCTTTGGGGTATCCATGTTCTCCCTATCATTGGTTACTAAAAAATTGACAACAACAAAGGTGAGTGTTGGAAATCATTAATTAATATACATGTATATATATATATATATTCAAGATAAAGATATGACATAATCCCATATATATGTCGCCTATTCTTTCTCAATTCTCTTTACTATTTCAATCAAAATTGTCATTCACATCATTTCGCATATATGTATATATTTCATCATTAGTGACACTTAAACATATCAATATCACTCCAAGCCACTCGGGCTATCCATGATTTCATTCATACCAATAAAGTTTCATTTAATTTCAAATGCATCATTAAATCTGATCCGGGGTGCTAACAGAGCCTCTGAAGTCAAAACCGGGGTGGCAATGATGTAATGTCACATCATCAGATTTACTTACCCAAGTAGGGTTTAGGAATCGTATCTGGGGTCTGTAACATCCTAAAAATTTTATTTTTCATGTATAATCATTTTGATTTAGACCATCAATGATATTATCCATTTTATCTCAACTTTCTACATAAATTTTTGGTTAGGACAACATCTTCAATTTAACCTTTTACCATGGTAAATAATTTTAACTTTATACCTTAGGTAAAAGTTAATCAAGTAACTTATTACCTATTTCCTTAGTTATTAATTCCTTTAGTTTTTCCAATTACTCTCATCAAATTGCCACATACTCCACTCAAAATGCGTCATCTTGTACACATTTTAATTGTTAGTTAGAGTCCGAATTTGGAAATGTGTACAACTACAAAGTTGTTCCTATTTTTCTTATCTTTCCAACAAGACCAAATTTGTTAAATTCCATTAAGATATGAGAGAGATATGTCCAAAATACCGAAACAGTGTCAGAATTGATATTTTATTTCAATCATATCATCTTGTACATATTTTAATACCTTGTTAGAGTCCGAATTTGAAAAAGTCGTAAACTACAAAGTTGTTCCTCGTTGTCTTAGCTTTCCAACAAGACCACATTTGTTAAAATCCATTAAGATATGAGAGAGATATGCCTAAAATACCAAAACAGTGTCAGAATTGATATTTACTTCAATCAAACAAACTACATTATGTAGGCTGCGGAAATGGTCAACAATCCAGCTCATTTTTCTCACCTAAAACCTCCATTATCACCATAATTCATGCACCTAACATCCCACTACAATCTCATTATGAAAATCTTGTCCCCCACTTGTCATTTACATCATTAAATCAACACTACATCTTGTTCCCAAGTCTGAATTCCTAGAACAAGCTAAAGTTAGTGAAGTCTCTCTCTTATTTTCTTTCATTTTCTCCATCAATTTCACTCTTGATCTGAAGCTAGGACAATAATACAACACTTTCAACCACTTTAGGAACCTCCATTAAGGTAAGAGGGGACAGGGTTGTGAATATTTGTGAAATGGGTAGAATTGTATGCTGATTCTAGGATTCCAGAATTTATTCGTAACTTGTTGCTCATTTTTGATATTGAAAACGTGTGAATTTGACTCTAACTTCTTCATGAAAGTTGTAGAGCTTTTTGATATCTGAATTTTGAGACCTGAATCAAGTAATTTGAATAAGTATAGCAAAAGTTATAGCCAAAATACTACAGCATGTTCGTGTGAAAGATTTATCCTTTGTTTTGTGTATATATTGATTTACTGGGAACTGTACGTGCATAATCAGCCTTGGATGTCTTCATAAAAGTTGTAGATAATTAAGTTTTGGATCTTTAGAAAGTGGTTTCACATTAAAATAATTTTTGTAGCTCAAGTTATGCTCATAATACTGAAGTATGTACAAACTGTAAATCTGTAAACTTGAAATGCGTAACTTATTGTTAAAATTAGACATTTTGTAGTAAGAATTAGTGATCAGTGTCTTCATGAAAGTTGTAAATCTTTTTGTTATGTGAATTTTGAGACCTGAACCAATTGATTTGAGTATGTGTAGCAAAAGTTATAGCCAAAATACTACTGTATGTCCGAGTGAAAGATTTGCTTCATGTTTAGTGTATATTTTGATATGCTGGGAATTATACATGCAAAATCAGCCTTGGATGTCTTCATGAAAGTTGTAGATAATTAAGTTTTGGATTTTTAGAAAGTGGTTTCACATCAAAATAATTTTTGTAGTTCAAGTTATGCTCAAATTACTGAAGTATGTGCAAGCTGAAATTCTGAAATTCTGGAATTTTGGAAATCCGAATCTTGTTTTCAATACTGGGAATTTTGTGGTATGAATTAGTTGTTTGAGTCTTCATGAAAGTTGTAGATAATTATGTTAAGAGTATTTTAGAACTGGTTTCATGCAAAAATGATTTTTGTAACTCCAGAAACACTGAAATTACTAATATATGTACGTTTTGAAAAACTCACCTTGAGGCAGTGTGGTATTTCGTGAATAAGTAATATTTCTGTTCGGAATTTGAAACTGTGTTCTTCATGAAATTTGTAGATAATTGTATTATTGAGCTATAGAAAGTGGAATCACCTAAAAAGGAGTTGATTTGCCCATGTTATGACTGTTTTGCTAATGTATGTTGCTGTTGGGGATGCTGAAAGTCAACTAGAATGGCTATTTTGAAAGAAAATGATATTTTCTCTATGTATAAAAATTATTTATTAAATTATTGAGTGATTATGAATTATTATAAATGTTGTTGAGTATCACACAGTTTGTATATTGTGATGGTGAATAATTATGAATGACATAATTAATATATATGTACATGAATGCCTTGTGGTTATTGACATATGTGGTTGAAACAGTAAATCCATGATTTTGTGAATTATTATGTGTATTGTGTTCCTTGAGGACTTGTAGTATCCAAGAGGTTTTGGAAATGTGGATATCATGGTATGTTAAAAGAATTAAAGGCATTCATGCATCATAAGCATTCGGACGCACCATGGAATTTAGGGGTTCCATGATTGCCTACCCTGGTGGGGGGTTACTCTATGATGAGTTAAGCCCTATTATGTTGTGTGCCATGGAGTGTAGGGATTCATGGTTTATGCAGAAGTCCTACTTATGATATTGTGTACTTCGGTACTTAAGCGCCATGAAGTATAGGGATTCATGGTATATGCTAAAGCCCTATTTGTGTCTCTATGAGACTTTTACTGCAGTATTCCCACCAAGACCAAATGGATCCAGCATGACATCATTTGACTAATTAAAGATCTATTAATGGACTTGTTTGGCATATTCATTATATCATTATGAATTGTTGATTGTGTTTGTGCAATTTTATCTATTTTATATTTATTCTATATTCTGTCTCACTCTTACATTAATTTTTACAGTGAATGACACGCAGAATGCAGAGTGATGCCATGATGGATGTCTATTTGTTTTATTACCTGAACTTTGAATTTATGGGTTGTAATAAATATAATATGTCATGTACCATTATCTTCACAATCGTTTCCGCTACTTAAATATTTTCTTGAATTTAATTATTCACGACTAGTATGTATGATAATTTTTCCGTTGTTATTAATTGTTATATAAACTCTGAATTAAATTTATAATTTTTAAAATGATCTTTCGAAAAAGCGAAAAATTTACTCGAAAATTTTAATCCACGTTTCGGGGCGTTACATGTTGGTATCAGAGCATTTTCAAAAATTCAGGACCAATTGCTATGACATGTACTGTTTCTCGACATAATATGTAAAATGTTTGATTTATTGCTTGATAACATGCTAAATGTATACTATATGACTTATGCCTGACTGATTAATTGCAAAAAGATTTGTTTTGATTACCGCTTGATGATATGATAAATGTGTGATATGATTGATTGCTTAACTGATAAATTGTAGAATAATGATAGTTATATAGTATTTATATATGATATATTATCCCTTAGAATTGGTATAAACCAAACTACGAATATAGGATGGCAAGAAACAACAACAACAACAACCACGATATGGCAGCAGCTTTCAACCGTTTAGCTAAAGCCATAGAACGACAAAATCAACCAAGGAGCACTGGAGGACTCCATGGGTTAGACCACTTCCTGAAGAGAAAGCCTTCACAATTCAAAGGAGGTTATAATCCAGAAGGAGCATATCTTTGGGCCAAGGAAATGGAGCGCATCTTTCGAGCATTGCCCTGCACAGAATACGAAAAGGTGGAGTATGCCACCTATATGTTGGTGGAAGAGGCAGAGAACTGGTGGATTCATGCTAGAATCCGTATGATCGAGACTGACAGACCCTTGATCTGGGCCAACTTCAAAGACTGTTTCCTGGAGAAATATTTTCCAGCAAGTGTGAAAAGTCGCAAGGAGCTGGAATTTATGGAGTTGAAACAAGGCTCGATGTCCGTTGGAGAATATGCTGCAAAGTTTGAAGAACTATCTCTCTTTTACCCTCCTTTTCAACAGGCTGGTGCCGAAGAATCAAAATGTGTTAAATTTGAGAACGGACTGAATCTGGAAATCAAAGAAGCGATAGGGTACCAAGAAATTCGGAGTTTTCCCATTTTGATCAACAAATGCAGAATTTTTGAAGAGAATCATCAAGCCAGACTGGCACATGAAAAGGCCAATAGACAACTGAAACCTCAGTGAGTTGATTTCAAAAGAAGAGGATCGTTCTATCCAAATCGCTCCAGAGGCGGATCATCATCATCGTCATCTTTTGATAGACGCAATAACATGAGGTGTCTTAAGTGTGGAGGTAATCATCATGTACGTGATTGTAACAGACGTCTTGAAGAGGTCACTTGCTTCCGATGTAACCAAAAAGGACACATCAGTCCAAATTGTCCGCAGAACAATCAAAACAACAACAGGAACACTATGAGTGAACCAAGAGGCTCTAATTATCAGAGAGGCCAAGGAGAAGACACACGTACTGCCCAACCTCCAAGACAGAACAGGAAGTCCACAGATCAGAGGTTGCAACAAACAGCTGGGAGAGTCTATGCCATCAGCGGTTCAGAGGCAGACCAAGCTGATGACCTCGTACAAAGTAAGTGTGACATTAATGGTACAATCCTATCTGTGTTATTTGATTCTGGTGCTACGTATTCTTTTATTTCTGATGAGTGTGTTAGACGCCTTCAATTACCTGTGAAGCCTATGACATATGATCTGATTGTTTCTACTCCCACCGGTACACAACTTAGAACTGCTAAGGTGTGTAACGAATGTTCTATACTCATAGAAGGTAGACGCTTTCTTGTCGATCTTGTTTGTTTACCTTTGAAGGATCTGGACGTGATTCTGGGGATGGACTGGTTATCGACAAATCGAGTCTTGGTGGACTGTCACAACAAGACCGTGATATTTCCATCAGAAAATCTAAATTCTGACAACCTCAAGACCTATGTATTACAAGGTGAAAGTCAATTGTTTACTTTATTCACTCTTTACAAAGAAGATGGTGAACCTAAAGCAATCGAGATGCCGGTTATTTCTGAATTTCCTGAATTATTTCCTGAAGATGTCTCAAGTTTACCTCCAGAACGTGAGGTAGAATTCTCCATTGATTTAATTCCAGGAGCAGAACCAGTGTCTAAAGCTCCATACCGTATGGCACCAATTGAACTGGCGGAACTGAAGAAACAAATTGAAGAGTTGCTGGAGAAGCATTTCATCAGACCGAGTGTGTCACCATGGGGAGCGCCAGTATTGCTCGTCAAGAAGAAAGATGGAAGCATGAGGTTATGCGTAGATTATCGTCAACTGAATAAATTGACAGTGAAGAATAGATATCCTTTGCCCAGAATTGATGATCTGATAGATCAATTGAGAGGTGCTGCAGTGTTTTCCAAGATTGATCTACGATCGGGGTATCATCAGATTCGTGTCAAGTCTGAGGATATTCCAAAGACAGCCTTTAGAACACGATATGGTCATTACGAGTACCTTGTGATGCCCTTCGGAGTGACCAATGCCCCAGCCGTATTCATGGATTACATGAATCGAGTATTTCATCCCTACTTGGATCAATTTGTCATCATTTTCATTGATGATATTCTGATCTATTCAAAAACTGTAGAGGAACATGAAAAGCATCTTCGAGTGGTATTGCAGATTTTGAAGGAGAAGCAGTTGTATGCAAAGTTATCAAAATGTGAATTCTGGTTGAAAGAGGTAAAATTCCTAGGCCATGTAATCTCAAACGAAGGAGTATCTGTGGATCCTTCTAAAATAGAAGCTGTGGTAAACTGGGAGAGACCTACTTCAGTCACTGAGATACGAAGTTTCCTGGGATTGGCTGGTTATTATCGGAGATTCATTGAAGGGTTTTCTCAAATTGCCCTACCAATGACTCGGCTAACCCGGAAGAATCAACCTTTTTCTTGGACGCCAGAATGTGAGAAAAAGTTTCCAAGAACTGAAGTTGAAGCTTACATCTGCTCCAGTCTTAACCTTACCTAACCTACAAGAAGATTTCATGGTTTATTGTGATGCTTCCAAAATGGGCTTAGGATGTGTTTTGATGCAGCAACGAAAGGTGGTTGCCTATGCTTCTAGACAGTTGAGACCACATGAGATGAACTATCCGACGCATGATCTAGAATTGGCAGCAGTGGTATTTGCTCTGAAAATCTAGAGACATCATTTGTATGGAGTCAGGTTTGAAGTGTTCAGTGACCACAAGAGCTTGAAGTATTTGTTCGATCAAAAAGAATTAAACATGAGGCAGCGAAGGTGGATGGAATTTCTTAAAGATTATGAATTTAATTTGAAATACCATCTAGGAAAAGCAAATGTGGTGGCAGATGCACTAAGCCGAAAGTCCATTCATATGGCATCTTTGATGATAAAAGAAATAGAGATGATAGAACAGTTCAGAGACATGAACTTGGGTATAGAGATAAAATCTTCAAGGAGTATGACTTTGGGGACTTTGAAAATAACCAATGATTTCCTGAAACTGTTAGGTGAAAGACAGAAAGAAGATTTGCCATTACAGGAGTTGAGAGAATTACAGGCGAATGGAAAAGATATGGGACTACAAGAAGGATCAGATGGAATTTGGAGGATCAGGAATAGAATTTGTGTACCAGATGATGTTGATCTGAGAAGGACGATTCTAGAAGAAGCGCATAAAAGTATGTTGAGCATTCATCCTGGATCAACTAAGATGTATCAAGATCTGAGAAAAAGCTTTTGGTGGCCAAGGATGAAGAAAGAGATAGTTGAATATGTGGCTTCATGTCTGGTGTGTCAAAAAGCCAAGGTAGAACACCAGAAGCCATCTGGTGAACTGCAACCATTAGAGATTCCTGTCTGGAAATGGGATGACATCTCAATGGACTTTGTGTCGGGGTTACCAAGAACACGTTCAGGGAATGATGCAATCTGGGTTATTGTAGACAGATTGACAAAGTCTGCTCACTTTCTCCCAATGAATATGAAGAACTCTTTACAAAAGTTGGCACAGTTATATGTGAAGGAGATCGTAAGACTACATGGTGTACCATCAAGTATTGTGTCAGATAGAGATCCAAGATTCACTTCCCGATTCTGGGGAAGCTTGCATCAGGAATTGGGTTCAAAGCTTCGATTGAGTTCAGCTTATCATCCCCAAACAGATGGATAGTCAGAACGTACCATACAAAGTTTGGAAGACTTACTGCGATCTTGTGTGATTGAACATGGTGGTAGTTGGGAGCAGTTTCTTCCATTGATTGAATTCACGTATAATAATAGCTACCACAGTAGTATTGGTATGGCTCCATTCGAAGCATTGTATGGTAGGAAGTGTCGAACGCCACTTTGTTGGTTAGAAACTGGTGAAAGTTTGGCGTTAGGACCTGAAATTGTGCAGCAGACTACTGAACAGATAGAAATGATCAGAGAAAAGATGAAGGCATCTCAGGACAGACAGAAGCAGTATTATGATAAGAGGAGGAAACCACTTGAATTCCAAGTTGGTGAGCATGTATTTTTGAAGGTTTCACCTCACAAGGGGATTGGTCGAGCATTGAAGAGTAAGAAATTGAGTCCGAGGTTCATTGGACCATATGAGATCCTAAAGAGGGTTGGTACAGTGGCATATCAGATTGCACTTCCCCCTCACCTGGCAAATCTGCACAATGTATTTCATGTATCACAGCTAAGGAAGTACGTACAAGATCCCAACCATGTGATTGCTGTCGATGATATTGAAGTTAGAGAAAATCTGACCATCTCCACAGAACCTACACAGATTCTAGAAAGATCGAATAAACGCTTGAGGAACAAGAATGTACCACTGGTAAAAGTTGCATGGAAACAAGGAACTGATGTAACTCTGACTTGGGAGCGTGAAGATGCTATGAGGACACAGTATCCAGAATTGTTTCACTGAGGAGTGCGTAATGATTAAATTTCGAGGACGAAATTTTTATTAGGGTGGGAGAATTGTAACATCCTAAAAATTTTATTTTTCATGTATAATCATTTTGATTTAGACCATCAATGATATTATCCATTTTATCTCAACTTTCTACATAAATTTTTGGTTAGGACAACATCTTCAATTTAACCTTTTACCATGGTAAATAATTTTAACTTTATACCTTAGGTAAAAGTTAATCAAGTAACTTATTACCTATTTCCTTAGTTATTAATTCCTTTAGTTTTTCCAATTACTCTCATCAAATTGCCACATACTCCACTCAAAATGCGTCATCTTGTACACATTTTAATTGTTAGTTAGAGTCCGAATTTGGAAATGTGTACAACTACAAAGTTGTTCCTATTTTTCTTATCTTTCCAACAAGACCAAATTTGTTAAATTCCATTAAGATATGAGAGAGATATGTCCAAAATACCGAAACAGTGTCAGAATTGATATTTTATTTCAATCATATCATCTTGTACATATTTTAATACCTTGTTAGAGTCCGAATTTGAAAAAGTCGTAAACTACAAAGTTGTTCCTCGTTGTCTTAGCTTTCCAACAAGACCACATTTGTTAAAATCCATTAAGATATGAGAGAGATATGCCTAAAATACCAAAACAGTATCAGAATTGATATTTACTTCAATCAAACAAACTACATTATGTAGGCTGCGGAAATGGTCAACAATCCAGCTCATTTTTCTCACCTAAAACCTCCATTATCACCATAATTCATGCACCTAACATCCCACTACAATCTCATTATGAAAATCTTGTCCCCCACTTGTCATTTACATCATTAAATCAACACTACATCTTGTTCCCAAGTCTGAATTCCTAGAACAAGCTAAAGTTAGTGAAGTCTCTCTCTTATTTTCTTTCATTTTCTCCATCAATTTCACTCTTGATCTGAAGCTAGGACAATAATACAACACTTTCAACCACTTTAGGAACCTCCATTAAGGTAAGAGGGGACAGGGTTGTGAATATTTGTGAAATGGGTAGAATTGTATGCTGATTCTAGGATTCCAGAATTTATTCGTAACTTGTTGCTCATTTTTGATATTGAAAACGTGTGAATTTGACTCTAACTTCTTCATGAAAGTTGTAGAGCTTTTTGATATCTGAATTTTGAGACCTGAATCAAGTAATTTGAATAAGTATAGCAAAAGTTATAGCCAAAATACTACAGCATGTTCGTGTGAAAGATTTATCCTTTGTTTTGTGTATATATTGATTTACTGGGAACTGTACGTGCATAATCAGCCTTGGATGTCTTCATAAAAGTTGTAGATAATTAAGTTTTGGATCTTTAGAAAGTGGTTTCACATTAAAATAATTTTTGTAGCTCAAGTTATGCTCATAATACTGAAGTATGTACAAACTGTAAATCTGTAAACTTGAAATGCGTAACTTATTGTTAAAATTAGACATTTTGTAGTAAGAATTAGTGATCAGTGTCTTCATGAAAGTTGTAAATCTTTTTGTTATGTGAATTTTGAGACCTGAACCAATTGATTTGAGTATGTGTAGCAAAAGTTATAGCCAAAATACTACTGTATGTCCGAGTGAAAGATTTGCTTCATGTTTAGTGTATATTTTGATATGCTGGGAATTATACATGCAAAATCAGCCTTGGATGTCTTCATGAAAGTTGTAGATAATTAAGTTTTGGATTTTTAGAAAGTGGTTTCACATCAAAATAATTTTTGTAGTTCAAGTTATGCTCAAATTACTGAAGTATGTGCAAGCTGAAATTCTGAAATTCTGGAATTTTGGAAATCCGAATCTTGTTTTCAATACTGGGAATTTTGTGGTATGAATTAGTTGTTTGAGTCTTCATGAAAGTTGTAGATAATTATGTTAAGAGTATTTTAGAACTGGTTTCATGCAAAAATGATTTTTGTAACTCCAGAAACACTGAAATTACTAATATATGTACGTTTTGAAAAACTCACCTTGAGGCAGTGTGGTATTTCGTGAATAAGTAATATTTCTGTTCGGAATTTGAAACTGTGTTCTTCATGAAATTTGTAGATAATTGTATTATTGAGCTATAGAAAGTGGAATCACCTAAAAAGGAGTTGATTTGCCCATGTTATGACTGTTTTGCTAATGTATGTTGCTGTTGGGGATGCTGAAAGTCAACTAGAATGGCTATTTTGAAAGAAAATGATATTTTCTCTATGTATAAAAATTATTTATTAAATTATTGAGTGATTATGAATTATTATAAATGTTGTTGAGTATCACACAGTTTGTATATTGTGATGGTGAATAATTATGAATGACATAATTAATATATATGTACATGAATGCCTTGTGGTTATTGACATATGTGGTTGAAACAGTAAATCCATGATTTTGTGAATTATTATGTGTATTGTGTTCCTTGAGGACTTGTAGTATCCAAGAGGTTTTGGAAATGTGGATATCATGGTATGTTAAAAGAATTAAAGGCATTCATGCATCATAAGCATTCGGACGCACCATGGAATTTAGGGGTTCCATGATTGCCTACCCTGGTGGGGGGTTACTCTATGATGAGTTAAGCCCTATTATGTTGTGTGCCATGGAGTGTAGGGATTCATGGTTTATGCAGAAGTCCTACTTATGATATTGTGTACTTCGGTACTTAAGCGCCATGAAGTATAGGGATTCATGGTATATGCTAAAGCCCTATTTGTGTCTCTATGAGACTTTTACTGCAGTATTCCCACCAAGACCAAATGGATCCAGCATGACATCATTTGACTAATTAAAGATCTATTAATGGACTTGTTTGGCATATTCATCATATCATTATGAATTGTTGATTGTGTTTGTGCAATTTTATCTATTTTATATTTATTCTATATTCTGTCTCACTCTTACATTAATTTTTACAGTGAATGACACGCAGAATGCAGAGTGATGCCATGATGGATGTCTATTTGTTTTATTACCTGAACTTTGAATTTATGGGTTGTAATAAATATAATATGTCATGTACCATTATCTTCACAATCGTTTCCGCTACTTAAATATTTTCTTGAATTTAATTATTCACGACTAGTATGTATGATAATTTTTCCGTTGTTATTAATTGTTATATAAACTCTGAATTAAATTTATAATTTTTAAAATGATCTTTCGAAAAAGCGAAAAATTTACTCGAAAATTTTAATCCACGTTTCGGGGCGTTACAGGGTCTACATTCATAGCCACTACGGATTGTTGGTCAAGACTCCGGTCCTTTCCTGACAGTCAGACAACAAGTCAGAATCGATATGAGCAGCAAGTACTTGCAAACGCTGTAGCTATAGTAAGTTAGGAAGAATATCAAATCATTCCTTGTACTAAGGGAATCCCTATAAATACAACTCATTTATTACTGAAGAAGTATCTAATCTAACCCGAGAGTTACTTCCGTAATACCCATATTTCTCGTTTATCTGTACTGACTTAAGCATCAGAGAATTTTTTGCAGGTACACCTCTGATGTGTTTCCTCAACTTCAATACGGACTTGAACATCAAATTCACCCTGTACTTGAAGAACTTAGGCTCCCACTGGACCTAGGTGTAAAATATCGTACTCCACTGAGACGGTGTAAAACTGTGAGCTAAGAGAGGTGACTCCGGACACCGGTCAAGACTGTCAACTCTTGACCCAGTTCTAGGACAAAACAAAATCAATAATCATCACATTCGTCATACATCATTACATTTAAATCATGCAAAGCACGACCGAATCTCAATCAAAGCATATAGACTCGTTAGTATCCAGATATTAAAAGGATTGGTCTTCAGCCGAGGATCCTACCTGACACCCATGAACCCGACTTGATCCACCGAGCCCTGCTTGGCTCTCCACCTCGACCACTGAGTCCTATTTGACCACTGGGTAGCTCAACTGTATCCTACTTGATCACATGAGCCAAAAACGAGGGGTGAAATATACCATCAGCCGTCCCCCAACCATACAATCATATATATTTATTTCAAATTCTCATTCTTTCGATAAGTATCATAAAGGCTCTAATTTAAATGAAATGAGTGGCCACACAGACTCGACCCAATCATAGATTCTCATATCATCAAATGGTCATAAAATACCAATTTCAAACAAAGGGCAGCCACACAGACCTAGCCTTACATTACATGTTCTTAATCAAATCCACACAGCTAATAAGGCAAAATAAACATAATCATCATAAATCATCACACACACATTCAATCTCATATACATCACCTAATAATTATCACAAACCATAGGCTTTAAACTCATTATTCACATCGTTTGCCAATTGGAAACTCATTCCCATTTTCACAATACATCACACCATTACTCGTTAATTTTATATTACTATCATTTTCTTCCTCATATCGACACATTTTATAAAACAAAAATAAATTCCTATATTATCAATTACATTATTTCCCTTTTTCGAACTTCGATTAGAGTCGATACATAATTCTAATTAATTAAAACTTTGGACACCCCTTTAGCTCGATTCTATGTTTTTGTTAGTTGTTCTTGGTGCCAGTTACGATCAATAACTTAATAACTTTCGCCTCTAGTTCTGAGTCCTATTTCAAAGCAATTAGAACCTCTGACGACACCCTGCGTTTAGAACACTTTCTACAACCATGGATTCAAAGGAACTTTAGATTGATTCAAAAAATATAGGAAATCACCCAAGTGGGTTCTTAAACCCTTACCTTGATCAAGTGAAAATTAAAGGAAGAAGCTTGAATTCCAAGCTCCCTAACACATGGGGAAAAAGATAAAAAGAGAAAGGAAACTTGCTCCCTTGCCTTGCAATGGAGAAGAAATAAAGAAAATGTGAAGGTGGAGAATGGTGGGAGAAATGGATGCATGGTTTGGAGGAGGAGAGAAGTGGAGAGCTTTTTTCTTTCTTTTCCTTTTGTTTTGGTTAGTGAGGATAGCAGAGTGTAAGTTAGTTTAAATAGTTAGAGGTGGTTTGGTCTTTTTACCTTTCTGGTTAACTTTAGTATAACTGACGAATTTAATTTAATTTTAAACTTAATTGACTTAAATCATATTTACTTAGCTCATTTAATTCCAATTAATTAAGATCTTATTTATTATTTTGTTATTAGTAATTAACCAGTAAAATTTAAACCGGCATGTTATAAAATATGCTATATTTAATTATTAAATTAATTAAAAAATTAAAAGTAAATTTAAATATATATTGTCCTTAGTTACTATATAATTATGAATTGTCTTTCTTTTAAAAATCAACAAAAATATATAAAATTAACTACATTTATTAATTGTTTTAATATTTTTTAGGGTGGTGGATCTTGGAAGAAAATGTATTGGAAGTGACATTTGGCAAAACTTACCTTAAAATAGGGATGAAATCGTATGCATTATAGATAGATAGATAGATATGAGTTGGTTAAACTATGAAATGTCCAAACTCATATATAGTAGACTTTCTTTTTTATAGTCAAAATTAGTTCAAAATTTTTAACCGAGACTTGGTTATTGATAGAAAGAGACCACATCACATATTTTTGTCAAGTCTTGTTTATCCTCATCTTAAATAGCATAATAATTTTCAAAAATTATTTTATTCACATTAAATTTTCATTTGCCAGATAGATATTTTCATTTATTTATATTTATATTCGTTTGTTCTTTAATAATGAAATCTCATATTGAAAAATATACTTGTGGGGAGAAATAGTAGACTCTCTATATATATCTGGCGTTACTTCTCATTAACAAGTGGTCAAGCGTAAGCGTAGTAAGGTGGAGGCCATTTGTTAGAATAGAGAGGAGAGTGGGTGTTTGACACGGAGTTATGAAGAATATGGTTCTAGCTTTCTTCAAATAGTTGTATTGCAATGAGGGAGATTGTGATCCTTACCCTTTAGTGGTGCATAAAGTGTTTCAAGATCCCAAAGATAAGGGAGCTTAAATGAGGTCTCATCTTATCGACACCTAAGAAGGATACAATTCAAAAGCTAAATGACTTACAACCCATTAGTCTCTGTAACATGATCCATATAATAATCTCTAAGGGTTTGTTTATGTTGAAGGTAGATCTAAAGAAAGTGTATGACAAGCCAGATTTAAACTTCTTGAGGGAGATATTAAGAGAAGTTGAGTCGAAAACTAGTTTAAGTTTGTGGCAAGTTGAGTATCTATAACCTTTATAGGTAAGATAAATTTAGTTAAATCAATAATTTCAGCTATTTTGGTTTATCAAATGCAAACGGTTCTTCTCCCAAAAGGAGTGATCAATTAGTTATAAAGGTTGATGAGGGGCTTTGTTTATGGGACTTGTCAAATCGTAGATGATGTCATGCATTCAGTTAGTTGGGAGAAACTGTGTAAATGAAAGTGATTTAGAGGTGTAGGTATCTTAAAGTTAGGAGTGTTTAAGTCTGGCTGGAGACTCATATCAAAACTTGGGGACTTATGGGCTAAAGTTCTTCAAGTAAATATCATTGTTGGGAGTGATGTGATCCTTGGTACCGTTAATAGAAGGCCTATTTTAGTTATTTAGAGAAGCATATGTAAAGTTTGGCCTCAAATAAAGTAACATGTGTCATGGATAAGTGGCTTAGGTCAGGGGTTATCTTAGCTAAGTGATAATTATATTTTAGATGATGAAGGGCAATGGAGACTAGATAATATGAAGCACGTCCTACTAAATCATATAGTTTAAGAGGTTGTGTGTAATTCTACCTTAATTGTAGATATTGGAGCAAATGTGCCTTATTGGTCCATATCTACCTTTAGGGACTTTTTTTTTTTGGAAATGAGTGTGGGCTTTTAGTTAATGTTGATTTAGTTTACAGGTCTCTCTTTAGATCCAATCCTAGCTCTTACCAAAAGAAAAGGTTATTGGATGATATAAATTTGATGAAAAATATTTCCAATTTTTTTTTGATTAAAAATATATATAAGCCTTGAAAATTCTTTAAAATGTAATAATTATATTTAAATATTGATGGATTAACTTATTTTCAAAATTGAAAATCCCAAAATAAACTATACAGGCAAAAACTATACACTAGTTAATTGACATTATAAATCATATAAAAAGAATTTAATCTTTTTCCAAATGCATATATTACATATAAAATAATGTTGACAATTCTGTAACAATTGCTTCAATTGAAAAAAAAAATTCAAAGTCAAAATTAATAGAGAAGTATTTAAGAACAACAATATCTCAATAATGATTAGATTTATAGTGAATTGAGAAATAAATGTTAAATAAAATTAAATACGACATACGTAATAATAGTAGGGAAAACCAACCTTGGGTCCTAACAATTTGTAACATTGAATTAAAAATAAAACGTTAGATGCAGATTGTAATGTTTGAATGGATTTGTTACCAGTCGAGATAGATTATGACCCGATAATCGATATTTTTCTAATTCCTGAATAAAATATCTCCTTCTTTAGAATAAATAAATAAATAAACGCAATCTGATTTGAATAAAATATATTACTAAAGGTTTATAAATATTTATATGTATATAATTTTTATATTGTTAAGATGCGTTAGAAATATCATGGATAATAAAATGTTATGGGAAAAACTTATTTCTTTTGTATGACATAAATTCAGCCAGAAAATAAACATATTTTAAAACAAAATTCAAATGTATCTTGATACACAAAATAGAAAATAATAAAAATACAAAATACATTATGAAATTTTTGCTTTTAATTATAATGATTTGTTTTACAGTTATTATTTTTATGAAATAAAACAGAATCAAACTGTATATTACAATAATTTCAAATTCATTTAATTTTAAAATTTAAAACTTAATATTTATGGTGGAAGCACCTGATTAGATACTTAATTGTAAGAATTTTGTCTTGTTTGTTACCTGGCATATTAATTAGATAATTTATATATTAAATAAATTAATTAAGTTTGTTTTTATATAATAATAATAATATAGAAAACGTACATAATTGAATATGTTAATTTGATATAAAAGAAGAGATTGGAGTCCAATTTGAAAATTCAAAATAAAAGATAATATAATGTTTTTTAATTAATATTAAAGGATAATGTAGTTTATGTTAGATAGATGGAGAAGAGGAGAGAAGCAAGAGTACACACAGAAATACTCAGTAAATGATCAGTAGAATTTATTCAGTGTTAAAACTACATGGGGATGTAGCTCAAATGGTAGAGCGCTCGCTTTGCATGCGAGAGGTACAGGGTTCGATCCCCTGCATCTCCAAACTATTTGTTGTAAATCTTTTGTGCATTTTTGCTGTTTCAATAATAATAAAAGGTGTTGATAATCTGTTAAGATGAAGTTTCTTTATTATCCGGTTAATCTTTTAGTCCATAGATAATCTTATATTTGATTTTAAATTTTATGCATTGATTACATGTGTGAGTGAGGCATATTGTAAATTATCTATTCCACCTACTCGGAAAAAATAACCAGTTACATATTGTAAATTAAAATTTAAATCTTTTGTGCTTTTTGTAAGTAAGTGTTTGACAGAATCTACCATAATATATATAATCAATTTATTTATATAAATCTATTTAATCCAAATTAATATATAATCAATTTGGTCAATCAATCATAAAGAGATGATAGCGTCACTACTTCACATAAACTAATCAAGTTAAAATAGTAATTAGGTAAAATTAGACTTCAAATTTTTTATATTTGAAATTAGGTTCAATAAAGTCTCTCATGTTTTTGTTTTTTAGTTAAAAATATTTTTCACGCTTTCTAAGTCAATTCTTCTAAGTTCTTTCCATCAAGTTTGTTAACTTAATTAACGGAAGATATACATTTGACTTCGACAATATTATGTCACCGTTAACATGACAATAAAAAATATATAATTCGTAGTGGTTAAAATTAAAATTTCAATTGTTTTTTAACCATCACCAATTTTATAAACAATGAATCAATAAAACTAGCAAAACCTACTATTGACAACACGACATTGAATCAATAATTAAAAAACATTAAATCAATGGAATTATGGGACATTGAATCATCAGAACTATTTAAATCAGTGCTTACTCTTTCAGGTCCCCATATTTAAATAAATATACAGATTCTTTTTATAATATAAATAAACATGCAAATAACTAATAAGAACCTAGCAAGAACTCCAATAATATAGCTACAATCAAGGTAGAAGAAATCAGAACCAAGAATTTGCAACAAGAAGAAAGAAACACAAGCAAAACCAACAAAGCAAACCAAAAAACATAGACACAACTATTGGCCTCTCTGATCAAACATACAAGATAAAAAGAAAAGAAAAATTAATGGAACTTAGATTTATATATATTTACAATAAAGCCTTGTCCTTGTCTACATAATAAGGGCAGCACCAGGATCCCAAATTCCCATACATTTTTCTTTGGAAAAAGAAGAAGAACTAGAAAACTGTAGAAAGTGAATGAGTTTGTGAATGCCACCCATTACTAGTCAAACCACCCATCACTGCCACTAGCATTGTGAACACCAGCATCATTACAACCTCTGCTTGAGTTTCACCTCGCGTTTACTACCAAGTTCTGTTGGGGAAAAAGAGAGATGTGAATGAGTTAGGATACGTGGAAGATACACCAGGAAAAATGAAGGGAACATGTGATTAGGGATATGGTTTTGCCACATGTCATCCATGTAAGCACCACATGTGCATCTTCTATTAATTTGGTTAATAAACTCAATAGAAATGACCCATACAAGCTAACTTAGAAAATATTAATAACCTTTTTAAGTTAAAAAAAAGAGAAGTCTATTTAAACCCAACATCAAACATCACCGAAAGCATAATTTTATCTAATGATTATTTTTTATCAATAAATATTAGTTCTGAATTATTTATAAGAAATATTAATATGAGAATTTGAATCCGTGACTTTTCCTTCACCATTCTCTCGTCACCCCTAATCAGATTATAAATAATTCAACTTTTAGTTACCTTATACTACCTAATCCAAACCATTTATTTTGTTTTGGGTCAATTGGTTGATTTGATTGGATAGACCCGTGATCACCTTAAGTTATGTATTAAAGATGTTGTAAGAGGTGAGTAAAAATTATAGAATGTGCTATATTTTTATAAAATAAAACAGAATCAAACTTTCTATTAAAATAATTTCAAATTCATTTAATTTTAAAATTTTAAAACGAATTATTTATGGTGGAAATGCACTTTACTGCATTTGAACCTGACTTAGTACTTAATTGTGAGGTTTTTGTCATGCTTGTTATTTGACATATTAATTAGATAATTTACGTAATAAATAAATAAATAAATCAAGTAAGTTTGATTATATATAATAGTATAGAAAATTTACATAATTGAAAAATTAATTTGATATAAAAGAAAAGATTGGAGTCCAAATTTTATATCCAAAATAAAAGATAATCTAGTTCTTTTTGGTATTAATAGATAACGTAATTTAGAATTGATTTGATTTGAGCTTATAACAATGTTAAAAAGACAGCGTAAAAATACTTATTAGATAAATATATAAATTTGTAATCAGCATTCATGTGGGGATGTAGCTCAAATGGTAGAGCGCTCGCTTTGCATGCGAGAGGTACAGGGTTCGATCCCCTGCATCTCCATTTATGTGATAATCTGATGCATTTTACATTTAAAGTGTTTGAAAATTTTTAAATAAAATATTTTTACGACAAAAACTAATTAAAATTAAATTTTTAGATATAATAATCTACAAAACATGCATAATTTAATATATAAAAAGAGTTTGGAGTCGAGTTTTGAAATTGAAAATTAAAGATAATGTAGTTAGATTTAATTAGATTTGAGATTATAATAGTGTTAAAAGGATAGAGAAAGAGAGGAAAGAAAGCATTGAAGGATCGGAGAAAGAGAGAAAAATGGAGTTGAGGAAGCGAAAGAGTAGTAGTGGGTCAGAATCAAAAGCCAAATGTAGAAACAAGGAAGGGTATTGTTGTTACACATTTGGGAAGAACACGTTCGAGGTGGATTCCAAGTACGGTGCGATGAAGCCCATTGGTCGAGGAGCATACGGCGTTGTGTGCGCTTCCATCAACAAGGACACTAAAGAAAAGGTTGCTATCAAGAAAATCAGCAACATCTTTGATAATCGTGTCGACGCTTTGAGAACCTTAAGGGAGGTTATGCTTCTGAGACATATTCGACACGACAACGTTATTTGTCTTAAAGATGTTATGAGGGCAAGAGAAAGAACAAGTTTTAAGGATGTGTACCTGGTCTACGAACTCATGGACACCGATCTCCATCAAATCATCAAGTCATCTCAGCCACTCTCCAACGACCATTGCAGATTCTTCATCTTTCAGATTCTCAGAGGGCTTAGACATCTTCATGATGCTAATGTTCTTCACCGGGACTTGAAGCCAGCGAACTTGCTTGTGAATGCAAATTGTGATCTCAAGATATGCGACCTTGGGCTTGCAAGAACATGTGGGGTTGATGGTGAATTTATGACAGAGTATGTTGTCACCAGGTGGTACCGTGCCCCAGAGCTTTTGCTTTGTTGTGACAATTATGGAACCTCCATTGATGTGTGGTCTGTTGGGTGCATTCTTGCTGAGATTCTTGCTAGAGAGCCAATCTTCCCGGGAACTCATGCTCTCAATCAGTTGAAACTTATTATAGATGTTCTCGGGACCCCGAATGAAGGTGATCTTCACTTTGTTGATGATCCAAGATCAAAGAAGTATATCAGATCAATGCCTTGTGTAAAAGGTAGACCCTTTTCTGAACTAATTCCAGATGCTGATCCATTGGCCATTGATTTGCTACAAAAATTGCTTGTGTTTGATCCGACTAAGAGGATTACTGTCTCCAAAGCACTGGAACACCCCTACTTGGCTGACTTGTATGATCCAATGTGTGACCCTCCCTCTCCACAGGCTCCCATCACTCTTGACATTGATCACAATTGGGAGGAGAAGATGATTAGGGAAATGATGTGGAATGAGATGCTTCATTATCATCCTGAAGATGTGCTTTCTAGTTAGTGCCGTTGTTGCTGCTTCATGACATTTTTGTTATACTCCATGGAACAGAGCAAGTGGGGAAGAAAAAGACTGATTGTTAAAGATATTATCGATTTCTTTCGGTTGATGCATTTGATGTAGTAAACATGTCATCTATGTTATAGAGATATCATATGTTCTAAACATGTACTATTTCTTTTAGAGCAAGAGTAAAATATTCTTCGTATATTATCTAGATTAACATGCATGTGATGACGAAAGTCAATCCTTTTTTTTCCCACGGGTGTGCTTTTTTAAAAGATAATTTTGTTTAGAGTTTTATCATACCTAAAAAATAGTTGGAATCAAGTTCCTCTTTTTTTTTCATATTCTGTTTTATACTATAAACCTTAAGTCTGTAATACAATAGACTTACGTATAAGGTGATTAAGTATGTGTCTGTAACACAGTCAAAATCTGTTATGTGTGGGTAATGAATGAAAAGGAAGAAGGCTTGAAGTGAATAATACCTCCCACTTGTATATTTCTCATTGATCAATGCTTTTTATTTATACACAAAGTTCTAACAAACTTTCAATAAACAAAACAGAAAAGCTACCGGATTTAACATGCCCCCATAATTTTGTTTCTCATACTTCAAACTTTTCATGTACTCATGTTTTTGAGCACTAGACTTTCACTCATCAAACCTTCAACAGACTTATACTTCAACTCCGCACATTAACTTGTTCCTCAACTTTTCAAATCTGTTTTTCTTCAATGACTTTGTGAAAATATTTGCAAGATTCCCCTTTGATATGCACTACTCCAACACTATGTCTTCTTTGTTTACCTTATCACGAATGAAATGGTATTTGGTCTCAATGTGTTTGGTTCTCTCATGATCAACAGGATGCTTGGCCAAACTTATCGTAGACTTATTATCAACAGACAACTTCATAGCTTTTAAACCTTCAAACTTTAGCTCCTTCAGTAATTTCTTCAACCAGATTCCTTGACAACCACCAAGTGAAGCGGTTGTGTATTCTGCCTCACAAGTAGACAATGCTACTCCATCTTCTTTCAAACACGAAGATACAGGTGCCTCTCATAATAAAAATGTAGCTTGATGTACTTTTCTCATCATCATAATCACCTCCCCAGTCTGAGTCTATGTATCCAAATAAGTCTGTCTCTGCACTACTACACTTTGGAAGTAACACAAGATAGTTGGTAGTTCCCTTCACATATCTCAGTATTCTTCTTGCAGCAATCATGTGTGAACTCAATGGATTTTCCATAAATCTACTAACTATTCCAACACTTTCAGCTAAGTCTGCTCTGGTATTACACATGTATCTTAACGATCTTATAATATGTCTATACAAGGTTGCATCTGCAGACTTCCCTTCTGCATTTAGACAAACCAATTTCAGCTGGTGTGTTTGCCAAGTTACATTCAGACATATTAAATCTCTTTAACATATCTCATGCATACTTGTTCTGATGCATCACAATCCCTTGTTTTGTCTTTCTGAATTCTATTCCTAAGAAATAGGATAGTTGTCACAAGTTTGCCATCTTAAAATACTTCTGTATCACATGTTTGAATTTTTCAATTCCCTTACCATCACCTCCTGTCACTTGAAGATCATCTACATAAAGGCATATTATAATTAGGTCAGAGAGCAAAATGGATCTTATTCTTTGTGGGTTTTTTAGAAGTAGCTTGAGAGGGAATATAAGCAAATTCTTAACTAAGAGGAATTTTTTGGTTCCAAAAATCTAGAGAAAATGGGTGTATAATGGTGATAGGAACACTTTCTTTTTTTCATACTCAAACTGTAATGCGATATCGTTTTAACAAAATCAATGGCCTTCATATTCAAAATGGAATTAATGCATTGGTCAAAATATCCTGCGTGAGGAGGCTAAGTTATTCTTTGAAAGTATTTTGTGTTCAAGAAGATGTTGATATTTTCCTTCTCCCATACTTTTTTGGCCGGTTCTTGATGAGGTTGTAGTGGCCTCTCTTCAAGTTCTGATCACAAAGGCAAAAGTTCATCAATCTTTATTATCTATACATTCCCTCAAGTCTCTAGGCAGATGATGTATGGAGGTTAGTGCATGATGTTTTTTCCTTGGGTACTTTTGATTCTAATATTGTTAATATTCTTATGGTTCTTATTCGTAAGATAGAAAACCTGTCCCTTTTTAAGGATTAGGCCTATTAATTTATGCAATGTCATTTGTAAGCTAATGACCAAGATTATTGTGTTAGGGTTACGACCTTTTGTTGGAAGTATTGTTAGCCCTATTCAAAGCAATTTTACTCTAGGAAAAACACTAGTGATAATGCTATAGGATGGCTAAATCGAAAGCGAAGATTGCGGATATTGGCTTCAAGTTAGATTTGGAAAAAGTGTATGATTGGGTTGATTAGAGATTCTTGTAGGACACTCTTTTGGGTTTTGGTTTTCCTTCTAATGTAATTAGATTGATCTATTTTGTTTTACAACGTGATCATTTTCTCTTCTTTAGAAAGGTCAAAAGCTTTCAGTGTTCACCCCTAAGAGAGACCTTAGATAAAATGACCTTTTCACTTTATTTGTTTGTTCTATGTATGGAACAACGTGAATTTTATCCTGTTTGAGGCTAATAAAAATGTTTGGGCTCCTATTTCTGTGGCTAAAAATAGGTTAAAATTTTCTTATTTATTTTTTACAGATGATGCTCTTATTTTCACTAAGGCCACTGATGCTCATGTCTCTCATTTATTTCAAGTGATGGATAACTTTTGTAAAGCATCTAGTTTCAAGATTAATTTGTTCAGGTCTAAGGCTTTTTGTTCCAAGAATGTCTTGGTTTGGAAGAAAAATCACTTGGTTTCTTTGACGGGTATCAAATTTACCACCAATATTGGTAAATATGTGGGCTTCCTAATTTTCCATGGAAGGGTGAAAAAAATATTATTTTAACTTCTTAATCCATAATTTGCAAGCTAAATTAGCGGGGTGGAAATCCAATCTATCGAACAAGGCAAGAAAATTAGACCTTATCAATTTTGTCCTCAATCTATTATCTAACACTAGTTTTCAGTTTCGTGCAGGTAATGGGCATTCTTTATTCTAGTTTGAAAATTGGTTAGGGATTGGTCCTTTATGTGATTTGGTTCCTTTCATCCAAATTCAAGATTCTTAATTACGAATTTGTGATGTTTTGTTTGATTGTCAGCTTGTGCTTGATGGTTTATATACTGCTATCTTTTCATCTATTCGACAAAAGGTGGAAGAGAGTTTCTTCGTGCTCAATGGTTCTGTAGGAGATGGCTTCATCTGGTGGCATGATATTGTTGAGGAGTATACTGCTAAGAAAGGGTATGCTTAGTTGGTTGATCATTTTCACACTGTAACCCCGGGTAAGCTACCATAAAGGATTAAGTTCCTAATTTGACAAATTCTTCATCATGTCATTCCTTGTAATGTGCTTTTGGTGCATCATCATGTTGTTTCAAGTACGATTTGTAGTCGATGTAATGTAGGAGAGAAGAACCTTTTTCACTATGTGAAAGATTATTGTTTTACTCAAAACATTTGGAATCATTTTGGGTTTCATCTGTCTCCTAGTTTTTTCCTTGCGGATGACCCTCTAGGGTAGATGGCCCTTTTATTTCTAATTGGAATCCTCTATTTTTTATGGTTCTTTGGCATATTTGGATTGATAGAAATGCATATTGCATTTCTGGGAGACACGGTTCTAGCATGTTGTGGTAGCCAAATGTTTGGCTACTTTTCATAAGCTCCATTTTTTAGTTGACCAACAGAAAACCTCTCGACAACCTATAATGGTGGCTTAGCCATTTCCGGAGGAGAGGCCTTAGTCTTTGTTGCGTTTTCCTGCTTACTAAAAAAATGAGTTTTTTAACCTCAGCCCTTAGGGTCGAGTTTAAGTTACTAAAAATCGTAACTTTTATTAAAAATATATAGACTTAGATAAGTTTTTGGAATTACCAGATTTTGGTTGTAATTATTCATTTAAAATTTCTTTGGTTTTGTCTCTCATTAAAATTTAAATAGAAGATCTGTTAGGTCTATATGTGTTGACAAGTGACATACAAAATTAATACTTTCTTCATAGACGAAAGTTTACATCAACAAACAATGAGCACTGAACAAACCTAAAATTTAATTTTGATGAAGAAAAAACACTTAAAAAATTTTAAATGAAGGACTTAAACCAAAATATGATAATAGATTAGTGATAAAAACTTAATTAAGCCAAATAAATAAAATTATTGAACTATAAAAATATATAATTATGATAAATGTGTTGTTTTAAATAAAAAAAGTTACAACTTTAAATATTTTGAATGAAATTTATTTCTTTTCTGATTTTTCTTTGGTGTTTAAGGTTTTTCACCGGAATTGAGAAAATGATAGGTACTTCAATGAATTTTTTTCATAATAAATAGTTAATTAAATCATTAAAACTAATGAAAAATAGTTACTTTATTGGTTTGTTAATAAAATATTATGAGATTTCAATTTATTCATATTAATGTATATGATAATGATAAATATATTAATATATTTCTCCTCTTAGATTATTGATTTATGTGATTACTTTTTAAAAAAAATACTTTTCATAAATTGATGAAAGTGCAAAAGGGTCAACTAAACTTTTAATTTTTCTTTTTTTTCTAGTAATTTTCATATTTATTTTTGGGGTATATTTTCTAATGTGAGTTTTAATGTATTTTGTAGATTTTAAATGTATTTTGAGAGTTACTTATGCCTATAAATACTAACCTATTGTAATGAAAAAAAAATCAACTTGAGACTTGTGTTTCTATTTCCGAGTAAAGATTTAAGGTTGATCCTATCAAGACAACTTGTTTTGTGACGATTTAATTTGATCTTATTAAAAAAAACTTGTAACGATCAATCTATGATCATCACTCACCTTCTCATGTATTTCTCCAATGTGTTGTCAATATGTTTATTTAAACTTTTTACCCAAAAACATATTCTCGTCTCAAATTAAATTTCAAGGCAGTCTCCCTTACGTTTGCATCATAAATACACAACCAAAATTAGGATAGTTAAAATAATTAATAAGATACTAAAATAAAATAGAAATTTGATAGAAATAGAAATCTTGCCATGTAAAAAGAAAAAAAAACTCAAACTCTAACAAAACTTTATCTTATAATAAGGATTCTAATGAGCATTCTATATTCTTAAAAAAAACATTGTTTGATATTTTATTATACTCTTATAATTTAATATTGATTGGGAATAATTAATGGTATAAATATATAATATTTGGAATCTTCAACCAAATTAATATACATTTTTATTATAAAATGTAAAATAAAATAAATTTTTCATTATTTTAACAAAATGACAATAAAAAAACAAATCAACATTGTTTGTGGCACCCCGAATTACCAATTAAAATTTCCGTGAATAATTTTTTTCGTGATATATATCTTTCACCATAACGTAATCCAACACGCCACATAAATGATAAAAGTAGTAGATCGATAAATAAGACACCTTTCTCATATATGACAATATGAGAAGGCACACACATAAGGCACATTCTAATATAAAAGCATATACGTAGCATATATCAAAGTTATACAAACGCACAGTTGAAGGGAATAGTTAATGGTTGTATAATGACATCAAAACCACATATTTACAATAGGCATTCCTATCACTATTTTACCTTCAAACATGGAACCTGCATCACAAGCCTAAAGTGGTTCACATTGGTGAGTAAGTAACACATTCAAAATGATGGATGCATTACAACTATTATAACATATACATGCGTATATGTATTTTGTACATTCCCCAGAGGGAATCAATTCAATAATTACACACTACAACAACGCATTCATTATATCACAAGAACATGGATAGATATATAATCATGTTCATAACATTCTCATAAGCATTAACCAAAAAAATAAGTGAATACACACACACATATATATATATATATATATATATATATAAATCAATAATAATAGATGTTAACTATTTGTCTCAGTTTCTCCTTAATACTCACTTGCCACACATGGGATCTTTTTCTTATTGGCATATCACTTAACCATATGCAAAACCCATATGTTCATTACAAAAATATCAATAGTAATAAGCTAGTGCAGATCTGACAATGAAAATATAACTGATCTGTCCCCGACCGGGGTCTAGGATCCGGTGTCGGGACAGCCTCAAGAGTTGAAGATTGAATGAGATTGAAGACCGGTTGTGTGTATCCGGTCTCTGTGATCTGACCTCTCAGCGTGTGGAGGTCGGTCTTATTGTCCTGGAGATCCTTCACACCGTCCTCTCGTGTTGGTGTGGGCGACAGGTGGTGTCACCTGCGAAGATTCTCTGACGCTCAAGTTAGAAGAGTGTAAGATGAACTCTGTAATACTTAAGCAGTATAATAGTAGGAATGAGAGTAAGGACAACATAACCTGGCACATGTATTGCAACATGTTATTTATAGTTGAGCGTGGAAGATGAATCGTTGGGTGTTAGTGGGCCCACTGGTTCTGATAACGTGTATAAAGAGTCAATCCGAGTGGGCCAGCATTCAGAGTATGCCAAGAGAGTAGGTGAATTATCAGCGTACTTTTCTGTCACATGGATGAAGGATAATCACCTTTTTCGTAAATTCCGCTGGTGATGGTACCTACTCCTGTCAGTGAATGAAAGAGACATATTCCGCTGTGCAGAATACCTTCCCCATTATGATACTGAAGCAGTCGGTTAGAGAACGGATCAGCGAATAAGCCGATCAGTGTAGGAGAGCGGATAAGCCGATCGGTGTAGGAGAGTGAATAAGCCGATCGGTGTCTCGGATGTCACTTCTGACCACTTGCCTTATGTAGTTGCAGACCGGACCATTACTTTGTGAGATCGGTCGTCCTCTTGGACAATTAGATGACTTCTTTACTTTGGAGCCGGTGTTCGGATTGGCTTAATATACTGCCGACTGGATCATTATCCTGGGATACCGGTTGACTTCTAGGAAGGCTGAGACGGCCTTTTGTCCTTAGAACCGGTATCCAGACCGGATAACCTTGGGGCCGGCATCCAGACCGGATCAATAACAAAGTGCGGTAATTATACGTAAGTATGTTAACATATATATACTGTAGTATCATCAATAATAATATGTACATGTATCAATATACCAATGTATATCTTTTTTTACCGATACCGATTCACCTCGTCGATATGCAACACTAACAACCACCTAAAGTGACATGCTGTATAAACACGACTATAATTACCAACATGTTGTGGACCTCTCTTGAACACACACAAAGGAAAACGTAATTCATAAAGGGATCACCGGGGGTATGCTCACGCATCAAGTCACCCTACCACTGAGCCTCCTCTCAGGATTCTCCTCCAATCACTATTGTGAGAAGCCATAATGGATTTCTAATCGCTTACTCAATGGTTAGCGATACACAATCATTAATCAATTCACATTCAATATAAATCATAATTAATAAGGCATCATCAAGCCTATTGACACATTTGACATGATGTGTATATGGACTCAACACCCAATTCAAAATCAACTTTATCTATCAATCACTTCATGGTGGTCAACCAATTGTTCATTCACACATAAGCTCATGTCAATAAACATATGACTTATAGCCTCATCAATTCCACCGTCTCATCACATACATATATATACACATATAGCACACCATACATATTCTAAATGCATTTAATCACATATTTGTCATTACAAATCGATCATCAATAATCCACATATATAAACAAGGGAAACATTCCATTCAAGTCAAATAATTTATGTAGCATGCATTTAGAATATGAAATTCAAACTCTCTTACCTTAAGAGAAACTGTATGTGAGGTCTGATGGTTTTGCCTCATTAACCAGATTAATTCCTACTTTTAAATAAACGTAGAAACACATTAATTTGTCTAGCCAACTCAGATTCTTAATCTTAATTACATAATAAAATTTATAATGGGTCTCAAAAAATTTCTAGTATTGTGTTAGGCTTATACCTTATTTTTACGTTAGATTTCGGGAATTCCTTTCTCTGAAATCGTCTATTTCTAGTATTTTAAAGGCCTAAGCCTGAGCCCAGGGTAAGCCGACAAATCAATAAGTATTATTTGAACTTTACAAGACTTTCTAAATTATTTTCTATACCTTTTACGTTTGGAAGTTTTACCAATTTACTACAGAAAATCCCCGATTTTAATTCCAACCCACAGATTTACATATATTTTCGTATTTTCAGTTTAATTTAAGTTATGGATGTCGTTTTTAGGTGAATCCAATTTTAAAATTTCAACGACACATTTTTCTACCATTTTATGAAGACGTTAAAAACTATTTGAATGGAAAGTCCCAGTTTCCATTTTTAGCTATTGGTTTACGTGTAACGTGATAACCATGCGTATGCTCTACTACTTTTAACATAGCTCAAGCTACCAGTGTTGAATTTGAGCGATCTTGGTCTTAAAATTTTTGTAATAAAATTTACTATAACTTTTATGAAGATACCAAAAACCAGTTTTGAACCAAAAATTCCCAGATTGCACAAAAAGGCCACTGACCCGTAGCCATGCACATAGCTAGAATAGTGTTCGTATTTAACTTTCGGTCTAGTTATCGGATTTCGGCATTCTATAGCTCATTAAAAAGAGGAAATAAAGATGAGCAATTTTCATGTTCATGATTTTCCTAAATTCTTAACAAAACAACAACATGCAACCCATCACACTCTTGAAAATCAAAATTTTAACATTCAACCAAAAAGGAAGAGGTCATGTATGCAAGGAAAACAAACATGCATGCAACAAGGAAGAAGGGTTTTATTTTATCGACGTTGATTTCGCACCAATCGGCAACCGAGAACCTTCATTTTGGCTTTCGATTGAGCCTCCGATCAAGCGTTCGGTCGACCTTGATGAAACCTCCAAGCTCCGCAATAATGGTGGTCATGCATACAAATGGATTTTAGGGAGAGAGTGAAAGAGATGCGAGATAGTGATGAGGAGAAGGAAGAAGAAGAACACGTGATGGTGTTGGAGGAGAATGGGTGAGCATGATGATGGAAAGGAAAAAGGAGTGGTTCGGTTTTGGTGTTGTGGTTATGGAGAAGGTGTGGCTTTTATGATGATGGAGAAGAAAGAAAATGGGGAGTGAATATAGTGGAGAAAGAAAGATAAAGATGGTGAAGATGATGAGGATGATGGTGAAATGAGAGAAAGTAAAATGTAGGGAGAGGGTTTTTGGTTTTAAGGTGGTGAGTGAATGAGGGAAATTGAGAAGTGGAAAGGGGGCATGAGGTATAGAGAGAAACTAGAGTGGAAAATGAGAGAAAAATTAATATTGTTAATTTAGTTAAATTCACTAAATTGTTTTTAAAATTTATAGTAGTTTTCTAAAATTACCTTTAAAGTGATTATCACTCATCATTAAATTTTTTTCACTTATTCTCTCTTCATTTAGTCTCTCTTCACTTACTACTCAATTATCACTTGAGAGATAAATAATATAATTAATGTATATCATTTATTATTGTATTGATTCAAGTAAAAGTTATACATTAATAGGGGTATTTTAATCAAAAATTAATAACATTGAAATTTAAAAGACAACCTTATATTAAGAGACAATTTTTTTTGAAAAAGGTGTTATACTTAAGAATGAAGGTAGTAGTATATATTATATTTATTAGTTAAGGGTATTATTCGAAATATAACAATATTATTTGGTAAGTTTTTTCTAATACCAATCATGAGAACAGAAAAATATATAACTTATTACTTGAAAAAATAATTGATAAACAAACATATGTAATAATTTATATAAGAATCACTTAATTTAGAAAGATTAGTAAGTAAGCTAAAATTTTGTCTTCTACCAAAGACTATCCAGTAGTCATAGAAATTATTGAGGTATGGAATATGATAAGTTCAACACTTACTATCCCAATGCAAAGAATTGCATTTTATGTGGATGCAGTGTTTATATTGGTGCGATTTTGCTATAACTATACCACAATTACAACAACAATATTTCTTGGCTTTTTCAAGTTTGTTAAAGGGTAATGTTATTCAACATCAGCAATGGCAAGTACTATGGCTTACAATTGTATAGTTCATTTGGAAGGGAAAAAATGTCATTTTTTCCACCCAAAATCATGGAATAGGCTCTAGTTAGTGGATTTGATTAAATGTAAAAGTTAATATTGACTTAAATTGGGGGCTAAAGGTTTTGTATACCCATTGATAAATTGGTTAAGTACTCCACTATATTGTATTTTAGGGTGAATATACAATCTTACTTGGTTCTGAATACTTTTTCTGGAATTCTTTTTAAAATGAAATTTACTTTGGTTGTTTTCAAAAACAAAACATGATAAGTGCATGCAAATGAGATTTTTTAAAAAATACTAAAAAGTGCCTTCAAGTACTGGTTAAGAAAGTAAAAATAATTTTTTTTATTTAGAAACGTCATTAAGGAAGTTTTTGGTATACGAATATTTTTTTAAATCTTACGAATTATGTTTCCTAAGAATTATATTTTTCAAGAATGTTATAAATATGTTTGGTATGACAAATGTTTTTTTTAAAAAATTACATAGATCTTTTGAATTTTAATCATTCTCGTATATTTGGCAATTTTGAATGAATATTCAATATGCAAGAGAAATTTAAATAAATTTATATCTTGATCCGGTCTAGATACCGGCCCCCATACTTGTGACGTCAGACTGACCTCATATAAGGAAAACCGGTGTCCAGGTTTAACGTTACCACACCGGATATCCGTTGTCTGGTCATCCGCCCTCACTCCATGACAGCATCATTCATTTTCGCTGTAACGGTTCTATGTTCGTTGATACGGGATATTTATATAATTGTTAGCTTTTCCCTCATAGCAAGAGAAGAGCCTTTTGATAACTTATCAACGAAGACACTGTTTGTAGCAAAATACGTCACATCAATGGCTTCAGAAAGTAAGTGGGCGTATCAGCAGATTATGCGGAAAAGGTGATTATCCTCTCCTCTCTCTGGAGGATTGTACTCTGATAATTGACCTACCCTCCTGACACATTCTGAAAGTCGAGCCACTTTGATTGACACAATATACACGCAATCAGAGATAAGGGACCCACCTGCATCCAACGTCTCATTTTTTCTCTTACGTTCAACTATAAGAGGCCATATCAACACACATGCATGGTATCGTTATTCTATCTCACATTTTACTGTTATCACGCTTGAGTATTCATTCAGTTCATACACTCTTCTAACTTGAGCGTCGGAGAATCTTCGCAGGTGGCACCACCTTTCGCCCTCCTACAACGCGAATCGTTGGTGTGAAGGATCTCCAGGACAACAAGACCGGCCTCTCCCACTGAGAGACCGGATTAGTACGTCGGATATACACAGTTCCGGTGTGCAAACCCTAAAAACACCTGCATCCTTGTGGCTGGTCCCATACCGGATCCTAGACCCCGGTCCAGACCAGTTCATTGGCACGCCCGGTGGGACTCGATAGAGTTATTCCCATTTTCGCAGAAGTTAGGTTGGCACAATGGAAGGTGACGGGAGAGATTTCGTGGAAGGTCACGTGGAGGATGTGACCCATCAACAGGCTGGGAGGAGACTCGTCTTCGAATCTCCTGCAACTCAAACCCGGAGGATGGTGCAAGTGCAGACACCTGACCCTCGCGATGAGGTTATCAGGCAACTGAAGGAGGAGCTGATGGAGCTGAGGCGAGAGAGAGGAGGAGCTGGGGACAGAGTAGTATCCCATGCAGAGAATGCTCACCATGCATCAGCGAGAGATAGATCCACCACCCTCCAGTATTCGAAGATCCCCACATATGAAGAGAGGGAGCAAACGCAGGACTCTGGTGATAGAGTCAGTATCAGGAGAAGGGAGCAGGCGGTGGTAACTTCAGGGACATACAAGCTCAATGTCCCTTTCTCAAGGAGGTTGATGAATATTGTCATTCCAAAACATTTGCAAACAACTCAGCCATTATCGATTGGTAAGTATAATGGAGAGTCCGACCCCACTAAGCATTTGGATGCTTATGTTTATGAAGCTATGTATCTGGGAGCAGACGAAGATGTCATGTGCAGAATGTTCCCAAGGACGTTGACGGAGGAAGCTCTCAGCTGGTTTAAAAGTTTGCCTTCAGGATCTATAGACTCTTGGGAGGAAATGGCTGCTGCATTCGAAAGCCATTTCGTTATCTCCAGGGATATCCCAAGAACTTCTCACACCCTGGCCCAGATAAGACAGGGAGAAACTGAGACTCTTAAGGAGTTCCTGAAAAGGTTTTACAAGGAGGCTGCGTTGGTCCCTAACCTCACGGAGGCCATACAACTCCATATTGTAGTGGAAGCTCTTCAGCCAGGTTCAGCCTTTGCCCTATCTTTGGCAAAGAGCCCACCTACAACCTTCGAGGAGTTTCGAAGGAAAGCTTCCAAATATGTGGGCATAGAGATGCATCTAGAGGCAACTGCAGCAAGAGTAAAGCCTTCTGTACCCGCTCAGCAGCCACGGAGAGAAAAGGAGAGAGCTAGGCCCGAGAAGCATGCCTTTAGAGAAGACTTTGTGAATGCTCGTCAGCATCCACGAGATAGGCGCGTATCATCGTTCGATCACTATGCTCCGTTGAACACCAGGCACTCACAAATCATGAGGGAAGTTGGTTGGCCAACTCTGAACGTCTTTGGTATAAGGAAGCCAGCCCCAGCCAAGAGGGGTGGTAACCCACGTAAATACTGCACTTTCCATGAGCAGACAGGGCACAACACTGATGAGTGTAAGGCGTTAAAGAATACGGTGGAAACTCTCATTCGGGAAGGAAAGTTGAAGCAGTATTTGTTTAAGGAGAAATCTATGGATGAGCCTCATAGAATGGAGAAAAGGAATAGAGATCCTGATGATGAAGATGATAATACGCGCAACCCAGCAAGGAAGTTCACTGCGGCTGAGAAGCAGAAAGGGGTAGTGATTGCTGAAGGTGCCCAACAAAGTAATATGCCCCAGCAGCAGAGACAGGGCAGACGAGAAGTGATTGAGATGATAGCTGGAGGATTCGCGGGAGGAGGAACATCAATCACAGCACGAAAGAACCACCATAGGATGATTCTGTCAGTCCAGGGTAAACCGAGGAATAACCGCCCTTTCAGGGACGGAGTGACAGCCCCGACGGTGTCGTTTACAGATGATGACTTTGGCCCAACAATTCCAGGAGGTGATGATGCAGTAGTGATTGTGGTCGTCATAGCCAATAAGGACGTCAAGAGGATCCTCGTCGATCAGGGAAGTTCTTGTGATGTTATCTTTTATAATTGTTTCAAACAAATGGGTTTCAGTGATGCAGATTTACAACCATACACACAAGAACTCACAGCATTTAACGGAGCCAAGCAACCTACTAAGGGATACCTCGACACTTTGATTTCTTTTGAAGGGGAGCCCGGTGCAAGAACAGTCAAGTCAAGAATTCTGGTGATTGATGTGGAATCCCCGTACAACGGTATCATAGGCCGTCCAACATTGAACGCTATGGAAGCAATTGTATCCACCCCTCATCTCCTGATCAAATTTATCGACAAGGACAATGGTGTGTCCTCACTCCGCGGAGATCAGGAGATGGCTCGATATTGTTATAATCTGAGCCTCAACATGGTTAAGTTGGATGCATTTAACAAGAAGAGGAAGTTGAACGACGGAGGAACAGCGGCAGGATCTGTCAGTCTTATTGACCTAGACCCCAGAGCGGAATTGAAGATTGATCCACTCAATCCATCTAAGCCCACACCAGATGGTGGCTCCAGGGATGTCATATTGGGAGATTCCCCAGAGAAGGTCACACACATCAATGATAAGCTGGAGTCTGCTATGGAGCAACGCTTATTAGCCCTTTTGCAGGAATTCAAAGACCTTTTCGCATGGACAGCAGCAGACATGCCGGGGATGGATCCTGATTTCTGTTGTCACAAACTTGCAGTGTATCCTGAAACCAGACCGGTGGCTCAGAAGAAGAGGAGGTTGGGACCGGAGAAGCAGAGGGCGGCTTGTGAGCAAACAGAGGAGTTGTTGAAGGCAGGTTTTATAAGGGAGCTACGCTATTCATCTTGGCTTTCTAATGTGGTCATGGTGCAGAAGGCTAACGGCAAATGGAGGATGTGTACTGATTATGTGGATCTTAACCGTTGCTGCCCTAAAGATCCATATCCCCTGCCCAACATCGATCGCATGGTGGATGATTCATCTGGTTACCAATATCTCAGTTTCATGGATGCTTATTCGGGGTACAACCAGATTCCGATGTGGGAGGGAGACCAGGAGAAGACTGCATTTATCAACGACCGCGGTGTTTTCTGCTACACCGTCATGCCTTTTGGACTGAAGAACGCAGGCGCTACCTATCAGCGCATGATTAACAAAGTCTTTGAAGGGATGCATACCAAGCTGGTCGAAGTTTATATCGATGATATCATAGCCAAAACGCCCGCTGGAGGAGACCACATTGAAGATCTACGCCAAGTTTTCACTAGGCTTCGGCAGTACAACATGAGGTTAAATCCTTTAAAGTGCACTTTCGCCGTTCCAGCAGGAAAATTCTTGGGATTTATGTTGACTCAACGAGGCATTGAAGCTAACCCCGGGAAATGTCAAGCAATCCTGGACATGCAGAGTCCTAAATGTTTGAGGGAGGTCCAGTCATTGAATGGGAAAGTGGCCGCTTTAGCTCGTTTCATGCCTAAGATGGCGCACAGGTCCCTCCCCTTGTATAAGGCGTTGAAGAAACACAAGAGTTTTGAATGGGGAGAGGAACAAGAGCAAGCCTTCCAGCAGCTCAAAGTCGTTCTCTCGAGCCCACCAATTCTTGTTAAGCCTGATCCAGGCGAAACGTTAATCTTATACTTGGCAATATCCGACGAAGCTCTAGGTGTAGCCCTGGTAAAAGAAACCCCTGAAGGGCAAAGACCGGTGTACTTTACTAGTAAAACGTTTCAGGGGGCGGAAGGAAGGTATCAGAAAATTGAGAAAGCCGCCTTGGCAGTTGTTTGGGCATCACGACGGTTGAGGCCTTATTTCCATGCGCACCCAGTATTGGTAAGAACGGATTTGCCGCTCCGTTCAGTACTCAGCAAGCCAGACCTCGTTGGAAGGATGATAAAATGGTCTATTGAGCTATCTGAATTTGAGATTTCATATGAGCCTCGAGGAGCCATCAAGGCACAAGTGTTGGCCGATTTTGTAGTGGAAATGACTGGGGCAGACCCGGCGACCCCTCGAACGCATTGGACCATCTACGTTGACGGTTCGTCAAACAGCAAAGGATGTGGAGCAGGTGTGGTGGTAGAAAGTGATGACGGCGTACACTTAGAAATTTCCCTCCGATTCAATTTCAAGACCTCTAACAATCAAGCTGAATACGAAGCATGCTTGGCCGGTCTCCGTGCGGTAATTGATATCGGAGCATCAGCAGTGACCCTCTGCAGCGATTCTCAGCTGGTGATTTCGCAAATCCAGGGAGAGTACCAGGCGAAGGAACCACAACTTCAATTGTACTTGAATTGTGTTAATGAGCTGAAGGGAAGATTTGAAGTTTTAGAGTTCAAGCATGTGCCCAGGGAAGAAAATACCAGAGCAGATATCTTGTCAAGATTGGCAAGTACAAAGCAGCCTGGTAGCACAACAATGGTGGTTCAGAGCACTTTGACATCACCCAGTATACCTCTGTATCCTTCTCTGAATGCTGTCATGGTGAGCTATCCATATGAGGATTCTTGGGTCATCCCCTATATTCGTTATCTGGCTGATGGTCAACTTTCCACTGACGAGAAGGAAAGGAGACGAGTAAAGAAGGAGTTGCCATATTTTACTATGGTCGATGGTGCTCTCTACAGAAGGGGATTCTCTGTCCCGTATCTTTCATGTTTAAGAGAGGACGAAGTTCAAGCGGTCTTAACTGAGGTACACGAGGGGCAATGTGGGCACCACGCTGGAGGCCGAAGCCTAATGAGAAAAGTCCTCAGGGCTGGATACTGGTGGCCCACTGTGAAGCAGGATTCCGCAGACTTCGTGAGGAAGTGCGACGCTTGCCAAAAATTCTCCAATCTCCACCATACACCGGCCCAAGAGTTATCTTCATCTGCTGTGCCTTGGCCGTTCTACCAATGGGGCCTTGATATTCTGGGACCGTTTCCCACTGCGCCAGGAGGTATCAAATACTTGATTGTGGGGGTAGACTACTTCACCAAATGGATCGAGGCAGAACCAGTAGTGCATATCACTTCTGCACGTACAAGACGTTTCATGTACGAAAATATCATTGCTCGGTTCGGGGTGCCAGGGCGGATTGTGACTGACAACGGCACCCAGTTTACAGACAAAAAGTTCACGGACTTACTTGAAGGACTGGGGATAGTCCAGATATTTTCATCTGTTGAACACCCCCAGACCAATGGGCAAGCAGAGGTAGCTAATCGAGAGGTGCTAAAGGGGTTAAAGAAGCGTCTGGGAGAAGCGAAGGGAGGATGGACGGACCAGTTATGTCATGTTCTATGGGCATACCGCACTACGCCTCATTCTTCAACTAACGAATCCCCATACCGGTTGGTGTACGGGGTTGAGGCGATGATCCCAGTTGAGTTACAAAAAAGATCGGCTCGTGTCGAGTATTTTTCAGCAGAAGATAACAACGCCAACTTAGCATCAGAGCTGGACGTCCTCCAAGAGTTGAGGGAAAAGGCTTTCGTCAGAGATCAGGCAATAAAAGCAAAGGCTGCACTCCGGTACAATAAACGTGTCCAGTACAGAGCTTTTAACACCGGAGACCTTGTTCTGAGAAAGGCCAGTGTGGGGAATAAGTTCGCTCACCAAGGAAAGCTAGCACCAACGTGGGAAGGACCTTATAGAGTTTCGGAGGTGACTGGAAAGGGATCATACCGATTGGAAGAACTTGATGGAACCCCAATCCGCAACAAATGGAACACTCAGAATTTACGAATGTATTACAGCTAGTTGGTAAGACGGCGTGTACTCTTTTTCCTTACTTGAGTTTTTTCCCACTGGGTTTTCTCAAGAAGGTTTTAACGAGGCATAGCCCCAACGATGCTCTTTGTGTAATCTATATTCAGTTTTAATAAGAATACACTTTCACCGCCCTATCATTCTCACTTTTCTTATGTGTTATGATTTAAAGCCGTGGTTTAATACGCATACACCTCAGGATGGATGAACGTAACTACCTATTTTCTAGTTGATGTGATAATTCCTCGAAGAACGGAGGGAGACCCCCCCAAGTCAGACGATGTAATTCCTCGAGGTGGAATAGGTTGTAGGGCTGGTCCTTTCTCAAGGCCACAAACCGAACCCCATTCGAAGACGACATGGGTTGTAGGGCTGGTCCTTTCTCAAGGCCACAAACCGAACCCCATTCGAAGACAACATGGGTTGTAGGGCTGGTCCTTTCTCAAGGCCACAAACCGAACCCCATTCGAAGACAACATGGGTTGTAGGGCTGGTCCTTTCTCAAGGCCACAAACCGAACCCCATTCGAAGACAACATGGGTTGTAGGGCTGGTCCTTTTTCAAGGCCACAAACCGAACCCCATGCGAAGGCTTGGGCGCAGTAGGCCGTTTCACAGAGAAGACCGCGCTGAACCCCGAGTAACGGGCGCAGTAGGTTCAGGATTAGCCCTGATCCGAACCCCGTGTTGAAGGCTTGGATTGTAGGATTGCACCGAACTCCAAGTACGGTTAGTAGGATCGAACCGAACACCGTGTGAAGACTTGAGGTGTAGGACCAAACCGAACCTCAAGAGAAAGGCATAAAGCTTACCCTTGCCAAAGCTATACAAGATTCTAAGGCAATATCCGTCCTCAATTGTGGAATACCCATCCCTGAGCGGTTGAAAGCTAATGTACCCGCTCCACATCTTCGAGGACAGATAAGCATTTCTATCTTTTGAGAATTTAAAAGGTAATTTTGAGATAAACTCTCCCTTCCCAATGAACTTACACCTGGGGACAGGGCGTGCTTTAACTTAATTGTTATTTATTCATTACTATTTGTTGTCTTAATCCGGTGTGATAAGTACGCGTTAAGCAGCTTGGTAACCACACAGAACGGATTCGTAAAGCATTAAAAACAATAGTGTTTGGTACAACACTAAGTTATCCAACAATCATACATTCGACGCAAGCAGTTGAAGAAAAGCAACAGTGAATTTTATTTCCAAGAATAAAGAAATTATTCAGGTTACAAGGTAGTTAAAACTGGAGCTGATCCCAGTACACAGCTATGAATAAAGCATAAATTAAGGGGCCGGTGCTTGATCCTCCACAGTGGGCACTCCTCCCTTCTCCGCTCTGTCCTCCATTCCAGTTTGGGCACCTTCTTGTGCTTCAGCTCCAGAGGCAGCAGTGGACGTGGTAGGCTCCATACTTTGGCCTTCTGGGAGAGGAGGCAGTTCGTACAGAGATGCATGGGGCTCGTGGTGCGATCCGTCCTTGTGAACTTCTACAAGTCTTCCCCCATGGAACTCAAAGAACGGATCTAATCCGTACAAATTCAGCTTTATTCCAGGGTTACGATAGTAGACTTGACGAAGGGCCAGGCCGAAAGATTCATACGCCACATTTTTGCATATATCCAAGGCTTTGGCAGCCTTGGCCTTTGCAGCAGCTAGCCTTCTTTGAACCTTGGCGTAATCCTCTTCTGAAGGCCCAGCACTCGCACCACCCTTTTTGAGTTCATCAATTTGGGCTTGCATCTCCTTCCGAATAGACTCCCACTCCCCAAGGTCCTTGTTGCGACCATCCTCCATAACTTTGAGATCGTCAGCAAGCTTAGCCGATCTCTTCTTCTCCAGTTGTAATTCTTCTTCAAGGAGGGGTATGGATTTGTTCTTATTTTGGAGGTCGGCAACTTCCCGTTCTAGGGCCTTATTCGCAAAATGAACTTTGCTTGCCTCTTCCGTTTTCCTCTGGAGCGTTTCTTTAGTTTTTTCCAATTCCGATTCCACACCCCTGCGAGCTTCAGCTTGTTTGGCTGCCCATTTCTCCTTCACTGCGAGTTCGGTCTCAAGTTTTTCAACCTGATCCATATAATCAGCTTTCTCGCTCAGGGACTCAAGCAGGCCAGACAGTTCATCAAGTTGCCAACGCCCAGCCTTGCAAGCACCTCGGACCCCAGCAGCGTCGAGGGAAGGGCGGAGGCAATACCGTGCCTTTGGGAGAGTAGGAGGCATAGATCCTTGAAACCACAAATAAGGAGAAAGGAAGGAGTCACGCGGAGGATCGAACACCGGAGGAGGACCGTTCCCAGAATCCGGCTCTGAAGCATTTTGAGAAGAAGGTGCAGAGAACTCAGGAGCGGGTTCCTTTCCCTTGTTCTTCTTTAATTCGGTTTCTTCGGCCGTCCTCTGACGCTTCTTCACAGGGTCATCAGAGGAGGGCTTCTCTTGATCGGCCTTCTTTACAAGATGCCTCTTCTTTTTCTTTTTCTCTGGGACGGCCTCCTCGCCACCCGCTCCAGCGGCCTCAGTTGCTTCTTCGGCTTCCTCCTCGTCGAAGAGAGGAACCTCATCTCCTACTGCAGAAGTCAGAGGAATGAGGGGAGTTTTGGTGGCGTTCCTCTTCGCCTGGATTTCATTTTCTTCAGAAGAGGAGTCATCGTCAGCCATCATGGACCTTAGCGACAACATTTCTGGGCAGGCCTTTTCAATTTGTTCTGCAAAACAAAAAGAGTTGAATAAGCATACAAGAAGGAAAATAACTAGAACGGTATAACCATACAACACAAGGAGAATAAGAGCGAATATTACGGAGGTAGGTGTTTTTGATGTCTTCCTCGGCCAGGAGAAGACGGCTGGAAAACCCTTTGAGGGTCTTTGAGGCCGTCTGCAGGGCGCTCAAGACCTCAACAGAATGAGGGGAAAGTTCACTCTCATCTGTATAATAAGCACGGCTCATAAGGAGAAAATGCTCGTGCGTCCAGCTAAGGGGAAACTTGGTAAACCCCTCTTTATTTCGCCAGAAGACCGGCTTATTTGGTTGAATCCGGACCCGCGTGTAGTAGTGCTTGAAGGAGCGCCCATCTACCTTTGCGGATTCCGTATAAGACTTGAAATTTACAACCCTTGAGTCACTACGGAGTGTAATGAACCCAAGGCCGCCCTTCTTATTAGCTCGGCGGACCACTTGGCAATAGTAAAACAGCTTGGCCACAGTGGCGGAGAAGCCAAAATGCTCCCCCAAGACTTCCAGAGCCCGGACAAGACTCCAACCGTTGGGATGTAATTGTGAGGGGGCACAGTCTAAGAAACGCAGGACGGCCATCTGGAAATCCGTCAGTGGAAAGCGCACCCCCAGCTTTAAGAAAACGAAGTCGTACATGTAGACCGACCTCGCGTCAGGGACGTTGTGGCATATTCTTTCAGAAGGATGCGGAGCCATCACAGCGTATCGTGCTTTGTACTTCTTATCCGAGTATATCTTACAGCGGAAAGAAACTGTGCGCTCCTCCTCACTTGCATGGTGCGAAGGGATCTCTAAGAACTCCTCTTCCACCCAGCAATAAGGTTTTTCCCTGTTGAGTTTCTCCCAATCAAGCCGGTGTGCCACAACGTTGACACACCCTTCAGCAGAGCGGAGAAACGGCGTTTTTCCACGTCCTGGAAGATCCATGGTTGTGCAGGCGCGGTGGAATGCGTAGGTGCTGTGATAAAAAGCAACATCGTCAGAGAGATAACCCTCAGCACTTGACCCCTCATCAGAGCGGCTGGTAGCCCTCGAACCAAGGGGAACCTCAGAGCGACGAGATGAAGAAGACGCTCGTGAGGAAGAAGCTTCGGCTCTCTCTGAGCGATGGCGCCCAGCCACAGGAGGATTCGCTGGAATCCTCCCACCACGGTGGCTAAGGGGGGCACGAGAGCCAAACCTCCCTCTATTTGAAGGACCAGCGTGTCCAGCTCTAGGGCGCATGATGGAAATAGAATGATTAAAATTACAAGGAGTTGAAGAGAAGGAAGGTTACCTAAAGAAAGAGGATCTTTGAGAAGTTGAAGACGACAAGGAAATTCCAAGGAAATTTGAGCAGAGTTTCACTAAGTTTGAGAGTAAGGGTGGATTCCTAAATCTGCTAAGAGTTCCTTTTATAGGTAACGAAGAAACACAGTGTTTCATCGAAGGTCACAAGGCTTGCCTCAAAACGCAACCCTTTCAAATTGAAACGACTCCGTCGCTTCACCACAAACGGGCGCGAAAACAGTAACGTTTCAGCAAACGTTTTCGCTTAATGGGCCCCCACTCAGTTTGAATCCAGGCCCAATAAGCTCAATCGACGGTTACACTCTTGGGCAATGATGGCTCTTGCATAAAAAACGCATTTATTGTCTAATCATGCTGTGCGCATTTAATGCCTACCAACCACTTTTCGAATACCAAGAGTTTCGATTTTCAAAAACTCTTGGGATTTCCGCTGCTTATTTTTATGCTGTCTGAATCCGTTGTACACAACGCGAAGAGGGCGATTTCCGCTGCTTATTTTTATGCTGTCTGAATCCGTTGTACACAACGCGAAGAGGGCGGTCAGTTGTTTAGTAGAGCGGACGCCACCGAGTTCCTAGAGACTTACAAGAATGTACTACCGGCATCTAGACTTCTCTCGAGAATTGTGTAGCTCATATGAGCAACTTAACAGTCCCTCATACAAGCTAGGGGACAGATGATCTGGTCTAGATACCGGCCCCCATACTTGTGACGTCAGACTGACCTCATATAAGGAAAACCGGTGTCCAGGTTTAACGTTACCACACCGGATATCCGTTGTCTGGTCATCCGCCCTCACTCCATGACAGCATCATTCATTTTCGCTGTAACGGTTCTATGTTCGTTGATACGGGATATTTATATAATTGTTAGCTTTTCCCTCATAGCAAGAGAAGAGCCTTTTGATAACTTATCAACGAAGACACTGTTTGTAGCAAAATACGTCACATCAATGGCTTCAGAAAGTAAGTGGGCGTATCAGCAGATTATGCGGAAAAGGTGATTATCCTCTCCTCTCTCTGGAGGATTGTACTCTGATAATTGACCTACCCTCCTGACACATTCTGAAAGTCGAGCCACTTTGATTGACACAATATACACGCAATCAGAGATAAGGGACCCACCTGCATCCAACGTCTCATTTTTTCTCTTACGTTCAACTATAAGAGGCCATATCAACACACATGCATGGTATCGTTATTCTATCTCACATTTTACTGTTATCACGCTTGAGTATTCATTCAGTTCATACACTCTTCTAACTTGAGCGTCGGAGAATCTTCGCAGGTGGCACCACCTTTCGCCCTCCTACAACGCGAATCGTTGGTGTGAAGGATCTCCAGGACAACAAGACCGGCCTCTCCCACTGAGAGACCGGATTAGTACGTCGGATATACACAGTTCCGGTGTGCAAACCCTAAAAACACCTGCATCCTTGTGGCTGGTCCCATACCGGATCCTAGACCCCGGTCCAGACCAGTTCATATCTCATACATAATTACATTTTTAATTGTATAAAAATTTCTAAACTAGGTGGGATGAGAAAGTTTTTTTTAGAAATTATTAATAAAAATAAATTCTCAAAAATCTTAGTTTCATAATAATATTTTTTAAAATAATTACACTAAATATGAAAATAAAAGATTCCGATACTGATCCGGTCTAGATACCGGCCCCCATACTTGTGACGTCAGACTGACCTCATATAAGGAAAACCGGTGTCCAGGTTCAACGTTACCACACCGGATATCCGTTGTCTGGTCATCCGCCCTCACTCCATGACAGCATCATTCATTTTCGCTGTAACGGTTCTATGTTCATTGATACGGGATATTTATATAATTGATAGCTTTTCCCTCATAGCAAGAGAAGAGCCTTTTGATAACTTATCAACGAAGACACTGTTTGTAGCAAAATACGTCACATCAATGGCTTCAGAAAGTAAGGGGGCGTGTCAGCAGATTATGCGGAAAAGGTGATTATCCCCTCCTCTCTCTGGAGGATTGTACTCTGATAATTGACCTACCCTCCTGACACATTCTGAAAGTCGAGCCACCTTGATTGACACAATATACACGCAATCAGAGATAAGGGACCCACCTGCATCCAACGTCTCATTTTTTCTCTTACGTTCAACTATAAGAAGCCATATCAACACACATGCATGGTATCGTTATTCTATCTCACATTTTACTGTTATCACGCTTGAGTATTCATTCAGTTCATACACTCTTCTAACTTGAGCGTCGGAGAATCTTCGCAGGTGGCACCACCTTTCGCCCTCCTACAACGCGAATCGTTGGTGTGAAGGATCTCCAGGACAACAAGACCGGCCTCTCCCACTGAGAGACCGGATTAATACATCGGATATACACAGTTCCGGTGTGCAAACCCTAAAAACACCTGCATCCTTGTGGCTGGTCCCACACCGGATCCTAGACCCCGGTCCAGACCAGTTCAGATACAATTTCCAGAAATTTTAAAAAAAATTGCAAACCAAATATCTCATAAAATTCACCTATATTGGTTATTTTTTTGGTAGATTGTCTGGTTCAACATCTACTTTATTTGTTCCTCTATTATTTATTATTTCAACCACTTACTTCTCCGTCGCTTTGACTCGAAGAAACTGACTTTTCTCTACTATTAGTCCACACCTAACACCAGGTCTTCTTATTATCCTTTTATATTTTATGCTATCTTCACTTTTTGTTTAGGTTTATTATTTTTTGTTCAATCATTTGATGTTGAAGTCTTCTTTCCATCAACCCAGGGAAGGCTGGCTGGGTTGCTTAGGAATTTTCAGAGTTCCATTATCTTTTTTACGAAAGCCTATTTGTTTTACATTTATAATCAATTTATCTCACAATGGCACACACATAGAGTTCAATATAAAATTTATAGTTGAGTTTTTTTTTATAATCAGTTTATGGTTTATTTATAATTTTTTTATAGTTTGTTTATAAAAATATAATCAATTTATAATTATAATTTTATACTTGATTTATATGAAAATTATTATATATAGTTGATTTACAATTTGTTTTATAGTTCAGTTTAATTTAGACACACACCTTACTTATATATTTAACAGTTCAAAATTAGTTTTACCCAACTTTCAAACAAATGAGACATCATAACTTAATATTGTCAACGGAATTAACATAACATTGACATAATGAAATCCTAATTGCTACTTGATCACGCTGTTTTGAGAATTTTATGTATTAGTTATCTTTTAAATTATTTTATTAGCATAACTCATTTAAAATGAGTCAAGAACCTAATCACCAATGAGTGTTTGTTGGGTCAGACTCAAGTCTATAAATAGAGCATGAGTTGCTTAAGGCGAACACTCTTGTGACACTCACTTTTTATAATAGTTGCGAAGGTCACGCTCTAATAAACTAGCATTTGGACGGACATGCAAATTCTGATGAAAGTGCTCATGCTTTTTAAGGATAGAGTTACAATTGCTTCGATCGATCATCTTGCATGAAAGAGTTCAAGTGAAATCCTTAAGGATGGAGTTACAATTAAACGTAGTTTTAATTATCTATCAAAGCTTTGAAACATGAATTTTGCAAAACCCCATGGGGTTGTATTAACCCACAAAAGATATCAATTTGAAATAAACGAACCCATATGAATTAAATTAACCCATTTTATAAGGTATAATTATTATATCCTATCTGTTCGTATTAGGTCACCAACCATATATTTGATATGATTATTTTTTCTTTGATAGTATTAAAAACATCGTTTGACAATTCTATTTCAACTCAAATTAAATTTTATTTAATTTAAAAAATATGCATGTTTTAAATTTTCTCAATCAACTTTGAGTTTAGCAATCAATTTTTTTAACTACATTTATATATCATTTGTTAAATGAAATAATATTCGAGTTAAAAATATTCATATTATAATAAAGTAAACTCTCTACCATAAATATTTTCTAAAATCAAGCATCTCCTTGAATCAAATACGTATGAATTTGAATAAACGTTAACACCAATACAATTAGTAATCGTTTCTATGATACACGTTTCTAAATCCGTACCTAGCAAATGAACAAAGATACTAGATTGCTAGCATTAGCATGGACATATTCAAATGACCAAAGCATTTGCATCCAATACGAATATTTTATTATAAATTCGCTTTCACAAATTTGGTAAACTGAAATTAGAAGACGGCCAACATCACAGTGCCCTCACCAACCCTTTACCAATTTCATTAGCCATGTGCAATTTTCAATTCAACCACACCCACCATCAACATCCCTTTAGTTTTAGTTTTTTTTTAAAATCATTTTATTTGAATAATGAGACTTAATATTTTAGCTTTCTGTATATATGCATATTAAAATCATTTCTGTATTTTAAAGGATATATTTACATATTAAAATTAAAATTATATACGTAGGACCCTGCATACCTATTTCTGAGTTGTGATAAGGTACACAAAAATGAAATATTTACCAAAAAAAAAAAAACTATCAAACTATGAACCCTCACTTTCTTTACTTAGCAAAAGTAAAATTAATTTTCAAAAGGCTTCACTTAAATGGTTGGTGAATGAACCGTATACCCCGCAGAGGATCAGAAGAGCATTTATGTAATATCGTACACGTCATAACTCATTAAAATGATGTCATAACCCATTTTCATAAATGCAGATTAAAATCCCCTACCAACAAATAAAACAACGCCTGTGGACACTAGATTAATTAATAAGAAATTTAAAACTTAGATTATATTAAAAGTAAAAAGTTACGGTAAATTTAATTAAAAAATTTATCATTTATAATAAGAGTTTATCTTACAAAATTTTGATATGTTAAAAATACAAAAGAAAGGGGACAGGTAGGCATTTTTAAGTGAAGCCTGGACCATGCCCTTTGTTCAAGCTTTACACAAACCTCACCAACCCCGGACCGGAACCATCCGGTTCAACCAAACATCAAAGTCTTTCCTTTTCAATTTTACCGGTTCGAACCGGTCTATTCCTTCTTATATTTACCACCCTCTTACACGCCCAATTCCACAAGCTCCAATTAACTCTTCAACGCAGAAGGGAAGAACGAAGAAAAGGAAACAAAGAGGCACAAAGATCTTAGCAATGGCAAGCAATGGGGAACAAAATCAAACTGAATCTGGAAGGCACCAAGAGGTTGGTCACAAGAGCCTTCTGCAGAGTGATGCTCTTTACCAGGTACACCCAAATACCCAATTCCATGCCTTTGTTAAAATTTTTATTTGTCCCTTGAAATTTATGATCAACCATATCAATGTATGACCAGTTGTTCATTCTGGTTTTTTTTGGTTTCTTGACAAAACTGTAATTTTGGTTATGCTTGTGCAGTATATTCTGGAGACCAGTGTCTACCCAAGAGAACATGAAGCCATGAAAGAGTTGAGAGAATTGACAGCAAAACACCCATGGTATATGGTTTACTAGTTCATCTTTTCCCTTTCTTTTCCATGCTAATTTTTCGGTTTCTCTGCTCATGGTTTTGGGTATGAGAATTTTTAGTGATTATTGATGTTGATTGAAATTTCAACAACAACAACAGGAACATCATGACAACCTCTGCAGATGAAGGACAATTCTTGAACATGCTCCTTAAGCTCATCAATGCCAAGAATACCATGGAAATTGGTGTCTACACTGGCTACTCCCTGCTTGCCACTGCCCTTGCTCTTCCTGAAGATGGAAAGGTATGATCAAGAGCAGAGTTTTAATTAACTCCCTGAAAAATAAACCCATTTTTTATTAAAAGAGAGACATTAATTTTTTTCTAACAAAATTAAACCAGTATTGAATTAGTCAATGGGGTATTTATGAATAAAATCCAAAGTCCTTTTAATTTTACCACTTTTGTCTGGGAAAGAGAGATTAGTCTTTGATCATCAGGTCATAAAAAATGGTTCAATTTTGGATATAACTAGAATGGCCTTAAAAACATGAGTTTTGCTTGTGCTTGCCACAGATCTTGGCCATGGACATTAACAAGGAGAATTACGAGCTGGGTTTGCCTGTGATTAAAAAAGCTGGTGTTGCCCACAAAATTGAGTTCAAAGAAGGCCCAGCTCTCCCAGTTCTGGATGAAATGATTAAAGACGTAAGAATTTTTCTGTCCCAAATACCAAAAAAAAAACATTTATATATATATATATAAAAGAAAAAGCTATAATTTGTGTGGTGAAATGCAGGAAAAGAATCTTGGGAGTTACGATTTCATCTTTGTGGATGCGGACAAGGACAATTACCTCAACTACCACAAGAGGTTGATTGAGCTTGTCAAAGTTGGAGGTTTGATAGGGTACGACAATACCCTGTGGAACGGGTCTGTGGTGGCCCCTCCAGATGCTCCTCTTAGGAAGTATGTTAGGTATTACAGGGATTTCGTGTTGGAACTCAACAAGGCTCTGGCTGTGGACCCCAGGATCGAGATTTGTATGCTTCCGGTTGGTGATGGAATCACTCTCTGCCGTAGGATCAAGTGAGTCCCATGTGTGGACAATCATCCATCACCCACCGTTGCTTCTTCTCCCCTCGTGATGCTAATGCATTTAAAACCAATCAATACTTTTCTTTTCTTTTTCTATATTTTTTGTCTGCATTTTTCTCTCATTGCTGATCCTTGATATGTAAGCGGTGGATTATTCATGGTTCTATATACAAGGGACTTTTCTCTCATTAGCCTTGATTAATGAAGAGGATAATGTGTTTCAAATAATTAGATATTTAAACGAGACCTTAATCTGTATAAATTGTGCTATAGCCACACACACGATTAGCAAGTAGTTTAATTATTGAATTAGTTAATAATCAGTTAAATCACACATATTTAAAGTATGCGATAAAAAAAAATAATTGTGAGAATATTTCCCGGTATTTTGTTTAGCGTTAAAAATTGTTTTCCTACTTTCTACCTAATACCTACACACATTTTCATTTCTAGTCGCTTTCTGGTCTAACTTCCTCCTAACAAATATATACCAACTCTACTCTAATTTGACCTGTCAATTTGCCCAAGTTATTTTGTTTTTTTTCACGTTTTTTTTTGTGTTTATGCAATAAATAAAATATTATTTTTATATTTGTTATAATAAAGTACATTATAAAATATATGCATTAATTTTCTTTGCAAGTTATGTTATTGTTTGTTCCTATATTTTTAATAAAATGCTATCTATGTATTTTTAAAACATAGTTTTCATCCTCCTTAAATTAAACTTTAATAATATTAATATTAATATATTTTTAAGTAAAGTTTACGTCAATGTGCAAAATTTTCTTTAGAAAAAAAATATTTTCTATAAGTCATAAGTTAGACAAATTAAAACTTATATACTTTAGTGAAAATATTAAAAATAATAATATTAATAGAATAAGTGCAAAAGAAGGATAGATGTATGGAGCATATTCAATGAAAACATTGTGATATGATGAGAAATAAAAACAATTAATGATCATTCAGATCACGTTAAAGGACCTAATTAATTTAAATTAAAAATAATAGTGTGTACTTCTTTTTATTATAACTAAACAATTATATCTTATCTCCTAAAAAAATTAAAAAGTTGTTATGTCATTATCTCTAATTTTATTTTTTATTTGATATTTTTAATTTAATAATATCTTTTTATCTAATTTAATATCATCTATACATAAAATTAAATCATTAACAAAAGCATATAACACTTGTTACATAAAAAATTTGACTTTTTTAATTTAAATGTTTTTAGACCATAGTTATCAAAACTTCATATCTTCTCCCATAAAAAATAAGAGTAAAAAATCCATTAGGATAATAATAATTTATAAAATTAATATATATATATATATATATATATATATATATATATATATATATATATATGTGTGTGTGTGTGTGTATGTACATATATAAGATATATGAAATAAGAAGGAAAAAGTAACAAAAATAACTAGAATTCTATTTTGAAAAAATTATTTAATATAACTATACGATAAAATGTAATCTTTAATAAAGTGTAGAAGCAATTATCTAATCTTCAAAACTCAATTTTTTATTTTTTCTGAATTTTGTTTAATAATAATACTATTCAAATCGAATATGCAAATGATATTATTGTTATTATAACGTAATTTGATTTAAATTTCTATATGAAATTTATTTTGAAATATTTCTTTACAATTTTAGAATTATTTTCAATGTAAAATTTCACCCAAAATAACATTAGACAATATTTATTAAACAAATTTTTCAAATTTTTAATTAAATATTTATTCGCTCTGAGTACATAAGACTAAAAACCCTGAAGAATTATTCCAGGAGATAACCATCGCTTCGAGGCATTATTTATACAATGGGTAAATAAGGGGGCCTTGATTTCAATCTAACTACTAAGAGATAATCATCATCTACTAAAATCAAGGGGAATCAATATATCCAATATGTTTTCCCTAAAATAGAGAGGGGTCTTATGGGCCCCTTCCTGATTCGGGGGAACAACAACCCCTAAGTCACAAGCTCTCAACAATAGGTTGGGCTGAGTGAATCAATAAGTAAAAATTGATTGACCTACAATTTTCACTATGCAAAATGGATTAAATAGTGAAATCAATCTCAATCTAATTTGTGAGATTCAAGTTAGGGACCAAGCGTCTTTAACTAGAATTCCTTGAGTGATATTTGAACAAGTGTCTTCGATTGATTCGACAAAGTTCTTCTCAATCCAATCTCAAAAATCCAAACTAAGCGAACAAACATTTTGAGATCACATGAGTAACGAATTCGACAAACGCGAATTAAAAATAATCGAGACCGAATTAAAATAATCGAGGCCGAATTAAAAATAATCAAGACCGAATTAAAATAATCGAGACCACATCAAAATAATCGAGACCGAATTAAAAATACAGTGACATGATTAAAAAGGTAAAATTAAAGTTTGAATTTGGATTGAGACAAAAAAGTCACCTCATCGCCTCGCGGCCTCAAAATCATAGATCAATCTAAAACTTACTTTTCAACCACAATTGTAAACACGCAAGTGAATGTAATAGAAATCATCATGGAAAAAGATAAAGGAAAATAAAAACTAAAATTAAACTATATTAAATAAAGAACGAAATTATTTATAGAACAATGTTATCATTCAAATAATAGTAATACTAAATTTTATTGTGGTATATCAAATTTTATATAACCACTTTAGTGAGTATGGTGGTTCAACACTATATTCCTCATCTAGGTGGTTGTGGGCTCAATCACTAACTTTTGTTAATTGAAAACATCTTGTATTTCACACCATTTCGTGCATCAACTTTACTTTGATGACTTGAGATTAGTCCCATTGTCACCTTAGAAAGTTAAATGATTAGTGATTCATAATATATTAACTAATTCATTTAATTAATATTGTTAATTGATATAACTTACGATAACTGATTTGATCTCAATAGCGACTTATAAGCGAGAAGGTAATTTGACTTAAAGTCGTTTTGCATGACTGACATCTCACATAATATTGTAATATAATACCGGCTTCTAGCATCACGCATGAAACTCGTGATCTAATATCGGTACGAGTCATTCTCTTAATACTGGTAGGTTAGAGTTGACTTATGCAATTACGTGCTGAAAAGTAACTTGCACAGTAATTGATAGGAAGGAACAGTCGTTAGGTAACATCCTTGTCGTGTGTCAGCTTTCCTGCAAATATCAAAATCATACTGACACTACATACAAAAAGCTCTCCAATGCAAAATGACTATTTTGCTACTCTAAGGTATAAATACACTACATACTCTAAGCTCTTATATTCTCTCTGAGTACTCTACTGACTTAAGCGTCGGGTGTCCTTGTAGGTGGCATTCCTTTCGCCCCACAACGCGTGAGGTTGGAGAGATTTATTGAATGAGCACTCTCAGACTTTTATTTCCCTAACAAAATAGAAGGTACCAGATTTTTATAGAACCAGCGTAATATAAAAATCACAATTTGAGGGCTGGTCTTTATACCAGACCACACACCCCAACCTAAACTAGTTGAATAACATTTTTCACTGTTCTAATAATTGTTAATTATCTTTAATCATTAAATCTTATCTTCATACATATTTCAAACATTAGATAACATTAACCTACTCTTATCCTATTAATTTATATGTATCAAAAGTTTATATTTATATTGGAAATATTCTTATATATTGTTATGAGTGATGATTGTTTATTCTATGTAGGGATTGAAGTGATCGTTGTTTTTAATTGTGAAACCAATTGAATAAAAATCCACAATCAATCAAACTAAAATTGAAAAAACAAATTATTTTTTTTATTGTATTTTGATTAGTTTCTCGTTTCTATTCTCAAAAATATAGTTTTAATATATCTATATTATCATTCTTATCACAACACATATAAAAATCAAATTATTTCTTAACAATTATCATATATTGTAATGTAGTGTTTTAAATGTTTTATGGCAGTGATATGTGATTTTATATGCATAAGATATTTCATTAGCATTCAATTATGAATTTCTATTTTATCATATAATGTATGATTATTTAAAAAAATAATGATTTTTATACACAAGATTTATAATTAAATTAATATTATAAAAATTAATATATATATTTTTATGGAGAAACTATATTGAGTAAACGTATCAAATATTTATTTATATATTTATGTGTCATCAATACTTTAATTAAATAATTTATTATGTTGAAAATCATATAAATAAATACTAAAAATAAAAATGGAACTAATAATTTGAATCAAACAACAAATAATTTTTTTTCATTAGGAATTAAACTTTGTCGGAAGGTTCACAACAACTCGCGTACCCTACACAACTAACCAAGCTAGTCCCCTTACAAACAACTAATAATTGAGCTGATTTGGTTCAATTTTTATATTAACTTTCAACTAAATTAAATCATGCCATGTATATTAAATTAATAATCGATCTGGAATGGATAACTTTTAGTTTTTTGGTAAACTTTCAACTAAATTAAATGAACATTTTTTTTTAAAAAGTGGACCAAATTAATGCAAAAATGTCATGAGACAAATTAAAGCCCATGTACATTTTAATTTTGGGCCAGGCCTATGTCTTCTTTCAGAAGAAAGCAATGGCAAGTCAGTAATTTGAGAATCACATAAACCCAATACCATATATAAAGTCCTCTCAACGCGTAACCTAATTTACTCACTGGGCGCAATTAGGGTTTTTGTGAGAGGCCACTTTGCGCTGCAAGCAACAACACAAAACAACAACCATGGCGCAGGCGGCGAAAGCCCTCGAACAGGTTCAATGCTTCGGTCGCAAGAAAACCGCTGTAGCCGTCACATACTGCAAGCGTGGGTGCGGCCTGATCAAGATCAACGGCTGCCCAATCGAGTTGGTCGAACCCGAAATCCTCCGGTTCAAGGCCTTCGAACCGATCCTCCTCTTGGGGAAAAGCCGGTTCGCTGGCGTCGACATGAGAATCCGCGTCAAGGGCGGTGGCCACACTTCACAAATTTACGCCATTCGACAGAGCATCGCGAAGGCGCTCGTTGCGTTTTACCAGAAGTATGTTGATGAACAGAGCAAGAAGGAGATTAAGGACATCCTCGTTAGGTACGATCGTACATTGCTTGTCGCTGATCCTAGACGCTGTGAGCCTAAGAAGTTCGGTGGTCGTGGTGCTCGTGCTAGGTTCCAGAAGTCATACCGTTGAAAGATGGGGAAAAAAGAGAAAGGTGTTTTTCGCTTTTTGTTTCGGTTTTCGGTTCATGTTTTATGCTGTGGAAAACTTCTGTTGCTGATTGCGTGGTAGTTCTATAATTTTGATCTTAATTTTGTCATCGAATGTTTTGGTATTTAAGTCGTATTTTAGTATTATTATTATTTAAGTATCAATGAAATTATGCAACTATTACTTGTGCAATTGTTTTGGAATATTGGAATCTGTGATTGGGTTCGTATGTGAATGTCGTTTCTATGCAATTTTAACGTTGTAGTTGAATGTAAGGTCGAATTATCTTTTTTAAACATGGAAGCGCTAATGCATTGTAGGTATGTGAAGTATGAATTGGCTACTGTAATATGTTTTCATTCTCTTTCCAAATGTTATCTTTTTGGCATTGATGTTTCTCTAAGGGGGAAATTAAGTTGGTGTTTGTCTCGGATCTTTTAGCTTGATAATTACATGTCGAGTTGATGTAAGTAGGCTAGCGGTTTACAAGTGCTAAGACTGATGCATCTATTGTCTTAGGATTTTGTTGGGGTGTATTGTGGTTTCTAACACTTGTGTGTTTACCATCTTGACTCCTTGTTATCATGAACAACAACAACCCTTTTCGCTCTTAATAAGCTTTATGTGATTTTAGTCTGTTGGTGGTATTAATATTTTGAAAGAGGAAGAGTGACTACTTTTTGGCAAAAGTTAATGTTGGTTTCAGTGGGGTTATGAAATGGGGTTTATGAAGTAGTTTCAATTAGGTTAGAAATTGGAGTTCGAGTTAGTTTCAGTTGGATTATTAATATTCAATTGCACAATTGAGCCATGTCTCAATTATAGATGAGAAATGACTTAATTTGCATTATTTAAGGGAGATCGGGTGACCCATTCTCTCTTGGGCTGCTGATTAAATTTGAATGGATAGTTTTACCGCACTTAAATCCAATTATTCATCTCAAATTTACATATTAAACCCTTGCTATTTAGTTGCAACTTTAGCAAGGAGAGAAAAGCAGCAAAGCCTAAAATTGTGAAGTATTCCATGAAATGTTAGAGATTTGTTTTAGTATTGAAATAGAAATTCTACCCAGACCTATTTACAACAAGACTATTTAAGTTTTGGGGCTACAATTTAATGTAGTGAAAATGGGCAAGAGAAAATTCCATATTACCACTTTTTCTCAAGTTCTGTTGATTTAAAATTTTTCAACCGATCTTGAAAAAATAAAGTTAGAATCGGGAAAGAGATTAACAAATGCTATTGCAACATAAGATTAAACATGTAGCTTATTTTAAGAAATGATTAAGGTCTCTTGTGGGTTTTGTATTACACGTCTATTTCCCCGTGAAATGCCCCATTTGCTTAATTGCTTGGTCATCGTGACTGAAGAACGAAAACATTTCAAGTTGCTTGGTAGGCAAATTATTTCCACGGGTACCTGCTTAAGCATCATTTTAAAATATTAATATCAAATTTGAGATCAGTATAATTTTACGTAAATTCATTTCTTTTTTAATTTTGGAAGACAAGGGCCACTGTCGCCATTAGCTAGGGTTAAATTACTTTTCTTTATTTGAAACAAAAAATTAATAGTAGTTTTCGTACAATAGAAAAATTAAATCATCATTTGTTTCCATACTCTTAATTGAGTCAAGTAGGATCGCAATTTACAAGGGTCATAAATTTCTTTTTATCTTCCATTTTTAATTTAGTTGTATTCTTCAATTTAAAATGTAAACTAATCCGACTAAGACTAATTTTTGTTAGCAATTTTTTCTTTAACTTTTTTAATTTAAAGGTATGTATTAAAAAATTAAATAGTCGATATGTTACCCTTAAGTATTATTTCGGTGTTCTATAAAATATAAGAGTAAGCTTTAAAATTAGTATGATTGTCCACTTTATTTAGATCATGAAATTAAAAAAATCAATTAGTATTTTGCATGATAAAATGGTCTCTATTTTGGTCTTTGTTACTATATTTTTCAGTATCATTTTATATATATAAAAATTAAATTAAAGGTTGTTTTCTAAAGTCTAAATTGAAAATTTAAAATTTCAGATACTAAAATACGAGTCATACCTTCTCAAGGGCTAAACTGAACTTAAATAAAAATTGTTTTAAAACAAAAAAAAACACACACACACACAAATGCTTTATGTGATTGTAAATTCAATGGTAAGCTTAACTCATTCTAATGAAACTTCCAACACACTCCCTCATATTAGTATGAACACTTAAAATATGGATAATTATGGGTGGTCTAATAATGCAATATTTACAATTCACCCTAGGTCAATATTATTAATACCTTCATTTTTCTTAAAATAGACCACCTTTTAAATTTTTAAGTAATTTATTTATAAAATATCCATGTTATGTCACCCTTTTTTCTCCCTCGTTGTATTCTCTTTCATCTTCGTAATCCTCCCTCCTCCAACCCCTCCGACATCTAATCCCACTCAAATCTTCCCTCATCTCATCCATAAGATTATAAATTAAATTGCTCACAAGTGGCCCAATGATATGGGAGTCACAAAACATTTTTTCACGAGTTGCCAAAAAGTGTAATCAACCCTAAAACTTACTATATGAGTTTAGAATTGCCAAAAGTATTAATTTATAATCTCTATGAATAGCCCAACAAGCCCAACTCAATTATAAAAACTGGCTTATGAGTTGAAGATTGTCACAAGTCTAACTTATCCTCTATACTAGATTATAAATTAAATGGCTCATAGGTGACTTAATGAGGCATATTCTCATGAGGGCCCAATAATCTTAAATTTGGATATTGAGTCTAACTCAACCTTAAAAGTTAGCTCAAAGTTGATGATTACCACAGGTTTTAAATGTATTCCCTCTGCAAGATTATAAATTAAATATGGGTGGCTTAATAAGCCTAATTGAATCATAAAAATCAACTTGAGTAGATGATTGACGCAAGTCTTAACTTATCCTTTTTGCAAGATTATAAATTAAGTGATAAACATAACTCATTTCAATAATTAGCTCATGGTAGAGTTGACAAAATGGATCTATCCTGATAGATCAGTATGGTCTGCCCACAAAATGGATGAGTTTGGGCATGTAAAATCTAAATCTAAATTAGTGCAAATTTTTTTGCCTAGCCTGGAAAACCCCACACCTAACGCTAGTTGCGCGGCTTGATCTTTCCTTTATATAATTACGTAGGTTGTTTGAAAAAACTTAAAATTATAAGGCCAACCCAACCCGCCATAAAAGTAGACGAGTTTAGACATCTAAAATTAGTGTTGGCTTTTCTGATTAGAATGAAAAAACCTGATTTATTTTACCTGTTATAAACATTACATAAACTTTACATATTATTTATTCGTCATGTTTCTAATCAATGTGAAAACATATGGTGACCGATATCCTACCGCTTGAAGTGCTGATGTTTGGGACGTGATTGGAATACCTGGGAAATAAAATTATGGAACCAAAAATCTTTCCATATATCAGGTCTGCGCTTAATCTCAATGAAGCAATGTACGTATGTACACCAGCTATATCTACAACAGCAAACTCTCACTCACTCGGGTCTCTACTCCGAACTTCAATAATCTCAGATCAAAGAAGCCGTTGCTAACCAATAAGTGATAAAAACATATCCACTGCAAGATCTACCAGGCACTAAATTCAAACACCCCAGCACACATAGCAGAAGCTGCTGAGCTTAACTTTCTCTCTGAAACATCATTCTTATTCATGCTTTGGCCAATAACTTAGTTCCCTTACCCTTCCCTTTTTTTTGTCTTGAAAGTAACTTCCTTAGAAAACCAAAGCCTACTTGTCTTCTAGTAGGTACAATTGCTACAGACCCTGTAGCCTTGCTTCTACTATCATTCTTCTCTGAAGTGAGACTTGTTTCTGGGACATTAACATTGCTGTTAGGAGTTTGCAGAGCTTTTTCGTTTTCAAGAAGGGATGGCTTCTGCACATCTTTATCACTATTAACCTCTTCGTGGATCACTGCTTTAGCATCATCCTCAGCTTGCATTTGATTTCTCAGAGAGGATCGTTTGATTAAGTTCTTCTTCTGGGTTGGATTGGCCATAGTGCTAGTTGTGGAGACAACCTTGTCAAAAAGTGCTTGTTCACTAGATGTAGCAAGTGCCTTGAGTTGTTTCCCAAGGTTTAGGATGGTCTCTTGGCACTCAGCCAACTTTGATGAGGCTGTTGTAATCTCCCAGCCCTGAATTTTTTTTTTTTGTTAAGATTTGTTAAGTGTTTACTTCTGAAGAAAATACAAACAGAATTGATGATGTAAACAATTATATATACACCATTGCCACATTCAGAAATCACTAGAGTGAATGGTATGATATCAATTAAGATGTGAACTACTTACAGTTTGATATATCTTTTCCACTTCGTATCTGCCATATGTTGGAGGTTCCTTCTTTGCAATGCTGTTAAGATTTTTTTAAGTTCTCAAAATCAGATTAGTCGTGTACAGCAAAAGAGGTTGCAACAAGACTAGAAACCAAATAAGAGAAGGGGTGAAAAAAAGCATTTACCTTTCCAGTTGGAGTTGAAGTTCAAGACATGTTGATTCTAATTCCTCACATGAGTTCTTTTTATCCTCTAATTCAACTTCTAAGGATGAAAACTTTTGAAAGATGTCACTTAACTTGGCCTGGGCTATTGTAAGCTGTGTGTCAAGATCTTCATTTACCAGCTTTTGTTTCTCAATCTGATCTTCAATTATTGATTTGGATTCCTTCAGTGTCTCTATTTCTGATTCTAAATCTCTGATGTTGTTTTCTGCTTCTTGGCATTGTTTTGTCAAGTTCTGACTCTCATCAGTTACAGACAGCAACTTCATTTCCAAGTCCTTCTTCGCAGTTTTTGCACTCCTCAAATCATCTTTCAGTTTTCTAGTTTCTTCAAGGAGATCGCACTGGTTGTTCTTTGTGTTGAACTCACACTGATCATCTGGATATGCAAATAAGGGTGAGCGAGAAGACTGATTATCTTCAACATCTATTTTATTTTCATTTTGGGATAGATGACAGCTAAAATGCTTCCTGATCTTATCCCTTGCAATTGCAGCATTTGTGGAGGTGGCACAGTTATTGATGCTCCATTCCAAAGCAAATGCCACTTCCTCAACAAAACTTTCAAAATCAGCTCTCCCAGTCAACAAATCTTTGCAGGTGTGAATAAGTTGATGCAGAAGAGGACTCAAGTCTGAGACCTGCCATTGGAAAACATGAACAAAGAATTCCTTGGATGTTGGTGATTGCGATTTGTCTGAATGCTGGTTCTCCTTCAAGCAATCTGGACAATTATTACAGATGAATGACTTTGGAGCAATTCCTCCAATGAGGTTGATAATTCTGTGTACTGACTTTCTCAAACTAGAATTGAAGTCTTGCTTGGTTTCTGAACACTTTTGAATTCTATCAGATTCGCAAGCAGTTGGTTGATTCATGCAACCTAAAGCAATTTTTATGTCATCAAGCAGTTCATGAAGACTTCGTTGTGACAAGCACTTCTCCTCCAAGATTGCATTCAGAACCGTCTGAAGCCAGTCGAATGATTCTTCATTTGTAGTATGTTTGAATTGGATCTCTTGTTTCCTCTCACTGAAGCCAAGATGATCTTGTTCAACCGGCACTAGCTCCCTCCCACTTACATCGGAGCAGTATCCTCTTCCAGTTGTGTCAATAGAAACTATAGCTCGTTTCTCCATCTCAACAAAATCATCCATAAAGCTCATGTCTGAATTGCTTCTATGGTTTTTTGCTTCTGTAGTTCTTAAATGTTCAAGTTCTGACATAAGAGCATTTGCCCAGGATCCAGAAGAGATAGCCCCATCATCACTATAAATGTCAAAATTTGATATCAGAGGAATTTGGTTTGATGGAGGGTAACACCTTGTCAGCTCCATGGACTTCTGATTTTCAGAAATCTTTCTGAGCAGAATCTCAGCCTGTGATAATCTCGAAGCTGTTTCGGCATACATCATTCTTGAAGAATCTAGTTCAGAGTTTTTCTTGGTTAAAATTCTTTTGAGAGCCTTGTTCTCCTCATCTAGATCTTGTAAACGTTTGATCATCATGCTGAAACTTTTTTCAGTCACATCAGTAGAGTTTCCATTATCATTGTTTTTATAGATCAATTCTCTGCCAGAATTTGACTTTCTTCTTCTCATCATTCCAACTTCATTCTTCACATTCACCAAACCAGCGGAACCAGGTGATCGTTTTCGTTGGAGGAGACGGAGCCTTTGACACTCAGCTTCTAACTTTGAGGCTTTCTGAGAACTCTCAAGGTACTGTTTATGTGATGCATCTACATACTGACGGCTATAGTCTATCTCTTCCTTCTGAACCTCGAGTTCCTTCTCCAGCATGTGAAACTCATATCTTAGGAAAGCATTTTCCTTCTCTGTGGAATCTAGTCTAGCCATCAATGTACTAAACTCTGCATCTGCTGCTTCTTTATTTTTAACCAGGTCTCCGATAGATTTCTCTTTGGTTAGCAAGGCATTAGCTAGATGAGTATTCTCTGCAGTTAATTCATCTATCCTTTTACTTGTTTCCCTCAACTTCTCTTCCATTTCTTTCTGAATCTTCTCATGCTCTTTTGTTATCTTTGAAATGGCACCACACAACATATGCTCCTGATCTTCTTGATCTTGAACATAGCTTAGTGGCTGCAAAGGTTCCTGCACTGTTGCTGTAGGAGGAACAGTTTCAGCAGATGTTCTTTTATCAAAATCCTCAACAGATTTTACTTCATTGTCCTTGCCTAGATTTTATCAGAAATTTATTAGGATCAACCAAAACCAATTTGTAAGCCCAAAAGAAGGAAGACAAGAACATGAGCAGAAAGCACGTATTGAAAAAGAAATCACCAAGATAGTGGGAAATATGACAGTAAATACCTATAATATCTTGTTGAGACTTTTGGTTATGTTTCACTAAAGGGTCATCTCCGGAATGAGAATCAAGTAGGACTGTTGCCAACTTTTCATTTAGACTTTTTGACGATCTTTCCAATCCTGTTGTTTCCTTATCATCTGTTGGACGTTTATGCACCTGAAAAAACGTAGTACAGTCAGTATAACAATTGGATTGAACACTTTTTTTATGAAGTCAGTTCTAGTATTTATTAGATTATTATAGATCAATACATTGGCCAAAGTTTGCAGAGGATAATGGCTTAACTGGTTTCTGTTTGCAGAAAACGGGAAAACAAGATGGTATATATAACAGAATGAGGAAGTAAACAACATATAAAAATGAGTAATATAAAGTTTCGGGTACCTCTTCTTCAATGATACTAGAATTACTGACAACTTTGTCCACTGCAAAGATTGTTTTCTCCATTGATTTTTTCCTCCAAAGCCATGGCTTGTGGTTCATGATTTCAGGTACTGTACAAGAAACGAAAGAGTAAACTTCATGCTACTTCACGATAACAATCAATAAGGAGAAATTCTTTATCCTACATTAATATCTCTATTTGATCCTAAGAATTTCAATGAGTAACCAAAAGTAAAGCAGAAATGTGAATAAACTTCAACACAATCATGGAAACAGAAAAATCCTAAAACTAAAACTAGGCAAGGGGGCGCATGAATAATTGAATTTAACAGTTGACAATATCTGAGTACTCATTTTCATCCTGTATATCTCGAATTCCAGGGACGAGTACGTACATACATGTTTTCATGCATCAGTGTTCCTTCATTAAACTTAGCTACATTAACTAGTATGTTTCAGTTCAAGCGAACTTCAAAGCCTATAATCTCCCCAAAGAGAAAAAATTCAAAAGCTTATACATAATAATATATGTCACATTATTGATGAAGGGTCTAACATGGAAAAAGCTGCTTTAAGGCTCTATCTTTCTAAAACCCCTGCATCCTAATACTCAAATGATTGCTAACATACATATTATACTGCTATAACTTTTATTTCGCATTACACCAAAAAATAAAACCAAAGAAAGGGTACAAAAAAAAAACAACAGCTTCCTATTTATATATCTGAAGGAACAATATTTAGCTCAGTCTTTGCAAACAGTCTTATGATAAAGCTTTTAAAAGGGTTATTATGCCTAGTGTTCATGGATGGAATGGCAGAAGCAAAGAGTGCATAGTGCTCAAAAGGGTAAGGGAACAAACTCTTCCTCAAAACTCTGATGCCAAAAGGCAAAAGCTTGCTCTGAGCTGAAAATCTTTAGTTACTACCAATATCATGTATAGTTGTTGTAAGTGTCTTAGGATGATGGGAACAGTTGAAATGGAAGAATGAAAAAGGTTGAAAGACAAGTGCAGAGTACTAAAACAGCTTGTACCTGGCAGGAGGTAGCATTAACAAGACTTAAAAAGGTATTGTAAGGTTACTATACAAACACTTGAGCTTGTCACTAGTGGAACTTGGAGGTGAAGGTGAAAGTGAAAGAATGGTAGATAAGTTACGAGAAAACTCCCAACAGATACCTCATAGGATGCCTTACTCTCTCCACCGACAGCTACAAATATTGGTATGGTGGTGTATATATTATATATTATCTTATTAAAAAGTTTCATCTGTGATATCATTACCGAAAACTTAAAAATAAAATTTTAAAAGAGGAAAACATATTCACATAGAATGTTAAAATGGAGTGAAAGATAAGTAACAGTGAAAAAAGAGAGGTCATGACATTACAGCATTAGTGTAGGAGAGGAGAAAGGACATATGAGAGAGACCAACACCCAACACATTTAATGTTGTAGCTATTTGTTAAATGTGTTGTCGAGGTTGTGAACAATGAAACTAGTTTTTGAAGGCTATAAATGCTACATATATCCAACGTATATTATTGTATACTGTATATTTATTTTTGTACTCAACAATAAAAACAAATATATTCTGTGCAGTGTGACCTTGTGTTTTTTATAAACACACGAAAGCTTAAACAAACTATGAATCCAACACTACCAAATCAATTGCCAAGTACTAATGGTAAAAAATGAGGTTAGGCGTTAATTATTATATTAATAATATATGATATGTTGTATTAACAATATAATATGTTATTAATATAATAATTAACAACTAATGTTTATGGATATATAAAAAAACAATATAATATGATGATATTATATGCTTATAAATTATTTATGGATCAACATCCACTGAGACTAGGTAGTAGGTGTCAAACTTGTATATTTATATTATTTAGTAACTTATTGTGGAGTGTGAAATTCATAAATTATAAATTCTCGTAGAGTAGATTAAGACTAAAAAGCTTAATGAAAAATATAATCCAATTAATACCTCATAGCAAAAATAAATTATGGGATAATGTGTTAATTAATATAACTATTAGTAAACATCCTACGGATGCACAAATTATCTAAAATTTAAAATATAAGGTCAATAAGATAATATTTTTTTTGCAATGGTTAGACTGATAAAATTACATTTTAAAAATATATTTATTGTATAATATGATTTTTTTTATAAGCTATTACGTAGTATGATTTATCATACTAGCAAGGATGTAAAATTGTAATCTCAATAATTTAAGCTTCATTTAACGAACACTATTAAGTTTATTGGAGAATACTATGGAAACATTGTCCACGAAATGCGGTGGTCGAGAGCGCTGTGAATTTATCATAGCATCACAGTTCATATGATGATGTCTGGTATTTGCCTTGTGTTAATGGTATAAGAATTTTGACTATTTCAAGCAGCGTAAAAAATTAATATTAACCTTTAATTTTTTTTATTTTCTCAACTCCGTTTTTCTTACTATAAACCAAACATTCCTTTAACAGTTTCCTTTCTGAATCCGAAAATAAACTTATCTGCACATATTAAGATGAAATATTTTCTAAACTAAATTTAACGGAAACAGGGCTAACAAAATCAAACCTTTAATCATGAAAGATCTAACAGAATGTTGATGATTTCTATGAATGCTTTTTCTTTTCCTTTTAATTTATAGATGAGGCCCAGTGGCACATCACTCGCTTCAATAGTAAGAAAAAGAACAGCCAATTAGACGTTATTTGATTTCACAATGCAAATAATAATTTCTCGTTTCTCATGGGAATCTATAAACTAACCAATTAAGTTAGATGCATTGAATTAATTTCCTTGATATCTCATAAAAAACAATATATAAAAATGTAACTTTTTCTGTTGTTTTAGTAATATAAAATACATCTAATTCTTTCTATAATATTTTAAAAAATAGAATAATGATGTCATTGTTTTTCCAGCCATAAAGTCGTAGTTAAATGTTTTACTGTCGATTTAATTTGCAACGTTAAGTTGGTTTGGTTGGGATAGTCCCACATCACCTTCCAACAAATCAGCTTTAATAAAAGTGAAGACATGCAATGATACTTTTGACTTTGAAAATCATGGAATGCATACTTTATTACAAAGGGTTTTTGCCTACCATTTTCTTTTTACAAAGTGTTATAAATAAATGGAATTCTAAATATAGAGAAAGGATAGAGAAAGAAAGAGAGGAGAATTTTTAGAGAGGGTGATTGAGAGTTAGAGAGAGATTAAAGGAAGAGAGGTAGTTTTATTATGCAAACCCAAGTTCTATTTATAGAACTTGGGGAGGGGACATCCAATAATTCTTAATACTCCCTCTTGGATGTCCATAATTTAGAATGTGCCTCGTTAAAACCTTACTAGGAAAAAACCCAGTGGGATAAAAACCTAGTGAAGGAAAAAGAGTACAACATTCTTTACAAAGTAAATAATTAAATGTACAAGTATTTAATTCTCCCCCTCATCAGAACACTTATGTAAGCGTCGAAGACCAATCTTCTGTACTAGTTGCTCGAAGACTTTGGTTGGTAATGATTTTGTAAAGATATCTGCTATATTCTCACATGATTGAACTTTCTGGACATTTATTTCACCATTCTTTATAAGATCATGAGTAAAGAAAAATTTTGGTGAAATATGCTTTGTCCTATCTCCTTTAATATAACCTTCCTTTAACTGGGAAATACAAGCTGCATTATCTTCACATAAGATTGTTGGTGGTAGTTTTCCAACATGCAAGCCACAAGTTTCTTGAATATGTTGAATCATAGACCTCAACCAAACACATTCTCGACTTGCTTCATGTAATGCTAAGATTTCAGCATGATTAGATGATGTTGCTGTGATCGTTTGTTTTATGGATCTCCATGAAATTGCTGTATCACCACATTTGAATAAATATCCTGTTTGTGATCGACCATTATGAGGATCAGACAAATACCCCGCATCAGCATAACCAATTAGGTTTGCCTTAGATACATATGGGAAAAATAAACCCATGTCCATTGTACCTCTAAGGTATCGAAATATGTGTTTAATCCCATTCCAATGCCTTTTTGTGGGTAAAGAACTATATCTTGCTAACAAATTGACAGCAAATGATATATCAGGTCGTGTATGACTAGCAAGATACATCAGTGCACCAATTGCACTGAGATATGGTACTTCAGGACCAAGTAGTTCTTCATTTTTCTCTTGAGGTCGAAAAGGATCTTTGCTCACTTCAAGTGACCTTACAACCATTGGACTGCTCAATGGGTGTGATTTATCCATATAGAACCGCTTTAGTACCTTTTCTGTATAGGTCTTTTGGTGCATTAAAATTTCTTCCTTTAAATATTCTAATTGTAATCCGAGACAAAACTTTGTTTTTCCCAAGTCTTTCATCTCGAATTCATTTTTTAAGCAATTTACAGCCTTTGAGAGCTCTTCAGGAGTCCCGATGCTGTTTAAATCATCTACATAAATTGCAATTATAACAAACTCTTTTCCCAATCTTTTCATAAAAACACATGGACAAATCGGGTCATTTTTATACCCTTCTTTCAACAGATATTCACTGAGGCAATTATACCACATACGTCCAGATTGTTTTAGTCCGTAAAGAGATTTATTCAATTTAATTGAATAATTTTCTCGAGGATTTGTCTTGTATGCTTCAGGCAAATTAAATCCTTCAGGGAGTTTCATATATATGTCATTTTCAAGTGATCCATATAAATATGCTGCAACAACATCCATAAGGCGTAAGTCAAGCCTTTCACGGATTGCCAAACTTATCAAGTATCAAAAAGTAGTGGCATCCATCACTGGTGAATATGTTTCTTCGAAATCAATACCAGGTCTTTGTGAGAATCCTTGTGCAACAAGTCTTGCTTTGTATCGCACAATTTCACTATTTTCATTTCTTTTTCTCGTAAAGACCCATTTGTACCCAACTGGTTTTACACCTTTGGGTGTTTGGACTACAGGCCCAAAAACTTTACGTTTTGCAAGTGAGTTTAACTCTTCTTGCATTGTATCTTTCCACTTTGGCCAATCATTTCTCTGTGCACATTCTTTAACAGATTTTGGCTCATGATTTTTATCATCATTTATAATATCAAGAGCTACTTTGAATGCAAAAATTTCATCAACATCGACTTCAGGTCGATTTCATTGTATACCATCCATGACATAATTTATCGAGATCTCTTTGTTTGTATCAATTTTAGGTACCTTAGTTTCTTCTGGATTTGAAACTTTGATTATGTCAGGAGACTCTACTGGAGTCTTTATATCCTCGATTCGACCATCCTCTTTATTTACTTTTCTTTTTCGAGGATTTTTATCTTTAGAACCAACAGGTCTGCCACGTTTTATTTTGGCTTCAGACTCATTTGCAAATTTAGATTGTCCTTCAGGGATATCAATCTTTATTGGAGTATTAACAGCTGGTATGTGTGACTTAGTCACTCTTTTTGGATCAACAAATGCATTAGGTAATTGGTTTGCTAAATTTTGCAAACTAATTATTTTATGAACTTCTAGTTCAGATTGCTTTGTTCGAGGATCAAGATGTGAGAGAGATATCTCATTCCAACTGATCCTTTTATCCAACTGTTTATTTTCTCCCCCTAATGATGGGAAAACAGATTCATCAAAATGACAATCAGCAAAACGAGCTGTAAATAAATCACCTGTTAAAGGTTCAAAATAAATCCCAAACGATCACTTGTTTTTTACCGCTTGTGGTGAGATTAATTACCCCATACATTCTTGTAAGGATGTGTTTGGTTTTTTAATTGGGTTGGTCAAGCCCGGACCCAAAAATAAATGTTAAATGAGGTTTTTGATTGTCTATAACGACGTGAATGATCAACATAATCCTTTAGATTTTTCTATTTTCATAACTCCCATAATGTAGTAAGATCATTTTAATACTTTAATAGAGAGTGATACATAATGCTACAAATCAATACTACGCCTCAAACATGCTCACTCAACAAACATGGGAGGAAAAACTTACCAAGTATCAAAAACTAAGTCCAATTGTTAACCATACACACTCTCTTTAAAGCAAAAAATATTATAGAAAACTATAGATAAATTGGCTTTGTTGAATACAATCAAACTTTATTTCTCCATATCGTGCTTTGTCTTTGAATTCATTTTTTCTTGATCATATCAGTTTTTGTCGATATTACAAATCATTTAACTATCCAACAAGACAATGTCATACCTTATGGTGGCAAGCATATGAGATTTATGGCAAGTGTTTATAGAAGAAAATGAACAATGTAATAGAAGAATTAATTAAACAAAGAAGGGAGAAACAAAAATAGTGGCTAAGAAGAAACAACTATTGTTGTAGGAGAGACAAACAATGACCAAAGAAGATGAAATGACACTCAAAAAACATGAACTATGATCAGAGTTGACAAACAGTGACTAGAGTCAATAAATAATGACTGGAAAAGACAACAAAAATCAATGAGACATAAAATGATGTAGGAGATAATGAAGGAAATGAGAGAACAGACTAAACATAGGAGAAAAGAACAAACAATCATTATATATATAAAAAACACTATAAAATGGGAAGACTCACTATGAGTGGCAAAAGTAACCTCCCATGGATAAGGAAAGGGTGAGGAGCTCCTTTAGGTTGTTGTCTATAGGGGAGAGAAATTGAGATTAATAGGGGGAAATACAATATATTTATTAATTTGGGTTAAAGAAAAAATCAAGTTTGTTGACTAATAAACTCAAGTCCAAACGTTTCAAACGTGTAAAGGTAAAGATATATTAGCCCAGTTTAGATTTTTGTTGTGTCTAAGTTTAACTAATCAATGATCGAAAATTTTAAGTGTAACGTACACATTTATTATGGACATTTTTTCGTAAATTTAGTTTAATAATTATGAAAACTTTTTAAGGGCCCATTTTATTCAAAGGCTTGTATATAGGTTAATCGGCTTATAAGCCCAAAAGGCCAAGGACCTATTGAAGCAAATGGACCAGAAGCTTATATAGGCTTATGTGTGAGATAAAAACTAGACAATAAAATTAAGCACATGTGAGGTGTGATTACAATTTATTCAATATCTTTTAACTGCTATAATAAAAACTAAGATGAATGGGCAAATTTAACAGGATATAAAACCTAAAATTATATTAAAAAAACACACTTCGTAAGATAAAAGTCAATCAAAGAATCAATATTTTTTAAAAATGTTATTATTTAAGTTTTTTTATTAATTTAACCTATTATATTAATTTATTATAAAGTAGGATTCAAAACCTTTGTTTTTTGTTTTTTAGAATTTTAGGAGAATGTAAACAGAAAACCAGAATTTTAGTAGAAAATGTAAACCAAAATTCTATACTACAACTACATGATTATCATATTATTATAATTCTTTTATTTATGGAATATATAGAAAATCCAAACGGTAAATAGAAATAGTATAAAATAGCAATATTATTGAGAGAATTTGTAACTAGAATGATCATTCAAGGTTTATATATAAAATGTGAACAATAAACCATAATTTTTGGGTAATTTTAGAATAATTTGGTTTGGGTTAGTTGTTTAGTTTCATGAATAATGATAACTAGGAAAGGAAGAAATATAAGTCAAGGAAAACAACACAACTAGTACAACTATTAATTCATCTCTTAATAATTTACTTACGTAACTAGTTAGGTATAGATCATACATGGATGGATTTGGGGGTAACTAGCTTGATATATAAGAATTTGAGTCATGCAAAAACAATTGAATCTTTAAATAAGTAAGTATCTTAAAAGGTTGTTTTGCTATTTTGGTAGTGGTGGATATGAGTTGCATATCCTTTTGTGCAATTGAGAAACTTGATGACAGTGAAGGGTGAATGAAACTTATGCCAAAAAAAATAAAGACCAGTTACTACTATAACATATGATCTACATTAACTTTATGCCAGGGTGAAAAAAGAACTGAATGAAAGTTGAACAAAATCTTAAATAAAAGTTTGAAGCTCTAAAACATACAAGCACTCGGAATTCGACAAGAGAACTGAATATGCTTTTTAAAATGCAACCTGGTGAGTCTCTATTATATCTAATTTTTGGGTGTGAAGTTATTTTATTATGAATTATTAGGTAATTGAACCTATTTTCTTTATAATTATCCATAAAATAAGATTTTTGTGGGAGTTAGTTAAATTATAAATTTATTGTGAATTAATGTTAAATTATTAACAAATTAAATAATTTTTGCAAAAATAACTTAGAATGCAAGAAAGAAACATTAGTTCTAGGTGTTGGCATGTCAGTCCTGAGTGTGACCATGACTACGAAACCCTGTTTCTCTATTAATGGGTGTGGGCACACCAGAGTTGGGCGTTGTCACACCCAGGCCAAGTCCTGGTGATACTCTATGTGTTGTTTACCATGCTAAACTTAAGTTGGACCTCTTATACCTCTGGACCTAGGTGTGACTGTTACGGAATCACATAGGGTTGGGCAACAGAAACACATAGGATTCTCATAAAAATTGCAAAACAAAATGCTTTAAAACATTACAAAATTAAAATTACGTTTTAGGATTTACCTTGTGTAGACATAAAATCACTTCTTCTATCGAAGTAATCTTGACTTCGCCCTTTAGTAGTTCACACGAGCACTCCCACTAGAAACTAAAAACTCTAAATGCTAGTTCAAAATTTTAGCCCTCACCCCACTTACGAGAATGTGAGTAATTTTCTATGAGAAGCAACGTATGAGCAAGTCAGACATGATGCTCTTCATTATGGTTCGTAACTAATTATAAAGAAATAAATTTTATCATATGTCTTTTATAATAAAGGAGAAAAGTGTTTTATTTAATTTTATTTATTAATGCATGATATTTAAATTATATTTGTTAAATATTAAGTTAATATAAATATGAAAAGGTAATATATTTTATAAAAATTAAATTTATAATTATGATGACTAAAGAGTTTAATAAGGATAATATATATTATTTTTATTAGTTTTAAATTTTTAGGTATTAAATATAATAGATTTGATTTAAATAAATGCAATATTTTATTTAAATATTTGTGGTATTGCATGTTAAATTTAATAATATATATTGGTTTTTTTAAAAAATAGTTTTTATCTTAGTTTTATGTATTATTGTTTACGGTTAAAACTGCTGACAATGTTTCAAATGAGGTCTGAATGTAACATGAATTGTCTGCGGTTATGATTTTTAATACAACGTATAAAAACAACCTCAAGCATAGTAATCTTTTTTGAAACAGCCCAATTTTTACAAATATTTTTTAGAAACAACTTATTAATAATAATAATAATAAAAAAACCCACAATATCTAATACTATCTTTGGTTCCTCTCACTCTCTCATTCTTCTTCCTTTATAGTTTATGATGATGGTACCCTTTATTTATTTATATATATATATATATATATATATATATATATATATATATATATAATTTGTTTATATAAGTATAACTAGAATATCCAAGATTAATATTTTTGTTGGTAACAATAAGTACAAAAACTACCTGTGATTTTGAAGTTATTACATACTAAAAACAAATATCAAACTTTGACTCTCCGTTTAGAGAAAAAATCATTTCTTCAACCACTCATTTAGATTAAAAAAAGAGTTTATAATGGTATATGTGTGAAATACTATTCAATATTTTTTTATAGATGAATAAACCTTTGAATTTATCTTTTTTTATAATGTCATTGAACGAGTATGTGCTTTAATTATTGATATTTCACAATTTTAATATAGTTTTTGACTTTAGAGAATGATATTTAATTTAGACCTTTTAAATATAAAATGATGGAATAAGATAAATATAAGAAATTACTTTTTACAATATAAAACATTAGTAACTGATAATCTTTTATTTTGAGTGATTGATACATTGAATAAAAGCGTCGTGTTCGTGTCCTAACTATCGTATTGAAATCTTTTAATGTGGAACAGAGAACGCAACAATAACAGCGTCGAACAAATCACAGGGTGCCACGTCATCCAAAACCCACATGACCATAAACGTAACCGAACAAAGACACGTTCGTGATATAAATCCCTGAACAAGGGCAATATCGGTAGACCATTAAATCCCCACGCCAAAATCTCCGATCACTCTCTTTCCAATTTCTCGCCTCTTTTTATCTTCTCCCTTCAACTTTTCCCTCCCCAACCGACTCGCTCCTTGAGCCGCTCTGACTCGCCACCGACTCGGTCAGGGGCCGGTTGGTTCAACCCCGTCATGGAGATCGCTAACGAGCCACCGCCTTCCCTCGACGGAAGCCTAATCCCCGCCGCAAACTCTCCCTCCCCTTCTTCATCTTCCTCTTCCTCCTCCTCATCTTCCGCCTCCTCCCCTCGCGCTTCCAAGGGAAAAGAGATCGAAGCCACTTCATCCACAACCACCACGCCACCGCCGCCCGCGAAGTTCGACGACGACGATGAGGAGGAAGAAGACGTGTGCCGAATATGTCGGAACCCAGGCGACTCCGAGAATCCCCTCCGGTATCCCTGCGCGTGTAGCGGTAGCATCAAGTTCGTGCATCAGGATTGTCTCCTTCAGTGGCTTAATCACAGCAACGCGCGCCAGTGTGAGGTTATGCCTTTCCTCTTTCTCATTTTTGTGCCCTATCTTTTCGATGATCGTAGTTCTGAAAATTTAGCATGTTTCTCGTGGTTCGTTGTTTGGTTTGGTCATTTGGAATATTCAACGTGAATTAGCACGTTTTTATTGAATTTCTGATGCGAATGTTTTATGTTTGGGACCTTTTTTTGTATAAATGTAGGTGGGGATAATTATTTCATTAGAAATTGGAGTGTTTCTTGTCCTGCTTCTGTTTGGTGAATGAAGCTTGGTCTTACAATAACCTGAACTTGGATAAGTTGTGAAAGTGATGAGGATTAAGATCAGGGATTTGCTAGTTTGTTGCAAAGATGTTGTGATAGGAATGTATTATACCTAAATTGTGTCGAATACTTCTAGTTGAGAACTAAGAGTTGGTTGCCCGTGCGAAACAATCTTTTAAAGCATCTCAATGTTGTGTGGAGTTTGAATTTGTCGAAATAAAAATAAATTGGAAAAAAATCACTGTTGGTCTTGCAGGAGCTAATCGAAAATATATGTATTAGATTCGAAGTATTCAGTAGGATTTGTTTTTGAGTTATGCGTATGCTATGTACATGGTAGGTTTTGCTTTGTCCCCCACCAAATATGTTTAATAATCTCCCCCCAATGTGTGTTTTGGTTAGTGTCTTTACTAAAATTGCCTCACATGTGCTGTAGGTCTGCAAGCATGCATTTTCTTTCTCTCCTGTTTATGCTGAGAATGCCCCAGCTAGGTTACCTTTTCAAGAGTTTGTGGTTGGAATGGCAATGAAAGCCTGTCATGTTCTGCAATTCTTTCTGCGTCTGAGTTTTGTGCTGTCTGTGTGGCTCTTAATCATACCTTTCATAACATTCTGGATATGGCGATTAGCTTTTGTGAGGAGTTTGGGTGAAGCCCAGATGTTATTCTTAAGCCATTTATCAACAGCAGTTATTCTGACTGATTGCCTCCATGGTTTCCTACTTTCTGCAAGCATTGTCTTCATTTTCCTTGGTGCCACATCTTTGAGAGATTACTTTAGGCATTTGCGAGAAATTGGGGGACAGGATGCTGATAGAGAAGATGAAGTGGACAGAAATGGTGCTCGAATTGCTAGAAGACCTCCTGGACAAGCTAATCGTAATATCAATGTTGATGGGCCTGGTGAAGATGCTGGGGGAGCCCAAGTAATTGCAGGGGCAGGTCAAGTAATCAGAAGAAATGCTGAAAATGTTGCTGCACGGTGGGAGATGCAAGCAGCACGTCTTGAAGCGCATGTTGAGCAGATGTTTGATGGTCTGGATGATGCTGATGGAGCGGAGGATGTTCCCTTTGATGAACTTGTTGGTATGCAGGGTCCAGTTTTTCATTTGGTTGAAAATGCATTTACTGTAAGTCTAACAACTTCTTATTTTAATTTCAATGTTTGTCATTCAATTTTTATAATTTTACCAGTTTTGCTGCTGCTGCTCTCTATATAAAATGGGCAAGCTGGTCTAGGTGAAACTAAGCTCATCCAGGCATACTACTTTACTACTCCCAGGATAAATTTTCAATGACCATCTATCCTTGGTCTTGACTTGCTGATAGTTTTTTCAGTTTATCCTTTTAAACTTACAATGTGCGCTGTCATTGTTTAGGCCCATTTGCATGAGGATAATTTTGCAATAATTTGGATGAGCTCTTTTGTTTCAAAGAGCTTTTGACACCCTTCTAAGCCCACTTGGACTTATTTTTGCAAGCTAGAAATTGATTATAAGAATAAGCCTTTTGAAAAGCTAGGAACACTGAAACAGCTTTAGGAAGTTACTCATTTTATAATAATTTCTCACTTCCTAATAATTTAATAAATTCTGTTATTTAATAAGTGCTTGTCTATCCAAATTCAAACACTATTATGCTTATGTTAGTTGCTTATATGACATTTGACAAAGCTCTACGCTACTGTGCATTTGATTAAGTATTATTAATCGTTTGTATCCGAACATGGTCTCAATCTGTTTCTTTGGAGGGGTAATCGATGAGATGTATTCTAGATGGGGGAAGAGTTCATATACCTCTCAATGTTATTTTCACTCAAAATTGAGTGTTGGCTGAAGCATGTAATTTTCACTTATTAACTGAAGCATGTAATTCAGTTTATGATTAACTTTTCTATGTTCACCAGTCATTCTATTGATATAACTTTTTCTTTTGTAGTATAAATTTTGTTATCATTAATTGAAACATGAGTATTTCCTTGATCCCTTTCCCATGTCAACAGGTCAACCATTGATAAAAGTACAACAATCTATAAATTATGATCTTTGCTGATTAATTTTGTATCAAAAATCTTTTTAAGTTTGTAATGTGCACAATCTAAATTTGCTATGTAAATACTGAATGCTTTGTTCTCTGTGCAGGTGCTGGCTAGCAATATGATTTTCCTTGGAGTTGTAATCTTTGTGCCATTTTCATTGGGTCGCATCATACTCCATTATCTATCTTGGTTCTTCTCAAGTGCTAGTGGTCCTGTGTTGTCAGCTATGGTCCCACTTGCAGACACATCTCTTTCTCTTGCAAATATTACTTTGAAGAATGTATTAACAGCTGTTAAAAACTTGTCATCTGATACTCAAGAAAGTGGCTCAATTGGTCAGGTTGCAGAAATGCTAAAAGTGAATGCTAGTGGATTGAGCGAAATGTCAAACAATATAAGTGGATCTGTTTCAGATGATCTCTTGAAAGGAGGGTCAATTGGAACTTCAAGGCTTTCTGATGTTACAACTCTGGCTATTGGATATGTTTTTATATTGACTCTAATTTTTTGCTACTTTGGAATTGTTGCTTTAATTCGTTATACAAAGGGTGAGCCTTTGACCATGGGAAGGTTCTACGGCATTGCTTCTATAGCAGAAACAATTCCAGCTCTCATCAGGCAGTTTTTGGCAGCAATGAGGCACTTGATGACCATGGTTAAGGTTGCTTTCCTTTTAGTCATTGAACTCGGGGTATTTCCTTTGATGTGTGGGTGGTGGCTCGATGTTTGTACCATACAGATGTTTGGGAAGACAATGGTTCACAGAATTCAGTTCTTCTCTGCATCCCCTCTAGCAAGTTCATTGGTTCATTGGGTTGTTGGGATTGTATACATGCTACAAATTAGCATATTTGTCAGCCTTCTTAGAGGGGTAAAACTTGACAAATGAATTTATTTTTAAATCTCTAGCAATATTTTTATTCACTGTTTCACGTGATTTGTTGGTTTCTGGCAGGTTTTACGTAATGGAGTTTTATACTTCCTCCGGGACCCTGCTGATCCAAACTACAATCCATTCCGTGATCTGATAGATGATCCTGTGCACAAACATGCTCGCAGGGTCCTGTTATCCGTTGCAGTTTATGGGAGTCTAATTGTGATGCTGGTATTTCTTCCTGTCAAACTTGCCATGCGGATGGCACCTTCCATTTTTCCACTTGACATATCGTAAGCTGGCCCCTTAAGCAATTTTAGCAGTTGACATGGAAGATATTTTTCACACTTGTTAATCTTGATTATGCATGTATTTGCAGGGTGGCCGATCCATTCACCGAAATTCCAGCTGACATGCTTCTCTTTCAGATTTGTATCCCATTCGCGATCGAGCATTTTAAATTGAGGACAACTATCAAATCTCTACTTCGCTATTGGTTTACGGCTGTTGGTTGGGCACTTGGTTTAACTGATTTCTTACTGCCTAGACCTGATGACAGTGGGAATCAAGAAAATGGAAATGGGGTACCAGCTAGACAGGAAAGGCTACAGGTAATACAAGCCGTGCACGATCAGGTTATGGTGCCATTTGTAGGCGACGATTTGAACAGGGTCATTAACTCGGCAGGAGAACTGAATGCTGGAGAAGATTATGATAATGATGAGCAGTCTGAATCTGAGTGAGTTTCTTACTATTGAATTCCTACAATTATGATTATGATTTATCTCATATTGTAGTATATCTATTTATCTAGCTATGTTATACTTCCTTTTCTTTGGAAAGGGGAAGGGGGGAAGACCAGGTGTTTGGTTTCATGGTTTTTGGGCTCTGCATAAAAAAATATGCTACAGTTGTCAGTTCCTTTGTATATCCTTGTTTTAGCTATTGTTAGTTTGTTACTCTGTCTGTCATCATCCAATTAAATGTTTTGCTATGACTGTAGCAGTTACGCCTTTGTGCTCCGCATTGTTCTTTTACTGGTGATTGCATGGATGACTCTCCTTGTCTTCAACTCTGCTCTGATAGTTGTACCAATATCACTTGGACGGGCACTTTTCAATGCTATTCCTCGCCTACCCATAACTCATGGCATTAAGTGCAATGGTACATAATTGATTGAACTAGTTTTAAAGTTACTGTGCTATATAACTTCGAATTTGTTAATAATCTTATTTCTGTTGTCAGATTTGTATGCGTTTATCATTGGAAGTTATGTGATCTGGACTGCCGTTGCCGGAGTTAGATACTCAATTGAGCAAGTTAGAAAAAGGAGGGCTTCAGTTTTATTGGGCCAGATATGGAAATGGTGTGGCATTCTTGTGAAGAGTTCTGCACTTTTGTCTATATGGGTAAGGATGATTCCATTTACTGATCATGATACTGAACCTGGCCTGTTTTTATGTTAGTTCTGTATTTGTTTACCCTACTATTTTTCTTTACAGATATTTGTCATCCCAGTACTAATTGGGCTTCTCTTTGAGCTTTTGGTCATTGTGCCAATGAGAGTTCCAGTGGATGAAAGTCCAGTATTCCTTCTTTATCAAGATTGGGCATTAGGTCTTATATTTCTAAAGATATGGACTAGATTGGTGAGTTTGTTTCCTTTATTATCAGCATCCTCTATTAGCCTTCTGTTGATTAGCTTTATTTTATATTTTTGCATAGAATTTTGATCGTCCTATTTAAATACTTAAAGGAGGTTAATTTTTTATTAAATATAAGTAGATTACGAGTAGTGTGTGGGAAACCTTTCTGCTTTATATACACCTGGTCTCCTGTTGTACTCTAGTACTGATATATGTATCCTGCTGCATTTGCATTAATTAAACAATTTTCATGATAATATCAAATTTCTGGACTGTTTCTTTTTTCTTTTTTCCCATCAGTCCATGTCATTGAAGATTCACTATTTTTATAGTTAGTTAGTTGCTTACTATCTGACACAACCCTCCTTTGGGACTGATTATATTAGAGGTTGGCATCTGATCATGAAATAAGCAGTATAAGTATAATCTCAATGGCATGTTTTATTCACATAACTATCCCTGGTTCTTGTAATCTATATTTTATCCCATACAGTGTACTTGTTCATTATTCTTGTAGGTTTTTTTAATCATCAAAAGGTATTGTGAACATTTTAGTGGATCAAACGGGCAAGTGTTGATTCTTGGAATATAATTGATAGTGTTTTACTTACAGATTTAGTTGTTTTCAGATGACCACTTTCCATTCAGCTTTACCAAGCACTGACCAAACAAGAAATCTGGAAATATGCCTTGTTTTTCTTTTTGGTCTCCCCATCCCATATCTGTCAACTCTTGACTATATCTATTTACTGTTTTTCTAGTGTTGACATGTTTCTTTGATTAGGTTATGTTGGACCACATGATGCCTCTGGTGGATGAAACTTGGCGAGTAAAATTTGAGAGGGTGAGGGAGGATGGCTTTTCCAGGCTGCAAGGTCTTTGGGTCCTTCGGGAGATTGTACTTCCAATCATAATGAAACTCTTGACAGCATTATGCGTGCCTTACGTTTTGGCCAGAGGTGTGTTTCCAGTGCTTGGATACCCCTTGGTGGTCAATTCTGCTGTCTACCGTTTTGCATGGTTGGGATGTCTCTGTTTCAGCTTCTTGTGCTTCTGTGCCAAGAGATTTCATGTGTGGTTCACAAATCTCCATAATTCAATACGAGATGACCGGTATCTGATCGGCCGGAGGTTGCATAACTTTGGAGAACATGTTGAGAAAGAAAATGAATCTGGAACTTCTACAGGGACGCAGGATACTATTTTACTAGGTACAGGTGGGTCAATTCAACAAGATCGTGAAGCAGATGTTGGACTACGGTTGAGGCGCTTAAATCAGCAGGCAGTCTGATTTATAGGAAGAAAACTGTAGGTTGTGAAGCCTCAGACTGACCTGGTTCATGAATCACTGATGTATAATCCTACATCTGTGTTGAGATGGTTATAACAACTTTATTGCAATCAACCTTGACAGTTTGTGCATTTTACTTGTTTAATGATATAGCTAATAGGAGGAAAGTAATAATGTAGAGCAATTTTTTGAGAAAAATTAATTGTGAAAGGGAAGTGGGATGCATGCGGTGATCTGGGTCGTCTATCTGAGAAATAATTTAGTTATAATAGTTAAAATGTTAATTATGGTAAAAATAAATTAGTGATGTGGTTTGGTGGGCTTAAATGCGTTACTTTTGTACAGTTAAGTAGTCTTTGGAATGTAAGTTCCTGCATAGGCATGACTCGCATGAATGTGAGGTAATGAGTTGACAGCCCGTATCTTGATACTGTAAAGTGCTGCCGTTAACTGGTCAATGCGAGGTTCAATTGTTCTATGGTTCACCAACTAGTCCGGTTGCAATTCCTACCATTCTTTATTCAAACTATTGTACACTGTTATAAAACTCGACAGTAATTGACTCATTCAGGGTATATATAACTAGAGAAGGGGTTTTCTGAGTAATTGCAACACTTAACAAGCGACAATTAACTGTTTAATGCAATTAACTAAAATCCAATTGAGGAAAAAGTTTGTCAACTCCACGTTTATACACGTGAAGCTCAATGTATACTGTCACTAATTGTGGGGGCGGGGGCGGGGGTGAGTTCCGTTTTAATCTAACCAAATCATCAAGTTTAACGTGTCCTAATGATGCCACTAAAATAACTATGCACCGAACTTATGCAGATTGAAAAATGCCCCCGTTTATCTTAAAAGCATATTGGTATTTTTAACTATCCAGGATTGATATTCACGCGTTCTCCATTAAATGTGTTTCTTCAGTTTCGAATCCGTAACAAACGAGTATCAATTACTAGAAACTATTTGATAAAATACAGCGGCATTTTGTTTGAAAAAACACTTATCAATACGAACAACACTGGAATGTGTTGAATATAAGAACGGTTTTCATGATCCAAAACTCTTCCATCTTCAAAGTTCTACATCAGATATTTATAGGTTTACCACCTACAAGTAATCAACTTTTTTCCAAATATATTTTTGACGAGGTTGAAAAGCATGCCTTACCCACACAACACAATACAAGACAAGGAGCGAAAACGCACATAAATATACCAGTCACGAGCCCAGACAGATTTGGAACAAGCAAAGAATTCACATCCTCGCAAAACATCATGTCGTTTATCAGTTTAACTCCCACCCACACCCAAACTCATGTAATCAATGCACAAGCAAACAATTCCAGGTAGCAAATTAAAGGCATTAATAACGTAACGCTGAAAGTGTCCTTCAACTGTAGGAAGCCGGTCCATAACAACAAACCAAAAGTATCTAATCTAAAGAAACAAACTCAACCTGAAAACTGGATGGGAGCCAAACAATTCCAGGCAGCAAATTAAAGGCATTAATAACGTAACGTTGAAAGTGTCCTTCAACTGTAGCAAGCCGGTCCATAACAACAAACCAAAAGTATCTAATCTAAAGAAACAAACTCAACCAGAAAACTGGATGGGAGCCAGTGCCGAACATAACAATCCATCGTTATACTGCCAACATAAAAATCTCAGGAAACAAGATTGTCATTAAGTGATAGTGAAGCGAGCTGATCAGCAGCACCACCAGCTTGCTGGCGCTGGGCGACATTCCTTAGGACATCCATTGCCTCAGCCACCTTTGCTTTAAGGGCCTCAGGTGACTCGAGCAAGTGCAGAACTTCTGTTTGGTCCATCTCCAAAAGCATGCCTGTCACTTTGGCAGCATTATCAGGCTCCACATGTTCCACAAGAGGGTAAAGATTCTCACCCAGCATCTACAAATATACAACCAAAAAACAATAGTTTGTTAAAGAGAATCAAATGATGCCCCCAGGATCATTCTAACTTTGTAATAATGAATTAACACATTAATCATTGTGCAGAAGAAAAGTGAAAAGCCTACCGTCCTCTGCTGCTCCGGAGAAGCATTGGCAAGAGCTGATGCCAGAGCCCCAACTGGAATTTGCTGGGAAAGCGATGCATCACGCACAGGCATTCCACCAGCATCATATGGAACAGAAAACATACCTCCTGCAACCCCAGGCATAGGCACATCAGGCATACCCCTACCACCAGGAGGATACCGATACACTCGTCCTCTAGGAAGCATCTGTCAATCCGGAAAGTCAGGTCAATGTTTTAAGAAAGATAGATGATATACAAAGGATAAAGATTCCCTCAATTGTTAAAAATCAAATGCCAAGTTAGCCATTTAATGTAATGAAAACTGGATGGTGCCTAATCTTATTCAATGGTCTTGATCACATGCAGTAGTCCATTCCTGACCCACAAAAACAAATGCAATAGAGTTAGACAAACCTGCTGTGGCATAAGTGGAACTGGCTGCTGGGACTGCTGGACTGCACCTGCACGCCTTCCACCAGGGCGCTGACCCTGTTGTCCCTGTTGAACCATTGGCATAAAGAAATTTGGCACAGGGGCCCCACCTGGCCTCATACCAGGGACAAGTTGTTGTTGATACCCAAATCCAGGCTGAGAAAAATTACCAAGGTCACAGGATAAGTATAACAAAATTACTCCATAGAACAAAAATGAGGAATAACATCAAGTTCCATTCAACATTGCCATAATTAGAGTCCAGATACAAAAAAGTTTACCTGGGAAGGGATGATTGCATGAGGGCCTTGACCATAAAATATTTGTTGACCAATGCCTGGACCACCAGGAGGATACATTGGCACACGAGGAGCAACAGATGGTGGCATTGTAACAGGACGCATTTGAGCAAACTGAGCCTGCATTAATAATTGAATCACATAATATTTACAGTCACCACAGATTAAAAAAAAATACAATACAGAACTAATCCTAATTGCATTTATGATGTTTATGTTGCACAGAGGTATGGATATGGTGCTGGTAACCAAGTAGGATACGAGATTCTTAAAATCTTGAGTCTTGGTACATTAGTAAAATTTATAATATATATATATATATATATATATATATATATAGAGAGAGAGAGAGAGAGAGATTAAAACAAAACAGAATTGTATAAAAGAAAACACAAATCAGTTATAGCATATAAAAAAATAGATTCAAAAAACTAAATCAAAGAGAGGGATGGTGTAATGTGGCTAAAAGCAGAGCACCCCCAGTCCCTAGATCAAAATGAATAAATGGGTTGAAGAGAGGCCTCATGCATCAAAGAAGGATTGAAAACAGTGTGTCAAAGAGAAAGCTAGCTTGCTTTTCTAAAAGATGAAAGAGGATAATAAATTTTTTAGGTAAAACAATGTGACATGGGGGATACCTAAACAAAAAAGTATGCATCCTGTACCCAAGATGCACCCTTTTGTTTCAAAATAAATTTTGGAATGTACCAAGTCCACGGCCCAGGTATGCGCATGGACCTGATACAGATACGGCTCCATGTTTGGTGTACCCGTGATCCAGAGATATTGATTTGTGAGAACAGTAAAAACATAGCCTAAATTATCAATCCAATAGAGAAGTACCAGAATTATCCGAAGAATGATAAATTAATAATTGAGGCACAAAAACATGGACAATCCAGTATTTGCAATATGTGATTCCACCAATGGAGAGAAGCAAAAAAAGTGCTCAGCATTTAAAACAATACCTGCAGTCTAGCTCTTCTTTCTTCTTTCCGTTGGGCTAGAGTCACAAACAGAGGCTTGCTTACCACCATTTTTCCATTCATCTCCATCAGCTACCAAACAAAAAAGTCAATAATAGATAAATTATCAAACTAAAAATCCATCTTTTCCTTTCACCCAGAAAACAACATGACTTACTGCTCTAGATGCTTCCTCAGGAGTTGAGAACGCAACAAATCCAGATCCACGACTTATGCCATTGGAATCTCTCATAACCTTTCAAACAAAAAGCCCGTGATATATAGACTAAATAGCGAACAAACATTTAGTATTAAGACAATTGTACTACATACCTTGCAAGAGGTAATGGTACCATAAGAAGAGAACAGTTCCTTAAGTTTTTCATCACTAATGCTATCATCTAAATTTTTGAGATACAAATTTGCCCCCTGATATTTATCAGCAGCTTCTTTCATGCTCTGCTCAAATCGAACTTTCAATTCCTGCTCCCTTTCAGATTTCTTTTGAGCTTTCCCAACATACCATTCCTTGTCATCAAATTTTTTGCCATTAAGGGCATCAACAGCCCTAGCAGCATCATCAGCATCCTCAAAATTCACAAATCCAAAACATTTTGATTTTCCATCTCCATCTCTCATCACTACAGCACTGGTGATGGTTCCAAATTCACCAAAAACATTCTTCAATTCATCATCAGTGGTTGATTCAGACAGATTCTTCACAAAAACATTGTTGAACTTTGCCTTGTCAATAGCAGTTTCTCTCTCTTGCTTGCGAAGGAAGGGACCCACATACACTTGTTTATCATTCAACAGCATACCATTCAGCTTCTCTATGGCTTTTTGAGCAGACTCCTCATTATCAAACTGAACAAAGCCATAGCCTTTCGATTGCCCAGATGAATCAGTAGCTACCTTGCAAGAAAGGATGTTCCCAAAGGTAGAAAAGGTATCATGTAATGCCTTGTGATCGATTGCCCTATCCAAATTCTGTAATAATTAACAGGTTCAAAGAGCAGGTTAGACATGCAACATAGAGGCTTCGCAAAAATCCTTCCATTACCAAGTCAGGAAGTACCAAGACAATGTTGATACCTTAATAAATATATTTCCTGCCCCACTTTTACGGATGCTAGGATCACGATGTGAGTACATAATGCGGATGGGCTTGTTATTGAGAGGAGTGAAGTTCAGAACATCCAATGCTCTGGCAGCTGTAAACAAGTAACAATGTGTTGGAAAACGTAAAAAAAAAAGGACTAGGTAAAAGATTGAACGAAAGACATATGGTTATCACAACATCAAGAATAATATTCCCTCAGGTTCTATTTAAAAGACAAGTAAGAAGTGCATTAGTGGCCCCATTTAAATAACAAAGGTCACAAATTTAGAAACATTAAATGCTTTTTTCCATATTTACCCTCATTTTGGAACATGTCACAATTAACATTGAAGTAGAGTTAGAATATAAATAGGTATAAAATTGGAATGTTACAATGTCTCTTATAATAATTAGTGCATTAACATGTTTACTTAATGTGCGGTTGGTTCTGAATTATCTTATAAATAGGAAAGTACTAGTCAGGCATAGACAACTACCAGAATCTAGAATCTGTAAAACAATATAAAGTCTATAGGTACAAGACCTAATTTGATAAATGAAGAGCACAAACCAACTCAGAAATGCTTTAACAATTCACCTGGTCTACGAAAATAAAGATAAACCAATCCTATTGCCAGTGAACAGAGTCATCATAAGACCAATTTCTAATGATGTTATATAAGATGATGTGATGAAACCCTGTCAACAGAATACCTACTTATTATAAAGTTTTGTGCTCTAAACCATCAGAGGTAGATACAAAATGCAGAACCAGAAGCAGATAGCCAAATGTTTGAGATGATTCTAAATAGTTAAGTTAATTAAGAGTTAAGACCATGAATCCCAGTCATGAATTAAAACTCAAAAAGCTATAGATCAACAACAAAGGAGAGGAAAATAATAATAAATTTTCAATATCAGTAGATGAGACATTTACAACCAATCTCTTTGCAAATTTATTAAAGAACTTATAGTAACTAGAAGCTATTCTAGTAGTCCTTTTAAGTATTAATAGGTTGCTAGAGAGCAAGTATGCACACTGACAGATCGGCAGTCTCCTGGTAGAATTCACAAGACAAACTTTCAAGCAACACAATAAACTTAGCATCAAATTCTTTAATATTTGCTATCTTTCTAAGGAATTTACACTGCAATTATTACATTAGGTGCTATCATAGTAGTCAATCCCAAATCGTGGAGCATCACGGCCGACCCCAAAACTAGGATCCCGACGTCGCAGATGCTATTTGCTACTATCAAAGGGATAAAGCTCAAACAAATAAACACATACATATGTAGAAAAAATTTAAAAAAACACAGAATAATAATTGAAACCACTCTAAATGCATATATTGACAATCAAAAGTCAAAAACATAATTAAAAACTAGAACTCAAGTATCATAAATAACTCATAACTCATAAGGCAGCTTTAAAAAAAGAAACATAAGTCATATTATCAAGTATCATATCAATAAAGAACTCTAAAAATCCTATCCTTCATCTTCGTCTCCAAGTTCCAATGGCCCAGTAAGAGAAAAAAAATCAGAATAGAAGAAATAGAATGGTGATTTTCAGGTTCAGCTGTAGTGCTGCCGGAGAAGAAACAGAACTTGCCGGAGAAGAAATCTGCCGGAGGGAGAAGAAAAAACAGAAGTTACAGAACTCACCGGAGAAGAAGGGGCCTGCCAGAAACCTTGACGGGGGCTGCCGGAGAAGACCAGCGCCACTGCCAGAGAAGAGATGCGAACGGGAGCATGAGAGAGAAGCAGTGAACACTAACGGGAAAGAGAGAGGCCAGACCTAAATTAAAAAGGAAGGAAAGGGAAAAGGACAACTCTGCCCTTAAAATTTTCACAAAACGACGCAGTTTTGCTCCTCAATCATATAGCGGCCGCAAACCTCTGTGATTTACTGTGATCTGAGATGGTGAGATCACGGGCATCACGCCGCAACCACTGTTTGGACCGGGATTCACACACGGTCACGGGAGGGGGACGCGACGTGATTTCAGGGCGCAATCGTGGCCGCCACTCCGCTTTTTAACTACTATGGGTGCTATAATAGTTCTTGTTACCTAATAAGTATCCTTTCACACACAAAAAAAATGCCAAGAGTATACTAAATTTATATCATTAAGTACTGTTTTCCCTCTCAAATTAGCAAAAACAATTAGGTACACAAACATTATAACAGGGAAAAAGGCATTCCCAAGCTTTTTGTGTGTTTACTCTGCAAATATAATTCAAGACCAGCCGCTGTTCCCTCCCTTATACCCGACAGGGGTATAAAGAAGACCAGTTGGCATTGTAACAACTAACGGCTACAGCATTAATAGCATACACAATACCAATTAACCGTTACAAAACAACCTTAAAGACAATCCATAAATGATTATCACCATTGCAAAACAACATTTATGGGAGGAATCATCTAGCCAGCTACATAAGGAGATTTCAGGTGGCAGAGAAGACTCAAATGACACACTAGACTTGGAGTAGACATAGCCTAGCAATTGTCTTAAATCCTGCTTTGTATCCGGTGTGAACAAACACTTGGGGAGCAATAAATTTTATCACAAAAATCACCACAATGAAAAAACAAGTCTAGCTTGAGATGCGGCCTTGGCATTAAAACAGAAGAAAGTATTAATTACGACAACAAACGTTACTAGCACATCTCTATATAGAAAACAAGGCAATAAATAGTCCAGTTGGTACATTCTTTTCAGTTTCACCAGAACAACTCAGCAAACAAGAACTGAAGCTAGAATGTATCTTCTCCAAGAGAATTCACGTGAAACACCGTCATGAGGCAAACCACGATTTCGATACAAAAATTAGTACTCAAAATGCACACATCAAAATTCTAAAACAAATTCATCCATTCAGAAACAAAATTAAGCTTTTCAGCAAACCAAATTCATCATCAGATAACCAAAACAGTTATTCATAAAAGGAAACAGACAAAGTAACCAACAACAACACTCCAATACACACACTGAACAGTAAGACGGACGAAGCACATAAACACATGAATAATAAACTAACCATCTGGCGGGCTGCTATAGTTGACGTAACCATAACCGAGCGATCTACGAGTAGTCAAATCTCTGCAAACCCTAACGGACACAACCTGGCCAATTTGGTTGAACAAATCATAGAGCTGAGAGTCCGTAACGTTCGGGTCGAGATCTCCAACATAAAGCGACGTCGTAACGAACTGGTTTCCACCAGCACCGGCACCGGTACCACCAGGAGCAGCAACGCCGTTGGGGCCGGAAATCGCATTCTGAGGCTGAACCTGAACCTGAGCCATCTCAACAAACTACTACAGCAACGAGATTAACTTGATTTTGGTTTTTTCCAAATATAATTTTTCCTAATTTCTGATTTTTTTTTCCTTTTTTTTCTCTTCCCCCTCCTCTTGTTATTCGGAACAATAAAAACCCTAGAGAGAACAAAAAACCTAGATAGACTCGTGAATTCACGAACGATAAGATCGAGAAAGCTTTCGGAGAAATTTTTGATTTTTTTGATAGAGAAAAGAGAGGAGAGGGAAGGAAAGAGAGAAATGTGGTGGATGCGAAGAGGATAAGAGGTGGCCGCCGGTGAATAACGACGGCGCGTGAGGGAAAGGGGGGAAATGAAAATGGGAAGTAAAAGAGAGAGAGAGAGAGAGAGAGAGAGAGAGAGAGAGAGAGAGAGAGAGAGAGAGAAAAGAGAGAAAACAGCACAAGAGACTGCGCTGGGTAAAAGAGTGAGAAAGAAGGAGTGAGAGAGGTATAAAGGGAGATGGTGGATGCTTGCGGGTTTGGGTAAACCCTAGCACAATCCAACGAGGAGATCTGAACCGTTGGATGAGAGAACAGGTGGGTCCCAGATGAAAGAAAAGATTAGGGAGAAAGGCAGTGATTTACGGCACTACCCCGAAACGGTTACAGTCACGGCCCCTTCTGTTCGGAAAAAATGCCTACATTTGCACGTAAAACAAGAAAAAATAGAAAATAAAAATAATATATAATTCACCCGCGTTGTATTAAATATCGTTATAGGTTCTTAAATTATTTAGATTTTTTAATTATTTTTTCACTTAAATTTTTTAATTTATACAATCTTACATAATATAAAAATTCAAAAGATGTAAATTTATATTGGAAAGAATATTTTAGACATTCCTAAAAAATCATATGGTTATCCATTAATGTTAATTTTAAATAAAAAGTTAATTTTTAATGTAAAGTTAACTCTTAAAAAAGAAAAAAGAAAACATGTGGCATAGGTTTAACTCTTGTATTTTTAAAACTCGTAACTAGTATTTTCATCTGTTGACTGTTAGTTTCAACAGAATATGCCATTATGCCTTGTGACTTGCAATCACACCCGTAGGAAGTTTGGGTTTAAATTTGTAACTTAATGATTTTAATCATTGTATTCATTGCTCGTGTTGTAGTTGGATGTTTGACATTTTTTTACTATTTTACGGTATTATTTAAATCATTCACAATTAATCGTTAAATCAAAATGAACTGAACTGATATTTTGTAAAAATTGTTAACTTCAAAATAAATAAATAAATAAAACTATATTTTTTAGTGTAGTTTGCTTTAGGTGCGATTTCCTCTTCCAAAACTGAATTGAATCCATTATGTTAAATTAGCATGTAATTTTTTAATTTTTTTAGAGACAATTAAATGAAATAACAAAACTAGCAATATTTTTAATACTATAATTTTATATTATTTTTATTTTTATTTATTTGTAACTATAATTTGTTAGAAAATCATGCTAATTCAATATAGGTGTGGTATTAATTGATGATTTTTTTATAAATAAGAATAAAAACCGCATCATTTCAATCAAACTAAACCGTAAATATTTTTGACATGCGGTTCGACTCATTTTTCTTCAAAACCAAACCAAACCGCATCGCAAACACTACTAATATAATATATGGTATTTGAATATTCCTATTCAAAATATGAATTTTTTAGAAAGAAATATGACAAATTTAGAAGTTAAATTTACCTAGAGTCTTGACTTTAATAACCTTACTCATGACAAATAATGATTCATTAAAAAAGTTGTTGGAAAAATCCCCATTAAATTTCTAGATACAAGGAATAATATACTTGTAGGAAAAAAAATTAAAGCAATGTAAAATGTTATGCGATTTGTTGCAGGTATATATTTTGGGAGGCTAATCAATTGGTTGACATGTTTGCAAAGTGTGGATTGAGAGGCTCCTCTCAAGTTGTAAATTTTAACTTAGTTCCAAAATTCTTGTACGCAGCCTTACTTGTCGATTTTTTTTTGGTGAAATTTTATAAGTTTGGAGTTTGGGCCTCTAGCTCCTTTATATCATAAAAAAAATGGTATAAAATTTGTTAATAAAAATAGTTTTATAGATGAGACATTTTTTTTTATAAATGTACCGAGACTTTCATGACAAATGTGACAAATGTAGTGAGAGAACCCAAAACTTGGAGGCAGTAAAAAGCAACCTCCAAGGTTTGGAGAGTTGGGTTTTTTTTCAACATAGGGTGTTTTCAAAAAAACTATTGGGATATTTTAGACTATGTGAACACAGTATGACACTACCAAGTGAATCTAAAACCCATAATATAACAACCATTAAAATAATTGATTTCTTAAAACAAACGATGAATATTATTAAATATAATTCTTTTTATTCTTATATAGAATATATATATATATGATATTTAGTATAAAATATATGTATATTAAGGTTAATTTATATATTAACGTTAATGTATATGAAATACATATAGATATATTAAAGTATATATATGTATATATTATATTTTATATTATAAATATATATTTAATTTATAAATTATATATTATACATTTTAATATATAATAATATATAATATTGATGTGCTATATATATAAATATATAATTTTTTATTTTATGTATATATATATATATAAAAATATAAAAAATTATATTTAATAATATTCCTTATTTGCATTAAGGAACTAATTGTCCCAGTGGTTGTTGTATTATGTTGTGTTTCATAAGTATCATCTTCAGAGGACAAAACCCCATGTGATGTAAAATAGAAATATTGATTTGATATTTTCTACTCTAAGACACAATTATTTTTCTAAACACCCCATTTCCCAAATTACTTTTAAAAAAACACCCTATTTAAAAAAAAACCTTTACTTATAAAGAAGGTTAGACAGATGACTCTTATAAAGAAAAATTGAATATTTCAAAAAAACTTAAAAAGATTATTGATAGAGATGTTTTAAAATGAAATTCCTACGTTAGTAAATAGTAGACCATGACAACATCATTCAATCTTAACCAACCCTACTCAACGGGTAAAACCAACTAAAAAATTTTATTGCGCCAAATGAGATGACCAATAAAACAAGGATGACAACGGCACCTGATCATATTCTATACCAATTTTTAGATACTCAACAAATGAGGTTTAACTATATGAACATGGACAATAAAACAAGGATAAGGGCCCCTGATAATATTCTACCATAGCAGCATTTGACACGAGTTTACCATTGAACACAAATATATAAAATAGAAAGCAATATAATTCATTTGTGACCTTTTAAACAACTTTCAATTTAATCCTTTCGAATATAAAGACTGAAAATAGAAGAAACTAAAATAAACAATTCCTCCCGACAACAAAGATTAATTTTAAGAATTTTAAAGACTAGGATACACATAAGAAAATGACTACCATGAAATTTTATTCACTAGAACACTCAAAAAACCAAGGAGAAAACGTAAATCAATATATAAACAGGACCGATATCTGGAACACAGGCAAATATGAAAATCCCCCACTAAACATCACGTCAGGTTACGCTTCATGCAAGTCACACTCCCTTACCACACCCAAAGTCATATAATCAAAAGTCAAAACACAAACAACAAACGATTCCAGGTAGCAAATGCAAAACATAAAATAAAATCAGCGTGAAAGTGTCCTTCAGCTGAAGAAAGACGGAACATAACAAACCAAAAGTATCTATTCTAGAAAAACAATCTCAGCATGAAAACTAGGATCAAAGCCAGTGCCGGAAATAACAATCCATCATAACTAAATAAAATCCAACATAAAAGCTTAGGAAACAAGATTGTCATTAAGTGATAGCGATGCAAGCTGATCAGCAGCACCACCAGCCTGCTGCTGCTGCGCAACATTCCTTAGGACATCCATTGCCTCAGCCACCTTTGCTTTCAGGGCCTCAGGTGACTCAAGCAAGTGCAGAACTTCAGTCTGGTCCATCTCCAAAAGCATGCCTGTCACTTTCGCAGCATTATCAGGCTCCACATGTTCCACAAGTGGGTAAAGATTCTCACCCAACATCTACAAATATACAACCCACAAAGATTAGTTATTACAAATACTAAAAAATGTTTTCAGAACCGGACCGGTCATTGAACCGGTGAAGGTATCGGTTCATGAAAACCGTGCTAAAATCAGGGTCTAACCATGGTTGAACCGGTAGTATTAAAGAATTGACCCGAACCGGTCACCTAACCGGTTCACGGTTTAACCGGTCGAACCGGCCGAACCGGTTCGGTTTTGATAACAGTGCTAAAAAGTAACAAATGATGATATGGGGATCATTCAAAGTATATAACAATAATTTAATACATTAAACATTCTGCAGAATAGCAAGGGAAAAAGCCTACCGTCCTCTGCTGCTCTGGAGAAGCATTGGCCAAAGCTGAGGCCAGAGCCCCAATAGGAATTTGCTGGGAAACATTTGCATCACGCAGAGGCATCCCACCCAGATCATATGGAACAGAAAACATACCTCCAGCAACCCCAGGCATAGGAACATCAGGCATACCCCTACCACCAGGAGGATAACGATACACTCGTCCCCTAGGAAGCATCTGTCAATTCCAAAACAATCAGGTCAATGCTGTAAACAACATAGAGAATTCACAAAAACAATAAAATATGAATGCTACATGGAATAAGACAAACCTGCTGTGGCATAAGAGGAACAGGCTGCTGGGACTGCTGGACTGCACCTGCACGCCTTCCACCAGGACGCTGACCCTGTTGCCCCGGCTGAACCATTGGCATAAAGAAATTTGGCACAGGGGCCCCACCTGGCCTCATACCAGGGACAAGTTGTTGTTGATATCCAAATCCAGGCTGGGAAAAATAATCAAGGTCACACAAGAGGCTGATAACAAAATTACTCCATAAAACAAAATGTGAGAAAGAAATAACATCAAGATCCACTCAAAACTGCACTAGTTACAAAAACAACTTTACCTGGGAAGGGATGATAGCATGAGGGCCTTGACCATAAAATATTTGTTGGCCCATACCTGGACCACCAGGAGGATACATTGGCACACGAGGAGCAACAGATGGTGGCATTGTAGGAGGCCGCATTTGAGCAAACTGGGCCTACATTAATAATTGAATCCAGCGTGTAATATTTACACTCACCGCAGTTCAATAGCCAAATACAACACAACTAATCTTAATTGCATTTATAACGATATGCAAAAAAAGTATCAACATAGCCTACATTATCAATCTCATGATAGAAAGAGATAAGGACCAGAAATTTACAAAGAAATATAATTGAGGGACAAAAGCATATAAACTACTATTCTAACAGTCCATATTTAACTACAACCACAATCATCACATTTTAGGAACTCAGTAAAGAGAAGTATGTTTGTACATGCATAAACTACTGTTATTCAACATTTGGAATAGATAATTCCTCCAATGGAGAGAAGCAGAAAAGTGATGGGCCTTTAAAACAGGACATACCTGCAGTCTAGCTCTTCTTTCTTCTTTCCGTTGAGCTAGAGTAACAAACAGAGGTTTGCTTACCACAATTTTGCCATTCATCTCAATTAGCTACCAAACAAAATGGCAAAAAAATAAATTTTTAAACTATAAACCCATCTTTTACTTACACCAAGAAAATAACAGGACTTACTGCTCTAGATGCTTCCTCAGGAGTTGAGAACGCAACAAATCCAGATCCACGACTTATGCCATTGGAATCTCTCATAACCTTTCAAACAAAAAGCAAGTATATATAGACTAACTAGCAAATAAACATTTAGTATGAAGCCAATTATAGTACACACCTTGCAAGAAGTAATGGTACCATAAGAAGAGAACAGCTCCTTAAGTTTTTCATCACTAATGCTATCATCTAAATTTTTGAGATACAAATTTGCCCCCTGATATTTATCAGCAGCTTCTTTCATGCTCTGCTCAAATCGAACTTTCAATTCCTGCTCCCTTTCAGATTTCTTTTGAGCTTTCCCAACATACCATTCCTTGTCCTCAAACTTTTTGCCATTAAGAGCATCGACAGCTCTAGCAGCATCATCAGCATCCTCAAAATTCACAAATCCAAAACACTTTGATTTTCCGTCTCCATCTCTCATCACTACAGCACTGGTGATGGTTCCAAATTCACCAAAAATATTCTTCAACTCATCATCAGTGGTGGATTCAGATAGATTCTTCACAAAAACATTGTTGAACTTTGCCTTGTCAATAGCAGTTTCCCTCTCTTGCTTGCGAAGGAAGGGACCCACATACACTTGTTTATCATTCAACAGCATACCATTCAGCTTCTCTATGGCTTTTTGAGCAGACTCCTCATTATCAAACTGTACAAAGCCATAGCCTTTTGATTGCCCAGATGTATCAGTAGCTACCTTGCAAGAAAGGATGTTCCCAAAGGTAGAAAAGGTATCATGTAATGCCTTGTGGTCAATTGCCCTATCCAAATTCTGTAATAATCCACAAGTTCAAAACAAATGGAGAAGTCAGGATGAACTAAGACATGCATTATGAAAGCATAGGAGAAATCCTTTCATTACCAAGTCAGGAAGTACAAAGACAATTTTGATACCTTGATAAATATATTTCCTGATCCACTTTTACGGATACTAGGATCACGATGTGAATACATAATGCGGATGGGCTTGTTATTGAGAGGAGTGAAGTTCAGAACATCCAATGCTCTGGCAGCTGTAAACAAGTAACAACTATGTTAGAAACAGCAATAACAAAGACTATGTAAAGATTGAAAGAAAGCCTTATGGTTATCACAGCATCAAGAATAGAAAGTAATAGTCAGGCAAAGAAATTGACCAGAATCTGTAAAACATTATCAAGTCAATGGGTACAAAAGCTAATTAGATAATTGAAGTACACAAACCCCCTCAGAAATGCTTTAATCACTCACCTGGTTTATTAAAATAAAGATAGACTGGTTTTATTGCCAGTGAACAGAGTAACCATAAGAACAATTTCTAATGATGTTATTTGTACAAAAGCTAATTAGATAATTGAAGTACACAAACCACCTCAGAAATGCTATAACCATTCACCCAGTTAATTAAAATAAAGATACATCGGTCTTATTGTCAGTGAACAGAGTCATCATAAGACCAATTTCTAATGATGTTATATCAGCTGATGTGACGAAACCTTTTCAACAGACTACCCACTTTATTATAAAATTATGTATTCTAATTACAGAACAGGCATCAAATACACTGAATCAAGGCCCTCTCCTGGTAAGTAGAATTAACAAGACAAGCTTTCAATTTTAAAGCAGCACACTCTACTTAGCATTAAATTCTTTATATTTGCTAAACAGTCACTAACACAATAACGTGGTTATTTCAATGGTATCCTAGATCATTCAACAAAGATGTAGCTACTAAGGAATTTACACTGCAATTTTTACCTTCGAAGCACAGACACCTCTCCAATTTGACATGTCCCTTGTTTTAAGGTGTCCAACACCAACACTTATTCGACATGTGTCAAACACTTCTTTACAAATGTTCATGTAAAAATTTATTTGTTATCAACCCAAACATTTCAAGTGTTGATAGTATGACATATTTATATGGCTAAGACACATGAGTCAATACTTCCAAATAGATGAATGTATATATGCAGTGTCCCAATGTCCTATGTTTTAGACAATAGCCACGTCAAAGAGTCCGCGTCTGTGTTGGTATATGTACTTCGTAGTTCACAACATTAGCTACTATAATAGTTCAAGTTTCCCAATATGTATCCATTCACAAACAAAAAATGCTAAGGTTATATTAATCCATCCCATAACACAAATGTCTTTCGGCTGATTATATACAATATAGGAAAAGAATGTACCCATTCCACTCTTTAATTAACCAAATTGGCTACACAAACATTAGCGTGACATAATCACGGAAAGTTTCTTTACCACAAGGAAAAAAGCATTCAGAATAATTTGTGTTTTACTTAGTAAATGAAATTCCACAAGCAGCGGACCTTTCATTTCAGCTCACATATCTGATTGTGTCCAACACAAAATTTAAAAAAATTAAACCGGCTTGCTTAATATGTGGAAATCGCATTAAATGAAAGGTTAATGTTATTTACGACAAGAAGCATTTTCACTTACCAACACATCTCTAGGTAGAATATACCGCAATAAATTGTCCCGAGTTACATTATTTTCAGTTTCACCGGAACAAATCAGCGTACAAAAACCAAAGCTAGAGTGAACAAGAGAATTGATATGAAAACACAGTCATGAGACAAACCACAGTTTAGATACAAAATTAGTCCCCAAAATGCACACATGAACAAACTTTTAAAACCAATTCATCCATTCAGAAATAAAATTAAGCTTTTCGGCAAACCAATTTCATCATCAGATAACCAAAGCAGTCATTCATAAAAGGAAACGGATTAAGTGGCTAACAACATTCCAATTCACACACTAAGCAAAAGTAAAAACGAAGCACAGAAACACATGAATAATAAACTAACCATCTGGCGGGTTGCTATAGTTGACGTAACCATAACCGAGCGATCTACGCGTAGTCAAATCTCTGCAAACCCTAACGGACACAACCTGACCCAATTGGTTGAACAAATCATAGAGCTGTGAGTCCGTGACGTTCGGGTCGAGATCTCCAACATAAAGCGACGTCGTCACGAACTGGTTTCCACCAGCACCGGCACCGGCACCGCCAGTAGCAGCAGCGCCGTTGGGACCGGGAATCGCATTCTGAGGCTGAACCTGAACCTGAGCCATCTCAAACAACAACTACAAACAACTCGATTATCGTTTTTCCAAATATAATTTTTTTCCTAATTTCTGCTTTTTTTTTCTTCTTTTTTTTCCCTCTTCCCCCTCCTCTTGTTATTCAGAACAATAAAACCCTAGAGAGAACAGAAAAACGTAGATAGACTCGTGGATTCACACCCGATAACACCGACAAAGCTTTCGGAGAAATTTTTGATTTTTTTGATAGAGAAAAGCGAGGAGAGGGAAGGAAAGAGAGAAAGGGTGGTGGATGCGAAAAGGATAGGAGGTGGCCGCCGGTGGAAATCACGGCGGCGCGTGAGGGAGAAAAAGGAAACGAAATGGGTAAAAGTTGGAAAAGGGAGCAGCAGATACTGCGCTGAGGAAGGGAAAGGAGGAGGGAGAGAGGTATATAGGGGATGAATGGTGGCGGGTTGGGCAAACCCTAGCACAATCCAACGAGGAGATCTGAACCGTTGGATGAGAGAGGTGGTGGGACCCAGGGGAGTGATGGGGTGGGGGTGGATAAAAGAGAGATGAAAGTTGAAAGATTCGAAGTGAAAAATGCAGTGGAAAGAAAGGCAGGTAGTGATTTACATTTACGGCACAACTCCAAAAACGGTTACAGTGAAGGCAAGCTCATAGCATCAAGTTGTTGTTATCTCTTGCTGATTTTTTTTTATATTTAGTTATAATATAAGTTTGTTGGAACGGATTGATTATATTTATACATAGTTTTTCACCCCTGTATTCGCTAGGTGTATTTTGGTTTTTTACTTTCACAATTTTCATGGGAAATTAAATAATTTTTAAAATATAATTATTATAAACATGTTAGGTTTGAATACTTTGAAAATTTTTATTTTCGAATAGAATAAAACTTTATGTTAATAATTTTAATATTAACAAATTCGTTTAATATTATATATATTTGATATAGTCCTTATAAATATTGGGTTTTCTTTTTTATTTGTTTATTATGAGTCACATACAATATTATTATTTCTGATCCGGTCCTAACACCGGCCCCCAAGAGCATGGCTTTAATGCCTTGCCAGATCAGCATTTTGAATAAAGAGAAGTACTCTTCAAATACACTACAAATACTATACGGAGTGCATACCGCCAGGGCAAGTAACGCCGCCAAGGTTCATGACTCCGCCCAGGCACGTTACCCCGCCAAGGAATGTAACTCCGTCCAGGCATGTTATTCCGTCAAGGAATGTAACCTCGCCAAAGTTGTTACTCCGCCAAGCCATAGGCTCAACATTGGCGGAATACCGAATTTCCCCTACTGCGTAGCGAGCCCATACTCACAACCCCGGCACGAGATTGACTCTGTCTTGAGAGGTTAATAATGGGAATCACGCTGTCACGCATAAAGGGAAATAACAATAAAATATTAAAGCACTAACGCTTTCCAGACAAGTTGTGATACCTACTACAATAATGGTGCATGTAAACGGCGCAGGGACCCATTACCTTTTCAGCATTATGCCTGAAGACAAGGAGCGGGTCCTACCAATAATGCAGCACCAGTAACAGGTATATAAACCTCTCTCGAAAAGGTATAAGGGATCTCTTTCCCATTCTCTGAACCTTACACTCTCTTACTTGCATAATTCTCTCTGATTGTCTTTCTAAGTCTCTAAGTATTCTGAAATACTGACTTGAGCGTCGGAGAACGATTGCAGGTACCACCCCCAATTGGGTCAAGGCAATGCAGATCCCGTCAGGCGGACTGTGACACCGCCCCGCAGTATATTACACTCCGCCTCAGCATACAAAGACTCTCCGTATTTATATTTATACACACATTGCTTTGTATCAAAACACATTTATATATATATTTTGAGTTGTTCTACAAACATACTTCTACACCCCCTGTAAAGAACAGTTCATTGGCACGCCCAGTGGGACCTGTAAACTAGGTAATCCCACAATCTTTGATCAATCTTCATCATCAATGGAGAGACAAGGACCAGAGATGGGGAACGAGGATTCTCCTCCACGCAATCCCAGACGTCTTAACTTCGATGATGATGCTCAGAAAAAAGGAACGCAAGCCGATTCTCTAGATCCAAGAGATGACATGATTCGAATGTTGAGAGAAGAACTTGCGGAACTTCGTCGCGAAAAAGCAAACCCAGTGCGTGAAAAAGCTGGTCCTGCAAAACAGCCACATCATGAACCACACATGCAGGAGGAATCAAGTACTCCTCACTACTCTCGTATTCCTACATACATGGAGGAGCAACGAAGCCTCCCACTGGTGAATGCTCAGCATCAAGAAGGAAGGAGAGCAGGCTCAAACGCATCCCCCTCAGGGTATAAGATGAGCATCCCATTTTCCAAAAGGCTCATGAATGCACATGTACCCAAACATTTGCAAACTATGCAGCCCATTTCTATAGGGAAATATACTGGGGAAACAGATCCCTCTAAGCATTTAGATGCTTATATCTACGAGGCCATGTTTCTAGGGGCTGAGGAGGATGTCATGTGCAGAATGTTCCCCAGAACCCTTACAGGCGAAGCTCTTAGTTGGTTCAAGAGCTTACCTTCAGGTTCCATTGATTCGTGGGAGGAGCTGGCCTCAGCTTTTGGAAGCCACTTCGTGATCTCCAGGGATGCACCCAGAACCTCTCATACCTTGGCTCAGATCAAACAAGGCGACAAAGAATCTCTGAAGGATTTCCTTAAGAGATTTTACAAGGAAGCAGCCATGGTCCCTGATCTGACTGAGGCAATCCAGTTGCATATTCTCATAGAAGCTATGCAACCAAAGTCACCTTTCGCTTTGTCTTTGGCAAAGGGACCTCCAACCACGATGGAGGAATTTCGCAGGAAGGCGTCTAAGTACGTGGGTATTGAGATGCATCTGGAAGCCACTGCATCTCGCAATAAACCACTCCCTGCAACTCCACCTCAAGACAAAGGGAAAGATAAATTGTTGAAGAGTGACAAGTCCCACCAAAGGGACAAAGTAGGGAACCAACCTTTCAAACAGCAGGACAGACGCGTGTTCAACTTTGCTCACTATGCACCACTGAACACAACCTGCGAGCAAATCTTGCGTGAAATAGGATGGACCACCCTCAATGTTTATGGAATTCAACGTCCACCTCCAATCAGGCGCGGTGGAAACCCAAAGAAATATTGTGAATTCCACGAGTCAGTTGGCCACACTACAGAAGAATGTAAGCAGCTCAAAAATACCATTGAGGTGCTCATTCGTGAAGGTAAACTGAAACATTACCTGTTCAAAGGCAAATCTCATGATGAGCCTGAGAAGTTTGAAAAGCGACATCGTGATCGTTCTCCGGATCCTGATAGTACTCGGGAACCAAAACGTACGGCGGTGTCAGAGAAACAAAAAGGCATTGTTTTGGAGTCCGCCCAACGAGAACCGAGCCCTGAACCTAGGTCGCGAGGTAAAAGGCAGGTGGTGGACATGATTGCTGGAGGCTTCGTAGGAGGCGGACCCTCAAACACCGCCCGGAAAAATCATCATCACATGATCTTATCTGTGCAGGGCAAGAACAAAGAATATCGCCCATTCAGGGACGGAGTTCAGACTCCGCCTATAACTTTCACAGATGATGATTTTGGCCCAACCATTCCTGAGGGAGATGATGCGGTAGTGATCATTGCGGTGATCGCTAATATGGATGTAAAACGCATCCTAGTTGATCAGGAAAGTTCCTGCGACGTTATTTTTTATGACTGTTTTAAACGCATGGGACTGACTGACGCTGATTTGCAGCCTTACACACAGGACCTCACAGCCTTTAATGGCGCCAAACAACCTACTAAAGGCTACTTGGACACAAGGATTACCTTCGATGGTGAACCTGGAGCAAGGACTGTGAAATCCAGGGTCCTTGTCATTGATGTTAAATCCCCATACAATGGCATCATTGGGCGGCCTACTCTGAATGCCATGGAAGCCATCGTTTCAACCCCCCACTTGTTAATCAAGTTCATCGACAAAGATAATCAAGTCTCATCTGTCAGGGGCGACCAGGAGATGGCTCGTTATTGTTACAATTTAAGTCTTAACATGGTGAAGCTTGAGACCATGTCTAAGAAAAGGAAATTGAACGAAGGAAACAGTGCGGCGGTATCCGTCAACTTGGTGGATCTTGATCCCAGGGCGGAGTCTTCTATAGACCCACTGAATCCTTTGAAACCAACTCCCGATGGTGGTTCCAAGTCTATTTTTTTGGGCAGCACCCCGGAGCAAATTACTAACATCAATGACAAGCTGGAGCCTAACATGGAAGCAAGACTGATTGCACTCCTCCATGAGTACAAGGAGATTTTTGCCTGGACTGCCGCAGACATGCCTGGTATGGATCCTAACTTCTGTTGCCACCGCCTGGCGGTGTATCCTGAAACTAAGCCAGTGGCACAAAAGAAACGGCGTATGGGCCCTGCTAAGCAAAATGCTGCTTGCGAACAAACCGAAGAGCTCCTTAAGGCGGGGTTCATCAGGGAACTCCGTTACTCTTCTTGGCTGTCCAACGTGGTTATGGTGCAGAAAGCCAATGGCAAATGGCGCATGTGCATAGACTATGTTGATTTGAATAAATGTTGTCCTAAAGATCCTTATCCTCTCCCCAACATTGACAGACTGGTTGACGATTCATCAGGATACAAGTATCTATCCTTCATGGATGCTTACTCTGGATACAACCAAATTCCAATGTGTGAGGATGATCAGGAGAAAACAGCATTTATCAATGACAGAGGAGTCTTTTGCTACAATGTCATGCCGTTTGGGTTGAAGAACGCTGGGGCCACCTACCAGCGCATGATCAACAAGGTCTTTGAGGGCATGCATACAAAGCTGGTAGAGGTTTATATTGATGATATCATCGCCAAGACTCCAGAGGGAGGAGACCATGTTGAAGACCTACGCCTCATTTTTCAACGCTTGCAGCAATACAACATGAGACTCAACCCACTAAAATGTACATTTGCTGTACCTGGAGGAAGATTTTTGGGTTTCATGTTAACGCAAAGAGGCATAGAAGCTAATCCTGACAAGTGTCGGGTGATACAAGAGTTGCAGAGCCCCAAAACATTGAAAGAGGTACAATCCCTCAATGGCAAAATCGCTGCTCTAGCACGATTCATGCCAAAAATGGCTCATCGCTCTCTCCCCTTATACAAGATGCTGAAGAAGGATAAGAAATTCAATTGGGGCCCAGAGCAAGAGGCGGCCTTCCAGAGCTTGAAAAATGTCTTAGCCAGCCCTCCAATCCTGGTAAAACCAAGCCCAGGTGAGCAACTCATCGTTTATTTGTCTGTTTCAGATGAAGCGCTGGTAGTGGCCCTGGTCAAAGAAACAGTCGAAGGCCAACGACCGGTGTACTTCACTGGTAAAACATTGCATGGTGCAGAGTGCCGTTATCAGAAGATTGAGAAGGCAGCACTTGCAGTTGTTTGGGCCTCACGACGCCTGAGACCATATTTCCATGCACACCCCATCTTGATTCGCACAGACTTGCCACTCCGTACTATATTGTTCAAGCCAGACTTGGCAGGAAGGATGATCAAATGGGCCATAGAACTCTCTGAATTCGACATATCCTACGAACCAAGAACTGCTATCAAGGCACAAGTCCTAGCAGATTTCGTAGTTGAATTAACAGGCTCTAGCCCAGATGCAGATCATTCACACTGGACAGTATACGTCGATGGGTCTTCAAACAGCAAAGGATGTGGGGCAAGAATCGTTATAGAAAGTGATGACGGGGTACATCTTGAAATTTCATTGCACTTTACCTTCACTACGTCTAACAATCAGGCGGAGTATGAAGCCTGCTTAGCCGGACTCAGAGCAGCACAAGATATTGGGGCCAAAACTGTCACCCTATGCAGTGATTCTCAACTAGTCATCTCACAAATTCTTGGTGAGTATCAGGCTAAAGAACCTCTACTGCAACAATATCTGGACTGCGTCAATGAGTTGAAACAGTACTTCGATGAAGTAACTTTCAAGCATGTACCTCGCGAAGAAAATACACGTGCTGATATCCTGTCCAGGTTAGCCAGCACAAAGAAGGCGGGGTGCACAACCACGGTTGTACAGAGTACTTTGGTGGAGCCAAGTATAACCCTTCCCTCTTTAATTCATATGATTAAAAGCCGTCCCGTTGATGACAACTCCTGGGTAACACCAATAGTTCGTTATCTTGTTAATGGACAATTACCCACGGATGATCTTGAGCGAAAGAAGCTAAGGAGGGAGGCACCCTATTATACACTCCTGGATGGGCAGCTATACCGCCGAGGAATTTCTGTCCCGTACTTAATTTGCATAAATGAAAACGAGGTGCCAGCTGTTTTAGAAGAAGTCCATGAAGGGCAGTGTGGACATCATCCAGGGGCACGGAGTCTAGTGAGAAAAATCCTCAGGGCGGGGTATTGGTGGCCCACTATGAAGCAAGACACTGCCTCATATGTTCAAAAATGCGATCAATGTCAACGATTCGCTAATTTTCACCATACTCCAGCTGAGGAAATGTCATCATCAATAACGCCTTGGCCTTTCTATCAATGGGGTATGGATATTCTAGGTCCATTCCCAACTGCGCCCGGCGGAATCAAATACTTGATAGTTGGTGTTGATTATTTCACCAAATGGATTGAGGCAGAGGCAGTGGTGCACATAACGTCAGCCAGGACTCGAAGATTCGTTTATGAGAATATCATTGCACATTTCGGAGTCCCTGAACGCATAGTCACTGATAATGGCACCCAGTTCACAGATCGTAAGTTCACTGAACTCTTAGAAAATCTCAGCATCACGCAGATTTTCTCTTCTGTGGAACACCCTCAAACCAATGGACAAGCAGAGGTCGCCAACAGAGAAATCTTGAAGGGCCTCAAAAAACGCCTTGGTGAGGCAAAGGGAGATTGGGCAAATCAGTTATGCCATGTTTTATGGGCATATAGAACTACCCCACACTCCACCACAAATGAATCTCCGTATCGGCTAACATATGGAGTCGAGGCTGTTATTCCCATAGAATTAACAGCTCCTTCAGCTCGAGTCCTCCATTTCAATGAGGAAGCCAATCAACAGAACCTTGCACACGAATTGGAGGTTTTGGCGGAGTTGAGAGAGGAAGCCTTTGTGAGAGATCAAGCTGTCAAAGCAAAGGCCGCCAAACGGTATAATGCACGCATGTGCGAACGCCGTTTCAAAGAGGGAGATTTGGTCCTGAGAAGGGCCAACATTGGCAACAAATTTGCGCACCAAGGCAAATTGGCACCAAATTGGGAAGGTCCATACCGAGTCATCGAAGTTTTGGGCAAGGGTATATACCGCCTAGAAAACTTGGATGGTACTCCGGTCAGAAATAAATGGAACATTTTGAATTTACGCATATATTACAGTTAATTGGGTAATACGGTATAATCTTTTCTTCCTAACTCAAGGATCTTCCTCTGTATGCTTTCCTTGAAAAGGTTTCGAAAAGATATATCCCAACTCAGTCTTTTATGTAATTCCATTCTCAATGAAATGCCTTCCTGCATTTAATCTTCACTCTAACTTTGAATTGATTATCCATGGCAGAATTTGTTCCCATGCAGATAAAACAACGACTCTAAAATTGAAGCACAAACGCATAACTCTTTATTCCATAAAGATCAACCAACATGCAACGCCACTTCACAAACGGAGTCAACAAAAACTCCTTGGGGAATTGGTGTCTCAGCTATATGCTGCACCATACCTACCCTAAGGTACAGAAAACTCCTTGGGGGGAAAGGATTGGTGTCTCAGCTATATGCTGCACCATACCGACCCTAAGGTACAGAAAACTCCTTGGGGGGAAAGGATTGGTGTCCCAGCTATATGCTGCACCATACCGACCCTAAGGTACAGAAAACTCCTTGGGGGGAAAGAATTGGTGTCTCAGCTATATGCTGCACCATACCGACCCTAAGGTCCTACAGGCCGCCTATGGAAAGAACTAGTGTCACAGCTATATGCTGCACTAATTCACCCCCAAGGTCCTGCAGGCTTCTTATGGGAAGAGCTGGTGTCACAGCTATATGCTGCACCACGCTAACCCCAAAATCCAACCAATTTCTTGCAGGATGAATTGGTGTCACAGCTATATGCTGCACCACGCTAACCCCAAAATCCAACCAATTTCTTGCAGGATAAATTGGTGTCACAGCTATATGCTGCACCATACCGCCTCAAAGGTTCAACCAATTTCTTGCAGGATAAATTGGTGTCACAGCTATATGCTGCACCATACCGCCTCAAAGGTTTAACCAATTTCTTGCAGGATAAATTGGTGTCGCAGCTATATGCTGTACCATAGCAATCCTCACTTCGATGATTTTCATTCAATCAGGAGTTGCACTCCAATCAAAATGCAAAAGGATGAACATTCCATCCAAAACTTGACTCTGCCTAACTCCCAATGTTTTACAGAGTACATGAGCAACAAACTCAAGCACTACCCAACAAGTTCAAGTAAGTTCAACACTTGTAAAATGGTGCTTCATTAAAATTCCTAAGAGGCCACTCCGCCTTCTTACGGAATCCAATTCCTTTTAAATTCCTAAGAGGTGACTCCGCCTTCTTACGGAATCCAACCTCATTGAAATTCCTAAGAGGCCACTCCGCCTTCTTACGGAATCCAATTCCTTTTAAATTCCTAAGAGGCGACTCCGCCTTCTTACGGAATCCAACCTCATTGAAATTCCTAAGAGGCCACTCCGCCTTCTTACGGAATCCAATTCCTTTTAAATTCCTAAGAGGCGACTCCGCCTTCTTAAGGAATCCAACCTCATTGAAATTCCTAAGAGGCCACTCTGCCTTCTTACGGAATCCAATTCCTTTTAAATTCCTAAGAGGCGACTCCACCTTCTTACGGAATCCAACCTCATTGAAATTCCTAAGAGGCCACTCCTCCTTCTTACGGAATCCAATTCCTTTTAAATTCCTAAGAGGCTACTACGCCTCACTATTAAAATCATTTCAATGAAATTCCCAAGAGGTTACTACGCCTCATTATTGAAATTACTTCAGTTAAATTCTCAAAAAGGCTACTCCGCCCCATTACTGAATTTGTTTCACTGAAATTCCTAAGAGGTTACTTCGCCTCCTCACTGAATTTTACTTCACCAGAATTGCAAAAAGGCTATTCTGTCTCGTTATACTTAGCCATATTTCATTAAGTCCTCAGATGAATATTCCGCCTTCTCAATATCATCTTACAAGGCATAAATACGACGGACTTAAACACTACTTCTATGAACAAGTATACATTTGCAGAAAATATGCTTCATTAATATTGTCAAGGATTGATAAAAGTCCAGAGCCTATCCTGGAACAAGGCAATATTAACAAAATTCAAAAAACAAAACTTGCAAAAAGACTGAGGAGGAGACTGAGAAGCTGATCTTTAAGGGTCAGACGGCTTCCCTTCCTGCTGAGTGGAGGCGAGCTGACTTTCTCCTGGCCTGATCAGACTTTGAGAAGGAGGCAAGTCCGCCAAAACATATTCATCATTGGGCGCAGGCATATGACCTCCTTGCACAGGCACCATCAATTCTCCATTGATGAATTCGTAATAGGGATGAATGCCTATGGTGGAGAGAGCAACACCTGGGTTGCGATAGCGGAGTTGGCGAACAGCCATGCTGAAAGCATCATCAATCGCCACCTCAGCTGCGTCCAAGGCAGATTGTAATTCTTTGTCGAGCCTCTCACTGGTAGCATCTGAGGCAGTCTTCTCAGCTTCCAACTCTTGAACCCGCACTTCGAGATTTCCATATGCGGTTGCTGCCTCGCTCAACTCCGCTGCCCAGGCATCTTCAGCAATGGTTTTATTTATTTCTATGGAGACCAGCTTCTGCTGAAGAATGCTCACGTCTCCGCCCAAAACTTGGTTCTGCTGATTTAAATTTGAAACTTGTTATTTCAGCAGAATGTTATCAGCCTTGACCTGGGAAAGTCCACTCACCACCTCGCCCAGCTTTTTATTCTGTTGTTCTAGCTGGACTTTCTCAGCCTTCACCTTAGCCAACTCCTCCGTTAACTTCTTGATATTGGAGTCGGCGGTGTCCAGATGTTTGTCCTTGGCCTTGATCACCTCGGACAGCTGCTCATTGTCATGCTCCAAGCTACGAATCTTTTCCACAGACTCGTGGTAAGACGCTTGAAACATGTTCGCCTCAGCAGCAACGTCAGCTATCCGGGGAACAGAAGCCAAGAAACCATCTAACTCAGCAAGGTGCCACCTCGCAGCTGCAGCAGCCTCCGGTACCTCCTCAAAGTCGATGTTGGGGCGGAGAATGAATTCTGGGTCACGCCTCTCTGACTGGCGGAATCCCGTATTTGTAAAGTATAAAAAGGGATTCAAGCGAGACCCCGCCTCAGGCAAAGAAACAAGCCGCCTGGATGATTCCCCTGGTACATCAATGGGAAAAACGGCTGTCCCTCGGGTGGTCAAGCTCAGGGCGGGATCCTCAGAAGGGCGGACTGGGGAAGCTTGAACTCTCCCTGCCTCGTCCCCCGTATCATGGTCAGAAGAAGCTTGGAATCCCTCCGTTTCCCCCCCCCCCCGCAACATCTTCTTCGGGGATGCCTTCAACACCGCCCATACCAGCAGAAGTACCCGTAACAGGTACCTCCTGAGGCTCCTCCAAATCAATGGCGACATCAATTGACGTCCCCGCCTCAGCCCTCTTCTTGCCCTTAGTCCTCCTTCTTTGCAAAGGATGAGGATCTACTTCTTCTTCTTCTTCAGTAGCTTCTGGTTCTTGACGTTTTTTAGAACGCCTTTCAACAGTAGCTGCTGAAGATCCTGCACCACCTTCAAAATTTACTATGTTGGTGGATGCAGGGAAGGGGAGAGTTTTTGTCAGGGCGGCACCCAGATTCCTCCTGGGCTGCACATTATTCTCCGCATTCATTTCCCTGCGGCTCATTTGCATCTGCTTGATACGCTCCATCCCAGGGAACTCAGCGATTTCTCCTGCAAAATAACAATATGAGGATACAGTTAGAAAATGCAAGATAGAGGTAATACTCAATCACATTGCAATTGTTCGTAATATTACTCAAGTATCCTTGAGCATCCCGCCCAAGCAGCCTTCGACAAAAAATCAGCTTGTGGACGGAGTTGTACTCCTTCAATATTCGGAGTACTTCCACAGACGCCGCCGATAGAGCACCCTCTTCAACTTCATATGCTCGTTTGGTTAAGAGAAAGTGCTCATGCGTCCATGCCACTGGAAATCTATCAACACCCTCCTTATTCCGCCAAAAAACAGGTTTGTCTTTCCTGACGGATACCTTCACAAAACTCATCCTGAAGTGAAGTCCGCCTTCCTTGGCGGAGTCAGCAAACGCCTTAAAATTTAAAATCTTTGGCTCCGCCCGGAGAGTCACAAAACCCATGCCGCCGGTTTTCATATTTACTCTCCTCATAATGCGGCAGAAAGCGAAAAACAACGCCACTGTAGGCGTAAACCCCAAATGTTCAGCCATCACCTCAAAGCTGCGCACTATTCCCCAACCATTAGGATGCAGTTGGGAAGGGGCACAATCCAAGAACCTAAGCACACCCATCTGGAACTTATTCAATGGGAGGCGCACCCCTAACTGGGTAAATAGAATATCGTACATATATATGGTACGATTATCCTGAGGACGATGACAGACCCGTTCATACGTCTTGGGTGAACGAACGATGAACCTCTCCTCATACTTCTCATCCTTCCAAACCGGAACAGGCAATTCCACTACCCCTCCGCTTGTGGTCGCATGTCGAGAGGAAGCATCCTTGACATCTTCCTCAACCCAACAGTAGGGGTCATTCTCGAGTGTCTTCTCCCAATCCAGTCCATGCAATACAACATTTCGATACTCTGCCATAGTCAGCACTTGTGTATGGGAAACACCTCCTGACACAAATGAATGTACAGCATTACTAAAGTACTCCACGCTGCTATAAAACGTCGAGTCCCTCCCAGTATAGAAAGCCTCATCCCCACTCTCAATGTCAGAAAACATGGGACGAACAGAAACCCTAGAGCGTGACTCTGATTTCTTTCCTCTCATCTTCCCTTTTACAAACACACAATAAGGGAAAACAAAACCAACCCAGTGAAAATGGAGAAGCAAAGAAAAGAAGGAAGCAAGTACCTTAAACTTCTGAAAGATAGAAGAACTCCAAACACCAATAAATTCACAAGAAAGTAGCAAAAATACTTTCAGCAAACGAATATGAACTGAGAGATGAAGCAAAACATTTCCCTTCTGAGAGTTTACCTATTTATAGGCATGGCTTGGGGGGAAAATAAGCGAATCCTCAGGAATTTCGAAGATGTGTTTGCAGCCGTTAGATAAATCTCATCAACGGTTCTAAAATTGAAATATGCGTTTACGACCGTTGGATTTGTCTCAATGACGGTTCTTTTTTTTTGCTGAAACCGATAGATATATCTAAGGGCAGATATTTCATGGGCCACGTTTTCAAAATCCAAGGCCCACGGTAATAACCTCGAAAACGGTTCTCCATTGCCATCACGCGCATTTATGTCCCATCATTGGAATGGCAACCGTTACGAGGGCATACGTGGCAATAGGAGACTGAAGAATAAAAAACGTGGTTTCGAGGCGCATTAATGACAGGCGTGTCAAATGATGACAGCTAATAAATGCACGAAAGCACTTGTCCACAAAACCTGGACTAGTAAATACCGCCTAAACCCATGCCTACAAAAGCTAAACTTAAGTGTTGTAGCTTATTAAAGTGACTCCGCCAGTCACTATAACAAGCTAGGGGGCATATGATCCGGTCCTAACACCGGCCCCCAAGAGCATGGCTTTAATGCCTTGCCAGATCAGCATTTTGAATAAAGAGAAGTACTCTTCAAATACACTACAAATACTATACGGAGTGCATACCGCCAGGGCAAGTAACGCCGCCAAGGTTCATGACTCCGCCCAGGCACGTTACCCCGCCAAGGAATGTAACTCCGTCCAGGCATGTTACTCCGTCAAGGAATGTAACCTCGCCAAAGTTGTTACTCTGCCAAGCCATAGGCTCAACATTGGCGGAATACCGAATTTCCCCTACTGCGTAGCGAGCCCATACTCACAACCCCGGCACGAGATTGACTCTGTCTTGAGAGGTTAATAATGGGAATCACGCTGTCACGCATAAAGGGAAATAACAATAAAATATTAAAGCACTAACGCTTTCCAGACAAGTTGTGATACCTACTACAATAATGGTGCATGTAAACGGCGCAGGGACCCATTACCTTTTCAGCATTATGCCTGAAGACAAGGAGCGGGTCCTACCAATAATGCAGCACCAGTAACAGGTATATAAACCTCTCTCGAAAAGGTATAAGGGATCTCTTTCCCATTCTCTGAACCTTACACTCTCTTACTTGCATAATTCTCTCTGATTGTCTTTCTAAGTCTCTAAGTATTCTGAAATACTGACTTGAGCGTCGGAGAACGATTGCAGGTACCACCCCCAATTGGGTCAAGGCAATGCAGATCCCGTCAGGCGGACTGTGACACCGCCCCGCAGTATATTACACTCCGCCTCAGCATACAAAGACTCTCCGTATTTATATTTATACACACATTGTTTTGTATCAAAACACATTTATATATATATTTTGAGTTGTTCTACAAGCATACTTCTACACCCCCTGTAAAGAACAGTTCAATTTCTAAATCGTATAAATACTTATTCATATATTTCAAAATGTTATATATGCTGTAGAACATATTACTTTTACCCTAGCCATTTAATCACAATAATCTTGTTTTGAAATGCTATTTGAAGTAATAGTTTTTGAATTTATAAACTCCAAACTTATTTTATTTTTTATATTTTTATGATCATTGATATATATTTTTAAAACATTACTTATCTTTATTTTATATATATATATATATATATATATATATATATACATATATGTTCCTCAGAATCGGGAAGAGACCGCGAGACCAATCGCTTCCTCTCTTTTAGGAAAAATACATTTAATATTCTAATCCTCCTTATCTTATGCAATTATTATTATCTAATAGTAATTAGGTCGAAGTCAAGGTCCCCCTTTTTCTACAGTATAAATAAGACCTTGTAACCTCTTTTGTATTATAAGTGACATTTTTAAGTAATAAACCTTAATTTTGCTTGAGTAATTCTATAGGGTTTTAGCCTTACATGCTCAGAGTGCACATTTTGAGGCCCACCGCGAGGTCCGTTAAAATAGTTTCCACGTCACACAACCCCATCCGCAAAGATGACGAACATCCCCAGCCGCAAAGATGACGAACATCCCCAACGGAACCAAGGAGGACACCAGGACAAGGACAATTAGTCGGAGGAAGTTTTGGCCCTTGTCAAAACACTACAACACACAATGAAAGAATTGAGAAAAGAAAATGAAGACTTAAGAAATCGTTGATCATGAGAGAGAAAAGCCTCTAGTTACCAAAACACACAAGCTACAAAGATAAAGGAGGACAAACCAGAGCCCTCAGTTCCGTACTCAACATACTCATTCACGAAGGAGATAATGATCGCCCCTACATCATTGCACTACAAGCCCCCCACAATGGATATGACGGGAGAGGTGACCCAGAAGAACATCTCACCATGTTCACAACCAACCTACTCATTATAAGGACATTTGACGTTGTGTTATGCATAACCTTCCCCACGACCCTTACCAAGTCCATTCTCCTCTAGTTCTCACACATTCCCTCGGGGTAGTGTGTCATGTTTTGTAGAATTTACAGAGAAATTCCTCATCCAATTTGCCTCAAAGTGAGCGGTCTAACAGACCTCACATAGTTTGGTCAATCTGAAGCAGGGTACGAGAGAAACACTCAAACAATTCATGGCCTTTTTTAACGAACATGTCATCCAAATCCAGGACCTAAGCTCAAAAATAGCCCATCATGCAATTTAGACAAGGTTATGCCCAGGTAAATTCTCTAACTCCTTAACTAAAAAACCCCTCCTAATATGGATGATTTCAGGTAAAGAGCATCAAGGTACATGAACATAGAAGAATGAGAGGCCGATCGAGTAGGAAACTCTGAACGGAGGGTTACAAGAGTAGAGCCATGAAAGAAGAGTCCTCGACCAAACAAAGAACTAAGGCATGTGGCATACCCCAACCCAAAATACGACACTTTCACCCTTTTAAATAGTAGGTGGAACAGGATCATGCACGAAGTTTACAACACTAGGCCACCCAAACTCCCCCTCCCAGGGAATAGACGAAGGGCTCCAATAAGACAAAATTTTGAGTTTCACAAGACTTTTGGTCATAATATAAAGGATTATTGGTCGCTCAAGAACCAAATCGAGCACCTCATCTAGTAAAGATACCTGGAGAGATTTGTTGATCAGGAGAGGGAGACACGAAAAGAAATCTAGTGGAGACGAGAAAAATAGTCCCCGAGACAAGTATAATTGTAATCACGTGAATGCCCTAAACAAGAGCATGAGCGTTCCCGATCCCGCAGGCCAAAGGATGTGACGAACGATGAAAAAGACCTGAAAACAGAGTTGACACATCATGAGAGGCAAGGCAAGTTAACTTTATACACTGCTTCCTGAGTGGTGAAGCTATCACCTCTGACAGCTCAGACCTCCCAATGGAAGTCCCAAACAAAGATGAACCGATGGTGGTGGTGGTCACAATGGAGGTAGCAAAATGCATTATTCGGGGTATGCTAGTTGACTAGGGAAGCTCCGTAAATATTCTTTATTATAAGGTTTACAAACGACTTAATTTGTCTCCCACTTGGCTTAAAAGGTACGATGGGGCGCTACTCAGCTTCACAAGAGACTCGGTATAAGTCATGAGATAAATAGAGCTAAAGACGATCTTTGGATCAGGTAAATACAGTAAAGCAGTCATGGTCAAGTATTTGGTTGTTGACATCCCCGACTCCTATAATGTTATACTTAGGCATTCAACGCTTAATGCACTCTCTACCTTGGAGATGTTTCCACTCTCTACCTCACTATGAAATTCCCGTTGGAGGTGGATGCATCGGAGTTGTTCATGTCGACCAAGAGATCGCTCGGGAATGCTACCATGAGAGTCTTCGACCAAAGAAAACTTTCATCGTAGAAGGGGTCATTGAAACTAGTTTTGACCCCAAAGACGAAAGGGGACACAAACAACCCCAATTGGTAGAATCTTTGAAACTGATGCAGGTTGGATCCAGTTTGAGTCAATACACCCAAATCAGTGTGATGTTAGATCAGAGTCTAGAAGAATCTTTGGTCAGACTTCTACAGGTCAATGCATATGCCCAGGGTTAACCTAAGCGTCATATGCCACTCATTAAATGTAGACCCAGAGGCTATACCAGTGCCGTAGAAACAATATAAACTCGACTCTCCAACTTGCAGCCAATTTTATCTGATAAGTCAAATACCCAACTTGGCTTTCCAACATGGTCATTGTAAAAAAAAAAAGCAAATGGCAAGTGGAGAATATGCGTGAACTTCACCGACCTCGATAAGGTATGCCCTGAAGATTCTTATCCTTTAACTAGCATTGATTGTTTGGTAGATGGTACTTCAGGGTATCAGGTACTGAGTTTCATGGACAGGTACTCTAGGTATAACAAAATACGAATGAACCCAAGAGATGGAGAAAAATTGCCTTCATCGCTGGAGGAGCAAAAATTACTACTATTATGTGATACCGTTTGGAGTTAAGAACATTGAGCCACACACCAGCAACTCGTGGATAAAATCTTTGCCAAACAGATTAGCTGGAACATGAAAGTACACGTAGATGACATGGTTGTAAAGACAAAAAATGCAAATGATTACACCAAGGACCTAGAAGAAATATTCGTCGAGCTAAGGAGACACAATATGCACCTTAACCCAAACAAATGCTCATTCAAAATCCAAGATGGTAAATTCCTCGGATATATACTGACTCCTAGAGGCATAGAGGGCAACCCAAACCAATGTCAAGTCATCCTAGAAATGCGAAGTCCACAGAACATCAAGGAAATATAATGTCTCACCGAGAGAATCGTAACTTTTTCCTAATTCCTCTCCAAATTTATAGAAAAATCCATGTTTTTCTTCTGAATATTGAAAATGACTGACACCTTCCAGTGGACCTAAGGGTGTGAAAAAGCTTTTGAAGATTTAAAAGCTTATCTGGCCCCCCTCAATCCTAACAAAACCAACCCCAATATCGAAGCTTGTCATTTGTCTTTTAGTAGAGGAGAACGTTATTAGCGTGACACTAATAGAAGAAGAAGGGACAATCCAACGACCAGTGTATTTCACTGGCAAAACTTTATAGGGAGCGAAAACAAAACACCAACGGATAGAAAAATTTACATACAACTTGGTCACATGGGCCATAGAACTCACTGAGTATGGAATCTAGTACGAGCCAAAAGATGCCATTAATCCACAATATCATATAACCCCTTGCACGAGAAAAGTGCATCCCATGTGGAACACACAACAATGTAATAGCCCTGACAGATGTATCCCCTTAATGACCAGAGTCCCTACATGCTGGTGCTCAGCGAGCCTAGTAATCTACCGGGGGAACATCTGTTAGGCTTGTCCGCGTGTGTGTCAACTTTTCCTCATAATTTAAAGATCCGTACTGACAGAATACCATGTAAGACTCAATTGTCATCCATCTTTATAAATATTTCTCATTGATGACACATTAAGGTATGCTTTTACGATACTTATGCTTAAGCTCCATTATTGATCATTTGGACTGACTTGAGCGTCAGAGAGTCTTTACAGATGGTATCACTATTTGCCCCGTAACGTGAAAGCCGATGTGATTACTAAAGAACTGAAAAAAAAGACTCGTAATTCCCAACTAGACCAAGGGGGATAATACTGAATTTCCACTAGACCGGTGTAACAAATAAAAAAGAAGTAAGATCAATACTGATACCAAAAGTGTTGTCCCCTATACTAGATAATTCATGTATATATATAGATATCATTACCATATTTAGATATAGAAACACATGTTATCAATTTATTATTCAATATTTCATTTATCATCAAATTAAAGATGATAAATCAATATAACAACCTAGTAATTTGAAGAGATTTTATTCTTATCAAATTCATTTATTATGTTTTAACATATTTTATTCCTATTAAATTCAAATTAACCAATTAAGTACATGCTACTAACTATGCTATTAGTAAATAATTCAATTGAGGAGATTTTATTATTTTCAACTTAACTTATTATATTGTAACGCCTTTTATTCTTATCAAATTCAAATTAACCAATTAAGCGTGTATGCTAATTATGCCATCAATAAAAAATTTAATTGAATAGATTTTATTCTTATCAACACCATTTGTTATATTTTAACACATTTTATTCGTATCAAATTCAAATTAACCAATTAAACATATACTAATAATTATGCTATCATTAAATAATTTAATTATGGAATCGAAAAATAAAAATGGATGAGACCACATTTCATAAGGTGTTAACATGTGGCAAAATTTGAATGTAATTGTCTTTTAGAACACACACACATATATAAGGTAAAAGGGGAAGAAAAAACGTACCGACATATTTAGTTTATACATCAATCAAACTCATAAAATAATGTTTTGTTCATGTTAACTAAGCATTTAAATATGTTATTTTGCATGACATGTAACACCCCTATTTTTATTTTTATATTAAAATTTTGAAGGAATTAAATTATGGTTCTTTAGAACTTTTTAATCTACGTATTATTTATGATTTTTTGGAATTTTTTGGAATTTTGGAATTTTTTAATAAAAATAATATTTTTTTAAATAATTTTAAATTCATATAAGTGACTTAAATTAAAAATATTTACAAGAAAGTGAATTGAAATTATAAGAAAATTTTCTAAAATCCATTTCAAGTAAACTTATCTAAAAATTATCGGTTTGAGAAAAATCTTGATTTTTTCCAATCGTTAAAAAATTTGAAACGTATCAATAAATTTTTATTAACAGAAAATTTTAGATTTTTAAAATTTCAGCTTTATATTACTTATTATAAAATTAGTAGGGACTGATATAATATCGCTAAATTTCAAAAAGGACTCATTTTGAATATTTAAAATATACCGAGTGAAGGGTTACTATTTGACTTAATAATTTTGCCGACAATTACTATGCAAATCACTGTGCATGTATGAAATTTTCAAAAGATGCACAGTAACCTGGAATAAAAAATTCAAAAATGCATAGTACTTTTATATTAAAATAATGGAATGCATAGTAAATTTTTTTCCTATAAATACCGAAGGATTTCTTCTTTAGAATTCACAATTTCAGATTAAGTTTTCTTAATATAGTAGTGCTAGTGAGATAGTGGTGGAAGTGAGAGAGAGAAGAAAAGTTTTTGGAGAGAAGGTTCTGCCAAAATCCTAAGGTAAGAATACTTCTCTTTTATATTTTTTGGGTTATTTTCATATCGTTTTTAGAAATCTGTTATTATACTGAAAATAATATTATTTTAAGTTACTATTCTGCATAGTAAACACTATTTCAATAGTAAATTACTATTTCAATAGTAAATTACTATTCAAATAGTAAATTACTATTTACTGTTACTATTCACGATTTACTATTTACCGTTACTATTCACGATTTACTATTTACCGTTACTATTCACGTTTTACTATTTACTATTACTATTCACGTTTTACTATTTACCGTTACTATTCACGATTTACTATTCACTATTCACTATTCACTATTCAAAATTTACCATTTCTGTTTTAAGTAGTAATCTTAATCTTCGTCTTATGCTTATACTGAAATAAGATTGGTATTAATATTTTTAGAAATCGGAGGCGCAAAGCAAATCCATTTTGGGTAACAATTCAAGGTAAGGGGGAGTGAGATAAGAGTATAATATGAAAAGACATAAGAATAATGGGAGGAGTCCCCTACTCCTTTTAAATCTGATAATATTATTATTTTAAAATATTAACTTTTTTTAACTTAAAATTTATAATAAATTTTAAATTAAATATCCGGTTTAACTAACTCTAACATACCTATGCAAAGACTTGGACCATTATGACCTATATGGACTGGACAATACCTATGCAAAGACTTGGACCATTATGACCCATATGGACTGAACTATACCTATGCAAGGACTGGATTATATGGACTTACATATACCTATGCGAGGAATTGACCAAAAGGACTAAAATTGACTATATTAATAATCATTAAATTTTGTATTATGATATGTATTAATGATATTTAATTGATTTGATTATGATTTGATTATGATTGATTGATTGATGATATTTAGTTATGATTGATATTGTTTAATTTTGATTGATGATATTGTAATGTGGAGTTTGAGCATATAGCGAGCATGACGGAAAGCTAAAATTCAGTAAGAATTTCTTACCTTACTCTTTAAATTTTATTATCTTTTAATTCTTCTTAGAAATTATTCTTATTAACTTTATTTTCAATATTTAGAATAAAAAAATTAGTATTTATTTTAGAAAGAAAATATTTTATTAGAATTTATTTAATTAAATCTTGAGTTAAAGAAAAATTTTGTAATCTTAAGTATTTTTGGTTAATAAATATTTCTCTTTCAATAAAAAAAAAATTAAAAGAAAATTATTTTATTTTTTTCCAACTTAATAACTAAATACATTTGAAAATAATTGAGATTCCTAAATTTGATTTTGTTAAGATTTAATTTGAGAAAGATTAGGTAAAGTTTTATATGATAAAGTTTTTAGATATTTAAGGCTTAGAAACTCAATTTCCGTGAGATTTGAAAACTGTACCAAATTTATTTCTGTGGGACAGAAATTCAGAGAACTGAGAAAATGTACAGTTTATTGAAATGATATTGTAAACCTTTAAGGGATTTAATAATTGAGTTTCTAAAAGCCTTAACCAACTCAATACGCGAGTAGTTCATGCATCATGGATAATGAAAGTGAAATAAAATAATATTGTCTGGGGACGGATTATAGAAACCGAGGATACATTAGAGGAGGCTTAATTACGAGCCTTGGGATGAGAGAGTGTGAAAGGGTGCTTCAGGGGACCTGGGGTAGCTCCCTAGTGTCGGGTACTTTCACAATAAAAACTTTCTCAATCTGACTAGTCTCTAAGTGTTTCCATGCCAGTTGAGCTGTTCATATTATTATTATCCGGACTTATGGAACAGTGTAAACTCCTGGTTGGCCCAGTGCAAATTAAAATTTAAGGGCCTACATATATAGATAAGTTATGATGAAAATATTGCATAACATTCATGCATTCATAATTGATTGTGTATGTGATTATGATTGATATTATTATGTATCGGTTGTGAAAACCCTTTGTTGCTTATGTCTTATTCGGAAATATTATATTCTGTTTCTCACTCCTTTCTCCGTGTTTTTGTTTCATATATTCTAAACTGATGGTTCAGAGGGAAGGATCGAAGAATTTCAGCAGTAGATATAGCACGTTCTAGAAAGGGAGCTCGGTATGAATACCGTGGTCCAATGAATAAATAATGTTAATAAGTAACTGCTTCTGGGCCATGGAGTTTCCTCTCTTTCTTATAATGTTTAATGTTTATTTTCTTCGGATGAATGTACAAATACTTTATAAAGTTTTAATAATATTTGTGAGGTATTTCAGAAATAATGTATATAATTTATTCCGATAGTTTCTTTTTAACAATCATATCTTTAGTAAAAAAAAAAAATTACGAATTTTTCTAGAATTTATTAAGGTGTAACAGAGGGTGTTACAAAGTGGTATCAGAGCAGTTAATCCAATAGGCCTGAGGAAAAGGTCTATCTTGCTTTGTCTGTAAACTCTGTATAGGTAGAATATCTGACTTGGTAGTAACTGTGATTGATGTGACAAATCTCAGTTACTGTGAAACAGGAAACTAATGGCTGGAAACGATCTTGCTGGAGTTGTAGAACGCTTAATCAATGCAATGGGAGCACGTGAAGGTCAAGGTAATGATGCCTTGAGAAGACTGGACCTATTCGAAAAGCGCAATCCACCTCGTTTCAAGGGAGGATATAACCCTGATGGAGCACAAATCTGGATTCGAGAGATAGAGAAGATCTTTCGAGCATTGCAATGTAATGAAGCTGATAAGGTAGTCTTCGCTACTTATGCCTTATCTGAGGATGCCGAACATTGGTGGGATAGCATGCGTAAACAATTCGAAGTCAACGACGTGGAGATCACTTGGGACTATTTCAAGGATATGTTTCTGGAAAAATACTTTCCAGCTGATGTTAAAGAGAAAAGACAATTCGAATTCCTGTCGCTGACCCAAGGAAATATGACCGTTGGAGAGTACGCATCCAGGTTTGAAGAGCTATCTCGTTTTCATTCTCATTATAATGATGCTACTAATGAAAGAGATCGGTGTGCAAAGTTTGTAAATGGACTGCGGCCAGAAATTAAGGAAGCTATACGAATGCAGGAAATCCGTGAATTTTCTGTATTGGTAAATCGCTGCAGGATCTTTGAAGAAGACCATAAGGATAGAATGACCAAAAGTCGTGAGCCCATTCACAAGGCAGGAGAAATAAGAAGTGGAGGACCTCACCATCACCAAAGAAGAGATTTCAGAAGGAATAAGCCTTACCAAGCACCATTTTGTCGGTTTGGAGCAGCATCTGTTCCTAACAGACCCCAAGCTTCAACTGGAAGCTATTACCCAACATCTGCACCAAATTTTAAATGTTTTATCTGTGGAGGACCCCATTTGAAAAGGGATTGTCCTAAAAACACTTATGTTTGCTTTAAGTGTAACAAACCAGGTCATCATATCAAGGATTGCCCAGAGATGAAGAGAGAAAACCCTGAAGGTGCAAGTACAAGCATAAATACTCAAGGAGGCGCGCACAGTGCAGTCAGAAGGCCAAAAGCAAAAGGAAAGGTTTTTGCAATCACTGGAGAAGAAGCATCTCATGCTGATTCCATGGTAGAAGGTAAGTGTATCATTAATAAGATTTCTTTAACTGTTATGTATGACTCAGGTGCATCACATTCCTTTATTGCCAATGACTGTGTAGAAAAACTAAAATTACCTGTGATAGAACTTCCATTTGACTTATTTGTACATACTCCTGGAAACAATCCCATTGTCACTTCTAAAGCTTGTTGGAAATGCCCTATTGTCATAGATGGTAGGGACTTTAAGGCTAATCTTTTCTGTTTACCCCTTTCTGGCTTAGAAGTTATTATTGGGCTAGATTGGTTGTCTGACAATCATGTTCTAATAGATTGTCATAATAAAACCATAATGTTTAAAGAACCAGTGAATTTGAATCCTGAAGATTCGAGATTTCTAACCGCCAACCAAGTGAGTGCCTCTTTAAAAGGAGGGGCTCAAGGATTCATGCTATTGCTTTCAACGAAAGGAGAGCAAGAATCAAAAATCAAAAATCTGCCGGTTGTGTGTGAATTTCCTGACGTTTTTCCTGAAGATATCCCTGGTTTACCCCCAGAAAGAGATGTGGAATTTTCCATTGATTTAGTACCTGGAGTTGGACCCATTTCAATTGCACCATACCGAATGTCACCTCTAGAATTAGCAGAGTTGAAGAAACAACTTGAAGAGATGATAGAGAAGCAGTTTATACGACCCAGTGTATCCCCCTGGGGTGCACCAGTGTTGTTGGTTAAGAAGAAGGATGGTAGCATGAGGTTGTGTGTAGATTATCGACAACTGAACAAGGTGACGATCAAGAACAGATACCCTCTGCCAAGGATTGACGACTTGATGGATCAGCTGCGTGGTGCCACGGTGTTCTCCAAAATTGATTTGAGGTCTGGATACCATCAAATAAGGGTGAAGAAAGAAGATGTAACGAAAACTGCTTTTAGAACACGCTATGGCCATTACGAATATCTAGTAATGCCTTTTGGTGTAACTAATGCACCAGCCGTATTCATGGATTACATGAATAGGATTTTTCATCCATATCTAGATAAATTTGTAGTGGTGTTCATTGATGATATATTAGTGTACTCTAAAAACAGAGAAGAACATGTTGAACATTTGAAGGTCGTGTTGGAAATCCTGAAAAAGAAACAACTATATGCAAAGCTGTCGAAGTGTGAATTCTGGTTGGAAGAAGTGAACTTTTTAGGACATGTAATTAGTCAAGGAGGAATAGCTGTAGACCCTTCCAAGGTGGAGGCGGTTTTAAAATGGGAGAGACCAACCACGATCACTGAGATTAGAAGTTTCTTGGGCTTGGCTGGATACTATAGGAGATTCATTGAAGGATTTTCAAAGCTAGGATACCCATTGACCAAGCTAACACGGAAAGGACAACCTTTTGTGTGGACGACACAATGCGAGAATAGTTTTCAAGAGCTGAAAGATCGACTTACTTCTGCGCCGGTGTTAGTACTCCCCGATCCACATCGAAGTTTTGAAGTTTACTGTGATGCGTCTAAACAAGGACTAGGAAGTGTACTTATGCAAGACAAGAAGGTTGTAGCCTATGCATCACGACAATTAAGGCAACATGAGATCAACTACCCTACCCATGACTTAGAGTTAGCCGCTGTAGTTTTTGCCTTAAAGATTTGGAGGCACTATCTATACGGTGCAACATTCGATGTGTTTAGCGATCATAAAAGTCTCAAGTATTTATTCGACCAAAAGGAGTTAAACATGAGGCAACGGAGATGGATGGAATTCTTAAAGGACTACGATTTTGAGTTGCAATACCATCCTGGAAAAGCGAATGTAGTAGCTGATGCTTTAAGTCGAAAGTCTCTACATGCGTCCACGATGATGATAAAAGAGCTGGAATTGATAGAGAACTTCAGAGATCTTAACCTAGCAGTAAAGGTTAATGCTAACAGCTACAGATTAGGAACGTTGCAAGTGACAAATGAATTCCTGAGGCAAGTTTTAGAGGCTCAACGAGAGGATGAATTCCTGCAAGAGAAGAAAGAACTCTTGAAACAAGGAAAAGAAGTCGAGTTCAATATGGGAAACGACCAATTATTGAGATATAAGGATCGAGTGTGTATCCCTGACAAAGAGGAGTTGAGGAAAGCAATTCTAGAAGAAGGCCATAAAAGTTATATGAGCATTCATCCCGGAACTACTAAAATGTATCAAGATTTGAAGAAGTTATTTTGGTGGCCTGGAATGAAGAAAGCGGTGGCAGAGTATGTGGCTGCATGTCTAATTTGCCAGAAGGTTAAAGTGGAACACCAAAAACCCCCTGGAATGCTACAATCAATGGAAATACCGGAATGGAAATGGGATAGCATTACCATGGATTTTGTGACTTCTCTACCTAAAACTCCATTAGGACATGATTCGATATGGGTAATAGTTGATAGACTAACAAAGTCTGCCCACTTTATTCCCATCAATATTCGTTACTCTATGGAGAAGCTGGCAAAATTATACATCGAGGAGATTGTGAGATTGCATGGAATTCCTTCAAGTATCATTTCTGATCGGGACCCTCGTTTTACATCACAATTCTGGAAGAGCTTGCACAAGGCTATGGGAACAAGACTGCGTCTGAGTTCAGCATATCATCCTCAGACGGATGGACAATCAGAAAGAACAATCCAATCTCTAGAAGACTTGTTACGAGCTTGTGTGTTAGAGCATAAAGGAAGTTGGAATCAATTCTTACCATATGTGGAGTTTACCTACAACAACAGTTTCCATGCTAGCATTGGCATGGCACCTTTTGAAGCATTATATGGAAGAAAATGTAGGACCCCGCTATGTTGGTTTGAGACTGGTGAAAACTTGATGCTAGGACCAGAGTTGGTACAACAAACCACGGATAAAATCAAAATAGTTCAGGAAAAGATGAAGGCAACACAGAGCAGGCAGAAAAGTTACTATGACAAAAGAAGAAAGCCGCTCGAATTTCAAGAAGGCGATCATGTATTCTTGAAAGTCACACCTATGACTGGGGTCGGTCGGGCAATGAAATCTCGAAAACTAACTCCTAGATTTATCGGTCCATACCAAATAATTCATAAAGTTAGTCCCCTTGCCTACCAAATAGCATTACCACCTTTTCTTTCTAATATCCATAATGTTTTTCATGTGTCAAACTTGCGAAAGTATATATCTGATCCTACACATGTTATTGAACCCGATGTCATACAAGTTAAAGATAATCTTACATATGATGCACCACCTGTTAGAATAAGTGACAGAAGAATAAAACAATTAAGAGACAAGACAATTCCGCTTGTAAAGGTTATTTGGAGTGAAACGAGAGGAGAAGATGCTACATGGGAACTAGAAACTGAGATGAAAGAGTCTCATCCTCATTTGTTTTACTGATTATGTAAATTTCGAGGACGAAATTTTCTAAGGGGAGTAGAGTTGTAACACCCCTATTTTTATTTTTATATTAAAATTTTGAAGGAATTAAATTATGGTTCTTTAGAACTTTTTAATCTACGTATTATTTATGATTTTTTGGAATTTTTTGGAATTTTGGAATTTTTTAATAAAAATAATATTTTTTTAAATAATTTTAAATTCATATAAGTGACTTAAATTAAAAATATTTACAAGAAAGTGAATTGAAATTATAAGAAAATTTTCTAAAATCCATTTCAAGTAAACTTATCTAAAAATTATCGGTTTGAGAAAAATCTTGATTTTTTCCAATCGTTAAAAAATTTGAAACGTATCAATAAATTTTTATTAACAGAAAATTTTAGATTTTTAAAATTTCAGCTTTATATTACTTATTATAAAATTAGTAGGGACTGATATAATATCGCTAAATTTCAAAAAGGACTCATTTTGAATATTTAAAATATACCGAGTGAAGGGTTACTATTTGACTTAATAATTTTGCCGACAATTACTATGCAAATCACTGTGCATGTATGAAATTTTCAAAAGATGCACAGTAACCTGGAATAAAAAATTCAAAAATGCATAGTACTTTTATATTAAAATAATGGAATGCATAGTAAATTTTTTTCCTATAAATACCGAAGGATTTCTTCTTTAGAATTCACAATTTCAGATTAAGTTTTCTTAATATAGTAGTGCTAGTGAGATAGTGGTGGAAGTGAGAGAGAGAAGAAAAGTTTTTGGAGAGAAGGTTCTGCCAAAATCCTAAGGTAAGAATACTTCTCTTTTATATTTTTTGGGTTATTTTCATATCGTTTTTAGAAATCTGTTATTATACTGAAAATAATATTATTTTAAGTTACTATTCTGCATAGTAAACACTATTTCAATAGTAAATTACTATTTCAATAGTAAATTACTATTCAAATAGTAAATTACTATTTACTGTTACTATTTACTGTTACTATTCACGATTTACTATTTACCGTTACTATTCACGATTTACTATTTACCGTTACTATTCACGTTTTACTATTTACTATTACTATTCACGTTTTACTATTTACCGTTACTATTCACGATTTACTATTCACTATTCACTATTCACTATTCAAAATTTACCATTTCTGTTTTAAGTAGTAATCTTAATCTTCGTCTTATGCTTATACTGAAATAAGATTGGTATTAATATTTTTAGAAATCGGAGGCGCAAAGCAAATCCATTTTGGGTAACAATTCAAGGTAAGGGGGAGTGAGATAAGAGTATAATATGAAAAGACATAAGAATAATGGGAGGAGTCCCCTACTCCTTTTAAATCTGATAATATTATTATTTTAAAATATTAACTTTTTTTAACTTAAAATTTATAATAAATTTTAAATTAAATATCCGGTTTAACTAACTCTAACATACCTATGCAAAGACTTGGACCATTATGACCTATATGGACTGGACAATACCTATGCAAGGACTTGGACCATTATGACCCATATGGACTGAACTATACCTATGCAAGGACTGGATTATATGGACTTACATATACCTATGCGAGGAATTGACCAAAAGGACTAAAATTGACTATATTAATAATCATTAAATTTTGTATTATGATATGTATTAATGATATTTAATTGATTTGATTATGATTTGATTATGATTGATTGATTGATGATATTTAGTTATGATTGATATTGTTTAATTTTGATTGATGATATTGTAATGTGGAGTTTGAGCATATAGCGAGCATGACGGAAAGCTAAAATTCAGTAAGAATTTCTTACCTTACTCTTTAAATTTTATTATCTTTTAATTCTTCTTAGAAATTATTCTTATTAACTTTATTTTCAATATTTAGAATAAAAAAATTAGTATTTATTTTAGAAAGAAAATATTTTATTAGAATTTATTTAATTAAATCTTGAGTTAAAGAAAAATTTTGTAATCTTAAGTATTTTTGGTTAATAAATATTTCTCTTTCAATAAAAAAAAAATTAAAAGAAAATTATTTTATTTTTTTCCAACTTAATAACTAAATACATTTGAAAATAATTGAGATTCCTAAATTTGATTTTGTTAAGATTTAATTTGAGAAAGATTAGGTAAAGTTTTATATGATAAAGTTTTTAGATATTTAAGGTTTAGAAACTCAATTTCCGTGAGATTTGAAAACTGTACCAAATTTATTTCTGTGGGACAGAAATTCAGAGAACTGAGAAAATGTACAGTTTATTGAAATGATATTGTAAACCTTTAAGGGATTTAATAATTGAGTTTCTAAAAGCCTTAACCAACTCAATACGCGAGTAGTTCATGCATCATGGATAATGAAAGTGAAATAAAATAATATTGTCTGGGGACGGATTATAGAAACCGAGGATACATTAGAGGAGGCTTAATTACGAGCCTTGGGATGAGAGAGTGTGAAAGGGTGCTTCAGGGGACCTGGGGTAGCTCCCTAGTGTCGGGTACTTTCACAATAAAAACTTTCTCAATCTGACTAGTCTCTAAGTGTTTCCATGCCAGTTGAGCTGTTCATATTATTATTATCCGGACTTATGGAACAGTGTAAACTCCTGGTTGGCCCAGTGCAAATTAAAATTTAAGGGCCTACATATATAGATAAGTTATGATGAAAATATTGCATAACATTCATGCATTCATAATTGATTGTGTATGTGATTGTGATTGATATTATTATGTATCGGTTGTGAAAACCCTTTGTTGCTTATGTCTTATTCGGAAATATTATATTCTGTTTCTCACTCCTTTCTCCGTGTTTTTGTTTCATATATTCTAAACTGATGGTTCAGAGGGAAGGATCGAAGAATTTCAGCAGTAGATATAGCACGTTCTAGAAAGGGAGCTCGGTATGAATACCGTGGTCCAATGAATAAATAATGTTAATAAGTAACTGCTTCTGGGCCATGGAGTTTCCTCTCTTTCTTATAATGTTTAATGTTTATTTTCTTCGGATGAATGTACAAATACTTTATAAAGTTTTAATAATATTTGTGAGGTATTTCAGAAATAATGTATATAATTTATTCCGATAGTTTCTTTTTAACAATCATATCTTTAGTAAAAAAAAAAAATTACGAATTTTTCTAGAATTTATTAAGGTGTAACAGAGGGTGTTACATGACACATCAACATATCCAAACTATTTACTTGCAACATCTTATATCAAGGACTAAACTAGCTAACATTTGATAACTTTAGGACTTTTTAAAACTAGCGATTGAAGTCTTAAAATTTTTAGCTCAAGGATTAATACGTGTGTTTCTTTTTTTTTTCCTTGTTAACTTGGTTTGTTATTTTTATTTTAGTTTCAAGTTAGTCATTACATTAACTTGAAGCTAACATCACTGATGAATCATTTTATACTGGTACTTTAGTATCCTTAGCATTACCTATTGACACAATTTCTATGATTACTTCACTCTTTTATCTTACTTTTATCAGTTTGTGTCTATTTTGGACTTAATTTGTAATTCTACTTAATTGGTGCATTTTAGAAATTTTTGACTTCTGCTCATTACATTAGTCATAACTTTTGATGTAGGTGAATTTTTCAACGATGCCATTTGCATTGGAAAATTGACTCAAAAATGCTAATTTAACCTCTTATTTGTTGGATTTAGAGTAGCAGGCTGGAAGTTACAAACATTTGGAGTTGGTCCCTCACCCTATTATGAATATTATAAGAATTAAGTGTTTGTTAATAGTTTGTGATTGGGATTTGTGCCTAATTATATTGTGTGACTGGTTTTACTTTTTGAACTTATTAGCTTAAGTTCATATGAGGTTAGTCTCTTTATAAATAGTTAGGGAGGGACCCTCACCTTTTTACATTGTTCCTTTTAACATTTTTGTTACTTTCATCTTTGGGTTTAATTTGAGTTCTTTCATGTCTATACTTTTATCTTTGTAATTTTGTTTTAACTTTTCTATGATAATTTCCTTTAAACATGCATTTATGTTTACATTTGTGATAGAGGAGTAATTTCCTATAATGATTTATGACTTTGATAGTGTAAAATGATGAGATAACAATTTTTGTTTCAATCCAATTTAAAACTTTTTTCCTATCTCTTAATTACGGTCACAAATAAATTTATCCTCGGGTTATGTAGATACAACTCTGGATAATTTACGGGTGTCAAATTCATTACTCATGTGATTTCAAAACATTTCTTCGTGTAGTTTAGATTTTCAAGATCAGATTATGAGCAATCGTGTCGAATCGATCAAAGGCATATGTTTAAGGATCATTCAAGGAAATTAAATTAAAAATACGTGTTCTTTAATTCCAATCCATGAATTAGATTGGAATTGATTTTTAATACCAAATATGTTTTGTCGGGTAGAAATCGTAGGTTAATCACTTTTTTAAATCGTAGGTTGATCACTTTTAGATACAACTCTGGATAATTTATGGGTGTGTCAAATTCATTACTCATGTGATTTCAAAACATTCGTTCCTGTAGATCAGACTTTCAAGATTGGATTATGAGTAATCGTGTCGAATCGATCAAAGACACATGTTCAACGACCATTCAAATAATTTAAATTAAAAATATGTGTTCTTTAATTCCAATCCATGAATTGAATTAGAATTGATTTTCATTACAAAATATGTTTTGCGGGGTAGACATCGTAGGTTGATCACTTTTTGATATATCGAATTTTGTTTTTAGTGTTTGCAATTGAGGTCTTCGATAAAACCACATAGGTTTGTTATCATGGCTTTACTGCATTATTTTGCATTTAATTTTGACTATTACAACATCAATCAAATTAACACTGTTGTCAGGAACCATTGGTTCTATGACTGAATTTGGATCATAGTTTATGAATTAAAATTAGTTTGAATTTCATTGTTAGGATTAGATCATATTTAGTTAGTGTTGTTTCAAATAGGTTAGTTTAGATTGGATAAAGTTAGTTTTGTTTTTAAAGATTATATTAGTTTTTAATTAGGATTAGGTAAATTAGTTTTTAATTGAAAATTTTAAATTTTAAAAAAACTATTTTTTGCTAATTCTGATTATATTCCTCATTAAAGTTGTCTATTTTGTTTGACGTAACAAAATTCTATTTGGAGCTATCTTTTTGTATTTTGACAAGTTTTGACACTTTATGGTACATTAAGGCATCCACGACGCTATGATTGAAACTCTAGTCGTGTTTTGGTGATCCAAAAATAATTTCCTAAGATTTTTACCACTCTACGCAATATTGACTAGTCACTCATAGTGATGTTTTCTCAAATTCCTTTATCTTCAACGTCCCCCCCCCCCCCCCCCCCCAAATTTCTAGTATTTTCTTCGATCTTGGCATCTTAGATCATGTAGCCAAGGGTTGAGTTTGGGTCCAATTTTTTTTGTGTCCGTACTTCTTTCGTCACCCACTACGTAGTTTGCATTGATATAGATTTACAAGTTGCATAATTAAAACAAACATAACTAATTACTATTGTTATTAAAATCCTTATTTTCTGCCTTTTTTTGGGGTAGAAGAAATTCACAATCCACTTAGCTTCATTGGTGTCGAGCTATTTGGTCTAAAATTTTTGAAATTTATATTTTCATAACTTTATTATTTTTAGTGATTTATTGAAGGATTTTTTTAATGCTTTGGTGGTTTGATTTTATTTTATATTTTATTTCAACCAAACTAAATTAAACCGCAAGTATTTTTGGTATGTGGTTTTTTTTTGCTTTAAAATCAAACCGAATAGCACCATAAACACAACTAATATATGACATGTTATTTTGAGATGAAAAAAAATAAGTGGAGACAAATTTTTGAAATTTGAATTGAATATGAAATTTTGAAGTTTTTCTCTTGAAAAAGTTAGCTTTCTTTTATTCTTTCTTCAACCAAACAAAAAGGCATCATTATTTATATTTTCTTTTCTCTCAATATTCCTCTTTATTTGTTTTTTCATCTTGTTAGTGTGGTTTGAAACCCTATTACTAAGAAATAGAAAAGAAAATGTCTAAATGTTGCCTTCACAATTCAAGCATAATTAATAAGAATTAACAACATTCCTACACTTTACTGATTAATTCGAGTATACGTAGAAAAATGAATATAGGAGTCAAAATGAAGGTTATAAGGGAATTTGAACCCTACAATGATGAAAGGACTAAGACTTCGTCAAATTTTAGAAATCATAAGTTAAACCTCACGAGTTAAACTTAGGTGGTAGTTATAAGTAGTTAGGCTAATTTGTATTTCAAAATTTGAACTTGCCACATAGTAACCATTATAGGAGGGACATGGATATGGTGATTATCCAGGCCTTTACCTATAAATATATGATATCTTTCATGTTTTTGGTGTGAAAGAAATCTTTTACATTTGTAATTCTCAAAACTACCTCTAAGTCCACACATTGAATGCATGAAGTGTTGGTTTCTTCACCATTCTTTTTTCCCAATTTTGTTTTATCGCTTGAGTCTCTTCTAATTCTCATCTTAATTCTTTTCTGCCTCTTTTCGAAATCTTCCACTTCTTGTTCTATAATTCTTTCCTCATAAAAAATTATTATATTTTCATATTCATTCTCACTCAAAAACAGTGTTAGTAAAATCAGACTGGTGATTAAACCGGTCAAAACACCGAGTCAATAGTCAAACCGGTTGAATCATTGGTTGAATCGGTTAAACCGGATAAATAAAATAATATTTATTTATTTATTATAAATTAAAATTTTAAAAATAGTATAATGTATTTTATTGTTTAATTTTTAATTAAAAAAACAATAGGTACCTAAAGAAACATAACTAGCCAAACCTTTTGTTGTTGTTTTTTTTTTTAAAATCACCATCTTATTATTTTAAAAATAATACTACTATTAATCTTTTATCATTTTGAATATTGTCAAAAGGTCTTGTAAGTTGTTAAACAATTAAATTTTGTTTGCTCTTTAAATCAAATCCGTACCAACACTACAATACAAAGGCCACATGGGTTTGTTCAATTAAAATTTCTAACAAGCTTTTAATTTTTAGTACATTTTTATGAGACCAGTCCACTTTCCATTTCTAGTCTCATTATTTCTCTTTTGCTCTCTATTTTTCTTTCTCATATACTTTTCCTCCAACCTCAACTTTCTCTGTCTTTTGCTTCATTTCTCACAAATAGAGCCACTATACACAGTGTTCTATTCAATCAACATGTTTGATCGGTTCATGAGGTTGGCTTGGTTTCAAACATTTCTTGCTCATGGTAATTTTGGATCTAAGGTTGTTGTTGTGACATGGTGCTTATAGATTTGAATTCAACATTTTTTTCCTGATACATAATATGTTCATTAGTTTCTAGTTTTTATTTTTTTGTGTATTTTTCATTTTGTCCTTGTATTTCTATCTTCTTTTGATTTCTGGTTTATTGTAAATGGAGAGGTAGCTCAGTTTGATATTATCACAGTTCTCAATTAGACCGGTTCAAACTGAGTTTAATATCATTGTTGAAAAACTAAATTTGTTCTTGAATAAATTCATTTTTTTAATTCATACTAAAAGCTTATTATAAATTGATTCTAAAAGAACCCAATTAACACATTCATACGTTGTCGATAATCAACTCAACCAAAATTCATTACAAACATATCCAGACACATTTAGACTAAGAGAATATACATTTATTTCTTTGCTTTTTTGTATGCATATTATTGATAAGATTATTTTTAATTTGCAATTGGATTACTATATTTCATTAAAAAAACCTGTTTATTAAACTCTCTCCCTTAATATGACTTATCTATGAGAAGTTTATTTTGTCCTTTAAGAATAATTTTAGAATATGTAATAATAAATAAAAATTCAATATATTTAACTAATATTACTCATTTTCTTAATATATAATTAGGTTTAGCAAATATAAAAAAGAAGATAGAAAGGAGTAGTACTTTTGTTGGTAATAATCAGCGGCGTGACAATTCAATTTTAGAACTGTGTATTTTTCTAGCTTCTAGAAGCATTTGGGATCTGAACACGTTTTTAAAATCATTTAATATTTAAAATTTTTGAAAGTTTTTTTAATATTTAAAAAATTGTATCGATTATTAAATCGAAGAAGATATAAATTTAAAGATTGGATTGATGGTGGTAGGGATAATAATAAAATATTATTTTTATTTGATGTTTGAAATGCTGGTAGTAGTTTAAAAATCAATTAATATACTTATTTAAATGATTTAAACTCATTTTTGTTTGTGGGTCAAAGGAAGAAGAAGATTTAGAAACGGCACAGCATTATGACACGAGGAAGGATCCCTTGGCAGGCAAACAAGGCAAGGCCCAAATGGGCCCACAAAAATACAAAACAAAAAACTCTGAAATTTTGGAAAATGTCAATGAGCCCATACCAAACGGTGCCGTTTCGATAAACCCCAACGCCGACTCCTATGCGCGTCAACGTTGTTCGCGTTCCACCGCCTTCAACAGAAAAGTAAAGCATTCTCATCTCATGTTTCCTTCTTTTCCTTATACCAATATTTTATTATTTATTTATTACTACTTTATATTGCTTTTTATTCATCCACTGAGATAGAGAGAACACCGTTTTTGTCGTTAATTCTCCATTCATTATTTTTGTTCTCTGGTTCCTGTTCACGCTTCAACTTGAGCAGAACAAGAATCATACGAGATCCAATTTTTTTAGTGAAGAAACACTGAAATTCTTTTCCTTTACATAGAATATAAGAATTAAAAGAGGAAAACGAAAATAATTCTTTTAAAAAATGAGTTCGATTCATTTGGTTAACACTCTCACTGCTCCTTTGCGTCCCTTTTCTCCGTCGCTTATACCTCAACGCCGTTCTTCTATTCGTTCTTCAGCGGTCCCAAAACGGTGTCGTTCCTCGCACTCTTCTGGGTTCCGCCTTGCTTCTAGTCCAACCGTGAATTCGGTTCCGGTAACTCTTCTTTTCTACGGATCAAGCTTTTTTGTTATTCCTTTCTATGCTTTTCTTATTTGGGTTACGTGTTTTTTTCTTTCTTTTCAGCGCGGGAATGGAACTTATACCGTTGCTGATTTCATGACCAAGAGGCAAAATTTGCACGTTGTTAAAACCAACACCACCGTCGACGAAGGTGCTACTGTTAATCATCCCTCTTTTTATTTCTTATTCTTTTTTTATTTCTTTTCCCCTGGGTCTGTGTTCTTGTTCATGCTTTACGTGATTCGCTTTTCATTTTTTTTTGTTACAGCTCTGGAGGCCCTTGTCAGTAACAGAATCAGTGGTCTTCCGGTAATCGATGACGACTGGAATCTGGTAATTCTTCAATTTCCCTCACTTTCTTTTACTTTATATGACTTAAATATGTTTTTAGAAGGTACTAATTTTGGTTTTATTGACTGATTATTTATTTATTTATTTTAGTTTTTACAAATTCTAAAACTTTTTGAAAATGATTCTCAATATCCCCTAAGTATTAATTATCTACATGCTTGACATGTCATTAATATATGATATATGATTATATAAATAAATTGTTTTTAAAAGTTTTGAAATTTGTAACAATTGTAGTATTTTTTTCAAAGGACCCTCTTCCTCTTACTTCTATTGGAAGTCACAAATCTTAGTCTTTATTTAATTAATTTTTATTTCAGTAATGACTAATAAAGACATTTTAGTGAAAAATCAAATAATGCTATTGATTTTTTAATGAGGTTTGTATGTTAATGAACAAAAAATCTCTTAAAAAGGTTTTTATACGGAGATAGTATTTTTGAGCAATTAAAATCAAAATTAGCTCTATTAAGGGGGAAAAAACATATTTATGTCTTGTGTAATTTTGTTTACATTTTGAGTTGATGTTATACTTGGCGTGTCTTTGTGAAAAAAAATGCAAGTACTGTACCGCTGAGTTGTGGCGGATTGTATTGTATTGTTTCTATTCTCCAAATAATTTTTTTTTTTTTTACTTTTTCTGGTTGCAGGTTGGAGTTGTTTCAGATTATGACCTATTAGCTATTGATTCGATATCAGGTAATGTGGAATAGAAAAATGAAAATGCCATTTTTTCTTACTCTGCTAGTTTACTCTAGAAGTAACAAAATTTCTGTTTTCTTTGCCCAGTGTGAAACCCAGCCATTCTGAAATTATCTTGTGATATCATACAAATTCTTTGCATATTGTTACTTAGTTGCTAATTATTAAGTTTGGTTTTTAGGAGGTCCTCCAAGTGATGCAAACTTATTCCCTGATGTTGATAGTACTTGGAAAGTAAGTGTAACCATTTTATGTTCTGCCTCTTGGATTTTATTATTAGCATTGGTTATTGTATTTGTACTGCTATAGGTTTTATGAATTCTTCCAACTACACGGAATGGGTCTACTGTAATTATGTACAGATGCATTTACAATTGATACTGAATGATATTTTAAGATAATAATGTGGTTATAACTTGATGTGCGGCAATCTGATATGACAAATGATGATGTTCAGAAACTATGTTTTAGACATATTATTCAGTGCACTAATTAATGATTCACTTGCTCCTACATACAATCATTTACGAAAAGGGAGCTGATTTTTCATTTTACAGCATTTCTTTTGTTGGTTAAAATCTAACGATGACATATGGATGATTGAATAGATGACTACTTGAGAGTTGAGACTAAACATCTGTTTTCCAGGTCCTCCTTTTTTGTTATAGCAGTTTGAATTTGCTTGATATGCGGCAGTCAGGGTGTGTTTTGTCATCTTGACTTCCTGATTGACCAATATTCATGAGTAAAATTAATCCTCATCCCATGTGCGTTCTGTGGCAACACAATTTTTTTGTTTGCTAATGAACTTCCTTTCACCCGTGACATAAGAGTAGAAGAAAAAATGGTTGTCTGAAGTATAGTGTGGATGAGTACATCTTTGTGCTTTTACATTTAGTATGCCAGAGTCAAGCTTCTAGCTACTATGATCTACTAATATGGTGCACTGCTGTAGTGTAGAGAGAACTTATGTTATGGTTTGAAAGTCAAGCTACTCAGATGTTTGCTAAGCGCTGTTGAGATCAAACATTAATGCCTTTTCTATGTATTTAATGAAAGGTTTCTCCTTTTGGTTTTGGGGGATAAGGAAGAGAGGAGGATTGAGTTACTTGAGATATATGCATATCTACTTCCTTTATACTAAATTGGTTTACTAAATGGTTATTGAATAGAATATTTAAACAAATCTGTGATTGCACATGATCCTCAAGCCACTCAATTTGTCAGGTACCTTTGAAATCAAGCTGTAAGGGGAAACCTTTTAAATAAAAAACAAGCTCACCTTGGTGTAATATTTGCAAGTCAAGCTTGAGTTCAAGTACCCGGTTTTTGATTTAGATTCTTAGTTTGACCCTTCCCTGTACCTCATCTTGGTGGGAGCGTTATAGCTCTGGGTCCTTTTATTTTAATAGTAAAGGTAATGCACAATTTGCAAACTTGAGAAATAAAAACATTAAGCCTTGGATTTTGGTAGTTCTATTACTGTCTTCTTTCCTTCACTTGTAAGCTGAGGGAACATTGTAACGGTATTGAGAGAACTATTATTATTCTACTAATTGGCTACGTGTCTGCAGTACTAATTCTTGTTTTGCATGGCAGACATTCAATGAGATACAAAAGCTGCTTAGCAAGACTAATGGCAAAGTTGTTGGTGACTTAATGACTCCAACTCCACTTGTTGTTCATGAATCGACTAGTCTTGAGGAAGCTGCCAGGTACTGATTTTATGTCCGTATTAAATAATAATGAATTCTCTGTTAATTTCGTTACCATTGTAATATTAACTTACTAATTTCTTGCCAATGTAACAATGTGCGACAACAATGGAAGTAACTAATTCATCGCAACATCAATGTAATCGATTTGGTTTACATGTTATAGCAATCTTGCTTTCAATTTTTTGACTACCTGATGACTTACACATTTACATCTTTTTAGGCTGTTGCTTGAAACAAAATATCGTCGACTACCTGTAGTAGATGACAATGGAAAGCTGGTAAGGAGATTATTTGTTTTGGCTTAACTAAGTGTTTAGTCCCTATTAAAATATATAAGGATTTGGTGCCTAACCTTATTTTAGCGTCCAGATTTAGCCCCTATCATCAATTTTGCTAATTTAAGATGTTCTGAATTAATTGCATTGTATACCCATAACATTGTATATTGCTTATTTTAATTCAATTTTTTCCATCACCAATTTTTTTGTTAGATGGACCGTTAACAGAATAACACTGATTACAGTTAGCAGAGCCGTTAACATAGACTAAATCTGAACTTTTTTTTCTTTTAATATATATAATGACTACATCCAAATGTTGAAAATGTTTAAGGGATTAAATTCTTAGTTAATTATTATATTTTTTTGTGTGATTCTTATAGGCTTTGCTCATTGATTTTTTCACTTTCTTTTGCAAGGTTGGGCTTATTACTAGGGGTAATATTGTTAAAGCAGCTCTGCTGTCAAAAAGAGCTGGAGAGTGGTGAGAGGTCCACATAGTTTGAGAAACGTAATTCAAATAGCTTTACTTATTGCTTGTGCTGGTTCATGTCAGCATAACCTATTTTTAGCTAGGTATAGCCTATTTTTAGACTATTACGAATGTATATGTGAAGGCCAAATAACGAGTTGGAGGCAACTTTTGATTGCTCAGAGATCTTTTAATTGGTTGGTAGAACCGTATAGAGGCAAAGTGATTTATCGATCTCCTTCCTCGACATAGTTTCTGTGGATTGGATTGTTACGAGTTTGGAGACATATCCAGTTAAACGTCATGTAGGCTCTGTTAACTATTTCACGAGTTTGGAACAGATTATCTTGAGCACTGTGTTATAAACATATTGTAAATTGCTTAGCATTTTAATTATTATGCAATTATGTCATGGTCCACTTTTATATTTGCATTAGTCATGAGCTTCTCGAGTATTATCAGTATTTACTGTTTTTGAAATAACGTATTGGCAGATATTTTCTTTACAACAATAATATTCATATACTCCAAGAAAATACATTATTCCTCTCTTAGTTACTATAATTCCAAGAAAATACATTTTTTGTTTGTTTCCTTGAAGCAATATCAATGTTAATACCGACTCACTATTACAGATATAGACATGCAATATATTGAGAAAAAAATGTAGTAAGGGTGTAAAATATTACTTGAAAGCAAAGAAAATCTTGAGATTCTAAAATTCAATGGAGAGAATTATTCATGATGATGCCAGGGAAATTCTTGTCCGAAAAGAGCACAACCCCCTTGGTGCATGCATAAATCTACACAAGCAAATATTCAATTAATCTAGGGGTTGAAATGACCATCCAAGAAAACCTCTTCCTCTATACCATTAAAATATCAATACTAAGTTTCATATTTCTCTGTCTTTTTCTTTGGTCGAAAAACCTTATATTTCTTTTTCTTAAACTCTATCTCTTGTCTCTAGTCACCGTTGTTATCTTTTCTTTTCTATCACGTTACAAGCTTGTTTATTTTCATTCTACTAAATGTTACTGGATATCTTTAATAAATCCATTGGATAAAATCACACACTTTTCTATGCTTGTGTGTGGCTGTAGAATTTTTTATTGTAAGTAAATAGAATTATAATATTTGTATAAATGTTCTCAACATTAGTTATGGTGTAAATTTATGTAAATGTTTACATAAATTTAAAACAACAGTTTTTTTATACAATAAAATTATCGGATCCATCAATTCGACGGGTTGAATTATAAACTATTTAAGCTAATTATTTATAGTAACTACTTCAATCATAGTTTAGGTTATAATTGACGTGAATGTGATACTCCTACACCGCCATCAATACATTCTCCACAAGTAAAATGGATTTGGCAATATGCTGTAGTATGTCAGTCATGACGTTTTGGATTTGACCTTTTCTGAGCATTTGGACAAACAGTGATGAGGCGAAGGAATCCATAAAGCCCAGACCATCTTGGACGGCAATAGAAGCTGACATGGAGATGGAGAAGGCAGTGAAAATGTTCTTCTTCCCCTTCGTAGGAGGAGGCCATCAAATCCCATTGATAGACACAGCAAGAGTGTTTGCATCACACGGAGCAACATCAACAATCCTAACCACACCCTCAAACGCCCCTCACTTCCACAACTCAATCACCCGAGACCAACAAAATGGCCTCCCCATCACCGTCCACACTCTCCCCGCCGACATACCCGACACCGACATGTCCGCCGGTCCCATGGTCGACACCTCCGCTCTCCTCGAACCCCTCCGACACTTCCTCCTCCAACACCCACCCGACTGCATCGTCGTCGACATGTTCCACCGTTGGGCCGGCGACATCCTCCACCAACTCCGCATCCCACGAATCATCTTCACGGGCAACGGTTGTTTCGCTCGCTGCGTCCACGAAAACATCATGGAACATGTTTCGCTCCAGAGTCTCAGTTCAGACTCGGAGCCTTTCGTTGTTCCTAATCTCCCTGACGCAATCGAAATGACAAGGTCCCAGCTTCCTGTTTTCATGAGAAACCCATCTCTGTTTCCTGATAGGATCAAGCAATTAGAGGAGAATAGTTTCGGCACCATTATAAACAGTTTCCATGACTTGGAACCTGCTTATGCTGATCACATAAGAGCCGAGTTGGGTAAAAAAGCATGGCTTGTCGGACCCGTTTCCCTTTGCAACAGAACCGTGGCAGATAAAACAGAGAGAGGGAAGCCACACACTATTGATGAGCAAAAGTTGTTGAATTGGTTGAATTCTAAGAAACCCAATTCGGTTCTTTATGTTAGTTTTGGAAGCTTGGTTCGGTTGCCATCTGAACAGCTCAGGGAAATTGCTTATGGTCTTGAAGCTTCTGATCAACCCTTTATTTGGGTGGTGGGGAATGTTCTCAATTCATCAAAAAACGAAGAAAATGGGAATGGGATTCCTGAAGGGTTTGAACAAAGGATGAAGGAATTGGATAAAGGGTTGATGCTTAGAGGTTGGGCTCCTCAGTTATTGATTTTGGGGCATGATGCGATTGGAGGGTTCATGACTCATTGTGGATGGAACTCGACTCTGGAAGGTGTGTGTTCGGGTGTTCCCATGATTACGTGGCCTCTCACGGCAGAGCAATTCTCGAATGAGAAGTTGATAACGAAGGTTTTGAGGATTGGGGTTCAAGTGGGGAGCAAGGAGTGGGTGATGTGGAATACAGAGTGGAAAGAGTTCGTGGGGAGGGAGAAGGTGGAGTTTGCTGTGAAGAAGTTGATGGTTGAGAGTGAAGAGGCAAAGGAAATGAGAACAAGGGTTAGAGACATTGCAGGGAAAGCTATAAGAGCTGTTGAACATGGTGGAACATCTTATAATGATGCTGAGGCCTTGATTCAGGAGCTTAAAGCTCGCAGATTGGGAAACCAAATTTAGATAGAATTTTAGAAGCTTGATTTGAGTTTTTATTTTTTTTTTCATTCTTAAAAAATGGTGTCTTCGTTAAACACGAAACTCTAGAGAATTACTCTAGGGGAATTAAGGTTCTATTGCTCTAAATGTTACTTAAATTAAAGAGGATTTATAAGTTATATTTATACAACAATAAAAAAAGAAGGGAAGGGGGAAGAAGGGATAACTCCATTCTTAGGGGAATCACAATCTATAGTTTGTTCTCCAAGAATAGGGGGAAAAGGGGGTGGGTAAGATTAGAAAGTAATGTTAAATGGTGGATAGTTTTCATTCCATTTCTCCACGTGATGTTTGAGCCTAGCTGTTTTTGTAATGATGAGACGTTTTGTATCCCTTGACCTTTAAATGTGTCCTTTGGGTTAAGGCACGTCATTTTAAAAATGAGAGGTTTTTCTACCTTATGTTGAAAACAGTTCAAAATGTTCGCTCAGAGTTCATAACACACAAAATCCTAGAGAATTAATTAAGGGAAATTAGAGTTTTATTGTTCAAAATATCATTTACATTAGAGGGTTTATCCGTTTACATTTATGCAACGGTAAAGAAAAGAGAACAAGGGGAGCCTTCGGTCTAGACCCAACTGGCGAGGGGATAACTGAGAATTAGAATCTCTGTTATGCTCTCCAAGAATTAGGGAAAAAGAGAGTCGGTGACTCTCGATCCAAGGGGAACAATTTCCATTTTGACAATCTTAGAATTTCAAAAATATGTTTATTTTGATTTTTTATTTTCTGTTTTCAAAATAAAAATACTGAAAATATAATTATTTTGACCATCTTCAATTTTAAAGATATACAAAACTACTTTTTCAATAACTTTACTAAGATCTCATAATTCAATGGCGCAATATATTTATTCATATGGTAGAAGGCTTTTAAAGATATACAAAACTACTTGTTCAATAACTTTACTAAGATCTCATTATTCAATGGCGCAATATATTTATTGTTGTTGGTAAAACTAAATAATAAACTAATTAAAATTTAAAAAGTTAGTTGAAAAGTTAAAGTTTTATTCAATAAAATTAACGAATAAGTTAGTTAAAAATTAAAAAGTTGGCTTAAAGTTGATAAACTAACTTACAGCTTACCAAATTGTAGCTGCAAGTTAAAAGTTGATAAATATGTTTGATAAGACCAGTTGATAAATGTAAAAAATAAATGAGTGATTTTTTAAATAGATGAGTGGTTTTTTTAAAATAAACCAATGAGAATAAATATGTAAAAAATAAAATAAGACCAATGCTTATAGGCTCAAAAGCTACTTCAAGTAGTTTTAAAAAATTGTTACAAGTTATTAAAATAAGTTCTTTTTATCAGTATGTTATCTAATAAATTTTTAGTTAGGAAACAAAGTTACAAACTAGCTTAAATCATTACTTAAGGTTTTGTCAAACATGTCCCAAAGATAATAAAGTGATCAATTAACTGATTAAATTAAAACGTATTTAGTAAAAAAAACTAACTACTAAACGTATTTTAAAAATATGTCAGTAAAAATAGAAGTGAAAAAATAAAATAAGTTCAAAACTTATAAGTTAAAACCTTAATTCAGGTAGCTTAAAAAAACGTTACAATCTATTAAAATAAACTGTTTTTTTTACCAAATATAATAATTTTGTCAAACAAATTTTTAAGTTAATAAAATAAATTACAACCTTACTTAAATTGTTTCTTATTACTTAATCAAACATAATCAATAACAACTGCTTCATTTTTTCTTTAAAAAATAAAAGTTAACTAAGATAATAAAGACTTTCATATAAAATCATAAAAAAGTAAATATCAAAATTAACGTAAAATGTCATAATACATATCATATAATTAAATACAAATAATTTGCATGTAGACATCGTTTTTAAGTCATTATTTATTTAACTTCAAAAAAAAGTTATTATTCATTTTAAAACATATTTTTCAATAAAAAATCAATTATCTTTTTAATACTTCTCCCGATCTTTTCCCCCTTGACGTTGAACTAAGAAAGTATTGATATTCTAAATTCTATATAAATTTGTCATTTAATTTTTTATTTTGTCATTATTTAATATTGATTGAACATAACTTACGACATAAATGTTTAACATAACAATGTATTGATGAGAACATGACGAGTATTTTGGAAATAATTAGTAGTATATATTCATTGCTAAGAATAAATTGTAAAACAAAAATTAATTTCAAATTAATTTAACAAAGTGACAATAAAAATAACATTTTTTTAATTTATGCAACTTTTACATGATCAGAAATCGTCTTGACACCAACGCTAGAAGTATGACTAACACAAAAGCAAGTTTAATAATTAAAAAGAGAGAACATTTACAAGAAATACAAAAAGTTTGGAAAGTCACCTCAAAACAACGAACTAGATCTTCTAAGTTAAAAGCATGAATGACCCAAATGTGTTGGAAAAGGTGTGGGGTAAGCCAATGCTACGTAGTAACAAATATAAATTTTTGTAGTGTATATTTAGTATGCAGTTGAGGAAACGGAGTTATAAAAATAAAAAAAAATTAAAGGTTAATATTGATATTTCACAACGTTTAAGACAATCAAATATTTATTTGACTACATGATATAATTTTAGAGTTTTTGGAACCTCTGTTCCACAAACAGAACAAGGAACCAAACTTGCTCTTAGTCTCCACTAAATTGACTTTAGTGTGCGCACCTCTTGGTGGATTTGAATCCTTTATAGTGAACTACACCATGAAATTCACCTTAGGGATTTTTAACACCGGTTAGTTAATGGCCAGTGTAAAAAATATATGTTGTTACACTAGTTTTTAAAATAAAAGATGTAAAAAATACTTTTGGAATTAGTCATTGAAAAAATCAATGTAAAAACCATAAAAAAATAATATTTTATACTAGTTATTTTGAAAACTGGTGTAAAAAACGTATAATTGTTTACATTAGTTATTGAACAACTAGTGTAGTGTATAGTGTAGTGCAATATAGCCAATCCAAATCCCCTCTTGCTTACATTTCTCTATCTCCAAAACCCAAACTTTCTTTGTAACATCCTATTTTCTACTCAAATAGAAAAAAGATATTAATATCTCTTTAATGAGAAAACATTTACTGTTAGTTAGTTGATTTTTAACTAATTAATATTTTTATAAAATTTTGGTATTTATATTTAATTAATTTTTTAAAATAATAAAATAAATATATATATATATGTTGAACGTAAATTTTAAAATGACTTAATTAGTATTCACTAATTAAGAAAATTATATTAAGAATTTTTAATATCTTTATTATTCAAAATTTTTATTTTATGTTCTTATATTTATGTTTTTACATATTTAAAATTTAACTCTTATTAGAATTTTAAAATAAAAATTTAAAGGAATTAGAATATGATTCTTTAGAACTTTTTGATCTATGCATTATTTATGATTTTCTGGAATTTTATGACTTTTTTAAAATATTTGATAAAATGACCAAAATACCCTTAACCTTTTATCTAATAACCAAAATGCCACTACCGATATCATCCCTTACTTATTGCTTACATCATCGGTTGGTAAATACTTACATCATAAATAGTTACCGGTTGGTAAATACTTACATCATGGATAGTAAAATAAATAATTAAGTAATCTTAAATAGTAAAATCCTCTTCCTGTAAATAGATGACTCATTTACAACATTTACACACCAAAATTAGAGTGAGAATCTAGAGAGATAGTGCTTAAGAAATTAGTAGGAAGTAAATTCTTTTGGTAAAAAGAGATTCTGCCGGAGGTGTAAGGTAATAACATTTTTCTTCTATATTCTTTTTATGATTATTTAGTTTATTCATTTTAGCACTCTTAAACCATTAATATACTAGTACTATTAAGAATAAGTTACTATAGTAAAAATAAATACCACTATGTTATTATTACAATTTACTGTTACTATTCACTATTTACTGTTACTATTCACACTTTATCATTTACTGTTATTATTCAAAATTTATTATTTACTGTTATTATTAAAAATTTATTAGTTACTATTACTATTTAAAATTTACTATTTATTGTTTCTATTCAAAATTTACTATTTACCATTACTCTTCAAAATTTACTATTTACCATTTCTATTCACGATTTATCATTTACCGCTACTATTCAAAATTTACTATTTACTATTACTATTCATGATTTACTATTTAGCGTTACTATTCAAAAAAATTACTAATTATCGTTACAATTGATGATTTATTATTTACCATTACTATTTACTATTACTATGCATAATTAATGTTTATCATTTGTGATAGTAATCTTAATTTTCATTGTATGCCTATACTGAAATAAATTAGTATTAATATTTTTTTTAGAACTCGGAGGCACAAAGCGAATTCACTTTTGGTAGTAATTCCAGGTAAGGGGGAGTGGGATAAAAATATAATATGAAAAGACATAAGAATAGTGGGAGGAGTCTCCAACTCCTTTTAAATTCAATAATATTATTATTTTAAAATAATAAATTTTAAATTAAGTATCTTGTGTAACTTACTCTGAAATACCTATGCAAGTACCTGGACTTTTATAACCTATACGAACTGGACTAAACCTATGCAAGTACTTGGACTTTTATATCATATATGGATCAAACTAAACCTATGTGAGGACTTGAATTATTATGACCTATTTGGACTTACATAGACCTGTGTGAGGAATAGACTATAAAGACTTAAAAATTAAGTTTATTAACTTAAATAACCATTAAACTTTAAATTATGATATTTATGAATGATAAGTAATTTATTTGATTTGATTATGATTAATAAATTGATTGTGATTGACAATATTTGATCGTGAGTGATGATATTTAATTGTGATTGACAATATTTGGTTGTGATTGATGACATTATGATATAGAGTTTGAGCATATAGCAAACATGACAGAAAGTTAAAACTCAATATAAAAAATTATAAAATAGATGACCTCATTGAATGAACATATCGCGTCATATTTAAACAATTATAAAATAGATTACACGATAGTAAAAATTAACTAATATGTTAACATACACGAGATTTATTTAAATCTTATATATAAAAATTTAAAAAGTTAACAATGAAAACACAAATAAATAAATAATAAAATTTTAATTGCTTAAAAGGTAATACAATATAGAAATAAAAGAAAATTTTAGTTGCTTTTATAGTATTCATATATTCCTTATTTTTCTCCATTTATGGTCGATAAAATTAATAAATATATTTTAATAATTTATTTTATTGATGACTTTTTAAAAATTGGAAAATACTAGAAAAAGAAAATTTGGAAAGTTAAAAGAACAATACAATGTATATTTTCTTTCTACATTTAGGATAAATGTATTTATGTGTTTGAAAAATTTCCAAAAGAAAAAATTAATATATTTTTTCTTTATATTTGTTATGAAATAGTCATAAAAATTTAAAAGTCAAGAAAATGAAAACTGAAAAAAATGGTATTGATATATAAAGTTAATAAAGTAAATTATAATAAAATGTAAATGAGTTAAAAAATTTATTGCTCTTGAATTTCCTTAATATATCTTTTTCATTTTTAATTTTTTGGTAAATATTTTTTTAGGATCAATGTGAATAAGGATATATATTTTTATAATGTATTACTATTTAATATGATTTTAATTGATATTAAAAAATTGAAAAGTTATTTTTTTTGGATGGTCTAGATCCAGCTAATTCATTCAATCAGTGTAGTCCCCTTTCATAAACCTTTTTTTTTTTGTAATGCATAAACAATATTTTTCAAACTATAGCCGAGTGACAAATTCGCTATAAGAGGTTTGATTTTAAAAAATTAAATACTTCCTTTAACTTGCTATTGACTAATTATTGATCTAATAATAAAAAAAAAATACACGTCTATCAAGTTTGGAAATTTCCTCCTGCTCAAATTGTTTCTTACCTTTCTAGGGATTTAATGTATTTTTTTTTGTTTGTTTCAACTTGTTACCAAAAAAAAAAAACATTACTAAGGCCATAAGGGTAAAGACATGCAAAGGGTAAAGACATGTAAAAAACATAAATCTTGACGGACTAGAATAAATATGCGGAGTTATAATTTTCTTAAATAACATGAAAAATCAATATTAACATGTAAATTTTTTTATTTTCTTTTGAGAAACCAACACTCTCCTTCCTATAAATTGATCTTATTCTCTAAACCAGACAATCCCCAAAAAGTAGAAACATGGAGAGGAAACATAGTACTTTACACATATTTTTCTTTCCCTTGATGGCTCATGGCCATATGATACCAATGATAGACATGGCAAAACTATTTGCTACAAAGGATGTGAAAGTCACCATAATCACTACACCCCTCAATGTACCTTTCATCTCCAAAGCCATAGAAATATCCAAAACCCATCAAAGCAAAGAGATCAACATACAAACCATCAACTTCCCCACAGAATCTGGTTTACCTGAAGGATGCGAACATGTCGACTCAATCTCTTCACCAGAATTACGCTCTATCTTCATTAAGAAGACTACTAAGTTGCTACAAAAACCCTTTGAGGAACTATTGCTTCAGCAACATCCAAATTGTGTTGTGGCTGATGTATTTTTCCCATGGGCAACAAATTCCACTGCAAAGTTTGGAATTCCTAGGCTTATCTTCCACGGGTGTAGTTTCTTCTCCTTATGTGCCAATGAAGTAATGAGACTTCATGAGCCTTACAACAATACTTCTTCTGACTCTGAGTTATTCGTCCTTCCAGATCTTCCTGGCGAGATTAAAATGACGAGGCTACAAGTAGCAAATTTCTCAAAGAATGGCACTGAAGTTGACAAATTTTGGGAAGAAGTTAGGGAATCAGAGGCGACGAGTTATGGAGTGGTTGTTAATAGCTTCTACGAGCTTGAACCTGCTTATGCAGATTATTACAGAAATGTACTTGGAAGAAGAGCATGGCATATTGGTCCCTTGTCTCTTTGCAACAGAGAGAAGGAACAAAAAGCATATAGAGGAAAAGAAGCATCTATTGATGAACATGAATGCTTAAAGTGGCTTGACATGAAAAATGTTAATTCAGTTGTTTATGTGTGCTTTGGAAGTATGGCAAGCTTCCCTGGTTCTCAACTTGGAGAAATCGCTATGGGACTTGAGGCCTCAAAACAGCAATTTATTTGGGTGATAAGCAAAGGTAAAGAAGATGGAGAAGAATGGCTTCCTGAGGGATTTGAGAAAAGAATGGAAGGTAAGGGACTAATCATAAGAGGTTGGGCACCTCAAACATTAATTCTTGAACATGAAGCAATAGGAGCGTTTGTGACTCATTGTGGATGGAATTCAACTTTGGAAGGAGTGAGTGTTGGGGTACCCATGATCACTTGGCCTTTAGGTGCTGAACAATTTTACAATGAAAAGCTGGTGACTGAGGTACTCAAAATTGGTGTACCTGTTGGTGTTAAAAAATGGGGTGACATAGAGGGGGGTGGTATTAAGTGGGATGCAATAGAAAAAGCTGTGAAAATGGTAATGATTGAGGAAAATGCAGAGGAAATGAGAAACAAAGCATTTGAGCTTGCGCGTATGGCAAAACAAGCTTTGGAGGATGGAGCATCATCTCACTTGAGTTTAAATGCTTTAATTCAGGAGTTGGATTCCCCTCTTCGATGAACATATTTCCAGACAATAAAATTATGAATGGTCACAGTCACAGAGCGTAAAGGAATTAATGTAATATGGACTTGTATTATCTTTAAGATAATAAAAATTATTTTTAAGCCTTTTAACTTTTAATTTGTAAGAGTGCATGATATGGATGATGAGGAGAAACATTTCCATCATTAACCAATGAAACTCATCATATTTATCTCATTCCTATTTTTTTCTTCTTCTTATTTTATCTCTTTTATCTGTCAAACTTGATTTTACACACATGTACAATAGCAAGAAGCATACCCAACTCCAGATTTCATCCAAATATTAGATGACAACAGTTAGATAATTTGAGTGTTTTTTTTAAGTTGATTGTTTGAGGTTAACACACATGATTAATAATAGTTTTGGAGTTTAATGTTAATGCAAGGTAAAAACTTACATATGGTCTGCTAATTAATACATCTCTATTTTACATTTAGTTTTTTGTTTCTTGTAAAAAGAATTAAGTAAAGTAGTTACTATTATAGTTAGGGATTTTGATTTATGTGATATTCAGACTAATTAAATTCATAAGTTTCCTTTAGAATTCCTATTCTATATTCTTTTTTTAAAAAAAACATTATACATCCTTTCTTCTCAAAGCCATATGATTTAACCTACTAGAATTAGCCTAGTATGGTGGGTTTAGGTTGTTTACATAGATCTTATGTTCAAATCTTATTAACTACTACCTAAAAAAAACTATAATCATGTTAGCTTTGATTTTTGTTATGAAACTATAGTGTTTTTGTAAATTTTATGTGTAGTTGTTTTTTATCCTAGCATAATAAATATAACTCTTTTACCATTTTTTCTTAACCAAACAAGTGAGCCCCTCATTACGACTAAAAATCATATCTAGGGTCGTTTAGGTGAAATATTTACATTTATGGGGCTGTTTCAGGAGAATTTTCGTGTCTGGGGTCATTTTTAATGTGTCGGATAAAAATAAACCGACACATGAAACGTAAAACTTAAAGACGACATAGGCCCGGGCTGACACGTGACTGTTTCGGCTGAACTACTCACGACATAGGTGTGTCGCCAAAAAAGGGAACGACACATGAGAAGTGTCGCCAAAATAAGAAGCGACACAGGTGTTGTGTCGGTAAGAAATTATACGTCAGTCGTTGTTTTCGCCAGTATAAAAATCTTTGTGGTAGTGTGTATTCTCATTTGTAGTGAAGTGTTTGTGTTGTGTTGGAACATTTTTTTGACAAATTTAAGTAACTTTTGTTATTAAAATGAGTGTTTGGTCTGATGATGATTCTACCAACTATAGTATACCATCAGATGAAGTGTTAAGTGAGTCTTGTGCAGATGATGAAATGTTGATGATTGATTCCGATAATGATGATGATGATGTTGGTGGGTTAGAGGTGACCTCTAATTCTGGTGCTTTGAACCGAATCCAAGTTCAGCCTATCCAACAACATTTGCACTCTGGTAACTTTGTATTTTATGGTTTTTGGTTTTTACATTTAAATATATAAATATAAAAATAGTTAGGTAGTTTATTTTAATCGTATATGATTTATAATATTGATTAATAAATACAAAAATAATTATACTGTTTTAGCGTTGTATGAAGAAAATATTTATTTAAACATAAATAAATATAAGTTAAAAAGTTCATAGGATTTCCTATATTTGTAGTTAGAAACCTTTACTTGACTTTTTAATGTTGATTTTGACTCAAAGAACCCAAAGCATGAAGTTGAAATATGTTATTTAGAACTTACTTTAAAGGGTTACGAGTTGAAGTTGTTGGGATTTACGTAGGTACTGGTGTAGTTCCATTTTGGAACGAAGCATCCCACTATCAAAATATTAATATGGAGCATCCATATCAAGAAATTGAAATTGATGATGATAACTGGAATGTCGGAGACGAGTTGTACATGGGGTTAAAGTTTGAGTGCAAGGGTGATGTTCAAAATGCATTAAAACAATGGTGCATGAAGGTGCATCAAAGTTATATTGTTGTGGAGTCGAAGCCTACTAAATTTATCGTGAAATGTCCAAATCAAGTCAGTGCATGTTGTTGGAGGATGCGTGCAATTTTGTCTAAGAGAGCGCACAAATGGCTTATATCACAGTATGAAGGGCCACACACTTGTGTTAACAGTTTCTTATCACAAGATCATAAGAAACTTGATGCGGACTTAATCTGCTCTGTCATCTTAGGTAAACCAAACTGACTTTGCAAATGAATATTTTTCAATATTATGATAATATTTATGTTTTTGGCAGGCATGATAAAGAAGGAGCCATCGGTGCCTATATCATTAATTCAAGAGAGAGTAAAGGGAGAATATGGGTTTACCGTTTCGTACCAAAAAGCGTGGAGGGCTAAGCAAAAGGCAATAGCAAAGGTGTGGGGAGATTGGGAAGATTCGTATGCCTTCTTGCCCCGATGGTTAAGTTATATGAAAGAAGTTGTTGTAGGGTCCGTAAGTGTGATACAAACTAGCCGAATTGTCATTGGAGACCAAGTTCATCCAAGGCATCAAAAATTTCATCGGGTATTTTGGGCATTCAAGCCCTGTTGTGATGCCTTTAGCTATTGTAAGCCCATCATTCAAGTAGATGGAACTCACTTGTATGGAAAATATAAGAGGACTTTATTGGTGGCGACAACCCAGGATGGAAATAGTGCGATGTTACCGTTAGCATTTGCAATTGTGGCTGGCGAAACCTTGGAGGATTGGAGTTGGTTTCTTTCAAACTTGCGGTTGTATGTCACACAGAAGAGTGGAATTTTTATAATTTCTGACCGTCATAGGAGCATTCTTAGTGCAATCCGGGGCTCAGGGGCTGCATGGACTCACCCTTCTGCATATCACATGTACTGTATAGCCATATAGCAAGTAACTTCAATTACAAGTTTAAGAACCAAGAGCTGAAGAAGGACTTGATTAAAATGGGTAAGTTATATATATTCTTCTATACGTTGCAAACTGTAGATGTTTTATGCTAACTAATTATTGTGTACCACAGCGTATAATCCAAGTAAGCATTCGTTTGATCGACAATATCAAAAGTTCAGAGAAGCTAGCCCTGAAATTGCTAGATGGATAGATTCAATCCCCAAAGCAATGTGGTCGTTGGCCTATGATGAAAATGGGAGCAGGTTTGGGCACATGACAACTAATCTTTCTAAGTGTGTGAACAAAGTATTCAAAGACACTCGTAACTTACCTATTACAGCTTTGGTGAAGTTCACCTACTCCCGTTTAGTAGAGTACTTTGTTAATCGCACTGGGCGGGTTGTGTCAGAAATGGTTGTTGGGCAGATTTATTGCTCAAAGGTTATTGAGAAGCTGGCATTGTATCAGGCACAAGCTTGTTCTATCGACGTAAAAAGATTTGATTCGGAGTCGACCAGGTTTGAGGTAGAGGAAAGGTTTAATCCAACAACCCAAAAGGGTGGATTTGTGTGAGCGTTGAACCTAACGGAGCGATGGTGCCAGTGCAGACGGTTTCAAGCCTTCAAGTTCCCATGCGTGCATATGATTGCTGCTTGCAATGCCGTTAATGTCAACTTTTTCCAGTACGTCCATGAATGTTACACATTACGCAATGTTGGTCAGGCTTATGCAGGGTAATGGTATCCCATTGGTAGTGATGAATTAATTCCTGAGGTTCAAGAATCTTACATAGTAGTTCCTGACGACGACATGTTAAGGTCAAAGGGATGGCCGAAGGCCTCAAGGATTAGAAACGAGATGGACTGGGTTGAGTCGGAGACTCCATATAGATGTGGTGTTTGTCGACAAACAGGTCATAAGCGTTCAACGTGTCCTAATTCTATTGGCAGTGCTTTTGGTTCTGGTTTCAGCAATAATAGTAACCAATGAGACATATGTTTGTATTCAGTAATTCAGGGGTCAATGTGTAAAAATAACCATGAAGGTAATAAAGTCCATGAATGTCGACATGAATATAACGAAGTCCATAATGTTTCATTCCATATTAAATAAACAATTACAAATACAAATAAAAATTACTTTCTAAAAAACAAATACAAATAAAACCAAAGGATTCCTAATGGAGACCTCGCGCCGGAGGATGGGAAAAAAGGCAAGGTCTGGGAACACCGCGGTTAACTCGAGAAGGGATTCGACGAACAGTTTCAACCTCGTCCTCAATCTATGAGTCTTCCTCTTCAGTTGCAACCACATTTGCAGAAATATGGACTGGGTTATAACTAATAGAAAAATCCTAAAGTAATCACATAAGGTCCATGAAACTGTTACCGTTGATCCCCTTACAGCCCCTTGTCTGGTAATCCACCGACGAGTGCGCATTTTGTACCATCTGAAGTACTCATGGTTCGGTGACATATCTCCAAGAAGTGGCTGACCAGAACATATGTGTCGTTGTCTCCCATTTCACAAATGTAACAGAGGTTCCATAACTGTGGGCCAGTTCTCATCGGATTTTCCCTTAAGCGTGATAGCGTGTAAGTCTTCGGGTTGGGATGGTGCGGTGGGTATGTGTTGCTCCATCCCAAATTGTCACATGACCCTGTCAGGCTGGTGCCACTCTGCAATCTGAAAACATAGTAATGGAACAACTGCTCGCCAAGCCCCCTGGCCACGAAGACAAATCTCTGGTAAGCCATTAGTGCCGTCCCACCATATGGCTCCTATATAAACTACAAGATAATAAAACAATTTAATCATGAAGGTTGCTTCAAATAATTGCAAAATATTATAATTTAAACATGTAACATTAGTAAATATTTAAAAGTAATGCGATTTTACCTGATCCTTACTCAACCAGTCTAACTGTGTCCTGAAATGATGTAAATCATACTGTGTATACCTATTCCCCATTGGATGTATCCATCTGCCTCCGTAAGGGCTTTCAGCATCCCTTACAGCAGGTCCTGCCGGGGCTAGGTGTCGCATCCGCTCCCACGCCCACACCTGAACCAACAGTGTCAAGCCACACATATCCTTTTGAGCATAATCAGTGGCGGTCCATAGCTGTCGGTAAAGATATCCGAGCGCAGATGCGCCCCATGCATAACTACCACAAAGATCAAAATTCTCCAACATTTGAAGGTACCTGAGAGGTACCCTGCTAGACGACTGGTCTGAGAAAATACACCCACCAATCAATCGTAAAATGTAGGCCCGAGCGAATCTTTCAATGGTAACCTCATCTTGATTATGCTCTGTAATGTCACAAAAATTCTCCTGCAGCCAGGACATCTTAAGACTTTGACCATGAAGTGCACTACGAGGGGGTCGTCTTCCTAGTTGTGCTTCCACATATTGCTGCCAATCACGTGAACCAGCTATCGCCACAACTGCGATCCCATCTATGTTGAGTCCCAACAAAATAGCAATATCCTGCAACGTGATGGTGCACTCTCCTACAAGAAGATGGAACGTGTGTGTCTCTGGTCTCCATCTTTCAACCAATGCGGTGATGAACTCTGCAGACACCGGTAAATGCGCAACCTTCGCAAAGTGATAAAAACCAGCTCTTCGTAAATATGGTATGATTTCCTCTGGTATTTGATCACTTCTAAGGCGGAGTGTTTTTCTAATTCGTAGTACCCGATTTGGTTTTCCATTCCAAACATGCGTGGATACATGCTTCTCTTGTAATGTTAATAGTTGTGGGTTTAACGGACCAGGATTGATCTTCCTCTCCTCAGCCATACTGCATTTAAATTTGTACAACAAAAATAGTATTTGGTAAATATATTTAAATAGTGTATATCACCTAACATGTGTAAAAAAAGTAACTCATTATCAAATTTCAATTTTAAGTTTTCACACATAATTATAAAAAGTTTTGATTAAAAATTTGCTATATATATTATACAATCAATGATTATTTTAATAAAATAACTTAAAACATTTATAACATACGAAATTAAATATTTTCAAATTTATTTTTTGTAAAATATATTTCAACAAATATAACTATACATTTACTAAATCAAAAAATTGTAATACATATTAAAAAATCCCTGAATACTTTGAAAAACAACTTTATAAATAATGCAATTTTATAACGTTCAAATTATGTATCAAACTTATATTCTAAATATTATTTGTAAAATTATAATTGTTAATTTTTATAATTCTAAAAATTGTTATGTATTTTATTTATAAATTCATATGTTCTCATTTTCATTTTTAAATTTCTAATTACCTTTTGGATTTTTATTACAAAAATTCTAATTGCCAATTTTGTATTTCAGAAAATTCATATATATTTTATACAAACAACGATATTCCTCTAAAAATTAGTTAACACATATACAACATATGAAATAAGACTTTTAAAAAATTTATTTTCCAAATATTATTTTCAAATATATAATTTGCTCATTTGTAAAACAGTTATATATTATATCATCATTAATTTTATTTGATAACAACTTAACACCTACATCAAAGTTATAACATAAATTCTTCTTAAATTTCATTTTATGAATTTTATTTTTCTAGACAAAATTCACAACTTTATCTTTTTAAAAATTAAGTTTACAAATATTTATATTATAATAGATTTTATTTATGAATTTCATAATTTCAAATTTTATTTTTAAATATATTATTTTATACTTTGCCATTCTTTAAAAAGTTTTATATTTTTAACTATATTATTTCATAATGCTACTTCCTAAGCACAAAACAGTCATATACACACATGCAACAACAAAAATTAAAAATCAAAAATCAAATCCTACACAATGTTAACTATTAAAATAATATTTAAACTAAACAACAAAGCAATGGCTGGAAAAATTTATCTGACATACCTTTTGCAGAGGACCATTATCCAAGCTAAACAACAAAGACCACTTCAAGCTTTCTGCCCCCTTTTTTCACCAAACTTGCGTTTTTAAGTTTTTACATAGTTGAAAATGGCACTGCTGGCACTGGTGGGGCTTCGGTTGAAGAAGGAGAGTGTGTCGTTTAAATAAGAGACGACACCAGTGGCTGGTCACTTCATCGTGCAGCAGAGCCAATCGGCTTGTGTCGTCAACCAGTTTTCCGACACTACTTTAGCTGTGTCGCCACTTTTCTAACCGAAACACTTAACTTTTCCTGTGCAAACCCATTTGGCACTCCCCTGTTGTGTCGATTGCAGGAATGCCGACTCCTGTGTCGGTCTTATTTTGGGCGACACACTTAACTTTTCCTGCGCAAAGCCATTTGGCATTCCCCTGTTGTGTCGGATGCAGGAATGCCGACTCCTGTGTCGGTCTTTTTTGGGGCGACACAATAAGTGCCCCAGACCGAGTAAAATTGTGCCAAATGACCCCAGAAATGTAAATATTTCTAGGATCTACCCCATTGGTAATATTTACCCCCTCATTGCTGTAGCATGGTCTCAAACCACACATGAAATTCAGTAAGGAAAGAACCCATACTCATCAATCATCATTGGTTGAAAGAAGCGCCACAAATATGTCAAGAGTGACTCTAATCAACATCCTCATTGCAGCAGTACACTCTTCTGTCCTACCAAGACCACAAATTTGTGTTGATTTGGATATTTAATTTGATTAGTCAAATTAGAGTTTGGTCAACCCTAAAAATAAATCTTACAGTTAAATAGAGTTTTGATTATTTTAAACGACATGAAAGATTAATATTAACTCTTAAATTTTTTTTTATTTCTCCAATTGGAAACCAAACTAATCTACCACTTAGGGTCCGTTTGGTTACCCAACTCGGTTGGTCAAACCCCGGTTTGACAAACCCTAAAAATACATTCTACAATCAAACGAAGTTTTGATTATCTCAAATATTATAAAGAATCAATATCAACCTTGAATTTTTTTATTTTTCTAATTCCGTACACTTAAATGTACGTGGAGGTTTCTGCACATAGTCTGCTTGTAGAAGAGGTCCTGCAGATTTAAATGCCCATGTACGGTTTAGATTCATAATCAGTTACTCAAGTGTAGGGTGTCCTATTTGTTGTGGTTAAATTCGGGTTTTTGACTAAAATAAGGTACTTTTAAAAAATATTTGGGCTTTTGGGGTTGAAAAAAATATTTAATCGAAAGATGAATTCTCCACCTGTTAGGAGAAAATAATTAATAAAATTGTCCAATCTAAGAGTTGAACTTGTTCCCCATGGATCACAATGTGATACCACAACCACTAAAATAACTAATTTTTTGATACAAATAAGGAACACAATTAAATATAATATCTTTTCTTCTTACATATATATATATATACATAAAATAAAATAAAAACTTATATAGGATATATATGTATATATATATAACATATTAAATATATATTATATATTATAAAATATAATTTATAAATCAAATATATATTTAGAATAAAAAAATATATATTTAAAATATGTTATATATATATATATTCTATATAAGCTTTTATTTTATATATATATATATATGTATGTATATATAACGTTAATATATATAAAAATTATTTATATTAAAATATTTTAATATAAAATACCTATTTATATTTAATTTATAAATATATATATTAACTTTGATATACATATTTAACGTTAATATATTATATATTAAAATATTAAATATAAATATATATTTTATATTATAAATATTATAAACATATATTTAATTTGTAAATTATATTTTATAATATATAATATATATTTAATATGTTATATATATATATCCTATATAAGTTTTTATTTTATTTTATGTATATATATGTAAGAAGAAAAGATATTATATTTAATTGTATTCCTTATTTGTATCAAAAAACTAGTTATCCTAGTGGTTGTGGTATCACATTGTGATCCATGGGGGATAGCTTTGACTCTTGGTCTGGGTGATTTTATTAATTATTTTCCTTTGATAGGTGGAGAATTCGTTTTCCCACTGTCAAATTCACCCCCCACCAGAACTCTGACATATGGCTCCAGACAACTAAATATTTTTTTTCAATCTCAAAAGACCAAATATTTTTTAAAAGTATCTTATGGTCAAAAACCCGGTTAAATTCCTATAATTGGTTACACTTACGTGGTCCTCTCCCTAGAGATACTTGAACCAAAAGTAAAAAAAAATTGGGACTGCTAAGTGCTGTGGACTATATGGTTGCGTAGGAACAAAAAGGTTTTTAGTCTCTTGGTGATTTAATTAAAATTAGAGTCACGTGTTGATTATGATCTAAATTCCAAGGTTTCCGTTTTTCCTTTGTTGAGTGGGATAAGAAATAAGAATACATATGTATTGAATTTATGTAATTCTTATTACACTTATATGGGACAAGCATCTCTTGTACCCGGTTTTATTTTAATATTATGTTTGCTTTGCCAATAATAATAATAATAATAATAATAATAACAACAACAAAGAAAGAAGTTTCTTTTCTACAATACAACTATAGTTTCTAGACATTCCCTCGTATAAGGGAGAGCATAAACCACTCACCCAACCAAAAACCATAAAAACTAAATAAAAAGTGAGTTTGGTCAGTTTCGAGCGAGTAAACGGGTAATCAAGTCAAAGAACTATCTAAGTTTGGTTAAGTTTAAACAGACCCAGTTTTATATTTTTATCAACTGAATTAATTGTACTCGACCAAACTTTATTATAATTTTTTGGCATTTTTTTTTGGCCTATATATTTACTTTATTTTAATTACTAGCTATGTACCCGTGCGGACACACGGGTTATGACATATATATAGGATGCAAAAAATAAAATATAGAATGTCATATCTATAGGAAGTAACAGGGCATCCATCGCTTGAGCGAATGACTTACTCGCCTAAGCGAATCTGGACCAGTGAGGTTCATTGAAGAAGTCGCTCAAGCGAAGTGGTAACGCTCAAGCGAAATTGATCCAGAAAGCAAAGACATGGGCTTCGCTCAAGCGTACCAGTAAAACACACCCAGCGAAATTCATCCAATGAAGTTCCAATGATGAATTCGCTTGAGCGAGATATATCCGCTCAAGCGAAAGTCATCCAGAACCAAAATACAACAAAATCGCTGCAGCGGATGGGTCATGGCTTAATGCTGAACAGGGGATCATCAACTTGAATCTCATTCTGAATTCATACAACAAATTCACTCGGCCTTTCATCACTCGGGAATTCATTCTAAATTTCTTTCTTAGTTTTTCAGATAAAACAATTCTCAATCCCTTATTCGGTTTCCATCACTCGTCTCACCCTCAAAGTCACTCCTTCACTCGTCTCTCCCTCTCTCGGTTCCCTTCATCCACTTAGTCTTTCACTCTGGTTCTTTCACGCTCTTGATCCCTCACCCGGTCTTTCGATCAGTCACTCTTTCACTCGGTCCATCACTCAGTCTCCCTCCCTCACCCGATCTTTCGCTCGATCTCTCTTTCACTCGGTCCATCACTCAGTTCCCTCCCTTACTCGGTCTTTTTCGCCCTCAGTCAGTCTCTAACTCCCTCAGTGGGTCTCTTTCTCCCTCAGTCAGTCTCTGACTCCCTCTCCAGTCTCTCGTTCCCTCAGTCGGTCTCTCACCCCATCTGTCGTCATTCCCTCATTCGGTCTCTCAATCACTCGTCTTTCTTTCACTGGCCACTCCCTCAGTCTTTCTCCCTCAGTTGGTTTCCTGTATTCACTCGGTCCATCACTCAATCTTAAGAGCAAACTTTGTATCTGGAAGGGGAAACTCAATGTGATTCGTCTATTTCAAATCACAGAAACTGCTTCCTCATGGTGCGATTTTGACCTGACGTGACTTGGCAGAAACCGCCTAGTTGAAAGGCATTCTTTCACAGTCTCCCTCCCTCACCCGGTCTTTCGCTCTGTTCCTCCCTCACCCGGTCTTTCCTCAAAATGCAAGTAACAGGGCATCCATCGCTTGAGCGAATGACTTACTCGCCTAAGCGAATCTGGACCAGTGAGGTTCATTGAAGAAGTCGCTCAAGCGAAGTGGTAACGCTCAAGCGAAATTGATCCAGAAAGCAAAGACATGGGCTTCGCTCAAGCGTACCAGTAAAACACACCCAGCGAAATTCATCCAATGAAGTTCCAATGATGAATTCGCTTGAGCGAGATATATTCGCTCAAGCGAAAGTCATCCAGAACCAAAATACAACAAAATCGTTGCAGCGGATGGGTCATGGAATTGATCTTCTCAGCCTTATCTCACTCGGAATTGAATAACTATCATTTGGATAATCATAATTCACTCGGCATCATATACATTCTCACTCGGAAACTTCTGTCTTAACATAATTCACTCGGAATCGTGTACATTTACACTCGGAACTGAAGACCAAACATCATATAGCAACATAATCCTGCATTGTACACAAAACATCATGAAAAATACCCCACTCGAACGTGTCTCAATCGGACACAGTTTCTTCACTCGAATGATTCTTGTAATGATGTTTCACTTGGAAACATCTTCACTACATGGAATTGATCTTCTCAGCCTTATTTTACTCGGAATTGAATAACTCATTCGGATAATCATAATTCACTCGGCATCGGATACACTCTCACTCAGAAACTTCTGTCTTAACATAATTCACTCAGAATCGTGTACATTTACACTCGGAACTGAAGACCAATCCGAGCAGGAATTAAATAGAATTTATCAATCGGAGATTTATTCTTCTCGGAATCATTCACTCAGGAAAAAACATCAATCAGAGTTCAAGTCTTTGTCCAGAAGCATTCTTTCTGGAAAGACTGACTCAGAATGTCATCTCACTCGGAAGTGTCCCACTCAGAGGCACTTCACTCGGAAATCCATCCAGATAGACTCCACTCGGAGATGTTTCTGTTTCACTCGGATTTTACCTCACTCGAACGTGTCTCAATCGGACAGTTCACTCGAATGATTCTTGTAATGATGTTTCACCCGGAAACATCACTACATGGAATTGATCTTCTCAGCCTTATTTTACTCGGAATTGAATAACTATCATTCGATAAATCATAATTCACTCGGCATCGGATACATTCTCACTCGGAACTGAAGACCAATCCGAGCAGGAATTAAATAAAATTTATCAATCGGATATTTATTCTCGAAATCATTCACTCAGGAAACATAATCAATCAGACTTCAAGTCTGTCCAGAAGCATTCTTTCTGGGAAGACACTCAGAATGTCACCTCACTTAGAAGTGTCCCACTCAGTGGCACTTCACTCTGAAAACCATCCATCCAGATAGACTCCACTCGGATTTGGTTCTGTTTCACTCGGATTTTAGACCTCACTCTAACGTGTCTCAATCGGACACAGTTTCTTCACTCGAATGATTCTTGTAATGGTTCTGTTTCTCTCAGATTTTAGACCTCACTCGAACGTGTCTCAATCGGACACAGTTTCTTCACTCGAATGATTCTTGTAATGATGTTTCACTCGGAAACATCTTCACTTTACATGAAATTGATCTTCTTAGCCTTATTTTACTCGGAATTGAATAACTATCATTCGGATAATCATAATTCGCTCGGCATCGGATATATTCTCACTCGGAAACATCAGTCTTAACATAATTCACTCGGGACCGGTACATTTACACTCGGAACTGAAGACCAATCCGAGCAGGAATTAATTAGAATTTATCAATCGGATATTTATTCTTCTCGGAATCATTCACTCAGGAAACATAATCAATCAGAGTTCAAGTCTCTGTCCAGAAGCATTCTTTCTGGAAAGACTGACTCAGAAGATGGTTCTGTTTCACTCGGATTTTACCACATATCTAAGAAGCAATAGCTATAAGAAGAAAGAAGCATAAACATTAAAGACTCAAACCAAAAATATAGTTCAAGCTTTTATTGAGCATGTATTCATAGTTTAACAATTTCTCTTTCTCCCTGAATACAACAACCAAGAAGCTTCATAAGACTATGGTGTTGAAGTTTGGTTAGTAATACAACTTCATTTTTAAACCCTCTAAACCCTAACCAGAGTTGTTAGACAGCCTTTTAACCGTTATCTCTTGTCCATCAATCAAAATAGCCTGTAAATCATCAATCAGAATACCTAAATCATCATATGGAATTTTAAGAAATTGAATAGAAAATTAAGATCTTTGTTCAAATAAAGTTTATTACATTGTAGACTGGAAATTATTGTAATGATCTTTCACTCGGAAACATCTCCACTTTACATGGAATTGATCTTCTCAGCCTTATTTTACTCGGAATTGGATAACTATCATTCGGATAATCATAATTCACTCGGCATCGTATACATTCTCACTCGGATACTTCTGGCTTAACATAATTCACTCGGAATCCTGTATATTTACACTCGGAAAATCTTGTCTTTAACATTTTTCACTTGGAAATTCATTCTGAATTTCTTCTTTAATCCTTTTTAAATTATTTTTCTATAAATCATAAAATTTGGGATGTTACAAACATGCTTAGAACAATCACAAAAAGTTATTGGAGAGTTCCTCTTATCGTTGCTCCATAAGCTCAAAATATTGCTGCTCGGTGATTTAAAATTCTTAAAGTGAGTTTCAATTCTTTCAAAACGCTGATCAAGGTAACCATATAGGGAAGTGAAAAGGTCAGCGGGAGCAGAAGATTCGCCTTGAGTTGCAGGATGAGGAGAGACAGGATCATCAGTAGGTGCTTCAAGGACGATCAGCTTTCCACAAAGATTGGCGAGCAGTAATGCTATTAAAAACCCACTCATCATCTGGATGTCCACCAGCAAATTCAGCAGTTGTAAGAGGGAGGAGGCTGATCTCGGAGAGTTGCTTGTGCAGGAACATATAAAGACAACATAAAATATTTTTCCTTTACTCTCAGTGTATGTTAATCTGGATTCAAAGTCAGAGACATCAAAAAAATAACACACAACACTTTTAATATTGCTTAGACAATTGATTGATGCAGAGAAACCAAAAAAAAGTTACACACAAAAACAACTGACGTTTAAGGTCAACAAAACAATCTATACAAAATACATAGTAATACAATTCAACAAAACAAACATAGAGAATGAGAATCTGATATAGATTTTTTGGAAAATGAAAGTGAACATTTAAAAACATAAGATTATACAAAGAAAATATTTACATGCAAGGACCAAAAGAAAAGAAAATAGTTCAAAATAAAGATAGAACAGGAACATCACCTTCTCACTATCAGCTTCATCATCCAGGATTTCTATTCCCTTCGTCATTTGGAAATGCAAAAAAAACTCTCAAGATTCAAGCTTCCAACAATTTGCGAAAAAATAGGAGCAAGAAAGGAATCGTTAAGTACCGATTTTGTCAGTTGAAAGAGAGATGTGTGTTGAAAGAAACATATGACAAACAAAGGGAAACAATATAGGAAAGGAAGTGCTTTATGTAGAAGAACCAACCTTTCAACGAAAAAGGGGAAACATTAATGAACATGAACAGCAAGGAAGCAGTACATGATGGGGAGACACGCAGTGGGCAGGGGGCGGAACCAAATAGATGCGTCAAATGAATCGTCTTCTGTGACGGTGTCGAGAACGTGAATGGTTTTTCGCGATGGAGATTCCCCCGACATGGCTTTCATCCTCTAACAGTGATTAGAGAAAATGAGGGAAAGAGCTTTTGAGAGAGAGACGCCTGAGGAATTTAGAGAAGATAAAAAAATGAGAAAAGAGAATTAAAGAATTGGGGAAAAGAACAAAAAAATGTTTTGAGACTCTGAACCATTAAATGCAATGTTATGAAAATTTTTGAATTTGAATTTCAAATGGAAGATGAAGGAGTGAATGCACATAGGGAAACTTGGAAATTGAAACCAGTGGACATTAAGTGGAAGAGAGAGAAAGAGTTAAGTAGTTGAAAAGACAAAAAAAACACATAATTAAGATTAAATTAAATTTAAATAGCTGTAAAAAGAGAGAGGAGTTTTGGTGGGAAAATAGGTGCACCAGAGAGTGACACCTGTTAGATTCCACTTTCTATCAAGTGTCTTTTATATTAGATATAGATATGTTAAGTCTTTTATCATATGATTATGTGAGATATATATAATACATATTGTGAAAATGTGTAAAAAAATTTAAAAATAAATTTTGAACTTTACAAGTTTAAATTGAAATTATCTGTTCTAACTTAACTGATATCGCTCACCTGAAACTTGATGAAACCGTGAAATTATTTAGTCAAATTTAGTTAAAAATAAATTACATTTGATTAACATTGATTAAGTTATTCACCAACCAAATCCGCCAACCCCGAACATCAGAGTCTCGAGAACGTGTTTTATTATTCTAGTTTAATAAGGATAACAAATAGATTTGAGACCAATGTCCAATCAGATGCTCTTTTGTATCGTGTTACATGAAATATGATGCCACATTTAAAAACGTTCTAATAGTTAAGTAAGTATCGTGTTACATCAAAGGCCAAACATATGTAATTACATGAACGTACCTTATTCATAATTGCATACTAGATATTTTTAGTGATCAAAAGATCTCTCCATGTAATGATAATTGTGTCATTATTTTTTTTAAAGTATGAAAAAACCTGTGATAATTGACGTAGTAATTCCTTACACTGCCACCCTTAGTTTTGCTAGAGTCTTCTAAGCTTTATTGGTATGATCTTAACACCCGTCGGCGCTATCTTAATACCAGAAACTGCTCATCTGTCATGACTCATGAGTCCCGCGCGTGAAACACGAGCCCATAAAATAAAACACACATGGCGCTCCTGTCTACCAATTCCGGGATATAATATTCCTAGGTTTTCTTTTTGTTACCCTTAATTGCTTCCTCAGTTTTAGTTTGTCCCATTTCAGTTTTATTTTATTTCTCAAATAATTATTTTATGTCCATTCGTTTCCAAATAAAAAAGAATTGTTTTTTTTCCTCATATTTCTCATTTCCTTAAGAAATATAGAAAGTTAAATTGGTGATAGAGTACTCACATGGGCAATTTAGCAAGAGACACAAGAGTCAGACTCCTTTTGAATCAACATGAGGTTTGGTGAGGGGTATCTATTAGGATATGCTATTAAATAGTGACTAGTTGGAATTTTGTGGTGTTTCTCTTACCTGATGTCTCTAAATTAAGGTTTTGCCTTCTTATAATCTTAGTCTAGTTCCAAACCTAGGTAATATTCTCCAAAGAAAGATCAAGATGGGCGATGAACACCATACTCTGCACATCTTTGTCTTCCCTTTCTTAGCTCACGGTCACTTGATACCAACCATTGACATGGCCAAATTATTTGCTGAAAAATACGTGAAGGTCACCATAATTACCACACCCCTGAATGCACCTTTCTTCTTCAAAGCCATAGAAAAAACCAAAATTTGTTCCAACCGGATCCACATCCAAGCCATTGAGTTTCCCTGCCAAGAGGCTGGTTTACCTGGTGGATGTGAAAACCTAGACTCGGTTCCATCCTTTGATTTCTTCCCTTCCTTTTTCAAAGCAACTAGGTTGCTCCAAGTGCCATTTGAACAACTATTGATTGAGCAACGCCCCAACTGTGTCGTTGCTGATATTTTCTTCTCATGGGTAACTGATTCCGCTGCCAAGTTCGGAATTCCTAGGATTGTATTCTCAGGTGTCAGTTTTTTCTCCTCTTGCGCTCTTGAGTGCATGAGACTTTACAAGTCTTTTGAGAATGTTTCTTCTGATTCTGAACCCTTTCTCATTCCTGGTCTCCCCGGTGAGATTAAACTCACAAGGGCGCAATTGCCACCTCATCTGAAAAATGAGGAAACACCCTTTGCAAAAATAATTAACGAGGCAAGGGAAGCAGAGAAGAGAAGCTATGGGGTGCTTATTAACAGCTTCTATGAACTGGAGAAGGATTATGCAGATTATTACAGGAAGGAACTAGGAAGAAAAGCATGGCATATTGGTCCATTGTCCCTTTGCAATAGGGACATAGGAGAAAAGGCACTTAGAGGAAAGGAAGCATCTTTTGATGGGCATGAGTGCTTAAAATGGCTTGACACAAAGGAACCCAATTCAGTTGTTTATGTGTGCTTTGGAAGTACAACAAACTTTCCTGATTCTCAACTTACAGAAATTGCCAAAGGTCTTGAAGCTTCAGAGCAGCAATTCATTTGGGTTGTGAGGAAAAGCGAGAAAGATGGAAAAGACTCAGAAGAGTGGCTACCTGAAGGGTTTGAGAGAAAGATGGAAGGTAAGGGACTAATTATAAGAGGTTGGGCGCCACAAGTGTTGATTCTTGAACATGAAGCTGTTGGAGCTTTTGTGACTCATTGTGGATGGAATTCAACTTTGGAAGCGATATGTGCAGGGGTGTCCTTGGTCACCTGGCCTGTTGCTGCAGAGCAATTTTACAATGAGAAGCTTCTGACTGAGGTCCTTGGAATTGGGGTCCCTGTTGGTGCTAAAAAATGGGGTATGTTTGAGGGCGATAGTATCAAATGGGATGCAGTGGAGAAGGCTGTGAAGAGGATAATGATAGGGGAAGAAGCCAATGAAATGAGGAATAAAGTGAAGCTGCTTTCACAACTGGCTAGGAGGGCCGTGGAAGAAGGGGGATCGTCTGACTCGGATTTGAATGCTTTCATTGAGGAGTTGAGATCCATGAGTCACTGATAATTCACAAAAATATGCTGCATATGTTATGTTCTTTTCCTTCAAAAGATTGGAAAATGTAATTTGTTTGCTGGGATTCATTCTGTTTGATGTAGCAATGAAGTAGCATGATGAATTTGTCTGACTGTTTAATAAAGTTTTAAAGAAGTTTATGATCTTGGTATCTCCACAGCTTCAATCACCACTGACTCTGTCTAAAAAAGTTCTAACTAGGCCCGCATAACTTTCATATACTCTTTTCAAATTCATAGGCTTATGATCTTGGTATTTGTTCTGCATAGCTTTAATCACCACTGGGTAACTAATACTAATCAGCATCTTCAACCATGCCTTCACTATGGGTTGCAAACAAGTCTTTTTCTTCTTGAACCTGATTCACACATTCATTGTTATTGGAATTCTCAATGTCTTCAATGCAAACATTAGATCTATAGCTACTCCTAGTTATCCTTTTGATGTCATCGGGCTGAACCATTACATGGAATTTTCATAAGAAAATTTCATTATTGTGTTGTCAGAGACCAAAATGTAATAACTCATGCATTCATTGTGTAAAATTTACAGGATCAGCAATAATAAAGGTAAAAAAACCGAAGCACCAAAGCCGAGAACGTAAATCAGATGAAACTGTGTGGTGGCAGGACTTACGCAACAGTGGCAAGGTTAGTAACTTAAAAGTAATTTGCTTTTTGAGATCAAATCAGATTCATTGAGAAATAAAAGGACCCAAAGTACACAAGAAATAATACACAAGTCACAAACAATAACAATGACCATTAGGCCTGCTTGCTTCTAAAAGAAATGGGCCAACCTCTCATAAGCCCAACTCGGCAAGGGTACCCAGACACGAGAGGGAAACCTGGGCGAGTTGAGAACAGGGGAGGGAGACCGACGACGAACCACCTTGTGTGAGCTGCGAACGGCGAGGGAAGCAATTAAGGAAGGTCCCTTCCCTAGGGGATCAAGGGTTTATCTTCCACTAAGATTCGCCTCAAGCTCCAAGGAGGGGAGAGCCACCAACAACGACCAAAAGAATTTTTTAGGGAAAGTTGGGCCACAACCTAAAGTAAGAAGAGGATCACCGTGTGAACAATTGGGCCCGGCGGTCAAGCCCAATAACACAATTAAAATATATCATAACCGATTTAACTAAATGTAAAACTTGTTCCAAAAAAACTCATATTTCCAAAAAAAACTCAATGTAAACCATAAAACTGATCTTAAAAAATCAATAACTGAATAAATCACAAAAATAAAAAAAATTATTGGATTAGATTGAATTTCATATTTATATTTATAAATCGATCCAATCTAATTCAAACTGAACTTATATATGTAATTTTATTTATAAAATAAACTTCTCACTTATATTTATATAATTATATATTTATAAAATTATATTATTTATATTTTAATTTGCCTTCAAAGCTATCTCATATCATTTTTCATAAGACATTTATATTAATATTTGATGTATTCACAAGTTTATTAGTTTCAACAGCAATTTGAACTTAATTCTATGTGTCGTATTTCTCTTTACTATTTGATATGTTTGGTATGCGGGAACAAACTTCTAGTATAGATGTCAAATGTGTAAGTTTGATCTCTTATGTCGGTTTTAGTGAGGATCCAATGTTATTTCCCTGAGTCTGGTGGAGATCCAGGGTCTCAACGTCTTCTGCCCGATACACTGACATCTTGTGTTGTAAGGCGAAATAAAGTGTCACTTGCAAAGATACTTCAACACTCAAGTCAGTATGATATTCAATATCGGAGCTCAAACGTTAATGGTTATAGAATGTACTTCAAACTGTAGTAACTGAGTAGTATTTATAAGAGTTGAGTCAGGATCTTATTTTATGTACCCTATGTTAGTGCTTTTCCTTATAATGCGGGGAAAATTAGCATAGGTGCATACATTCCCCAATCATTTGTTGTATTTGACTAGTGTGCTCCCAACACGTTCCCCCACCTTTTTCCTATACCGGATCACATCGGCATCGACTACAAAAGGATTTATGTGGGGACGATGTTATAAGGGTCATATCCGATACCAGATGCAGTTATTTGTGTTCTAGTACAAAGTCATGGTATACCAAATGCAGCCCACTTACCACCCATATTGACCCTAAGGTATTAAAGCTGGCATCATGCCCAAGTCATTTGCCTCTAGCCTATTGAAGTGACTTGAGAGTTGCTTCAATAGGCTGATGTATATCTTTTTTGTTTATTTTTATTTACACCAATGTGATAAATTTGTTTTAGAAAATTCCATCCAATATAATAACCTTTAATACCAGAATGGTCCCTCTTTTTAGAGTTGAGCTATGAATATGACATGTGTAGGCTGGTGAATGGTTGCAACGCTATCCGTCATTCGGTATGTGAAGCGACACGTATGCATTTTGTCATCATTGTGTTTAATTGTTCCTACCCTTTCATTCCCCAGGGCTCAACTATGAAAAGGGGTTCTCTGAACTTCCTTTAAAGCTCAGATATAATAAATCTGTAATCACCTAATTCTCTCTTTGGCTTGTACAAAGCAAACATATAAGGTCATCTCTTCATGTACCCTCTTATCCTATTTTTTTGTTTAAATTTCATATTTCCTTTTTATTTTTAAACTGGGATATGGAGGATAACCACAAGAGCAATGAATTAGTGGAAATACTATCTGAGCCACCGTCGTGATTGATTATGGCATCTCGAATATGAACACTCATTTTTGTCCTACTTGAAAATATCAGAAAAGAGAAAATAAGAAAGAAAGAATAAATATGCAAAAAAACTCTCCTAGGAGAAAGCATATTTCTTCCCCTAATTCGCCTAGGTGATCCATATTCGACTAGCAAAAAAGGAGTCAGGGGGTCTCTGACCTCTCAAACCTTTTTCCCATCCTCTTTCTCATCCCACATGAAAAAAACCACCCTTTACACAATTAACTTATGGGCACAAGTTACCTCGCCTAGAACTTGAAGCTTTCATGGAAGAAAGAGGGAAAATTAGGCTTTAGAGCTAAAAAGTAGGGGAAAAGAAGGCCAAGAGTGGAAGGGGAAAGCTAACCACAAAACCCACTCTCCCTCACAATGTCAACATCTGAGGAAGAAAGAATAAGAAAGTAGAAAGGTAGGAAAAGCCTTGCCATTTGTAGGTTAGGATTTTTTGTACAAATTGAGGGATTCGCCTCTTGTAAAGGGACTGGAAAATTAAGGAAGAAAAAAGAGAGTATTGTTATTAAGTATTGAATCTTGTTTTTTATCACTTTGGAAGAGAGCGGGAGCTAGTTCCTGTTTTCTTTTCTTTTTCCAAAAGAGAGAGTGAGGAGAATGAGTGTATTGTCTTTCCTTCTCTAAGGAGACAAAGTATTAATCCCATTTTTTAAGAAATTTGTCTTATTTTGTCTTCATATACCATATATATTTACACGTTTTATCCAAATACACTTAATTTTTGCTATTGTTTACTTATGTTAAATTCTAAGTATGATGTTTAATTTGGGTCATTTGGCATGAAGTGAGAGTTTAGTTTGCTTTGCTTGATAATGCTTTGTACAAAGCTATTAATATGTAGCTAATGTGGATGTTTTGTCATTACCTTCCTTTTTTTCATTTAGCATATGTTGTGTAACATGCTTTAAAAATACTTTTGGAATGTTGATATGAAAGCAATGATGTGCGAAATGAGCCTATGTTTCTATGTTTATTTATGATTTGCCACACTGAGTCAAGGAAAACAAGTTTGAAATTCTGATTTCATGTTAAAAGATGCAAAAAAAATTGGTTTATGCTGCTAAATTCGTCTAGGCGAGACATTTTCGCCTAGGCGAATAAACCCTATTGACCATTGTCCCTATCTTGCCTAGACGAGCCCTTCTACAAGCACCATGTGCACAGGGAGGGAGCTTTTCTTCTTCTTTTTTTCTGTCTTTCTTTCTTTTGACTTGTTCCTTTTCATTCATTTTGCACTCCTTTTTATTTATCCTTCTATTTTAGTTCATTTTATGTCACTTTTATTTACTTACCCCTTTATTTATTTTTGCTTCCCATTTTCTGTTTGCTAAAAAAGAAATTTTTCTTTTGACATGAAAGGTTATTTTAGACGAGACATCTTATTATCCATACTTTTTCTTTTGAAAAATCCCTCAATTACTAAAACGGATGATAATATTGTATTTTGTTTCATTCATTTTCAATTTGGTGATTAGTAGAAAGTTGAAGATTAGAGGACCAAAGTGATAGGCATAATATGTGTTAGTTTATGTATTGTTGAGAATAACAACTCTTGGGTCGTAAAGTTTTCCCTTTTTGTTGAAATTATGTTTAATTATTATCTTTTTTATTTTAAAAGGATATAATAATTCATTACTCTATAATTCTATTTAATGATTTACAATAATTATTAAGTAATTTAAAATTTATTTCTAATAATTTTCTTATGTAATTTATTTTAATGGTTTCTCTATACTCACTATATATAATTAACTTCATCATAAAACAAAGCAAAGTCAAAAAGAAAAGGAAAAGAATCAACCCCCATCCAAGAATTAAGATACGATAGAAAAGAAAGATGCATTAAGCTTGCATTGTATTTAGTTTAGGTATAGTGGGATCTAGAAATACAATAATAAACTTGAAGGGACCACCTTTATTGACGGTAGATATAGTAGTAATTGGATATGCATGGAAGTTTCACTCAACTATAATTTCAACTGTCCAGTTAAATAAATGGTTTGGATTTACTTACCCACCAATAAGCCAACAAATACTTTGTCTACCATAAAAGTTTTCCGAGAAGAGAAGGTGCAAATATGCGAGTCCCACTTCCGTTGAAGCACGAATAGGAAAAGGACACAGTGCTTGGAAAAAGGTTACTTTGATGAACAGAAGAAAGTATTTGTGATTAAATAGTTGATTTAGAATAATGATTATGAGTTTGTTAAAGTTTCGTCTTGATTGGCGCCACTCCAGGCAACAAGTTATAATAATCAAATTCAAAATTCAATTCGTAGGGTTTGTTTGGTTACCTAACTCGGTTGGTTAAACTTTTGATCAACCCCAAAAATAAATCTTATTGTCAAACGTGGTTTTAACAGTCTTAAATAGTATGAAGGATCAATATTAACACTTAAACTTATCTATTTCTCTAACTCTATTTTTCCAGCTGAAAATCAAACAAAGAAGTAACCAGGGGATATGGAATCTTAATTGTTTATTTCCTAATCAAACTAGCGTAATTTGGGATGTGAACTCATTCGTCAATACCATCAACGTTTATATACTTTGTGCAATATAATAACACTACGTACGGGTACGCTGAAAATAAAACCGTAAAAATAATAAAATTTAATAATTAATATTAATTTTATACCCTGTTTTAAAAACTTAATTTTTTTTAACTAGGTAAATTATTTTTTTGTTCAATCCAATCTTATTAGCAAAACTGTGAACCAAGCAATGAATGCACAAGGTTGTTGTCGGCAAAATTATGCTGTTAGGTCGTGGGGATGCTTGTGTAACTAATTATTATTATAGTTAGTAAAATGTATCGATTTGTATGGGTCGGTTCAATTCGATTATAAAAAATATAGTGTATAAACTTTAAAAATAAATTTAAAATTAATAATTAAAAAAAGTTTAATAACTAAAAAACTTGAAAAATGGATTGAGGTCGTACAGGCTTGGGTGACCCGAGTTTTTTTTTATAGAATTTGTGACTCTTATTAATTAATTTAGCATTATGAGAAATATTAATTATTAATCGGTGTTTTTATAAACAGGTTTTTTAAGAAATCTTGTTGAGTTTATAACATTTGTATGTTAATAACTTAGTGACTAATGCTTCATTCATTTTAATTTTCAATTATAGTACAAAAACAAACATATTTTTTATAAGAAAAGTTATTAAATTTATAATGTTAACAGTTAATTAATTTCAATAGCACAAAATTTTTTTACTAAGTTGGTTCAATTTTTTGTGATTCAATTTTTTATAAATCAATTTTTTAGTAATTTATTTTAAAAAAATGAGATACTCGATCAATCCCGCAACCCGTTGAGGATCAGATTAGGGCTTCTAATTTCAGAATCCAAATTAACTTTTTTAACCCAATTCTAAATAATCCACACCCAATAAAACCAACCCATTTAAAATCGTCCACCCAAATTACCAGATCTAATTGCTATTGTGACAAATGTACGCTTGGTATATCATTTTCTTAAACGATTTTAACGTACGAAAATCATTAACTCCTTAATTTGCCGGAGTCCAGACATTTGACATTCATGTTAGGTAAATGCGGGAAGAATTAGTTCTCAGTTTAATTATGTTCAATTTTAAACCAATATAATTAAGCATGACCTGCATCTTAATTCACAAGAAACCCACTTTTGTATTGCAGAAACTTCCCCACTTCTCAGGCCTCATTTAATACCCTTGCCAGCTAAGCTTCTTTATGTCTCACACTCTCATGTCTCATATTTCCATCTCAAATTCTGAGTCAGTTTCAGTATTTTCTGATATCATACATCATGTATCTTATCCATAGTATATCCCTTTGTAGTAAAGTGTTCCACTTAATGAATGATGATTAAAGAAAATTTTAGCTATAAAAAATATAAGGCAAATTTAATATACAACCAATATAATATAAATATAAGTTAATAATAACGAATGAATAAATATTATATCAATTATTAAGAATTTAAATTAAATCATTATTAAGTAAAATTAAAAATAAAGAAAATATAAAAATGAAAATTTCCATGTAAATATAAAATAAACATAAAACAATCTATTTAAGTATAATATTATATTACTTCATTCGTCACTTTTTGTTACTTGTTGGTTCTTATGCTTTGTTTGTTCTGTTTGTTTGTTGTGAAATGTTTAGCCATCACTAAACTAACCTTTTCTTTTTTTTTTTTTTAGTTTTTAGTAGCTTGTTAATAAATATAAGTCTTGTTTTTGCCTTTCATTTTGCTATTTATGAATTGTTTTAAGTAAAATAGTAAAATAGTTTTGAAAGAAAACTAAGTAGGCAACTATTTAATTATTATAACAAGGAGCTGAACAGATGTTAAACACTATATACAATATCTCACTTTTCGATTCTTTAAACCAATTATTGATAGCCTAATGTTAACTAAAAAATATATATTAATATGTATATGCATAACACATTCATATTATAAGTACATGTAATCTTTTTTTTCCCCCTTTTTTAACATATAAAATAATGTATGAAAATTGAGGGTTATTAACTATTCTTACTAATATGGGTCTGATATCGATCTTAAAGATGTGGTTAGAAGTTTCACTGTTAGCCACATTGGACTTGACCAATCTCGGACTAGACAATTCTCAGTCTCGTCAAAGTGAGACTTTGTGTGATACCTACACTGGTTTTGTCACCTCATACACACTCCATGTTGTATATCCTTAACTGTAGTTAGCATGACAATCTATGTGTCTCTACCGATATAGCTCATGACTGAAGTCAGGGAAGCACCATGAATGAGTACATGGCATACCAGCTTTATCCCTGCAGAGGGTATCAGGAACATATGTAAAGGTGGCAATTTTATCCCTAATTTATGGAGTTCGTATTGACACATGCCACGTAGGATGTTCTCATCATCACTCCCTATAAATGCATCTCATTCTCCCATTAAAGATAAAGTATTACATCCACTAAATCCATGCTTTAATGCTCTAGTATTAAGTATCCGGATTGAGCGATGAAATATCTTTGCAGGTGACACCACATCTCGCTCATCAATGTGTTATGTGAGTGTGATGACCGGAGAAGGCACAAGATGTTGGTCCCTCAAATTTGTCTACGAGACGTTGGCCTAGACAGAACCTGATGATATCATAATGAAGATATGAACAAGCATCTCAGCAGGAGTCCTATTCCTCATATCGAATAGAACACTTGCTTTGTCCATTATTTTCATCTATCATAACACATATATAATCTCAATTAAATTACCTAGAATATATTTCATTTCCCCTCTCATAGTTTTAGGTTCTTGATCTCCTTTTTCCTTCACAATTCACACAAATAATACTCAGATATATAAAAGGTGTAAAGTTAAACATTACTCTTATGTTAAATGGTTAGATAGATGATGGATACGGTTAAACAGGTAAGTGAGTTATTATAACTTTTCTTAAGTTAGAGATAAGAAAATGGTAAGATGCATTTTTTTATGAAGATGGTAAGGTAGATATTTAAGTTAAGAGACATTTTAAAATTTTATATATATCATTTCTAAAGTACTTCAATTATATATTTTTTAAAATTTAATATATGTTATTTAAGTTTAAAAGTTACTCGATAATCAACTTTGTATTTGAAACACTCCCCTGGATAATATATCTAATGTTTTAGCTTCAACTTTTTTTGGTTTCCCGTTTGATTGGTCAAACCGTAAAAATAATTCTAAGGTTACATAAAATTTTAACTGTTTTAAACAACGTAAAAAATTAATATTAACCTTTAAATTTTTTATTTTCTTAAACCTCGTTGCTCGAACTACTGATTTATTTTTCCCTATCTACATTAAGTCGAATATGATTATTGTGGAAGACAACATTTTTTTAGTGAACTTTAACTCATGAAATATGGGTTTCAAAATTGGGACTATTTATTCAACGGTAACAACTCCTAGCAATTTCACTGATAAATTTTAATTAAAAAAAGTGTTTTTTTGAATAAAAGAATTAACATTCTTGGGCTGAGTATATATAGATGGAGCTAAACCACTAAGAGTAAGCTAGAATTCAAAAATAAATTGTTATATAAACACTTAAGTATTTTTTTTGTTATAATGTAAGAGGATAGGAGTTTAGCAGAAATGCGTTTGTCGTGGAAAGAGTGATGTGGGACCCACCCAGATTTGAGTTGAGAGTGGACCATATGGTGGTGTGAATCTGGGGATACGTGACCCTTCTCAATCCCCTCCGCGATTCCTCTGTCTCTTCTTCTGGCCCTCTTTGCGCTGTACCATTATTACCATTTACGAACGCTACTACTCTCTTAACCCAAACACACACAACACTTTCCAAACAAAAATGAAGACTCACTCAAACACCAAACTCATTCTCCTCCACCCAACAACACCCCTCTCCTCTCATCGCCTTTGGCTCTTCTTCTTCCTCACCTTCTCCACCCTAATCTTCACCCTCACCCTCATCAACACCACCATCTCCTCCTCCACCTCCGCCTCCACCTCCCCTCTCCCTCCCTCCGTCTCCAAAGCCCTCCTCCACTACGCCGCCGCCTCCAACTCCACCGCCAAACCCATGTCCTCCCCCGAGATGAACACCATCGCCTCAACCCTCCTCGCAACCCGAAACCCTAACTTCCTCATCTTCGGACTCACCCACGAGTCCCTGCTCTGGGCCGCACTGAATCACCACGGCCGCACCGTGTTCCTCGACGAAAACGAATACATCATTTCCAAGTTCGAGCAATCCAACCCCGGCGTCGAAGCCTACGATGTTCAGTTCACGACCAAAGTCAGCGAGTACCCCCAGCTTCTCTCCCAGGCCAAGGCCCAGGCCCAAACCGATTGCAGGCCCGTTCAGAACCTCTTGTTCTCCGAATGCAGGCTCGGCATCAACGATTTGCCCAATCACATTTACCAAATCCCTTGGGACGTTATCTTAGTCGACGGGCCGCGCGGGTATTTCCCGGCGGCTCCCGGGAGGATGTCGGCGATCTTCACGGCAGCGGTTCTCGCTCGGAGTAAGAAGTCCGGTGAGACGCACGTGTTCGTGCACGATTTCGTAAGAGAAGTGGAGAGGGTTTTCAGCGATGAGTTTTTGTGCCGAGAGAATTTGGTTCAGCTGGTGGATTCGTTGGGACATTTCGTGGTGAAGAGTGAAAGAGAGAATGCGGGAAGGTCCGAGTTTTGCAGGAATTCGAGGTCCCCGTTGTCGTCTTCATCGTTATTGCCGTCGTCTAAGGATATCGGCGACGAAGAAGACTAGGATTACGGTGTGAAATGTGAACCGATTCGGAGAATCTGTAAAATAATTTTTTCTTTTTTGTTTTTTCTTTTTTAAATATTTTAATAGAAAAGAAGTGTAATTTAATTTGGGGTTATTAATAGTAGCCCTGCCATTTCTCCCAAAAAGAAAAGGGTGTGAGAAATGAGAATGGAGCTTTTGAAATTTATTTTACACATAGCTTTATGGTCCATGCTCACTGAAATTTTGAAAATTGAAGTTGCAGGGCCAAGGAGTGGGAGTGTATTGAATTAGGCGGGAGCGTTGGATTCTAGAGAGAATTAACGGCAGTTTATTTCTTGTCTGGATTCGAGTTTTTCAACTTTGAATTCATTTATTATTTATTTAAAGAAAGGGACAAAATAGAAACAATGATGAAATTAAAGGGTGGTTCGGGATTTACGGATCGGTGTTGTCGGTGGTGCAGTAGTAATAATAGTAGAATTTGCCAGCGATGACTGCTTCTTTTACTTTTCCATGAGATCAGATGAGAAGAGTCTAACGCATGTAAAAGTGCGAAACTGTTACTTTTCAGCCTCTATATTCCCTACAAGTTAATTGTAATATCTATTATTATAACGGAGTTAATTTTTTTAATAGGAATTAAATATGTATCGGTTAAGTCAACCATTTGTTGTTACTAAAATTGTTATTTTGATAACATGTGACTTAGTATATTTATATTTAAATTTAAGCTATATTACCTAAAATGGGTTAAATCGGTTGCAAGCTCATGTAGGTTTCATGGTGTCGGCTTCTGTCGAACGAAGGTGTCAACCACATTTCGAGGGCTCGACAAGGGACAAAGAAATCAAATAACAAATAAGTGGTGTAGAAGGGGAAATAAGACAAAGAGAGGTGCGACAGGATTCATCCATCCTAATATTAGTCTCGTCTAAGTATGCTTATCTACCGCTAGTGATTATGTTTCAAACGACCATAACTTTTGAATTGGGAGCTGTCTTGCGCCCGGAGTGTATCAACGGAAAATTCTCTCCAAGTCCGTCAACGTGGCAACCTGGGTAAGCCCTGGTTAAGGATAGATCAATGCCAAAAAGGGGTTAAATCAGCTACTTGACGACCACGAACCCATAAACTCGTTTGGGTCCCATAGTGTCAGCCTCTACCCGAACGGAGGTGTCATGTTGAGACCATAAAGCTAAGAAAGGACCACGAAATCAAATAACAAAAAAAAAGTTGGCACAAAAGGGGAAACACGACAAAGAGAGGTGCGACACGGGGATTTCCTAGGAAGTTACCCATCCAATCGCTACTCTCACCCAAGCACACTTATCTACAAAGCTTTAATGGGATCTGTTGCATTAGGCCAAGTATGATCGCACCTGCCATGATTTGCACTATGAAATGTTTAACAATACCTTTGCTAACAATGTTGTATGCTTCAGACCATAACTCTTGAACCGAGTGGTGTCTCGAGGCTTGTAATATATCAACGAAAAGCTCTCTCTAAACCCGTTGACGTGGTAGCCGAGGCAAGCCCCGGTTGGGGATGAATCAATGCCAAAAAGGGTTAAATCGCCTGCTCGTTGTATAAATTTTTTAAAAGGATCTTACATTCAGAGTTTTACTATGAATTTGTGATCTGTTTTAATGAAAGAAAAGGCTATTCACTAATTACAAGTCATTTTAGGTATAACTTTTAACAAGGTTTATTACTACATAGGGTTAATAAATTTTATTTGGATGGAAACTTATGATACACGATAATGTAACACCAATCTTATATTTCAATTGAATTCTTAAAAAATATTTAAATAATAGATAATAGATAGGATGAGCTTTTTAACCTCTGAAAACAATGATAAATAAAATATAATAATGAATATAACTTTTCTCATAAAACTTTTCAATCTCATATAGGTTTTTTTTTATTGGTTCAAAAGCATAAAAAGAAACCAAAGAAAAGACAACTATTAAAGACGACGGTCGACCAACGAAACTAATATTTGACAAAAAAGAATTTGTTGGTTAGAGGACTCGAAGAGCGTAAATGATCATTATTAACCATTAAATTTTATTTTTATAACTTTATTTCCTCAACTAAATATCAAACAACTAATCTCAAAGGGATATTGATCTTATCAACAACAAAGATAATATTAATTACAGGATTAGAGTTCAACAAGTGCACGCAAGAAGAATTACTCCGATCTAGCCATAAAATCATATCGACTTATTTAATTCTAATTGAAAGTTAAAATATATTTCTTAATTTTATTTATCATCAGAGGAAAAAACATTAGTGTACATAGAGTGTTTGATAAATATATAAAAATATTTACTTTTATAAATATTTATTTCAATAACCAAATTAATTAATTAAAATCTATTTTAATGTTTAAATGTGGTTTAAAAATAACATAATTTAAATAATTTACTTTGTTTGGATCGAATTACAAACTATTTTTTCAGTTTAAATCATTAAAATAGATATAAAAATTGTAGATTTGAGAAGATGAGTAAAAAAAGAATAAATGACAAGAGAAATAAATAATTTTTAATCAGAACTTAAAAAATAATTATAATTATTTTCTTTTAAAAATCATATAATAGATTATAATCTATTTTTTATAAAAACGTCAAAACATAAAAAATACTTGTTATGTAAATCCAAAAAATAATCCTTTTTAATATATATATATATATACATATTTATTTTAATATACATTATTCGATTTTAAATTGAAAAAAAATAATGAATGGCAAAGCTATCTTACCAAAAAAAAAGCTAAGTATGGTTGAGGCTGAACTAGAAGTAATAATAATAAAAAATCTCTATTCTAGTCTCTGGTTAGGAAATTGAAAGAAAGAAAGAACCCTAATCCGTTCTTCGTGTTTGAACTCTATTCGTTTTATGCGGCTGCTTCCACTGCAACAATCTTTTGTGGTTGCTGCCTCCGTTGCCCCTACTTCCAGTTATCACTGATTCTTCGTTATTCTTAGCTCCTGGTTTGTCAACGACATTCCGAACTTCAATTTTGTCTCTATGTTTGCTTCATGAGTGTCTCTATTTCATGTTTTTGTTTGGATTATTGATGGGCAATTCTTATTGAAAATTTATGTACTGTGAAATTTTAAATTGGAGTGCTTAATACATATAAGTTATAAGTTTCATGTCTCTCAGAAATTCATTAGCATTGCAGATAGTTGTGTCTGTTTGATTTACAGTTGAAGTAACACAATAAACGTTACAGGAATTTTGATTTGTTATGATACAAATTTCAATGTCGATAGATGGAAGTAGTTATTTTTCATTTTCTTCCAACCATGGTTGGTGTTGAAATAATGTCACACCAAACAAGGTCGTAATCTACAATGATCTAGGATTTGTAAACATTTTGCCAGTGTCTCAACCCTGTTCAGAATATGCTGATGCCCTTTTAAGTCAGGTTTCTTATAGCGTTTGATTTTCTCCTTTGATTGGAAGAACAAGAAGAATAGTATGCTTCTCCTTCCTCGACCTTCTTCCTCTTCCTTAGACAGGATTATCAGTCAGGGGAAACGGGAGAGCAAGCTAGCAGTTTACCGTTATAAATATCTTTCTGTAGCGGAAAGTTTGGTTACTAAATCGTGTATTTTGAATTGAGTTCCTCAACTACTAACCAGTCTGGCTCTTAAACTGTGTTTTAATTTATTTTTTTTTTATTTGGTTCGGAAGGGTTCAGAATTGAGTTATGGTTCGATGTTTCTTTTGTATATTGTTATTATATTTTAGTTTTGTTTTATTTGTTTATAGCTGAAACGTGACACACCCCCTTTGTCAACTTGTTTGGGAGAAGAGCAGCATGGCTGAAAGCTCTTTAGCCGCAGCACACCCCAAGCCTGTGGTGGCTAGGGTCAAACGCAAACTCTTTCAATCTCCACTTGGTGCTTTCTGTAAGCCCCTCTTCCTGATCTCATTTTATTCATGTCACTTCCCCCCCTCCCCTCCTCCTCCAGGTTCTTATATTTTCACTTTCATTTGGGCTTTGGTATGGCTGTGTAGGGCTGCAAATCAATGAGAGGCCATTGAAGCGCCCTCTCTTGGATTTTGGAAATTTATCAATGTCTGATTCTGCTCCAAAAGGCAAGCTACTTTTTTCCCCTTTCCCTACTCTCATTAAGGTGTGGTCTCCAACAATTTGTTTTGTAGATTGTTTATGTCATGATATCAATCATCATGCTACCATGCAAGTTAATGTCTATGTTTTAAGAATTATGAATAGCAATTACTGGATTTTTGTCCCTTTTAATGAAAATTTTGATCTTCATATTAGCTTATTTCATAAATTTATGTTTATTATATGATGTTTCATTGTCATCATAATTGATTATATGCACATACTGATTATTGATGATAATTATATATGTGAAAAGTGATTTAGCTAGCATTGTTTTCTGGAGATATATATTGCATATATGTCAGAGGCTTGAAGCACATGTTCAAGAGAAACCTCACCACCATAATCAGGCTGCATTAATCTAACTGGATTAAGAATTCAGCCTCCCTTACACTCAATTCTCCCATAACCATGTGTACTAGTATGACCAAATCCTGTTGAATTTCCACCAGTTTTACATGAAGATTAGTGGCTCACAAAATGAATGAGCAATTCACTTGCTTCTACCCAGATGGATTAGACCAGCAAAGCTAGCCCCCCCTGAATTCTATAACCATTGTTATGAGTTTTCAGTTTAGCTCACTCATTCCTGGGGGAAGAGTGTTAGAAACCATTAGCCAGAAGCCCAGAACTGTAATTTTGTTGAATAACTTTGTATATGATCATTGATATATCAGTGAAGCATCAGTTCATGAATATACAACCATAGGAGAATAAAACAGAACAGAAAAAAAAAAAAAAGACAGAACAACAAATTTGAGGGACCTGTTCCCCTTTGCCTGAGATTATTGAGCATGCAATCCCCTGGTACTTTTCCATTTCTTCCTTCTTCTAGTTTCAAGTGTTAAAGACCAGGTTTATTTCATCATAGTATTTTTTTTGTCCTGTCATATGGATTTCTTTTGATTAGTAACTTTTTCGTTAAAAAATAGGTTGTTATGGTGGTATGAAAACTAAGGTTGTCAAATTACTCACATGGAGCAAATGCCTATAAATAATTCTTGCAAGAGTTGAAATGATTAGTGACAGAATGAAAGGCTGGAAACTGCTGGAATGTTTTTTTTTCATTGAAACGATTGTTTAATATCTATGCCTGATTCATGATATTATGTCTTTAGTGGAATTTCATAACAAGAAGGTCTTTGTGCAACATGTGGAGACAATAAGCAGCTCTGAGGTCACCCTTGATATTTTACAATCCTTTGTGGTTAGTTATCTATCTAGATGATGATAACTTGTTCTTTCTCCTTATGATAGAGTAGTCTCATCATGTGTGTAATTTTTTTAAATAATCTCAAGTTACTTTGTTTTCCATTTGCAACTTCTTTTCAATGTAGTGAGTTGGTCTTTTCAATAGATGACAATTTTTAATCACTGCGTTTATTTTTGTAACCTGGATTTATATGTTCCTTGCATATTGACTGTTCTTTAGGATCCTGGTTCCAGTGATGCATCTAATTCTAAATCCAAAATTGAGGGAAGAAAGAACTTCTTCAAAAAGAATAGTGTAAGCCCTTTCTTCTCCCTTTGTGTTACCCTCCCTCATCTGCTTGTGCAAAGGATAACGGACTCACAAATGATGTTGCATGGTTAAAGTCCCCAAATTACCCCCCAAACTTCTGATCATACTATCTTTCAATATTTCCCACTTTAATTTTCTGCAGAAGCTAGATCAGCTATTGTTTAAAGCTAAACAAGAAAAAGAGGTTTGTTACATGTCTCATGTTACTCTAGTTTTTGTGTGTGCACAAATTTGGATGCCCATATTGCTCTTTAAGGGTTGACAATATATACTCGATTCTTTAACCAATTGAAAACTGTATCTAAATTTCTTCTGTATTACTTTCATACACGGACATGCCTGTGCATCATTTTTTCATGTATCCCTTTGTATTACTTTCATCTTACATCCCCTCCCCGTTCTGAATTGATTGTGTTGAACTGTACCTTTTTCCTGTTCTTTGTTATTTGTGCTGCTGGAGAATTGAATGTAATTTGATTTTCCTAGTTGCTTTCAACTATATTACCTTGACCTTATTCTGAGTCTTGTTCAGAAACTGTAATTTCATCTATGGTTTTTGGATAATATGTATTCATGTTATGGCTTAGAGGTTAAAAGTACATCGGTTCCTTAAGAAAAATAACCCAACTGTATGAGGTGATAAGATTGGAAATTTTGACATTCTGTAATTAATTCTTCTGTTTCTAAAGAAAGTGCATGATACGCCTTTTAGTAGAATTGCAATAATTTTTTTCCAGTGTTTCTTATTTTTTTATGTTAGAAATCCAATGCTGTTTTCAATCATGATAAATTCCTAGTGGCAGAGAAGATAAACATAATACTGGTGATGTAATGTCCATCTATTAATGATAACTAAACTAAACTTGATCTCAAATTGCAGCTTGTTTAGCTTTTCTACGTGGCTTTTACTTGTTGGCATTCTGAATCACCACTGACCTGCCATTTAATCAACTCGATAAGAATCTTGTTTGAGATTGAGTGTACCTTACACAACCTAGCCTTTTAAAAGTTCACATTTTGTTTGAAAAAATTGTTTGGAGGCCAATTGATAAGGCACATCTTTGCTTATGGACATGTAATAGATTTTTGTTAGGAGTAAACAGATTTCAATTCTGCAATATGCTAAAGTAATTGGCTCTGGACTACAGCACGAATGATGAAATGATTTCTGTAGGAAGCTTCATTGTAGCAAAATTATGTCTATTCTTATTCTTTCTCCTAGTCATCGGCAAAAGATGCTCGCTTTGAACAAATATGGAAGAGCAGGAAGGGAAACAGTGGGACAACACATGAAAAAGCATTACAAGAAATATGCCACTTCTATGACATTGTTCGTGTTGACAATGAAAATAAATTTGAGGTGCAACAGGAGTAAGTGTTTCCATCAAAGTTTTTTATTTTCCTACGGACAATTATCGTAAGGAAGCACAATTCCTTTTATTTATGCAGAGATATCTCATTGGAGGATCAAAAACTTTTGTCCAGTTACCTCCCTTTACTGCGAGAGTTTATTCCTAATGCAGCTGCAGAGGTTGAAGCTGATTTGGTTGCTCATTCCAATGAAGGTTGCTATTTTGTTGCACTTTGCAAACCACTGGTTATTATGTTTGATTTATCTTGTAATATTTTATGATGTGAACAGTTCAAAATGAATGCTTTGAAAGCATGTAATTGCTGACCTATTCTCTTTGTTTGAATGCTTTTTGGTTATGATGCATTATCTTATTTGGCATGCAGAGGATTATGTGTATGACATATACATTGTAAACGACGAGGAGGACATAAACGTTGATGATTCATCACATTCTTATCCACTGTGAGCATTTTGTCTATACATGTTTATTTAGGCTTCTTATTCTTATTTCTTGACACTATTGCTTATCTTTGGCTCAGAGTTCAAGTTGATGAGGAGGATTACTATGATGGGCCAGATGATTCAGATTATGAAACTGATGACTCAAATGGTATTTGTTAGTCAATTTTTTTCCTCATTGTTAACCCCTAATGAGAATGACAAGTGGTTAAAAGTTCATTTACATTTGTTGTTTATAGTTGAAAACAATCCACTAAATGAATATCCAGATGAGATTTCTGAAGAGGATGAAGAGGTTGAAAGATCTGAGAGTGGATCAGAAGAAGGCGAACATGATAGTAGTGAATCATCTAATAACGATCTAGAACGTCATGGTTTTTCCAGAGATGATGCTGATCCATTATATGATGAGGATTTTGATGATTATGAAGGTGTGGGCAATTATGATGATGAAGATGTGGATGATGAAGATCGGAGGTGGTCTTACCGATGAAGATGGCAATAGTTTTAGTTTGGAAAATTTGTTAAAATATAAAACGAAAAAAGAAACCTTTTGTGCAGAGGCTTGGATTTTTGGCTAGAAGAACGTTTAGGCATTTTCGTCTTCATGGACATTAAAATTTTTATTTTAAATTCGAGGTAGGTCGTTACAAATATGGTATTCTTAGGCAGTTGTGGCAGTAGATCAAACTTCATCATTGCAAACTATATGATTTAATTATAGATTATATATGTATATATACTGAAATTATATACTAGTATGGTAGTTAAACAACTATATTTTCTTATCAATTCAACCTAGAATTATATAATCTATTTATATATTCATCTTGATCTTTTTTAAAAGTACATCGACCATTAAAACCAAATCAAATTATATTTACATATAAACATATATATAAAAAATAATTTATCTTATTTTATTAAAAAAAGGTGCAATTTATCTTACAGGACCATTCTAAAAGGGAGTCTGTTTTTTTAAATTCAAAATTTCTTATTTCTTATTCTACTATTCATTCAAGAATCAAAAGATTCAAAATTCTAGCCTACTAGGGACAAAAACCTCTACTAAGGGGAAACCTAAACAATAAAACAGTTTCACTAATAATCGGTTCATCCCTCCATCCCTCACCACGGCGCTGACCCTCTACGTCACCACCGCCTGACGTCATCGATCACCACTGAGCTCCGAACTGGTACGTACCCCTTTTCTTAGTTTCTTTGATGTCTTATTAATTTGCTGTGAATCCTTGATTTGATAAATGGCTTTTGTTGTGAAATTTATTTGCTGTAAAGTGGCCTGTTAATTTGTTATAAAATGGCTTACCGGTTTGGCTTAAAATGGCTTAGTAATTTATTGTGAAATGGTTGTCTTATGCTTGTGTTACTGTGTAATGACTGCGAAGTGGCCTATAAACTGGCTGTTTTATGCTTGTAATGGCTGTGAAATGGGTGAAACAATTTCTGTGTTCACTGGTTAATCTAGACACAAGGTGACTGATTAGTCTAATCGCAAGAGACTAAGAAACCAACTAAAAATATTATGATTTATATTTGAGAAATTAAATCCTTTTTGCATAATTGATGTTAATTATCCATGTAGATTAGAAAGAAAGATGGCGGATGAAGAAGGGAAGCAAATGCCAGATCTCAACAAAAGCCTTAAAGAAGGAGAAAGAATCTTAACAAATGGTGAATTTTCCAGGGGGTATTATTAGGAACCTACTATTACTTTAGTTTGTCACTGCATAATAGTTAGTTAAATAGTTTGTTAGCTACTTTGTTGCCGTTGTTAGTTTATAGGCTTAAGTTATAGGCATGTTGTTGATAAATAAGAAAGGGGTTAAGGGAGAAATAAATAGTACTAGTTTTGTTGAGAAACATCTATCGTTGGGAGTCATAGGCTTTGGAATGATTAGAGAGTATCTGGGCTAGAGTATTCCTCTTGTAATCCATCATTAATCACTACACCACCCTTTTATCTCCCTCGCTTACCAGTCTTAAAGTTTTAATAGACTTACTTTGGTAATCTCTACCGTTTCAAGAGATTGGTCTCCAATTTTTGGTAAATTTGAGTTCATTATAAAAAAAATAGTATTGTATTTTTAAACAAAATCTTTTTCATACGCATGATAACATATTCAAATTATTATTCTACCATGTGAAACTTTGTTGAAAACGTACATTATACTTTTATAAGAATTTATTTTTAGTATTACCTCTGTCTTTAAATGTAGGACTCTTTTACTTAATTCACGTGTGTTAAAAAAGTTTGTTAATTTAATTAAAATCATTAAATTTGTTTGAAACTTATAGTAGTTTTTTAAAATTGGTCTTAAAGTGATTATCATTCATCATTAAATTTTTTCTACTTATTCGCTTTCTATTTAGTTTATTTCCACTTACCACTCAATTATTATTGGAGAGATAAATAATCTAATTAATATATGTTATTTATTATTATATTGATTTTAATAAAAATTATATATTAATAAAAGTATATTGGTAAAAAAATAATTAATAACATTGAGATTTGAAATAAGGCAAATGTAGTATTAATTTTAATTTATAATGTATTTTAGTGTAAGAAAACGTTATCCACTAATTACAAATCATTTTGGACATAACTTTTAATGGGGTTTATTCCTACACAGGGTTAATAAATTTTTTTTTGGATGGAAAATTATGATGCATGATAAATAAAACACCAATCTTATATTTTAATTGAATTCTTAAAAAAAATTAAATGCTAAATAAGACATAGGATGGGCTTTTAAACCTTTTAAAAAAATGATAAATAAAATATAATAATAAATAAAACTTTTCCCATAAAATTTTTCAAACTCATAGATTTGTTTTTTCTTGTTACAAAATCATAAAAAAAACCAAAGAAAAGAAAAAGGGGAAAGATGACTATCTCATCTCAAGGGATACCGTTCCTATCAACCACCAAGAGAAGGATTCAACAAGTGTAAGAGTACCCAATCCGTCCATAAAATCACATCGGCTTATTTAATTTTAAATTGAAAATTAAAATATATTTCTCAATTTTATTTATCACCAACTAAGAGGAAAAAATATTAGTGTGTTTGATAAATATATAAAAAATATTTTATTTTTATAAATATTTATTTCAATATATAAATTAATTATATTAGAACCTATTTTAATGTTTGAATGTGGTTATAAAAATAATCTATTTTGTTTGATATAATTACAAACTACTTTTTCAGTTTAAATCACTGAAATAAATATAAGAATTGTAGATTTAAAAAGATATAAAGAGTAAAATAAAAAAAGTGATGATAGAAATAAATATTTTCTAATCAGAATCTAAAAAAATAATTATAATCATTTTCTTTTTATAAAATTATATAATAAATTGTAATCTATTTTTTATAAAAACACTAAAACATTAAAAAAAACACTTTTTATGTAAATCTAAAAAAAAAATCTTTTTAAAAAAATTTCCAAACACACTCTTGGATGGTTTTAGATCATTTCACACTGAACAGAGATGAAAATAACGTGACTATGTTACATATATATATATATATATATATATATATATATATATATATATATATATATATATATATATATATATATATATATATAATATACCTTATTCGACTTTAAATCGAAAAAAAAAATGAATGACAAAGCTGTCTTACCAAAAAACCTAAGCTATGCTTGAAGCTGAACTAGAAATAATAATAATAATAATAAAATCTTTATTCTATTCTCTGGTTAGGAAATTGGAAGAAAGAAAGAACCCTAACCCGTTCTTCGTGTTTGAACTCTATTCGTTTTCTGCGGCTGCTTCCACTGCAACAATCTTTTGTGGTTGCTGCCTCCGTCGCCCCTACTTCCATCGTCACTGATTCTTCATTATTCTTAGCTCCTGGTTTGTCAACGACATTCCGAACTTCAATTTTGTTTCTACGTTTGCTTCATGTGTGACTCTATTTCATGTTTTTGTTTGGATTTTTTATGGAGAATTCTTCTTGAAAATTTATGTACCGTGGAATTTTAATTTGGAATGCTTAATACTTATAAGTTTCATGTCTCTCAGAAATTCATTAGCATTGCAAAATGTTGTGTCTGTTTGATTTACAGTTGAAGTAACACAATGAGCGTTACAGGAATTTTGATTTGTTATGATACAAATTTCAATGTCGATAGATGGAAGTAATTATTTTTCATTTTCTTCCAACCATGGTTGGTGTTGAAATAATGTCGCACCAAACAAGATCGTAATCTACAATGATCTAGGATTTGTAAACATTTTACCAGTGTCTCAACCCTGTTCAGAATATGCTGATGCCCTTTTAAGTCAGGTTTCTTATAGTGTTTGATTTTTTCCTTTGATTGGAAGAACAAGAAGAAAAGTGGTTAATCTAAACACAAGGTGACTGATTAGTCTAATCGCAAGAGACTAAGAAACCAACAAAAAATATTATGATGAGTTGGTATGATTTGTATTTAAGAAAGTAAATTCTTTTTGGCATAATTGATGTTAATTATCCATGTAGGGTAGAAAGAAAGATGGCGGATGAAGAAGGGAAACAAATGGCGGATCTCAACAAAAGCCTTAAAGAAGGAGAAAGAATCTTAGCCCCAACAAGACGCCCTGATGGAACCCTCCGCAAACCCATTCGCATCCGTGCTGGTTATGTCCCTCAAGATGAAGTTGCCATTTACCAATCCAAAGGCGCCCTCGTATGTTTTCTAACCCTAATCTTTTTCTTTCTCTTTATCCAATCCTTATCTTAATTCATTAATCTTGGACTCTGCAGTGGAAAAAGGAAATGTCCTCGCAGGTTGGGCCTCCTGGTTATGACCCTTCATTGGATGCCAAGCCCAAAACCAAATCTGTTAAAAGGAATGAAAGGAAAAAGGAGAAGCGGCTTCAGGTATAAATATGAAATGTTTATGGGAATTCTATTCTGTTGTTTTAGAAATTAGTTGAGAAAATTATGTGAATTCTCTTACAGGCTGCTATAGAAAAGGAAAAGATTGCAGAACCAAGTGTTTCTAAAGATAGTACAGAGAAAGATGTGCCTGTTGACAATTCGGAATCTGTCAATTCATTAACCACGAGGATGGGTGAAATTGCTGTTACTTTAGAATCTGTGGAAGATTCGGCGCAAATGGATCGCCCTGGTCAAGATATAGATAAGAGAATTCGAGCACTGAAAAAGAAGGTGCCTGCTATGCTTTTAATGCTTTTTGTTATTAGGGGATATTGGTATTCAGTATAGGTTAAAATGAAGTAATAGCAATTATTTATTTCTGATCTTGAACTAATAACAACAGTTGGATATGATAATTCATTTATTCAGGCTTGTTTTGAACTTTTGATACCTTAGATATTGGTTGATTCCTTTGTGTTCTCTGTAAGATTTTGTAGGAACTTGGTTTGGTGAAACTTATGGTCTAATATGAGCATTAAGTCTAAGGCCTTAAATTAAAATTTTCTCATTCTATGTGGGTTTATGAAGTTATCTGAAGGATTTATCTGGTTTGCAAGGATTGCCCATGTTTTCAAGAGTGTTTCATTTCCTAGTATTTGCTATGGGATAGAATTTGTGGTTATTACATCTCCTTGGTAATACTCACTGTTGTCTCGGGAGATTTATTATTGACAAGCAGCTAAAATGGTAGACTGGAGAGCTTTCTTTCTTGTTTTTCTTTCTTTGGATAGAAGAATTATTTTTTATTTTATTTTATTTGCATTTTGAAGCCTGTGACTTGCTATGTTCATTTTCCAGTATAAGGGGATTTGTCATCTTATCTTTCCTTTTGTTCTGCTAATATTCTTTCATCCATTAGAAAAATGAATGGAAGAAGATATCTGAGTAATGTTGTTCCATGGACTTTCAAATCTGTTGCTACTCAAGGTACTTTAGCACTCAGAATATAGACTGCTTGGGTTAAAGGAGAGAGTGGGGGAAGGGAAATAAAATACCCCCCAATGTTGGAGAGGAGTGATTTTTACCCACTCATTCCCTCCTTTGACCTTTCACCTCCAAACTTTTAAAGAAAACAAGGATTTTTATCAAAATTCCTCCTATTCTCTCAAACAAATATTGTTGATAGTGATGAAAGGGTTTCACTTATCACTAGTCCCAGCTTTAAGTAGCTTTGTTTGTTACTTTTTTTTTTTACCATAAGGACGTCTTGGCTATCATCCCTTTACTTGTCTATATTTTGTAAGTTACAGTGGCCAAAGGTATACCATGCGAGAGGACTAACTGTTGTTTCTCAAGAAATCTTTGGAATTTTTTGTTCTTTTGAAGCATTGGCTACGTTCTCTTTATTTGTTACTTTTACAAAATTAAACAGGTTTATGTGGCTAATCTTTTTACTCTTGATCTAATTGAAGATCCTTTTATTTCTCAGAACATGCATTTACATCAATGCATTCCTTCTAGGAAGCACTTGGGACTCTAGTTGACTTGTTTCATTAAATGAATGTTTATGCATGTCTTTACTCTTTATTCATGACAATTGTCCACAAACTAAAATAATTATATCAATAAGAGGAGACCGTGTCAGATATATATACTTTTAACGACAATTATAAAACAAAATATTTGCTGAAGCATGTTAAAAGTACATAGCATAGTTTCTTGATAGGCTTATTTTCTTTTAAGCAACTTAGTATTAAGTGTAAAATTCTTTAGGCCACCATCATCTTAGATAATTTGGATGGGCATAGTGGGTATGGTTTTATTTTTGGCTCAAATGGTGCTTTCCCTTTTTCCTAGCCTAACTTTTGACTTCTAAATTCAGATTCGACTTACAGAAGCACTGCAGCAGAAAACTGCGGAGCAAGATCTGAAGCCAGAGCAGTTGGGCAAGCTAGAAAAACTAGAAGATTGGCGAAAGGAGTTGAAGCTGTTGGAGGATGAAAAGGCTGGAACAACCGCATAATGAACGAAGTATTGAAATCAAAATAGCAGGACAAAATGTGTAATTTTTACCCATGTTTTCTTGAAGATATATGGACACTTTCATGGAAACACAATTATGTATGTATCAACCATCCACAGATATCAAAATCAAATCAGAATTAAGGGTTTGATCAGTTTAACCATGAACGGGTTAGATAATTAGTTTGAGTTAATTTTTTATTGTTACCAATTCAACCATGATTCGATTTCGGTTTGACTATATTTCATTTGAACTGATACTATTATTGGATCATTAACCGGTCTGGTTCAAAGGGAAAGTATTTCCTTTTGTTTTTCATAATTGTCAGAGTGGGAAAATGGTAAAGTTCCAAGAGTTGTGCCTTCCAATATTAGTTGCAGCCTATGGTGAGGACCCTCCCATGACTACTAGCGGGGGTAACAGCTGGAGCCGAGGGAAATTCACATTAAAAATACTAGTAGTAAGTCATAAGCATATTTGCATATATCTAAATGGAGTAGTTTTATCCGGTGAGGGTGTTGTCACAAATATTTGCCAATGTTAGTATTAGGCAATGCGGCATATCTTAGTATTTGCTCATTAGTATTAGGCAATAAAAATTCTATCTTAATTTTCTTGTGTCTAAAATTAGAATCATACTTAAATTTGATAAAATGTTTTTTAGGTAGCTAAATTCTTGTACTCAGTCAAAACTTACATTTAAAACAATAGATTATGTTAGCTAAATCAATCCCTGCAATTTGATCATATGCACATCAATTCTGTCATCTTTAGTTCTTGAAATAATATTTTTTGAGTATTGTTAACATTTCTTTTGGTTATGTCAGCATGTGATTAAACAGGCCATTCTTGGAAATCACTCTTAATTTCTCAAATAGCGTGACATCGACAAGCCTACAGCTCTATTGCAAGTCACAAGGCAATGAAGTCTCTTTGAAAGTTCCAACTTCCAAACATAAATATTATTTAAATTAGAGATATTCATAATTATATTCGGCACGAAATTACACAACACGTCAATCCCCACTAAACATTTGGCACAACATGGTGCAATAAATACGAATCTAGTTGACCTGAATGGAGAAACTTATTAAAATGTTGTTTTCATTGGGAAGTTCCAAATTCCAATTGAATATAATTAATTATAAACCGTGAAAACCTTTCCGAAAGTGCTTACAAACAGATGGCTATATATATGACCATTTTTGTTTGTTTGATGCAATAATTGATCGTTGAAAGTGAAAGTTGATACTAAAATTTGCCTAAATAGTGCGTATTTATGCACTTTTAATGAACGATAAACTACCAAGTTAAACTCGGTATAAACTACTTGCTTGGCAAAAGTAACACTAAAACAATTTCAAAGTTGTCAATACTCCCACTTAAGTTTGTGATTTTTTAAATCAGAATATAGAAATAAACATTATGCAAACTAAAATCAGCTAGCTGATATCCAAACATGATCAACGAAAGAACTAAAATGGTAATCAGAATATACGAAACCATGGAATTCTCCAAAGCCTGTTCGAAAGGTTTTCTCTATCAAACTATCCCTATATGCTAAACAGGTACTACTAATTTTTTATACACTCATACGAATAATTATTTTTTTGAGAAGTTTTGCGATTTAATTTAAGAATCCGATCAGAAAAAGACAGCTTAGTGAAAAGGAAAATATTGCTCTGTAATTGTACAACATAATCAGGAGGGGGAAAACTATGCTCCCGTGAATGTTTAACGAAAACCGTTTCTTACTTTTTAACATTGTCATTTCCTGTCTAAAAAACTAGAATGGAAGACCTTTTTTTGTTTAATTCCAAAACAGAATTTTTTTTTGCCTTTCCTAATGAAGCTGAGACATTGGGTATTAACTTTCTGTCTTTTGTTGTTTAACAATCAGATCAATCAATTACATACTGATACTGTAAACAATGTTAGTTTGATGGACTTCCCAATAACAATGATCAATCCTATAACGTATGAAGAGATACTGTCTTAAAATTATGCAACATTGCCCAGAGTATCAAACCCTCTCAAAGCAATCATTCTAGTTTTAGGAACTATGATATGAATTTCCTTTATTTGGTCTCTTAAGTAGCTAGCACTGCTACCTTGGTGAAGTGAAGGGGTGGTGTGTAACCCCTAATCCGAATCTTTCACCAATAATGAAGGGATGATCGATGGATACCTTTTGAATTTGTGGCTAATTTGCTGATATAAGGTTCGATAGAGTGGTCTCCAACTCCTCCCCATTGCTCCAACCATGAACCTTTGCATTAACTAGTTTTGGGTCACTGCAAATCCGGTTCCACAGCGGATAATCCTTTCTTGGCATCACAAAATCCCCTTCCTTCAGCTTCAAAGTAGGGCAATAATCACCTGTTCCATCTCCAATGTAGATGAATCTCCTTCTTTGGTTTTCAGGCAAAGAATCTCTTATTTGGTCTATCACTAAACCCTACCATGGAAACAACAAAAAAAACACTATGTAGAGCAAATTACAGCAGTAGAAGGCAAATCAAAGAAAGAGCAAGTATTGGGAGAACATAGATAAAGATATGAATTGAGTGATTATTTTGAATTTTTCCTCAAAAGCTAGCTCTTGAGGTGACCCAACATTCAAGACTGATCTAATACCATATTAGTAGACTATACCCCAGAAAAAAGATAGATTACAAAGTGATGCCAATCCAATAATTGAAAGGCCAATAATAAAACAAATCATGACACCCGCTGAGCACCTATCTGGAATTCTAATTTGAACCAATTTGTGTATACAATCACCTTACATACATTACAATTTGTGCAGCCGAGCTCCTTATACTCATTTCCAAATTGTGTAAGCAATATGTGCAACAAAATTGTGCATCCACTCAGCAATAAGGAAACCAACTCTGATACACACATGCTTTGACTAGCTACATAACCCAATTCCGCATATCAGTATAACACTATCTGCATATATCAGTATATTTTCAACCATGTAATTACAGCAGTAACTCCACATTAAAGATTGTAGCAATATTATATCATTATACTGCACTCCCAATTATTTTTGTAGCAGACAAGCAACCGGATTATGCAGCCATAGAACTAATGGATAGGAAAATTCCTTCCTTCTTGCATTCAACCATGACCATGCCCGTAGTTACATCAACTCCACTGTATGATTTGCATCCAACTTCTTTTCTTCAAAAATCACTTTATTTCTCTCATTCCAAACTGTCCACACCCTGGCAAACCAAACCACAGACCATAATTCAATTATTTCTTTTCTGCTCTGTAACAAACCAGAAAATTGCATCATGTGTTGGGATCCATTTTGTTGCCAAGCGCATTGTATTCCACACAATTCCAATTTCTAAGCACTTGTTCCAACATACAGCTGAGCACCTACACTGAAAAAATAAGTGTTCCACTGTTTCCCCTTCCTCCAAACATAATTGGCACATTGCTTGCTCTTGCACAATAACCCCTCATTTTGCTAATTCGCTTGCCACCGGTATCCTTTTCAACACTACTTGCCAAACAAAAGCCGCTACTTTAGAAGGCACATATTTGTTCCATACTAATTCAAACACTTTGTCATTCTCATAACTAGAATCCACCAAGAACCTATACACACCCCTCACCGGAAATCTTCCCTCACTCAACCCCTTCCACTTCTCCTAATCTACTACTCACCAAGAACCTATACGATATTAGTAGACTCTAATACCATTGTAGTAAACAACAGACTTAATTCAACCCAAAAGCTAGCTAATGAGTTTAAAGTTGTTATGAATCTTATAAGAATTATATTGACCGTATTCCCAACTGAAGTATGATATCTTAGCAAGATGAGAAGAGAATTGTGACAGACCTTGCACATATTGGGAGGGCACAAGGGACAAGCATGAGGAGACAAGGTTGGATGATGGAAAGGAGTTATGCGAAGGCGTCCTTGTTTATCAACAAAAGCTGGGTTAGTGTTAACCTGCGAGAAGCAGCCCGATAAACCATGGTGTTCCAGAATGGTGTCAATGTAAAAGCTATTGGCGTCGCTAATTATCCTCAAGTCACACCTACAAACGAAATTCGTGAGTGAAACGACGCCGCAGAGAGGAAGAAGAATGAGGAAAATACCCAAGAGCGTGCGCAGATTTGATGGCGGAAATGAGTGAGGGATGGAAAGGAAGGGTTTTGAGGCAATGAGCAATGTCATTGGCAGTAATCCCCTGCGAGTGAAGCTCCTCCATCATCCTATCCTGTTAATCAATCGGTTCAAAGAAACGCGAACCATAGTGAAAACTAATATACTAGATAGATAGATACCATGAGAGAGGTCCAAGGCATGGTGTGGCGAAGTTGATTGAAGAGAGGAGTGAGACCCATTTGAGTTATGACCCATCGGTCGCTGTCGTCGTTGATTATGGTTCTATCGAAGTCCCAAACCACCACCACGCTTCCGCACATTTTCTTAGTACAGAGGAAAACATCTCTCCCTGTGTTCCCTTGTAATAAATAAGATATAAATAAATGAATTAGTAAAATACTTGTTCTTATGCACTTCTTTTTTAATTTTAATGTAATTTTCTTCTTAAATTAATATCAATATTAACGTGGTGAATGTAAACCAAGTTACCCAACTAGGGTTGATATACCTGATAAGCGTGATCGTTTAAGTAAGGTTTGAGTTTGAGATTTTTTATATATAGAAAATCTATGTCAATAGTTTCGTATGCTATATTTAGGCGCGTGATGTGAGACACACAAGAATGCCTTGAAAGGAATACGTATGAGGGAAACCAAGTTAAAAAATTAATGAAGAGAAGAGTTGGGTATGCAGGCCTAGCCGCGGGTGGCATGTTTTGTCCACCCTAACATGAGTTACGGGTTGAAAATAGAAGATCATTTAACTTGTAGGTCAACCTATATTTAAAGTTATTATTTTATTTTAAATAAACTCTACATTTTTCATGTTATTTCATTTCTTCATACTATTTCACTTTTTTTATTAAAAAATAAAAGAACTTCTAACCTTAAACAATGTTATATCATTGTTTTTTACATTGAAATATGAGAAATTAATATTTAGATTCTATTGGTTGTTAATTCGTTGAAAAATAATTGTCAAGGTTTCTGGTTTTAGATGATTAAACATTTTAAATTATGTGGTTTGAGTTTCATAAAAAAAATATGTTTTGAGTCAAAGCTTAATAATTTTTAAAAAATAAAAACAAAAGAAAAAAATACATGGGCTAGCCTACAGGCTAACCTACAAGGTTAGTGTGTCTTACATGATCCCAAAAAATAGTCTATTTAAAATAGGGGTTCACACAGATTGATCTATTATAGGATGAACTTGTGCAGGTTAACTTGTGACAGGATGGGTCTATCTGTATACCCAATTATAATAAAGACTTTAGTATTTATTAGTCGGGAGTTATTTTGAGTGGTTATAAATTGTTTTAACTTTAGTTTATAAGTGAAAAACTTAAAATTAAATTTGCTAACTTTTTTATTGGTTAGATATGTTTACTTGAATGTAACTAAATTAATTCGTAGTTCAGTTTTATCTGGTCGAGTGTTCAAAGCCTTTAAGCTCCAATACGCATATGAAAGAACAAATTCAAATGATGCTTGATCAATATAGTATTGTGTCTTGAAACATGTTCTTCAAGGAAGGAATCAATGTGATTTGGTTAAAGGGTAAGAATAGGTTACTCTCAAAATCTAAAGGTTTTTGAGTCGGCAAAGGTTAATATTGATTTAGTACGGTGTTTGTTTGACTAATGGATTAAATACTTACTCCTGAGTGACTCAAATATATAAGAAACTCAAACTGAAAACTAAACATGAGATACATATTTAACCTTATTTTCGTATGCCTTCAATGTTGTTCATTTGAGAATTTGTGACATTAGTTCTTATTTTTCTTTTACTCAGTGTTTTTTTCTTGAGAAAAAAAGTCTTTAAGATCTATTAGATTACTTCAAGTTGATCAGAATTGTAGTTTGGTGTTGATCAATGGATCTAGGACTCTAATCTAATGAGATCAATTTAAATCATATTTCTTATTGTTGCTTTTAATTGTGTTCTAATATTATCATGTGAGACAAATAGAGTATGTTGAGAAAAAGTCTGGATGACAATGAATTTTTTTAAAATTATTATGGACCAAATCCTAAACTCTATATTCTCAGTTTTGTTATCGTTTACCAAGTATTTTCATTTGGAAATAAAGTTTGTACTATCTATGACTAATTTATGTGCCTAAGTATTTTCAGGATATAAGTATTAATCTATGATATAAAGGGGGAGTATCAACATTCCAGAAGTCTGACAGACAATCAAAAGTCTAATAGAAATATTTCGATCTAAGAGTCATTCTCAACATTCCTAAATTCCATTTAAGTGATGTATTGAGATTCATGCTCTTAACATATATGCGTGCTTATTGTAACATCCTAAATTTGAAAATAATTCATTAAAGATCAGTGGAGTTTCTTTTAATTAAAAAGCGTCAGACATCCGTTATCAGTGAAGAATTTCCGAGTCTGATTTCGGACGAGCGAAACGTTCCCGAGTGAATCATGTTTGAGATAAGACTTTCTGAGTGAAGAAAGGGATCTGATTTCGAGTAAGATCTTTCTGAGTGAGAGAACTACTTTCGAGTGAAGTAAAGTTAAGATGTTTCCGAGTGAAGCATGACCGAGAGAATCACTTCCGAGTGAAGAAAAACTGTGTCTGAATGAGACACTTTTGAGTGAGGTAAATTATGGCATCCCGGTCACTGTTGAGGGTGGGGAGTGATCGCCGGTGCATGGGCACGGACAAGGAGCGGCTTCTGGCAGGCTTCCAGTGGGAGGGACACATGAATGAATCGAATACATACCAGAATGAGAGAGATCCAAAGATTGTATAGGTATGGGACTATACAGTCGAGGATAGCTTAAAGGAATAAATTCGTACTACCTATACCAACAAATGCATTAGCCTTTTTGGTAGCCTATCACTTAAGAACTCCAAAGTTAAGCGTGCTTAACTTTGAGTAATTTTGGGATGGGTGACCTCCTGGGAAGTTCTCAGGAAATGTATGAGTGAGGACAAAAGCACATTGGAAAGGTCTCGTGTTGGTCTGTGGGGCGAGTCGTTCATTCCTGAAAACTTTAACTTCGAATGAGTACGTTTTCGAGTGAATAGTTCCCGGGGAAGTGAATATCCGAGTGGTGAACCCCTTCATTCAATTCGTGCTCGGGTGTCTTAAAGATCGTCTAGAGCCTATGCTCGGGCCATATCCAAAGTTGTCGAGAGATTGTGCTCGGATTCGTCTTCGAGATTGTCTTCGACTCTGAGTGATATTCCCAAGTGGAAAGATTTCCGAGAGAGGACTGAACTTCGACTCCGAATGATTCTTTCGATTGTAAGACTTCTGAGTGACGCACTTCCGAGAGAAATATTTTCGAGTAAAGAAAGGCTTTGACTCAGGTAGAGATATATCCGAGTGAGATATTCTGAATGAGGTGTCTCCGGGTGAGACATTTTTGAGTGGGTCACTTCCGAGGAAAGAACAGTTATGACTGAGTGTTTCAAGCAGAAACATTTTCGAGTGAATTCCCTCCGAGTGAAGCAATTCTGAACGAAAAGAGACTCTGATGAATCCTTCTCAGAAAAAGATATTTCTGAGTATTTTCAATTTAATCTTTTTACCATGTTAGAGTCCGAATTTGAAGACATGGTCAACCCCAAAGTTATTCCGCGTTGTCTTAGCTTTCCAACAAGATCAAATTTATTAAAATTCATTAATATATGAGAGAGATATGCCAAAATATCTAAACAATGTCAGAACTGATATTTACTTCAATCATCGAGGTTCTTCCACGTTGCTCTATTCTTCTAAACTCTAGCAGATCCTCTTTTCTGTATGGGACCCTCTATATTGTCCTATCCTCTTTTCTTTTATTATCTTGTTTCTTCCTTATCTCTTAAGATATATATATAAGCACTTCCTCACTTCGTGGACGTCTTTTTCCATCAACGGTTTTTGTCAATCCTATCTTTGGATCGGCTTGAAATTTTGAGAGTGGAAAGAACTCTAAATTCCTTAGTTCAAGGTAGCTGTGGAAGATTTCAGAACTAAGAGTTGATTCGGAGCTTGTGAATAACGAGCTGATTGTATTTAGTAGCTCGAGAAGCTTATGGAACCGTTTATTCCAGGTAGGGGGAGCGTTTACATTTAAATGTATAGTTTATGAACGGAATCTGAATAATATTGTTATCTTCAACGAGAAATCCCGAATATGTATGATATGTGTGATATAATATGAGTTATGAACTGTATATGTGATGTATGTATTTATGATTATTCCTATGCATGAGATGCAATAGGAAATATTATGTTGATATGTGATTGAAGATGATGATGATATGAATGTTATTCATGAAATATATCATGATGTATAAATGCATGTGATTCATATTGATAAAGCATGAGATGCTTATGTGAGGAACAAATATGAAATATGATTGTGGTTTCGAGGATTCCACAAAAGACCTTGGGTGGGACTCAAGGCAAACCTCTTGAGCAGGGCTCGGGGTTTAGCCCGTGACACTACCGTTGTCGCTTGGAGTGATTGTGTCACGTGAGGCAAACGGTTTGGTACCAGTAAAACGGCCGGATCAGCTGAGAGCTGAGTTATGGCTGAGAGCCAGTGTTGCAACACAAAATAAAAGACTTAATAATGGATCCATTTGATTGAGCATGTGAATGCATCGGTGTATGTTGTTGTGAACAACATGAGTATATGACTATTATGAATGAATGAAATGTGATGAGATTGTGTGATATGAGTTTGATTTATATGTGGTTATGAATTGGACACTTGATCCGATTCAATAACTATCATTTGACATGTATATGCTCACCCCATATTTATGGTTATTTTTACAGTGGACATAGGACGCAGCGATGATATATGAGGTCACTCAGCATACCCGGAGCATTATGTATTTATATGTATTGTACATGATGCACATAGTCGTTTTGTAGTAGCCTTGGCCGGCTCCTGTGTATACCGGTTTTGTTATATACATGTGTTCATAAATGATCATGTTAATGTAATAATGACAGTGTTATTATATTATCCAAATTTCTGTTTTAAAACTGAAGTTTATTTTTTGAAAAATTTATTTGGATTTTAGAAACTTAGTTTTAAATATTAGCATGTTTTACTTATCATCAAAGAACACAAGGAACAAGATCAAGATTAGCAACAATTGTTAGCGTACCTACCTTTGCGCATACTAATCATATTCAGAGCGTGTGTCAGAATATTTCAAAAAGCCCTCAGAGCATTGACATCCTACTTGGCGCTTAATCGAGAAATAGAATACAAATGGTTTATGCATGGGAAATGCATGAGAAACTTTTTTCATGAAAGAACTGAAGAAATCTTCTACCAGGCCCTTGAATCTGTTTTATCCTCAAGGTCTGGTAGCAAGAAGCTTAAGGCAAATACCTTCAAATGATTTCCAACGTCTATGTCTCCTTTCAAGAAGCAGCAACAATTATATCCTCCAGCTTATATAAACACCAAGGAAGTTTGAACTTCAAGATATAAAGCCACTAGTAGAGATCTTACAAGCTTGCATTAGAAACTCTTTCAAGTTTTAATTCTCTTGTTCATTCTCTTCCTGTAAGACAAAGATCCTTATTGTTGTTTTGCTCTTAGCAGACCACGGTCTTATGTCATAACTTAGTGTACAATTTCAATTGTATATCTCTCATACACTAAGTTTTGAGTTACTTTCCTTCATTTAAAAACACATTGTAAAAGTCTGGTGGGTTGCCAGAACTCGTTAGTGTGGAAAACACTATTTGGCCTGAAGAGACTTTTGAAAGAATACTTGGGCTGAACTAGGAGTGACTTGTTGAAATAATACTTGGGTTTAAACTATAAGTGGTTGGAGTCAAGAATACTTGTGACACAAGTCTGATGCCGTTATTGTATGACCCCTTCTAAGTCTGACTCTGAACCATCAGAGTAGTATGAACAAGAAACTACATAAAAATAAAAGACTATTCTTGTATTTCATAATATAAGTTTATTTTAACTAATTCACTCACATTTAAAAAGTTAATTGTTTTGACCTTTTAAAATTATTCTTATTTAAGCATAGTGCTGTTATTAGCAAATTATAAAACTTATAAGAAAATTGAATAACATGTAATTAAAGATTAAGGAAAAGCTTGGCTGGAGACAATGCTTCTTAAATCATATAAAGTGGCTCGTATAAGAAAAAAAAATTTAGAATATGATTTATATTTAGAAATAAAAGGAGTATATATGTTTTTAAACAAGTTTATACTTATAAAAACATAAAAAAATAAATTTGAATGTACTCATGAATTTAAATAAATAACGAGTTTAAAGTTATAAAAGTTGAGGACTTAACTCTACTAGTCAAGATTATAAGAAATAGCACAAAATATAAAAATTTATCATATAGTGGAGAATGTGTATATCCACCCTCATCGCAATGTAAATTTGCTACTATACCTACCATTAGGCAACGGGTTCAAAAATATAACATTAGGGTCAACAAATATAAAGTTTAAACATAATTACTACTCATTATATTAAGTTAAAGGTGCACTTACACACCCTAGACAAGATATAAGTCCTCCCCTGGTGTTGATCCAAAATCAATATGAAAACTAGTGAGGTAACAGGTAATAATATATGAAATGTCTGATATCAATTTAAAGTTGAATTTAAAACCAAGCTTCGGTTTGATTGTTTATGTATATGTTTAATTAAAAGTTGGGTTAATTTGGTTGACAAAATTGAGATTTTAAAAAATGTAATTTGTATTTAGATATATAATTGTAGAAGTTAGTTGGAAAATAGTGATTTGTGTCTGGTTAAAAATAAGTTATAAAAAAAAATCTCAAAAAAAAGGAAAAGAAAAAGAAAAGAGAACAAAAGAAAGACAAAAAGAAAAAAACAAAAGCCAAACATGTTAGGATTTATAAAACTCTAATATTACAAACTGAACAAAGGTTGTGACTTGCAAATCAAACACTTCTTATAGACTAGAAAGTTGATAAAAATATCTCTACCATTATTTACGTAAATCTTTCAAATTCAACCATATTAATGGAAATCTAGTAAGCATCAATTATTTGAAAAAACTTCTTTCAGGGCGATGGAAAGTTCATTGACTATAGAGGCCAGTCCAAGAATTGTTACAATTTTAAGTGATGAAGATAATTCGAACCCAACTTAAAAAGCTCGTTTTGCATGGTGTAAAATCAACACATATTTTTCATTTTGTTTAATTACGTATACCAAGTAATTTTATTTGAATAAAAAATATCTATATAATAACACATGTAATTTCTTTAATAAAATTTTTTTGAATCATAAGATTTAAACCTAAAAATTTACTTAAGAAATATCAAGATGATTCAAGTTATATTTATGCAACCAATTAATTAAGTTGTGAATTGAAGAGTAAATGAAAAGCATTATGCAACGTTCTGGTGTGGCATGAAAAGCGCAAAAGCTATGTAGCTTAACAGGTCGTTTTATTGTAAACGGAGGTTTATCAACAAAACTTCATTGAGGGAGAAATTTCATTTATGATTCAATAGAATTTTGATTGTTTTGAACGGTGTTATTAACCTTTAAATTTTTTTATTTTTTTAATTTTATTTTTTCAACTGCAAACCAAACATCCCCTGATAATAATTTTACCAACGAAATTTATAAACCGACAATAATAGTAAATTGTGTCATCACTATAAACAATGGAAAACAACAGTGTCAGCAAAAATGTCACTGCCAAATTTCCACCTATAAAAGCAATCGACGTTTGGAGTGATTACTCACGTTGATTGATAAAAACCATCTAACTGATAAATATTAAAATAATAATCACAGTTTTTTAATTGAAGCATGGTCAATTAAAATGTTTTTATGTACATTGAACGGAGACTTTTATCAATACAGAGCATGTTTGGTTGCAGTGCTCCAACAGAGAAAATTTCGTTGATTGAAGAAAGGTTTTTGATTGTCTCTAACGACATAAAAAATTAATATTAATATTAATCTTTAAATTTTTCACTTCAACTTAACTCCATTTCTCAACTGCAAAACAAACAACTCTTATATGAAACTTGCAAACTCATTCTCAATTATTTTTTTTATATTATATGGTGCTTAGTTAACTAGATTAAACTAAATATTTTGGTGCAGAAGGAGACCTACACATGGAACATGCTCTGTAAAGGCTAATTAGAAATAAAGTAATAGAGATTAAGGGTTTGGTGAGGATGTGAAAAGAATTAATATTGGTAAATGAAGAATCCATGAAATGGAAAGTGATGATTAATGATTGGAGTCAAATGAAAGGCAAGCAACCTATCATTTTTTAACTTCTAAGGTCCCTCTTCATAAATAAATACATGTCCACGTCTTTAACGCCACTAATAACAGAAACTATAAAACAAATAAAAGGTTCTAATAAAATTTCTCAATAATAAGACCAACCTTATAAATACAATTAATTATAGTTTTAATGTCTGCGATTTTTTAATCCTTACAAATTTTAAAACTTTCAAAAAACAGTATACATTGATGAATTATCTAATACAGATATATATCAAATGATTTTATAACCAAACCGGTCATTAAATCAATGAAAATATCAGTTCAAATAAACTGTGATGAAACCAGAGTTAAATCGGTGGTATTAAAAATTTATTAAAGCAACTTATTTAACTGATTTACGGTTCAACTGATCGAACCGACTAGTCCGATCCGGTATTAATAATAATTAGTATAATACAAGTTATTTTAAAAAAGTTAAACACAATCTTTTTTCAATGATAAACAAAACGAATATTTAAAGCATAATAATAAAAGAATTTAAGTGGAAAATAGGTAGGAATACAGGTGTGAAGGCAGAAAGAAAAGATGATGGCCAATGCCATTGGTGTGGTCAGACGCACCCCGCAAATTCCGACCCTTTTAGATTTTGTTAGGTGTTCATCATCACTCAAATCATTTCATTTTCTAGAAAAATGTATTGTAAGAAGTTAAAATATTTATTCAATAAGAGAGAATATGGTAGATTCCATTATTTTTTATAATATTAGGTCAGATATAGATATGCAAATTAGTTTTTTTTAATTAGATCAAAATTAATTAAAAACCAATAGAAGTTAGATTGAATGTTAAATCTTAGATGTATAAATCTAATTATCTAACCCAACTTAATTTTAAATTACTTTTATTTTAGTTTAAATATAATATAATATCTTACGTGAAATTACAAACTTGAATTTTAAGATAGATTATTATAATTTTGTATTTTTTTACAGGTTATAAACCAATTGAATATTTAATCACTCGATCCAAATTAATCCAATTTAGGTTTAAATAGATTTAGTACAAAACACTATACAGATTCAATTCAATCCAATTTAACTAATTTTGATTCGTTCAGAATTTTTGTTTGTTGAAATTTAATAAAAAGCCTGATAATTATTTAATATTAATTAAAATTATTTTTTAAAAGAAAAAAAAAGATATAGATGATATGAGGGATATGTGTTTGGTTTACCATGCAAACGTGCTTTTGATGTAAAAAAGAGTGTTGAGGCAACACGGCTTCTGAAAGCAAAACCTTTTTACTGCAAAATTGGATGATAATCACCAACGCAACACAACACTGACACGAAATTAGTGTAAAGATAGTAATTGACGTCTTTGTTTCTCCTTTTTTATTCATCTTCTTGATTTTTATTTTATTATAGGAATTAGAAAAGTTATAATTTTGATCGTAAATGTATCTCTTAAAAGATAAAATTTGTTAAAAAATAGTAAAGATTCATATGATAAAACTTCAATTAAATGATTAAAAAACGGAAATTTAAATATTTTATTAATGATTATAAATTCGTTGACTAGAGAAATAGATTCAATTGCATTTATTCTACTACTATATAACTTTTTTCTATCAACATTCAACTTTATTAATTAAATTGTTGACTGGTGTTCACAAAGTTAATTCATCAAACTCTTGACTCAAAATTAAATTTATAAAGTTGCATTTTCTTAATGTATTTTAAGAATCGTTAAACATTTTATTGATCAATTTAATTTACCTAAATATTTTTTGAGTCCATGATTTTATCATTTATTTCAATGGAAAGTAGAATTTTACAACAACTCATTCATATATTTCATTCAATCAACTAACTTGTACCCTTTTATAGTTTTATTATCTGATGCAATATATTAAAATTAGTTTTAACAAAAATATAGTATAAAATCATACTTATAAGATTTTGATCGACTACACTAATCTAATTAACAATAGATAGTCTAATCCGATCGAGTTAGTTAACAAATCGATTATATATACATACCAATAAAAAATTATAGTCTTATTTGTTAAAATGATTAATTGATCAATTGGAGTGAATAACATGTTAAAACAGTGATTAATCGTATTTATTAAACTATTATTTTTAAAAAAAATCAATGTATACTAATTTATATAGTTTAACGGTTGATTCACTAATCCTAATCATTGACATATTGACCTAGTATTAACTGAATGAATCACCAATCTAGTTTTAATAACATAACAACATAAATAAGAAATTTCAAAAAAAAAAAACTTTTTGTCATATATGATATAAATGTTTTTGTTGAAATAAAATTACATTTTATAAATGATATTTATTGTTTAATAAAAAAATCCCAAAACACCATAAAGAGTTTCATCATAATTAAAATGATTCTGACTAAAATTCTTTTTAGAAAGGTAGAGTAAAAATGAAAACCCTAGTAAATGTTTCCGAAAAAGACTATCGAGTACTAATCCAATTCTCACACTTAGAAAATTTGCGGCGGGAGAGAGAAACGACGTCGTTGAAGGCAGAGGCGCGGTTAAATTCGGTTAGTACGGAAGAATAGCGTCGGTGGTGGTTAATCGCAAGTTTAAAAGAAATTGAATACAGACCAAAAAAAAAAAAAAGAAAGTGAATAAAACAAACACAACACAATTGAATTGGCTTCGTATATAAGCCATTAAAGTCATAGGTGAGCCTTATATTTCTTGAACCTCACAGACATAAACATTAACATAAAACAAAATAATTAAGGAAAAAAAAAACAGAGAGAGAGAAAGAGAGAGAAAATAATTGGTGGGTGGTGGAGGCTTCTTTGTAGTGAGTGAGTTCATCAGAGAGAGGCTTCCATTTCCATATTCTCACCAGAGCTACAGCCATGGCAGAATCCAATGATTCCGTTTCACTCGACATGGAAAAGATCTACCTCGGTGGAAAGGTCCCACCCTTCAACCCTTTCTATGTTTTTCTTTGGTGGGGTGTTTAAAGTTTCAATCTTTTCTTGTTTGTTTTTGTGGGAATGGATCATGTTCCAGTTTTTCACAATTGGGTCTTTTTCTGTGATTAATGGGTTGCAATTTATTTTCTTTTTTTTAATCTTGGGTTCTTGATGTCTTCTAGGAGGTAGCATTAATTATGCTGCATTTTCAGTTTTGGGGGTTATTTGAGTAGGATATTGATTATTGAAAGGGGATTATGTGGTGAAATCAACAGTTTTTGGGACTTTTTTTTAGGGGAGGTTCTGTTTTGCATAACGGAGCATTCTATTGGGATCTTTGTTGGGAAATAGAAGAAAACTTTTTTTCGAGGGGGGGGGGGGGGGTGGTTTGGTTTTAGCTCTTGAAAAATTCATGGGGTTGGTTTCTGTTTATTTGTGTTCTTTCTTGAAATGTTTGTTTTTTCTTTGAAGATATGAAGGCGGAAGATAGCGGATCTGTGCATTCCTTATTTGCCACATATTCGTTCACACTTGCACCTTCCATATACTATTTCTAATTAGACCTTGTTAGCATAGCATACCAATATGCTATATTGTATATGGTCCATTATGCATTTTGCATTCTTTTTTGCATTAATTTTTTATTTTGTATATGCGTGGGGGATGAAATTTGTCTTCGTGGTATTGAATGCAATTCGGCTGATATAAGAAGTTCAACATGTTTTCCTTTTTATTTTTAATTTTTCTGGTTTATAGCTCATGCACATACTAGTTATTCGATGAGTTCCAGTTATTCTTCTCCTTTGAAAAGCCTAAGATACTATCCTCTTTTTCAGTGTCTTCACCTTTTTCTCTCATTTCTTTAAAAAATAAAATAAAATTATGGAGCATACAATGATTGGAATCTGGAATGACTCATCTCTCTTGTTAGTTTGGGTTGCCTAAAAAGGCGGTAAAGGGCACATGGGGAGGCAGGTTAGAGAACAAATAGCTTGAAAAAGGTTCAATGTATGAATTTCAACATTACTCAAATGGAGTACATACTAAATAAAGGATATCCTTTGCTTTAGGGAGAGGTTCTTTTCATTCCTAAAAGTTCCAACTTCAGTTTTGGCACTCTTTTCTTTTTTTCTTTCTGTGAGTGGTTTGGTCTTTGGTTAGGCTAGATTGAGTAAATTCATTTTTGTTCTTACCATTTCAGGAGCATCATATTCGAACTGGCTGTGGTTCTGTATCTGTCATAGTCTATGGCGATCAAGACAAACCAGCTCTGATCACTTATCCTGATTTAGCACTAAATTGTACGTGTAGTCAATTTATTTTCTTTTATGCATTACATTAATGATTGTATTGTTTGTGTATGCTTGAACTTGTTATTTTGATTTAATCTAGAAATGAGTCAATATTTTCCTTCTTTGTATTGGGGCAGATATGTCATGTTTCCAAGGATTATTTTTCTGTCCGGAAGCAGCTTCTTTACTGCTTCACAACTTTTGCATATATCATATCAGTCCTCCCGGACACGAGGTTTGTAGGTTGATCGATTTGAATGTAATTTTTATTGCATTTGGAACTGAATATTATTATTCACATAGTTTTTCCTCTGGAACTTCCATAAGAGTTCTTGCAGTTGGGAGCAGCTGCAATTAGTCTTGATGATCCTACCCCTTCTGCTGAAGACTTGGCGGATCAAATAATTGAGATCCTCAACCATTTTGGGTAATTAGAATATATTTATAGCGTTGATAGTTTATATTGGGGAGGGGCAGAAAACTCTTTCTTTTAAAACTGCCAATATTTAAAATGATCTCTTACTTTGCTTCTTATGAATGCCTAAGATTTTGGGAATTGGGGGTTGAAGAACACTGTCTTTTGTTACTTTTTGCTATATTTACTAATGGCATGAACTATTCTGTTGTTCAGGCTTGGTGCAGTGATGTGTATGGGAGTGACAGCTGGTGCATACATCCTTACTCTTTTTGCAGTATGTATCTGCTAAGTTTTGAAATTAAAAACTGTGCTATTAAAGTTAATGCTTTATAGTTCTAAATATGTACTGATGAAGTCAATTTTTTTATTGATTTTTTCTTTGGTATGTTTTTACAGATGAAATATAGGGAGCGTGTTCTTGGTTTAATACTTGTATCTCCCTTATGCAAAGCACCTTCATGGACGGAATGGTTTTATAACAAGGTTCTTTTCAAATCCTTGCAAATTGTCCATTTATGAATTCTACAATCTGATGACATACTCGGAACCACTTGTGATTTTTAGGTGATGTCAAATTTGTTGTATTTCTATGGGATGTGTGGCTTGCTAAAAGAGTGTTTGCTTCAGCGATACTTCAGCAAGGTATTGTAAATTTGTGATGCCTCTCAGCCTTTCCGTATTCCCGCTGGTTTTTCATATATGTTTAGTTTTCTTGGTTGATTTTAACAGGAAGTTCGTGGAAATGTTGAAGTTCCAGAATCAGAGATAGTTCAAGCTTGTAGAAAAGTCAGTGCTAAGCTAATTTAGTTTCTTTGCCCTGTACTGATCTAGAGCTGGAATGTGATTGATATTTCTTTTGAGTCTTATCTTGTTTGATGTATTCACCTTGCTTTGCATTGGTTCTTTGCTATGTTTCTTTTCCAGCTGCTGGATGAAAGAAAGGGATCAAATGTTTTACGGTTTCTTCTAGCAATTAATCAGTAAAATCTACTTCCTATTTGCTTCACACCACTTCTAATGTATTAGCCTGTGAATTGGCATGTTCATGTGGTTCAACTTTGTTTTCTCCAATTACAGGAGGCCTGATATCACAGAAGGATTGAAACGATTAAAATGTCGTACACTTATTTTTGTTGGAGACAGTTCTCCTTTCCATTCGGAGGCTCTATACATGACTTCAAAACTTGATAGGAGATATAGTGCCTTGGTTGAGGTATGTACTAGAAGAGTATGTGTAAGCACGGATGTATATACATATGTATGTATATGACAAGAAAGCATGGCTAAATAGGCTTTTAAGATGGATTAACATACAAAAAGTAGGAGTGAGACTCGGTTTCAATTTTGCAGGTCCAGGCTTGTGGATCAATGGTTACAGAGGAGCAGCCACATGCAATGTTGATACCTATGGAGTACTTTTTCATGGGATATGGGTTGTATAGGCCATGCCAGTTCAGTGACAGTCCAAGGAGCCCGCTTAGCCCGTCTTGCATCTCGCCTGAGCTGCTTTCTCCGGAAAGCATGGGATTGAAGCTAAAGCCTATAAAGACACGTGTTTCACTGCAAGTTTGATGCCAGTAAAAAGCCTTAAACTTTTGTAATTGAAAGCAGTTTTTTCCTTTATTTCTTCATTTTTTTTTCTTCAAATTTTTTTATTGTTTAAGAGGGAGGGATAGAACAAGGGGTTGGGTAGAGTTGGAGGGGCTGTAGATAAAAGAAAAAGGAATGGAGGAAATACATATGAAATACATAAAACATATAGGGAGGAGCTGCCTTGATTCATTTGTAGTCTGTCTTCAATAAAGGAATCATTGAGCTGTATCTGTAAATTCCACTTGGACTCTGAATTTATTTATGGTGAGAAGAGCATTGGATTTGTTGAGAGACACATGTTTCCCATAATCATAACCAATATTGGAATCTTTCTTTCTTTAATTTATCACCCTTGGCTATGGCATCTATGATAGTAGTAGGTAAATCCAACATCATCCTCCACTTGTGTCTTCATTTGTAGCTGATTGGACCAGAGTTTTGACTTCACAGATTTAATCTCAGTTTGTGCATAAAACAATGGTGTTAGTGGTACCACTCTAAGTGAACCAGCCACCAATGAATACTTATTGTTCTCTCACATAGGGTAACAGAGTCAAACCCTGGACTTCATCACCCCCTTTATTTCTTTTCTCTCTTCCAATTTCAACTGCCTTCCAAACTGAAGAGAAAAATCTTAGGAATGCTTGAGCAAACATGAACACTAATATTATACCACTGTAGTCTACTTTTGTGATATCTACGCTTCAAAGAGATTGGCCTTTGGTTTTCAGTTGTTGAAAGACACTCTTGGTTATTCAAAAATCAAAAATAGTATTCATCTATAGTTCATAAAATATCAAGCTTGTTTTTCCTATGGACATTAAGGATATTTTGTAGTTAATTAAATACTAATCTATCTATTTTGAGGCCAAGGAACTCACCAAAAATAAGAAGAAAATGCCAAACCTATTATGTGTTACTTTGCTCTTTATTATTGATAATAAAATGAGACCTACCTTACTAAACACTTCTGTCAATTGAGATATAATTCAATTGTGTAAGCATTGGTTTTTAGTGGCCTTTCATATTAAAAATGACGTGGTTGATATTGAGGTAATCCTTAATCATGAAAAGTGGGACTAGATAGTGTGGTACCTTGTTAGTTTTTTGGTCGTTCTTGGGATATAAAAATAGAGTTGATGAAGGCAATGTTTTAATCACTAGTCTTATCATCTCTTGCGTCAGCTTTGTTGCCTCTCAAACTGCGTAATTTCACTTGTATCTCAAGGACATGTTGAATTGCTCTTCAACATACAAAAAAATCTTAATCGCTTTATCCTTACATAAGTCATTTAACATAAGTTCTATCCTCACATAACTCAAAAAACATAAATTACAACTTTTAATATATAAGCTACTTAAAATGACAAATTATGAATTATAAAATCGTTTTATCAAATTAAACTTTTATACATATGGCTTATGTATAATTAAAGTACAAATGACTTGTACATATGGCTTATGTATAATTATAAATCAGTAGGCATCCATACATATGGCTTTAATTAAAGTACATGCGACTTGAGGTATAATTTGGTACGCCCTTTAAGTACTATTTAAATAGTTTTTTTCCGAAATAAACATGACAATATTTAAGTTAGAAATCGAGATTAATTGACCTATATTTCATTTGTGTTATATTATATTTGATTTTTGTTGTCTAGAACCTTTAAGATAGAGTTTAAGTTTAAGTTATTAAAAATTTTACCAAATATGTTTATTATACTTTTATATTTAGTGACTCACATCTCAAGAGTCTTTTAACCAAATGGTTGGGGCGTGAAATAGTCTTGATTATTGACTGTGTAATACCTTGGAACTGAAGTTAACAAAATTTCATTTTACATGCATCATATGTTTCTCACCACCAGCTTTCCTTTGTTTTTGAGCCAAGGACGTACACTTGCAACATAGATAAACTCCTAGCCATTTTGACGGGAGTTTACCTTCCCTTTCTTTTCGCTTTTTCTTAGTCCCCATTATTTGGATAGTTAATATATTTTGGACTTTTTTTATTTTTTTATTCTCATTTATTTTAATACAATCTCTAATTTTGAATATAAACAGAATTTAATAAAATTTATTAATCCTATAAGTAAAATTATATTTTTCTAATATCATTAAATGATTGTCTATCAAATATATCCTCTTTATATATATTTCTAAAACAATTAATGTTTTGTGTAATAAATAATAATGAAAGTATTTAAAATATTATATCAAATATTTAATAACATTAATATAAATAACCATTTCCAACTAAAATTTTTAATATATGTGAAAATAATTACTTTTGTTTGTATTTAAAACCAGATATACTAAAGTATATTGAAAGGGAAAAAATGTAGTTCTTTGCCGCCAAGGTTTAGCTGGATGAGTGGGGATATCTTTCTTCTTTTCCATCATGTTTTAGAGCTTAGAGGGAATGTGAAATGCAAATGAAACTCATGGGTGCACACCCAGGTCTACCCTTCACACTGAGCTTCTTACCTCCAGAATGGAAGGAAGCTCATGTCAAGAGTCTGTTACAAAATAACATTGGGTTCAAGACGAATGTGATTCTGAAGACGGGTCTCAAGGCAAGCAATCAAAACTGTAGGGCTTCAAACAATTCTAAATGCAATGCAGGCATTTGCACTAGTTTTGTTACAGGTCCATATATGCCTGAGATAGACAGGTAAGGAACGTGATCAAATCGAGACTTTTGTAACCACCAGTTTTAATGATTTATTTTCCAAGAAGGATTTGCTATCATTGGGTATTTTTAGTGGGTCACTGTATTTCAGGTGGCAATTATTTTCTAATGTACAAAAAAAGACAGAAAATTTAAAACTGACGCAGAACTGTTCACATCAAGGAAGACTGAAGTCAAACTTAGCTTTGTAATCCATTTCCAACATGTGTAGAGATCTTCTGAGGTGGCCATGGTGCCCCTGCCATCACTGCCTCAATCTCTTGTATCTCCCTGGGACACTTGGTCATGTTGTAGCATCCGACAGCAGTAACAAGCTGATTACATCATAAAGGAATAAACAGAATTACAAACAAATAAGTTCATCTACAAGAATAGCTATGCATTTCTATTATGACTGTTTAATCACTAGACAGTGTTCAGAGTTCAAAATTCTTCACCCTGGTTATGAAAGAGAGAGGGTATTCAAAATATGTATGCGAGGGTAAATTGACTAGGTTGAGAAAAAATCAAACGGTAACAATGAGAAGATAGAAATGATAAAGTAAACACTAGGTTATCCTTAAAAGGTTAAGCAAATGGAATACCACATCACTCTCAATTCGGACTCCACCGAAACCTTTAAACCTATCAATCACTTCCCGGTTTAAGAACTTGGAAGTTTCTGGACTATTCAATGCGGGAAGTAACAAAGCATCAATAAAGTAGCATCCAGGCTCCACAGTTATAACCTACAAATGTATAAACAAGGTTACGTCATCAAATTCATATTCCAAGTTCCATACAATAGAGTATCAATCAGTAGATCAAAGGACAGTTTATATACATGTTGCCCCAACTCAAATCAATTCCAACAAAAAATCAAAGCAAATCTCAAAAAGCAATGGAGAGCATGAAACAAAATCAATAAAAATTCACTGTAACAGGAATCAATTCAGTATTACCAAAAGCAGGCTGAAGACCTCAAACCCAACCAAAGCAACCAGGTTGCAATACTCATCATTTTGATTTTGCTTTCTGTGTTACATGTACAAGATTGACAGCTATCAACCAAATTAAGACTTCTCCAAACAAATTGGGTAAACCCGTGTAGCCCAAGATTATAAGCACCAGCTACACTAGTCTATCTTTGCAAAAACCCTCACTTTAGTTCCTAATTTTGCAGAACATTCTTTTACTTTAATCCTTAATGTCAGTGAAAAAAAGAGCAGTAAAGTGAGACATTTTGCGAAGTCAGAGAACTAAAGTAATCAATGATTGCTTCAGGAACCAAAATAGGGATTTAGTTTAACTGAATTCTTGTGCAATAACATGTAAAAACAATTAGATGATTCAATACAAGTAAAAACTAATGCTCAATAAATTAGGGAGTTTGAGGTGGCACAACCCAAAGCAAAACATTAACCACCTGCTTCATATTATTTGTTACTTAGTTACTTATAAAAAGCTCTAATTACTGAAAAGGCCATAACTAACCATTCCTTCCTGGAGATCTCTGACTGTTCGCAGAGATTTTAATCCGGGTTCCTTTCTTCTTTCCAGACCCTGCAAATCAGAAGAGATTTCCCAATACAGTATATGAAAAAGAAGTTACCAACACAAGATTAATATACAAGCCATTAATAAAAGAATAGGGACGGGCAGTTTGAAATGTAACTGAAAATGAAACCCACAAGTACCTTCAAGTAGCCTCCAGGGTCATGTGTGTCAATACCAAGCAAATGCCCCAGACCATGCGGCATAAAAACAGCACCCAAGCGTGCAGTCATCATGTCATCAACATTGCTGCACAAAAATTCACAGATATGCAACTTGATAAAATATCCTACTGATTATATCAACATGCATGCTTGCCAATAAAAATGGAAAAACAGGTAATATATTTTACCCCAAAGTAATGTCTCCCCTCTTTAAAGACTCCAGAATCACTTTCTCTGCTAATCTGCAAATTTAGACAGGGAATGAGCAGCAGTACAAAATACCTCAATACAACTATAAATTAGTAGTTTGAATATAATTTTTTTTCGAAAATTAGTTGGCTCAGGATATTTGAATAAGTCATTCAGATTGGTTATGATCCCTGCATATGAAATTATATTCATCATAATTGTTGTCAACAACAGCATACAATATCACAACAAATACACACACTTGTTCATAGAAAACCACCCAACACGAAGATTAGAAATGTTGTTAGCTTCACAGTGTATTTACTCTTAGATTCCTCAATTCAAGACAATGACCGTAATTTCTCAATCAGGCTGCAGACAGTAAAATAAAGACTTGTGACTGCCTAAGTACAAGTAACCAAGGCTACAATTCTGTCCTGTTCAAATCCATCAACTATGATATTCAAGAAACTTCTCTCAAATAAAGCGCTAAGCATACTTGTTCACATAAAATAATGCTTGAAAGTTGAAACTAAGCATATAGGTATATTCTTTCCTAGCACCACTGGTGTAGGTTTCAGTGAATGGGGATTTAATTTGGGAAAGGCCTGGATTTCTCAAATATCCAGAGAATTCCCTTGTTCCTATTCTGCTGTTGAACCATGTTTGGGCACAATCAAACTAAGGGTTCTTCAATAATAGTACATACTCTAAATTTATATTTAGATACACTTTTATCACAAGCATGATTGTTTGAATTTTGGCTTAAGGGGAACATGTTAGAGTATACACCATTGTAAGTCTGCTTTAACAGCAGATAACTAACTCAGGAAGTTAGTTATAAGGTTAAGGGTTAGCTGTAGCTTGCTGCACAAGTCATCTCTAGGCTTTACTATAAATACTCTTCCCTTCTCTCTTGTATTCAGTTTTTCAGTTTATAATCAATATTAGATTGCTCGCATTCTCTCTTCTACCTAAATCTAATAATGATAAACATTATAGTAGCTTAAAAGAACAAATTGGTAATAAATCAATCAACCATACATGTGCATATCAACCCAGTTTACTCCAGGTTTCATTGCAGATATAACGGCATTATGAGCATCAAGCACAGCCTGCAGAACATGGAAAGCAAGAATAAGTAACATTTGAAATTAATGTTATAAATATCAAGCCAGAGCTGTTCAAAAGGTACATTAGCTGAGCCATACTAACATGCACATAAACGTCTAGAATTTATTGGGCCCTTACAGAAGATTATGACATGTTTGTTAGGGATTTGCACAGAAAATGTTTGTACCAATGCGACTTGAGCTTTGAGTGAAGAACATAAATTTGTTTTTTTCTTTGATTTAGAAGGGAAATGTTACAAAGCACTTACACTGTATATAAGCGATTGATCACTTGTAAACTTTCCATTTATCTGCACCACAAATTTAAAGTTGAGCATGAAATGATTATTCCAGACTTTCAGTTGGTAGATGATAATTCATAAACTGAAAAAACTACAAAGTTAGGGCTTGAGCCAGCCTTTTTTTTTGGCTTCTTTTCTCCTTAAAAGTACAAATTCCTCTAATTAGCTTCAGTGAAAGCTCTTTATTTTGGCTTTTCCTTCGGTAAAGAAAAGGGTCTACTTTTATTTTCTACTTCTAGCACTTAAATTTTTGTTTGGCCCATCTTCTACTTTGAACAAGAAGAGAAGTGCAAAAGATGCTACATCACACACTACCTAAAATACATGGACACACAAAAGAGTCTCTAGGAATGTATGAAGGTAATAATGACTATAACAATTTAATAAATTAATACATGAAGGCGAAGAAGCCAAGTGTGAAGCAATTTTAGTAGGCATGCCCAATGTTTCAGCAACATTGCTCAAGTCAATGCATGTGACAGGGAAACTAAGTGAAAATAGCAAAATTAATTATTAGTGGAAAGACTCACAGGGAAAGAACAAGTTATGTCAGATCCATAGAAATGGTACTCAGCTCCCATATCAAGCAGTGCCATATCTCCATCTTCCAAAGTCTACAAAAAAATCATTTTTAGGGGGGGAAATGAAGCTTAAACACCTCTTAAAAGCAAAATAAGCATTGATCATCCAATTCAGACTATAACATCATCTTATTTTATCTCAAAAGGAAATGAATTAATGAAGTTTCAATATTTATTATTTAATATGTTGATTAGCCATAAGTTAACCAAAGTCACCAAATACAACACAGTTTACTTATTCATGTTTCAGAGAGTTGCTCATCATTGTTTTCGTTATTTTCCCTGCATCCCTAATTTTAGTGTACTCATGAATGAATCATTTTTTCCTACTAGAGAAAAAATAAAATACTGATGACTATGCATGATTTTGATCAATTTCAATGTAGGAAACAGGAAAGAATAATCAGGTACACAACTCCCAAAAGTCATTACCAATCTAGAAAGATGCAGGAACTGAATCCATCAACATTCTGAAATAGGCAATCCACCTTTCATATGCAATGATAATGACCTTCAAACTTCAAAAGGAAAAGTGGTATTCTTATACCATACCTTGTCATTAGGAGCTGCTGCATGGCCATAATGAAGAACAGCACTGCATCAATAAACACAGGTCAGCCAGCTCCCTTTATGGTGAAAGCAGCTACGGTTTTTAAACTGTGTGTGTGTGGGGTGGGTGGGGGGGGGGGGGGGGGTTATGTCTTGGGGTAATACAAAGCTTTATACAATTTAGACATTTATAGATATGTAGTCCAATGGTAGTTATTTACTTACATTTTAAATAATTTATTTGTTAATAAGATGATGAAGCATCAAATAGTTTTGAATTATATGAAATTTAGTAGACTTTATCTGCTTTATGAGAACAACAAATTTAATGGTTGAATTGATAAAATTCACTTTTCAAACAAAGTTATTTAAAGGTGTCATTTTATTGAGTTTGATATGGTATGGGTTAGGGTAGTAAAAAATTATGAACAGTCTTTAAAATGCTGATTATTTTTAAACTAGCTTACTACTGCCAAAGCAAGTCTGAACAGGCAGAAGCCAGCAACATATCAAACACAATTTCTTTTAGCAAATCAGATTTGATTTAAATAAAGCCAAGAAATCATTTTACAGATGGGCATTGAGCAAAGTTTTCTTAAATCAAAAGCGTCTTAGAGGCACATCTATTCTGATAAATATGGTTATCTTATAAGAATTCAAAAGTGTACCTATTATCACCAGTAGCACAAATACATGTATAGGAGCAATGCCGACATCCACCATACATGTAGGTGTGGTGAAGAAAAATGCTTTCTAGCTGATATTCCTTCATGCCCACCCTAGTTTTTCTCATAACCTGTTTCATATTAATGCACAGTGCAACTTTTACATAAGCATTTCACAAAACATGGATATTAAGTCACTCATACTTCAACATTGAGATAATAGATCTCTCTACTAATAGATAATTTAACCATGTTAACCCCAACCTTATGTGTTCCTAACTCAACCAAATAAATTCCAAAAGTTTCAGTGAAATATTGAGTAGAAACTCACATAACAGATAATAATAGTACTTTTTAGCTATTTTCCTCAGTCTAATTATCTAAGAAAATTTTACAGGAATACCTCCCTGTTCCCAAAATCACCTGCTTTACAACTATAACAAACAGCCTCAAATAAAGAAGAAACTAAAAACAATGTAAACTATCAAACTTTCATATATAAATTCTATTTCTTCAAATAAAATCCCATAAGCCTCAAAGTACATTTCATATAAATGTTAAAAAATAAGTACTAAAGAAACAAGCCAAACTTTGGCACGTGAAGATTTTGTTACCTCAATATGAGCTTCAGAGCTTATATCATTGGCATATTGAATAAGAGCAATCTCGAGGTCTGACTTGATGACACGGCATTCAGTCAATATAGGATGCAAAGTTGTCAGATCCTTATCAAACTTGTCAATGCCCTAAAACAATTCAAATTATAAATAAATATACAATACAATACTAGTTTCAAGAATCCAGTTTCCAAAGAAAGATATTGCTAATGGTGAGTTGGTGACTGATTTGGTACAGAAGAGATATGATGTAATGGCAGTTTCGGGTCCAGAAATAACACATACTACCACCATTTCTTAATATAGGACCATTCTCAGAAGAAGAAAAAAAATTGTCCCTTTATTTCTAACCTTAAGGTATGGAGATAGTAATACTTATCCAACAAACCACTCACTGTCCTGTCCAGATCAAAACAACTAAAAGCATATGCTTCTAGAAAATGGAACTATCCGAGTTAAGAACCTGAAACTCTGCTGGTTTAGAGAAATTATTGCTATCTGTATTAAGTCCATGCAAGAGATACAGCAAAGGCTTCCCCGAACAGTGGTAATGTTGCTGCAAAACACTTGCAATTTCATCTGTATAGCATGTTGAGCTAACCTTATAGTGTTCCTGCAAAAGAATTCGCATAGATGTAAAGACTAAACAACAACACAAGAATCCATCAAATTATGGGGAAAAAATCACCTTAAAATAGGAGAGTGGCTGTATCTCCCCCAACCAAACAGCATACTCAGCAGGTAACCTAGGAGCAAATAGGATAGAATTCCCCGTTCCAACGTCCTTCAAAACAACAAACATGCGTAAGTACTAATTTGAATAAATCCTCAAATTAGTCCTCGGAATTGTATGTGTCGGGCAATTTAATCCGTAATCTTTCAAAGACTCTTCATTACTATATGACTTCATAATACTATAATCATTTTAGTCCTTTTTTAAAAAAAAATTGTGTAAGAACAGGACAATAAAAAATAAAATAAAAAAGGACTAACTGTCATTCAACCACCAACAAAGAGGATTAAACTTGCGTCCTTGAGGACCCATGTTCAAGTCACTCACTCATGTAGGGACTCGCGACCAAATCTCACTCATATAAGGACCTTGTTACTATTAGTGAGAGATCTGTAAATACTTCTGTAGACACTCGGACGCAACTCATATAACCTTTCCTTAAAAAGAAAAAAAACTGTCGTTCAACAAAAGTTTGAGACAAAACAAAGAGCGTTTAAAATCTCATAAACAGACAATGTGGAGGAGTATTTAGAGGGTTAAGTGGTATTAATTTGTAAAAGTTGATGATGAGATAAGATTGTGAAGGGGAAGAGAATAAAGGAACGAACAATAGCTCCATAAAAGCCAGGCTCTTTGACTCCAAACAAGTAAGCGAAGTAACTCTCTTGCCTGTGAAGTGAGAGTAGGATTGATTTAGATAATATAAATGGAAATGGTGATGAAGATAGGGATAGGGTTAGGGTTTAGGGTACCTGAAGAGTTCGATGTGATCGGTGTCGTGACGAGTTTGCTCTTGGCCACCCTGAAGGAGGACGAAGCCATGAAGAGGACGAGAAGATTCAGAGAGGTGCTGACGAAGAGATGAGAGAAGTTTGTCTCGGTTTTTGACATGAACTTCCATCGTTACCTCCGGTGGAGGCCACAGAGATGAACCCATTACCCAACCTTCACAACCGATTGGATCACTTCCGTGTTGTTATTGGACTATTAAGACGAGATAACGTGGCAAGTTTTTTGACACTTTGGCATTCCATGTAACATTAATAATAATTTTTTAAATTTAATTGTTCACCCTCTTTCTCTTTCCCTTCTTCTAGATTGATCATCGACCGTGGCGTGGCGACAGAGGACTCTTGGGTCCTCATTCTCTCAATTTGCATGTCACTATTTTACTTCGTCAACATCACCGCAAACCACCAAAAGAGCCCTTCATCCTCTTTCTTTGTCTCTTAGCCACGAGCCTAGGAAAGCTTGAAAGTTTGTTTTGGTGGACCCATTGTTTGATGGGATAATCAATTGAAGTCGGAACGAAGGATCTCGGTCGTCGATAGCGTGAAATCCGTGTCGATAGGCTAAACGACCGTGATCTTTACATGTATGGTCTTTTCCTTTCAATTAATGCATGCTGAAATTTCTTTGCTGCATAAGGATGATTTGTGCATTTTTTTTCAGCATAAAAATTGTTCTTTTTTTTTTTCTATTTTCAACGAGTTAAAAGAACACATAAATTCAACGTTTAGGGCTAAAGTGATAGTTGAAATATGAAAATTGTGTTTTTTGGATTGTTAATGCATAACAATGACTTTTTTTTATCAATTATGTAATTTTTGGCTCAAAACTATGTTTTATTGTCTTCATAAAAGTTGGAGAGAACTTCATTATGAAAATTTTGAGTCCAGAATCGTTTAAATCTGACACCGCAACCTAAGGTATGTCAAAAATAAAGGAGTCCATATAAAGTTACCACCTTTCAAGGAAAATAGTGGCGAAAATGATAAACTTAAAATCTTCTGCTTAGAATTAAATTTTGAGGTCATCATGAAAGTGATAGAAAACTGTGTCATGAAAATTTTAAAACTGAAATCACCTAAATCTAATAACAGTAGTTTAAGTTAAGCTGAAAATATGAAGGTATGCGCAAATCGGCGGATTGGGGTTAAAATTTAAAATCTCCTAAAATGAGTGGATAAAACCACTAAATGAAAAAGATATAAAAAATAAATTATGAAGTCTCATAAAGTTTAAATAATATTTATCAATTTGTCAGGTTAATCTTAGGCTGGGGTTTTGGCTTTTAAAGCGCTAGAAAATGGGTGGTTTAGAGAAAAGAATTCCTGAAACCTAACGTATGAACTCAAAACAATATTAGAAATTTTTAATAAACCAACTGTAAATTTTATTATTTAGAATTTGGGTTGATTAGCTTAAAGTATTTTTACATTTATCAAATTTTATTCGGGTGATGAGACGGACCGTCAAATCTTGCGGACTATTTTTCTTAAGGTCGGGGGAGCGTTATATTTTAAATGCATGAATTATGAACGAGTGAGAACGCGTTTAGATTATTATATTGTTAATTATGATGATTGATGATTGTTTGGAATCTATTCAAGTGTTGTTATTTGATAGATTGATGATATAATGAATATTGCATTATGTTACAATTATTGATGATGATATGTGATTAATGATGAATATATTGGTGATGATTGAATAAGCTTGAAGTAGCTTGATTGATGTTGTGAATTAATTATGTGGATTATTGTGATTGGTGGTAAATGCATACTATGTTCTGATGGAATATTTGGTTGTGAAACCCTTGGTGATGGTAACCAAGTGGTAGCTCCTAATGATGGTAAATTGTTTGGCATGACATTTGCATTTAGACACTTACAAAACTGTAGGGACCTGTGATGCCGGCCCAAATGGGAGGGCTGCCTGATGTTAGTAATGACAAATTGTGATAATTGGATGATTAAATGAAAAGTATGATGATTATGTGATTATTGTGGGAACTGGATGTCTGCGTTTACAAGTTGAGGTTAATTTTAGTTTAGTATTTATCATTTAACATATGTATACTCACCCCCTAAACATTTTTAATTACAGTGAATTTAGAAAATGAGGAGAGGACTCGTGATATGTCAATGATGTTAAGATTAATGTTCCTTTAGAAGGATTTTATATAGACTTGTATAGTTTTGATATCATACGTTTTGGTCAGCTCTTTTGATACATATTGTATATGTATGTGTATAGTGGATTAAGCATTTGATGACCTCACTAGAGGTTTAATATTTGTTTTGATACCTATATATTTACCTTAATGATTTAGTAAATTAAAAATATATTATGGTATTGAATTATATATATACTAGACCATGAATTATTTAAATAATATACAGTGGCATATATGTGTTTCGGGGTTCTGAGTGATCAGGTTGATTCATAAAATTTGGAGGAAAAATTATCCGCTTTTTCATTAAATTAGTGTCCCGCATTCCTTAATATTAAAGTGTCACATCATAAAGTATACTTGTGGGGAAAAATATGAAGCGTTGAAGTGAGTAGATCACTCTTGGGCACAAATAAAAACTTTTTATAAAAACAAAAAGTAAGTTTTTTTAAGGGTTTAAACTATGAAACATCCAAACCTATATATGGTGAATTTTCTTTTTTTTTTACAGTCAAATTCAGTTTAAAATTTTTAATCGAGCTCGTTGGTTTAATAAGAATGGAGCCAGTCACATGATTTTTATGGAGTCTTATTCATCTTTATCTCAAATAACACAATAATTTTTCAAAAACTATTTTATTCACATCTATATTTTTTTTTTGTTAACTCACATCTTTTAATATCCTTCCTAAAAAAACATCTTGCACTTAAAAAAATTGTAAGATGACTAATAAGTAACAACATATGGGAATAGGCCCATTCAAAATAATGTAAAACACACCAGCAGCAAACTAATAGCAAACACACCAAAGCCCCACCCAACCAAAAACAAATCTTAAACAAAAACACTCAGCAACGTACTTAAGACGCGACCCAAAAAATACAGAAGCAAACCCAAAAGCGACCCAAAGAAACTTGATTGACAACATTCAATGAAAAAAAAACATAAAAGAACATACTTTATTTATCCATTCAACAATTTTTTTTTATAATTTTATCTGTCCATTTATAGAATAATTTTATCTAATTAACGGTACTTAAAGAAAACTAGTTTATTTAGTTAATATTGGGCTTGTCTGTTTGAACTTATTTTAACAGATAATTACTTTTTTTATTTAAAAAACACTTATTTTAAATTTTGATGTGTTTGTTTAAAGTTTTAAAAACAAACATAAACTAAAAATAAGTTAATTTCTACTTATTTTAAGAAACAATTCTGATCTATTTATTAAAAAATACTTATAAAAAGAACATTTAAAAAAAACACTTAAAAATAACTTAAACAAACGAACTTATTGTCAATTTTCAGCGTATCTTTTTTAGCCTTGATATTATCAGGACTGTCATTTTATTACTTCTATTCATAAAGAAAGACGTAAAAACAACAAATGAAAGGTTGTTTTTAATATGAACTAATTACCACGAAATTGACTATGAAATTAGAATTAAACCTAAAAATTTCAATTCCATTGTTTTAAAGTCTTCTCATAATTGGAATTATAATTCTAATGTTCAATTCTAAAGAATTAGAATATAACTACAATTAGCTGTTTTTAATTCTTAACTCATACCATATGAATTATTAATATCACACTACATATGCCTTGTTGCTGCCTCTGTCATCACTATTATTATCATTGTCGTCACTATCATTGCATTCGCTATCACCACTATTGGCATCACCGTCGCAACGACTATTGTCGTTACTACCACCATCGCACCCACCTCAACCACTATCATCGTTGTTCCCATCACTATTGCCACCGCTGCTACCCTTGCATGCATCGTTGCCTCTACCATTGTCGCCATGACCATTGTTGTCACCTTCACCATCATCCCCATTCTAGCTTAGAATTATAGTTCCATATTTTAATTTGTTTGCTATTCAAACATATATAAATTAGTAATTCTTTAGTAATTCTAAGAATTAGAATTGAAATTACAATTTCAAATTCCATACACCAAATAAGCCTTAAGAGATAATGGTCTATCCATTTATGCATCTCATACATTATTATTTCAATAACAGAAAATTATTCATTAATAAACGTATTTTAGCCCAAAAAAATAATAAATATCATCAAAATTCATAAGATCTTATAAAAATTGATAGATAACTTTCTAAAAATACATGATAAGTAAAGGGAGGTGACAGTAATAAAGAAAGATTTCACAATTTTAAACCACTAATATTTTGTTCTTGACAATGGGAAATCGGTGAAAAGGAATTCTGAAATATAACTTATTCGTTTTATAAATTGGATTATATACATTTTTTAAAAGTTAATTTAACTTGGTAAATTCAACGAAAATTCTCATTAAAATAAATCCACTTGAAAAATTTTAAGATTAAAAATTTATAATTAAGCTGGTTCAATATAGATGTTGGTTATGGTTAAGATTTCGCATAAATGATTTTTATCGGAGTTTTATTGAAGGGTACCGAGAGCCTCTGTTATTTTTATCATTTTAAATTTTACTGGTTAGGAATATTTTTATTGTACATGGGCTAAGGTACCCCTTGTACCTTTTTTACCCCCGAATTCCTCCCCAACCAACAGACTCTTAAGTTTTTATTTTCTAATGGTAAGCAGTAAGTTTTTCTTAAAGCTCATTCATATTTCATAATAATCTTTGTATCTTAAATGACCTATTTATAATATAAATAGTATATATTAATAGCAACTTTAACAAATTAATTTTATAACTGTTTTGTTATATTTTTCTAATAAACCAGACATTACAAAAATAATTTCACAATTTTAGAATAGATTTTAATCAATCAAACAATATATATTTCCTATTCTCACAAATTTGTAATTATAAAAAGTGGAGACAAATGGTATGCGTGTCGACCGTGCAGAGTGGAACGCCATGCTCGGACTTTCGTTGCAATTAATTATACTCACAAAAACGTGTGTACGAACACGCTATCAATCTACACTGCACGTAAACTAAATAGATTCGCAAACTTTTAATATAATAACTAAAAAAAATCTCTTAATATAATATTTCATTTAAATCTGATACCGATATTTACATCATAAAGCCTGTATCAATATTTAGTGTCTGTTTAGTTTTCAGTTGAGTAAACGAAATTAAAAAAATAAAAAAATTTAAGAATTGATATTAATTCTTCACGTCATTTAAAACAGTCAAAACTCCGTTTAACTATAAAATCTATTTTTTGGTTGGTCAAACCGGGGTTTGACTAACCAAGTTGAGAAACCAAATGGCCCCTTAATCAATAACATTCGATGACCTCAAAATAGGATAATAAAATCATTATAACCTAATAAGGATAATGTCAATTTCATCAAGAGGTTAGGATCTACACGGAAAGCATAATGGAAAACATTTGTAGATATGTTAGTAATTATTCTGTTTGTGTCATTTTTTTTTACATTTTATAAAAAAAATATTGACATAAACATTATTACGAGGATCTACTTTTGACTTTTACTATAAATAACACATATTTATTAAGTATGATGTACGTTTAAGGTAATTCTTACATTTGAACTCAAATATTACATATAATACTAACATGAGCATTGAGGTGAGATGACACGTAATTTATCCCATAACACAAGGATTTCGGATTAGATAAAAGACAAATTAAAAAGGCTTCTTATTTCCTATTGAACTCGATGACACTAAATCCTTACTAAACCAATCAATGTACTTGAATATATATTCAAGCTCAATACCTCATATTGGACAAAATGATATTATAAGAAATTAAGGGTTATATATATATATATAAATATTTGATAATTTATGATTATCCAGATATAATTTTTTATCCTTTTATTAATTAAATTCATAATTTAATACGTAATGCAGTATATAATATAAATGGGACATTGTAAGTGTAAGCAAATAAAAATGAAGGATACGGACGGTAGGAGGAGAAAAAGAAAGAGAAAATTGAAATATTAAAATGGCAAGCCTAATGCAAGTGAGTGTATTTAACATTCAACCTACTCAATATTCTGTACTTATCTCTCTTAGGTATAATATCCTATCATGAATAGAAATTCAGAACAAAGATTCCATCTGGTATGTCACCATTGGAGCTACATCTTTCCAGAAGATTCATGCCCTTTAATTAATTCATCTTTCATCCTTATACACTTACACACCATTCTCCTTCCAATATTGTTTTTTATTATTCCCACCAAAGGAGTGAACACTTAATACTTAAGGTCAACTAATGCAAAAATCACAATAAAATAAAAATTTCCTTCACAAGCTCTCTAGCATGTATAACTACTGATTATATTGTTCAGTCCAAGCTTAGAATGTGTGAAATAAACACTCCATTTTATAAGGGATTTATCATTGGATAGTAAAATTTCTACTAGTTATCCAAGTCAATAATTCAAGTAGAATACCAATAGTTATTAACAACAAAATTATTTCTTTTAGAAACAAATTTTCAGCCGCTTATTACAAATGGTTACGTGCTCTTTTTATATGCATTTATTTTGTTCTGTTTTAGGGTTTATTTGGATGAATTAAAAAAACATAAAGTGTCATTACATTTATTTATCTATTAATTTATAAAATATGTGTTTGGAAGTTTTTGAAAGAAAAATTGACTAAGGGAATCCTGGACCCTCTCATTGATTTTTACAACCCAATTTTTGTCCCTTTAACTTGGAACTTAAGGAGAGAAAATGACATGGTTTTTTTGGTAGGAGTTCTTTCTCTTTCTTTATTTAATAATGAAACAAAAGTCTGAGATGTGTCTTTCTATCAATTTTCACCTTTTCATTCCATTTCATTATTTATTATTTTCTTTCACTTTCCCAAACATTTGATATTTCGTTAAATCTCAGCATAAAAATGACTGAAAACAAGCTATTTACTGGATGCAAAAAAAAAGGAAAAAAAAGAGAGAAATAAATAAATGTGATGAGAAATTGTATAGAACATTACAAGATTGATTTATTTTGTTGTATTGTAATATATTTTGGTACGACACATTTCGTTTTAGTACGTACTATGTACCAATTAATTAGCCAGGCAATATACAGCAAATTAAACAGCTTGCAACATAATTATATTTTAGAAAATATATAATATATATATATATTTTCTTCTGCAGTTGCTATTAGTTCGAGTGAATAACGTTAACATCAAGTGACATGATCTTGGCCCTTCACTATGAGTTGACACTCTTAGCTGTGAACAATTAAGAAAAGATCCTGAATCCCACGTACTCGTGGATTTTCTAGACTTAAGAAAAGAAGTACTTGCTGTGTCGGAGAAGACCCCAAGTGAAGTAGTCATGTAAACTTCCTTCATGGACAATACATCACTAGTCTTTTTCACATCTTCATAAACACACAACTTCTTCTTCTCTTCAGATAATGCTCTTGTCATCATTTATATTTACTATTATCATATATGTTTCTAACCCTAGCTCACTTTCAATGTTTTCCACTCAATAATGCTTGATTTATTTATTTCTTTATCTTGATTTGAAAAAAAAAATGATTACTCGATAGCGCGCGCACACACACACACATATATATATATATATATATATATATATATATACACACTATTGTGGGTGTTTTACTGGTTTGAGTATTTGTTGAATTCACTAATTCATATGTTCATTACATCATATCACTAGTTTAACTAGTTAAATCACTGATTTTTACTAATATATATACACAGTTAGTTTAATAAAATATATTAATACCTAATCTTCATGGTAAAGTAGGCTAAATCAAATGGAATATATAACATTGATTTAAAGTATATAGAGTTGAAATCTTATGGAAAATGTAGCTGCATGTATTTTTTTATTATATAAAATAAAGCATTTTAAATTTAAAACAAGCAAAAGAGTGGAAATTTTGGCTATTTTGAGATATTTTTATAAAAAATTGGCAAGTCTGGGGCTGAAACAAAAAATTTGGTGGTTTGAAATACTTTATGTTAAAGTAGTCTTTTCATTTCACATCTTTGGGAGATGAATTCTGTATGATTGTCACGTGCTAAGTATACAGAAAAAACACATGAAGATAGGGTGAAATGCAGGTCGAATTCACATGATGATGAGACAAAAATGCCACATGCATAGCAACACACGGGAAGTCGTATTTTTAAAGGGTGAAACTGTGGATCCCAAAACACAATTATTCGTACCATGGATAGATGAAATTAAAATATCGCAAAATGCCAAACCACTAATTTTATTTTTGTTTCAACTCCAAACTTATCATTTTTTTACAAAAGTAACACAAGATGGCCAAAATCCCCAGAAGTGAGGATAGTAAGAAAATACAAGGGCGTGTACTTAAATGTCGAGCATATATAAAAGGCTAAAAATAAAGAATGATCGAATTTGCATATATCTTGTGAGCCCTTTGTTTGATACTTGTCTCTACCCTACGCAGACGCAGAGTCATCATATGATCCCTTCATTCACGTTCTCACCTTCTCTTTCTTTCTTACATTAAGATTCACATATCTATACTTGATCTTCTCTACCACATGCATATTCATCATGTCCTTTTAATTTGTTATACGGAAGCATATTCTTCTCATCATTGCCTCTCATATCATCTTAATTATTTTTTTTCTTCAACCTTTGCATTGCATTGCGTGAGCATATCAATACTTCAAAGTGAGTTAGTTGAAATCCACAAAAACAACATAATCTCGACAAATTCCTAACATATAAATGTTGTTGTACATGGCGAAATTTACTCCTCCAAATTAATATTATCTATCTAATGATAACATAATATATATATACCAGCAGATCCAAGTGATGATGATGATGATGCACAGTGTTTATATATATATATATGATGATGCGCTATATATCCGGAGCACCTAACCATTTAAGTAAGTCAAATCATACTCATGAAGTAATTAATCTTAGATTCCAACGACAATTATTCACTAATGCTTCTTGCATTCAATTATTAACATTAATCATATACATGTTTGGATTATAAATTAGCAGTTTAATAAAATTTGTTTCCGACACCATTGCTCTTAACTTTTTCGTATTTATTTTGCTCGTTTTCACAATTTTTAAAGAATCCAACCATAGATTGCCTCCTAAGTGTATTCTTTCTCAATGATCACTAAATGATCATGTAGGTGGTATGAGATTGACTCTTGATAAATCATAAATTTTTATATCATTGTGCTATTTAATAAGTCTTATTTTGAAGAAGCTTTTTTCGAATTTTCAATTTTTTATGCAATTACACATTTGCTATAATTAATATGTAGATTAATATTTTGTCATATAGAGTAGCTCAAATACAATAATCGGATTTCCCCCCTTTATTTGAGCCAAATTTAAAAATTATTCAAAATGTTGTATAATTAAAAGGAAAAACCAGAAGCAATTTTAATTATGTTATATATACACCTTGCATGTGAAAAGTCATGAATATGCTATTCTACTGTAATATCATCCAAAATTGATATTTAGAGATCAATTACTAATCTAATCGGTGTGTGAGGGTAAAGAAGTTCCCTCGCAACTGGTATCAAACTTCATTGTCACTCTAATATTACGCCAATTTAATGAGAGTCTGGTATTATTTAACATAAGTTCAATGAGAATATTGTGCCCTTCTGTTCAATGCTTGAATAACTTAAATTAGAGTGGATTGGACAGACTGAGGTTGTACCTAGAAAAAACACTCTGATGCAAGTTAGTCACTTGCTTCTAACTCTGGCATGGTGGTAGCTTTTCTAATCGATGTCCAGTTTCGAGCCATACCGGTGACCATGACAACTTAGCTATTGTTTTTAGAGGATTGTTACTATTCGAATGTCACTTACTCATGGAGACCAATATAAACACCAAATCAATTACATTATATATTATTTGAAGCATATTGTACATCTCTATCATAAAAAATTAAAAAAAAATAATTTTATTTTGCATTTAAATAAAATTTTACAGCTGAAAATGACTTGGGGTAATAGTTATGCAGATGTTGAAACAAGTCGTTAAGTTTTCTGTTGTTTGTTAATGGCACTTTCTTCACTTGCACCTCTCGAGTCAAATGCGTGGTGCTGTATTGTGGGGTCACCAAGATCTCCTAGGAGCTTCCCTTTTTATCCAATATTAAGCTGCTCGCACATCAAAATCTTCATCTCAATCTTTTCGGTTACTTGATACATCTTTGTCAATTGTCACCTCATTAATTAAGACTTAACTATTCTAAGCAATTAATAACCCCTTTCATTTAGGCCTTAAATTCTTACTTGATGGAATGATTAACTTGCTTTCAATTCGCAAAACAATTTTTGGACTTTAATTGTTGTGTGTAATTAAGGGGTTTGGTTGGTCATAGGTTGAGAAACGCAACCACCGTGTATAGTCACACTCACAAATTGTATTAAAGAATTAAAACACTACTCTATTAAACCGACACACATAAGAAAATCTTTAACCAAACAAGGGACTATATTGGGAAGAAATCCAACCCTCCAAACAAAACAACAACCATATATTTTCCGTGTGATCTGGCACCATGTACAGTTGTCACTAGTCACATCATCAGATTAAATCCCTATGTGTAAAAACCCTTCAACTTATTGGCTAATCATTATTTTATTTTATGTTTGTTCTTTTGTTCTTTCTTTCTTTTTAGTGTGTGTGTAAGCTTAAAATAAAGCCTATATATAGAGTGGGATTTTAGCACTCTCAATCAACGGCTCTCTTTTTCAGCTCTCTCAAAGCTTTCTAATATATCCTTAATTAATTTCTCTCCTATTCTCTCTCTAGTTTCTCTCTTGCACACTTTTTTTCTCTCTATACCATCACAAGCCTTCTACTTACTACTCCTACATATCAAGGAGGTTTTTGATTTTAATTCTCTCAACCCCCCTTTTTTTGTTGGACATTAAGAGATTAGTATAAGCTAATTATGGGTATTGAGATTGAGCAACCTTGTGTTCAGCTTTCAAAAGTTGCAGTTTCTGAAACACATGGTGAAGACTCCCCTTATTTTGCTGGATGGAAAGCCTATGATGAGAACCCTTATGATGAATTAACTAACCCCTCTGGAGTTATACAAATGGGATTGGCAGAGAATCAAGTAAGTATATAAAAATTAATTTAAAACATTTTTATATAGGTATATAGCTAGCCATATGGCAAAACAGTAAGAAAATAAAGAATATTCCATAGTGCATGTGATTAATGTTGTTGTATTAATTGTATTGTAACTTTCAGGTTTCATTTGATTTGTTGGAGAAGTATTTGGAAGAGCACTCGGAGGCCTCTACATGGGGAAAAGGAGCTCCTGGTTTCAGAGAGAATGCTTTGTTCCAAGACTACCATGGACTCAAGTCATTCAGAACAGCAATGGCAAGTTTTATGGAACAAATAAGAGGAGGGAGAGCAAAATTTGACCCTGAAAGAGTGGTGCTCACAGCAGGAGCAACTGCAGCCAATGAACTCTTAACCTTCATCATTGCAAATCCTGGAGAAGCATTACTTGTTCCAACTCCTTACTATCCAGGGTAAGAGCCAATAATTAAGCACCATAAATCAGTCACATCTCCAAAAAAAAAATAAAACTTCAAGTACAATTCTTTATACATGGAGTTGATCAAATGAATTTGAAAAATATCAACGTACCAGATTAACATGGATGGCATAACGTTGTTTGCTTAACTGATTTATAAACTAAATACAAAGAAATACATCTAATAAAAGAATGCATGGTCTCCAGTAAAATTTTAACATGATGAAGTTGATACTTAAATATTATGTGTTTTCTTATATATGCACACATTCTTAAAATCTTCAACTAAGATGGGTCTTGAGTTTTGACACAATTTTTTCCCCTTGTTTTACAGATTTGATAGAGATTTAAGGTGGAGAACTGGGGTGAACATAGTTCCAATCCATTGTGACAGCTCAAACAATTTCCAAATCACTCCAGAAGCTCTGGAGGCTGCATATAAAGAAGCAGAAGAAAAGAACACAAGAGTGAAAGGAGTGTTGATCACAAACCCTTCAAACCCTCTTGGTGCAACAATTCAACGCAGGGTCCTGGAGAACATTCTAGATTTCGTGACCCGCAAGAACATCCACCTAGTCTCTGACGAAATCTACTCAGGTTCAGTTTTTTCCTCCTCAGAGTTCGTGAGTGTAGCAGAAATTCTGGAATCTCGCGGCTACAAAAACTCAGAGAGAGTTCACATTGTTTACAGCCTCTCAAAAGACCTTGGCCTCCCTGGTTTCAGAGTTGGCACAATTTACTCATACAATGACAAGGTTGTGACAACAGCAAGAAGAATGTCAAGTTTCACCTTAATATCTTCCCAAACACAGCACCTATTGGCTTCTATGTTGTCTGATAAGAGCTTCACAGAGAAGTACATTAAGACCAACAGGGAGAGGCTGAGGAAGAGGTACCAAATGATGGTTGAAGGGTTAAAGAGTGTTGGAATTGAGTGCTTGAAAGGGAATGCAGGGTTGTTTTGTTGGATGAATTTGAGTCCACTTTTGGAGAATAAGGCAACAAGGGAAGGGGAATTGGAACTTTGGAATGCTATTTTGCATGAAGTGAAACTGAACATATCTCCAGGGTCTTCTTGCCATTGTTCTGAACCGGGTTGGTTCAGGGTGTGCTTTGCAAATATGAGTGAGCAAACATTGGATGTTGCATTGGACAGAATACGTAGCTTCATGGAACGAATAAGGAAATACTAGCGCTACTTTCTTTATTCATTAGTTCTGCTACTGTTTCTGTTATTATTATTGTATGTTGCTATTTGTTATTTTCTTCTTCTTTTTTGGATGGCTTTCTGGCCATTTGATAAATTCTTTATTTGGGTAACAGGGAAAAAAAAAAAAACCAAACTCATATTAGGGAAACACATACTGTAGAGAAATTCGTCACTGCCTAATTAAGTGTCTTAGCTCCTGTTTGCTTGCTTTACTTAAGCAAGTTGATTACTTAGAAACTCCTATTGTATGATTAATGTGGAATTACCAATTTATAAAAAATGCTACCTCTTAATTATGTATACTGTTTTTAATTTAGAGATTAGATTGATATCTTTAAGAGCAACTAAAAAATTACTAATTATATAATTCCATCAATATAACATGACTCATCAAGATTAAAATATGTTTCAAGGGTTGATAATTATTTACATATATAGTTTCAAATCATCTTCTATTAAGATGTTTGTACGGTAGAATTCAAATCTTAACTAATCTACTAAAAATTTAATCCTTAACTAAAATAATTGATCTTTGTTGATACTTCTACTGAAAATATTAATTATAAAAGATGAATAAGTGACATTTATTCTACTAAAATTACGGTAAAATACATTTTAAAAAATTGCGGTAAAAGCTAATGATTATAATTTATAAAGCGTTCCCACTCTTATTTCTTAATTAATTTTCCAAAGTACACTAATTAGCTTTCTTGATCATAAGTCAAAGGTTTAGACACACGTGTGCGCGTGTTTGCGCGCAACAGCTAGCAAACTAACGTTATACACACAGCTTTTAGCTTCATGTCAACGTTGGAATCATTTTAAAAAGGGAAACTCTTCTTGTTTAACTCTGGTTTCAAAGTTCATGTGTTATTCCCGTGCTCATTAATTAGTGAAATTATGAATATAACATGATTTGGTTAAAATAATTAATTTGATAGAGACATAACACTTTGCATTCTTGGTGTGTGCGCGTGATGTTCCAAATCAAATAATTAATATCCACTGCACCATCTACCGTCCGATTGAGATCTAACCATCAGACAACCTATTGACTCGTATAACTCCATATATATACTAATAATCCCACCACCTAACTCTAAAATAATAATAATAATAAAAGAAGTGATTGTTTAGTTGATTTAAATCTCAATTGGTTTAACAAAAAAAATCGTAGATGTAACTGATCCGATCTAGATACCGGCCCCCATACTTGTGACGTCAGACTGATCTCATATAAGGAAACCGGTGTCCAGGTTCAACGTTACCACACCGGATATCCGTTGTCTGGTCATCCGCCCTCACTCCACGACAGCATCATTCATTTTCGCTGTAACGGTTCTATGTTCATTGATACAGGATATTAATATAATTGTTAGCTTTTCCTTCATAGCAAGAGAAGAGCCTTTGATAACTTATCAACGAAGACACTATTTGTAGCAAAATACGTCACATCAATGGCTTCAGAAAGTAAGTGGGTGTGTCAGCAGATTATGCGGAAAAGGTGATTATCCTCTCCTTTCCCTAGAGGATTGAACTCTGATAATTGACCTACCCTCCTGACACATTCGGAAAGTCGAGCCACTTTGATTGACACAATATACACGCTATCAGAGCTGAGGGACCCACCTGTATTCAACGACTCATTTTCTCACGTACAACTATAAGTAGCATATTTCAACACACATGCAGGGGTATCGTTATTCTATCTCACACTTTACTGTTACTACGCTTGAGTATTCATTCAGTTCATACACTCTTCTAACTTGAGCGTCGGAGAATCTTCGCAGGTGGCACCACCTTTCGCCCCCCTACAACGCGAATCGTTGGTGTAAAGGATCTCCAGGACAACAAGATCGGCCTCTCCCACTGAGAGACCGGATTAATACATCGGATATACACAGTTCCGGTGTGCAAACCCTAAAAACACCTGCATCCTTGTGGCTGGTCCCACACCGGATCCTAGACCCCGGTCCAGACCAGTTCATTGGCACGCCCAGTGGGACTCGATAGAGTTATTCCCATTTTCGCAGAAGTTAAGTGGTTACAATGGAAGGTGATGGGAGAGATTTCGTGGAAGGTCACGTGGAGGATATGACCCATCAACAGGCTGGGAGGAGACTCGTCTTCGAATCCCCTGCAACTCAAACTCGGAGGATGGTGCAAGTGCAGACGCCTGACCCTCGCGATGAGGTTATCAGGCAACTGAAGGAGGAGCTGATGGAGCTGAGGCGAGAGAGAGGAGGAGCTGGGGACAGAGTAGTGTCTCATGCAGAGGAGGCTCACCATGCATCAGCGAGGGATAGATCTACCACCCTCCAGTATTCGAAGATCCCCACATATGAAGAGAAGGAGCAGATGCAGGACTCTGGTGATAGAGTTAGTATCAGGAGAAGGGAGCAGGCGGTGGTAACTTCAGGGACATACAAGCTTAGTGTCCCTTTCTCAAGAAGGTTGATGAGTATTGTCATTCCAAAACATTTGCAAACAACTCAGCCATTGTCGATTGGGAAGTATAATGGAGAGACCGACCCCACTAAGCATTTGGATGCTTATGTTTATGAAGCTATGTATCTGGGAGCAGACGAAGATGTCATGTGCAGAATGTTCCCAAGGACGTTAACAAGAGTTTTGAATGGGGAGAGGAACAAGAGCAAGCCTTCCAGCAGCTCAAAGCCATTCTCTCGAGCCCACCAATTCTTGTTAAGCCTGATCCAGACGAAACGTTAATCTTATACTTGGCAATATCCGATGAAGCTCTAGGCGTGGCCTTGGAGAAAGAAACCCCTGAAGGGCAGAGACCGGTGTACTTTACTAGTAAAACGTTTCAGGGGGCGGAAGGAAGGTATCAGAAAATTGAGAAAGCCGCCTTGGCAGTTGTTTGGGCGTCACGACGGTTGAGGCCTTATTTCCATGCGCACCCAGTATTGGTAAGAACGGATTTGCCGCTCCGTTCAGTACTCAGCAAGCCAGACCTCGCTGGAAGGATGATAAAATGGTCTATTGAGCTATCTGAATTTGAGATTTCATATGAGCCTCGAGGAGCCATCAAGGCACAAGTGTTGGCCGATTTTGTGGTGGAAATGACTGGGGCAGACCCGGCCACCCCTCGAGCGCATTGGACCATCTACGTCGACGGTTCGTCGAACAGCAAAGGTTGTGGAGCAGGTGTGGTGGTAGAAAGTGATGACGGCGTACACTTAGAAATTTCCCTCCGATTCAATTTCAAGACCTCCAACAATCAAGCTGAATACGAAGCATGTTTGGCAGGCCTCCGTGCGGCGATTGACATCGGAGCATCAGCAGTTACACTCTGCAGTGATTCCCAGCTGGTGATTTCGCAAATCCAGGGGGAGTACCAGGCGAAGGAACCACAACTTCAATTGTACTTGAATTGTGTTAATGAGTTGAAGGGCAGATTTGAAGTTTTAGAGTTCAAGCATGTGCCCAGGGAAGAAAATACCAGAGCGGACATCTTGTCAAGATTGGCAAGTACAAAGCAGCCTGGTAGCACAACAACGGTGGTTCAAAGCACTTTGACATCACCCAGTATACCTCTGTATCCTTCTCTGAATGCTGTCATGGTGAGCTATCCATATGAGGATTCTTGGGTCATCCCCTATATTCGTTATCTGGCTGATGGTCAACTTCCCACTGACGAGAAGGAAAGGAGACGAGTAAAGAAGGAGTTGCCATATTTTACTATGGTCGATGGTGTTCTCTACAGAAGGGGATTCTCTGTCCCGTATCTTTCATGTTTAAGAGAGGACGAAGTTCAAGCAGTCTTAACTGAGGTACACGAGGGGCAATGTGGGCACCACGCTGGAGGCCGAAGCCTAATGAGAAAAGTCCTCAGGGCTGGATACTGGTGGCCCACTGTGAAGCAGGATTCCGCAGACTTCGTGAGGAAGTGCGACGCTTGCCAAAAATTCTCCAATCTCCACCATACACCAGCCCAAGAGTTATCTTCATCTGCTGTGCCTTGGCCGTTCTACCAATGGGGCCTTGATATTCTGGGTCCGTTTCCCACTGCGCCAGGAGGTATCAAATACTTGATTGTGGGGGTAGACTACTTCACCAAATGGATCGAGGCAGAACCAGTAGTGCATATCACTTCCGCACGTACAAGACGTTTCATGTACGAAAATATCATTGCTCGGTTCGGGGTGCCAGGGCGGATTGTGACTGACAACGGCACACAGTTTACAGACAAAAAGTTCACGGATTTACTTGAAGGACTGGGGATAATCCAGATATTCTCATCCGTTGAACACCCCCAGACCAATGGGCAAGCAGAGGTAGCTAATCGAGAGGTGCTAAAGGGGTTAAAGAAGCGTCTGGGAGAAGCGAAGGGAGGATGGACTGACCAGTTATGTCATGTTCTATGGGCATACCGCACTACGCCTCATTCTTCAACTAACGAATCCCCATACCGGTTGGTGTACGGGGTTGAGGCGATGATCCCAGTTGAGTTACAAACAAGATCGGCTCGTGTTGAGTATTTTTCAGCAGAAGATAACAACGCCAACTTAGCATCAGAGCTGGATGTCCTCTAAGAGTTGAGGGAAAAGGCTTTCGTCAGAGATCAGGCAATAAAAGCAAAGGCTGCACTCCGGTACAATAAACGTGTCCAGTACAGAGCTTTTAACACCGGAGACCTTGTTCTGAGAAAGGCCAGTGTGGGGAATAAGTTCGCTCACCAAGGAAAGCTAGCACCAACGTGGGAAGGACCTTATAGAGTTTCGGAGGTGACTGGAAAGGGATCATACCGATTGGAAGAACTTGATGGAACTCCAATCCGCAACAAATGGAACACTCAGAACTTACGTGTCTATTACAGCTAGTTGGTAAGACGGCGTGTACTCTTTTTCCTTACTTGAGTTTTTTCCCATTGGGTTTTCTGAAGAAGGTTTTAACGAGGCATGACCCCAACTACGCTTTTCATGTAATGTACTTTCAATTTTAATGAGAATACATTTTAACCGCCCTATCATTCTCACGTTTCTTATGTGTTGTGATTTATAGCCGTAGTTTAATACGCATACACCTCAGGACGGATGAACTCAACTACCAATTCTGTAGTTGATGATATAACTCCTCGAGGAACTGATGAAGACCCCTCAGGATGGATGATCTCAATCACACATCGTGTGTTTTGACGATGTAACTCCTTGAGGTGGAATGGGTTGTAGGGCTGGTCCTTCCTCAAGGCCACAAACCGAACCCCATTCGAAGACTACATGGGTTGTAGGGCTGGTCCTTCCTCAAGGCCACAAACCGAACCCCATTCGAAGACTACATGGGTTGTAGGGCTGGTCCTTTCTCAAGGCCACAAACCGAACCCCATTCGAAGACTACATGGGTTGTAGGGCTGGTCCTTTCTCAAGGCCACAAACCGAACCTCATTCGAAGACTACATGGGTTGTAGGGCTGGTCCTTTCTCAAGGCCACAAACCGAACCCTATTCGAAGACTACATGGGTTGTAGGGCTGGTCCTTTCTCAAGGCCACAAACCGAACCCCATTCGAAGACTACATGGGTTGTAGGGCTGGTCCTTTCTCAAGGCCACAAACCGAACCCCATTCGAAGAATACATGGGTTGTAGGGCTGGTCCTTTCTCAAGGCCACAAACCGAACCCCATTCGAAGACAACATGGGTTGTAGGGCTGGTCCTTTTTCAAGGCCACAAACCGAACCCCATGCGAAGGCTTGGGCGCAGTAGGCCGGTTCACAGAGAAAACCGCGCTGAACCCCGAGTAACGGGCGCAAAAGGTTCAGGATTAGCCCTGATCCGAACCCCGTGTTGAAGGCTTGGATTGTAGGATTGCACCGAACTCCAAGTACGGTTAGTAGGACCAAACCGAACCTCAAGAGAAAGGCATAAAGCTTACCCTTGCCAAAGCTATACAAAATTCAAAGGCAATATCCGTCCTCAATTGTGGAATATCCATCCCAGAGCGGTTGAAAGCTAATGTACCCGCTCTACATCTTCAAGGACAGATAAGCATTTCTATCTTTTGAGAATTTAAAAGGTAATCTTTGAGATAAACTCTCCCTTCCCAATGAACTTACACTTGGGGACAGGGCGTGTTTTAACTTAATTGTTATTTATTCATTACAATTTGTTATCTTAATCCAGTGTGATGAGCACGCTTTAAGTAACTAAGTAACCACGCAGAACGGATTCGCAAAGCATTGGAAATAATAAAGTGTTTTGTATAACACCAAGTTATTCAGCACTCACACATTCGATGCAAACAGTTGAGGAAAAGTAATAATGAATCTTATTTTCAAAAATAAGGAAATATGCAGGTTACAAAATGTTTTAAAGCTGGAGCCGATCCCAGAACACGGCTATGAGTGAAAGCATAAAATTAAGAGGCCGGTGCTTGATCCTCCACAGTGGATACTCCCGCCTTCTCCGTTTGGTCCTCCGCCCCAGTTTGGGCACCTTCTTGTGCTTTAGCTCCAGAGGCAGCAGTGGACGATGTAGGCTCCATACTTTGACCTTCTGGGAGGGGAGGCAGTTCGTATAGAGATGCATTGGGTTCATGGTGCGATCCGTCCTTGTGAACTTCTACAAGTCTTCCCCCATGGAACTCAAAGAACGGATCTAATCCGTACAAATTCAGCTTTATTCCAGGGTTACGATAGTAGACTTGACGAAGGGCCAGGCCGAAAGATTCATACGCCACATTTTTGCATATATCCAAGGCTTTGGCAGCCTTGGCCTTTGCAGCAGCTAGCCTTCTTTGAACCTTGGCGTAATCCTCTTCTGAAGGCCCAGCACTCGCACCACCCTTTTTGAGTTCATCAATTTGGGCTTGCATCTCCTTCCGAATAGACTCCCACTCCCCAAGGTCCTTGTTGCGACCATCCTCCATAACTTTGAGATCGTCAGCAAGCTTAGCCGATCTCTTCTTCTCCAGTTGTAATTCTTCTTCAAGGAGGGGTATGGATTTGTTCTTATTTTGGAGGTCGGCAACTTCCCGTTCTAGGGCCTTATTCGCAAAATGAACTTTGCTTGCCTCTTCAGTTTTCCTCTGGAGTGTTTCTTTAGTTTTTTCCAATTCCGATTCCACTCCCCTGCGAACTTCAGCTTGCTTGGCCGCCCATTTCTCCTTCACTGCGAGTTCGGTCTCAAGTTTTTCAACCTGATCCATATAGTCAGCTTTCTCGCTCAGGGACTCAAGCAGGCCGGACAGTTCATCAAGTTGCCAGCGGCCAGCCTTACAAGCACCTCGAACTCCAGCAGCGTCGAGGGAAGGGCGGAGGCAATACCGTGCTTTTGGGAGAGTAGGAGGCATGGATCCTTGAAACCACAAGTAAGGAGAAAGGAAGGAGTCACGTGGAGGATCGAATGCTGGAGGAGGACCATTCCCAGAGTCCGGTTCCGAAGCATTATGAGAAGAAGGGGCAGAAGACTCAGGAACGGGTTTCTTTCCCTTGTCCTTCTTCAATTCAGCGTCTTCGGCCGTCCTCTGACGCTTCTTCGCAAGGTCATCAGAGGAGGGCTTCTCTTGATTGTCCTTCTTTACAAGATGCCTCTTCTTCCTCTTTTTCTCTGGGACGGCCTCTTCGCCACCCGCTCCAGCGGCCCCAGATGCTTCTTCGGTCTCCTCCTCCTCGAAGAGAGGAACCTCATCTCCTACTGCCGAAGTCAGAGGAATGAGGGGAGTTTTGGTGGCGTTCCTCTTCGCCTGGATTTCATTTTCTTCAGAAGAGGAGTCATCGTCAGCCATCATGGACCTTAGCGACAACATTTCTGGGCAGGCCTTTTCAATTTGTTCTGCAAAACAAAAAGAGTTGAATAAGCATACAAGAAGGAAAATAACTAGAACGGTATAACCATACAACACAAGGAGAATAAGAGCGAATATTACGGAGGTAGGTGTTTTTGATGTCTTCCTCGGCCAAGAGAAGACGGCTGGAAAACCCTTTGAGGGTCTTTGAGGCCGTCTGCAGGGTGCTCAAGACCTCAACAGAATGAGGGAAAAGTTCACTCTCATCTGTATAATAAGCACGGCTCATAAGGAGAAAATACTCGTGCGTCCAGCTAAGGGGAAACTTGGTAAACCCCTCTTTATTTCGCCAGAAGACCGGCTTATTTGGTTGAATCCGGACCCGCGTGTAGTAGTGCTTGAAGGAGCGCCCATCTACCTTTGCAGATTCCGTATAAGACTTGAAATTTACAACCCTTGAGTCACTACGGAGTGTAATGAACCCAAGGCCGCCCTTCTTATTAGCTCGGCGGACCACTTGGCAATAGTAAAATAGCTTGGCCACAGTGGCGGAGAAGCCAAAATGCTCCCCCAAGACTTCCAGAGCCCGGACAAGACTCCAACCGTTGGGATGTAATTGTGAGGGGGCACAGTCTAAGAAACGCAGGACGGCCATCTGGAAATCCGTCAGTGGAAAGCGCACCCCCAGCTTTAAGAAAACGAAGTCGTACATGTAGACCGACCTCGCGTCAGGGACGTTGTGGCATATTCTTTCAGAAGGATGCGGAGCCATCACAGCGTATCGTGCTTTGTACTTCTTATCCGAGTATATCTTACAGCGGAAAGAAACCGTGCGCTCCTCCTCACTTGCATGGTGCGAAGGGATCTCTAAGAACTCCTCTTCCACCCAGCAATAAGGTTTTTCCCTGTTGAGTTTCTCCCAATCAAGCCGGTGTGCCACAACATTGACACACCCTTCAGCAGAGCGGAGAAACGGCGTTTTTCCACGTCCTGGAAGATCCATGGTTGTGCAGGCGCGGTGGAATGCGTAGGTGCTGTGATAAAAAGCAACATCGTCAGAGAGATAACCCTCAGCACTTGACCCCTCATCAGAGCGGCTGGTAGCCCTCGAACCAAGGGGAACCTCAGAGCGACGAGATGAAGAAGACGCTCGTGAGGAAGAAGCTTCGGCTCTCTCTGAGCGATGGCGCCCAGCCACAGGAGGATTCGCTGGAATCCTCCCACCACGGTGGCTAAGGGGGGCACGAGAGCCAAACCTCCCTCTATTTGAAGGACCAGCGTGTCCAGCTCTAGGGCGCATGATGGAAATAGAATGATTAAAATTGCAAGGAGTTGAAGGGAAGGAAGGTTACCTAAAGGAAGAGGATCTTTGAGAAGTTGAAGACGACAAGGTAATTCCAAGGAAATTTGAGCAGAGTTTCACTAAGTTTGAGAGCAAGGATGGATTCCTAAATCTGCTAAGAGTTCCTTTTATAGGTAACGAAGAAACACAGTGTTTCATCGAAGGTCACAAGGCTTGCCTCAAAACGCAACCCTTTCAAATTGAAACGACTCCGTCGTTTCACCACAAACGGGCGCGAAAACAGTAACGTTTCAGCAAACATTTTCGCTTAATGGGCCCCCACTCAGTTTGAATCCAGGCCCAATAAGCTCAATCGACGGTTACATTCTTGGGCAATGATGGCTCTCGCATAAAAAACGCATTTATTGTCTAATCATGCTGTGCGCATTTAATGCCTACCAACCACTTTTCGAATACCAAGAGTTTCGATTTTCAAAGACTCTTGGGATTTCCGCTGCTTATTTTTATGCTATCTGAATCCGTTGTACGCAACGCGAGAAGGGTGGTCACTCGTTTACTAGAGCGGACGCCACCGAGCTCCCAGAGACTTACAAGAATGTACTACCGGCATCTAGACTTCTCTCAAGAGTTGTGTAACTCATATGAGCAACTTAACAGTCCCTCATACAAGCTAGGGGACAGATGATCCGGTCTAGATACCGGCCCCCATACTTGTGACGTCAGACTGATCTCATATAAGGAAACCAGTGTCCAGGTTCAACGTTACCACACCGGATATCCGTTGTCTGGTCATCCGCCCTCACTCCACGACAGCATCATTCATTTTCGCTGTAACGGTTCTATGTTCATTGATACAGGATATTAATATAATTGTTAGCTTTTCCTTCATAGCAAGAGAAGAGCCTTTGATAACTTATCAACGAAGACACTATTTGTAGCAAAATACGTCACATCAATGGCTTCAGAAAGTAAGTGGGTGTGTCAGCAGATTATGCGGAAAAGGTGATTATCCTCTCCTTTCCCTAGAGGATTGAACTCTGATAATTGACCTACCCTCCTGACACATTCGGAAAGTCGAGCCACTTTGATTGACACAATATACACGCTATCAGAGCTGAGGGACCCACCTGTATTCAACGACTCATTTTCTCACGTACAACTATAAGTAGCATATTTCAACACACATGCAGGGGTATCGTTATTCTATCTCACACTTTACTGTTACTACGCTTGAGTATTCATTCAGTTCATACACTCTTCTAACTTGAGCGTCGGAGAATCTTCGCAGGTGGCACCACCTTTCGCCCCCCTACAACGCGAATCGTTGGTGTAAAGGATCTTCAGGACAACAAGATCGGCCTCTCCCACTGAGAGACCGGATTAATACATCGGATATACACAGTTCCGGTGTGCAAACCCTAAAAACACCTGCATCCTTGTGGCTGGTCCCACACCGGATCCTAGACCCCGGTCCAGACCAGTTCAGTAACGATGTTTTAACTGTTTTGAATTGTATAAAAATTAATATTAATTATTAAAAAAATATTTTTATAACCTCATTTTTCTAATTAATTATCAAACCGACTTAAATATCTCATATGTCTATAATTTATTTATTTTTCATATTATTTAAAATAATTGTTTAATTGTATGATAATTTTTTTTTCAAAAACTCCGTTTAAGAGTTCTTGAGTCTCAAATAAATAGACCGGTGGTTTCCATATATATTCACTACCCAACTTTGAGCTAACACGCACTGATCAATTTCTCATATTATAATATATTAATACATCTTTACGAAAATCGGTGGCCACTTTATTTTGCTTAGGATAATGTTGCTACGTAGCAAGTTTAAAAAACAATAAGGCTTTTTACTTGGTAACTTTACATGTAATATTATTTTAAACACTCTATTTTTCAAAACATATTATTATAAAGGTCACGTTTTCTTTTGGTAATTTTTTATGAGCTGAATTAATTTTTGTTCTCACTTTCTACCCTTTTTATAACGCAGTTAAGATACACATAAACACGTTATTGGAAGGTGTGTAATACATGCAACACCTGAAATTACTAAATTGTCGTTATTTTTTTAAAATATAATTATGTAAACCTATGTATTATATACGTTCTAAATTTAGTTATATGCATCAATAAGATTTTTTTTTGCTAAACCTATAAAAGAGGAAGCATCTTCATTTCTGGAAATATTAAAAACAATTTTTTTTCTTGTCTTCATTTCCTACTTTTACTTTTTCAATACAAATTTTTAAAAATAGAAAATATAATAATACTTTTATAATTAAAACCAAAAATAGAAAATATTTTCACAATTCAAACTCAAACGAGAATGTTTCCTATGTCTTTTAAATCAGATAGTATCTTTGAACTAAATGTTTGTTTTTCTTCTTACAATACAATGCTAGTAGAAAATAGACAGTGTTTGGTCTTAGGACTTTTTAGATAATTATCTAAATTTCCATTTAAAATCGACTCCAATGGAATAAATATAAATAAGTTAAATATGTTTTACATCTTTATAAAATTAATAAATTTTAATTTTTATCTTTGTAAATTCTTTGTTACATTTTTTCTCATCATTAATATTTTTGTTATATTTTCATCTCTCATTGGTATAAATTATTTAGAAATAATAATCTTTTATTAATTTAAATATTTTGTTTTAAAGCCTATTAATTTGTTTGCTAAATGTAATTTGTCAATAGATTTTCCTGTAATCCTCTTTTGTAATCTTTAATTATCTTATGTATAATCTACTTTTATTAATACAAATATGAAAATGCTGATATAATATAACTTAAATGTGCTGATTACCATAGTAAAAAATGCTAAGAGGTTGGTTATTTTCACCTGAAAATTTCTTACATTCACCCCTTAGAAAATTAGATGACATATATATGAATAAAGAATGTGAAGATTTCTTTGACAAATCAATTGCTAATAGTTACTCGTTAATGACAAAAGTTATTTTTGAAACATTATGATTTAATACAGACAAAAAAATGAAGCAAAAAATCTAAAGAAAAAAACCAACGAAATTTGCTAATTTTGCAAGGACTAAAACCACATATCGTTGGAGGGGACGTGTTGGAAGTCCGACATCGCCTGCATCATCATATTATGCATCGTTTAAATAGTTGTTGGACAACTTCAATCATTGTCAATTAGTTTTGGAATGGAATAGAACCTTTAACACATTTAGTAATAAGTTTAAGAAAATGATTTATCTACTTTTCAACTAATCGTTATTGAACTGAATGGCTTGTGTGAGTTAGGAGAATACATCCTAAATGTGAAATAGTACTAATTCATTAATTTAACTAGGAAACAACTGATCAAGATAGTACGAAAAAGTGCAAAATAAAAGCTAATAAGTTTTAAAAAGTAATTAACAATAATTGAAGGCATATATAGGTCAATGTCCCTTGCTTGAAATAATACTGTTATAGAGGCATGCAGCCATGATAACATACGAACAAGTGAACAAAGGAGCCGCACTGATCAACTCGTACGTACGTGCTCATGCTCGTGAAGGTGAGCAAGAAACTGTCACTCAAGCCTGCACCATTATCATTTTACTCTTCACTTCAATTATAAAATTAAACTTCATATACATTTTGCTCATTAATAATTAATTGAATAGTTAACAATAACATTGACTTTATTATTATTATTTTAGTTAATTAAGACTTAGGGAACATATACATGTTGAAGAGTACTAACTTATAAGATATATTGTTTACAGAATTTCAGCTTCACAAATTACTAGGATCAATGGCTATGGTATAACAGAAAATTTTCTTAAAATGCATGACTCATGAGTACGTACTACGTAGTCTTTTGGAAGTGTTGTGGATTTTCTTATCTTGAGAGGACTCAACATTCCGTTTGAGGCAACCCATGATATGAGTTGAATGGGACTTGACGTAATAATGCAGTGTAGTACCACCATTGACGTAGTCGACGGATATACTTCACTGATGTTATTGAAGGCTAGAGTAAATCTAAAAAATATCTAAGATAATTGAACTTATTGATCTTATCCTTTTTTAGCAGCAACACAAAAGCAGGTACAGGACCATTAACAACCCATTACATTAAAGAGCTTGGAATGAGGTTATTATTATCTTAATTAACTCCAAGGAGAAATCAAATCCATTGCCTTTTCATACTCACGGACTCAAATCATGTGGTTATTCAATTGAAAGTGTAGATGTTTCTAACACTGCATAATTACACGCTTCATATTGATTTGGACCACTAAGAAAGCAGACGAATCTTGATTGATCAGGTTGGTTATTTATCAAACACGTAAACTCTCATTCACACATTAAAAGAAGTGTCCGTTTGATAATCAGTTAAATAAAATATTTATTTAATAATTAGTTAAAAAACATAATTATGAAATTAAAAAAAATCTATATCATTTAAAACAGTTAAAATTTTATTAAACTAATTTTTTTATTTATTAAATAAAAATTTAGTTGACCAACAACCAACCAAATAACCCCGGATTATACGGGATTAAGCCGTCGGTTTTTTTTTTTTGGTTTTTTGACACAAGAAAATGAATGAAAATGATGAATAGAAAAATATTTTATAAAAGCAGAGATTTGAAACATGAGGTGGATAATGTATTTATTTATTTAAAGCGGCAGCACCTCGTTCAATGCAAAAGTCGCACTAAAACACTTGGGGGAATTCAGCGTATGTGGTATTTTCATTAAATAATGTTTTTTTCCTCCTCGGATCGACGACATAATTAAAAAGTCGGTGTGGATGGGTTCGGAGAAATGGAAGAACCCTAATATTGGCAAATGCCATGGAGCTGTTTCCCATTTTAAATACTGTTCACATTGGATTACATTATGTTAAATCTTAGGTTACATTCCCAAATATGTTTACATGGTCAATACAACAAAAAAACCGACAGCATTTTGATGTTCTTTGTTTGGAGAAAAAAAAACCTCATGAGGAATATATATATATATATAGGTTGATGAAACTGTCACTATATGAACACATGATTTCTCTTGTATCTTTTTAAACATCAAAGATATATGTTGTGTACGTATAGTATATTTTGAAAATTTCGTTTAATTTAATTTTTTTTTTGTTTTTATCCCATGTTTACACAAGTTCTTACTTACCAGAATTTCATTATTTTATTGTAAAGTATATAAAAAATATATTTTGGGTTTTTTTATATATATTTTTAGTTTTTCATTTGATATTTTATTTATTTTTATAATTTGAGGAATTATTTCTGTCTCACAAATATCATATCATATCTAAAGGTTTAATGAACTTTTACAAAGTTACTTCGAAATCATATATCAACATAGTTATTATATCGATGAAATTTCAACTGTAATTTTATGTTTGTATGTATATTTCTTTCATAAATGAAGCTTGTCAGGTTGAAGTTTTTTTTCCTATAACGGTTTAAGTTTAACCATATTTTTATTTACGTTGCGGGCAAATTATATTAGCACAATGGTAATTTCTTATTCCCATATTTTTCTAGTGATTTCTTAACATGAATGTCTAACAGGGTGTTTGGCGTGTGCGAATGAACGGATATTTCTCTGTTAACTTGAAATAACTTTTTGATCCTACGGATTAACGGAGTTTTGATTGTCTCGAATAACATGAAAAATTAATATTAATCTTTAAAACTTTCACTTTAATTCAACTCCGTTTCCCAATTACAAACTAAACAACCTATAAATTAACATTTTACTCTGGATAGTACAATTTTACTCATTTCCTATTTCTTTACTTCGTTTTTCTCCATCACTTTCCTATGTTCTCATCATCCCCTTCTTGTTTCATTACTTTCTTATTTTGCGACTAATTTATCTTATGCTTTCATCACTCGCTCGTAGTCAGAACATTTTTTCTTTATAGATTATGAGATGTAGGAGAAAATTTTAGCAAATCACCAAATTTGAGAAAATAACATACCATGAGAGAAGAGAGAATATTTTTATGTATTAGAGCATTTCTTTTCTTTTTTTTTGATTACAAGATTTGGTAGAACATTTTTTTGTTTTAGATTATAATATATAGATTGAAGATTATCTTCGAAGTTAAATGCATAATTTATAACACTTTTTCGTGTGCTAAATTCTAAACAATCTACCATATTGTATATCTAGAATCAATCAATCAAGTTTTAAAAAAGAATAATGAAGAAATGATTAATATTAATCTTGTAGTTCAAAAAAATAATTTGAAAAAGAGGACGCGACAAGTAAAGAAGGTGTGAGTTGAAAAACAAAAAATAAGATAGGAATATAAAGTGAGAGGATGAGATGAAGATGTGTGAAATATAAGAAACAAAGAAAAAGAGAATGGGAAATTGAAAAATTGATATGCTCTCTATTTTATTTTATTTGTTTTTTAAGATTGTGTCATACCTTTTAAGAAATACATTTGAGGTATCTTTTTATTCATTTATCTTCTTAATATACCATTTTCCTTTATATATTTAATATCACTTTCTTAATTAATATTAAATGTATAATTGGTAAACAAACATTTGATTGCCTTAAAATCTTAAAAAGAATAGATTTTAAAACAAAGCAAACATTGTAAAAAGATAAATAAAAAAACAGAGGGATTACCATTTAAAAGTAAAGGTTAATTTAAATGTTTTATGTATGAAAAGTAGTGAAAATAAAATTTCTGTACTTTTTTTTTGGACAAAAATTTATGTGAATGTTTTTTGGACATACAAGGGCATATGGCCCAAAAAAATTTCTCTACATTGAAATGGTGTAGGAGTAGGAGGTGGCCCGATAGCAATTTTCTTGGGCCTTCTATGGGCCAAAACAGGTTGTGATTTGGTATAGCCCAAAGATAGTCCAGCCCAAACTATTCAAGAGAGAGTAGGAACCCAAAAAAAAATCGAATTTATTTTTCTGAAAAAAAAGAAGGCACGAGGTTAAGAGTTAGAGACAGAGAGAGAGAGAGTGATACCTGCTAAAAGCTTGCAGCGTCGCAAGGTAACGGCGGCGACGGAGGCGAATCTCAACAATTTACGATCGCAGCCTTGTTCAGTGGAGAAGGTTTGATAATGCTTCTCCCTCCCCCTATCTTTTTTCCCTCCTTTGTATTCGCTGCGCTTTTTATATTATTCATTGTTCCTTTTCAGATCTCGTTCTCTCCTTTTCGCGATCTCATCCTTTTATCTGATGCTTTCCTTCCTTCCATTTTCCTCTACTAAACTTTAACGCGTTTTTCTTTTTAATCTATATGTTTTGTTTTTCAAGTTTCTGTTATTGACATATTGTTATTGTGTGTGTGTGTTTTCCTTGTAACGTGGAGTGATTGGAAATTTAGGGTTTTGATGTAGTTCCTTGGCCTTGAAATCATTTTTCTATTTAATGTATATATGGATTATTGTTGCAAACTCTTTGAGAAACTAGAGTTGTTGTCATTGCTTGAGCTTTTCTTTTGTTTACTTTGAAGTTCTTCGCATTTCTTAATAGCTCCAACTTAAACCCTTTTTTAGGTTACTGATAAAATATCGCATGCAAAGGGAATTGCTGCTAATTAGAAATAGAAACGCACACGGTAACAATAATTCATGTCAATGCCATGTTGTGTTCTATATATTGCTTGATGATTAAGCTTATCAGAACTCTTACAATTCATGATTTGGATGGCATAATGTGTGGATGATACATGAATCATCTGTTCAGGGTTCACAATTCACGATGTGTGTTCTAGGTATTGACTAGTCAACTATATGTATTATGTGATGGATAGATGACTTTGAATCCATCAATACATGGATGAATGGGTGTGATCCTGTATGTTTATTCTTCTAAAATAGAGGTTTCACACCTCAGTCTATACACTGTATTAGGTTGCTCCTTTGCTCTATTTTTAGTTTTCTAATATAAAGGCTTCATATACTCAGTTATGGCTCGTGAGTTTGTTTTGTTAGACCTGTGATCATTTTTATAGTTTAGAATTATTTCATTGAGCAATGAGCACTGTTAACAGTAAGCAGGAGAATTTATGGAATTTTTCAAATAATAATTATGGATTGGAATGGTTATATATTGTTCCCTATATGCCTTATTCTACAGTGGCGTTTTTCTTTTGGTGTAGGGTTTTGTTTTACTTAAGTTGTGGACTTGATGGCATCAAAGTTACAGCAGTTGCAGTCCAAAGCATGTCAAGCATCCCAATTTATAGCCAAACATGGAAATGTTTACTACAAGCAGTTGTTGGAACAGAACAAGCAATACATTCAGGAGCCTCCTACAGTAGAGAAATGCAACCTGCTGGCGAAGCAATTGTTTTACACTCGCCTTGCTAGGTATATTCCCTCCAACCATTTTCCTCCTCTTAGATAATGTTCTACCTGTTTGGATTCAATGTAAAATTCTCTAATTGTATATGCTTGACTGCTTGTAGTTGTTGGCCTTAATTTGCTGATTTCAAACTATGTTTTAATCCACTTGGATGTTTCCAATCATGTTTAAAACTGTAAATGTCTAATGGCTGCTACCTTCTCCTTTATAGTCCAGGGACCTCAAAGGTGAGGTTGCAAGTTTTGAACCTACTGTTCAATCATGTTGGTATGCGCCTTGTCTCAGAATTCCTGAAAGATGAACTGAGAGATAAGCTCTCAGTCAGTAATCTTCAATAGTAGTATCTGAGAAGAATCTACCTATCTTCCATTTTCATTTGAGTCATATAGAAAGGAAAGGGGTCCTCTTGTGATTTTGATCATGGATTTCAATGGGAATTCAATCTCATGTTTTGGAAAGGGGACAAGACAGATTCTCTTTAATATTTATTCTCTGATGTGTTTCCTGTGGTCTTATGTGTTTGGGCCATAATTCTGAGCTCATAGGGTTGTGGACTTCCTGACTAAGTTAGCGACCCATTATCAAGGACATAGGTTGGGGATATGTGGCATGAAAACTTAGTTGGATCATACTGGACCGGGGGAGCAGAACTGGCCCTTGAAAAACAAAGTACACAGTTAGAATCATATAACTCAGCATCTTAATTTGTCAAAGGTTGGTGTTTACTTAGTTTTGTAGTCACTAAAAACATGATCATGTGATCATGTAATCAACATTGATATATTGGCATGTAAGTGTTTGTTTGATGCTGCAAGTAATCTTCTTAGACTTTAGAATTAGTATTGGATGAAATAGGAAATATGGGATTGAATATTTGGGTAGCGTAGGCATTTGGGGCTATTGGGTAGGATTGAATATTGGACAAAAGTTTGAACCAGTGTTGGGAAGAAAGACAATAAATATATTCTGCGTATACTTTCTGAATATTGTTCTAAACTGCTTTAGAAGTACAATGAAAAATGAATCTTGAGTAAACAAAATATTTATTACACTTCAATAATAAATTTTCGACATTATAGTAGCCAGATATGCACATTTTGAAATTAGCTGTGAGCACTATTAAACATGGTGCTTTGCATAAAAAAGTTGCCATAGATGGGCATGCAGATTGATGCATGGTGCTTGTTATCAGCATTTCATTGGTGCAGTTTTTACTCCTTTATGCTAATATAATCAACTGATCTGAATTATAACAAAAAAAGGCTGCAATCTTATGTACAGCAATGCGTTAGGTACATGTTAACTACTCAGAATAACTGCGCCCAAAGGTTTCCAAATCCCTCACTGACACCTGAACATGACATGCTAAACTAAAATATTGCCAAATATGGACCACTGGTTTCCTATATTGTATTGCCTGAGTTTTTTATCATTAAAATAAAATATAGGTCTATTATCCTTTGTTTTTTCAAATACTTCTGAAAGTGTATTGAATTTTGTTGAGTTCTCAAAATAACTTTTATTGTAACTTTGAATTTCTAGTCTTGAAATGTCAGAACAATCGCTAATTTTTAGTTCAAGCCCTCTTCTGTTTGGTATCACTGAAGCCAATGTTGCCTCATAAAAATGCTATCTATTTCCATATGTCAATGCTTGTGTGTTTCATACTCTCTTTTCAATATGGTTTTCAAATCAGGCGTGCATTTTAAATTATGCCAATGTGTCTTCACCAACATTTTTAGTGAATTAGCTAAACAACAATATATTGAATTCTCACAAAGTTGATTGCATGGTCATCTGTGTGTGCAGCAAATCTAATCTGTTCCACGTCAATTTAGTTTTGAACACTCTTCTGCTACGATACATAACTTTCAATCTTTTGCAGTATTCCAGGACGTTCTGAGTCCTTCTGGAAAGAACTTGACTATGTCAAGAATTTATGGAAGAACAGGAAAGAGTTGAAGGTTGAAGATGCAGGTATTGCTGCTTTGTTTGGCCTGGAGTGCTTTGCATGGTATTGTGCTGGTGAAATTGTCGGAAGGGGATTTACTTTCACTGGTTACTATGTCTGACAATAACCACTTGAAAGTTTAGGTTTTAGCAGGGATATACTCCTAAAGCCATCTGCTCTGGTCATTTATACATTGTGTGGAATATTATGGCATTCTGCAAAGCAATTTGTGTTAATTCTGATTTTTCTTGTTCATTTTGAGAAAAAGGTTGAGAACTAGTGGTTAGTTTTGATAAGCCTCAATAACCCCTTGTAATTGAAGCGGGATGGACCTTGCTTTGTTATCTTGTCATGTGGGAAATTTAGTGATGGTACTTGACAATGATGATACCCCTGCCATTTTTTAAAACATTTTAATTGTTCTTCTGAAACATTATATTGCTGTTTCTAGCTATGCATAAAATGTTAAAGTGAACCTAGAAGTTTATGCCTGCTAATAGAAAAGTTCTCTTTATTAGAGCGGGGTTAAGCCCCTCTTCCTAACTTACTTTGTTCAATTTTCAAGGGTTTTACCTTCATAGCAGTGTCTTATTTCAGAAGAAGAATACTACTGGTATGAATTTTGCTCCTGGAATGCTGCAATACTTATGGCTTGAATAGTGTGGAATGATGGAGATAATGACTATGGTCCATTTTTTAGGTACAAATGAGCGACAATAAACTACGCCCTTGCTTTATACAATAAAATGTAAACAAAAGGCAAAGGCATCAAGACATGAGTCTTTTCATAACATGCAATATCTTTCTCTTTACTTATTTAACCAAATGACATAATATTATATTTTCCATCCTTTAATTTTTCTTTTTATTCCCCACAAGTTAATATACGAAAAATGAAAACTTACATATTTTCTCTAATGTTAGTGAGAATTATAATTGGACTTAATTTCTTTCGAAAGTTATATTTACTTTTATTGCATGTGCTTTTCTTTCCTATTTCCGGGCACGAAGTGTATGATTCATATATATTTTAAAAGAAATTGTGTATGACTTATTGAAGGTAAAAGATGTCAATGATTAAGAATTACATGATAAAAATTAAGAAATTTAGATATATTTTTTAATCAAGAAATAAATATAAGAATAACTAGAAAAAAAAAAGTGTAATTATCCTTGTGAAATAAGAAAACATGCGAGTGAAATCGAGGCAAAACATCTTTGTTGGTGCAAGTTTTTAAAGTTAGCCAAGCAACAAGGGTGCAATACAATATTCTTACTTTGAATATTGGAGTTTCAAGTTTAATCGGCGGTGCAGTTACCCAATGACTTCTAACAGTGCGTGACACGGATGCCTGCCGGCGAGGTTATGCTAATGCTAGATTCTCCATTTAATGCTGACAATTCTCATTTGTTTGTTATAGTCCAAAGAAGAATATGTCAGAATGAGTAGCCAATATTTTGAAATTTTATTAAATAAATATTAAAGAGCAGGAGAGGTTAGAACATAACAGCCATAAGGAAAGGAGAAGAAGATTATAACAAGATTAACGATAATAAAATTATTAGAAAAAAAACTTTAAAAAAAAGTTGAAGGATGTAAAGGATTAAATTAATAGAGAAAAAAGAACAAAGTTAGAAATTTAAAAAAAAAAACATAAACAACTAAAATTATATTTTTATCAACAAATTAACAAAAGGTTTATTTTTTTTATTACAGCAAAAGGTTTAATTGATATGTATAGCCGGTGTAAAAGCAAATAAAAAATTTAATAGTAAAATTAACTATTTATTCAACACATTATGATAATTATTAATTTCCACTCTAATCTCTCAATAATTAATTATTAAGATTTTGAAGACGAGTAATTTACATATCCCCACCCAATTCACCTCTTTGTCTATATAGAATTACTCTAAATGGTAGAAAAATAAAAAGGTGATGTTTACCCTACAAAAAGGTCATTTTTTTATCAACATAAGTTACCATTATCTAATAAACATTTGTAAGAAGTTGTATCATGTCACATCTTCACATTTGTAAGAAGTTGTATCATGTTACCATTTGATTTCCTCAAAGGTCCAGTTAAACAGTGACATATATAAAGTCTTCTTTGTACAATCCAAAAGCCGTTAATCTTAAGACACAGAAACGACCATAGTCTTTCTCCTTCATTCCAATTTTGTTCTACTAGCTATGCTGCATCGTATAAAAGGCTTCAAGCCAGCAAAATGGTATGAATTTATGAAGCTTTTTCTTTTTTTTTGGTCAACAAAGATTCACTGCAAAGCCTTATGAAACTTGGTTTTTTTTGGGACTGCTATGAAGCTTGTTTTTGACATGGTTGTTTAATGTGGGAGCATGTCTATTGGGCTTCAAAGATTACCCAATTTGGGCCCATAATTATGATTGTGTTTGTGGTTAATTAAGTTTGAGTAAAGTTAAGTAAGTTGTTTACTTTTTCATTAGTGAAGAAGGTTTTAGTGGTTTTAATTTGATTTTTTATGCAGCAAAACCGCATTGATGCTTGTGGTTTCAAGGATAAAGCTTTTGAAGAATAAGAGAGAGGCCAATATGAAGAAGCTGAAGAGTGAATTGGCCCAGTTAATTCAATCTAGCCGAAACGACACAGCTCGAATCAAGGTAATAATCATCTTGCAAATTGAAGTTGACTTCTCATTCTTGTTAGGATTTTCTCTATATCCACTCTTAATAATGGACTTTCCCTACCTCATACATTTTGGATTTTGTCATTTTTTTTTCATTTTAATCTAAATTATTTGGTTATTAATATAAAATAAATTAATTATATACACACATTTAGTATTTAAAAATTCAAAACATAAATTAGGTTAACTGGAATCTGTCCAGTGAATTGTAGACTTGACATTTAAATTTTAAGAGAAAATTAAGTGGGAAAAAAGGAGTTTTTGATAATTAAGATATTCTTACAACCCAAAATAACAATAAATGAGAGGAGAAATAAATATTAGGAAGTGAAAGAATAACCAAGGTGCAAACTCAGGGCTTAACACTTTAGTGTCCATATTATTAAATCTAGAGTTTTTTAGCTCAATTTATCATAGCTAAATCTACATCAAATTGGTCTATACGAATTCAATAGCTTGTCTGTCAACTATAAATTTAACATACCATATCAAATTCATAGTTAATCCGCACAGTTTATTAGAAGAATTTCTTCTCCCTTAGAGATTTAATTTATTTATACATAACAAATTTAAAGGCCAAATATTTCATTTACTCTCATATAATACAAAAAATCTGTTTTTAATAATAAATAATGATAGTTCTTCCTTGAAAATATGGTTTTGAAATTATTTTATTATGAGAATATTTTTATAAAATTTTATTTTAAATTTAAAAATATCCTTGCAGTGCATGAAAAAATGGCCAAACTACCAAATTCAGTCACAATTTATGAATCGGGTAAAATAAAATAAATAAATAAATAAAAATTTAACTAGATTAAAATAAATTTTAAATTTGAAAATTATTTAAATATAATTTAAATTTAATATACTGAATTTATTTGAACTTGTGTTTAGTGTGTTTCGATAAACATTAAGCTAGACTTATATTCGATATTTTTTAATAACTATAGATTTATTGAGAATAATAATAATAAATTTAAAAGAATTGAACTTAAATTAGATTGAATCAAATCAACTAGTAGTTGGATAAAGTTTCATTAATTGTTTTTGGTATTTGGTAGGCAGAACTATATCACATATCACCCATGATAATTTTTACTTGTGTACATAACGAAAACGACACAAAGCCTTAATTAAAGTTACGTGAAAAAAGTAACATAATCTTATCAGAGAACTAAAATATATACGTACTGTACTGTATGTAGAAGTTGCATTAGTTACCAATTTTTGAAAACTTCCTTCTAAAATGATAATTCAATCACTGAAATGATTTGGTCGGTGTTCTATAATTCTGAAGAACTGAACATGTACTCTCTTTACGTACGAAGCTGTTGATTGTGGCCAATTCTGCAAATCATAATTCAAAAAGGAAATAATGAACGAAAAATAAGGTTGTTTTGCATGCGTGCAGGTTGAACATGCAATCAATGAAGAGAAGACGATGGCAGCATATGATCTTATTGAGATATACTGCCAAATTATCGCAGCACGCATTTCTATGATTGAATCACAGAGGTACTTAATTATAATTAACCCAGATATATAACTTAATTTACCAACATTATATTTTATTCTAATTCAATCCTTAATACTGGCAAAATAACCTATAGTAGAAAAATCACCAAGACTATGATGATGAACTATCAATCTGTTATTAACAAAGGTGCTATGATGATGAGGTATCGATTGATCACTTGATTCGGTTAGTTCCCTTTTTTTACTTAAATTAAGTCTTCATCTTTTTGAAGTGTAAAAATAGATTGGTTTGAGTAAACAAATAAAAATTAAACTCAAATCAAATATAAAACATAAGTAACCAATTAAAGTGTGTTGAGGCTAACACATTTGATTGTGAATAATTAGAGATAGGAACACACAATTTATGGATGTGAGCTTGACAAAGTTCGTAGAGAAACATAAAAAAATTTACAACTGTAAATAATATGTGAACAATATTGTGAATAGTAGTGCCACCTATATATTATCACTATTTTTACCACTAATAGATTAAGAAATTGAGTACTAGGTAGAAAACTCTAAAACAGCTATAAGAGAAACAACATGAGGCAAACGCTGAGATAATCTATTGTATTAAACTAATCACAATATAGTGCATACTAAATAGACTCTCCTACTACCGGGAAAGAACACCAAAGAGTAAAAAAAAATATTAATTATTAGATGAAATATTATTTAATCTGATTATATTATTAAGTTGTGGTTCGATTCAGTTTAATTCAATTGGAATATATAATAACATTTGATCTAATTAAATGCAATTAAATTTATATTAAATATATTTATTACAAAGTCAATTGTAAGACATATAATTTCAATCTAATCAAATCAAAAATAACCACTTCAAAAACAAAATCACCCCTAAAAGAATTCAACATAATAAAAAATCATAATTATGTAATTAAAGATTTTTAAGTTTCACTTTAGTTAGTTATATATATAATTTAGTGAAGTAATATAAATATATAAATAATATATTAAATATTTCAGTTAAATTTTTAAAAGGACATTCGAAATTATATATTACAAACATAATATAAGTTTTTGTTTCGGTTTAATTCATTTTCAATTATTTTATATCAGTTAAGATTCTCAATGGATCTAAGGGAGACACTGCATGTGGGTTTTCCTGTCTAAGAGTGTTGATCTCTGTAATGCAGAAGGTTGGGGTCACATTAATTAACTGGGTTAATATTTCTTTGTATCTTTTTTTCGGTCGCTAGAAACTGCCCCATGGATTTAAAGGAAGCAATTTCAAGTGTGATATTTGCATCTGGAAGATGTTCAGATATACCTGAGCTGTTAAATGTGCGGAATCATATTATGGCTAAGTATGGAAAACAATTTGTCTTAGCAGCTATTGAACTGCGCCCAGACTGTGCTGTAAATCGTTTGGCAAGTTTCTCTTCCTGCTTCAACTTGATCAGGAGGATATCATCTTCAAATTCTTTTTTTTTTTCTCAATTGTTTTTCCTAACTTGTTATTGTCTTTTCAGCTGGTTGAGAAATTGTCTACCAGAAAACCAGATGGTCCAACCAAGATCAAAACACTGACTGCAATTGCTCAAGAATATAATGTCAAATGGCAACCATCATTAGAAGAAAATGATCGTAACTTGTCTCAAGATTTACAGGTAGCCTTGGGTCATTATGAATGATTTTTATATGAAATGTAAGCTTAAATATGAATTTTACCCTTTTAAATATAACTATTTGGAGAAGGATGCTTATGTACCTGGTGGTGTTGAAAGAGGACCTCCTGGTATATCGAACAATTCTTATGAGAGTGCAAGTTATTCAAAATTTTCAGGTAAACTTTTTCCAATCACTTTATGAGAACTACCTTGTTCAAAATGGTAGTTATATTACATACATGAATGTTTTTTGTTCTTTTAACTTGTTACAGGAAGTGGATATCAAGACATGGAAAACATTAGTGCTATGGGTGGAGAGAGTTGGAACAAGTTGCTGCAAGTACATGCAGCTGCAGAGTCTGCAGAACGTGCAGCCATGGCTGCAATAGCAGCTGCACAACTTTCTAAGCCAAGTTCTTCGGAACATAATGACAGTGAGAGTGAGGAAATTATAACATCAACCAAAGCTAATATCTCAAAGGTAAAGGCTGGTCATGTTCATCCAAAGCTACCTCATGACTATGATGCCTTTGTTGCTCAGTTTCAATTTATTAATAAGAAGGGTCCTCAATAGAATTTTCATTTGCTTGCTTAATTATTGCTACGTACTCTTGACTTAATTATTCTAGAATTGCACTTATTTGAAGGAATATATATATATATATATATATATATATATATATATATATATATATAGATGTCTCCATTTAGTTATTTATTTAATTAATTTTATCTTTTGTCATCTATTTTAGTTCCAAGTTAACTTTTTTTTATTTTGTTACAACGTTGTAATGACATTATTTTAAATCTCTTTTTTTCGCATTTTTTTTCTAGAACAACCATAATTATGATGGAGGTGGAAACAACATGACTAAAGTGATAATAATCATAGAAAAAGAGTTTATCACACCGTTATAAGAAAAAATAGATAAAATAAAATAAAAATATAATCAACTAATTGAAATTAAAAATGAAACATAAATGACTAAAACTAAAACAAAAATAAATAACTAAATTTCCAACTAAACCACAAATTATTACTCTTTTTGCTTGTGTGTTACAAGAAGCCAATGAAATTTATGTAATAGAATGTATAATGGCGATTATTCACACGCATAGTCTATAATTACTTGTTTTTATCAAGAAAGTAACTATATCGAATAAAGAGAGATAATATAATTTAAGAAATGAGGGATACATTAGATTAAAAAGATTCACATGTAAATAAGATAAAATAATTCTTTAATTTTTGTACTACCATAAAAAATGACTATTAGGATAATTATTTTTCTCTTTTAATATGTTCTAACCACAGTATGTATCGTAATAACTTATATATTACTATAATTGTAATGACCTATTATTAAGATTATTTCCTTTCATTTGTACAATTCTACATATATATATAACTTTTAAACAAGTCTAACCAAGCTTAAAAATGTGGTTATGTCATACTACAAGCAAGACTTTGGCCTCAAACTTAAATAATAGGCTAGGTCGTAAAACCTAACTCGATTCAGCCTATCTCATTCATAATTGGCTTGTTTGTTTAAATTTATTTTAAAAGATAAATGTTTTTTAATTAAAAAAGTATTTACTTTAAATTTTAACGTGTTTGTATAAAGTTTTAAAAATATACTGAAACTAAAAATAAATAAATTTCTTCTTATTTTAATAAGCAACTCTGAAGTACTTATTAAAAAAATACTTATAAAGAAAATGTTTTTTTCAAAGTACTTAAAAATAAATTTAAACAAACAAGTCAAATAAATACTTATATAACTACTTTTGTAATTACCTCTTCAACAATGAATTTATACAATTATGTGTTTGATATTTTATCAATTTCCTATCCAACTCGAAATTCTAGTATGATATCAAAACTCTCCTTTGAGTAGTGAAATGATCCAAAAGTTTTTACTTTTCTTGAAAACTCATTTCCCCTCACACACCCATTCTCCATACATGCTTTCATGGCAACAGCAAGAATCAAGCAACGGTGTCCAAATCTTCAACCTCTACACATCACTCTTTATGATCCTCCTTATTTTCTTCTAGCTTATTTCATCATTACTCATCTATGGAGATTGATAAAAAAAAGTGAAAAGGTTCGATTAACTCCACATAATTGGCTTGCTTACTGGTCATTCATCCCTTGCTGTTGCAAAACACAAGTTGCATGAAGGCCAACATCACACCTTTTAACATTACAGCATGAAGGAGGATGAATCAGAGATTGATTCCATTACCGAAGTAGATGCATGAAGATGCTTTGGATTTTGAACCTGAAGACGATGAAGTGATTAACAAAATTGGCAAACTAGCGGCACAAACATATGCTAAGTCGTACATTTATACCTCATTTTGATCATCCTGGTGTCATCATGGGTAAGGGAACAGTTGGGATGTGGGTTATGTGCCAAATGCAAAGTCAAATGCATGCGGTCTAATTGTTGGAATTGTTGCATATGTGAAGATTATTGGAGTTGAACCCACTAAGGCAAATGCAATGGCATTCCATCATGGTTAGAGAGTAACTTTGGACCAGGTTGGAAGATTTGCAAACGCTGTGGTTGTTAAAGAGGTTGGTGAAGAAACTTTTCACATATGTAGGGAGTTGATAGATGGCGTTGTTATTGTGAGTCGTGATTCAATTTATGCTTCAATAAAGGATGTGGTTCGGGAGAAAATGATACTAGGACTAGCAAGTGCTCTTACACTTGCTAGGGCTAAGGCATATTGCAAGTATTATATAGGCTCCAACATGAATTTTGATAAACTTCAAGTTGTTACCGAGTCCATCTTTCATAATTCTTCTTTCTAAAGTTTATCAAAATATCCAATGGCATTATGGACTCAATAACATCCTAAAGTTTATCAAAATTTCATGTTTGCTCCATTGGTTATTACTACCATATTTTCCCTTTGGATCCCATAATACTATGCCATAAGTGCACGAGCACTTGCTGATTCTAGTATGTTCCTTTTTTCTTCAAACATGTCCTTTATTAAAGCATAAATTAAATCATGACTTACAAGAACAATGCCATCTATCAACTCCGTGCATATACAAAAAGTTTCTTCACCAACCTCTTTAACAACCACACAATCTGCAAATTTTCCAACTTGGTCCAAAATTACTCTCTGACCATGATGGAAATTAGTAAACTGAATATCACGTGGCATTTTCCCTTCCCCTTTTAGTTTGCCAAATTTATTTCTTGCATACATATAACTAATATTATAAATAGTCAAAATTTTTAAGCAGTTATCAACTAGAATTAGTCTATTGGTGAGTCATCCACTCTTCTAATTTTGTATTTGTGCCAAGAAATGAAAATCACGTGTCTTTGTAAATGTCTTTAAAGAACATGAAAAGATGGTTGAACACATATCGCAATTTCCTTAAAGAAGCATCAAGATCTAAACACGTTAAGGTCGGCATTAAAAAATAAAATAAAGACACAAGTTATTGATGAAGCATTCTTGGCCCTAAAGATTTTAAGGAAGCAATTCATATATACAAGAAAATATTATTAGTTCCAAATCATTGATTTAATTAATCATAAATTGATGTGTGGAAGTATTATATATTTTTTCTCTCCTAAATTTTTATCAATTCTTTATATTTATTAAATATGATTGGGTGAAAATATATGTCATTGTTACCAACCACCTAATAGTTACTCCATATATAAAACAGCTCAAAATAATGCAATACGCTGATTTCTATTCATCCTTGGAGTTGGAACTTGGGTATACATCTCTTATCAATCACTTATTTTGTATTCGATGTTTCAAATTCGTGTCTTAAATATACTAGGCACCAATATTATACATTATTCATTAATATGTGACTGTGTTGCAGAGAAATGGATAATATATCAAAGCTAGGAGTTATCCCCAATCAAGGAATATTGCAGAGTGAGGGACTACTGAAGGTACAACAAATATTTCTTGGCATTTTCATTGGCACCATACTATTTAATTAGATTCTTAAATTTATTTTTCTTATTCAATTTAACCCAACAAGGCAACAATTATGTGACAGTATATATTAGAGACTGGTGTTTTCCCAAGAGAAGCAAAGACCCTTAAGGACCTAAGGGATGCAACTGCAAAGCATCCTCTGTAATTATTCTCTCTACTAATGTGCATGAACATTTTTAACTTCACAAAATTTTGATATGTCTACATATATTTACAACACACTTATTCATGTTTTATTATACATGTAACATTATTTTGGTTCTTCAGGGGCTTCATGGGTGCTGCACCAGATGCGGGACAGCTAATTGCCTTACTTTTGAAGCTTCTAAATGCTAAAAAGACTATTGAAATTGGTGTTTTCACTGGATACTCTCTTCTCCTCACTGCACTTACCATTCCTCACGATGGAAAGGTTTGTATATGCTTATACATGTATGTTTCATAGATACATACTTGAATATTAGATACGATTTGATACTTAAGTATAATTATGGATGTAATATGTACGGAATAAGATGCAATTATATCTATAAATTAATTATGTTTAACATTACTTTGATTATAACAGAATGAGATATTAGACTAAAATATGATAAAATATGATATTGGTGTGTAGGGAAATTTGATATGTTACATTCTCAAGTCTAATAAGGACTTAAAAGGTCATGATGTTATTAGACTTCGTCCAATTTAATGTCCTTAATGTTGGGGGCAAGAGTAAGTATTTGCGAATATCTTGATGCTTAAATCATTATAAAAGATATTGAAACTTAAGGTTATGGTTAGATTGAATGTACTTAAGTGTACTTATACAATAATGTTTATCAAATATAAGGGTAAGTCTTTACAACGATGATATTAATATCTTTTTATAAATTACAGAAAAAGAATCATGGTTGACAAATTTATGTATGATATTTAATATTGTATAAGGCTTATTGGACACCCTCCTACCCTTGGTTGTCAATATCCAGCCCTTGAATGGCGCCTTGCAATGTCGTTTAGATAGTTTCATAAGGAAACCAAACCTTATAAAATATATATTAGTTTGAACCTCTAGATATTAGTATTGGTATATGACTGATGTCAACTTATTGTTATTTCTAGGTTTGAGAGGCAAATCAACCAACGCCTTTAGATGATTTGAAATAGCCATAAAATGTGTAATATGAATGAATCGCCATCATATCTATGCTATCTGCATAGTTATCTTCAATATGTATTTTTTGGATGATGTAGATTATAGCCATGGATCCAGATAGAGAAGCTTATGAGACAGGGTTGCCATTCATTAAAAAGGCTGGCGTGGAGCAAAAAATTGACTTCATTGCTTCTCCAGCTAAACCGGTCCTTGATAAACTCTTAGAACATGTAAGCATTAATATTGTGTGAATCAATATAATCTTTCATATATTCCATGTTTGCAAAATAATTTTGATATATTTTGTTTTAATTAGGATGTAAATGTTGGGAGTTTTGACTTTGCCTTCGTTGATGCTGACAAAAATAACTACTGGAATTACCACGAGAGGCTTATGAAATTGGTTAAGATTGGTGGGATAATTGCCTATGATAACACATTGTGGGGAGGAACTGTTGCCTTGCCTGAAAAGGCAGTTTCAGAAAGCAAAAGAGAATGGAGAAAGTTAGCTCTTACTTTCAACAATGACATTGCAAAGGATTGTCGTGTTGAAATTGCTTTTCTTTCAATAGGTGATGGGATCATTATCTGCAGGCGTCTTCACTGATCATTCTTCTCCCAACAATGCTCAATAAAATGACAGTTACTAACACAACTTAAATAATTCACTGAGGTTGTTTCAAACTTCACAAAATGTGTATTAGTCATATTCAAGTCACAAACACAGAATTAATCAAATTTCATTTACTTACCTATCTTTGTTCTTCATTATGTTATATTGTTAGAAAAGATTTCGTGGTGTAACTAATTATGTTAGAGTTAAAATGTTATTAACAATCCAAATCAAGTGGAGATGAATAAAATGAAGGGTTTGAAAATCTATATCTATATTCAACAACATCTACTTATCTTTACTTATACCCAACTTAAAAAACATTATCTCAAACTTTATAAAATATGTATTAGTCATGTTTCTAATTAATATGAGATTTATTTTAACCATACTCAAATTTAATTGTAGGTGAAACAACAAAGTGTGTAAAATCCATTGAAATCCACCAAAGCATGTTAAAAACAAAATTTTTACCAAACATAAACATATTTTACTGTTTTTAATTATTTTATCTACAAAATCAGTTATCATTTTACTTTATTTTTCAACGTCTCATTTTATTTTTTAGCTTTCATAATGTTACTAACGTCGTATCATTTTTTAATATATTATATTATTATTTTATTATTAACTCGACCATCTCTTTACGTTTAATATATTATTATTAATTTTATTTTCTGAACGTTATGTAGCAATTCTTTATCTATTTCCATTTTTATTAATGTCTCTTTCTCTTATGCGATTTTTATTATGTATTAATTTAATTTAATTTTTATTAGCAACATATTTTTATCTTTATTAATCACAAATAGCAATTCCTATTATTTTTCACAATTTACTCTCACTCACATTATCCCAATCTAACTCTTAAAATATCACACAACAATGTTATTTTATTATTTTTAATTTTTTTATAATTTTGGAAATCAAAATATCAAAATTTAAAAAATCAGCATGGATAAAATTTGATATTCACATAAAAAGTTAACAATTTACTGGGAAAGGGGAAAAGACCTTAATGTCGAATGAATTTGTGACCATTCATTGTCACTATATTATGTTTAAAATTTCGTCCGATTAATTTAAAATTAAAGTATATTGCAAGTTTGCAACTACATCATTGTCTATCAATGGACCATCTTTTCTCCTCTTTCTTTTGAATCATTGATTTGAGACTGAGATACAGACAAAGTTTAATAGTTTTTTTCTTAGACCAAGAGATACGTGTTTTGAATTAAGTATTGTACATTCACATCGAAGAATGAGACACTATTCAACTTACAAAGCAATTCAAGTCCACTTCCGTGGACCATGGAAAGAGTGAGCGGTTATTTCGGACACAACCCTAAAGCCTTGGTGGGATAAACGGCTGGTAAGATACTTTTAAACGTCGGTAAGTTACTTTTAAGCGGCTAATAAGTTATTTCTAAATATCATTATAAGTGATTGATAAGTTACTTTTAAGTATCATTTTTTAATGTTTATAATAGCATTTACCTGTTCAATTTAAAAATCAAAATATATTACAAATATGTAATTACATAATGCTTCTGTATTGAGAAACCAATTACTACATCCGTGTCAAATCATCTACTGCTGCTAGAATTTATAAGAATACAACTTTTAGTTATTTCAGAATTAATAATTTAATTTTAGAAAGGGGATATTTTAAGATAATTCTTATAAACAGTTAATTTATCATCTAAAACTTTACCCTAAAAAGAAATAAATAAAAGAACGCTTTTTAAAACAATAATAATAAATTATAGTTGTGAATGACAAAGTTTGATTTTAAATAATTGCATTCACTGATAATAAACTTTAAATTTTATTTAATTTGAATTTATTGTGATAGAGTAGAATAAGTGCTTAGTCGTAACAGCAACACACATAACTGGACGGAGGCCATGGATCACAATGGGCCTTAAAAGGAGAGCGAGCTCTAAAACACCTATCTATACAATCTGCTACATCACACGATGCTTCTGGATAAAAACATAGTCTCTCTTTCTCTTTCTCTTCACCTTCAACATTAGCACCTCCTGAAATCATCATAATTCCACAAATAACTTTCTTTCTTTTTCTAAAGGTATGCAATATTCTTATACTTGTGCTACATAAAAATAAAACAAAAAATTATATGCTAAATCACAAATTACCAATGTTATGCACAAAATTCCAAGAAGATAAGATTGATAAACACGAGAAGACATTTTCAAAAGATTTCACCTTGTAATTTTATGATGACTTTGAGAATGTTGATGTTTGTATTTATAGGAAATTTCTCCAAATATCACTTTCTCTCTCACGCTCTTTCTCTTTCTTCTTTTATTATCTGTCCTTACTCCCAATATTTTTTTCTCATTTTATTCCTCAATCTTCTTTTATTATTTCTCTTTACTCCCAATATTTTTTTCTTATTTTATACCCCAAGATACAATTAAAAAATATATTAGGGGCGTTTTTATATTTAATTACAAAGCAATTATCTTGTTTTCTATTTTTAAAAATTTGCACATGAAACACTAACACAAGTTGATTTTTAGTTTCATATTTTCATTTTCTGTTTTAGCTTTTAATTATAAAATTATTAACTTATTTTTTGTTTTTAAAAATTTGTACAGGAACAGGTAATATTAAAATTATTTTTTTGTTGTTGTTTTAACTTATTGCTAGGTGATGTTTCCTGATGCTGACAAACTGTTACAATGATTAAGTGTATATAAATATGATTTGTGTTTACGTATTTTAATGTGGAGGAAAGTATAAATTTGTATCATATAAACATAAAGCATGATAAATTAAGTTTAGTAAACATTTAACACTCATATTTAATATTTAATATTAATATCTAATATTTAATGTTGAATATTTATATTTACTAATTACTATTTAACAATGTATTTTAATATTTAATATATTTATATATATAGTATTTAATATTTATATTCACCATTGCATATTCAACATTTCTGTTTTATACATATACTCATGTACCGTTTAATATTTTATTTTCAATAGTAATGTCCCGGTTATTAAATTTAATTATTTGTGTGATGGAAAAATTAATAAATAAATTATTCAAATATTATGATGAATTAAATTAAATTGTCACGATCGGGATCGCGTCGGGAGACTGACCAAAAAAGATAAATCGTTTCGAAATCTTTTCGAAAAATAGGGAGTCATCACCAATATTTTTTAAAGGTAAAATACCGAAAAAACCATTTTTAAAGCACTGGTCATTAAAGTGAAATTATAAATTCGAAAGTCTGATGACAAGTGAACAAGGTATTAGCACTTCACATTTTCCATTATAAAACAGTTACCTCAAATTGATTGCGCATATTTTAAATAGCCTAGAAATTAATTTAACTTCTCAAGAAAAGAAATGAACAACACAGACAAAGAAATTTTTGAAATGAGATCAATATAGGACGTCTCGTCCAAATTAATCTTAAACCAAACAACTTAATCAAATAGTAGCAATACAATTAAAAGTAAAATAGAATAAAAGTAAAGACCAACAGGACGTCACATCCAAATTGATCTATATTTGTAATAAAAATTTAAAGATTAAAATAAAATAAAGTTAAATGGGACTAGATTAAATAAAATAGAACAAGACGAGATAAAACAAGATGAGATGATATGAAGTGAATTAGTACCAAACAAAAGATCAATAGGATATCTCGTCCAAATTAACCCCTTTTATAAGAAACATTATTATTAAGTAAAGTAAGGACATATCGAAAATTGAAAGAGATTAACAAGACGTCTCATCTAAATTAACCTCCTCGTAATAAAACAATATTTAAAATTAAATACTAATGATATAGAATTAATCAAGATAAAAAACAAAGACACATGAAAATTAATAACAGGAAAGTAGGCCCGACAAGAATTGTTCCCGCTCCTACGTATTCTCGAGAGTATCGAGAAATCAGAGTTACGTAGTTATTTAGAAATAATTTTTAGAAATATTTGAGTTATTTTTAATTTTAATAATGAAAGAAAATTCATGAAGAAGAAAAGATGCAAAACGATTAAATTCGCACGTGCGTAAACCTTCAAAATCTGATAACGCATATGTAGGCAAAAAAAATTTACACGACATTGCTTATAAGATTTTATGACATTTAATTCTAACAAAAAGGAAATACATATATAATATTTTTATTTTTCTTAAAAATTAGCATAAATAAAAACCATTAACTTTATTCTAGAAAAGGATATTTAAATTTTAATGTTTTTTTAGTTTAGCATAAAAAGACTATTCATTTTTATTTTAAAAGGGAAATTTTGACTTTTAATATATATTTTTTAAAAGGAAATTTAGCTCTAAAAAAGGGTATTTATTTTAATATTTTTCATTTTTAGATTTAATAAAAATTGTTTATTATTTTTCATTTTTTAGCTCTTTGGAAATAATTTTCAAAAATATTTGAGTTATTTTTAATTTTAATAATGAAAGAAAATTCATGAAGAAGGAAAGAGTAAGGCGATTAAATTCGCACGTACGTAAACCTTCAAAATCTCATAACGCATATGTAGGTAAAGAAATTTTGCACGACATTGCTTACAAGATTTTATGACATTTAATTCTAACAAAATCTCATAATATTTTTCTTTTTCTTAAAAATTAGCATAAATAAAAACCATTAACTTTATTCTAGAAAAGGATATTTTAATTTTAATTTTTTTTAGTTTAGCATAAAAAGTCTATTCATTTTTATTTTAAAAAGGAAATTTTGACTTTTAATATATATTTTTTAAAGGAAATTTATCTCTAAAAAAGGGTATTTATTTTAATATTTCATTTTTAGATTTAATAAAAACTGTTTATTATTTTTCATTTTTTAGCTCTTTGGAACTAATTTTCAAAAATATTTGAGTTATTTTTAATTTTAATAATGAAAGAAAATTCATGAAGAAGGAAAGATGTAGGGCGATTAAATTCACACTTGCGTAAACCTTCAAAATCTCATAACGCATATGTAGGTAAAGAAATTTTACACGACATTGCTTACAAGATTTTATGACATTTAATTCTAACAAAAAGGAAATATATATATATATATATATATATATAATATTTTTCTTTTTCTTAAAAATTAGCATAAATAAAAATCATTAACTTTATTCTAGAAAAAGGATATTTAAATTTTAATGTTTTTTTAGTTTAGCATAAAAAGACTATTCATTTTATTTTAAAAAGGAATTTTTGACTTTTAATATATATTTCTTAAAGGAAAATTAGCTCTAAAAAGGTATTTATTTTAATATTTTTCATTTTTAGATTTAATAAAAACTGTTTATTATTTGAACTTGGAGTTTTAGGAAGAAAATAAAGGAAAACCAATAATGACTCTAAAATAAATAATTAAATAATAATAATAATAAATAAAATGTTTTTGTTTGTTTTTTTTTAAGAAGAAGAAAGAAAAAAAAGCCTCTTAGGACCATTGGGCTTCAGATTTTCTGAAGCCTATGACTGTAACAAACAAAAAGAAAGAAAGACAAAGAAAGAAGGAAATAAAAAAAGGAATGGGCTTCATTGTGAGGCCCAAAAGAAATCAGAAGCAAACAAAATAAAGAATTAAAAGCCTAAAGTTCTAAACAAAGTAAAGAAAAGATAGACAGCAGCAGAGAAATTGATTTCTAACTTTTAATTTAGATACCTTGCGAAATTGGTGAAGTCAACGTTTGATTTGAAGTTTAGGAAGCAGGGAAGCTAGGTAAAGGGGTGTACTTGGCACATAGATTAATGAAAATAATAGTGAAAGTCAATTACGGTAGTTCGGGAAAATGGTATAGTAGGTTAAGAATGTTTGGTTAATGAGTGTGGTGAAAATTTGGATCTTGAATGATATTTTGGAGATATATGATGATGTTGAGAGATTGATTATGTAATGGTAAATTATATAAATGTGTTTTGAGTAATGATGCTTGTAGAGTGAATGATAATGAAATGTTATAAATGATGTTGATATAAGATAATGAAATAAAATGATGAGTTATTGATTACTAAAGAATTGAAAAATGTGGTGAATGAGATTAAGATGCCTGAGTGGCTTAGAGGAGACCCCGGTTAATGGCTATAGTGCTGGGGTGAGTTATTTGATGCTTTCATCTGAGTTGAGATTATGATTATTTGCTATATGTGATTATTATGTGGTGTGGACGACTTATAGGTATAGTTACCCCTTGTTCTGGCTCTTATGGTCGAGTGTGGCCCAGTTGAGCTACCCAGAGGTCAGGTAGAACCCAGTGGAAAGGTGGGGAGCCAAGTTGGGCTCGGTGGACTAGGTAAGGTTCACGGGTGGCTGGGTAGGATCCCCAATCGACGGTCGATATAATTTAGTATCCAGATACTAAAGAGTCATATATTATTATTGATTGAGAGTCAGTGATGACATTATATGAATGAAGGATGAGATTTGATGAGTAATTGTATTGTTGTGCATGTGGTGCTTGACCCTTATTCTAATGATTTTTGTGAATTGCTTATGACATTAAGAAGAAAAGGAAATGAATTGATTGAATGTAATTGCTACCTCTTAGGCCATGTTATGTTTTTCCCATATTATATATTTCTTATTGATTATTTACGTTAATTTGTATGGCCAATCACTCACCTTTACTATGGTTTTTAGTGACTGAAGATAGAGATGGTGCAGATGATGCAGAGACCAGTGCCGGGTGAACGGAAACAATGCCAAGGAGTTTGATTTTGTGATGTGAATATGTAAATACATGTATATATGTTATGGGTTCAAGTAATTGTAGTTGTAATGGTGATTTATGTGTATGTATGGTGATCTGTCCTGAACCGGGGTCTAGAGATCCGCAAGTCAATCATAAATAGTATGAAGATTCTGTGCAGAAGACCAGATGTATGAGTATCCGGTATAAATATCCGTTGTCCTTGTATAAGAAGGGCGGATTGGGCGTTCTGGAGGTCCTTCACACCGGCCTAACGCGTTGATGTGGGCGAAAGGTGGTGTCCCCTGCAAAGATTCTCCGACGCTCAAGTCAGTGGTGATATTCCAAGTGAGGAATGTTTTTAGAGAGTAATTGTAAGTTTTTAGAGTCAAAAAGATCCCTCCTTCAATGATGAAGAGAGTCCATATACCTGATTGGCTCGATATTCGAGGATCCGTTAGTGGGGAACCACTAACCTCCAATAACACATTAAATTATTACTTTATCGCGCACTTACCAGTATGATTGGGTCAAGTGGCCATTTTATATTGAGCGTAGAGTGTATAGACTAGAATCAGGGGACAAGTTGATCATTCCCGTGAGCAGACTTTGGCTCGTAGTGCAGGGAATTATTGATCGGTCCCTGTAGCAATGCCTTTTGTCTTTTGCATAGTGACGTGTGAGTTATCCGGTGTCATGGTGTTATCCTGGACAACCGGTATAGGGAGAGCGCCTGATATGGAATTAGAGTCCGGATGTATACCGATGACACCGGTCACACACTGGCGAATTGACTAAGACGTTGAAATATGTCTTGTAGGACAGATACCGGTATTGAGACCGGATCATATGGGTATTAATGCTTGATAGTGCATGAGACTCTATGGTTGATGAGTATAATGGTGTTTTGATGCTCTGGTGGTAATTTGGAAGACCCAGTTGATGGTCTGGATGATATATATATATATATATATATATATGTGTGTGTGTGTGTGTGTGTGTGTACATATAGATGTCATGGTGTGTTGATAATGATACAATAAGATGTGTGATGAGTATTGCAATGATGACCAGGAAATGTGTATGGCATTAAGCCATTTGATTGGCGATGAATAAGTATGAAGGGCAGGTTATTGTGATAATGTTATGATGTGTGTATAAATGTAAATTGTGATTAAATTATAAAAAGGCATGGAGCCAATGTTGTATGAATGTCATGTATGCTAGTGTGAACCTTGATATAGATCAAAGTGGAGTACCGAAGTGATTAGGCGGTATAGTCCTAGAATGGCATGAGATATATGTGCTTAAATTGCTTTAATTCGTGGTGATATAGAACTTGATGTTGAAAATATTAGTTAGTGAAGTAGTAGGTTGAATTATAATGGAAACTAGGTGAAATTTGTAACATCCTAAAATTTAGAATTTTAGAAAAATAATTTATTAAGGATCAGTGGAGAATTTCCGAGTGAAATTTTGAGTGAATAATGTCTGAGACAAGACCTTCCGAGTGAAGAAAGATATGATTCCGAGTGAAACATGTTTGAGATAAGATGTTTCCGAGTGAAGCATGAACGAGAGAACCACTTCTGAGTGAAGTAAACATGTTTCCGAGTGAAACATGACCGAGAGAATCATTTCCGAGTGAAGAAAAGCTCTGTGTCCAAATGAGACACTTTTGAGAGACAAATCCGAGTGAAACGTTTCTGAATGGATCATTTCCGAGAGAAGTACTTCTGAACGAAGTAAAGCTTTGATTTCGAATGAGTACTTCTCGGGCTGAGATAATTCTGAGTTGTGAATTCCGAGTGGGGAATTTCCCAGTTCAGTGTAACTTTCCGAGTGGGGTGTCTCCGAGTGCGACACTTCCGAGTGGGATGTTACCGAGTGAGACGTCCCAAGTGGAATAGCGTCAAGTGAGATATTCCCGACTTCCGTATGGTAAGGCACCGATTGAGACATACCAAGTGAGTCTTTTCCAGGAAGAGTACTTCTGGACAGAGAAAGACTTTAACTCCGAGTAAGTATGTTCTGAGTGAATAGTTCCCGAGGAAAGTAAATATCCGAGAGGTGAATTCCTTTAATTTGTACTCGGGTGTTTTAAAGTTGCCGAGAGCTTGTTCTCGAGTGTCTTAAAGATTTCCTAGAGCCTGTGCTCGTATTCATATTCAAAGATTGCCGAGAGTTTGTGCTCGGGATCGTCTTCGGGATTGTCTTCGAATCCGAGTGATATTCCCAAGTGGAAAGATTTCTGAGAGGACTGAACCTCGATTCCGAGTGATCTTTCAGTTGTAAAACTTCCGAGTGACGCAAGAGAAAGACATTGACTCGGGCAGGGATATATCCGAGTGAGATATGTCTGAATGGGGTATTTCCAAATGAGACATTTCTGAATGGGTCATTTCCGAGGAAGGAAAGGTGAGTGTTTCATGTGGAAACCTCTCCGAGTGAATTTCCTCTGAGTGAAGTAAATCTGAATGGAAAGAGGCTCTGATGAATCTTTCTCGGAAAAAGAGGAATATGCCCAAAATACCGAACCGAGTCGGAATTGATAATACTTCAATTATTGAGGCTTTCCACGTCACTCTATTCTTCTAAATTCTAGCAGATTCTCTTTTTGTCTTTTTTTAAGTATGGGACCCTCTATTTTGTCTTATCCTCTTTTCTTTAAATATCTTGTTTCTTCCTTATCTTTTAATACACGTATCTGTACTTCTTCATTTCGTTCACGTCTCTTTTGTATGAACGATATATATACATATCAAATTTCTACTGCTGGATCAGCTTAGAATTTGGAGAGTATAAACATCACCTTCTATCCTTTTGTTTTCCAATCTTTACTGGAAAATTAACGATCAAAAAGGAAATCAACCTTCACTTCTTCTCTTTCATGAAGAAGCTTTGGACTGGTTTAGAGCTAGAATTCCAGTCGAAATTTCTGCACTGTGATTAGATATTATCCAATAATCTGAGGAGCTACTGGAACTCTTTATTCCAGGTAGGGGGAGCATTACATTTTAAATGTATAGTTTATAAACGGAATCAGGATAATATTGTTACCTTCAATGAGAAATCCCAAATATATATGCTATGTGTGATATATTATGAAATATGGTGTTTTCCGTTCATAGGTGAGAACCACTCTCCATTCTCTCTAAAACTTTCTGAAGCTCTGCTTATTCTTCTTGTCGTCTCTTCATCTTCGTCTCCTTCATCTTCTTCTTCCACTCGCATGCTGAATAGAACCCCGAGTGGAAGTGGGAACACGAAGTGGAACATCGTGGCTGAGAGAGATCTATGTGGTGTAGAGTGTTTTGGAAGCGGGGGGTCCTCCACTGTTGGTGAGGACTGGTCTGTTCGTGTGTGGGAACAGCCATGGAATCCTCCACTGGACTGTGTGTGGGGTGACGTTGTGCCTTGGAGGCATGGGACTCTCCACTGCCTTGCGAACAGAGCATGGAGTGTCATGGAGGCAGAGTTGTTCATGTGTCCAAGTGGCTCGGTGTTCCTCCAAAGGAGATTCCTGTGCTGAACGGCTGGAAGCTGGATCGTTCTGTTGAGAACGAGTGACCAAGGAGCAGTTGGTCGGATCTGGAAGCTCAAGGAGTTGCTGGAATCTTTATTCCAAGTAGGGGGGGCTAATTTACATCTCAAATGTATGGTTTATGGACGGGTTCCAGGTGGTTTTGCTTTAATGTGTTGTGTCATGATTGAAATATGTTGATTGATATATTGTAGTTGAGTATTGGTGCATGAAACACCCGGATTTGTGATCATTGTGGTCTGTGTGATGTTATTATGATTCCGTCCATGAGATGTATGATGATAAATATGAAATGCCGAGTGAATGCATGTAAATGTGAATGGCATTATGGTTGCCGAGTGTATTAAACTGAGACAGTGGACAAATATTCATGTGTTTATGCTAAAATGCATGTTAATGCCGAGTGGGTTTTATATGAAAAGCATGTGATACTTGTTGCAAATGTAAATGCTTAGTGGATATCATGAAATAGCATGTGATGCTTGTTGTAAATGATAATTCCGAGTGGATGGCATTGTGATTGCCGAGTGCATGAGATGTGGGTCGGTTATGTTAATTCCTGTTTGGGATTTTATATTAAAAAGCATGTGATTTTCCAAGTGCATGTGATTGCCGAGTGTATGTATTGTGTTATTGCTATGCCGATCCCTGTTTATGAATAATAATGATAAATGCATTGGATGCATGTTATTGATATTTGAATGCCGAGTGCATATGTATGGAAAACATATTGAAAGACCTTGGGTTGGACTCAAGGCAATGCCGAGTGCATTGGCGTTGGACGCCTGATGAATAAACCGTATGCATCTAATTCGCCATTGGAAATGCCAAGTGCATATAGCGTTGGACGCTTAATATTGAATCGGCAATCAGATGAATACGAGTGAAATATAATGAAAGACCTTGGGTTGGACTCAAGGCAATGCCGAGTGCATTGGCGTTGGACGCCTGATTGAATAAGACCGTATGCATCTGATTCGCCACTGGAAATGCTTGGAGCATATAGCGTTAAACGCTTAATACCGATCGGCAATCAGATGAATATGTGTTGAAAATATATTGAAAGACCTCGGGTTGGACTCAAGGCAGTGCCGAGTGCACTAAGCGTTGGACGCTTAAAGACCTTGGGTTGGACTCAAGGCAAGCCTACCAGGTTGGACTCAGGGCTGCCCGTAACACTTCCGTTGTCGCTTGGAGTGACTGTGTTACATGTGAGGGCAAACGGTTTGGTACCAGTAAAACGGCTGAATCAGCTTGGAGCTGAGAAAAGGCTTGGAGCCTATGTTGAACAATAAAAATTGATAATAAATAACCAGATCCGGGTGAAATGAATGGGTGCACACTTATAATTGTCATTGAGCTCAATGTGAATTGTTTGGATATGTGGATATGAATTGATTAGGGTGAATCCGATTGGACTAATGCATGTATGCTGATATATTTGCCAAGTGCAATATGCTGTTATGGTTGTGGTACATGCTGTGATGAATATGAATTATATAGCCATGAATAATTGGTGTGAATTCCGACTGAGTGAATATATGTACATTGGTACTGTTGCCGAGTGCAAGGTGATGTTATGGCTGTGAATATGTGATTGTGAATATTATGAATTACTCAGTCTTGATTGAATTGCATGAATCCCGAGTGGATGAAGTTGTGGTAGGGTTCATAATGAATGGCAAAGTGCATTATTGCTGATTGAGATATGTTATTGAATGGTTGAGGATTCGAAGATTAATCCGAGTCAATAACTGTCATTTAATATGTAAAAGCTCACCCCTACTGTGGCTATATTTTTCAGTTTATGCAGGTCGGACTGGGTATGAGGAGATGGCCTCAAGTCTGAGTGTGGAGCACTTAGATTGTTGAAGTGCATGCATAATACATATTGTGTATTCATATGTTAAGCCTTGGCCGGCTCTCTTTGTAATCCGAACGGATTTAATTATATGGGTTGTCTATCGAGATTGTGAACAAGTATACATTGTATATATATATATATATATATATATATATATATATATATATATATATATATATATTACATTGTTATAAAGTTACCCGAATTGTTCATTATGTGGTGTTGAGAGAATAATGCTAAGTTAATGAATTCTGAGTGGAATATTGATGGGAGAGCCGTGTCCGAGTGAAGCTTAGCGTGTGGCCTTTTCCGAGTGACGAAGGCTTAAAATGGTTCCGAGTAAGATGTACTCGAGTGGGATACTTCCAAGGGAAGACTAGTCCATATGTTACCGAGTGAAAATATGAGTAAACCCCGAGCAGGGAAGGGTTTGAATATTCCCGAGTGGGAAATCCCGAGTGAACCTCTTCCGAGGGAAGAGTTATTGTGATGGTTCTGATTGAGGTATTCTAGGAGTCCTCTTCCGAGTGAACGAGGCTATTTATATTCTGAGTGAATGTTATATATTCCGAGTGAATGTTATATATTCCGAGTGGCTAAGTATTAATAAGTCCGAGTGAGACTTAACTTGGTGAATTCCTCCGAGTGACGTGAGGACAGAGTAATTCCGAATGGAACTTGATGGTGGAGACTCCTTCCGAAGGAATGGAGGTTTAGGTGATCTCCGAGTGAGGAAGATCAAATTATGCCGAGTGCTGAATAGATAATGTATTCCGAGTGAATTATGGTTGAATTATATCGAGTGGTATGGACTGGGGAAATACTCCGGGTGAGGGAAGCTTATGGATTCCGAGTGGAATAACTAAGGGAATCATTTCCCGAGTGGAGATTGTGACGCTTCCGAATGAAGCAGGTGTGTGGGCTTCTTGAATAAACTAAGTATTTGGCTAAGTATGAATTTGCCAAGTGAAGCATGACCCTATGGGGACAGTTCCCGAGTGAACGTGGTCCCGATTCCGAGTGATGAAATTACCGAGTGAATGGGTTCGCTTTAGCGAATGAGGATTCGCTCCAGCGAGAAAAGGGCTCGCTCAAGCGCTGCATCTTCCGCTGGTCTGTTTGACCGAAGCTGAGTCTTGCCCATGTGTGGCTTTTTGACTCGGTCTTCCCTTCTCTGATCGGTTTTGCTTTCCCTTGCCTTACGTCTGGTTTATTTTTACCCCGACTAATTGGTGAATTTTGGAAAAAAATTTCCTGGTCTCGATTTTGGGTTTATTAAGTCGGGTTGTTTCATGATGCATATTGATAAAGTATGGGATGCTTATGTGATGGACAAACATGAAATATTATGTGGTTATGATTTACTACTGTGTGCTATGCTTGCTGTTATATTGAGTTGAGACCCTTGGTGATGGTAACCGAGTGGTAGCCCCTGACGATGGTAATCAGGTGGTTTATTGATGATTGATCATTATTTGGCATAGCATGTGCATTCAGATGCACACAGGGCTGCAGGGGGCCTGTGATGCTGGCCCAGATGGGAGGGCGGCCTGATGATAAGGCACAGACCCTGTGTTGGTTTCTTCGGATTCCACAGACGCCTTTGAGTTGGACTCAAGGCCGGCCCGTAACACTGAGTTGAGTTACCACTATCACTGAGAGTGACTGGTGTTACATTATGGGCGCGCGGTTTGGTACCTATAAAACGGCCAAATCAGCTGAGAGCTGAGATATTATGTTGTGTAAATCCTATCATTAGAGTCGGATCCGCATGCATATGCATTGATATATGTTATTGAGATTAACATGATGATATGATCATTTGATGTTACGAGACTGAATGATATATGATTAGATTGTATGATATAATTATGATTTATACGTAGTTATGAATTGGACACTTAATCCGATTCAATAACTATCATTTGACATGTTTATGCTCACCCCTACTGTTGTTATTTTTACAGTGGATATAGGACACAGCGATGGCATATGAAGTCACTCAGCCTGCAGGGAGCATTATGTATATATATTTATAGTACATGATGCACATAGTTATTTTGTAGTAGCCTTGGCCGGCTCCTGTGCATACCGGTTTTTGTTATATTTACATGTAAACTTTAATAGGCCGGTCGGTTGATGTAATAATAACAAGGTTATTATATTAATCCAAAATTTTGTTTTGAAACTGAGCCGACTGCGTTATTACATTAATTCAAATTTTGCTTTAAATCTGAAATTTATTCGCGAAAAATTTATTTGGATTTTTGAAATTTAATTTTAAAAATAAGGACGTTATAAAATTAGCCAACTAAGCGAGTGAAAATGAGTTTTTACAGGATCCAAAATCCCAAGAATATACTAATAAGACCCTAGGCGTATTTATGATGCGTGTGTGCAAAGAAATTGGCGCTTGTATTGGTTTAGATGATGAAGTTGTCATGAATTGACCAATTTGCATTTTTACACATATCTTTGTGATCTAAGTGAATTTTTAAGTACGAACTGTGTCTGCGAGTCTGAATTAAGTAGTGGGTAGTGCTCATGAAGTTTCGACACAATCGAAGTGAAAACTGGCAAGTTAGGTAACACAGAAGTTGGTTAAAGGGCCAAATTCTATATAATTATGTAGGTATGTTGTCTGGTAATCGATTACGTATTCGATTACCAGCGAGCATAGGCATTTTCATGCACAGGTTGCTCGCGGGTAATCAATTACCAGTCTTGGTAATCGATTATCAGGGTCTGTGTAATCAATTACCTGAGGCCTGTGTAATTGATTATAGGCTTTTTGTAATTGATTACCAAAACCAAAATAGTGGGTTTTCGATGATTTTGAGTGACGTAACTGTTAGATTCATATTGTTTATTGTTGGGAAAGTCTCAAAAGCTCAAAGTTTACCCTGATTTTAGTCATATCCTAGAATAAACTTTAGGAATATGCAATGTTATGCAACACAACATCAATTAATCCACAAACCACTCGATTACCAGCACTAGGGGCCACCACTTGGTTACCATCACCAAGGGTTTTCATTCCAATTCATATTCACGCATAGCATACAACAACAACATTTCACAATTAATTCATACATTAATTAAGCTACCTTAAGCTTATTAATTCATAATCAACTTCATAGCATATTCAACATTGTAATGCCCCGGCCGCTTTTCAGGAATGAACGACTCACCCCACAGACCAACACGAGACCTTTCCAATGTGTTTTTGTCCTCACTCACACATTTCCTGAGAACTTCCCAGGAGGTCACCCATCCCAGAATTACTTCAAGTTAAGCACGCTTAACTTTGGAGTTCTTAAGTGATAGGCTACCGAAAAGGCTAATGCATTTGTTGGTATAGGTAGTACGAATTCATTTCTTTAAGCTATCCTCGACTGTATAGTCCCATACCTAAACAGTCTTTGGATCCCTCTCATTCTGGTATGTATTCGGTTTGTTCATGTGTCCCTCCACCTGGAAGCCTTCCAGGAGCCGCTCCTTGTCTGTGCCTATGCACCGGCGATCACTCCCCGCCCTCAACAGTGCCCGGGATGCCACATTCCCCGCTGGAAGCCTGCCAGGAGCCGCTCCTTGTCCGTGCCCATGCACCGACGATCACTCCCCTATTTCCGACTCCATGGCCTCGTCCTCGGAAGCCTCCTCGGTTTACACTAATATTTGACTCAGTAAGTTGCAAAAGAGGACAGTTAGGATGAATATGTCCCTTCTCATTGCAATGAAAGCAAATAACTCTTTCTTCTTTATCACAATCCCGAGCAAAATGGTCACCGCCACATTTAAAACATTTAACGTCTCTCAGACGATTCATCGATTGGCCACCAGAATTCACTCGGCCTCGAAAGTTAGAGCATGATCCGCCTCTTACAGATTTCCCATGCTTCTTAAAACTGATCGGTGGTAGCTTCGAAAGATTACCCGACTTACTGCTCGGTCCAGTAGAAGCTCTACCATCTTCCTCATAGATTCAGCATTTATTAACCAAAATCGGAAAGCTTCTAATTTCCTGGTGTCGGAAAGCCTTCTTGATTTTTGGGTTCAGACCGCTTTCAAACTTAATACATTTTGAACCTTCAGTACCCGGCATTTGAAAAGGAGAATAGAAGAAACAGATTTCCTCGAATTTTGCCGCGTACTCTTCCACACTCATATCACCTTGTCTGAGCTCCATAAATTCCAATTCCTTTCGGCTTCTAATAGTATTCAGGAAATATTTTTAAGGAAACATCCCTTGAAATTCTCCCAGGTCAGCTCGGTTCCCATAATTGTCAGTCGGTCTTTAGCTATTTTCCACCAGTTTTCAGCTTCTTTCCGAAGCATGAACGCAGCATATTCGACCTTCTATGCCTCAGTGCACTGCAGACTGTCAAAGATCTGTTCAAGGTTCTGGATCCAGGCATAAGCTTGGTCAGGCTGAAGTCCTCCATGGAATTCAGTCGGTTTCTGATTTAGGAAACAATCAATAGTTTGATTGTCAGTCGGTTGATGCTGGTTCTGCCTTTCTAAGATATCAGCAACACGCTGGAAGGCAGCAACCATTGCATCCATACATTGAGAGTCCATTTTCTTATCCTGAAAATAATCACTATACTTTAGTACCTCTCATGGATACAAAGGCAATTTATTTATAGTTGATTTCCTCAACTATAATACTCAGCAACCATGATTTCACTCAATTCATAGCATTAGTAGATTAACCTTGGCCTTGGACCTTTTCAAGTCTGCTCTGATACCAAAATGTAACACCCAGATTTTTCAAATAAATTTTTCACAAATAAATGAAAGTTTTAACAGAATTTTCTAATTAAAATAACAAAGCAGTCGGTATTACATCATCCGGCTCATTTAATGTTTACAAATGTTTCACAGTCAGTACACACAGGAGCCGGCCAAGGCAACTACAAAGAACTATGTGCATTATGTAAAATACACAAATACATAATGCTCCAATCGGCTGAGTGATCTCACACGTTATTGCTGGGTCCTATGTCCACTGTAAAAATGACAACAGTAGAGGGTGAGCATAAACATATCAAATGATAGTTATTGAATCGGATTTAAAGTCCAATTCATAAAAACATACACACATCATATAATCTCATAATATTAACCGAACAAATCATCATATCAGTGCAAATATATACTCAATCAAATGGATCCATTATTAAGTCTTTTAATTTGTGTTGCAACACTGGCTCCCCGAGTCATAACTCAGCTCTCAGCTGATCCGGCCGTTTTACTGGTACTAAACCGTTTGCCCTCTCATGTGACACAATCACTCCCAGCGACAACGGTAGTGTCACGGGCTAAACCCTGAGCCCCGCTCAAGAGGTTTGCCTTGAGTCCCACCCAAGGTCTTTTGTGGAATCCTCGAAACCACATCATATATTTCATATTTGTTCATCATCATCAATCACATAATAACATCAATATCATATAAACGGAAATATCACAGATATATCACACATATTCATATTCAAGATTTAATATTATCCCAAATCCGTTCATAAACCATGCATTTAAGATGTAACGCTCCCCTACCTGGAAGTAAGGAGTTCCTCAAGCTATTTCAACCACAGTACATGATTTCTGACTGAAACTTCAGTTCTGGAAGTAAGACGTACACAAGTTCCGACTGGAACTTCAGTTCTGCACAGTCCACAGCTTTCTTTCTCCAAGTTCTTACCAAGTTTCACTTTTAAGAAAAAATGAAGATTTGTCTTCTCTTTTTATTGATAAGGAAAGATTAAGGTGATGTTGACACTCATATGATTCCAAGCTAGTCTAATAATAGGATTCGTTCATGAAAATGACATAAACGAATTGAATAAGTGAATAGGTTGAGCATTGATACGCACTTATAATATAAGGACAAAACGAAATAATAAAATAAAAGAGGATAGAATTATAGAAAGGGTCCACCACTTAGCAAAATCAGGAAAAGAATCTGCGCACTAATAATTGAAGTGATTATTAATTCTGACTCGGTTTCAATATCTTTCGACTCAGTTTCAGTATTCTGGCACATCTTTCCGAGAGGATTCAACATAGCCTCTGTCCGTTCGGAATTCCTTCATTCGGAAGAAATTCACTCGGAATGGTTTCATCCCATGAAACACTCAGTTTTCCTTCCTCGGATATGTCCCACACGAAAATATATCACTCGGAAATACCTTTAGAAATAACTTATTCGGTTGTATTTATTTTTGTCTGAGTCAAAGCCTTCACTTACGTCACTCGGAAGTCTTTCATTCGAAATTATTACTCGGATTCGAGGTTCAGTCCTCTCTCGGGATCTTTCCACTCGAAAGGATCACTCGGGGTCAAAGTCAGTCTTTATGACGAACCCGAGGCAAGCTCTCAACAACTCTTTAAAACACCCATGCACGAATTAAATGAAGGGTTCACCACTCGGAAACCAAAAATGTCTTGACGTTGTCCCACTTGGAAACGTCTCACTCGGTGTCATTCCACTCGGAAGTGTCGTACTCGGAGACACCTCACTCGGAAAGTCACACAACTCGGAGATACTCCACTCGGAAACAGCTTAACTTCCCTACACTCGGAAGTATCTCAATTTTTATACACTCGGAAGTATCTTAACTTCTTACTCTCGAAAGTATTTTAACTTCCTACACTCAGAAGTAGCTCTCTCGGTCATGTTTCACTCAGAAACATAAAATTTAAGAGCGTCTTTGCCCGAAAAGTGCTCATTCAAAGTCTGAGCCCCTTTTCACTCGGAATTACTTCTATTTTCACTTGATATCGTACCATTTCACTCGAAATAGCTTATTTTCAACAATATTCACTCGGAATTTCACTCGGAAATTCCTCACTGATCCTTATTAAATTATTTTCAAAAATTCAGGATGTTACAAACATCAATTAGCATCGCTAATCATCAATATCATGATTATTACAATCCAATATCAAATCATCGACAACACATCAAGCAAGGTATATAGCCAAAGCAACCAAACATCACCTTACTAATTTCATCAAAACATTACAAATAAAGAAGCATAGCATACATATACATATACCTCTATCCATTCATAATCTATGCATTTAAAATATAATGTCCCCCCTACTTGGAATCAATGATTTCGAACGCCCAAAATGTTTATAAACGTTTTCTAACCCTTTCCGATCACTAGTTCCAAATTCCACAAAATTCCTAAAATCAACAACGATTATTTTTAATGATCTACACGCTACTTAAATTATATTTCGGAGCTTGAATTACCAATTCATATTGGTTTCGATAATTCCCACTCATCGAATAATGTCGTCGACCATCGAAACTTGATTTTGAAGAAACCCCAACGCTGCCCGAAATACACAATAGCTCTTAAATGGTTCCTAAGCCATAAAAATCACACGATTAGAACTTGAACATGCGAAACAGAACCAAAGGCACGAATAGGAGGTTCAGGTTTACCTCTCAACGACTAGTAACCAAGACCCCAACTTCAGAAATATTTCCATGTTAGGAAAAATGGTTTCAAACATCCTAAATTTCATGAATTCAAGAGAGTCAAAAAGTGGGGTTCAAGAAATCAACTAAACCGAAGTTAGGGTTCCATGGAGCTTACCTTTTAAAATTGAAATTGAAGAACCCAAAATGTTCCCTTGCTACAGTGGGAGAAGAGGAGGAAGATGACACATGCACAAAGTGCTTCAAGAGAAATGAAAGAAAAGATGTTGAGACAATGAAAAGGGAACCATAGGTTTAAGAGAAAAGACAATGGCTTTTTTTTTTCTTTTGCAAATGCAAGCATGAGAGAATGAGTGAGAATGGAGTCAGGGAGAGTGAATTATAATTTATATCATTAAGTGCAATAATGTTCTTTTGCATGTTTTATTAATTTCCCGGTTTCCCAAAACATACTTAAATTAATTTTAAAAATTAACATAACCGGTCTAAGTTAATTTAACATTCTCAATTTAATTATTTGAATAATAAAATTAACTCAATAATTAAATTTAGGATGTTACATTTATACATTTTGTTTGATTTAGTTTTTGAAGTCTTTTTAAGTTCTTAAATATTTACAAGTTATTAAGTATTTTAAAATAAAGGAAAAAGACAAAAGAAAAAAACATGATAGAGATAAGTATAGAGGTGGAATATGGTGGTGGAGGAGGAAAATATCACAGATTTAACATAAAAAAGGAGAAAAAAGAAGAACTAATATATTAATGAACAGCTAAAAAAAGAAAGAAAGAAAGAAATGAAAAGGCTCACTTAAAATAAGAGCAAGAGATTTCTAAAATGGTAGAGGAGCCCCATGCAAGAAGACAAAACTACCTTACACAGTGAACAAAGCAAAAATCAAAGGAGAAAAGGTGGGAAAAAAAAGATAGAGAAGCGACATTTCTATTAAAATACATTTTATATTTAGCATTTTTATAAAAGATACTTTTTAAGATTTATAACATTTTTCAACTATAATAGCATGGGGTATAACGATATTAATATTAAGAATATAAATATTTTTATATTGTTTTATAACAATTGTAATATAAGACTTTAAACCATTACTTAATTATAACTCTTATTTTTTAATTGTTATAGAAGCTATTGTATGAAAAAAAAAAAATTGTAAAATTTTTTTTATTCTATTTTTTTAATTTCTTGAAGACTACTTATTAAAATTAGTAAAATTAGTCTATCATCACATACATTTTATAAATAACTATAATTATGGTTTAATTATTTTATGTAATACTATAATATATATATTATTAAACCTATTAAAATATTTATTGCTACATAAATAAAATTTATAAAAAAAATTTCCTTTATTCAATATTAAGAAGATGATTGTTGACTATACAACCACTTATGAAAACAAAGCTAATGTTATTTAATCTTATTGTTATTTTCATTATTTTATTATACGCCGTTATTAAGTGATGTACTTAATTCGTTCGATAATAATATGTTTAAAGCTTGATTGCTATCACTAAGTATAAATCTATGCATGGCATGAGATCGCAAGTCTGGTTATTAAAAAATTAATCCTATTATAATTAGTGGATATAATTGAAGGGTCCTTTAGTTTCTCAACTATGTTGGTCAAACCTCAATTTAACCAACCCTAAAAATAAATCCTACAGTTTGACTGTTTTGAATAGCGTGAAGTATCAATATCAACTTTTAAATTTTTTTATTTTCTCAATTTCGTTTCCCCAATGGCAAGCCAAATTCAATGAAACTAAGTTAAAAATTTTAGATGTTCATGATATAAAGCTAAGTTGAAGTAAATATTTTATTTTGTTGTGATACATTAGGTAAATGAAGCTTTAATTAGGTGCAATACTAAGTTGAACACAACAACACTGGTAAAACGGGATCAAATCCCATGAACTATTTATTCTAACACAATGGCCTTCTTTCTTATAACCACGCCAAACGCACCGTTCCGCACATTGTTCATCGCTACAATATCGACTGTAGTCATAGCAATCTTTTTCTAGTTGGCTTCGAACTCCTATAATCACCTCAATAAACATCATTTTGCATTATATAAACATCAAATTAACTTCTAATTAAATATACTTACCTGAAGCTAAAACTAAGACCATGCACAAAATCATCCAAAGATAAAGTTGATATAGGCGAGAAGACATTTTAGAAAGATTTCACCTTGTTTTGTTATTGTATAAGAAAGTTGGTGTCAATATTTATACTAAAATTTCATCAATTTCTTCTTCTTTTGTCAATATGTTATTTTCTCTTTCTTCTTTTATTATGGACAGCTCACTTTTATAAATTATTCAAATGTTTGATACTTTAAGTTTTAATTTTTTTCGTGGTTAATTCGTTTATTTTTTTTATTACTTTTCTCATTTAAGTTACACGGTTTTTTTAATTTGGTCAACATTCATTAAATTGATTAACGTTGTTAAGTGATTTTTTTTAATTGAAACGTGCTAAAAGTATAGACATTGGATGTTTTGGAAAAGGAGGAAGAAGAAGATCAGTGTGAGAATGAAGGTGTAGGAGGCGAAAGAAAGAGGAAGGGGAATTTTGTTATGTGTTAATTAAAAAAAACTCACTTAATTAATAGTGTTAGTCAATTTAATAAATTTAGATTAAGATAAAAATATTGTGTAACTTAAAAAACTAAATTAATTGAAAAAAAAAACTATAAAACCATGAAAACTTCAAACTTTAAAAAGGCAAACATTTGTTAAATATTCTTTGTTTTTATTTTTAATTTAAAAATTATTTTCTTATTTTTTATTTACAGAAGACTATATATAAGAAACAAAGTAAATGTTGAAGGGTTTCAGAAAACTTTAATCATAAAAGCACCACATTATTTCTCTTACCAAAAATTTTAAAAAATACTAACAATAATTTTTTTATTGTTTTAACAAAATTATTTGTTGGTATATATAATATATTGTGTTGTTGGTATGTATCAAATTACCTGCATTGAGATTTTATATTTTGTTGCATTCTAAGAAAGGTTGTTTGAATGACTAAAATGATAATTGTATTGGTCACAAGTTTAAACCTCTTTTATATGAGAATATTGTTTGATAAGTGACCAGTAAATATCTCTATAAGTGTTGGTCAAGTTTTGAAGTTTATCCTATTATAATTTTTTTAACTCAATTCATCTAAACTTTTATTAATAAAAAAATTATAATTTTGTTTGTAATGCCTGTTTTTTCATCCTTATTATTTTTTATATATATCATATTTAGGTTAAAGTTAGGGTCAAGCAAAGCCACAAGGAACATAACTCTCACAGTCAACATTTATCAATTTTAGAAGTTAAACTAATATCACATGTTAAGCTAGACCATTCTAATCCTTGTCTAATTGTTTTGTACATTTTATTATTTAACAATTTATACTGAATATCATATCTTAAACTAAAACATCCTATTCATTTTGGCTTAGTACTTTTTTTACTACATTTGTTCCAAAATATAATACCATTTTTAGAAAAAATTTATCTCTTAATATAAGACCCCCTTTCAAATTTCAATGTCATTAATTATCTTTTAACCAAAATACATCTATTAATGTATAAATTTTTTTAGAATCAATATAATAACAAATAATATAACATCCCTCCTAATTATTTAAGGTTAAGTCATTTAATTAATTTATTTATCACAATTTTACCTTAATTAATCCGATACGAGTAATAAAATAAAACCTAGGTCAGAGAATTCTCAATAAATTTTTCGTGGCAAGTGTCTAAAATTAACATGCGACACCCTCAAGTGATAAAAGAAATATATTAACGTCCAAAACATGAAAAGATAAGAAAATAGTTAAATCAAGCTAAATTCTCTTAAGCGAGTTTAACTCGCTTGAGCGAAAACGAAACAGAGAGCATCACACACAATTTCGCTCAAGCGACAAGTCACTCACTTGAACGAAAATCAAACAAAATCAATTCCTCATTAATTCCCTCAAGCGAAATTACCACATAACCAATTAATAACGAATTCGCTCAAGCAAAGAGGACTCGCTCAAGCGAGAATATCACAGAATCAGTTTTGAGTTGGTTCACTTAGGCGAGGGATACTCGCTTGAGCGAAATCACTCTAGAGACCATTCTAATTTAATTCGCTCAAATGAGAGGTGCCCGCTTGAGCGAAATTACTCCAGTGGCAATTTCACAAATAACTCACTCAAGCGAGATCCATCTCGCCCAAACAAAAATGCACCAGAAACATACCCTGGAGCCTAAGAGGAGCTCGCTTAAGCGAAAACACACTCGCTTAAGCGAGATTATCAGAACCTCCAAAACATTCCAACTTCCAAAGTACCTAATCTCCCTGATTTAACTCTGATTGACATCAAACTTTATAGACAACATGTTTTCGCCATTCCGGAGCTGTTGGCAAAGTCCGTTCACCAAAATTTTGGCATATAAAGGAGATATGCAAAAGAATTCAATTTGACCATCTACATGTAAGTTTATGACATCACAAGACTTAAATGCATAGTCCCATTTATTCTAAGCCTATACACAAGTTTGATGCACTTATGCAGGCCCAAGGAAACCATCCGGGGGGTGTCCACTTCCCACGGAGTCAAGATATGACCTATCCAATTCTACATAACACTCTAAAAACCTCATATAGGCTCATACCAATCACAATCAACTAACAATCCATTACATATAATCAACCATCACATTTCACATCTTCCATAAACCTGCCCATAGCGATATCAAGCTAACACAACTTGGCTTAGTGCCCACACAATCATGCATTGTAATCACTTGGACATTCATGCAATTTCTCACCACACAAACGATATACATAACATTTCAACATTAAGTAATAACCATAGTTAAATCAGACAACAACTCTTACTATCACCATAACATAAAACATGACATCAACATATATACATGTTTATACATTAAAATTTTCATCCACCCAGGGTCTCCGGCATTGCCCTCCACTTCATTCTGCATTGGTATCTGATGTCTCTGTAATCTCTTTGTCTCTAGTCACTGAAATAACTGTAAGGGTGAGCGACTGACCATATAATTTAATACAAATAGTTTTAATAAAGAATACAAAGTAAAACAACCATATACCATCAATCCATTATATACTCATCAATTTATCATGATCAAGTTCATCATTATCAAATTATCATCATCAATCAATCATTTTCAAAACTGACTCTCAATCAAGCACAACATAAAATGCCCTAGTATCTGAATACTAAATGGATCAGCCACTAGTTGGGAGTCCACCTGACATACCGTGAACCCACCTGGTCCACCGAGCCCACCTGGCTCCCCACCTCAACCACTGGGTCCTACTTGAGCACTGGGTAGCTCAACTAGGCCACCAACAACCACAGGAGTAAAAAACGAGGGGTAAATCATACTGAATGGTTGTTTGCACCACACAACATATAACAACAACTCATATTAATGGCATATCATCATCTAATCATCATCATTAATCGTCTCCAAGCATAAAAGCCATCACCGTGCGATATATATATATATATATATATATATATATATACATGTGTGTGTGTGTATATATATATAATATTCATTGCAATGCAGCATTCCCAATAAGCCACACAGGCGATAAATCATATTGTTTCCATCTCAGTTTCACAATTTCCATACTCACATATCATAAACACAATTTGTGAACATAAGAATCATCATACAGTTTCTAGAAGGATCAAAGCAAACAAAATTAAATGTCATTATTATCTTCCTTTGCAACATACTTATATAATAATTAGTTCTCTGTGCTAATTCTACAATGGAAGCCATAATTTCGTTTATAGGCCTCAAAGATTATAATTAAATTCATTCCTATTAAATTATGCATCAAGAATACCCTCTTACCTCAACTCTGCGCTTTCTAACTTCTATCTGATCATCGGTTCCTTCCAAGAGTATCAATATTCTAAAAGGAGACACACCAATAATCAAAATCACTTCGTTGCCTTTCGAAACCGAACCCATTATTCATTAACATTCTAATTCATCAATTTAAAGTTATCGTAACTTACCGATATCACTTTCGTCCTCGATTCTCAATTTCTTCCTTTCCGATTAGTTCATCGATCCTCGTTCCGCAACGTATTAAAAACGAAACGAAGCCCCATAAACACATTCGCCATCCGGAGATTACAAGGAACTCATTAACCGGTCTAGAAACTCGAAATTCTACCAAACCCTGGAGACCCCTGAATTTGAGGAAGAAGAAAAGTGAACCGATTTCTAAAATTGAAGGTACCATTGTCTAGCTCTTACCTCAAGGATTCTGAAAATGCCTTCAATTGCGAGAAACAACCAAGAAACAGTTTCCAATTTGAAGCTTAACCAAGCAACAATGGCATGCATAATCTCTCTGTTTTTCTTCTAACTTTCACACGATAATGGTTAGGCAAATGGAAGAGATTTCATTTCACTTAAGTGAAGGGCAAAATGGTCATTTGCAAATTCCCCATTCCCATTTCCCCTTAATTCCATAAATCAATTTCTTTTCTTTTCTTATTTTCTTTTAACCCATTTGATTTCATTTTTACCTTGGTACTAATTATTTACCACCGCCATAACTTAATTTAACCACCGCTTACATTTTGTCAGTTAATTAATTTTATTTAGAATAATCAAATAATTAACCTTCAATTTAATTATGCTTCATTAACAATTAAAATAATTTCGGGGATGTTACATCCCTCCCCCCTTAAAGTAGATTTCGCCCCTGAAATCGACATATCTCAGTAAATAACTTGGGATATTGCTGCCTGATATCTGATTCCAGTTCTCACTTGTAAGCTATCCCATTAAAGTTCTGCCACGCCACTTTAATTAATGGAAACTCCTTGTTTTTTAACCGCTTGGTTTGAAATGCTTCAATTTTAGTAGGAATCGCTTGAATATTTAAGTCTCCTTCAATTCTACAGAATCCTCCGTTGCCACCATAGATTGGCAAGAAATGCATTTCCTGAGTTACGACACATGAAAAACATTATGCAACCGAGACAAGGCTGGAGGAAGCTCGATCCAATAAGCAACATCGCCGATACGCTCCAGCACCCGATAGGGACCAATGTATATCGGGTCTAACTTTCGACTTTTGATAGATCGACCTACACCCTTCGTGGGTGAAACTCTGAGAAACATCATCTCACCCACCAGAAATTCCAAAGGCCCATGCCTAGTATCATAATAACTCTTCTGTCTGTCCTGAGTTGCCTTCATTTTTTCTCAAATCATAGCCACCTGATCTGTCATCTGTTGGACCACTTCTGGACCAACACCAATGTATCACCACTATCAGCCCAACTTAACAGAGTGTGGCACTTCCTGCCATATAAAGCCTCATAAGACGTCATCCCAATGCTGCTATGAAAATTGTTGTTGTAAGTAAATTCTTATTTTTTTAGAAAGTGGATATTTTAAGATAATTCTTATAAACAGTTAATTCATCATCTAAAACTTTACCCAAAATCAAATAAATAAAAAAGCGTATAGACAAGCACGCACGCTTTTTAAGATAGTAATAATAAATTATACTTGTGAATGACAAAATTTGATTTTAAATAATTGCATTAACTGATAATAAACTTCACAAAGCTAAGTTGGGGAGTAAATTATATTTAATTTTAATTTATTGTGATACATTGTAAGAGTACAATAACTCCTTAAGTGTAACAACAACACTTATATTTGGACACAGATATTCGATCACAATGGCCCTTTGTATTAGCATCACAACCAGCTTCAACACACAAATCCATACATTCTATTACATCACACGATGATGATGGACCAAAACATACTTTCTCATTACCTTCACCATTACAACCTCCTGAAATCATCATAATTCCACAAATAAGTTTTTTCTTTCCTTTCCTAAAGGCATGCAATATTATACTATAAGAATTTGTGTCAAGTGTGTAAGATAAAAAAATATATAAAAATACAAAATTTTATTAAAAATTATATTCATCTTACTTTAAAAGTCACAAAAATTGCTAAATCATGGATAATAATTAAAAATAAATTTTATTTAGTTACCTGAAGTTAAAACCAATGTTATGCACAAAATCCCAATAAGGTAAGATTGATATACACGAGACGACATTTTTTAAAGATTTCACTTTGTAATTTTATGATGAATTTCAACATGTTGATGTCTGTATTTATAGAAAAATCTCTCCCAATGTTACACAATAATATTGAAATGTCAAATCATTTTTTTAAGAAACCTTAACTAATAAACATCAAGAAAATTATATTAAATTAATTAATATTTTTTACCTAAGTGCTTAGTTGTATATTTCTCCTTATGTCAATCTCTTTCTTCATTTATCATCCATCTTTACTTTCTCTTTTTCTTTTGACTGCTCTTTTATCTTTACTCTCAAGATATATTTCTTTTGATTACTCTTTTGTCTTTACTCTAAACATATATTTCTTTTGACTGCTCATTTGTTCTTATTCTTAAGATATATATATATTTTTCTGAAAGCATATTTTTATATTGAAATTACATAATTAGCAAAAAAAATGTACATGTAATATATTAAAATATATAAGTAAATTTTAACTTAGTGTACTCCATTTATGATATTACCAAAACACTTTTATCTAGACAAATTTTAAATTTTAATAAAAACATTAAACTCTTCTCGAAATAAGTTTTCATAAAGGACGATTTAGTGGATGTTTGATAAAACTAGAAAAAAAAGTGGTTAAAAGTTGTTAAAAATTAAATGTTAAAAGATTATAAGTTATCTAATTGTATTAAACATGTTAGGTCAAAGTTTTTGGTTGGCACATAATTTATAGTTCTTTAGATACTTTAATTTATATCTCTTTGTGTGTCAATTTCTTTCTTCATTTATGATCCCTTTTTTTTCTTATTATTTCTTTTGACCGCTCTTTAGTCTTTACTCTTAGTATATTTTCTAAAGGGAGTGTGAAAATATATATTACTTTTGTATCTAAATTATATAATTATAAAAAAAAAACTTACATTTAGTATATTAAAATATAAGTAAATCCAATATGTTTTCACTCTATTGGTGATATTACCAAAAATATCTTTGATCAAAGTAAACTTTAAAGTTCAATGGAAAGAGTAAATATTTTTCAAAAGAGTAACATTCGGGTGTCACTCGCCTAAACATGTATATTTTGCTTGAATTCATATTCTTTTTTGTAAAATAATTTTTTTTCTAATTGAAATGTCTTGTTAAATATACACTATGATAAATATAATTTTTTACATAATATCAATAAAATTAAATGAAGTTAATTGATCCTTTTAATATACCTTCAGTAAAACCGGTGGATATTCAAGTAAGTTAAAAGTTGAAAATGGACTAATTTTTTTTAAAAAAAAACATACAAGAGTAGAGTTGATGATAGCAAATTAAATTGAATATTATTTAGTAAAATTAGTTAATGATAAATGTGAAATACATGCAAGAGTTGTAATTCAAAAAAAATTATCACATAATATGAATTTGAATTTATCCTAAATATTTTTTTCATCTTAAAATAAAACTCTTAAATCAAATATTTAAATTTAAAAAAACCAACGGCGTGTTTCGTCCTGTGAATTTGTTAGATAGTTTCAATTACAAAATGGGGATTTCACTCACATTGTTTTTCTACAAATTTCTATTTTCTAGGATTATAACATTTATTCTTTAATTTATTTGCTATTTAATCACATCAAATCGGTTTATGTTCCCAATTTTAATCTCTAAATCTCTCATTGATACATCAATCATTTTACTCTCATTAACAAAAAATAATAATTTTAATCCGTAGAAAATAACTAAAATGGTTGATTTCAAAATTAAAGATTAAGCTGAACAATGCCTACAAAAGACTTTTTTATAGGTTTACTTCTAAAAAATTTAATCAGATTTATTTCATTATACGAAATTATTTTAAATTCTTTATAATTTCTAAAAAATTAAAATTTTAATATTTGTTGTAAATTCCTCATATTAGAAAAAAAATAAAATATTACCAAAAAATTCCCCAAATTAATGAAGTCATAAACACTCTATCTTTAAGTTCCCGTTAGTCAGAATATTTAATTTTTTTAAAAATGAAAAAATTATATTGATTGAATTGTTTAAGTTAAAGGGTTCTTATTCCATTTAAAAAACAGTTCTGGTCTTATTCAGCCAAAAATCTTAATTTTTTTTAAAGGTGGATGTTTTATTTTTAAGATAATTCTTACAAGCAATTAAAAATTAAGTTTTTAAAACATTTTAGTAATATAATACGTGTCATATACACTTAATTATTCTGGTACATTTAATGATTTCTCATAAGTAAAAGATTATTCAGCATCTAAATCTTTACTCTACAAATAGAAAAAAGGAAGAGACAATGCTTTGCTTTACAAAAGCTATACTTGTTGTGACCAAATTTGATTTTTAAATAATTAGATTTATTGATATATGTTCCCCAAGGCACATGTTATATGCCTTCATCCCCATCCCCTGTCTTTTAGAATGTAGGAGATTCGGAACCCACTCTTCACCCACAATCACAGCCGAAGCGTCGGATTCCATTCCTCCGACTCAGATTTATGTAAATGACGATGAAGTTCTCCTTTATAACTTAAGTAACACATCTAAATAGACAATAGATATATTTTGACTAATCTAAGACAATTACTCTATTTCTAAAAAATATATAATCAACTTCAAGGATTTTACACAAAATTCATAATTTCTTAAAATAAATTAATTGCATGTTTTATTTAATTTTATTTTATTGCTCATGTATTGAAATAGTACATAAATATAAAAAAGTTCTTAGGTGAAACAACAACACCGATAATACAACACATTTATTCCAATACAACTGCCTCCTTTAGTACGGCCGGCGCTAATACATCTCCTTGTACAATCTGATTGATCACATGATGGTTCTGGATCAAAACATAGTCTCTCTTCTCCTTCACTCTTAGAACCACTAGCTACTCCTGCAATATATCATCATATAATTATACTAATTAATAACATTGTGTTTAGTTACAGAAAATTATACTATTTTTTATTTATTTTTTAAAATTTTTATTTCCTATAATAACTAGAAAAAATTTGGAAAACTTTTCTATTTTTTAAATTTTTATAAGTTTTTTTAAATATTTTGTAAACAATTCTATTTTTTCAACTTGTTCAAGAATAATTTTTATTTTTTTTAGAAAACTTACAAACTAAACATGACCTAAGTTATTTTCCTTTACTTTTCTAAAATCATACAATACTATTACATGAAGTTATCTAACTATCTTGTATATGATAAAATTAAAAATAAAATTTGGGTCTCAGGTCCTATTGCTTTGTTTTTAATGCCACCCCGTTTACCAAAAACAAAACAACATCAAGATAAAACAAACCAAACAAAAGAAAAAGAAAAAGTTTTTTCAACCAAACAAAATGAAAAAAGTTTTTTCCTTGCATATTATTTTCTCAAGCTTTCTATCAAAACAAACACATTGTTAATTTTCATTTCCTTCAAACCCTATAATCATTTTTTTTTGTTTAACATTAATGTCTATATTCTATGGCAGATGATTTTAATAGGTTTAACTTTTTAGTACAATTTTTTTATTCATAAGATTTTAAAAAAATATCTTAATTATTATTCATCCATTAGTAACCACAACCAACATCAAAATAAAGTTATACCAAAGGAACAACTCTAAAAAAATAAACAAACAAATGTGATTTTGCATACACACCATAAAAGTTAAAAGCAAAATGTAGTTACCTGAAGCTAAAACTAATGTTATGCACAAAATCCCAAGAAGGTAAGGTTGATAAACACGAGATGCCATTTTAACCTTATTTGATGTTTTCTTGAAGATGGTGGTTAATATTTATAGGAGAAAATTTAAAACTTTTTATTTGTCGTTGTTCATCTACATTTATTTCTATCATAACTTTTCTCTTTCTTCTTTTATTATCTCTTTTTACTCACAAGAGTTTTATTTGACTATTCTTTAGTCTTCCCTCAACGTTCCATTCAAAAAGATTGACATTTAAAAAAGTGTAGAAAAATATATTACATATGTATTTGAATATAAAAATAAAAGTTAAATGGTGATTTAAAAAATAAGTAAATTTGTTACTTATTATATATTTTTTATTATATCATTTTAAAAATTTTCTTATTTATTATAAATTTGTTGGGACTGTGATGTATGACTCACACTATTTTTTTTAAGAATTTATTTACTTTTTTTTGTTAACGAATTTATTTGTTTAAGATGCCTCAAACTGCTTAGATATACCCAATTTTAGGAAATAAAGAAGTGACAACTGAAAAGAAAGAATTACACTTGAAAAGGAAACATCATTATAATGGTAAAGAAATAATAAGGCGTTAAAACAAATCAAATCAAATCGGATTAATCAAGGAACGGAAAATAATCTACAATAAAATAAGCTGAATTCTTTTAAATAACAAAAAACCTAATAATTAGTAATTAAAACGTAATAAAACTAAAACGGAAAGTTAATCCCATAAACCACGACGAGAATATTCTGCTAGGATAATTAAACACAATAAAAAACTTTCCATTAAAAGATGGTCAAAGCCGTTCAGATTTTAAAGAGCTTCAAATTTCAAAATTAAAAAGTAATTAAGTGGTAAAAAATGCGCGGGGTAATATTGGAAAGGAAAAATTGAAAACAACAACATAAATACATCTTGATTTCAAGAAACAATTACACACTTTTTTTATATTGTTGTTTAGTCTTTATTCATGTATTATCCAAAAATATTTATTTCTGAATAAATAACTAATTTATATTAATTAAGAATAGTAGTTTGTCTCATTTAATCTTATTAATTAAGGTATAATAATTCCTAATTTATTCTCACTATTCTTATTTTAAAAGTCATTTATATTGTCTCTTTTCATTAATATGACAGTTATTTTAAGAATCATATCATTTAACGAGCTCTAGCAGTTAAAATTTACTTATATTTTAAACCAAAATATTTATAATTTTTGTTGCTTGTATTTGAGTCCCACCAAGTACACTGATAAAAGTTGTGAAAATTCATTACATTCAATTTTTTAGTAACAATTCAAACTTGAATATAAGCAACCATTAGCAAAAGTGTTGGCAATGAGAAATGGTATACTATGTAGTGGCACCTCTCATTTCCATTGTTGCATCATTAAATTTCTCTCTAATGTTTTTAATCCACCAAATAAGATAACGAGGTTAGCTACAAATGTCTTTTCACCTGCCTAATTCACATTAACAACAACATTGACGACAAGAAATGACATATTACACAATGACACCCCTCATGTATGTCATTAAGTCATACAAACATAACAACAAGATTAGTCACAAGTCTTTTTTCACATGTCTAATCCATATTAGTGACAACATTGGCAATGTGACATGGTATATTACGTAGCGTCGCCCCTAATGTTCATCTCTACGTTATTAAATTTCCTTCTAATGTTTTTAATTGGCCCACCAAACGTAGCAATAGGATTTTCATGGGTCTTGTCGAATTAATTAGCAACGGGTGTCTTGACATCTCTATTATTTTTCTTTTCATTGACAAGTGGTGTCCCTTCGCAAGTTACCTAAGACAACGACCACCTTAGAGATGAACATTGTCTAGTAAATATATACCCAACATCAACAACAGATGTAGCGACGTCATACCAATAAATATTAGCAACAATGCCATGTTTCATCGTTACTCCACGTCACAAATCTCCACGAGAAATGATTCTTTCCTGGTCAATATTTTTTGACCTTTTCTAAAGGGGACGCTCTCAAAGACAAAATGTTTTTTTTTTGACTAAATTTCTATAGCTAAAAATAGTGTTTTCTAGTATTGTGTAAACCCTTCTAAACGAGTTTTAATGAAGGATAATTTAAGAAAATATATAGTAACTGTTTAACAACCAATTGTGAAAAAAAAATCATTTAATGATTAATACTAATTATACACCAATAAATTAAAAAATAAGATTTGTCCAACCCTAATTAAAAAATCACAACTCAGAACCAAACAAACTTATACATTTTTTAGATAACATCAATGAAACTTGATGACATTAACTAAGGTAGATTAAATAAGGCCCCAAACTTAATACAATTGCTATAAGATTTATATCAACCAATTGATTATGCACGTTTAGCAGAGAATCGTATCTTTCATACTAGAACTAAACATGTCTAAGTGTAGTATAAGTGAAAAAATGTTATTAGATGAAATCGAGATGAAGTATATCCACACTGAAAATCACGTTACGGATGGATTTACTAAAGGTTTTAGTGATTTAAAGTTTGAAGAGTTCAGGAGAAAGAAACATCTTGATATAACAAGATCTACACTAAGATAATTAATATACATTGAGGGAGAGTGTTAAAAATAACAACGACCATTCTTTACTTAATTTACGAAGCGACATTGTTGTTTAGCTTTTATTATTTTTTTGCTATATTTATTTACGGAAAGTATTGTTCTTCCTCCCCATTTATCATATCTCTCCCTCATTTATATTATCCTTAATGTTTCTTCTACCCTGTTAATATTAATATATGAGCATTATTGATGAAAAATCAATTATGCTCTCTTCAAGTTCTAAATAATACAAATGGTAAACTTTATTTATCCTACAAACTTTTCAATTCATCCAAACAAGTGAAACATTTTTTTTCTAACTTTTTTCTTTATTTTTATCTATCTAATCAACGTATGTTTCCATCTTATTTTTACTTTATTTATTAGCCTCCTAATTTCTTTCTTCTTATTTTTTTACCTGAAGATAATATAATATCTCTAACATAATAATTAACAAAACATGAAGCATCAAATTCATCCCATCATTACTAACAAAGGTTAGCATAGTTGATTAAATATTAAACTTACATCCATATATTATGAGTTCAAATTTCACCAATATAATTTTGTTGATAGATGGTCCAGAAATATTCATCAAACTGTAAGACATGATCTAACCGACGAACTTGAAACCCATCTTTAGTAAATTTTTATTATATATATATAAAAATCAATCCATGAATACTCGTCATGCATGAGCTGCAGGAGGCGGCTCCTCTTGTTAGAAGGAGGGGACCTTGGCCCCTATTTAAAAGAAACCCCTCATCTATACATATGTTACAAATAAATTAATTAAAAGGAAAAAATGCATAATGCATTGCATTGTTTCTTTTTTATCAATAATCACATGTCTCTTATATACAAAGAAGCACATTGATAAAAATACATATCTCTTTTTAGTATGTTATCAATTATTAAGGAATTTGACTAGGAAATTATTCAGCTCAACCTTTTAATTATAATGACAATAACTTTTTTCTTTCTTTCTGTTGCTATGACTTACCTTTTATATATAAGTATTAATAATTTAATAATTTTTATGTTAAGCTTAATATAATAATATTAAAATATATTTTTATTTTAATCTTTATATTGGCCTCCTCAAAACACACGATATAGCCACGTCACTGATGAGCTGCTATAACATTCGTACACTGGGAAAAAGCATTCTGTCACCGAATAAAACACTTCCAATTTTCATCAGGAAATATAACTGAATGCAATAACAGGCCATAATAACATGTCAATGATTATTTTAGTGAAAGTAGCCAAGAACCTGGCCACCTACGTTCCTTTTCATGGCCTCTTCATGATCCAAAACACCATCAGGAGTTGAAATCACAACATAACCCCACTGCGCAGAAAGAAAGAGAGAACAACATGATTCTTCTTTTTCTTTTGATTTCATTTTCCTTCTTGCTCTTGAAACTAAAATTATAAAAAACTATCATCTAATACATACAGCATTCGGAGAACACAAAGCATTAAGCATTAACCAACCTGATGTGTAGGAAGAGTACGCAATCTGTAGGCTTCAATATCCTTTGCCTTGATGTCTTGTCTATAAGTAAGAGCCTTGCAATCGTTAATCCTACCTTGAAGTTCAACAGTTATCCTCCCCACTCTATGCGGATCATAGATTTGAAAGTCCCTGATATACCCTATCAAGAGTTCATGCCAAATTAGCTTACACTTACAATGACACTGTAGTAATGATTTTCAGAATATTAGAGGCTTTTAGTTAAGTTTAGGGCGTTCCATTTTCATCCAACCAAGTAAGGAGATATTTTGCAATTCACATACTCAGAACATGCTCCTTGTAACAGAAAATAACAATAATCAAATCAGTAATTTTATGTCCTTCAAAATATCATGGTATAACAAATTCAGTTCTATATTATGGTATGATATCCAATTTTAGAGTTTACAATTACAAAATGACCAATTAATCAAACTATTTGAAATAGAGGGAACAAAAGGCATTTAAACAGAGAGTTATGAAGGGGCCATTGATTTCACTGTAGTCTGAAAATGGAGAAAAACAACAAATTGAAGTTCGCATGCATTTAAAACGGGTTACAAATTTCATAAAAAAGAAGAAAATTTTAAGAGTAAGGAAGATTAATGAAACAAAAATCAAGTATAGAAGAATCAATGGAAGGTAAATTACCATGGTTTTTCATGATGCAGAGAAAGGATGAGATAACAGTAGAGATAGGGTTGAGTTCCACCGTAGCTTTCGCTCTCCTCTCTGCATTCACCATGCTCCTCAATGCATCATTCAGTATCCTCCTCCCCATACCTCTCTGCCTCTCACAGCAACAAAAACAAACACACTAGGGTTTATGAAACACTGCAGTTTAACACAAATACAAACTCAACATTTCCCATAAGCCAAATAAAAATAAAAATGTAGAAAGTAGTAATTAAAAATCAGGTTAAGTTTCATTTTTAAAATTTGTTTGGGTAAACAACTTAATTAAGAGTTTATACAATAAGTTATTCTGCATGAGAGCTTATATTAAAATAAGCCAAAAAATGTTTATGGAAACTATAAGTTGTTTTTGAAAGCTCTCCATAGGTTCTTTCAAACACACACTAATTTGTTTTCGTCTCAAGTCCACCACATAAAAAACTATGTTTTGATGCTTATATCAAACAAAATTATGAGTCGGACATTGTTGTTTGATCAAATTGTAAGCGTCAACGTTCTTTTGGCAAATTACATCCATATCTCATGAGATATAACAAAATTTCGTTGAATACCGCTTGTTTTTCACCCTATGGAGATCTTCTTAAATTTATCTAAGAACATTACATTGCACGGTGTATTCATTCCCAATCACACACACCACACTTTGTTTCTTATTCTTATATATTTATATAAGAGAAGAAAGGTTAAAGTAGTGTAAATAGTGGGTGTAATTTGTCTAGTTTTTAAAGGAACTAATATGAAAAATAATTTTATGTTAAGACAAAAAAAAATGTAGAACTTTTTACGTAAAAAATCTTAAATAAAGAATATTTTTTTATATAAAGATTAAAATGAAAACATGCTCAAACGTAACACTTAAATTTATAATTTTGATTGCAATAGAGACTGATTTATAAATAAACTATTATATAAGAATTGAATTGTAGGATTCTTTTAGAAACAAAAAATAATGTAACCCTGAAAACTAAATATATTGAACCTAAAAATTTAAATTTCACAGCCACACCCAAAGGGTTACATTCATGGACATGGTTTTCCACTTTTGGCTTGTAACATAGCTACGCAAAAAAGACATACTATACAATGGGGTTGTGAGGGAATAGGGTGGTTATTTGGCAATTAGTTAATAATCTACAAACAATGCCTCAATCATGTCATATTTCATACGTACAAGTAAAAAATTTTGCAATCTCAAAATCAAGCAAGTTCTGGAATGTAATTCCAATAGCTAGCACTACACTCTACACATAACATGATAAGAAGAAAATATGTGTGACAACCCAAAATCTCAAATAAATTGAATCGGCACCTCCAACAATAGTTATCACCATATGCATATCAAGAGGGGATGATACATGTTGCAGTGCTTCTCTCAAAACTAAGGATAAACAAGTGAAAGCACACACAATGGCTATCGCAAGCATTATTTCAAACATTTCATGCGCATGCAATAACCAGCCCTACTGGCACCACTGAGCCTATTTGGTACAGCCACGAATAATTGGGGATTCAGAAAAGAGATAACCAAAGAAACAATTCATATGGTCATTTTCTCAAACAGTTCACAGGCATACAAGGGTACAAGAAAGAAACCGCCAGAATGAATGAGCAGAGAAATCTTTCACCGTTTATTTGAAAGGAATCAACGTTTTTAAAGATGATCCAAGAATTATACATTAACAAAAACATGGATTAAGGCATCCCAAAATATTCCATCCAGAAGCATTAAATAAAATAAAATTGGAAGCATACCTCGACTAGCTGAGATGAAAAACGCACGAGATTAGCACAAGCAATGCAAGTAGTGAGCAAGCTTTTGTTTTTCTTTTTGGAGAACGCAAGCTTTTGTTTTTCGTCAATGGGTTTAATATCAGAAAAGCCAAAGGCCCAAAAACAAGCATATTCTTTATTCGGCCCACTTGAAAAAGAGAGGTGGGCCAACAATTTCTTTTTCTTAAATTAATATTGTTGTATCAAATTATAAAACTATTTTTCGACCAAAAAAAAAATTATAAAACTATTTTATTTTAATTTTTAAGAATAGAAGGGGTGTGAAAGAAATTAAGAGGGTGTTAAAAGAAATTTACCCCGGTATTTCTTGATTTCAGCTCATTATCAGCTAAATTCTTAAAATTAGAGAAATCAAATTTGTGATTTTAAAAATTAAATAATCAAGGTTATGGAATTAAAATAAGAAGACAAAAAGCTTGACATTCATTAAATAAATAAGGTGTTCATTACCTATAAATGATTAGTTTAAATCATACTTCATGTTTGATTAAGTTAAGAGTTTTAAAAAGTTATCCATTGGATAAGTTAGTCTCGTCATATACATACGAGTCTTAGTTAAATAACATTGGTTCTTTTGGAGGATGTTTGTTTTAAATTTATGTTAATGAGATGAAGATGAAAAATGATAAAAGATAAAACAAAAAAAAATAAAAGCAAGATGGGGAAAATGAGTATTAAATGGTCGTGTAAAGAATACAGTGTTTAGTAAATTCTAAAGCTTTGTTTGGAAATCTAATTTAGGGGTAAGTGGAGGGGAAGGGGGCTTCTAGAGGTTATACCCTTGTTTAAGAGTTATAGAAAATGTAAGAGAAGGGTTTGAAGATTTTTACCCATTTCCCTTCCTTATTTTTAATGGTTCCCTAATTTAGGGTGTTTTATAAAGTTTTAATGATGGAGTTACCAATTACCCCTTATAATTTTGAAACCCTCAACCTCATTCCAATTTACTCCTCTTGTTCATTTCTTTGTCTCCCTATGGAATTTGCATTTCCGTCTTTTCCTCTCCTTGTGAAATTTATTGGCATGAACTCTAATTTCTCTTCTTCGTTTTTTTGATTTCACCAACTCATTGTTAGAATCATTGTTTGAAACATCTATTTTAAATTCATGATTTTGTCTTTCGCCTATAATCCAACTTTACATTTTCATCTTCTCGTCTCATTGGTGGTACAAACCCTAACTCCTCATTTTTTGTTTGTGATTCTACTAATTCTTTGTTAGAAATTCTACATCCATCTTGAGTGTGCAAAATCATCTTCCATGTATCATTTAAGTTTGGGTTATTGGTCAATGCTTATCTATATTTGAGTAAGCACTAAGATTTGTACTCTTATGATATTCACAATGTATTTACCTTATAGGCTACAAACTTAGTGTACAATTGACTATAATAAGACAAATATATAACAAAAACAAGTTCATTTTCCATTAGATGAACTAGTAATGATACCTGTGTAATACACAAGTAACTATGAAAAAAAGGGTTGCTTTCCATGCTATGCATGGAAAAATGTTTTAATTACTTTGCTATATTACAAATGTCATTATAATATTCACATCGAATTTAAAATCTACCTCTCAAAACCGAACTAAGTTCAACTAAAGTGTAATCTTCAATATATTACTCATATATTTATATTACCTTATTAAATTACATATAAGACTTAAACTTAAAACGAGACTTTAAAGACTTAGGTGGTGATTTATGATTTTTTGATTATGCTATAATTTTTTACAATAATGATTCTATTTTCAAATCAGTTATTCTTAATTTTATTAGATTGAAGTCATGTCTTATACTTGGTTTTATAAAAGAAATAAGTAATATAAAATTGAACAAACTGATCTAATCTGAACTGTATTTAATTGGATCAAATTGGATGTCATCATACATTTTAGTCAAATTGAACCATAATTTAATAATATAATCAGATCGGGTAATATTTCATCTAAAAATCAAAGCAAATACCCCTTTAGCCACAATCGTAGTCACCTATTTTGTAGGTGTAGACACGTGTTGCTTTTCATGTCTGTTGCCTTTGTATATATCTCTTGACTTATATACTTTGTTTTCTTCTTTATTTTCATGCCTATAAGATACATTATGGTTGACACGAGTCTTGATGCGTCGAGTATTCTTATATGATATAAATAGAACACAAAAATCAAGCCAACTGAATTCGAAATCCAATATTATTAATGGTGGCGGAAAGTTTAGAGACACATAGGTAACAAAAAAATAACTCTACATTTGAAAACATTATAGAGAGGATTTTAATTTGCATACTTCACTGTCACTTTTATTATAGGAAGAGGGGGAAGTGATGTAAGTAGCATTATTCTCGAATAAAGACTAGGATAAAAACCACAAACAATCAACTCAAAATAAATATAAGTTTGTTTATATTTTGTGACTAAGATGATCTACTAAAATTTGATTGTATCTAAGATCGGATTAGTACTATTATATATAGATTTATCTAACCTGTGCAACTTTGCACAAACTAAGATACCAAAAATAGAAAGTTTTTATTTTTTTACCGTGTTTCCTATGAACTATCATGCACAATCCAACATAAAAATGCAAGATTTTAGAATCAAATACAAAATAATATTTTTGTTAACATTAAGGAAAAATATGTGTATATATATGTGTGTGTTAATAATCCATCATAGTGTAACTTACTATAAGTTTTGGAAGACTTCCTTATAGGCTACATTATTTGTTGTATTTAAACATCTACTAAACCACATTATGTGTGATTCAGATCGAATTTTGAATCTACCTCTTAAAAATCAAACCAAACTCAATCAAAGTGTAATCTTCAATATATTATTCATATATTTATATTACCTTATTGAGTTACATACATGACTTAAACTTAAAGCGAGACTTCAATGACTCTAGGTGATGATTTATGATTTTTAGATTATGCTGAATTTTTTTTACAATAATGAATCTATTTTCAAAACAGTTATTCTTAATTTTATTAGATTGAGATCATGTCTTATACTTGATTTTATAAAAAAAATTAATATTAAATTGAACAAATTGATCCAATCTAAATTGCATTTAATCAGGTCAATATTGGATGTCATCATACATTTTAGTCGAACTGAACCATAACTTAATAATGTAACTGAACCGGGTAATATTTTATATGAAAACCAAACTGATATAGATCGCGAACATCCCTTTAGCCACAATCATAGTCACCTACTTTGTACTCGTATATAGCAACAGACACGTGTTGCTTTTTAAGTCTATTGCCCTTGTATATATCTTTTGACTTATATACTTTTTTCCTTCTTTTTTTTCATGTATATGAGATACATTATGGTTGACACGAGTCTTGATGTGTCGAGTATTCTTATATGATATAAAAAGAACACAAAAATCAAGTCAATTGAATATTAAATTTGAAATCCAATATTATTAATGATGGTGGATGTGACGTCCTTAGTAATTTTCCGAATAAATTTTTCGCATTTTAAAAATCATTTTTGAAATTTGTAATAAGTCATGTAAAAGTTGATAAACGCGGATTATTATCATACATTACTAGTCATGGATAATCAAAGTCATGAAATATTTATATAGCGGAAACGATTTAGAAAAATACGGTACATGAAACATTATATTATTACAACCCATCAAGATTAAAATAAAGTCAAATTCCAAGTAATAATTCACGTAAACTCCATTCATGACATCACCCTTCATTCTGTGTAGTATTCACTGTAAAAATTAATGTAAGAGTGAGACAGAATATAGAATAAATATAAAATAAATAAAATTGCACAAAACACAACCAACAAGGCATAATGATATGATGAATATGCCAAACAAGTTCATTTATAAATCTTTAATTAGTCACATGATGTCATGCTGGATCCATTTGGTTTGGTGGGAATACTGCAGTAAAAAGTCTCATAAAGACTCCAGTAGGAATTAGCATAACCATGAATCCCTACACCTTCATGGCTCCTGCGAAAATAAGTGCACAAGTAGGAATTAGCATAACCATGAATCCCTACACCTTCATGGCTCCTGCAGAAATAGGGCTTAAACTCATCATAGAGTAACCCCCCACCAGGGTAGGCAATCATGGAACCCCTAAATTCCATGGTGCGTCCAAATGCTTATGATGCATGAATGCATTTAATTTTCTTTATCATTTAACATACCATGATATCAACATTTCCGAACCCACTTGGAAAACCACAAGTCCTCAAAGGACACGTCACATATAATAATTTTCAGAATCATGGATTTACTGTTTCAACCACATGTATCAATATCCGCAAGGCATTCATGTATATATATATATATATATATATCAATTTAGTCATTCATAATTATTTATGACAAAAACATTCATACTGTAAGTCAAGTATAGAGCACTCAATAACATCCATAATAATCTATAGTTTCTCAATAATTCAATAAGAAATCATTATTTATATGAAAAATATCATTTTCATCCATAATAACCATTATAGGTAAGTCTCAGTATTTTCCAACAGCAACATGCGTTAGTAAAACATCCATAACATGAGCAAATCAAATCCTTTTTAAGTGATTCCACTTCCTATAGTTTAATAATAGAATTATATACAACTTTCATGAAGACCATAATTTCATATTCCAAACAGAAACACCTCTTATTTACAGAATACAGAACTGCCTCAAAGAGAGTTTTCAAAACGTACATATGTTAGTATTTTCAACGTTTTTGGAGCTACAAAAATAATTTTGGCATGGGACCAGTTTTAAATTACTCCTAACACAAATATCTATAACTTTCATGAAGACAATGAACACTAATTCTCATCACAAAATTCCCAGTTTTAAAAATAAAATTTGTATTTCATTGTTAACAGATTTTCAATTTGAGCATACTTCAGTATTTTAGGCATAACTAGAGCTACAAACATCCTTTTAACTTGAAACCACTTTCTATAGATCCATAACATAAATATCTACACCTTTCATGAAGACATAAAAGTCTAAAAACGTATGTATAATTCCCAGAATATTAATATATGCATAAAACATAAGACAAGTATTTCAATCGGACATGCTGTAGTATTTTGGCTATAACTCATGCTATACATATCATTTCATTGTTAACAGATTTTCAGTTTAAGCATACTTCAGTATTTTAGGCATAACTAGAGATACAAACATCCTTTTAACTTGAAACCACTTTCTATAGATCCATAACATAAATATCTACAACTTTCATGAAGACATAAAAGTCTAAAAGTGTATGTATAATTCCCAGAATATTAATATATGCACAAAACATAAGACAAGTATTTCAATCGGACATGCTGTAGTATTTTGGCTATAACTCATGTTATACATATCCAAATCAGTCAGTTTAGGTCTCAAAATTCACATAACAAAAAGATCTACAACTTTTAAGAAGATACCGATCACTAATTCTCACCAAAAAATTCTCAGTTTTAAAAATAAAATTTGTATTTCATGTTAACAGTTTTTCAGCTCGAACATACTTCAGTATTTTAGGCATAACTCAAGCTACAAAAATCCTTTTGACTTGAAACCACTTTCTATAGATCCATAACATAAATATCTATAACTTTCATGAAGACATCAAAGTCTAAAAACGTATGTATAATTCCCAGAATATTAATATATGCACAAAACATAAGACAAGTATTTCAATCAGACATGCTGTAGTATTTTGGCTATAACTCATGCTATACATATCCAAATCAGTCGGTTCAGGTCTCAAAACTCACATAACAAAAATATCTACAACTTTCATGAAGAAGTAAGAATCAAATTCATACGTTTTCAACTTCAAAACTGAGCAACAAGATACGAAAATAATACTGGAATCCTAGAACAACATACAATTCTACCCATTTCATAATTATTCACAACCCTATCCCCTCTTACCTTAATGGAGGTTCCTAAAGTGGTTGAAAGTGTTGTATTATTGTCCTAGCTTCAGATCAAGAGTGAACTTGATGGAGAAAGTGAAAGAAAATAAGAGAGAGACTTCACTAACTTTAGCTTGTTCTAATAATTCAGACTTGGGAACAAGATGTAGTGTTAATTTAATGATGCAAATGACAAGTGGGGGACAAGCTTTTCATAATGGGATTGTAGTGGGATGTTAGGTGCATTAATTGTGGTGATAATGGAGGTTTTAGGTGAGAAAAATGGGCTATATTGTTGACCATTTCCGCAGCCTACATAATGTAGTTTGTTTGATTGAAGTAAATATCAATTCTGACACTGTTTTGGTATTTTAGACATATCTCTCTCATATCTTAATGGATTTTAACAAATTTTGTCTTGTTGGAAAGCTAAGACAACGAGGAACAACTTTGTAGTTTACCACTTTTTCAAATTCAGACTCTAACAAGGTATTAAAATATGTACAAGATGATATGATTGAAGTAAAATATCAATTCTGACACTGTTTCGGTATTTTGGGCATATCTCTCTCATATCTTAATAGATTTTAACAAATTTGGTCTTGTTGGAAATATAAGAAAAATAGAAACAACTTTGTAGTTGACCACATTTCCAAATTCGGAATCTAACTAACAATTAAAATGTGTACAAGATGACGAATTTTGAGTGGAGTATGTGGCAATTTGATGAGAGTAATTGGAAAAGCCAAGGAAATTAATAACTAAGGAAATAGGTAATAAAATATTTGATTAACTTTTACCAAAGGTATAAAGTTAAAATTATTTACCATGGTAAAAGGTTAAATTGAAGATGTTGTCCCAACCAAAAATTTATGTAGAAAGTTGAGATAAAATGGATAATATCATTGATGGTCTAAATCAAAATGATTATACATGAGAATAAAACTTTTAGGATGTTACAATTCTCCCACCCTAATAAAAATTTCGTCCTCGAAATTTAACATAACGCACTCCTCAGTGAAACAATTCTGGGTATTGCGTCTTCATAGCATCCTCACGCTCCCAAGTCAGAGTTACATCATTCCCTTGTTTCCATGCAACCTTCACTAATGGTACGTTCTTGTTTCTCAGGTGTTTAATCGACCTTTCTATGATCTGTGTGGGTTCTGTAGGGATGGTCAGATTTTCTCTAACTTCAACATCATCATTAGCAATCACATAAGTGGGGTCTTGTACATACTTCCTCAATTGTGATACATGAAACACATTGTGCAAATTTGCAAGATGAGGAGGAAGTGCAATCTGATACGCCACTGTACCAATCCTCTTTAGAATTTCATATGGTCCAATAAACCTTGGACTCAACTTCTTACTCTTCAATGCTCGGCCAATCCCCTTGTGAGGTGAAACCTTCAAAAATACATGATCACCAACTTGGAATTCAAGTGGTTTCCTCCTTTTATCATAATAGTGCTTCTGTCTATCTTGGGATGCCTTCATCTTCTCTCTGATTACTTCTATTTGTTCAGTAGTCTGTTGCATAATTTTAGGTCCTAACGCCAAACTTTCACGAGTTTCTAACCAACAAAGGGGCGTTCGACACTTTCTACCATACAATGCTTCAAATGGAGCCATACCAATACTGCTACGGTAACTATTGTTATACGTGAATTCAATCAGTGGAAGAAATTTCTCCCAACTACCACCATGCTCAAGTACACAAGATCGCAGTAAGTCTTCCAAACTTTGTATGGTACGCTCTGACTGTCCATCTGTTTGAGGATGATAAGCTGAACTTAATCGGAGTCTTGAACCCAACTCCTGATGCAAGCTTCCCCAGAATCGGGAAGTGAACCTCGGATCTTTATCTGACACAATACTGGATGGTACACCATGAAGTTTCACGATCTCTTTCACATATAATTGTGCCAACTTTTGTAGAGAATTCTTCATATTCATCGGAAGGAAGTAGGCAGACTTAGTCAATCTGTCAACAATAACCCAGATTGCATCATTTCCTGAACGTGTTCTTGGTAATCCTGACACAAAGTCCATTGAAATGTCATCCCATTTCCAGACAGGAATCTCCAATGGTTGTAGTTCACCAGATGGCTTCTGATGTTCCACTTTGGCTTTTTGACCCACCAGACATGAAGACACATATTCAGCTATTTCTTTCTTCATCCTTGGCCACCAAAAGCTTTTCTTCAGATCTTGATACATCTTAGTTGATCCAGGATGAATGCTCAACATACTTTTATGCGCTTCTTCTAGGATTGTCCTTCTCAGATCAACATCATCTGGTACACAAATTCTACTTCTGATTCTCCAAATTTCATCTGATCCTTCTTGTAATCCCATATCCTTTCCATTCGCCTGCAACTCTCTCAACTCCTGTAGTTGCAAGTCCTCTGTCTGCATTTCACCTATCAGCTTCAGAAGATCATTGGTTATTTTCAAAGTTCCCAAAGTCATACTTTTTGAAGATTTCATCTCCATACCCAAGTTCATGTCTCTGAATTGTTCTATCATCTCCATCTCTTTTATCATCAAAGATGCCATATGAATGGACTTTCGGCTAAGTGCATCTGCCACCACATTTGCTTTTCCTGGATGGTACTTCAAATCAAAATCATAATCTTTAAGAAACTCCATCCATCTTCGCTGCCTCATGTTCAATTCCTTTTGATCGAACAAATACTTCAAGCTCTTGTGGTCACTGAACACTTCAAACTTGACTCCATACAAATGGTGTCTCCAGATTTTTAAAGCAAATACCACCGCTGCCAATTCTAGATCATGTGTCGGGTAGTTCATTTCATGTGGTCTCAACTGTCTAGAAGCATAGGCAACCACCTTCCGTTGCTGCATCAAAACACAACCTAAGCCCATTTTAGAAGCATCGCAATAAACCACAAAGTCTTCCTGTGGATTAGGCAAGGTTAAGACTGGAGCAGATGTAAGCTTCATTTTTAGTTCCTGGAAACTTCTCTCACATTCTGGCGTCCAATCAAAAGGTTGATTCTTCCGGGTTAGACGAGTCATTGGTAGGGCAATTTGAGAAAACCCCTTAATGAATCTCCGATAATAACCAGCTAATCCCAGGAAGCTTCATATCTCAGTGACTGAAGTAGGTTTCTCCCAGTTCGTTACAGCTTCAACTTTAGAAGGGTCCACAGACACTCCTTCGCTTGAGATTACATGGCCTAGAAACTTTACCTCTTTCAACCAGAATTCACATTTAGACAACTTAGCATATAATTGCTTCTCTTTCAGAATTTGCAATACCACTCGAAGATGCTTTTCATGCTCCTCCCATGTCTTGGAATAAATCAGAATGTCATCAATGAAGATAATAACAAACTGATCCAAGTATGAATGAAACACTCGATTCATGTAATCCATGAATACAGCTGGGGCATTGGTTACTCCGAAGGGCATCACAAGATACTCGTAATGGCCATAGCGTGTTCTAAAAGCTGTCTTTGGAATATCCTCAGACTTGACACGAATCTGATGATAACCCGATCGCAGATCAATCTTGGAAAATACAGTAGCACCTCTCAATTGATCTATCAAATCATCAATTCTGGGCAAAGGATATCTATTCTTCACCGTCAATTTGTTCAACTGACGATAATCTACACATAATCTCATGCTTCCACCTTTCTTCTTGACTAGTAATATTGGCGCTCCCCATGGAGACACACTGGGCCTGATGAAATGCTTCTCCAATAACTCTTCAATTTGCTTCTTTAGTTCTGCCAGTTCAATAGGTGACATGCGATATGGAGCCTTAGATACTGGTTCTGCTTCTGGAATTAAATCAATTGAGAATTCTATCTCACGTTCTGGAGGTAAACTCGAGACATCCTCAGGAAATATTTCAGGGAATTCAGAAACAACTGGTATCTCGATCTCTTTAGATTCTCCATCTCCTTGTGGAAAAGTAAACAAGACAAATAATTGGCTTTCACCTTGTAAGGCAAAGAGTTTGAGATTGTCGGAAGTAAGATTTTCTTCTGATGGAAATATCACAGTTTTGTTATGACAGTCCACCAAGACTCGATTTGCCGATAACTAGTCCATCCCTAGGATTACTTCCAGATCCTTCAAAGGTAAACAAACAAGATCTACTAGAAAGTTTTTACCTTCTATAAGCATAGAACATTCGTTACACACCTTAGTAGTCTTAAGTTGTGTACCGGTGGGAGTGGAAATAATCAGATCATATGTCATAGGCTTCACAGGTAATTGAAGGCGTCTAACACACTCATCAGAAATGAAAGAATGTGTAGCACCAGAATCAAATAACACAGATAAAATTGTACCATTGATCTCACACTTACTTTGTATGAGGTCATCAGCTTGGTCTGCCTCTGAACCGCTGATGGCAAAGACTCTCCCAGTTGTTGGCTGTAACCTCTGGTCTGTTGACTCCCTTTTCAGTCTTTGAGGTTGAGCAGCTCGCGTATTTTCTCCACGACCTCCTTGATAGTTAGAGCCTCTTTGATTATTCATAGTGTTGCTGTCGTTTTGACGGTTCTGAGGGCAATTTGGACTGATGTGTCCTTTCTGATTACATCGAAAGCAAGTGACATCTTCAAGACGTCTATTACAATCACGTACATGATGATTACCTCCGCACTTAAGACACCTCATATTGTTGCGTCTCTCTGAAGATGATGATGATGATCCTCCCTTGAAACGTCTTGGATAGAACGATCCTCTTCTTTTGAAATCAACTGAATGAGGTTTCAGTTGTCTATTGGCCTTTTCATGTGCCAGTCTGGCTTGGTGATTTTCTTCAAAAATTCTGTATTTGTTGATTAGAATAGGAAAACTCCGAATTTCTTGGTACCCTATCGCCTCTTTGATTTCCAGATTCAGCCCGTTCTCAAATTTAACACATTTTGATTCTTCGGCACCAGCCTGTTGAAAAGGAGGGTAAAAGAGAGATAATTCTTCAAACTTTGCAGCATATTCTCCAACAGACATTGAGCCTTGTTTCAGCTCCATAAATTCCAGCTCTTTACGGCTTTTCACACTTGCTGGAAAATATTTCTCTAGGAAACAGTCTTTGAAGTTGACCCAGTTCAAAGGTCTATCAGTTTCAATCATACGAGTTCTGGCATGTATCCACCAGTTTTCTGCTTCCTCAACCATCATATAAGTGGCACACTCCACCTTTTCAAATTCTGTGCAGGGCAAGGCTCGGAAAATGTGCTCCATTTCCTTAACCCATAGGTACGCTACCTCTGGATTGTAGCCTCCTTTGAATTGTGATGGCTTCCTTTTTAGGAAATGATCTAGCCCGTGAAGTCCACCAGCACTTCTCGGTTGATTTTGTCTTTCAATGGCTTCAGCCAAACGGTTGAAAGCAGCTGCCATATCGTTGTTGTTGTTGTTTCTTGCCATCCTACATTTGTAGTTTGGTTTATACTAATTCTAAGGGAAAATATGTCGTATATATATATATATATATATATAATATTATAACGTAACTATAAGTATTCTACAATTTATCAGATAAGTAATAAGTCATATAATATACATTTATCATATTATCAAACAAGTAATCAAACAATTCACGTAATATATCAAGAACAATACATGTTACATCAATTGGTCCTGAATTTTTGAAAACGCTCTGATACCACCAATGTGACGTCCTTAGTAATTTTCCGAATAAATTTTTCGCATTTTAAAAATCATTTTTGAAATTTGTAATAAGTCATGTAAAAGTTGATAAACGCGAATTATTATCATACATACTAGTCGTGGATAATCAAAGTCATGAAATATTTATATAGCGGAAACGATTTAGAAAAATACAATACATGAAACATTATATTATTACAACCCATCAAGATTAAAATAAAGTCAAATTCCAAGTAATAATTCACGTAAACTCCATTCATGGCATCACCCTTCGTTCTGTGTAGTATTCACTATAAAAATTAATGTAAGAGTGAGACAGAATATAGAATAAATATAAAATAAATAAAATTGCACAAAACACAACCAACAAGGCATAATGATATGATGAATATGCCAAACAAGTTCATTTATAAATCTTTAATTAGTCACATGATGTCATGCTGGATCCATTTGGTTTGGTGGGAATACTGCAGTAAAAAGTCTCATAAAGACTCCAGTAGGAATTAGCATAACCATGAATCCCTACACCTTCATGGCTCCTGCGAAAATAAGTGCACAAGTAGGAATTAGCATAACCATGAATCCCTACACCTTCATGGCTCCTGCAGAAATAGGGCTTAAACTCATCATAGAGTAACCCCCCACCAGGGTAGGCAATCATGGAACCCCTAAATTCCATGGTGCGTCCAAATGCTTATGATGCATGAATGCATTTACTTTTCTTTATCATTTAACATACCATGATATCAACATTTCCGAACCCACTTGGAAAACCACAAGTCCTCAAAGGACACATCACATATAATAATTTTCAGAATCATGGATTTACTGTTTCAACCACATGTATCAATATTCGCAAGGCATTCATGTATATATATATATATCAATTTAGTCATTCATAATTATTTATGACAAAAACATTCATACTGTAAGTCAAGTATAGAGCACTCAATAACATCCATAATAATCTATAGTTTCTCAATAATTCAATAAGAAATCATTATTTATATGAAAAATATCATTTTCATCCATAATAACTATTATAGGTAAGTCTCAGTATTTTCCAACAGCAACATGCGTTAGTAAAACATCCATAACATGAGCAAATCAAATCCTTTTTAAGTGATTCCACTTTCTATAGTTTAATAATAGAATTATCTACAACTTTCATGAAGACCATAATTTCATATTCCAAACAGAAATACCTCTTATTTATAGAATACAGAACTGCCTCAAAGAGAGTTTTCAAAACGTACATATGTTAGTATTTTCAACGTTTTTGGAGCTACAAAAATAATTTTGGCATGGGACCAGTTTTAAATTACTCCTAACACAAATATCTATAACTTTCATGAAGACACTGAACACTAATTCTCATCACAAAATTCCCAGTTTTAAAAATAAAATTCGTATTTCATTGTTAACAGATTTTTAATTTGAGCATACTTCAGTATTTTAGGCATAACTAGAGCTACAAACATCCTTTTAACTTGAAACCACTTTCTATAGATCCATAAGATAAATATCTACAACTTTCATAAGGACATAAAAGTCTAAAAACGTATGTATAATTCCCAGAATATTAATATATGCATAAAACATAAGACAAGTATTTCAATCGGACATGCTGTAGTATTTTGGCTATAACTCATGCTATACATATCATTTCATTGTTAACAGATTTTCAGTTTGAGCATACTTCAGTATTTTAGGCATAACTAGAGATACAAACATCCTTTTAACTTGAAACCACTTTCTATAGATCCATAACATAAATATCTACAACTTTCATGAAGACATAAAAGTCTAAAAACGTATGTATAATTCTCAGAATATTAATATATGCACAAAACATAAGACAAGTATTTCAATCGGACATGCTGTAGTATTTTGGCTATAACTCATGCTATACATATCCAAATCAGTCGGTTCAGGTCTCAAAATTCACATAACAAAAAGATCTACAACTTTTAAGAAGATACTGATCACTAATTCTCACCACAAAATTCTCAGTTTTAAAAATAAAATTTGTATTTCATGTTAACAGTTTTTCAGCTTGAACATACTTCAGTATTTTAGGCATAACTCAAGCTACAAAAATCCTTTTGACTTGAAACCACTTTCTATAGATCCATAACATAAATATCTATAACTTTCATGAAGACATCAAAATCTAAAAACGTATGTATAATTCCCAGAATATTAATATATGCACAAAACATAAGACAAGTATTTCAATCAGACATGCTGTAGTATTTTGGCTATAACTCATGCTATACATATCCAAATCAGTCGGTTCAGGTCTCAAAACTCACATAACAAAAATATCTACAACTTTCATGAAGAAGTAAGAATCAAATTCATACGTTTTCAACTTCAAAACTGAGCAACAAGATACGAAAATAATACTGGAATCCTAGAACAACATACAATTCTACCCATTTCATAATTATTCACAACCCTATCCCCTCTTACCTTAATGGAGGTTCCTAAAGTGGTTGAAAGTGTTGTATTATTGTCCTAGCTTCAGATCAAGAGTGAACTTGATGGAGAAAGTGAAAGAAAATAAGAGAGAGACTTCACTAACTTTAGCTTGTTCTAATAATTCAGACTTGGGAACAAGATGTAGTGTTAATTTAATGATGCAAATGACAAGTGGGGGACAAGCTTTTCATAATGGGATTGTAGTGGGATGTTAGGTGCATTAATTGTGGTGATAATGGAGGTTTTAGGTGAGAAAAATGGGCTATATTGTTGACCATTTCCGCAGCCTACATAATGTAGTTTGTTTGATTGAAGTAAATATCAATTCTGACACTGTTTTGGTATTTTAGGCATATCTCTCTCATATCTTAATGGATTTTAACAAATTTTGTCTTGTTGGAAAGCTAAGACAACGAGGAACAACTTTGTAGTTTACCACTTTTTCAAATTCAGACTCTAACAAGGTATTAAAATATGTACAAGATGATATGATTGAAGTAAAATATCAATTCTGACACTGTTTCGGTATTTTGGGCATATCTCTCTCATATCTTAATGGATTTTAACAAATTTGGTCTTGTTGGAAATATAAGAAAAAGAAGAACAACTTTGTAGTTGACCATATTTCCAAATTCGAACTCTAACTAACAATTAAAATGTGTACAAGATGACGAATTTTGAGTGGAGTATGTGGCAATTTGATGAGAGTAATTGGAAAAGCCAAGGAAATTAATAACTAAGGAAATAGGTAATAAATTATTTGATTAACTTTTACCAAAGGTATAAAGTTAAAATTATTTACCATGGTAAAAGGTTAAATTGAAGATGTTGTCCCAACCAAAAATTTATGTAGAAAGTTGAGATAAAATGGATAATATCATTGATGGTCTAAATCAAAATGATTATACATGAGAATAAAACTTTTAGGATGTTACAGCGGAAAGTTTAGAGACACGTAAGTAACAAAAAAACATCTACTGAAAACATTCTATAGAGGATTTTAACTTGCATACCTCACTGTCCCTTTTATTATGGGTAAAGGGGGAAGTGATGGAGGTAACATTATTCTCGAACAAAGATCAGGGTAAAAGCCACAAGCAGTCAACTCAAAATAAGTATAAGTTTGTTTATATTTTGAGACTAAAACAATCTACTAAAATTTGCTTATACCTAAAATCGGATTAGTACTACTTTATATAGGATTTATCTAATCTGTACAACTTTACACAAACTAAAGGATAAAAAATAAGAATGTTTTTAAAAATTTCATTAATACTCACTCACATTGGTTTATAAGTAATCCCTCACATAATTTTCAATGAAATAAGTATACTTTTGATCTCTTAATTTGTGAAATCCAAAAGATACAAAGATGAGAATTGAAGTTACTATCGTTTCGTTGTGAGTATACAGACGGATATAAATTCAAATAATTTTTGAAAACACGTATATAGGAATGAGTATTGTAATATACTATTAAAAATCATGCATGATTTCAAACATTTAATAATGTTTTGGATGATTTTTTTTTAAAAAAAAACTCTTCTAGTATTTTCCATACATAAATGGTGGGGGGATTACTAAATTAAGTCTTGTTTGGATTAAAACATTTCATATTTTCTTTTTCTATTTTCAGTTTTAATTAAAAAATTATTATCTTATTTACCATTTCTTCAGGAAACATTAAAAATATATTTATTTCGTGTTTTATTTTTTTAATACAATTTTATAAAAAAAATAACAAAGACCGAAACGTTTTCAACGAGCCCTTAAAATTCTACAACCACAGGCAAAGTGAATGAAGAACGGAATTTCCAATTCGATTGATGACGATGGAGGAGCTTCCACCTTCGCTATTGGTAGAAATTCTGAGTCGTTTAACGGACTCAGCGGACGTTGCACGGTGCAGGGTTGCATCCAAGAGCTTAAACGCGGCGTCGTACGAGGTGCGATCGTTGAACCTTCAGTGTTCCATGTCACGTTACCTCAAGTCTCGTTCCCCTGAAACCAAACACCTCGTTACTCCCTTCAAGAGCGTCTTCATCAACCTCGTACGCCGCTCCGCCAATATGGAGTCCGTGTCTCTCGGCGTTGACCGCGCCCTCGGCGGCATCTCCTTCGACGACTTTGAGGACGAATCCGATGATCTCTACCTCACGGATTTCAACTTCATCAAAGATTGGCTGCCCTTTATTTCGCACTCCCTCAAATCATTCTCCGTCTCCGATTTCTGGCTTCAATCTTGTTGGCGACGATCCGAAGCATTATCCTTGATCTCTTCCTCGTGTTAGTTTCTCAAGTCTCAATTCACAATTTCCCTTTCTAATTAGCTGTTATTGTGTCATTTAAAGTGTTTTTAAAGTTTTATTGGTGTTGCTTCCCACCCTAATTTGAATTAAATTTGAAGTTTAGACGTAGTTCAATTAAGTGTTTTTAGTGCTTCTTCTTTAAGAATTGGAATTTCACCCCATCAATGATTTCTTCAATGAAACTTAATAAAAGCTTTTTTGAAAAGAGAAAAATTCATTTTGGTGTTTTTTTTAAGTTAGCCATAATATACTTGATTTTGAAAGAAGAAAAAACTTGATAAAGATTAAAATTGAAGGTTAGCACGAGTTAGAGAGGTGAAATGTTAATTCTAATTGAAAAATAACACCCTGAGTATTCAAAGAAATGCTTGAAAGTTCTCTCCTTGTTACTGTTGTCATTTTAATTTCATGATTACGGGTGATGTGTGTCTCATGCAGGCAATAATCTTGTGAAATTGGTTGTGAGGAATGCTTGGTTATCTGTGGATGGTTTGTGTTTGATGCCATCGCTGAAGTTTTTGACTCTTGAGTTTGTGAGATTGGATGATGAGGATCTAAGTAGGATCAATTCTTGTTTCCCTAACCTCACGCAACTCAATCTTATTGGGGTTGGTGGACTGAAAGAGCCTAAGATTAATCTTTTGCACCTCACCACTTGTCAATGGTCGGTTTCAAATGCCCCACTTTCTTTGATTATATGTGCACCTTGCCTTGTTGATTTCCATCTCAAATGCATCAAACCTAAATTGGTTGTCCTTGAAGCCCCTTCCTTGTCCAATTTTAATCTCTCTCTTGAGAATACTGATGAGCTCAGGCTGAAAAGTTGTGATAATATACAATGCCTTCAGCTTAGTGTAGAATGCCTCTTTGTTGAATTCTTGTTCAGCATGTTTGGCCATTGCAGCACGGTGAAGAGCCTTAGATTGGATTTGGTTGGAAGAATGGAGCAGGTTGACGCATCAAAGTTTGGGCTTGATGCTTTGTTGGTTTATTTTCCAAACATGACTTACCTTAATTTGGGTCCTGGAGCCTGGTGTGTAATGGAGAATTCTTTTCATAAGGGTGGTTTGGAAGATAGGATCCGGACTAAGATGCTAAAAGAGCTAGTTGCACATGTGGTGGTCCATGAAGTGGGGTTTACTGTTGCATTTATCTTCTCTGTTTTGGATAAATGTGCCACATTGTCTGATGTTTCTCTGCTTGTCCACCATGATGTTGATTCTTATGTTGCCAGCAGCCTCATTTCTGCATGCCGAAGCAAGTTCCCAAGAGTTAGATGGAGATGGGGAGTATGGAAAGAAGGAATCAAGGATACTTGGGTCTCGGATGGCATCTAGTTTGGAGACTGCTATGCTGTCAAAGGAAAGAAGAGTGGTCCTTCTTTGATATGTTCTATTGTAGGTGTTTGTCATTTGTAAATGGACGAATGATGTTGGGACATTGCTAGATTGTAAATAGGTTTCGTTGTAGCAACTCCAAAAATAAGTGAAAGCCTCAGATGTTAAGCAAATCAATACATCAACATAAAATACTTCCCAAATGCATGGCAAACAATAGGAAGTTGGAAGAAACTAGCTTTTCCTAACTGCATGGGAGAATAGATGCAGTTGGAAGAAACCAGAAGATTTGTCCCTCGTCAGAAGTGGCATCCTTCTTTGTATTTGTCTACGGACTGTGTATTAGCATAACAAAACATCACGATGATAGACTGATAGTTAACTGCATGGAAGAAGCCACCTTCTGGATAGATGTTTTTCTCTCCCTCACATTCCTTGTAGCGATCTTTATTAGGCTTGGTTGTTGTTGTATTCCTTTGTATAGGCTGTTGTCCTGCTCATTTCTTTTGAACATATGTACATTCTTTGATTTTCCATCCTTTGTATATTTGGAGATCTATAAGAATAGGAGACATTTTCTTTCTGGAAAAAAATGATTACTTCAGTTATTGCCTGATTCATTGAACAGAATGAGTTTATAAATAACTAGATGGCATGGAATGGAGTCTATTATCAAATGGTCTTGATACCAAAGTCATTGCCACTATTTTAAATTGAAAAAACATATAGTAATAGTTAGATTTGTGCAGGTTATCAGCTACCAACAGTTGCAGCATAGGCCACTCTTTTCAGTCATTCATCCTGCTTACTGGTTTGGATATTTCCACTCAGCGGTATAAATACATTTTATGTTAATTTGTTATTGTGGCCGAAGTCTTTCAGAAAATCCATGGAATAGATGATAGTGCTAAAATAGTCCAGATTTTTTCCAAGTAATGAATTTTAACCCACCACTTCTAACTGCTTGATTGTATTACTCAACTGTTAACTGTTTGACTGTTCTGATTTTTATCATGTGATAATAAGAAACTTTTCTAGGTACATGAAACGAGTCGGTATACTTATTTGGTTTGTTTCTTTGCTTCAAAATTTGTTTGATTCTAATACTCTAAAATTTAACCTTACTTTTTTTTGGGTAAAATCTTACTTACCCTAAATTCTGATCTTATTTAAAGTTACTTTATCTTATTTTTAAACAAACTTGAATACTGGAATATTTTTTGGGCGAAATGAGTAAAGAACAAGCAGTGGAAGTGTTCATAGAGAGTACATATCTGCAATAAAGTTGTGTCGTAAATAGGTATAAAAATTACTTTTTACATTGGCTACATGATGGTGTGATTTTATATATTGATTTTATACCGGGTTTTTTTACGTAGGTTTATAATAGAAATCAGTGTAAAAAATACTTTTTACATTGGATTATTGAAATAATCAATATGTAAGTTTACACTGCACCATGCGCTGCACGACTTTATTGCAAAGTATCTTTGCTCTTGTTTTTTTTTTTAGGTGTAATCCATGGAATCCACTATAAATCACCGACTAACCTCTTTGTTGGCTTATAGGCACCTCGATAGACAAAATTAAAACTATCCAAATAGGTCGGGTCTGTTGGATTGGGGTGTAAAATGGGCGAGGGCGAGCTAAAAAAGAGCTCAAATTAAAAGTGGGCCTTTTTTAGCTTGTTCTAAAAAAACCCGCACCCCAATTGAGCTTTTATCGGGCTGGGCCAAGTTGCATAAGCCCGCACACATTTTTTTTACTAACATAAAAAAATATACTCTACATTTTTTTACTTGAATTAGATTTTATTGATTTTGAACAAGTAAAATTGTTTATATTTTTTAATAATTGTATTTTTTGTAATTTTTTACTAAAAACAAAAAAAAAAGTGAGCTTGTCAAAAGCTCGCATAAGTCTGAAAACTCGACCTAAGCAAGTAGTCGCCAAGCCCATCAGACTGCGCCTAGGTTTTAAAATTTTGGGCTGAATCCAAAATAGGTATTTTTACATGATTTGAAAAAAGCTTGAGCCCACCATGGTCGGACCCGATAGTTTGTTTTGACAACTCTAGGTGAGGCGGATAGCCTAAGGGTTTTTAACTTGCTCCAAATCCAAAGCAATGATTGGACTCTCGACACTTGGTTATGGGGTGTTCATATTAAGAGTTATATTAACGGTTTCAAAAATGCAATACTATGATGGAAATTAAGAATGTTGATGGTGTAGTTCAGTTCAGTTTTTAAGTAAAAAAACGAGTCAGATCGCGTAACAAAAAAAATATACAATTTGGTTTGATTCGGTTGAAATAAAATACAAACACCAAAACCAAACTAAATCATTATGGTTTGGGTTTGTTCGGTTTGGCTATTTAAACTGTTTTGAATATCAAATACCTAGACATAAATGCATAAATACAAATTATATAGTCTATTTTAAAAGTTATGAGAAATAAAGAAAAAATGTAGGTTATCATTTTACCACTTTTACAAAAAATTTATTATAAGAGTACTCTATTTTATAATTTATATGTTATGTTTATATAGAAGGCACGTCACAGTACTTAAACCAAATTGCTTGTATATATATTAGGTTTAATAAGCTCATAACAAAAATTGCACATGATCATTACAGGGTTACTTTAAGACATATTTCATGAGTAGTATAGGAATTAAAAAATGTACTCAAGTGCGATTTGGTTTAGTTCAGTTTTATGAATGAGAATCACAGGCCAAACCAACCACATCTCAAGTGTGGTTTTTTGTGACTGCGATTGATATAGTTAACGATTTTCACGACTTACGAGTCTTACAACCTACGATTTCCCACATAATTGAAATGAGTAGGTTACTCTCTTGCATAATGAAAAATAGACATTAATCCTTCAACTTATTAAAGTTGGACAAATTAGTCCTCCATATAAGCCACCTTAACATTCAACATATATCACTTAACGTGATAACTCAACAAAATTTAACAATAATGAACAATGGTTAACTTGGAAACTAAACTAATGAGTGGCTTTTAATTTTTTTGGGTACTAAAAGATGATTGGTAGTCTTTAAAACCAAGTGAAATGATTTTTAAAATGAATGACTGGATTGCGTGGTAATTACAATTCTAAGACAAGTTTGAGCTTTTCCTTAGAATAAAATTACCTTCTTCATTCCTTTTTAACATTTATTTTTTTTAGAAAAAGTTGTTTCTAGACAGCAGAGAAAATGTTTTTTTGTTAATTGTCCTTTTCAAAATATAAAATTTACATTAAATTCCATTACACACTTCTATCTTTATGTTAAATGTGGATTAGATTATGTTGGATGGATGAATGTTGGCATTTTGGTCATGGGATGACACCTTTTGTGTTGTCACAATTGGCCTTATTGGTTCTCTCCGGAGGCATTGGAAACGTAAGAACTACGAAAGCTTTGAAGGAATCATGTGTGTTGCTTTGAAGGAAGGCTATGGTTTGATTTTTTATTAATATTGGAGAATCACCGCATAGAATGATCAGATGGATGAAGGTAATATCATGTAACTTATGTTGCAATGCTTTGAGTTTTGCATGTTAATGTGGTTTTGAAATTTTTTAAAATAGGTGACGGTGTTAGGGTTTATCATGGTACCAAATGTCATTTTTTAGCTAAGTTGGTAGTGTTAGGGTTACATCACTATATGGAGGGAACTATTGTTAGTGGTCCATAGTACTAAAAAATGGATGTTGAGGTTTATACTAGGCAACATTAAGGAGATACATGAAGATTGATGTTTATGTTTTTAGTTGGTGACAACTTTATGTTTTTATCCCATAAGACTAAATGTTGTTTGTGTTTATGTGTATGTTTGCTGTTTATGTTCAGTTCCAACAAGGCTCAGTGGCGTTGGTTTATATTTTGCTACGAATATGTACTTGTCTTTTATGAGTATGAATATGCAAATTTAGTTTTGTTATGTTGTGTTGTGTAACAAAAATGCTTACACAAAAGCAAAAAAATGAACACTGAGTGAAGCTTTGTCTTAACATTGTAGACATTACATTAATTTCATAACACAAACTATAAAATGAAACCAGTTATCCCAATCATGTGGGTACAAAACACCAACAATATAAACTTCATTAACAGACCTCTCATGCCCACCATTATCGGGTTTTTGACCACTGTAGGGTCAAATCTAAAAAAAATTAATATTTTGGGGTCTTGTTGAAACTAATTCGTTGTCTGTGGTAGTTTCTGTCACTTCATATTTTATATTATGTATCTCAAAATAACGTAACAGGTATTACACGTGCCCAGAATGCATAATAGCTGCAAGGCTGCCACGTGGCAGCTCATGCATCATTATGTCTGATCATAAAACGTAACACAGGGTTACGTATCTTGGGCCTACGAAATACGAGCCCAATTTTCATTATGCATTTTTCATTCCTGGTGGCCCTCTCAATAGCATTTTTTACTCTCTTAATTTACACTCTTACAAGCTAAGTTTTGAATTGCTGAAGGAGAGTAACTTGTTACAAGGTGTGTTAAGATTCTTTTTTTTTAAAAAAAATTAATAGTAAAAGTGTCATTAATATATTTGGTTTGTGTGTATTATATTTATGAGTTTTTAATTAGTGTAGTTAATTATTATAGTAATTGTATTTATGTTGTTATTAGTGTAGTATTTATCTTTGTTAATTAGTGTATGGAACTTTTATTTATTATTTTATTAATGTGATGGATATAGTGGCTTATTTACTTTATTTAGTTAATTATAGTTGATTTGAAAAAATAGAGTTAGAGTTAGAGTTTAATGTAAAATATTTTAAAGTATTGGTAATAGTAGAATGTTTAGTGTGAAAATATTTTAAAGTAATGGTAATAGTTAGAGTTAGAGTTAATTATTGTTGAAATATGTTGATGCAATCTGTTATATTACAATTAGGCCAACGCATTTTCATGGGTTACGCATTTCCACCATAAGTAATAATGGGTTAAACTTCACGTCTGCCATTACGCAACCTGATTGGACGAAATGGGGTGGCATTTCGTAGGCCCAAGATACGTAATCCTCTGCGTTATGTTTTATAATTATACGTAATGCTGCATGAGTTGCCATGTGGCAACCCTACAACTATTGCGTTTTCTAGGCATGCGTAATATACCTGTTATATTTCGAGATATGTAATATAAAATATGAAGTGACAGAAACTATCCCAGACAATAAATTAATTTTAGCAAGACCCCAAATATTAATTTTTTTTAGATTTGACCCCTGAGTGGTAAAAAACCCCACCATCTTCAGCCTTCCTCGTAAAACACTAGCCTATAACCATCCCATTATAACAACATTCAACGTAACACTTACTACAAGTAAAGATCACAACAACCTAGTGTTGTTCCTATACTTCATTAGTTCCTTTTGCTTCAACGCTAACACTCTCCTTTGTATGTATCAACAACCTATGTAAAGAAACCACAATTTGCATATTGCATAAACCAGAAAAGAACAATATTAAACACATGTTAAATGATTGTGGTTGAAACCCTAATTTCAACCTATAAAGACAACACCTTTAGAATATTCTCCTATTGTTCCTTGGCGTATGTGTGGTTAACTAGAATGCCTCATCTCCATAATCGCATAGTTGAACATCGTCGTCAACTTATTTATCTTAAAACATGTGTGGTTGCCATCGACGTGTTTCCAACGTTTGGAAACTCTTAAAACATGATGCTAGCTTTTTTATCTTATCTCATAACCCCAATTAGTAGTCCGCACCACATGCCCTCCGTTTCTTCACTATATACTCCACGTAAGGAAAGTTTTGTTAACTAGGTTAAGTTAGACCAATTTTAAAAAACACTATGCACCTTTTTGAGTTAGAAAAATATAATAGACCGACTCAAATTTAACACAAAACATAAATGACCAAAAGTGTAATTATATCATAAAAAAGAGAGATAAGCTTCAACTATAAAAATGCGAGGGAGTATTAATCTATGATTATATAAATCATATATTTTAGTTTGTATGTTTTGTTAAATTTAATTAAGTTTTTTACATTACAGAATACTTTTTATTTAATTATTTATAATATAAGTTGGCAATAAAAAATTATATAATATAAAATGCACGAATGAAGAGATCCCAAGAAAAGAGAACAAAAGAGGGCGTGGGTTGAAGAAGAGCAAGTGGTTAAGTGGCGCCGAATATCTGAATAGGGCGTGGGTTGAAGAAGAAGAAGAAGAATGGAATTACTTCCGCCGGGTACACCTCGAATCTCCAAGAAACAAGGGTTCCGATCGCTTAAACTCATAAACGCTGACATGGACCAACTACTGGCCGATCAACCTGTCGGCGTCCAATACGGCACTCTCCCCAACGGCCTTTGCTACTACGTTCGTTCCAATTCCAAGCCTCGCATGCGAGCAGCTCTTGCTCTCGCCGTCAGGGTTGGGTCAGCACATTCACCTCTCTATATCTATAACCTAATTCCTTAGATTTTATGAATGAATTAAATGATGATTGTGAACTCGGTTACGCCAGATCAGTTCTTGAAGAAGAAGATGAGCGCGGAGTTGCTCACATTGTTGAGCACCTCGCTTTCAGTGCTACCAAGAAATACAGTAACCACGATATCATCAAATTTCTTGAGAGCATTGGGGCTGAATTTGGTGCTTGTCAGAATGCCGTCACTTCGGCGGATGACACTGTTTATGAGTTGCTGGTTCCTGTCGACAAACCTGAGCTATTGTCTCAGGCCATCTCAGTTTTGGCTGAATTCAGTTCGGAGGTATCTATAGCGAAGTAAATTTATGTATGGAATGTTCCATCATTGTAGTTTTTGTGTAATTGGATTGTTCTTTGTAGATTCGAGTGTCGAAAGATGATTTGGAGAAAGAAAGAGGAGCTGTCATGGAAGAGTACAGGGGGAGCAGAAATGCCACAGGGAGATTGCAGGATGCTCATTGGATGTTGATGATGGAAGGTTCAAAGGTGACTGTGAATGATACTAGCTAGTTGTTGTTATTAGTAGATGTAAGAATGGATGATTTTAGGGATTTTGTTTTTTCAATTTATGTTGTTTCATTGAGGTGTTTGATGGATTGCAGTATGCTGAAAGGCTGCCTATCGGATTAGAGAGAGTGATTAGGACGGTTATGCCAGAGACTGTGAGGGGGTTTTACAAGAAGTGGTATCATTTATGCAATATGGCTGTGATTGCAGTTGGAGATTTTTCTGATACAGAGGTTCTTTACTTCTTTTGTTGTCTATCTCTTCTAATGTTTGTAACAGGGAATATGGCTGTGTTGTTTTGTTTGGTCATGGTTTCTGTTGAGTGTTGACCACTCTGTCCTTACTACTGCAGGGTGTAGTTGATTTGATAAAGGCTCACTTTGGCCAGAAAATTCCAGATCCCAATCCTCCACTTATACCAAAATTCCAAGTTCCATCACATGATGAGCCACGGTTTTCGTGTTTTATTGAATCTGAAGCTGCTGGGGTAAGTAAGTAACGATTCGTTGACTTTTAGTGCAGTTTTCCTGGATTTTTGTTAGCAATTTTATATTGCCTGGAAATTAACATGTTATGCTGGGTTGTCCCGAAAACAGTCTGCAGTGATGATTAGCTATAAGATGCCGGCAGATGAACTTAGAACGGTTAAAGACTACAGAAATTTACTTGCGGAATCCATGTTCCTTTATGCATTAAACCAGAGATTCTTTAAAATATCACGTAGAAAGGATCCGCCCTATTTCTCCTGTTCAGCTGCTGCCGATGTTCTAGTCTGTCCATTAAAGGCCAATATAATGACTTCATCTTGTAAAGGGAAAGGAACTGTTGAAGCCCTGGAATCAATGTTAATAGAGGTGTTTTTCATCTTGATCAAAGGAGTTGCATTTTCTTTGTCTTTCTCTTTTCTCCCATTCATACATTTTCCTTCTTTTCTACCATGTTCCTTTGAGATTTATGAAAGCTATATTTTAGGTTGCAAGGGTACGACTTCATGGCTTTTCAGAGTGTGAAATATCTATAGTTCGTGCACTTTTGATGTCAGAGATTGAATCTGCCTATTTGGAGCGAGATCAAATTCAATCTACCAGCTTAAGAGATGAATATTTACAAGTATATTGTATTATGTTTTTTCATCATTTTAAAATGGCTCAAAACAAACTTTGGTTGATTTTGTAGATAATATAATCTTTGTTTATGCAGCATTTTCTCCATAATGAGCCTGTTGTGGGGATTGAGTATGAGGCTCAACTTCAAAAGACTCTTCTACCACGTGAGTTGATGTATCATCTGCTTTTGTTCTCTGATACAGCATTATAATTAAGCTTATATTAGTTATTTATACCAATTAGATATATCGGCATCAGAGGTGTCTAAGTGTTCTGAGAAATTAAGGACATCGTGTAGCTGTGTCATAAAGACCATTGAGCCCCAACCTTTTGCTGTGGTTGATGATCTGAAAAATGTTGTTAAGAAAGTTAATCTTCTTGAGGAAGAGGGCAGAATCTCTTCTTGGGATGATGAACATGTTCCAGAAGAAATTGTCACCACAAAGCCAAATATGGGGTTAGTTGAAACATGGATATTTTTCTCTTTCTTGTACATTACAGTTTCGTTTACCCATACAGTTCTTTGCTGTCTAATTTCAGGCTCACGTTATATAATCACCGATCATGTGTATATATCCTTCATCCTTGTAATCATATAATCAAGTCTCTCCCCTGCCGTTATTAAGTAGCTCCTAGGTAGCTGTTTTAGACAGTTGCAACTTTATCCTATTGTGAGGATGGTTGACGACAACTTGTTCCTTCCTGTTCTTTCTATGAGCTAACAATTTATAGTTTTAGTGGTTATCGAAATGTCATTCTAATGTCATAATGTGTAAAGCATTAAGCTTCAATGGTTCTTTTCTAACTTCTCTTGGATTCATTTAGAGAAAGTAAAAGACGTTCCATTTACTTGGTAGTTCTTATAGTTATTTGGTCATACTTAGTCTTCATTTTTATCCCCCCTGCTTTTATGGTTATAAACTTATACTAACAAGAATTCCAATTAAGTTTCAGAATTAGAGAAAAGTAAGGTTTCCTTATTTGGTTTTCCCTTTAGGACTCAATTGTTTGTGTTTTTACGTATTGTCATTTATTTTGCTGCTCGGCTCTGTTTCATTAAAATCTGCATTTTTCTAAGTAGTAATATGCCAATACCATCTGTTTAGCCAGCTCCTACTTCATATGTAGTGAAGGGTTTAGTATTCTGTTTCTTAAAATATTATATCATTCAAATCTCTATCTTTATGGGGTTTGGAATGCGACCTCTTCTGTTCAAATTATTATGATCTGTATGGTTTAATTGTATCTTCTTACTTCGGGTTAAATTTGTATTTGGGAAATCAACTTCTAACTCATTCTCATCCCCTACCCCCCACCATCAATTTAGGCATGTTGTGCAGGAATTGGAATATTCAAATATTGGAGCTTCTGAACTAATTCTATCAAATGGCATGCGGGTCTGCTATAAGCTTACAGACTTTCTTGATGACCAGGTTCTGATCCTCATAGCCATTTTTTTATCAAGTTGATCATGGTTTATACATATTTCTTAAGTAGACTTTGATTGAACTACAGTATTGATTGATGACTTGCTTTAAGTTTTGTTAATTTATATATATGACATGATCTCTAATAGAGTATAGAGAATATATTTAAACCGAGGGTTCTTCATAAACCCATCAAATCTGACCAAATCGCAAAGCATTACTGAAAAGCCAAAAACTCAAAAACTAAAAAGAACATTGAGTTTTTTAATTGGGTTGGATTAGTTTTGGTTCCTATTATGAAAACTGATTTAATCCAAACCAAACCAAATTTATATACACAATTGCATGTGTCTGTGGGTGTATGTGTGCACTTGTGTGAGGAAGAGTAGGAAGATTAGCAGAAAGAAAAGAGAGATGATATTGAAGAATGAAGAGAGAATGAGGAGACACCCGTCAGGGTTTCCCCTTTACAACTGAATTGCAGTTCTCTTGTTGATTGGTCCAGGATGAATTACAATTACTGTGGGTCCTATATTCAACTGACCAATTCCTGTAGTTTACCAGATAACTTACCCACTAATTCAGCTTTAGGTTTCTACCACCTATCTCAACTTCCTTTTGTTCCTACATGCGTAATTACCAGATTTGACTAGAAATCAGAGCCCCTTGGATTGAAATTAGCATACACATGCGTTTATCATTAGGCATCAGCAGAAACCCTTACTCTCATTGAGTGGCATTTTGTTATTAATGGTGATGTTAGAATTTCACATGAATAATTATATCCGTCTAATCCATAGATGCTTCTTAACAGGTTATCTTCACAGGGTATTCATATGGGGGCTTGTCTGAACTCCCTGAGAGCGAATATTTCTCTTGTTCAATGGGACCAACCATTGCTGGGGAAATTGGTGTGTTTGGATATAGACCATCTGTCCTAATGGATATGCTTGCTGGCAAGAGAGCTGAAGTTGGTACCAAGATTGGTGCATATATGAGAACTTTTTATGGTGATTGTTCACCTTCAGACCTAGAAACTGCTTTGCAGGTATATTTGATATAATTAGCAAACTATGTTGTTTTGTCCCTTTCATGATTTGATCACGACTAAAAGCAGTATGTAGTTGCTCACAACCATATTGGCACCATTATTAAAATATGTATCAATTCATTTACATTTCAGAACAAGAAGCAAGTATTTTTACTGTGTGTGTAATTGTGTATATATGTGTGTGTATTAGTAATATTGTTTGGGGACGTATCAAGTGAGAACACTTGGTTATTGTGAGAAACGAGACCAAGAATATAAACTGTTAGATTTTGTTTGAATAATAAAATATTAGAAGATAAATTTACATGATATTTTTAAGTGGTCATGTAACCACTAATTAATTTTCAATCTTAACCATCGAATTCCATGTATGATCGTATAGTCTAGACTTATTGTTCTCACAATTTTAAAATGAGAACTTTTCTCATAAGATATGCCCCCATCTTGTTCTAAATGCCTGTTAATATTTGTCTTTTTTCTCATCAATTTATTGTGTGTACATCACATATATTTTTCATCAATTTAGCTTTTCCCAAAAAAAATATATTTTAAATTCCTCAGTCCTCTAAATGCTGCATATTTTCCCAAAAAATACGTTTGGTTCATATTCCAGTTTATTGTACAATTTGAACCAAACCTGGTTTGAACTAGCATCTAGTGGTAATTCTATGATAAGTGACAGTTTGATATGTTTAGTATCATATTTCTTTTATGGACATTGTTTAGCATCATAGGGATCACAACTCACAAGTATGTTTTCTTGTTGGATTTTTTATAAATATTCCTGTGAGTATTAAATTAAATATTAATTACAGTTTACACACATTGTGTTAGGACAGAAGGGAAGGGGAATTAATCAGGGACTGGTAGATGAGTTGGTTAAAGTGGATCAAGTAGATAAATAGGGGAGAATTAGGATGGAAGGTGCACTCAGAATTAGAAGATTTGTAAGAAAGAAGATACAAGGTTGGTCTAGTGGTTGGGAAGGGTGAAAGGGGAGGGGAGGGGAGGTCCTGAGTTCAAATCCCCCACTAACATTTCTAACATTTGCCTATTCAAGAAAGAAGATTTGTAAGAAAGAGGAAACCCTTGGAGGAGAATTCTTTCTCATTGTTCAGATAATATTGAATCAAGGAATGAAACTTTTCTTTTATTTTCTTTTCTCTGTTATCTATTCTTTATCCCTTCTCATACATGTACCAATTCCACTTAAACTGCTCTATGTTGTGCTCTCCTCTCTACCTATTCTGACATAACCTATTTATTTATTTTCCAGCTTGTCTATCAGCTGTTTACAACGAATTTGACACCAGGTGAAGAAGATGTCAAAATAGTGATGCAAATGGCTGAAGAAGCAGTTTGTGCTCAAGATAGGGATCCATATACTGCTTTTGCAAACCGTGTAAAGGAGCTTAACTATGGAAACTCTTATTTTTTCAGGGTATGACGATTTTCTGACATCAATTGAATGTTGGACTAAATGATCTACTCTTGACTTTCTTCATACTGTTTATTTTGCAGCCTATTAAAAAAACTGACCTACAAAAGGTTGATCCACTGAAAGCTTGTGAATACTTCAGCACATGTTTCAAAGATCCATCCACTTTTACTGTTGTGATTGTTGGGAATATTGATCCTACTATTGCACTGCCCTTGATACTGCAGTACCTAGTGAGTGAAAATCCATTAACTAAAGCCAGTAGACCTTGAATTATTGTATACCAATTGATTTCTTTCCATGCAGGGCGGAATACCAAAACCTCCTGAACGTATTATGCATTTTAACCGTGATGAACTGAAAGGATTGCCTTTCACTTTTCCAACAGCCATCCATAGGTACATCAATGTACTGTATTCGCTAACGAAAGTTGTTATAATTATTGTTCTGTCTATTTGTACCTACAGGCAAAGATGTGAACTGTTTTAGGCTCTCAAATGAACTATAGTATTTCATTTTTCTTCAAAAGCCAAGACCATGCTTAAACATCACCCACTTAGTTAAAGACCGTGTTACCATGCATATCTTGATATTACCAGCATCTTTCAATATTATCAATTGTTTATGGATACTAATAAGCTTTTTGAAGGATTCAGTAAATGCATCTTCTAAATGGACCATACTGTGCTTGTAGAGAAGTGGTTCGGAGTCCCATGGTAGAAGCTCAGTGTTTGGTGCAGATATGCTTTCCTGTTTTGCTGAAGAATGGGACCATGGTGCGTGTTTTATTTTTTCCCAATGGTTGCTAAATTTATGCAATTATATTATATAAACATAAAAACCTGTATGTACCCGAGTTTCACAAATAATGGGTTGGGTGCATGATTTGGCAGGTGGAAGAGATTCACTTTGTTGGTTTCCTGAGCAAGCTTCTTGAAACAAAAATAATGCAGGTTCTCCGTTTCAAGCATGGTCAGGTGTATATGTGTTCCTAGCTTTTTCCTTCGATTGTCAGATATGGTGTATACTGTTTCTGAGGCTTTACCTCTGTGCATCAGATTTACTCTGTGGGTGTTTCAGTATTTCTTGGTGGTAATAAACCCTCTAGAATAGGTGATGTTCGTGGAGACATTAGCATAAATTTCTCTTGTGATCCAGAGATATCTTCCAAGCTGGCAAGTCTCCTCCATGTGTGAAATAATTGAATTTTCATTAGTTAGTTGGTAAAATAATTGTCTTTGGCATATTATATACAGGTAGATATTGCTTTGGATGAAATGTTGCGTCTTCAAGAGGAAGGGCCTTCAGAACAGGATGTTTCAACCATACTTGAAATTGAGCAACGGGCTCATGAGAATGGACTGCAGGTTAATTTGGTCTTGAAGTTTACTTTGTTAGCATCATGATCTTTACTACAAGAGTCAAGGGAACAAAATCAATACATGCAAACATAAGAGTTCTTTAATTTTCCATCTCAGCTGTAAACAATGATAAAAAGTTCTAAGATTCCTTATCTTGCATCTCTTATATCCACAAAGGCATTCATATTGTTGGATGAAAGGGATGGAAGTAACATTTCCCTTCCAACTTCCATTTTCTTATTTGCACATGCTTTTCAGGAAAATTATTATTGGCTGGACAGGATTTTGCACAGCTATCAATCAAGAGTATACTCTGATGATGTTGGCACTTCTTTTGAGGTTGGTGACTACTACACTGTCTTTTTTATATTTGTAGACTCCATTCAATAAAGAAGGAAATTGGTATTTATATTTTGGTTTTCCCCAACTATCAAAGAAGAATTAATTCTAATATCTGGTTCCACTACTGTTGCTTAGTGGCTAGACTTCAGTTTGAAATGAAGTTTAGCATGAATATATGTAGAATAACTATCTCTTTAATCTATATTTATTCTGACAATTTAGTGTATGTTTGTGAAATGCTTGAAAAGTACTTTATTTTAAAAAGTATTTATTTCAATAATCGATTATGTTAAACTCAATTTGAATGTTTGGATATAGTTGTGAAAAAGAGATTATTTAGATAATCTGTTTTGTTTGGTTTACATGAAAAAAAATACTTTTTAATAGCTAAGTTACTAAAATAGACAAATAACCCATTAGAGTAGAACAAAAAACTTTGAAAAGGTGAAGGGTGAAATTGGAAAAAAAAATTAAAAAACTTAAAACTATGAATAATCTGAATCATGTTCTGATTTTGTTACACTTCCCCTCGCAAAAAAATAATTTACATGATTATAATCCATTTTTTGCAAAGTTACCCAAACATACCACACAATACAAATAAATATTTTTTCACACAAACCAATAAAATAATCTACAAAAAGAAAACTTGTGCAAACACGCACTAAGTGTGACATTGAGATGTTACAATTGATAGATAGATGAGTTATTTAAGCATAACAAAGGGTCAAAATTTTGACCATGTGTATATAGAAAAGATATTGTGTTGAGATACAAACTCACTTTGATGATTTCTACAGCTTAAATAGATTAATCTTTGGTTGTTAGTTGGAGGATACTAATTGGAAATAAAAAAAATTATATTTGTTTACTTTTCAATGCATAATCTAGATTTTTTTTAAAAAAACTAAATGAACTGTTTGTATGTTGCAAATCATGATTATTGCAGGAATTATGGAATCATATCTACTCATTCATAAGTTATTGATTTTGCAATTATCTTTGCTGTAGATTCAAGACGAAGGGCGATTGAAAGTTAGATCATCCCTTACACCATCAACTGCACAGTTGGCGCTAAAAAGAATACTGCCCTTTCCTTGCAAAAACCAGTATACTGTTGTGATTCTAATGCCCAAGTCTTCTCCTTTTAAATTACTGAAATCAGTATTCCAATTTACTTGGCCAAACTATGGCAGAGAAGCAAAGGTCAGCTATATTCGGGGACTCTTATAAGGAAATACATGCCTGGATATGTAGTAAACAGTGTAATCACAATACAGTTATGGTTGTTTTTCTATGGCAGATTTTGGCGGGAGTTGCTGGCCTGGCAGTTTTGGCACTCGGTTTGTGGAGACATTCAAGAGGTGCTCAAAATAATAGCAGAAATTTTCTTTGCAGAGCCGCGAAGTAGAAGTTTTCCAACAAGTGTGATTCTTTATTTAACCAAAGATGCAACATGTACATAACATTGTAAGAGTAGGTTATGTAAAACACTGGTTAGGTATGACTTAGGACGCAGATTAGGTGTTTACGTAGCCCCAATGAAGGCTAGAAATGAAACATTTGTACATTGATTTGTGCTGCACAGAATTGTGTCTTGCAGCATAACTTGTTTGAGTTGTTTCTTTACAAGGGTATCCGGATGGTAGGGCAACATTGTTTTCATTTCTGTGATTATTTTCCAATACCTCTGGTTCTGGTAGCAGTTACTTCTGGTTCTGGTAGACAGAGATGCTGGAGAAGTATGCAGATTAACATGCCGTGTTGGCAACATGGCGTACAAAGAGTTCTGTATCAGTCTACTAATATTTGACACAAATATTTATAATGATTTCACTCTTTGGCGATAATGTAAAATTAGTAAAATTAAGTGTTAAAATATTATTGGATATCAATGTGAAACTGTTGTCATGTTGATAATTCATGCTAAATAAATTCTTTTAAACTGATTTTTTTTAAAGAAATTTATTGCAAACTAATATTTTTTTATTTTTGATAATTTCAACTAATAATTTAAGTGAAAAGAAATGTGTGTGAATATCATTTTGGAATTTACGTGAATTTCGTGCTGAAAAATTTTCAGGGTTAGACATGTCTCGTACTCAAAGACCGTTTATAGAAATATGTACATATACGTTCGTACGATAGGGATTCAGACTTGGATTTTTGGATCAATCTTCCTTAACAATATGGATGGTGTTTGATCAAGTTTTAAGATTTTTTTTCTTCTAGAGTGTTAGATCAAGTTTTAAGATTTTTTTCAATTGAGTTTGGTCCCTAAAGAAAATACTCTACTATTACAAATTCAATTCTTAATTAAATATAAACAAAGTTAAGTAGATGAGTTTTCTTGAAAAAAAGTCAAATGTCAATTATTTATGTAAGATTAAGTCTCACAATGCTTGTTAGAAATCCTAGGTTTGATGAAATATAACAATAAAATGGCATCTCTCATTTGCTTAGGCACGTTAGTTAATTAAAATATACCTATTATAATAATTTAATTTATTCAGAAAATAAAAGTTTTAAATTATTTAAATATGTTCTTTTTGGTCAATAATAAATCGTCAAGGATTTAAATATATTATTTTTTTTGGTAACGAAATATATATATTTTTTGGTGGAAGAAATATATATATATTTTTTTGGTAAACAGAAATATATTATTTTTAAACGGCAATTAAAAACAACAAAAGGGCTTCTTGTTTGTTTAGGTCTACGTGGCTTCTTTTCTTGACACGTCTAGAAAAAGGCTCATAGCCCATAGATTGTACCCACAATGGCCCGTTAGGGTTTATGGTTTTATTATAATTGAATGCCCTTTTATTCCAATTCGCTCTTCGCCCCCTTTCTCCTCTCCCTGCATCACTGCGTTTTCCGATTCGAAAGGTTCGTTCTCTGTTTGGTTTAACAAGTAAAAATCATTTTGTTTGTGTTTTATATTGAAATCGAACCAAACGAAGTCTGAATAATTGATTTTGTATAGGTTGTTGTAAGTGAAAATGGTGGAGAAGACTAAAGGTAGGAAAGAGGAGGTGGTTACCCGCGAGTACACCATCAACCTCCACAAACGCCTGCATGGCTGGTATTCATACTCTTAAGACTTTCTTTTTCTAATTTACGATTCTTGTTCAAGCGTTTTTAGCTGTTTTATTTATTAATATCTCATGTTTAATTTCAATCAGATGTGGAATTTTATTTATAAATTTTGTGTTAATATTCTCCAGTTTTTAGGTTCTTAATATCTTAAAAATCGTCGTATTTGTGTATTGCATTGTACTGTGCGTATACTTGTGCATCCATTTCTATGCAATATAATGTGTGATTTTCTCTCATTGTTTCATTTTGTGGTTTATCACGATGATATGACATGTCCATTAAGAAAGTATATAAACTGATTAACAAATAATTTTGGCTTATGCAAAACAATAGTTTAACAGAATATCAATTAATGTTTTGTTTATCTGTGATAACATTGGGAGACACATTAGCAATTCTTGTTTCTGATCATTTTCATGCAAAACAGCACATTTAAGAAGAAAGCTCCTAAAGCAATTAAGGAGATAAGGAAGTTTGCCCAGAAAGCCATGGGAACCAATGATGTGAGAGTTGATGTGAAGTTGAACAAGTATGTCTGGAGCCAGGGGATCCGGAGTGTCCCTAGGAGGATTAGGGTTCGCATTGCTCGGAAGAGGAACGACGACGAGGATGCAAAGGAAGAGCTATATTCCCTTGTTACTGTTGTCGAAATCCTTAAGGACGAGCTCAAAGGTTTGGGCACAAAGGTTATTGATGATGAGGATTAATCTATTTGACACATCTATTGATTATTATAGTTACTGTGGTTTTTGTGTTCATTTATTTTGCTCGGGAATGGAGAAATTAAGACAAAGTTATCCCCAACTCATTCTTATCTTACATGCTTCATTTATCACACTTCACTCTCACTCTTCTTCCATTAGTGTTGCTTCTCACGTAGCAACGCTTATTTTTTCACACTTACGCTATCACCTGTTCACTGGTGAGTTACCAATATGCAGTTGTACTATTCTGGCTTATTGGTTTGGTTTCATGTAGGGTAGTGCCTATGCCTCATTTTCAGACATGGGTGTTTTTTTTTTGACAAAATTATATTTTTGGTCATTATATATTTTTTTTTACTAAAAAAGGTTTTTAAGTTGGTTTGCGTGCGTCATTTTCAGGTTAGCAGAACTTGTCTACGTCACATTATAAAGAAAACAACTGATTTACGATAGTTAAAATTTTAGTTTTTGGTGATATTTAAGTGTTTAACTGTTACAAATGCGCAAAAAAAAAAACCTCTCACTACCACCCTTTCTACTATCTTAGCTAGGCACCGGCTTGGGTTGTCATTCCTACTCTTGCCCACCATCAGCAAAACAACCTTCACAACCCAAAAATTCATCCATACACAAAAAATCAAGGTTAAATTACATTAACCATCATGTTTTCTTTTACTATAACTAGCTCCAAAAGATTTAGGATAGTAACACCCCACCCCTTTTTTGTAAATGTCCGTCCAAAATGTAACCTTGCCTCGATGTGGGGTAAACATCCTAGCCCATATTCAGTTTTTAGTTACTACAGCAGTAACATGGCCTTATGCCTATTCATCGCCTATGCCTCCACTTCTTAGCTTGATCAAATTAGCTTCCTGTTGTAGGATCACATATTTTAATCTCGCTTTGATACTAGACTCATCAATCGTACATCAATACTACAATTCCATGGTCAAGTTTTAAATTTATAGTTTACAATGATTTTATCGTTCAACATGTTATTAATAAGTTGCTAGAGTCTCATTTACGAAAAAGAGTTACTAAAGTCTATTGTGAACTTGGAATAACATGTTCTCACTAACACAACATGACTCTCTTCGTCTCAAATAAGAATGAAATTTGAAATTTGTTGTTTTTAGGATTGTTGTTATTCGGGTTTCTTCACGAACCAACCCTAACTTTTAACTAACCAAGCCTTATATCTAATAAATGCATGTATAAGAAAGATAATAGGTCCATAATGTGGGTTCAAAGTTGTCTTGTGGGATGTTTTTATCTTGCTCATTGAAGCACCTAAATCAGGATGAGTTGAAGACTCCTGGGGTTACCAACAGGAAGCCACACATCGGTTAGAAATGTAGAAAAGATAATATATTGTTGCCAACAGTGTGTAGTATTTGATGCTGGGGTTCCAACGCTAAAAAATCTATCAAATGGAAAAAGAAAAGAAATATTTTTTATAGTAATTAACCATAGTTCTCACTTAAAAGGGTGGGATGTTATCTTTTGAAAACCTTTGGGTTGGCTGTAATTAAAAGAAAACTTGGTGGGTGGTTGTTGTAAATTACCCAAAAATCAGTTCCACCTTAACAGAGAAGAGGGGGAATTCATTTTAATCAAAGGGAGGGGCTTAAACCCATCGGAAAAAAAAAACAGATCACAAATATAATAATAAAAAAAGTTTTAAAAACGACACCACGCCTGCACAAAGAGAACAGAAAGCGCGGTGCTCGTGTGTACAGCGGAGAGGCTTCATCCTCTCGCGGCGCGACAATATCGGCATGAGATGGAACAGCCACAGTGGTTGTGACACTACGACGGTGCAGTAATGGTTGGAGTGATTGACGAAGGTGCTGATTTAGGAACGGCGCGGCTTGATCGGTGACGGAGTGATAGGCTCATAGTTTTGTCGTAGGCGGAGGCGTTGTGGCGGCGTGTTGCGGCTTGTCATCATTCCTTTACTCGGCGCCCTCCAGCGATGACCAACAACCCTTGCTCCACCGTGTGCGACATTCCGTCTGTCGTCGACGCATCGTCCCATTTTCCTCTTTAGGGAGAGGTTGCACAGTGGACAACCAAATTTTATTTGAAAATGCTAAATTACTAACATCCATTTAAACTCATATGATGCACCTATAACACTTTATTATTAAACTATGAATGATTTTACATACTTGTCTTCACCAACATTCCATGCATGTTGTTATGCTTTACTCATAATTATCATGTTATTAGAACTTTAATTTGAAATGTGGTTCTATTTGGTATCTGAAAGTTTGAAATGTAAAAATAATGGACTTAATTTCAACAAATTATAATTTTTATACAATTCAACCTAGGATTTCTAACTCGGAAATTAAAAAAAAAAACGAATTATAATTTCAATTATTTTTTAGTTCATGGATGCTTTAGCTTAAGGAGCAATTTTGATTATAAATTATTCTTATTTAATTTTCAATCCAGAAAGTAATTTTTCGGCTTAAATATATAATAAATTCCTATAAAAAATTTAAAACAGAATTCCTCTCCTATAATTTTTTTTTGTTTGGTTTAGTTACTTCAACTTTTAAGATTATAAATTTTGACCTTAGTTACTATTAATTGTTAATATGACTAACGCTTTATTATCTCAACATTGTCATATCATATCTCATATCACTCCCTTTCTGCATTTTCTTTTTGAATATAGTAACCAAACTAAAATATCATAAAACGTAAGAGATAAATTTAAAACATGGTAAATAGTAAAAACACAAGAGAGTTATTTAAAATATCATATTTATTAGTACCAAAGATCAAAACTAAGGAAAATTGTTTACATATTTAAGGGAACCTTCGAAAAGGGTAAAAAAAAGTGAGACTTAATTGAAACATAGTAAAGCACATTGATTTAGTCAATAATAAATGTCCAAATGTCAGAGGCTGGGAATAGTTCGGTAACAAGAATTTCCCAGAAGCAGTTTTCAAAAAATAAATTGGAGAAGAACGAAAAAGTGTGTGAGTGAGGGAAAGTAATCGGAAAATCAGAGCAATGAAAAAGCTGGTAAGAAAGTTCCGAAGTTCGGAAGACCCCAACTTCTCTCTTCCCATCCACGATGAAGATTCTCGTCCCTTGGACTCTCAAGGTCCCATTTTTACATCCCCTTTTTAATTGACCTAAAATTTATAAAAGATTTCATCTTTTTTCTTTATTTCGAATTGGGTCATCACGATTTACATTTTAATGCACAGAGCAGGAAGAGCTCGTTCGTTCTTTAGAAAGGAGTCTAGCTCAACAGAGTCGCTTATGGAGGGTATTTAATTTATATTACGAATTGATTGAAATCTACACTAGAAATATATTCATGATATTATAATGGGCACATAGTTGATTTATTTATTTTCATTTGTTGTTGTATAGAGGGTATTTTCGGCGTTATTCTTCTGCTACATCTTGTTTTTTCTGTACTCCATCTTCCAGCAGGTTTCATCACCATGGGAACTGGTACGTTTCAAGAGTTTTTGCTTTCTCATGCACTAAAATTTGCCAAGCCATGAATTACTGTCATCTAGAAGAATCATTGTTAATTAGACATAGACTGTTTATATTAGTGAAATGCTAATGAAAGGAGAAAGTTTTAATTAAGAAGTGTTATTAATGTGCTCTTCTTGTGATTTTCAATGCATCTTTAACGCTATTTATATTAAAAACAATGTATTTATTAATTCGTTTAGCTATGTCTCAAGGTACTGATTAGCAAGAACCTTTATATGATAGGAGGTTTATCTTATAGCAAATGGTCTCTCTAGGTTGCATGTGATGTGAGAATGTTAGTGTTTTGTTGTTGGATATCTGATGTCTTGGGGCAATCCTTTTTATTTTATTACCAGTGAATCTTTTGGGATTTGATAAGTATTCTAGTTTGTGTTGTAATAATTGAACCTCTTCTTGGGGTAAGGAATGATAATTTATGTGTGTGATTTTCTTTTGAGGAGGATAATTTGTTCAAAAACACCTCTGTTAACCTATTCAGCTAGAAGTAGATTATGTAAAAATCTGACTTGTAAGGAAAGCCTCTGCATTTCACTCTTCCCAGGATTTTTACAACATTGAAGTATTTCTAGCTATTCTTCTTTATTATTTTCTGAATTTCATTATTGTTTACTTTACTAAATATTTTATGCCTTTCTTTGTTCTTTGATAAACAGCGGTATCATGCTTACTTCATGGAGGAGATATACTCATGGATGGTTATATCAGCAGGTTCACCTCTCCTATTGTCAGGACTCAGGAATCATATACATATACTCCAGTTTCCTATATTATATCTTGAATGCTTTCCATGATTATTATTGTATTATCCAATTACTATGTAATTGTGAATTTCAGTCCCTTTATATTCTGTTTGCACCCTTTGCCTTTATTATCTGCTAATACAAATTTACAACTGTGGATGAGAATGAGATACAATAAGTCATCCCCTTATCAAATTATGAGCATCATCTCTAAACTTTTTTTAAATTGAATAACTTGTGCAGACTGGCTGGCGGTTTTAGCATGCTCATTTGCCATCATAGGACTGGTTCATGATTCGATGCTTCACAAGAGATGGATCCGGTACTCATTGTATACTGGCGTTATTCTGGCTATTTTCTGGTTATATTACATGTTGAGGTAAAGTAATTAGATAAGCGCCGACTGATTGATGCACTTTAGATACTCCATAAAGGATTTAGTATTTACTATATCAGTAAACCAGCTGGTAGTTTGTTATACAGAGAAGTGAAATAAAATACATAATGAAACGCTGGGCATTGGTATTCAGCTTATAGTTTCAATTTGGATTTTGTAGCTAAAATGAGTCAAGAGGTTGGGCCCAAAAAAAGCATAAAAAGATAAAGAAGCCTGTGTACATTCCATTATACTAAATTAATACTGGTATGGAGCACCAAAAATAGATATTTGCAAGTTGTGACTGCTTCATGCACAATCTCTATACTCTCTGCTATTTGTATCCCCCTTTTCAGGATCATCTCATCTTTTACTGTATAATAAATACAAATTATTTGCTTGGTAGGTTGCCAAAGTTTCGTTGGGATATTATCTGGCTGCCATTTGGACCTCTTGGGTAAGCCATAATTTCCAGCCGTGTTGGTTTTTTTTAAAGCAATAACTTAGATAAATGATTGCTTGGTTACTATACTGCAGGGCAGCTGCAATCTGCCTCTATGTGGATCATTTACTAACTGAGTCATCAGAAGAGGTAAGAAAGCTTCACGGATACATGTATGCCTACAAAGCAAGCTAGAATGTTGTGTTCTGTCTATCTGATGGAGAATTGGCCGTGAGAAGCATTGTGGAACAGCATGATCAGATAAGCTATGAAGTATTTTCGATCTATCATATGAATTGGCCTTAATATCCTTATCATCCAAAACAGCACAGAATGGAGATGATTTCTTTTGTGGATTCAGCTACTGTTTTTCATACTTCCTTAGGTTGGATAAAAGCAGTTGACATTGATAGGAAGGGTAACCAGATTAGGGGGCAGCTAATTGGAGGAAAGGGCATAGTTTTTTTGAGAATGGGTTACTTATTATGAATATTTTATTGGATGTCCCCTCTATAAATAGGACTCTCCTCCCACTCATTAATACACACTTCAATCCCCATTTTCCATTCACTCTCTAACTCTCTTTACTCATTCTTCTCTTTTAATTCAACTTCAATTTCCTACTTTCATTTCCTTTACACTTTTGTTGCTAAGTTATAAGTATTTATAATACGTTATCAGCACGAGGTTCTGACCAGCTTAGATCTAAGGTAACATAAAATTTTAATTTCTTTTCATAATTTCATTTCAATTTATATTATATGTATATATATATATATATATATATATTTATATTGTAATAAGTTCCCGAAGAACTTATATTCCACACATCCCAGCAGGATGTATAAAATATTAATAAGTTCCTGAAGAACTTATATTTCGAACATCCCTATGGGATTTAAAAGAATTCCTGAAGAATTCTTGAAATATTTATTGATAGTTCCTGAAGAACTAGAAATTAAATTCTTAATTATTTAGCATTATTTTATATTACTTGCACATGTGCACATATTATTATCCCTTGTATTATTGCACCTACCGTCCCACATTTGCCTCCTGCTGTTGCTTACCTTTTATTAAATAATAATTGTTATAGTATGTTTTTTTTTTTCTTCCAGCACCTTTATTAAATAATAATTGTTATAGCATAGCTGATTGTGTTTTCCAGTATGCTAATTTCCACTAGCTCCTTTGCGTTTTCCAGTATGCATTATTTGATTTCATAGCAATTATGTATAGCATAGCTCCTTTGCGTTTGATATTATATGATTGCTACCATATTATATAATTCCATACCAATTACCACTTTTACATTGCCTATTACATAATTTTGCTCCACTCCTGTTTCCATAATTAACTTCATGTGCTGTTGATTAAATATTTCTTAATAATTTTAACTCACTGTTACCTTATTTATTTTATATAAAGATATTAATAATTTTAGAAGAAATAAAATATGCATCAATGAGGAATTGAACCCGAGTCCTTACCAGGATAATTTATTACTGTACCACTAAGCCATTAGAACTTGAATGATGTTTTATGAGATTTTTAAATATTCATTATCGGGTCACTTATGTAATTTTTATTTTTTTTAAAATATCACTCTTATAATAAAAATAAAACATATTCATAATAATTATTGACTTGTTACCATCATTAGATATTTATAATTAATAAATTTATTCATTTGAAATGATATTGTTTTAATTTCTTATATAGAAATAACTATGTCAAATATTACCAACCTTGAGTTCGTGGCTCTTGACATATCTGGAAAAAACTATCTATCATGGACATTGGATGCTGAAATCCATTTAGATGCAAAAGGTCTCGGAGACACCATTAAAAATGGAAATCAGGCATCTAGTCAAGATAAAGCTAAAGCCATGATATTTTTACGCCACCATATCCATGAAGGGTTAAAAAATGAATACTTAACAGTTAAAGACCCTCTTGTTCTGTGGAATAATCTAAAAGAAAGATACGACCATCAAAAGGATATAATTCTTCCAAAAGCCCGTTATGAATGGATGCATTTACGATTTCAAGATTTTAAATCCGTAAATGAGTATAATTCTGCAATGTTTAGAATTACTTCGAGATTGAAATTATGTGGAGAACAAGTCACTGAAAGTGACATGTTAGAAAAGACATTCTCTACTTTTCATGCATCCAATTTGCTCCTGCAGCAGCAATATCGCCAAAAGGGCTTTACAAAATATTCTGAATTAATTACTTGTCTCCTTGTGGCTGAGCAAAATAATGAATTGCTTATGCAAAATCATGAATCTCGTCCAACTGGAACTGCTCCATTCCCAGAAGTGAATGTAGCAACACACGATCATAATACTCATGGTCGTGGTCGTGGCCGTAGCCGCGGTCGTGGACGAGGTAATGCTCGAGGACATGGTATTGGTCGTGGATATGGTTATGGCCGTGGTCATGGTCGAAATGATAAGAGATCATCATTCACATGGAAAAATAAAGAACTTATAAAAAAAGGGACAGATGCTCAAAATAGCGAACAAACTAAAAACATCTGCTATCGTTGTGGTAGCAAAGGACACTGGTCTCGAGTTTGTCGCACACCAAAGCATCTCGTAGATCTATACCAAAAATCCCTTAAAAATAAAGGGAAAATAATAGAGACAAATTTTACTGGTATAGATGATGATTTCTCTGACTTTAGTGTTGATGATTTTCTTGCTCTTCCTGAAGAAGAAATTGACCACTCGGTTGGAGAAGAGAGTGCCCCCAAATAAATTATTTTAATGTTTCATGTAATTTGTTTTGTTGTAAATTTTGTCTTTATCAATAAAATTTTGTTAAATATTATTATTAATTATATTTTTACTCATGATTTATTTTTATTTATTGAAGAATGAATGCTTATGTGAATGATGAAGATATATGTCTCGCAGACAGTGCAACAACTCATACCATTCTCAAGAATGAGAAATATTTTTACCAAATAGTAAAACAAGAAGCAAATGTTAATACAATATCTGGTAGTATAAATATAATTGAAGGCTCCGGCAGAGCCAGTATTTTGTTACCTAGAGGAACAAAATTGCACATTAAAAGTGCATTATATTCTAAGAAGTCTCAAAGAAATTTATTGAGTTTTAAGGATATCCGCAGAAATGGATATCATATTGAGACCACAAATGAAGGAAATGATGAATATCTATACATTACAAAGTTAATTTCTGGTAAGAAATGTATATTGGAAAAATTGCCTTCATTTTCCTCCGGTTTGTACTACACATATATTAGTACAATTGAAACAAATACCATAGTAAACCAGAAGTTTACAAATAAGAATGACTTTGTTATCTGGCATGAACGATTAGGCCATCCTGGATCAATTATGATGCGAAAAATAGTTGAGAATTCAAATGGTCATTATTTGTCCAGCAGACAAATTATGCAAACTAAGAATTTCTCATGTGCTGCTTGTTCTCAAGGAAAATTAATCATTCGGCCATCACTAATGAAAATTGGGAATGAACCACTTATATTTCTAGAGCGTATACAAGGTGATATTTGTGGACCAATACACCCTTCATGTGGACCATTTAGATATTTTATGGTTTTAATTGATGCATCAACTAGATGGTCACATGTTTGCTTATTATCAACTCGCAACCAGACGTTTGCGAGATTACTAGCTCAATTAATTCGTTTAAGAGCTCATTTTCCTGATTATCCAATCAAGAAAATACGCCTTGATAACGCTGGTGAATTTACATCTCAATCATTTAATGATTATTGTATGTCCATTAGAATTGATGTTGAACATCCTGTAGCACATGTTCATACACAAAATGGACTTGCTGAATCATTGATTAAACGTTTGAAATTGATAGCAAGACCATTGTTAATGAGATCAAAACTCCCAATTTCAATTTGGGGACATGCAATCTTGCATGCGGCAGCACTTATTCGCATCAGGCCTACAAGTAATCATGAATATTCCCCTTTACAATTGGTTCATGGTAAAGAACCAAATATTTCCCATTTAAGAATCTTTGGAAGTGCGGTATATGTTCCTATCTCTCCTCCGCAACGCACTAAGATGGGACCTCAAAGAAGGTTGGGAATATATGTTGGATATGAAAGTCCATCCATAATAAAATATCTTGAACCTTTAACAGGTGATTTATTTACAGCTCGTTTTGCTGATTGTCATTTTGATGAATCTATTTTCCCACCATTAGGGGGAGAAAATAAACAGTTGGATAAAAGGATTAGCTGGAATGAGAGGTCTTTATCACATCTTGATCCTCGAACAAAACAATCTGAACTAGAAGTTCAGAAAATAATTAGTTTGCAAAATTTAGCAAACCAATTGCCTAATGCATTTGCTGATCCAAAAAGAGTAACTAAGTCACATATACCAGCTGTTAATACTCCAATAAAGATTGATATCCCTGAAGGACAATCTAAAATTGCAAATGAGTCTGAAGCCAAAGTAAAACGTGGCAGACCTGTTGGTTCTAAAGATAAAAATCCTCGGAAAAGAAAAATAAATAAAGAGGATGGTCGAATCGAGGATATAAAGACTCCAGTAGAGTCTCCTGACATAATCAAAGTTTCAAATCCAGAAGAAACTAAGGTACCTGAAATTGATACAAACAAAGAGATCTTGATAAATTATGTCATGGATGGTATACAATGGAATCGACCTGAAGTCGATGTTGATGAAATTTTTGCATTCAAAGTAGCTCTTGATATTATAAATGATGATAAAAATCATGAGCCAAAATCTGTTAAAGAATGTGCACAAAGAAATGATTGGCCAAAGTGGAAAGATGCAATGCAAGAAGAGTTAAACTCACTTGCAAAACGTAAAGTTTTTGGGCCTGTAGTCCAAACACCCAAAGGTGTAAAACCAGTTGGGTATAAATGGGTCTTTACGAGAAAAAGAAATGAAAATGGTGAAATTGTGCGATACAAAGCAAGACTTGTTGCACAAGGATTCTCACAAAGACCTGGAATTGATTTCGAAGAAACATATTCACCAGTGATGGATGCCACTACTTTTCGATACTTGATAAGTTTGGTAATCCGTGAAAGGCTTGACTTACGCCTTATGGATGTTGTTGCAGCATATTTATATGGCTCACTTGAAAATGACATATATATGAAACTCCCTGAAGGATTTCATTTGCCTGAAGCATATAAAACAAATCCTCGAGAAAATTATTCAATCAAATTGAATAAATCTCTTTATGGATTAAAGCAATCTGGACGAATGTGGTACAATTGTCTCAGTGAATATTTGTTGAAAGAAAGGTACAAAAATGACCCAATTTGTCCATGTGTTTTTATGAAAAGACTCGGAAAAGAGTTCGTTATAATTGCTATTTATGTAGATGATTTAAACATCATCGGAACTCCCGAAGAGCTCTCAAAGGCTGTAAATTGCTTAAAAAAGGAATTCGAGATGAAAGACTTGGGAAAAACAAAGTTTTGTCTCGGATTACAATTAGAATATTTAAAGGAAGGAATTCTGATGCACCAAAAGACTTATACAGAAAAGGTGTTAAAGCGGTTTTATATGGACAAATCACACTCATTGAGCAGTCCAATGGTTGTAAGGTCACTAGAAGTGAGCAAAGATCCGTTTCGACCTCAAGACAAAAATGAAGAGCTACTTGGTCCTGAAGTACCATATCTTAGTGCAATTGGTGCACTAATGTATCTTGCTAGTCATACACGACCTGATATATCATTTGCTGTAAATTTGTTAGCAAGACATAGTTCTTTACCCACAAAAAGGCATTGGAATGGGATTAAACACATATTCCGCTACCTTAGAGGTACAATGGACATGGGTTTATTTTTTCCATATGTATCTAAGGCAAACCTAATTGGTTATGCAGATGCGGGGTATTTGTCTGATCCTCATAATGGTCGATCACAAACAGGTTATTTGTTTACATGTGGTGGTACAGCAATTTCATGGAGATCCATAAAATAAACAATCACAGCAACATCATCTAATCATGCTGAAATCTTAGCATTACATGAAGCAAGTCGAGAATGTGTTTGGTTGAGATCTATGATTCAACATATTCAAGAAACTTGTGGCTTGCATACTGAAAAACTACCACCAACAATTTTATGTGAAGATAATGCAGCTTGTATTTCTCAGTTAAAGGAGGGCTATATTAAAGGAGATAGGACAAAACATATTTCACCAAAATTTTTCTTTACTCATGATCTTATAAAGAATGGTGAAATAAATGTCCAGCAAGTCCGATCATGCGAGAATCTAGCAGATATCTTTACAAAGTCATTACCAACCAAAGTCTTCGAGCAACTAGTACAAAAGATTGGTCTTCGACGCTTACATAAGTGTTCTGATGAGGGGGAGAATTAAATATTTGTAATTTAATTATTTTTACGGATATACTTTGTAAAGAATGTTGTACTCTTTTTCCTTCACTAGGTTTTTGTCCCACTGGGTTTTTCCTAGTAAGGTTTTAACGAGGCACATTCTAAAATAGGGACATCCAAGGGGGAGTATTATGAATATTTTATTGGATGTCCCCTCTATAAATAGGACTCTCCTCCCACTCATTAATACACACTTCAATCCCCATTTTCCATTCACTCTCTAACTCTCTTTACTCATTCTTCTCTTTTAATTCAACTTCAATTTCCTACTTTCATTTCCTTTACACTTTTGTTGCTAAGTTATAAGTATTTATAATATTACTAACATTTTAACTTTTATTTCAGATTAGTTTAGCATATTCTTGTTAACTGACTAAATCACTCCTGTCAATGTTTTCCCATATTTTTCAGTTGTATGTTTAGCATTTTGACCGATGCAGTGTTATAGTTGTTCTCACCTTGCATGAATTGCTTTTATGTTGTGGCTCACTACTAGACATTCATTCTAGCCCATATGCCCACAGATAACAAAAGTTTGGTGTAACTCAAGCTTATTGATGGAACATGGTTCTAGGTGGGTCCACTGCCTGTTTGTATAGCTTTACAAGAGTTGCACAAACTTCTCCATTTGGATGTAAATATTGCGTTGAGAAGTGTATTTATTGGGGTTGTCGTAGATAAATCCAAACATGACTGGAACAAATTACAACAGCTGTAGTTATTTGTCAACAAACACAATGTTAACAGATTGGAGGTGAAAGATATGTTTCTTCTTTTGGATTACATTATCTTACCGCAAACCAAGGGTTATATTTTCTAGTAACCAGTTTTAAACAAATTAATCACTTAATCATTACTACATTGGACTCGTTTGTTTAAATTTATTTTAAGAGATAAGTGTTTTTTTAATTATAAAAAACATTTATTTTAAATTTTTATGTGTTTGTTTAAAGTTTTAAAAATAAACTGAAGCAAAAAATAAATAGATTTCTGCTTATTTTAATAAGTAATTTTGATATGCTTATTAAGAAAAGTACTTATAAAAAAATACTTTTTTAAAAAGCACTTAAAAATAAGCTTAAATAAACAGATCTATCTTTTAAGAATATAGTCTCTTTGATTATAGAATACTGTGGAGATTTTACAAGATTAAAAAAATACTAGTTAAAAGTGAAAGATAAACATAACTATATAGTGTATGGTAGTAGTGCCTAGGACTGAGCAGAACCGAGCAAATTGGTCCGGCCCGTTAAGTCCAAAAATGAAAACCGAATAATAGTCGCGGGCGGTTCGGATTTCGGATACAAAAAATAAAAAAATTCGGTTTAAAATGGTTAAGTTCAATCGAAAACAGATGGACAAAATTAAACCTGACATGTCCAACTAAAAATGCATCTCTCTTAAGGCCTATAAGTGGTAATGGCTCATTAATTAATAAGAAACCTTAAAATATTTCAGCTCCCTCTCTCAAACTCTCCCCACCCCTTCCGTTTTCGCCTTTCTCCTTTTCCCCTTACCCCTCACCCCTTTACGTCTCTTCCTTGCCACTAGCTTCCTTATTGCGGGATTATCTCTTCTGACCACTTGCCATCCATTTTCGTAAGCGCCGTCCACCAACCGTGACCACCTCCATGATCGTTCTCACACGACCAACCGTTATGTCTACTGCTATCAACCTTGATTTAAAGTTCAGTTATCCAAGGTCTTATTTTCTTCTACTTTTTGTATCCATCTATTGTATGGACCTATTCATTTGCATGTTTTTGACTTCAAAATCTATTTTTCTTTCTATCGTCCACTAACCATGACCGCCTGTTGTGTCCACTACCATGAACCTTGGTTTGAAGTTCAACTTTTTTTTTTCATTTCTTTTCTTTTGCAACTTTGGCTTGTATATGTTTGAATATGTTTTCAAATCCAAGTTCTCATTTTTCTTCTACTTTTTGTATCGATTTATTGTGTATGGACCTATTCATTTGCATGTTTCTTACTTCAAAATCTGTTTTTCTTTTTGTACTTTCTAGATCTATTCAGTATCGGTGTGCATTTTTTTCTTTCCTTTTCCATATTTGTTTCTAACTTCAAATCTTTGTTTGAAAAAAAATTAAAAATTTGTAAAATATAACTGAATAATCCGGTTGTATATCCGAAACCAACAGAACCAATATCAGTCAAATCTGAACCTTGAAACGGTAAAAAAAAATGGGCTATTTTACTAGAGTTTCAACTTTGGTTGGATTGGTCATTTTTGGCCTAAATCCGACTGTTGTTCGGTCCTAGTACTAGTGCCTTTTAATGATCAAACTAATGGAACCGAATTTAAATCGAATATGAATACTAAAAATGATGGATGATTTGTACTGTGCATAATTCAGATTTTGTAACAACCGAACCGACTACTGCTTGCAGGTCCCTAGCAGATAGGAGTTGTCTCAATTCTCTAAAGGAATGAAATTAACGAATGAGGAGACCAAAAAAATGATTAAACATAAAACCCAACATCCTTTCAAAAGAAAATTTATAGGGAAAGAGTAAACTACCAGGAAGGCTACTATGGGCTCTTAACACCATAAGAATAAATACCAAAGCTATACTTGGAAACCACATTTCGATTTTAAACTTAACTACATCTGGAAGAAAACTGTAACAGGATAAAGATCATAGATCTGCTCTGCCAGGATATCGAGGGAAGGGAATCACGTCTCTAATGTTTTCCAGGCCAGTGGCAAAAAGAATCATTCTTTCAAAGCCAAGACCAAATCCAGAATGTTTCACTGTTCCATACCGCCTCAGATCGAGGTACCACTCATATGGCTCAAGAGGCAGATTCATCTCCTTTATTCTGCAATATAGAAAACGATGAAGTTAAATAGCTTCCAAGGATTAAAAGCGAGGAATTAAAAAAAGACAGTATACACATTGCTTGTTTGGTTGGCCAGCAAAATGAAGTTGAGCCAATAAAGAAAAAAAAAAGATTTGTTGGCTCAACAGAAACTCAACTTTATTGAACGACATACAAAATCAATATTAACCATTAAATTTCTTCATTCCCACAACTGATTACCAAACAAGCACACGGATATACCTGGACTGAATGACATCATAACGCTCTTCCCTCTGGCTTCCACCAACTAACTCTCCAACCTGAAATTACATTTATATGCTTCTATTATGGTAACTGGAAAAAAAAAAAACCCACTGGACATCATAATCAGTAGCTAATTTCGGATTAAAGGGGGCAAGACCAAAAAGACCATATGATATGACTAAATAAGATTTTAACTACTAAATACAAGGACAATGAGTTTGATATGATAGGGACTACGTAGGGTGTGAGTAAAATGAGTGTTGAAAATCATATAAGTTATATGTAATGTTATTGAAAATACATGAATTTTAGGTGGTCATGGCACATGCAGGTTACTCCGTGATGCTGCCCTGGTAGCCATGCACCATAGCACATTGAAAATAAAATAAACGACATATGTACCTTTGGGACAAGCACATCCATAGCAGCCACTGTCTTTGAGTCATCGTTGAGCCGCATGTAGAATGCTTTGATTTCTTTTGGATAGTTATAGACAATCACAGGCTTTTGAAACTTTACCTCTGTAAGGTATCTGTAGAACAGCCAGCCCAAAAACATCATATACAATACTGATCAACAATAAGAAGAACTCAGAAGAAGAAGAAAAGTGAGCACCTCTCATGCTCAGATGCTAGGTCAATTCCCCATTTCACTTCATTCTCAAATTTCTTACCATTCTTCACAGCCTCCTCTAGTATTTCCACTGCTTCTGTATATGAAACTCGAACAAAGGGGGTGGAAGCCACCATTTTCAAACGATTAATGCAACCTTTGTCAAACTTGTCAGCCATAAATTCCATATCTTCAAGGCAGTTGTCAAGCAACCACTGACACAAAAACTTCACATATGCCTCCGCACAGTTCATATCATCCTACACAAAACCACAAAACAATGAACTTTACTAGTTCCACCACAACAAAAGCACATGCACCAAACAAAGGAGTATGGATTAAGTTGCAGGCGGCCACAATACACTGGAAAATTACTATAACTTCAAACCAAATCACCAACAACAGCAACAAATAACACATGAAGATAAACATGATCCCAATATTCTTTAAGAGTGAGTTCAAATTTCATATACCTTCAAGTCTGCAAATGCAATTTCAGGTTCAACCATCCAAAACTCAGCCAAATGTCTGGAAGTATGAGAGTTCTCAGCACGAAAAGTGGGCCCAAATGTATACACACTACTAAGAGCACACACATAAGACTCGACTTGAAGTTGACCAGAAACAGTCAAAAACGCTTGACGGGCAAAGAAATCTTTAGTATAATCCACCTTCCCATCCTTCTGAGGAACACCAGGCTTCAATTTAGACCTCTCTTCCACTTTAGAAAAATTCTCCTTTGCCTTCTTAAGTTGATCCACGGCAGCACCAATATCCTGCTTACTTGCCTTCGCAGATTTCAACTGAGAAACAACCTCTCCTTTCTCCTGAACAACAACCCTAGCAGCTTCCACATCAGCCTCTGTTGGAGCTGGATTCTGCAGCAGCTCCTTCTCCAGTCTCTCTGCCTCACTAAGCAAAGTTGTCACTTGAAACATCTCACCCGCACCCTCACAATCACTGGTGGTAATAATCGGAGTGTGGACATAAAGAAACCCATGCTTGTTGAAAAATGTGTGAGTAGCATAAGCCAGTGCATTCCGAATTCGAGCAACCGCAGATATCTACAATCACCCAATAATCACACCAATACAATCATAATTATAATTAGTGATATACATAGAGTGAATTCCATTCTAGTTCTCCAGATTTAACGAGTCGAAGCCCTTCATTGTGATTTTAATGCACTAACTTCATAAAACTACCATTTAATTTAATCTTGTCATGGCCTTCAATAAATGTGAAAAATAAAATAAATGCCTAAAAACAACTATAAAGATAGAATTGATTAAAAAATTAAAATTTTCAAAAATTAAAAAATATATATTACCTAACAATCTCGACAAAATATAGGAGGCTATACTCCACATACATAATTAGAAGGAAGATGAATAGTAAACCTCGAGATCATATAGTTCAGACATCATTTTAGTATATGAGATTCTAAAACCTTCAATTCAGTCTCTAAAGAGTTATCCCTTTGTCGTTTTACACTAACAAATTAAGTTGAATGACATTTTACCAAATTTAGAATCAGATTAACGTTTTTAAAAACTTATAAAATTAGAATTTCCGATCCATGCAAAATCGTGGATTAACACATTTTCACTCAAAAAATGAAAAAGAAAAAGAAAAAGTACCGTGTTGGTTCTGGAACGAAGGTGAACGAAATCGCGCAAGAACTCGAGAGTGAGTCTCATTTTGGGTAAGGGATACTTGGCAGGATCCACGGGACCAACGTGAAGAACCTTATCGGCGCGAAGTTCAATTTTCTGTTTAGCTCCGGCGGGAGGCACTTTCAGGTGGCCGTCGACGACGACGCATGTTCCGGTGGGAACCAGTTGCCCAAGGTCGCCTAGCGAAGCGTCAACAATGACTTGGAGGTTACCGGCAGAGCTTCCGTCGTTGAGTTCCAAGAATGCGAACGCGTCCTTGTCAGCTTTCCTTCCCGTCTTCACCCAGCCGCCAACCCTCGCGTTCTGGCCGGCGAGACCCGACCCGCCATCAGGGCGAGATATTATGGATCGGATGGGGACGCGATCAGAGAATTCCGCCTTGGGAACTTCGGAGAGTGTTGCGGCGGCTAGTTGGTCCGTCGGCGGGGAAGAAGGGTCTGCCATTGTTTTGCGGCGGCGGCGGCGGCGGCGGCGGAGGGAATCACTGCTATGGTTGTTGAATTGAAAGTAAGCGAACCCTAATAATATTGGAGTATCAAATTCTTTTCTGTGTTGTGTCCACTTCTTATTATCCCTTTTTATTTGGGACGATTAAAATACTATTAATTGGACAATTAAAGATTCACCTACACACTTAAACACCATGTTTTTGTCTAAACATAACTTACTCTCAAAATTCACTATTAGCTTAATTGGAAATGCCATTTTTTTATTCAAATGGAAGATGCTATTTAGGGCTAAAAAAAATTTCTTTCGATTTCTTTTAAAATATTAACTTTAGTCTTTTAATATTGTTTTATTAGTTTTAGTTTTTATATATATTTTTAAAAAAATTAACTTTAATCTTTTAGTATTGTTTTATTAGTTTTAGTTTTAATTTTTATATATTTCTATATTTAGGGTTTTCTCTGACTCCTCAAATACTGTCCTCGTCGTTGGGATGGTTTATGTCATAGACCTGCATTCCCTTGTAACCGTCCATGATCTATAAGCTACGCATCGTGGTGAAGATGTTCTGTTGTATCTTCTTCCTCCTTCGAATCAAACAATTTTCAATGTTGTCAGGAGTTGTGTTGTGTGAGAAAGGTTAAGTTTAACGAGTTGTTAATTTTGGTTGATTGTTTTATCAGGTTATGGTAAAATGAGGAATGTTGAGATTGCTCATGAAGTGTTTAATAAGATATGCGAGAGAATATCTTTAGATTTTGTTGTGATTATTGACCCTAATATTATGATTGTTGTTTTTACTTGCTTTCATCACGATTCAACTATTCCTTTATTGTTTTTTCATTTGTTCTGCCTATCAGTCATCAAGATGCATGGTTTAGTATGAATATCACTCTCAATTACCTTATTGAGGAGATTCAAAAACCAAGTCCAACTTTTGTTCTATGCTTCAACCATAATTATTGTAAGTGGAAATATATAAGGATGGCAATTTGGGCCTAGCCCATGGGCAAGCACGTTTAGCCCATTAAAATTAGACGGTCCGAGTTAAGAATTTGAGCTCGTTTTCCCAAATAAGTCTGACTCATTTTAGCTCTACAAAAACGGGCCTGTAACACTCCTATTTTTATTTTTATATTAAAATTTTAAAGGAATTAAATTATGGTTCTTTAGAACTTTTTAACCTACGTATTATTTATGATTTTTTGGAATTTTTTGGAAATTTGGAATTTTTTTAATAAAAATAATATTTTTTAAATAATTTTAAATTCATATAAGTGACTTAAATTAAAAATATTTATAAGAAAGTGAATTTAAATTATAAGAAAATTTTCTAAAATCCGCTTCAAGTAGACTTATCTAAAAATTATCGGTTTGAGAAAAATCTTGATTTTTTCCAATCGTTAAAAAATTTGAAACGTATCAATAAATTTTTATTAACAGAAAAGTTTAGATTTTTAAAATTTCAGCTTTATATTACTTATTATAAAATTAGTGAGGACTGATATAATATCGCTAAATTTCAAAAAGGACTCATTTTGAATATTTAAAATATACCGAGTGAAGGGTTACTATTTGACTTAATAATTTTGCCGACAATTACTATGCAAATCACTGTGCATGTATGAAATTTTCAAAAGATGCACAGTAACCTGGAATAAAAAATTCAAAAATGCATAGTACTTTTATATTAAAATAATAGAATGCATAGTAAATTTTTTTCCTATAAATACCGAAGGATTTCTTCTTTAGAATTCACAATTTCAGATTAAGTTTTCTTAATATAGTAGTGCTAGTGGGATAGTGGTGGAAGTGAGAGAGAGAAGAAAAGTTTTTGGAGAGAAGGTTCTGCCAAAATCCTAAGGTAAGAATACTTCTCTTTTATATTTTTTGGGTTATTTTCATATCGTTTTTAGAAATCTGTTATTATACTGAAAATAATATTATTTTAAGTTACTATTCTGCATAGTAAATACTATTTCAATAGTAAATTACTATTTCAATAGTAAATTACTATTCAAATAGTAAATTACTATTTACTGTTACTATTTACCATTACTATTCACGATTTACTATTTACCGTTACTATTCACGATTTACTATTTACCATTACTATTCACGATTTACTATTTACCGTTACTATTTACGTTTTACTATTTACTGTTACTATTTACGATTTACTATTTACTATTCACTATTCACCATTTACTATTCAGAATTTACCATTTCTGTTTTAAGTAGTAATCTTAATCTTCGTCTTATGCTTATACTGAAATAAGATTGGTATTAATATTTCTAGAAATCGGAGGCGCAAAGCAAATCCATTTTGGGTAACAATTCAAGGTAAGGGGGAGTGAGATAAAAGTATAATATGAAAAGACATAAGAATAATGGGAGGAGTCCCCTACTCCTTTTAAATTTAATAAAATTATTATTTTAAAATATTAACTTTTTAACTTAACAATTTTAATAAATTTTAAATTAAATATCCGGTTTAACTAACTCTAACATACCTATGCAAGGACTTGGACCATTATGACCCATATGGACTGAACTATACCTATGCAAGGACTGGATTATATGGACTTACATATACCTATGCGAGGAATTGACCAAAATGACTCAAATTGACTATATTAATAATCATTAAATTTTGTATTATGATATGTATTAATGATATTTAATTGATTTGATTATGATTTGATTATGATTGATTGATTGATGATATTTAGTTATGATTGATATTGTTTGATTTTGATTGATGATATTGTAATGTGGAGTTTGAGCATACAGCGAGCATGACGGAAAGCTAAAATTCAGTAAGAATTTCTTACCTTACTCTTTAAATTTTATTATCTTTTATTTCTTCTTAGAAATTATTTTTATTAACTTTATTTTCAATATTTAGAATAAAAAAATTAGTATTTATTTTAGAAAGAAAATATTTTATGAGAATTTATTTAATTAAATCTTAAGTTAAAGAAAAATTTTGTAATTTTAAGTATTTTTGGTTAATAATTATTCTCTTTTAATAAAACAAAATTTTTTGAAAGAAAATTATTTTATTTTTTCCAACTTAATAACTAAAAATATTTGGAAATAATTGAGATTCCTAAATTTGATTTTGTTAATATTTAATTTGAGAAAGATTATGTAAAGTTTTATATGATAAAGTTTTTAGATATTTAAGGCTTAGAAACTCAATTTCAGTGAGATTTGAAAACTGTACCAAATTTATTTCTGTGGGACAGAAATTCAGGGAAAATGTACAGTTTATTGAAATGATGTTGTAAACCTTTAAGGGATTTAATAATTGAGTTTCTAAAAGCCTTAACCAACTCAATACGCGAGTAGTTCATGCATCATGGATCATTAAAGTGAAATGAAATAATATTGTCTGGGGACGGATTATAGAAACCGATGATACATTAGAGGAGGCTTAATTACGAGCCTTGGGATGAGAAGGTGTGAAAGGGTGCTTCAGGGGACCTGGGGTAGCTCTCTAGTGTCGGGTACTTTCACAATAAAAACTTTCTCAATCTGACCAGTCTCTAAGTGTTTTCATACCAGTTGAGTTGTTCATATTATTATTATCCGGACTTATGGAACAGTGTAAACTCCTGGTTGGCCCAGTGCAAATTAAAATTTAAGGGCCCACATATATAGGTAAGTTATGATGAAGATATTGCATAACATTCATGCATTCATAATTGATTGTGTATGTGATTGTGATTGATATTATTATGTATTGGTTTGTGAAAACCCTTTGTTGCTTATGTCTTAATCGAGAATATTATATTCTGTTTCTCACTCCTTTCTCCGTGTTTTTGTTTCACATGTTTTAAATTGATGGTTCAGAGGGAATGATCGAAGAATATCGGCAGTAAATATAGCACGTTCTAGAAAGGGAGCTCGGTATGAATACCGTGGTCCAATGAATAAATAATGTTAATAAGTAACTGCTTCTGGGCCATGGAGTTTCCTCTCTTTCTTATAATGTTTAATATTTATTTCCGTTGGATGAATGTAAAATTACTTTATAAAGTTTTAATAATATTTATGAGGTATTTCAGAAATAATGTATATAATTTATTCCGATAGTTTCTTTTTAACAATCATATCTTTAGTAAAAAAAAAATTACAAATTTTTCTAGAATTTATTAAGGTGTAACTGAGGGTGTTACAAAGTGGTATCAGAGCAGTTAATCCAATAGGCCTGGGAAAAAGGTCTATCTTGCTTTGTCTGTAAACTCTGTATAGGTAGAATATCTGACTTGGTAGTAACTGTGATTGATGTGACAAATCTCAGTTACTGTGAAACAGGAAACTAATGTCTGGAAACGATCTTGCTGGAGTTGTAGAACGCTTAATCAATGCAATGGGAGCACGTGAAGGTCAAGGTAACGACGCCTTGAGAAGGCTGGACCTATTTGAAAAGCGCAATCCACCTCGTTTCAAGGGAGGATATAACCCTGATGGAGCACAAATCTGGATTTGAGAGATAGAGAAGATCTTTCGAGCATTGCAATGTAATGAAGCTGATAAGGTAGTCTTCGCTACTTATGCCTTATCTGAGGATGCCGAACATTGGTGGGATAGCATGCGTAGACAATTCGAAGTCAACGACGTGGATATCACTTGGGATTATTTCAAGGATATGTTTCTGGAGAAATACTTTCCAGCTGATGTTAAAGAGAAAAGACAATTCGAATTCCTATCACTGACCCAAGGAAATATGACCGTTGGAGAGTACGCATCCAGGTTTGAAGAGCTATCTCGTTTTCATTCTCATTATAATGATGCTACTAATGAAAGAGATCGATGTGCAAAGTTTGTAAATGGACTGCGGCCAGAAATTAAGGAAGCTATACGAATGTAGGAAATCCGTGAATTTTCTGTATTGGTAAATCGCTGCAGGATCTTTGAAGAAGACCATAAGGATAGAATGACCAAAAGTCGTGAACCCATTCACAAGGCAGGAGAAATAAGAAGTGGAGGACCTCACCATCACCAAAGAAGAGATTTCAGAAGGAATAAGCCTTACCAAGCGCCATTTCGCCGGTTTGGAGCAGCATCTGTTCCTAACAGACCCCAAGCTTTAACTAGAAGCTATTACCCAACATCTGTACCAAATTTTAAATGTTTTATCTGTGGAGGACCCCATTTGAAAAGGGATTGTCCTAAAAACACTTATGTTTGCTTTAAGTGTAACAAACCAGGTCATCACATCAAGGATTGCCCAGAGATGAAGAGAGAAAACCCTGAAGGTGCAAGTACAAGCATAAATACTCAAGGAGGCGCGCACAGTGCAGTCGGAAGGCCGAAAGCAAAAGGAAAGGTTTTTGCAATCACTGGTGATCCGGTCTCAATACCGGTATCCGATCTGCAAGACATATTTCAACGTCTTTGTCAAGACATCAACGTGTAACCGGTGTCATCGGTATACATCCGGACTGTAATTCCGTATCAGGCGTTCTCCCTATACCGGTTGTTCAGGATAACACCATGACACCGGACAACACACACGTCACTGCACTAAAGACAAGGATTATTGCTACAGGGATCGATCAATAATTCCCTGCACTACGAGTCAAATTCTGCTCACGGGAAAGATCAACTTGTTCCCTAATCCTAGTCTATACTCTCCATGCTCAATATAAAATAGCCACTTGACCCAATCATGCTGGTAAGTGTGCAATAAAATAATGCTAATGGGAGTTAGTGGTTCCCCACTAACGAGTCCTCGAAAAACGAGCCAATCAGGTATATGAACTCATTTCATTAATGAAGTGAGGGATCTTCAACTATTTTGATGGACAATTACTCTCTGAAATACATTCCTTACTTGGAATATCATCACTGACTTGAGCGTCGGAGAATCTTTGCAGGTGACACCACCATTCGCCCACTTCAACGCGTTAGGTCGGTGTGAAGGACCTCCAAGACGCCCAGTCCGTTCTCTCTGCTCAAGGACAACGGATACTCATACCGGATACTCATACATCCGGTCTCCTATACGGTATTTACATACTGTTTGTGATTGACTTGAGTCCGGATCTCTAGACCCCGGTTCAGGACAGATCATTGGCACGCCCAGTGGGACACGATAAAGTTATTCCCATATCCATTGAAAGAGCAAGTAATCCACAATGGAAGGCGAAGCACAAGATTTCGTGGAGAATCAGCCTGAGGACAGAACTAACCCCAATGTTTTCAGGAAGCTCAACTTTGATTCTCATGGGGGAAGCTCGAAGAAAATAGTAACAGTGTCTAATCCTGATCCTCGCGATGAGCTGATCAGCCAACTTCAGAGGGAGCTCGCTGAATTGCGAAGAGAAAGAAAGCAAAGCGAGGATAAAGAATCATCCCGAACGCGAAACATTCCCCACACAACTGATGGTGAAAAATCCACCACTCTCCAATACTCAAATATCCCTACGTTTGAGGGGGGAGAACAAACTCGTGATTCTGGAGATGAAACTTCCTGAAGGAAGAGGGAGTCAATGACAGCACCCCCAGTTTCTTACAAGCTGAAAGTTCCTTTTTCAAGGAGACTTATGAGCATCCACATCCCCAAGCACCTTCAAACTACTCAGCCACTTTCCATCAGAAAATACAATGGAGAAACTGATCCTACTAAGCACCTTGATGCTTACGTATTTGAAGCCATGTACTTGGGGGCTGATGAAGATGTGATGTGTCGAATGTTCCCTCGAACATTATCTGAGGAGGCCCTCGGATGGTTTAAAGGTTTACCATCTGGATCCATAGATTCTTGGGCTGAGATGGCAGCTACTTTTGAGACTCACTTCGTCATCTCTAGAGATGTGCCCAGGATGTCTCATACCTTGGCTCAGATTAAGCAAGGTGAAAACGAAGGCTTAAAAGATTTCTTGAAGAGGTTCTACAAGGAAGCAGCCCTGGTTCCTAACCTCACAGAGTCTATTAAGCTGCATATCGTTATTGAGGCGTTGCAGCCAGGATCAGCTTTTGCTCTCTCTTTAGCGAAAAGCCCCCCTATAACTTTCGAGGAGTTCAGGAAAAAAGCCTCGAAATACGTGAGTATAGAGATGCACTTGGAGGCCATAGCTGCAAAGAAAAAGCCATCAACGCCACCTTCCCAAACCCAGAAGGGTAAGGAGAAAACGGGGTCAGAACGCATGGAGAGACCATTCACCAATCCCAGAGTTAATAACCACTCTCCTCGACCTCGAGAAAGACATGTTAATTCCTTCAGCCATTATGCACAACTATCTGCCAAACCATCTCAGATTTTGAGAGAGGTCGGATGGCCAGCTTTCAGCATATATGGCATCAGAAGGCCAGCTCCCATGAAAAGACCAGGAAATCCCCGTAAGTACTGCGATTTTCATGAACAGAATGGTCATTCCACTGATGAATGCCAAGCTCTAAAGAACGCGGTTGAGACGCTAATTAGAGAAGGCAAGTTAAAACAATACCTGTTCAAAGAGAAATCTTTCGACAGAGTAGAGCGGAATGAGAAAAGAGAAAGGGATCCAGATGACGGGGATGACAATAATCGTAATCTGGTCAGAAAATTCTCTGCTTCGGAGAAACAAAAGGGTGTGATGACGGATGAAATAGCGCACAAAGACGGCGTTCCTCAGCAACAGCGTCAAGGTCGGCGTGAAGTCATTGACATGATTGCTGGAGGATTCGCTGGAGGATTCGCTGGAGGAGGAGCTTCAATTACAGCTCGTAAGAATCATCATAGAATGATTCTATCTGTGCAGGGGAAAGTCAAAGACAATCACCCTTTCAGAGGTGGGATTGAAGCTCCAATAATCTCTTTCTCCGATGAGGATTTTGGCCCGACCATTCCTGGTGGTGATGATGCTGTGGTCATCATAGCAGTGATAGCCAACAAGGACGTCCGAAGAATCCTTGTTGACCAGGGAAGTTCCTGCGATGTTATTTTCTATAATTGCTTTGAAAGAATGAGTTTTAAGGACTCAGACTTACAGCCTTATACGCAGGAACTAACAGCTTTCAACGGAGCAAAGCAGTCGACTAAAGGGTATCTTGATACCCTTATTTCATTTGAAGGCGAACCAGGGGCCAGGACGGTTAAATCCCGAGTGCTAGTGATTGATGTCAAATCACCATTTAATGGCATCATAGGCCGCCCCACACTAAATGCAATGGAGGCAGTTGTATCAACCCCACATCTCCTTATTGTGTTTGAATATGTTAACAGGTCCAAAAGATGTGCAAGGATTTTGATAATGACAAGTACTCTTGAAGAAACAATGCAAAAACAAAGACATGAAATCAGAATTGAAGAAACAGCGAAGCTAATCGATTAGGCCATAGATGCTAATCGATTAGAAGCATTCTGTCTTGGAAGAAATTGCATCAGAGTTGAAGATAATCGATTAGGCCATAGATGCTAATCGATTAGAAGCTTTCTGTCTTGGAAGAAATTGCATCAGAGTCGAAGATAATCGATTAAGGAAGCCACACAATCGATTAGATACTCACTGGAATTAAGATAATCGATTGCACACTTGAGACTAATCGATTACAGCAATCAAAAATGGAATTAAATGCATCAGGTACACATGATAATCGATTAAGAGAGACATATAATCGATTAGGAAGCCACTGGAATTTAAGGTAATCGATTGCAAGACATGCTAATCGATTAGGATGCTGCGAAGTCAAATTAAATGCATCAGGTACAAGATGCTAATCGATTACAGGTAATGATATAATCGATTAGTGACTCTCTGACTTGAAGCTAATCGATTACAACGCGAGGATGTAATCGATTACGCTAGTGGAAAAACAGATTTAAGTGGGAAACCAGGTCATGTCTCCACCATTCTTCAAATTTCCACTAAGTGCAACGGCTATGAGGAACTAGGGCACACCTAAACTGCTATCATGACTCTATAAATGGAGGAAGAACACAAGCACAAAGAGCAACCAACACACAACCAAGAAGCAACAATTCATAGCTCTATTTTGTGCTTTGTAAGCCTATCTCTTGTATTTTTGTACCTTCAATTGTATATCCTCTCATCTTGAGAGATTAGAATTTGGAGAGCTTTTCACTTGTATATCTGCTCTATCAAGAGAGTATATTGATTGTAAACACAAACTCCAAACACACAAAGTTATTCACTCTAGGTTGAGTGGTTGTTCACTCTAGGATTGAGTGGTTACAAAGGTTGTGGACTCAACCTTTGGGATATTGTGAGATTGAGAGATTGGGTGGGTTGCCCTTATACTTGTGAGGATTGGGTTCTTGAGTGTGGGACACTAGGAAGCCGCAATTGCTCAAAGTTGTATCTCTAGTCTACAATAGTGGAAAATCCTCTAAGTGGGTTGCTTAGAGGCGAGACGTACACCGGATTGGGTGGAACTCGTTACATCGGTTTGCAAGCTTCTCTTCCTTACTCTTTTACTTCTATACATTGCATATTTGTTGGTTGGTATTGTTTGGTTGAGAAGAACATACTTGAACTTGCTTAATTTGCTACACTTTAGATATTGCACACCAAATGTTTGCTAAATTGCTTCAACAACATTTACCTCTTGTAGTGCATTGCATATCATTGTTACTTGCTTTCACTTGCATAATCTCATAAACTTGGATATAGAAATCTATTTCAAAGGGATTCCAAGCAAAAGTTTTATAACTCAATTCACCCCCCCTCTTGAGTATTGAGGCCACTTGAACAACAAGTGGTATCAGAGCTTGACTCTTGGTAGATCAAGCTTAACAGCTTCAAGAGATTAAATGGCCTCAAGTTCTCAAAATGTTTTTCCCGAGGGTGGTGCGATAAATAGACCTCCCGCTTTCAATGGGGAAGGGTATGCCTTTTGGAAAGAGAGAATGAAAATCTTCATTCAATCAATTGACTTGAGAATATGGAATGCCATTGAAAATGGTCCCTATATACCAATGCATACCATAGATAGCAAGAATGTTGAAAAACCCATAGATGAATGGACTAGCGAGGAAGAAAAGAAAGTCCAATATGGCTACAAGGCCAAAAATCTCATTACCATGGCGTTAGGACAAGACGAATTTTTTAGAATAATGACATGCCAAACCGCTAAAGAAATGTGGGATACTCTTCAAGTAACCCATGAAGGTACTAATGATGTAAAGGACTCAAAGATTAGTACCCTTACTAGCCAATATGAATGCTTTAGGATAAATTCAGGAGAATCTATTGTTGATATGCAGAAAAGGTTTACACTTATTATTAACCATCTTATTACTCTTGGCAAAGTGTACACTAACAAAGAGCTTGTGCACAAAATTTTGAAAAGTCTCAGCAGGGAATGGCAACCTCTTGTCACAGCAATAAAACAATCTCCTAGCATCAATGAAATGTCTCTTGCAACACTCTTTGGAAAATTGCAAGAACAAGAGCAAGAACTTAAAGCATTGAAGCTAGCCGAGGAAGAGGAGAAATCCACCAAGAAGAAAGGGCTAGCCCTCAAAGCCACCTCCATGCATGAGGAAGAATCATGCAGTGACTTAGATGAAGAAGAAGAGTTTGGGCTGTTCGTAAAAAGATTTGGAAAATTCATGAAGAACAAAAAGTTCCAAAAGAACTTTAAGCCCCAAGGTAAGAAATCTACCTCCAATGAAACTTCATCTTCACCAAGCTGTTTTGAATGTGGCAAGGAAGGGCACTTCAAAGCCGATTGTCCAAACCTCAAAAAGAAGGGCAAGGACAAACAAAGAAGAAGAAGAGCCTATATTGCTTGGGATGAGAACGATGTGAGCAGCTCCGACGACTCGGAAGATGAGCAAGCCAATCTTTGCTTAATGGCAAATCATCAAGAAGAAGAAAATGAGGTAAATCTTCTTGACTTAGATAAACATGAGCTGTTAGATGCATTTGAGGAATTATATGATAAGTTTACAAAAATCTCTAGTAAACTCAAAGCATCTAGGAAAACTAGTGATACTCTTGAATTGCATCTCATGGAAGCATGTAAAGAAAATGAGAGCTTAAAAGAAGAACTAGAGAAAGTTCAAACATGCTCTAGGGATAAACCTTGTGATTTTGCAAAGAAGTGCATAGTGTTAGAAACCAAGGTTGAAGACCTAAATAGGACACTAGAGAAATTCACTAATGGAAGAGATAATTTGAATATCCTACTTGGGCAACAAAAATGCATGTTTAGTAAAACCGGTCTAGGATATGACCAAGAACATAGTAATCATAAAATGGAGAAGCACTACAAAAACTTCTTTGCACCACCAAGCAAGTCCTCCTCACCTTTTATGAAATGCAATCATTGTGGCACCAAAGGACATAGTGCATATAAGTGTAGTGTTAGGAAACTAGGACCAAAGGTCTTAAGAAAGGTGTGGGTTCCCAAAGGAACGTTCCCACAAGCTAACCTTAAAGGACCCAACATAAAATGGGTACCTAGTTCTCTAAAATGATTTTGTTTTGCAGGTATGCTTCAAGGCAAGCAACACCCATTGGTACTTGGATAGCGGGTGTTCGAAGCATATGACGGGAGATATAACCAAATTTACATCATTCACTCCCAAACGAAAAGGAAGTGTCACCTATGGAGACAACACTAAGGGAAGAATCCTAGGCATTGGAAATATCGGTAAGAACTCTTCCACCTCCATAAGTGATGTATTATATGTTGAAGGCCTCAAACATAATTTACTTAGTATAAGTCAATTATGTGACAAAGGATATAGAGTCTTATTTGAATCAAATTGTTGCATAATTGAGCATAAGACTAATAAGGAAATCAAGTTTGTAGGCCAAAGAATTGATAATATTTACATGATTGATATGGATAGTTTGTCTACAAATGATGAACAATGCTTTATTTCAAAAGAGGATGAAACATGGCTATGGCATAGAAGAATAGCTCATATACATGTAGACCACTTGAACAAACTTGTTTCTAAAGATTTAGTAATTGGTCTACCAAAGCTTAAATTTGAAAATAGATTTTGTGATGCATGTCAAAAGGGAAAACAAGTAAAGGCATCTTTTCAATCCAAAAATATTGTTTCTACTCAAAGGCCTTTACAACTTTTGCACATGGATTTATTTGGACCATCCAAAATCAAAAGCTTTGGAGGTAATTACTATGGTCTAGTAATAGTAGATGACTATTCAAGATATACATGGACATTGTTTCTTGCTCATAAAAATGAAGCTTATCATGCATTCAAGAAACTTGCAAAGATTATCCAAAATGAGCAAAACTCAAAAATTGCATCCATTAGAACCGATCATGGGGGAGAATTTGAAAATCAATCTTTTGAAAAGTTTTGCGAAAAACATGGTATAAATCACAACTTTTCAGCTCCTAGAACTCCACAACAAAATGGAGTAGTTGAAAGAAAGAATAGATCTTTAGTGGAGCTTGCTAGAACCATGCTAAATGAAAACAATGTTGCAAAACACTTTTGGGCCGATGCGGTAAACACCGCGTGTTATGTTATGAATAGATGTTTGATAAGGCCGTTTTTAAAGAAAACCCCCTATGAGCTTTACAAAGGTAGAAAACCTAACATTGCATACTTTCATATCTTTGGATGTAAATGTTTTGTGCTCAACAATGGAAAGGATAATCTAGGAAAGTTTGATGCAAAATCTGATGAGGCAATATTCCTAGGATATTCTCAATCAAGTAAATGTTATAGAATTTTCAACAAACAAACAAATACTATTGAGGAATCTATTCATGTCAAATTTGATGAAAATAGCCATAACCCTCCGAGAAAGGAAGATGTTGATGATCTTGTAGGTACCTTTCAAGAAATGAACTTACAAGACAAAGAAGAAGAAGTCAACCATGATGGAGGTGCAGCACAAGTTGAGAAACAACAAGATTGGATAACTTTGAAGGATCATCCCTTGGACAAGATCATTGGAGAAATAACCAAAGGGGTAAGTACTCGAAACGCCATTAGAAATGCATGCAATCACTTGGCTTTTGTATCCCAAATAGAACCCAAGAATATTGACGAAGCCATTATTGATGAACATTGGATGTTGGCCATGCAAGAAGAGTTAAACCAATTTGAAAGAAATGAAGTTTGGGAACTTGTGCCAAGACCCAATGATCATCTAATAATAGGCACCAAATGGGTGTTTAGAAATAAGCTAGATGAAAACGGTATAATAACTAGAAACAAAGCTAGACTAGTAGCAAAGGGATACAACCAAGAAGAAGGAATAGACTATGAAGAAACATATGCTCCTGTAGCTAGGTTAGAAGCCATTAGATTATTGCTGGCTTTTGCATGTTGTATGAATTTCAAGTTGTATCAAATGGATGTCAAAAGTGCGTTCTTAAACGGCTACATTCAAGAAGAAGTTTATGTAGATCAACCTCCAGGTTTTGAAAATCATAAATTTCCAAATCATGTTTTCAAATTGAGAAAAGCCTTATATGGTTTGAAGCAAGCTCCAAGAGCTTGGTATGAGAGATTAAGCAAATTTCTTTTAGAACACAAATTTGAAAGAGGAAAGGTTGATACTACATTGTTTATAAAACGCAAACAAAATGACATCCTCTTAGTACAGATTTATGTAGATGACATAATATTTGGTGCTACTAATGAAAATCTTTGTCAAGAATTTGCCAAGATAATGCAGAATGAGTTTGAAATGTCCTTGATGGGAGAACTCACCTTCTTCCTTGGACTACAAATAAAACAAGCCATTGATGGAACGTTCATTAGCCAAACCAAATACTGTAAGGAACTACTTAAAAGGTTTGGAATGGACAAGGCAAATGAGATAGCTACACCAATGAGCACATCCTGCTATCTAGACAAAGACGAAAAGGGTAAGGACATTGAAATCACCAAATATCGAGGTATGATTGGATCCTTACTATATTTAACTGCGAGTAGACCTGATATTATGTTTGCGGTATGTATGTGTGCTAGATATCAAGCATGTCCTAAAGAATCACATTTGACTGCCGTAAAAAGGATTTTGAAATATCTTGTGGGTACTCAAAGTGTTGGTTTATGGTATCCCAAAGGCGTTGAATGTAATCTTTTAGGATATTCTGATTCCGACTTTGCGGGGTGTAAGCTTGATAGAAAAAGCACTAGTGGTACATGCCATTTGCTTGGTAGTTCCCTTGTTTCTTGGCATAGCAAGAAACAAGCAAGTGTTGCATTGTCAACAGCTGAGGCAGAATATGTAGCAGCTGGTAGTTGTTGTGCTCAAATTCTTTGGATGAGACAACAACTTCTTGATTTTGGTATTGCCCTGAATAAAGTCCCCATTAAATGTGATAATACAAGTGCCATTAACATCTCCAAGAATCCAGTAATGCACTCTAGAACCAAACACATTGAGATTAGGCATCACTTTATTAGAGATCATATGATAAAAGGGGATTGTGTACTTGAACATGTAGAAACTTCTCAGCAACTAGCTGATATTTTCACAAAACCCTTGGCTAGAGAGCAATTCATTCACATAAGAAGAGAATTAGGCATTCTGGACATGTCCAATTGTGTTTGAATATTTTGTTGAATGGCATAATGTATGATATACATCACATTTCATGTTTGGAACCTTGCTGTTTGATATATTTGAAGTTTTTGACTCCATAATCGATTACTTTGATAATCCCAATCGATTACTAAGCTTCTGTTTCGAAGGTAATCGATTAGAACTCACCCATAATCGATTACAAATATTCTGTTTTTAAGATAATCGATTATACATTATCCATAATCGATTACGACGCTTCTGTTTCCAGTTCAAAACGTTTCATCTTCTTCATAATCGATTACCACATTGCCCCAATCGATTAGGACGATTCTGTTTCTAAACTAATCGATTACCGTAAGCCTCTAATCGATTACCCTCTGCACAAAACGTTTGATATTCCCCAGTAACAGTGATCTAATCGATTACCACCTGCCATGTAATCGATTAGCGTGCGTTCTGATGGGTCAAAACTCCAATTTCCTAGGCTCACTCGAAACTCTCCCTCTCTTAACTCACTTCACTCCTCCCTAAACTCTCTTTCCTCCTTCCTAAACCTAATCCTCAACTATAAATAACCCCTCATTCACCTTCTCATCTCACACTACCTCCTTTCTCCCAAATCTCTCAAAACTCTCATCACTCTTCATCTCCTCTTTTAGCCTCTTTCACCATGTCTTCCTCAAGGAATGTCAAAAGGGCTAGGTCCTCTGCTGCTCAAGCTCAAGCTCATAATCCCCTTGACTTCTCAAGGTTTTTCTCTTCTCCTAGAGACCTTCAGAATTTCATGAAAAATTTTTCTGAAAAGGAGATTATGACCCCTCACTACACCATAGCTGAGACCTTTGACAACCCAAGCCTTACCTTCACCCAAAGCCTCAACCACTACAACCTCTTCCCCTTCCTATCCCTCAAAGAAGAAGAATACTATCCTGAGCTCATGAGAGTATTCTACTGCAACCTCCGCCTTATCAATGGGATGGTTGAATCTAAAGTGAAAAACACCACCATCAAACTCTCCAATGCCCAGTTTGCAGAGATTTCCAAACTGCCCCTCAACAATGCTGATTTTGATGGAGGCGAACCCGAGGATGAATGGGGCTTCAACGCTCTTACTGCTCGCCAATCATTATGGAAGGCTGACCGTCCAAGGAGCAACCACAAACTAGTTGGCCACTTGACCATGAACAATCGCCTACTCCACTTCTTCTTGGTCAAGATGATTGTTCCCCGTGGTGGGAACTATGCTCTGGTTGAAGAGGATGATGTCCTCTTAATGTGGGCCATGCTGAACCACAAAGAGATCAACTGGGTTCAGTTGATCAAGTTCCACATGCGCCATGCCAAGGACCAACAAAAGCTCCCCTATGGTATCCTCCTCACCAAAATTTTCAAATTCTGTGGAGTAGACTTAGCAGGGGAACTCTCTGAGAAAGTGCCCCCTAGAGCTTGCATCGGCACCCATCACCTCACCAAAATGGGTCTTGTCTTCACCAATGGAGCATGGTACTCACGCATGGAAGGCGCTTATGCCAACATTCCCTTCTAAGCTCCTGCTGAAGAAGCACCTGCTCCTCCTCCTTCTCCACCTCAACCACAAGCTGCAGCCTCTTCATCTGCCCCACAGGTTGACCCTTTTGCATCTCTCTACGCTTATCTTGATCGCCGCTTCGATCGTCTTGAGAACTCCCTCCAAGAGTTTTCCATGACCGAGCAGCAACATTTTGAGATGATGCAGCAGCGCTATGAGGAGCTGGCTCACCAAATTTCAGAAATCCGCTTCTTCAACCCAGACAATTAGATTTTCTTTTGATGTTATGTTGATTTCTGATTGTTGCTTTTCTGCATTTTGATTAATTTACTTCTTGTATTTCCCTTGGTTATTTAATAAAAGTATCTTATTTTGAGTTTATACAATTTCTCTTCACTGCTCCAATTGTTTTTGATGATTACAAAGGGGGAGAAGAATAGATGTTCATATGTTGGATAATATGTTGGATAATACTCTGATACAATATATGAATAATTCTGAATATGCTGTGATAATATGCTCTGATAATATGGATAATAGATGCTTTGCAATTTGAATAATCTTATCTGTTTGTTAAACTCCTTTTGTTAGGGGGAGAATTATAGATAGAGATAATAAACAATGGATAAAATGAGATAAGACATTGGCTGCTGAATCGTTTTTGAAAATTGTCATCTGCTATTTGAAAAAGAGATAATGTAGCAGAGTTGTTTTTGCAAAAGATAAGCCTATATTATTTAAACTAACAACCCTCAAGAGATGAACATAGTTGTCATCATCAAAAAGGGGGAGAATGTGTTTGAATATGTTAACAGGTCCAAAAGATGTGCAAGGATTTTGATAATGACAAGTACTCTTGAAGAAACAATGCAAAAACAAAGACATGAAATCAGAATTGAAGAAACAGCGAAGCTAATCGATTAGGCCATAGATGCTAATCGATTAGAAGCATTCTGTCTTGGAAGAAATTGCATCAGAGTTGAAGATAATCGATTAGGCCATAGATGCTAATCGATTAGAAGCTTTCTGTCTTGGAAGAAATTGCATCAGAGTCGAAGATAATCGATTAAGGAAGCCACACAATCGATTAGATACTCACTGGAATTAAGATAATCGATTGCACACTTGAGACTAATCGATTACAGCAATCAAAAATGGAATTAAATGCATCAGGTACACATGATAATCGATTAAGAGAGACATATAATCGATTAGGAAGCCACTGGAATTTAAGGTAATCGATTGCAAGACATGCTAATCGATTAGGATGCTGCGAAGTCAAATTAAATGCATCAGGTACAAGATGCTAATCGATTACAGGTAATGATATAATCGATTAGTGACTCTCTGACTTGAAGCTAATCGATTACAACGCGAGGATGTAATCGATTACGCTAGTGGAAAAACAGATTTAAGTGGGAAACCAGGTCATGTCTCCACCATTCTTCAAATTTCCACTAAGTGCAACGGCTATGAGGAACTAGGGCACACCTAAACTGCTATCATGACTCTATAAATGGAGGAAGAACACAAGCACAAAGAGCAACCAACACACAACCAAGAAGCAACAATTCATAGCTCTATTTTGTGCTTTGTAAGCCTATCTCTTGCATTTTTGTACCTTCAATTGTATATCCTCTCATCTTGAGAGATTAGAATTTGGAGAGCTTTTCACTTGTATATCTGCTCTATCAAGAGAGTATATTGATTGTAAACACAAACTCCAAACACACAAAGTTATTCACTCTAGGTTGAGTGGTTGTTCACTCTAGGATTGAGTGGTTACAAAGGTTGTGGACTCAACCTTTGGGATATTGTGAGATTGAGAGATTGGGTGGGTTGCCCTTATACTTGTGAGGATTGGGTTCTTGAGTGTGGGACACTAGGAAGCCGCAATTGCTCAAAGTTGTATCTCTAGTCTACAATAGTGGAAAATCCTCTAAGTGGGTTGCTTAGAGGCGAGACGTACACCGGATTGGGTGGAACTCGTTACATCGGTTTGCAAGCTTCTCTTCCTTACTCTTTTACTTCTATACATTGCATATTTGTTGGTTGGTATTGTTTGGTTGAGAAGAACATACTTGAACTTGCTTAATTTGCTACACTTTAGATATTGCACACCAAATGTTTGCTAAATTGCTTCAACAACATTTACCTCTTGTAGTGCATTGCATATCATTGTTACTTGCTTTCACTTGCATAATCTCATAAACTTGGATATAGAAATCTATTTCAAAGGGATTCCAAGCAAAAGTTTTATAACTCAATTCACCCCCCCTCTTGAGTATTGAGGCCACTTGAACAACACTTATCAAGTTCATTGACAAGGATAATTCTGTTTCGTCTATCCGGGGTGATCAAGAGATGGCTAGGTATTGCTACAACCTAAGCCTCAACATGACAAAGTTGGACGCCTCCAATAAAAAGAGGAAACTCAATGATGCAGGAGCAGCCGCTGGATCTGTAAGCCTTGTCGACCTGGACCCTAGGGCGGATTTGAACATTGATCCGTCCAACCCATTAAAGCCCACACCGGATGGAAGTTCCAGGGTCATCGTTTTGGGAGATTCTCCAGAAAAGATCACCCATATTAATGACAAGCTAGATACAGAAATGGAACAGCGACTACTGACACTCCTGCAAGAATTTAAAGACCTCTTTGCATGGACTGCAGCCGATATGCCTGGCATAGATCCTACTTTCTGCTGTCATAAATTATCCGTCTATCCAGAGACGAGACCGGTAGCCCAGCAGAAAAGGAGATTGGGCCCAGAGAAACAGAAGGCAGCTTGCCAGCAAACTGAGGAATTGCTGAAGGCCGGATTTATCAAAGAAATCCGTTATTCCTCTTGGCTTTCGAATGTGGTAATGGTCCGTAAGTCCAATGGCAAATGGAGAATGTGCATTGACTATGTGGACCTCAACCGCTGCTGTCCAAAGGATCCTTATCCTCTTCCTAACATAGATCGGATGGTAGATGATTCCTCTGGTTATCAATACCTGAGCTTCATGGATGCTTATTCAGGTTACAACCAGATTCCGATGTGCGAAGAAGATCAAGAAAACACAGCTTTTATAAATGATCGTGGTGTCTTTTGCTATACAGTCATGCCCTTCGGCCTGAAAAATGCTGGGGCAACATATCAGCGCATGATCAACAAGGTTTTTGAAGGTATGCATACCAAGCTTGTTGAAGTATACATTGATGATATAATAGCCAAGACACCGGTTGGAGGTGATCATATTGAAGACCTGCGCCAAGTATTCACCCGTTTGAGAGAATTTAACATGAGGCTAAACCCGATGAAATGCACCTTCGCTGTCCCTGCTGGGAAGTTCTTGGGTTTCATGTTAACTCAACGTGGTATTGAAGCCAATCCAGGGAAATGCCAAACGATTCTAGACATGCAAAGTCCAAAGAATCTCAGAGAAGTCCAATCCCTGAATGGCAAAGTGGCAGCTTTGGCACGATTCATGCCAAAGATGGCTCATAGATCCCTCCCTCTATATAAGATACTGAAAAAGTCCAAGAAGTTCGAGTGGGGACAGGAACAAGAGAAAGCATTCCAAGAGCTTAAGGAGGTGTTGTCCAAACCTCCCATTCTCACAAAGCCTGACCCCGAAGGCACACTCATCCTGTACTTGGCTATTTCAGATGAAGCTTTGGGCGTTGCCTTGATAAAAGAAACTCCCGATGGACAGAGACCGGTTTATTTCACTAGCAAAACCTTACAAGGTGCTGAGATCCGGTATCAAAAATTGAAAAGGCCGCCCTCGCTGTTGTTTGGGCCTCTCGACGGCTGCGTCCGTACTTTCACGCCCATCCGATCATAGTGAGAACGGATTTACCACTCCGCTCTGTTTTAATCAAGCCCGACCTCACTGGGAGGATGATAAAGTGGTCTATTGAACTCTCTGAGTTTGATATATCCTACGAACCCCGAAGCGCCATTAAAGCTCAAGTCCTGGCTGATTTTATTGTGGAAATGACAGGGACTGATCCAGATTCCCCTCGTGTCCATTGGACCATTTATGTTGATGGTTCATCGAACCAAAGAGGCTCTGGAGCAGGTGTAGTTCTAGAAAGTGATGACGGAGTACACCTGGAAATCTCCCTTCGCTTTAATTTCAAAACATCCAACAACCAGGCTGAGTACGAAGCTTGTTTGGCCGGACTGAGAGCTGCAATTGACATCGGAGCTTCTGAGGCGACGCTCTGCAGTGATTCACACACAACTGGTGATTTCACAAATCTTAGGAGATTATCAGGCTCGCGAACCTCAACTCCAATTATACTTGAACTGTGTCAAGGAGTTGAGAGAGAAATTCTCGAAAATGGAATTCAAGCATGTTCCACGCGAAGAGAATACTAGAGCGGATATACTCTCCAGATTAGCAAGCACCAAACGACCAGGTAGCACAACTACGCTGGTTCAAAGCACATTAACGTCGCCCAACATTCCTCTTTTCCCTTCTCTAAATGCCATAATGACAAACTCTCTTTATGGAGACACATGGATGGCCCCCTACATCCGTTATTTGGCCGACGGATAGCTACCTACGGATGAGAAGGAAAAGACGAGGATAAGGAGGGAATTACCATACTTCACTATGATTGATGGTAATCTTTACAGAAGGGCGCTCTTCGTGCCCTATTTGATTTGTCTCAAAGAGAATGAGGTGCAAGACGTAATGGAGGAAGTGCATGAAGGACAATGTGGACACCACGCCGGAGGAAGAAGCTTAATGCGAAAAATCCTCAAGACTGGATACTGGTGGCCCACGATGAAGCAGGACTCCATTGACTTCGTTAAAAAATGTGATGCTTGCCAAAAATTCTCTAATCTTCACCACACACCGGCGGAAGAACTCTTCACATCCGCTATTCCATGGCCCTTCTACCAATGGGGATTGGATATTCTGGGCCCCTTTCCAACTGCTCCTGGGGGCATCAAATATCTCATTGTAGGGGTCGACTATTTCACTAAGTGGATAGAAGCAGAGCCGGTGGTACATATTACTTCAGCCCGAACTCGTCGTTTCATGTATGAAAACATTATAACACGGTTCGGGGTCCCAGCACGGATTGTCACAGATAATGGCACCCAATTCACGGATAGAAAATTCACAGATTTACTCGAAGGGTTAGGAATAACCCAGATATTCTCATCCGTTGAACATCCCCAAACTAACGGCCAAGCTGAAGTGGCCAACAGGGAAGTGCTGAAAGGACTAAAGAAACGCCTTGGTGAAGCCAAGGGCGGATGGACAGACCAGCTATGCCACGTCCTGTGGGCATACCGGACAACGCCTCATTCATCTACTAACGAATCCCCATATCGCCTGACATACGGGGTAGAGGCAATGATACCCGTGGAACTGCAGATTGCTTCCACAAGGGTCAAATACTTCTCTGAAGAGTCTAATAATGCTAATTTGGCGTCAGAAATGGATGTCATACAAGAACTCAGAGAAGATGCATTCGTCAGAGACCAAGCTATCAAAGCCAAAGTTGCTCTCCGATACAACAAGCGAGTTCAATCAAGGACTTTCAACGTCGGAGATTTGGTTTTGAGAAAAGCAAGTATAGGGAACAAATTTGCTCATCAAGGCAAACTAGCCCCAAACTGGGAAGGCCCATACAGGGTATCCGAGGTTACTGGCAAAGGCTCTTACCGCCTTGAGAACCTTGATGGCACTCCAATCCGAAATAAGTGGAACACCCAAAACTTGCGCATCTACTATAGCTAGCTGTTGGAGCAATACATATTCTCCTATCCTCATTTTGGATTGAATACTGGAGAAATTATTTTCCCAGCTACGCTCTCATTGTAATTCTTATTTCTGATTTAATAAGAATCTCTCACAACAATTTAACTCTTTCGAGTTTTTCTTATGCTGTGATTTTCAGTTTATCCGGCGTATAAAAACATATTCAGGACGGATGATCTTAACTACTTATCCTGTGGTTGACGATGCAACTCCTCGAATATGTGCTCACACAAGAGCATACTCAGGACGGATGATCTCAATTACCCATTCTGTAATTGACGATGTAACTCCTCGAGTGTGTCTAAGTAACTGAAGGCCCGAATTGTAGGATTAAACCGAACTCTGGGTACGGTTAGTAAGTTTGGCTGAACACCGGTGAAGACCTGGGCTGTAGGATTAAACTGAACCTCAGGAAATGGGTTGTAGGATTGAACCGAACCCCATTCTAAGAGCGGTAAAAGGGTAGAACCCAACACCGTATTGAAGGCTTGGGCGCAGTAAGCTGGTTCTTCTTCAAGACCACGCTGAACCCCAAGTAACGGGCGCAGTAGGTTCAAGATTAGCCCTGATCTGAACCCCGTGTTAAAGGCTCGGATTGTAGGATTAAACCGAACTCTGAGTACGACTAGTAGGATTGACCGAACGTCGGTGAAGAATCGTCATTGGGTAAAACCAAAAAACCGATTGGAGAACGGTTAGTAGGATTAAACCGAACACCAAATACGATATGGATTGTAGGATCAAACCGAACTCCAAACCCAACAAGTAAGTTATACTGAACTCCAAATTAATACTCTCTCTTGAAGTTCCTTATTTGGAAGTTTTATAGCTTTAAATTCTGAGTCATCAATTCTTCAATTGAAGTCTGACTTGTAAACTCCGACCCAACAATAATTCATTCGGGTACGCCACAATCTGAGGCATATTCACCCGAAACCTTTCAGTCGGAAATATTTATGTTCGCAATCAACGAATAGAGGAATCTCTACTCGAAATCCTCACTCTTAAAAAAAACTCTCACGTGAAAGTACCACTCAGAGTTTCTGCAAGGTACTGCTCACCCAATAATACTAGGGAACAGTATTAATAGTTTAACAGATATCTTGGGGAATGAACTCTTGATGAAACGATCCCATAATCATTTCCCCTCAAGATTAACATTACAAGCCATTCTCATGACAATAACATGTTTACCCACAACGGCTATTCTTATCATGTCGAAAGGCCTGACCTTCAAAAAACAAAATACGATTTCTACCAGGCTTTTATATATCAAGTTACTCATATTTGACAAAAAGATATTCTATCTCTCCAGTCAAATCAAGTCTTCGGCTATCAAAACGCCTATACATGAAAAACGATAGTTATATACTCCTATCCGTTCTTCATCTCGCATGTACAAATCCGGAATGAAGATTTTATATTATCCGATATTCATTACTTAAATCCGGAATGACTCGATACACATGCATATAAAGGCCAATCGCTCTTTTATTGATCAAATGAATATTACATGGAAGAATTCGTTTAACAATCTGGAGCTGATCCCGGAACACAGCGAATTTGAATCAATCAAAAGAAAAAAGGAAAAAGGAAGGCACTAGTTTTTACGACTTGTATCTCCTTCCTTCCCTTTGCCTTTATCCCCGGTCTTGCCTTTATCTACGCTAGGGCCTGTTCCTGTACTTTTGAGCTTTAGAAGAGAAGGTCCCATTGATTGACCTTCAGGTAAAGGAGCAAACTCATATGGCGTGTCTGGCGGACTCTCATGACGGTTATCAACAATGGCCACCAGTTTCCCTTGATGAAACTCATAGAACGGATCAATACCATTCAGATTAAGTTTCACCTTGGGATTCCGGTATTGAACTTGACGAACAGCCAACCCGAAGGATTCCTTGACTGCTTGATCACACATATCAACAGCCTCGTCAAATTCTGCTTTCGTGTCCGCCAACTTTGAGAGCAGCTCCTTCTCCTTACACGACCAATCTTCTGCTCCTCGAGGATAGACAATCTTGACTTCCTTAAGCTCCTCTTCCAGCTTTGAAGAGCGTTCCTTCTCCGTAGAAAGACCAGAATGGAGGTCGGAATTGATTTTCTTTTGATCAAGTACTTGGACCTCCAACTCCTTGACAAGATACATCAATCTGGCAATTTCTTCATCCTTCTTATATCCTTCCTCTTTGGAAGCTTCTAATTTACCTTCTAAACGGAGGATGTTTGCCTTATCCTTAGCAGCAGCAACGCTAAGATCGTTAACCTTACCAACCAACAAGCTAAGCCTCTCATTCTCTTCTGAAAGTTTACGAACCGATCTCAGGAGCCCGGATAATTCTGCCAGGTGCTTCTATCCGGCATCGCAAGCTTTGGTTACCTCTTCACTCTTCAATGAGGGCTTCAGCTTGTATGGAGTTTTAGGAACGCCCTCAAGAACAGAACCCTCGTATACCAAATATTGTGCAAGACCGGAGCTACTTTCAAGAGGGCGAGTAACTTTGGGTGCAAAATAAGTCGTTATTGGCTTTACACCATAAGTGATCCCGTCGCCTGGGGCATCCGGAGTGGATCCTGCATCCGGAGTGGGCCCTTCCACTTTCTTTCCCTTAGAAAGCTCCGGGTCAGCACCCCCTCTTGAAATTTTGGATTTCTTAGGAGAAGGTTGACGATCCGAGGTCTTGGAAGAACCGTGTTTTGTCTTTTTCTTCTTCTCTCCGACCTTCTCAACCACAACCCCCTCGGATCTGCCCTCAAGCAAGGGGATATCGTCACCAGCAGAGGAGGTTAAAACTATAGTCTCAGCTGTAGCTTTCTTCGAATTCCGTTTCGCTTGGATGTCATTTTCAGCTGCTACAGAATTCACTCCAGCTTTGAGCCCTTTCAGCTTCTCCATCTCTGGTGACACAGTTTCAATTTCAACTGCAAAACCAAACAACATGGTTAGAAATCAAAGACTTCAAGGCATGATAAGATAAAACATAAAAAATGGCAGGAAAATTACGCAGATACTCCTCGCGGGTGGACCACGATCCTAACAAACGCCTGCAAGAGAAAAATTGGTGCAAGGCGGTGTAGGATTGAAGGGCTGAAAGAACAGAAACTGAAGATGGACTCAGTTCATCCTCCTCAGTGTAGTACGCCTGGGAGGTCAATAAAAAGTGTTCATGCGTCCAAGCCACTGGGAACTTCGGAATCCCATCTTCAGTTAACCAAAAAATTGGTTCATCAGGATGCACGCTGATCCTCGTGAAGTAAGACTTGAATGAATGACCATCAACTTTGGCGGAGTCAGTGTACGCCTCGAAGTTGATAATCTTGGAGAGAGTCCGGAGGGATATCAAGCTCACTCCCCCCTTCTCTTTATTTGTACGACGGACCACTTGGGCAAAGTAGAAAAGCATGGCCACCGTCGGTTTGAAGTTGAAGTGCTCCCCAAGCACTTCAAGAGAACGGACTAACCCCCATCCGTTGGGGTGAAGCTGTGAAGGGGCGCAGTCTAAGAATCTTAAAACCCCCATCTGAAACTTTGTGAGGGGAAAGCGCACACCAAGATTCAAAAATAAAAAGTCATACATATACAGGGACCTTTCGTCCGGAGTATGACAAATTCGATCAGATGGCAGCGGAGCTAACGCCATAAAGCACCTTTTGTATTTATCCTTCTTGAAGACTGTGAAACGCGGTTCCAACTCTGCTCCGTCCTCTCGAGCGTGGATTGATGCTGTTTCACGAAATTCCTCAGCCACCTAGCTGAATGGGCGCTTCTTTTGGAATTTCACCCAATCGATCCGGTGTGCAACCACGTTGCATAGCCCGGATGCTGTCTTCAATATATACTGCTGAGAGGGTGTTTCCCCTCCAGATGATTTTCCCCCAGTCGCTTTCTTCACCACCATTGTGAAAGCTTTTACGCTGCGGTAAAAATCCACATCGTCAGAAAGATACAAATCACCACTCTTAGTACTCTCACTAGAGGAGGATTCTGAAGAGGGTATAATTGCCCTTCGCCTCTGATACGGCGACGCCTCCCTCTCTGAGCTTAGTGGCTTCGATTGGAAGACCACTGGAATCCTCCCACCACGAACTGTGGGGTTTCGAGTTAAGGCCCTTCCTCCTCTTCCTCTAAGGCTAATACCACTAAGACTAACACCTTTCCTAGACATTTTCAGATATTGAAACGAGACACCAAAAAATGGAAAGAAAGTGGTTACCTAAGAATGGATGAGGATAGTGAATTAAGATTCACAGAGGCAGACACGATAATCTTCTCGAAACTCTTGTAGAGGTTCGTCAAGAGAGTAAAAAGAAATGATAACTGAGATTGCCAAATATGCCTTTTTCAGGGCATGAAAATTCAAAAACTGACTCAAGGCAACCTGTCATTTACCCTCAAACGACTCCCCGTTTAGTGGGTTAAAATTGTCGTTTTTAACCCAAAGGCGCCAAAATTCCATCGTTTCGTCACAGAACTTTCTAAATGGGCCTATTAAATTCAAATTCTAGGCCCAACAAGCCCCTGCGTGACGGTTATTAGGATATGCGCATTTAACGCAATAATGGCTCGCCCACGTGATTAAAGGCATTAAATGTCCAATCATGAGAAACGTGGCCACCATTACCCGAATACCAAGAGTTGCGAAATTCGATAAACTCCTGAGATTCTCATTGTTCAAATCCGCACTCAAGCGATCCATTACAACGGAACCTTGTTCCCAGAGCGGATATTTACGCACCAGTACAATTCCGAAATCCAGACGTACTACGATCGACTTAGCTCATATGAGCAAATCTACTAATTCCTCACATAAGCTAGGGGGCCAGTAGAATACTGATGGTCTCTGATTTCGGATACGAAAATTGAATCCATACGATTGAGAAGCATCCACCTCAATCCGCACTCTTATGATTGGAAGAATGTCTCCAGGACGGATGATCTCAATCACATATTCTGTGATTTGATGATGCAACTCCTGGTACGAACAATTCCAATCATCACTCTAGGACGGATGATCTCAATCACCTATTCCGTGATTCGATGATGCAACTCCTGGTATGAACAATCTTATCATCATTCTTACGATGGAAGCTTTTGAAAACTGAGAACTATTCATTCAATCCGTACTCCTACGATTGAAAAGCATCTCCAGGACGGATTATCTAAATCACTTAATCTGTGATCTGACGATGTAACTCTTGGCGGTGTACTTGTCCAGAACGGATATCCTCAGTCACCCATTATGTGATATGACGATGTAACTCCTGACGTTGTGTACTTGCCCAGGACTGATGATCTCAATCACCAATTCTGTGATCTGACGATGTAACTCCTGGCGCCATACACATCCCAAGGACGGATGATCTCAATCACCTACTATGTGACATGACGATGTAATTCCTGGTATCGTACACATCCCCAAGACGGATGACCTCAATCACCTATGAAGTGATTCGACGATAAAACTCCTGGTACGACCAATTCCCATAATCACTCCTATGATGGAAATCTCTGAAAGTCAATCCGCACTTTCGCTCTCAAGTGGTATTCTCCCAGGACGGATATTATTTATCACCTATTCTGTGATACAATGACATAACTCCTGGCGTAGAAAAACTCCCATCATTATCCTTATGATGGAGGACTCAAAACACCACTTTCTTACACCTTTGCAGTTCCCCAAACTTGGAACAATACTCTTACAATGGACGACATAGTTTTCTCTAGTGAGAATAACATGAATAAAGTACAGTCATCTGTCCTGTTACATTATTTTACTAAACAACGGATCGATTCCTCTTTTCCCCAAAAGAATTAAGGATCATGCCCCAAAGACAGGCACCTTCTCCTTAATACGCACTTGGGGACATGCATATATTTATCCGTTCTAAATTTATTTGTTGTTTAATCTTCCGAGGTAATTATTTCAATCCGACCTCAAGATTAATCATACAAAATGGATTAGCAACGATTTAAATATACATAAAACGATGAAGACAAATTTCTTAAATGAAATTCATTCATTAAAAGTGGGATTACACATAATAGTTAAAAGCCGGAGTTGATCCCGGAACACAACTATACATTTAAATGAAAATACAACTACGGAGGAGGAATCTGTTCTTCAGTTTTCTGTGCCTCCTCAGCACCAGGCTCTTGTGTCCCTTCCTTCGGGACTTCTACAGGAATCTCCCCTCCAGGAGCCTCAGTTCTTTCTTCAGAAGAAGGAACCTCAGACACAGGAAAGACAAAATCCGGTCCCATAGTCTGACCCTCAGGAAGAGGAGGTAAACCATACAGGGACGTCGGAGGATCTTCGTGACGACCATCAACCACTGCGACTAACTTTCCCCCATGGAATTCATAGAACGGATCCATTCCATAAAGGTTAAGTTTCGCCGTGGGGTTGTGGTAGAAAACTTGGCGTATAGCTAGGCCGAAGGATTCTTCGACAACCCGGCTGCATATGTCAATTGCTTCTTGTCTCTCAGCTTTCGCTATGGCCAATTCTCCATGCAACTTGGACAGCTCCCCACTAGATCCTTCAGACTCCGCTTTCCAAGCCTTCAGTCCTTCGATTTCAAGAAGGAGCTTCTTCTCCCTTTGAGACCACTCCTCAGCAGCAGCCTTGCTTTTATCCTGGCTGCTACGGAGTTCTTCCTCCTTCTCTGCCAGCTTGCCTTCCAAGTCTTTGAAGTCACCTTTAAGCTTGAGATTCTCTTTATTCATGATATCTCTGAACTCCTTAGACTTGGTAAGACGATCTTCCATTAGCTTTATGGTGGCTTTGTCTTTCCCCGAGGAAAGGTTGAGTTGATCCAATTTGTCGCTCAATTCTTCAACCTTATCGACGTTGTCAGCCAACTCGCTGACTGAATAAAGCATTCCAGCAAGTTCGGCTAACTGCCACCTTCCGGCCTCACATGCTTCTTTAATTTCTTTAGCGCTGAGCGTAGGCCGGAGTTTGTACATTGGCTGTGGAAGAGTAGCTGGAGTAGATCCCTCGTATAAGAGGAAGGGAGTGAGAAACGAGGTGGTTGGGTAGGAGGTCGGCTTCGCCCCAGAAACCCCGGCGGCAATTCCTTTATTGAGTCCGGAGGAAGCAACAGCTGCTTCCGAGGTTTCAACAGGTTTATCCTCCGGAGTTCTACGCTTCTTGGACGGACCCCCCACAGAATCATTCTTAATTTTCCTCCTTCTCTCAGTGACCGGGGGCTGACCCATGGCTGCACCGATATCGGAGGAACCACCCTCAACCAGCGGAATGTCCCCTTCAGCATCCGAGGTCAGGATGATTAACTCGGGACGGTCCTTGGTGGATGGTCTGGGCTTGATCTCATTTTCGCGGGCAACGGATTTACCCGCCGCCTTAAATCCCTTCAATTTGTTCATTTCCGGAGTCTCTTGTTCTATTTCACCTGCATGAACAAATATGAGATATTAGCAACTACAAAATATTTGATATATTTGACAAAAGGGAAAAAAGCGAAATAAAATGAGTATTACGTAAATATTCATTCCGGACTCCGCTTGAACTACTTAACAAACGCCTACACGAAAAGACGTGACGTCGTGTAGTGTGTGCTTCAAGTGCGAACAGCACTTTCGACGTTTCAGGAGAAAGAACGGATTGATCAGTACAATACGCGTGGGAGCTCAAGAGGAAATGTTTATGAGTCCAGCTCAATGGAAATTTGTTGACACCCTCTTCATCCTTCCAAAATATTGGTTTGCTTTTCTTAATGGAGATCCGGGTGAAATAGGTCTTAAACGACTTCCCATCAACCTTAGCCGAATCAGTGTAAGACTCAAAGTTTACAAAAGAACAAAGAGTCCGGAGAGTCACCAAACCAACACCGCCCTGCTTGTTAGTCCTCCGAACTACTTGGGTGTAGTAAAATAGCATTGCTACAGTAGGTGTGAAGTTGAAATGTTCACCCAAGACCTCCAAAGCACGAATGAGGCCCCAGCCGTTGGGATGAAGTTGGGAGGGTGCACAATTTAAAAACCTCAACACTCTCATCTGAAGCTCGGTTAGAGGGAAACGAACTCCCAAGTAATGAAAGATAAAATCATACATATACACAGAACGGTCATTGGGGACGACGTGGTATATCCGTTCTATTGGAAGTGGTGCATAAACCCTAAACCACCTCTTCGTTTCCTCTTCCGCATGAAGCGTGAACCTTGGCTTAATCCGGGCTCCATCCTCATCTGCATGACGGGAAGCCAAGTCCTTGAATTCACTGGACACCCAACAGAAAGGCCATTTGGCCTGAAGCTCATCCCAATTCAGCTTGGAAACAGCGACGTTGTAGAGACCTTCAGCTGTCTTCGAAATGGCACTATCTCCAGAAGATCCTTCTCCAGTTGCCATTTGAAATATCTAGACTGAACTCCTTAATCTACGATAAGAAATCATGTCGTCAGAAAGTTGATAATCATTACTCACTTCATCTTCTACAAAGCGACTACAATCAGAGGACGACTCTGAGAAGGAAAAAGTCACTTTCCACAGTGAGTAAGATCCCCTTTCTGAGCGACATGACTCAACCCTAGAAAGAATCACAAGGATTCTTCCCCATGACTATTAGGGTTGCGAGAAATTGTTCCTCCCCTAAATAAACTACATTCTCTTAAAGCAAGAATGACAGACCCAAAATAAGACGAGGTTTACAGGGGAAGAAGAGATAATTACCTCAGGTAACGATGATGGAGATGAAGAGCGAATGAAGTCTCGTAGAGTAAGCAACGAACTTCCTTGCGAGATTTTTGCAGAGTTTTGTTAAGAAAACAGAAGCAAGTGGAACTCAGAATCCACTAAGTGTTTCTTTTATAAGAAACGAAGAGGTTCGGTTGCCCACTCTGGAAGTTGTGTCATTCTCGACTAAACGCATTGGTTCATAAGCGAAACGACACAACCGTTCCAAATTCATGGGCGCCAAAACAATAGCAATTCGACGAAGGGCCTATCTACTAGGCCCAAAAGTTTCAAAAACTTCAGGCCCATTAAGCCCAAAACGACGGTTAATGAGATTGTTATCTCAAACGCAATAATTGCTTGCCCACGTGATTAAAAGCATTAATGTCTAATCATGCAACGCAATTCGCGCTTTACAGCCGTTACACAAACTTCAAGAGCTTTCAATTCCAATAAACTCTTGAAATTCTCGTGCAACGAATCTTTGTCTGAATCCGTTGTGACGACACCGACAGACCAGATCTCTTAATCTGAGAACGGTTCTCTGCAAAATGATAATAATGCTAAAGGAACTGTTATACGCGTAAGCTTACCGATATTCAGACCTCTCGCAGGTTGAGTAGCTTATGTGAACAACCATTCAGTCCCTCACACAAGCTAGGGGACATATGATCCGGTCTCAATACCGGTATCCGATCTGCAAGACATATTTCAACGTCTTTGTCAAGACATCAACGTGTAACCGGTGTCATCGGTATACATCCGGACTGTAATTCCGTATCAGGCGTTCTCCCTATACCGGTTGTTCAGGATAACACCATGACACTGGACAACACACACGTCACTGCACTAAAGACAAGGATTATTGCTACAGGGATCGATCAATAATTCCCTGCACTACGAGCCAAATTCTGCTCACGGGAAAGATCAACTTGTTCCCTAATCCTAGTCTATACTCTCCATGCTCAATATAAAATAGCCACTTGACCCAATCATGCTGGTAAGTGCGCAATAAAATAATGCTAATGGGAGTTAGTGGTTCCCCACTAACGAGTCCTCGAAAAACGAGCCAATCAGGTATATGAACTCATTTCATTAATGAAGTGAGGGATCTTCAACTATTTTGATGGACAATTACTCTCTGAAATACATTCCTGATCCGGTCTCAATACCGGTATCCGATCTGCAAGACATATTTCAACGTCTTTGTCAAGACATCAACGTGTAACCGGTGTCATCGGTATACATCCGGACTGTAATTCCGTATCAGGCGTTCTCCCTATACCGGTTGTTCAGGATAACACCATGACACCGGACAACACACACGTCACTGCGCTAAAGACAAGGATTATTGCTACAGGGATTGATCAATAATTCCCTGCACTACGAGCCAAATTCTACTCACGGGGATGGTCAACTTGTTCCCTAATCCTAGTCTATATTCTCCATGCTCAATATAAAATAGCCACTTGACCCAATCATGCTGGTAAGTACGCAATAAAATAATGCTAATGGGAGTTAGTGGTTCCCCACTAACAAGTCCTCGAAAAACGAGCCAATCAGGTATATGAACTCATTTTCATTAATGAAGTGGGGGATCTTCAACTGATTGGAAAAACGATTACTCTCTGAAATACATTCCTTACTTGGAATATCATCACTGACTTGAGCGTCGGAGAATCTTTGCAGGTGACACCACCATTCGCCCACTTCAACGCGTGAGGTCGGTGTGAAGGACCTCCAGGACGCCCAGTCCGCTCTCTTCGCTCAAGGACAACGGATATTTACACCGGATACTCATACATCTGGTCATCTGTACGGTATTTATATACTATTTGTGACTGACTTGAGTCCGGATCTCTAGACCCCGGTTCAGGACAGATCATTGGCACGCCCGGTGGGACACGTTAAAGTTATTCCCACTTCTCGTTTAAGAAGTCTGGTTTCTTATCATGGAAGGCAATGGGAGAAACCAACCAGATGGGCACGTGGAAGACATCACTGCCCAGGAACAACCAGTGAACAGGCACTTAGCTTTCGAGTCGCCTGTGGAAAGTTCAAGAAGAATGGTGCAGGTTTCAGCACCAAATCTAAAAGATGAGATGATAAGAAGGTTGATAGAGGAACTGATGGAATTGAAACATGAAAGAAAGAGCGTGGAGGAGAGAGCCATGTCTCTGATCAAGGGGACACATCACACAACCGAGGGAGAAAAATCCTCTACCCCCCAGTATCCAAATATCCCCACATTTGAAGGGAAGGAACAGATCCACGATTCTGATAAGAGAGTTGTTAAAGGGAAGAGGAGGCTGATGACAGCCTCTCCAGTAACTTATAAGCTCACAGTCCCTTTTTCAAGGAGACTTATGAGTGTACGCATCCCTAAGCACCTACAGACTACTCAACCTCTCTCTATAGAAAAATACAGTGGTGAAACTGATCCTACTAAGCATCTTGATGCTTATACACTCGAAGCCATGTACCTGGGGGCAGATAAAGATCTCATGTGCAGGATGTTCCCTCGGACTCTTGTTGATGATGCCCTTAGCTGGTTCAGGAAGCTACCATCAGGTTCCATTAACTCATGGGAAGAAATGGCAACAGCGTTTGTGGACCACTTTGTCATTTCCAGTGATATTCCCAGAACATCTCATACCTTGGCTCAGATTAGGCAAGGGGAGCATGAAACTCTCAAGGACTTCTTGAAGAGGTTTCACAAGGAAGCAGCTGCTGTTCCAAACTTGGCAGAAGCATTTCAATTACACATAGCAATAAAAGCTTTGCAACCAAGCTCTGCTTTTGCCATGTCATTGGCAAAGAATCCTCCAGTGAATTTCGAAGAATTCAGGAGGAAAGCATCCAAGTATGTGAGCATCGAAATACACTTGGAAGCAACAGTGGCAAGAGAGAAATCCCCAACGTTACAACGGAGTGATAAGAGCAGATCCAGATCGGGTTTTACCAAGAAGGTCTAATGAGTCATAACCCCGACTCATCTCTCTTTCTCTCTTTTGTAATTCATAATTAATGAAATACTCTAAATGATTCACCCATTGTCTTTATGATTTTATTCGATGCACAACACTGTTGTGACAAGATACTTTCAGGACGGATGATCCTAACAATGTATCCGTTGTTAGCGATGAACCTCTTCGAAGGTACAACTGGGTGAATCACCCCATTCGAAGGCCCAGATTGTAGGATTAAACCGAACTCTGGGTACGGTTAGTAAGTTTGGCTGAACACCGGTGAAGGCTCGGATTGTAGGATTGAACCGAACTCCGAGTACGATTAGTAGGTTTGGCCGAACGTCGGTGAAGACCTGAGTTGTAGGATTAAACCGAACCTCAGGAAATGGGTTGTAGGATTGCACCGAACCCCATTCGAAGGCCCAGATTGTAGGATTAAACCGAACTCTGGGTACGGTTAGTAAGTTTGGCTGAACACCGGTGAAGGCTCGGATTGTAGGATTGAACCGAACTCCGAGTACGATTAGTAGGTTTGGCCGAACGTCGGTGAAGACCTGAGTTGTAGGATTAAACCGAACCTCAGGAAATGGGTTGTAGGATTGCACCGAACCCCATTCGAAGGCCCAGATTGTAGGATTAAACCGAACTCTGGGTACGGTTAGTAAGTTTGGCTGAACACCGGTTGAAGAAGAACGATTGAGACTAATCTCCCCCAGGACGGATGCTCTCAATCACATATTCTGTGAATTGACGAGGTAACTCCTGGCGCGGATAATTCCCATCATCATCCTTATGATGGAAGTCTTTGAAGACTCAATCCGTACTCTTACAATTGAGATACACTCCCCCAGGACGGATGCTCTCAATCACATATTCTGTGAATTGACGAGGTAACTCCTGGCGCGGACAATTCCCATCATCATCCTTATGATGGAAGTCTTTGAAGACTCAATCCGTACTCTTACGATTGAGATACACTCCCCCAGGACGGATGCTCTCAATCACATATTCTGTGAATTGACGAGGTAACTCCTGGCGCGGACAATTCCCATCATCATCCTTATGATGGAAGTCTTTGAAGACTCAATCCGTACTCTTACGATTGAGATACACTCCCCCAGGACGGATGCTCTCAATCACATATTCTGTGAATTGACGAGGTAACTCCTGGCGCGGACAATTCCCATCATCATCCTTATGATGGAAGTCTTTGAAGACTCAATCCGTACTCTTACGATTGAGATACACTCCCCCAGGACGGATGCTCTCAATCACATATTCTGTGAATTGATGAGGTAACACCTGGCGCGGACAATTCCCATCATCATCCTTATGATGGAAGTCTTTGAAGACTCAATCCGTACTCTTACGATTGAGATACAGTTCCCCAAATTCGAAACAATACTCTCACAATGGACGACATCGTTCTCTCCAGTGAGAGTAACGAATTAATAATAGTCATCCGTCCTGTTACAACGGATCGACTCTTTCTCTCCCCAAAGGAATTAAGGGTAATGCCCCATGACAGGTACCAATCCCTTAACAAACTTATACTTGGGGACAATATTCATGTATATATTTCTCCGTTCTAAAACTTATTTATCTTAAATGATTTGATTAATTTTCTGAGGCAATTATTTCAATCCGACCTCAATATTAATCACGCTGAACGGATTATTAAATGCTTTACTCTTCATAAAACATTGAAGGCTTGGGCGCAGTAAGCTGGTTCTTCTTCAGGACCACGTTGAACCCCAAGTGACGGGCGCAGTAGGTTCAGGATTAGCCCTGATCTGAACCCCGTGTTGAAGGCTCGGATTGTAGGATTAAACTGAACTCTGAGTACGACTAGTAGGACTGACCGAACGTCGGTGAAGAATCGTCATTGGGAAAAACCAAAGACCGATTGGAGAACGGTTTAGTAGGATTAAACCGAACACCAAATACGACATGGATTGTAGGATCAAACCGAACTCCAAACACAACAAGTCTTTGGCTATCAAAATGCCTATGCATTAAAACGATAGTTATACGTCTCTATCTGTTCTTCATCTTGCATGTAAAAATCCAGAATGAGGGTTCTACGTCCATACCCGATATTCACTACTTAAGTCCGGAATGATTCAATACACATGCAATCCCTCTATTAAAGCTGTTTTCTACTAAACGTACTACGATTGAAAAAATGTATCCAGGACGGATGATCTCAATCACCTATTCTGTGATTCGATGATGTAACTCTTGGTACGAATAATTCCAATCATCTCCCCAAGACGGATTATCTCAATCACTTAATCCGTGATCTGACGATGTAACTCTTGGCGTTGTGTACTTTTCCAGAACGGATAATCTCAATCACTCATTATGTGATCTGACGATGTAACTCCTGACGTTGTGTACTTGTCCAGGACGGATGATCTCAATCACCTATTCTGTGGTATGACGATGTAACTCCTGGCGCCATGCACACCCCAAGGACGGATGATCTCAATCACCTATTATGTGATCTGACAATGTAATTCCTGGTGCCGTACACATCCCCAAGACGGATGATCTCAATCACCTATGAAGTGATTCGATGACGTAACTCCTGGCATAGACAAACTCCCATCATCATCCTTATGATGAAAGGCTCAAACACCACTTTCTTACACCTTTGCAGTTCCCCATACTTGGAACAATATTCTTACAATGGACGACATTGTTTTCTCCAGTGAGAATAACATGAATAAAGAACAGTCATCCGTCCTGTTACACTATTTTACTAAACAACGGATCGACTCCTCTTTTCCCCAAAAAGATTTAAGGATCATGCCCTAAAGACAGGCACCTTCTTCTTAACACGCACTTGGGGACATGTATATATTATCCGTTCTAAATTCATTTGTTGTTTAATCTTTCGAGGAAGCTATTTCAAACCGACCTCAAGGTTAATGACACAGAACGGATTAGCAACGATTTAAATATACATGAAATGATGAAGACAAATTTCTTAAATGAAGTTTATTCATAAAGGACGAAATTACACAATTGTTCAAAACCGGAGTTGATCCCGGTACACAACTTTACATATAAATGAAAACAAGACTACGAGGGAGGAATTTGCCCTTCAGCTTTCTGTGCCTCCTCAACACCAGGCTCTTGTGTCCCTTCCTTTGGGACTTCCTCAGGAATATCCCCTCCAGGAGCCTCGGTACCTTCCACAGATGAAGGAACCTCAGACGTAGGAAAGACGAAGTCCGGTCCCATAATTTGACCCTCAGGAAGAGGAGGCAAACCTTATAAGGACGTCAGAGGATCTTCATGACGACCATCAACCACTGCGACTAAATTTTCTCCACAGAATTCATAGAACGGATCTTTTAATCTGAGAATGGTTCTTTGCAAAATAATAATAAATGCTAAGGAACTGTTATACGCGTAAGCTTACCGATATTCAGACCTCTCACGGGTTGAGTAGCTTATGTGAATAACCATTCAGTCCCTCACACAAGCTAGGGGACATATGATCCGGTCTCAATACCGGTATCCGATCTGCAAGACATATTTCAACGTCTTTGTCAAGACATCAACGTGTAACCGGTGTCATCGGTATACATCCGGACTGTAATTCCGTATCAGGCGTTCTCCCTATACCGGTTGTTCAGGATAACACCATGACACCGGACAACACACACGTCACTGCGCTAAAGACAAGGATTATTGCTACAGGGATTGATCAATAATTCCCTGCACTACGAGCCAAATTCTGCTCACGGGGATGGTCAACTTGTTCCCTAATCCTAGTCTATATTCTCCATGCTCAATATAAAATAGCCACTTGACCCAATCATGCTGGTAAGTGCGCAATAAAATAATGCTAATGGGAGTTAGTGGTTCCCCACTAACAAGTCCTCGAAAAACGAGCCAATCAGGTATATGAACTCATTTTCATTAATGAAGTGGGGGATCTTCAACTGATTGGAAAAACGATTACTCTCTGAAATACATTCCTTACTTGGAATATCATCACTGACTTGAGCGTCGGAGAATATTTGCAGGTGACACCACCATTCGCCCACTTCAACGCGTTAGGTCGGTGTGAAGGACCTCCAGGACGCCCAGTCCGCTCTCTTCGCTCAAGGACAACGGATATTTACACCGGATACTCATACATCCGGTCATCTGTACGGTATTTATATACTATTCGTGACTGACTTGAGTCCGGATCTCTAGACCCCGGTTCAGGACAGATCAATTCCTTACTTGGAATATCATCACTGACTTGAGCGTCGGAGAATCTTTGCAGGTGACACCACCATTCGCCCACTTCAACGCGTTAGGTCGGTGTGAAGGACCTCCAAGACGCCCAGTCCGTTCTCTCTGCTCAACGACAACGGATACTCATACCGGATACTCATACATCCGGTCTCCTATACGGTATTTACATACTGTTTGTGATTGACTTGAGTCCGGATCTCTAGACCCCGGTTCAGGACAGATCAACTGGAGAAGAAGCATCTCATGCTGATTCCATGGTAGAAGGTAAGTGTATCATTAATAAGATTTCTTTAACTGTTATGTATGACTCAGGTGCATCACATTCCTTTATTGCCAATGACTGTGTAGAAAAACTAAAATTACCTGTGATAGAACTACCATTTGACTTATCTGTACATACTCCTGGAAACAATCCTATTGTCACTTCTAAAGCCTGTTGGAAATGCCCTATTGTCATAGATGGTAGGGACTTTAAGGCCAATCTTTTCTGTTTACCCCTTTCTGGCTTAGAAGTTATTATTGGGCTAGATTGGTTGTCTGACAATCATGTTCTAATAGATTGTCATAATAAAACCATAATGTTTAAAGAACCAATGAATTTGAATCCTGAGGATTCGAGATTTCTAACCGCCAACCAAGTGAGTGCCTCTTTAAAAGGAGGGGCTCAAGGATTCATGTTATTGCTTTCAATGAAAGGAGAGCAAGAATCAAAAATCAAAAATCTGCCGGTTGTGTGTGAATTTCCTGACGTTTTTCCTGAAGATATCTCTGGTTTACCCCCAGAAAGAGATGTAGAATTTTCCATTGATCTAGTACCTGGAGTTGGACCTATTTCAATTGCACCATACCGAATGTCACCTCTAGAATTAGCAGAGTTGAAGAAACAACTTGAAGAGATGATAGAGAAGCAGTTTATACGACCCAGTGTATCCCCCTGGGGTGCACCAGTGTTGTTGGTTAAGAAAAAGGATGGTAGCATGAGGTTGTGTGTAGATTATCGACAACTGAACAAGGTGACAATCAAGAACAGATATCCTCTACCAAGGATTGACGACTTGATGGATCAGCTGCGTGGTGCCACGGTGTTCTCCAAAATTGATTTGAGGTCTGGATACCATCAAATAAGGGTGAAGAAAGAAGATGTATCAAAAACTACTTTTAGAACACGCTATGGCCATTACGAATATCTAGTAATGCCTTTTGGTGTAACTAATGCACCAGCCGTATTCATGGATTACATGAATAGGATTTTTCATCCATATCTAGATAAATTTGTAGTGGTGTTCATTGATGATATATTAGTGTACTCTAAAAGCAGAGAAGAACATGTTGAACACTTGAAGGTTGTGTTGGAAATCCTGAAAAAGAAACAACTGTATGCAAAGTTATCGAAGTGTGAATTCTGGTTGGAAGAAGTAAACTTTTTAGGACATGTAATTAGTCAAGGAGGAATAGCTGTAGACCCTTTCAAGGTAGAGGCAGTTTTAAAATGGGAGAGACCAACCACGATCATTGAGATTAGAAGTTTCTTGGGCTTGGCTGGATACTATAGAAGATTCATTGAAGGATTTTCAAAGCTAGGATACCCATTGACCAAGTTAACACGGAAAGGACAACCTTTTGTGTGGACGACACAATGCGAGAATAGTTTCCAAGAGCTGAAAGATCGACTTACTTCTGCGCCGGTGTTAGTACTCCCCGATCCACATCGAAGTTTTGAAGTTTACTGTGATGCGTCTAAACAAGGACTAGGAAGTGTACTCATGCAAGACAAGAAGGTTGTAGCCTATGCGTCGCGTCAATTAAGGCAACATGAGATTAACTACCCTACCCATGACTTAGAGTTAGCCGCTGTAGTTTTTACCTTAAAGATTTGGAGGCATTATCTATACGGTGCAACATTCGATGTGTTTAGCGATCATAAGAGTCTCAAGTATTTATTCGATCAAAAGGAGTTAAACATGAGGCAACGGAGATGGATGGAGTTCTTAAAGGACTACGACTTTGAGTTGCAATACCATCCTGGAAAAGCAAACGTAGTAGCTGATGCTTTAAGTCGAAAGTCTCTACATGCATCCACAATGATGATTAAAGAGCTGGAATTAATAGAGAACTTCAGAGATCTTAACCTAGCAGTAAAGGTTAATGCTAACAGCTACAGATTAAGAGCGTTGCAAGTGACAAGTGAATTCCTGAGACAAGTTTTAGAGGCTCAAAGAGAGGATGAATTCCTGCAAGAGAAGAAAGAACTCTTGAAACAAGGAAAAGAAGTCGAGTTCAATGTAAGAAGTGACTAATTGCTAAGGTATAAGGATCGAGTATGTATCCCTAATCAAGAGGAGTTGAGGAAAGCAATTCTGGAAGAAGGCCATAAAAGTTATATGAGCATTCATCCCGGAGCTACTAAAATGTATCAAGATTTGAAGAAGTTATTTTGGTGGCCTGGAATGAAGAAAGCAGTGGTAGAGTACGTGGCTGCATGTCTAATTTGCCAGAAGGTTAAAGTAGAACACCAAAAACCCCCTGGAATGCTACAATCAATGGAAATACCGGAATGGAAATGGGATGGCATTACCATGGATTTTGTGACTTCTCTACCCAAAACTCCATTAGGACATGATTCGATACGGGTAATAGTTGATAGACTAACAAAGTCTGCCCACTTTATTCCCATCAACATTTGTTACTCTATGGAGAAGCTGGCAAAATTATACATCGAGGAGATTGTGAGATTGCATGGAATTCCTTCAAGTATCATTTCTGATCGGGACCCTCGTTTTACATCACAATTCTGGAAGAGCTTGCACAAGGCTTTGGGAACAAGACTGCGTCTGAGTTCAGCATATCATTCTCAGACAGATGGACAATCAGAAAGAACAATCCAATCTCTAGAGGACATGTTACGAGCTTGTGTGTTAGAGCATAAAGGAAGTTGGAATCAATTCTTACCATATGTGGAGTTTACCTACAACAACAGTTTCCATGCTAGCATTGGCATGGTACCTTTTGAAGCATTATATGGAAGAAAATGTAGGACCCCGCTATGTTGGTTTGAGACTGGTGAAAACTTGATGCTAGGACCAGAGTTGGTACAACAAACCACGGACAAAATCAAAATAGTTCAGGAAAAGATGAAGGCAACACAGAGCAGGCAGAAAAGTTACTATGACAAAAGAAGAAAGCCGCTCGAATTTCAAGAAGGCGATCATGTATTCTTGAAAGTCACACCTATGACTGGGGTCGGTCGGGCAATGAAATCTCGAAAACTAACTCCTAGATTTATTGGTCCATACCAAATAATTCATAAAGTTAGTCCCCCTGCCTACCAAATAGCATTACCACCTTTTCTTTCTAATATCCATAATGTTTTTCATGTGTCAAACTTGCGAAAGTATATATCTGATCCTACACATGTTATTGAACCTGATGTCATACAAGTTAAAGATAATCTTACATATGATGCACCACCTGTTAGAATAAGTGACAGAAGAATAAAACAATTAAGAGACAAGACAATTCCGCTTGTAAAGGTTATTTGGAGTAAAACGAGAGGAGAAGATGCTACATTGGAACTAGAAACTGAGATGAAACAGTCTCATCCTCATTTGTTTTACTGATTAATGTAAATTTCGAGGACGAAATTTTCTAAGGGGAGTAGAGTTGTAACACCCCTATTTTTATTTTTATATTAAAATTTTGAAGGAATTAAATTATGGTTCTTTAGAACTTTTTAACCTACGTATTATTTATGATTTTTTGGAATTTTTTGGAAATTTGGAATTTTTTAATAAAAATAATATTTTTAAAATAATTTTAAATTCATATAAGTGACTTAAATTAAAAATATTTATAAGAAAGTGAATTTAAATTATAAGAAAATTTTCTAAAATCCGTTTCAAGTAGACTTATCTAAAAGTTATCGGTTTGAGAAAAATCTTGATTTTTTCCAATCGTTAAAAAATTTGAAACGTATCAATAAATTTTTATTAACAAAAAAGTTTAGATTTTTAAAATTTCAGCTTTATATTACTTATTATAAAATTAGTGAGGACTGATATAATATCGCTAAATTTCAAAAAGGACTCATTTTGAATATTTAAAATATACCGAGTAAAGGGTTACTTTGACTTAATAATTTTGCCGACAATTACTATGCAAATCACTGTGCATGTATAAAATTTTCAAAAGATGCACAGTAACCTGGAATAAAAAATTCAAAAATGCATAGTACTTTTATATTAAAATAATGGAATGCATAGTAAATTTTTTTTCTATAAATACCGAAGGATTTCTTCTTTAGAATTCACAATTTCAGATTAAGTTTTCTTAATATAGTAGTGCTAGTGAGATAGTGGTGGAAGTGAGAGAGAGAAGAAAAGTTTTTGGAGAGAAGGTTCTGCCAAAATCCTAAGGTAAGAATACTTCTCTTTTATATTTTTTGGGCTATTTTCATATCGTTTTTAAAAATCTGTTATTATACTGAAAATAATATTATTTTAAGTTACTATTTTGCATAGTAAATTACTATTTCAATAGTAAATTACTATTCAAATAGTAAATTACTATTTACTGTTACTATTTACCGTTACTATTCACGATTTACTATTTACCGTTACTATTCACGATTTACTATTTACCGTTGCTATTCACGATTTACTATTTACCGTTACTATTCACGTTTTACTATTTACTGTTACTATTCACGATTTACTATTCACTATTCATTATTCACTATTTACTATTCAGAATTTACCATTTCTGTTTTAAGTAGTAATCTTAATCTTCGTCTTATGCTTATACTGAAATAAGATTGGTATTAATATTTCTAGAAATCGGAGGCGCAAAGCAAATCTATTTTGGGTAACAATTCAAGGTAAGGGGGAGTGAGATAAGAGTATAATATGAAAAGACATAAGAATAATGGGAGGAGTCCCCTACTCCTTTTAAATTTAATAAAATTATTATTTTAAAATATTAACTTTTTAACTTAACAATTTTAATAAATTTTAAATTAAATATCCGGTTTAACTAACTCTAACATACCTATGCAAGGACTTGGACCATTATGACCTATATGGACTGGACTATACATATGCAAGGACTTGGACCATTATGACCCATATAGACTGAACTATACCTATGCAAGGACTGAATTATATGGACTTATATATACCTATGCGAGGAATTGACCAAAATGACTCAAATTGACTATATTAATAATCATTAAATTTTGTATTATGATATGTATTAATGATATTTAATTGATTTGATTATGATTTGATTATGATTGATTGATTGATGATATTTAGTTATGATTGATATTGTTTGATTTTGATTGATGATATTGTAATGTGGAGTTTGAGCATATAGCGAGCATGACGGAAAGCTAAAATTCAGTAAGAATTTCTTACCTTACTCTTTAAATTTTATTATCTTTTATTTCTTCTTAGAAATTATTTTTATTAACTTTATTTTCAATATTTAGAATAAAAAAATTAGTATTTATTTTAGAAAGAAAATATTTTATGAGAATTTATTTAATTAAATCTTGAGTTAAAGAAAAATTTTGTAATTTTAAGTATTTTTTGTTAATAATTATTCTCTTTTAATAAAACAAATTTTTTTGAAAGAAAATTATTTTATTTTTTCCAACTTAATAACTAAAAATATTTGGAAATAATTGAGATTCCTAAATTTGATTTTGTTAATATTTAATTTGAGAAAGATTATGTAAAGTTTTATATGATAAAGTTTTTAGATATTTAAGGCTTAGAAACTCAATTTTAGTGAGATTTGAAAACCGTACCAAATTTATTTCTGTGGGACAGAAATTCAGAGAAAATGTACAGTTTATTGAAATGATGTTGTAAACCTTTAAGGGATTTAATAATTGAGTTTCTAAAAGCCTTAACCAACTCAATACGCGAGTAGTTCATGCATCATGGATCATTAAAGTGAAATGAAATAATATTGTCTGGGGACGGATTATAGAAACCGATGATACATTAGAGGAGGCTTAGTTACGAGCCTTGGGATGAGAAGGTGTGAAAGGGTGCTTCAGGGGACCTGGGGTAGCTCCCTAGTGTCGGGTACTTTCACAATAAAAACTTTCTCAATCTGACTAGTCTCTAAGTGTTTCCATGCCAGTTGAGTTGCTCATATTATTATTATCCGGACTTATGGAACAGTGTAAACTCCTGGTTGGCCCAGTGCAAATTAAAATTTAAGGGACCACATATATAGGTAAGTTATGATGAAGATATTGCATAACATTCATGCATTCATAATTGATTGTGTATGTGACTGTGATTGATATTATTATGTATTGGTTTGTGAAAACTTGTTGCTTATGTCTTAATCGAGAATATTATATTCTGTTTCTCACTCCTTTCTCCGTGTTTTTGTTTCACATGTTTTAAATTGATGGTTCAGAGGGAAGAATCGAAGAATATCGGCAGTAAATATAGCACGTTCTAGAAAGGGAGCTCGGTATGAATACCGTGGTCCAATGAATAAATAATGTTAATAAGTAACTGCTTCTGGGCCATGGAGTTTCCTCTCTTTCTTATAATGTTTAATATTTATTTCCGTTGGATGAATGTAAAATTACTTTATAAAGTTTTAATAATATTTATGAGGTATTTCAGAAATAATATATATAATTTATTCCGATAGTTTTTTTTTAACAATCATATCTTTAGTAAAAAAAAAATTACGAATTTTTCTAGAATTTATTAAGGTGTAACTGAGGGTGTTACAGGGCCCGCCTATCAGGCCAACATTAAAAATACTACAAAATAAATTTATATTGATATATTATTTATATATTTTAAAAAGGCTATGTTTCTGTTTCCTTTTTATGCGTCGGCTCTTAAGCATTTTCTTTCTCTTACATTGTACGTTTCCTACTGTTCTAATCTATATATGTTATTATAAATTTAATATAATAATTTTATAAAATATAAATAATAAAGTTTTGTTTCTATTTAATGCAAATATAATTTATTTGAACTTTTAATGAATAAATCAGGTTAATTATAAAAAAAAACTAGTTTTACAGAAGGTGAAATCTAGTTTTTATATCAAAAGTTTTTTTAAAAAAAGATCAAAAAATAGTACAAAATTAAAATAAAAAATAACATGCATGATTTAGAGAGAGAAAAAATAGGTAGTCCCATTGGCACGCGGGCCACATAGAATACGGGTTGGGCCAATGTTTCTTGTAACATCCCTGTTTTTAGAAACAATTTCACTCTTGTAATTTTTGAATTATGAAAGGTTTGAAAGAAGAATAAGTCAATATATATACCCTGTTGATGGTCTGTGGTATCTCATAAGTATTATTTTGCGCATAACAATGTAAATTATAAGGATCATTAGCGAAATTAGGCAAAAACCGAGTGAAAAGGGCTTTGTTCCGAGTGACAGAGAAGAATTCCGAGTGAAAGATTAGAAATTCTGAGTGGAGGATGGAATTCCGAGTCAAAACACCCTGGAATGACTTGTTTCCGAGTCAAACCTTGCCAAGTACTTCTGTTCCGAAGAAAACTGCTCTGATTGAAGTATTCCGAATGAAAGAAAGCTTAAACACTCAAGTTTATGTTGATTTGATGCTTCTTACCGAGTGGGACGCATTATGGAAGTATTCCGAACGGTTCTTATGTAATTACTTAAAGATCCGAGTGGAAATGGAAGAAGGAACCATTCCGAGAGAAATATAGAGAGGCTGAACCATTACCGAGTGAGAAAGCAAGTGTTGAGTCAGTTTTGGAAGAATTCCGAGCCATGAAGGGCGGATTCGTTCAAGCGAATCGGATTTCGCTCAAGAGATCCGATGTCATTAACCATCCGATGTCTTCTATGTCACATCGGATGGTTGAAGTAAGAAAAGATTTGCTTACTTACACCACACCGAATGAGCAGATGTACACACCGGATGGCTACTAAATCCGTCCTTACATTAGGAGTTCACACCGGCTAGAGGAAGTTGTTCTTAAACCGATGTGCACACCAAACAATTCTGAGACGGCATTCACCAAAACCGATCTCTTTGTAGCCTCACATTGCACTCCGCCCTAACATTTCACTCCGCCCTCATGCTACACTCCGCCCTCATAATTTAATACCGCCCTAACACTCTATACCGCCTCACATTCCACACTGCCTTAACACTCTATACCGCCTCACATTCCACACCGCCTTAACACTCTATACCGCCTCACAACTTCACTCCGCCCTCACTTCACTCCGCCTTCACATTCAACACCGTCTTCTTCACTCCATGCTGCCCTCATAATTCAATACCGCCCTCACATGTGATACCGGCCTCTTTGCCAACACTGAATTCCACTTTAGATAGTGGTCAACCCACTTAATCATATAAAGCCAAAAATGATTGGCACAACGAATCAATCAGAGGAGAAAGTTGCCTCTATTATGATAACTTTATATATTTTATCCCAATCTAATGCAAAGCTGACTGTAAAAGGAGTCAAAAGGCTCCATTATCCCACCTAATTCTCCAACCGATGTCTCCCACTTGTCTCCCCACTCATTTCCTCTTTATTTAAACGAGCTGAAGGTCCTCATACCTCACACCACACACACGAACCAAACACTTCATCACTCTTCTTCCCAGCAAGCTCTTTTCCTCTCTTTTCCCCTCTGTTTCACTCGGATTCCAGGCAGGACAGTAAAGGGAGTCTCCTTCTTCTCCTCCAGGAGCTTCATTCGAGGTAAGGGGGTATATTCTTGGGTGCCTTGTGGGAAAACCGAGTGAGGATAGGTCCAGTATGTATGAAATGCTTGAAATTATTGTATGTATATGCATGTATATATATATATATATATATATATCTGTTACCGAGTGAATTGTGATATGACATGTATTGATTGCACTGAAATTACTAAGAAAGCATGGGTACCGTGTGGATTCCAGTGAAATAAATATGATAACATGTTATTCTACTCGGTTTTTATGATAATCCGACTGGTTTTGCTTATTTATACTCGGATTTGCATATATATATACTCTGATTTACTTACTTATACTCAGATATTAGCCTTTCATTTGATTTCACCCGGACAACATAGTATTTCACTCGGTAAACACTATATTTTCTCCCGGACAGCAACTCCCAAGTTATATCTCACTCGGATTTTGACTTAATACCACTCAGAAAATATATTTGCCTTTACTCAGAACCCCTTATTAGTAAATGCACTCAGAAACATCATTATTTAACTCAGACAGTAGCTTTCTATTCATTTCACTCGGCCAAAACAATTATTTCACTCAGCAAATTGTTATTTTTCACTAAAGATAGTCCTTTCACTTGATGCAACTCGGTTTATAAAGACAACTCACCAGAAGACCCTTCCAAACCTGATTTCACTCGGAATCAGGATTATCTTACTCGGTTTTAACTTTATCCGCATGATTCTTATTCAGACAGAGCCCTTTTAATTAATATAACTCGGTAAACTCATAATTCCACTCGGAAAATACCTTATTTCACTCAGAAATCATTTTATTCTCACTCAGGAGAACCCATTCAGTGATTTTACTTGGTTAATGATTCATTTCACTCAGCAAAGATGTTATTTTACTCGGAAAATTCCTTTTAATTCAATTTCACTCGGCATTCAACTCCTTCCACTCGGAAAACTCAATTTTTCACTCAATGTTAAACCTTTCTGTTGGAAATCAATATTTCTACTCGGATTTAACTCATTTCTACTCGGATTTAAGCTGTTCCAGTCGGAAAACAGTTTTTCCAGTGTCATTTCACTCGGATTTTGAACCAGATCGCTTGGAGAACCCCTCTCTGTATGATTTCACTCGGAATCAAACATATTTCACTCGGATTTACCTATGTTTCACTCGGAAAACTCTATTTTAATGTTTTTCACTTGAAATCTCAATTGGAAACCTATTTTTAATACTTATTTAAGTTATTGGTAAGCTATAAATGATATTCTTATTCCTTTATTATCATTATTTCTTGTCAAACTTAATATTGTTATCCTTATTATTATTTTTATCATCATTATACTTTGTTAAACATCTAAATTATGTATAAATACATAAAGTATACATTATTTTACTCTTTATGAAAGAATATGTATATAATAGATATATTTCTAAAATAATAAACGAATATCTTACGAGGTTTAAATGATTGAGGATATTCAAAGAACTTGAGAATGTTATGATGAAACTGGAAACACATAAGATACCCAGTAATCAATTGATAAGATAAATGCATTCCGCATCATGAAAATATTTTGGAAGAAGAAAAACCTCTAGAGCATACACTTGGTACAGTGGAGGACACTCACGTTCGATCTCCATGAAGAATCTTGGGAGTACAACTGGAACGGTAACCCAATGGCATCAGAGTCGCGCCTGATAGCCGGGTGAGACGATGCAATTCTAGTGTACTTTGACTAAATGACGGAGTGTAACTATGATCGTAGGGATCCAAGTTCCAAAAATATTTAAATTAATAATGAGAACCAATGAGTTCATTTTGTACCACATGGAACTTGGGCGGACCCTGATCGCTCTAGATGATTGGAATGGTGATATTCCAAAGAATGAGAAGAAGATGAAACGATTTATCGGGCCCACATGCATCATGAGACTTAATCAAAGATAAATCATAATAAATCCGCACTCATGCATTCATTTGTTATAATTGTGAATATATTATATGTATGATTTATTTCATGATTGTTATAATTGTGAACATGACGATTATGTGATGATAACATGCTTGATTGTTACAAACATGCTAAATGTATGATCTATGTGACATTGTATGTTAACTGGATTACGTTCGCACCGGAGGAACCAATCAAGGTCTTGGGTTATACTCACCCTTACTGTTGAACATTTTTCAGAGGAATTAGAAACTCAAGAACCCGAGTGTGAAGATCAGCAATAAACTGAACCTGTTGAGAATAATCATTAAGAATAGAATATTTATCAGACACCGGATGACTGTATAATATTAAAGGGTGCCTGCGTGCCCCATTCTGTTAAGAGTATAATTTTTACAGTTTGTGAATGACTATGTGGTATATACAATATTACTTCCGCTGATTTGCCACGTATTTATTTTAAAAGAAAAAATAAATAAATAAAAAAATAAAAAAAAATATATTCACTTTTTCTGAAAACTGTTAACACTCTCAGTTAAATAGGATGAACCTACAACAGGATTTATCTTATCTAACCGAGGGTGTTACATTTCTGACATGTTTCCCTATTTTGACTCGACCCGACCCATATTTTGACGAGCTTATGCCTTAGCCCGTTAGCCCGTTTTGCCACCCCTAGAAATATGCCACATGTAAGTGGAAATACGTCACTATTGGTATCCAAGGAGACATCTAACAACATTACCCCTTTATAAAGACCTTTCAAATGACATCCATCAAGGTCTGTGAATGGCCTATAACCTTTTGAAAAGCCATTTTTCATGGCCCCAAAACAAAGAAAAAACCTTTTGAATAATTGGTTGCCAATTGGTTAATTCTTTCCACGTCTAAAATAACCCTTGAACATGGGTTTACATCAAGTAACGTACGCACATATGTTCGTGTCTTGATGTGGCTATGTTTGTGACTACCTTCAATAGCCTCTTGGCAATAAGTCTGGCTTTATAAATTTAAGAGTATGAAACATCAAGACCACATATAGCCATTGGGTGTTCTCAGATGCTACTGGCACTCATGTTGATGTCAGCCTTGAATTGTGGGGCCAATTTGGTTGCAATCCATTTGCCATAAGCCCATCAATTAATAATAAAGTTGACACAACTATATGTCTGATGCATTCCTAATATGCTTTATTTTTTAGTCATATTTTAGTGGATTTTTAATAAATATCCTAGGATTGTTTTAGTTTTGTCTATTCTTAGTTTGTTTTTGTATTTTGGCCTGTTTATGTCTTGTTTTGTGTTTTGTAGGTAAATTGATAAAATGCCCGGCTATAAGTTTAAAAGAGGGTTGCAAGCATGAAGAAAATAGATAAAAGTCTAGGAAAAGCTAGACTTAAGGCAACTAGGCCCAATGGAACCAAAAAAGGCCTTCGCAACCACCATGTGAACTCCACGGCCACGCCATGGGCGCATTACCATGGTCGTAGAGTTAGTCAGGTCTTGTTTTTATCTGTCTTTTGAATCTGTTTAGACCGAGCCTAGTTACCCTTTAGTGAGTTAGTATTAGTGAGTCTTATCATACCTTATTAGACATAGAAACTGGGGTAAGATGATCATAATTGTACTAGAGTAATCCTAGTATTGAGTTTTAAAGTTGTTCATAGAGTACTTTTTGGAATAACGAAGACACGGTGATGACGTATCCCTTTTATCAAGGTGTTCTTAGTTTTACTTGCGTTTTCTATTTTGATCATTCATGATGTGAATGGTACTGGTTCTTTTATAATCTCCATTATCACGATTGAGTAGTTTCTTTAAAATATTGGGAATGTATGAGTAATTCAATTTAGAGAACTATGTAACTTATTCTTTTACTTATTTTGAGTTTATGTTTTGATTCTTTTGTATTTTGTGTTAGATTTAGTTAATTTTCATAAGTGAATAATGACTACTTTAAAAAGAGTTAATTAATATTATATGAGTGATTCTCACATTTAAATCGAGAGGACTCAAAAACCTAAACAATTTAATATTTACAAATCACTTAGTATTCAAAGACCATTAGTTTGATATTTAGAGTGAAATGAAATCGTAGAGAGTGTTTTCCCATAATTAAATTCACAACGTTTAAAGTGTTATATTTTAGTTGTCTTTATTTGAATTCTACAGGTCCCTATAGGATCGATATGGTTATTATGCGATAGAACTCATGCATATGTAAGTGATATTAGTGTCCTACCAATTTCTTAAATTCAAAGCTTACTTGATTAGGTGTAGTACTTGTATGAAGATAGAAATCACAACCATGTGATGCACATTCTATCATGATTCTTGTCCTTTCATTATTTGCATGAACGATCTAGAATCCCTCCTGAAGGATATAGTCCCTTAACACATCTCTAAACGCATCCACATCATTAAACAACATTCCTTTTTCTCATAACAACCTTCCCTTTTTTTCGTTTCATATAGAATTTCCCCTTGTATGCCCTATCATGGGCATCTTCCACACAATTGAATGTGTCACACAATTTTGAAATTAGATCATCGGGATCATACTTGGGTAGCTCATCAAGTATGTTGTTCTCCTTGGCAACATTAATGTTTGTAACATCTTCAATAACATTAGATTTTGTTCAAATTCATCATAAAAAAAATTGAATTTCACCAAGTGAAAAGTTGTGTTAGTTTCATCTTCCACCGTTGATGCCTTTCCCTTGGAACTTGTGGTAATGGAGCATTCACTACCACTTTTCTCGATTGGCATAAGTGTTTTTTAAAACATTATCAACATACAGGTGAATCTTATCATTACCTTTTACCTCGTTTTCAGGAACCCATTTCAACATAGATGTATCATCGACAATTCTGTCCTTCGATCACCAACCAATGACCCCTCTAATAGCAGCTTCACATCATAATCCAACCTTAAACCAACACACACCTCAATCAACAAATTCATATGACATAGATAATTAGTGTCACACCGCTCAATAAGAAAAAAAAGCAGACTTTTAGTACACAATGATAACAAATTAAGTGTTCACATTCTCAGCCATTGTTCACGATGCAATGCAATCAACCTACTCAAATACAAGTAAAGAAAATTTTTCTACATTAACAACACATAAACCTTAAAATTACACTATTATAAACCTTAAACAAATAAAACATGAACAATAAAGGAAACTTTAATAGCAACTTTTAGGTTGAAAAATAACAAAGTGAGAAGGACTAACACACCTTACAAGACAAAGAAGAGAAGACGTGAATACAATTCCACCACTGTTTCTCCAACAAAAAGACCAATTGAAACAATGATTCAAAGCTCAACTTCCTTTCTCGCTAAGGAGGGATAGGGTGTCTTAATTTCCAAGTGTCTCTTAACTTAAGGTAGACCCAAAGTCTTGATAACTTGATGGATAACAGAATGAAGCAGGATGTAATTTACATAAACTTTATAGGAGGAATATAATTAACAGAAACCTTAAGGGCGCTTGCTAGGGGTGATCATCAATCAGGTTCACGCAGGTTCAGGTGATAAATACCTCAACCAATATTAACCGAATGTAACTTATTTATAATCAAATCCAACCAAATAAGTTCACGGTTTTATTGGGTTCGTGTGAATGGTTTTGATTAAATTAGTTTTATGACCTAAATTTATTTTTAAACTGTTTTTTACATATTTTCATTATCAATTTTATAGAAAATAAATGATCTAATATCTACTACATTATCACTATCACATGATAAAAGACTTATAATTAAAATAAAATAAACATGTAAGTTTATACATAATATTAATGGGTCCGGTCAAATACGTTTAATTCAGTTGATATCTAAACTTAACCAAACTTAATTATTTTCTTTAACCCGATTATTTATTTACCCATTTAAAACTAGCCAAACTCATTTTTTTATTCCATTTCTCCAATTTCAATTCGAGTGGCTGGTTTATAGTCACCCTAGTACTCGCTAAAAATTTCCCTAAATTATAAGTAGCTCGTGCACACTGTTACTTGTAAAAATAAATGAATATTAGGGTTATTGGGTTTTGCTTGCTAATAACGACGAGGGGCCCACAATGCAAAAGCCAATCGATTAATGCCACGTGGAAGTGTTACTAAAGAGCAAAGCATGTCCCGTTTACTTTATTTCTCTCTTTCTGTTGTTTTTCTTTCTTCAATTCTCCGAAATTCCCAATATCCCACACCTTACGCGTTCTTTTCAGATCTCTTCCCAACCCTTAATCATCCTTCGATCTCACAATAAAACCCTAAATTTTCATCAGGGTTCGTTCATCCCCACCCTTTCCCCAACACCATCGTTCTATTTTTCCTTTTCAATTTCACAATTTCCAGAGTTCGATTTCTTATCTTTAATTTCTTTTCTTGCTGTTCCAGGGAGATCGTTTAGCGAATTCGGGTCTCAATTGACCTTCTCCCTTTAATTTTACTCTTGGACGCTATTTTAACGTCTCGTAATCAACCATGTTTACCCGAATTTTTGGTAAACCTAAGCAGGAGACAAATGCTTTAACGACGCTGGACAAGTTAAACGAGGTAAGAGACTGTGGAATTTTTGTGTTATCCAATCTGATATTTTTTTGTTAATTGTGGATGTTTGATGAATAGAACTGTTACCTTTTCAAATTTAGCGTAAACTACATTTATATTGTCATTTCGAGTATGCTTTTATTATTTTTCTTAATCGATAAGTCATGTTTTACTTTGGAAATTTGAACTATGAAGAAACGAGTTTCTTGTGTAGTGTAGATGTTGAGTGTCAATTGCTGATATTTCAATTTTTTGTTTCTTCTCACGTGTATTTTTTTACGACTCCATGGATAATGCTTTTTGCATTCTGAAGGAGTAGATTGCATATTGATTAAACACTGAAGTTAGTCTTTAAGATTGTAATTTGCTATGTGTTTTGAAGAACTTATGAGGTCTCCCATAAGTTATTTTTGACTTATTACAATGAATTTCTTGGTGTAGTCTATCAAAATAAGTTATTTTAACTTATTCCAATAAGTTTTATGATCAAATTTATAAGATAAATTATTGTATAAACTTCAATTTGGTCTGCAACTTTACAAGCTATTCATTTTAGTCTTCTTCTACTTTATTATTCATTATAATTTTATAATACAGAAGACTAAATTGAACATTAATTTGTAAAATCAGAGACTAAATTGGGGTCTTTTAAATACCAGGGACGAAAACATCCAAATCATACAATCTTGGAAGACTAATTTGATTTTTGAGGTTTTACTTTTACATATTTCCATCTTACCCTTGCCTTACTTCTTTGTTAAAAGGTTTTCTTCTGTTAGTAGACACTGTAGACTAATAAACTACATATATTCACGTCCATTTTTTGAGACACAGCTTCAATGGCCAAGTGATGGTTTTATTGTCTTATTTTTCCTTATTGAATCCTGTGTTTTTCCTCCTGGTATTTTGTATTTACTGATCTGTAACGACAGTAATGGTATGTAGTTTTTCAAACATCGTATGATTGGATGATTAAAATCCATCTATGCAAAGTGTGTTTGTTGTTTCAGTTGTTATTTACAGTTTGAGGGAACATTTGTCTCATTTTGAATGTTTTGTTCCTTGAATGTTGTAGACACTTGAAATGCTAGAGAAAAAGGAGAAAGTACTCCTTAAAAAGGCTGCAGGGGAAGTTGAAAAGGCCAAAGAATTCACCAGGGCAAAGAATAAAAGGGGTATGTAGCTAAATTCATAGATACATTTAATATCATTGAGACACAAAATACCACTTTCCACCATATTTGACTTTGTATTTTGTTAATGTGTGTGGAGATAGTGCATGATTTGGTCAACATTTCTTGTTATGACAATTTCATCAAGAATAAAGTGCCCAGCTTCCCTACAAGGCTTTAGTCTTCCTCTGGAGAAAATGACCTTAAATTCCACCAAGGCTGATTGCAATTTCCTTTTGCTCAATGTATTTTCCTAAAAATACCAAATGATCCTTTGTTATTATTGCTGCTGCTACCAGGCTCCATTGTCACACGACTCACACCCACCATTGTCATTCAACTCTTTATTTTCATTATATTCCTTCATCTAAGGTCGTGTGCAGCATGCCAAATTTAGTAATGGAGGAATATAAATTACATGCTTGCCTGGGCAAAACATATTGATGGATAGTATTATTCTATTGGGAATACTGAAATCACGCTATTTCAATTTTGGACCAGTTGCAATTCTTCCCCTCAACTACAGAAGTTAGTAATTAGGTGCTTAAACATTCAGCCTTTGGTGAATATTTTTTCTTTTAATTGTAGTTTAGTGGCAAATGTGAGGCACATGCCATGATATTTTTTAAAAAAGGAATCAGAAAACAAAATTACTTTACCCAATTATAATTTTATCCATCTTTCCGAAATTGGTTGCAAAACTTGAGTGGGAATTTTCCCTTAATCAGAAAACAAAATTACCTTAACCCCCTTCCTCTTGCCAATTGTAGTACACTTTGTGCTGAATTCATCTGGATAAGCTCTACTTGTCATGGTTTTTACTTGAAAAAAAAATCTTTACACACATGTGCAATGTCATTATGAATCCATTATTTAATATGGGAACTGATTCATCAACAACCGATATACCACTATGTTGTAACATTGTTTTTGAATTTACGCTTCATGCAGCGGCAATACAATGTTTGAAGAGGAAAAGGCTATATGAACAGCAAATAGAGCAGCTTGGAAATTTCCAGCTGCGTATTCATGATCAGGTGGGAATGCATTTATATTTAGTAGTACAATCCATGTTTTGAAAACTGATTCAGTCATTGAATCTGTCAAAATTATAGGGTTTTAGGTATAAAGGTAAGAGAATGAAAGAAAATGATATTAACTGAATGTATACAATATGTTGATGTGCACAATGAATTTCGAACACTATCCCTCATTTATATTAGTTATAATATTATCTTATTATGGAAATAAATCATGATAACAAATGGAAATATGGAAACCAATCCTAAGAGATATTGTAAAAATAAAGAAATTAATCCTAGAGGATAATCTAAGATATTACAAGATATCATAAGATATTTTCATATATTCCAATAGAATCAATATTTTTTTTGTAAGTATAAATATTTAAATATTATTATGATAAAGTATTAAAAATAGTATACTCATACTAGCATGATTTTCTTACACGTACTAGCCTCACATTGAATATGTATAAGAGGAAGAAATGAAACTTATAAATTTATAATAAATAGTAAGCCAATCTCTTAACAGGATCTGAGTTTTTGTTACAAATTGTGAACTAAATGATTGATGCTGTTAAAAAAGTCTTAAAAATTTCTCAAAAGAGAGAGAAGGGACTTATTCAATCATGTTAACTGATTAAACTGTATAATCGTTACACGGATTGTAGGATTATGCTAAAAGTGTGTAAAATTAAACTTTAACAGAGAATGAAAATATCCTTTAATTTTTTCTTTTGGAACAGGCAAATGTTAGTTTGTTAGTAAAATATCCTTTAAATCACATTATTAAACTGAACTTAAAGTCCTCCGCTAAAAAGTCCTAAGCATAACATCCAAAAAACTTATTAGTCATAATTAGTCACATAATAAGTCATAACTTACATAACACAACTAAAACAAAAAAGAAAATAGTCTGAGTGTCTCTAGATTTTAGTCTAGGGTTCTAGCCAACCAGAAGAAATCAGATGATCATCATCTGCATGATCTTCATCTTCATTACTGACGTCTCCCTCGTGAATTTCATAATCAACAACATCAATAACTCAACTTCCAAATCATTCAAAGGTGCACCACTTTCGGCACCAGTTGTATTAACATCATTCCCAACAGGAAGCGAATCCTCATTAGCTAGGGGCATCTAACTCCAAATCCAAGTTCTACTATCCAATCATCATCAGATGAAATATCTTGAATGTGAAAGTTTTACTGATTTTTAGGTTGCTTCTTGGTCTATCTCGAGTAATCCATCACAAACACAACATCATTCTTTGTCTTTTGCTTGAGATGATTTCTTTCTTATTGTGGACCTAAACAATTACAAAATCAAATAACACATATTAATAATTATAAGTTACTAGGTAATTTTATTTTCGAAGAATAAAATCCTGAGTACTTTCTTTTCATAAATCTAAAATCTTATCATCTCAATGGCACTCCAATAGTGTTTGCAGCCAAATTGTGATGCCATAAGATTCTCACCTATGTGATGGAATCTTGTTTTGAAGACCAAGTTGAGCTACTCCACTACCAAAATACCATGATTTACTTTGAAATCCCCTTGCTGTCCATTAATCTTGTTTACTTCATACTTGTCTCTTGCCATCCTTCGTAGACATTCATAAAATCCTTATCAGGCCCTAAATTAGGACTCCGATCAATGAGCACATAACTAGGGAATTTATAAAAAGAAACATTACATTAGTTTCCTACTCCCAAACTAAGATGTAAATTGTAAAAATTTAACTAATAGAATTAATAATATATTATATACCTTTTTCTTAGATCAGTACAAGCTTTTTCTATCTTCTCCTTAGCCTGATCAGTTTCTTCATAAATCAATCTCTTAGCAAGCTTCTCATATGAATCTGCCAAACACAACACTCTAAATTGGGTAAACCCCCTCAAGCAATTCAAATTAATTTTCCAAAACTCCTTTTCTATCACCAAATTTGAACACGCCTCCCATCCTTAGTTTTTGCAAACTGACTAGATATCCTTGTTTGGATGTGAACATCCCTATCAATGCCCCCCTCCCCTAATGAGAGCACTCCTTGAATAGATGTTGGTTATGTTTTTAAGCACCTGTGGTTGTCTCTTTGTGAATTAGTAACTTATTCGCAAAATCTTCTAACATGAAATCGATGCAATGAGCTGCACATGGTATCCAATGAAGATGCTGACATGGACAGCCATTCACATACGTCTCTGCATGCCACTAGCTACTACCTAAACCCATTATAGTCCTAATTTAGGGCCTGATAAGGATTTTATGAATGTCTACAAAAGAATGGCAAGTGTTCTCAGCATTGTTGCTGACATGGACAACATTCTTCTACCGACCTCTCACGCAACATCTTCTATCATCTTGACAATCTTATATGCACTTTTACTAATATTAGAAGCATCTGTCATTAGGACTTCAAAAGAACAGTTTACAGTTCCCTTAGGACTGTTTACCAAAAAAATTACTAGTCCTCTTTATCTTGTTGGTCAAATCAAACCATCTGTCATCATAATGCATCCCGATTTCTTCCATCCAGCTATGATCCTACCCCTTTAATGTCATGGTAGGATCATAGGATGGTGACCTGTTTTCTACACTATGTAAGGCATACAACCTCTTGAACTCTTCACTCTTTCACATATTGAAAGATATCACACCATTGTATAAAAACGAAGCGACTTCTAGGTTTTCCTCATCTGTCAAACTCTTATTGTATATACTCGAATAGTAGTTTGAGAGCTTACACCTGTTCTTTTAAATGATCTGCATGACTCAACTTCTTGCATTTCCCTCTTTCTAGCTTCATCTACTTAAAATGCATCAATGCTGTTACCTCCTTCACACTTGAATATGCCTTCAAATGAGTTTTTCTTGCAATGGCATACAATGTCCCATATCTGCTTCTTGATATCATCAGGGACAACAATGCTCAGTTCAACATCCTTTTTCGTTCCAGCCAAATGATGTTGAAATCAATAAACCCTACCTGTAATCACTTTCTCACTGATTACTTACGTTTGATTTCTTTAAATCCCCATCAATAGAAATCCCATGTTTCCATATAGTCAACATCATTTCTCATTCCAGGAGCAATTTTGTGGATTTTAGATGTTCTTGCCACACTACATGGGCACTTACATCAGATGTGTTTGAAGTAACAAAATAAATAGATCAAGTGAAGGTGAGGGTCAAGACTTGAGATGTACTAGACATTAGAAAAGACAACCCTCTGCTGTGAGGTTACTGCCTTGTTACTTGCTCTGTTGCAAATGTCACCCAAAGAACTGAAGCGCAAAGGTGAGACTTGGGAGAGAAGAAAAGTTGGAGAACTGAGGATTAATGTTTCTATTGAGAGCTTTTTGGGAGAAGAGAGGGCTGAGAATGAGAGGGAAGGCAGAGCGTTCATACTCCATTAGGAGTTAAAAAACACTCAAGTTTACGTTCTTTGAATGATTGAATCAGTCCTGCGAACCCGCGTCTCCATGAAATCATGACTTTCTCAGATTCTGCGGTTCCCCGTTTCAACTCAACAATTCCATGCATTTCTACCACAGAACATTCCAGCCACATTTTGGAGTGCGCCTGCTCCAAAAAAAAAGGCAAATCATGTGATTCCAGAGTTGGAACACTGTTCCAACTATTTCATGACTTGTTCACATTGGACGGCTCAAGACTTTTCTATATTTTACCTCTGTTTTTTTAAATCCTATTATTGAGTATCAATAGAATTGGTTTTTGGTTTTCCTTGTCAGTCCAACCAGTCTGGTCCGGTTAATACTATTATGCATATCATAGTGTTTCAGTATTCAGACTATCGCTCATATCTTATGCTGATAATTTGTTTGGCAGATGATTATGTTGGAAGGTGCCAAAGCAACCACAGAGACAGTTGATGCTTTGAGAACTGGAGCCGCTGCTATGAAGGCTATGCAAAAAGCGACGTCTGTGGCTTTACGTTTTCAATCTTAGATGCTTTTCTATACTTTGCATGCTGATGAGTTTAATGTGTTTTCTGCAAGTTAATTTTCTTCCTCATCTTATGTTGATATTGTGGAATTGCAATATTAATTTTTTTCAGGAATATTGATGATGTTGACAAGACAATGGATGAGATCAATGAACAGACGGAGAATATGAAACAGATTCAGGAAGCATTGTCAGCTCCAATTGGTGCTGCTGCTGACTTTGATGAGGTTGTCTCAAATTTTTAGTTTACGTGTACTCTTTAAAAATGATTTTTTTAATCTCTTGATTTACTTGTAACTTTGGGGTGTGTGTGTGTGTTATATGTCATCTGAATGGCATTCTGAATTTGTTTGCCATTTCAGGATGAACTGGAAGCTGAACTTGAAGAGCTAGAGGGTGCTGAATTGGAAGAACAGCTTCTACAGCCGGCAACTACAGCCCCAGCAGCCCCAGTGCATGTTCCAGCTGGGCGGCAACCTACTCGACCTGTGTCTTCAAAACCCACTGCTGAGGAAGATGAATTGGCAGCTTTGCAGGCTGAGATGGCACTCTGAGCAGGTCCTTTTTCTCAGCTGCAACTATATAGATTTATGCTATCTATTCATTGATATGTTTTAGTTTGATTAGTATTGCAATTAGTGTGGCATTTGAATGATTTGTGTTTGACATCAACCTTTGCACGGTTTAGTACTTTGGTTCACTTGTATAATCTTTGGTTTGAAATGCATTACCTAAAGTTGCTTGTCAGGAAAAAAAGTTGACAATCTTATTTAATGCAGTTCCTGTTGATTTTGCTGCTGATTAGGCCAGGATTTTGCAAAGGCTTTGATATTCATGATAAGTGGCCCTTGTAAAGAGTTGTAAAACCACAATGACATGGAGAATTCTGCTCCCTTCAACGCTGCTTCTCTATATGAAATTATTGAACAGACCAGAGGATGTATATAAAGGTTGATAAAAACTCAACAACCTTTCAAAATTTACTTTCGCCTGGGATGTTTGTCACCCTTTTCAGTGTTGCGTTTTTGAGAAAATCGAAAACTCTGCTATATAATTGTGTTATTCTTGTTAAATGTTAATGCATTTGGCTATCCTTAGAAAAAGACTTGTTGCTTGTCCAAAAATTGAGTTTGTCTAACTCGGTCATCTAGTGATAAACATTGATCTCGTATGTTATTCGGGACATCTCTAAACTCTGTTAGAACAACAGGATAAATTTGTTACCTACCAACCTTAGTTATTATACCCGGAACCAAAAAATCCCTTAATACAGTTTAAATAGATGTACACCTTGTCAATGGTAATATCCATACAAATTATTTGACAATCTTGGAAGAAGTGAAGAATTTCAGAGTTCAAACTAATGTTATTTCACTTGGATTTATTTATATTAAAAAGTATATACGAGGGTGATACTAATATAGGCCGATCTAAAGCCATAAGGTACATGACTATTTTTTTGTCACAATACTTTTTTTACTGTGAAAAATAAATGCCAAATAAAAACCAAATTCATTTAATATTTTGAAAATATGAATCCAGTTAACTAAAAAAATTTCATGAAAGGTTTCAGGACCAAGACTGAATGGAAAAAATGCAGGGTGGTCGGGTGAATGTAAAGCCTTAGGATATCTATTACTTGCACAGCATTAACCTCCATTGAAGGACTTGCAGAAACATTACGGTACATCAAATGCATACTAAAAGAACTTTAAAACTAAAGCTTAATTCTTTCATAAAAATAAAAATGCATTTTTCCGGCCAACAAGTGAATTTGACAAAGCCCTTTTATAATATTTTTTAACTATATCACAAATATTGATCTTTTGGAAAAAAGTTATTTTTGAAAATGTATGTTTACCCTTTATTCCAAGTTAAAATTCTAGTATTGTTTTTATAACAAAGAAGTTAAAAGGTGTAATGAATGCACATATTTTCTAAGATCTTACAAAAAAAAATATTAATTTTTCCCCAAGAAGAGTGTGATAGACATCAACGAGTGATTGATTTAACTGGTACATGCTTGATATTTTTAAACAGGTCTTCAACTGTTACGAATGAAAAAAATCCTTATGTAAATGTATCTTACTTAAGCAGGATTGTTTTTTGTGATAATACCTATAATTTTATATAAAAAAGTTAAAGGGATTAGTATACAAACATTTTTTTTTGGTAATTTGTTTTCTTTTAAAATGGCTCTATGGATCGCCATATGTTTATCAATTTGATGAGAGTAAGCAAAAGAAAAATATTTCAAGGGAAAAAACAACAAAAAATTGTTGCTTTTGTCCATATTGGAGAAGAGTGGAAATCATGTTTATGTTAATACTCCTTTTTTTGGTGTAAAATGTTAATACTCCTATTTCTGACTAAACACACATTTATTAATCAAGATGTTTGTTTGACTTAAAAGAGCGTAATTGAATCTTTTGGCAAAAATGCATGACAAGTAGTAAACCAAACTTTGTTGAGGCCTTGAATGGCCTTATTATTATACTAAATAATTAAAACTGACTCCTCGTTTTAGTCATTTTTCAACTTATTAGAAATCTCCTTTAAGGCAAATAGGCCCTTAACCCTTAACTGGGTGCCACGCCAAGAATATTGCTTATTGTGTTGTTATACTTCATGAGTCATGACATTAAATTAGTATTATTTACTGCATTAAAATCTCAATCCCTGTCACTACAAGATTATAAGTTTGACTTCATGCTTCTGAATTACCAATCAAAAGTTTCCGCTGTTTATGTCAGAAAAATGCCCCTGCCGTTTGAGAGCACTAAATTAGGTGCTTTGAAATTTGTTTCACAATATTACATATCAAATCATTCCTCGCAGATCATTTTCCATTTTATTGGGACAGACGTTTTGAAAACTGGATAAATGATTGAACTCATAAAAATATATCATTGATTTTATCATGTTTCAATTCATCGAATTGAATGCAAATTTTAATATAATATAATATAATTCATATATATTATTAATAAATTATATGAAAATTAAGTTTTTTTAACTACATTATTTTTTTTTAAAAGATGGAATCGGACATACATGTTTTATATTTTATATGACAAATAATTCATAATAATTAAGAATAAAAAATATTATTTATTTCTAAATGAACACTTCAATCCTAATTCTTAGTACTAATTTTGAAATCCAGCTAGTTGACTGGACTGATTTATTCTGATTTTCATAACTATGGCTGGGATTAATGTTAAGTAAAAAAATTTACCAAAAAATTTATTATATTAAGATTATTTGCGGTTCTATTTTTTAATCATTTTAATATACATTATTCAAATTTAAATTGGACTAGATTATCATTCACCATAAATTTTTTCATACTAAAATTTAATATACTTAGGTTAAAATAAAACAAGGCTAACATATGTAAAAAAAACCTAGATAAAATCATACCCCGAAATATTTTTTTAAAGTAAAAATCCCTTGCAATATTTTAAATGTTTAGGAGAGATGTCATGAGACTAACTTAATTGATTAAATATGGTAAGTGAGTATTCTAAACTCTCTGATGCAAGTTTGATTTTTAATAAAAAAAATGTTGAGATAAAACCCTGTCATTAAACTAAATCCATATTTATTTGTATTGTTATTCATTTTATGTTGGGTGAATTCAGCATTCTTATTCAATGCGATTCTGAGCTCAAACATCCAGGTCTCTATATACCATGGATTCATGTGGTGTTTGAATTTTGTTCCATATGACATTTTATTTTCTCTATTTTTGTTTTCGTGTTAGTGAATTGGGAGACGAAGTGGTGTTAATGTTTTTGCAACGTCAGCAGCTTTGCCTGGATTTTTTGTTTCTCCAATGGTTTTTTTTATTAGCACTGATGTTTTATGAATGTGTAAACTATTCTGTTTGATATAAAAAAAAGATACAAAATTTTTTATTTGTTTATTCTGTTGTGAGAGGGTTTGTGTTATTAAACGATTTTGCTATCTTAATATTCAAGTGCAGAATATTTGTTTCAAACCCAAGAATAAAAGCACTTGTGGATTTGTTGAAATTAACGTTAGGTAAGTGCCCTTGGGGGGTCCTTCGTTTGCGGTTAACCTTAAGCACCGCTGGAAATTATCCTTCCCGAGTAGTGTAGTTAGTTTTGTCTACAGTTATACATTAGTAACCGATGACAATAAATTTGTTTATAAAAAAATTACACACATCGATATTAAAGTGGTCAATTACAAACTACCTATAATTAGTGGAGTTTAACAACAGGGTCTTTTCTCAATATTTAAAATTTTTACAAAAGGCTTTTTACTAAAAAAATATATTTCAAGAGTGTAATCCTAATTATACATAATTACATAGTTTTGTTTACATAATTTGACCATAAAATATTCATATGCTAGTTTAGCAGTTTTGTTTACATAATTTGACCATAAAATATTCATATGCTAGTTTAGCACTGTTGTGTCTGCTTGTATGTGCGTAATACACTAATCAAGTTAAAATACAAGAGTTGTGATCAAGAGGAAGACATAATTCATGTATAATTTTACTACCTATTTCTGTCACTCTTGTGTAAGGATAACTATTTTTACTATAGGCAAAACTTAATACACATTTTCTAGTACTTATATTTTTAACTCTATCATTTAACAAATAATGCTCAATCCGTTTGTTGTATTAGTTGTAGAGCATGCAAGGTTTGAGAAATACTATATCTCTAGAGTCAATAATTTTATATGAGAAACTATTGAACTCAATCACTTGTTGTCGTTACTCTTCAGTTTTCTGTTGAGGTATATCCTGCAGAGCTATTTAAATTGGATCAGTGATCGATTTTATGATTAATCTTTACTTTTTTTTAGATTAAGTTTAATTCACCATCTATATATGTTACTATGCTCTCAACAAGATGCCCATTGTCGTTTTTGATTATTTTCAAAGTGGTCTAATCTAAGGGAAGACTGAATGGGAAGAGGAAAATCATTAACATTCAACGAAAGTGGTGACAAAATCTTCAAAAGGTCAAAGAAAATCGATCTTTCACAGAATACCCGTGCGAAAATTTTCATTTTACAAGTAAAAAGTAAAATTATAAAAATAGAATAATATTAATTTTATTAAAATAGTCAATTTCTCATCAAACCAACGATTTTTTAAGTGAGACAAACATATTCTAAATCATTTGACATGTATCATTCTTAAAATATATGGCTTATAACTTTATTGAAGAATCAGAAAATAAGCTCCGTAAACTCTTTTATTTGATGGCTCATTATGAGGACCTTCCCATTTACAAATGAAGTCCCAGATCATCATTAACTTGACTTAGATTCAAGTAAAATAAAATTACTCTTCTATTAAAATCAAACTTGTAATCAACTATAGACCATGAAAAATTAACTCGTCATAAATTAAAAACTTAATAATATAATTAGTTGGTTCAACACATTAAACCATCAATTTAATCAAACTTGGTTAATTTTTCTAATTAGACTATATTTTTTTTAGCTTATGTTATCTTGGATTTTAAATATAAACAAATTTATACAACATTTAAACAACTTTTGACGAGGAAATCGTAGACCCGAGAACGATTCATGTGAAAATGAAAAGTAACCTTATGTGAAAGAAATCATATCATGATTCATGTATATATGTAGTTGTTATTGTCAGATGGGGACCCCTTTTGTATTTTTTTCACCGCTTGGAAAATGTTCAAGAGCCAACGCAACTTTCATAATCACTGGCCACTTTGATACCATTCACACTTCATGAACCTTTGAATATTTGTTAGTTCATGGTTGACGTGATAAAACAAACCATATGACATAAAGAGATTTCCATCAATGAGATGACATTTCCTCTAAAAAGTTAAAAGCAAATGAGGGGTGTTTGGTTTGCAGTTGTAGTTGAGAAAACGAAATTAAAGAAATAAAAAAAATCTAAAGATTGATATTAATCTTTCACATCGTTCGAAACAGTCAAAACTCTATTCTATTGAATCGTAAGATAAATTTTTTTGTTTCATCCCCTCTATTGCTTTCCACTCAACGGAAGTACCAATCATGCTCTAGAATTCTTGACTAAAATGAATCATACATACTGGTTACTATCATTATGTTTGAAATTCACTAGCACAATAAATTCTCACAATTCCAAACACACCTAGCTACTTTAATCAAGTTGAAATCAAAGTCCACATTCAAAAATAATTAGTGCATGTATGAAAACAAATCTAGTAATTGTGTTAAAAATAATAAATCTATGTTTATGACTTAAATGAAACATGAAATCAAACATGCACTTTTGATTTGGTAAGAAAATCAATCCATGCAATTTTCATTTAATATATCGATATCTTTTTCTGAAATGTTGCTGATTTTTTTCTTCTTAGGCTGGTGTTAGGTATAGGCAGAGATAGTAACTCTTGGATTAATAACTAGATATTCTTAATTTTGATTTGAGGTTGTTCAAACGCTGGATAAAAAAATAACTTCTAGTCTTTTTAATTAGGAACCAAATAAACCTTATAACAACTCATTGGTGGCTTTTATCTTGGGCAATGAATCCATTGTGCAGGAGATCTTCATACACAAAATCAAGCAAAATAGCTTCATCTTCACGTTCGTTGTAATGATACTCAAACCATTGTGTGTCATTGTTCTTCTTTTCCAAAGAAGCTGAACTTGAGAGAATTGAAACTTCCTTGACCAGTGGCACACTACTACTGCCAATACCTGAATTATCTGGTTCCAAAGGCAATGGTAAAGGAACAACTGGAATTGGTGGTGTTTGCTCCAAACCCAAAACATGGGTCTGAGCTGAGATCTCATGATCAAAGGCAAAGTCTTCTACCTGAGGCTGAGGACTTGAATTTGAGTCCTGTGGACAAGGACAACCAGCTGGGTTGCCGGTGCCATTGGTGTTTGCTGCTAAAAACTTTTTCTTTAACTTGGTGTTCCAGTGGTTCTTCACATCATTGTCTGTTCTCCCAGGTAGCTGAGATGCTATAAGGGCCCATCTAATTAACCACAAAATCACATCACTTCACTTAAGGAAAATGTTAACCGGCATTGTAAGTAGATTGATTAAGGAATAAAAAAACATTTAAAATTATCATTAATGTCTATCCAGGAGTGATTTGTAATTAAACAAACTCAATTCAATTTTCAACTCAAACTTTCTACTTTCAAATCTACAGTGCACTGATTAACATGACATTTCACTTAATATTTTATTTTTTGGATCCTAGGTTAGAGACCACGCTGTGTCCCAAGCTTAAAGGGCTCAAAACTAATCTCACTCGTAGTTCGGGACTGTCGTTGGTACAAGATAATTGGTATAATGTATAATAGCAAGGGAATATGAACTAAGTAAAACAAAGCTTTCATAAAATCACAGCTTTATCATATGAATTGCATAAAATATAGACCTGTCAAGAGTATTATAAAGGGGAGAGGCTTCACAAAATATGATATTTATTTATAAGTAAGACTAGTATTTGATATATCATGTGGTTAATTGATATTGATACACTTTTAATTTTTTGTTAGAATATTGTAGCTAAGTGTTAGATGATATAGATTGAAAAAGAATGAACTTGCCTGCTTCCAGTGGTAGCAAAAAGGGTGCAGATAAGTTTGTCTTCGTCTTCAGTGAAACCTCCATGCTTGATATGAGGCCTTAGATAGTTTAGCCATCTTAGACGGCAACTCTTTCCACAGCGCTTTAGGCCTAAAAGAAAAATTAATACACTCAAAGTATTAAACAAGATCATGAAGCTATTGATATATATTGGAAAATAAATAATAATAATAATAATAATGACCTGCTTTTTGGGGGAGAGCTATCCAATTACCAGCAGTGCCATGTTTGTTGAGGTAGTTTTTGAGGGTATCATCTTCTTCAGGAGACCAAGGCCCTCTTTTCACGTTAGCTTTGTCACAACATGGAGCTCTTCCCATGGCCAATAGCTTAATTAACTTGATGAGTGGAAGTGGTAACACGGAACAATATATGGATTAATTAATTGATGAGAGAATGAAGAACACTGGAGAAGTTGGAACGTTTGACATCAATTATATGACTGACACGGTGATTATTTGTTTCTTGTTTTGTTTGTTTAAGCTGTTGGTTGCTGCTGTGTTGTGTTCAGTTTGGTCAGTGTTTGTAATCTTAAGAAACAAGGCAAAGACTGAACGCAAGACCCAGTCAATGACTCGATCTGATCAAATCATATGCAACAGCAACAGAAAAGTACTCTAACTCCCTTCCTTGCATTTTATCATATATTGCATGATGATAGAGATAACTCACCACTTAGGTTAATGAAATTGGGTCGGTTACAATTAACTCAGGGAATTCAACTGGCTTTAGATGGTAGAACATTTCTCTCTTTCCATACGAATGTATTAAGAGAGAATAGCAGTGCTCAAACATAAGTTTTAGCTAAAAATGTTCTATCTTTTTCTTGTTGATTTTTGAGTGTAATAAAAGAATCGTTTTACCATAGGGAACATTCTGTACATTGTGTCAGTAGGACTTTGATATATGCGAGTGCCCCCTACAGTAGTACGGTTACTTTCCAACATACGGTTACAAAAGTCAATTTTGATATACCGGTATATCGAAATTAGATAATGGGTCTTACATGCGTTGCCAGTGTAGGATCACATCTTCAAACGAGACATGGGTCGTCCATAACATTTCCGGATGTATATTACCATTCTACACAATCGATATAGAGACCCGATCAAAATGTGGATGAAATTTAACAAAAATATATTACACTTTGAAGCAAGTATATATGTTGCTTAATTTTAAAAATTTTCTAAACTAATTGAATTTGCTGAGTTGTCCGGTTTAATTTGATTTTCAAAACCTTGATAAATAATTTTTAAAGTATTTTTTAAGTCTTAAAAATAGAGCTATGCCGTAATTTCGTGAGCCTCTGGAATCTAATTAATCTAAATTAGTATAGAAAATTTTTTGCGTGTGAAATGAACTTTTTTGTAAATTTAACTTCATGAGTGCACGTTTACTTTTACCAATTCCTTGAAATCAGCTCTGAAGATATTTTTTAAAAGTTTGAATAACTTTATGCATTGCATTTTCTAGTACAGCATATACTTTAGGATCGAATATAAAGATTTGGAACTAATTTTTTTATCAAAAAACATAAAAAATAGGAAGATACGAAAAATAAAAATAAAGAAAAATTAAAGAATTAAAACTAATGAAAAATATTAAATTAAAGTAAGAAAATACAAAAAGAAGTTAATGATTAAAGGTTGCATTTTTATATTAAATGGATACCAACCAATAAAGATGCTAACGTAAAGAAAAGAAGAACCATACTTCTTTAATAAAATATTAATTTTCTTTTTCTGGGATAATTATCCTTCATCCTTGGTTTCTCTGTGTAATCTATGTCTATTAATTTGGCTGTTCAGTGGTAATGTCTTGATACTATAAACAATGTGCTGAACTGAGTTGAGAACTATTGGCACCAACAAAGTTTAATTGCTCCTTTGTCACCTACCTCAACCTCTCTTTTTTTGCTTGGTTTAAGTTAACTCTTCGAATCAAGGATCATGAGTTTAGGTTTAATTATCTTTCATCTAGACGAAAGGGTGATAAGAAGAGAAAGATTTCATAAATTAATTTTGATGAAAGAAAATCAAAGGAAAAAAGTTAAGTTTTTTTATTTAAATACTTAATAATTTGATAAGAATTATGAAAACTAAAATTAACTTTTGTATGTTTTAAAATTATTATAAGAAAAATTAATTCTTTATTTATAAAATCTACTTTATTTTTTACGTAATTAATTTATTTCGTTTATATAATTTTCAACTGTCCAAAAAAATTATTTATTTCTCTTCTGTCACTACCAAAAAACACATTTTTTTACCTATGGTTATTTAGCTATGGTTGATATAATTATAGGAAACACATGTGTAATTTATTTATTTATTATAATCAATTTATTTTCATCCAACTCGAATTTAAGTATATAAAACCTTGATTATTTTTTTTTGGGCAATAGAAAACCCTGAATTTGTACAAATTTGTCTTCTCTCTCGGAGGAGGGATCTTCCTTGGGGCACAACCTGGACCAGGAAATATAGCCCAATTCAGATAACTTCATTCATTTTCGGCCCAATAATTGACACAGAATCCAAATACATAAAATTTCATTTCCAAAAAAATAGATAAAATTTTACCAAAAAAAAAGAAAATACATTTTGATGGGCAATTTTAGCCTTTCATTATAAAAATTGTTGAAGAATGATGAGAGAAGTATATAATCCAGTATTGTAATTTTCCTTTTTAGAATTTAACTCTTTTTAAAAATGGGTAAATAAAGTAAGAAAGTGAAAAAATTACTACCGCTGACTTAAAATTACATGGTATTTTAACCGAAATCAATGATAAACATATACATGCGTACGTACATTGCTCATCACTTTAGAATTTATTGATACTAGATGTTAAATTATATAAAATGATACCTCCAGAAATATGTTTATCAGAAATAAATTTTACCAATCCAACTATTAGATTTAAAACTCCCATTTAGAATATTAAGATAAAAAATATTTAATTAATTTGAAAATTATTTGACACTTTATTATTCTACAATCTTAATGTATAGTGTACTGTTAAATTTTTTTTAGGAATGCACTGTTTGATATATAAGTAATTAGTTATTATGTTTTCCTCATGTCACCAAAAATAGTTACTATCCAAGTCTTACTTTTTACATGTATATTATTGAGCCTACTCTTTGGTAACTAGACGAGGAAACGAAGTTGTAAAAATAAAAAAAAATCTAATGATTAATATCAATTATTTACGTCATATGAGACAATCAATATTTTATTGAATTAACCTGATTTTAAAACTCGAACTTGACCAGCCGGTTGGATTGGGAACCGGTCAGGATACTGATCCAAAAAAGAGAAAAAATCGGGCATCTTAAAATCGGTCAAAATCAGTATTAAAAACCGGTTGAACTAGTCAGATTTCTAAAAAAAATTTAATTTTTTTGTTATTTTTAAAAAATTCTATTAAAAATATTTTTAAATAAATAAAAAATTTATATATAATATGTATATATTTTTTTATAATTTTTTAATTCTATAAAATATGTAATATGATCTTTAGTTAACTTAATTTTTATATAATTTACTATTAATATATCAAGAATTATATAATATTATATGAAAAATACATATTTTATTATAACCGATTCAATCACTATTAAACCAATGAACCATGAATCAGGACCTTTACCGGTTTAATTATCGGTCCAGTTTTTAAAACCTTTTTTTCGTTAGTTAAACATCATTTTAGTTAGTTGTAGGATAAACGGCCACAATAAAATTTAAGTATTAAAATTGACATTTATCTTTCTCCTTTTATAATTATTCTAATGAATGAAATTTATTACTATACATTAGTATCATTAATTATAAAGTCCTAAAATGGAAAGAACAAGGGAATATGGCTTGGTATTTATTATTAAACTAAAAAAGAGAACAGGAAAAAAAATGATGGTTGTGAGATGGATCCAATCCAAAACACAAGAAAGTGGTGGTGGGATAATGTTGTCTTTAATTAAAGGTTGAAGGGGTAATCTGAGATGAAGTTGAATTAATTAATAGACACTTGTAATATATTAGAATAGTCAATTCTATCAGCATCTTATCTACAAAGGGCAACAACCCCCATGATCTTGTCTGTTGTTGTACAAGTGGAATTAATAATTCATCAATATATCAAACTGCAAGCAAAAACCTGTTGCCACGGAACCAACACTCTTCCCTCAACCCGGGGATTCCATCACTACTCATTACATTTACAAATAAATCAATTCCAATTTTAAACTAACTTAAGGGACAAATCTACGTCATTTTAAATATTCTTTTTTTAGACATGAAAAATATTAAACGTTCAACAAATATTTCTTTCTGTAATTTTTAATAGAAAAATTACTTTCGATTTTTAAAATATTATCCATATTTCATATTAAGCACTAGTTTTTTAAAAGCTTTTAATATTCATAAAACATTATTGTAGTTTTGTATATATATGGATTCTATTTTGTTAATACTTCATAAAAATTCACAATATATGGGTTTTTCTTTCTTTAGTGGGCATCGCAAAACAAGTTGGGATTAGACATCTGGGGTGATCTTTTACTCGTACAGGTGTGAGTAGACATTCATGGAGTAGGAATGAGTTTTCTTTAAACACTTCAATTTGTTCTTTCTTTATAAGCCAAATAATTTTATTAACAACTTGCATAGGGGTAGCTACAAGTTTAATTTCTCAAAATTTGAGCTTGAAAATGTATCTACTTTTTTCCTTGAATGTAGCTTGTCTTTTCTTTTGTTTTTTTTATACTTATAAATAACTCTTTAACAAAGTTCTTATGTCAATACAATTTCAACTCATATAAATACAAGTTTAATCCCCAATCTTTGTCGACACCGAATCTAACACTATATTAATATAATATACGTATAAGTTTGAATAATTTAAGTATTATAAAATGATTGCATACGTAGTTTATGAGTATTCCTAGCTTATATGGAATATGTTGTTTGTACTTAATGCCTGAGATGATTTTTTAACATGTGAAATCTTTTTGTACTTATACTAACATTATTGTTATTATATGAATTAGGAATTATGTATTCCGGAATGATATATATCACAAGTAATTGTATTGGTTTCTTTATTTGTATTAATAATGACAAGGTTGGGCAAATTGATGGGTATTTTGGTGATGTTGTATATGCATTGTGATGAAAACACAATGCTGCCTTCTAATTTAGTAAGTAATAAATAATATGATATTTGTATTTTCTTTATCTTGTTTTATCTCAATTTTTAAACATTTTCCCTTTCACTTTGATTTGCATTCCACACATTAGTCCATCATTAGTTAATTATTTTTTTAATTTTATTTCAAAGCTGTCATCTATAGTTTTTATTGTGTGTACAAATGAAAGCAATCAAATTTAAATCAAAGACCTCAGGTATGTGAGGCAAAATCCATTTTGAGAGTGTCCCAGATTTGGTAGGATCATTCACAGCTTACCATGTGTATCGTAACTTGAGACACGATTTTAAAAGATTGTTTTGTTGCTCGTAATTTTTGAACTCGGGATTTAAAGTTCCTGATTTTTCATCATCTTTATTCTTGAATTTCTTTGGAATTTCTTATGCTGCATTTAGTTCATAAGTTTTCTTAAAAAAATAGAAAATTATTCTTAGAAAAATTAAAAAAATAGAAAAACTGTCACATAATTTTCTATAACTAAACGCTCCGGTTTAAATCCCTTGATTATTGCCTCTATATGTTGAATCTATGTGAGATAATTGTCTTATGAGAGTTTGGCAAAGGTGGAGGATGAGAAAGTTTGAGGCGTGAATGATGATGCGAAAGCCATGGCTGCATTTACATGAGGCGATGATACCATGTGAGGTACCAGGAAAGAGAAGAGATGTGAGTTATTGAATTGATTTCTTGTTGTTGCGCTACAAGGTAGAGAGAACATATACATATATAGAAGATATCATAACAAACTAACAAAAATTAGTTAGAGACTAACTAAGCAGCTCTAACTAAGTAGGTTCCCTAACACGTAAATTACTCAAACTATCAACTATATTTATTATAATGGTGTTTTTTTATTTATAGTAGTGTTAGGTACGAAAACAAGTTTATTATTTAACTAAGATTTTTAAAAATGTCTTGATATAACTTATGATCAAACGAGTTAGGTTAAAAATCACCTAAATGTTTAGCGTATTGTATTCTTGGCAACCTAATTTATTTGTGAATCGAGTTCAATATTTTTGTTTTTGTAGTTTTACTCTCTCTCACTTTTGTCTTTTTATCCAAGATCTAACCATTCAAAATTAACAAGTACATGTTTAAAAATTATTATCAAAATTTCAGCTAAATCCAATGTTAAATGACTACGTAATTGCTGATCTTCAATGACTAGTCTATGTTAGTGTTAAAATGAGCTTCTATCTTAAAAACATTTCTCACACCACAAACATTTTCCTAATTACCTAACCATCATACGTCAAGAAATTTTTGTTTAATTTTCAGCCTGATCAACGGTGAACACTTCTACTATTGCAAGAATGAATTTCTCTCTTTCTTGTACTACGGGCATTTTACCAATCATCTGACCATTCTAACCAGTGAACCATACATTAAGATAAAGTTTAAATTATGTAATAAAATTAAAATTAAAGTATTCTAAAGTTCAATTTAATAAACTTTATAAATTTGATCACAGCTTAAATTCAAATAAAAAAATATTGAGTTTAAATTCTAGCAAACCCGGTCAAATTAATTTGTTGGAGCTTCAGTGGAGATATTTCTGACCTATGGTTGGTTTCCTATGTGTATATAAATTACTAGCATATGCGCAGGTGAAGTCTTTACTTTTCGGGAAAATTTCCATACCAACAAAGACTAAACAAGAAAAATGGACTATCGAATCAAACTGCACAAGATATTTTTACAAAAAAATATGATATCTTCTTTAAGTAAAATTGACTATTCTTGAATCAGTTTACGTAAATTGCCATAGATTGATATCTTTATCTACCTCACACTGAATTATAACACCCATCTCTCTAAACCAATGAGTTATTTACTCAATTAACAATACAAACTCGTAATAATATGGAAAAATCTCATTCAATCTCCATGAGAAACATGTGATTATATATTGTGATTGTTCCAAAAGGCAACAAGAACTTATACATATAAATTTGAACCTGCAAGATATTCTTGGTAAAATGAAGTTCTTAATAATTATTTATCGTGTAGTATCAAGTGTGTTGCATTGAACATGCCCTTCCAAAGAAATAGTTGAGGTGCTTAAAAGGAGCAGACACATGGTGTACCAAAAAAGTGGACCATATATCTTGAAATAGCTTATCAGGTCAAATGTCTCCACCTTGCATCACCCGTTAATGTCAACTCAAGATTGGCAATTTTCTCCACTCCTCCCTCCCCTTTGCCACCTTATGCACGCAAACCATCTCCAAAACTAAAAATAAAACATTATCAGGCACAAACTGCCACTTAACAGAAATTGTGTGACTTGTGCAATTGTAGACACTGCGCAATTCTTACATGTTATCACTTGTCATCACCTACGATATTAGATCATCTACTATTGCTGGACACACAACACCGCATATTCTGCCCCGTGATTTACAAGGCAACATCTAAAATACGTGTAGCTCATTCTTTATCAACATTCTGGACACCTGGTGCTAGCCTCGTTACTTGCACCCTCAATTCCACAACATCTCCTTCCATTTCAAACACTTGCCTTTCTATTACTTCCGTATAAACAAAACTTACACAGGTCATATTTATCAGAAACATCCAATTTGTACATAAGTGAGAGTTTTCGAAACATAAGCACAAGTAGTTAACACTTGGTAATAATAATAATAGTAATGATAATAATTATAATAATATGATCCACCATCCTCTACCTATACAAAAGATCTTGCAGCAAATCATTTCTTGGTGACGACTTGGATTTTGCCCCAAAAAATGACCCAACTCTGAACTTCACTTAATTACTTCACCATAGCTTGAGAAAATAAGATAATATTTACACAAAACACAAGTCGATGCTTCATCCAAAATAAATCTCAGTACTATCCCTTCTCTCTCTGCTTCCTCACATTTTATATACAGACTGAGGAAAGAGAAAGCAGAGAAGTGGAAACAAAATGGCATCAGAAATAGAACATCAAATCAACGGCTCACAAGCTCCGAAACCCACCCAACATCAGGACCCGAACCGGACCCATCCAAAGAGTTCTCTTTGCTCAATTTCGCAAACATCTTCGCCCTTATATCCCTTCCGGACTCCACCCTCTCCATCACCGGCTCCTCCTCACAACTCTGATCCCACAGTTCAAAGCAGTTAACCCCACCGCCACGACCCGGTGCCTGTGTTGGTGTCGCCGGAAGACTACAAAACCCGGGTCGGGTCACAACCATGTGTCCTCTCGGAGACCCGAACCCGGGAGAGCCCATCGGGACATTCCAGGAAGACGGCAACGACTTAACTTTTCCAAGTTGCAGATTCCGCAGCGACGCCACCATCTCGTTGACATTCACGGAATCCAAAGACCGACGAGTCATAGGAGACATCGGCGGAGAGTCCACCGGAGGGGAGACAGAGCCGGGAGAGGAAACAAACGGAAGCGTCTTGGCCTCAATCGCGTGCCTCAGAGGAGACCCGTCGTACGAGTCAACACTCCGTGGACTCTGCTGAGGCAGAACCCTGAGTTGCTCCGGCGTGTGAGCGAAAAAACAAACGCGCCGGCGGCAACTGGTTCCGTCCTTGCAAGGCTGGGTACGGTAACGCGCGGGGTGAAGCCAGCACTCGAAAACCCCATGCGCGAACTCGCAGGTGTCACCCTTCTTGCAACTTCCTTTGCGAAAATCGGGGCAGGCGGTGCCGGAGTAATGGAACTTTCGAGGGTCACGGCGACGCGCCTTCTCACCGGGGTGGGCGTAGGGGCATTCGGTCCAGTCATGTGACCTGCCACGTGCGCACCTGCGAATCTTAAACTCGAACATGCGAAAGTGGTCGCACGAGTATGCGTCAACCGGAACGTCCGGTTCCAGAGTGGGAAGCTCGGAATCAGACTCGGGATCGGTGTCGTTGTAGTGCTGAAGAGCGCTTATAGCTTCCTGCAGAGAGTAGGGAGAGTAATCGGCATTGGCGGTGTACGGTGAAAAGATCTCCGGCGTTGAATCGTGGAGGAGGGGCCATGGTGGCACGTGTACGGTTGGATTTGAACGGTGGGTCTCGCCCAGCATCATGGTGTTTTGGGTTTTTTTTTGTTACAACCTATTCCGGCATGGTTACTAGTGTCCCCTTTATAAACTGTCTTACTACTCACAGGGATTTAACCATGGTTCGGTTAACCTTTACCACGGTTGGCTTTAAAATGAATGAACTCCAACTCCATTGCGGTTAAAGTTAGTGGGGAGTTTTTGGCTCACCGCGCTTGGCATGCGAGATTTGGTGACAGACTCATGGTTTGTCCCATTGTTCGCCACGTTTTTAAACAGCTGTTACGTGGTGAAACCGTAGGCCAAGCCATTGGATTGTCACGTGCAGATAATGACAGCTTTTATTTTTTTTACGCCCATGGTGTTCCCAAAGCGGTGGAGCGTAGAATACGCTACAGAAAAACAAATTAAAAAGATAGTCCTAGAATCCTCGCATACTATTTACTGGTACCTAAATAAAAACCGATGGGCAAAGCTTTAATTTATTCCAACAATTAAAGTGGCAGTTAAAGTTTAATGTGGGTAGGCATGTTATTCAATTTCATTTCGTCGTTTCGAACACTTGGATCGTAACGCTTCCTATCATCACACTCCCAATTTAATGCCTTTTCACTCATCACAATTCAATTAGTACTTTCTAATCTATCATCTCAAAACATCCTAAATTTTCCAAGACTTTTTCAAAACTTGCCTAAAAGTTTTAAAAAACTTCATATTCATTAATATCAATATAAATTCCTATGATTAAGCTCAACATACATTTTAATTGATTTTAAAAAAAAAATTATCAATGTAATTTTGCACATATTTTAGATAACTACTTATAAAAATAAGATAATTAAATTTATTTCAAAATTCTTATTCCATATATAACCTCCAACAATTATTTTTAGAGAGGAAATTGCAAATTCTATCCACCGAAAAGTTTATAGATATTTGAGTTTTTTTAAAAAAAATTATCTGTGATTCAAATTATATGATGTGTATAGAAAATACTTTAATGAGACGAATAATATTTATTTTAATAATACTTTTAAGAGATTGTCTAATAAATACCATTGGGTTCACCAATAAGGAAAAAATGAGTTACTATCATGACATTAGTTGAATTTTACAAAATTTTGAAAATTAATTTTCCCTTTTTTTTATCCGTCCTACTTACATGCAAATTAAAGAATATAATTCATGTGTATTTTTACTCATTAATTTATGTTGTATGTCCTTTTTTCTTTCTTTCTTAGGATGATATTTAATATTATGTTGGATTTTTAAAGAGAATTGCAAAGAAAACAACATCACATATTATCTTTAAAAGACATACATCTATAAACAAATTCAAATACCAAAACGCCTCCTTCAATCATTTTTACAGGAAAAAAAATTTTAGAATTTAATTTTGTATTTTTTATAAGAACATTTCCAATTTAAAATGTAGATTTAACATTTCTTTTTCTAACATATATCATTATTAGTGAAACTTTTGTCTTTAGATATCAATAAAATATTCTCTTAATAAGTTAACTTCTCTTCCATAATTAATAATGTTACTCATAATTAGAGAAATACATACAAATAATTGACATATTTAATCCTCTATCTATTTCATAATATTTATTCTAATTATTTTTATAAAATCTTTTTTTTTTAGTCTTCTTTCTTTTTATAAGACTCTTCAAATTTATAATGTGGATTTATACTACCTCTATTTTTTAATATAAACATTTTTCAATTAATTTTAATTTCTAAGAAAAATTAGTTAATATAATTAAATTCAATTAATTTATTTATAAATTATACTAATTTTTTAGTAGTACTTTTACATTTTTTATGACTTATAAATCTTACTTTCTCTTTCTACTTAATTAATAATTATTTCATTAATGACTAATAAAAAAATATTGGTAAGAAAATAATAATTAATATTGTTGATTTTTTTATAAAATTCTTATATTAATGTTAAAAGAAATCTCTCAAATAGTAGTAGTAACTCTATCAATAAAAGTTACAATTAAATTAATGTCAATAAATATAACCTTGTCCCTAAATATAAGACTTTTTTTAGAAACAAAAATTATCCTTTAATACGAGGCCTTTTTTCAAATTTTCATAAGATTAATTATCTTTTAACCAAAATACCCCTACTAAATTACTAATGTATAACTTTTTCTTGAAATCAATGTGACAATAAATGATATACGTTAATTATATTCTTGATTTCTCTTATGATAATTAGGTAACAAGTGAAGAAAGAATAACCAAAGAAAGTTAAATGATGAGTCATGATATCCTAAAGGTAATTTTAAAAAACTATAATAAATTTCAAACATATTTAATAATTTTAACTAAACTACCTCATTTTCTTAATACTGTAAAATAGATAAAATGATCTCATATTTAGAGACAAAAATGATAGTAATTTTTTACATAGTTCTCATAAAATACCCTAATCACTCGTTCATAACTAATTGTCCATTTACAAAAATTACACAAATCAAGGAAAATAATTTCCGCTTCATTACATTGCATCATGTATCAAATTTATATTAGAGTAAGAAAAGTTATATTATAGGGATGCTAACTTTCCTAATAAAAATTTTTATCGGTAAAATTTAAATCCAACTCTAAATTAAATAAAAATCAAACACATACAATTTTTTTATCAGCAAAAAAGTAACCAATATATTAGTAAAGATACATGGGTACCTTAAACTATATACAAAAACAAAATAAAACAATTAATTACTATCCTGATAAATATAACAAAGACTCCCTATACCATTCAACAAATCCTGAAAAACTCATTTATGTGAAACCTTAGTCACAACTAAAATCTATACTAGACTAGCTCAACATTTTCTCCACATTCACAATTCCTCCCTTGAAAATTATGTCATTCCTTACCTCCCAGATAATCCAAACTGTAGCAAACTACATCACAACTAACCCAAGATGAATCTCTTATTTAACCTCATATCCCACGGTACATTCAAAGTGTTCATTAGCAAAACAATACAAAATCGAGCAGTATCCTAACCATTCAAAACACATCTGCCATAATAAATAAGAAATTTTACACACAAAAAAATGAGAACAATTTTCCACACGGTCACTGCATAAGACACATGAATCGAACGAATTTTCAAACTCAATCTCACGTGTAACCAAATTAATCTTAGTTAGAAGTCGATCAAGAAGTAACCTCCATCTGAATCTTCTAACTTTAAGAGGCGCAATATTATTTCAGAACAGACACACAAAATGTGAATCCCACATAGCTGAATATTGAAGTGAGATATTGTAAACTAACTTCATAGAGAAGTGACTAAAGGAAGCTCTCATCCAAAGCCAATAATCTTGCTTTGCCATTTGCATACCACCAAAATTCCCAAGATCTTGAAGAAGAGATGATAATAGATAACGTTTCTAGACAAAGAATTCTCTATGTCATTTTAAATCCAAGACTCATATATTATCCACCCACACACTCATATCAGGTACCAAATCATTTTGTTGTAATGACATTAAAAACAGTATGTGGTACCTAGACTTTAACGTTGTTTCTCCCAACCAACACTTAGACCAGAACCTTGTTTTTTCCCCATCACCCACCTCCTTTTTCACATTAACCTGAAGCCACTCAAACTCATCATACGTTTTTAAAACATTTCCTAAATCATTCTACCATCTTGAACCTTTCTTGAAACCCTCTCAATCCTGAGACCATGCACCACTTCCATATGTAGATTTTTAAACTCCACACCACAGACACTCATGATCCCCCAATAACCTCTACACTCACTTTCCAAGTAAAGCAACATCAAATTTTTCTGAATCCCTCACACCCAACCCACCTTCCTCCTTACTTTTACACATTTGTTCTCATTTTACCCAATAAATTTTTTTCCTCTCCTCACCTCCTTCCCACAAAAAAGATATTTGCAAATAAATTAGTACTTTTATAACAAAAACAAGTGCCTTAAATAAAAAAAAAAGAAGAAGAAAGGAGGTAAATAGAGTACCGATTTAACAAGATAGATATAACCACCAAAAGATAAATGACATTAGTTCAAGAGAGACAGTTTTTTCTAAAATTTCAAAACAATCAGATCCCAAGTGTTGCTTCTTCCAACAACTAAAATCCACCTCTATCAGTACTTCTTGTACTATAAACACCAAACACCCACTTTTTTAACGATGGACAGTAAAATCAATTACTATTAAAAAGTATATATTTTTAATGTATTGTAGTATGATGTTTAAATTATATCCAAGTTGATTTTTCTTATTTTATTTTATCCAATAAATTAGCACTATTTTATATTTTTAATGGTTTTGGACGAAATTTTTTGGCTTTTTTTATTAATGGGGCGGTTGAAAAAAAAATTATAAAAATGGGGTCCTTTTAAAAAAAATTCCATGTCTCGGGCTGTTTTGTATGTCGTACGGGGTCCATACGACATACAAAATCGTATGTCCCAAATGCGACACCCGTAGAACATGACACGTGGCTGTGTTGCATTTGGCTTGGACGACACAACCATTGTCAGCGGTTCAAATTCACAACCGCAGACAATTAGTCCCCCAAGGTGACGTGTGACACACTAAACCATTGTCAGCGGTTCAAACTCCTAACCGCTGACAATAATACTAAAATCTAAGATTTAAATTATTTTAAGAAAAAATCAAAATACATAAGTAAATTTAAAATGAAATACATCAAATAATACAAATATTTGAATCAAATAATATATTTATTTAAAACCAATCCACTATATTTAATACCAAAAATTTTGGAATTTAACTAAAATACTATATTTATTTAAATCAAATCTACTATATCTAATATCAAAGTTAATTAAAAATTCAAAATAATTGATTTTAAAAAAAATAGTATTTTATTTAAATATTTGTGTTATTTAATACATTGTATTTTAAATTTATTTATGTATATCACAATAAGTCAAAAAAATAATTTAAATCTTAGATTTTAGTATTATTGTCAGCGGTTAAGGTTTTGAGCCGTTGACAATTGTTTAGCGTGTCACATGTAACCTTGGGAGACTAGTTGTCTGTGGTTGTAAATTTGAACCGCTGACAATGGTTGTGTCGTCCAAGGCAAATGCGACACAGCCACATGTCATGTTCTGCTGGTATCGTATTTGGGACATACGATTTTGTATGTCATGTGGGCCCCGTACGACATACAAAACAGCCCCAGACATGAAATTTTTTTTAAAAGGACCCCATTTTCATAATTTTTTTTTTCAACCGCCCCATTAATAAAAAAAAGCCAAATTTTTCTCATATCACTTTTAATTTCAAGATTACCAACGTAATTATACCTAAGGATAATATTTTAAAATTAAGCCTCATCCTAATTATTGATACACTCTCTTCGGCAGGAATGAAAATAATTAAGGCCTAATTTTAAGGTTTGCGTCTAATTTGTAATTTAACGTAGGTTGTTGTTTTAGATTTGATTTGGTTTATTTAGAAGTATGATTTAACTTAAAAGTGTGTATAAAAGCTAGATTTAAATTGTTGTCAATAAAAAGATAAATAAGTATATAATTAAATAGATTAATGAGTGCATCTTAAACAAAATAATGTGTCTTTAAAAGGCAAACAAGCTATATTCATTTAATTGACAATTTTGTATATTAAATATGATTTTAATAAATTTTAATTTTACAAACCATAATTTATAGAAAATATAATATATTACAATTTATATTTTTATATAAAATTATATATAAGATGCTAGAAAAACCGACCTGAACAAATTAAAAAAAATAAAAAACTCAAATTTCACTTATTTAATTAAAAAGACGTTCTAAAAAATCTTAATCTAACCAGATTAAATTATAAGTCGTTGTCCTATTCTCATCTCTATTCCGAATTTTTTTTATTTGGTATCTAGAGTAAATATGGTGAATATTATAAGAATTATTTAGTTTTGATGTGGATATGATCTGTGGAATACTTGACTTTGATGTGAATGGACATTTTAGCCCCCTACCTTGTCGATCTTATCGTTTCAATTTACCCTCATCATCCTCCATTTTGTCTTTATCTTTAGGATAAGATATTATTACTGCCATGTCTTTGTCTCGTGATTGTTGCTCCTGTAAATTAATCCACTCCACGGACATCATCAATAACTTCCCATATTTAATAAAATAACTCACTATAACTTTTTATTCCATCTTACTTTTTTTAATGCAACTATTCATTATCCTTCTCTTTTATTTATTCTAAAATTTAATTATATAATAATTTCATATTTAAAAAATACGAGAAATAAAAACTATTTTTTAACTAAGGGGTTTTGTAAAATTATTAAATATAAACGGATCACAAACTGAATTCAATCATTATCAATTATTATAAAAGTGTGTGACCATTAAAGTTTGTATCTAAAAAATTCCAATGCTTTTAAGAAGAAAATAAAATAATAAAAACATGGGTATATTATATCATATTTTATCCAATACTACTTTTTTTTTTTACTGATTTGAGAAAAAAATTAAGAAATAATATTGTTACAGTCTCATAATATCAATTGGCCCCACAGCACAGGGATTCCCGTGTATAAAAGGAGGTTTCCCGGTTCCCGGTTCCCTTTAGTTCACAGTGAAGGACAATGGATAGCCATGTAGATCAAACACTGAAATTCAGATTTGTTGGTTCTCTCGAAAACGACAATTGGTAATGGAGTGTTGTATCCATAGAAACGAATGTTCTTCAACATTAATGGAATAATTGTTAGTTAATTGTAGAAAATGAATATATAAGATGTTAATTGAATTGATTGTTATAAATTGTTTGGTTTTAATAACAGAAATTAAGGATGTTAAAATAGGTAGTTGTGAATCCTGGTAGATATATCTATGAATTTTTTAAATAGATGAGTATCGGATACTCGCAAAAAGATTTATTCTTATTTTATATTAATATATTCAAATATAAAGTATTTTATTATTTTATAGTAAGATAAAAAAAATTAATATTGTTAAGTGATAACATTTTTAAGGCTAAAACTCTTTTTTAACTATTTTAAAGTTTAGGAATTAGAAAAAACCCCTTAAAAAGCCCATTAGGTTTTGACCCTTATAAAATTTTATGGTCTACAAATTTAAGGAAGAAGCTCTGAACTAATGAGGTGGCATGAGTTTAGGCCACCTCATCAATGGCACATGTCAAAAATCTTATTAGCTAATTACATTGTGTAATATCAAGAGAGTTTAGGAAAAAGCCCTTATAGCTTTAACTTTTTCCTAAACTCTCTTGATATTACAAAGACTTTTTCCTAAACTTTTGAGCTTCTGCAACTCTTCCATAACCACCCACCCTGTAATCATCTCCTCTAACACCCACCAAACAAACTCTCCAACCCTAATTCAGTATCAAAACCATCACTTTTCAAAACCCTATGTTCCTAATTCCTAAGGGAATCATCATATAAAAAAATTGAAAGTTCTTTCAAACAAGGAAAACGCAATACCTATTTGAGAAATATGGAAGAAGAAGAAGAAGAAAAAGAGAGACACGAGAGAAAAGAATGGTGGGAGAGGAAGGAAATGAGAGAATGGATGAAAGAGAAAGAAAGGTAAGGTGGGAGAAGAAGGGAAAGAAAGATGGAGCCATTGTTTATGCATTTTGATACAGAGGATGAAGAAGATGAATGGAGTTTTAATTAGGGTTTCTTAATTTGGGGTTTAATTTACAATTTTACACATAAACAACCAACTAGACCTGAACGCAATTAATTAATAATATTTTTGACAGGTGTCATTGATGAAGTAGCCCAAATTCATGTTACCTCATTAGTTCAGGCTTCTTCCTTAAATTCGTAAATTCTTAAACTTTGTAAGGGCCAAAACTTAATGATGTTTTTAAAGGGTTTTTCCTAATCCCTAAACTTTAAGAGGGCTAGAAAGGGGTTTTAGCATATTTTTAATGTCTAAAATTATAATTATATTATACAATATTATTTTATATCATATTATACAGAAATAATATTATATTTAGTATATTTATTTATTATTGTTGTTATTTTAAAATACTAAAAATAAATAAATACCACAGGTACCGGTTCTATTACTTGCGTATACCTATATCCGCTCTTATACCTGTGGGTACGGGTATGGGTACCGTACTTCTTGCACCCACCTCATCCTATTAACATCCCTAACACGGGCTAATCAGCCTCTCACATCTTCCACCTACCAAATGTGGGGTGAGATGAGTTTGATCCCTGCCAGAGGCTGGCTCACCCTACTTTGAGGCAAGTTGGCGGGTTGGCTCGTCTAGCTTTGATAATAAATTTTTTTAAAATGTTTAGTATTCATAAAAAAAAGGGTTTATAGTATCAGGTTGGTGGATTGACCCGTTTAAGAAAACTGGAACACATATATAAATTGTTTCCCCATTCAAAATATGTATTAGACAATAAGAAATGAAATACTAATCTTGCCATAAATGTATAAATATATATAAATATTCAATTATAAATAGGTGAGTTATGTCTAATTCTAATTTAAAAAAGTTTAATCATTCTAAAACGATTAACCAAAAATACATGGATGGAATGAAAATGGATGGAGAAAAAACCCTAGAATAATGCTCCAATGCTTTTGAATGAGGAGGAAATCATTCAAATGTTGTGTAACTCTTCTCCTTCATCTCAAAGATGACAACAAAATGAAACCTAAAATTAACTCAAATAGAAGTTGCGCCATAACATGTAGAGTACCACGGCGAGGAACTCAACTTTCGAGTCCGACGGCGACACCCTAACATGAGAAGTTACACCTTGATTTTAACAAAAACAAATCTTCAATAAATTAAAAAACCTTTTCTAAAAGACGTAATCTATCATAAAATATCACAATTAGTTTGTAAGTTACCAAACTATATATAACGATGCTTTAATCATAATAAAATGAAGACTAAATTCCACAATAATTAAGCAATCTAACACTGAATGAAATATAAAATTTTGTTTAAATTAACTATAAATTGATGACCAACAAGATTTATGCAAGTAAATTTATAGACTACCGATGCAAATTCCAAACACCCTTTTATCCGTTTATGCCATTTCTCTAAGAATCCTAGCCTTCCTAACATATATGTATGTCAAAAAAATGATAAACCTTTTCAAAGTCTGTATAAAAAAAAAAGTAGACAAGACTTAGGTTCCCTTTGGCTTCATCTATTGTTTCATTGGCTATCATCACACTATCTTATCTTACATACTCCTACCACCCACAAATACAAATTGATTTTTTAAAATTATCTTATGTCTTAATTTTATTTGCTAATAGCATTATTATTGTGTAGATGTAACGTACCAAGATTTCTACCTACTATCAGGTAGTTGTAACCTCAAACAAGAAAATGACCCTCAAAAGTTTTCTACACGATCCTTATAGTTTTTTAAAAAAAGATTAAAAACGTTCAATCTATAATAGATATAAGTTTTTTGAGAGCCATACTAAAAAACTCTTAATAGTTCGGGTTTTAATTTTAAATGTCGAAATATATATACATTTTAAGGATGAGTTAAATTAACCCATCAAAATATATTATTTTACTAGTTCTACCAACCATATTTCAGTGTTAGAAAAAGAAAACAAAAATTCAAAGGACTCAAACTAATCACGGAAAACTATCATATTCATTTATTATTCTAAAATTTTAGTGTTGATGTCTCATTTTTTAAAATAAATTATGCTTAGGCAGAGTTTTGTAGAATGAAATCATAACTGGCCACGTGATACAAAATCTTAAGTTTTGTATATAGAAATGTTGGAAATAAAAATATAAGAAACGAAATAAAATTCTATTTTAGGGCGTTATTCCCTTCACTTTTGCGATTGAATGTGTTTTGGTTATGATCAATAATGATTGATGTCATAAGCAAGAGAAGCATGCTGGGTTTGGGTGGAGGATAATCCAGTAGAATGTTAGGATTCGATTGTGTGGACAGCTGTATAGGCATGTGAAAAGGGACCAAGGGGGAATGAGTAGTCTCAAGACTGAGGCTAAGCATCAAACGCTTTGCCAAACTTCAAGCACCAATTAACCATAATAGTAACATCTTCTCTATTTAATTTACTAATAAAATAATGTTACGTCGTAACATTTTTCAAACTACTATTTTTAATACTTTTACTCTCAAAATCTAATTGGATCGGTCTATTTACAGAGTGTTTAGTTCGCAGTTGAGGAAACAGAATTGAGAAAAGTTGATATTGACCATTCATACTATTTAAGACAATTAAAACTCCGTTTAACTTTAGGAAGAAATTTCTCTCTCCAACCAATGGAGTTTTGTTGTCAAACAGAGGTTTGGGGTGCTGTACCAAACAACCCCTTAACCAGTCAAATATACTAAGTTAAAATTGATGATTTCATCAATTTAATGACTAGTTTAATTTTAAAAATATTCTCATTTAAACTGTGAAACAAATATAATTAGAAGTAGTTTTCTCTTACTTAGAGTCAAGTTTAAAAAGACTTTAAATAATTTATAAAAATAACTTACGCTTATACTTCTTAATAACGAAATTTGTTTTGCTACTAAAAAAACTTATTTTAATAAGTTATTTGATATAACTTATTAACATAATATATATATATATATATATTATAATTAAATTTATGATGTAAGTCTCATTTAAAAATAACTCATCACCAAAATTTTTAATGAAGTTATACCTCCAAATACATGATGATACTGATTTATTTAATAAATGTTTGTTTATTTGATAAATACTTTTAAAGATGGTTAATTTCTTAAGATTAGTAATATTTTAAGAAGAAATAAAATATTTAATTATATTAATAAAAATATATTTTAAACCTAAACATCTTTCAAATTATTAAGAGGGTTGTAAGATAAAAATTAAAGTAAAGGAAATGTTGCCGCTGCCTTACAAATAAGAGGAATTACTGTAATTCGTAAAACTATTTGTCAGGTTAATAAAAGACTCATTCAGTTGATGAATTTTATTGGTCATAAGTAGTTTTGAAGTCTTGAGATTTATGATAATTATGATGAATTTTAAAACTTAATTTATTTAAAAAAAAAAAGAAGAAGAAAAATTGAAACGCGGTGGTTACAGAGAAAGGAAGGAGGAGGTGGCAGTCACGTGAGTTATACAGATGAGAAGGAAGGGACAGGTAGCCTTTGGGAAGGACATGGAGGCCCTGCAGTGTCCGACAAAACACAGACTATCCGTACCATGATCTAAAATTTTGATTGCGACACATGTACGGATTCATCCCCTATCCACGCGTCCACCTTTGACCAAACACGTGTGACCTGTCCTTTTCCATACTCCTACCATTCCTGCCACTTGGCAACTTTTTCAAAACTGTCCTACAGATTCGCGTGACAACTGTTTTGCTTCCCACCCCTATCCACCTTTGTTTTTTTCGCAAATTAAATTATGAGAAAACCACGTACGATGCATTTTCTTTAAAAGGGATTCGAGAGTAAATAAAAGGATAAGTTCTTTTTTATTATTTTTAAATTTTTTCTCTAATCCAAATATAGGGTTAACGATGATAGCTTTTTCTTTTATTATATAAATACGGTTGGCCTATTTTCAATAACTTTACATTGAAAAACAATCAAATATAAAATTTAATTTAAAATTATATAAAAATAATTTAAAGATTTGGACTTACATTTATAGTACTATTTTATTTACACTTGCCCTCACTGATAAGGTTGGACTCACATATGAATTTTTCTGCTAATAGATTTTGATAATTTGTATCATTATTTCAAAATAGGTCACATCTAGACTTTGATTTTAGGTTTTGTGTGTTACTTACTAATCTGTCCCCGACCGGGGTCAGGATCCGGTGTCGGGACAGCCTCAAGAGTTGAAGATTGAATGGAATTGAAGACCGACTGTGTGTATCCGGTCTCTGTGATCCGGCCTCTCGGTATGTGGAGGTCGGTCTTGTTGTCCTGGAGATCCTTCACACCGACCTCTCACGTTGGTGTGGGCGACAGGTGGTGTCACCTGCGAAGATTCTCCGACGCTCAAGTTAGAAGAGTGTAAGATGAACTCTGTAATACTTAAGCAGTATAATAGTGAGAATGAGAGTAAGGACAACGTAACCTTGCGCATGTATTGCAACATGTTATTTATAGTTGAGCGTGGAAGATGAATCGCTGGGTGTAAGTGGGCCCACTAGTTCTGATAACGTGTATAAAGAGACAATCCGAGTGGCCCAGTATTCAGAGTGTGTCAGGAAGGTAGATGAATTATCAGTGTACTTTTCTGTCACATGGATGGAGGATAATCACCTTTTCCGTAAATTCCGCTGGTGATTGTACCCACTCCTGTCGGTGAATGAAAGGGACATATTCCGTTATGCGAGTGCCTTCCTTGCTATGACACTATGACAGTCGGTTATCAGTGACCCGGTGTAGGAGGACGGATAAGTCACCCGGTGTCTCGGATGTCACCTCAGACGACTGGTGTGAGAGAGGTTTGCCTAGTGTGTTGCAGACCGGATTGGTATTCTTGACACTGGTTGAACTCTAGGACGGCTATAATGACTTCACTTTAGGTGAGACCGGATCAACATGTTTACCGACTGGATCATTATCCTGGGATACCGGTTGACTTCTAGGAAGGCTAAGACGGCCTTTTGTCCTTAGAACCGGTATCCAGACCGGATAACCTTGGGGCCGGTATCCAGACCGGATCATTTGTCCCCTAGCTTGTGTGAGGGACAGTAAGTTGCTCATATAAGCTATGCAGTTCTCGAGAGGTCTGTATGCCGGTGTGCCCTGCAAGAATACATGTTATGTTTTTACCTTAGTAATACTCGTTAGTCGTCAAATATTGTCCCCAAGGGTTATGAATTAAACGGCTCTGAGTGAGTGATTCCGAGTGGAGATTTGACTTTGAATGAACAACTCCGAGTGAATATTTGACTCTGAATGACCGATTCAGAGTGAACATTTGATTCTGAGTGATCGACTCTGAGTGAAGTTGGTTCTGGCCGTGTTACCTGGGAAGTTCCATTATCTAACCTCCTCGTGCTGTTCGGTAAAAGTACGTCTTATTAAAAAATTCCGAGTGACACTTCCGAGTGGAAGCTCTCAGATTGATTCTTCCGGGAGGAGGATTTCCGAGTGACCGTTCCCGTGTGGAAGATTTCCGACTGGTGCTTTGACGGCGCTCGGTTTAATCGTTCCAACCACACTCGGAGTTTGGTTTATTCCTATAATCCGAGTCTTCATTCGGGTTGGAGATTTCCGAGTGCAATTTTCCTGAGAGGTGTCCCCGAGTATGACATTTCTGAGCGGGATAATACCGAGTGAGATATCTCTGATTCCCGTGTAGTATGGCACCGAGTGGAGTGAAACACTTTTGGACAGATAGGCTTTGACTTCGAGTGAGAATGTTTCGGGTAGGGACTTTCCCGAGTAAATAATTCCTGATTGAAACTCCGAAGTGAGATATTCTTGACTTAAAGAATTCACGAGTCAGACTTCAGTGAGATATTGCTGACTAAAGAATTCGCGAGCCTGACTTTGAGTTTGGAGTGTTTTCAAGTAAGGAATTCTAAGGGAAAGTATTTCCGAGCGAAATCAATAATGAGGATACCGATTGATTCTTCACGAGTCGGACTTCAGTGAAATATTGCCGACTGAAGAATTTAGGAGTCTAGCATCGAATTTGAAGTGTTTCTGAGTAAGGAATCCCAAGGGAAAATATTTCCGAGCGAAATCAATAATGAGGATACCGATTGATTCTTCACGAGTCGGACTTCAGTGAAATATTGCCGACATCGAATTTGAAGTGTTTCCGAGTAAGGAATCCCAAGGGAAAATATTTCCGAGTGAGGAATTCCCGAGAATACTTCTGGGTGAATTTGATAATGAAAATAACGATTGATTCTTCAACAACATTCGGCTAAGCCTAGAAGTCGTACTCGGAGTTCGGTTTAATCCTACAACCCGAGCCTTCAATCGGTGTTGGATTTTACCCATTCACCCTTTTTTCTTCACTCGGTGTTAGATTTTACCCATTCACCGGCCTTCAAATGGGGTTCGGTGCAATCCTACAACCCATTTCCTGAGGTTCGGTTCAATCCTACAACCCAGGTCTTCACCGACATTCGGCCAAACCTACTAGTCGTACTCAGAGTTTGGTTTAATCCTACAATCCGAGCCTTCTTCAGTCGGAGGTTCACCCCTTTGTACCTTCAAAGAGGTTCATCGCTAACATCAAATACATTGTTAGGATCATCCGTCCTGAAAGTATCTTGTCACAACAGCGTTGTGCATTTAAATAAAATCATAAAGACAATGGGTGAGTCAAATAAAGTTTCATTAACTATGAATTACAATACAAAAGAGAGAAAGAGAGCCGAGTCGGGGTTATGCCTCGTTAAACCTTCTTGATAAAACCCGATCGGAAAAACCCAAGTAAGGAAAAATAGTGCACACCGTCTTACCGACTAGCTATAACAGCAGAAGACGCTCTTAGTTCTGATGGCCTGACCCCTAATCAATGACCTCTCGGGGGCCCTGATGTTGCTGTGGTGTAGCATTTTGCTGTGCCGACTCGCCAATCATAACTCCCCTTTGCTTTTCAAAAGTAGCTTCTTTGAAAATATACTGTTTGAGTTTACCCTCAGATCAGGGTCTCGATAGTATTCTTCAGAGCCTGACATTCATCTGTTGAGTGGCCCTCTTGCTCATGGAATTCACAGTATTTTCGAGGGTCTCCATGTTTACGAAGCTGGGGCGGCATCCTGACCCTGTATGAAGTAAACGTTGGCCATCCGACCTCTCTCAGAATCTGGGACCGCTTAGAATTCAACGGAGCATAATTGCCAAATACATGTATCCGTTCTTCCAGACCCTGAGATACAGGATTATCAAAGACGCTGCCTCGGGACGGTCTCTCTATGTATTCCGATCGGGGCCTGTCTTTATATCTCTGTTGCTGAAGTGGCGTTGGGGATTCCCTTTTCGCTGCTGTTGCTTCCAGGTGCATTTCTAAGCCTACGTACTTCGAAGCCTTTCTTCGAAATTCCTCCAACGTCGTCGGAGGAATCTTTGCCAAAGACAAAGCAGAGGCATATCCGGGCTGTAAGGCTTCAATAACGATGTGAAGCTGAATAGCCTTCGTGAGGTTAGGCACCAAAGCAGCCTCCTTGTAAAATCTCTTCAAAAACTCCTTGAGAGTTTCACTTTCTCCCTGCCTTATCTGAGCCAAGGTATGAGAGGTCCTTGGAACGTCTCTGGAGATAATAAAATGGCTTCAAATGAAGTCGCCATTTCTTCCCAAGAGTCTATTGACCCCGAGGGTAAACTTTTGAACCAACTGAGAGCCTCCTCCGTCAGGGTTCGTGGAAACATCCTGCACATCACATCTTCATCGGCTCCCAAGTACATGGCCTCGTATGTGTAAGCATCAAAGTGCTTAATGGGATCAGTTTCTCCATTATACTTTCGGATGGAAAGTGGTTGGGTTGTTTGCAGGTGCTTGGGGATAATTATACTCATGAGCCTCCTTGAGAAAGGGACATTGAGTCGGTATGCCCCAGAAGTCATCGTTGTCTGCCCCCTTTTCCTTGCACTGATTCTGTCCCCAGAATCTTGAGTTTGTTCTCTCCTTTCATAAGTAGGGATCTTAGAATACTGGAGAGTTGTGGACTTCTCTCTCACAGATGCGCGGCGAGTATCCTCTGCCTGAGACACCATTCTGTCTCCAGTTCTTCCTTTCTCCCTCCGCAACTCCATCAACTCCTCCCTAAGTTGCTTGATAACCTCATCTCGCGGATCAGGGGTGGTTACTAGTACCATCCTCCTTGAGTGGGTTACTGATGATTCAAAGACGAATCTCCCCTCAGCTTGTTGATGGGTCACATCTTCCACATGACCATCCACAAAGTCGCGTCCATCTCCTTCCATGGTTGACTACTAACTTCTGTAGAAAGTGGGAATAATTCTACCGAGTCCCACCGGGCATGCCAATGATCTGTCCCCGACCGGGGTCTAGGATTCGGTGTCGGGACAGCCTCAAGAGTTGAAGATTGAATGGAATTGAAGACCGGCTGTGTGTATCCGGTCTCTATGATCCGGCCTCTCGGTATGTGGAGGTCGGTCTTGTTGTCCTGGAGATCCTTCACACCGACCTCTCACGTTGGTGTGGGCGACAGGTGGTGTCACCTGCGAAGATTCTCCGACGCTCAAGTTAGAAGAGTGTAAGATGAACTCTGTAATACTTAAGCAGTATAATAGTGAGAATGAGAGTAAGGACAACGTAACCTTGCGCATGTATTGCAACATGTTATTTATAGTTGAGCGTGGAAGATGAATCACTAGGTGTAAGTGGGCCCACTGGTTCTGATAACGTGTATAAAGAGACAATCCGAGTGGCCCAGTATTCAGAGTGTGTCATGAGGGTAGATGAATTATCAGTGTACTTTTCTGTCACATGGATGGAGGATAATCACCTTTTCCGTAAATTCCACTGGTGATTATACCCACTCCTATCGGTGAATGAAAGGGACATATTCCGCTATGCAGAGTACCTTCCTTGCTATGACACTGTGACAGTCGGTTATCAGTGACCCGGTGTAGGAGGACGGATAAATCACCCGGTGTCTCGTATGTCACCTCAGACGACTGGTGTGAGAGAGGTTTGCCTAGTGTGTTGCAGACCGGATTGGTATTCTTGACACCAGTTGAACTCTAGGACGACTATAATGACTTCACTTTAGGTGAGACCGGATCAACATGTTTACCGACTGGATCATTATCCTGGGATACCGGTTGACTTCTAGGAAGGCTGAGACGACCTTTTGTCCTTAGAACCAGTATCCAGACCGGATAACCTTAGGGCCGGTATCGAGACCGGATCACTTACAAATATAATAATCATTTAAAAGTAACCCTATTTTAGATTTAGTTATAATTAACACCGCTCATTCCTTTTAAATAGTTTGTTTTGTGAAAAATTAAACCTGAATTTGTTTTCACAACTAATTGAAGGTATCTTTCTTTTGCCGGTTTAACAAGTTTCTTTGAACATGCAACAATCGGTTATTCATTTTATAGTTATGATTATAAACAAGCACTTCAATGAAGTTTCTAATTTTTGTGTAAACAACCTCTATTTACAGGTTATATATGACTTATGAGGAAACATCTTGAGTAATATATCTCATGAAATACATTACTTACTCCTATTTTTTTATAAGATAAAATTAACTAAATTATCAAAATTAATAAAAATGATTATTTAATGATTAATTTTTTTGATTTCTTGAAAAATATCATATTGCAAACTTATTCGTATAAACTTAATTAATACGATTGATAATGATGAAGATACTAATATTTATTATCTTCGAACTGATTAAATTATGTGATCATGTATTAAAATAATATATAATTTCTTGTAATTAATAAGAGCAAACAACAATAAATGTTTTATAAAAATTACAACTTTACCTTATAAAAAAGTTTAAAAAAACTTCAAAATCATTTCTTATTAAAAAACCTAGAGCGTAATATAATAGGCCCCATTAAATTTGTTGAAACAATTAATTCAACTTGATCCATTATAACTTAATATCTAATTTACATATATTAATGATAAAAGTTAAATGATACGTTTAATAATGAGTGACTGCTTAAAAAGTCAACCCAATTAACTCAGTTTGATCTATTACGAGTAAATATCTATTTAACAATTGATGCGAATTGTAAAAATCTAAATTAAACTAAAGTCACTAATTTGATTGGTTGACTTATAAGTTGACTTACCATAATTCAAACAGAGGAAAAAACAAAAATAGAAAAATAAGATTGTAAAAAACATAAACGAAAATAAGTTAAAAATATTTAAGAAATAAATTTAATTAAATAAACATTTAAATTTAAATATGTTATTTTCTTTGGTTTTAAAGTAACATAAATCATGGCGTTTTGAACCAATTTTTTTACTTTTAATTTTTTTTATATAGTTGTACTGTCTTTGTATTTGTTAGAAAATGAGTGGGGTAATTCAAACTCATAATAAGTACCCCTTCTCCTCTACCGAGTCATCCTTATATTCCATTTACTCATTACTTATAGCTTATAAATTAAATCCATATTGATAATTTTTAATATAAATAAATCATTTTTGAGTTTTCAATAATATTTATTAAAATAATAATATTTAAGATTAAATATGATTTTAGTCCCTGTAAAATTGGTAATTTAGTTTTCGCCCCTATAAAAGCTTTATTGCATTTTTATCCCTATTAAATTCTAATATTTCAAAATTAGTTTCTTTCATTGTAGTCTGTTACCAACTAATAACTGTTAGATCTTTACATCTTTCACTAATATATTATTTAATTATTTTAATGGTGAGGCAAAAACATTAGTTTTCTAGAGATATTTTTACTTTTTATTTCTAAATTTAGATGATATGTAGGATAAATAGACAGTATGTTAGAAGATGACTTGATAAATGGGTGCACAAGTTACAGTTCAAAGAACAATTAAGGGATTAAAAGAATATTTAAATTAATAAATGATTATTTCAAACATTTCATATTAATGAAGAAATGTTTGAAATAGTTATTTATTAATTCAATAAACCATTAAACAAAATATTAAAATGGATTAGGTACCATTTACCTAATAAATTAGATTTAATCAAAAGATTAAACAATGCAATAGTATTTTTAAAATTTGATATTAATTTTGGATACTATCAAATATTAGTTTTGGATACTATCAAATATCTGTAAAAGAAGAGGGTAAATACAAGACTATTTTTGTAGTACCCTTTGGACAATACGAATGGAATGTGATGCCCCGAGAATAAAAAATGCGCCAAACAAATTTCAAAATATAATGAACGATATATTTTATCCCTATATGGACATCTCTATAGTTTATCTAAATGACGTATTAATATTCTCAAAAGGAATAAATGAACATATTTCCGATATAGAAAACTTGATTTGTATAAAAAAGAAAATGGTCTTGTAGTATCAACAAGAAAAATAAAATTATTTCAAACCAAAATCAGATTTTTAAGATATGAAATTTATATAAAAAAACAAGTACTCCCGTACAAAGGTCTTTGGAACTTACCGGTAAATTTCCAAATGAGATTAAAGATAAAAAACAATTCTAAAAATTTTTTAGGATGTATTAACTATATAGTAGAATTTTGGAATAAATATTTAGTCTTATTACCAAAGAATTTTCAAGACAATTTAATCCTCATTCTTATAATTAATTTGATTATATGGAGGCTTGGTATAACATGTTTTACCTTAGACCATACACTCATTCCTGGTTCATTTGGTTTAGGAGATGGATCTCTCTATAGTTTCCAAAATGGTTTATTCAATTGTTTTATGAAATTTGTAACATCCCTACGTTTTATATTCATAATTGTGAAGATTTAGTAATGTAAGGCTATTGTGTGATGTAAAAATGAATATAAGAGGGAATTTTGATTTATGCTTGACGCGTAGCGCCCATCTAACGCGTAGTGTCGGTGTCGCAGGCAGAATAAAGACCTTTCAGTGACAGTCCATAAAGCAGAAGCTCAAAATAGCGTAGAGGTTCCTTCTTTCCCTCTTATTCTTCTGAGTTCAATCAAGGCTAAAATTAAAAGTGAAATTTGAAATTGATTGCGGATTAGAGGTAAGAAACTTAAGGTAAACATGTGAGATCTTTCAATTTTAAATTCCATGAAGATTTCTTATCTTTACCTATTTCTTGGAAAAACAAGAGAGCCTTAAATTTTAGGATTCTAAACCGGTTAAAGGGTCCCTTATGGTATCCAAGAGAAGAATTATGAAACAAATTTGAGTTCCGCTTTGTATAGGTTGCGAACGAGCCGTTAGAAGCTAGCGGAAAAAGGGGTTTCTCGGAGAACTCGTCGGTTTCAGAGTGGTAAGCTTCTAAAGCTTCAAAGAGTAACTTCTGAGTATTCTCCTAAATTAGATTAAGGTTTTAACGGTCAAATCCTTAAACCTCTTTGTAATTCTTGCCTTTTAGTCGTTGCAACGCATCTATCTTTGTGATTGAGTTAAAAGGTGTCGAAAGTGAGGTAAAGGGAGTATTGTAGTGTATACTTGATTAAGATTATATGATTTTATATTTGAAATAAATCTGTGAAATTACATGAATAATATATAAATATATAAGAATATGTGGTTTAGGATATGTTTATGGCCATATGATGTATTTGGTGTTTATGATTGATGGAAGGATAATAAGTGTCATATGTATAATGAATAGGGCGAGAATCAATGTATAAATTATGTCTATAATGGTGCATGATAGAAGGGAATGAAAGAATAAAATATATGTGATGCGAATAACCTGAAATTATATTTGATTATGTGAATGTTATGGAATTTAAAGGAGATGGCTTTTATGTCAAGAAATGGCACTTGTACCGATAATTATATATTAATTGATGTGATTAATGGTTACATGATGTATATGCATGATATGTAATGTGGACAGTCATTCGGTATGTATTACCCCTCGCTTTTGGCTCCAGTGGTCCATGTAGAGATCCCAGTTGAGCTACCCAATGGTCCATGTAGAGACCCAATGGTTGAGGTGGGGAGCCTGTGTGTGTGGCTCGGTGAACCAAGTAGAGTTCACGGATGTAACACCCTTTGTTACACCTTAATAAATTATAGAAAAATTCGTAAATTTTTTTTTAAAGATATGATTGTTAAAAAGAAACTATCGGAATAAATTACATACATTATTTCTGAAATATCTCATAAATATTATTAAAACTTTATAAAGTAATTATACATTCATCCGAAGAAAATAAACATTAAACATTATAAGAAAGAGAGGAAACTTCATGGCCCCAAGCAGTTCCTTATTAACATTATTTATTCATTGGACCACGGTATTCATACCGAGCTCCCTTTCTAGAACGTGCTATATTTACTGCCGAGATTCTTTGATCCTTCCCTCTGAACCATCCATTTAGAATATATGAAACAAAAACACGGAGAAAGGAGTGAGAAACAGAATATAATATTCTCGAATAAGACATAAGCAACAAATGGTTTTCACAAACTAATATATAATAATATCAATCACAATCACAATTACAATCACATACACAATCAATTATGAATGCATGAATGTTATGAAATATCTTCATTATAACTTACCTATATATATGGGTCCTTAAATTTTAATTTGTACTGGGTCAACCAGGAATTTACAATGTTCCATAAGTCTAGATAATAATAATATGAATAGCTCAACTGACATGGAAACACTTAGAGACTAGTCATATTAAGAAAGTTTTTATTGTGAAAGTATCCGACACTAGGGAGCTACCCCAGGTCCCCTGAAGCACCCTTTCACACCCTCTCATCCCAAGGCTCGAAATTAAGCCTCCTCTAATGTATCCTCAGTTTCTATAATCCGTCCCCAAACAATATCATTTAATTTCACTTTAATGATTCATGATGCATGAACTACTCGCGTATTTAATTGGTTAAGACTTTTAGAAACTCCATTATTAAATACCTTAAAGGTTTACAACATCATTTCAATAAACTGTATATTTTCTTAATTCTCTAACTTTCTATCCCACATAAATAATTTGGTACAGTTTTTAATTCTCACTAAAATTGAGTTTCCAAGCCTCAAATATCTTAATGCTTATCATAGAAAACTTTACATATATTTTTTTTAAAAAATTGAATCTTAACAATATCGAATTTAGAAATCTCAATTATTTCCAAATATCTTTAGTTATTAGGTTGAAACAAAATAATTTACTTTTAAAAATTTTATTTTACTTAAAGATAATAATTCTTAATTTTTTAAAAAATACTTAAAATTATAAATTTTTTCTTTAATTTAAGAATTAATTAATTTTCATAAAATGACTTCTTTTGAAATAAATACTAGATTTTTAAAGATTAAAAGTAAAATCAATGAAAATAATTTCTAAGAAGAGATAAAAGACTAATAAAATAATAATTTTTCTTATAATTTAAGGAGTAAGGTAAGAAAATTCTTACTCAGTTTTAGCTTTCCGTCATGATTGCTATATGCTCAAACTCCACATCACAAGATCATCCATCACAATTAACAATCATAAATAATTAACATTCATAAAAATAATCAATCAAAGTCAATAAAACATCATTTATCAATATTATAAGTCAAAGTCTAATGGTTATTAATATAATCAATTTGAGTCTTTTTGGTCAATTCCTCGCATAGGTCTATGTAAGTCCATGTAATACAGTCCTTGCATATGTATAGTTCAGTCCATATGGGTCATAGTGGTCCAAGTCCTTGCATAGGTATAGTCCACTTCATATAGGTTATAAAAGTACAGGTCCTTGCATAGGTATGTTAGAGTTAGTTACATCAGATATTTAATTTAAAATTTATTATAAATTTTAAGTTAAAGAGTTAATATTTTAAAATAATAATATTATTAAATTTGAAAGGAGTAGGAAACTCCTCCTATTATTGTTATGTCTTTTCATATTATATTCTTATCTCACTCCCCCTTACCTTGAATTGTTACTAAAAGAGAGTTTGCTTTGCGCCTCCGATTTCTAGAAATATTAATACCAATCTTATTTCAGTATAGGTATAAGATGAAAATTAAGATTACTACTTAAAGCAAAAATAGTAAATTTTGAATAGTAAATAGTGAATAATGAATAGTAAAAGTAAATAGTAAAATGTGAATAGTAACGGTAAATAGTAAATTGTGAATAGTAACGGTAAATAGTAAATCGTGAATAGTAACGGCAAATAGTAAATCGTGAATATTAACGGTAAATAGTAAAATGTGAATAGTAAAGGTAAATAGTAACAATAAATAGTAATTTACTATTTAAATAGTAATTTACTATTTAAATAGTATTTTACTATTCAGAATAGTAACTTAAAATAATATTATTTTCAGTATAATAATAGATTTCTAAAAACGATATGAAAATAACTCTAAAAAATATAAGAGAGACGTATTCTTACCTTAGAATTTTAGCAGAACCTTCTTCCAAAAAAAAATTATTTCTCTCTCTTACTTCCACCACTATCTCACTAGCACTACTATATTAAAAAAACTTAATCTGAAATTGTGAATTCTAAAGAAGAATTTCTTCGGTATTTATAGGAAGGAAAATTACTATGTATTTTATTATTTTAATATAAAAGTACTATGCATTTTCTGAAATTTAAATCCTGGTTACTGTGCATCTTTTGAAAATTTCATACATGCATAGTATTTTGTCGGCTGAATTATTAAGCCAAATAGTAACCTTTCACTCGGTATATTTTAAATATTCAAAATGAGTCCTTTTTGAAATTTTGCGATATTATATCAGTCCTCACTAATTTTATAATAAGTAATATAAAGTTTAAATTTTAAAAACCTAAAATTTTCTGTTAATAAAAATTTATTGATACGTTCCCAATTTTTAACGATTGGAAAAAATTAAGATTTTTCTCAAACCGATAATTTTTAGATAAGTCAACTTGAAATGGATTTTAAAAAATTTTCTTATAATTTAAATTCACTTTCTTATAAATATTTTTAATTTTAAGTCACTTTATATGAATTTAAAATTATTTAAAATATATTATTTTATTAAAATAATTCAAAAATTCCAAAAAATATAAAGAATACGTAGATTAAAAAGTTCTAAAGAACCATAATTTAATTTCTTCAAAATATTAAAATAAAAATAGGGGTGTTACAACGGATGTCGATGTGACTCCTAGCTGGTGGCTGCTCCGTTAGTATCCGGATACTAGTCTATGTATATGTATATGAATTGACTATGAGAGTCAGTTGTGGCTGTTGTACCCTTGTTATTGTTTTGTTAAATATTCATTATGAAAAATAGAATTGAATGAATTATGATGATTATGAGGAATTATTGAATACTTTGATGTTGTAAGAGGAAAGATAAATGGACCGATAACCAATGAAGGAGAATGAGATTCTCTAGGTGATATCAACTCTGTTTAAATTAATTGTAATGTTTTGAATACTAAATACTCACCCTTGTATTATTTTTACAGTGAATGAATAAAGGGATGTTGCGGATGCTACGGAAACCAGTGCAAAGTGAGCAAGGATCAATGCTAGGAGAATTTGGGATATGTATATTGTATGTAGATATGTCACCCGATCGACCTGAAGTGGTATATGTGTGTTTGAGTTTGTTTGTGATGACTAGTGTGGAGAATGTAACTAATGGCACTGAGCCATTGGTACATATATATATATATATATATATATATATATATATATATATACATCTGTATCTATGTGGACGTGTGTACATTTACGTAGTATGATATGTTTACGATATGGATGATGAGAAAATGATATGGCATTGAGCCATTAGATAATTCTGCATGCATAATGACCAGGTTCTGTTTGGAATGGATATAATTGTGGCACGAAGCCATAATGGATAAAATCATGCATTATGGGCAGGGTCTGTTGAAATGTATAGTTGAATAGTATTATGTATGTTTGGTATGATGAGGGGGTGACATAATGGAATGTTATGCTAAAGATTTTGATAGGTTAGAGGATTTTGCCTTTAGTCAAAAATATGAATTTATGGAACGAATTAGGTGAGTTTGAAATCCGGCGGGTTTCTGGACTTCTGGAAGGTACCAATAGGCCCTCTTGAACATTTACGAGCTGTGTGTATTGGCCTTGGGCTAATTAGAATCCATTTAGGGTATTTGGTGCAAAGGATTTGCATAAAAAGATGTTTAAACTGTGTTTTGCGTATAATTCATGCATATGTTGGAATTTTGACAAATGGATGGTGTCAACAGTTCTGGATTAGGGAAAGCATGTGGCCCGTAAAGTTTCGTGGCAATTGGACTTGAAATGGGCCAATTAGATGAGATAGAAGTTGGTCAAAATGCCTAAAATAAAGCTTCAGGTGCTGTCACTGATAAGCTCACATGTAGCATCAGCTGGGCGCGTAGCGCCAGAGCTGCGAGTTGAGGCTCACACGTAGCGTGGGGCTGGTGTGCAGCTTCAAGCCCATGTTTCAGGTTTTTAATTTACTCATTTTAAATAGTTTTAAGGTTTAAGTTAGCTAAATATAATCCATAACCTGGTGATTTAAAATAAAAATAGACATTTCTTGAAAATTAGAATTTAATTAAATTATGCATTCGTAGAAAAATTTATTACAAAAGTTATAAATTGGACAAAAATAAATATAAAATGACACGGGATGTCACAAAATGGGACTCGTTACTCATTTATTTCCAAGACCTATACTAATATTTTAAAGAAAGAACCACCTTTGTACCCAGATATAGATTAATATCATTTACTACCAGCCAAAGCATTACCTGGATACTAGCTTGGGATTATTTAGTTTGTCCCACTCATGAAGTTCTTAAACTCCACTCCCTGACTTGAACTATTAGGGTTAAATGGTGGAACAAATTCAATAATGATCTAATTTCAAAAGCAAGGATCGATCAATAGGTAAAACAACAAGTGTTTGAACCTGTTCTCCTTTCCCTTACAATAACATCTCACAAAGCATAAGTATTTTTGGCTAAAAAACAAAAAATAATATCAGAATCAGCAGTTATGTCTTACAAAGAAGAATGACAAAAGAAAGTAGATTAGATAAAGACCCTCTCATCTGAATCTGCTTCCTCCTCTGCCAAGGATTTAGATAACATATAGTTCTCTCAAGATTATGAGTAACCGAACGAAGACATGTTCTTCGGGATGTTCGACTAATCAAAAGTGTGGTTAGAATTCGACAAACTGCCTCAAGAGTAAAGAAAGATTCTAATTGACAAGACATTACTTAGCAAAGTAAAGCATTGATAATATTGCACTCAATCAAGCAAAGTATCGGCAAAAGATAAAGAAAATCTCTCAACAGTAATAATCTTATCAAGAGTCTTGTCAGATAACAACGTAATCTGATTGCCAATAATGCGATGTAATGTGTATAAATAAGAAGGTGAGGATCAGTTCATGGCAGAGCGAGACATATTAAGCATGTCTTATAAAATCCTCTATCATATATAGCTTTTTTTCAAGTGTTTATCTATTTGTTCTTCTTTGTAAGTTTTCTTTAAGTTAAATAAAGTCTTTATTTTTCAATATCTTGATCTTTGTTTAAGTTTTTGCATGCTTTTATGAATTCAGAACATAATTCAATAGTTTATTATCATTTCAAAATAATCAGTTTATTGAAATTCCTACTTTTGAGTTCATGAACCCGATCCAGATTAAGAACTTGATGTGTGTGTGCGCGTATGTGCTTGGTTGATATCCTAATTATGAAAATGAAGTTTGACTAATATTATCATTTATTTTTTTATGTTGACTTAATATATTGTTTAAAACACTTTTAAACTTCATTTGACAATCAAATCAAAATCTTACATTTAATCAACTTGAATGTTATTGTAGTCGGTATAGGAGCTGGCCAACTCAGCATAGGCTCACCTCGTGATGGGTCGAGTTGCGAAACCACACGCAAAATTAGCTTTTTTTTTAATCTATGGGCTTTGTTTGCCTTTTTAAATTATTAGGAAATTCATTACAGGATCTTTTGGATGTCAATGAGACTAGACGAGTGTGGGTAGTACAATACTCGTACTCATACTCATAAGTATAGGAGTGGGTACGAGTATATACGGGCAAAGGATCGAGTACCAATGTAGATATTTGCTTATTCTTAGTATTTTAAAAATAAAATATTAGGAATATGTTTGTATTAGTTTTAATTTAAAAATAAGCCCACGGGTTGATTTGTTAAACCACAGGTCAAGCCAACTTGTTTAACTTTGTAGGTGAATCAAGTCAAGTATGTGAATAAGCTTGTTTTTTCAACTAGCAACCTATATAAAAAAAAGTTAAATGGACCGAAACATGAAACAAGACTTGTATACCTAATTCTAACTATTACCAACTAGGAATAAAACATATAAAATTCACCATTTATATAAAAAATAGATCTTTTGTTGTGGTGGATAAAGACCTTTCATACATGATCATAGATTTAATAACATGTGGTATGATATCCGTATATGTAATTTATATGGTATGATTTAATCTAACCGTGAGTTTTAAAATCTATATTCAAAAAGAATATTAATGAAACGACATAATAATTAGTTAAAGTTCCTGTAATTTGATTTTTTATATACATAGAGAGGATAAAAATTATACTTTATTTTATAAGATCATATGTCAAATACTTATAGTTTATGAGCTTCAAGTCGAATTTAAGCTAAAAAAGTTTGTTCATAAAAACTTAATTCGACGTGAATCCGTGTTGAACCGAGTCAAAGTCGAAGGAAATTCGATTCAATGATCATTCAGTCTTACTCAGTAAATAATTACATCTTAGGAGAAAATTGAGTTATAGGCATCTTATATAAGATGATGAGATCACCTAACTCAACACAATTGTTCTTTTAAATAATCAGACCTGTATAATTCAACAGAGTGGCAGAATCACCAGAAGGATAAATATAATAAGACTAACGTTGTGTTTTTTTCTGAGAAAGTATCGGAAAAGTTTATGATAGAAAAAAATTAATGGAATTTAAATTAAATTCATTTTCTTTTTCTCACAGTTTCTTTTTCTTTTTATGTAGTTTTCTGGGTGTAGACGTAGGTTTATTTTTCAAAGTACATGAGTTGAATTATGAGTGCAGATATTTACGTGCCCTTGGCTAATTGGTTATCTTGAACGAAGACAAAAGCTATTAACATCTACCATTAATTTTGTGGCATATATACTGTTTTCTTACGTACTATCAAAGGTAGGGATCAGCAATTTTGGCTGTCAAATCTATATGCATTTTTTAATTACCATTTACAACTTTTTCAAGCCACCAAGGCCATGTTTGGTTGACTTAAAAGTGAGGACTCTTATAAAATGAATTTTAAATATATATACTTATTCAACGACTCTACATGAGAGGCAAAAATTCTTCTTAAATAATATTTTAGATTTACTCTAGCAATATATATTATATTATATTAATATTAATGTGATATAAATATAGTTCATTTCTTTAGACTAACAAAAATATTTATTAGTGTAACATATACCCAAATTTACTTAAATATGAACTTTATTTTTTTAGTTAAATGATTTATATATAAATATTATCCTAACAACTATTACACTTTGTTATCAGTACATAACAATTTATTTTAGTCTAAGGTAAGTTAGAGTGAAATAAAATATTAATCGACTGAATATACATTTCATTCTACCCAAAACCTCAACCTTTAGCCCTCAATTTAATTTGGTCCCGGAATTAAGATATTTATGTAGTTGAGTTACGGCTAAGTAATTATTTTAAAAAAGAAAATTGTAAAATTTTATTACAGAAAGTAATTCTTTTTATAGCGTAATTATTTTAAAAAAAATTCAAACTAAATATAAAAAGGAATATTTATTAGTCGTTTTACTCTTAAATCATATTTCAAATTATCCATCCAATCGTTGTAAAAAGTCAAGGATTTGATCGATGGATCAATGAAACGATTACAATAAATATAAAACGTTAGGATAATTACGAAAAATAAAGTTATAAAGTAATGTTTCATAAATTAAATAAAAAGTTATAAAGTAATAAGGAATATAGTTTTTCTTTTTTGGTGAAAAATAAGGAATATAGTTTCTAAAAACAAAACAAATAAATATGGCTCTGTTTTTGTTGCACGATCCAATTAAGTAACGGAAAGGGGGCCTCAGGCCCGGTTTGTTATTTTTTTTTAAAAAAGTTAAGTTACAGGAAAAGATGGTTAAATATTGGCTATCAGTGTTACAAACTCCTATTTGTTTGTCTGGGGGAGGGATTGTCTAACTTGACCTTACGCTAAGGATGGTGATTTTACTATTAAGTTTAGGTATAGAGCCATTGAAAAACTCTTTGATGAATTAGACTTTGATCCCTCTTCATCTTTTCTTCGGACAGTCCTATTGGAAAGTAGTTTGGCAGGCTAAAGTACCTAAAAAAATCCAAACTTTTGTTTGGAAACTGAGTCATAATCTCCTTCCGACCAAGGTGAACCTAGCTAAGAGGAGGCTTCTGAATGAAACTTTGTCCTATTTGCCAAGAGTCTGAGGAGACTTTGGAACATGTGTTTCTCCATTATAAATGGACTTCTCCTTTGTGGTTTGCGTCAAATTTTGCAACATTTTCCTACTGAGGAGAGGACTAATTCTATGATCTAGTGGTTAGTCTCAAAAATTGAGCTTTTTAGCGCCAAAAGGGGGGATTATCAAAGTCTGGTTGTTAAATTTTTCTTCACCCTATGGCATATTTGGTTGACCAGGAATAAGACTAATTTTAATGGCCAAGTTCCAAATTCACATCATGTGTTGTGTGTAGTGAGCTAAGCAGTAACAAAGTACTTCAGAGCAAATATTTCACATAGAGGTGAGGAGAGTAGTGTACCTTCCCCAAAGTTCAATTGCTGTTGGAGACCCCCTCCTGTGGGAAAGCTGGAGGTGAATGTTGATGCCTCATGGAAGAGTCTGCCTGTAAGAGCTTCTTCTGGTATGGTTATCAGGGACCATAGGGGCGACTTACTTTATGGCCACTCTTCGTTATCCTGGTCCCCATCAGTTCTTCATGGGAAAGGCGAGACTGTGAGGGAAACAGTCTCCCTTACTCATAATCTTAAATTAAAGGATGTTATCTTTGAATTAGACAATCTCAATGTTGTTAGGGCTTGTAGGGGGAGGGGAATTTTTGTGAAATTGGTCCAATGATCAAGGATATCCTCCATCTTCATAGTGCCTTTAACTCAATTGGCTTTCTTTAAACTGGGAGACAAGCGAATGAATCGGCTCATTTGGTGGCCAGGCTAGCTGTAGAGAATTCCTTGCAGGGAAGATAGTGGTTGAATCAATTTAGAGTTGCAGAAGGCGCTGGCCCATGACAAATGTGACATCCTGACGCTGTTGAGGGCGGGGAGTGATCGCTAGTGCATGGGCACGGACAAGGAACGACTCCTGGCAGGCTTCCAGTGGAGGGACACATGAACGAACTGAATACATACCAGAATAAGATGGATCCAAAGACTGTATAGGTATAGGACTATACAATCAAGGATAGCTTAAATGAATGAATTCGTACTACCTATACCAACAAATGTATTAGCCTTTTCGGTGGCCCATCACTTAAGGACTCCAAAGTTAAACGTGTTTAATTTGGAGTAATTCTAGGATGGGTGACCTCTTGGGAAGTTCTCGGGAAGTGTGTGAATGAGGACAAAGCACACTGGAAAGGTCTCGTGTTGGTTTGTGGGGAGAGTCGTTCATTCCTGAAAAGCGGCCGAGGCGTTACAACAAACGTTGTGTTCCCCTTCGTGAATTCGTTAATTCCAGTCGTGGTATTCCCTCCTTTATGCAATCGTTGTCTCTTGCATTCCCCGTGAATAGTGTCTATTCTCTTTGCCCAAATGCATCTCGGTTAGCGAGTCTTCCTTCGATAGGTGTTTCTTTAGGCTTTTTTCACTTTATGTTGGGTTATACAAGCAGACCCGTGTTGGTTCTTTTCCATTCCTATTGCCTAGTGTATTGTTCTCGTGGGCTTTTGAGCCCTCTTTATGAATTGCATGGTTCACCAAAAAAACAACGAAAATATGGTTCACATATATACTCGAAGAGAGAAGTATTGAAAAAAACCATTAAACCTTAAATAAGCTTGTAAGGCTATTCACACGTACAAAAAAACTTAAAGAATTACTATAGGAAAATCTCAAAATGAGGGTTGTATTTCACTCAATAATGTGTTACTTGAATTATAAAGAGGTTTTCAAAGTCGTTTTTATACAATGGTAAGAGATAAAAATTGAGGGAGACTTTGATTCAGACCCATAATGATGTAGAGGTAACTATATTTTGCATGATTATCAGAATCGGACCGGACCGCCTGATCGAACCGGTGCCTTGTCCAGTTCAGAAGGGGGAACTGGTCTTCCATTGAACCAGTTCAAAACCAGTCAAAACCGATTTGCAAATTATTTTTTTTATATTTTAGAAATGCTTTTAGTGCGGTTTTCTTTAGAACCGCACTAATAGACCTTATACATCAAATAAAATTGATTTTTTTTATTTTACTTAGTTTGGTCTAGAGTGTTCCTTTTGAGTATGTTATGGTATGATGTGTATTATTTTGAAGCTTTTATTAAATTATTTTATATAGAGTATATTATTTTGATCTAATCGATTATTATTTAATATATAAAATAAAAATAATTTATTATTACCGGTTTAACCACGATTTGATCAATGACCTTTGAACCTATGCCTAGATCATCTCCTTCATTATTACTTACAAATAAAGGAAAGAGGGAGTCCTTTCTAATATGAGGAAACAAAAAATAAAAATACAATAAATTTAAATAGGAGTATAGAAATATTAGAATGATTGTATAGTTACTTTGGTGGGAGAGTTTGGAGGATATTTTAAGGTGCAGTGGCATGAAAGTAACTTGTCACTTGTGGGGCTGTCAACATTTGCGGGATTTGGAAGATCTAATGACTTTGTCCACTTGAAAGCGATTGAACCAAAATAAAGTAAAGTACCATGCAAATAAATTGTACAATTTCAGGATTTTTCTTTAATGGACCCATGTCTAGTGGTTTTCTCAGAATTTTTATTTTTAGTTTCATTTTTCAGTTTCACTCAGAATCAAATTTTTGTCAAGAAATTCCCAACAATTTTCAATTAACTAAACTGATTTTCTTTAACATTTTTAATTCTACTTTTATCTAGTTGCTCTTTACATTTCCTCTGTTTCTAATCATCTTATATACAGTGATAAATTTCTCTCTCATCCCAACTTTTTTATCCATTTCTAAATTTTTCATTCCCAATAATCCAAATCCTAAAAATTCTCCAATTTTAAAATTTTAATACCCGCAATTCTTAATTTCCTTCTATCAATCTTCAAAATCCTAATTTAGCCCAATTCCCATTTTTCCACTAAAAAAAGCTATCATATGTATATTTGATAATATTTTAAATTTTAAAATTGTAATAATAAAAACTTCATGAATTATTTTTATGAATACTATATATTTAATTTAAAATGAAATATTTGTCTTGTTCCTTTTAGCCAAGATAATTCATGTTTGGTATAGACATACAAAATGTTGCTAGATAAATCTAAATTTTAGTACGGAAATGTAAAAAAATATTATTCACTTTAGTTATTTTGCATAAAAATAATAATAATAAACCTAGAACAAATCATCTTCTCTAAATTTAGTAACTAAAATAATAATTTTTTAAGATTTAGTAGTTAAATAATGAGTCCTTACCATTTCCAAAACTAAAATTAAGATTTACTCTAATAATATTAGGGATAACACCGTGCAATAATTTAGAAAGGTTACAAAATAATCAAACATGTTTTTAGAGATTTTTCTTTTGAAATCATGTTGTTAGAATCTCATTAAAAAAAAAAAAAACTTACTTGAAAATAAAAGATCCCTGACCAAACACTCCTCAAGTTCATTTTGTTTAATGTATCATTTTATTTGCATGCAATTTACTTTTTTGGTTTTTTGAAAGTATGCATACAATTGAGTATAACAAGTCACCACTTGTATGAAACATTAAGAATCAAATCTAGTTAATATATTGATTAAGTCATTATTCTCATTTGGTCTATAAATTTTGCTCCTCCTTCTCGTCTAGATGATGGTTGCAAGTAACAGATACTGAATGGTAAAAATGCAACATCACCAGAGATAACGAAAACCGACAATTGGTTTCCATAAATGAGAAAGCAAAATTCCACAAAATAGTTTACGGTTTGTAATTAAGATACTTAATCCAATTAATATCGGTTTTTAGTTGACTTGAATTGGTTCTGATTCGATTAATAGAAAATTTTCATTCAATTTGTTTAGATTGATTTAAATGTTTGGGTTAAATAGTTGACTAGAGAGAAATGATGAAAACAATAATTTTTAAAGAGGTTTGCTTTACCTAATTGAGATAGAATTGAAGTAGTCATCAACCGATTCAATAAATATTAAACCGATTTCAAAACATCAATATCCAAAAAATGTGAAATTCAAATTAATCGAAAATAGAAAAATGAAATTATTTATTAGATTGAATTAGATTTTTATATTTAAAAATTGAACCATTTCAATCTAATCTAAACCTCTCACTTACTTACTTTTATATATATATATATATATAATTTTTTAGTTATATTTATGTAACTATATACCTATAAAAATATATTACTTAATTATTTTCTTGATTATATTTTTCAAATTATATATTATTATTGTTTTTAGGAGAGATATGTATTAATATTTTATCATGGTTACAAGTTTATTACTCTACGTCAATATAAAATTAATTTTCTCTTTGAACATAAAAATTTTGTATTGTAATTAAGTTTTATTTGGGAAATAATATTTATCTATTATTTTATAATGAAATTTCAACAAACAAATAAATCAATCCAATCTAAACTATTTAAATTGAATTAAATTAAATTGGTTTTATAAATTCTTTTAAACAGATCTAATCCAAACTATAATATAATTTATGATAAAATAATTTTTCTAAAAATTAATCTAATTCAATCACCCACTGAAAATGGAGTTGAAAATAAAGTGACTCTGATAATCTTTCTAAGCCCACATGGATAAATTTTAAGTAAACCAAGGGCCTATGTTGGGCCTGGTATGGGGAAATCTTTGCAACCTGAACTGGTGAAAAAAATTGACAAAAAAAAAAAGCTGGTGAAAAAATATATAAAGAAAAGAATTTTCTGACCAAAAAAAAAAAAAAAAAGAATTTTGTAATTGTTCACAAAAAAAAGAATTTTGTAATTGATCTTACTCTAAATAATATTAATAATCAATATTAACATTTAAATTTTTATTTTATAACTTCATTTCTTTAGCTGCAAATCAAATAATCTACACATGTATTTCAAGACAACTGCAGAATCTAGAGATAGAAAAAAAAGGTATTCAAAATTTTCGTGCGGTTTAAATTAGGGTATTTCGAATTTATAGTTACATATTCAATTTGTTTCTACATGAACTTTAAACTTTTTAAAATACCTTTATCCTGATGTTTTTCTTTCAATATTTACATACGAGAGTTTCTTGTTTATTTTTTCTTATATCTTAAAGGGGCCAAAGGCCCAAAAACAAACTAATTACCTAACCTAGAAAATCAGACCCAGAAACATCGTTAACCAAAACAAAAACACCTAAATATCAGTAACTTGGTTAGTAGACTCAATGAAGATAAGAGTCTAGAAAAAAAACTGTACTCATTAAAGCTAGTTATATTAGGTACCCATATGTATTTATTAATGTTTAATAAAAAATATAATAAAAACAATATATGATATATTAAATATAATTTTATTTTAATATAAAATAATATATATTAGTAATTGATCCGGTTTCGATACCGGTCCATGAGCAGAAAGGTCATTTGACCTAAAAGTCATGGTACAAGATCGACATCGCACGGGTTATTGAAATTTGACATCAGCTTCCAACACCGCGCATGAGACTCATGACTTAACACTGGTATGAGTCATTCTCTTAATACCAGAAGGTCAGAGTTAACTTATGCAATTGCGTGTTAAGGAAGTAACCTGCAAAGTGGCTGATGGAAATGTACAACCGGTAAGTAGTGTCACTATTGTGTATCAACCTTTCTGCAAATAATCAGAATCACACTGATATTTTCGTATGGTAAACTCATCTACTTGAAACGACTCTTTCGCTGCTCTAAGGTATAAAAACTTATGAAAACGAAAGGAAGATAGAACATTCTTACTACAAACTTATGCTCAAACTTTCTTATTCTCTCTTAATATCCCATTGACTTGAGCGTCAGAGTGTCCTTACAGATGACATATCCTTTCACCCTGCAACGCGTGAGGTTAGTGATATTGATCGAGGGATTACTCTAATACTTTTATCACCTTATTGGTATAAGAGATATAATATCGGTCCCTACTAAATCAGTGTAAAACATATACAGACAAGCACGATTTGATGGCTAATTACCACGCCGGATCACATACCCTAATACAGGTCAGTTCGGTAATGTATAATATAATCGTAATTTAATATATTAAAATATTATTATAAATCAATAATAAATAAATTGTATCTTATTAAAAAATAGTAATAAATCTTACTATTTGATCTGTCCTGAACCGGGGTCTAGAGATCCGGACTCAAGTCAATCACAAATAGTATGCAAATACTGTGCAGAAGACCGGATGTATGAGTATCCGGTATAAATATTCGTTGTCCTTGTGTGAGGAGAGCGGATTGGGCGTTCTGGAGATCCTTCACACCGACCTAACGCGTTGATGTGGGCGAATGGTGGTGTCACCTGCAAAGATTCTCCGACGCTCAAGTCAGTGATATATTCCAAGTAAGGAATGTAATTCAGAGAGTAATCGTTTTTAGATTAAGTTCAGAATCCTCCCCTTCATTGATGAAGAGAGTTCATATACCTGATTGGCTCATTTTACGAGGACTCGTTAGTGGGGAACCACTAACTTCCATTAGCATTATTGTATTGCGCACTTACCAGCATGATTGGGTCAAGTGGCTATTTTATATTGAGCATGGAGAGTATAGACTAGGATTAGGGAGCAAGTTGACCATCCCCTTGAGCAGAATTTGGCTTATAGTGTTGGGGATTATTGGTCGGTCCCTATAGCAATGATTCTTGTCTTTTGCATAGTGACGTGTGTGTTATCCGGTGTCATGGTGTTATCCTGAACAACCGGTATAGGGAGAGCGCCTGATACGGAATTACAGTCCAGATGTTTACCGATGACACCGGTTACACGTTGATGTCTTGACAAAGACGTTGAAATATGTCTTTCAGATCGGATACCGGTATTGAGACCGGATCATATGTCCCCTAGCTTGTGTGAGGGACTGAGTGGTTGTTCACATAAGCTACTCAACCTGCGAGAGGTCTGAATATCGGTAGGCTTACGCGTATAACAGTTCCTTAGCATTTGTTATTATATTGCAAATAACCGTTCTTAAGTCAAAAGATCCGATGTGGTGATGTTATCACAACGGATTCAGACAAAGATTCGCTGTATGAGAATTTCAAGAGTTTATTGGAATTGAAGGCTCTTGAAGTTCGCGTAACGGCTGTAAAGCGTGAATTGCGTCACATGATTAGACATTAAATGCTTTTAACCACGTGGGCGAGCAATTATTGCGTCTGAGATAGAAATCTCAATAACCGTCGTTTAGGGCTTAACGGGCCTACATTTTTCAAAATTTTTTGGGCCTAGTAGATAGGCCCTTCGTCGAATGGATATTGTTTTGGCGCCCATGAATTTGGAACGGTTATGTCGTTTCACTTGTGAACCAACGCGTTTAGTTGAGAGCGTCACAACTTCAAGAGGTGGTAACTGAGCCTTTTCATTTCCTATAAAAGAAACACTTAGTGGATTCTGGGTTCCACTCGTTTCTGATTTCTTAGCAACACTCTGCAAAAATATCGCAAGGAAGTTCGTCGCTTGCTCTACGAGACTTTTTTCAGTCCTCATCTTCATCATCTTCATCTGAGGTAACTTTCCCATGCTATTTTCATCTTGTTTTGGTATACTATTTTTGCGAAGAGAATGTGCTTTAGTTAGGGGGAGATTAATTTCTCGCAACCCTAATAGTCATGGGGAAGAATCCTTGTGATTCTTCCTAAGGCTGAGTCATGTCGTTCAGAAAGGGGATCTTACTCACTGTGGAAAGTGACTTTTCCCTTCTCAGAGTCGTCCTCTGATTGTAGTCGCTTTAAAAAATGAAGTGAATAATGGTTATCACCTTTCTGACGATATGATCTTTTATCGTAGATTAAAGAGTTCGGTCTAGGCGATTCAGATGGCTGCTGGAGAAGGGATTTCCGGAGATAATACCATTCTGAAGACAACAGAAGGTCTTTACACCGTTGCTGTTTCTAGGTTAAATTGGGAAGAACTTCAGGCTAAATGGCCTTTCTGTTGGGTAGCTAGCGAGTTTAAGAACTTGGATTCCCGTCATGCAAACGAGGATGGACCCCGAATTCAACCAAGGTTCATGCTTCATGCAGAAGAAGAAATAAAGAAGTGGTTTAAGGTATTTGCACCACTTCCTACAGAGCGGATATACCATGCCGTACCCAATGACCGTTCTGTATACATGTACGATTTCATATTTCATTACCTGGGAGTTCGTTTTCCCTTATCCGAGCTTCAGATGGGTGTGTTGAGGTTCTTAAACTGCGTACCCTCTCAACTTCATCCCCACGGTTGGGGCCTCATCCGTGCTCTGGAGGTTCTGGGGGATCATTTCAACTTCACGCCCACAGTAGCGATGCTGTTTTATTACACTCAAGTAGTTCGGAGGGCTAACAAGCAGGGCGGTATTGGCCTAGTGACACTCCGAACTCTCTGTTCTTTCGTAAACTTTGAATCTTACACCGATTCGGCCAAAGTCGACGAAAAATCATTTAAATCCTACTTTACTCAGATATCTGTTGGGAAAAAGAGACTAATCTTTTGGAGGGATGAAGATGGTCTTAACAAATTTCCTTTGAGTTGGACCCATAAACATTTTCTTTTAAACTCCCAAGCATATTATGCTGATCAATCCGAGCTATCCCCTGAATCGTCGAAAGTGTTGTTCGCACTTGAAGCGCACACTACACGCTCTAAAGTATTTTCGTGTAGGCGTCTTTTAAATAGTTCAAGCGGAGTCCGGGATGAATATCTATGTAATTCTCGTTTTATTTCTCTTTTTCTACTTTGTCAAATGTATCGAGTATTTCGTGGTTGTTAATATCTTGTGTTTGTGCATGCAGGTGAGATAGAACAAGAATCTCCGGAGATGAATAAGTTAAAGGGATTTAAAGCGACAGGTAAATCCGTAGCCCATGAAAATAAAATTCAGGCCAAGCCCTCCGCAAGGGATCGTCCTGAATTAATCATCCTGACTTCGGATGTTGAAGGGGAGATTCCGCTGGTCGAGGGCGGCTCGACTGGTGCTGGCGCAACTACTAGTCAGCCCCAAATAACCGAGAAGAGGAGAAAGATCAAGAATGATTCTTCCGAAGGACCGTCGAAGAAACATAAACCTTCGGGAGCTCAAAAAGGGGAAGAGTTTCAAAAGGTAAGGCTGTAGAGACCTCGGATGCAGCTGATGTTTCTTCCGGGCATCATAAGGGGATTCCTACCGGGGTTTCTGGATCTAGTCCGATCTCCTACCCAACGACTTCGTTCCTTACCCCCTTCCTCTCATATCGGGGAGCAACTCCAGCGATTCTTCCTCAACCGCTGTATGAACTCCGGCCCACGCTTAAAACTAAAGAGATCAAGGAGGCGTGTGAGGCCGGAAAATAGCAGTTAGCAGAACTGACTGGGATGCTTCATTCATTCAGTTTTTTAGCTGAAGACGTTGACAAGGTTGATGAGCTGAGTGATAAATTAGAACAGCTTAACCTCTCGACGGAGAAGGATAAAGCTGCCCTAAAATTGGCTGAAGATCGCCTTGCCAAGTCTAAAGAGTTTGCAGATATTATAAACAAAGAAAATCTCAAGCTCAAAGCTATGCTTAAAGACTTGGAAGGTAAATTGGTAGAGAAGGAGGAGACGCTTAGTATATCTCAAGAGGAACTCCGTAGCAGTCAAGCTAAATAAGCTGATCTTGAAGACAAAAGCAAAGTTGCTGCGGAGGATTATTTTAAGCAAGCCGAGGAGTGGTCCCAAAAGGAGAAGAAGTTCCTCCTTGAGATCGAGGGACTGAAGACTGGGAGAACGGAATCTGGAGGATCAAGTGGGGAGCTATCGAGGTTGCGGGAAGAATTGGCTATAGTGAAAGCTGAGAAGTAGGAAGCTATTGATATATGCAACCAGGCGGTTGAAGAATCCTTCGGCCTAGCTATACGCCAAGTTTTCTACCGCAACCCCACTGTGAAACTTAGCCTCTATGGAATGGATCCGTTCTATGAATTCCATGGAGGAAAGTTGGTCACCGTGGTTGATGGTCGTCATGAAGATCCTCCGACGTCCTTGTACGGTTTGCCTCCTCTTCCTGAGGGTCAAACTATGGGACCGGATTACGTTCTTCCTACGTCTGAGGTCACTTCGTCTGCGGAAGGAACTGAGGCTCCTGGAGGGGGAATTCCTGAGGAAATCCCAAAGGAAGGGACACAAGAGCCTGGAGCTGAGGAAGCACAGAAAGCTGAAGAGCAAATTCCTCCTCCGTAGTCTTGCTTTATTTATATGTAGAGTTGTGTTCCGGGATCAACTCCGGCTTTGAACAGTTATATGTAATTTTGTTTTTCATGAATAAAATTCATTTAAGAAATTTGTCTCCAACATTTCATGCATATATGTCATTTAAGTCGTTGTTAATCCGTTCTATATGATTAACCTTGAGGTCGAACTGAAATAATTGCCTCGGAAGATTGAACAACAAATGAATTTAGAACGGAGAAATATATACATCTCCCCAAGTGTGTGTTAAGAAAAGGGTGTTTATCTCTAGGGCATGATCCTTAATTCTTTAAGGGAAAGGAGGAGCCGATCTGTCATTTAGTAAAATAATGTAACAGGACGGATGCATGTTCTTAATCCGTGTTATTCTCACTGGAGAATCAATGTCGTCCATTGTAAGAATATTGTTCCAAGTTTGGGGAACTGCAAAGGTGTAAGAAAGTGGTGTTTGAGTCTTCCATCATAAGGATGATGATGGGAGTTTGTTTACGCCAGGAGTTACGTCATTGTACCACAGAGTAGGTGATAAAGAGTATCCGTCCTGGGAGAATACCACTTCAGAGCGAAAGCGCAGATTAACTTTCAAAATCTTCCATCATAAGAATGATGATGGGGATTGTTCGTACCAGGAGTTACATCATCGAATCACAGAATAGGTGATTGAGATCATCCGTCCTGGGCAAGTATATATCGTCAGGAGTTACATCGTCAGATCACATAACAGGTGATTGAGATCATCCGTCCTGGGGATATGTGAAGTTGCATATGTAAGTATGCAAAGTAGTTTTGATGAATGACAAAGTATTCATGATGATGATGGAATGGCAAAGGTTCAGAAACAAGAAGGTTCAAGCACAAAGACAATGGCCAAGACTAAAGAGATGAAGATGCCTCACAAAGAGTTAAAGAAACATGAGCTATGGAAGACAAGGTTGATGACATGAACTAAATCATGAAGAACAAACTCATAAGTTGAAGAAGAATCAAGGAAACAAGCATGGGGATCAAAGGAATAAGCCATGGGTCAATATATATCAAGAACATATCAAAAACCTTGAAGAATTGTATCAGGTACATGTACTAATCGATTACCACAATGGAATAATCGATTACCATAACTCTGTTTATGGTACAATCGATTACAATAAGAAGGACAATCGATTACATAGGTTCTGGAATGAACATAATCGATTACAGATAAAAGGCTAATCGATTACCAGTTGAAAGTTTGAAGAATGAGCATCAGGTATTCACCACAATCGATTACCAAGTCAAGCATAATCGATTACGTAAGTTCTGTTTTGTCCCTAATCGATTACATGAAGTCCTAATCGATTACCATGCTGCGAGACACAAATTAAGAGCATCAGGTATCAATCATAATCGATTACAAGGCAAGGAATAATCGATTAGAATTGTTCTATTTCATAGCTAATCGATTACAGTAGAAATGCTAATCGATTACCTGCTGCATAATACTGAAGATTTCAAAAGCTAATCGATTACAGCTCGAAGGCTAATCGATTACCATAGTGTCAGAACGTGGGAAAATACTTTTAAGTGGAACTCCAGCTTATTTCTTCACTCCCACTTTATGCCCATGCTAAGGTATCCGTTGGAGACAATGTACAACGGCTGGAAACCCTAAAAATGGCTATAAATGAAGCATGGATTCAAGCAAGAGAGTACACACAATGAGGGAGACCAAGGGACAACACAAGGCAATCAACATCCTTCTTCTAGAGGTCTTCTAACTAGAATTTCTCTTGTATATTCTGCAACTCTTGTTTCTAAACTTGCATATTGCTTAAGAGTTGTTAGATTGTGAGTTTTAATTTGCATATCCTCTCTTGTTGAGAGTTAGAATTTGTGAGAGCTTTCATTTATGTATCTACTCTATTGAGAGAGTTAATTGCTTGTAAACCAAACACCAAAACACCAAGGTTGTTTCACTCTAGGATTGAGTGGTCACAAAGGTTGGGGTTCAACCTTTGGGTATTGAGAGATTGTGAGATTGGGTAGGTTGCCCTTTGCTTGTGAGGATTGAGTTCTTGAGTGTGAGACACTAGGAAGCTGCAATTGCTCAAAGCTTGTATCTCAAATCTTCAATAGTGGAATCCTTCAAGTGGGTTGCTTGAAGGCGAGACGTACACCGGGTTGGTGGAACTCGTTAAATTGGTTTGCATTTCTCTCTACCTTGAACTCTTTATACAACTACGCATATAAAATGTTTGTTGAAATGCTTGAGCTGAATGTGTGAATCAAAGTTGTTGTTCAAGTAGAAAACTAACTCTGCATGCCAAGTGTTTGATAATTTGCTTGAATCAATATTTGGTAAAGTTCGTAAAAACTGAAATTTGTTTTAACTTGCCAAGTATCTAGATCATTGTTTCCTATCAACTCTTGTGTGATACTTACTTAATTGCCTTCACTTATTGCATGCACACAAGCTGTTTGATATACTAAATGAGTTGAACCCGTACAGGAAACATCACATTATTTGTGAAATAAATCTATGCACTCCAACTGATTGATAAATTGTTTAAACCAATAACTTGCCTTGTTTATCACACTTAAAGCTAAATATTGTCATTGCACATCAAGTGTGTCATAGTGTGATATGTGCATAAAAGTTGTTGTCTCTTCATCATTGCATCATTTGTATATTACTAATCATTTCTAAGGGGATTCCGCGTGAAAATTTGAAACACTCAATTCACCCCCCCTCTTGAGCATTGAGGCCTTGGCTAACAAGTGGTATCAGAGCTTGACTCTTGCCACAAGGCTTAACAGCTGCAGGAGATCAAGATGGCCTCTACCTCTTATGATGCATTTCCGCATAATGGCACATTAAATAGACCACCAATCTTCAATGGTACGGACTATGCTATTTGGAAAGAAAGGATGAAAATCTTTGTCCAATCCTATGTCCTCAAGGTATGCAATGCTATTCAATTTGGTCCTTTCAATCCTATGCATATTGTCAATAATATAGAATGTATGAAGCCCATGAACTTGTGGACTATGGAAGAAGAAAGGAAGGTACAACTTAATCTTAGAGCTAAAATTCTTATCACATTAGCATTAGAACCTAATGATGTTTCTAGAGTTATTGCTTGTAACAATGCTAAAGAAATATGGGAAACTCTTGAAACAATATATGGAAATACGAATGATGATCAAGATGCAAGAAGTAGTGCTCTTTCTAGCAAACATGAAGAATTCAAAATAAATTCGGAAGAAGAGACCATGGAATCGAAAGTGGAATTTACCAACCTTTGCCTTATAACAAAGCACTCCGAAGATGATGAGGTAAGTTCTCTAAACGAATCCAGTGATGATGAAAGTGAATTTGATAAAGATGAATTGCTAGAAGCTTTTGAAGAGCTGCATGAAAAATGTGTTTTATTATCAAAGAAATATGCAAGCTCAAAACAAACCATTTTGACTCTTGAAAAAGAATTACATGATGTTCACATAGAAAAAGAATATCTTAGAGTTCAAAATGATGAATTAGTAGCTTCAAATGTATCTCTTAGAACTTGTAATGATAATAATGATTGTGTGCTTATTGATAAATGTATGCTTCTTGAAAAAGAGAATAAAGAACTAAAAGAATCACTTAGCAAGCTTACAAGTAGTCAAAAGAATCTAAGTGCACCTATTAAAGATCAAAGGCATACACTTGATAGAAGAAAAATAGGTCATTACAAGAACCATTTTGCATCCTACAAAGAAAAATCCAAATCCTCCCTAAGATGCACAAACCATGAAAGAAAGGGAAATTCTATGCCTAATTGTTTTAAAAGGAAGAACATAGAACACAAAAGGAACCATTACTATCATACTATGACTTATTCATTGAATGCAACATGTTTTTATTATGGAATATTTGGTCATATATCATCCAACTGTTTTATAAAGAAATCTCGTCAAAAGTGTACAAGAAAGGTATGGATTCCAAAACAATCTTGAAATCCCAAACTAACAAGGAAGGACCCAACTCTCAAAGGGTACCTTAAATCTTTGAAATCTTGTAGGCAAACTTCAAAGCAACAACTTCTCATTGATGGATGACCAAAACTCATGGCTTAAGGAGATATCAATTATCTCAATTTCCACTCCAAAAGACAAAGAAGAAGAATAGAGCAAGCCAAGATTATGATGACTCATCATACATCTAAAAGGGAACCATTCAAAACAAGGAAATGGACAAGAAGCTTCAATGTGACTCACACAAGATGGATTGCACCAAGATAAAATCCAATGGACAACACTAAAGGTGATGCAACAAAAGGTGCAAGTAATTATCATATAATCAATGTTAATACTTATTCTTGATGAATCTTGATGTGTGAAAATCTAACTTTGATTTGATATATGATTGAGCATGAATGATATGAAATCTTGAGATTAAAGATGATTATGCACAAACATACATGAATCTTTGATAATGTTTAAACCCTTGATGATACATGAACTCTTGATGATATATCATGAATTCTTGGTTATTGTATTGATTCTTAATGATGCATGAATTTTTGGTTGAATATGAATTCTTGATGATGTATCATTTATATGTTGTTTAACTAGTGGTATCTAAATAACAAACATCTTCCTTTAACAATGATATGAATTGAATTAGTAAGAGGAAGAGATCATGAGGACATAATCTTGATTATGTGCTTATCACTATGCCTTGATAATAAATATATATATTACATGTACAAGTGGTGTCTATGCTTTGAAAATCTATGTAATTATGTTCCTAGAGATAAAGCATGTATGTGATTGCCTAGATTTTAACTTCATGATTGTAACATCATAGGCATGAACATGAGAATATGTTAAGTGAAAATGTATGATCATGAGAATATGTTAAGAAACAATGCATGATATGATAAGTGATAATGCATGCCATGATCAAACACCATGTATGTGCAAGTGGTATCTATCTTGATTGACTCTATAATTCTTATCTATGTCGTATGTTGGATGATGCATGATCTTGACTGTGAAAAGAAGTTTGAAAATATGCATCATTGAGATTAAAAAGAATTTTTGAACAACATTATGAACAATGATGAATACTTGAATGCTAAAAATCTTGTGTTGAATGCTTAAATGTTAGTAATTGATATCAAGAGCTTAAATTAGCAAATCCATCAAGTGGTATCATGCATAACATCTAGATAACAAATGGTATGACATAGATGAGTGTATGACTTGCATTACACACGATGACCATGATATGCTTTTGTGACTTATCTATATGCGTTACTAATTATCTATACAAAATGCTTTCTCCTACATATTTGACAAATGCCACATGTGAATGCTTGACTAGACCTATATGTAACATCATAGGCATAAGATAAGAAGAGATTATTTAAGATACAAAAGTCATATGGAAAGGAGTGAATATTTTGGCATATATTATAATACACTTGCATGAGTAAGCCAACAAGTTGTATTAATCATTCCATCTTTGCTTTGATACCTAGACATAAGTGAAATTGCATTAACAAGTGGTATCAACATCTATATTTATCCTTGTTAAATTACATGATTAAGGGGGAATTTTATAACATTTCTTTTTAACAAGTGATATCTATTGATGATATGTTATCTCTTTATCAAGTGGTATGAAAAATTGAGCAAATCTTTTTTAGAAAACTCTCTTTCCAAAACAATACTGCATCAAAGACCCAAAATTGGTACAAACTCTTGTGGACTCAATGCTACTAACAAAATGCTTTGCAAAGAGTTTGTTAAGGTTATGTAGGATGACTCAAAATGGCAAATCAAACTACCATACTGGGCGAACAAAGAATTATTCAAGGAATATAACATGGAAACAACAAAATGCCACACAAGGATGTGAAAAAGGGTATAAAACTTGCAAAATACCAAGGTATGATCGAATCCTTACTCTACCATCATGCTCCGTGAATTATTCAAATCATATTAACAAGTGGTATGAATAACGAATTTCACAAGCTACATATATCACTTCATCCCTGCTCTGATACCTAGATATAAGCATACATTGTTGAAAAGCCTTCTATATTACTGCTCTGATACCTAGAAATGCATCAAGCCATATTAATGAAATGATTAACAAGTGGATTGTTATATGCAATGGTATCTAACCTTTGAGTGGTATTTATTCATATTATAGTATCTATTATTTCAACAATGGTATCTATTAAAAAGAGATCATATGCATTAAAAAGTAAACAAATGGTATCAGACTTGATTAAATTGACCTACAAGTGATATCAAACTTGATCAAATTGGAATAATCAATTTCACATGTTAATAAGTGGTATACTTTTTACAAGTGGTATCAATTACAGTAGTAAGGGGGAGCATACACATGAATGATTATCCTTTATTTCACTTCTCTATGATTATGTTTATGGCACTCATGCTCTTACTCAACTATATGCTTACTTGGAAAATTATTCTTGTGCATTTGATGATGCCAAAATAGGAGAAAACTATGTGCTTACTTGAAATGATATGTGAAAGAATCATGTGACGTTTTTGAAAATGATACTCACTACATGATTAGAATAAGTTAGCAATCAATCATATGCTTACTTGATGAATAAATTATGTGATTGCTTATTGACTCTAGATGCACTAAAATGGTATTTATCTTTGATCATGTTATGAGATTTGATTTGAAATCTCTCTTATGAAATGCTTACTCTCTCTTATTCAAATACATGAGTTTATATGTTGATGGCATAGAATATATTAAGGTGATAATCTTTTTGATGATGCCAAAGGGGGAGAGATTAGTGGAAGGATCAGTAAAAAGAATAGGATGCCATTTATGCTAAAAAGGGGAGAGATATCATGTTTCCATCATTTGATACGTTTAAAACAAATGGCATAAGTTACAAGATTAAGGGGGAGGATAACCCTTAACTAGCATTCATTACATCATATAGGGGGAGAATACATATCAACATTGATTGTCATTATTCTGTGAAACTAACACCCCACGAGATGAACATTGGTTGTCATCATCAAAAAGGGGGAGAATGTGTTTAAATGTTGAAACAGGTTTTGATAATGACAAACATGAAGACTAAGGCATAGACTCCTAAAGGAAGAAAGGATATTACCATGAAGCCAATATGATGAATTTGCAACACATGAATACAAGCAACATGTAACATCAATTGCCATCATCAAAAAGGGGGAGAATGAAGTTGCATATGTAAGTATGCAAAGTAGTTTTGATGAATGACAAAGTATTCATGATGATGATGGAATGGCAAAGGTTCAGAAACAAGAAGGTTCAAGCACAAAGACAATGGCCAAGAATAAAGAGATGAAGATGCCTCACAAAGAGTTAAAGAAACATGAGCTATGGAAGACAGGGTTGATGACATGAACTAAATCATGAAGAACAAGCTCATAAGTTGAAGAAGAATCAAGGAAACAAGCATGAGGATCAAAGGAATAAGCCATGGGTCAATATATATCAAGAACATATCAAAAACCTTGAAGAATTGTATCAGGTACATGTACTAATCGATTACCACAATGGAATAATCGATTACCATAACTCTGTTTATGGTACAATCGATTACAATAAGAAGGACAATCGATTACATAGGTTCTGGAATGAACATAATCGATTACAGATAAAAGGCTAATCGATTACCAGTTGAAAGTTTGAAGAATGAGCATCAGGTATTCACCATAATCGATTACCAAGTCAAGCATAATCGATTACGTAAGTTCTGTTTTGTCCCTAATCGATTACATGAAGTCCTAATCGATTACCATGCTACGAGACACAAATTAAGAGTATCAGGTATCAATCATAATCGATTACAAGGCAAGGAATAATCGATTAGAATTGTTCTGTTTCATAGCTAATCGATTACAGTAGAAATGCTAATCGATTACCTGCTGCATAATACTGAAGATTTCAAAAGCTAATCGATTACAGCTCGAAGGCTAATCGATTACCATAGTGTCAGAACGTGGGAAAATACTTTTAAGTGGAACTCCAGCTCATTTCTTCACTCCCACTTTATGCCCATGCTAAGGTATCCGTTGGAGACAATGTACAATGGCTGGAAACCCTAAAAATGGCTATAAATGAAGCATGGATTCAAGCAAGAGAGTACACACAATAAGGGAGACCAAGGGACAACACAAGGCAATCAACATCCTTCTTCTAGAGGTCTTCTAACTAGAATTTCTCTTGTATATTCTGTAACTCTTGTTTCTAAACTTGCATATTGCTTAAGAGTTGTTAGATTGTGAGTTTTAATTTGCATATCCTCTCTTGTTGAGAGTTAGAATTTATGAGAGCTTTCATTTATGTATCTACTCTATTGAGAGAGCAAACACCAAAACACCAAGGTTGTTTCACTCTAGGATTGAGTGGTCACAAAGGTTGGGGTTCAACCTTTGGGTATTGAGAGATTGTGAGATTGGGTGGGTTGCGCTTTGCTTGTGAGGATTGAGTTCTTGAGTGTGGGACACTAGAAAGTTGCAATTGCTCAAAGCTTGTATCTCAAATCTTCAATAGTGGAATCCTTCAAGTGGGTTACTTGAAGACGAGACGTACACCGGGTTGGTGGAACTCGTTAAATTGGTTTGCATTTCTCTCTACCTTGAACTCTTTATACAACTGCGCATATAAACTGTTTGTTGAAATGCTTGAGCTGAATGTGTGAATCAAAGTTGTTGTTCAAGTAGAAAACTAACTCTGCATGCCAAGTGTTTGATAATTTGCTTGAATCAATATTTGGTAAAGTTCGTAAAAACTGAAATTTGTTTTAACTTGCCAAGTATCTAGATCATTGTTTCCTATCAACTCTTGTGTGATACTTACTTAATTGCCTTCACTTATTGCATGCACACAAGCTGTTTGATATACTAAATGAGCTGAACCCGTACAGGAAACATCACATTATTTATGAAATAAATCTATGCACTCCAACTGATTGATAAATTGTTTAAACCAATAACTTGCCTTGTTTATCACACTTAAAGCTAAATATTGTCATTGCACATCAAGTGTGTCATAGTGTGATATGTGCATAAAAGTTGTTGTCTCTTCATCATTGCATCATTTGTATATTACTAACCATTTCTAAGGGGATTCCGCGTGAAAATTTGAAACACTCAATTCACCCCCCATCTTGAGCGTTGAGGCCTTGGCTAACAATATGTACGGTGCCAGGAGTTACATCGTCAGATCACAGAATAGGTGATTGAGATCATCCGTCCTGGGGAAGTATACATCGTCAGGAGTTACATCGTCAGATCACATAATAGGTGATTGAGATCATCCGTCCTGGATCGAATCCGGTATTCAGGGTCATCACTTAACAAAGTCCCCTAGCTTGTGTGAAGGATTAGTAAAGTGACTCATATAAGCTACATCGTCTGTAATGATTTTGAATAGCGGATGATATTCGTCGTTTATAAAAAGTCGTTACGTGGTTGCATAAATATCCGTGCTTGGGATGAAGTTCCGTTATCGTAGATCTTCTTAGGACGGATCCGTACAAACAGTTCTTTTGTGTGGGAATCCCAGAAGTTATTGGAACTTGCAACCCTTGGTATTCGGGAAACAGTTGCAATATTTCTCATGATTGGATATTTAATGCCTTTAATCACGTGGGCAAGCCATTATTACTTTAAATGCACACGTCTTTATAACCGTCACTGAAGGGCTTAATGGGCCTGAAATTTAAATTTTGAGACCCATTTGAGAAGCCCTTTTGACGAATTAACGCTGATTTCGCGCCTCAATGTTCGAAACGACAACCTCGTGTCTACGAAAAAGGTGTCGTTTAAAAGTGTCGTTTGGTTGTAAACGACATAACCTTCGACTCCTTATAAGAGTAGAATTTAATAGATTCAGAAGTTACTCAGTGCTTGCTCACTTGACGAAACTCTGCAAAAATTTCGAGAAGAGACTCCTGTTTGCTTGTGTGAGATTTGATTCACCACTTCTCTTCATCCTTAGGTAACCTCTCTTTCGTCTTCTCATTTTTCTTCTAGTTTTTCTAAATGTCTGGGAGAGACTTTGCTAGCTCGAGGTATATTGGTCGTAGGGGAAAGAGAGGTAGAGTGTTGTCTCGGACCTCCTTAAGTCATGGTGGAAGGATCCCTGTGATCGTCCACTCAAATCCACTTCATTCAGAGAGGGAGGCGTCACCCTACTCGAGGCGAAGGGTGATAATACCCTCTTCAGAATCCTCTACTAGCGAGAGTGAGGGGAGCACTGATTTATACCTCTCTGATGATGTTAGCTTTTATCGCAGTGTTAAGGCGTTTGAACTAGCCGTAAAGAAGATGTCTGGAGAAAGCACCTCTAGTGGTGGAGCATCTTCTAAAAAATATATCATGAAGACAGCCTCTGGATTGTGTAATGTAGTTGCACACCGGATTGACTGGGTAAAGTTCCAACAGAAACGCCCATATAGCTGGGTTGCTGACAAATTTCGTGATACGGTGTCCATACATGCTCGGGAGGGTGAAGTTAGGTTGGAGCCTCGCTTCACCGTTTTCAAAAAAGGAAAGTACAAGGAGCGTTTCATGGTGTTGGCTCCCTTGCCTTCACAACGGATCTGTCATACACCGGATGAGAGATCAATATATATGTATGATTTCTTATTCCTGAACTTAGGTGTACGCTTCCCGCTCAGCAAATTCCAAATGGCTGTTCTGAGGTTCTTGGATTGCGCTCCCTCACAGCTTCACCCAAACGGATGGGGTTTGATTCGGTCTCTTGAAGTGCTTGGGGAGCACTTTAATTTTACACCGACGGTGGCCATGCTCTTTTACTTTACGCAGGTGGTCCGTCGTGCTAATAGGGAGAAGGAAGGAGTAAGTCTAATAACCCTCCGGACTCTCTCCAAGATCATCAACTTCAAATCCTACACCGACTCTGCCAAAGTTGATGGACGTTCCTTCAAGTCTTATTTTACCAGGATTCGTGTGAAGCCTGATGAACCAATTTTTTGGTTGAATAAAGATGGGATTGAAGAGTTCCCCGTGTCCTGGACGCATGAACATTTCTTGTTGACGTCCCAGGCTTACTATACCGACGAGGACGAGATAACACCAATATCGGTTTCTGTTCTTTCTGCTCTTCAATCATACACCGCCTCGCATAAGTTCTTCTCTTGCAGGCGTTTGCTTGGGTCAAAGACCACCTGCGAGGAATATTTGCGTAATTTCCTGTCATTTTACATGTTCTTCTTTCTTAATAACTCAAAATCTTTTGTTTCTGACGGTTCTTTTTTCTGATTATGCAGTTGAAATTGAAGCTGATTCGCCAGAGATGGAGAAGTTGAAAGGCCTCAAGGCTGGAGGGAAATTCGTGGCGGCTGAAAACAACATTCAAGCAAAGCAAAATTCCAAGAAGGCCACTGTTGAGACCATCATACTCACCTCGTCTGCTGGTGACGATGTTCCTTTGTTGGAGGGCGGATCCGATATACCGACCTCCAACATTGAGGGAAAAAAGGTTGGTGAGAAAAGGAAGAAAGCAAAACATGACCCTTCCAAGAAAACCGAATCTCAACCCTCTCCCAAAAAATAAAAGATTTCTGAAGGTGCAGTTGATGCAGAGGTTTCCAAGGGTAAGGTGGTAGAGAAGCTCACACCGGATGCCCCGAGCAGTGTTCCTACGTCGGTTGCCAAACCAATAACTGCTTACTTTGCGCCTAAGGTTTCCTGCCCTCCCCCAGGGAATTCCAATCTTACCACACACCTAGTGTATGTGGGTCCTGTGCCTCAAAGCATCCCTGATTCTCCGTACCAGCTGAAGACTTTAGAGCCCGATGAAGTAACAAAAGCTTGTGACGCCGGACAGTGGCAGTTAGCAGAACTGTCCGGTCTCCTAAAGTCGGTTCGGAGACTGTCGGAGGACAACGAACGGCTCAGTAAATTAGTAGGCAAAGTTAATGACCTTAGCGTTGCTGCAGCTAGGGATAAGGCAAGCATCCTCCAACTGGAGAATAAATTAGAGGCTTCCAAAGAGGAAGGGTATAAAAAGGATGAGGAGATTGCCAGTCTGAAACATCTTGCTAAGGAGTTGGAGGCCCAGATACTTAATCAGAAGAAAACCAATTCCGACCTCCATGCCAGCCTTTGTACAGAGAAAGAACACTCGGCCAAATTAGCAAAAGAATTGAAGGAGGCTAAGGTCGTTTACTCTCAAGGAGCAGAAGACTGGTCGCGTAAGGAAAAGGAGTTGCTTTTAAAGTTGGCGGGTTCGACTGACGAAATCAAAACTTTGAAGGCGGATTTGGATGAGGCTGTAGGTATCTGTGACCAAGCAGTCAAGGAATCCTTCGGACTGGCTGTTCGTCAAATTCAATACCGGAATCCTAAAGTGGAACTCAATCTAAACGGTATCGATCCGTTCTATGAGTTTCACCAAGGAAAACTGGTGGCCATTGTTAATGACCGTCAGGAGGATCCGCCTAACACCCCTTACGAGTTTGCTCCTCTACCTGAAGGCCAATCAATGGGACCTTCTCTTCTGAAGCTTAGAAGTGAAGGAACTAGCTCTGGTGCTAATGAAGGCAAGGCCAGAGGTAAAGGCAAAAGGAAGGAAGGAGATACAAGTCAGAAGAAATAATGCCTTCCCTGTCTTTGTCTTTATTGATTCAAATTCGCTGTGTTCCGGGATCAGCTCCGGATTACTAAACGAATTTCTTCATGTAATCTTCCATTTGATCAATAAAAGAACCATTTGCCTTTATAAGCTTATTTAGTTGAAAATAACTTTAATAGAAAGATTGCATGTGTATTGAATCATTCCGGATTTTTACATGCGGGATGAAGAACGGATAGAGACATATAACTATCGTTTTTCATGTATAGGCGTTTTGATAGCCAAAGACTTGATTTGACAGAAAAGATAGAGTATCTTTTTGTCAAGTATGAACAATTTGATATAAAAGCCTGGTAGAAAGCGTATCTTGCTTCTTGAAAATCGGGCCTTTTGGTCGTAAATAACATAGTATGGATTGCCGTTGTGAGTGAAAATGCTATTGTCATGAGAACGGCTTGAAAAGTTAATTCTTGAGGGGAAATGATTGTGAGAACGTTTCACTAAGAGTTCGTTCCCCAAAATATTCGTTAAACTGCTGATACTGTCCCCCAGTATTATTGGGTGATCAGTACTTTGAACAAACTCTGAGTGATACTTTCACGTGAGAGTTCTTAAGAGTGAAGACTTCGAGTAGAAATCCCTTTGTTTGATAATTCTGAATGTAAATATTTCCGACTGAAAGGTTTCGGGTGAATATGCCTAAGATTATGGCGTACCCGAATGAATTATTTTTGGGTCGGAGTTCATGAGTCAGGTTTCAATTGAGCATTTCTGACTGAAGAATTGATGATTCAGAATTTAAAGCTATAAAACTCCCAAATAAGGAACTTCAAAAGAGAGTATTAATTTGGAGTTCAGTATAACTTACTTGTATTTGGAGTTCGGTTTAACCCTACAATCCACTCCTTTAATCGGTCTTTGGTTTTACCCATTGACGATTCTTCAACGATGTTCGGTCAATTCTACTAGTCGTACTCAGAGTTCGGTTTAATCCTACAATCCGAGCCTTCAACACGGGGTTCAGATCAGGGCTAATCCTGAACCTACTGCGCCCGTTACTTGGGGTTCAGCGTGGTCTTGAAGAAGAACCAGCTTACTGCGCCCAAGCCTTCAATACGGTGTTGGGTTTTACCCTTTTATCGTTCTTGGAATGGGGTTCGGTTCAATCCTACAACCCATTTCCTGAGGTTCGGTTTAATCCTACAGCCCAGGTCTTCACCGGTGTTCAGCCAAACTTACTAACCGTACCCAGAGTTCGGTTTAATCCTACAATCCGGGCCTTCAGTTTCTTACACATACTCGAGGAGTTACATCGTCAATTACAGAATGGGTAATTGAGATCATCCGTCCTGAGTATGCTCTTGTACGCTGCACATGTTCGAGGAGTTACATCGTCAACTACGGAATAGGTAGTTGAGATTATCCATTCTGAACATGCTTCTGTACGCCGGATAAACTGAAAATCACAGCATAAGAAAAACTCAAAAAGAGTTAAATTGTTGTATGATATTCTTATTAAATCAAAAATAAGAATTACAATGAAAGCATAGCCGGGAAAATAATTTCTCCAGTATTCAGTTTAAAATGAGGATAGGAGAGTATGTATCGTTCCAGCAGCTAGCTATAATAGATACGCAAGTTTTGGGTATTCCACTTATTTCGGATTGGAGTGCCATCAAGGTTCTCAAGGCGGTAAGAGCCTTTGCCAACAACCTCGGATACCCTGTATGGGCCTTCCCAGTTTGGGGCTAGTTTGCCTTGATGAGCGAATTTGTTCCCTACACTTGCTTTCCTCAAAACCAAATCTCCAACGTTGAAAGTCCTTGATTGAACTCGTTTGTTGTATCGGAGAGCAACTTTGGCTTTGATAGCCTGATCTCTGATGAATGCATCTTCTCTGAGTTCTTGTATGACATCCATTTCTGACGCCAAGTTAGCGTTATTGTTGTCTTCAGAGAAGTATTTGACCCTTGTGGAAGCAATTTGCAATTCCACGGGTATCATTGCCTCTACCCCGTATGTAAGGCGATATGGGGATTCGTTGGTAGAAGAATGAGGCGTTGTCCGATATGCCCACAGGACGTGACACAACTGGTCTGTCCATCCTCCCTTGGCTTTACCAAGGCGTTTCTTTAGTCCTTTCAGCACCTCCCTGTTGGCCACTTCAGCTTGGCCGTTGGTTTGGGGATGTTCGACGGATGAGAATATTTGGGTTATTCCTAACCCTTCGAGTAAATCTGCGAATTTTCTATCCGTGAATTGGGTGCCATTATCTGTGACAACTCGTGCTGGGACCCCGAATCGTGTTATAATGTTTTCATACATGAAACGACGAGTTCGGGCTGAAGTAATATGTACCACCGGCTCTGCTTCTATCCACTTAGTGAAATAATCGACCCCTACAATGAGATATTTGATGCCCCCAGGAGCAGTTGGAAAGGGGCCCAGAATATCCAATCCCTATTGATAGAAGGGCCATGGAACAGCGGATGTGAAGAGTTCTTCCGCCGGTGTGTGATGAAGATTAGAGAACTTTTGGCAAGCGTCGCATTTTTTGACGAAGTCAATGGAGTCTTGTTTTATCGTGGGCCACCAGTAGCCTGCCCTGAGGATTTTTCTCATTAAACTTCTTCCTCTGGCGTGGTGTCCATATTGTCCTTCATGTACTTCCTCCATTACACCTTGCACCTCATTCTCCTTGAGACAAATCAAATAAGGCACGGAGAGTGCCCTTCTGTAAAGATTACCATCGATCATGGTGAAGTATGGTAATTCCCTCCTTATCTTTGTCTTTTCCTTCTCATCCGTAGGCAGCTGCCCATCCGCCAAATAACAGATGTAGGGGGCCATCCATGTGTCTTCATAAAGGGAGTTGGTCATTATGGCATTTAGAGAAGGGAAAAGAGGAATGCTGAGCGACGTCAGTGTGCTTTGAACCAGTGTAGTGGTGCTACCTGGTCGTTTGGTACTTGCTAATCTGGAGAGTATATCCGCTCTAGTATTCTCTTCGCGTGGAACATGTTTGAATTCCATTTTCGAGAATTTCTCTCTCAACTCCTTGACACAGTTCAAGTATAATTGGAGTTGAGGTTCGCGAGCCTGATAATCTCCCAAGATCTGTGAAATCACCAGTTGTGAATCGCTACAGAGTGTCGCTTCAAAAGCTCCGATGTCAATTGCAGCTCTCAGTCCGGCCAAACAAGCTTCGTATTCAGCTTGGTTGTTGGATGTTTTGAAATTAAAGCGAAGGGAGATTTCCAGGTGCACTCCATCATCACTTTCAAGGACTACACCTGCTCCAGAGCCCCTTTGGTTCGATGAACCATCAATGTAAATAGTCCAATGGACACGAGGGGTATCTGGATCCGTCCCTGTCATTTCCACAATAAAATCAGCCAGGACTTGAGCTTTAATAGTGCTTCGAGGTTCATAGGATATATCAAACTCGGAGAGTTCAATAGACCACTTGATCATCCTCCCAGCGAGATCGGGCTTGATTAATACAGAGCGGAGTGGTAAATCCGTTCTTACTATGATTGGATGGGCGTGAAAGTACGGACGTAGCCGTCGAGAGGCCCAAACAACAGCGAGGGCGGCCTTCTCGATTTTTTGATACCGGATCTCAGCACCTTGTAAGGTTTTGCTAGTGAAATAGACCGGTCTCTGTCCATCGGGAGTTTCTTTTATCAAGGCAACGCCCAAAGCTTCATCTGAAATAGCCAAGTATAGGATGAGTGTGTCTTCGGGATCAGGCTTCGTGAGAATGGGAGGTTTAGACAACACCTCCTTAAGCTCTTGGAATGCTTTCTCTTGTTCCTGTCCCCACTCGAATTTCTTGGACTTTTTCAGTATTTTATACAGGGGGAGTGACCTGTGAGCCATTTTTGGCATGAACCGTGCCAAAGCTGCTACTTTGCCATTCAGGGATTGGACTTCTCTCAGATCCTTCAGACTCTGCATGTCTAGAATCGTTTGGCACTTCCCTGGATTGACTTTAATACCTCGTTGGGTTAACATGAAACCCAAGAACTTCCCAGCAGGGACAGCGAAAGTGCATTTCATTGGGTTTAGCCTCATGTTAAATTCTCTCAAGCGGGTAAATACTTGGCGTAGGTCTTCAATATGATCACCTCCAACCGGTGTCTTGGCTATTATGTCATCAATGTACACTTCAACAAGTTTGGTGTGCATACCCTCAAAAACCTTGTTGATCATGCGCTGATATGTGGCCCCAGCATTTTTCAGGCCAAAGGGCATAACTGTATAGCAAAAGACACCACGATCATTTATGAAAACTGTCTTCTCTTGATCCTCTTCGCACATCGGAATCTGGTTGTAACCCGAATAAGCATCCATGAAACTCAGGTATTGATAACCAGAGGAGTCATCTACCATCCAATCTATATTAGGAAGAGGATAAGGATCCTTTGGACAGCAGCGGTTGAGGTCCACATAGTCAATGCACATTCTCCATTTACCATTGGATTTACGGACCATCACCACATTCGATAGCCAAGAGGAATAACGGATTTCTTTGATAAATCCGGCCTTCAGCAATTCCTCAGTTTGCTGGCAAGCTGCCTTCTGTTTCTCTGGTCCCAATCTTCTTTTCTTTTGGGCAACCGGTCTCGTCTCTGGATAGACGGATAAGTTATGACAGTAGAAAGCAGGGTCTATGGGTGATCAGTAGTCGGCTGCAGTCCATGCAAAGAGGTCTTTAAATTCTTGCAGGAGCATCAGTAGTCGCTGCTCCATTTCTGTATCTAGCTTGTCATTAATATGGGTGATCTTTTCTGGAGAATCTCCCAAGACGATGTCCCTGGAACTCCCATCTGGTGTGGGCTTTAATGGGTTGGACGGATCAATGTTCAAATCTGCCCTAGGGTCCAGGTCGACAAGGCTCACAGATCCAGTGGCTGCTCCAGAATCATTGAGTTTCCTCTTTTTATTGGAGGCTTCCAGCTTTGTCATGTTGAGGCTTAGGTTGTAACAGTACCTAGCCATCTCTTGATCACCTCGGACAGATGAAACAGCATTATCCTTATCAATAAACTTGACAAGGAGATGTGGAGTTGATACAACTGTCTCCATGGCGTTTAACGTAGGACGGCCTATGATGCCATTAAATGGTGATTTAACATCGATCACCAGCACTCGGGATTTAACCGTTCTGGCCCCTGGTTCGCCTTCAAACGAAATAAGGGTGTCAAGGTACCCCTTCGTTGATTGCTTTGCTCCATTGAAAGCTGTTAGTTCCTGCGTATAAGGTTGTAAGTCTGAGTCTTTAAAACTCATTCTTTCAAAGCAATTATAAAAAATAACATCGCAGGAACTTCCCTGGTCAACAAGGATTCTTCGAACGTCCTTGTTGGCTATTACTGCAGTGATGACCACAGCATCGTCACCACCAGGAACGGTTGGGCCAAAATCCTCATCGGAGAAAGAGATTATTGGAGCTTCAACCCCACCTCTGTAAGGGCGATTGTCTTTGACTTTCCCTTACACAGACAGAATCATTTTATGATGATTCTTACAGGCTGTAATTGAAGCTCCTTCTCCAGCGAATCCTCCAGCAATCATGTCAATGACTTCACGCCGGCCTTGACGCTGTTGCTGAGGCATGCTATCTTTATATGCTATTTCATCAGTCATCACACCCTTTTGTTTCTCCGAAGCAGAGAATTTTCTAACCGGATTACGGTTATTGTCATCCCCGTCGTCTGGATCCCTTTCTCTTTTCTCATTCCGCTCTACTCTGTCAAAGGATTTTTCTTTGAACAGGTATTGCTTTAATTTGCCTTCTCTAATTAGCGTCTCAACCGCGTTCTTCAGAGCTTGGCATTCATCAGTGGAATGACCATTCTGTTCATGAAAATCACAATACTTACGGGGATTTCCTGGTCTTTTCATAGGGGCTGGCCTTCTAACGCCATAGATGCTAAAAGCTGGCCATCCGACCTCTCTTAAAATCTGAGATGGCTTGGAAGATAGTTGTGCATAATGGCTGAAGGAATTAACCTGCCTTTCTCGAGGTCGAGGAGAGTGGTTATTAACTTTAGGATTGGTGAATGGTCTCTCCATACGTTCTGACCTCGTTTTCTCCTTACCCTTCTGAGTTTGGAAAGGTGGTGTTGGTGGCTTTTTCTTTGCAGCTATAGCTTCTAAGTGCATCTCTATACTCACGTACTTTGAGGCTTTTTTCCTGAACTCCTCAAACGTTACTGGAGGGCTCTTTGCTAATAAGAGGGCAAAAGCTGATCCTGGCTGCAATGCCTCAATGACAATATGCAGCTTAATGGACTCTATGAGGTTAGGAACTAGGGAAGCTTCCTTGTAGAACCTCTTCAGGAAATCTTTTAAGCCTTCGTTTCCACCTTACTTAATCTGAGCCAAGGTGTGAGATGTCCTGGGCACATCTCTAGAGATGACAAAGTGAGTTTCAAAAGTAGCTGCCATTTCAGCCCAAGAATCTATAGATCTAGAAGGTAGACCTTTAAACCAACCCAGGGCCTCTTCTGATAATGTTCGTGGGAACATCCGACACATTACATCCTCATCAGCCCCCAAGTACATAGCTTCAAATACATAAGCATCAAGGTGCTTGGTAGGATCGGTTTCGCCATTGTATTTTCCAATGGAAAGTGGCTGAGTAGTTTGAAGGTGCTTGAGGATGTAGATGCTCATGAGTCTCCTTGAAAAAGGAACTTTTAACTTGTAAGTTACTGGGGGTACTGTCGTTGACTCCCTCTTTCTTCGGGCAGTTTCAACTTGTCATGAGTCTGTTCTCTCCTCTCAAACGTAGGGATGTTCGAGTATTGGAGAGTGGTGGACTTTTCTCCGTCAGTTGTATGGGGAGTGTTTCATGTGCGAGATGATTCCTTGTCCTCGCTTTGCCTTCTTTCTCTTTGCAGTTCGGCGAGTTCCCTCTGAACTTGACTGATCAGCTCATCACGAGGATCAGGATTAGACACTGTTACTATCTTCTTTGAGCTGCCCCCATGAGAATCAAAGTTGAGTTTCCTGAAGACGTTGGGGTTGGTTTTGCCTTCAGGTTGATTCTCCACGAAATCTTGTCCTTCGCCTTCCATCGAGGATCACTTGTTCTTTCAATGGATATGGGAATAACTTTATCGAGTCTCACTGGGCGTGCCAATGATCTGTCCTGAACCGGGGTCTAGAGATCCGGACTCAAGTCAATCACAAATAGTATGCAAATACTGTGCAGAAGACCGGATGTATGAGTATCCGGTATAAATATCTGTTGTCCTTGTGTGAGGAGAGCGGATTGGGCGTTCTGGAGATCCTTCACACCGACCTAACGCGTTGATGTGGGCGAATGGTGGTGTCACCTGCAAAGATTCTCCGACGCTCAAGTCAGTGATATATTCCAAGTAAGGAATGTAATTTAGAGAGTAATCGTTTTAGATTAAGTTCAGAATCCTCCCCCTTCATTGATGAAGAGAGTTCATATACCTGATTGGCTCGTTTTACGAGGACTCGTTAGTGGGGAACCACTAACTTCCATTAGCATTATTTTATTGCGCACTTACCAGCATGATTGGGTCAAGTGGCTATTTTATATTGAGCATGGAGAGTATAGACTAGGATTAGGGAGCAAGTTGACCATCCCCGTGAGCAGAATTTGGCTTATAGTGCTGGGGATTATTGGTCGGTCCCTGTAGCAATGATTCTTGTCTTTTGTATAGTGACGTGTGTGTTATCCGGTGTCATGGTGTTATCCTGAACAACCGGTATAGGGAGAGCGCCTGATACGGAATTACAGTCCGGATGTATACCGATAACACCGGTTACACGTTGATGTCTTGACAAAGACGTTGAAATATGTCTTTCAGATCGGATACCGGTATTGAGACCGGATCACTATCTAAATATTATTATAAAATTATAATAAATAAAAATAATATGTAAATATTACATATAAGTCTTATTTATTTACAACCATTTTAAAATATTGCATATAAGACTTTCAGTCGGAGTCATGAATAGCTCATTATTCTAATAACATCACAACAATAAGCTAGAGGACAAATGATTCGGGGTGGAAACCGGACTCCATAGACATGGCCGAGGCGATATTGCAAAGGATAAGACCTGTCTTAAAGAGAATAAAGCACCTAACAAATCCTCCTTAACCGTGGTCCAGAGCGAGAACAATCACGGATGGAGTTAAGGGGACTCCGGTCATCTCTGACAGCCAGACACGAGTCAGAATCGGTATGGGCAACAATGTCCCTATAAACATTGTTGCAACAGTAAGTTAGGAGAAGGGTCAAATCATCTCTCGTACTCAGGTAACTCCTATAAATACTACTCATTTATTACTATAAAGGCATCTGGACTAATCAGAGAGTTACCCTTCGTAATACTGTTATTTCTTGTAATACTCGAACTGACTTAGGCATCAGAGAGTCTTTTGCAGGTGCACCTCCGATGTGTCCCATTCACTTCAGTACGGACTTGACATCAAACTTACCCTAAACGTGAAGAACTTAGGCTCACCACTAGACCTAAGTGTAAAATAACGTACTCCATTGAGACGGTGTAAAATTGAGAGCTTGAGAGGTAACTTTAGACACTGGGCAAGACAGTTAATGTAACATCCTTAAATTTTGGAATAAGGGGTAAATTAATTTTGTGTTTCTAATTTTAAATTCTGTAAGCAAAATAGGAATAGTGTTATAAAATTTGAAAGGAAATTAGAGAAGAAAATGGACTTGAAGATGAAGGAAAGAGAGTAATGAGAGTAAAGAAAGAGTAGTAAAATTGAAGAGAAGAAGTTTTTTGTATTAATGAGTGAAGGGGGTATTTATAGGAGGTGAGAAGGGGACATTTATAAATATCAAAACTTTAGGGGGGGACATCCATAATTATTCATAATACTCCCCCTTGGATGTCCATATTTAGAATGTGCCTCGTTAAAACCTTACTAGGAAAAACCCAGTGGGATAAAAACCTAGTGAAGGAAAAAGAGTACAACATTCTTTACAAAGTATATCCGTAAAAATAATTAAATTACAAATATTTAATTCTCCCCCTCATCAGAACACTTATGTAAGCGTCGAAGACCAATCTTCTGTACTAGTTGCTCGAAGACTTTGGTTGGTAATGATTTTGTAAAGATATCTGCTAGATTCTCGCATGATCGTACTTGCTTGACATTTATTTCACCATTCTTTATAAGATCATGAGTAAAGAAAAATTTTGGTGAAATATGTTTTGTCCTATCTCCTTTAATATAGCCCTCCTTTAACTGAGAAATACAAGCTGCATTATCTTCACATAAAATTGTTGGTGGTAGTTTTCCAGCATGCAAGCCACAAGTTTCTTGAATATGTTGAATCATAGACCTCAACCAAACACATTCTCGACTTGCTTCATGTAATGCTAAGATTTCAGCATGATTAGATGATGTTGCTGTGATTGTTTGTTTTATGGATCTCCATGAAATTGCTGTACCACCACATGTAAACAAATAACCTGTTTGTGATCGACCATTATGAGGATCAGACAAATACCCCGCATCTGCATAACCAATTAGGTTTGCCTTAGATACATATGGAAAAAATAAACCCATGTCCATTGTACCTCTAAGGTAGCGGAATATGTGTTTAATCCCATTCCAATGTCTTTTCGTGGGTAAAGAACTATGTCTTGCTAATAAATTAACAGCAAATGATATATCAGGTCTTGTATGACTAGCAAGATACATTAGTGCACCAATTGCACTAAGATATGGTACTTCAGGGCCAAGTAGTTCTTCATTTTTGTCTTGAGGTCGAAAAGGATCTTTGTTCACTTCAAGTGACCTTACAACCATTGGACTGCTCAATGGGTGTGATTTGTCCATATAAAACCGTTTTAACACCTTTTCTGTATAAGTCTTTTGGTGCATCAGAATTCCTTCCTTTAAATATTCTAATTGTAATCCGAGACAAAACTTTGTTTTTCCCAAGTCTTTCATCTCGAATTCCTTTTTTAAACAATTTACAGCCTTTGAGAGCTCTTCGGGAGTTCCGATGATGTTTAAATCATCTACATAAATAGCAATTATAACGAACTCTTTTCCGAGTCTTTTCATAAAAACACATGGACAAATTGGGTCATTTTTGTACCCTTCTTTCAACAAATATTCACTGAGACAATTGTACCATATTCGTCCAGATTGCTTTAATCTGTAAAGAGATTTATTCAATTTGATTGAATAATTTTCTCGAGGATTTGTTTTATATGCTTCAGGCAAATGAAATCCTTCAGGGAGTTTCATATATATGTCATTTTCAAGTGAGCCATATAAATATGCTGCAACAACATCCATAAGGCGTAAGTCAAGCCTTTCATGGATTGCCAAACTTATCAAGTATCGAAAAGTAGTGGCATCCATCACTGGTGAATATGTTTCTTCGAAATCAATTCCAGGTCTTTGTGAGAATCCTTGTGCAACAAGTCTTGCTTTGTATCGCACAATTTCACCATTTTCATTTCTTTTTCTCGTAAAGACCCATTTGTACCCAACTGGTTTTACACCTTTGGGTGTTTGGACTACAGGCCCAAAAACTTTACGTTTTGCAAGTGAGTTTAACTCTTCTTGCATTGCATCTTTCCACTTTGGCCAATCATTTCTTTGTGCACATTCTTTAACTGATTTTGGCTCATAATCTTTATCATCATTTATGATATCAAGAGCTACTTTGAATGCAAAAATTTCATCAACATCGACTTCAGGTCGATTCCATTGTATACCATCCATGACATAATTTATCGAGATCTCTTTGTTTGTATCAATTTCAGGTACCTTAGTTTCTTCTGGATTTGAAACTTTGATTATGTCAGGAGACTCTACTGTAGTCTTTATATCCTTGATTCGACCATCATCTTTATTTACTTTTCTTTTTCGAGGATTTTTATCTTTAGAACCAACAGGTCTGCCACGTTTTATTTTGGCTTCAGACTCATTTGTAAATTTAGATTGTCCTTCAGGGATATCAATCTTTATTGGAGTATTAACAGCTGGTATATGTGACTTAGTTACTCTTTTTGGATCAGCAAATGCATTAGGCAATTGGTTTGCTAAATTTTGTAAACTAATTATTTTCTGAACTTCTAGTTCAGATTGCTTTGTTCGAGGATCAAGATGTGATAAAGAAATCTCATTCCAGCTAATCCTTTTATCCAACTGTTTATTTTCTCCCCCTAACGGTGGGAAAATAGATTCATCAAAATGACAATCAGCAAAACGAGCTGTAAATAAATCACCTGTTAAAGGTTCAAGATATTTTATTATGGATGGACTTTCATATCCAACATATATTCCCAACCTTCTTTGAGGTCCCATCTTAGTGCGTTGCGGAGGAGAGATAGGAACATATACCGCACTTCCAAAGATTCTTAGATGGGAAATATTTGGTTCTTTACCATGAACTAATTGTAAAGGGGAATATTCATGATTACTTGTAGGCCTGATGCGAATAAGTGCTGCCGCATGTAAGATTGCATGTCCCCAAGTTGAAATTGGGAGTTTTGATCTCATTAACAATGGTCTTGCTATCAATTTCAAACGTTTAATCAATGATTCAGCAAGTCCATTTTGTGTATGAACATGTGCTACAGGATGTTCAACATCAATTCCAATGGACATACAATAATCATTAAATGATTGAGATGTAAATTCACCAGCGTTATCAAGGCGAATTTTCTTAATTGGATAATCAGGAAAATGAGCTCTTAAACGAATTAATTGAGCTAGTAATCTCGCAAACGCCTGGTTGCGAGTTGATAATAAGCAAACATGTGACCATCTAGTTGATGCATCAATTAAAACCATAAAATATCTAAATGGTCCACATGAAGGGTGTATTGGTCCACAAATATCACCTTGTATACGCTCTAAAAATATAAGTGGTTCATTCCCAATTTTCATTGGTGATGGCCGAATGATTAATTTTCCTTGAGAACAAGCAGCACATGAGAAATTCTTAGTTTGCATAATTTGTCTGCTGGACAAACAATGACCATTTGAATTCTCAACTATTTTTCGCATCATAATTGATCCAGGATGGCCTAATCGTTCATGCCAGATAACAAAGTCATTCTTATTTGTAAACTTCTGGTTTACTATGGCATTTGTTTCAATTGTACTAATATATGTGTAGTACAAACCGGAGGAAAATGAAGGCAATTTTTCCAATATACATTTCTTATCAGAAATTAACTTTGTAATGTATAGATATTCATCATTTCCTTCATTTGTGGTCTCAATATGATATCCATTTCTGCGGATATCCTTAAAACTTAACAAATTTCTTTGAGACTTCTTAGAATATAATGCACTTTTAATGTGCAATTTTGTTCCTCCAGGTAACAAAATACTGGCTCTGCCGGAGCCTTCAATTATATTTATACTACCAGATATTGTATTAACATTTGCTTCTTGTTTTACTATTTGGTAAAAATATTTCTCATTCTTGAGAATGGTATGAGTTGTTGCACTGTCTGCGAGACATATATCTTCATCATTCACATGAGCATTCATTCTTCATTAAATAAATAAAAATAAATCATGAGTAAAATATAATTAACAATAATATTTAACAAAATTTTATTGATAAAGACAAAATTTACAACAAAACAAATTACATGAAACATTAAAATAATTTATTTGGGGGCACTCCCTTCTCCAACCGAGTGGTCAATTTCTTCTTCAGGAAGAGCAAGAAAATCATCAACACTAAAGTCAGAGAAATCATCATCTATACCAGTAAAATTTGTCTCTATTATTTTCCCTTTATTTTTAAGGGATTTTTGGTATAGATCTACGAGATGCTTTGGTGTGCGACAAACTCGAGACCAGTGTCCTTTGCTACCACAACGATAGCAGATGTTTTTAGTTTGTTCGCTATTTTGAGCATCTGTCCCTTTTTTCATAAGTTCTTTATTTTTCCATGTGAATGATGATCTCTTATCATTTCGACCATGACCACGGCCAAAACCATATCCACGACCAATACCATGTCCCCGAGCATTACCTCGTCCACGACCGCGGCTACGGCCACGACCACGACCATGAGTATTATGATCGTGCGTTGCTACATTCACTTCTGGGAATGGAGCAGTTCCAGTTGGACGGGATTCATGATTTTGCATAAGCAATTCATTATTTTGCTCAGCCACAAGGAGACAAGTAATTAATTCAGAATATTTTGTAAAGCCCTTTTGGCGATATTGCTGCTGCAGGAGCAAATTAGATGCATGAAAAGTAGAGAATGTCTTTTCTAACATGTCACTTTCAGTGACTTGTTCTCCACATAATTTCAATCTCGAAGTAATTCTAAACATTGCAGAATTATACTCATTTACGGATTTAAAATCTTGAAATCGTAAATGCATCCATTCATAACGGGCTTTTGGAAGAATTATATCCTTTTGATGGTCGTATCTCTCTTTTAGATTATTCCACAAAACGAGAGGGTCTTTAACGGTTAAATACTCGTTTTTCAACCCTTCATGTATATGGTGGCGTAAAAAGATCATGGCTTTAGCTTTATCTTGATTAGATGTATTATTTCCATTTTTAATCGTGTCTCCAAGACCTTTTGCATCTAAATGTATCTCGGCATCTAGTGTCCATGATAGATAGTTTTTTCCAGATATGTCAAGAGCTACGAACTCAAGGTTGGTAATATTTGACATATTTATTTCTATATAAGAAATTAAAACAATATATTAGATATCATTTCAAATGAATAAATTTATTAATTATAAATATCTAATAATGGTAACAAGTCAATAATTATTATGAATATGTTTTATTTTTATTTAATTATAAGAACAGTATTTTTTTTTAAAAAAAAATAGAGTAACTTAAATGATCCGGTAATAAAGACTTACAATTTTTATAAAATGTCATTCAGATACTAGTGGTCTAATAGTAGATTGATAACTTATTATGTTATAAGTCCTGAGTTTGAATCTTTGTTAATGTTATCTTATTATATTAACACTTTTATATATAATAAAATATATTATATGAATTATAAAGACCAATTATAACAATAAATTAATAAATAAAAGTATAAAATAATATTAATAATAACAATCAATGGAACAAATAAAGTAACCAATATAATAGCAATTGATTAATTTAATAATATAAAATAGCAAATTCAATTGAAGCATTGAAGCAGCCCATGGAATCACGTGAATATATAGTGCAATAAGTAATATATAGTGCAATCAATAAGCTTCATATAGTGTAGTGCAGTAGGTGAAAAGTAGTGCTGAATTAGTGTGGAGTGACTACCAATAATGAACATCACCAATAATGAACAAAGTGCAGAATTAGTGTGGTTAGCCTATAACAAATAAATAATGAACAAAGTGCAGTAGCTAATATTCACGTGAATTGGTGAGTAATGTGAAATAATGTAGTGCAAATTAGTGTACACAATGAACATAAAATGCATTATTATTATTGATCCGGTCTAGATACCGGCCCCCATACTTGTGACGTCAAACTGATCTCATATAAGGAAAACCGGTGTCCAGGTTCAACGTTACCACGCCGGTTATCCGTTGTCTGGCCGTCCGCCCTCACTCCACGACAGTATCATTCATTTTCTCCATAACGGTTCTATGTTCATTATTACAGGACATTTATATAACTGTTGGCTTTTCAGTTACAGCAAGAGAAGAGCCCCTGATAACTTATCAACGAAGACACTGTTTGTAGCAAAATACGTCACATCAATGGCTTCAGAAAGCAAGTGGGTGTGTCAGCGGATTATGCGGAAAAGGTGATTATCCTCTCCTCTCCCTAGAGGATCGTACTCTGATAATTGACCTACCCTCCTGACACATTCTGAAAGTTGAGCCACCCTGATTGACACAATATACACGCTATCAGAACTAAGGGACCCACCTGTATCCAACGACTCATTTTTCTCACGTACAACTATAAGTAGCATATTTCAACACACATGCATGGTATCGTTGTTCTATCTCACATTTTACTGTTATCACGCTTGAGTATTCATTCAGTTCATACACTCTTCTAACTTGAGCGTCGGAGAATCTTCGCAGGTGGCACCACCTTTCGCCCTCCTACAACGCGAATCGTTGGTGTGAAGGATCTCCAGGACAGCAAGACCGGCCTCTCCCACTGAGAGACCGGATTAATACATCGGATATACATAGTTCCGGTGTGCAAACCCTAGAAACACCTGCACCCTTGTGGCTGGTCCCACACCGGATCATAGACCCCGGTCCAGACCAGTTCATTGGCACGCCCAGTGGGACTCGATAGAGTTATTCCCATTTTCGCAGAAGTTAGGTTGGCACAATGGAAGGTGACGGGAGAGATTTCGTGGAAGGTCACGTGGAGGATGTGACCTATCAACAGCCTGGGAGGAGACTTGTCTTCGAATCTCCTGCAACTCAAACCCGGAGGATGGTGCAAGTGCAGACGCCTGACCCTCGCGATGAGGTTATCAGGCAACTGAAGGAGGAGTTGATGGAGCTGAGGCGAGAGAGAGGAGGAGCTGGGGACAGAGTAGTGTCCCATGCAGAGGATGCTCACCATGCATCAGCGAGGGATAGATCCACCACCCTCCAGTATTCGAAGATCCCCACATATGAAGAGAGGGAGCAAACGCAGGACTCTGGTGATAGAGTCAGTGTCAGGAGAAGGGAGCAGGCGGTGGTAACTTCAGGGACATACAAGCTCAATGTTCCTTTCTCAAGGAGGTTGATGAGTATTGTCATTCCAAAACATTTACAAATAACTCAGCCATTGTCGATTGGAAAGTATAATGGAGAGACCGATCCCACTAAGCATTTGGATGCTTATGTTTATGAAGCTATGTATCTGGGAGCAGACGAAGATGTCATGTGCAGAATGTTCCCAAGGACGTTGACGGAGGAAGCTCTCAGCTGGTTTAAAAGTTTGCCTTCAGGATCTATAGACTCTTGGGAGGAAATGGCTGCTGCATTCGAAAGCCATTTCGTCATCTCCAAGGATATCCCAAGAACCTCTCACACCCTGGCCCAGATAAGACAGGGAGAGACTGAGACTCTTAAGGAGTTCCTGAAAAGGTTTTACAAGGAGGCTGCGTTGGTCCCTAACCTCACGGAGGCCATACAACTCCATATTGTAGTGGAAGCTCTTCAGCCAGGTTCAGCCTTTGCCCTATCTTTGGCAAAGAGCCCACCTACAACCTTCGAGGAGTTTCGAAGGAAAGCTTCCAAATATGTGGGCATAGAGATGCATCTAGAGGCAACTGCAGCAAGAGTAAAGCCTTCTGCACCCGCTCAACAGCCACGGAGAGAAAAAGAGAGAGCGAGGCCCGAGAAGCATGCCTTTAGAGAAGACTTTGTGAATGCTCGTCAGCATCCACGAGACAGGCGCGTATCATCGTTCGATCACTATGCTCCGTTGAACACCAGGCACTCACAAATCATGAGGGAGGTTGGTTGGCCAACTCTGAACGTCTTTGGTATAAGGAAGCCAGCCCCAGCCAAAAGGGGTGGTAACCCACGTAAATATTGCACTTTCCATGAGCAGACAGGGCACAACACTGATGAGTGTAAGGCGTTAAAGAATACGGTGGAAACTCTCATTCGGGAAGGAAAGTTGAAGCAGTATTTGTTTAAGGAGAAATCTATGGATGAGCCTCATAGGATGGAGAAAAGGAATAGAGATCCTGATGATGAAGATGATAATACGCGCAACCCAGCAAGGAAGTTCACTGCGGCTGAGAAGCAGAAAGGGATAGTGATTGCTGAAGGTGCTCAACAAAGTAATATGCCCCAGCAGCAGAGACAGGGCAGAAGAGAAGTGATTGAGATGATAGCTGGAGGATTTGCGGGAGGAGGAACATCAATCACAGCACGAAAGAACCACCATCGGATGATTCTGTCAGTCCAGGGTAAACCGAGGGATAACCGCCCTTTCAGGGACGGAGTGACAGCCCCGACGGTGTCGTTTACAGATGATGACTTCGGCCCAACAATTCCAGGAGGTGATGATGCAGTAGTGATTGTGGCCGTCATAGCCAATAAGGACGTCAAGAGGATCCTCGTCGATCAGGGAAGTTCTTGTGATGTTATCTTTTATAATTGTTTCAAACGGATGGGTTTCAGTGATGCAGATTTACAACCATACACACAAGAACTCACAGCGTTTAACGGAGCCAAGCAACCTACTAAGGGATACCTTGACACGTTGATTTCTTTTGAAGGGGAGCCCGGTGCAAGAACAGTCAAGTCAAGAATTCTGGTGATTGATGTGGAATCCCCGTACAACGGTATCATAGGCCGTCCAACACTGAACGCTATGGAAGCAATTGTATCCACCCCTCATCTCCTGATCAAATTTATCGACAAGGACAATGGTGTGTCTTCACTCCGTGGAGATCAGGAGATGGCTCGATATTGTTATAATCTGAGCCTCAACATGGTTAAATTGGATGCATTTAACAAGAAGAGGAAGTTGAACGACGGAGGAACAGCGGCAGGATCTGTCAGTCTTATTGACCTAGACCCCAGAGCGGAATTGAAGATTGATCCACTCAATCCATCTAAGCCCACACCAGATGGTGGCTCCAGGGATGTCGTATTGGGAGATTCCCCAGAGAAGGTCACGCACATCAACGATAAGCTGGAGTCTGCTATGGAGCAACGCTTATTAGCCCTTTTGCAGGAATTCAAAGACCTTTTCGCATGGACAGCAGCAGACATGCCGGGGATGGATCCTGATTTCTGTTGTCACAAACTTGCCGTATATCCTGAAACCAGACCGGTGGCTCAGAAGAAGAGGAGGTTGGGACCGGAGAAGCAAAGGGCGGCTTGTGAGCAAACCGAGGAGTTGTTAAAGGCAGGTTTTATAAGGGAGATACGCTATTCATCTTGGCTTTCTAATGTGGTCATGGTGCAGAAGGCTAACGGCAAATGGAGGATGTGTACTGATTATGTGGATCTTAACCGTTGCTGCCCTAAAGATCCATATCCCCTGCCCAACATCGATCGTATGGTGGATGATTCGTCTGGTTACCAATATCTCAGTTTCATGGATGCTTATTCGGGGTACAACCAGATTCCGATGTGGGAGGGAGACCAGGAGAAGACTGCTTTTATCAACGACCGAGGTGTTTTCTGCTACACCGTCATGCCTTTTGGACTGAAGAACGCAGGCGCCACCTATCAGCGCATGATTAACAAAGTCTTTGAAGGGATGCATACAAGGCTGGTTGAAGTTTATATTGATGATATCATAGCCAAAACGCCCGCTGGAGGAGATCACATTGAAGATCTACGCCAAGTTTTCACTAGGCTTCGGCAATACAACATGAGGTTAAATCCTTTAAAGTGCACCTTCGCCGTTCCAGCAGGAAAATTCTTGGGATTTATGTTGACTCAACGAGGCATTGAAGCTAACCCCGGGAAATGTCAAGCAATCTTGGACATGCAGAGTCCTAAATGTTTGAGGGAGGTCCAGTCATTGAATGGGAAAGTGGCCGCTTTAGCCCGTTTCATGCCTAAGATGGCGCACAGGTCCCTCCCCTTGTATAAGGCGTTGAAAAAACACAAGAGCTTTGAATGGGGAGAGGAACAAGAGCAAGCCTTCCAGCAGCTCAAAGCCGTTCTCTCGAGCCCGCCAATTCTTGTTAAGCCTGATCCAGGCGAAACGTTAATCTTATACTTGGCAATATCCGATGAAGCTCTTGGCGTGGCCTTGGTGAAAGAAACCCCTGAAGGACAGAGACCGGTGTACTTTACTAGTAAAACGTTTCAGGGGGCTGAAGGAAGATATCAGAAGATTGAGAAAGCCGCCCTGGCAGTTGTGTGGGCGTCACGACGGCTGAGGCCTTATTTCCATACGCACCCAGTATTGGTGAGAACGGATTTGCCACTCCGTTCAGTGCTCAGCAAACCAGACCTCGCTGGAAGGATGATAAAATGGTCCATTGAGTTATCTGAATTTGAGATTTCATATGAGCCTCGAGGAGCCATCAAGGCACAAGTGTTGGCCGATTTTGTAGTAGAAATGACTGGGGCAGACCCAGCTACCCCTCGAACGCATTGGACCGTCTACGTTGACGGTTCGTCAAACAGCAAAGGATGTGGAGCAGGTGTGGTGGTAGAAAGTGATGACGGCGTACACTTAGAAATTTCCCTCCGATTCAATTTCAAGACCTCCAACAATCAAGCTGAATACGAAGCATGCTTGGCCAGTCTCCGTGCGGCAATTGATATCGGAGCATCAGCAGTTACCCTCTGCAGTGATTCTCAGCTGGTGATTTCGCAAATCCAGGGAGAGTACCAGGCGAAGGAACCACAACTTCAATTGTACTTGAATTGTGTTAATGAGCTGAAGGGAAGATTTGAAGTTTTAGAGTTCAAGCATGTGCCCAGGGAAGAAAATATCAGGGCAGATATCTTGTCAAGATTGGCAAGTACAAAGCAGCCTGGTAGCACAACAACGGTGGTTCAGAGCACTTTGACATCACCCAGTATACCTATGTATCCTTCTCTGAATGCCGTCATGGTGAGTTATCCATATGAGAATTCTTGGGTCATCCCATATATTCGTTATCTGGCTGATGGTCAACTTCCCACTGACGAGAAGGAAAGGAGACGAGTAAAAAGGGAGTTGCCATATTTTACTATGGTCGATGGTGTTCTCTATAGAAGGGGATTCTCTGTCCCATATCTTTCATGTTTAAGAGAAGACGAAGTTCAAGCGGTCTTGACCGAGGTACACGAGGGGCAATGTGGGCACCACGCTGGAGGCCGAAGCCTAATGAGGAAAGTCCTCAGGGCTGGATACTGGTGGCCCACTGTGAAGCAGGATTCCGCAGAGTTCGTGAGAAAGTGCGACGCTTGCCAAAAATTCTCCAATCTCCACCATACACCGGCCCAAGAGTTATCTTCATCTGCCGTGCCTTGGCCGTTCTACCAATGGGGCCTTGATATTCTGGGTCCGTTTCCCACTGCGCCAGGAGGTATCAAATACTTGATTGTGGGGGTAGACTACTTCACCAAATGGATCGAGGCAGAACCAGTAGTGCATATCACTTCTGCACGTACAAGACGTTTCATGTACGAAAATATCATTGCTCGGTTCGGGGTGCCAGGGCGGATTGTGACTGACAACGGCACCCAGTTTACAGACAAAAAGTTCACGGACTTACTTGAAGGACTGGGGATAGTCCAGATATTTTCATCTGTTGAACACCCCCAGACCAATGGGCAAGCAGAGGTAGCTAATCGAGAGGTGCTAAAGGGGTTAAAGAAGCGTCTGGGAGAAGCGAAGGGAGGATGGACTGACCAGTTATGTCATGTTTTATGGGCATACCGCACTACGCCTCATTCTTCAACTAACGAATCCCCATACAGGTTGATGTACGGGGTTGAGGCGATGATCCCAGTGGAGTTACAAACAAGATCGGCCCGTGTTGAGTATTTTTCAGCAGAAGATAACAACGCCAACTTAGCATCAGAGCTGGATGTCCTCCAAGAGTTGAGGGAAAAGGCTTTCGTTAGAGATCAGGCAATAAAAGCAAAGGCTGCACTCCGGTACAATAAACGTGTCCAGTACAGAGCTTTTAACACCGGAGACCTTGTTCTGAGAAAGGCCAGTGTGGGGAATAAGTTCGCTCACCAAGGAAAGCTAGCACCAACGTGGGAAGGACCTTATAGAGTTTCGGAGGTGACTGGAAAGGGATCATACCGATTGGAAGAACTTGATGGAACCCCAATCCGCAACAAATGGAACACTCAGAATTTACGAGTGTATTACAGCTAGTTGGTAAGACGGCGTGTACTCTTTTTCCTTACTTGAGTTTTTTCCCACTGGGTTTTCTCAAGAAGGTTTTAACGAGGCATAGCCCCAACGATGCTCTTTGTGTAATCTATATTCAGTTTTAATAAGAATACACTTTCACCGCCCTATCATTCTCACTTTTCTTATGTGTTATGATTTAAAGCCGTAGTTTAATACGCATACACCTCAGGACGGATGAACGCAACTACCTATGTTGTAGTTGATGTGATAATTCCTCGAAGAACGGAGGGAGACCCCCCAAGTCAGACGATGTAATTCCTTGAGGTGGAATGGGTTGTAGGGCTGGTCCTTTTTCAAGGCCACAAACCGAACCCCATTCGAAGACTACATGGGTTGTAGGGCTGGTCCTTTTTCAAGGCCACAAACTGAACCCCATTCGAAGACTACATGGGTTGTAGGGCTGGTCCTTTTTCAAGGCCACAAACCGAACCCCATTCGAAGACTACATGGGTTGTAGGGCTGGTCCTTTTTCAAGGCCACAAACCGAACCCCATTCGAAGACTACATGGGTTGTAGGGCTGGTCCTTTCTCAAGGCCACAAACCGAACCCCATGCGAAGGCTTGGGCGCAGTAGGCCGGTTCACAGAGAAAACCGCGCTGAACCCCGAGTAACGGGCGCAGTAGGTTCAGGATTAGCCCTGATCCGAACCCCGTGTTGAAGGCTTGGATTGTAGGATTGCACCGAACTCCAAGTACGGTTAGTAGGATCGAACCGAACACCGTGTGAAGACTTGAGGTATAGGACCAAACCGAACCTCAAGAGAAAGGCATAAAGCTTACCCTTGCCAAAGCTATACAAAATTCAAAGGCAATATCCGTCCTCAATTGTGAAATATCCATCCCAGAGCGGTTGAAAGCTAATGTGCCCGCTCTACATCTTCGAGGACAGATAAGCATTTCTACCTTGTGAGAATTTAAAAGGTAATCTTTGAGATAAACTCTCCCTTCCCAATGAACTTACACTTGGGGACAGGGCGTACTTTAACTTAATTGTTATTTATTCATTACTATTTGTTGTCTTAATCCGGTGTGATAAGTACGCGTTAAGCAGCTAGGTAACCACACAGAACGGATTCGTAAAGCATTAAAAACAATAAAGTGTTTGGTACAACACTAAGTTACCCAACAATCATACACTCGACGCAAGCAGATTGAAGAAAAGCAACAGTGAATTTTATTTCCAAGAATAAAGAAATTATTCAGGTTACAAGGTAGTTAAAACTGGAGCTGATCCCAGTACACAGCTATGAATAAAGCATAAATTAAGGGACCGGTTCTTGATCCTCCGCAGTGGGCAATCCTCCCTTCTCCGCTTTATCCTCCATTCCAGTTGGGGCACCTTCTTGTGCTTCAGCTCCAGAGGCAGCAGTGGACGTTGTAGGCTCCATACTTTGTCCTTCTGGAAGGGGAGGCAGTTCGTACAGAGATGCACGGGGCTCGTGGTGCGATCCGTCCTTGCGAACTTCTACAAGTCTTCCCCCGTGGAACTCAAAGAACGGATCTAATCCGTACAAATTCAGCTTTATTCCAGGGTTCCGATAGTAGACTTGACGAAGGGCCAGGCCAAAAGATTCATACGCCACATTCTTGCATATATCCAAGGCTTTGGCAGCCTTGGCCTTGGCAGCAGCTAGCCTTCTTTGAACCTTGGCGTAATCCTCTTCTGAAGGCCCAGCACTCACACCACCCTTTTTGAGTTCATCAATTTGGGCTTGCATCTCCTTCCGAATAGACTCCCACTCCCTAAGGTCCTTGTTGCGACCATCCTCCATAACTTTGAGATCGTCAGCAAGCTTAGCCGATCTCTTCTTCTCCAGTTGTAACTCTTCTTCAAGGAGGGGTATGGATTTGTTCTTATTTTGGAGGTCGGCAACTTCCCGTTCTAGGGCCTTATTCGCAAAATGAACTTTGCTTGCCTCTTCCGTTTTCCTCTGGAGTGTTTCTTTAGTTCTTTCCAGTTCTGATTCCACTCCCCTGCGAGCTTCAGCTTGCTTGGTTGCCCATTTCTCCTTCACTGCGAGTTCGGTCTCAAGTTTTTCAACCTGATCCATATAGTCAGCTTTCTCGCTCAGGGACTCAAGCAGGCCGGACAGTTCATCAAGTTGCCAACGCCCGGCCTTGCAAGCACCTCGGACTCCAGCAGCGTCGAGGGAAGGGCGGAGGCAATACCGTGCTTTTGGGAGAGTAGGAGGCATAGATCCTTGAAACCACAAATAAGGGGAAAGGAAGGAGTCACGTGGAGGATCGAACGCCGGAGGAGGACCGTTCCCAGAATCCGGCTCTGAAGCATTTTGAGAAGAAGGTGTAGAGAACTCAGGGGCGGGTTCCTTTCCCTTGTTCTTCTTTTCGGTTTCTTCGGCCGTCCTCTGACGCTTCTTCACAGGGTCATCAGAGGAGGGCTTCTCTTGATCGGCCTTCTTCACAAGATGCCTCTTCTTTTTCTTCCTCTCTGGGACGGCCTCCTCGCCACCCGCTCCAGCGGCCCCAGTTGCTTCTTCGGCTTCCTCCTCGTCGAAGAGAGGAACCTCATCTCCTACTGCAGAAGTCAGAGGAATGAGGGGAGTTTTGGTGGCGTTCCTCTTCGCCTGGATTTCATTTTCCTCAGAAGAGGAGTCATCGTCAGCCAGCATGGACCTTAGCGACAACATTTCCGGGCAGGCCTTTTCAATTTGTTCTGCAAAACAAAAAGAGTTGAATAAGCATACAAGAAGGAAAATAACTAGAACGGTATAACCATACAACACAAGGAGAATAAGAGCGAATATTACGGAGGTAGGCGTTTTTGATGTCTTCCTCGGCCAAGAGAAGGCGGCTGGAAAACCCTTTGAGGGTCTTTGAGGCCGTCTGCAGGGCGCTCAGGACCTCAACAGAATGAGGGGAAAGTTCACTCTCATCTGTATAATAAGCACGGCTCATGAGGAGAAAATGCTCGTGCGTCCAGCTAAGGGGAAACTTAGTAAACCCCTCTTTATTTTGCCAGAAGACCGGCTTATTTGGTTGAATCCGGACCCGCGTGTAGTAGTGTTTGAAGGAACGCCCATCTACCTTCGCGGACTCCGTATAGGACTTGAAATTTACAACCCTTGAGTCACTACGGAGTGTAATGAACCCAAGGCCGCCCTTCTTATTAGCTCGGCGGACCACTTGGCAATAGTAGAATAATTTGGCCACAGTGGCGGAGAAGCCAAATTGCTCCCCCAAGACTTCAAGAGCCCGGACGAGACTCCAACCGTTGGGGTGTAATTGTGAGGGGGCACAGTCCAAGAAACGCAGGACGGCCATCTGGAAATCCGTCAGTGGAAAACGCACCCCCAGCTTTAAGAAAACGTAGTCGTACATGTAGACCGACCTCGCATCAGGAACGCTGTGGCATATTCTTTCAGAGGGATGCGGTGCCATCGCAGCGTATCGCGCTTTATACTTCTTATCCGAATATATCTTACAGCGGAAAGAAACCGTCCGCTCCTCCTCACTTGCATGGTGCGAAGGGATCTCCAGGAACTCCTCTTCCACCCAGCAATAGGGTTTCTCCCTGTTGAGTTTCTCCCAGTCAAGCCGGTGTGCCACAACATTGACACACCCTTCAGCAGAGCGGAGAAACGGCGTTTTACCACGTCCTGGAAGATCCATGGTTGTGCAGGCGCGGTGGAATGCGTAGGTGCTGTGATAAAAAGCAACATCGTCAGAGAGATAACCCTCAGCACTTGACCCCTCATCAGAGCGGCTGGTAGCCCTCGAACCAAGGGGAACCTCAGAGCGACGAGATGAAGAAGACGCTCGTGAGGAAGAGGCTTCGGCTCTCTCTGAACGATGGCGCCCAGCCACAGGAGGATTCGCCGGAATCCTCCCACCACGGTGGCTAAGGGGGGCACGAGAGCCAAACCTCCCTCTATTTGAAGGACTAGCATGTCCAGCTCTAGGGCGCATGATGGAAATAGAATGATTAAAATTGCAAGGAGTTGAAGGGAAGGAAGGTTACCTAAAGGAAGAGAATCTTTGAGAGGTTGAAGACGACAAGGAAATTCCAAGGAAATTTGAGCAGAGTTTCACTAAGTTTGAGAGCAAGGATGGATTCTTAAATCTGCTAAGAGTTCCTTTTATAGGTAACGAAGAGGCAAAGTGTTCCGTCGAAGGTCACAATGCTCGCCCCAAAACGCAACCTTTCAAATCTAAACGACTCCGTCGTTTCGTCACAAATAAGCGCGAAAATGGTAACGTTTCAGTAAACGTTTTGGCAAAATGGGCCCCCCTTTCAGTTTGAATCCAGGCCCAATAAGCCCAATCGACGGTTACACTCTTGGGTAATGATGTCTCGTGCGTAAAAAATGCATTTAATGTCCAATCATGCCATGCGCATTTAATGCCTTCCAGCCACTTTTCGAATACCAAGGGTTTCGATTTTCAAAGACTCTTGGGATTTCCATTACTTATTTTATATTGTCTGAATCCGTTGTATGCAACGTGAGAAGGGCGGTCACTCGTTTGCTAGAGCGGACGCCACTAAGTTTCCAGACACTTACAAGAATGTATGACCGGCATCTAGACTTCTCTCGAGAATTGTGTAGCTCATATGAGCAACTGAACAGTCCCTCATACAAGCTAGGGGACAGATGATCCGGTCTAGATACCGGCCCCCATACTTGTGACGTCAAACTGATCTCATATAAGGAAAACCGGTGTCCAGGTTCAACGTTACCACGCCGGTTATCCGTTGTCTGGCCGTCCGCCCTCACTCCACGACAGTATCATTCATTTTCTCCATAACGGTTCTATGTTCATTATTACAGGACATTTATATAACTGTTGGCTTTTCAGTTACAGCAAGAGAAGAGCCCCTGATAACTTATCAACGAAGACACTGTTTGTAGCAAAATACGTCACATCAATGGCTTCAGAAAGCAAGTGGGTGTGTCAGCGGATTATGCGGAAAAGGTGATTATCCTCTCCTCTCCCTAGAGGATCGTACTCTGATAATTGACCTACCCTCCTGACACATTCTGAAAGTTGAGCCACCCTGATTGACACAATATACACGCTATCAGAACTAAGGGACCCACCTGTATCCAACGACTCATTTTTCTCACGTACAACTATAAGTAGCATATTTCAACACACATGCATGGTATCGTTGTTCTATCTCACATTTTACTGTTATCACGCTTGAGTATTCATTCAGTTCATACACTCTTCTAACTTGAGCGTCGGAGAATCTTCGCAGGTGGCACCACCTTTCGCCCTCCTACAACGCGAATCGTTGGTGTGAAGGATCTCCAGGACAGCAAGACCGGCCTCTCCCACTGAGAGACCGGATTAATACATCGGATATACATAGTTCCGGTGTGCAAACCCTAGAAACACCTGCACCCTTGTGGCTGGTCCCACACCGGATCATAGACCCCGGTCCAGACCAGTTCAATTATTATTATTATATATTTTTTAGATTTAGTTCTTCAGGAACTATTAATAAATATTTTCAAAATTCTTTAAGAATTCTGAATTATTTAATTATTAATTTTATACATCCTACAGGGATGTTTATGAATAAGTTCTTCAGGAACCTATATTTTTTTTATATGATATAGATATAATCTTATACATCCTTCTGGGATGTTTAGAATGTAAGTTCTTCGGGAACTTTTATGATATATATATAAAAACAATATAAGATATATAAATTAAAATTATTAATAATAATAACAATAATAATAATCACAAATTACCTCTCGGTAGTCTTGATTAAATCTCAATTGGTCAGAACCTGGTGCTGATAACGTGTTATAAAATTTGAAAGGAAATTAGAGAAGAAAATGGACTTGAAGATGAAGGAAGGAGAGTAATGAGAGTAAAGAAAGAGTAGTAAAATTGAAGAGAAGAAGTTTTTTGTATTAATGAGTGAAGGGGGTATTTATAGGAGGTGAGAGGGGGACATTTATAAATATCAAAACTTTAGGCGGGGACATCCATAATTATTCATAATAAATAGCACTTTAAAATTTTAATTTTTAATCAATTCTTAAAATATCCTTCTAAAATAACTTAAGCCTTCCTCACACTCTTCCTTCCTCTCCGTAACCTCGATTCAACCCATTTACACTATACATTGTTTTCCTTCCTCTTGGGCAAAATCTGAACCCATTCTTCTCTCTCTCCCACTTCCATGTTCTTCTCATTACATCCTTCTCATACCTAAGGTATGTGCATGCTGAACCTTTCTCTTATCTTCTCTTCAGTTGCGATACCAACTTGCATGGGTGTTGATGGACCCCTTTTACTTGTAGCTTGGGGTTGTGAACCGCCATTGTGAGCCCATTGAGGTTTATGAAGTGGGAATCTTGACAATTGAAGCTTCATAGGTGAGGACCTATGTTCCCTCTTTCATTTGCCGTTCATGGTTGTGGATGGGCGTGTAACCATCCTATGCAAAAACTGACATTCTACACGATCGTTGCTAGGCAGCGTATAATGATTTGTTTCGGAGGGAATCGACGGGGTTTGGGTCCATGAACTCATCTAGGAGATTGTGAGGTAAAAAGGGTTTTCAATCCTTTTAATTTTCAGCAAGCGGTTTCTAATCATTCCGAGCAAACGCTGAAATTTCTGTGCGTTTGTTGTAAGGTAGCAGTTTTAAGAGTGTTCGGAAAGGATTAGTTGGCGTTCGACATTATGGGGGACATATCAAGAGTGGTCAACAAACGAAAACGACTTCCGGTAAGTTAACACCTTCCGTGGTTGTGTCAAATTCTCGATTTCAGCTTCGAAACATATTAAAAAATAATTTAGTAGCGACTGAGGTAATTAATTGGTGTATCGAAATTTCTAGATAAAGGAAAAGATTTTTATCAAAAGGCGGTTGGGTCGGAAGCTGAAGCCGTAAAGTGTGATTCGCCCTAAGGTACGTTCATCGTACATGGGGAGTATTAGTTGAATGATAACTAGGAATATAATTCCAAGCATGTGGGTTTGTTCCATGAACAATTTTTACCAAGTATTGTTCGTAAAATTATGAAAATAATCTAAAGTTTAATGAAATCAGGTTGTATGTGCAAATGGATGACATTTAAATATTATATGATGAGGAGTGATGTTATATTTATTTACGAGTAATGTGAAATTATATTTGATGGTGTGCTAATTTGTGAATGACTGTTGCTGTATGATGAAATCATATTGTGAATTGTGGATCGGTGATGTGCTATTTAGATCTCTGATGGAATTGAGATAAATGGTACTCATTGAGTGAAGATTAGAATGTAAAATGGTTTAGAAGGGGTATGGACTATGTAGTCATTTTTCCATCTGCGCTACGATTCACATTCCTTGCATTGACTGTACTCCATGACATCATATGCATTTCCAGCACTATGATTTGCTGAAAGGACTGTCACATTACAGTGCTACGATTCACTGTGCGGTCTATGGCTTGTTGCTACTGAGGCTACCACTCATGGTGCTACGATTCACCGGTAGTCCTCGGGTACCACGGTTGATAGTGTAACGATTCACTACGTGGTCACCCAGATGCCCCTCAACTATAGTGCTCCGATTCACTGAGTGGGTTGTCTTGGCACTTGCTCGTATTTTCTTTATCGGATCCGCATTTTCATTGATCTTGTGCATTTTCAATAAAGAGAAAATATTTTAAAGTCCATGACATGCATCATTGCATATGTTGAGTGCTAGCGATTGTGCTTAGTGATTGATGTTTGGATGATTTTAGGGAGGTTTATGGAAAATTAGAAACGGTGAAGCTTGTACCTTCTCATAGATAGTGGGTTAATTTTATGGTTATCATGCTATTTACGATCAATTAATTAAACTCTTTGATATTATATTGTCATTGAATTAGTACTCACCCTGTTATTTGTGGAAATTTTCAGTAAATGTGCAGGGTGATGAGTTTACTCAATGATCCGGGGCTGGATTTGCATTGCCTAGCTATAGTGGACTTTTGTTGATGTAAATGCCTGGATATATCATTTTAAATATGAACTGATCCTCTTATAGTGTTTTTGGATAGCTTTTTGGTAAATATATATGTGTACCTTTTGACTTCATGGGTAGGATGTGGCGGGTGATAGTTAAATTCTGATTTTCACAAGTCCTGTTAAATGTTGATTAAACTGTAGGTTGTGTTATGTGAAGTGATATTTTTGGCATGGAGCTATATATATACACATATATGTAAATATAATTGAAGGGACTATATATGGGCAAGTTGTTGTAAGTTATTAGATTTTAATTGAACTGTAATTGCCAATATACTATTATGGAATCTTGGCATTGAGCCAATAGTGCTGTTGCTGCAGAATATATATATATATATATATATATATATATATATATATATATATATATATATATATATATATATCATATGGATGAGTTTGAGACTGGTTGATATTTTACCTTGGACCATGTGTTATGACATGAACTGTAGTGACTATACAAGGACCTAGCAAATAGTATTGGCAGGTTATTATGTATTGTTGGGACTAAGTAACTAATTGTTGTGAGGATGGAAAATAGAGTTTAATATGATATAGTTGAAAGAAGAAAGAGTGTGAGGTAGTGTATATTTATTTAATTGTAAAAAAATAAATGAATAATAATAATAATAATTGAGGAATAGGTTAACGTGGTATTTGGGACTATTTTAAACTGTTACTGCACTTAGTATGTCTATTGTAGCATGTGGGGGAAATTGATTCCCAAGTTGTTCCTATATACTGTTATTAGTATAATAAATCTGTGAATGGGTCCATATCCTTAGCTTGGTTTGTTCTTGTGCTTCCAAACTATTGATTCTCCTATGAGTATGCATTGAGGTCCAATCTTTATTTTTTTTTATAAAATTTCATTGCTGATTTGTTGATTATTTTGATGTATTAGATTGTGAAATTATAGTCATCTGCATAATTTTTCTGTATTTGATATGCTGGAATTACTTCTCTTGAAAAGGTGTCAATTGCAATTATTTTGCTGATGATGCCTGATGTTCCAACTAGTATTCCCACTTTGATGATGGTACTAAATAAAGAAAGGATTAACTCCACCTTAGTCTTGTTGAGCATGTTTCCCAAATGTCTTTCATCTCCTTTATATCAGAATTGCTAAAAAAAACAAAACAAATCATGAGAGTCATAGATAATTGGTGCCACTATATTTGATAAATAAATTTTCAACAAAAATCTTCAGCCTTATTAACTTGCTACCAATTGTCCCCTTTGTTATCTCATGACCCTCTGATTTAATGACCATTTAATGTGGTGGCCCTTTGCATCATTGTGACGTCAGTTTTGTGCCTGCCTACCGATCCAGTACGCGCGTTACTACGCCAGGTGGGCGTTGAGACGCTGGCTCACTTGGCTGTTCTCCTGGTACACATATGTGTGGGTGTGATTGTGCACTGCTTCCTCAAAACTATTAGGGGCCATGTATATCACTGTGCACATGACCCAATCTATTCTTTTTTTGTCCAATAATGTGACTGCACCTCCCATTCTAATTACAATTATGTCAAAAGTTTAAGGGGTCTACATGTTATATCATTCAGTGGCTATTTTTTTTATAAAATAATTAAGTCATAACTCTAATATAATGTTCAGTTGCTATTAGAACTTGGAACATGGAAGTGGGCCCGTGGCAGGATAAATCTTTTGTTGATTAGAAACATAAGAACATTGTAGTCATGATGACCCATTTTACTGGTTGTATTTTATTTTTAATCTTAACTCCTAAAATCAAGATTATAGTAAAGCATGTGGCTGTTGTCTTGTATATAATATATATATATATATATATATATATATGATAATTAAGTCTAAAATTATATATACATGTATATATTTATAAATATTGTTTATCTATTTTAATTCAATCTTCAATCATACTACTATATCTTCTTAGTGAATTTAACTAATTATTTATTTCGATTAATATGGTATTAAATGGAGTTATAGTACTACTATTTCATTTATATTTATATTCTATCTTATCATTCTATTATTAGTTCTATAGCATGGTCACAAATCACCCCTCATGAAAAAAATATATGAGAATAATTTAATAATAAAGATGAGAATAATAATAATAATAATAATAATGTACACCCTTGGTGTTTTGAAAAAAAAAACTATTCCTAAAATTAGTGAATCTAGTACATAAAATTTAAGATACTGACCGGATAGTATAGTTTAATTTTACAATTTTGGAGCTGATCCTTACAGTTAACTCTTGACCCTGGTTCCAGGATAGAATATATTGTATTATTTTCACATTTTTGAAAAAAAAATACACAATGCTAGTTTTTAAAAAATTAGAAGATGAATTTTCACATAATATTTTTTTATAAAAGGCTACATATATATATATATATATATATATATATATATATATACACACACACACACATATACTTTTTTCTTTTCTTCCATTTTTTCCCTTCAATACAAGTAAAATAATCATTTTATTTTCTTTTTGAATTCTGTTATTGAACTCTTTTTTTCTTTTATTTTGTTTTCACTGTCCAAACAAAGTTGTAATATTTTAATTTGAAATATAAATTAAATAAGAAATAAAACATAGAAAGATTTGTGTTTTTGGTCGGTGGCAAAATGAGAAAGATCTTTTTTTATATAGAACCAAAATAGAAAAAATGTTTGGTTTTTTATTAGAGTTACTCAAACTAATTCTAAAAAAAATCTTCTAGTCAAATAACTTTGTTTTTTTAATTACTTACAAAACCTACACTTAAAAGTCAAAGGATTACTCGGTTATGAGTAGATGCCTCGTCAGAGAAGGGTGGCCTGTGCTGAACAATTTAATAAACCATAACTCACATGATATGATTCCCACGTAATTCTGACTCATGCTTATCTACATCATTTTAAATATTATTATTGCTCCCTCCTCAAAAAACTACATATTTCGTTTATAATCCCTCTACCCAGAACTAATTTTTTTTATGGAAAATTAAAATTAATATAGTCTATTTGCAATTTTCAATATAAATTTCAATGAAAACATTCAATTATTTATTTATTTGTTATCATTTACGAGGTTATATAAATTTTTATAATAATTTGAAAAACTAATGCTACTAACTTACTATTGATTTGGATTTTAATATATAATATTAGAATAATTTCAAAAGATTGTCAGCATCTTTTGTTTTATGCATAATTAAGTTGAAATGTGTTGTTATCATTTTAATTTTTATCTTAATTAGACATAAAAGCCGCGTGACATAAAAAAAAAAAAAGGAATAGACTAGTGCCAGTCAAATGCCCAATGTAACAAAATGAAAAACAAGGCACAACAAAATTAGGCTACTTAAAAAAAAACAAATAAACAAATCAGGTAAAAACCAAATACCAAATATTTTCTATGTTTGGAGTTCCTCTGATAAGACCTTTTAGTATGGTGATTAATTTTTTTTTGTTGGGTTGTAATTATCTTTAACTAATAAGATTATTGACACAAGGTTTTAAAAATTAATCCATATTCAATATGATTTTGATTATTTTAAGAGTATGGGGATAATTTATATATGTACTTTTTTTGTATTGAGGACTCCAAACTTCCAAATTTCCTGGGAAGGACTTTTGGTGGGACTATATATACCTCATTTCAAACATTGCTGCATGCACATCCATTTCAGAGCTATTTCTTTTCCTTTCTCTTCCACTTTGGTATTTTTGCTGCTCTTCCGTGTAGCAGAAAATGACCGTCCTCATTGAGCAACCTAATCTTGGTATGATTCATTGCTTTTGTTTCTCTTATTGCTGATTATGGATCTTAATCCTCCACAAAAGTAAATATGAATGTGCTTAGTTTCAGAACCACAATTTGAGGAGCAGAATGTGCATGCTCAAGAAACCAATGAGCTTGTTTTGGATGGTGGATTTCCACTGCCAAAAGATGTTTCACCTGATGCATTTTGGGCCCCAGAAATCAATTCATTTGGCCATTCTTTCAGGTTTCAGTTGCCCATTTCATTTTTTCAGTTCTGTTTTTGTAATAACTTCTTCGTGATCTTCTTCAGTTTTTTCTTTTTTGTCTCTAACAGTTTAAAGGCATAATTTTTTTCTGGCACAAAAAATGAAACTGACATTGGCTATATGAATTGGTAAATGTTTGACAGAGACTATGATGCAGAGAGCGAGAGGCAAAAGGGTGTGGAGGAGTTTTATAGGTTGCAACACATCAACCAAACATATGACTTTGTAAGCCAAAGTTTATTTTGCACCAAATATTTGTCTACTTACGTGGCATGGCGATTCCATAGGAAGAAAAAATGTAGCGCTTACCAAAAATTAATTTGCTAAATCCTAATGTAGGTCAAGAAAATGAGAGAAGAATATAAGAAACTGAACAAAGCAGAAATGGGCATATGGGAATGCTGTGAGTTGCTGAATGAAGTGGTGGATGATAGTGATCCTGATTTGGATGAACCTCAAATCCAACATTTGTTGCAATCAGCTGAGGCAATCAGAAAAGATTATCCTAATGAAGATTGGCTGCATTTGACCGCTCTCATCCATGGTACACACCCGTTGAACTTTTTTATTCATAGAATATTCTTTATGTATGTGGTAGCATGGCTTAAAGTTTAATTTAAAATTAAAATGTATCATCACCCTTATCCTTGTTTGACTTGGTATGCTTAACCCTGGTTAAGCTGCCCTAATCATGTAAGACTTGAGTTTTAATTTTTAAATCTAAATTAGAATTAAATATATTTTTTGTATCAGTTGGATGAAGTCCAATGTAGGTTTAGTTTACAAAACCTGTAAAAACCAAGTTTTTAATGGATTTAGGAACCTTTTTAATATCCTAATCAAACATGGATTATTTTCGTCTGATCCGAAAAAATGAATGAACATATATAATTGTTGTGTTGTTGTAGATCTTGGAAAGATTCTTCTTCTTCCTCAATTTGGTGAGCTTCCTCAATGGGCTGTTGTTGGTGAGCACTGTGCCTTAGTCCTTGTGTGTGTGTAGAAAATATTCCCCCTTCCCCAATTTGCTGTGGCATTTCAATTTCAATTCAACCTTTTAACTTATGGTTAATGGCACATTTGCAGGGGATACATTTCCTTTAGGCTGCGCTTTTGATGAATCAAACATTCACCACAAGGTTTCTTCAAAGAAATTTGTTAACAACACTACTTTTTAATCATAAATTATCAACTAAGCAGAATTTCATTGCTGTTGCTGCAGTATTTTAAGCACAACCCTGATAGCAACAATCCTGCATACAACACTAAAAATGGGGTCTACAATGAAGGATGTGGACTGAACAATGTAATGATGTCGTGGGGACACGATGATTACATGTATATGGTGGGTATTTATACAAACTTCTAATTCATTAGATCTTCTGATTTTTTTTTTAAATTTTGTAATTTTTTATTATGTGGTGCATTGGAATTTGCAGGTTGCTAAAGAAAATGGGACCACTTTGCCATCAGCTGGATTGTTCATTATCAGATATCATTCTTTCTATCGTAAGCATTGCTTTTTTTTCATCACACATTTATATGTTATTCTTCAATGCTGCTATTAGGGGGCTTTCTGTGTCTAACAAATATATTGACTGCAACATATAATTTTGAAGCTTTACACAAGGAAGGTCAATATACTCACTTGATGAATGAAGAAGATGTTGAGAATTTGAAGTGGCTAAGGATATTTAAGTATGTTTATGCTTTAACTTTTGTAAATTTGTATATTTGTACACATATTTTATAGTTGTTAATTAACGTAATATACAATATAATTTTCGACAGCAAATATGATCTTTACAGCAAGAGCAAAGTTCTAATTGATGTGGAAAAAGTTAAGCCATATTATCTTTCACTCATTGAGAAGGTGAGAGTCAAATTCAGATTTTGATGATTTGTTTAATTTTATTTAATTTTTTTTATGTAGTGTTCTTATTTTTTTTTTAACCTTTGCAGTATTTCCCCTCAAAGCTTAAATGGTGAATCAATTATTAATGTAAGAGATTGGGCATTGAGGTGCATAATTGAGGGAATTGATTTTAGAATTCGTTTTATTATAATTCTTAATGTACTGATGTTATGAAGTGCATACATCATAATTCCATTTTCATATTGAATAAATAATAAATAAATAATTCATTTCATATGATTCACATTGCTTCCTTTCAATCTCAAAAAAATAAATAAATCCCTGCTCTAATAAATTACAAATATATACAATCATTTAATATCGTGAAAACGGGGAAAGAGATTATTGTCAGTTTTACCCCGTAAAATGGGTCAATTACGATGTGCCTGTGAAAAATATACAAGTTTGGGTACATAAAAATAAACATGAAAAAAATAAGTTTATTTAAAGAAAGCCTTCATCACTGGCTAAACAATTTTTATCTTTTCATTATATAATTATGCAAGTTATAAAAAAAAATAACGAATTCAAAGGGTTGATCATGTGTATCTTTAAAAATGACTCCACTTGAACATATAAATTACAGCCTTTTTTAAGACTGGCCGAAAAAGTCACACACACCAAGGGTCCGTTTGGTTACCCCACGGGTAACCTAGTTGGGAAAACTGAGGTTTTGTAAATTAAGGTTGAGAAAACTGGGGTTTTGTAAACGGAGTTGTGTTTGGTTGTTGAAAAGGTTGGGTTGGGTAAAAGTGGGTTGAGAAGTAGTGATTGTGTTTGGTTGGAGAAAAAGTTAAGTTGGGTAAATAGTGGTTTGATGGGAAATTACTAAAAAGGGTATTAGTAAAAAATATATTGAATATGTATATATATTAATAATATAAATAGATACAATATCAAAATTTGTATATATTTATATTTATATAATATTATGTATAATTAGATTATTTTTTAACAAAATAATTTTTTTAAGAATACCCTGTTATTTTTTAAACAAATTAAGTTATTTCTTAACAAATTAGACTTGAATTAATTATGCTTAATGGAACTGAATTGAGAGATTTAAATTTAAATGGATAACCTACTCTAAACGGATAACTTAATCTAAAAAAATCAGCTCATACATTAACATAAAAAAATCAACTCATACATACAAGAACAGAAAAAACAACTATAATTCAAATAAAACTATCAATAATTTATTTAATCAGATTTTCTGTTTTCTACATAAAAAAAATTAAGGTACACCCTAATCAAATTAATACATTTAAATACAATAAAAAATTAACCTAATCAAATTAAACTATACATAAAAAAAAACTAAACCATACATTCAAACACAAAAAATCAATTTATACATACATCAACAAAAAAAACTATAAATCAAACTAAACTACACATAATTTAATTTCAGATTTTGTTTTTTATATTTTCTATTTTTTACAAAATAAAATTAAGATGCACCCTACAAAAAAAGCCTACCCATACACCTCTATCATACACCATTAAAAAAAATTGGTGTGGACCTAGATACAAAAGGAACATCCATGCACCATCATCCCTAACCTCTGACCCACCAGCAGCCATCACCGATTGCTCTTTCCACCATCCACACCCCTTCTTACACCCATCACCGACCCCCCTCCCCACACCTGTAACCCGTAAACCCCATCTCCCACCCCCCACGACCCAAAACCGAAACCCAAAAAAGAAACCAATAGCCACCCACACCCATAACCACAAAACCAGAAATAGAAGATCAAAGAAGAAACGGAGGAGAAGGACCCAGAAGCACAGAACCAGATCAGCAAACCAGAGAAGAAACAAAAGAGAAGGAGAAACCAGAAGGGTACCATCGTCTTTTCGCTAAACCGCGTTGGTTGGAGGTTGCTGAGCCACGCCTCAACGCAACGGAGAAACAGGGACGCGAACAGAGTTTCAAAGGGAGGTTCAATGGACGGAACGGAGCACTGGGCGAGCCAAACGCGACCATGGTTGCGGAAACGGAGGTTTGGGAACGGAACGGAGAACGCAACGGAGTTTCATTTCTAACCAAACAGGCACTTAACCCGAAAACCATTTTTGACACATACCTTATAAATCAGTCACTTTATTTGCATTTGCCCCGTTTTAAAAGCAGATTTTGGGTTGTTTAGTTAGAGGGAGGTTTGTGAAATGAGATTTGAAAAATTGGGATTTAAAAAAAGTGGTTGGGAAAATCAGAGTTTTAAAAATAATAATTTATGTTTAGATAATTTATGGTTAAAGTGAGTTGGAGAGTATTAATTGTGTTTGGTTGGAAAATGTTTTGGTAATCTTTGTTTAGAAAAATGGAATTCGAGAGTGAAATTACCAAAAAAGGGTATTAGTTAAAAAGAGTAGTAATGTAGTATATTTTTTTGTAAATAATATTAATAATTACATATTAAAATATTCCATTTATAATTTGATCAACAAAATATATTTATTGTAAATATATATTATAATACATATGTTGTAAATAATAATATATCTTAATGTCATTGACAAGGTATATTCTGAAATATATATTAATATAAATATGTGTATTGCAACTAAAATTTAATATCATTAAATATATTAATAAATACATTAAAGTTAATAATATTAAATATATTATTGTTAATAATTTATATTATTAAACATATTTTTTCTAATTACCTTTATATAAACATATTTAATTAAAAACTGACATACTAAACTGGGCGTGATAAAAATTAAAAAGGTTAAAATCTTTATTAATATAAATACCTATTTGTACTTAAATGTTTTTCCTATCCACAAATCTATCGTCGTTAAAAGAAAAAAAGCTTAACAATATCATACACAAAATAAACTTTACTATAAATTAATACATTTTTATATATAAATACAATTTGATAAATTATTAACATGCTCCAGAATCATTAGGTACACCTATAGTCCAACCAATGTTACCATACACCACAACCCAAACCCTCACCTATACTCCATCTTCCCCACCATCACCATCCACCAAAGCCACCACCTTCCATGACTACAAGCCACTTCCACCATCACAATCCCTCACCTTAAACCCACGGCCACCACTAAAACCACACACATACCACCCACGACCATCACCACAATCCTTCACCCACCACCACAATTGTTCACCTCCCCACCCACAGGTACAACCCCAAACCCTCACCCACCACCATAGTCCCTCACCCACCCTCATGGGCAGTACCACAATTGACCACCCACTACCTACGGCTAACCAAAACCTAAATCTTCAACTGAAACAACTACCATAAAAAAAACAAGAAAGAGAAATAGGGCAAAATGGTCAACACTCAAATTTGGAGTCTCGAGATGTAAACGGAGGTTCCTAGCGGCAGCTCTTACCCACCCATTACAGAACGACGTTGAGGGAACACCAACGGAGGACTGTAAACGAAGCTAAACAGGAACGATGACACGGTCACTTGGAAACTGAGCTTGCTGGTAGTGACAGAGGTTTCAACTTGGAAACAAATAGGCACTTAAACGTTTCACCTACTTAAAGAAATCCCACCGTTAAATTATTTTAAACCGTGTGAAGAATTAATTTAAACTTTTAATTTTTTTTTTTCATAATTTTATTTCTCCAACTACAAACCAAACAAGCACAAAATTATTATTAAGTTTGTTTGGTTAATTTTTTATAGTTATTTAAAGTGCCTTTAAAATGAAACTAAAGTTGTTTTTATATATCTAATTTTTTTAGATTAAAAAGAAATTGATTTATCTAGTATAAGACAAATTTTTAGTATGGGACTCGAGTTTGTAGATTTTATCTTTTACGCTGATCAAGTGGGGTAAAACAAAGTGTCACACGTTGTAAGGTGAAATACAGTTTCACTTGCAAAGATATTTCAACACCCAAGTTAATACAATATTCAATGGTAATAGTGGCGGTGACAAAGGGTGGTGATGATAACTATAATGATAATGGTTGTGACAATAACAAAAATAGTGATTATGATTGTGGTGACAGTGTTGTGATGATGGTGTTAATAACAACAATAATAGAGATGATGGTTTTAAGTTTAAGGTTAAAAGTTTGTAAAACTAAAAACATAAATAAAAAATTATTTTTATGCCTTTAAATATGACTAAAAATCATTTTAAAAAATGAGTTAAAACTTAACTTAATACCTAGTTTACCAAGTAAGTTTTGTTTTCAAACCTACTTTTCAAAACAAAAAAATAAAAATTTCACAATCATCCCACACAAAGACATAAATTAATCATTATTTCTTATACGATCCTTCCTGTAAATATTTTAAACATTATTTATATATATTCTTCTTTAATTTAAAATATATAGTTTTGTTTTGTTTAATGATATATTTTTTCTACCAAAGATAATTTTGTGAGTTAGGAACATACATATTATGGTAGGGTTAATTTTCTTGACAGTATGTTACTCTGGGTCATCGTTACATTATTTGGAAGACTAACTGCAATAAAATGGTAAAACCTATTATTGGTTAAAAGTTGATTTATCTTTATTAAGAAAACTAGGAAAAAAATTCATAGGACCATATGAAATAGAATTGATCTATAGGCTAACTTATTTTCTAAAAACAATATTTCACCTAATTTTTAATTTAATAGAAACTTTTTTTCAGTAAAGTAACTTTTTCATGTAAAATATTTAATAAATGTAGCTGATGCTGTGCCATCTTAAGTCTTAACTAATCATTGCACCAAAAACAAACAAACGAAAACAGAGACCCGTGCCAACCAATGCCCAATAATATACTATGTTTAGAAGTTACTTGGATATTTAAGACCACAATAAGATTTTTCTTTTTGTCTTCTGGGACTAATTTCATACCCATTTCTTTTTCCCTTCTCTTTTCTTCTTCTGCTCTGTTGTCACGTTTTTTCATCGCAGGGAAATGGCCACCATCCCAAACCAGGAACAGGACCACGGTATCATAGGATTTTTTTTAGTGTGTGTTTATAGTTATATTTGTATACAATGGTAACAATGTCGTATATATGAATTCATGCAAACTGCCAACTTTCGATAGAATACCAAACAATATATAAAATTTTATCATTTTCGTAATATTATTTTTTGACAAATTTCTTTTAGATTTTAACATTCAACCTAAGGTATCGCGTTATTTGCTTTCAGGGTCTGAATTTAAGAATGTGAATTCTGATGCTGGATTTATGGCCCCGGAAATCAATTCATTCGGCCACTCCTTTAGGTTTCAATTATATATTTCTTTACATATGTTCTGTTTTTCTTTTTATTCCCTCTTTCAAGTCTTCTTCAGGTTTCAAGTTTTTATAGTTTACAGTCATAAAAGTTTTTCTATTTGAAAAAAAAAACTGACCTTGGGATATATTTGGCAGAAATTATGACGCAGAAAGCGAAAGGCAAAAAGGTGTGGAAGAGTTTTATAAGTTGCAACACATCAACCAGACATATGACTTTGTAAACATTTATTTCACCAAACGATGTGTCTACTTATTTGGCGGTTTCATAGGAAGGAAAATGTAATGCTGACCAAAAACCGAAATTGCCAAATGTTAATGTAGGTCAAGAAAATGACAGAGGAATATAAGAAATTGGACAAAGCAGAAATGAGTATATGGGAATGTTGTGAGCTGCTGAATGAAGTGGTGGATGATAGTGATCCTGATTTGGATGAACCTCAAATTCAACATTTGTTGCAATCAGCTGAGGCAATCAGAAAAGACTATCCTAATGAGGATTGGCTACATTTGACTGCTGTCATCCATGGTACATACCCCTTGAATCATTTATTTATTTTCCAGCATATTAATGCTATGTTGCTTTCTTAAAAAGGCTAATATAAGATTTAATCGAAGTCCCTAATCATCCTTAATTCCTTATATCCTCATTTGATTTTGACTTGGTATGATTACCCCTTTTGTTAAGAATTTGAAAACGTATTAGCCTTACAACTCATACCTCTTGTTTAACAAACAGCACTTACATGTTATGTTATTTATATATTAACTTTGGATTTTGTTTATCCCTTTATGGTTTATCCGTTATAGACAGAAATAACTTATTTTTAAATGTTGTATCATTTAAAAAACACACATACTTGAAACAAAAAATGTAATTTTTCTTAATTATAAATTAGATTTTAGATAAAGGTGACTTTCCTTTTTCTGATGGTAAATTTTTTTGTATAAAACTGTTGTATAAGGATAATTTTTCTCTGCAGGGCTAAAACTGTGTAATAAAATAAAGAAATCTTAATCAACATATATACTTTTCTGCTTAATGTTTCAGATCTTGGAAAGATTCTTCTGCTTCCTCGCTTTGGTGAGCTTCCTCAATGGGCTGTTGTTGGTGAGAATTGATGCTTAACCATATCTGTATTAGACTGTTTTTCCCTTGCTTCCAATTAGTTCTGGTATTTGAATTTGAATCCAACAATTTATAACTGAGGTATACATGTAGGAGATACATTTCCTCTAGGCTGTGCCTTTGATGAATCAATTGTTCACCATAAGGTAATTCATTTCTTCTAAGAAACCTGTTAACTAAACTACATTTTAATCTCAATAAATGGTTGAGCAAAAAAAATCATATTAAATTATCAACTAATCCAAGTTGCATTAATTGCTGCTGCAGTATTTCAAGGAAAACCAGGATACCTACAACCCTGCTTATAACACTAAAAATGGGATTTACTCTGAAGGATGTGGACTAGACAAAGTAATGATGTCCTGGGGACATGATGAGTATATGCATATGGTGAGTCTATACATATGAACTCCAAACTTAGCTATATATATTTATACGTATATCAGGAACATGTTTTACTCTATTTTATTTTATAGTATTAATTTTAAGATGTAATGTAGTTGCTGCTTTCGAATCTGCAGGTTGCTAAACAAAATGAAACCACTTTGCCATCAGCTGCACTGTTCATTATCAAATATCACTCTTTCTATCGTAAGCATATTTGTATCATGTACAAATGCTCAAGTTAATTTTTAAAATTTTATATGAGTGATGCACTTTAAACTAAGATATCTAAATCTTTTTTGAATCGGTCCTTAACATTAATAGCAAAAAATTATCCATTTTAATTCTCTTAATTACACTTTATTACTGTTGTTTTAATTAGTTAGAAATTAAATTTAAGATTTTAAAATCTCATAAATTAAAGTTTACAATTTCTACAATCTTAAAAACTAATTTAAAGATTTACCTTACTCAAATTCTATAAAAATAGATTTTATGTCTAGCAAATGTAAAATGTTCCCTCGGATTGGAAGAGGTCTACTTTATCCCTTTTCTCTCCCACTTTTAGATAAGGATGGAGGATAATCAAAATTCCCTTAATCTTGACAAGGTGTGGTTATCTCCATGCCACCTTAAGCCTAGCTCGAGACCCCTATTTTCTCCTAAAGAAATTGTTCAAAATATTTTATGTTTTACATTCTTGTGTGAACGTAACAAATATATAATTTTGCAGCTTTACATAGGGAAGGTGCATATACTCACTTGATGAATGAAGAAGATGTTGAGAATTTGAAGTGGCTCAACATATTTAAGTATGTTTTGGTTTCAACTTTTGTACGTAGATTTTTATTTATTTATTTGGTCATATGCTATAATAATACATCATACACAATTTGTACAGCAAATATGATCTGTATAGCAAGAGCAAAGTTCTAGTTGATGTCGAAGAAGTTAAGCCATACTACACTTCTCTCATCGAGAAGGTGATGAATTGGCCAGTTTCGTTTTTTTTTTTTTTTTTAATTTGTGTTTCTTATTTTCTTTCTCTGCGGTCCTTTGCAGTATTTCCCGGCGAAGCTTAAATGGTGAATCAAATGAGTAATGTAAACTTTCCCACCAAAAATTGTATTGCACTCATTGGTACCTATTTGTAATTCACAAATTCATATCTAATAATAAATAAATTCTTGTATGTGATTCGCATTGCTTCCAGAGGCCAAACGATCCTTTCGGTGATATTATATTGCTATCACTTGATAAATTCTACCAATCATGTATTTTTGAGTCAAAATGTTATTAACAAAATACTTTAATTTCAGAGAAAATAGTTAATGTAATACTTCAAAGAGTGATCACTAATCATATTGGTGTTTAGACTAAGTTTTTATGATAAATTAAAATAAGAAAGGGTTATGAGACCAATGTATTAAATATTTTGTATCATTTATATATGTTTGTCAATGTTAATACTTTTTTGCTATTCTCTATATTTGTTTTGAATAGAAGAACATTACAAGTACGTCTTAATAATGCGGGATCTATCCTCACAAAAGATTGATATACGAGGAAAACATCTTAAAATCTATTCGCCGGTGGATCAAGTTTAAAATAACATATGCGTGAGAAGGTGGGCGGTGACACACAATTTCAATGCTCTTGGTTATATTTATGTCAACTTTTATACTTTTATTATCGCAACAACATCTTCCATCAATAACAAATGTGTTTGTATATATTTATGAACATATTATATATAATTTTACAGTAATTTTATAAGTATAATTTATTATTTTATTGATTATTATAAATCTCTGTAAATATAATGAAATTTGGTACATTGGAACAAGTCTCAGCCGTATTAAAATTTTCGGTTGTAATTTTCTTTTAAAGAGGCAAAATATATTTCATCAAATGTGTATTTAGAAGCACACTGAAACACATTGAAGCTAAGCCTGTACCCACCAATGATAATAGACACGAAAACCAAACTATTAAGAGTTAGTATTCAGCCATGAATTGCGGCATATGTGAACAATTATTTTCAATCGTATTTGTTGCATATGTGAACACGTGGAGCCTCTGTATAAAAGTCGAGGGTTAACAATTGCAACACCTTTTATATACAATTTACATAAGAGAAATCCAAAGTGCCACGTATCCTCTTACTCGAACTCTAAAATTAGCCACTGAAACGTTAGGTCAATCAAAATATGCCATGGGGTAATTGAAATCCCTTTCTCGAATTATACATTGTAGGATGAGAACTTTGAGTGGTGTGCTATGTCCAATGAGGGAGGAGAAACCAGATTTAATAATCATCTTTTTTTATTTTTTTTATTTCAGGGCATTTATGTAATGAAATTAGGAATAATAAGTTAAGTTTAACATCTAAAAAATAATCAAATAAATAAAAAACTTAACTTATTGTCTATAAGAATCCATCTCGTTTAGGCCATTAGTTCAAGGGTCAATATCTTAGCGACCAGGATAAACCCGACGAACCCCTACTTAAAAATTAAAAATATATAAATATTAATTATAAAAATAATTTATACTTTAATTTTAAGCTTATATTTTCTAAAACTAAAAAAATTCAAGCTCTTGACAGAGTTAGTTCATAAAACCACTATTAAATTGAACTAGTCTTATTTTTAATAGGATGGGTCAGCTTGATCCATGTGTTAATGAGATACTTCAAAATCCAACAAAAGATACTCAACTATTAAAAAAAAGAGAGGGGGGGTGCAAGGAAAGAAAAAGCAGGTGCAAGGAGAAATTCCCTTTAAATGGAAAACGTGAGAAAGACGAAAGTAGTCAACAAAGAACAGAAGAGGAAAGAAGAAGAAGAGAATGAAAGTGCACGTGTCGTGCATGCCCTCTTGTGTCTTTCCCCTTCTTCGTCTCTTTCTCAGTCACTGTTGCTTTTCTGAGCTAACTTCCTCGTGTACATTTTCTCCACAATTTTATATTTTCCCCCTTCTTCTGCGCTAAGTTTACTCATTCATCATTCCAATTTCCCCTCATGCTAATTCACACACCAAAAGCCCTTCTTTACCCCTCTACAAAACCCTATACCCCATAACCGTTTACAATCGCACCATAGTATTATACCTTTCTGTGATGAGTTTGGCTCTTTTTTAATGGCTCGCACTCTTCACAATCACAATCCCTTTCTATTGTTATTCTTCATCAAATACCTAATGATAACCCTTTTCACACCATACTTTGTTACTTTCTCTTTTGCTTCAATTTCACACCATGATTTCTCCATCATCGATTCCGATTTTGATTTGTTGTATGGTGACTACACTCCGCCGGCGCCGCCACCTCCTCCGCCGCTGCCTCACCCGCCATCGGTTTCGTGCCAAGAGGGGCTCAACGGAACGGGGTCTCTGGCCACCTCATGCGATCTCAATTCGAGCTTGGTTTTCGACCGTGACGTTTCCATAGAAGGGAATGGAAGCCTTCATATAGGTGCCGGTGTGAATTTGAGTTGCCCTGTGTTGGGCTGCGTGATTTTGATTAACATGAGTAGAGAGTTTAGTTTGCAGAGTGGTGCCAGTATAATTGCTGGAACTGTGGTGCTGGCGTCTCAAAATGCCAGCTTGGTTGGTGGGTCCGTGATAAACGTGACCGGGTTGGCCGGTGATCCGCCGGCGCAGACGAGTGGCAAGCCGTCGGGGACACAGGGTGCCGGTGGAGGGCATGGTGGGAGAGGTGCCACGTGTGTATCGGATAATACGAAGCTTCCAGATGATGTTTGGGGTGGGGATGCGTACTCTTGGTCCTCGCTGGATAAGCCATGGAGTTATGGGAGTAAGGGCGGGACAACTAGTAAAGATGAGAAATATGGTGGGGAAGGAGGTGGCAGAATTTGGATTGAAGTTGTTGATTCCATAGAGGTTTCTGGGGGTCTTTTTGCAGATGGAGGTGATGGTGGGATGAAGGGTGGAGGAGGTTCTGGTGGCAGCATTTATATTAAAGCTCATAGAATGTAATATATATATATATATATATTGTCTTGTCCTACCTTGAGCCAATTTTGCTGTTGTGAATTGAGTTTTATGATATTTTTTCCTTATTGTCGTGCTTGATAGTTATTATCATTAGAATTGGTTGGATTGAGTGAATGCATTTAGAGAATGTTGGGGGAGTATGTATTTTTGAATAAATGGTAGAGTTTTGCTTAATTAGTAGAGGTAGTGGGAGATTAAGAGAAGTTATAGACAAAACTGTTAGGGAAAATTTAAAGGCCAAAGATTTTTACTTAGACATGATTTACATAGAATATGATGCGGATATTTGATCCATGTAGCTAACTCCAGCCAATCTAGACTCTAGAAGATGCATGGAGGTTGTTGTTGGATTGGAGTCAGTATCAGTGTCAGTACATGATGTCATGAAATTGTGATTCTCAGATTCTCTTGATTTTATTACTTTTTTATATCTTGTTTGTGACGATGGTATTGAATGCTAGAGCAATGTTTGCGAAGTGTCAAGTTTGTGAACCATGGTGCTATCCAATTTGTCTCCTTTCATTGTGCTTTATTCTGTGTTATTTCAGATTGCTTGGTCTAATAAAATAGTTTTCCACTAATCATGTCCTTTCCCAAGTGCAGGACTGGAACTGGCACAATCAGTGCCACTGGAGGTGGTGGGTTTGCTGGTGGTGGAGGAGGAAGAGTTTCAATTCATGTCTTCAGCAGACATGACAATGCGCGAGTCTTCATTCATGGTGTGATACAGTGTTTATTGTTCTAAAGATTTGATATTGTTTGACCTCCATATCACTTTATTTTAATATTAGATAGAAAATTTTCATGTAATAGCTGAAATTGTTTGAGAAACATAAGTACATACATGCTACATCCGGCTTTTTCTCTTTCTTGCAGGAGGAATTAGTCTGGGATGTTCTGGCAATGCTGGTGCTGCAGGGACATATTATGATGCTGTTCCTCGGAGTCTTACCATTTGCAACCATAACTTGTCTACTCAAACTGATACCCTCCTGTTAGAGTTTCCAAAAGTGCCCCTTTGGACCAATGTTTATCTCCAGAATCAGGCCAAAGCATTGTTTCCTTTATATTGGAGCCGTGTTCAGGTGATTGAAATGCTGAACTAATTTGCCCCTTATTGAAATTGAACAATGTATTAATTATTGGGAAAAAGAAAGAATAAATTTATTGAAGAGAAGAAGAAAATTGAAATGAGTAATATAAGAAAGACAAATTGATAGACAATAGAATAGACTATGTGAATTTGATATATATAGTTTATATTTAGTTTATATTACAACTAAAATGCCATTTCTATTAACTTGCAGGTCGGGGGACTAATTCGTTTGACTTCTGGGGCTGTTTTAAGTTTTGGGCTGGCTCATTATGGTTCATCTGAGTTTGAGTTAATGGCAGAAGAGCTTCTGATGAGTGACTCAGAGATCAAGGCAAGTAGAACCATAAGGCTTGTACTTCTTTCATTTGGATCCTGTTGACTTAACATGCTGCTTGCTTCCAATTTTTATTAGCTAGGTGAAAACTAATAACTGTCAATCATAGGTCTATTATTCTTTTCCTGTTCTTTTCCAAATCTTATAAAAATTCATATCCTACAAACTGAAACAATTTAAAATTTTAGTATTTATATGAGACATGAGATCATTATTTTAAGACACTGAAAATGTCTTCCCTTTGATGATCTGTTACCCTTCTTTTTGTTTTTGAAATTAGATATATGGAGCTCTTCGTATGTCAGTCAAGATTCACCTGATGTTGAACTCCAAGATGCTTATAGATGGTAATGGTGACTCAATTGTTGCAACATCCTTACTTGAAGCTAGCAACCTAGTAGTTCTCAAGGTTATTATCCTTTGCATTTTTGTCATTTATAGCAAACATTGATCTCTTTTGCTTACTCTAAGAGACACTTAACTGTTTGGTTGTGATCAGGATTCATCTGTAATTCATTCTAATGCAAATTTGGGAATTCATGGACAAGGCTACTTGAACTTGTCTGGACCTGGAAATTTGATTGAAGCACAACGTCTTGTTTTGTCATTATTTTATAGTATCAAAGTAAGTTGAAGTCTCATTCTCATATCACTACTGTTCATATGCTTTGCTGTTTCTTCAGAACCATTTATTCTGTTGAAAAATGTTCCTCTTTCTTTGTCGACATTTATGCACACTTGATATGTAAGTTGGGACAGTTGTATGGTTCACTTTGGTGTAACTTAGAAGTTCTTGTTGGGAAGCTTTGTTAATATTAAAAGTTCCATTTGTTGTGGTATTTGATTTGATCTGATACCATGAATTTAGGTTAGCAGCTGAAGACTTGAGAATTTTATGCTGTGGATTAGGGTTTACGATGACAGAGTAGCATGAATTTAGGCTGGAGCTGAAGATTTGGGAATTTTAAGCACTGAGTTAGGGTTTAATGATATTCAAAGGGGCTTATAAATTTGGCGGGTTAAAGGTTTAGGTTGTGATGCTGCAAAGAGTGGTGTGAAAAATTGACTGCGTAAATTTAGGACACAAGATGAGTAGTTAAAATTTTAGACAATAATTCTGTTTGAGGGCTTCCTTCTCTGGTGGTAGCTCCAGTGTCTTCTTGCTGCTTGTGTATTTGTGACTTGGAATTTTGAAACTCTTAAAATTGATTTCTTGGCCTTTAAACTGTCTAGCTTTATTATTATTATTATTACTATTATTATTATTATTATTATTATTTCTGTTTAGGGTTTATTATTATTATTATTATTATTATTATTATTATTATTATTATTATTATTATTATTTCTGTACTAATTTGTTAAGTATCATCTTTAAAACATGAAGGTTGGGCCTGGATCTGTTCTAAGAGGTCCTTTAGAGGCTGCTGGTGATGATGATATGTAAGTTTATGCAATGCATGATCAGGAAGCTTTGTCATGCATTTCTTTTTTTAATTGAATTTTTTTTTTTTACCTTATTATGTAAAATGTTAGGGCACCAAAACTTTACTGTGAACTCGAAAATTGCCCTGTGGAATTGCTTCATCCACCTGAAGATTGTAATGTGAATTCGTCATTGGCTTTCACTCTTCAGGTTTCTCTTTAACCCAATCTAAACTTAAACCCTTACATTGATCAAATCTCTCTGTATGAAGGGCAATAGCTTTCTTTGGTTTCTACTTCAGATATGTCGGGTTGAAGATGTTATTGTTAAAGGCACCATAACAGGCTCCGTTGTGCATTTTCACTGGATTAGAGATGTAGATGTCTCATATTCTGGACTAATCAGTGTGTCTGGACTGGGTATTGTTATTTCCTCTAAATACCCTTCCTTGTACCAAATTCCATCCATCATGTGATAGCTTGCAATGTGTTAATGATGGTCTATTAAATTGTTATGCTTATTTGAACCATTTACAGGCTGTACTGGTGGGTTGGGTAAAGGAAGGTATTTTGAAAATGGTATTGGTGGTGGAGGTGGACATGGAGGAAATGGTGGGGATGGATATTACAATGGCAATTACATTGAAGGTGGTACTGCATATGGGGATGTTCATTTGCCATGTGAACTGGGTAGTGGCAGTGGAAATAAAAGTCTAGCTGGTGCAACTGCAGGTGGTGGCATCATTGGTAAGATCTGAATTACAGTTTAGCTGTGATGGAACAAACACTTACTCAACACTATTGATTAATAAGGTGATTTATATAATTATATTTTCTGACAGTGATGGGTTCATTGGAGCACTCACTGTCAAGTTTGACTCTGAATGGATCACTTAGAGCTGATGGAGGAAGCTTTATAGAAGATGCAAGAGGGCAGGATGGTGGTCCTGGTGGTGGCTCTGGTGGAAGTGTTCTTTTATTTCTTCAGTCATTGGTTCTTGGTGGCTCTTCTACAATATCAACTGCTGGAGGACAAGGTAGTCCTGGTGGAGGTGGAGGTGGGGGTGGTGGAAGGGTTCACTTTCATTGGTCTAATATTCCAGTTGGAGATGAATATGTCCCTTTAGCAAGTGTTGAGGGAAGCATTATTACAGGGTTAGTCTATAGCCAAGTTTACCTATTGTAATCTACTGACTGCATTTGTATCTGACAAATTGTTTGATTGTACCAGTTCATGGATTGTTTGTTTCTCTGATTAGAAGCAAGTTCATGAAAATTAAGTTGAAGTTACGAATGACATTGCAGGGTCTGAGTATTAGAAGATATTATTTGCTTTTAGGTCATGACTCATGACTTATGGCTTCTTGGACAAAGTTGACAGGTTTTGGCAACTGGAGACCAATTAATGTTACTAAATTGATGTGTATTCTTGAATATGTTACCCAGTAGGAGTAGCTTATCGATAGTGTAATGAATGACCTTTTTTAATGGTCTTTAGTGTTTTGGTGGTATGTGGAGAGTTTTCCCAGGGTGGGGTCGGTGGGGGATCAGGGTTGGGAATTCGTAATCATGTAATTATGCTGTTGTCCACAATGGCTTCTTAAATTGACTTGCAGGAATTCTGATTTTGTATTTTAAACATTATGCTTTGGTGTCAGTACGGGCCATCTAGCAGATCAATGGTTTTTTATTTTTTATTTTGATTTTTGTCATCTTTCTAGAACAACCTTGAATATCCAACAGACCTAGGTGTACCTTTCAACTGTCTTCTGTTTTGTGTTTGCTTTCAACCAACATAAGATGTGTGTATGCGCAGGCACGTATGTACATAAACTTCCATCTATGTAAACTCATTTCGTCTAGTTTTTATTTATGATTTCAGAGGAGGATCCGGTGGAGGTCATGGTCTTGCTGGAAAAAATGGATCTATCAGTGCAATTGCTTGTCCCAGAGGGCTTTATGGCATCTTTTGTGAGGTAGATGAAGAGTCATCCTCATCCTTCACAATTTTCAGTAATTAATTGTGTAGTTGATATGGGATTAGGTGACTTGATATTGTGAACTTATGTTCTATGATCTTTTTTTTTTATAACATTGGTTTGCCAATACAATCTGTTGATTCCTGGTGACATAAGAAAGTTTTGAATATAAACTTCTCAGTTACTTCGACTTAGTTGCTTACATGTAACTGTTTTGCAGGAATGCCCTGTTGGTACTTACAAAAATGTCAGTGGGTCTGATAGAGCTCTTTGTCATGATTGCCCACCCCAAGGTCTTCCTCATCGTGCTTTATATATTCCTGTTCGAGGTAATTTTAATAACTAAATTTGTTTTGATCACAACTGAAGGGTAGAGTAAAGGCAGGAGTAATAGCATTTACTTACAAAGTTTCATAAGTTGTTTTGGTCAACCTTTGGCCAGGTCAGGTGTAATCATGATTTTAGTATGATAAAACTTGTTCACAAGTTTTAATTGATTTTCTACTTATCTCCTTTTTAAAAGGTGGTGTGGCAGAGACTCCTTGTCCGTACAAGTGCATATCTGATAGATATCATATGCCAAACTGTTATACAGCTTTTGAAGAGTTGGTTTACACTTTTGGTGGGCCATGGCTTTTTGGTCTTCTACTCTTAGGTCTTCTTATATTGCTTGCTCTAGTTCTCAGTGTTGCGCGAATGAAATATGTAGCTGCAGATGATATACCAGCCTTTGTGCCTGCTCAAAATGACTCTCGATTGAGCCATTCTTTCCCTTTTCTGGAATCACTGAATGAGGTCTACAACCAACTTCTTCCTAGTGAATTTCATGGATATTCACCACCTGTGGAACTCAGTTCAACATTACAATCAAATTTAACTTTGTTTTTCTGTGATCTTTCAGATTATGGAAACAAATAGAAGTGAGGAATCACATAGTCATGTGCACAGGTTGTATTTCCAGGGCCCAAATACATTCAGTGAACCTTGGCATCTACCTCATTGTCCTCCAGAGCAAGTAAAAGATATCGTGTATGCATTTCTTTCTATAAAATAGTTAGTCCTCATTCAGTGTGAATAATATTTAAATTGACCTTTCAGTTCATCCTACGATTTAAAATTGAAGTTTTAACTACCAAGTATATCACATCGTATTGCAGATATGAAGACGCCTTCAATAGATTTGTGGATGACTTCAATAGTTTAGCTACTTACCACTGGTGGGAAGGATCGATATACAGTATCCTATGCATCATTGCATATCCCCTTGCCTGGTCATGGATGCAAAGGTGTCGGAGAAAGAAATTGCAGAGACTCCGAGAATTTGTTCGATCAGAGTATGACCATTCATGTTTGCGTTCTTGCCGTTCACGAGCCCTTTATGAAGGGCTGAAGGTAATTCAGATTTAATTTCATGAGCACCTGCTGGGTAGGGTAGTATGGTGTCCGTCCACGTTTGAAGAAAGATCCCTGTACCCTTATCTGGGCGGGTATCAACTCTATTGCCCATCCGATCCCCGCTGGGCATCTACATTCCCATATCTGTGCCCATTACCTGTGCTCCAATGCATTGTCAGTGGGAAAATTTTATACCGAAATTTTGATATGGAAAGTTAAATTGATTGGAAAGTTATTGGACGTAATAATACGGGTGTAATTTTGATACGCTGTTAATTCTAACAGATTTTATAGTCATGTTAGAAATCACTCTAAAAACATGATATGACTTATAAGGTAATTAATAGTGAAGTTAATCATTTTTACTTACATGACAATCTATAACTAGCTGACAATACAAAATTTTGTCACTGTCGCTGCATTCTAATTAAATTAAAATTTCATTTTAATTTTTAAAATCATTAAATTAATAGCAATTAATTAATAATGTATACAATTCTATAAAAAACATAAAAAATATTATACACACACATACACATAGTGTGGGTCTAAATAATTAATTAAATTCTGCAAGTTAAAGCTTGAGTCCATGCTCATATCTGTGGGGTTTTTGCTCAGCCCATTGTGGGTCACCGCCGAGCTTGGGGTTCAATTGTGATCCCTACTACCCCAGTACTCAATTTAAAATGTTTATATGATTAAAAATATCTGTAATAAGCTAAACACAGTTTTCTTGATAGCTCACTGACCTGGTCATAAAACTGGACAGGAAACAAATGCAGAGTTTATTGACCCAAAAGGTGAAAACCCCGTGTTTGTGCCTGAATCTGTATCAACAAGATACAAGATTGGTGGTGAGGGGAATGTGGATACATGATAGTACAAAAACTCCTCGAGGTTTTTGAGGGACCAGGGCTTTCCTTCTTAAGTTCTACTCCAAGACCAAAAGATTCCTCACTGTTATTTGACTCATTTTCCTCCTAATATTATACTGTTCAAAGTAAATAACTAAGGGGGGTTGCATCCTTCTCTTGTGGGGATCTATCACCTGGTTTCTCAACCTTTTGTTTGTTGGCTTTAATATGAAAATTTTCATTCTTCTGTTGTTTTGGCTTTATTCTGGCCACCCTGCCAAATGTACAGATTACATTTCTTAGAATCATTCAATGTTTAGTTACTCTAATTTTCTAAAATGTTACAGGTAGCAGCAACATCTGATTTGATGCTGGCATATCTGGACTTCTTTCTTGGTGGGGATGAGAAAAGATCTGATCTGCCTCCCCATCTTCATCAAAGATTTCCCATGTGTATAATTTTTGGAGGAGATGGAAGTTACATGAGTCCTTTCTCGCTGCACAGTGATAATATTCTCACTAGCATCATGAGTCAGGTTTGCTCAACTCAAAACTTGGCCTTGTGATATATCAAATATTTATTTTGTTGGCTGATTGTTATGTTTGTCTCCTCTCTAGTCTGTTCCATCAACTATCTGGTATCGATTAGTGGCTGGTCTTAATGCTCAACTACGCTTAGTTCGCCGTGGACATCTAAAAATAACTTTTGGCCCTGTTATCAGCTGGCTTGATGTATATGCAAACCCTAAATTGGCTACATATGGTGTACGGGTTGATCTTGCGTGGTTTCAGCCCACAGCTTCTGGATATTGCCAATTTGGACTTGTAGTTCAGGCTACTGAGAATGAAAGCTTGGCCTCATCATTGGAAGATTGTGATGATTCAAGAATAACTGAAAAACACTCGTGGTAATGTCAAATTATTAGCTATTTTGTTGATAATTTTATAAATCCAAAATTAACTTCCTATGTTTTGTTATGCAGTTTACTTTCAAGTCCTAGAAACCCAGTGCATCATGTGACAGGCAATGAACACCTGATGATGCCTAGAAGAATGTCTGGTGGGATATTGCATGCCAAAAGCCTAAGAACACTTAAAGAGAGGAAAACTGTATATTATCCCATTGGTTTTATTCTTTATAATACAAAACCTGTTGGTCATCAGGTACTGACATATTTCCCTTGTTAACTGTATGTTAGTTATCCTTGAACATTTGTCTTACTCTCTTTGGTTATTGCAGGATCTAGTTGGTCTGGTTATTTCTGTACTACTCCTGGGAGATTTTATCTTAGTGTTGCTTACCTTGCTTCAGATGTATTCACTGTCACTGTTGTGCTTCTTCTTAGTTTTATTCGTCCTCCCTTTGGGCGCATTGTTTCCATTTCCCTCTGGAATCAATGCTTTATTTAGTCAAGGACCTAGGAGATCTGCTGGGCTTGCTCGTCTGTATGCTCTCTGGAATCTGACATCCCTAGTAAATGTTGTAAGTTTTGCTAAAGCATTGTTACAATTGTTTTACCATTACTGACTGATGTACTTTATCATCTGTGTACTTCTATTATGTTGCTTTTGTTTCCCAGATGTTTCCAAATAAGCTCCCAAATATATTTTTTTTAACATTTGACATAAAAACGGTTTCTTGAAACAGGTAGTTGCCTTCCTCTGTGGATTTATACATTATACAGCTCATTTACATAAGCTTTCCAACTTTCAATCCTGGAATTTTAGCATGTAAGTAGCTTTTGCCATATACCATATAGCAATAACTGTAGTAGATACTGAAAAAATTGATGCCGTAGATTTATTTACTGTCACTATTTGACAACTTTTTGTGAATCTTGTGCTATGCTGGGCCAATGCAGGGATGAAAGTGAATGGTGGATGCTTCCTTCTGGTCTGGCCCTCTGCAAAATTATTCAAGCACGACTTGTTGATTGTCATGTGGCTAACCAGGAAATACAAGATCCCTCGTTGTACAGCAGTGACGCTAACGTCTTTTGGAATTCTTGAACATCTTAACTCTGCATTTTTCTCTTTTCCCTTTTGTATATTTATTATAATGTAAAGCATAAATGGGTTGGGTGGCTTTGTGTAAATTGTAAACTGTTAGGAAAGGTTCGTAAAAATGTTATTTGGGACTGGGTAAATCATATAATTTCTGTTCCGTGAACACAGTTGCTCTAGTTATAGTTTTGGAATACGAACTTAAGGCTTAGCCCTTTTATAAAGGTTGGCGGTTTTCTAACACATATACCTGTTAAAATTTTTGATCTCTTCATCTCATGACAATATATATACTCAGCTATGGAAGTTGCTATAATTGCAAAGATGATGAATGATCCTTGGTTCATAAAGTATTCATGCAACAAGTGGCAGATATAAGAAAAAAAAGTAGATTTTTTCAATCCGAAAAAATAAGGGTCACAAATTTTTTACAGAGAAACCGTTGGTGATAAATTAGTAATAGATTCAAGAAGGTGGTGGAAGTTTACATAATTGCTAGGTGAGAGTAACAGATAATGATCAATAATGCAACGGATTCCTACCATATGACGTATCTCATTGAATCTCCATATAGAAAATGCCATCTTCACGTTGAACACTGGGCTTTTTTCCCCGGTCTATCCATTACGCAAGTATTTCTTGACATGTGTATATAATTTGGGACATGTCGGTTGTCATTAATGAATCTAGTTCAGCAAACATGGTCAAAGTTCTTTACTGTTCTTAAAAGCATACACGCATGTTGTTTTAGTTCAAGCAAGGAAGTGAAAACCAGAGGACCGTTTTGGTAAAGGAAAACAATTTCATCCAACCTTCAGCTAGCAGAAGAAAGTAAGCAACTTCTGAACTAGTCACTGCAACATTAAACTTACGTGGCAATTATAATTTCAACTGAAATACGATGGCTTCTATGAAATCCTGAACACCCTTTTAACTCACCACCCCTCCCCTTTTGATTTCTATTACGTAAAATTTATGATATTAGGCAACCATATGTTATTACTCAATCGGTCAACTATGTATTTGGATGTCCAGCTTGATGAAACATTTATCTAATAAGCTTTTGTTTCGTAATCAATTCGACTATAAAGGTTGTTAAAACAAGGTACGATTTATTTTGATAGGTTGTACTAAAAAACCTGAGTGAAATTTGCCACTCATAATCATCTTAATCAGCTCGAATTTAAATTGAGTATTTTAAAAAATTGAAATGAGGTAAAATGAAAATCATGAGTCATGTTATTTTCATAAACCGAGTTTAAAACTCTCGAGGTTTTCGAAATCCACCCTAAGTTCGTAAGGCCTGAAAGTCAGATTTATTGCCTATGCTATCAGGAGTATTTTGTTCACACCAAGTATTACGAAAGTTTTTTTTTCTCCCTTTAAGCACATAATCAATAATCAATGGTCAATACAATACTGTGAAGAAGGAAAGAGAAATAAAATGAATTAAAATCCATGGTGTTTCCTTGATAAAGGAAATTTGAGATTAACTGCTGTAGTTTATTCAGTTTTTTTTTGTACACATAAAGAAATAACAGAGAAAACCAATAATAATATAGAAATTACCGGCAATGCTTCTTCCATTTCTCTTATGAAGTTTTATCTATCAGCTGAACTGGAGTAAGAATATTTGGTTTGCTCGTCTCCACAATGCAACCATTCATGACCATTTCCTCCAACATAAAATGTACTTTTTCTAAATGAAACATGATATCTAGCTCACACTGCAAATTTAAGAAGACAAGAAATGTAAAATCAATATTTGGTGGAATCCGAGTTCAAAAGATAGGAGGAAAAAAGGACTAAACATTTGGAAAGTATGGTTGGGAGACAAATTCCTTTTCATGAACATAAAACTCCACAGCAGCACTTACCACATTGCCAAAATGTCGATCCATTGTTTCCACTAATAGATGAATAAATTCCAAAATGGCAAGCTCGTTCTGCAAAATTATTCGCAGAAGGTAGAATGAACAATCAAGTAGAAGCAAGTTTTCAAAAGATATGTAATTATCTAAGAAAAAAGTGATACATGTAAGACTTTTTTCAAGTGCATAAATGTAACAGACAGATCACTTCAAGTCCTTGGTTAACAACAAAAACATTCTGTGTTTCTTAGATAAACAAAGTTACATTTTGGTATAAGAGACAATTCACATTTGAAGCCATGAGCAGAGAGATCATAAACAGGGAGCCACACCACTGGAGAGACACCTAAGTCAATGGTCCAAAAGCATACAACCTAAATGAACGCAATTTCAGCCCTCAAAATCTTTAGGCTAGATTTCTGGGTCCTTCCACTTATATGTGGCTGGCTCATCATAACATGATATTCCTATACTCATTTGTAATTCCAAGGGTTTCAAATTTTTAATTATCTTTCAATGAACCGATTCAGAATGAGAAACATTGCAAAATAATAAAATAAAGATGTACCTCCTCATTGTCAACTCCAACCATGAAAAACAGAGATGCATAGCGTCTATATACAATTTTGTAGTTGCGATGCTCAACAAACGAACACTGTCCATTACAAGAGCTCATCATCAGCTACATCTACCTATATAAGTTACTGACGAACAACAAGGAGTGGCTCAAAGAAAGCTAAAGTACAGTCTCGTAATAAAAATGGTTAACATAACTGAGCTATTATGTGTGATTACAGGAACCTATAGCTATATATACCAGTAATTAAAAGTCTCATTAAGATGACACCAACACACTTTACTATCTCATCATTATTTATTTTAATGCATCACTATGGTCATGCAAAAACTAATAATGTAAAAATCATAAAGTTGTTAACATACAATGATATAATAACCCATAAACCAAACGCCTTGAAAGCGTATGGCGTGCCTAGTATTAGGCCTATACCAGGTGAATCTTTTCAGTTAGTACCAACCGGTATGTCTTTGTACCATGGCAATCACAACTAGCATGATCATCACATTATATATAATTTTATTTAATGGGCATTCTATAAATATAAAAATTGATAAAATTTGAGAAGAAATAAAAAATATAATATTATATTTATTATGAGACCAATGGTCCATATAATATTGTTTTTTCAATTTTTAAACCATTTGATCAGGAATAGCATATAGATTAAAATTATCTTTGTTTACCTAATTTTATTTTCAACCTTAACACTGTTGCATTAAAAATTTTCCACCATTCTCAAAGAATAGGTTCAATGGAATCGATCTATGATCCCGCAATGTTCCAAATAAATCAACTCTCAGGTTAAACCAGGTGAATTTTTGCATAACAATAAAAGGCTTAATCAGTGATTTGGAAGAAAGAATGAAATAGCGTTGAAATGCAATGAAACGAGGAGAACCTGGTTGTCATTACGGGAGAGGCATTTACGAACAATTTCGCCTTCAAGGGCTCGGCGTTCTTCAATGGTCAGATATTCGTAGTACTGTGCAAGACGGGTCTGACCTTGCTTGTTCACCATTATTATGAATCTGATCCCCATTCGATCTACTACTCTGCAAAACGCCATAAACTGCCTCTTCTATCATAATTTATACCTCTCTCTATATTTCAATTATTTACCTTACTAGCATTATAATTATAATGGTAATGTAACAAACTTTAATCACAGTCTAATCAATTCACTAAATACTGTTTATGTCGTCTAACCTTTTCTTTTGTTTGTTTAAAGTGAAACTAAATCTCTTATACAGCGGAAGATACAAAAATAAGTCACCGTGGAGAAATTATTAGGCAGCACCCAAATTTTATGCTTTCGTTAATCTTTTCCTGACATGTGACAAAATTGATATCGTTATCTCGTTTTTCTTACTTCTCTTCACGTTATTTTAGAATAGGCTAAATCTTAATTTCGGCATTTTATCTTTTCATTATATTTTAAGTACACTTATAACTTTTTTTAATTAGTTAAATTTTACGTTTATAAAATATTTTAGCTAACTACATACAATTTTTTTTAATAATTCTATTAATAAAAATGCAACGTGTCATTAACCTGCTAACATAGTTATTTTATAAATTAGATGTGACCGACGTATCGCTTACATGTGTTATTTACTTTTCAACCAGTAAATATTTAACACGTAGAGAGTAGATATGTTGATATGACCCCTTGTTTGTAAGCAAACGAGGACATGTTAAGTAAGTTAGGGAAAATTGGACAGATGTGACTTAAACGAAACATTTTGTTCTAAAGATAACCAATTATAATATTATCTTTTCTTGAGAAAATTGAATAAAAAATATGTAAATAAAAATGTGACAATATTTTAAAATAATTAAAACGACAACTGTTTTAAGACGGAGGGAGAAATACTTTATTAATTGAATTAAACATGTTTGTAATTCTTATCAATATAGTTAAATTAAATATGATTCAAATTATTAAAAAATTTGTCAACTTTATATGAACTAGTTTTAAGGCATTTAAATAATCATATTTATATAGACAAAAAATTATATTTTATACTTTAATATCTTTTTATTTCAACAATGCTATTTAATGTTTAATAAAAAATTAATAAAATATCTCTTTTTGCTACAGAATAAAATATCAAGAATTAAAAAGAAGTGGAAGTGGTTAAAAGAAGGGGGGAAATGCCTCTGATTAAAGTATGCGTACCCGAAATTGACTTTGGCACCAGAGTTGAACCATAAAGTGCTTACAAATTGGTTTGACTGATTCCCATGATTTGGTCACGGTATACACGTTTTCTGATTTCTAGGAGTCGCATGCTTTCACGGTGCATTTCTCTTTTCAAATTTCAACACACATTCAATGTTCAGAAGTTGAACGTTGAAGCCTTCAACGCCAACAGAAACTTGTTGTGAAAGTAAAAGTAACCTTGATAGCTGCGTTCCATGTTCATCAATTTATCATATTTAGTGTTTAATTAATACTAAAAATCAGAAGTGCGTTATTAATTAGTATTAGTTTAATACTTAATTTTTATAGTAATGATAAATTGATAATATATACTGTATAAATTACAGTATGATCTTAAAATTATATCCATTAATTTCTGATTTATGTCTTTTCCGTCAACATTAATATCTACCCTTCCCTCCATTTTCCATTAGAGAAACGTTATACTTGACTGGAGAATTCATGGTTTTCATTACCCTCCATTTTCCATTAGAGAAACGTTATACTTGGCTGGACAATTCATGATTTTCATTTACCCATCATCTTCAGTGAGTAAGCTATATGCTTGAAGTTGTTCAGTTAATCAACACTCTTTACAATTATTAGAAAAACATAATAAAAGAATAAAAAAATAATATTATATCTTCCTCGGGTAAGATTGAGCTTTCCACTTCCACAGCCATCTTTATGGACGTGGAAGGCCAAAAAGCAGCTCATGATACTCACTATTTACAACGCAAGAAAGAAACAAGGTAAAATTATGGTGGCAAAAACATGTACAGAGGGTTAAGATTTCCTCTTAATCAAATAACCATTTGCACAATACCCTTCCTAGTTCCCGGTTGCTTCTTCTTCTTCTTCCTTTTTCTCTTCAAGCACACTCTTAGCAATCGTAAAGCTGGGCTGATTTGTTGAAGATAAAAGCCTTGCCCACATCCTATCAGTTATGATCACTTTGTTCTGTCCCTCAGTGATTCTCTGCGTTAAAAAAAACACCAACATAATGCTACTGTAAAATACCCTACTCAAAATTGCATGTTAATTGTTAACTCATCTTAACGTAGCTTGAAAACTAATTTTAAATGATAAGTTTAAATTCATTAACTTTCAACAAATAAATTATATCTAAGTTGCAGAAGCGGAACCAATAAATATCAAGGATGGTCTACCAACTCACATGAAAGGGAATGTATGTATGTCTTCCATTGACAAGCCCACTTGTAAAGCCAGTATAACCTGCCATTGCTCCATGAACGGCACTTTGAGCAAGAAGTGTACAGTACACATTGTCAGAAGCATTGCTTGGAACAGCTCGGATCATATAAGTTGGATCTGTCAAATAGGAAAAAGAAAGGGCAATACTTAGTAATTCGTCCTTTCAGCATCATACATAAACAGACTCATCCGATTATTTAGTTCTTGTCGTTACCAACCTATATATTTAAGATTTATGGTCATTGTCTTCAGTTTGGCAAAATGTTCCTGCAAGATCAAGGATTGAAAATGCGTTATATAGGCAGTAGAAAATATCTTCATAAATAATTTCCAGAGTCTTAAAATAATTGTGTATTTATGAAGCATATTTTGTCAAAATATACTTTGTGAGCACTTCTAATATATATTCATATTATGGAAAAACTGTAAACATTCATCAGTGACCATGTGTACACCACAAGCAACTTATAAAATGACCCATCAAGAATGCCACAGTTTCTGATATTCTCAAAAACCAAGTGCAACTGCAAATGGAAATGCTTCTTTAGACAGTTTATTGCAAGGTTGCATATAGAAATTATCATTTGTCAATTGGAAACCGAAAAAAAAATGAAGATCATTTTATAATTGATCAAACGGACTGAATTTTCTTTCAAACATGCAAACTAGTGGGGCAGGTATAGTAGGTGATGGACCACAGACATGGACATGGCTGCATGGATTAAGGAAGCAAACAAGTCAAACCTAAATCTGAATTTAAGAAAGAATTAAGAAGATAACAAAGTCAAAATCAGAGAGATATCCAGGACAAAGAGAATGAGTAACAATCCACACCTTTATCTTTTGAGATATCCATAGCCCAACATCTTGCAGAAGTTTGTTTCCGGAAGCATCCTGCTTCTGCATGGAATGGATGCTCTCAGAAACAAGTTCTTGCCCTGCTCCTTCAGCAATCACAATAACCATGTGGCCATTTTCTTTTAGCCTTTTCTCTGTAAACTCAAAAAGTCCACCTGGACCTTCAAGGTAAAAGGGTGACTCTGGAATTAAGCAACAATCCACATCCCTACTGGCCAGGGTAGCATACATTGCAATAAACCCTGCACCAACAAATATCAAGCATGGTCGATCAACTCACATGAAAGGGATTACATTACAGCTGAATGAAAGTCAAACGTAATGCATAAAAAGGGAAGGATATCAAGTGCAATTTCCTTAAATCATAAAGGATGTAATTATAATTTTCCCTTGTAAACAATTTATGAATGATAAATGGCTGAATGGTTCTCATTTTACTAAAATTAAGCTGATGAGTGGAGGCATTACAATTTACAGGCATTCAAGAAACTTACCACTGTACCGGCCCATCAGCTTGACAACACCTATGCCATTTTCACCACTTTCGGCCTCAACATGTGCTGCATTTATAGCACGTTGAGCCTCCTCAACAGCTGTATCAAAGCCGAAGGACTTGTCAATTACCTATTAAGCCGGAGACAACATGAAAACCATTTTAAAAGTTAATGATGATAATAAATAAAGGAAGAGTTATCTACAATATGAAATAGGAAAGGAAATAAATAAATAAATATAAGCTGTACCTGGATGTCGTTATCTATGGTTTTGGGGATTCCTACAACTGCAACTTTGAGGCCACGCTTTCTAATTTCCTGTGTGGACAATTAGGATACATTGTTAATGACTTAAGGAATGGTTACTTCGATGAAATTAATTTCACAGATGGCAAATATCAACAGTGAATTATGCCTTCTCCTAAAACCAAGGACCATTAACATCCTTATTGTGAAAATTATTATATACCTCAAAAATTCTAGATGCACCCCTCTGAGTTCCATCTCCTCCAATTATATAAACCTGAAGTTGATTTAGTTATTAGACTGATGTACTATACAGACAAAGTAACGTTATATGTACTAGTAAAACAAAAACAAATGCACACCTGATTAATACCCCGATCTTGAATACTGTCAACAATCTTATTGGTGTCGTGTCCACCTCGTGATGAACCAAGAACAGTTCCCCCACGCTTATGAATATCATTCACGGTTTTAGGAGTCAGCGTGATTGTATTGTGGGCATAGAAACCCTTGTATCCTCCCTTCAAAACACATTTTTTTGTTCAGTTAATGAGAATAAAAATCAACTAGTTAGCAAAATTAACAATTAAGGTTGAATACGAATTTGCAATTGCGTTGTTTTATAGTATTAATTGAAATTCAAACAGCAGGAGAAAGTGAAAATCATTAAAATTGCAAGCGAGCTTCTAGCAATAGCATCCACTTACATTGATTCCCAAGACTTTCTTCACGCCATACATGTGAAACATTGCACAAACTAGTTCCCTAATCACGGTGTTAAGCCCAGGGCATAGACCACCACATGTCACAATTGCAGCCTGAACATCATCTGAGTCGAAATACACCTGAAAATCCAATTTTATGCATACGGTCATATACAACTCATAAACCTAACATGGTAGTACTTGAATTTGATAAATCCAAACACATGAAAGTATACCTTTTGACGAGGTCCAGCACGCCGAAAATGTACCCCTCTTGGACTATCTTTGTTAGCTATAATCTGTTCAGAAATTTATTGAAAAAAGCAAATAAATTAAAGCACTTGTATCTAAGTAGCTACTGGCATTCCCTGCAACTTCACCACAAACACTTCTACAGGAAGTTAAATTTTAAGAGCTTCCGAGGGGTGTTATTATTCCAATTCGTTTTAAGTGATTATTTGTTGTTCCCTTTCATTAATTTGGATCCAAAAAAGATGTCCGCGTGTACTCTGAGTCAGAGGAATCGTTAATTCCTGATGTATGGTGTTATATTAAACTTTATAATAACCAAGTATGAAAACGGAGTTTAACTATACACATTTTCGTTAGTTATACACATTTTGTTTGATCAACGGATCAAAAGTTTATTTTTGGCTACTTCTATTGTGAGCCAAACAAGCACAAGATATCATATGGTTAACGAGACTGGATAAATTTGATTCTTCTAACGTCTTATCATATGGATTAATTTTTAATTATATCTGCGTATAGCATAGGAGGTGAAAAAAAGTTTGTTTGATTTTACCCCAAAAAAAAACCATAAAATACAAAATCTAACCTTTTGCGGAACACTGTCATCGACGTGCACGAAGTACTGCCTGCGAAGTGGCAAGTGAATTTAAATTAAAGAATGAAGCAACGCGTGGAAGAAGAAATATATTAAACTTACTTGACAACTGAGTAAGCAGGATTGTCCTGCAAAGGATTAGAATATGTCTGCGAAACAGAAGAAACGATACATTACATTAATAACTATGTGGAGAAGAAGCAAGTTTTAACAGGGCGTAAAAGAAAGGCATAAAAAGGTGAACGAGAACGGCGACGTACTGGAAGATCAGGGATGTAATCAGAAAAGTGTGGGACATCTTCGAGGACATAACCTGCGGAGCCTCGAACGATCTTTGGTTTTGAATTCGGAGAAGAACCCATGGTGATAGTGTTTGCGGAATGTTTAGGGATTGTGAATGTGATTCAGAGAAGAAAAAAATGCATCAACTTATTGTATTGAATTGAAGGGTGTAACGAGAGGAGCAGAGAAGAGTGTTATTTATAGAAAGTAAACATGGTTTCGAAAACTCGGTTATCCTTCAAAGTTCAAATAAATTAAAATTAAAAATAGCAAGTTTCTTATTTTGACGTAAATTGGTTTAGTATGGTTTAAGGTCCACGCTTTGACATAGACTTGAAAGTAATAGTAATAGTCCACGTTTGCGAGCAAGCATCGGGTTTCGGAGAAGGTGGGCGATATTATATTATATTACTCTATTTGTTATCTAATTAAAAGAGGTAGAACAAATTTGGTGATTTTATTTTGAATTTTATCAAAGGGCCACAAACATGTCTATTTTATTTTTTACGATAAATTTAATGTTTTGTTAAAATGTTTAAATTTAGAGATTGTGTGTAACTGAAAGATTAATTATAAGATCTTAATGGTATAAGGGTATCCATTGAAATATATATAAAAGAAATAGAAACAATTAATTATCATCATCTTAAACAACATGATTAATTTAAATAAATAATAATAATATGTACTTATCTTCATTAATTGATATCTTATCTCCTGTAAAAACTAAAAAGTTATTTTCTCAAATTATTTTTTAAATTTGAAATTGTTTTCCTCTAATTATTTTATTTCCTACAAAAATTAAAAAGTTGTTACGTTATTTTTTCTAATTATTTTTAAAAAATTTGAAATTGTTTTCCTCTTTTATGTTCTATTAAACTCAATTTCAGTTATATATGATTGATTCATGACTAGACAACTCAATTCAATATCAATTTATCAAAACCAACTTCTTTTTACTTGTTAACCAATCTTGATCATTCATTTACTAAAAAACATCTTCATCAACGGTGTAAATGAGATTTGGGGTTAAGATACTTGTACCTCGTGGAAAATAAATCTTGATAAACAAAAAAAAATTCCCACTTGTATTGAATTTACGTTGACTTGTATGGTTAACATACAGGTTAATTAAAATATTTCTTTATTATATTTCAAAATAAAATAATTCAACTTTCTAATCTAATTTTATGAAATGGAAGTAGTATTAGTTTTAATTAACAATCATAAAAACTAAAGACCCATGTTGAAACTGATAAGCACATAAAGTACAAAAGTGTTAAATCACGAGGACTTGATGACATGATCAGAATAAACTTTGATTGTCCTCGTGACGACGTTGTCGGAAATATTATATTGGTTAATCTTAATTAATTATAAAATACATGTGTTAATAAATATAATATATAATATTATATTATTTTTTAAAAAATTCTTTTCAATTTTTATATTTATTAAATAGATTATAAATGATAGAACCTGAAATATATAATATCTTGTGCGAGAGGAAGTTGATGGATGAAGCATGTAATTTTCACTTCACGGAAAGGAGCAAGTGGAGTGGTTGGTTTGGAAGTCATGGACCAAAGTGTGTAAAGTAAACATAAGCTTTGCCCATTCATGATCTAAACAGCGTAATAAATTTAGTTACAATTTTATAATATCTTATCTAACATTTTTATTTTATTATTTTACTTATCTAAATTGAAATGCATAAAATAAATTAATTTTTTATAATTCAGTTTCTACAAAGTTTTACAAGAGTTACATTCTTATAATTCAAACTCAATATTACTTAACTAACCTTATATGTGTAAGTGAACAAAAATATAGAAAAATAAAGAGCAAAAGAAACTGAGTTTGGAAACTTGAGGTTTTAAAAATGTGGCCGGAAAAAATTGAGGTTTTGAAAACCGTGATTTGTGTTTAGATATTTCGTTATAAAAATGAGTTGAAAAATAGTGATTGTGTTTTGTTGGAAAATATTTTGGTAACCTTGGTTAGAAAAGTGGAATTTGAAGGTAAAATTACCAAAAAGGGTATTAGTTAAAAGGGAGTATTGAAAGACTATGTTTTTTAAAATAATATTTAAATTACATATTAAAATATTCCATCTATAATTTGATAATTAAAATATATTTATTAATAATAATTAGTAATAAATGTATAGGAATATATATTGTAAATAATAGTATATGTTAATATTATGAAAAATATATACTATGAAATATATATTATCATAAATATTTATATTATAAATAAATTTAATATTATTATATATATATATATATATTAAATATGTTAATAAATATATTGAGTTTAATAATATTAAATATATTATTGTTAACAATTTACATTATTACAACCTAATTGCTAAATTAAGCAAGCACAATCGCATTCTTAAAAGCTAATCGAATTTGTATATAAACATTAAACCTTAGTTGAATTTGTATCTAAACGCTTTTTGGTTCCAATTACAACATATAAACAATTCTTATACTAATTTTTATCTCCATATACAAAATACAGAAAAAACCATTGCAACAGCATAAAAATTATTAAAAATATATATATTACAAGCAGAGTTAACATGTTCCATAATTTTTGTCCACACCGATGCACCCTAAATCATAGCCAATCAGGACCATTAACTCCCATAAAGTTAACAATACACCTCAAGGCATCATCCCTACCTATGCTCCATCCTCCCTAAATCGCAAACACCCACTGCCCATTCAAACCACCTCCCTCTTCTCACCATCATCCACCATCAAACCACTTCCCACAGCCACCATCACCCTCCCCCACCACCGAAACCTCCTTCATCTTCCATTCACCATACTCCACGATCCACCACTGAAACCCCTTGGCCACCATCCCCCACAAATCACCACCATGAAAGCAACATAGAAACCCAACAAACATAGAAAAAAACTAAGGGAGAGAGAGACAGAGACGATATCTAATAAGGGCAAAATCATCACAAACAACAAATGGTCAGGCATAACAAAACAAAGGTGACTGAGGTGCATATACTTTGACCACTCGCAAACCGTGTTCCATGTAACACCCTTAATTTCATTATTTCTTATTTAAAATAAAATTTCAAAAGAATTTGATTTTAGTTATTTAGAACTTTTTGATTGTTATAAAATTTATAATTTTTTGGAATTTATATTTTTTTTTCATTTTTTGAGAATAATAAAATACCTTTAACATTTCATCTAATAACCAAAATGTCACTGTCGACATCATTGCTTACTTATTGCTTGCATCACCGGTGGGTAAATAATTACATCATGAATAGTGACCGGTGGGTAAATACTTACATCATGAATAGTGACCGGTGGGTGAATACTTACATCATGAATAGTAAAATAAATAATTAAGTAATCTTAAATAGTAAAATTCTCTTCCTATAAATAGATGACTCATTTACAACATTTCCACACCAAAAATTAGAGAGAGAATCTAGAGAGATAGTGCGTAAGAAAATAGTGGAGAGTAAATTCTTTTGGTAAAAAGAGATTCTACCGGAGGTGTAAGGTAATAATATTTTTCTTCTAAATTTTTTATGATTATTTAATTTATTCTTTTTAGCACTCTTAAACTATTAATATACTATTACTATTATGAATAAGTTACTATGATAAAAATAAATTACCATTATGTGTTATTTTACGATTTACTATTACTATTCACTATTTGTTGTTACTATTCACAATTTACCATTTACTGTTATTTCTCAAAATTTATTATTTACCGTTATTATTCAAAATTTATTAGTTACTATTATTGTTCAAAATTTACTATTTACTATTATTATTCAAAATTTACTATTTACAGTTACTATTGATGATTTACCATTTACCATTACTATTTACTATTACTATGCATATTTACTATTTATCATTCTGATAGCAATCTTAATTTTCATATTATGCTTATACTGAAATAAATTAGTATTAATATTTTGTTAGAACTTGGAGGCGCAAAGCGAATTCACTTTTGGTAACAAATCAAGGTAAGGGGGGTGAGATAAGAATATAATATGAAAATACATAATAATATTGGGAGGAGTCCCCTACTCTTTTTAAACATAAAAATATTATTGTTTTAAAATAATAACTTTTAACTTAAAATTTATAATAATTATTATTAATAAATTATGCATCTTGTGTAACTTAATATCTGAAATATTTATTCAAGAACTTGAATTATTATGACCTGTATAGACTGAACTAGACCAATGCAAGGACTTAAACTATTATGGACTTGACTGAACCTATGCAAGGACTTGGACTATTATGACATATAAGGACTGAACTAAACCTATGCAAGGACTGAACTATCTTGGATTTACATAGACCTGTGCGAAAAATTGACCATAGAACTTAAAACAAACTTTATTAATTTAAATAATCATTGAATTTTAAATTATCATATTTATAACTGATGGTTAATTATTTGATTTGATTATGATTGTTAATATTTATTTATGTTTTATGATGTTTGATTGTGATTGACAATGTTTGATTATGATTGATAATCTTGTACTGTGGAGTTTGAGCATATAAAAGAATGACGGAAAGCTAAAATTCAGTAAGAATTTACTTATCTCTATCTCCTACTTCTTTATTTACTTATTCATCTTTATTCAGATTACTTTTAAGAAATTTCTTAGATTTCAATAAAACTACATAAGTTTTAGAAATCTCTTTTTATCTTTTAATATATATGTATATATCTTTACTAAAATTTAGATTTTTAGAAAGAAAAAGAAAGAGAAATTATTTTAAATTTTTACTAATATTTTAATATATATATATATACATATTATTTTCAAAATGTATAAAAATATTATACAAAATTTTCAAGTACTAAGGTTTTAAAGATTGATAATTCTGAATTCGAGTTTTTAGTAATTAATTTTGAATTAACCTATAGACTTTCTAAAGAAGGTTGTGAAATATATTTAAGGCTTTGAAACTCAAATTATAAGGAGATTTGATTTATGATTTGAAAAGGAACTGTACTAAAATTCTATGTGTATTTGAGAATTTGAAAAAGTACAATTTACCAGGGTGGCTATGTCGCGATTCATAGGCCCTGATAAGATAATTGAGTTTCTAAAAGCCTTAACCAACTAAATACGCGAGTAATTCATGCATCATGAATCATCAAAGAGAAACAAAATGATATTATCTAGGGACAGATTATAGAAACTGAGGATACATTAGAGGAGGCTTAATTGTGAGCCTTGGGATGAGAGGGTGTGAAAGAGTGCTTCAGGGGACCTGGGGTAGCTCCCTAGTGTCGGGTACTTTCACAATAAAAACCTTCTCAATCTGACTAGTCTCTAAGTGTTTCCATGCCAGTTGAGTTGTTCATGTTATTATTATCCGAAATTATAGAACATTGTAAACTCCTGGTTGGCCCAGTGCAAATTAAAATTTAAGGGCCCGCATATATAGGTAAGTTATAATGAAGATATTGCATAACATTCATACATTCATAATTGATTGTGTATGTGATTGTGATTGATATTATTATACTAGTTTGTGAAAACCCTTTATTTCTTATGTCCCATTTGGGAATATTATATTTTTTTTCTCACTCATTTCTCCATGTTTTGTTTCATATGTTTTAATTAATGGTTCATACAGAGGGAAGGATCGAAGAATCTCGATAGTATATATAGCACGTACTAGAAAGAGAGCTCGGTATGAATACTGTGGTCCAATGAATAAATAATGTCATTAGGCAACTGCTCTTGGGCCATGGAGTTTCCTCTCTTTCTAATAATGTTTAATATCTATTTTATTTGGATGAATGTAAAATTACTTTATAAATTTTAATGATATTCATGAGGTATTTCAGAAATATTGTATGTAATTTTACTCTGATAGTTTCTTTTAGCGATTATATTTTTAGTAAAAAAATATTCATGAATTTTTTAGAAATTATTGAGATGTAACAAAGGGTGTTACAAAATGGTATCAGAGCAGTTAATCCCGTAGGCCTTGGGAAAGGTCTATCTTGCTTTGTCTGTAAACTCTGTGTAGGTGATAGATGTAACACCCCGAATTTTATAAAAATGAATAATTGATGGGAATGAATAATAAATAATTGTATATGAGTGGATTTATGTCCCAAAAATATTGGAATGATTAAATTGGGATTTATTATTGATATTTATAATTTATTGAGTTTAAGTGAGATAAAATTATACCCGGTTAGAATATGAGTGTCGGACCAAATATCTCCGAATGAGATGCCGTTGATCAGGGCTATTAAGAATATTATTGGGAATCCGAATCTATATTCGGAATAATTTTTGGATAATGTATTGAGCCCGAACTGAGAGCCTGTTTGTTATAAAACGATGAACTTTTAATGGAGAGTTAAAAATTAAAACCAAAAAGCTCATTCTTCTCTCCTTATTTTCGTTGGGTTCTTGCTTCCATTGGCAAACACATTTCTTCTTCTTCTCTTACTTCCCTTCTCCTTCTCCACTTTTTCTTCTCTTCAAAACCCTAAGCCAATGGTGGTGTCTCTTCCTCCTTCCTCCGTTTTCGTTCTTCCATGGAGCTTGAGGGAGATAATGTTGATTGAAGCTCCTTTCTTCTCCTCTCCCTCTCACTTTCGTTTTGGAGCTTAAGCTTGGAAGAGAGGTATGGTTTTGACCACTCATGGTTTTTATTGATGGTTTTGGGTTATTGAAGTGTTAAGATGGGAGGTTAGATGTTGTTTTGATGAATGGTGGTGTGTGGAATCAATCCTAGGTTAGAAAAATTATTGGGGTGTTGAATGAAGCCATTAATATAGGAAACCCTAAGGTAGGGTGGCTTAGATGTGAGCCTTTATAAGCATTTAATGAGGCACTTAGGATTAATGTTTGATGGTGATGAGAAATAAAGGGATATTAATGAGTGTTGTTGGGTTTTAGTGAAACCGTAACTTTAATAAATTGGGGAAAGTGTGAAATGTGAATAGAATGTAGGTTTAATGATTATGAGAATGATATTAATGAAGAAAGATGGCCATTAGTGGTGATTAATGAGCATGGGTAAATGTTGTTGGGTTTTGGATGGAAACTCTAGCCCTAAGAATTTGGGGACATGGATATAATGTAGTTTGAAACGTTAAATTGAATGTAATGAGTGATATTTAACATGTGTGTTGTTAATTTGGTGATGGCTTTAAAGAGGCAAGGATAATTTATGTTAAACTCTAAGCGACAATGATGATGTTTGAAGGATTGATGTAATATGGGATTGTATTATGAAAAGGATGAGATGATGATGCTATTGGGTTTAGTTAGCCTTTAAGATCTAGAGGATCTTGGCTTTGGGAAAGGAATTCCCGAAGCCTAATACAATTACATAACTTGGTGTTTAGCAAGTCTAGGACTTGGGGTTGAGCTTTATGATAAGCTAGCAAGTATTTAAAATTATGATGGTTATTAATTATGTGAATATACTTGCATATGGTATGTAGATTATATTCCGGGTGATGCAATGGAGCATTCGGAGCATTGGAACCGTTCGGCTCTTCCCTCGAGGTAGGAGATGAGTTAACATTCAAATTGCATGAGTAAATCTGATAGTGATTGTTGTATGTGTTGAATACTTATGCTTGCCTTGCCGTGTGTATGTATTGAATTAATTGAAATGACAAGTTGATGATTATTGAGGATGATATGTGAGAATATGTGGATTTGTTATGGCAAGGTATGAATGTATGTGTATAAGATGATGATGAATTGAATTCAACATGATTAATATGTTGGAATGAGAATGTTATAAGTATGAATATTTGAGTAAGATGGATATGCCTTATACGATGTATATGATAGCTTGGATATAATTGAATTGGCTTATAATGAAGTTTCATATGATGGCCTGTGTGAATTTTCGTTTTTTGACTATGTGCTGATATTCTCGCTCAAGCGAGGAGGGATCTCGCTCAGGCGAGAATCCTCTGTATTGGTATATTGGTCTCTGGACCAATTTCACCCAAGCGAGTTAGATTTCCGCTCAAGCGAGCTGCATATTATGCAATCAGGGGAGTTACTGGGCGAATCTCGCTCAAGCGAGCATGGCCGCGCTTAAGCGAGCTAGAGAGAAAATTGTCACTGGACGTTTTTCGCTCAAGCGGGTGTGAGTTGCTTGAGCGAGAATATGAAGTCTGATGCTGGGATGGTGCCCACTCAAGTGAGTGACTGGTATCGTTGTGTTTTGACCGAGTGTGACGAGTGTATGGTGAGTAAGTGGGATTCTGGACGAAATTTCACTTGAGTGGGAACCTTAGAAAATAATTTTATGGTGTAGTGAATTTCCGAGTGAAATTCCAAGTGGGCTATGTCCGAGACAGAACCTTCCGAGTGAGGAAGTGCGTATAATTCCGAGTGAAGGGTCTCCCAATATGATACCCCGGGTAGTGGTGTTCCGAGTGGAAATTCCCGAGTTCAAAGTAACTCGTTCCGAGTGGAGTCCCTCTGTGTGTGTAATTCCGAGTGGGGATGGCACCGATTGGGGATACATGGTGTGTTGTCCAGAAGTATTCTGGAATAACTTCACTCGTGTGAAAATGAAAGGAAGTCAGTTTTTGGAATAAATTACCGAGTGGAAAACCGAGTGAGAGAAGACTAGGTCTGGAGTGAAGTTGCCGAGTGAAAAACTGATTGAGATGACTTGGACTTGGAATGAAGTTGCCGAGTGAAAGACTGATTGAGACGACTCGGATTTGGAATGAATTATTGAGTGAATGACCGATTAGGTGTTGAGTCGGTGTTAGGGTGAATTGCCGAGTGAATGACCGACCAAGTGATGAGTCGATTTTTGGTGTAATTTGCCGACTGAAAGACCGAGTGAGTGAGAAGTCGGTCCTAGAATGATTTAGCTGGGTGAAGGACCGAATGGGAGGAATCGGTTCTAGAACTGGTTCACCGAGTAAAACCGATTGATGGGAAAGACGACCTCTGGTCGGATTTCGCTTAAGCGAGTGGGTGCCTCGTTCAAGCGAATGTAGTGGGATCCCTTACTGGAACAGTTTTGCCCGGGCGAGTGGACGGGTGTGTGGTGTCTCGCCCAAGCGAGCAACCTGGAAATTAGATGTTGGCTTGTTTTCGCCCGAGCGAGCTGTGGCGCCCAAGCGAAATGGGCTGTCTCGCTCAAGCGAATGTGGGCCTCGCTTGAGCGAGTGACCCCCCTGATGGAATTTTCCCTTCTTTTCTCTCGGTTCTGAGTGTAATGACCTTTCTTTTCTCGGTCCTGATGGCTTTAGGCCTTTTTCCCTTATATTATTTGATATTTGAGGGAATGTATAAGGATATATATATGCCTACGACATAATATGGTGGTGATGGATAACGAATAAAATATTGAGATGACAATCATAATGGGTAATAACGAATGAAGTTGTGGATCATTTCCTTAAATAAAGGATGATCGTTATTATTAATGATTCTGTGACAAAACCATTGTGGTTGAATATGGATATTGAATTCACTATATGATGTGAAATATAAAAATGTGTTGTGTTGAGATGCAAGGTCAAGAATATGATTATGATGGATATATGTGTGATGGCCATATATGTGAATGATGAATATGTCTTGGATAACTCCAAGTGTAGAATAATATTCTAGTGATTGTTATGCCCTTTGATATCCATGTGTGGATTGTTATGAATGATGTTGTGGCCATTGAATGCCAATTATATGAATGATGTGCCTTGAAAGGCTAGTACATAATTTTATGGTTATTGAAAATGCCACATTAAAAACTTGAAAACAATGACTAAGAAACCAACAATGTTGAAATCCACTAAGGTGTATGATGGTGTTGGTGATTATGATGATGATGTTTGATGAGTGGCATTTAGGATGCACAGAGTGAGAATGCATTTGCATTGCATTGCATCCATGGCATATCATAGCCGCCGATGTTGGAACATTAGGGGAGTTCCCTCGGCCGACCCAGTGGGAGGGTGGCTCAGTGTACGAGCAATTTGTTGTATCCCCTGTGACCCGGTGTGTGAGTCACAAAGCCGCCCATGTATTGCTACGGGGAGCTACATGTGGCCGACCCTTGTGGGGGGTAGCTCTTGATGAGCAGGTGACCTCGGTGGTCCTTGGGATCACAGCCGCCATGATTTGATATCTGGCCGGCCCGCAACACCATATGTTGAATATGTTGTATACCGCGGTCATGGTGAAAATGACCAGGTGTTGCATGATGAGCGATGCGGTTTGGTACCAGTAAAAATATGGTGAATATGCATGCATTATGATATATGTGTACACATTTTACTACTGCGATAGGGGCATGGTATGTGATCATGCTTGAACCCACAATTGGTGTTATTTCCCACAGTCGAATCCGCATTTATTGTCTATTCCATTGTGCATATGCATTAGCCATAAGAGCATTTGCATATAGCATGGTGATATGCCAGAATATGATGATGATTGATGATGAATGAGATGGTGGTATGGTATTGATGAGATGAGAAATTAATATACCAGAAGACCACATAAAAGTAAGAAAAGACATGAATTAATGAAATGATAATGATAATTTGTGAATGCCCTTGTTGATAAGTGGCAAAGTGATAGTGTATGTGATTATGTATATGTTGTGCTTGTTTATGATATGAATTGCGGTTCATGAGGCTTGTATGCCTATTATAATAATGAAATGATGAATGAATGATAATCTAATGATTTTATAGCAAAGCACACATGATGTTGTATGCATATACACATGATCACAATATATATTATTCGTCATTTTGAATGTATAACTCACTCTCCCATGTGGACTCATTTTTAGCCTTGTGATGCAGGTTGCCATGGGATGAGTTCGGATTTTAATTAAAGCTTTGGTGAAGGTAAATGTGACATCCCTCCTTAAATAATATTTATTTTTCATCCAATTTATCGATTTTCACAATAAATTTTTCACGTTTCTAATAATTAAATTACATCATCAAAAAAAATGTATCTTATAAAAATTACCCAAATTATAATTTAAATAAACAATCTATAATCCTCAAAATCATTTAAATTGAAGAAAACTCAAAACCTAAAACAAGGGTCTGACGCTATGCACCAGCCCCACGCTAGGCGTGAGTGTTCATTCGCAGCCCTGGCGCTGAGCGCCAGGCTGACGCTACGCGTGGGCTTATCAGTGACAGCACCTGATGCTGTCATACATTTTAGGCCTTTTGGCCAACTACTCACTTATCTAGTTAACCCATATCAAGTCCAATTGCCACGAAAGTTTATGGCCCATATATTTTCCCCATTCTGAAACTATTGGCAATGTTCGTTCGCCAAAATTCCAACATATGCTCAAATTATGCAAGAAATACAACTTAACCACTTTATGTGAAACACTCTTGTACCAAACACCCTAAATGATTCTCAAATGACCCTAGGTCAATATACACTACTTTTAAATATTCTCATGAGCCTATTAATACCTTGCAAAGGTATTGAAACTCACCGAAACTCAAATTCACCTATCCAGTTTCTCAAAGTCATAGGGATGACTACTAGTTCAAATCTCTAAATATATTTGATTCATCAATATAACATTCAATCATCTCAAGCAACCATTACAGCACACATACACCCACAGAACCTGCATATAATGCATGATTTGCTACAGTATGGCTCTATGCCATAACCATAATCATCCAACAGTACCTGGTCATCACGCATGCATAATATGTAATGGCTCAATGCCATTACCTAATCACATCACCCAAACCACAAACATATTATACTATGCATAAGTTCACACTCCCACAGATTTACACACATATCCACCTATATATACCAATGGCTCAGTGCCATTAGTCATCATAAATGAGTAACAATAACACATACTTATGCAAGTCTACAAGATAATAAATTCACATATAAATATATACAAGATATACATTCCAAACTCCTCTGGCATTACTCCTTGCTCATTTTTGTACTGGTTTCCGCAGCATCCACAACATCCTTGGGTTCATCCACTGTGAATATAAAGTAAGGGTGAGTATCTATCACAAAAATGATACAACTACATAATCAGAGTTGATATCACCTGAAGAACCTCATTCTCCTGTCTGGGTTATTGATCCCCTAAACTTTCCTTATATGGACCAAACATATCATAATCCATCATAATCATCATAAATTCATTCTATTCACATCATAACAAATATCTCACAATATCGAGATGAATTAATTATAAGCACCCATGATTAATCAAATCATTTCACAATTCATTATTTCAATCATATCATTATCATATCAATGCAATAATCTGCATATCAGTCAAGGAGTGTAAATCACAACTGACTCTCATATACATCAGACACCTAGTATCCGGATACTAACGAATCAGCCACCAGCTGGGAGTCCACCGATATCCCGTGAACACATCCTGGTTCACCGAGCCCGGTATCATAAACCGTCTCCCCACCTCAACCACTGGATCTCTTCCTGGATCACTGGGTAGCTCAACTGGGCCTCTACATGGACCACGGGAGCCAAAAGCGAGGGGTAATCTATACCGAATGGCTGTTTACAACACATATCATGCATATACAGCATATCACAATATATCTCATCATATACACGTTATTCATTTTAAATCATGAATATACCTTATACAATCATTAAATGATTTTGGCATACAAGTCATCTCACAACATAAGAATCACATCTCAGCATAAAAGCCACATCTCAACATAAAAACCACATTTCTTGGCATAAGAGCCATATCTCAATATAAACACCATATATCTCAGCATAAAAGCTATATCTCGGCATAAAAGCCACATCTCGGCATAAAAGCCACATCTCGGCATAAAAGCCACATCTCGGCATAAAAGCCACATCTCTCGGCATAAAAGCCACATCTCGGCATAAAAGCCACATATCAGCATAAAAGCCACATCTCTCGGCATAAAAGCCACATCTCTAAATATCATAATTATACTTTACATTCATAATATTCACATAATCAAACATAACTTTATATCTTTTATATCATGATAATTCAATATTTCATCACTCTCCATTATGCACATTTTAGGCATACTTTATACATTATTTTCCATCTTATTCACAATTCATATCTCATTTATTACCATTTTATTTTCCATAATTGTCAAATACAACGTATAACCACCTACATAATCTAATCACATATTCTCCCATATATATATATATATATATATATAAATCTCATACTTTCACAGATTTAATTTTCCAATATAATTATCACAAATTTGTAATCAAATATATACTATAATACTCCCCTTACCTCACTGTCGACGCTCTAAACTCAATTACCAAGATCAATGCGCCGCAACCACACAACTGAAACCACAAGTTCTCCGAGAAACCCCTTTTTTCCGCTAATCTTTCAACGGCTCTTTCGCAACCTATATAAAGCGGAATTCAAATTCGTCACTCAATCCTTCTTTTGAACACCATAAGGAAACTTTTAATCGGTTTAGAATCTTAAAATTCAAAGTTCCCTTGTTTTCCCCAAAAATGGATAAAGATAGAAATTCTCCATAGAATTCAAAATTGAAAGATCCCATGCGTTAATCTTAAGTTTCTTACCTCTAATCCGCAATGAATTTCAGATTCCAACATCTTGTTGGCCTTTAATTGTCGCAGGGAAAAGAGAGAAGAAGAAGAACCCCAAAACTTATGTTTTTAACTTCTGCTATGCAGGCTGTCATCTTGGGTCTTTATTCTGCCCGCGACACTGACGCTACGCGTCCCCCTGACACTACGCGTCAAGTCTAAATTTTTATATGGACGCTACGCGTCCACTAACGCTACTCGTCAAATTTTACCCTGACGCTACGCGTCAGGTCCCAAAATCAAAATTTTCTTTTTATTTTAATTTTTTATCTTATAATAATCTTACTTTGTTAAATATCCAAACTCATGAATATAAAACATAGGGATGTTACACTCACCCCCCCTAAGAATAGATTTCGTCCTCGAAATCAACATACCTCTGTAAATAGATCCGGGTATTGTTGTCGCATCTCATATTCTAATTCCCACGTGTGTGAAATTTCATTGAAATTCTGCCATAAAACTTTCACTAAAGGAATATTCTTATTCCTTAATTGTTTGGTTTGATAACCATCAATACGAAGAGGAATAACTGTTACCGTCACATCTTCTCTGATTTCAATAATGTCATCTAGAACCACCATATCATCTCGAGGAATATACTTTCGAAGCTGGGAGACATGAAAAACATCATGCAACTTTGACAAGACTGTAGGAAGCTCAATTCTATAGACAACATTGCCTATTCGCTCTAAAATACGATAAGGTCCAATATACCTGGGACTCAACTTTTTACTACCAATTACTCGACCCACACCTTAAACTTTCAAAAATACTTGATCATTAATTTGAATTACCAGAGGTCTATGTTTAGCATCATAATAGCTTTTCTGATGATCCTGAGCAACTTTTAATTCATTCTTAATCAATTTAATATATTCTGTCATTGATGGAACCATTTCAGGCCCCAATACCAGGACATCACTCTTATCAGCCCAACATAAAGGAGTTTGGCATTTTCTGCCATATAAAACCTCATAGGGAACCATACCAATACTGTTATGGAAGCTATTGTTATAAGTAAATTCAATTAAAGGTAAATACTGTTCCCAACTCCCTCCATGTTCTATAACATATGCCCGAAGCAAATCTTTCAGAATTTGTATCGTACATTCAAATTGTCCATCCGTCTGAGAATGATATGCGGAGCTCACTTTTTTTTTTCTTTACTCAGTACCTAGCTCATGTTGCAAACTTCTCCAAAATTAAAAAAATAAATCGAGAATCACAATCTGACACAATACTGAAGGGTACACCATGCAACCTTATAATTTCTTTCACATAAATATTAACAAGCTTTTCCAAAGACCATCTCATATTAATAGCAAGAAAATGAGCACTCTTCGTTAATCGATCAACAACAACCCATATAGCATCACATCCAGTACGAGAACGAGGCAAACCCGATACGAAGTCCATAGAGATACTATCCCACTTCCATATCGGAATATCAAGTGGTTGTGCTAACTCTGAAGGTTTCTGATGCTCCACTTTAGACTTTAAGCACACTATACAGAATGCCACATATTCAACTATCATTTTCTTCATCCCCGGCCACCAAAATTGTTGCCGTAAGTCTTGATACATTTTTGTCACACCTGGATGAATACTTAATGAACTCTTATAAGCCTCTGATAGAATCTGTGTTCGAAATTCACCATTGGAGGGCACTATAATACGATTTTTAAACCGCCACAGCCCATTAGAATCTCTATTCATAGGTAGATTCTTGCCCCTATCTTGGGCATCAATCAACTGTTTTACATCAGTATCATCCTCTTGACATTCAGACAAAGATTTTAAAAACTCATTAGTAATTTTTAGCATCTCAATTAGCATACAACCAGGAGAATAAACCACTACAGCTAGATGCATATCACGAAAACTTTCTAGCGGTTTATATTCTTCTATCATTAAAGATACAATATGAAGAGATTTCCTGCTCAAAGCATCAGCAACCACATTTGCTTTGCCTGGATGGTATTTTAATTCAAAATCATAATCTTTTAAATATTCCATCCACCGCCTCTGCCTCATATTCAATTCTTTTTGATCGAATAAGTACTTCAAACTTTTATGATCACTAAACATAACAAAACGGGAGCCATAAAGATAATGTCTCCAAATTTTCAATACAAATACAACCGCCGCTAACTCTAGGTCGTGAGTAGAATAATTCTGCTCATGAAGTCTCAACTGCCTAGAAGCATAGGCTATAACTCTATCTTCTTGCATTAACACACCCCAAGCCAGATTTAGAGGCATCACAATATACAACAAATTCTCTGGTCACATCGGGTAAAGCAAGCACAGGGGCAGAAGTCAATTTTTTTTTATTCAATTCATTAAAACTTTGTTCACATTCATCAGTCCAAACAAAAGGACATCCCTTCCTAGTTAATTTGGTCATAGGAAGTGCAATACGAGAGAAACCTTCTATGAAACGCCGGTAATACCCAGCTAAACCAAGAAAGCTTCAAATCTCAGTAATGGATTTGGGCCTCTCCCAATTCATAACTGCAATTGTCTTGGAAGGATCAACAGAAACTCCATCATTAGAAATTACATGCCCCAAGAACTGAATACTTTTAACCCAGAATTCACATTTTGACAATTTTGCATATAACTACCTCTCTCACAAAATCTGTAGAACAATGCGGAGATGCTGAACATGTTCACCCTCAGATCTTGAATATACTAGTATATCATCAATAAACACTACTACAAACTGATCCAAGAAAGGATGAAAGATTCGATTCATATAACTCATGAATGTCGTCGGAGCATTAGTAACTCCAAATGGCATCACCACATACTCATAATGACCGTATCTTGTTCGAAAAGCGGTTTTTGGAATATCCTCAGGTTTTACTCTAATCTGATGATATCCAAATCGTAAATCAATTTTAGAAAAGATACATGCGCCCCATAACTGGTCAAGTAAATCATCAATCCTTGGTAAAGGATATTTATTTTTAACTGTCAATTTATTTAACTATCGGTAGTTAATACACATTCTCATACTCCCATCTTTCTTTCATACCAATAGTACAGGAGCACCCCAAGGAGAAGCACTAGGTTTAATAAAACCTTTACTTAACAGTTCCTCAACTTGCTTTTTCACCTCATTTAATTCTATGGATGACATACGATACGGTGCATACGACACTGGCTCGACACCCAAAACTAAATCAATCACAAAATTAATTTCCTGGTTTGGTGATAATCCAGGAATATCTTCCGGAAACACATCCGAAAATTTACTTACAACAGGTATATTAGTAAGAATTAAATTACATATCCTTATAAAATAACGATATCACAAAGGAATATCAACATACCACACCATTAGGAGTGGATTCAACAGGAAAAACCACCACTTTACGATAACAATCCACCAGAATCTGATTGGCAGACAACCAATCCATTCCCAAAATAATATCTAGATTTTTCAAAGGCATACAGATTAAATTTACAGTAAAAGTTTGACCTTCAATGAATAAATTTACTCCTTCACACATAGGCATAATCTTAACCTCAGAACCAGTCGGTGTAGATACAATTATAACATTATTCATCAATACCATAGGCAATTCAAATCTAAAATTTCTAGCCAAATGCCTTTCTCCACCACACTTAAAACAAACTCGACTATCAGAATGAGGACCACCTCGACCCCTAACTGGAGAAAAAGATAAAGAAGAAGATCCACTTCGACTAAATCGACTCTGCTTTAAAAAATTCAACTCCTTTAATTCTCAACTGGGATTTATCTTTTCTGAAAGAAACCCTCTGCATCTGAATATTTTCAGTCAACTGTGCTTTATTAATAAGTTCAGTACAATCTCTAATCCCCAAAGGTACAATAGCAGTACGAAGCTCTATTCTCAAACCAGACTCATATTTATCACTTTTGTTACTTTCAATACCTTCCAAGGAAAAAGGGTAATAAAAGTCACATAACTCATCAAATTTAGCTGTATATTCAGCTATAGACATCCTTCCCTGTTCAAGATGTAAGAATTCCATCTCTTTCCTGGTTTTATAATTATCAGGAAAGTATTTTGCCAAAAACCTCTTTTTAAAATTAACCCAGTTTAAGACCTCATTAACATTGATCATCTGAGGTTTGGCACATGTCCACCAGACCCTAGCTTCATCAAACAACTGATAAGTAGAAAGTACTACTTTTTGTTCCTCATTACATTCAAAATAATCAAACATTTATTCCATTTCCATGAGCCAAATATAAGCTCCATCATAATTACGTCCACCCTTATACACAGAGGGACTACGCTTTAAAAATTTATCAAGGGTTGGGCCTGATTCAGCTCTTCCTATCAGCTGAGAAAACTTTTCTAAGAAATCACCCTCAGGGGTTGAATTAGAAGTACCAGTCATTCTCAATTAACATAACACACCATTAATACTCAAACAAATTGAACATAGTCCAGAATCAATACCTCAATACCAGGAAGTGCGGCTAACGGATAACCAGTGAGCACAATGCCAGAATTCCTGAAAATTCACTTTCACACATATACAATTCTATCCATACGAATGAATACACAAACAAATCTCACTACTTTCTATCATTTCTACCCACAAGGTTTACAATCCTGAACAGTTTTGCTCTGATACCAATTGTGACATCCCTCCTTAAATAATATTTATTTTTCATCCAATTTATCGATTTTCACAATAAATTTTTCACGTTTCTAATAATTAAATTACATCATCAAAAAAAAATGTATCTTATAAAAATTACCCAAATTATAATTTAAATAAACAATCTATAATCCTCAAAATCATTTAAATTGAAGAAAACTCAAAACCTAAAATAAGGGTCTGACGCTACGCACCAGCCCCACGCTAGGCGTGAGTGTTCATTCGCAGCCCTGGCGCTGAGCGTCAGGCTGACGCTACGCGTGGGCTTATCAGTGACAGCACCTGATGCTGTCATACATTTTAGGCCTTTTGGCCAACTACTCACTTATCTAGTTAACCCATATCAAGTCCAATTGCCATGAAAGTTTATGGCCCATATATTTTCCCCATTCTGAAACTATTGGCAATGTTCGTTTGCCAAAATTCCAACATATGCTCAAATTATGCAAGAAATACAACTTAACCACTTTATGTGAAACACTCTTGTACCAAACACCCTAAATGATTCTCAAATGACCCTAGGTCAATATACACTACTTTTAAATATTCTCATGAGCCTATTAATACCTTGCAAAGGTATTGAAACTCACCAAAACTCAAATTCACCTATCCAGTTTCTCAAAGTCATAGGGATGACTACTAGTTCAAATCTCTAAATATATTTGATTCATCAATATAACATTCAATCATCTCAAGCAACCATTACAACACACATACACCCACAGAACCTGCATATAATGCATGATTTGCTACAGTATGGCTCTATGCCATAACCATAATCATCCAACAGTACCTGGTCATCACGCATGCATAATATGTAATGGCTCAATGCCATTACCTAATCACATCACCCAAACCACAAACATATTATACTATGCATAAGTTCACACTCCCACAGATTTACACACATATCCACCTATATATACCAATGGCTCAGTGCCATTAGTCATCATAAATGAGTAACAATAACACATACTTATGCAAGTCTACAAGATAATAAATTCACATATAAATATATACAAGATATACATTCCAAACTCCTCTGGCATTACTCCTTGCTCATTTTTGTACTGGTTTCCGCAGCATCCACAACATCCTTGGGTTCATCCACTGTGAATATAAAGTAAGGGTGAGTATCTATCACAAAAATGATACAACTACATAATCAGAGTTGATATCACCTGAAGAACCTCATTCTCCTGTCTGGGTTATTGATCCCCTAAACTTTCCTTATATGGACCAAACATATCATAATCCATCATAATCATCATAAATTCATTCTATTCACATCATAACAAATATCTCACAATATCGAGATGAATTAATTATAAGCACCCATGATTAATCAAATCATTTCACAATTCATTATTTCAATCATATCATTATCATATCAATGCAATAATCTGCATATCAGTCAAGGAGTGTAAATCACAACTGACTCTCATATACATCAGACACCTAGTATCCGGATACTAACGAATCAGCCACCAGCTGGGAGTCCACCGATATCCCGTGAACACATCCTGGTTCACCGAGCCCGGTATCATAAACCGTCTCCCCACCTCAACCACTGGATCTCTTCCTGGATCACTGGGTAGCTCAACTGGGCCTCTACATGGACCACGGGAGCCAAAAGCGAGGGGTAATCTATACCGAATGGCTGTTTACAACACATATCATGCATATACAGCATATCACAATATATCTCATCATATACACGTTATTCATTTTAAATCATGAATATACCTTATACAATCATTAAATGATTTTGGCATACAAGTCATCTCACAACATAAGAATCACATCTCAGCATAAAAGCCACATCTCAACATAAAAACCACATTTCTTGGCATAAGAGCCATATCTCAATATAAACACCATATATCTCAGCATAAAAGCTATATCTCGGCATAAAAGCCACATCTCGGCATAAAAGCCACATCTCGGCATAAAAGCCACATCTCGGCATAAAAGCCACATATCGGCATAAAAGCCACATCTCTCGGCATAAAAGCCACATCTCTCGGCATAAAAGCCACATCTCTAAATATCATAATTATACTTTACATTCATAATATTCACATAATCAAACATAACTTTATATCTTTTATATCATGATAATTCAATATTTCATCACTCTCCATTATGCACATTTTAGGCATACTTTATACATTATTTTCCATCTTATTCACAATTCATATCTCATTTATTACCATTTTATTTTCCATAATTATCAAATACAATGTATAACCACCTACATAATCTAATCACATATTCTCCCATATATATATATATATATAAATCTCATACTTTCACAGATTTAATTTTCCAATATAATTATCACAAATTTGTAATCAAATATATACTATAATACTCCCCTTACCTCACTGTCGACGCTCTAAACTCAATTACCAAGATCAATGCGCCGCAACCATACAACTGAAACCACAAGTTCTCCGAGAAACCCCTTTTTTCCGCTAATCTTTCAACGGCTCTTTCGCAACCTATATAAAGCGGAATTCAAATTCGTCACTCAATCCTTCTTTTGAACACCATAAGGAAACTTTTAATCGGTTTAGAATCTTAAAATTCAAAGTTCCCTTGTTTTCCCCAAAAATGGATAAAGATAGAAATTCTCCATAGAATTCAAAATTGAAAGATCCCATGCGTTAATCTTAAGTTTCTTACCTCTAATCCGCAATGAATTTCAGATTCCAACATCTTGTTGGCCTTTAATTGTCGCAGGGAAAAGAGAGAAGAAGAAGAACCCCAAAACTTATGTTTTTAACTTCTGCTATGCAGGCTGTCATCTTGGGTCTTTATTCTGCCCGCGACACTGACGCTACGCGTCCCCCTGACGCTACGCGTCAAGTCTAAATTTTTATATGGACGCTACGCGTCCACTAACGCTACTCGTCAAATTTTACCCTGACGCTACGCGTCCCACTGCGCTACGCGTCAGGTCCCAAAATCAAAATTTTCTTTTTATTTTAATTTTTCATCTTATAATAATCTTACTTTGTTAAATATCCAAACTCATGAATATAAAACATAGGGATGTTACAGTAAATAGTGGTAGAGGAAGTGCCTTGGCCGACATCATTTATGGGTTTTGATGTAAGGAATGAATTGTTTATGAGAATATAGATGATTTAGAGATTTTGGATATGTATTAAGATATTCCTTTGAATTGTGGATGGTGAATATATATGTAGAATGTAAGAGATGGTTTGATATGTATTAGAAGGATTGAAATTGCATGATGAACATTGATGATTGTGATTGTCGGGAGAAGATTCCCGAATGTATATATATATATATATATATATGTGTGTGTATATATATAATTATATCTTAGGCATTGCATGCTATATAATTATGTAAAATGATGAAGGTTGTCTATTAGCCGTATGATATGCCATTGCGTGCTTTATCGAGCCTTTTATAGGCGTGTGCCCGGTATACACATTCTTCCACTGTAAACTCTATTATTTTCGTATACCGTTATGGGCAATTTATCTATCGATCCAGCTTTAGGTTATTTAATCTCACTCTTTGGTTTTCTGTGATTTGGGTCTTGATGTGATCATGGTGGTGTCTTGGAAATGTTTTCAAATGCGAAAAATTTATTCGCATTTTTATTAAATATGACGATCACATTGGGATTCGAGTACAGAAAATCAGGGGTGTTATAATAGAAAATAGAATATCTGGCTTGGTAGTAACTGTGATTGATATGACAAGTCTCAGTTACTGTGAAACAGGAAAAGAATGGTTGGAAACGATCTTGCTGGAGTTGTAGAACACTTAATCAATGTAATGGGAGCACGCGAAGGTCAAGGTAATGATGCCTTGAGAAAGTTAGACTTGTTCGAAAAACGTAATCCACCTTGTTTCAAGGGAGGATACAACCCTGATGAAGCGTAAATCTAGATCCGAGAGATAGAGAAGATCTTTCGAGCATTGCAATGTACTGATTCTGATAAAGTAGTTTTCGTTACTTATGCCTTATCTGAGGATGCTGAACATTGGTGGGATAACATGCGTAGACAATTCAAAGTTAACCATGTTGAAATCACCTGGAATCATTTCAAGGATATATTCCTAGAAAAATACTTTCCAGCTGATGTTAAGGAGAAAAGACAATTCAAATTTCTGTCGCTGACCCAAGGAAATATGACCGTAGGGGAGTACGCATCCAGGTTTGAAGAGCTATCTCGCTTTTATTCTCATTATAACGATGCTACTAATGAAGGTGATCGGTGCGCAAAGTTTGTAAACGGATTACGACCAAAAATCAAAGAAGCTATACGAATGCAGGAAATCCATGAATTTTTTGTATTGGTAAATTGTTGTAGGATCTTTGAAGAGGATCACAAGGACAGAATGACCAAAAGCCGTGAATCCATTCATAAGGCGGGAGAAATGAGAAGTGGAGGACCTCAGCATCACCAAAGAAGAGACTTCAGGAGGAAAAAGTCTTACCAAGCACCATTTCGTCGGTTTGGAGCAGCACCTGTTCCTAACAAACCCCAAACTTCATCTGGAAGCTATTATCCAACACCTGCACTAGAATTTAAATGCTTTATCTATGGAGGACCCCATTTAAAAAGGGATTGTCCCAAAAACACTTATATTTGCTTTAAGTGTAACAAACCGGGTCATCACATCAAGGATTGCCCAGAGATAAAGAGGGAGAACCCTGAAGGTGCAAGTACATCCATAAATACTCAAGGAGGTGTACACAGTGCAGTCGGAAGGCCGAAGGCGAAAAGAAAGGTTTTTGCAATTCATGGGGAAGAAGCATCCCATTCTGACTCCATGGTGGAAGGTAAGTGTATCATTAATAAGATTCCTTTAACTGTTATGTATGACTCAGGTGTATCACATTCCTTTATTTCCAATGACTATGTAGAGAAACTAAAATTACCCGTGATATAATTGCCATTTGATTTATCTGTTCATACTCCTGGGAATAATCCCATTGTCACTTCTAAAGCCTGTTGGGAGTACCCTATTGTCATAGATGGTAGGGACTTTAAGGCTAATCTCTTTTGCTTACCCCTTTTCTGGCTTAGAAGTTATTATTGGGCTAAATTGGTTGTCTGACAATCATGTTCTAATAGATTGTCACAATAAAACCATAATGTTTAAAGAACTTGTAAATTTGAATCCAGAGGATTCGAGATTTTTAACCGCCAACCAAGTGAGTGCCTCTTTAAAAGGAGGGGCTCAAGGATTCATGCTATTGCTTTTAATGAAAGGAGAGCAAGAACCAAAAATTAAAAATCTTCCAGTTGTGTGCGAATTTCCTGACGTTTTTCCAGAAGATATCCCTGGTTTACCCCCGAAAAGAGATGTGGAATTTGCTATTGATCTAGTACCTGGAGTTGGACCAATTTCAATTGCACCATACCGAATGTCACCTCTAGAATTAGCAGAGTTGAAGAAACAACTTAAAGAGATGATAGAGAAGCAGTTTATACGACCCAGAGTATCCCCTTGGGGTGCACCAGCGTTATTGGTTAAGAAAAAGGATGGTAGCATAAGGTTGTGTGTAGATTATCGGTAACTAAACAAAGTGACGATCATGAACAGATATCCTCTGCCAAGGATTGACAACTTGATGGATCAACTACGTGGTGCCACGGTGTTCTCCAAGATTGATTTGAGGTTTGGATACCATCAAATAAGGGTGAAGAAAAGAAGATGTATCGAAAACTGCTTTTAGAATACGCTATGGCCATTACGAATATCTAGTGATGCCTTTTGGTGTAACTAATGCACCAGTCGTATTCATGGATTACATGAATCGTATTTTTCATCCATATCTAGATAAATTTGTAGTGGTTTTCATTGATCATATACTAGTGTACTCTAAAAGTAGAGAAGAACATGTTAAACACTTGAAGGTTGTGTTGGAAATCCTGGAAAAGAAATAATTATATGCAAAGTTGTCAAAGTGTGAATTTTGGTTAGAAGAGGTGAACTTTTTAGGACATGTAATTAGTCAAGGAGGAATAGCTGTAGACCCTTCTAAGGTGGAAGCAGTTTTGAAATAGGAGAGATCAACCACAATCACTGAGATCAGAAGTTTCTTGGGCTTAGCTGGATACTATAGGAGATTCATCGAAGGATTTTCAAAGTTAGCATACCCACTGACCAAACTAACACGGAAAGGACAACCTTTTGTGTGGACTACACAATGCGAGAATAGTTTCCAAGAGCTAAAAGATCGACTTACTTCTTCGCCAGTGTTAGTACTCCCTGATCCACATCGAAGTTTTGAAGTTTACTATGATGCGTCTAAACAAGGACTGGGAAGTGTACTCATGCAAGACAAGAAGGTTGTAGCCTATGCGTCGCTCCAATTAAGACAACATGAGATTAACTATCCTACCCATGACTTAGAATTAGCCGCTGTAATTTTTGCCTTAAAGATTTGGAGGCATTACCTATACGGTGCAACATTCGATGTGTTTAGCGATCATAAGAGTATCATGTATTTATTCGACCAAAAGGAGTTAAACATGAGGCAACGAAGATGGATGGAGTTCTTAAAGGACTACGACTTTGAGTTGCAATACCATCCTGGAAAAGTGAACATAATAGCTGATGCTTTGAGTCGAAAGTCTCTGCATGCGTCCACAATGATAATTAAAGAGTTGAATTGATAGAGAACTTCAGAGATCTTAACCTAGCAGTAAAGGTTAATGCTAACAGCTACAGATTAGGAGCGTTGCAAGTAACAAGTGTATTCTTGAGGCAAGTTTTAGAGACTCAACGAGAGGACGAATTCCTGCAAGAGAAGAAATAACTTTTGAAACAAGGAAAAGAAGTCAAGTTCAATGTGGGAAACAACCAATTGCTGAGGTATAAGGATCGAGTGTATATCCCTGACCAAGAGGAGTTAAGGAAAGCAATTCTGGAAGAATGCCATAAAAGTTATATGAGCATTCATCCCGGAGCTACTAAAATGTATCAAAATTTTAAGAAGTTATTTTGGTGGCCTGGAATGAAGAAAGCGGTGGCGGAGTACGTGACTGCATGTCTAATTTGCCAGAAGGTTAAAGTAGAACATCAAAAACCCCCTGGAATGCTACAATCAATGGAAATACTAGAATGGAAATGAGATAGCATTACCATGGATTTTATGACTTCTTTACCTAAAACTCCATTAGGACATGATTCAATATGGGTAATAATTGATAGATTAAACAAGTCTGCCCACTTTATTCCCATTAATATTCGTTACCCTATAGAGAAGCTGACAAAATTGTACATCGAGGAGATTATGAGATTACATGGAATTCCTTCAAGTATCATTTCTGATCGAGACCCTCGGTTTACATCGCAATTCTGGAAGAGCTTACACAAGGCTTTAGGAACAAGACTACGTCTGAGTTCAGCATATCATCCTCAAACGGATGGACAATCAGAAAGAACAATTCAATCTCTAGAAGACTTGTTATGAGCTTGTGTGTTAGAGCATAAAGGAAGTTGGAATCAATTCTTACCATATGTGGAGTTCACCTACAACAATAGTTTCCATGCTAGCATTGGCATGGCACCTTTTGAGGCATTATATGGAAAAAAATGTAGGACTCCGCTATGTTGGTTTGAGACTGGTGAAAACTTGATGCTAGGACCAGAGTTAGTACAACAAACCACGGATAAAATCAAAATGGTTCAGGAAAAGATGAAGGCAGCACAAAGCAGACAGAAAAGTTACTATGACAAAAGAAGAAAGCCGCTCTAATTTCAAGAAGCAATCATGTATTCTTGAAAGTCACACCTACGACTGGGGTCGATTGGGCAATGAAATCTCAAAAACTAACTTCTAGATTTATTGGTCCATATCAAATAATTCAGAAAATTAGTCCTCTTGCTTACCAAATAGCATTACCACTTTTCTTTCTAATATCCATAACGTTTTTCATGTTTCGAATTTACGAAAGTATATATCTGACCCTACACACGTTATTGAACCTGATGTCATACAAGTTAAAGATAATTTTACATATGATGCACCACCTGTCAGAATAGCTGACAGAAGAATAAAAAAGCTAAGGGACAAGGCAATTCCACTCGTAAAGGTCATTTGGAGCGAAACGAGAGAAGATGCTACATGGGAACTAGAAAATGAGATGAAAGAGTCTCATCCCCATTTGTTTTACTAAAAAATGTAAATTTCGAGGACGAAATTTTTTAGGGGAGTAGAGTTGTAACACCCCTAATTTCATTATTTCTTATTTAAAATAAAAGTTCAAAGGAATTTAATTATAGTTCTTTAGAACTTTTTGATTGTTATAAAATTTATAATTTTTTGGAATTTTTATATTTTCTTTCATTTTTTGAGAATAATAAAATACCCTTAACCTTTCATCTAATAACCAAAATGCTATTGCCGACATCATCGCTTACTTATTGCTTGCATCACCGGTGGGTAAATACTTACATCATGAATAGTGACCAGTGGGTAAATATTTACATCATGAATAGTGACGGTGGGTAAATACTTACATCATGAATAGTGACCAGTGGGTGAATACTTATATCATGAATAATAAAATAAATTATTAAGTAATCTTAAATAGTAAAATTCTCTTCCTATAAATAGATGACTCATTTACAACATTTCCACACCAAAAATTAGAGAGAGAATCTAGAGAGATAGTGCGTAAGAAAATAGTGAGGAGTAAATTCTTTTGGTAATAAGAGATTCTGCCGGAGGTGTAAGGTAATAATATTTTTCTTCTAAATTCTTTTATGATTATTTAATTTATTCTTTTTAGCACTCTTAAACTATTAATATACTATTACTATTATGAATAAGTTACTATGGTAAAAATAAATTACCATTATGCATTATTTTACGATTTATTGTTACTATTCACTATTTGTTGTTACTATTCACAATTACCATTTGCTGTTATTTCTCAAAATTTATTATTTACCGTTATTATTCAAAATTTATTAGTTACTGCTACTGTTCAAAATTTACTATTTACTGTTACTATTCAAAAATTACTATTTACAGTTACTATTGATGATTTACCATTTACCTTTATTATTTACTATTACTATGCATATTTACTATTTATCATTCTGATAGCAATCTTAATTTTCATCTTATGCTTATACTGAAATAAATTAGTATTAATATTTTGTTAGAACTTGGAGGCGCAGAGCGAATTCACTTTTGGTAGTAAATTAAGGTAAGGGGGTGAGATAAGAATATAATATGAAAATACATAAGAATATTTGGAGGAGTCCCCTACTCCTTTTAAACATAACAATATTATTATTTTAAAATAATAACTTTTAACTTAAAATTTATAATAATTATTATTAATAAATTATGCATCTTGTGTAACTTAATATCTGAAATATCTATTCAAGAACTTAAACTATTATGACCTATATAGACTGAACTAGACCTATGCAAGGACTTAAACTATTATGGACTTGACTGGACCTATGCAAGGACTTGGACTATTATGACATATATGGACTGAACTAGACCTATGCAAGGACTGGACTATCTTGGATTTACATAGACCTGTGCGAGGAATTGACCATAGAACTTAAAACAAACTTTATTAATTTAAATAATCATTGAATTTTAAATTATCATATTTATAACTGATGTTTAATTATTTGATTTCATTATGATTGTTAATATTTATTTATGCATTATGATGTTTGATTGTGATTGACAATGTTTGAGTATGATTGATAATCTTGTACTGTGGAGTTTGAGCATATAGCAAGCATGACGGAAAGCTAAAATTCAGTAAGAATTTACTTATCTCCTACTTCTTTATTTACTTATTCATCTTTATTCAAATTACTTTTAAGAAATTTCTTAGATTTCAATAAAACTACATAAGTTTTAGAAATCTCTTTTTATCTTTTAATATATATATGTATATATCTTTACTAAAATTTAGATTTTTAGAAAGAAAAAGAAAGAGAAATTATTTTAAATTTTTACTAATATTTTAATATATATATATATATATACATATTATTTTCAAAACGTATAAAAATATTATACAAAATTTTTAAGCACTAAGGTTTTAAAGATTGATAATTCTAAATTCGAGTTTTTAGCAATTAATTTTGAATTAACCTATAGACTTTCTAAAGAAGGTTGTGAAATATATTTAAGGCTTTGAAACTCAAATTATAAGGAGATTTGATTTGTGATTTGAAAAGGAACTGTACTAAAATTCTATGTGTATTTAAGAATTTGAAAAAGTACAACCGGGGTGGCTATGTCGCGATTCGTAGGTCCTGATAAGATAATTGAGTTTCTAAAAGCCTTAACCAACTAAATATGCGAGTAATTCATGCATCATGAATCATCAAAGAGAAACAAAATGATATTGTCTAGGGACGGATTATAGAAACCGAGGATATATTAGAGGAGGCTTAATTGTGAGCCTTGGGATGAGAGGGTGTGAAAGGGTGCTTCAGGGGACCTGGGGTAGCTCCCTAGTGTCGGGTACTTTTACAATTAAAACCTTCTCAATCTGACTAGTCTTTAAGTGTTCCCATGCCAGTTGAGCTATTCATGTTATTATTATCCGAAATTATGGAACAGTGTAAACTCCTGGTTGGCCCAGTGCAAATTAAAATTTAAGGGCCCGCATATATAGGTAAGTTATGATGAAGATATTGCATAACATTCATACATTCATAATTGATTGTGTATGTGATTGTGATTGATATTATTATACTAGTTTGTGAAAACCCTTTATTTCTTATGTCCCATTTGGGAATATTATATTTTGTTTCTCACTCCTTTCTCCGTGTTTTGTTTCATATGTTTTAATTGATGGTTCGTACAGAAGGAAGGATCGAAGAATCTCGATAGTATATATAGCACATACTAGAAAGGGAGCTCAGTATGAATACCGTGGTCCAATGAATAAATAATGTCATTAGGCAACTGCTCTTGGGTCATAGAGTTTCCTCTCTTTCTAATAATGTTTATTATCTATTTTATTTGGATGAATGTAAAATTACTTTATAAATTTTAATGATATTCATGAGGTATTTCAGAAATATTGTATGTAACTTATTCTGGTAGTTTCTTTTTAATGATCATATTTTGTTAAAAAAAGTTTTATAAATTTTTTTATAAATTATTAAAATGTAACAGAGGGTGTTACAAAGAGCATTAGAACAAAGAAAAAAGACTTAAAGTGTTTTTAGGTATTTCCTATTGTGTTTAAGACCCCAATACACCTATTTATACTTATGGGTATTTGAACACTTGATGCATTTATTACAAAGGACTTTAAGGCCTATATATAGCACAAAATGGAAAAGTCCCCTTGTTTACCAAGTTGTCCTTATGCTGTGTCAGCACTTTTCTAATCTCTAGTAGAAAAGCTGACACGTGAAAAGGGTGTATCCAAACGACTCTACCTACAAATCAGTTACTTTACAGGTTGCTTGATTAACATGCTGATGCATAGGTCAACTATGACTTTTTGGTGTTGAGAGAATGACTCGCACCGAGGTCGATTCTATAACCTTATTACTTGGTATTGAGGGGATGACTTATACTGAGGCCAGTTCAAAGACCTTATGCGTGACTCTGGAGATCCGATGTTAGGACACCAGACATTATGGGATACCGGTCCTAAGGATGATTCATTGGTCAAATTACCGTTATGTCCAGGAGTCAGTATTAGGATCAGATCATAGTTCAAATATGATAATTCATATAAATATTTTTTATAAAAGTCAATTTCACATATCTATAAAATTTTGATAAAGAAATATTTATAATAATAATAATAATAATAATAATAATAATAATAATAATAAAAAATAATGTAGATATAAAACGACATTCCATAATAAATTAAAAATGGTAGTGATCTGTCCGGTGTCTGGGGTAGAGAATTGACCTCGTACAATAGAGTCTGGTATACCTCACCAACTCTCTATTTTATACCTCCTTAGTGGAGTACGGTATTATACACCTATATCTAGTGGGGATCTAAGTTCTTCATGTTAAGGGTTGAATCAATGTATAATCTGTACCGTTATGAAGAGAACACATCGGAGGTGTACCTGCAAAAGATTCTCAGATGCTTAAGTCAATACGAATATTATAGAAATATAGAGATTATGAAGGTTCTTAAGAATGTGTTCGGAATCCGTTTTAAGTTAATAAATGAATTGTATTTATAAAACTTACATGGATAGAAGAATTGATTTGACTCATTTCCTAACATATTGTAGCAACAGTGTTAGGAGTGACATGTTGTCCATACTTTGTCTGACTTGTGTTCAGATGCCAGTTGCTCTGACCGGTATCATGATTTAATATCCGTACTGATACTTATTTTTGACATCGGTTCTTAGGCACGCAGTCCGGTAGTTAAGTAGTTTGGTTACCTTCTGCGTATACAATTATGGGCACTCTGTCAATTTATTATGGGATCTGGTATGCACCCCAGATCAGGTAGTAGTTGAAATTATTAAAATAAAGATTTAATTTTTTAAAAATAAAATATAAGGTAATGATAGAAATTATTAAAATACGTAAAAAAATATTTTAAATATTTTTAATACTTTTAGAAAATGAGTGACTGGGTAGTAGCAGAGTCCATAATTGATGAAGCATGGGCTTGTAGAGCCCAAAATTGAAAAAGGATGGAAAAGACGGCACTAGCAGTCCAACAGTACAACTGAGAAGGTGCCGTTGCATTTCTCCCCAATTTCCCAGAATTTCGTATTGCCACCAACCATGTATAGGGTTGCTTCACGCCTCAGGGTTCGTTTTTGATCATTCTCCTTTTCAATCTCTATTGTTTTTTTTTTCCCTAGATCTCACAATTTCTATTCATTGCAACCCAAATCAACTCTCTTTTTTATTCAATTGATTAGTCCTCAATGCAATTTACAGCCCTATACTTTCTGGTTCGTGATTACCATGTGCTGCATTACGATTCGAATTCATTTATTCATGCATTCGAAATTCCCATTTAACTTTTTTATTGTTCTTTTTGGCGTACTTGGCACGCACAAGACTCTCCAACTAGTGTAGTGCCTCAAGCTAAAGCAATTTATATTCTACTATGAGTCTCCTAGCATGTTTCTTAGTTCAGATTCTTATCACTTCATTTACCGTGTCTGGGAAATTATTTTACCTTTTTTTTTTAGAATTTAAGTTGTTTGTTTGCCTGATAGTTTGAACTTTTGTTGTGCTTCTTTGCCACCGTACCGTTGAGATCAGGCCCGAACATGCAACAGGGTACCTGTCAGATTTGCAAGTTCAAGTTCTGTTGCTACGAAACAGTCTTCGTCTGGTTTGGGTGGTTTATTTGGCTGGCTCACTGGAGAGAGATCCAGTTCTGTGCCACCTCTGGATTTCCCTCTTCCAGGTGTTACACTCCCCCCTCCATTGCCTGACCATGTTGCGCCTGGTAAAACTATTATTACTACACTTCCAAATGGAGTTAAAATAGCCTCTGAAACATCAGCGGTATGTATTGTTGGTTATGATGTTACCCATTACGCAGTTCTAAATTTTAAATATGTTGACCACATTCATTTTGTTCTTCAGACTCCCGCCGCTTCAATAGGTTTATATGTAGATTGTGGTTCAATCTATGAGACTCCGTTCACTTTTGGGTCTACACATCTGCTTGAACGAATGGCCTTCAAGAGCACTAGAAACCGGAGTAACTTCCGGGTAGTCCGTGAGGTAGAGGCAATTGGTGGCAATGTGCAGGCCTCAGCTTCTAGAGAGCAGATGGGTTACACTTTTGATGCTTTGAAAACATACATTCCTGAGATGGTGGAACTGCTTGTTGATTGTGTGAGGAACCCTGTATTTCTTGATTGGGAGGTTAATGAGCAGGTACCTTCCTCGTATCCCTGTGATGACTTGTGGAATGCTTTTATTAGTTTCCATTTAACTTAAAGTAATGTTGTTGAAACTTGAGATTGTAAGACACCATAAGGTGCCAAACCCTGTATGCTAGACAAATAGGCAACCCACTTCTTAAAGGAAAAAATACTGTGTAATTAATAACCATCAAACAGACAAGACATGGGTTCATAGTACGTCATCATGAACTGAAAGTAATCTTCCATTCCATAAAAAAACGTAGTTCCAAGAGATATATGAGAATAATATTATGGACCATGGTACTTAATTTAAGCAAATATGAATATATGTACATGGGAGGCAGTACTAGTTGTGTGATTTCTTGCTTTGATGGTCCATATGCCACTTCTTTACAATCAACTTTCAAACTAAATCGTAGGTGTTTTGTGTTGCTATATTTTTTTGTGGGTGTTTTGTGTTGCTATATTTTTTTTTCTTTTTCTTTTCGGTGGGAAAATGGGTGCTCTAAATAGGTAGTTCACATATGCCAAAGGCTGTTGTGTTATTTAACTGGGGATAAATCATTGCTCTTGCTAAAGCTTAAGCTGCTGGACACCTCAACTGTATCATGCCTTGCCTAGGGCTGTGCTTTGGCTTGCTTTGTCAGGCCACTGCATGTGGAGCTGATTTTACGATGGCTTAAACATATCTATATGGTCAGATAATCACGAGTTAGAAGAAAGATACTTGTGCATGTGCTGTGATATATAATCATAGAACTCTATTCTTGTTAGGGTTTCTATTTTATGCTTTAAACATTAACTGCCTTTTTTCACATTGTACATATTTGCTGTCAATTTGTTATTTTGAATTGGGTTTCAGTGATTAATCATGGTTCACATGGGCAGTGTTGTGTAACGATCAACATATCAGCAATGTCTTCTAATATATACCTTTACAGTGCTTACTGCTTCGTTTGGATGTATGAAAAAAGAGTTAGGAAAAATTTGCGGAATAAGAATTGTAAGAAAGAAAATAGTATGAAAATTTATGTTGTTTGATTTATAAGATGATTATGACAATTGAAATTGTTTTATTTCTAAAGAGGTGTTTTGTTTTATGAAAAAAATCATACAAGATGCTCATTTACCATACTATCGCAACCTATGTTATTTTATGTTTTCTTCTTGTTACACACTTTCTTTTAGTAGAAGTGTTTCTGAAAATTATACTTCTTATCCTAACATTTTTTTAGTTTGGTCCTTTAAGTTTTTGTTTCCCTTTAGACCTCTAAGTATTTTTGTGTTAGTTTTGTCCTCTAACTTCTTTTTTTGGTTTCAATGTGAACTCTTAAGTTATTTTTGGGTGTCAATTTAATCCTCTCTATTAATTCTGTTTTCAAAATTTCACTTGAGAAACAAGTCGGTAACTAACAATGTTTCAAACTGCATAACGAACTTAAACTGCTGATTAAGAATGTTCAATGAAGTTGAAAATGGATCCAACAAAAGGGACTACGTTGATATTAAAGAATAATTTAGAGGACCTACTTGAAACATAAACAAAATAGAAGATCGAAAGTATAATTGAGCCTATAAATATTTAAAAAAGAAAATTAATGTGAAGTATATATTTACGGGTTTAAATAAATAATTTCATATTAGAAAACAGGAAAAGAGGAGTAACAGAGAGGGACTTAACCCATACCACTGTATATATCACAAAATTAAATAAATGATTTAAAGTATATATGAAATAGAGCATACCATAAATGAACCAAATTTGTGGGTCAAAGTATGTACATAGATAACGTAGCAGTGTTTATATTGGATAGGAGAAGAACTGGATATTCAGGCTACAATACTCTGTCTCATAAGGTCTTATCTTATTGTTCAAGCTTCAAAAGCCCACTATCATTTTCTTCTTATTCACTTGTAAATCTTTGTGATTACAAATTCCACACTCATGTGTGGGATTATTTTCTGGTGGGTCTGACAGGGTGAAAATTTTCTCACAGGTGGACAAACTCTCCAAACAATAGGAAAAAATCCTCAAATTTGATTTTATTTCTCACCATTTTCCTACGAAACATACACAGTATACCTGTCTGTTGGCCTTTTGAAGTTTTTTCTATTAATATTGCAATTTTATGTAGCTTCTGAAAGTGAAGGCTGAAATTGGTGAGGCTTCCAAAAACCCACAAGACTTGCTTTTGGAAGCAATTCATTCTGCTGGTTTTTCTGGTGCCTTGGCAAATCCTCTTTTAGCTTCAGAATCATCTCTAAACAGACTAAATGGTGCAATTCTGGAGGAATTTGTTGCTGTAAGTCTTAAAATATAATCTTTTATATATTATAGATGTTTATGTTTATTTGTCTCTCAAAAGTTCAAATATTTTTTATTAGCTGTTTTTTACCTTTCTTATGAGACTTAAATTTTATGAAAATTCAGGAAAACTATACTGCACCTCGGATGGTACTTGCAGCTTCTGGTGTTGAGCATGAGGAATTATTATCTATTGCAGAACCTCTTTTGTCAGATCTGCCCAGTGTCCCGCGTCCTGAGGAACCAAAATCAGTATATACTGGTGGTGATTATAGATGTCAAAGTGAATCAGGGGTATGCAATAGTAAGAAAAAATAGCTGCTTTTCACGCCTCTAATTTTTACTTGTTGGGCTGGAACATATCTCAAGTCTAACATTCCTTGAATGACCAGAGAACCCATTTTGCTCTAGCATTTGAACTTCCTGGTGGCTGGCATAAGTTGAAGGATGCTATGGTTTTGACTGTTCTTCAGGTCTTGATAATGCCTTCTATCTACTTGTTTTTCTCTGTTTGAAACTTATTTTCCTTCTTTCAAGGAGGCTAAAATTATTCAAAGGATGTCTTGTTTAGTTGGCTTCATAAATATATGTACAGTTTACATTATATTTTCTGTGATTTTAAGTCAGTGTATAATTGTATTATCTCATTTTACCATATAGATGCTACTGGGAGGTGGTGGATCGTTTTCAGCAGGTGGACCTGGTAAAGGGATGTATTCACGGCTATGTAAGTCATCTTGAAGTGTTCAGCCTCTTTCTGCCTTGTAGTTGAAGCTATTAACAGAGAATGAAACAACTGATACTCAGTTACATAGGAGAATGCAGTATATGACAGCATATTATTTGTGATGGTCAAGATTTGATGCATAAATTTGCTTTTCTCAATTACCCTATCTTTCAGCATCTAAGCACTTTATGTTCCCCACCCCCTATAAAACGATATTATTTTGATCTTATCTAAATCTTATCATCTTATTGTTATTGCTCTTATCACTTGCAGATCTCCATGTTCTGAATGAATATCCCCAAGTTCATTCTATTTCAGCATTCAACAACATTTACAATAACACTGGCATTTTTGGTATCCAAGTCACAACAGTAAGCCCCTTTGTTTCCTGTCCATTGTGAATTCATGATTCCTGGATATATTGGAATAATTATGTTAGTCAATTTTAACTAATCAGGGTGCTCTTGCTAAACCCTCAAGAGACCAGATCCAAAATTTCAGTATGTTTTGGAGCTAGAAGATAATTTACCAGCTGTATAATAGTTTTAAGTCCACTTAAATCACCAGTACTAATGATGAGCCTTGGTATAAAAATGATCTTGGTAGGTTTTAAGTATTGCTTGAACAGATATGTGCTGTTTTTTAAGGCCATCTTATTATGCGCGGCTATTTGCTCAGGCTAAAGAAGCTTTTGGCATGATCAAGGTGTACTTTAGTGTTAAGGCACAATTTATTGTAACACGTACATCTTTTGTTGTATAGGTAGGACAACTTTGCTCAAATTCCTTATCATTGTTATCCACACCATCAAATTCTCAAATCCTACCATGACATGTGGATGTTTTCCAAAAATTCCACAAACTTTTCATTCTGGAAGTTATTTGATGTTGAAAAAACGTCCATATGTTTTAATTTGGGAATTGATGACAAAAATATAATGAACTTGATGGCTTATGCAACTTTTGTCCATATGTTTAAGACTTTCAGTAGCTAGCCCCAAGCTGTTCATAGTTTATGCACTCAGGAAATAGCATGTTCATGTTTCACATGATACCCCCACTGTTTTTTTTTACCTATTTGTCCACTTCCTAAAAAAGATATTTTGTTTCTCTATATTTGTTCACTAAAAAGTTTCAAGACAATATTAATTATTAGAATCTCAATTACACCCTTAAGTCTTATCTAATTCCTAATATTTTATGCATTTATAAATAAAAGTGAGAGAAATGGCCATGGAACTCATTTTAGAAATTTAAAATAATTTTAACATAAATGATGATGAGATTAATTACTTTACTTAATGTGTGTTATCTATTTTCAAGTGGATAGATAAAAAATGGAGGGAGTTCATTACATTTAGTATTTGCATTTAGGAAGTTGCCTTTAATTAAAACTAGCCTAAGAATTAGTCTCCATTAATTCTATTAAGAGCATATATATGTGTGTGTGTATGGATTGTTGTATAATTTATGTAGTACATTCTCTTGAGAAAGAAAACTTTTCCATAATTCCATTCACTAAATTTTCTCTCGATTATTTTCTCTCTCTACCTTTCTCTTTCAATAGCTTTGGTATGCTAGGAATCATGAAGAAATCTCCTAGAAGAAAGTAGTTATCTGTTTTGGGTTATTTTATCAAGGGTACTTCTCAGTTCTGAAGTGTTGTAGTGTATGTAATATAAGTGTTTGTTATATTTAAATATTGTTCTAAAAATTCTTTGAATGATCTGAGGCTTTCGTTCCTTCTGGGACAACTGCTAGTAGTGTTGTAAATATTGCCAATGCTGTGTGTATGACTGGAAAGGAAGTACGTGTAATGTTTATTCTATGCCATGGTTTGAAGATTTTTATTTGCTTCTATATTAGTAATTTAATATATAAATATCCATACGCACGGGTGACAAGAGTCTAGGTGTGCTTTGTTGAGTAGGTGGAATTGGAAAGTGGGAAGCTGGATAATAGAGGTTGGAATGAAAATCATTTTCAACCTAAGCTATTGAATACTGTCTATGTTTCATCTAATATTTTTGTCAGCAAAGAAATTTCCCACTCTCTATATGCTTAACCAAACAGATCTATACTTATTTTATTTATTGGCTAAAATTCCTGGAACCATTGAGCCTATATACATATGAATATGATCAATGTGATTGAGCTGCTCTGTTGCTTGCTTTTGACTGACAGTCTAGACAATTTTTGTTGGTATTCCATATTTTTTTAATTATCTGACCTTATTTTCGTATATATTATATATTAGGGTTCTGATTTTGTATCAAAGGCCATTGACATAGCAGCTAATGAGCTTCTCGCTGTAGCTACTCCAGGACAAGGTTTGCTTTTCTACTCTTCGTTGGAATTGTATTTTTGCTCTTGATTATCACCTTTTGATTGGTAGCTTTGTAGTTATTCTTTTGGTTTCTGTCTGCAGTTGACCAGGTACAGCTGGATCGTGCCAAACAGGCTACAAAATCTGCAATCTTGATGAATTTGGAATCAAGAGTATGTAAACCTATCTCAGATGAAAAATACCACAGCAAGTTTTCCTTTAGTTCTCTCTTAATTGTGCATTTTCTTCAGTAGCCATTTTTTTTTTGGTTTCATTGGGAATCGAACTTGTATCAGGGGGTTTACAATAACTCATACACCCTACTCAACCAACTGAGCCAGTCCCCCTTGACAACTTCAGTAGCCATCTACTCATTATTGATTTATGTGTTTTCAGATGGTGGCTTCAGAAGATATAGGAAGACAAGTTTTGACATACGGAGAGAGGTATGGCTCAAGAATGACATTCTAATTCTAATTTTACTGCTAATTTGAGTTAAATAATTGATTCATTGGTTTTGTTTTATGTTCTGGATGCATTACTTGTTACTTGTTTACTGAATTTTTCTGTTTGCTTTTCTTATAGCATTTCTGTTCCACAATGAGTTTAAGGCGGCAGATAAGATGGTCAAAATATATGTTCCATGTCTTTGAAAAATATAATTTGCATCAGACATCTTATTAAAACTACAAAAAGAAATCATGAACATTATTAGTGTTTTTTTTTTGTTTAAAAAAATCGGAGATTTCATATTGGTGCTGATTGTTTTATGCCAAATATGAATAACCCTATCAGTTTTATTTTGTGAATGAAAAAGTATAGAAGTGAGAAGCTATCAGTTTTAGTAAAAAATGTTGAGATTGTTACTTTGTATTTGTTATATACCTGAAATTTTGTAGTGTCCTTGGCTAAAAGATGTTCACTTACTCAGGAAACCCGTGGAGGATTTCTTAAAAGCAGTGGATGAAGTAACTTTGAAGGATATTACTTCAATTTCTCAAAAGCTCATTTCTTCGCCTCTCACAATGGCTTCTTATGGAGATGGTATTTCTTTTTATTTATTTAAAAAATAACTTCTTTTTTATTTTCTGTAACTTGGATAATAATCTTACCTCCCTACGTTTTGCAGTTATCTATGTTCCAAGCTATGACTCGGTGAGCAGCAAGTTCCTTTCAAAATGAGATTGCTTTCATCCATTATACTGAGTCTTCTGGGCATACAATCAAGCCTTGTAAGGCTGGATGGTGTAAAATTAAGTTAAAATCCTAAATATCCTTGTTGTAGCCAATAAATTAGTTATTATATGCAAACATCATCCGAACATCTCATTATTTCTGGGTACATAACCATTGTTCTGAGAGTTTTTTCATCACTATTTGAGGCTAAACCTAAAAATGTTGGGTTATTTTGGGATTGAATCCCTTTGAGAGACCAGGGCATAAATTGATCAAAAACTTATTTTGAATAAATGTACTGTTGGCTGAAATCCAGTTTATTTTGCTTGTTTCAGATTGTATGGTGTGATTATGTTACGAGTTAGTTTATTGTAAGTTTTTTTAATACCTTTTTAAAGAAAAAATACTTAAAATTTTCCTTAAAAAATGATGATAGTTAAACGAATCTTTTGTTAAAAAGATGAAAATTGTTTAATGCTTTTCTTACAATATATAAAATTATAAATAGTATTTTATGAATTATTTTGCATAAAGACTCTTTCAATAGTCTATATGTATTGTTAATTAAATTTTATTATAGCCAAATTGCTTAGTCTAAACTTTCCATCATAGATTCTCTTGTTCAAGGTGGAAAAGACTAGAATTAATTAGGAATTTGGCGGGTATAGAAGAAGACTATCAGCCCTAATTTTGAGAGTATAGAAGAAAAGTATTTATTATATAAGGCAACTAATGTGTAGAAAAAGGATTTCAAGAAAAAGAGAAACTAATCAACATAATTCTTCTCCATGTTTTTCATCAATGGTGGCATGAGTATATAGCCTTAGTGATATTAAAGAGGTTATGTAGCCTTCATTCTCATTGTAGGAAAATTCATATACTCACATAATACATCAAAGTTTCCTTCCATTGTGTCCTCTGTTGTCTTTGCAAATTTAACCTTTCATTTTATTTCTTCCAGCTGGTAGAGGACACAATGGAAGGTGGTCATTTATAATTTTAATTAGTAATTATTTGAGAAATATAAAAATTAGAAAGAATCCAGGAGAAAAATATATAATATTAAGCATCCGGGAGGAGGTAATCTTTTTGAAGATTTTGATGCGGATGGTTGGACCCACATAGGGAGGGTATAGTCTTTATTTGTTATATAAGTTGTGTGGGACTCAATTCCTGAATAGTGATAACACCATGCAGCAAACATGGTAACCAAATTAAAAGGAATTTAACAAACTCAAAATTAAGTATATTTAAATGGAAAGAATAGAGATATTGAACAAGAGAGAAAAATATCAATAAAATACAAATATTAAGAAAAAATTATTTTTTTTTATTTTTATGAGACTATTTTCAATTTTCAATTTGCATTCTCTATTTTTTTTATAACAAATATCCTTATTAATTATACTCTATCATAATATAGATCATATGAAAAGTTTAATTTTGTGTTCATTAATATTAAGGATAGTTTTTGTTAAAAAAATATTAAGAATAATTTTAGAAATATAATAAAAAGAATTAACCAATTTAATCCTATTAACTAAATTATATAATTTCTATAAAACTAGGTTAGAGATATAATAAAAAGACACAAGGGAGTATTTCCTACTTCTTAATTTACGATTTTTTTTCTTTTTCTTCATGGTATAAGATGGTTCTTCAGGTCACTTTTATATATAGGACATATTGCAAAAAAGTTTCAGGGATCTAAATAAGACAAAACTCAAAAATTTACAAATATTTAATATTTTTTTATATTTACCTTCATTTAGAATTTAATTTTTTTAATATTCCACTTAGTAAACTTGAAGCAATGTGTCAAAATAGAGTATAAAATTTGTTTAATCAACCTTTGTTATTTTACTTGTCACATGCCTTCTCATTCTAAAAGATAAAAAAAAATTAAATTTAATTAAATATGAGTGAAGTTGATATATTATAGTGATAATTTTTGAAAATTCAACGTTTTAAGATGTTTTCTTGGTAAATTATATCATGAAAAGGATCAAGAAAATATTTCTCAATTCTCAATTAATGTGTGATTTTGCATTTCAACTAATGAATATTTGACCAGAGAATTTGTTATGTTTGCAGTATCTAATATGTGTGATGGTGTTACATAATCAATAAATGAAAATATGATCATGTGTAATGTTCGTCTATCATATTATGACCCATTAATGGAGTTTAATAATGAAAATTAGACACGGAAGGACTTAACTAAATTATTTTAAAATATAAGGGATTTAATCAACTAAAAAAGTTAGGTGTAATTTTAAATTTATTGAAAAGAAGATGAGATACTAGAATAATAATTTAGCCTTTAATGACATAATTCCTAAAATATCATTTATATTAATGAAGAGAAATAATGTAAGTAACTTTTAAAATGGAAAGAAATTATTGTTTCAGTTATCGAGAATAAATTCATATTAATGAAAAGAGATGATGTGAGTGACTTTTTAATATTACCTCTGGTTTTAAATATATGTAAAAATAACTACTTTTACACATATTAAAAATAATGGTTAGAAATAATTATTTGTATTAATGTTATATTTGGTATAATATATAAGAAGACTTTTTGAGTGATAAACATTTAATGATTTTGGATAAGTATAATTTTACTAAAAAAATTCACTAAAATTTACTTATAGTTAGAATCAGAAATAGTAAGATTAAATGAGAGCAACTAACATTCTTAATTGCTTATATCTCACCTCTCATTTGGGAAAATTTTATTGAAAAATTTTGTAAAAAATAATTTAAAAAACTTTTATATAAAACTTGGTTTCATGAGAATGTTTTTTTAAAAAGGACATTTAAGCTAACATGAGAATGAAAGATTCCCAAGTTAAGTTGTGCTATGTGTGTGTTATTGAACCTGTTTGATTCTTAATGGAAAAAAAAATCTTCATTTTAATATTGTTGTTTATATTTGAGACCGGAAAAATAGATGTCTAAAGAATTCATATATATGAATTAATTAGTAAGGTTTTATTTGTTGGGGAACCTAATAGTATTTTTCAACTAAAAGTGAAAGAGGTAAAAATTATTGAAATAAGTTTTACTCTTCTTCCTGTAAGTCTTTTTTATACACTATAAAACTTAAACTTGTGAGAAGATATTTAATTAAATATTTAGGTATGTGTGAATTGTGACCAAATTGGTTAGTGTTACCCAGCTGATGTTGATGAAATGAGTTGAAGTATTTAGAGAAGAGGAGGTGGTGGTCCATCATGTAGGCGCCTATGCTCATTTTCCTTGAATATCAAGCAACCTCTCTCCCTGCCTCTGTCACCAAAACATTCATAGCAAAAGCATCATCATCTGCACTCCACCATGTGACCTTCTATCATCTCTGTTCCCCTCTAAGAATAAATTTTGGCTTTATTATTATGCATTAATCTGTTATGTGACAATAACACTGTTAATTACTCTCTATGTTTCAAGCTCTGTGATACTGACACGAATTCATCAGATCAGAGAAAGTGAGCAAATTTGATAAGTATATACCATTTATACTGCCTTTCTAATGTTTAAGAAAAGAGATATATAGGAGAAAAAAGTAAAACAAAATAAAATAAAACATATGGGTAAAAAAGAAAGAAAGTGATCATAGAAAATTAATAAGGATATTATTTACTGTCTACTGCAATTGATGCATGAATATGGTCATTTTATTTTATATAAAACTCTAACAAAAGAAAAAGAAGGTGAGTTTTCACGTTGAGAGGGTTGACCCGTAACCCTTGATAAAAACCATATGGCAGTACAAAAATACTTACTAAATTCATAATCCCTTAATAACAAACGTCTTTTCTTTTATCTATTTATTTTACTTTTTCACTTTTATATTTTCTATTTAGGTTTGACCACTGAATTATTACAACTGATATATATATGTGCTCAAGTATTATATGTTAAATTATTCTTTTAAGTAATGTATTACATTCGAATTTTATGGATGAAAAAAAAATTTCTATTGAAAAAACTAATGCGATTATATATAAATATTTTTGACTTGAATAAAATTACATTGAAAGAGGAGATACATACGTAATTCAAAATAATATATTAATAAGAAATACCCAAACTTAAAAGTATCAACTTTGTAATTGTGCTTTAGTTTGAAATATAATTTGGGTTGATTATAGTAACAGGTGTGTGGCTGTTAATTTTAATTTTAATTTGTTTGCTTTTTGGAGTGAAGAGTGAAAGAAAGGTGGGGGGCTACAGTATATTAAGAGATGAGATGAGTGTAAGATAGAGAAGAGAGTGTAGGCTATGACTCTGAGCTTTAGTTAGAAAAAAAACCAACCGGGTTTTCTTTCTCTCTTTTTCTCACATAAACCGCCTACATGCTCTAAGCAAATTACCAAAGTAGACAACACCTTTTTCTTTTTTATTTTTCTCACTTCACTTCTCATTGTTTCCATCGTTAAAGCAGGTTTCTAGCTCAACCCTATTGTAACAGTTTTCTCCTCTCTCTCTCTCTCTCTCTCTCTCTCTCTCTCTCCAAATTCTCAACCTTATTCTGCAGAATTTATTGCCATGGATTTTTACTTTTATTTTCTCTGAGATAGCTGCATATCCTTGAGTATTAATTAATATTTTCGATTTTTTTGCCTTTGGTCTAGTTTTTAAATTTATGTTTATAGTTATTTATGTTGGTAGGTATATATCTCTTCTCTAGCAGGTTTCTGAATCGAATCATCATCGCATGAGCAACCATCTATTTCTTGATAGTTCTTAAAAGTGAAAGCCAAATTACCCACTTCATATTTTTAATTAATTCTTAAGCTTTATTCAAGTCACTAGTGACTCTCTCTCTCTCTCTCTCTCTCTCTCTCTCTCTCTATATATATATATATATATATATATATATATATATATATATATATATATATGATGGTAACATATCGTCGTCTCTTGATTTTTTAGGAATATTTTAGTTATGATCTCATTCAAGCTCTTGGGTAATATACAAGAGAGATATGCTCATGAGTTGTGAAGTATTCCATATTCCAATTCAAGAAGAGAGATAGCAAGTAGCATATATATATATATATATATATATATATATATATATATATATACACATCTACGTCAAAAGTATATAGTAGAAGATATACATATTATATATATATATGAATAAGATGCAGAGCAAGTTGAGTTGTGTTAGAAGCTCTGATCTCATAGATGCCAAGCTTGAAGAGCATCAACTCTGTGGATCCAAACAGTGCCCTGGTTGTGGACATAAGTTTCAAGCCAAACCGGTACGGAAAAAAGAAAAAAATTAATTAAATTTCAGTAATATTCTTGCCTTCAAAGAAAAGCCTTTGACAATATGAAGAAGAATCACACGACAGAAAAGCTACACCCATATTCATATCATATGTTTACGGCAGTTTTTATCATTGGACTAGTGCATTTTATTTAATGCCGTTTCGGTATCCCTTGTCTAAATTAAATTTTTAGTGTTTGTTAAAGTTTTCATACCTTCTTTTTCTCTCTTGTATTCTTGCTAATTAATATCTACCTACTAGCTTTTCTCTTCATATCTATTACTTTTTGCTTTTCTTTTCTTTTTTAATTTGAATTTGGATGGAACTTGGCAGGACTGGCTAGGTCTACCAGCGGGAGTGAAGTTTGATCCAACAGACCAAGAACTCATAGAACATCTAGAGGCCAAAGTAGAGGCAAGGAATATGAAATCACACCCTTTGATTGATGAATTCATCCCTACTATTGAAGGAGAAGATGGGATTTGTTACACCCATCCTGAGAAACTTCCAGGTTCAGATACTGAATTTAATACTCAAAATTAAATATCAGCCTCTAACACCCACTTCATCCATTTGGTTTTTATAGTTTTTTTTTTTCATATTATTCCCTAACTTCGAAAATGGATCTATTAGAATCGATCTAATGGTGAGATTTTGATTCAAATATCAAATTTTATGATTTTTCTTAAACAAAAAATGAACTCGATAAAAGTTCAAAGAAATTTATTAATTATACACATAAGATTTTCACTTACATTTAATATTAATAATACATCTTGAATGGATAAGATATGTGCTTATTAACTCTTCTCTTAACTCTCTCCCAGTCTCATCTATGCTTCTACATATCCCTTAACCAATAATTCATAAAGGTTGTTTTGTGGCTCACCTAATTAGTGGACCTAGCTTATGATTTTGGCTATTTTAATTTCAGGAGTGACCAGAGATGGGTTAAGTAGACACTTCTTCCACAGGCCTTCAAAGGCTTACACAACAGGAACACGAAAGAGGAGAAAAATTCAAAACGAATGCGATCACTTGCGAGGGGGAGAAACCCGATGGCACAAGACGGGAAAGACAAGGCCAGTGATGGTGAATGGTAAACAAAAGGGGTGCAAGAAGATTCTAGTCCTCTACACTAATTTCGGGAAGAACAGAAAACCAGAGAAGACGAATTGGGTGATGCATCAATACCACTTGGGTCAACATGAAGAAGAGAAAGAAGGGGAGCTTGTGGTGTCAAAGATATTCTACCAGACACAACCAAGGCAATGCAATTGGTCAGATAAAAGTGCAACAACATGTGAAGAACAATTACAGGGAAGAAGAGACAGTGGAAGTGGGAGTAATTGTTCTAATTCTAAGGAAATTGTTACTCACAGAGATGAAATGTCTGCTGTTGTTGGTGTCCCTCCGATAACAACCTTCACCAATGCCTTGGACATTTTAAAATGTGACCATTTCAGCTTCATGCCATTCAGAAAAAGCTTCGATGAGGTATACACACACATATATATATCATGCATGCAGCATCCATATATATAGGCACCTTTCTTAAGAGTAATTAATGAAGCTGATGTTTCACTTGCATTACAGCTATATTATGTTGACATTTTTTGGTTACATTAAGATTTAAAATTTAGGGGAGAGAATGTACCAGTGGTAAGGTATAAGTGATAACTTTGGAGCCAAAAGAAGGCTTACAAAAGGCTTATGTTAACTTAAAGGTATCATTTAAGAAAGTAAAAACAAATTTGTAGATATATCTTAGAAATCTTTTAATAATATTTTTAAATGAAAAAAATTTATTTTTAACGTTTTTTTAAAGTAAGATAATTCATTCATTTGAGATATATAAATTATTAAAGTAGATTTTATCTTTTATTACAAAATAAATAATTCATTCATTTGAGATATATAAATTATTAAAGTAGATTTTATCTTTTATTACAAAATAATATATATATATATATATATATATATATATATATATACACACACACACACCTTAGCTTCAAACTTCTAACTGTGTATTTAAAAAATCTACCTATCTATCAATGTTATATATTGGTAATATCCGTGGAGTGACTATTTAATTTCTACATTTCAATTGGATAAATATAAGAGTTGTATGTATAAAAAGGTGATGAAAGGGTTAAGGAAGCTGTGTTGACATAACCATTGCTTGCATATTCCGCATAAAATTGTATGGACCTGACCTGATAATAAATCAGCGTCAGCCAACCACCGCTTGTTTACCCACCTTAAAAAGGTAACTTTATATATATTTATATATTTTGATTATTGATTTGGGTCACAAGTTCAAGTTGATAGTTACTTGGTAGTAGTAATAATAATAATAAATAATATAGATAGAAGCTCCAAAAAGAAAAAGAAAAAGATCATGAGAGGTTGAAAAGACCATTTAGCTATAGCTATAGTTTAGAATTTGATATGATGATGACGGTTGCAGGTTGGAATAGGAGAAGCTTCAACAGCAAGAGAAGTGGAAGCATCAGTCTCATGTGAAGAAAGGCAACAACAACACATTGCAACCACTACAGGCTTCCATCCCATCTCCACCATCATCTCTCCTCCTCCCCTTCACCATGCATCCATCATCCTAGACGACAATTCTTACCATGTCTCCACAATCATGCTCCAAAATCACAATTTCCAGGTAATCATCGTCATCATCCAAACCCTAGTTTTTCAACATGGTTTGTGCATTTATAATTTTTAATTTCCATCTCATCAGCATTGCCATGTTAGTTTCTAAAATTATAACCACCAGTTACTTTAATCTTTAACTTTATGAATTTAATTGTCAGTTAAAGATTTTTACATCTGCTTAGAAATTACTTTAATTAATATTGTTTAGACCAATAATTTATTTCAAGGGATTTGATTAAATTGAATTATTATAAATTGTCTGACACTATCATTAATTCTCACATGTTGAAAAAAAACATTAATTTATGAATTACATGATTCATAATTGAATGATCATAATTTAAAAAGCTTTTCACAATAAGTATTCCAAGTAAATTCTAACTTTATAAAAGAGATGATCTATTCCTTTTATTTTTTTTATAAAAGTTATCTCTTGATTTTAAAATGCTATTTTAGCAAAAAATAAAAATATTCTTTGATTTAATTCTTAATAATAAAAAAAATGTAGTTAAAACTACAAGTTTTATAAAATTAAAGAGTAAGGTAACCCATGCCAAACTTAAGAGACCAAGGGATAGTTGACTCAATTGTATATGATTGATTCCAAGGTCTTAAGTTTAAGAGACTTAAATCTAATAGGAAATTAATAAATTAATTCTATTATGATATGAATATTTTTAATTTAAACAGACTGAATTAACTCTTATGGAGAATAGCTATGATAAAAAAGACAAACTTCTTTATCAGAAAATATATATATTTACGTGTTCAGTTATCTCCTTTAATTTGATTTAGATTTATATGTAGAGAGGTATTGATTAATATAATTGAGACAGAATAAAAGGAAAAAGGTGTCGGTAGACTCAATTCAAATTTGGACAAACAAGAAAGAGTTTTATCAGGAAGAATGTTACTTGCTATGGCATAGCAGACCCTCATAAACAATAGGAAAAGATAATGGTAGTTTGAGTAGTGCAATCAATGGGCCACTCAGTGTGTTGATTTAGGACCAAAATGGACTGATTCTGCATGGTATGGTGCACGAGGTAGATTCATTAATTAACTGGGGAGACTTTTAGTGCTTGCTAAATTACGAGCATGAAACTGTCTTTTCACTTTCTGATATTGTTGTTCAAAACATGATGATTGAGAATTTATATGTGGGCTTTGAATTTGATATTGTTGTCTTTTTGAATGCATGTATCCACATGGCAGCAACAACATCATAAACTAGGAGGAAGGTCTGCGTCTGGTTTGGAGGAACTCATCATGGGTTGCGCTTCAACCGATATCAAAGAGGTAATTAACAACCTTTTGACTCTGAAATATATGAACTTTGTTTCCCATAATGCCAACTATAGGGAAAAGGAAAAAAAGAGATTCAAGAATAAACAGTTAAAACTTAAAAGAAAAGAAAAACATTTTTATTCTTTCAGTCTTCTAGTCAATGCGCTACAAATTAATAAATAACTTTTTATTAAAAAAACATCTTAGTAGTAAAAAAATACATTAAAAATAACGAAGAGTATTACACTTATTATTTTTAATATTTTTAAATTTATTAAACAGCGTCTAATTATTAAGTCATTTTTTATGAAAACTTTCTATTTCTAATTTTTATAACCAGTGGTGTATGTATCATACTAATTTGAATTACTGTAATATAGATGCTTTCATCTTTTTCTCTTTTTTACTTTTAGCTGCTCTCATCATGCTTGCATATATCTGAACAGTAGAATATCTTTCTTTACACGATATAAATTGGCTTTATTTCTCCCCAGGAAACACTGCTCCTCTAAATGTTGAATTAAAAATATTTTATTTTATCTTATAATTAGCATGAAGGAAAGATTGAAAAGGGGTGACATGACTTAAAATCTTTCTATTTTTGCATTCCTGGTCTTGTTTTGACTATGAGGTGGAAAAGATTAATTATAGCCAATCAAAGTGTGAATATATTTTAATTATTTGATAAAGGGAGCCCTAATTGATTAAGCTTTCCATTATATATATGTACAGGAATCATCGATTAGAAATCCACAAGAAGCTGAATGGTTGAAATACTCTTCTTACTGGCCAGACCCTGGCAACCTTAATCATGAGTAAGAGGAGACAACAAAAGATGGACGATAAACAAAAGCCACAAACAAGACAACATCATTCATTTTCGTCATCATCAATATAATGCTAGCTTGAAACGTACCTCAACTTTCTTTTCAACAAAAAGCCATCCATATATGCTTTAATTAATTTGCTCATTAATGTTCTTAATTTCTTTTCCTTTGGGTGTGCTTCTTTATCATAAGCTATATGCATGGTGGCTCTCAACGGATTTAACTGTGTGCAAACGGAACAAGTTGCAAAGAAACGGAGAAAGAACAAAGGGGAAAAGAAAGAAACTAATAAAAGAAAAGAAAAGAAAAGAAACCGAAGCAAAGCTGCTCTTCCTCCTGACACATACATGGTGAGGGAGAACGACCAAAGAGCCAAAGTTAAATGCATTCTGCTGCATGAAAATTATCACTTATACAGTATTACAGTATCATCTCTCTTATTTTTCATATTGTTTTATTTTTTTATATATGATGATGTTTGTAGTAATTCACGTTTCCTGTTTTTACACAAAAAATATGCTAAAGAGTGTGCCATAGTTAATTAGGTATTTTACAGTTATTATTCATATATGATCTTGAGATTTTCACATGATCAAACCAAGTTTATTATTTGAGAATATTGTACCAAACGAATTTATTTTTCATACGATGGGTTACAAATTTTACTAAAAATTTAAGTTGAACCCTAGAGTAATTAATTAAAAACCCGCAAAAAACATTATTTTTTTTCTTATATTTATCTGTCTTTTATGTGCTGTAATTTCACTTTCTACTTCTTTCCACATTTGTTAAAGGTTAGAGAGAGGAATCATATAACTTTTGCTTTCTCTTTTAGAATTTATTATCGCCAACTTTAGGTGGAACCTCAAACTAGCGCTGCAAGATTTTCAAGGACCAAGGTTATGTTAATTACCTGTGTTCTTTCCAAATTCCAATTCCTGGTCACGTCATATACAGCAGGTAGCTGCATGTTCATTTTGAGGTATTTGGAATTATTAAAAGTTAAAATTAATTGGATTTTTATTTGATTTATAAATAAACTCTTTTTAATTGTTACAAAATATATTTGAGTTAATTTATAAAAATGTTATATTTTAAACATAATAAGAGTAATAAATAATGGATACGGATCAAATATTATAGTAGAAATTTTTTTATTACAAATTATGAATAGATTACTTTAAAAATCAGAAATAGTAAGTTTTAATTATGTTTTTAATTAGGTAAAAACCTTCAGCTTTTTTGCTTTCTTAATTTAACTTCACCTATCAATCATTTATTAATTTGATGTTTCGAATTTATGTATACACAATTTAGCAGTTTCCATTATAATAACAGTAAGAAAGACGTCCCCACAACGATATATCTGTTAATGATATACTTTATCCGGCCATAGTTAAATATATCTGAATTACTTGTACTGTCTAGATATATAAAAGAATTTTGACTTATTTATGTAATCTCTATTTAAAAGTTCTGATTCATTTGTAAAGACTTATATAACTATATATAATCAAGCCAGAAAAAGATAATACACTCTGATTCAATAAGGTTTCTTGGTTTGGATGAGGCGAGAGGATTTAGGCAATGAATAATTTGTATATGCCCAGTTAGTTGATCTCATGCATTCACGACGGTATATAATGCTTTCTTTGCGCCACCACCTATATGTTTATGTACAGAGATCGATCTGCAGTGAATTGCAGCTTCTTGTTGGAGTTTTTGCAGGTGCTGATGTTAGCCCTAATAAAAAGAAAATTTACTTTAGGAAATGAGTTTCAAGAATATCTTTTAGTTTTTACCCTTAACTGACCAAACAGTACTCTGTGTTTGCACCGCGAAATGTGTACTTATTATATATACACAAACGCATACACCTTTCTTGTTAAATTTCTTGCTTTGAATTGTACCTACACATGCACCTCTTGCGAAAACTATTAATTACTTAATTTTTAATGATTCTGTGAAGTTCCATTTGTCTAAAATAATGTATGTTTAGATAAATAACTAAGCAGACTAATAAGAATTATTTGTCTAAATTACTTTGATTAAATTTATGCTAGAAAGGGATAATAACGAAGTATACCTTAAAAAGAAGGAATATTTATGGCCTGTGTAAGCGAGGAGGGAAATTCAAATTCCTTGTCCAATATTTTGAGCCTTATTTGAATTAACAACGCAAGTGACATTTTATAGGCGATGTTCTTTTTAATTATCTTAATTGGTTTTTTGAGAAAGAGAGTGGTATACTATATAGGAGACAAACACGTCTTTGTATTGCTTTATTCTGCGTTAGATTCGAGCTTTTTTCTACTGTATCATTAAACTAAAGTTCTGCTTATCTCATCTAAGAGAGAGAGTAACATGCATGTTAATGCTTTAGAGATATGCATGCAATAAAGCTAAACTCAACCTGAAGAGACTCAAGAGAGGGGGTAACTTCACAGTTGTTTCTGAACGGAATAAAGATGAACTGAATATAGAATGAGAAGACAAGAATAAACTTTTTAGGTTCTTTTATTCCTCTGTACTCTTTTTAAATAACTGCGTACCATCCCCAAAATCCTACCTAGCTAGCTATGTCTTCAAATTCAGAGTATAGGGAGAAAAATGAAAAAGAAAAAAGACAGATCCACTATATATATCTGATGATTTATTTACACGTAGCTACGTGTGAAGCGAAATACGATACCTATATATAACTTTGGATCCCTAACAAATCAAATGCTAGGAGAATATCTTTAATTTTAAATAAAAAAAATAGACATAACAATGGAAAGGGTACGGGTTAATATAAAATTAACTAGCATCTCCTCTCGATTTTAAATAAAATATTATTCAATAGGTTGGTTAAGTTAACATATATGATGATATCTGATTCGATCAAATATTAGATTGAATCGGTTTCTTCAGTTTGGTTCAGTTAAAATATATGATGACATCTGATTCGATCAAATATCAGATTGGATCGACTTCTTCAGTTTTATTATTGATTATATTTTTTGTAAAATCAAGTATTAGACATAAAATTCCAACTTAATAAAATTAAGAATAATTATTCAAAAACAAAATCACCATTAAAACAAATTTCAGTATAATTAAAGTATTACAAATTACTATCATACATGTTATTATTGAAAGTCTCATATTAACTAGAGATATCGTCAATAAAAAAATATATAAATATATAAAATGAAAGATAATCATCATGTATGAATTAACTTTTAGTATTGAGTTGGACTCAATATCTAAATTTAAGATAATACTAAAGTCTATCGGAAATCTATGGGAACACCTGAATTCGTGTAGTACAAATATATGTTAGGGTGATCTTGTTATGCGTGAGATTTGGTCCCGTGAGGAATGGTGGAAGTGCAAGCACGAATATATAACAACATGCTCTTTTAGATTCTTCCACTGGGCCCAGCTTTCAATTCCACATAATTAACTAGAAGCAATTGATGAATCACTTTATTTGTTAACTATTAGCAGATACCCAAATTTGTAGGCCCTCTACGCGAATTTGTAACATTTTCTTGTTTAAAAAGGACCTGCATTCATCATAACCGAATTTACTTAATGTATAGTGTATGTTTGGTCTAGTTTATTATAGATGCATCATCAATTTTTTTTTTCATTTCCTGAAAGAGTTTTCCTTTTAAATAAATAAATAAATAAATAAATATATGATTTCTTTATATATAGAAAAGTTGAACCAAATGGTCCAACTTTATTTGATGATTCATCCTTGTATATTTGTACATAATATATAGGTCCCATGGAGGTTTTTTAAAACAATACTTTGGTCTTCAAAATATTTATTACAATAGCTTGTACTCTTGATATTCAAATGATATCAATTTAGGCTCTACAATGAAAATTAAAAGACCAATTTGGTAAAGGAATAAAATGAAAAGTAGAATAAAAATGATAAGAGTTGTTTCAAAGTCATGTGTTATTTATTTATTTTAAATGATATATTAAAATGCAAATGTTCCTAATCCACCAACCCCTAACTTCATAGAGCCATGTATTGTAATCCAAACATGTCCGAAACAAGTCTCTCATAGAGTCATCGGCAGCATAAAACGTAAAATAGGTGGTGTGGAGTTTCTAAGTGAAGATAATCGCAACTATCTATTTTAGGTCTTCTAAAAGTCTGGATATAAATTTTTTTAACCATATGTTTTCCACGTATAATTAGAAAATAATCATAGTTAATGTTTCTCACTCACTCTAAAAAGCATGTTTAGTTATAATTGAACTTAAAACTCTTCTCACATTTTTTTATTATAAACTTAGTCACAATTTAAAATTTAGACACCATTCCTAATGTTTATAAAACTGGTATTTAAAGGCATGTTTGGCTTCTATTTTTATTTTATTTTTAGTTTTAATTATAAAATTGTGATTATATTATTTTTAAAAAATTATACAAAAAATGATATTATAAGATTAAAAAATCTATATTCCTATACAAATTTTTTAAAACTAAAAAAAATAATAACAATTTTATAATTAAAACTAAAAATGAAAACATAAACCCAACAATTCATTTGGTGAGTTTATAAAATAAACACTATTTTAAACCCAACTTTGTAGGCAAACGCATGGTTTAGAGTGAAAGCTGAGATTTACACTGCCTATTAATCCATCATATAAATGTCGTCTTTTTAACCCCCACATGTTTGCGAGAATTTTTAGTTATCCTGTAATGAATCTACCCTCCAATACCAACCAAACGCAACGTGGGATCAATTAGATAGCATATTAGCATACGCTCCCTTCCACATACATGTGGCTATAATAACACAGGCGTCTTGTCTTGCATAAAAATGTCCGGTTGTCAATTTTAGGAATAAAAGTATATATCTGGATTTTCCACTCTGTTAAAATATTCATCCAATACCGCTGGAAGATACAGCAAGGAACCTTAGCCAAGTTGCTTGAAATATTTTGGAAATCATTCCCCTCAAAGACACGAGGACCAATTGGGAACTTCAAACTACCATAACGACTCTGGGGCTGACAGTGACTGTGCTAGCCAGTTTAACCCCTCTTGCCGCTGCCAACACTCACTTTAGGTCATACGTGCAACTGAACCAATCAAAACTAATTTATAATTGATAGACTTATTTGTGACTTGGTTAGGGTGCATATACAACAACTTACAGAGAACTTATTACCTCGAACTTTTTTCAATCTATTCCAATAAACTAATTGATACATCGTTCCAAAATAAACTCTTCGGTTTATTCGAATAAATTTCACCATTGAACTTATGACATAAGCTCTAATGTCAAGAGAGTTTATGACATAATTGTCAGCTCAAAGGCACAGTCGGACTGATTATGACAACGGGGAACATTACACTTGCTCACCGTCTCCACACCCTTGCCGCTATTGCGCCACACCCTGACGAGCTTTCAGGGCATGAATTAGGCAGGGGTAAGAAATCAGCTACGGTTTTGTATCAGTAAAGACAAGTAACCAAATAGCAATAGGCCACCCACCTGACAAATTATGTTGGTTTCACATAAATAATGCTTTTACTTGCACGAGAATTTTACTTGGATTAACAAACATGCAAAATGCAATATGTACAACAAAGACTACAACATGTTCCTCTTAACCTGTAACACAACATTAGAGAAATCTTCTCTCCAATCTTTCTTTCTGTGCATCCTCTCTTCATGTAACACAATTGTACCGACTTTGTGAAAATTATCAAACTTCGCTTTATTTTCATCATCTTCTATACAGGCCATCTGCTTGACATTAACATACCATGTCAAGCAGGCTCAGCAAGCACGTGACTCGGAAACTGGCAATCGCCTGGTCATTGGTACACTACTACCAGATACTTTTAGGGATGCAAACAGGCAAGATATTCTGGCAATCATGGGCTTGGTCTTTGGCACTTTAGGAACAATCGCCAGCTTCATACCAGCATCACATGTGCTATGATAGCCTTCAAGATCAGCTTTGGTTATAAGAACTGCATCCCCAGAGGGAGAGTATGGTAAAGGACAAGGTCTTTGCTTGTTAAAATCTTGAACAGCCTGATTACAAACCATGCAAGTGATTACCCAAAAACTGAATGCAAGGAGAGATATTATTGCCAAAAACTAGTACTAAAATAATTGCATTTAATCACTAGCCCTTCTACAGGGTAGGGTAATAAGTAAATGAAACTTAGTTATACCTTCCACTGTGATGGTGCTAGTAGCACTCTGGGTCTTCGAGACCGAACATATTCCAGTGCAGCAGCGGGTGTCATGTGCTTGTATTTGACCTAGGAAACAGAAGTAGCAGACCACATAAAAAACATTCAGCACCTTGAAGCTTCAACTGACACGGATACCACAATGTAATCATATATATCATAAAAATACCAGATAACAAAGCACAATCGTTGTACTCCTCCCCCGCCCAGCTTTGCAGTGAACATAAGTAGTTTTACCACAAGTTGCATTCTCTACAAAAAGATAACACATAGGGGGGGAAATTTCAGCAAAAAAAAAACAAAAACAAATACCACTTTAATTGATGCATTACCCCCATTCCCAAATTTATTTATTTTTAAAAAAATGTACTCACGGTGAATGAACTGCACAGCTCGGTTGATATCCACAAAAGAGGGGGCAAAGAGATAATCTCTTGTAGGAATTACCAAATGATCAATCCCATGAGCCTGAGACAAATCAAGAAAATAAACTCAAATGTCATGGATATAAACTAAGACAAATATAGGAAATACATTGTGGAACTACTGTGCTTATGTGAAAATTCATAATTCCTGATTCAATTAAACATACAAACTCACAAAAATCCCCATCATTGGACTTTAGAGACTCCACAATTTCCCAAAAACAACTAAGCAGGAAGTACCAAAACAAAGATGCCACCAAAGTTTTACAAGGTTTATTGAAACGAAACAATCTATAACATAAAAGGGGATAACACTTACATGATACAATGATGATGACACCAAAGTTTCATAAGGTTCATTGAGAGTAATTACACCACCCACACCAAGCTCCTTCAATTGAGGAACATCTTTGGGGAACGGAACAGCGCCCAGCAACAAAAACTAGAAAGAACAGCAAACAGGATTAAATAAAATCACCACACAACATCATTTTCAAATACGATTCTCAGCAAGTAAGACACAATTTCAACAACAGGTTATATTAAATTAAACATTCAAAACAAACTAAAGCAGGGTTAATCAATAGCGAAATTAAAGAATAAAACCATCACTAAAAAGAGAGTTTCAAAGAGAGCAAAACCTCGTCAATTTGATCCCACCACCTGAACTCAGCTTCAATCTTGTTACGAAGCACATTATACAGGAGTGTAGGATAAAACAGGATTCGAGCACCTGCTCCAACCAACGCTCTCTTCGCATCAACCCCTACTATCTGCTTCTCGTAATCATCTTCATCCCTACTACACTCTGAATCGTCTAATTCTTCGATCTTCATCACACACACCAACCTAAACCAACGGAAAAACAAACCCTAAAAATCAAATCAGCGATCCAAATGCATTAAGATCGGTTAAATCCATAGAAATTAAAGAGAATAGCGATAAATTAAGAAGCAACCGCACCTTATCGCTGACTTGGGAATCAAGGAAAAACGCAAAATCGAAAATTATAAAGAAATGGAATCGATGGGACGAGAGAAAACGAGGAATTTGGTGGCTGAGAGAGTGCTGAAACGTAAATAATAGTAGAGTGTAGAAGCTCCCCAACAAAAATGCCCCTTGCATTTTCCTCTTATTCCCATTAATACCCTTCTCTTTCTGAAAACTGAGGGATCTAGGATGTCCTTTTTCGTAATTCTATTTTTGGATTGTTAGTCAAATGCCCGAAATTCATGAAATAAGTAAAGAACAACAACATTCATAATTATACTCCTTTTAATTACAATTATAAAATTAATATTAATTATACTCCTTATTACAGCATATTTTAGAATTTTTCTAGATTCTTTTAATTTATAATTTTTTATTACATACAATATATATTCTTGTTAATTACATCTTTCTTTTTATATATCAATTAAATTTTCTTACCAAAATTTAACAGACCATGCCAAAAAGAAAGATATCAATAAAAATTAGAAAATTCTCTCTATTAATTTAAAAGATAATTTTAAAAGTATATCCAGAATAATCAACAAACTCAATATTATATTTATTAAGAATAAGTAGTTTCTTTAATAATAATGTGATATGATTTTTAAAAAACAAGGACAAGGGGAGTATCGTTCTAATTGTTTTTTAAATATTATTTATAATTAGTTTATTTAATCTATTTTCTATTATTAAGAAAAATAAGAAAACTTCCTTACAATTAATAAGTAAGAATTCAAGTATGACTAAAGGTATAAAAAATTAGTTAATTTTAGTATTTATTTTAACAGAAATATATATTAATATGTAATTTATACACATGAAAAGAATTAATATGCAGATAAAAATAAAAATATTAATAAAAATTTGAAATATTAATTAATAATAATACTGATATAGAATAGAATAAAGTCCTGGTTGAACATAACCAGATTCATCAATTGCTTTCCTTCAAATTTAACATATTTTTCCTATTACGGCCACAAATTTTCATGGTATATATAAATAATAAGGAGAAATACGGGACACACATAATAATACCTAATATGTTTTAGGTAAACTTTTGAAATTAGTGAACCCTCATTAATCTTAGTCCTTGCTTTATTTCTGCTTTCATAAACTTAAAAACTATTCCTACACAAAAAAAAAAAAAAATACTGACCAAACTTTTATTAAAAAGAAAACTCAAAAACTATTCCTTGGGCATTGCTAACGTAACGAGTAATAACGTAAAATAAAGTAAGTAAAGTATTCTTAAAAAAAATAGTAAAGTACTCAATATGATCCTTTTTATAAAATTCGAAAATGCCATTTCATATATATTCAAAAACTTAGATATTTTCTTATTAAATATATTAATTATTTTTGTCATACTTTTAAAATTATCCATAATTTTAAAGAGGGAAAAAGTAACTCCTCATACTCCATTGATTTTTAAGAACAGATAAGTTAATGAATAAGGACATGTTTGTAAAATGAATAATAAATACATTGTATAAGGACATGTTTCCAAAACTATTTAAATTATACTATATTGAGAATCGTTGTACTAAATCTATATAAATTATACTATTTATTATATAGAAATGGGTAGAGATAATTAATAAATAATGCATGATAGGTCATTACCATCCAATAAATTTTCAAAGTTTAAACCTTATATCTTATGGCATCAATTTATTTGATCAACTGGCCTTCAACATCTCACGTAAAAGTTAAAACATTAATTATTGGTACGATTTTTATGAAATTTAATTCGTAGGAACCGTCATTTTTCTATTTCTTTCACTCTTTTCCCGCAAACCAGCATTCTCCTTGAACATAGTCATGATCTGTCATTTTTCTTGGTGTAAGGATCTGTCATCTGTTTCTATTTTCGTTAAATATAATGTGGGCTTTCTTCTTTTTTTGGTCAGGTAATGTGGGCTTTCTTCATGCCAACGTTAAATAATATGGGCTAAGCCCATACATAACTACACTTCTGAGTGTACAAAGAAAAAAGGAGATATATCTGTGATGACCCAAAAAAAAAAAAAGATGCCTGTGCAATCACTTGGTGTTCCTTTCCACCCAATAATGAGACTATGCCCATTCATATCAAATGTGCAATAACTTGCACAGCTTAGTACAAACACAACGAGCTCAATTCTTCCTCCACCACTCCATAGCGAGAGAAGAAGGCTCTCCACACATTTATCTTTACATTCCTAGTCTTTCTCATTGGTGTCAAAATGTTATTTATTCCATGACTCAAGACAATCAAAGAATGCACTGAGAAGGAAAAGAGCCTCAATGAAATGATTCACAAAAGATTTAGAATTGTGGTTAGTCTCAATCTCAGTCACCACAATTATATTATGACTTATAACGCTTATCACTCTCATGAGGTTTTCAAGCTGGTTTGATTGTTGAATCTTGGTTCTTAGTACAAACAGAGAGTACACCATAATGTAATGTTATTCCACCAACAAGATTTCACCAACAAAATAACTATAAAAGTAAAAATTGTGATATCTGCAGTACAACTTTTGTGTGATAGGATCACTACTAAATAATTTTATCTACTTATCTATAGGTTTGACCCTTCTAAAAAATACAAAACAACTTAAATTGTCTCTTTTGGGTACACTGTCTACCAACAATTTTCTTGCTCAACTATTTACATTTAAGCCAAAACCAACTATTAGACCATATCCATACCGAAATACCTCAATGTCTCATGGGACCAAGGTTGAGGTGAGATGCAAATACATGGCAACAAATTTAGATAAAAAAAATACCAAAAGCAATAGGACCACATTTAAAAAAGATATACCCATATGTGACATAATAGTTAAACTTGAAATTGGTTCAAGGAAGTGGGTAAGAATGACAATTGGTTCAAGTGATGTATTTTAACATCTTGAAATTCCAATTCACGTGATTTCTCTTTCCTTTTGAAGAACCCATTCTTTTTTGTATAGAGGTGGCGGAAAATCACATAGAGAGTGGACCATGAATTCTTAGCTAAAATGGTGAGAAAGGGCTATTGAACGTAGCAGCTATGTTATGCTCTACGCCAAAGCTATTTGTTGTTGCTAGTAGTTAGAGCTCTATGAATCAGAAAGATAAGCGACAAAAAAGAAAAGAAGAAGAAGACTTGTTTTAGCTTAGGGTTTCTTTGAATACAGGAGGAGCAGCCGAAGAGAAAAAACATTAGTCGTCAAGTGAAAAAAGTATTTGTCAAGAGAGTGTTTGGATTATTTTGTGGAAAAGCATTTGAACGAGAACAAAATAAAGCAAAAATTGCCACATATCTAGGTAGGAGTTGAGAGTTTTTAGTATGAAATAGAAGGTTATTGTCAACTGTTAAGATTTTAACCGCAAATAATATTACCTAAAATTAAGGTTTACGATGTTGAACTACAAAAATATTATCCAAGGCGTTGCCAACTCTTTAAAAAAATTACTGATGATGTGAATTTTTAATTTTTTTTTCATATTAAAAAAATTAACACATGATAATTATTATGACAATGGTAAGATGATATTAACGTTTGTTACCTCAATACTTAACAACATTCAACCTAAATATATAATGGACTAAGTTCATAAATTTTTTTTATAGGAAGTAATTTTGTTTTCAAAATTTTATGAGAAGAAACATGTATTTTAGCCATATTTAAATTACTCTTGTTTGAAATTTCTTTTATAAATTTTGTCAATCAATTATCTTACTGGGTCTATCAAATATGCCGTTCTTTTTGGTCCTTTTAATTTTTTAAAATTGATTTAATTCAATATCCAACATTTAATGGTCGCATATATTTATTTATTCCCTATAATGTAATTACTCATTTATTAAGTTATTATTCTCTCTAAAATATACTAGTATATAAATAATCACATTAATATTTAAAATTCAAATTTATTTTTATTATATATTAAATCATTATTGATACCCATTATTTAATACACGATTTAAAATCTATTTTTTTATATTTCAATCTACTTATATCAATTGTTTATATTTTAAAAAATTTAAACTAACTTTTACCATATCAAAATTAAAATTTAATGAATAATTTATAATATTACATTATTTAAAAATTTTAAACACAAAAGCCGTGGACGTCTAGTATAATGTTATTTTTCTTTTCTCTTGTCCCAAGAAAGGTTAAATATATATATTTGTGTTCCCATATGATGTTGGTGGACAGTGGACACCAATATTCGGGTGAGACGTAAAGGCCAAGCATTACAACATTTATGGGGGCAACTAACCCCCCAAGGATCAAACCCATTTACAATAATAACATACACCATGTTCCTTATAAAGTTGAGCTTCTCTCAATTCTCTTTGTCCATAACTAGGTTTTAAAATCTGCTACCATGTTTGAGATAGGTATTAAATAAGTAATTAGTATATGTTTGTTTTATCTTTTACCCAAATGAATATATCAGTTGCGATATTTAATATTTTTTTATTAGTTAGTGTAACATTTGGGAATCACGAAAGTGTGGTTGAGTTAATAAATATTTTTTATTTCTTATAGTCAATGTCATTGACTCACTTTACTAATGAAACAAATAAATATTTAGTATCTATTTAATAACCTAATTATAAAACCCAAATTTAAACGTGAATAGTATCATTCACTAATTCAAAACACTTTTAAACTCCGTTTAATTAACAAATAAAAAATTTACTTCTAACTAATCTCAATTATAATTACATAGCTGAAAAATGAGCATGCCCAATATCTAGTTCATTCAATATGATTGGAGATATGTGCTAACATGGTTGATGTTTTGCCAAATGGAAGAGAAACACAGGCTTGAAAGGTTGAAATAGAGGATGTAGAAGTAAAGAAAAAAGTCCGTAGCCAGGCCAGATTTCCTTACAATATTGTTAAGGTCATTCCTTTGCCAAAGTTTTATCTCATTGGTTGCAGAAATTTCTTCTGGGACTGTCACTTTCCCACTTTCTCATATAGTTAGATTAATTTCCTTCAAGTAAGGTTTAGAATAATTTTAAGGGATGAATACCTAACTTAAACATCCTATCTCTTTGCCGAGTTTTGCGGGGTGGGTTGGTGTTATAAAATGTACCATAATCTTTGTGGCTACGTTTTAAAAATGCAACTGCTGCCTGCAATTTCCCCTTATGCGAATTGGAAAGGGGAGTTTCTCTTTATTTTTCGATCACAGTTTTAAAGTTTTCTTTTGCTTTTTTCTGGTTAAGTGGAACAATAGTAGTTCATGACTTAGTAGTCAAAATGGCGTGCCCTCTTTTTCACACCAAAGATCATTCTTTCTAATGATTGATTTATGGACCATTTCTCCCATTATTTAGGCAAGGGAATTGAACCCTGCTCATCCCACTAACTTTTGTTCAACTGTAGAAATTACAGCTAAATAGAGAATTCAACAAAATTATTGCTTCAAACACAACATTATTTGAAGACAAAACACTCATCCACTTTAAATATTATTAAAGGTTTCATCCAAAAACCAATTGATAATGGTTATAGTTGCCCAATAGATCTCCTCCAACAAAACCTCATGGACTAGATAAAGAGTAACTTTGACCCACAACAAAAGACAACTTTTAATCCATAAGAACCAAAAAAAATGTTTTAATAGCATGTTAAAGTTTTCATCCCAAAACTAATTAACAATAGTTAAAATTAACCAATAGATATTTAAACTATGCAAAATATGATAAAACAAACAACATGAAACTTCCAATAGATATTGCTACGAAGCAATAAACCCAGCCCAAATTCTGTCCCATCAATAATATTCGTTGTGTTGTGAACCTTGTGGGTGGCTCGGTGCTTGACGATGTCTTTGAGGGAACACGTTTGGCAGTATTTCAATTAAGCTTTTGATTGCATTAGTTGATTTAGTAATGATGGAACAATTTTGAATCCTCTTTCAATTCTCATATCAAACTTTCTACTTATCACATAAAGCTTGAACCACAATTTTTTATCGGACCAGTTTTTTTAAAAGAAGTGTTTTTTTTTTGTAAAAAAATAGCTAAAATTGTTAATCTTTTCAAAGAAATGTCAACAGAGAGATTTTGAACTTATCTATTCTCATCCTTTCTTAATCAGTAGATGAATTTTATTATGGGATTGTAGTGTGTCTTAACTATTACATCAATATCATTGTTACTAATTATTTTGAAGATAATTTGATGCATTTATCTTTCCTTTTAATTATTTGCTTACAAAAATACTGAATATATATATAGGGAGAGTTTTGCTTTAAAGATTTCATTATCATTGAAAAGTTTAGAGATAGAAATTAAGAGACAGCTTTTGAGGACCGTTGGCTGGTAACTACCAACTGGCAACAATTAATCGCAACTTGAATTTCCTCTAGCAGCCACAAGGACAAATATTTGTGTTCTTGGCTTCTGCTTTTCTGCTTATTACTGGCTGCAAATTCAAAGGAGTTGACCTCTCAAGTGACCTAACTTAACCAAACCTATGTCTCTTATTAATTAAGCTATCGTATCGTAGACACATATATTGTTGTTCTAATCAAAGCTGCACTCCACGCACTCACTCAAGTTTAACTATTATGTGCATGCAAAACTATATGCTTAGAAAACCAAGTAAAATTCATGTAGGTTTTAACTAGGGTCACTACTCATTGTTTCGTAAGTTCTACTGTTTATTCGGTAAACTATCGATACTGAAAAATGTGATATAATCTAGAATAACAGTACATCCACCTATACATCCGCTTGAAATAATAGTCATTGATTGTGCTGACAAGGTCTCCTAGAAATCCAGGGTGTCTTATGCAAGAAAGTCCAAATGGATTGAAATTTTATACAGCTTTCTGATATCTAAAATGATGCTTGAATGGTTGTTGAGTGTAATAATGGATGTAACTTAATTATCATTAAATGATAAATGTGTGTAATATAGATGTATTCATTAAGATGTCTGTATATATCCTCGATTATGCTGGTAATCATAAGAGTAAAGTAATTTTAAATCTATATCTAAATTGGTTTGTGATTTTTCCCTCTTTATGGTAATTACCAAAAAAAATGGATGATAGCATTTATGTCCTCACCATAAAACTACTGCAAAGTGCACTGCAAGTTATCAAGTTATCAGACCTATCTTTAAAATCAAGAAACAATATACAAATACTAATATTTAAGTGAAAGTTATTTCTTTTTAAATTTGTTAACATATGCCATACGGTAAAAATTGAAAAAAATGGTTGATTTAAATGAAAAGCTTGGAAGCTACGTTAAGTGTAAAACTTATGACCAATTAAAATTTAGGGTTTTACTAGGGTACCCTCTCTAAATTGAGGGTTTCAATATCCCTAATCACATGTCATGCCATGTGTGAAAATCATGTGTAATTTAAGTAACTAGAATTGATGCCCTTAGCCATGTGTCATGCCACGTGTCGAAATAAATGGTACGCATTAAAATATTTAAAATACAAAAATTTAATAATCTCAAGACTTGATCCCGCAACACATGGGAAAGAAACAAAGGGTCTCTCCATTAAGCTACTTAACACATTTAAAAATTATAACGCAACTATATAATTATATTATATTTGTAGAATGTATATCTGTTAATAAAATTTATTAACAAAATAAACATTTTTGTCTTTTTTATTTAGTATAACAATTAAAACTAAAATTAATGAAAAAAAATGTAGGAATATTTATTTTACAAATAAATTTTATAACAGATATAATTTTAGGAATATAATATAACAATATATGGTTATATCTACATATCTTAAATATAACCTAGTGGTGAGACTACTCTTCCATCTCCTGCACAAATCGAACGCTTCAAATACTATCTTAGAATCCAAACAAAAAGGATGACTTGGAAAAATATGTGACATAGATTGAGTCGCCACATGGCTAGAGAATAATACATATGTCATAAATTCAATTGACACATGACTAGGGGGCTAAGAGCATTAGAGCCCTCAATTAATGCGCTTAGCAACCGGTCAAACTAGTCGCTTGTAAATAGTCAACATTTTTAAATATTTATATTTCAAAATTTAAGTGTAACAAGGTTTGATCCTCTAACGTATATATAAGAGATGGAAGATGAGCCTTAGCAAATTAAAGGCAATATCATTAGTTTTTTTAGGAATAAATGTCTACAGTCACGTGTGTGAAGCAACTGGAATGGATGCCTCAACTCAATCTATGTCACATATTTTTCTAAGTCATCCTTTTTGTTTAGATTCTAAGATAGTATTTGAAACGTTCGATTTAAGTAGGAGATGGAAGAGTAGCCTCACCACTAGGTTACATTTAAGATATATAATATAACCATATATTGTTATATTATATTCGTAAAATGTATATCCGTTAATAAAATTTATTTGCAAAATAAATATTTCTACATTTTTTTGTTCATTAATTTTAGTTTTAATTGTTATACTAAATGAAAAAAGACAAAAATGTTTATTTTGTTAATAAATTTTATTAACAGATATACATTCTATAAATATAATATAACTATATAGTTGCGTATGTTTTTTAAATGTGTCAGATAGTTTAGTGGTAAGGTTCTTATTTTCTCTCCAATGTGTTGTGGGATCAAGCCTTGTTATATTTAAATTTTAGCATATAAAATGTTTTAATGCGTTGATTATTTATGAGTGATCAATTACTAGAAACAATCATGTCCATCCATCCTAGTTGCTTAAATCACACATGATTTTGACATGTGGCATGACACGTAGATAAGGGCATTAATTCTAATTACTAAAATCACACACAATTTTCAAATGTGGCATGATACATGGCTAGGGTATTGAAACCCTCAATTTAGAGAGGGTATCCAAGAATTTCTCTTAAAATTTATGACAGTTATAATAACTATTTCATAAATAAAGGTTGATTGTTTGTGTCACAATTCATAATTAGATGTAAAGTGTAAAAAAGCTTTACATTAACAATGTATCTAAATTAATTTTTTCAAAAATTAACAAATGTTAGTTAACTAAAAATATTATAAAGGGATTCAAAGCAAACTCTTATTTTCCTTTTTCTCGTATTTTTTCGGCTTATTATTGGATCAATCTTATATCTTTCTTAAATTTTTCTGTATGTTAAATGTCACTTTTGTAGTTGTATTGTATGTATGTGAAGACAAAAGCTTTCTTCAAATTTATGAGCAGGTATACATATATAGCCATACTTTTTTTCTTTAAAATAAAAGAAATAATAATTCAATAAACTTGTAGTCATAATAAAAGTTGATTTTTTTTCTTTTCTTTGCATTTCTTTTATTATTATAAAAAAAACATATACAATTTTGTAACACAATATATTTTTTAAGAAGAAAATATTGATAGACATTTATATATGTATATATACATCGTTTGCACTGAAATAGAAGAGAAATAAATGCTTTTTTTTAATTCTTTGTGCAAGGCATTTTTAAGATCAAGGATTACTCAATAATTATATAGTTACTTGAAAATGGTATGTACAATTATTTTCTTAATTTTAATTATTTAAGTAGAATTTAATAGTTTATATTATTATTCTGGACTAATAATGAAATTGAGACACATGTACATGTGCTCTGTACATAAATGAGAACAAATCATCTCTATGGAATAAGATTAGATTGTTGGGAATTCATAAACTATAAAGAGAGAATAGGTGATGAAGATGTTTGATTTTTATAAATCAGAATTGTTTCTAAAAAGTTGTGAATGAAATTGAAAACCAATTGAACTCTTTATTCTCTCTCTTCAATGTAGCAACCTTATTTGGACAAAGCTCACATCACAAGCATTCTATCAAATAAGCAACCCTGTCTCTTGAGGTCCAAATGGACAACCCCTGCATTCTGACTTTTTCCCTTCTCTTCCTTCTTCTCCATCCAAATGCAGCACATGCTGCCATTAGTGTTGGTGTTGGTGGCCTAGGTATTGGTATAGGTCTTGGCAACCAGGGTGGTACTCCAACTCCCTCCGAATCTCCTTCTTCACTCAACAATGCTTTCACTGCTCTCCAGGCATGGAAATCAGCAATCACTGATGATCCATTGAAGATTTTATCCACTTGGAATGGCCCCAATGTGTGTTCTTACAGAGGTGTCTTCTGTGCAAATCTTGAAGATGGTGGCATTGCCACCTCAGCTGCAACAGACTCTGCTGTTGTTGCAGGGATAGATCTCAATCATGCAAATCTCCAAGGAACCCTTGTCAAAGAACTCTCTTTGCTTTCTGATATCACTCTTCTCCATCTCAACAGTAACAGATTTTCTGGCACTGTTCCTGATACTTTCACAGACCTCACTTCATTGCAAGAGTTAGACCTTAGCAACAACCAATTCTCAGGTCCTTTTCCTACAGCCACTTTGTCCATGCCAAGCCTCATCTACTTGGACCTCAGATACAACAACTTCTCAGGATCACTTCCTGAAGAACTCTTCAACAAGAAACTTGATGCAATATTTCTCAACAACAACCAATTTGGAGGCGAAATCCCACAGAACTTGGGCAACTCCCCTGCCTCAGTGATCAACTTGGCTAACAACAAGTTGGTTGGGGACATCCCTATGAGCTTTGGTTTTATGAGTTCTAAATTGAAAGAGATTCTCTTTCTCAATAACCAGTTAACAGGTTGCATCCCTGAAGGGGTAGGGATCTTCACTGAGATGCAAGTTTTGGATGTGAGCTTCAACTCTCTAATGGGCCATTTACCAGATACAATGTCATGTTTGCAAGGCATAGAGGTTCTCAATTTGGCACATAACAAGCTATCTGGGGAGTTATCTGATGTGGTTTGCTCTTTGAGAAGCCTAGTTAATCTAACTGTTGCATATAATTTTTTTTCTGGGCTTAGCCAGGGATGTTCAAGGCTTCTCAATCTGGGCTTTGATTTCTCAGATAATTGTATTCCTGGAGGGAACATGCAGAGACCTCCACCAGAATGTTCTGGAATCCCTGGTGGTAGCCTCAATTGTCTTAGAATCCCTACTCCAAAGCCTCTTGTTTGTGGCACGCTGCTAGCAAGTTTGTCTAGCCACACAAATCGAAATTCATCATCTCCATGATTGGTACAGGTTGGTTCTGCTGAGTGCCTCTTTTTACCACTGCTAATTTTTGTTATTCTTCATGGATTTGGTGCTATACGTGGTTACTCAAAATGTATACTTGGCCCCGCATGGGTAAGAAGCTGTTAACAAACATCATTACTTATGTCTCACGTGCCATGCTTGTTTTCATTTGCTTACCTCTCTTCTGCTTCCTTAGTTTACCCAGTTACATAATATTTCTTAATTTGAACAGCCTAGATGAGGGGGAAAAACTACTTCTTTATTAAAAATTACGTTGGGTTTGTCTTGAAAATCATAAAAGGTTATGTTGATGTTAATTTTATTGTAAATGTGTAGTCACATTTGAGCTTCCTTGGCTCAAAGTGAGCTGTTTTTTTCCTCTCAGACAACGGGAAGTTATGTCCCACTAACGTGATTAGAACATGTAATCAAATTGACTATTGGTGTCTTGGATACATGATTATGAATGCTGTTCTATATTCCGTGAGTTAAGGATAATTTTAATTAAAAGTAAGAATTCAATTTAAAATACATTGTTAATTAAAAAAAATTATATCGAAAATTATCTATCATTTCTGTAATAATTAATTTAAAAATTATATTTATGATGAATTTTGATCAGTTAAGTTTTGTGAAGGAATTGGAGGAGTTGGCTATGGGAAGTTATCCATTAGCAGAGTATCCCAACTGAGAATTCTTTGATCACAAAAAACAGGCCAAGTTTGGAGGTGAGAAGAGTGAAACAAGATATAATTAGCAAGAAATTCATGTAAACAATTTTTTTTTTTGGTTAAACTGTTCCATGAATTCAGTTAAAGGGATATTTTCTTCTTGTACTGAAATGAAATAGCCCCCATCATACTCATACATATGACAGCTTTTGGACCACTTGTGTCCAACAATTTTTCTTTTCTTTGAAAGTGGAGAGTGGGGAAGATGGGGCCAGAAATTATTGCATGGTTGGAGCCACACCTAGTCATAATCTCGGCCAACCTTATGTTACATGTGATCACATCAATAAACCTCATAATCTCAGTTAATCAGTTTTCTGGAAAAATAAACCAGTTTTAATGCCTGTTTTACACATTCTTGTGTTTCACATACCTTGTTTACACTTGAATTGATTAAGAAATTTATTCTTACATAAATTTAACCCAATTGCCTTTTCCAAAATTTTAATTTGAGATCCAAAATTAAATTAGATATAAATTCATTCTCGGTAAAATTCTATAAATTCTATGCAGCTTGATTTTAAATAGGGTATATTAAATGTCAATATAAGTAGGTGTTTGGTTTCTGGTTGAAGTTAGTCAAGTCGACAAAGGTTTAACTGTTTTGAACGGTATAAAAGATCAGTATTAATCTTTATATTTTTTTATTTCCATAACTTTTAATATTTTTTTATTTCATAATTTTCTTTTCTTTCCTTTACTACAACTAACTAAGTGATGCATTTCGGTAACAAGGAGTGATGCAACTTTTGTCATGATCACGAATTGCCTTAAAAATTCCATACATGTGATAAGCTTATTCATTTTACATGTGGTAAACTCGGGTTCCCTCTATGCTATTTTATGGTTTTGGTTATTCTTTGTCTGTGAAATTAATAATTTGCCATACCAACTTTCATGACCCACCCACAAAAATTACATTGGTTACAAAAGGCCTGCATATCTCTAAGCCGTGATTGGTTGTAGTTGCATTGATTAAGCTTTGGTGCTTTTGCAGTAATCTCATGAAGCATGAGCTTATGAATGATGAAAGCGATGTCCTAACCGTGAAGTAAAAACTGATCAAGATATTTTGCCTCCTTAAACAAATTACAGTTTAAATTAAAAATATATCTAAATCCTCTCAAAAGTCAAATGTACCTGCACTTATATCACCTAGTCTTGTTCATGGCTTCACCAAATAATTAGAGCTGGGTACACGGGTCAGCTTATCCCATAATGGGTCAACCCACATAAGTCTGCCCCGCAAAAAGCCAACCTGCGTGAATCCGTATTTTAAGTGGGTCAACTTTTTCAGGACCACGTAAAGACTGCAAACTCGTAGGTTGGCCCGAGGGCTAGCCCGCATATATATATATATATATATATATATATATATATATATATATATATATATATATATATATATTACTTTTTTATTTTAAAATTATTAGGATTTGGTCCAAAACTTTTTTTTATAAAACTCAAGCCACATATAATTTAAAACATTTAATCATCCAAAATCGAGAATATTGACAACTAATTTTCAACAAATTAACAACCAATGAAATTTAAATATCAACTTTCTCATTTTTCAAATGCAAGGAACAATGATATAACATCATTTCAGATTAGAAATTCTTTTTTTAAAAAAAATATAGTGTAAAAGTGAAATAGTATGAAGAAAAGGTTGAGTTTATTTAAAATAAAATAACAAATTTAAATATTTAATGGCCCGTAGGTTAGCCCGCGAGCCCATATTTTAAAACGGTCCTTTTTTTTCAACTCAGAACCTGTGTAAGAGTGGGTTAAATAGTCTGGGCCACGAGTCTGGACCTATATACCCAGCTCTACAAATAATATATGAGCCGGAGGGGGAAAAGTGAGACCCATTAGGAAAAGAGAAAAAAATAAACATGATGAATGCAATAAGAAAATGAAGAAGGTGATAAGTAAGATTTAAGTGATAGTTTTATTTTTAAAAAAATATTTCAAAGGTAAATCTTTTAAAAAAAGTTTCAAGGAGTTGATTTTAATTTTAAAAGGATTAATTTTATATTTAAACCTATTGGTAGTTGACATCTTAAAAAAATATTCACATTATATATTTTTCATCTTGTAAGAGAATACTATTAATTTTATAAATAAAATTGATTTAAATTGAATAATCCTCCTACTTACTATTTAGATTAAATTTAATGTAAATGATTCATATTTTATTTTATTTTTGTTTAATAATATGGGCCCGTTTGTTTAAGCTTATTAAAAAATGATTATAAAAAAGCGTTTTTTTTATAATCACTTTCTTAATAAGCAGATCATAGTTGCTTCTTAAAATAAGTTGAAATCAGCTTATTTTCAGTTTCTGCTTATTTTCGAAATTTTAAACAAACACGTCAAAATTTAAAATAAATACGTTTTTAATTAAAAAAATACTTATCTCTTAAAATAAATTTAAACAAACGAGTCCTATATATAATCAGCAAACAATAATTCTATTCAAATTAAGACTTGTACGTTATGGGGTTGGCTCTTCAGAAGTTTTTTCCACTTACAAAACTTGTTTTTGTTTTGGTGAACACTTACAAAACTTTGTTTTTTTTGGATAACACTTACAAAACTTTGAAACTGAAATCTTGCATAAAGAATTTTTTTTTTGTTGGTATTTACAGCAATGGAGAGGTCTAATTTAAGTTTGAAACTTCAATAAAAATTTATTTTTGGATTGGTCGCAACAGTGATTCGGCTCATGAAAGATGGCATGGCAAGGTCCAATGGACTCACAATCCTAAAATCAAAAGTCGACATTGGACAACAAAAAAACTGTTTTCGATAATACCCACTATGTATAAACTTTGGTTAACCAAAAATGCTAGACCCATTTTTTAAAAAATAAATACATGGACAAAAAGGTCCAAGATTTAAAATGAACTTAATAAGCACTATGTATAAACTTCTATAATTTCTTCAAAAAAAAAACTTCTATAAAAAAATATTAGTTTTTGTTTTCAATAATCACCTACTAGGGTTGATTTAGTGGGAAAGAGTTTGGGTAGTCCCCTAAGATCAGGTTCAAACTTAAGATTTTAGAGAACAAGTTAACATCCTTTAAAAGGACTTAATTAAAAGATTAAAGCGAAACAAAAATATTAAAAAGTAAAAAAGTAAAGTAAAATAAATTTTATATAAAACTAAGTGTATAATTTTGCCTAAGTATTATTATGCAAGTACTAGTAATACTAGTAATATGTTAATTTCGTAAAAAAAATTTAATTTAATTGACGATAAATGTTTTCTTACCTTGTAATCTTAACATACAAAATCAAAATGATTTAAAGAATTGTCGTAACATCCCAATTTTGATTAGTTAAGGTATTTTAGGAAAATAAATTAGACATTCGATTTATTTCCGACGATTATAAATATTTATTTATTTGGTCGATATATTTAAAATTTTTAAACGACTCATTAGGTCAATAAATTAATTTTGAGATTTTTTTAGCCTATGTCAGTTTTCTGACAATTGTTGTCAGAAAATGTTGAAAACCTTGTTATCTATATAATTCCTACCGATTGATTCTGGCGCTCCTCAATTCTTTTCTTAGGACCCAAAAGCTTGATCTTGCAATTTATTTTCACTTAACTTGGACCCTGAAACACCTAGTTATCTTATTTGTAAATTTAACATTTACCCTAGTTTATTTTGTTATAATTTTCACTAACGAAAATTTCATTACCACCTTATCACTCCTAGCCATGACATGTGTCCACTTTCAAAATGTCATCGCACCACATGGATTCCACTCACGCTAATTACATGCCAGTGTTCTCTTTGTCATACACTTATTTCATATGATTCCATAAATTCCAATTCTTCATTATTATCATCACTTCATGCCAATGTGCTTCCATATTCTCCACTTTATACTTCAATGCATTTCTCTAATTCATTCTCTAATTGCATGCTATAAGACCATTTCCATTTTACTTCTTAATTCTCTGTCATCAACACCGAACCTCATCTCCATCTTTCCTTCAATTCCTCATCTTTTCTCCTAGCCCGTTATTATCCCTCCATGCTTCACGTCACACTCTTGGCTTCATCCCCAGATATCTCCTCAACTCCATCACTCTTCTTTACATCAAAGCACCATTGTGAGCCTTCCATCTCCATCTCTCAATCTCATGCTCCTTTATTTCCTCCACCACAATTTCACATACTCCATTTAAATTTCTCTTCACATTAATCACCGTCGAGCCTTTTCCACTTTTGCATGCAAGCTCCCTCTCTTCCTAGGATTCTCTCGTGAGTGTAGCCCTGATCGGTGGAAAGCTTAGATGTTCATCAAGGGTTTAGTCGAGCGTTTGACCTGAGACTCGATCGAAGTCGAAATGAAAGATCTTGGCCATCGATTGGTGTGAAATTAGCGTTGGTAAGCCTTTTCGTTTCCATTCATGCATGCTGGAATTTCTTTCTATGTTTGTTGGAATTTAAATTGCTCGTATAAGAATGATCCGTCCATTTTTTTGAGAAAATCATCAACATAAAAGTTGTTCCTCTTTTTTTTCTTTTTCCAACGAGCCAAAGAACACCTAAATCCAATGCCTAGCTAAAAATTAAGTTTTGTTATTGATCTGGTCTAGACACCAGTCCAAGGGTAAGAGTGTAATTTCACCCGCTTTTAGTTATATACCGGTGTAGCAGGTGAAAAACCTCTAGATTCATATATATGAGCTATTCTCTCTATACCAGAAAGTCCAGGTCATCACCATTGCACATCAAAAAGTAATCTGCCAACTCGACAAACAGTACAAGGTACAACCGTTGGGAGGCGCCCGCGTCGTGTGTTAGCTTTTTACAGAGTCGTACTGACACGTGGTACGGTATGTCCCCTAACCCTAAGGGACTCTTACGTCCCCCGCATGCATATAAATACCAAAGAATCCACAACAATGGTATGTTTTTCTCATTCTTGAACTTATGCTCAAGCTTTCTGCATTTTCTATCTGTTTGCTGATTTGAGCATCGTAGTGCCTTTGCAGGTTGCACCATATTTCGCCGCACAACACGAGAGCTTGGTGTGTTAATTCTCCAAGACATCAAGTCCCTTAATTACCCATTGGATTAGGGGCTATAATACTGGATCCCCACTGAACCGTTGTATAAATCATATACAGAAGAACGTTTATGGTTGGTTCCCACATCGAATTGCGTACCCCGGTCTAGACCAGTTTAGTTATCTTTATAAAAGTTATAGATAATTTCGTTACAAAATTTTTGAGACCAAAGTCACTTAAATTCGACACCCGTAGCCCAAATTATGTTAAAACTAAGGAACCATGTGTACGGCTATCACTCTATGTGCAAATCAGTGTCTAAAACTGAAAATTGGGAATTATCTACTTGGAATTAATTTTTGGTGTCTTCATGAAAATGATAGGAAATTGTGTCGCGAAAATTTTAAAACTAGAATCACTTGAATCCGATAACCGTAGCTTAAATTATGCCTAAAATACGAAAGTATGCGCAAATCGATGGGCTAGGATTAAAATTTATAATTATCTAAAAAAAGTGGGTAATGCCCCTAAATATAAAATATATAAAAAATTAATTATGAAGTCTTGTTTGGTTAAAATAAAATTTAAAAATTTGTCTAGCTTTCCCAAGGCTCGGGCTTTAATCTTTAAAACGTGAGAAAATAGGCGGTTTAAGGAAAGGATTTCTCGAAACTTAACATATGGACCCAAAAACAATATTTGAAATTTTTAGGAGCTGAACATAAATTTTATTATTTAGAATTTGGGTTGATTAGCCTAACTAAGATATTTCTATATTTATTTAAATGTAGGGATTGATCTGGTTGACAAAGCAGGACCGTCAGATCACCCGGATTACTTATCCTAATGTACAGAGAGTTAGATTTCCATATTCTAAATGCATGATACAAATTTATCGATAATATATATGTGAAGATATATGACATATTTGTCATGAATGGAATATGTGTTTCCTTGCTTATGTATGTGAATTGTTGATGATTAATATGTGCTGACCAATAATGGCTAATTGCATTTAGAATATGTGTGGTGTGCTATATTTGTTGATGTGATGATGTTGATTTTGAGTTGGGTATTGAACCCTATGCACACCATATAGAATGTTTTGATAGGTGTGATGATGCCTTGTTAATTATTATTCTATAACGATTATGAATTGTTTAATGACCGTGTGTCACTAACCATTGAGTATGATTTAGAAACCCATCGAGAGTGATGGTGAGGTATGCGATTAGAATTCCACTGTGGAATGATGTTGAGTGTGGGTATAACCTTGAGAGTTAGTGGGCATTAAGTGCTTAAGATATTAAAATTGAAGACATATCATAGTTGCTTCTCAGTCTAGAATGTTAGGGGTTCCACAAGGAGGCCCAGCGGGAGGGTGGCCCTGTGCACATGCATTGTTATTAATTATCCTAGTGATTCCTTGGTTAAATCACGAAGCTTCTCACAATAAGTGATTGGAGGGGAATCCTTTGAGGAGGCCCAGTGGTAGGGCGACTTAATGAATGAGCATACTCCCGGTGATTCCATTATGGATCACGTCTTCCTTGATGTGTGTTCAAGGGAGGTCTGCAACACGTCGGTAATTATGGTTGTGTTTGTACCGCAGGTCATCTTGGGTGGCAGTTAGTGTTGCATATGAACGAGGCGGTTTGATACTGCTAAAAAAGACACATATGAGAATTGATATGTGTACACATTATTATACTACAGTATATACGCAATAGCACACTTACGTATAACTACCACATTTTGTTATATTTTCCACAGTCGAATCTGCACCAACATTATTGTTGTTAATATTATTGAACATATGTGTTTAGCGTATGGTTCAGAGATATGCCGATGAGAATGAGTACCAATGAGAAAGAGATGTCCATGTGTGGCAAATGAGAATTAATGAGAAAGTGAGAGAAATGGTCTAACCCCTGTAATTATTTATATATTTGCTTGTGAGTATGTTATGAGTATGATTTTATGTCTGTACATGTGCATGTGACATAGTTTGATATGTTGTTGTATCATATAAGTGTTGGTTGGTTCCCTTTTAGGAGTATATGGTTTTATATGCACATGTATATGTTATCACGATTGTAATGTACTTATCATTTCAAATGTGTGACTCACTCTCCCATGTAGACCATTTTTAGACTTGTGATACAGGTCCCATGGTCAGCAGATGACTTCTTTTGAGAGTAACGTCTTTGTGGGTTCAAAGGTAAAATAGTGGTAGGAGCGTCTTGTCCGGCAACTCTGGAAATTTGTATTTTGGATGCCTTTATACAAGCATCAACTATTTCCTTCCACTGTTTATTTATATGACTCTGATATATATAATGTATATATGACTTGTTTCTGCACCCTCTCCTATCATCACATATGAAAAAAAATGTTTTGTTTATCAATCAGTTTCTGTTTATTATTTACGTGACATCTCGAGTTACGTTGTGGTGATGTAGTTATGGATCATGAAAAATTTATACTCAAAAATCTTAACTTGTAATACGGGACGCTCCAATTGTAACTAAAATAATATCGACAAATAAGCTACTAATAATTTTTTTATTAATTTTCTAATTTCATGTACCAAAATGATTAATCCTTGCAGCTTTATGATCAAAATGATCTAATTTCCTTAAAAATTGTATTCAAGTATAATTAATAAAAAAATAAGGGAATTTGGGTTTTTGCCCCTTTCATTCAATAAATAAATAAATACGAAATGCTAATAAAAATTCAAAGAATATTGGTTATACATTTGAAAGTAAAAAATATTAAAAAGCATAACATTTAAAACACTTGAGGATTGGAACCGTAAAATTTTGTTGGGTTTATTTGGTTGCCAGTTGAAATTTCCCAATTGAGTTTAACAACCTTTAATGACTTAGAGGATCGATATTGATTATTAAATGGTTTTGTTTTTATAACTAGTTATTAAACGAGTAATTTTATTTTTGGTTATGTCAGGTTCATCATATTCAAAATAAGTAATTTTAATTTTTTTTTTGGTTTAATGACAACTATGGTTGGCTGAAAGTAGAATTATTTTTTTTTTTACTTTCATTTAAGGTCCTTAAAATTCATGTGCAAAGGAATCACAACTATTTGTTTGTTACTTTCTGTAACTTGTACCATGTTAAACTAACTAGTATCCAAACATGTACAAATCTAGTTGGCAGCACATGAAGTTTGGAGGAATCTATGTTTTAGTCTCAGTTTGGAAGAAATTTAGAAGGAAATAAATGGTTCAGGAAATAAAAAAACAATCATTAGATATTTCAAGTGAGAAATTAAAGACACGGAATATTGTAAACTATAAACCGAAAATCGCTTTCAAATATTTATAAACAGACATTGCATTTAATCATTTTGTACATTTGAAATCTTGTGTTCAGATTTATACACCCAATAACCAGACAATGTTGTTCAGCCGTTAAATCACACTCGTTAAACAAAAAATAAAACTAGAAGGTAATCAAAACTAGCACCTGTATGCATGTGACATCTCTTTTTGCAACACTCTGATGACTAGAAGGAATGAAATTGCAGAGGTGGGCCTAAGAAAACTCAACAACCCAAATCAGCCAAAGCTCCCAGATGAAGGCAAAAGAATGTTCAATACATGTATGAGGCAAAATCAGGGGTAAAAGAATGAAGGTGGTGGGAAATTTTTGGTTCTCAGTGGGGTTTCTTCTAGTTGAGGTGGATGAAAAACTATTTTTTCATCTATGAACCAATTGGAGTTTGATTAATCTTGATATGTAAAATCAATATTAATCATTGAATTGAATAACTTCTTTTCTTAACCGGTTATTAATCGAACACTAATAAAATTGATTAATTTGAAGTTAGGAAAAGGAGGAATCTTGTTGATCATGGCACAGCTCTTTTCTTAGCTTATGTGAGAAAAGCCTGCAAGCATCCATGCTAAGATCAATAGCAGCAGAGAGAGCAATAAAAAGAGCAGCATCAGCCATGCAGGTGATATGCTGTGCCCCAACTTGTACAACAGGTTTGCTAACTTTGCCTTCACCATCCACACTTGAAGCCATGACAAACCCTTCTTCCCCTGGCAACCTTGAAGCCAACCCAGCATCCTTCATCACTTTGTAATCAATGCAAAACTGTCCACCCCTTTTCACACTCATTGTCCCCTCAGCAATTGGTATTCCATTGGTGGGGCCATTCTCAGAGAAAAGCTCAACCTTGTAACCTAAGCCATCAACAGGACCTCTCTCTCTCCATGCCTCAAGACGCCCCCATGGCTTCCAGCTACTCACTGAGGCCCCATTGGGACGAAGAATGAGCCACGCCCCTGGGTTTGAACGTGATACTCGATCTGAACCAGGGGAAGGGACAAAGGGTGTCACCATAGAGGCTGCAGCAACTGGTGAGCCTGAGAGATCATGAATCATTATCATCCAACCTTTTCTGTCCCTCCCTTGACGCTCTTTTTCACCCGAAGAGGATCTTCTCCATCTACTACGTGGCTTATTTGTAAAATCTGATGGTAGAGACCTAATCAGTTTTCAACAAGAAAAACGAAACTAATTAATGTCGGTCATAAATAAAGTAAGACAAGAGAGGTAAGAAAAAAAAACAGAATATTCTTATCGTACTCTTTAGAAATTGAATATTTCTAGGTGACCTAACCTTTAAAATAACTTAAATTTTAATACCATACTAGGAATTTAACTGAGTCTTAAAATGAGTATATTTAACATATTCGTAAGTGTTATTTTAATATCTTAAAAGGAATACTAGATACTATGCCGATGGAATGGAATCCTAGGTGGTGTATAGTTTCATGGTTTGGAAGTTCTCGATTACTTGTCTCTGTTTGACCCAACATGGGTATGTAATAAAGTTTAGGGTACAAGGGAAAAGTAAAAAAAGTGCGAAATTGAATTTGAGTAGTGGATTCTTGAACTGAAAGAAAACCTGTTAAGCTGGTAATTATGAAAAGAAAAGGCGACCAGGGTTTGATTAGAATCATTAGATATTGATGTTTCGGATGGAGGAGGCAGTTAGTCTTCGCTAAATCGTCGCAATTAAGATTGTCTTTTTTCTTAATCCTAAAGTTAAGAACATTGCTACATGCCACGAAATTTTAGGATACAAATTTGACGGGAAAAACCATATAGAAATCATGGTTTCCAGTTAATAATTTAAGAGAGAAAATGCAATGTCTGCATAATTATGAAACCTCCATAGGTAAAATGTGCAGCTATATTACAGGATGAAAACGCAACAAACAATTACGTTTCAGTAGCAGAAATTCGAATGATTCATGATGCTGTTGAGCATTTTACTCTGATTTATTTATAAAAAAAAAAAGAGTAAAAAGGCTAAAAGACAATATAATGGAAGCATTAAAAGCGTGAAAATTCAGAGGAAAAGTTGGTTATCCTATCTGAATGTGGAGAGGGCAACGTCAAAGCTGGATGGAAAACGACAGTTGAAAATGAAAATTTCGTGGCGCCACTGTCAGTTTCACGTTTCTATCAACGCAAAAAAGAAAGAGAGAAAGAAACAACAGTGGGCAATGATAAAATGAATTCCGCCGAATAAGGCGAAGCATCCCACGTGCCTAAACCTCACCTCTATCCAAAATCAACTAAATTCCCCTCCAAATTTCCCATTCAATAGTTTTTCCAAAAACCACAATCACTTCATAACAATGGAAATTAAATTAATGAAAACCCTCTTCGGAAAATTTTTAAAGCAAATGAAAAAAGGACAACGGTAACGCATTGTTTGATTAGCTTCAGCGATTCCAGATGGAAAGCTAAAATGCACATTTAATGTATTTTTAGAAAAGAAAAAAGTAACTCACCGGGATCTGTAGTGGCGATCGGCACTGAATTTACAACTGAAAACCGGTTGTCTGATATTTCCTTGAATCTGGAAAACCACGGGGCTACACTCCGGTTCACCGCCGAACTGAAAGACGAAGCGAGGGTCCGGTTCAGACCGGACCTTGAGGTGAAGCTGAGCCGAGGGCTTACTATTGTCCGTGTGGCCGAGCTTGAGCCAGCCGTTATGGAAGGTGTTGGAGCGAGAGAGGGCGGTGGACAAGTGGACAGTGAGGAGAAGACGGCCCAACAGCTTGGCGCCGCGGACCCCACAGGTGCGGCCCATTGGGCCGTTGTAGACGGAGAGGGTGAGGGTGAGGGGTTTGCCGGAGAGGCGACGGAGAGCGGCGGGGTCGAGGTGGAAGGCGGGGGCGGAGGTGGTGGAATCGGGAGAAGTGGAGGAGGAAGAGAGAGGGAGTAGAGCGGTGTGGGAGGGGAAAGAGTTGATGCGAATTTTGCAGAAGCAAGGGGTGGATGAAGGGTGGACGCCGGAGAGTGGTGGGGGTTTGGTGGGAGAGGGAAGTTTGAGAGCGAGGGATTCAACTATGAGGCGCACGAAGGGGCAGGGATCCATTGGAAGTTGGATGGAAAGAAGGAACACTAAGATTTAGGAATTTTGAAGAAGAAGGAACAGAGCTTTGGAAACATCGGTGGGTTGAGTTGGAGGGGTTAACAACTAGTAATGCTTCACAACTTTATATTTTTTGGCTGTTTTCGCGGGAAAATGATCATGGTTGGATGTGTGATGTGTGAGATGAAATAATACGAAGAATTTATGCCACCCTAGATAAGGTAGAATTTGGTACATCTTTCTGTTTCTCTTATTTATTTATTCCCCGTGGGATCACTCATCATCCTTCCATTATTATATAACGGTATTTCAATTCTTTACACCTATACTACCCTAATTAAGGATCCCATTTTATTAATGTTATATTAAAAACCATACTTCCCTCTCATTCCAAATTAGTAACATTATATATTTTTTAATACATTATATCAAATATTTAATATATAGTTTTAATGTAAATAACCATAGTTTTAAGATTGATCATTTAGTTTAATCGAAAAATCAATCATCATTTAAATCAATGAAATAGTACATGATAAATCAGTATTAAATCAATCAAATTAGAGAATTATCAGTTTTAAATAATTCAATAAAAAATTATTTTTGGACTTTTTTTGTATTTGGGTAGATTTTGAGTTTTTTTTATAAAAATAATTTGGGTTTTTGTGTGTAGTTTTAAGTGTTAAAAAATTATAACTAATGTATTATTTTTAACTATTATGAAGCAATTATATTACATTTTTATTAATATTATTTTATATATGATCCGGTGTGAATAGTGGTCCCCTAAACTAACAACCCTAGATAATGAAAAATAATAAAAATACGAATGTTATTTGTAAGGAACAAGACAGAGCCGGACTGGCCCCCAGGCCTACCGGAGTTAGAAGTTTCTTTAGTACAGAAAATATGACTGTCGGCCAAAAGAGGCAAGTGGGCAACTTGCACATGCAAAAACTGCAAACTCTACCCCCTGACACGGGTCAAATCACCCACTTGTGTTTAAGGGTAATGCTACATTAAGAGCTCATTCATTAAGACATACCACACTCTTAAGAGAATCATGGACAAATCTTACCCTTTCATTCTTACCCTATAATATGAATTTCTCCGTTATAACCATACTAACTTAAGTATCGGAGTCCCTTTTGCAGGTACACCTCTAGTGTGGTTTTAAGGACGACGGTTGGAATTGATTTTTCATTACCTTAACGCGAAGGACTACTAAACCCAAGTTTATAATATCGTACTCCCACTGAGACGGTGTAAAAAGTGGGGGAGGGAAATGTTTGACACTGGTATGGATTGACCACGTACCCCGGACACATCAATATAAAATATAATTTTAATTATAAAAATATTATTTTATTAATATTATTTCAGATTTAATATTTTTCATTTAAAAATATTACTTTATTATTATTGATTCAACCACGTTTAGATTATTAAACCATAAATTAATAACTTTATCTTTTTGATTCAGTTTTTAAAATATTACAAGTAACTATTTTCAAGTTTCAATCAACATTCTTAAAATGTTAGCTAAAACGCATTTAAAATAAACAAATTAAAATCTTGCTAAGATATATTTTTATGATAAAATGTTAAAAATTATTTAATATTTTATACTTAAAAACTGAAGTAATAGTACTGTTTAGCTTAATCATCATAAAAGCTATGATTCCAGCTAGCAAAGCATTGGAAAGAAAGTAATTGGAAACTCCAATTACGTACACAAAACCATCGTGACGGTATTTATACGTGTCGACGAGTGTTTTATTCAACCTTTAAACTTTAATTATTTTCCATCATTATGTTTTCACTTGTCTATTGAAGAAGTCTTTAAGAAATGTTGATATTATTTAAATGGTGTATCAAATTTATGTAATTTTATACCTAATAAAAAATTAAAAGTAAAGTTATTTTTCAAAATTAATTTAAATAAATACTAATATTTTTTTTATATTTTAATCTCTCTTAAGGGAAATAAATCCTTTAAATAATCTCTGACATTCTTCCTCTGAAATTTGGCTCTGTATCAATCATTTGTGCATTGAAATCTGTGACTCTATTTAATTAATTTCTTTGTCTTTTAGGGTCACATGCCACCTGTCAACCTTGCTTATATCCAAAACGGCCACTTATTACAGAGTTGGCCTGACTAATTCATCAAACTGCTGTAATATAAATATAATTATTATCTTAATTATTAATTTTTAAATATTAATAAATGTTGAGCTTACATTAAAAAATACAAATTATAAATTTTATTCATATGAAATTGGGTCAACAAAGAATATATCATACTATGATCCATCAAGTTTTAATTATTGTAATTATAAATTATTAGTACTAGTAATAAATATATTTTTAAACCTAAAATCTTTAAATTTATTCTATATATAATTTTTATTAGCAATTTATTATATATGTACACATAACTTTAAAATGAAACATTTCACAATATTTTATTTACATTCATAAGTAATTTGTATTCTTAGAAATGGAAAAAAAAATACTTCAGTGTAAATTTTAACAGTAGAATATGTCTCGTTCAAACAAAATATTTTTAAGAATACAAAATAAATTTCTAAAATTATTCTCACTTGAAATATAAAATCATTGTTGTAAAATTTTACTTTTGCTAACAAAAGAGGTTGCAAAAGTAAAAAAAAAAAATTATAAATTTTTCCGAAAAAACATTCTTAAAATGACAACGGGAACGAAGCTGTTCCGACCCCACCCTTTTCTTCCCTTCGCCACCTTCATCCTCCCATTTCCCACGCAGCCTCACACTACAGAAAATAAAAATTCTTTGCTATTCATCTTAATTAATATCTAATTAACCCATTATAATTTTGTAGAGTTAATGGTATTTTTACTCTCACATTTATATTTTATGTATTTTAATCACTCAATTTTTAGTCCAGCAAAAATTTTATTTTTACATATTCTTATATTAGGTTTACTCAATTTAAAATCCTCAAATTATTATTCCTCTCTAATTAATATCCAGTTTTGCATGAAACTTTTGGTATATTAAGTGATTTTTTTGAATTTTCAGAGTTTTGAATGAAAACTTGATAAATTTTTAAAGATTTTATAAGATGTACTATTAAGATTTATAGAGGAGAATTTTTTATTTTTATTTTAAAAATTTAGGTTAAATTAATTTGATGTTTTATTTGGTACGTTATGACAAGAAGATAATTTAACCAATTTAATTTATAAATACTGATTCGGCCTGGATACCGGTCCCTAAAGTTATGACGTCAGAGTGACCTCTTAGAGGAACAACCGGTATTACAAGAGGATAGTGCCACATCGGTTGATGTCACATCATCCGTTCTCACTTCATTGAATAATTCGTCCGTCCTCGCACGATGGATGTTCCATTTGTCCTCATTCCTACGTCGTGTATAACCGTTTGTTTCACAGTCACTGTGAGATAAGAGTTCATTATAACTTATCAGTGAAGATACCCTGCATAGCGGAATGTGTCTATGTCAATTATCTCAGAGAGTAAGTACAATCATCAACGAAATATACGGAAAGGTGATTATCCTCCATCCCCGTATCAGAATCGTACTCTGATAATTGACCTACCCCCTGACACATTCTGAGTACTGAGTCACCTTGATTGACACACTCTACACGCTATCAGAGCCAAGGGGGCCACTTACATCCAACGATTTATTTTCCTACGTTCAACTATAAATAGCATCTTCCAATACACATGCAAGGTGACGTTGTTCGATCTTACACTCTTACTATTACATTGCTTGAGTATTCACTGAGTTCATACACTCCTCTAGCATGAGCATCGGAGAATCTTCGCAGGTGGCACTACCTTTCGCCCCCCTTCAACGCGAAGCTCTGGTGTGTAGGATCTCCAGGACAAGACCGGTTTCTTCCACTGAGAGGCCGGACTACAATACCGGATACCCACTGTACCGGTGTACAAACCCTAAAACATTAATACTTTTGTGGCTGGTCCCACACCGGATCCTTGACCCCGGTTCAGACCAGTTCAAATACTTTTGTAAAAAAAAGAAAATAATAATTTCAATCAGGAGGGAATGAATAGGGAACTAAAATATATTGCTAAATCTAAAAAATATAAAAATTGAATTTGCTTAGTTAAAACTTCAGGAACCAAATTTTACATAGCTCAAAGCCTCAAACTAAGAAACCAGGAATACAATTAAGCTATTATATAATTTTATTTAAAACAGGTTATATTTTACTACTTATAAGATAAATGTTGTGAACGAGTCTTATGATTATTAGGGTTATTTAAGGGTATAATAGATATTAGCATATGAGCGATTCGGGTTAGTGTAATTTTGTACATAAAACTTAATTGTGCCTTGTTAGAATAAGGGATTTTTTTAACTTTGTAATTTATCGGTTAGTGGATTTTACAATTTTTTTTTTGTTTTGATTGTTTTAACTGTGTAATTTACGTGGCTTAATTCGATTCTTGGACATTTATGATATTGTAAGTTACAATTGATCAAGACCATAAAAATTTTATTTGAATGGTTAAAATTACAACATAAATACAATATTATATTTATGGTTATGGGACCGTTAACTAATTTTTAATGTTGATTATTCACTAACTATAAGTGCGTGAAAGGGGGAACATATACTCGGACCGTATAACATATGGGTATTTTTTTATATGTAAGGAATCACATATAGATATTTCGAGTTAAAAGTTAATTAATGATTACTTAAATTAATTATTACATTTTTTTTATTAAGCACAACGAAACCTTACCAGAGATAATCATGCTAATTACTGTGAAACGAATGGTATGTATCAGCTTCTTCAAGCAAAACAAGTTGTTGCCTTTCATTAATCAATACTCAATCCAAAGTAGAATGAAGTAACACATGTAAATATGTCTGTTTGGTATGTAGTAAGGGAAATGAAGTTATAAAAATAAAAAAATTTAAAGGTTAATATTAATCATTTATACCGTTTGAAAGTGTTAAAATTCCATTTGACTCTATGATCCTTTTTAGATTGGTCAATCCCAACCGGAAACTAAATACTCTGATAACAACTGAAACTAAACACCTCATAACGAAAAATAAAGATTTTTTAAGATTTCTTAAAAAAGCATGGAAATACCAAAATATTCCGAAAAGAAAAAAGGAAGAGTGATTATGGGTTGAGCTTCAAATCCCAGGTCCCAACCATGCCTAAAGCGTGTGAATTATAAGGGTAATCTAATTGGGTGTATGTATTTTTTCCATCGCTTATGCACTTTTGCTGGCTTTGTCTTTTTCATGAATCCCAATTGAAGATGACCCATCAAAGGTGTTTTGCAAATGAGTGGGGGCAAGCGTGTTGGTGTGCCATCCCTGTGGCTATGCCCACCCACTTCTTCTTCTTCTTCGTCTTTGGTTTTTAATTTAAAAAATGGTTTCATGTTTGTTGCCTTTGTACGCTACCAAATTCATTATTCTTCCAGGTCACACTTCGCTGTAACTCTTTCTTCGCCTTTATGACCAAAGTTTGTCCACCTATGCCCATGTACAAGACTATTTTTTAATGTTCTACTCTGTTTCATATTTTTGAGATTTGAGATTTTGTTTCCGTTTAGTTTTCAGTCGGGGAAATGAAAAAATTTAAGGATTGATATTGATCATTCACGCCGTTCAAGACAGCCAAAACTCATGTATTTTTTTTATCAACCTAACTTGATATCCAAACACATACAGTTCAATTTAAAATTATAATAAAATATAATTAAAAATTTAATCTATATATAATGGTTTGTTTGTTTAAAAGTTCACTATCTGTAAACAGGATTTGTAAGTGGGAGAAAATAAATCATACGGTTAAATAGAGTTTTAACTATCTCAAACAACATAAAAGATTAACCTTTAAATTTCTCATTTTTCTGAACCTCGTTTGTCAACAACATACTAAACGGAATTTAAATCAATAATTATTAACTTCCAAGACGGAGCATGCATAACGACATGCAATTTTCCCATTTTCATGGATGGAGGATTAATTATAATGATGACGTTGGAGGGCAAATTGAGTTGAAAATTTTGCACTTTGTTGTTTGGTTGAACCTATAAGGATTAAGGTGTAATGTGGGTCCAACACAAGACATCTCCATGGTGTTTAACTACTGGCATTGTTACTTTGCATGCTAGCCATTAATTAATTTCTTTAATCGATGACCATTCACCGGCACTGAATCCATTGCAGTCACAAACACCAACTATCGTACTACTAGTGCTTAATTATGATTAGCATTCGTAATTTAGGAATTAGGACCCTCCAGAACATGCCGTATGCAATGAGCTGCATTGAAGGGGACAGGGCATATCACGACTTAATTAAGGGGTAACGGCCAACCAAAGTAAGGATTAATTAATAGGAAAAAAAATTGGTTGGTTGATTTAACAGTATAAAAGATTAATATTAACTATTAATTTTTTTACTTTTATAATTTTATTTCCCTAATTGGATACTAAATAGACTCTAAGACGTTTCACAATCCCATGAATCAACTATTAATTTTTTTTATTTTCATAACACTATTTTCTCAATTAGATACCAAACAGACTCTAAGACGTTTCACAATTCCATGATAACTAATTCCATTCTCAAAACTTTCAAACTTGTTTCGAAACAACAATCTTTGAAAATAACAGTATTTTTTTTAATTTCATATTATAAATCTCTAAAATAAAAAATATTTTATAAGTTTTTATAAAAAAATATTTAATGTATTTTACCAAGTATTTAAATTTTTATATTTGTAATTTTAAAATATAAAATTACTTTTTATAAAATTTAAATAAGATTTAAATATATTTTTGTCTCTATAAAATAAGAGTCTTTTGGTATTAGTCTCTATAAAATACTTTTTCCCTTACATCCTCTTATTGAAATTAATTAAAATATCACAAAAAAGTTACAAGTTGTGTATATAAAAAAATAAGTTTAATTTGCATAAATAATTAAACATGTCCTTTTGTAATTTTTTAGCTATTGAAACAACTAATTTTACCAAACACTTTCAATACAACTGGTTAGTTTATCAGCTTTTAATAAGATTTTAGTTTTCAAATACACACTTGATCAAACTAACTGTTAAATATAAAATAGACATTTGTGTTTTCTTTTAACATGAATAAAAATATTTAAAAAATTATCAATAAAAATAAAAGTGTGAAAAATAAAATAATCTTCAAACTTATAAGTTCAATACTGACTCTTTAAAAAAATTCTATAAACTATTAATATAAACTCATTTAACAAATAACTACTTTTGTATAATAACCTTTTAAACTAATAAAATAAATCATAAATTAACTTAAATTTCCACGTTCACCTTAATATTTATAGTTTTTTTTTTCAAACAGGAATCTAGTATTAAAACTTTTTCCCACTCCTTGTTTTACAATAAAAAAGTTTAATTGTATTTTTAATTCGCATTAGGCATGACTTTGTCTCTTAAGTTTATTAAAGCAAAGTCAGTCTCTTTCATACACTTTTTTTTAAAAAAATAATCAAATTATTATTATTCTATATTTTTCTATGTTTATGTTGGATGTATGAAATATTTTAAAAACTTTAGAAATACGGCATTTAGTGGAAATTTATATAAAAAATTGAATAATTTTGTAAGATGTAAGTTTACAGTTTGAAGAACGGAATTCATTTATTTTGTTTTATATTATAGGGGAATTCTTTTTTTAGAAACTTTGGGTGTAAGATAATTTAATCAGTCAATATGTAATTCGTATATAAAAAAAACTAGAACTTAAAGTTGTAGATGAATAAAAATGAAGAGAAGACTTAAAACTGTACAATTTTTAAGTAAAAGAATGTAATTCACTTAATTAAAACTTAAGAAATTTAAATTGCATATAATCAAAATTAAAGATACCCAAGTACAATTCAACTTAAAAAATAATTTAAAAGTTTTTTAAAAAATAAAATTAAACTACCGTGACAGTTATTCTTCATAATATTTGAGGGATAGGATTTTTTCCTTTTTAAAAAAAGACATTAGACAATCAAAAAGAAAAGTCATTATACGCTGAATAATTTTCAATTAAATCATTGTGCATAACACCATAAAGATTGTTGCTTTATGGCAGGGGGCACGGGTGAATCTTATAATTATCATGTTCATTGGATAAAGATGTGGAAAGAATAAAATTTAACGAGGAAAATTGAGAACAAGGCTAGCTAATGCCATGTTTGGACGAGAAGAAAATAAAAATGCAAAAATTGAGAGAAAGAAAAATGCAGAAAATAATGAGTTTTTATTTTTTTGTTTTGATAGGAAAAAATAGAAGAAAAGTTGATTTTTATATAAGAAAAATTTTAAAATTTTCTCTTAATATTTTTCTCTTTCTTTTATTTTTTGTTATATTCACTTAATTTTTCTTCACCCAACCAAAGATTCGGTATCTTCAGACTACCTTTATGGTTTATAATTACAAATAATTAGCAAATATATATTTTTCAGTAGAAGCAACATGACAAATTAATTAAATTGTTATTTAAACGATATATTTGTTTTAAATTGTCTTAGATGATCTACATCTAGATCAGGTGTTGATAAACACATTAAACTATTCATGTGACTGAGAGCCCTCACAATCTAAGCATAACGACACAATTATAAGCTTATATTTTACATCGGTTCCGGTATTATAAAAGTCTTGTATGATTCCTCATAACCACCAGCCTTACACATTATGGGGCGAAAGGGGTGTCACCTACAAAGATACTCAAACGCTCAAGTAAGTGAATATTCAAAGGGAACATCAGAGCCCAAACGTGAGTATAAATTATACCTTTGTTACATTGATGCATGGGTATTTATACTTGGAGGTAGCTGGAGAGTCTCCTTGCTCACCAAGTTTTACGTACACCGTGTCAATACTATTTTGAGCTTTCGTAGAAACACTGACATATGAAAGGGATATTTTCAAATGGCTCTACTGACCAATCAGTCACTTTGCAGTTTACTTGTTTAACATGCTAATGTATAGGTCAACTCTGACTTTTCGGTGTTGAAAAAATAACTCATATCGAAGTCAGTTCAGGGACCTTGCGCATGGTACTAAAATGTCGATGTTGTGATACCAAGTTATATGGGATCCCGATTCTGAATGACAGATTATGGTCAAATAACCATATTGCCCATAGACCGATATAACAACCAAAATAATTACAATATAAAATCCTTTTTACATAACCAAAATATCATAATTAAACTAGTATACATGTTTTTAGTTAGTAATATACCTTTTTATTCTAGGAAACATGTCCCGTAAACTTTTATGTTAAATCAAATCAATGTTTTCTTTTTTTCCTTAGTTATTTGATCAAATAATTTTTATCACTTATTTTAATCAATAATTAAACACTAAAATCGTTAATTATCAACCCTAAAAATTGCTTTTGAAAATATGTGAAAAAAATAAAAGAAAAGAAAAGTGGAAACTTTGTGTGAAAGTTGGATAGAGGTCTAGAAATGGCCCATATGATACTGGGCCAATTGTGGGCTTGTGTGGCACGTGCGGGGAGGCCGCACGGAAACGAGCGGAAGCTTCTGGGTCTGAGGTAGACGGTTTCACAAGAGAGATCTGAATTGAATTCTGAACGGCAAATTAGGGTTCTGTTCCCATTCTCTTCTTCGTCTGCAATGTCTTCCCCCGCTGAGTAATTCTCTTAATCCTTTATTCTCTTTTAATTTCATTCGCCATATAAACATAAGGTTGATTATGATTATTGTTATTATATCAATGATTTGAACTTTGGAAATCTGAACAGAAACTATTTCGTTTTTTCTTTTTCTTTTTCTTTTTCTTTAAGCTGATGAAGAAGTTTGTGTATGAATGTGTTCTCTTTTTTCAAAACGTTATTTGTACGCTTTCCTGCTTCAGTAGTACCAGAAGCAATGAACTAATGATCACGTTATTACAATTCCCCATTCATTATTCTACTTGGATAATGTGTAAATTTGTTCTTGGCGTATTTGTATCGAGTACTCTGCTTAATGCTTCAAAATTTGGGTGTTTTCAGGTTTTATCACTCTCTTCCGCCTATAACAAAGGCTTATGGCACCATTTGCGTGTTGGCTACTGCAAGTTACCATCTTGGATTATATCATCCGATTCACATTGCACTGTTATATGGACAGGTGTTCTATCGTTTTCAGGTCAGAATTCTAAATGATCATTGTTATCATAGAAATAGGATTACGCTGTTTCAAAGTATATTGGGTACATTCAAAAGCTTTCTTTTTGAAACCTTATCTGCATACCTTTTTATGTATCACTAGCCTTGTTGACAATGACACAAACATTATAGAGGCTTACTTGTTTTTTACCTCTGAAAAATTTGAAGCTAAACACGGCCATCTAATTGCTAGCGTGATTATTCTGTGCTTTTGTGATTGTTTGTATATCCACATCAGAATAACTGGGTCAGCAATTAGAGGGTCGTGTTTGGTTAATAAGTGGTGAATTGGAGTTCTACTCTTGAAGTTTATGATCTTCCTTTAACTTCTTGTTAACAATCTTGTATAATAATATCAGCATTTTCATTTCCTGTCAAACTATTTAGTAAACTTTTGGAAGATCACAACATTTTGTAGGTTTGGAGGCTGCTCACGAACTTCTTTTTCCTTGGACCATTCTCTATCAATTTTGGGATTCGTCTTTTAATGATGTGAGTAATTCAAAGATAACGTGCATTACAACAATTTCCAATCTTGTTTATAAATAAAAAGTTAAATAATAAGGCGTCTCTTAATTTGTATGAATTAATTCCCATAATCTACAGATTGAGATATGGTGTCCAACTTGAGAGTGGGCCATTTGACCGTCGAACTGCTGATTTCTTGTGGATGATGATATTTGGTTCCTTTACACTATTGGTATGTTGAGATCTTTTGCATATCCTTTTCATCTTATGATTATTTAAGTTACAGTTTTCCGTCAAAATGGTGGCAGTTTTATTTTGTAGAATCTATTCTGGGGGCTCTGGTTTATGAAATTGAGCAAGAAGATGGAATTTTATTTTTTTTTCATAGGGAATTGGGATAAAAAAGATGGCAAAATTTTCTCATTTGAATTTTCTTGTTTTTATCCATGTTCCTCATTTTGCCATCCTGCCTGTGTAAGTTATGTTCCATTCATCTTTAGTGATTGATTTATGCCAAGTTAGTAGGAACTAGGAAGAAGTTGAGAGCAGTGGCTAACAGATGAAGGGGGGCATGAGAATAATCAAATGAACTATATGTATGAGGAGGGCTAATGAGTGCAGTGGCTAACATGATGAACATATGTGTGATTGATTGTTAGAAATGGTCAATAATAAATGAAAGATGGTTAGTTGGTGGTGAGTTGACATGAGGTGATTGATAATGGGAGAATCTATAGGGGACTTTCGAAGATAAATGCTGCTGCAGTGCTTCCTACTGCCACTGGCTTATGATAGGAAGTACGAATGAAGATTTGAATGTTCTATACAAAACAACTTGGTTCAGTGGTTAAACATAAAAAAGCATTGGCGGTTTTTAGTAAATAATTCAGGAGAAGTTAATATCCGTAAGACAAAAATCTGATTATAAGATGATGTGTTTAATTGTTGTTAAAATTGCAGAAATTTCATTTCCCACTTCTAGCTGCATTCTTTGTAGTTTCATTTATTTTTAACATAGTATCCTAATACAAGTTTTTTTCTTTGCAATCTGATCTGCTTGATTTAGGTTTTGTCTGCTATACCTGTTTTTTGGTCTCCATTTTTGGCAGTACCGCTTGTTTTTATGCTCCTTTATGTTTGGAGTAGAGAATTTCCAAATGCCCAAATCAACATTTATGGACTTGTTGCCCTTAAGGTATGTTTCAATCTTATGTTGGTTAGCCTTGTTTTCGTTCTTTGTTACACAAGCTATGAGGAATATCTTTCTTGTCTGATGGGAACCATATCTTTATTTTTTTTCAGGCCTTCTATCTTCCATGGGCGATGCTTGGATTGGATGTCATTTTTGGATCACCTCTTATACCTGACTTGTTAGGTATCATTGCAGGGCATCTGTTCTACTTCTTGACAGTGTTGCATCCACTAGCTGGTGGGAAAAACATTTTAAGGACTCCAGTCTGGGTGTATCCTTCTCATCTTATGTTTATTGTTATGCACACACTTGTCAATTTTGAGCATTTTTATTTTGTACCTAAATGAAGCTTTATTTGTTTGTTTATTATATTTTTGGGGGCTGGGTGGCTGGCTGGGGGGCAGTGGAATTCGGTTACGAAGTGGAAGCCATCATAAGAAACATTATCCTCTCTCCTTTCCTATAAAACTACCCTCCCTCTCCAACTCCTCAATCCAAACATGCCTATAGTTCTTCAATCTTCCTATCTTTGCAGCATTGTAGGGGAAGGACCTAATACCATTTTCTTATTCTATAGTGAATGATTTAGAATTTTCTAGAATGCATAATTTGTCAAAGCTCGAAGCTAGTTCTGTTTTGTTGTGTTCTTAACTGTTATTTTCCAGAAACAAATTGGTTGCAAGGTGGAGAATTGGAGCACGGCCGATTAGCCGGGGCCAGCCTGCTAATGATAACAACCCTCAGCAGCAAGAAAGAAACACGGGTGTTGCTTTCAGGGGAAGATCCTATCGACTTAATGGATAGATGCCATTAAAGAAAGGGAGTGAATTTACATGATCAGTTGTTTCATCTTCCCTTTATTTTTGGTGACATGACACCACTGACAAATGGAGCTAAACATCCGGCGGGAATTTGAATTGGAGCAGCGTATGAACCTTGACAGTTGGCTGAAAACCGAACTTTCTTTTAAGGGCAGCCTTATAGTTTTCAATGAACTCTCCCTGTGGAGCTTTTACTCGTAAGAAACAGTTTGTAAAACTTAAGAATTAATTCCCAAAATGTTCATCATTCGTTCATTACTTTGTCCTCACTTTCCAGATATGTATTCTAATTTCAATACGTAAGCTGGTCCCACCTCCAACTCTCTGAAAATTATGAAAAGTATGATCAGATACCAAGTATTCACTCACCATGCTGAGAATGATTTATGAGCGATAAGATTTTGCCTATCAAAATTTAATGTAACTTTTTTTATATTTGGGATTTAAGCTTTAGATTAAAGCATCTTTTTGTTAACTGATCTAGTGGGATTATGTTTGTGAATTGTGATAATTTAAAGTAGTTTTCTTCTCTTTTCTAAATTCTTACTGAATGTCTTAAAGTTACTTGTTAATATTTTTCTAAATTAAATAGAATATTTATTATCTTTCAAAAATGTTAAATATGATATCAGGAGAGGATGATTATTTTGTTGGGTGATGCGTAACAGCTAGGCCAACCACGGTGGTGCATGTTAGTATAATGAGTTATGCTTTAGGAGCAACATTTTTGCTAATGTATTTTTAAGATACGTATGCCAAAAAAAGAGACTGAGATATAAGGATAATATAACACACCGACATACGGTAATAATTTACTTAATTCTAAAACAAACTAATAGCAGCTTCCATCAGATATAAAACTAATTAGTTCATATATCTGTGTACATATTTTAATTTGTAATATGTAGAATTTTTATTTTTATTATTTTTCAACAAATCATTACAAATTTGAAAGGTTGTTCATGAGGAAAAAAATGTGCTATTATAGTTTAAATCATCCTTTTATTTAAAATTAAATTAATATTCATTTATTTGTTACGATTAATATTTAATTAATCAAAGATTCCCTTATAATTTAATTTATTATAATTAGATTTTATATTTTTAAAAAATGAATAAATAGTTTAAAATTCTCATATATATATATATATATATATATGTTATAATTTGCTTATTTATAAATAAATAATTTTCTAATCTATGGTGAGGACAAAATGATGGTAAAATTTAATTCTAATTAATGTATTAACATTGATAGTTTAACCTATATATTATTTTTCTTGTTTCAAATTAACTTATTTTTTAAAGCATAAAAATTAATTAATTAATTGTATTTTAATTTTTTATAAACTCTACAAATGAAAAACTAATAAAAAACAAAAAAAAAAGAAAACTATGATGAAGGGTGACACGAGATTAAAAAGAAACAATTTTTAATCTATTGTTATAATTTTTATTGCAAAGTTAAATTTTAAATTAGATTATCATTAAAAATAAAAACTAAGACGACAAAGGGAAGGGGTGAGAAGTGTGAGAACCAATATTTGATACTCTGTTTGTAAGTTGTAACATTTAATGTGCATGTTAGCATTAAGAATAATGTTATTAGTTAACTTAGTATATCAAATCCTATACTTCATTTCTCTTAGTTGTGAAAACATTCAATTTACTTTGAATAATAATAATGATATAATTGATTCAGTCGAAAAACAAACTAATCTTAGATCTATTTTGGGACATAAAGGGAAAAGGAATAGGGAAGTAGAAAGAGTTAAGTCCTAAAAAGAAGGGGAAGGGTGAATTGGTGGCAAGAATTGAATGGTGGAGCGGGTATGATCCGTTCCTTATTTAAAACTAAATTTGAAGTTGACAAATACGAACAACACAAACTGGTTACAACACTTTGATTTGAGAGAGTGAAAGAACACAAAACACATAACAAAATGTCGTGGCAAACTTACGTCGATGATCATTTGATGTGTGACATTGATGGCACTGGCCATCACCTTTCTGCAGCTGCCATCATCGGTCACGATGGTTCTATCTGGGCTCAAAGCTCTTCCTTCCCTCAAGTAATTAACAACAACAAGAACAAACCTTTCTCTATCATTATCATATTGTTGCACTTTTCATAATTCTCATCATGTGATTCCCACTTCTTATTTTGTTATGTGTTAGTATATTTCAATCATATTTTAGATCTCTCTACAGATTAAGCCTCAGGAGAACGCAGACATCATGAAAGATTTTGACGAACCAGGCCACCTTGCTCCTACAGGCTTGCACCTTGCGGGAACCAAATACATGGTCATCCAAGGAGAGCCAGGAGCTGTCATTCGTGGCAAAAAGGTAACATGCATGCATTTCTTCTTTACCTTAAAACGTTCCAAGTTGTTTCTTTTAATGTTAAAGGAATTAACATGTTTTGGTAGGGATCTGGTGGCATCACCATAAAGAAAACTGGTCAAGCTCTAGTGTTTGGGCTCTATGAGGAACCTGTGACTCCTGGACAATGCAACATGGTTGTTGAGAGGTTGGGAGATTACCTTGTTGACCAGGGTCTCTAAACCAGGATCTATAATACTCCATGACTCGAACAATTTTGTTTCTTGGGAATTATACTTTGTTATTTTCATACTTTTGGTTTGTATCCACTACATTCCAACCCTAAATTGGGAGTTGTTGCAGACAATAACCATGCGATAATTGAACAATCATCTATTGTTTGGATGCTTAACTTAATTACATGTCCCTTTCTTTTTTTTCTTTCTCATATCATATGTCTTCTAAATCCTCACTTAGCTTCTTATCAATGCATTTTCCTTTTTTTTCGACTGTGTGTGTATGAGGTTTTGGAGGAAAAGGGGAGAAGAAATAAGAGCATCATAAATGAAAAATGTGAAAACAAGACTGATGAACAAAATACCAGACACACTAAAATTCTCTAGTTGATATGTTTTTTCTTTTCTTAATCGATAAATCTGCACATGTATACCACATAATTTACTATTTATTCTTTTCAAAACTTGGTCACGAGTAAAAGCTTAAAAGAAGGGGTTGTTTTGTGTTGTTTTTTTAAAATGGTCTTATGGTCCTATATTGTATATACTAAAAATTGTTAATGTATCGTAAGATTTGGGTTCCTCTTCTACCTTTTTATAAATTTCTTCTGTTGTTCAGGAAAAAAATGTATACGACAATGAGAAATAAAATTGAAATTAAAAAAATGTATTTTTTTATAAAAAATTATCACCATTTTTATTAATTTTGAAGTTATTACTATATTAGTGATAAAACAATTTTAGAACTTATTATGACCATAATATAATAGTGATTTGAAACTTGGTGATGGGGAGCTATGAATTTTTTGTAACAATTTTTTTTTCTTGTAGTGTTTAAAAAAGTGGCCTCATAATTAAAAACATTGACCAGCAAAATAATTGATATAAAGGTTGTATGGATAAAAAACTGATATATGTATAAGTCTGTTAAAAACATACCAAATTTCGTTGATGAGAACATGGGGTTTGGGTGAACGGAGCTCAACAAAATTTGTTATTCCGGCACTTAGTTCTGGTTGAGGTAATTATTCTCATCAAGTCAAGAGATGATAAAGTACATCCAACTATATCAAAATGTGTCTTGATAAAACTTCTTTAAGGAAAATTTAATAGGAAAAAGAGTACACACATACTTAAAACGGTTAGCTATAATATACTCTTAAATTCAATATATACTTCACTTGTTTTTAAGATTGAGGTAGTTCCTGTCCCATTTCTTCTGAGTAATCCTATTAGATTTAGGCTTCCCTTTAGGAATAGATGTTGAAGCTAATGCTAATGTTTTGATTGCCAAATGCATTTCTTGGCCACATAATTAGTATATTTCTTCTTGAACTCCCCCAAAAATTTGAGATGGACCCTTTGCCAGGGAAAGGGAAAATGTCGACTCGGTTATAAATTCTCAAATGTAACATGAAGTTGACTTAGTCCCGTCGACCTTGAAACCATAGATGTTTTCTTATAAAACATCTTCAAGAAGTCTTTTAAGGACTCCATCTCACATTGATTGATTTGAGTAAAGATGTGAGACATTTTTTGCACGCCTCTTGCTATAACAAAGTGTTTTCCAAATGCCTTAGTGAAATCGGTCTAGGAATCAATTGATCTCGTGAGTAGGCCCTTGAACTAACTGAGGGCTTCTCCGGCCGGCCAAAGTCCTAGGGAACATTCTGCACATGACATTGCCCTTTGCTCCTAGAAATAACGATTCGTTTATGTAGGCATTCAAGTGTTTGCTTGGCTTAGGCTTACCGGTATACCTACTGATAAGTAAAGGGTATAGAGTTCGGAGGTGTCTTGGGATCAGAATTTCCACAAGACATTGAGTGAACATGATGTTAAACTTATATCTTGGATAACCATTAGAGGCTTGTAGATTTCGATACTAGGGTGAGTGGAACTCAATCCAGTATATAGATTCTTAATAATCTCCATATGTGTTGGAATTCTGGAGTATTTCAATGATGTTGAAACATCATGGTGTGAGGGTGAAGGATTAGGTTTGGCAAATGAGGTCCTTGACTGCACGGTTATACGATTTTCTACAGGTTGACTTCACCCTTGCCTTAGCACTTGCAACTCCGCTTAGAGGTTTCAAATGACCTTGTCACATGGATTAGGTTGAGCTACCACTAGGGTTCCTTGAGTTTTAGGCTACTGACTCCAGCGTCTCTACGAAGCTAAGGTTGTGACTCCATGTGCATCAAATCTTGAAAATCATCATTTAGTGTGTTTGGATGTTGACTTACGTCAATGATTGTAGTTTGTGAAAATAGGAACAACTTTAGCGTGTACCACTAGGCGTGCTAATAATCTATTCGGTATAAAAGGACCGACTTCCAATATGGATACCGGGTATCTATGTGTTAGGAACAAAAGGAACTAAAAGAAAAACAGAGAGAGAGAGAGAGAAATGACACAAGAATTTTACGTGGTTCAGCACACAGTGTATGTACCTACATCCATGACTACACTAGGAAGTGTTTATATTTTGATGTGTTTAAAAGCTTTACAAGGTGTTACTTATATAGTAACATAAAAGACATAAGTCCCTTAAGATTTTTCAATGTGGGACTAATTAAACTACATAGTTTCTAACAATTCTCCCACTTGGAGTTTAATTACAGTCTTTGTAAAACAATAAGCTTATTTGCTCTTTCACCTAGTGTAGTGCCTTCATCATTAATTATCCTTGAAGGCCAGTTGAGGCAATGCAATCAACTTGTCAGTTGTGACAGTCTTGGTCAACATATTGTATTTGCATATTGATAACAGGTTTTGATAATGACAAGGAAACAAGCATTACAAGCTCTTCATGAATCAAAAACAATTGAAACAAATCAAAGGTGCTATATAAAATCAAGAATCGGGAAGAAAACGGTTTCACAAGTTCAAGAAATCAAGAAACCAATAAACAAAGACAAAGAAGAGTAACCATGGATCACAACATATCAATGGAAGACCTACAGGCATGGAAAAACATCAAACTGCAAAGCCTGAATCGATTCAACCACGAAGGAATCGATTCACAGCCCTGGAAGTCACCAAAAATAAGAAACAGAATGGGTTGAATCGATTCACCATGACCCTGAATCGATTCGAACACCTGGAAGTCATTAAAATTGAAAACAGAATGCGTTGAATCGATTCACCATGACCCTGAATCGATTCATTCGAAGCTAGCAACCCAGGAACCCCAAATAAATACTCTGAATCGATTCAACAAAGCTCGAATCGATTCATTCGACTATGGAACTCCAAAATGCATGGAACAGAACGCTCTGAATCGATTCAGAGATCTAGGAATCGATTCACATAGTGGGAAACACCACTAAATAGACAAAATTAAGTAGGAAACAAGCACTCAAATCCCATTATATACGCAGAGCCAAAGATTGCAACGGCTAGGAGGACTCTTGAAACTCAACCATGGCTCTATAAATGGAAGGGACTCAAGCACAACAACATAGAACAAGAAGCTATCATTCTTTACTTACTCTTGTGCTTAGTAAGCCCTTATTCTTGTATATTCTGAATTTTCATCTGCATATTCTCTCTTCTTGAGAGTTATAGATTTGAGAGAACCTTCACTTGTACATCTACTCTATTGAAAGAGTCACTTGCTTGTAAACACCAAACACCAAAGTTCACTCTAGGTTGAGTGGTTACAAAGGTTGAGGTTCAATCTTTGGGATATTGTGAGATTGAGAGATTGGGTGGGGTGCCCTTATACTTGTGAGAATTGGATTCTTGAGTGTGGGACACTAGGAAGCCGCAATTGCTCAAAGTTGTATCTCTAGTCTATAATAGTGGAAATCCTCTAAGTGGGTTGCTTAGAGGCGACACGTACACCGGATTGGTGGAACTCGTTAAATCGGTTTGCAAGCTCCTCTTCCCTACTCTTTTACTTTCATATACTGTGCTTAATTGGCTTGTGCTGATTGATTGTGGCTTGCATACTTAAACTTGTTTAAATTGGTAAACTTTGAATATTGCACACCAAGTGTTTGTCAAATTGTCTCAGCTATATTTACCTTTGTTTTGCCTTGCACATTTCATTAAACTTGATTTCACTTGCATAATCTTGTAAATTTAAACATAAGAATTGATCTGTCCTGAACCGGGGTCTAGAGATCCGGACTCAAGTCAATCACAAACAGTATGTAAATACCGTATAGGAGACCGGATGTATGAGTATCCGGTATGAGTATCCGTTGTCCTTGAGCAGAGAGAACGGACTGGGCGTCCTGGAGGTCCTTCACACCGACCTAACGCGTTGAAGTGGGCGAATGGTGGTGTCACCTGCAAAGATTCTCCGACGCTCAAGTCAGTGATGATATTCTAAGTAAGGAATGTATTTCAGAGAGTAATTGTTTATGAGAATAGTTGAAGATCCCTCACTTCATTAATGAAATGAGTTCATATACCTGATTGGCTCATTTTTCAAGGACTCGTTAGTGGGGAACCACTAACTCCCATTAGCATTATTTTATTGCGCACTTACCAGCATGATTGGGTCAAGTGGCTATTTTATATTGAGCATGGAGAATATAGACTAGGATTAGGGAACAAGTTGACCATCCCCGTGAGCAGAATTTGGCTTGTAGTGCAGGGAATTATTGATCGATCCCTGTAGCAATAATCCTTGTCTTTAGCGCAGTGACGTGTGTGTTGTCCGGTGTCATGGTGTTATCCTGAACAACCGGTATAGGGAGAACGCCTGATACGGAATTACAGTCCGGATGTATACCGATGACACCGGTTACACGTTGATGTCTTGACAAAGACGTTGAAATATGTCTTGCAGATCGGATACCGGTATTGAGACCGGATCATATGTCCCCTAGCTTGTGTGAGGGACTGAATGGTTGTTCACATAAGCTACTCAACCTGTGAGAGGTCTGAATATCGGTAAGCTTACGCGTATAACAGTTCCTTAGCATTTATTATCATTTTGCAAAGAACCGTTCTCAGATTAAGAGATCTGGTATGTGAACTCCAATGAATGGATCCGTTCTATGAATTCTATGGAGGAAAGTTAGTCGCAGTGGTTGATGGTCGTCATAAAGATCCTCTGACGTCCTTATAAGGTTTGCCTCCTCTTCCTGAGGGTCAAAGTATGGGACCGGACTTCGTCTTTCCTACGTCTGAGGTTCCTTCATCTGCGGAAGGTACCGAGGCTCCCGGAGGGGATATTCCTGAGGAAGTTCCAAAGGAAGGGACACAAGAGCCTGGTGTTGAGGAGGCACAGAAAGCTGAAGAGCAAATTCCTCCCTCGTAGTCTTGTTTTCATTTATATGTAAAGTTGTGTACCGGGATCAACTCCGGTTTTGAACAATTGTGTAATTTCGTCCTTTATGAATAAACTTCATTTAAGAAATTTGTCTTCAACATTTCATGTATATTTAAGTCGTTGTTAATCTGTTCTGTATGATTAACCTTGAGGTCGAATTGAAATCATTGCCTCGGAAGATTAAACAACAAATGGATTCAGAACGGATAAATATATATACATGTCCCCAAGTGCGTGTTAAGAAGAAGGTGCCTGTCTTTTAGGGCATGATCCTTAATTCCTTTGGGGAGAGAAAGAGCCGATCCGTTGTTAACAAAAATGGTGTAACAGGACGGATGACTATTATTAATTCGTGTTACTCTTACTGGAGAGAACGACGTCGTCCATTGTGAGAGTATTGTTCCGAGTTTGGGGAACTGCAAAGGTGTAAGAAAGTGGTGTTTGAGCCTTCCATCATAAGGATGATGATGGGAGTTTGTCTATACCAGGAGTTACGTCATTGTACCACAGAATAGGTGGTAAAGAATATCCGTCCTGGGAGAATACCACTTGAGAGTGAAAGTACGGATTGACTTTCAGAGATTTCCATCATAGGAATGATTATGGGAATTGTTCGCACCAGGAGTTTTATCGTCGAATCACTTCATAGGTGATTGAGATCATCCGTCTTGGGGATGTGTACGACACCAGGAATTACATCGTCAGGTCACATAGTAGGTGATTGAGATCATCCGTCCTTGGGGTGTGTATGGCGCCAGGAGTTACATCGTCAGATCACAGAATGAGTGATTGAGATCATCCGTCCTGGGCAAGTACACAACGTCAGGAGTTACATCGTCATATCACATAATGGGTGACTGAGGTTATCCGTTCTGGAAAAGTACACAACGCCAAGAGTTACATCGTCAGATCACAGATTAAGTGATTTAGATAATCCGTCCTGAAGACATTTTTTCAATCGTATACGGATTGTGTGAATGCTTCTCAATTTTCAAAAGCTTCCATCATAAGAATAATGATGGGAATTGTTCATACCAGGAGTTACATCATCGAATCACAGAATAGGTGATTGAGATCATCCGTCCTGGAGTGATGATTGGAATTGTTCGTACCAGGAGTTACATCATCGAATCACAGAATAGGTGATTGAGATCATCCGTCCTGGAGACATTTTTCTAATCGTATGGATTGAGTGTTCAATTTTCGTATCCGAAATCAGATATGAGTAGTACTCTACTAGCCCCCTAGCTGATGTGAGGAATTAGTAGATTTGCTTATATGGGCTATATCGATCGTAGTACGTTTAGTAGAAAACAGCTTTAATAGAGGGATTGCATGTGTATTGAATCGTTCCGGACTTAAGTAGTGAAGATCGGGTACGGACGTAGAACCTTCATTCCGGATTTTTACATGCAAGATGAAGAACGGATAGAGATGCATAACTATCGTTTTCATGCATAGGCATTTTGATAGCCAAAGACTTGATTTGACAGAAAAGATAGAGTATCTTTTGTCAAGTATAGATAGTTTGATATAAAAGTCCGGTGAAAAGCGTATGTTGCTTCTTAAAGATCAGGACTTTTGGTTGTAAATATCATAATAGGGATCGCCGTTGTAAGTGAACATGTTATTGTCATGAGAACGGCTTGTAATGTAAATCTTGAGGGGGAATGACTGTGAGAACGTTTCGTCAAGAGTTCATTCCTCAAGATATTCATTAAACTGTTGATGCTGTCCCCCAGTATTATTGGGTGATCAGTACTCTGAACGAACTCTGAGTGATACTTTCACGTGAGAGTTCTTAAGAGTGAGGACTTCGGATAGAAATTCCTCTATTTGATAATTTCGAATGTAAATATTTCCGACTGAAAGGTTTCGGGTGAATGTGCCTAAGATTGTGGCGTACCCGAATGAATTATTTTTGTGTCGGAGTTTATGAGTCGAGTTTCAATTGAAGAATTGATGACTCAGAATTTAAAGCTATAAAACTTCCAAATAAAGAACTTCAAAAGAGAGTATTAATTTGGAGTTAAGCATAACTTACTTGTTGTGTTTGGAGTTCGGTTTGATCCTACAATCCATGTCATATTTGGCGTTCGGTTTAATCCTACTAACCGTTCTTCAATCGGTCTTTGGTTTTACCCAATGACGATTCTTCACCGACGTTCGGTCAATCCTACTAGTCGTACTCAGAGTTCGGTTTAATCCTACAATCCGAGCCTTCAACGCGGGGTTCAGATCAGGGCTAATCCTGAACCTACTTCGCCCGTTACTTGGGGTTCAGCGTGGTCTTGAAGAAGAACCAGCTTACTGCGCCCAAGCCTTCAATGTTTTATGAAGAGTAAGGCATTCAATAATCCGTTCAGCGTGATCAATATTGAGGTCGGATTGGGGAAGTGTATCTCAATCGTAAGAGTACGGATTGAGTCTTCAAAGACTTCCATCATAAGGATGATGATGGGAATTGTCCGCGCCAGGAGTTACCTCGTCAACTCACAGAATATGTGATTGAGAGCATCCGTCCTGGGGAAGTGTATCTCAATCGTAAGAGTACGGATTGAGTCTTCAAAGACTTCCGTCATAAGGATGATGATGGGAATTGTCCGCGCCAGGAGTTACCTCGTCAACTCACAGAATATGTGATTGAGAGCATCCGTCCTGGGGAAATGTATCTCAATCGTAAGAGTACGGATTGAGTCTTCAAAGACTTCCATCATAAGGATGATGATGGGAATTGTCCACGCCAGGAGTTACCTCGTCAACTCACAGAATATGTGATTGAGAGCATCCGTCCTGGGGAAGTGTATCTCAATCGTAAGAGTACGGATTGAGTCTTCAAAGACTTCCATCATAAGGATGATGATGGGAATTGTCCGCGCCAGGAGTTACCTCGTCAACTCACAGAATATGTGATTGAGAGCATCCGTCCTGGGGAAATTAGTCTCAATCGTTCTTCTTCAACCGGTGTTGGATTTCACTCATTCACCAGCCTTCAAATAGGGTTCGATGCAATCCTACTACCCATTTCCTGAGGTTCGGTTTAATCCTACAACTCAGGTCTTCACCGACGTTCGGCCAAACCTACTAGTCGTACTCAGAGTTCGGTTCAATCCTACAATCCGAGCCTTCACCGGTGTTCAGCCAAACTTACTAACCGTACCCAGAGTTCGGTTTAATCCTACAATCTGGGCCTTCGAATGGGGTTCGGTGCAATCCTACAACCCATTTCCTGAGGTTCGGTTTAATCCTACAACCCAGGTCTTCACCGACGTTCGGCCAAACCTACTAGTCGTACTCGGAGTTCGGTTCAATCCTACAATCCGAGCCTTCACCGGTGTTCAACCAAACTTACTAACCGTACCCAGAGTTCGGTTTAATCCTACAATCTGGGCCTTCGAATAGGGTGATTCACCCAGTTGTACCTTCGAAGAGGTTCATCGCTAACAACGGATACATTGTTAGGATCATCCGTCCTGAAAGTATCTTGTCACAACAGTGTTGTGCATCAAATAAAATCATAAAGATAATGGGTGAATCATTTAGAGTATTTCATTAATTATGAATTACAAAAGAGAGAAAGAGAGATGAGTCGGGGTTATGACTCATTAGACCTTCTTGGTAAAACCCGATCTGGATCTGCTCTTATCACTCCGTTGTAACGTTGGGGATTTCTCTCTTGCCACTGTTGCTTCCAAGTGTATTTCAATGCTTTCACTGGAGGATTCTTTGCCAATGACATGGCAAAAGCAGAGCTTGGTTGCAAAGCTTCTATTGCTATGTGCAATTGAAATGCTTCTGCCAAGTTTGGAACAGCAGCTGCTTCCTTGTGAAACCTCTTCAAGAAGTCCTTGAGAGTTTCATGCTCCCCCTGCCTAATCTGAGCCAAGGTATGAGATGTTCTGGGAATATCACTGGAAATGACAAAGTGGTCCACAAATGCTGTTGCCATTTCTTCCCATGAGTTAATGGAACCTGATGGTAGCTTCCTGAACCAGCTAAGGGCATCATCAACAAGAGTCCGAGGGAACATCCTGCACATGACATCTTCATCTGCCCCCAGGTACATGGCTTCAAGTGTATAAGCATCAAGATGCTTAGTAGGATCAGTTTCACCACTGTATTTTTCTATAGAGAGAGATTGAGTAGTCTGTAGGTGCTTAGGGATGCGTACACTCATAAGTCTCCTTGAAAAAGGGACTGTGAGCTTATAAGTTACTGGAGAGGCTGTCATCAGCCCTCCTCTTCCCTTTAACAACTCTCTTATCAGAGTCGTGGATCTGTTCCTTCTCTTCAAATGTGTGGACATTTGAATACTGGGGGGTAGGGGATTTTTCTCCCTCGGTTGTGTGATGTGTCCCCTTGATCAGAGACATGGCTCTCTCCTCCACGCTCTTTCTTTCACGTTTCAATTCCATCAGTTCCTCCATCAACTTTCTTATCATCTCATCCTTTAGATTTGGTGCTGAAACCTGCACCATTCTTCTTGAACTTTCCACAGGCGACTCGAGAGCTAAGTGCCTGTTCACTGGTTGTTCCTGGGCAGTGATGTTTTCCACGTGCCCATCTGGTTGGTTTCTGCCATTGCCTTCCATAATAAGAGACCAGGCTTCTTAAACGAGAAGTGGGAATAACTTTAACGGGTCCCACTGGGCGTGCCAATGATCTGTCCTGAACCGGGGTCTAGAGATCCGGACTCAAGTCAATCACAAACAGTATGTAAATACCGTATAGGAGACCGGATGTATGAGTATCCGGTATGAGTATCCGTTGTCCTTGAGCAGAGAGAACGGACTGGGCGTCCTGGAGGTCCTTCACACCGACCTAACGCGTTGAAGTGGGCGAATGGTGGTGTCACCTGCAAAGATTCTCCGACGCTCAAGTCAGTGATGATATTCCAAGTAAGGAATGTATTTCAGAGAGTAATTGTTTATGAGAATAGTTGAAGATCCCTCACTTTATTAATGAAATGAGTTCATATACCTGATTGGCTTGTTTTTCGAGGACTCGTTAGTGGGGAACCACTAACTCCCATTAGCATTATTTTATTGCGCACTTACCAGCATGATTGGGTCAAGTGGCTATTTTATATTGAGCATGGAGAATATAGACTAGGATTAGGGAACAAGTTGACCATCCCCGTGAGCAGAATTTGGCTTGTAGTGCAGGGAATTATTGATCGATCCCTGTAGCAATAATCCTTGTCTTTAGCGCAGTGACGTGTGTGTTGTCCGGTGTCATGGTGTTATCCTGAACAACCGGTATAGGGAGAACGCCTGATACGGAATTACAGCCCGGATGTATACCGATGACACCGGTTACACGTTGATGTCTTGACAAAGACGTTGAAATATGTCTTGCAGATCGGATACCGGTATTGAGACCGGATCAAGAATCAAGTTCAAAGGCATTTCAACTAAAAGTTTTAAAAACTCAATTCACCCCCCCTCTTGAGTGTTGAGGCCACTTGAATAACAAGTGGTATCAGAGCTTGACTCTTGGTAGAACAAGCTTAACAGCTTCAAGAGAACAAATGGCCTCAAGTTCTCAAAACCTCTTTCCCGAGGGTGGTGCTATAAACAGACCTCCCGCTTTCAATGGAGAAGGCTATACCTTTTGGAAAGAAAGAATGAAAATATTTATTCAATCTATTGATTTTAAAGTTTGGAATGCCATTGAAAATGGTCCTTATACACCCATGCATATTGTCAATGATAAAAGTGTTGAAAAACCTATGGAGGAATGGACTAGTGATGAAGAAAAGAAAGTGCAATATGGCTATAAGGCTAAAAATCTTATCACTATGGCATTAGATCCAGATGAATTTTTTAGAATAATGAATTGTAAATCCGCCAAGGAAATGTGGGATACTCTTCAAGTAACCCATGAAGGTACAAATGATGTTAAAGACTCTAAAATTAGTACACTAACTAGCCAATATGAGTGCTTTAGATTAAACTCTCATGAATCAATTGTTGATATGCAAAAACGGTTCACTCTCATCATTAATCAACTTATTACACTTGGAAAGACTTACACTAACAAAGAGCTTATTCATAAAGTGTTGAAAAGTCTTAACAGAGAATGGCAACCGCTAGTTACCGCCATCAAATAATCTCCCAGCATAAACGAGATGTCTCTTGCCACATTATTTGGTAAGTTGCAGGAACAGGAACAAGAGCTGAAAGAATTGAAGATGACAGAAGAGGAAGAAAAATCTTCCAAGAAAAAGGGACTCGCTCTCAAGGCCACTTCCATAAATGAATAAGAATCCGGAAGTGAACTTGATGAAGAAGAAGAGTTTGGACTATTTGTGAAACGCTTTGGGAAACTCATGAAAAGCAAACGCTTCCAAAAAAGCTTCAAAAACCCTAGTAAGAAACCTATCACTAAAGAAAATTCTTCCTCACCAAATTGCTTTGAATGTGGCAAGAAGGGGCACTTCAAAGCGGACTGCCCAAATCTCAAGAAAAAGGGCAAAGAGAAAAGAGGAAGAAGGAGAGCATATATAGCCTGGGATGAAAACGAGATAAGCAGCTCGGATGACTCGGAAAATGAAGAAGCAAACCTTTGCTTCATGGCCAACCACCAAGAAGAAAATGATGAGGTAAATTTCCATGACTTAGATAAGGATGAATTACTTGATGCTCTAGAGGAATTGTATGATAAATTTGTAAAAGTATCCAATAGACTTAAGATGTCTAGAAAAACTAGTGACACTCTAGAGATACACCTTATGGAAGTTTGCAAAGAGAATGAATGCTTAAAGGAAGAATTGAAAAATGCTCAAACATGCTCCAAGAGTAAACCGTGTGATTTTGCTAAGAAATGTGTTGATCTAGAAAACAAAGTCCTAGATCTAAACAAAACCTTAGAGAAGTTTACAAACGGTAGAGATAATCTGAACGTACTACTTGGAAATCAAAGATGCATGTTTGACAAAACTGGTTTAGGGTACAATTCTGTTAAAAAGGAAAAGCATTACAAAAACTTTTTTGTACCTCCTATGAGATCATCTTTGCCCTTTATGAAATGCAACCATTGTGGACTCAAAGGTCATAACTCTTCAAATTGCAATGTTAGAAAATTAGGGCCAAAGGTTATAAGAAAGTTGTGGGTTCCCAAAGGGACATTACCACAAGCTAACCTTAAAGGACCCAACATAAAATGGGTACCTAGTTCTCTAAACTGATTTTGTTTTGTAGGTATGCTTCAAGGCAAGCAACACCTATTGGTATTTGGATAGTGGGTGTTCAAAGCATATGACGGGAGACATAAGCAAATTTACATCATTCACTCCCAAAAGAAAAGGAAGTGTCACCTATGGAGACAACACCAGAGGAAGGATTTTAGGCATTGGAAACATTGGTAAGAATTCTTCTACCTCTATTAGTGATGTGTTGTATGTTGAAGGTCTTAAACACAACTTACTTAGCATTAGTCAATTATGTGACAAAGGATATAGAGTTTTGTTTGAATCAAATTGTTACATAATTGAGCATAAGACTAATAAGGAAGTTAAGTTTGTAGGCCAAAGAATTGATAATATTTATATGATTGATATGGATAGTTTGTCTTCAAATGATGTACAATGCTTCATGACTAGAGAGGATGAAACTTGGCTATGGCATAGAAGAATAGCTCATATACATGTAGACCATTTGAATAAACTTGTTTCTAAAGAATTAGTAATTGGTTTACCAAAGCTTAAATTTGAAAACAAATTTTGTGATGCATGTCAAAAGGGAAAACAAGTAAAGGCATCCTTTCAATCTAAAAACATTGTCTCCACCCAAAAGCCTTTACAACTTTTGCACATGGATCTTTTTGGACCTTCCAAAATCAAAAGCTTTGGTGGTAATTACTATGGTTTAGTAATTGTAGATGACTACTCTAGATATACATGGACCCTGTTTCTTGCTCATAAGAATGATGTATATCATGCATTTAAGAAACTTGCTAAGATTATCCAAAATGAGCAAAATTCAAAAATTACATCCATTAGAACTGATCATGGGGGAGAATTCGAAAATCAATCTTTTGAAAAGTTTTGTGAAAAACATGGTATAAATCATAATTTTTCAGCTCCTAGAACTCCACAACAAAATGGAGTAGTAGAAAGGAAAAATAGATCGTTGGTGGAGCTTGCTAGAACCATGTTAAATGAAAACAATACTGCAAAACATTTCTGAGCCGATGTGGTAAACACCGCTTGTCATGTTATTAATAGATGTTTAATAAGGCCTATCTTAAAGAAAACCCCCTATGAACTTTACAAGGGTAGAAAACCCAACATTTCATATTTTCATATATTTGGATGTAAATGTTTTGTGCTCAATAATGGAAAAGATAATCTAGGTAAGTTTGATGCTAAAGCTGATGAAGCAATCTTCCTAGGGTACTCTCAATCTAGTAAATCTTATCGAATCTTCAACAAACGCACAAATACCATTGAAGAATCTATTCATGTTAAATTTGATGAAAATAGCCATAACCCTCCGAGAAAGGAAGATGTTGATGATCTTGCAGATGCACTTTAAGAAATGCACTTGAATGAAGAGGAGAAAATCAACAAGAAAGAAGAAACAACACAAAATGAGGAACCACATCAATGGATCACATTGAAAGATCACCCATTAGACAAAGTCATAGGAGAAATAACTCAAGGTGTAAGTACTCGAAATGCTATTAGAAATACTTGTAATCACCTAGCGTTTGTATCACAAATAGAACCCAAAAACATTGATGAAGCTATTATTGATGAACATTGGATGTTGGCCATGCAAGAAGAGTTAAATCAATTTGAAAGAAATGAAGTTTGGGAACTAGTGCCAAGACCCAATGATCACCAAATAATAGGAACAAAATGGGTTTTTAGAAATAAGCTAGACGAGAATGGCATAATAACAAGAAACAAAGCTAGATTAGTTGCTAAAGGATATAATCAAGAAGAATGGATAGACTATGAAGAAACGTATGCTCCCGTAGCTAGATTAGAAGCCATAAGACTACTATTAGCTTTTTCTTGTTGTATGGATTTTAAGCTTTATCAAATGGATGTCAAAAGCGCTTTTCTAAATGGCTATATTCAAGAAGAGGTCTATGTAGATCAACCTCCCGGTTTTGAAAATCACAAACTTCCAAACCATGTTTTTAAATTGAGAAAAGCTTTATATGGTTTGAAACAAGCTCCAAGAGCTTGGTATGAAAGACTTAGCAAATTTCTTTTAGAAAATAGTTTTGAAAGAGGTAAGGTTGACACTACCCTTTTTATAAAACGCAAAAACAATGACATTCTTTTGGTACAAGTTTATGTTGATGACATAATATTTGGTGCTACTAATGAAATTCTTTGTCAAGAGTTTGCCAAGATCATGCAAGATGAATTTGAAATGTCCATGATGGGAGAACTCACCTTCTTTCTTGGATTACAAATCAAACAAACTAATGAGGGAACGTTCATTAGTCAAACAAAATATTGTAAAGAGCTACTCAAAAGGTTTGAAATGGACAAAGCAAATGAAATAGCTACACCCATGAGTACATCTTGCTACTTAGACAAAGATGAGAAGGGTAAGGATGTCGAAATAATTAAATACCGAGGTATGATTGGCTCCTTACTTTACTTAACAGCTAGTAGGCCTGATATTATGTTTGCTGTGTGCATGTGTGCTAGATATCAAGCATGTCCTAAAGAATCACATCACACTGCTGTGAAAAGAATTTTGAAATATCTTGTGGGTACTCAAAATGTTGGTCTATGGTACCCCAAAGGGGACGAATGCATTTTAGTAGGATACTCTGATTCAGATTTTGCAGGATGTAAACTTAACAGGAAAAGCACTAGTGGAACATGTCACTTGCTTGGCAGTTCTCTTGTTTCTTGGCATAGCAAGAAACAAGTGAGTGTTGCACTATCAACAGCTGAGGCAGAATATGTTGCAGCTGGTAGTTGTTGTGCTCAAATCCTTTGGATGAGACAACAACTTCTGGACTATGGTGTCATGTTAGACCACGTGCCTCTTAAGTGTGATAACACAAGTGCCATTAACATTTCAAAGAATCCTGTAATGCATTCTAGGACTAAACATATTGAAATAAGACACCATTTCATAAGAGACCATGTTTTAAAGGGTGATTGTGTGCTTGAACATGTTGATACCTCTAAACAATTAGCAGACATTTTCACCAAACCATTAGCAAAAGAACAATTCATTCATATTAGAAGAGAATTAGGAATTTTAGATATATCCAATTGTGTCTATATAAAAAATTTTTAATCTTGTCTAATGTGATGCTATTCAAGATTTGATTGATAACTATTAAGAATATCGTGTTAATCCTTATTGTTTGTAAGAATAAGAAGGCAAAAGATCTTCATGAAAATGAAGCCTTGATGATCCAAAAAGAACCATTTTATGCCTTGAATTAATTCAGATGGAGAAAAATACAATCTGGAGTGAAACAGTTTCGAGTGAATCGATTCACCATCCCCCCCGAATCGATTCAAGCACCTGATTGCACAAATTTTTTAGAACAGAGACGTTCGAATCGATTCAGGACCCCTTCGAATCGATTCACAGCGCTGAGTCTTCAATTTGTTCTTAAAACAGAGACGTTCGAATCGATTCACCCACTTCTTCGAATTGATTCACGCGACAGTTACAAACCTGGTTACGTTGTTTTAAGGCTCTCTTTCATTCTTTTCCTCATTTCTTTCCCACTCTCCTTCCTAAAACCATCCAACTTCCTCTCTAAAACTACCTCTCAACTTCTCCACTTTCAATGGCATCCTCTTCCCAACCTCGCAAGAAGCAAAGAGCAAACATTGCCGCTGCTTCAATCCCTCAACATTCAGATCTCTCAAGGTTCTTCTCCACCCAAAAGGAGTTAGAAAGGTACCAATCCTCTTTTTCTGAAAAACACCTAATTTCCCCTCATTGGCTTGATGTCCCCTTCTTTGAAATTTCTGGGCTTCCTCTTCTAAATACTCTTCATCAATAAGAGCTAGTAGGATTTATGGCTCTTGAGGAAGTAGCTATCTACCCAGAGTTGATTCGAGTTTTCTATTCAACTTTGCGCCTCCAAGATGCTCGATATATTGCCAAAGTGAAGGGCCAAACCATTCTTCTTGACAATGAAGTAATGAACAAAGTGGGATTGCTTCCTCTCAGCAATGCTTCTTTCCATGGCAAGGAACCACCTCTTGCGTGGAATTACAACCCTTTGGAGGCAAGAACCTTCTTCAATCTTGCCGCTCCCTCTAGCACTGTTGGCACACTAAGCCTTGACCACCGCCTTCTGCATTATGTCTTGGTGAAAATTCTCCTCCCTTCCGGTGGAAATTATGCAAGACTGAATGAGGCACAAATCTTGTTGCTCTGGGCCATTATTAATCAGAAGGAAATTAATTGGATTGATTTAGTAAGGCATCATATGATCGAGGCTCAGAATCTTGCTCATCTTCCCTATGCCATCCTAATCACAAAGCTACTACGCCACTACAAGGTGGACTTGAAGAATGAAGTGAAAGAAATTGTGGGCCCCAAAGCACCAATCAGAAAAACTCATCTCACAAAGATGAATATAGTTGAATATCATGGGCTATGGCAATTTCTTCGACGCCCTCATAACGATGCTGAAGACGCTGCTCCTCCTCCTCCTCCACCCGCTCCCACTGATGATTTGTTTGCCAGGATAACTGCCCACATGGACCGGCGCTTAGACATCATGGAAGCCAACTTCAACGCTCGCCTGGACAAGCTTGAAGCTAACATGGAAGAGCGATACACAGAGCTTGCTACTCAAATTTCTAGCATCCATTTTCCCCAGCCTTAATTGGTTTTTTGCTCTTTATGTTTTCTATCTTCAGCAATCATTTGATTCTATGTTCAGACTTGGTTGTCTTTTTTGACGCATTTACCTTATTTACTTTGGTTGTTTAACTGGTTATTTTGATTAGATGTTTGGATAATTATATCAAACTGCTTGGATGTCATAATTGAGTAGTTTTATGCGCCATGTGATTGTTCCTCGCTTGATTAAATTCTCTCTAAACTTGTTTTTGATAATGACAAAGGGGGAGAGATATTTGAAAGATACTAGGAAGACATACTTGAAATTGGTTGATACTTGAAATTGGTTGATTGAAAAACAAAGGGGGAGACATATTACCTGAAAAGAAATAATTGGTTGATTGAAAAACAAAGGGGGAGACATACTCTGATTCTCAAATGACTTGTTATCACTGATTCTTTAAAATTATTGGATATTAACACCCCAAGAGATAGCCATTGGTTGTCATCATCAAAAAAGGGGAGAATGTATTTGCATATTGATAACAGGTTTTGATAATGACAAGGAAACAAGCATTACAAGCTCTTCATGAATCAAAAACAATTGAAACAAATCAAAGGTGCTATATAAAATCAAGAATCGGGAAGAAAACGGTTTCACAAGTTCAAGAAATCAAGAAACCAATAAACAAAGACAAAGAAGAGTAACCATGGATCACAACATATCAATGGAAGACCTACAGGCATGGAAAAACATCAAACTGCAAAGCCTGAATCGATTCAACCACGAAGGAATCGATTCACAGCCCTGGAAGTCACCAAAAATAAGAAACAGAATGGGTTGAATCGATTCACCATGACCCTGAATCTATTCGAACACCTGGAAGTCATTAAAATTGAAAACAGAATGCGTTGAATCGATTCACCATGACCCTGAATCGATTCATTCGAAGCTGGCAACCCAGGAACCCCAAACAGAATACTCTGAATTGATTCAACAAAGCTCGAATCGATTCATTCGACTATGGAACTCCAAAATGCATGGAACAGAACGCTCTGAATCGATTCAAAGATCTAGGAATCGATTCACATAGTGGGAAACACCACTAAATAGACATAATTAAGTAGGAAACAAGCACTCAAATCCCACTATACGTAGAGCCAAAGATTGCAACGGCTAGGAGGACTCTTGAAACTCAACCATGGCTCTATAAATGGAAGGGACTCAAGCACAACAACATAGAACAAGAAGCTATCATTCTTTACTTACTCTTGTGCTTAGTAAGCCCTTATTCTTGTATATTCTGAATTTTCATCTGCATATTCTCTCTTCTTGAGAGTTATAGATTTGAGAGAACCTTCACTTGTACATCTACTCTATTGAAAGAGTCACTTGCTTGTAAACACCAAACACCAAAGTTCACTCTAGGTTGAGTGGTTACAAAGGTTGAGGTTCAATCTTTGGGATATTGTGAGATTGAGAGATTGGGTGGGGTGCCCTTATACTTGTGAGAATTGGGTTCTTGAGTGTGGGACACTAGGAAGCCGCAATTGCTCAAAGTTGTATCTCTAGTCTACAATAGTGGAAATCCTCTAAGTGGGTTGCTTAGAGGCGAGACGTACACCGGATTGGTGGAACTCGTTAAATCGGTTTACAAGATCCTCTTCCCTACTCTTTTACTTTCATATACTGTGCTTAATTGGCTTGTGTTGATTGATTGTGGCTTGCATACTTAAACTTGTTTAAATTGGTAAACTTTGAATACTGCACACCAAGTGTTTGTCAAATTGTCTCAGCTATATTTACCTTTGTTTTGCCTTGCACATTTCATTAAACTTGATTTCACTTGCATAATCTTGTAAATTTGAACATAAGAATCAAGTTCAAAGGCATTCCAACTAAAAGTTTTAAAAACTCAATTCACCCCCCCCTCTTGAGTATTGAGGCCACTTGAATAACACATATCAGCTGGATTCTTTGATCTTGAGATCTTCAACAAAGACAAATCTCCATCACTTATCAAGTCTCTGATAAAGTGATACTTCAATTCAATGTGCTTGCATCTTGAATGAAGAACTGGATTTTTAGCAAGACATATAGCATTCTGACTATCACTGAACAATGGTGAATCATCTTGTTCCTTCCCCAAATCTTTGAGAAAGTTCTTCAGCCATAGCATCTTCTTGGCTGCTTCAGAGATAGCCACATACTCGGCTTCAGTGGTTGATAGAGTAATTCTTCCTTGGAGTTTAGATTTCCAGCTAACAGCAGTACCACCCAAAGTAAAAATGTAACCCGTGGTGCGTTTTCTACTATCCAAATCTCCTCCTAAATCTGCATCAGAAAACCCCTGTAAAGTGAGATTGCTTCTTCTAAAACACAAACATATCCGTGATGTACCCTTCAGATATCTTAATATCCACTTCACAGCTTCCCAATGCTTCTTTCCAGGATTGGATAGGTACCTACTCACAACTCCTACTGCATGTGCTATGTCAGGTCTGGTGCAAACCATAGCGTATATCAGGCTCCCTACTACAGACGCGTATAGTACTTTAGACATGTTACTTTCTTCTTCATCTATCTGAGAGGATTACCGCTTTGAAAGTTTCAAGTGAGTTCCCAAAGGGGTGTTCCTAGTCTTGGCATCTCCAACGTTAAACCTGTCAAGCAATTTTTCTATATATTTCTCCTGGGACAATTTTAAAATGCCTTCTGGTCTGTTTCTGAAGATTCTCATACCAAGAATTTATTTAGCTGGACCAAGATCTTTTATCTCAAAGTTGTCTTCCAATTGCTGTTTCAACCTGTTGATTTCTGTCATACTAGACCCTGCAATTAGCATGTAGTCAACATATAAAGCAAGGATAATATAACTATCATCATATTTCTTAACATAACAGCAATGATCTTCTTCACATCTATGAAATCTTGAGTTGATCATAAACTCATTAAACTTCTTGTACCACTGTCTCGGTGCTTGTTTCAAGCCATACAAGCTCTTATGAAGTTTGCATACAAGATTCTCCTTGCCTTGCTTTTCAAAACCTTCTGGTTGTGTCATAAAGTTATCTTCTTCCAAATCTCCATGTAGGAATGCAGTTTTGACATCTAACTGCACCAAATGAAGATTTTCTGCAGCTACAATACTTAAGATAACTCTGATTGTAGTCATCTTGACAACAGGAGAGAAGATCTCTATGAAGTTAATTCCTTGTTTCTGCTGAAACCCTTTCACTACGAGTCTCGCCTTGTATCTTTTGCTGTCGTCAAATTCTTCCTTTATCCTATAAACCCATTTATTTTACAATGCCTTCTTTCCTTCTGGTAGCTTAGTCAAAGACCAAGTTCCGTTTCTCTGGAGGGATTTCATTTCGTCTTCCATCGCTAGCTCCCACTTAATCGAGTCACTGCCCTGCATGGCCTCAGCAAAGTACTCTGGCTCACCAGCGTCAGTTAATAATAAATAATGCAATGAAGGGGAATACCTCTGTCGTGGCACTCTCATTCTGCTAGATCTTCTCAACTAGGTATCAGGAGTTTTTGAAGTTGTTATGGGTTCTGATTCTGACTCAGGCTCCACTTCTAGATCACTTTCCAAAATTTCTTTCAATGCTACTTTCTCAGAAAGTTCTAACTGTTTACCTGCACACATGGATTCTGTAGACCTGTCCTTATAGAACATGTTTTCATTAAATGTGACATTTCCGCTTCTGATAATTTTCTTATTTTGGTCATCCTAAAACCTGTAGCCATACATGTCAGATCCATAGCCAATGAAATAACATATTCCTGCTTTAGGATCTAGTTTATCTCTGTTAGTAGAGTCTATAAGCATATATGAGACACAACCAAAAACTTTCAAATGTGAAAGGTTTACGTCCTTTCCAGACCATACTTCTTCAGGCAATTGATAATCCAAAGGAACTGATGGTCCTCTATTTATGAGGTAGGCTGCTGTGTTTATTGCATCTGCCCAAAACACCTTAGGCAGGCCAGACTAGATCCTCATGCATCTAGCTCTCTCGTTCAGGGTTCTATTCATTCTTTCTGCCACACCATTTTGCTCTGGTGTTCCTGGTATAGTCTTGATCATTCTGATCCCATTTTCTAAATAGAAATCTTTGAATTCCTGGCTATCATATTCTCCACCATTATCAGATTTTAGACTCTTAACCTTTAAACTTGTCTGAGTTTCAACTTCTGTTCTCCATTTTTTAAACACAGAAAACATATCAGATTTATTTTTCAGAAAATAGACCCATACCTTTCTTGTAGAGTCATCAATGAAAGTGACATAATAGTGTGAGCCTCCAAGGGATTTTACTCGAGCTGGCCCCCAAAATCTATATGCACCAGTTCTAGCTTTCAACTTTGGATGTCTTTCCTAACTTTGAGAAGCTAACCTTTTTCTGCTTTCCAAAGATACAATGTTCACAAACACCAACATCAACATGTTTCAAGCTAGATAATTTACCTTTTGACACCATGAGCTTCATTCCTTTTTCACTCATGTGTCCCAGCCTTTGATGCCATAAAGAGGAACTGCTGGCAGCTTCAGTGACTGCTACCATATCCTCATCCGCAACCATGTAGAGAGACCCTCGCTTCTTTCTACGAGCAACAACCAGATTGCCTTTTGTTACCTTCCAAGTTCCATCTCCAAAAGTAGTATGATGTCCCTCATCATCCAACTGCCCTATAGATATTAAGTTTCTTTTTAAGGGAAGGGTATGTCTAACATTATGCAATGTCCAAAGGGTCCCACTAGAGGTTCTGATGTTAATATCACCTCTTCCCACAATATCAAGAGATTTTCCATCTGCAAGGTAAACCTTCCCAAACTTTCCAGAAACATAGTTAAGTAATAGTTCTAAAGAAGGTGTAGGGTGGAATGACACACCCGAGTCCATAATCCATGAGTCAACAGGACTATCTAAACTGCAAATTAATGCATCTGCAATTTCATCAGTTGCTACGTTTGCAGATTCATCATCATCATCCCGCTTCTTGTTTTTGTTCTTCCTCTTTGGAGCTTTGCATTGATTGGTAAAGTGACCTTTTTTGTCACAATTCCAACAAATGATGTCATTCCGGACTTTGGTTTGTCTTTTTCCTCTGGATTTTGATCTGCCTCTGCCTTGATTCTGAACTGTCTGGCTATTCTTTCCTCTGCTTTCAGTATTCAGTGCTGAACCGAAAGAAGAATTAGAAGACTCTCCTAAGTCTCTTCTGCGAACATCTTCGCTTAAGATTAAGTCACGGATGTCATCAAGCTTCAACTTGGTATTTCTGGCAGAGCTGCTAACTGCAGTAATGGTTGCACTCCAACTATCCGGAAGAGATGATAATAGGATCAATGCTTTCACTTCGTCTTCAAAGGTGATCTGTACTAATGCCAACTGGGCAAGGATTGTATTAAATTCATTAATATGATGAGTTACAGAATTACCTTCACCCATTATGAGATTGACTAGCCGATGTATCAAATATACTTTGTTGGCTGCTGATGGCTTTTCGTACATGTTTGACAATGACTTTGTAACGCCCCGAAACGTTGATTAAAATTTTCGAGTAAATTTTTCGCTTTTTCGAAAGATCTCGCTTTTTCGAAAGATCATTTTAAAATTCATCAATTTAATTCAGAGTTGATGTAATAGTTGATAACAGCGGAAAAATTATCATACATGCTAGTCGTGAATAATTAAATTCAAGAAAATACTTAAATAGTGAAAACGATTTAGAACATAATAGTACATGACATATTATATTTATTACAACCCATAAAATCAAAGTTTAGGTAATAATTCAAATAGACATCCATCATGGCATCACTCTGCATTCTGCGTGTCATTCACTGTAAAAATTAATGTAAGAGTGAGACAGAATATAGAATAAATATAAAATAGATAAAATTGCACAAACACAATCAACAATTCATAATGATATGATGAATATGCCAAACAAGTCCATTAATAGATCTTTAATTAGTCAAATGATGTCATGCTGGATCCATTTGGTCTTGGTGGGAATACTGCAGTAAAAGTCTCATAGAGACACAAATAGGGCTTTAGCATATACCATGAATCCCTATACTTCATGGCGCTTAAGTACCAAAGTACACAATATCATAAGTAGGACTTTTGCATAAAGCATGAATCCCTACACTCCATGGCACACAACAAAATAGGGCTTAACTCATCATAGAGTAACCCCCCACCAGGGTAGGCAATCATGAAACCCCTAAATTCCATGGTACGTCCGAATGCTTATGATGCATGAATGCCTTTAATTCTTTTAACATACCATGATCTCCATATTTTCAAAACTTCTTGGATAATACAAGTCCTCAAGGGACACAATACACATAATAATTCACAACATCATGGATTTACTGTTTCAACCACATATGTCAATAAACACAAGGCATTCATGTACATATATATTAATTATGTCATTCATAATTATTCACCATCACAATATACAAACTGTGTGATACTCAACAGCATTTATAATAATTCATAATCACTCAAGAATTTAATAATTAATCTTTATCCATAGAGAAAATATCATTTTCTTTTAAAATAGCCTTTTAAAGTGACTTTCAGCATCCCCAACAGCAACATACATTAGCAAAACAGTCATAACATGGGCAAATCAACTCCTTTTTAGATGATTCCACTTTCTATAGATCAATAATACAATTATCTACAACTTTCATGAAGAACACAGTTTCAGATTCTAATCATAAATACTACTTATTTACAAAATACCATACTGCCTCATGATAAGTTTTCCAAAATGTACACAGATTAGTATTTAGAACGTATCTGGAGTTACAAACGTGATTTTGACATGAAACCAATTCTAAATTATTTTTAACACACATATATACAATTTTTATGCAGACACCAACCCCTAATTCTCACCACAATCTTCCCAGTTTTAAAAACAAATTCGGATTTCAGAATTTCAAAATTTCAGAATTTCAGCTTGCACATACTTCAGTAATTTGAGCATAACTTGAGCTACAAAAATTATTTTGATGTGAAACCACTTTCTAAAAATCCAAAACTTAATTATCTACAACTTTCATGAAGACATCCAAGGCTGATTATGCATATATAATTCCCAGCATATCAAATTATGCACAAACCATGGAACAAATCTTTCACTCGAACATGCAGTAGTAATTTGGCTATAACTTTTGCTATACATACTCAAATTAATTGAATCAGGTCTCATAATTTAGATAACAAAAAGATCCACAACTTTCATGAAGAAGTCAAAGACAAATTCATACGTTTTCAGTTTCAAACTTAAGCCACAAGATACGAAATTAAAACTGGAATCCTAGAACAGCATACAACTCTACCCATTTCATAGTTATTCACAACCCTCTCCCCTCTTACTTGGTTTGTCGAATGAAATGGCTCCTTACAGTCCCCAAAGTTGTTCGAATTGAAGGAGAATCCGTTCACAAGTTTTTTTTTCCATCTGCCTTAGTAAATGGGGCTGATTTAATAATGCCAGACAAGTGGGGAACATTAGCTGGAAGATTAGGTGGGATAATGGAGCCTTTTGACTCCTTTCACAGTCAGTTTTGCATTGGTTGGAATAAAATATACAAAGGTATTATAATGGATGCAACTTTCCCCTGTGATTGGTTCGTTGTGCCATTCATTTTTGGATTCATGTGATTAAGTGGGCTGATCACTAGCTGAAGTGGAAATAAAAAGGTATTCACTGTTGAAGGATTTGTAGAGGTCGGTATAGCGTGAGGGTGGTATAGAGTGTGAAAGGCGGTGTTGAGTGACGGCGGTGTTGAGTGACGGGCGGTGTTGTGTGAAGGGCGGTGTTGTGTGAAGGGCGGTGTTGAGTGTATCTTAAGAGATGTCCATGCTCTAAAAGATGTTCACGTTACTCCGCCAAGGCATTTGACCCCGTCAATGCTTATGACTCCGCCAAAACGTGTGACCCCGCCTAAATTTACTACTCCGCCAAGGCATTTGACCTCGTCAATGCTTATGACTCCGCCAAAACGTGTGACCCCGCCTAAATTTACTACTCCGCCAAGGCATTTGACCTCGTCAATGCTTATGACTCCGCCAAAACGTGTGACCCCGCCTAAATTTACTACTTCGCCAAGGCATGAGACCCCAGTTTTGTAGGAAAACTGTACCCTTCCTAGTCTGTAATCTTCTGTTCTCTGGACGGACTCAGTCCGGTCTTTAATACCGGTACAATTTATCCGGTGTGAACATCAGTTCTAAGGATGAATCTTCCTTGAAACTAACCGGTGTTCATTAATAACAAAGCATTAATCCGGTCTCATGGTCATGCGACCCATAGTTCATTCAGTAAAACGTTGATCCGGTCTGCTTCACATAAGCTGTCCTCCCTACATCGGTCTTCCGATGTGATGTGGCATTAGTTGACATCCGATCTTCTTCTTTGAAGTCTTGAAGTCGTCCTAACTTTGGAGGTCAGAACGGATCAGAAGTGTTCCTTCCGATCTCACTCAGCTGACTCCTCTTCCTTCATCCTTTCACTCGAAATTTGAGTCTTAATTATAAGGATCTATGAAATTTCTAAAATTACACCCAAAAATGAAATTTTTGAAGCATTAAGAGTCATCCATAGAATGTTTTATTCATTGATTAACACTTACAGACCTTCCATACTTCATAAATCACATAATTGAACTGTTATTAAAGCAGGATGTTACAGACTTCATCAAACTTGCAGTTGTCTTCTCATTTACAATGTTGAATGCAACATTCTTTGATAGTGTCAGTCGGATCACACCAAGAGTCTGTCGGTCTAGCAACTCCCATTCTGCCTGCTTCATGTCGTCTGGCTTCTTCCCTGTTAAGGGTTGATACAACTTCTTATGATATAGATAGTCCTCCATCTGTATTTTCCAGTATTCGAAGTCTCTGCCATCGAACTTCTTAATTTTCACCTTCCCATCTTCTAGCGCCATTGCCCCTGTTGCTTTTTCTAAACTAAGAAAGCTCCCATTATTTCTCTAAACTAAGACTCCCTAGGAAAACTAAATCTTTTCTGATGTGGAAGTTCATACAAGGCTGCAACCACAGAGCATACTAAGATATAGGCTCTGATACCAATTTTAGGAACAAAAGCAACTAAAAGAAAAAAAGAGAGAGAGAGAAACGACACAAGAATTTTACGTGGTTCAGCACACAGTGTATGTACCTACATCCACGGCTACACTAGGAAGTGTTTATATTTTGGTGTGTTTAAAAGCTTTACAAGGTGTTACTTATATAGTAAGGTAAAAGGCATAAGTCCCTTAAGATTTTTCAATGTAGGACTAATTAAACTACATAGTTTCTAACATCTATGCTCTTATCTCTTACATTGGTTCAGTAGGATTTCAGTGTTGTATCCTTAAGCTCAGTGAGAATCTTAAGATCTTGATGCTTTTTGTCCAACACACATTGTTATCTCGCCTTGTGGAGCAAAATTAGGTGTCATATGCAAAGACACTCTAATGTTTTAGTCTTGTACGATATACAATATTAAAGGTCAAACGTAAAGGTTGTTGAGTGTACCTCGAAGTGTAATAAATGAATGATATTTATACAATGAAATGGTGATTGAATGCCTTGGTTCTTGTGTCTGATACTTTTTCGTAAAGTTTGACCAATATGCCTTTAGTGTGGCCCTTAACCTCTATTTGATATATACTCGTTAGCAATACCAGTTATTATGGGTTGTGAGAGTGAGCAATATCATGGTACTCATATTAATACTAGACATCATATGTAACTACCAATATGAGTTTACATATATTAGTACTGACACCGATGTGAAACCTAAATCAAATATCATTTGTTACCAAAAGAATTACTTGTCTATAAAATATATATATATAAGCTGCTCATATTTGATATGCAAGCACATTTTACTTATATTTTGGATAAAAAAAATCGTTAAAATTTCTTTATATCTATCTAGAATGAAAGTTGATACTTATTTTCCCATATATCTTCTATTATGTAACTAGGAGATAAAAATAAAATAAAGCATCAGCTCCGTCTCTTTCATCTTTACGTACATAAATTCATAAATTTTGTCCCCTACTACGGATAATAAAACCATTTCCGAAATATTTCTTGATATCATGTTTCGTTTTAAAATTATTATGTCTGAGATTTTTTTTCTTTTCCTGGTATTTCTCCTTGATTAAGGGTAATCATAAATTAGTTTGGATTCGACTTGAGAGAAAAATGATTCCGAAATCAAAAGTAATTATCTCGGTTTGGGTTTGTTATGTTTAATTTTTTTCAAAAAGACGAAAGTATACTAATCCAATTAAGATTGAATTCATTTGGATCATATCATCAAGTACAATATATAAACTGATTACAAACATAAAAATTTCATAAAAGTTTATTATGAAAATTAATTAAAAACTCTAAGTTTAAAATACTAAATAAAAATACACCCCATCTTTCATAATATAAAATTAAAAAAAGTGAATCATTTTGTTTCAAAATACAATAAAAATTTATTAGATTAGTCAATATTTTCTACTATATTGAATAAACAATTTCCTCTATATTCTTAATTTATTACCACTACTAATCGTCACTATTTTAATCATTTAAGAATAGAGGTATATTTGAAAAAAAAGGTTAAATCATGATTATTTTATGTGTCAGATGTTATTGATGTGTGTTTGTTAATGTAACGACTCTGAATGTCAAATATTCATTGGTTGAAAGATAAAATTAAAAAAATGCATATTACATAGATTGAACTCATGGCTTGTTATACCGATGACCAACTTGACACTAAATGATATCTTATTTAGTCTACGTGTAGAAACTGTTATATATATGTATAAGATGACAATTTATATTTTTTAGTGTTAATTTAAACATGACATGAATGAGATGCGTGTATACAATAAAATATAACTTCATATTATTTCATCAATTCATACATAATATTATGTATTTTAAATATTAAAATTTAGTATTTAATATATTGATATTTAATAAATATATTTTTGAAAATATATTAGGCTAAAGGGTAAATTAAGTCCCTAACAAATTTCTAATTGAGTTACCCCTAGAAAGATTTTTTATAATATAGTGTCCCTTTTTATTTTTAGTATTTAACCTTTCCCATTAACAAATCCTGTTAAGTGATGGGGTGTAACTGACTCACATGCCATACGGGCCATTTTTCTGGCATTCTATGTTGTCCTGCTAGTTATCCCTACTTGATTACTAAGCTTTAACTTAGCTTAAACCCAGGTGGACAACACAAAATTCTGACTTATATGCCATGTATGCACTCAGTGGCACGTGAGTCAACTACACTTCAGCACTTAACAGAATCCGTTAACAGCAAGGGTTTAATATTAAAAATAAAAATATTACAGGGACACTATACTCGAAAAAAATCATCTCAAGGGGGTAACCTAAAATCCAAAATTTATTAGGGGCTGAATTCATCCTTAAGCCAATATTTTATTATTAAACACATTTATTTTTTAAATCATTTTTAATATTATTAAAATATTTATTTTTAATATTTTAAATAATATATTTATTATTTATTTTCAGTAATACTTATTAAATTTATTTTAAATTTACTTTTAGAAACATATCACATGATGTGTCAAGTAACCAAAATTAATAAAATAATATAAATTTATATTTTATCATACACACTGAACTGGTCTAGTCCGGGGTCAAGGATCCGGCCTGGGGACCAGCCACAAAAGTCTGAGATTTAAGCGTTTGTACACCGGTACAGTTGGTATCCGGTATTATAATTCGAACCCTCAGTGGGAGAGTCCGGTCTTGCTGTCTTGGAGATCCTTCACACCAAGCTTTTACGTTGATGGGGGCGAAAGGTGGTGTCACCTGTGAAGATTCTCCAACGCTCAAGTCAGTGAAGAGAATGAAAACTCAGAGAAAACTTGAGCAATGCAATAGTGTATTAAGAGTAGGAACAACGTAACCTTATGTGTGTATGAAAATCAGCTACTTATAGATGAGCGTGGAAAATAAATCGTTAGGCACAAGTGGGGCCAGGAGACAAGTAGTTCAGTGCTCAGTGTACGATTCTGACGCAGGAATGGGGAACATCCGCATTTCCCGCATATCACTCTTGTAGCTGTATTTTGTACCTTCTGACGGGTGACGTGCATACTTTCCGCTATGCAGGGTATCGATCATGGGAAGTGGAACAACCACTTATCCTCTCAAAGTATAGGTAAACGGTTATGTATAATAAAATAGGGAGAGCGTAGGTGTTGGGTCGAGAGTCAGGAGGTGCGTGGCGTAGAGTACGCTTCCGACGCATGATACGGGAAGAACGGGGTCTTTACCAACATCCCTGTGACCACAGAATGGATCATAACCGGTGTGCGAAGTGTTGTCTTGGACATACCGGTATAGGAAGAATGCCTATACGGTTTAGTAGTCCAGTGACCAACCTGCAGCTTCAGTAGCAAGTGGAAAACAGATAAGATGACACCTTTGCCCTGGTACCGGTATCTAGACCGGATCACACACTTACATCACTTATATTGTATTTAAAATAACACTACAAAAATCATCCTATAAATATAAATGTTTCCACATATAAATGTAAAATAGGCTATAGTATTATGCTTGATTAAGTGGTGCTTTGTGAAATAGGTCATGAGTTCAATTTATATATAATGAATGTTTTCAAATTTTAATTTTACCTATTAATTAATAAACATTTGACAACTGGACAATATCATTTGACATGCGTCAACAAATGAAGGTATGAAGTTTGTCAGCTATGTCTTCTAAGGTTCTTCTACAGTTATTAATATGTCATTTTACTAATTTTTTTCTAATATATCATTTTCGTTTTATACTTAATATTACTTCTCTTTAATTATTGCTTTATTGTTTTTTAAAAAAATAAGAATATAATTGAAAGATTGAAAGTGTTAACTACTATCTTAAGAACACTAGTTAAGATAGTAAAAGTAAAAAGTTTTTATTAAAATTCATCTACATTGATTGTTAAGTAATTTTTACATAATTTCTAATAAAAATATTATTTTTATTTTCTTAATCAAATAAACATTTAAGAATCTTCTTTTTAAAATAGCAACATTTAAATTTGGTTTAGACTAAAGTCTTAAAATAAAAAATATTTAGAAATAAATTCAACGTCTTTTAAAAATAGATTAAAAAATGAGGAATTATTATGAAATGGAGAGTATTGATTTAGAAAGATTTTACAAACAAAAAATCTCGTAGGTAAAGTATTAAAATTAGATTAAATCCGAAAATGTAGTGTAATTGATTTGGTGTGTACTATCGAGTTCATAGTTACGAGTAGGGCTGTCCATCGGTCGGGTTCTGTTGGATTCGGTTAATTTTGAGTCCACCTGTTGTTATCCATGAAACATAAATAATAACCCACTTTCACTCAATACTACGGTTGGTTTGCTCGAGTTCGGTTAATTGCAGTTCTCGATTTTTTCGGTTGGGTTTTTCGGTTAAGTTTCTTAAAAAAGTTTGATTTTTATTTTTTGTCAAATGCCTTTTGCGTATAAAATAATTTTAGCAAACACCTTACGTATAAAAATATTTCAAAGCTTTTCTCAAGTAAAAACATAAACCCAAAATGAATATATCGCTGAAATATACATTCTAATTCCTCAATAAATGTAATGCAATCCATTAACCAATAATAACAACCACCACACCAAATCCCTAAGCAATCGGTCGGGTATGAGTATCATCAGGTTTAATTTTTTAACTCGAACCCGCCTATTCTTAGTCAAAATAAACCATTTAAATGACTTGTTTTTACCCACAACCCGTTACAAACCGACCCGTTCTTATTTTCAAAATCGGGTATCTTGGGTTTGCATGGATAAAGCCGAAATTGGACACCCTTAGCTACGAGCCCGAAAGAGAAGAAATAGGGTAATAAAAAGGGCATGTGCGTAATTTCAACGTCATGAGCGATTTATAAATTATATCCATAGTCCCGTGAGATCAACGCAGAATCGTCCGTGACTCCCATTCCTAGCCCAAATTTTTCCGAGCAGCCAAACACTGGTGAGAAAAAATCTAGTTTCCTGAGAAAATCTCAACCTTCCTCAACATGTCGTGGCAAACATACGTCGATGACCACCTTCTCTGTGACATCGAAGGTAATCGCCTCACTTCTGCTGCTATTATCGGCCAAGACGGCAGCGTTTGGGCCCAGAGCTCCAATTTCCCTCAGGTTTCCTCTCTCTTCATTCTTCAATCATTTTCACTCCTTTTACTCTTTATTTCCCCGGATCGGTTTCGTTGTTGATTGTTTAGGGAAATTTTGGGGATAAGTGTTTATCCTCCTATGTAAGCTTCTAGATTTTCCGATCTTTGCTCATTGCGCGTGTAAAGATTACACTGATTAATCTTGTAATTAAAATTTTAATGAGGATCAGCATGCAATAAAGTTATATGATTGTCGCATGTTTGGCAAGATTGGAAATCTACTCAGCAAAAGGAAGTTCAGTGTATTCTTTGAGACCTAACTAATTAACGACTAAAACAGATACTTAGTGTTCACTACATATACTTTAATCCCAACATTAAAACCTTTTCCGTTTTTATACTCTTTTACCAGTTTTGTTCCTTCGAATTGATGTGTGATTTACTCGTAACATGTATCGGATGCTCTTGTAGAATGCAATGCTAATACATCTGTTTTCATTTTATTTAATCCGTTTTGATTTGTAATGTAATGTGTTGATGTTTATTTAGTTCAAGCCTGAGGAAATTACTGCTATTGTGAATGACTTTAAAGAACCTGGATCACTTGCTCCAACGGGATTATATCTCGGTGGCACAAAATATATGGTGATCCAAGGTGAGCCTGGAGTTGTCATTCGAGGAAAGAAGGTAAGGAGTGTGCTTTTATTGTCTTTACTGAATTTTGCATTGCTTAGTTAAATTTATAGATTGTGTAATGATCTTGGTTGTGTTAATACACTTGCTGTGAAAATATGCATTCTCAATGTGATAATTTAGTTATGTAATGTAACCATCTCCCACATTTGATAATGTAAGACTTAGTTTCATTTTTAGTCCCTCAACTATAGCAATTGTGTGATTTTAGTTCCTCAACTTGCAATATTTTGTTCCTCTGTCAATTATCCTTCATTTTTTTCACAGATATATGGCAATATGGTGACAACACGTAATTAGAATTCCCTTAATTTAATGGAAGTCAGCTGAGGAACAAATTTGCACAAAATTGCCCAAATGCTGTAGTTGATGGACTGAAAGTGCAACTAAGGCATACTATGAACATAATATATCCCTTTCCTAAACCTTCATTCATATTTTGACTCCATGGTCACTTGTCTTTGGGTTAATGAGTTTGCTTATCAAGCAAAGTATGAACAATTATTCAAATGTACATAGTCATCTTTGTGCGTGTGGAGAGATTATGTTATGCATCCTGCCAACAGTTAAATGCTGTCATGAGCGTGTTTAAAAACAAAACATTACCTTCAATTTTGATCTTGATAACTGTCAATAAAATTTTTTGTTCGGACAATGGGAGATCATGAGACATACGTCACTCGTGTTTCTTGCCCATATCTTAATGTAGATATTTTCTTCATGCTTATGGTGGTCAATTATAGTTGTAATATTGGCCTTTTCTCTCCCATCATCCAGGGTCCTGGTGGTGTTACTGTCAAGAAGACCACTCTGGCCTTGATCATCGGAATCTATGATGAACCGATGACTCCTGGTCAATGCAACATGGTAGTTGAAAGGCTTGGTGATTATCTCATTGACCAGGGTCTCTAATCTCCTCATGTTTTGCTATCGTGCATATTTGATTGGCTTCTGTACAAGTTTTTGCGTCGACCTGGAATGAAATGCTTGATTGCAGTGTAATAATATTTTTGGTATAAGTTATGGGACCTGCTTGTGGCGAAGAAAAAGAGTTTGATGCTTGACAAATTATCGACTATAATCTTTGTCCTTGTATTAGTGGGGTACCTGTATACGTTAACAGTGGTTTTAAATTTTAATGCGACGGTATAATGGTTGGCATGTTGATTTGCAGATCCTTATCTATCTGGCATAAAGCCTTTATCCTTCTATCTAGTTTTTTCTTCCCTTAATGCAAATGTATTTTTTTTTCCAGTTCACTAATATTATTTTACGTGATCTCGATGTTCTACGTAGCAAACACGTATGCTTGGCTAATGGGGGTATCATTATTATTTGCTTGTATCCACGTTGTAGGGATCCCTGTTATCAGTCGTGTAAGATAGCTGGCCAGTGTCATTCTAATCGTCTTATCCAATGACCTTGTTCCGAAGCCTACTCTTAATTGCAATATACTTACATGGGTTGTGATTTGGGTTTGGTATAGCAAGGAAGAAGCAATGTCGAATTTGTAATTGATTCGTTCCCAAATCCGAGCTTGCTCATTGGGAATTCTTATGTCTGTTTAGAACTTCCAGTTGGGTTGGGCTGTACCCGAAAATAGTAGTGATGACTGAAGTCTATCTAAAAACTGATCAAATAATGTTTCGTCACAATAACAATATAATCTTTTGAAAATTCAACAATGAAAAGTTATGTAGATGATTTTTATTTTTTTCTATTTTTAAATTATATATTATTTTAATTTTACTTTTAGTGTGCATAAATGAGATAAATAAATTTGAATTGATCAGAAATTGTCTAACCTATTTGTAGGAATTTTTAATCTTGCAATGGGTTTTAAAATATAATTCTTTAGTCAAAGCTATTCAATTGTGTAATGGTTAAACAGATGTTGATTTTTGTTTTGACACCAAATTTCAACCTTCCGTCATCGCTAATCTAAAGATACACATTAATTTATTGAAACACGTTACAATACAATAAAACTCCCTTCATCATATCAAAAAACTTGGTATGGTACATAAAGAGAATACGTGCGAGTTAAATTTTAAAGAAACTTGAGAGTAAAAAAAAATTGAACGGAGTTGTTTCTCTAAGTCTGTTTGAGAGGTAAATTTGGTTTATGTTTCAAATTAGTTGAAAGTTATATAAAATTTATAAGTTAGTTAATTGTATTGAAAGTGTTTGATAAAAGTAGTTATTAAAGTAATTAATAAATGTAAAATGACAAATTATAGGATTAAAAATAAATAAGTAAAGCTAATCTCAACTCAAGAGAGTGAAAATTAATAGCTCTTTTTTTTTCTTTTCTGTTTGATATCCTGACTGGTCATTTTTTACAATATATAATTATGAAGTATGTTAAGATTTGAGACAATTTGAAAACAAACCATAGTAGAAGATTTATTGAAATTATGGGATATCAACAAATTTATGAATATTTTTGTTAAATATATTCATAAATTTGTCACCTTGTCATTATACTTATACCTAACGTGCCACCATTTTGCATAATGGATGACCATAAGCTTGGACGGTGGATTAACTAGCGTTTGCGTTGCTGTAAAGAAGAGTCACGATGACACAACGCGATTATGGATCAAGATTCACCGCAATCTTAGATTATCTTAAATTACTCTCTCCAAATTCTACAAGAGATGATATGCGTATTTTACTATTTTAATCATAAAAGAAATATGCTGGATTTCTTCATGTTTCCTTTTTTTGGGATGGTAATAAATGCACATGAAAATCATATATAACTTTAATTTTAAAAATGATTTAATTGTTTCTAATTACTTGTTTTCTAAAATTTCAAATTTATGATAAATATTTTAAAATTAGTGAATTTTTAAAATAAAATATATGTATAATTTTTGTTCATTAGATAATATAAAAAGAATTTAAGATAAAGAAATCAATACATTTATTATTATTATTATTATTATTATTATTATTATTATTATTATTATTATTATTATTATTATTTTCTAGGACCTTTAAATGCGATGAGATTTTTTGGTATATTTTCTATTCAAAGTCAAACACTATGTAAAAAATGATCACAAGTTCACAACTACTCAAATTTGAAACGAGACATGAAACTCAAAATCTTAACGCATGGATATATCTTTATTGGTGATTACGTGTTTTAAGGATTAGTGTTGAAGAAACATAAAAAAAATAAATCACCGTAATTAACTAATATTAACTATCAACTAATAGCAGATAATAGGGTGTCACTACTGGAAAATGAAAGGAAACGAAAAAGGAAAAAGAAAAAGATTAGAAGTGACAGTGAACCTTCAAGAAAAGAAAATGACAACTTTTATTTATTTATTATTTTTAAAATTGAAACCGCTCGCTAGCCCAATATTATTTTACAAAAAAGATAAATATAAATAATAATAATACCTTTTTCTAAAATCTGCCAGCGAAAATAGGGTAATGACAAGGGTATTCCTGTAACTTCAACATTACCAGACGGATTTATATGCACAAGGCTCCGTAGTATCAACGCAGCAAAGAATTGAGAGTGACTCCTAATCCTAACCCAATTTTCTCGAGAAAATTCTCTGTTTCCCGAGAAAATCTCAATCATCCTCAACATGTCGTGGCAAGCATACGTCGATGACCACCTTCTCTGCGACATCGAAGGTAATCACCTCACAGCTGCGGCTATTCTCGGCCATGACGGCACCGTTTGGGCTCAGAGCTCCAATTTTCCTCAGGTTTTCCCTCTCTCTTCATTCTTCAATCATTTTCACTTCTTTTACTCTTTATTTTCATCGGATCGGTTTATTTCTCAATTCATTGTTGATATTTAGTGAAAATTTGGGGTTTGAGTGTTTATCTTCCAATGGAGGGCTCTAGGTTTTCCGATCTCTGCACATTGCATCTGTAATTGAGATTTCACTTATTAATATTGTTAAAAACTTTAAAGAAGAAGGATCGGCATGCAAAACGTTCCATAATCGGAAGCTTACTCTAGTTCATTATAATGTGCAAGCAGCAATTAAACTTGGATGCTATAATTAAATTAGGTTTTGATCTGCTTTTCATGTGTGACTAATTGGTAACACATATCAGATGATTTTAGTAATTATAATGCTAATAGATCTGTTTTTGTTTTAGTTGATCCGTTCTGATTGGTAATGTATTGTGTTGATGTTTGTTTAGTTCAAGCCTGAGGAAGTAACCGCTATCATGAAGGACTTCGATGAACCTGGATCTCTTGCTCCAACTGGTTTGTATCTCGGTGGCACAAAATATATGGTGATCCAAGGTGAGCCTGGAGCTGTTATTCGAGGGAAGAAGGTAAGGGTTGTTAACTTGTTATGATCTTTGTTTGATTCAATTTTGATTGCATTAATTAATAGATAGTGTATTGATCTGTGTTCTTTGATTATTGTATTATACAGTTGTTGGTGTGAAGATATGGGTTTTCAATCTGATAATTTAGACTTTATCTTGAATTTAATATTATTTTATATTATGCTTATTTGTTATTACAAAAACTGGTTTGGCTAATTAAGTCATCTAATCTAATAGTTAGTTAATATTGATCTGATCTGATTAGCACATTGTTTGAGGTATTTCCAAGTTCTATCTGACAAACAAATTAAGAATTTGTTGCCAGTCAACTAGTTAGGAATTCCAACTAGGAACCCAAGAGGCATATTATATTAGCAGAATATGTCCTTGCGAAACCTTAACACACTCATTTGTAATCCATTTTATGGGATACTCTTGTGTTGTCCGTGTGTTATGAATTGCATATAATTCAAAACTAATCAAACCATAAAAATATTCACAAATGTGCATTTAGTGCCAAGGAAATAGGCGCATGCTCCCCCTCCCAACAATGAAATAATATTGTGTATGGATTGTATGACATAATACGTTAGTCATTTTTGTTAGCAATTTTTTTCCCCAATGGTTTGTGTGTGACTTGCAGAATATCTGGTGCAAAAATTTTACTCATGCTAGATTTTGTCATGACAGTTGTAGTACACTAATACTTGCCTTTCACCCCTTTATTATCCAGGGTCCTGGTGGTGTTACTGTTAAGAAGACCACTCTGGCCTTGATCATTGGAATTTATGATGAACCAATGACTCCTGGGCAGTGCAACTTGGTAGTTGAAAAGCTTGGTGATTATCTCATTGAACAGGGCTTCTAATATTCTCTATGTTTTGTTATCGTGCATATTTGATTGGCTTCTGTGCAAGTTTTTGCGTCGACCTGGAATGGAATGCTTGATTGCAGTGTAATAATATTTTTGGTGTCGAAAGTCACGGGACCTGCTTGTGGCGAAGAAAGTGTTTGGTGCTTGAGAAATGATGACTATAATCTCTGTCGTTGTACTTTTTTAGTGGGGTACCTGTATACATTACAATGGTTTTAAATTTTAATGCTATGGTATAATGCTTGACATATTTATTAAGACCTTTTTGGTTTCATTTCTATTAGGCAGAAAGCCTCCAATATTAATACTTCCGTACTCTTCGTATTTTATTTTCCTTGTGCAAATATTTTTCTTTGTTTACAAAAGGTATGAAGTAACCTTGTATGCTCTGCTCAGCAGTACATGTATGCCGGGTTACCAATAATGTTTGCTGGTATACATGTGTAGGCTTTAGGGTTGTAGGAATCTCTTTTGTTATTATTAGTTCTAATTAAAATGGTTACCCGTGTTAAGATAAGCTATGCTAGGGAACTTCTTTCAAGGCTTTGGTGATTGCAATAGCAAGGACTAGTAACGTGGGATACTGGAATCTCTACTTGATCTCTTCCCAAATCGTAGCTTGTGCAATGGTAATTTTTATGGCTGTGGATGACAACGGGATGGTTTTGACCTTCAAGGAGAAATATTGAGAGATAGAATAATAACAATGTTTCATTTGGTTTTTGGTCAACAATGCTTCATTTAAATGCTATTTGGTCTTGGTCAACCCCAAGTCGGGGTCAACATTCCTGTTATTCGAATCAAATGAAATTGGATGATTGCATCTTATAAGATAATATGAGTGTTAAATACAGGAGCCTTTTTTAGGTCAACTAGTAACATAGGACCTTCGACGCGTAAAATACAATATACCACCAAAGGATGAGTTTCTTTTCCTCGTAACCAAAATAGAAGCATATATATTTGAAGCCATCTGCATATCAAGCTCACCTAAAATAGAAGCATATATATTTGAACCCACAGATTTTGTTATTGTTTTTTTTATGGTTGAGATTAGAGAAGAGAATAAGTTGAGTTAAGACAGGTTTTATAGGGCTTTGGTTTGATATGTTATTTAATTTTGAGGTTTGAGCTTGATTTGTAACCTAGGTCATATTTTTAGATTTGACCTAATTTATTTAAAAGTATGTTTAACTAGATAAGCTAATACGAAAGTTTAATTTAAGTTATTATTAATGAAAATATAAATAATTTAAGTTATTATTAATAAAAATATAAATATTATATTAAATAAATTAATAAATTTATCTTAAATAAATCAAATTGTCATTGAAAAACTAATAACCTATATACAATATACAATTAATTTTTAATTTTCAAATTAAATATAATTTTAACAAAATTTAATTTTATAATCTACTATTATTTATAGAAAATATCACATTATTTATAAATTATAATATATTACAAATTCTAATTTTTATAAAATTTTATACAATAGTTTAAAAATGTTAATTCGGTAGGTTAAAAAAACTTTTTAAAAACTCAAGTCAGATCTATTTAATTAAATAGATTTTTTGAAAAGTTTGGACTTGACTTTTATATTAAATGTTAGATCATAAGTCTCTGATGGCCAGCCCAACTTATTCTTAGCAAATCCTTTCACGTTACTAAATAAATGCTGATAAAATTTTCTTTAAAAAGTAAAAAAAAAATTACCAAAAGGTGAATTTCATTTTTTTGGTGAAGAAAAAGTGAATTTCATTAAAAAGTGAAATACTTGATTCGTGGTTGGCCAGCCTAAAATAATCTTTTTTTAACCAGGCTACGCTTATCAGCCATAGAAGAGTCGTAAGCCTTTTACGTGTGGTACTTAATTTGGGATTTTATTTATTTATTTGATGATGATATGTTGTATTTAATTATGAGTCAGCTTTAATGTTTACCAAAATGGTCAGAGTCTCATATTTTTATTTTCTAATTTTTCTTTTAAGAATAAATTAATTAAAAATGAGAATCTGTCTAAATAGCTTTTAAACTCCCTAACGATAAATAAAAGTATGAAAAAAATTGATCATTAATTCACCTAAAAATATATACTTATTTTTTATATAAAAATTATTTAAAAAAAGTAAAATCAATTTAATAAACCATCTTTTATATCAATACTTACATAACATAATTTTTAAATGACCTTGTGTATATAAAAAACACTTGCTAGGAGTCTTACTCGTCATATCTAAATATGTGACCCGAAGCATATATGATTGTTCCTTAAGAAAATACTTACTAGTGGGGAAAACATCAAAAAGAGAATAAACAACAAAATAATTTAGTGTTTGATACTTTCAAGGAGAAGTACTTCAAAATTATTTATTACAACGCAAAGTCCATAAATAAACCCCTTCAATATACATACTTGACAAGATGGATCAACCTCAGCATGGTATAATCAATTAATCAGATTTTCAAAAAATATAACCCTTTTTTTATTTTAAAACTTTTGGTATTGAAGGTATCCTAAAGCTTAATTCCTTTATAGGTGGACCAACAATCATGTAGTTTCCCAAGCATTGCTACAAAACAAGCGACTTAGCATAATTGAGGTTACTCAAAGGTGATTGATCAGAAGTTTTAATCTGTTGAACCAAATGGAATAAATAATACCTCAAACGATACTAAGTTGTGTCATTAGTATCACTCCTCAAGTTAAAAGTGTTTACTGTATGTATGCGTTGTGGCAATCCTCCATTGAGCCGTAATGTAACCCGCCATTCGAAGGAAACTACAAAGATGAACCTCAACAGCCATATATTTATAATCCGAGAACGCTCAATTTATTGCCTTACAATGTAATGACATTTCGGGCAATATATAATCGTAAAAAAGCTTAACACCCACAATACAAACATAAACATGCACGGACTCGAAACTGATATTTCAACCAAATCTCGTATGTTCACAGCTTATAGTCTTTCTTGTTTGGTTACGAGTCTAAAAACATATTTTTGCAATATATGGGACATAAAAAAAATTATACAACACTATATACATAGATAAATAAAGGACCAAAAAAATCCACTTCCTGAGATGTTTTTGATGCTGTTCCCAAATCATCAAAATTAGAGAGGTTTTTACCTTGTTAACCAAACAAACTATTAATGTTGACATGGATTTTGCGGGGTACTTAGATGAAATTTCAATTCTAATTAGAAAATAACACCAAAAACATTAAGGAACTACACCTAAGCTTCGTCCTTAAAGAAAATATAGATACGTCCAGTAATCTTGCATGCTGTTTTGGCCTATAATTTAGCACACAAAACTATGAACCAAAGAATTTTTGCCTAACACTGCTCTCATGCAGTAAAAAAAAAAAAATCTTATATAACAGCAATGGAGTTTTCAGTTTACACATTCCTGATGCATAGCATAATCTTTGAAGGCCTCCAACTAAAGCATTACCTTCCCCTTGCATGTCAAACACAGCATACATGTCAACAAAGCAAAATTCATGCTGCACTTTCAACATCAAGCTTGTCAGGATTGTTCAATATGGATTAGAGCAAAGAGACAAGTTACAAGAATAAAAATAGAAAATGATGAAGAATATCCATTCTGTGAAGAGGATGAGGTTGAAGAAGACATTGCTGTTGTATTACTAGCCACAGTTTTGTTACTGCTGCAAAAGCGCAATACGAACAGAAAAAGAAAAACATGTCATTTTTGGTATTGAACTCGTTATATAATTTAAGGTCTTCCAAATGAAAGGAACAACAGATTATCAAGTCCTGTATTGAACTTACCCAGCTCTCATGTAAATGCAGTTGTCATAACCTGCAAAATCAAAAACAACAATACTTCAGCAAGAACAATGCCCTGATACATTTGATGAAAACACTTTTGAGAACACTGATAATTAAAAGAATAACTATGACAGCAGCCAGTTCGATAAAAGATAATATCAAACAGCTTTAAAATGCATTCCTATACAAACTTCATTACTTTCTTAACGAATTTCATTTTACCAGCTTTCTTGAAAAGATATACACAGGGTATGTATGCCATAGTTCTGAGAAAACCAGCAAATGACAAAACAAAGGGAAAATAATAAAAGGCAATATTGGTGATGGGTTGAGATAAACATACTTGGATCCTTATCAACTTTTACTCCTGTGCCCCCAAAGCTGCAGGCAACATCAGAAGCCCCATTTTGCTGGTAATAGCTATTAAACGCATAAGATGCATGTGAAGCTAGGTTATCTGGCTCAAAACAAGGCTGGCTAGGCTGGATAGCTGTACAGTCCACATTGCCAGGACCACATGCCCAATCTATGGCATTTTGCAAATCCATTTGTGATGCCTTACTCGAAGCAATGCACCATGTCGTTCCATTTGACCTGGTAATGTTTGCCTCTGTAGTCATATCAACTGCGCCTCTTCCAGTGAAATCTAGGCTATACACACTTGTCTGATCCGGATAAAACAATCCCCAGTTCCTCTCAGATTCTAAGCCAGGCTTCCTATTTTCATTGAACAATGAGAAAATATAAACATCTAGCTCCGCCCCTGGCTTTGCAGGAGTACCGGTGTTATTGATAACATGCCTTATCAGATTAGTATTATATGTTTGTGCATTATCAGGAGTTGCAGCCGTCTCCTTAGGTGACCCCTTGGAAGGCCAGCCTGTTTCAGTGACCATGACCTTAATTGTTCTGAAATTAAGGGCCATCAGTGCAAAGTAAATAGCATCAATCTGGGCATCAAACATGTTTGTATATAGCAAACCGGTGTTTTGATCAATAACCTCAGTGGATGCCTCAAACAGGGCATAGTCCAAAGACACTTTACTAGGGGAATCCCGGTAAGCATAATAAGGATATATATCAATCATAAAGGGAGACTGATTTTCAGCAAGAAATTCCAGCATTGGCTTCAGGAAATGAGCATGGCTGCTATTGAAAGCCCCGGCAGAAGGTGGGAATGATCGCGACAGAACGCCTAGGGAATGTGTGCTGGAAACTTTAATCTTCTTGTGAAGCCCTAATTTCTTGAGTGCTGTGAGCACATTGGTCATGGCAGGTACTACAAATGAAGAGGCATTATTAGGACTTTCAGTGACCTCAGCCCCGACGGTTATGTAAGTGATCTTGGCAGCAGGATAGTAAGGAAGGATGCTGTTTTTCAGCCAAGTATCAGCATTAGATTGGAACTGGGATAGTGACAGCAAATCCGAATTCGGAACCCCAATCATAAGCTCAATTCCAGTGTTTGCAAAGGCCTTGAGAATCTGTATATTAGCATCATAAATCCTAACATATTTGATTTTATGAAGCTGAACCAATTGTGCCACCTTGTCAGGCGTGGGAAGGTCATCAGCACTTCTTCCATAGCACACCCCAACAAAACTCCCAGAGCAACAATCTGACACACAATTTCACAACATCAAACAAAATTAGCAACTAAATCCAACTGGTTCACAGTGACAAACAGAAATTGCCAGCTCTACTAGCTAAATCCACATTACACAATGTGCAGTAAAATATCACACTAATTGAAAAAACAAAAAAAAAAAACCCACTTCAATGTGGGTTTAGATCATAGTACCCTAATTTAAAGCACCCTTTTTTAAAAATTAAAAGCATTTTTTTTTCTCGTTGACAGTTTGTTTAAACAGTACAAGGGTTCTTTCTTCCACCAACTGCATGCATAAATCTAGTTCTTCTAGCTAGAAGAATATCATTTAAACATCAGAAAAAATATATTAATTCTTTGTTTCCCCCTCAGATATTTAAAAAGGAAAACAGAAAAAGAAGCACCGACATTGTTTGGAGCAAAGTTAGGTAAGAATGTTTTAAAGAGGGAAGAAGGGGTCACCGAGAAGGAAGAGGAAGAGTGAAGCCGCGAAGATGAGGGAGAAGCCAGTGGCCATTGTTGAAGGGTGAAAATAGCTGCTACACTACAAACTACAATTGTTGTTGAAAGCTTCTTCTTTACCTAACGTTCTAATGCTGAGAAAGTAACGGCTATTGTCTCTCAGAAAGTCTTGAGATTGGAGCCCGAGAGTGTCGAGGACACAACAAACACTGTTCTTTTCTTTTGTCCACTATTGCAGATTTTTATACATAAACACAGTTACCTTGTTTAATTATTTTAGCATATACATAATAATTCATTATCAAGAGAAATTTTTATAAGTAAAAGTTTAAGGGAATTGGTTACTGATCACTAGAATAAGTTTTATATACACACATGCATTCGGTAAAATATGGATAGTTTATTGAAAGCTTGAAGAAATTATGGGAATGAGACTTGTTTTTAACTATGTTTTATATTGATTATTTAAATAATTAGTGTAAAATATTAATTTTGATAGAATTTTTATTATTGATTGTTTTAATAATATATATCTATATAAATAAAAAAGTTTAAATATTAATATTAATCTTTCGGACAATTTAAGAAAATCAAAACTAAGATTTTTTTTAAACCTGTTGTGTTTGCATTTTGCAGTTGACAAAAAATTTAATGTCCCTTTAATATATAATTGAGGAAACAGAATAAAAAAAATAAAAAATTAATAGTAATTATTCAAACGGTTTAAAAGTTTATTTAATCCTAAAATCCCTTTTTTAGGATAGATGAACTTACAACCAAACAACCCTTATTGAGTGGATGCAACAGATGGATGAGAATGGTGGTGAGGGTGTCAGCGAAAAAGCGCCGGTTTCAATGAATTCATTTCAGTTTATTCATCTCTTTCGATTCCGCTATTTTCTTTATTTTTTATATGCTTTTCATGCAGCCTCATATTATATTCTTCTGTTGTTATACTTACTATAAACTACCTTGTATTTATTAAGTTATATTTTTATTTTTGATATAATTATTTCACCATTTCTTATATTAATAGATTTTATTTTATCTTTAATTCTATCAATTTACTCTTCAACCTCTACCTGAGCCATATTTATTAACATGGTATCAAAGTGATGACAACAATTTTTGTTCTAGTTATGTGTTTTGTTCACATTTTCTCTTTTTCCCTTGATGGTCATCTTTTTTTGTTTTCTTTGGTGAATTTATTCAGTTTCTTCAACTGATTCTTGGTTTTGTGTGTTCCTTTTCCCTTTTTTTTTTGAGAATTCACTTTTTTCATTTTTCTTTAATGAATACCTTGAAAATCTCCACCTCTTCTTGCTCTTGTGTTCTTTGAGGTTTAGATTAGTCCTTATCACTAAATTTTGTTTTCTCATAGGAATACGAGTGGATTGATTTTGTTTGTTTTGAAATTTCACACAGAATTTTGTGATGTGAATATTGTTGTTCTTCATCATTGAAGGAGTAAATTTATCTATCCTTCAATTTAATTACAAAGCATGAAAATAAGGTGTTTGATTTCGGTCCTCTCCACTATTGGTTTTTTTCAAGTTGAAGTAGCAATGTTGCTTTGACACTTATATTCAATTTTGGATTCAGTGACACATGAAGTGTTGGGTGAAATTCCTAGCCTCTTACAGTTGTTCTGATCTTTGTGATGTTTCTTATGGCCTAACATAGCCATAATTGGAATGCCTTGTAGCTTCTGCAATGTGAAAGAATTGATTTCTTTTTGGCACAAGTGTGCATGTCCATTTACTCTACAGGTCTAACAATTCAAATATGGATGATTGTTGCTTCTCTCTCTGCCTTTGTTTCTTGAACACCAAGTATTTGATGTTTTACTTGTATAATTAGTTTGTTGTTCAACTTCATGTGGCTTGTTCTTTCTTATGCCTTGTGATTTTAGGTAGTTAAGCATTTGATTTTTGTTTCTTGATTTTGTCAAGAGTAATTAAACCTCATGTTTAGTTTTTTTTTTCTCTTAACGATTAACATCCTGCCTTAATAGGCATTATTTGTTTGAGCCTTTTGCTGGTTATTTTCATTGCTGTCTTCAATGGTTAAGTGTTGATGTTATGAGCTTTTGCTTTATGTGGTTAAGCACTTATATTGATTCTTCAACTTCTATTATTGTTGTGGTCAAGCTTTTCATTGATGATGATTTCTACTTCGGTTGAGTGGTTAAGTGTTTTTAGACTTCTACCCATGTGATTAAGTTTTTTTTTTTGGTTGTTGAAGATATTATAACCGCCGCCTTCATGTTTATTAAACATGTTTTATTGTTCTTATTAGCCTGAGTTTTATTTGTTGTTAGTGTATTTTCATATCATTATCTTTAAATGTATTATATCATATTCATTTCAAACTGTAAGTGTTATTATTTCAGGTGACCACGTCACTATTTTTCATATTAGATTGTCTTATATAAATCATACTCTTTTTCTTATTGTAATTATGTCACCATTTTTCATATTAAATTGTCTTAAGTTATATAAATCACATTGTTTCTCTTATTGTAATCACATCACCATTTTTCATATTAATAAATGTTTATTTTATCTAGAATTCTCTTAATTTACTATTTACCTTTTACCCCGATCATTGTACACCATATGATTTTAAATAATAAGTTGTCACAATCCATAAATCAAATGTTATTTTTATAATAAATATAAAAATAATCATATTGTCTATCTACTAACTTTAGAGTGGTGCTATAACCATTCTAGCTTCTTGAATAAGTTAAGCATAAGCGATGAGTTAATTTTCTATTAAAATGGTACGCTCAATTTAATTTTAAAACCAATGGTGTAAAATGATATGAAATGGACATTTAAACTATACTTTTAATAATAATTTTTATATAAGTTAATTTGTGTTCAAATCATAAAGACATAGAAGAGGGTAGAATTAGTTACTTCAATGATTTTTTTACATACAAAACACTTAAATTCAAAATTTGAGTATGGATAATTAAACAGTGTATCACTTTTTACCCAAAGAAGTACGTGTATCATTAAAAATCAATTAGTAATTGGATTAATAGGATACGTTGATATAATGTATTAATTTTAACATTATTTAAAATTAAATAGTAAAAATAAAGAAGTACGAAAGTAATCAAAATTTAAAATATATTTTATAATATACTTTCCAAAACAAATAATACTAGTATGAAAATCATATCATATTTCATAAAAAAATTATATTATTAATATATATAATTAAGAAAATCATATCTGGAAAGATTTAAATTGTAAGGCAAATTAATCAATAAAGATCCAAACGAGTAGGTGGAAACCTCAGTAGTTTGGTACAATGATTAGAGATTTATTAAACATGACCTGGAATGTAGCAGGATAGTGTGATGATGAATTGCAATTTTGAAGCCATCAATCATGAATAATAATTAGTAATGATAGGTGGTCAAAAATAAAATAAAAATATGTCATTGGTCCACAGGTGTGTCATTTGCTAGATTAGGAATAATGATCACTGGATACTGCATCAGTCAAATTTACAATTCCACAATTTTCTAATCCACACACAGTGATGTCGGAAATTAACAATTCCGGACTAACATAGATATCATTTTCCTTGAGATATCCTAGGATTTTCATATTAATTCTAGGAATATTTTCTTTTTGGGAGAAAAGAATCTTCAATAATATTCTGATACTAAACTAGAAGATTACAAAGAATTAAATATACTGAAAATATTAAAAATTGTGAACTAGTTGCACCAAATAACAAACAGGTAAACTCTAAAAATTTAAACTATGTAAAGTTTGTTAGATTCCCAGTTGAGTTGATCAAATCGAGATTTGACTAATCAAAAAAAAATCTTAAACAACCAGACAGGTGTAGGGAAATTAAAGATAGAAAATATTTTGGGTCTCCAACCAGCAATGTTAAAATCCAGTCGATTATTCTGATGCACTCAAACAGTGAAGCTCCTGAGGATATCTCGATCACTAGAATAGACTTCATAGCGAAGAAAAAGGAAAGGGAAGCAATTAGCAGAAATAGAAAACAGTAAAACCCTAATCCTAAACGGAAATTGCAGGGCTTTTAAAAGAAGGGAGTAAAGGCTTATTTTTATGGCCCAAGACCAACATCGATTTGGGCCTTAAAGCATCATTTTAAAATGTAAAGGAAATTGCTCATTATTTATATGCTAGATTAAAATCTTTCCAAAAATAATCCTACTGTATAAAAATTTGAAATGTAAACAATTAAGAGTGTGCACGTGTGTACGGTTAAAAGCTAATGTTGGTTTCATACTTCTTCGTTATCTACCTCTATTTTCAATAATAAAAAATTAGCTTCCTTTCAAAATTAATAAATGATAAATTAGTTGATTGAAATTAAGTGTTTATTTGATAAAAATAATTTTTAATTTTTTTAGAATTTATATATTTTTAAAAGTTATTATAATTGTTTGATGTACACAAAATAAAAAGTCCGTGACTTTTGAAAAACAAAAGTTATAAATTGATGAAACTTTTGACTTTTTGTAAAAGTTGTAAGCTATCTCATTATTTTTTTTGTTACTATTTTAGTTTATATATATATATATTAAAAGGACAATTTTAACCTCTCACATAATTAATATCTCATGTCTTTAAAGTTATTTAAAATAATTTAAACTTATTTTTTGAAATAGTTTAATTTCAATAAAATACATAAAAAACTATAAGTTATAGACTACTCAAAAATTCATAAACTACAAGTTATAAAACATGAGCTATAAATTTATTTTACCGAAAAAGCTTAAATGTGTTTGATAAAACTTGTTGTTATCACTTTTATTTTTTTAAGTAATTATCACTTTTATTTTTAATTCATTTTTTTAAATATTTTTAAGTTTAAATAATTACCAAAACTTTAACGATTTAGTATTTTTTGTAACATCCCGATTAAGATTAATAGTTGATTCAGATTAATTGCCGATTAAGCTAATGGCTGAATAATAATAATAATGCCAGGAAAATGACGCATGTACCCTCTTGGTGGTATAAAGGGCTTCGGTCTCTCTCTCTCTCTCCCTCATTATCATTCACGCTGAATTGGAAAAGGCTGAGAGTGAGAGCTGAGCATTTCTTCCTTGTGCATGCAACCAGCCTTCTTCTCTGCTATTTCTTCGCCTTCGTCTTCTTCTCTTCATCAGCCACGGTTGTGGTGTCTTGGAGGCTCGAAGTCCTCCACTACTGGTGAGAGTCGGACTGCAGGAGAGAGTGAGCCACTTCTCTTCGTGCATGCAGAGGGCTGTTTGTGATTAACCCAAGCTCCTTCTACTTCGCCTTCTTCTTCCACTCGAAGACTGTTGGAATCTCGAGTGGAAGTGTGCAGCATTAAAGTGCCTCAGAGTGGTAGAAATATCCCACTGATGGTGAGACGGAGTTGCTCAAGGAGGAAAACAGCGTGGGGCGTCATGGAGGCTTGGAATCTTCCACTGTCCTTGCATGTCGAGCGCTGAGTGTCTTGGTGGCAGAGCTGCTCGAGAGGAAATAGCTTTTGGTTCTTCCAAAGCTGAGAGCAGAGTGCTGTGTTGGACGACTGAAGCAGGGTCACTTAATTGAGAAGAAGCGATCGGAGAGCAACCGATCGGAGTGGAGAACTCGAGGAGCTTCTGGAAACTTCATTCCAGGTAGAGGGCTGATTTACATCTCAAATGCATGGTTTATGGACGGGTTCCGGGTGAAATTACTTCACTATGTTGTGTTATACTTGTAATGTGTCGATTGTGGTATTTCGATTGAGTGATAGCCCGGATGTGTGATGATTATGAATTGTGTGGTGCATGTCGATTTCTGTCCATGAGATGTATGTTGATAAACATGAGGATACTGAATGAATGCATGAGATGCTTGTTGCTGTGAGTGTAATTGCCGAGTGCATTATACTGTGAGACAGTGAATAAATCTCCGTTGTTGTTGTATATTAAAATGCATGAGATGCATATGAATGTTATTGTGATTGCCGAGTGCATTATACTGTGAGACAATGAATAAATCTCCGTTGTTGTTTTATATTAAAATGCATGAGATGCATGTGAATGTTATTGTCATTGCCAAGTGCATTATACTGTGAGGCAGTGAATAAATCTCCGTTGTTGTTTTATATTAAAATGCATGAGATGCATGTGAATGTTATTATGATTGCCAAGTGCATTATACTGTAAGACAGTGGATAAATCTCCGATTGTTGTTTTATATTAAACTGCAAGAGATGCATGTGATAAAATGATGATGCTGAGTGCATATAGCGTGGGACGCTTGATGAATACGACCATATGCATCTGATTCGCTATTGAAAATGCTGAGAGCATATAGCGTGGGACGCTCAATATATAAATGGCAATCAGATGAATATGTGTGAAATACAATCAAAGACCTTTGAGCGAGGCTCAGGCAAACCTCTTGAGCGAGGCTCGGGGTTTAACCTATGCATGGGATGCTATCAAAGACCTTTGAGCAGGGCTCAGGCAAACCTCTTGAGCGAGGCTCGGGGTTTAGCCTGTAACACTTCCGTTGTCGCTTGGAGTGACTGTGTTACATGAGAGGGCAAACAGTTTGGTACCAGTAAAACGGTCGGATCAGCTTGGAGCTGAAAAAAAGGCATGAAGCCTATGTTGCAACATAAAAATTAATAATGAATAATCGGATCCGACTGAATAATTATGTGCACACTTATAACTGTTGTTGAACTCAATGTGATTTGTATGTATGTGTGTAAATGTTATTGAGAATAACATGATTGATATAGTCTTGAATGACTTGAGTGAATTCCGACTGGATGAATGTATGTATATTGGTACTGTTGCCGAGTGCAATGTGATGATTGGTTGTGAGTATATGATATTGAGAATAATGTGAACTATATGGCCCTGAGTGAATTGAATAATTCCGATCGGATGATGTTGTCTGAATACCCATATTAAATGACAGAGTATGTTATTGTTGATTGAGATGTGTAAATTGCATAATTGAGAATTGAAGATTAATCCGAGTCAATAACTGTCATTTAATATGTAAAATGCCCACCCCTACTATGGCTATATTTTTCAGTAAATGTAGGTCGGAATGGTGAATGACGAGAAAGCCTTAAGTCTGAGTGATGAGCATTCATACTGCTGTAGTGTACACATATTGTACCTATTGTGTGTGTGTGTGTATATATATATATATATATATATATATATATATATATATATGATGTAGCCTTGGCCGGCTCTTAAGAACGCTGTTTGTTGAACACATATTTATACATATGAAATCCGAATTACCCAGTATTCTGAGTATATGTTTATATATATATATATATATATATATGATGTTTTAAAGTTATTGAGTTATCTAAGAAGTACTGTTATAGGAGAAAGGTCAAAGACCAAATGGTTCCAAGTGGAATATTGTTGGGAGAGCCGTTTCCGAGTGAGGCTTAGCGAGTGAGCTTTTCTGAGTGATGTAGGCTTGAAATGATTCCGAGAGATATGTGTTCGAAATGACTTCTTCCGAGGGAAGGCTAGTCAATGTGTTGTCGAATGGAAAGTAGTTGAATGAATCTTTCCCGATTGGGAGAACCGAGTGAGAATTGACCGATAGGATTAGTTCCGAGGAGAGAACGGTCAAAATGGTTCCGAGTGAAAGCCATCTTAGTAAACCTATTCCGAGGGGATAAGGTTTAGATATTACCGAGCAGAACTTAACTTGGTGAAAGTCTTCCGAGTGAAGAGAAGTTAGAGTAATTCCGAGTGGAACTTGATTAAGGAGATCATTTCCGAGGGATGGAAGGTCAAGGTATTTGCTGAGTGGAACTTAGCCGATGGAACTCTTCCGAGTGAGACATACTATATAGAATCCCCTTTGAGTGGATGAGGTTATAAAATCTTTAAGTGAGACTTGACCTAGTAAGTGTTCTCCGAGTGAGGAAGATTAAACTATGCCGAGTGAAGAATAGGTAAAACACTTCCGAGTGAATTGAGGTTGAAATACAACCGAGTGATGTTGGACTGGGGAAAATACTTCCGTGTGAGGGAAAGTTTATAGACTCCGAGTGGAATAGCCGAGGGAATCATTCTCCGAGTGGAGATTAAAACGCTTCCGAGTGGAACGTGTCTGTGACCTTCCTGAATAAGAATAAGGAACTGTGTATAAACTTCCGAGGGAAGTATGGCATGTAGGGATCGTTCCCGAGTGAACAGAATCCCCGATTCCGAGTGAAGGGATACCGAGTGTAGTAGTTCGCTTCAACGAATAGGGTCTCGCTCCAGCGAGAAAGGGCTCGCTTAAGCGTTATCTTCCGCTGGTTTTGTTTAACTGAAGTTGGGTCTTGCCAGCGTGTGGCACCTTGATCCGGTCTTCTCTTTTCCCTGATCGGTTTTTTGTTCCCTTGACTTCAATTTGTTTTATTTTATCCCGACTCCTATTCTGAACTGCTTTGTGAACGCGAAAAATTTCCCCTGTCTTGGATTTGCCTTTATTTTAGTCGGGTTGTTTCATTTTTAAAGTGATAAATATTTTTACAACTATTTAGTTATATATTATTTTCTATTTTTATTTCAAAACAAATAATTAAACTCAATGAAATAAAGTTGTATTTATTTTAAATTAAAAGTGTTTGATTTAAATCTTTAAATGAAAATTAAAACATAAAATGACCGAAAAACCATATTTCATGGTAATATAAAAGAACCCTAACAAAGTTATATTGATTCTACGGTAGTGTATATATATATATATATTTAGCCTACGTTAAGAAATTAAAAATAATTTTTTTAAAATATACTTAATAATTTTTAAATAATCTCTACACAAATTTCAATATTTTTTTATTTTTATCTTATATAAAATTGTATGAATTAAACAGTCCCCATCCATATATATAATTGTACATAGTACGGGTTATGTGAAAAATAAATAACTTAAAAATTTATAAAAAGTTATCATTAAATAACATTTTAAAGATATTATATTCCAGTTAAATAAGTTCCTTATCAAATATGATTATTTTAATATATATCGGCAAGAACATGTGTTTGAAACTGTATAAAATTAATTAGTGGATCTTATCCATCAGCATTCAGCACACAGTTTTTCCAGGTGTGTTTCCCTAATTCCATGACCCACTAATAATGAATGAAGAAAATTATAGGTCTCTCTGTATTTCCCACATACATGTTCATCCATATTGATTCCAAAGACTTGAAAGTTGAAACCATTGATGGAATTTAAAATGAGAAAAGGGTCATAATCTAATCGTTGGAGGGCACTGGATGAGATTCTCTAAAATCATATATCCATCATTTTATTTTTTTTATCGGTTTAAAAACTAGTTAGAAGAAATAAAGTTATAAAAAAAAATTTAATAGTTAATATTAATTTTTTATACCGTTTAATACATTTAAATCGAATTTTTTTATTAATCAAACCTTAATTTAATTAACTGAACTATCACCCAAACAACCCTTAATTCAATTAAATAAACAAAAGTGAGGCCTACCTTATCAAATAGAATACAATAATTTCGAGTGGTGGCAACTTCATTGCCATTCAAATATCACCACATCATGATTTATACCCAAGTCAACCTTCTTATCTTCACGTATCTTTCTAAATACGAAGGATGCATGCTTTTTAACAAACATTTTGCTATCAAATGTTTCAGTGTATATATACAAATTAAAATCAAGGAAATTTTAATCAATTTTAAATATTGACTAAGATTTTTTTTCATTATAAATATACAATTTCATGTGGTTTTCATTACATTTTAGTAAAAAAAAATTATTCTTGATTTCTTAATAACAATCTTAAATAAATAATCGGTAAATGATAAAAAGGTTCATATGTAAAATGACATGATAATAAATATTCATTAATAAGTGCATACATTGACATGCCCCATAAATCGATTTTAGGCAAATCATAAAATTCAATATGAAGTGATATGACAATATAGTGTTCTTCATCATGTATAAAAAAATGAAGAGATTTACTGTTCGTTTGGATCTTAAATTTGGTTTGTCAAACCCAAAAATACATCTTACAATTAAACGGAGTTTTAACTGTCTCAAACGACGTGAATGACCAATATTAATCCTTAGTTTTTTTTATTTTCCCAATTCTGTTTTTTCAATTAAAAATCAAAGAGAGCCTTAGTGTATGTTCTGACAATAATACATTAGTTATGATGAATAGTGGTGATGACGTATTGGACAGTCCATGAAATATAGTCGTAAAACACGTGGATTGAAAACTGAGTAATGGAATTTTGGAAGCAGCATGTGACTGAGCTACCCAAAATAAAATAAGAATTCGTCAATTCAAGTATGCAACAGAGAGCTTTATTTATTTGGTAAAAAAAAACACTGATGTTTATCGTGTACAGTTTGAAGCAAAGGTCAAAGCATTTCTATTTGTATGCACTTTTAAAAATTAAACAAAATGTTTATGCTCTTCATATTATATAGACATGAAGGTACAGCCAAAAAAAATGTTAGGTTACATGGCACTTGGGCTTATTTCAATATTCAATATTAATTATCTGTTCATATCTGAAATTATCACAATCAAGTTTATTTATTTTTTATATTTTAATATATTATTAAAGAACATATTAGAATGTAATATGATGTCCAAATACACTAAAAAAGATTTTTTGGTCTCTTAATATAAGTAAAATTATATTTGTTTAAAGTTATTAAATGTTGATTTGTTAAATATATATTCTTTATATATATTTCCAATACTACTAATTCTTTAAGTAATAAATAATATTAAAAGTATGTGATAATATTGATATAAATAACTACTTTCAATTATTATTCTTAATGTGTGAAATTAAGTACTCTTATTTATATTTAAAACTAAAGTAGTATTTTTTAAAAAAAAATCATGACCAGATTGTAATAAACCACTGAATTAATTATAATTTTAATAAAAAATTTATAAATTTTTTAAATACTTTTGTACTCATAAAATTATTGAATTTCAGTTTTTGTCTCTATAATTTTTTTGCACTCGCATAATAGGATCCAATTAAAAGTAATTTAGATTAGCTTGAATTATTCACTTTTATATTTTTATATTTATTTGGAATGTAGTAAATTTTCTTATTCTATGAGTAAAATTTATTTTTCATACAAAATATAAATATTAAATAAGAAATGAGACAACATAAAGTTTATATTGTTGTTAAAATCAATAAACTTATAAATACATCAAAATATTAAAACATATATCTCATGATTTTAAAAATTGAATAAAAATAAATAAGTAATACATTTTCTTAATATATAATTATATAAACATAGGTAACAAGTTTATACAGTGAGTAAAATTTTAGTTGGATTAAACCAAGATGCAAAATTGCATCCACTGATATCATTTAAACATTCAATTTTGTATTTTGGGCTTATTTTAAAGTAATTTGATGTGTGTGATTCTCTCATTGGTTTGTGGATCACCTCATTTTAGGCAAGTGCCTATATATTTTCCCAAACAACAATGTTCGTCGCAACAAACATTCTATAAATGCACTTTTTGCCCTAAAAGGATTAGTCGCGCGCTTCCTCATTCCAATCCATTTCTTATTCTGCTTTTATGATTTATGTAATCATTATCATAAAACTAACTATTAAAGCATACAAATGAAAACCAATAACATTAAATACCCACTGCGTTAATTTTTTAATTATGTATTAATTCTTTAATGTAAGAGATAATATCTGTTTGTTTTGAAGCAAATCAAATCTTATCATGTATATATTAAGATTTTGTTGGGTAAAATGATGTGTGCTTTAATAATGTTTAGGACTCAAAGTGATTGGGTTGATAAGAAAAGTTAAGAAGAATGAAAAATTTATAAATGCTGTGAAAAAGGACGAGGCATTAAAAGGTGGGAATATAGCAATCTGTCATGGCTTTAAGAAGCAAAGTTGGCGAGAGAGGGGACCACGGTTTCACACGCTAAAAATGAAAACAAGTTAATAGGGGTGAGTCATATGGATATGTCTTCAAATTTAGTCCTTATCCTAATCCTATAGCAGTATCAGAGAACGCTATTAAATTTACACCATATAACGTATGACAATTATTTTATATATAATATAATGCTATCCAGTTCTTCATTGCTATTCCTATATATATACATATTTTTTCTGTTCACTTTAGCAGAGAAAAGATCTTCTAATTCATCATCTTCTCCTTTTTCATGTTATTTCTTCTTGACAGTGCATTAAAGGCAATAAGGCAAAGGAAAATCTTTCTACAAATATGAATGTGAAGGGAATCATGGGTGGGGATAACACCAGTTGGGTTGTCAAGGAAGATGTCAATGATGATATTCATACTCCCTCTACTGGGTCAATTTCCATTGGATCTGTTTCAGAAGATTCTATAAACTCTTTGTGTTCATCTTCTTCATCAGAATTGGCAGAGGATGCATCCTCTTCTTTGTCAACCTCGTCATCATCAGATTCAAACGGTCCTTTGTATGAATTATCAGAGCTCATGAACGATCTCCCTATAAAGTAAGAAATTAATTAAATAAGTCCCTGCATGGTGCATGTCTTTTTATTATATATTATTATTGAATTTCCTTAATTAATTGGAATTGTTATGGATTTAAGTTTGTGAGTTAAACTAATAGTTTTATGATAACATGTGTGCAGGAGAGGGTTGTCTTTGTTTTATCAAGGGAAGGCTCAATCTTTCAGTTCGCTAGCTACAGTGCAAAGCATAGAAGATTTTCCAAAGAGAGAAAGACCTCATTGTAGGAAGAAATTGATGAAATCATGCAAAAGCTATGGTGGAGGTTTGGATAGCCATAGAATATCATTCACTCCAAAGGCTACAATCACAAAGAAAACTTCAAGAGGATCTTTTCTGTCTGTGCTAACTAAAAGAGAGAGTTTCCTTGGAGGGTCTACACCTTCCTTTGCTGTACACAAGAACTTGTAAAAGTACAACCTTGTTAATTATATATAATTAACTTGCATATTTCATGCACAGAATGTGGAAATTTTTTTTATCCCTCACCTTCAGCTTCTGATATATATTTTTAATTGAGCTTCACGCATATCATTTCATCAATATAGTATCCTTTTACAACATAATTTGTTTTTCATGGCATGTGTTTCATTATTATTACCGGCTAATATGATATGATTGCTAATTAATTAGCACGTGGATGTGAGGTAATGGTTGTTAGTGATAATTAAGAAACGGGTGGGAGATTAGTTTAGCCCATGAGACCAGGATATATATATATATATATGTATATATATATATATATATATATATATATATATATATATATATATATATATGAGAATTTGAATTTAGATGCACCATAAGTAAGAATAAATTCCAGGTTTTGTTAACTCACTGTACTGAACTTCTAAATATATATCTAGTCATAAAACTGAAGCAAGCACTAGCTTGGGCATTTATCATAACTAGATGACAAGCAGCATTAAAAATACAATAACAGAAATTATCTTGTGATTCTTTTAATCGGTTCATCACCATCAAAACCATGCAAAAAATCACAACCGGCTCTATAAATTAATAAGCTTCAATATGAATTAATTGTTAACTTTGTTATACTTTTGAGTGTCAACGCAAAAATATCGTGACTTTGTTGGCATGCTTGTTTTGTTTCAGCATAATATTCGGTGTAGTACTAGTTCGGTCTACCTAGTGCTTCATTTTCTGCTGATTAATAAGAATATCCATTGCCATTTTCACTTTAATTAGTGTTCCATCAGTAGGACTCAAGAAATAAAATAAAAAAGAAGAGAGAAATAACAAACAGATTGTAGAAGAATTCCATTTGAACCTCTATGCTTAAAGTATAATAGTTTCTATTTTAGATGTAGCAATTTTTTTTGGTTGTAAAGTTGTTAGTTTTATACATTTAAAGAACTCTATAAATAGAGGCTTTTATAACTCTCTTAAGTGCGGTCTTTGAGAAAAAAAATTTGTAATCTTAAAATAGTGTGTATAGTTATAAAGTTTGTAAAAGTAAGAAAGAATGCAGAGCTTTTAGTAAAATTGTAAGAGAGAATTTTGTAGAGGTGTTTGAGTTGTACCAGTAGGCTTTGTGTGGGTGAGATCATGAATCTGTTATTTGAATGCAAAAGTTATAACCCATATGTGATATGTTTTCACTATCTTAGTGAAGTTTATTGTTGTCCATGGATGTAGCCCTTAAAGCTTTGAGAGAAACCATGTTAATCTTGTTATGTCTCTCCTCTTTTGTGTTCATTTCAACATTTATGTTTTCTAGTTTTCTTCTATTTTTTGGTTGCTAGTTTTTGTTATATTTGTCGTAGTTTTCAGTTCTGTCACCATTTTACCCAAAAAACAGGTGTTAAGAGAATTCAAGATTTGAGATTTATGTGTAGATCTATCCAAGAAGATAATGAACAACATTAAGATTGAAAAGTTCAATAGGAAAAATAGTTTCAATCTTTTGCATATCAAGATGCGTGCTCTATTGAAGGAGAGTCTGTTAATCTTCATTGTTGAAACCTATGGATGTCATCAAAAAGGATATTGAAGAAACAAGAGAAAACTCATTCGTTGTTTCTGTTATCTCTACCTAATGAGGTTCTTTTTAAGGTTGCTGAAGAGCAAACAATTGTAGGCTTATGGCTAAAATTAGAGAAGTTGTTTATGATTAAGTCAATTTCCAAAAAACTACTTTTGAAGCAATATTTTTAGTCTCCAGATGAAGGAAAGTGAATCTTTGAAAGACTATTTGGATGAGTTTAATTCAATCTTGATCGAACTTTGATATATTGAGGTCAAGATCAAAGATAAAGATGCTGCAATGAATTTGTTAGTGTCTTTACCTCTTCGTATGAGAATTTTGCTAGTTCTCCCAGCGTTGGCAAAAAGAATATTACCTTGGAAGAGGTTAAGTCAAGTTTACACTTAAAGGAGCTTTATCATAAGGTGTCTAAAAATAACAAGAGAAATTTTTGTGCGGGTTTGGTGATAACAAATTCTTTCAAGAATCAGAAAAAGAAGAGAAAAAAGGCCAAAAGAAGTCCATGACAGATCTGAAGGACATTTATAATTAATGCAAGGAACCATGGCATTAGAAGAAAGATTGTCCCAAGATATAGAAGATGAAACCAATGACTACAATTATGTAAGAAGGGTCTTTGTCTGAAAGTACATTGGTGCTCTCTATTGATAATAATTAATCAACATTTTGAAGGACATTGGGTGCCTAATTTTGGTTGTTCTTATTATATATGTCTAGATAGAAGTTGGTTTAGTTCATATAGAATGAAGCTGGGAGGAAAGGTCTTGATGGGAAATGATGCACCATGTCAAATAATTGGTGTTGGTTTAGTTTAAATCATAATGCATGATGGGGTTGTTAGAACACTTACTAAAGTTCATCATGTTCCATATTTGAAGAAGAAAATTTGATATTTGTGGGTGTCTTAGATTCAAAGAGGTTCAAGTGCAATATTAAAAGTGGAGTAATAGAAATCAGAAAAGATTCTTGTGTGGTTATAAGAGGAAGTAGGATTGAGAACTTATATGTCCTTCAAAGTTCTCCGGACTAAAGTTTAGTTTCTTTAGTTTCTCAAGCTAAAAGTCATGGTCCAGTTTTGACACGTCGTCCGGTTTAAATAGATGGTTCAGTTCAAACACGTGGTTGGTCACATGAGTGAGAAAGATAAAATGATTTTGAGCAAGCAGCATTTCTTGTGAGGTCATAAGATGGAGGAACTTTAGTTTTGTGAGCATTGCATTTTTTGGAAGTAACATAGAATAATAACCTTTCCAAAGACTTTGCACACTACAAAGGTGAATTAATTGCTTAATGTTGATGGTTGGAAATAGTCCTCTATAACAAGCAACTGCAAAGTTTGGTCAGGTCATCTAAGTTTTCATATGGCATTTAAAGTTTAAAGAGGTGTCAATACAAGGTAGAGATTTATAGAAGAAATTTCTTGAGCCTTTATGTTTAAAGTGTAACTTTCTATGTTTTATGTGTAACAATCTTCTAATGTAAAGTTCTTATCTTTTTTAAAAAATAACCTATCATTAGTTTTTCGGGATATTTCCAAACGAACAATTTCTTATTTTACTATATTAAACTCTATGTATTCCTACCTCCATAAAAATGACTAACAAAATTTTTGTTATTTGTATTAATAGCTATTATAGGAAGAATGGTTTTATGCGATAGTAATGACTTGATAACTATCTTATGGTTTCTCTTCATTATATTGTTCACTCGGTTGAGAAAGAGACTGAGCTTTGAGAAATAGTGAAGGGTCTTATCAATACACAAAATGTTTAACTCCATGGGAATTTTACTTTCGCCAACACCTACAAAAATTTGAGTATTTATAAATAACGAAGGGTCTTATCAATAAACAAATATGAGTATTTATCAATAGTGAAGGGTCTTATCAATACACAAATATGAGTATTTATAAAGATACTTACAAATCATTCACTAACAAAATTTTTACATTAGTAAAATTTGAATCCATAAATTAATGACGTTACTTTATTATTTAATCAATTGAATCAATCTTTGTTGAATGATTTGCATGTGCAGATCTTATCCCATTGATTAGTATGATGGCTTTTGAAATGATTAAATTATTTTATTTTTAAAATTAAGTAAATTTAATTCTTTCGTTAATTTTCTTATATTTAAAATTCTCGTATTCTTATTATATATTTGAAATTTTTATAAATTAAATTGATTAAATTATAATAAACATTTTTTACGCAAAAATCATTAGTCAATAACAACCATCAATTTTTCCTATTTAAATTCTATTTTACATCCTATAGAATCCCTTGAATTTTATTAACATTTCCCTTTTTTTTACTTTTGAATACTTATAATTGTTTCATACCGCAGATAAAAAAATAAATTAAGAAACTTGAGACAAAGGATAATCAAGGATAGGATCAAATTTGCTTAATCTTATAAATAATGGAACTTGTTGGTTTGTTTATCCTTACTACAATAAGAAAAAAAGCTAGGTATTAAACACGTATACAATGGTAAATTATACCTGAAATTCAATTGCTACATATATACTTTAAGCTATAATACAGTATGAATAAATGAATCAGATTGCCCTTGAGACAATTACTCCTTTTCGATTCTGTCAAAACTATAATTTTGCTAAAATAAATTAAAATTAATTAATATATGAGTTTTAAAAAACTATTAGAACATTATGAGTTTATTGTTTTTTAAAGTTAAATTTTAATATATATTATGGGAAACATAAAAAAACAATAAATAGTTCTAAAACTTTATAAATACTAATCTCATTAAAAAAATACAATAAAAAAATAAACGTACGAATATTTTAAGAAAGAATCTAAAGGAAAAGAGTATACTCTAGTACCAAGGGTCAAGTTACGTGTTTATAAAGTAAGATTACTTTTTCTAATCTTCACATGTTTTTGTTTGACCTAATCCGATTTAACATGTAGTTTAGGAAATAGAATTATAAAAAAAAATAAAAATTAATATTGATACTGTTTAAATCAATTAAAATTTTATTTAATTCTTTTTTCTTCCTTTTACAAAATTCTATTTACCATCTAAACAAAAAGGAGCTTATACTTATCCTATGAGTTGGCTTCAATTATCCGAATCAACGTGTGGATTATTTTATGTTTGACTTATATCTGTTACAATATTAAAAATTTTATCTACCTCAGTGTTAAGAAAAAAAGGTTTCTTGTCCCGTCGTATTTATCTGGATTTTAACTTCGTAAGGTACCTTCTCCTTCACTTTATATACATTTCTGGAGAAAACCCATCCAAATTAAACATGTACACAAAGGGAAGAAAAAGATATCATTTACTCTTGACTTAAATTAGAGTATTTATTAATATAACTAATTTTAAATCGACATTAATCGTTTTCACTTTTTCGGTTAAGTAATCGTTGTCAGTTTCTCACTTTGCTTGTTTACCATTAATTTAGAAGTCAAATCCATATATTTATATCCCTCTCATCTTAGTTGTTAATTATTAGAAAAGTTAACACAAAAGTTGACACATTATTTGTTCATCCTGTTAGAAGGAATGTATGTGATGTATTTTTTTCATAATGATGAAGAACAATTAATACTGAAAAACACTTACATTGATCAGCTACTTCCAACAAAAGCTAATAAACAAATGCTTGTCAAGTTTACAAAATGTCCGCAAATATTCAGATCCTCACTATCAGTTGCATGGTTTCTGAGTTTTGCAGGAGGAATTCTTCTGTTAAGTATTAACTGAACCCCCAACATTAATATATATAACTTTGACAAAAACAAGTTTCACAAATGGGCATGGTTTTATTTTATTTTTCAGGTAACAATATTCTTTTGGTCTTTGCTATTTGTTACATAAATAGTAACTCTTTGTTGAGATTCATTGCAAAATTGTCACATTGGGATTATTCTTCTGTGTTGGTTTTCCTTTTAAGCCATCTATGGATACATTTGCCGTGTAGTGAGCATTCTTGGAAAAGTTTTAGCTTTTGAAGTTATCCATATTCCAGACTTCAGTTTTATGACATGTACCAGCAAAGTTCAAATTCCTATCTATCGGGATGTGTATGAATGCTTAAGATAATACTCCATGGTACATTGTTTATAGTTGTTTCAGCTAAACAATCCCTTTCTTCTCTTCCTGGAAGATATATTTGCCACCATGATTCGGTTATTTCTCTGGCTTCTGTTAAGTTGCACTAGAGTTATTCTCAACCAATGGATATAGAAGGAAATAGGTAAGCTCATCTCGGCATTCTGCTACATTGATGTAGAGCATATAGCGTCAAGTTCAACTCCTGTTAGTTTGAATTGAAAATAAAGAATGAGAATTTGATTAATGCATTGAATAGTCTAAATTGTTTTATCCATAATTTATTGAATAGCAATCCGTAGTATGAAATCAACTGGGAGCTTTGTTTTAACCACAATCACTGAAACTTAAAGACGAAAAAATTGATTTTAACAAGAAAATTTGAATGGAAACAGAACTTGTTCCTACATGCAACATTAATATGATAATCATATCTAATATAAATCTCACAGTTTTGTACTTTCAAGACTTCTGTGTTGGTGGATGAAACAACTTCTAATTCATTAACTAGCTCGTCACTTGGTGGGTTAAGGAAGGTGTGGAGGTGGGTGTCTCATTCCTATTCAATACATTGATGTGATTAGTTGGCCTATGCTAAGGGATAAGTGGTGTAAATAAAAAATCTTGAGGTAGAAATCTAACTAGTCATGATTGAAGCTCTTTTATTGGCCATAAAATGTGTAAAATGTGTGTTGTAAAATGAAGCTTGTCTATTGGCCATAAAAAAACATGTGATGAAAAATGAAACTTGCATATTAGCCATAAAAAAATGTGTGGTCATGGTTGCATCTTAATTGTTATAAATTGTAACTTCTTGTTCTAGTTTTAATCATCTTAATCTCAAGTCTTCCGGAGTAAAGCTTAACGAGATAAATACAAAGAGATAAAATAGATTTCTCTTGTGAGGTTCTCTTAGTGAGCGTCTTTTCCTATTTATAAAAGAGAGTGTGTCATTATTCTCTCCTTGTGAGTAGAGAGAAGTTGTAATATTTTTCTTTCACTCAGTAAAAATATTTGTATGGTCTTGCCCGTGGTTTTTCCCTTATCTGATGAGGGTTTTCTACGTAAAATTATTATGTGTTCAGTTTCTCTCTTCTCATCTCTATTTTAGCTGCGTGATATTATTTTGCTACTCTAATACCTAACAATGTGGTATCTGAGCTGAACTGGTCTGGACCGGGGTCTAGGATCCGGTGTGGGACCAGCCACAAAGGTGCAGGTGTTTTTAGGGTTTGCACACCGGAACTGTGTATATCCGATGTATTAATCCGGTCTCTCAGTGGGAGAGGCCGGTCTTGTTGTCCTGGAGGTCCTTCACACCAACGATTCGCGTTGTAGGAGGGCGAAAGGTGGTGCCACCTGCGAAGATTCTCCGACGCTCAAGTCAGAAGAGTGTATGAACTGAATGAATACTCAAGCGTAGTAACAGTAAAATGTGAGATAGAATAACGATACCATGCATGTGTATTGATATGGCCTCTTATAGTTGAACGTAAGAGAAAAAATGAGACGTTGGATACAGGTGGGTCCCTTATCTCTGATTGCGTGTATATTGTGTCAATCAAGGTAGCTTGACTTTCCGAATGTGTCAGGAGGGTAGGTCAATTATCAGAGTACAATCCTCTAGAGAGAAGAGAGGATAATCACCTTTTCCGCATAATCTGCTGACACGCCCCCTTACTTTCTGAAGCCATTGATGTGACGTATTTTGCTACAAACAGTGTCTTCGTTGATAAGTTATCAAAAGGCTCTTCTCTTGCTATGAGGGAAAAGCTAACAATTATATAAACATCCTGTATCAATGAACATAGAACCGTTATAGCGAAAATGAATGATTATGTCACGGAGTAAGGGCGGATGACCAGACAACGGATATCCGGTGTGGTAACGTTGAACCAGGACACCGGTTTTCCTTATATGAGGTCAGTCTGACGTCACAAGTATGGGGGCCGGTATCTAGACCGGATCATCTGTCCCCTAGCTTGTATGAGGGACTGTTAAGTTGCTCATATGAGCTACACAATTCTCGAGAGAAGTCTAGATGCCGGTAGTACATTCTTGTAAGTCTCTAGGAACTCGGTGGCGTCCGCTCTACTAAACAAGTGACCGCCCTCTTCGCGTTGTGTACAACGGATTCAGACAATATAAAATAAGTAATGGAAATCCTAAGAGTCTTCGAAAATCAAAACCCTTGGCATTCAAAAAAGTGGCTGGGAAGCATTAAATGCGCATGGCATGATTGGACATTAAATGCATTTTTTACGCACGAGACATTATTACCCAAGAGTGTAACCGTCGATTGGGCTTATTGGGCCTGGATTCAAACTGAAAGGGGGGCCCATTTTGCCAAAACGTTTACTGAAACGTTACCATTTTCGCGCTTATTCGTGACGAAACGACGGAGTCGTTTTGATTTGAAAGGTTGCGTTTTGTGGCAAGCATTGTGACCTTCGACGGAACACTTTGCCTCTTCGTTACCTATAAAAGGAACTCTTAGCAGATTTAGGAATCCATTCTTGCTCTCAAACTTAGTGAAACTCTGCTCAAATTTCCTTGGAATTTCCTTGTCGTCTTCAACTCCTCAAAGATCCTCTTCCTTTAGGTAACCTTCCTTCCCTTCAACTCCTTGCAATTTTAATCATTCTATTTCCATCATGCGCCCTAGAGCTGGACACGCTGGTCCTTCAAATAGAGGGAGGTTTGGCTCTCGTGCCCCCCTTAGCCACCGTGGTGGGAGGATTCCGGCGAATCCTCCTGTGGCTGGGCGCCATCGCTCAGAGAGAGCCGAAGCCTCTTCCTCACGAGCGTCTTCTTCATCTCGTCGCTCTGAGGTTCCCCTTGGTTCGAGGGCTACCAGCCGCTCTGATGAGGGGTCAAGTGCTGAGGGTTATCTCTCTGACGATGTTGCTTTTTATCACAGCACCTACGCATTCCACCGCGCCTGCACAACCATGGATCTTCCAGGACGTGGTAAAACGCCGTTTCTCCGCTCTGCTGAAGGGTGTGTCAATGTTGTGGCACACCGGCTTGACTGGGAGAAACTCAACCGGGAGAAACCTTATTGCTGGGTGGAAGAGGAGTTCCTAGAGATCCCTTCGCACCATGCAAGTGAGGAGGAGCGGACGGTTTCTTTCCGCTGTAAAATATATTCGGATAAGAAGTATAAAGCTCGATACGCTGCGATGGCACCGCATCCCTCTGAAAGAATATGCCACAGCGTCCCTGATGCGAGGTCGGTCTACATGTACGACTACGTTTTCTTAAAGCTGGGAGTGCGCTTTCCACTGACGGATTTCCAGATGGCCGTCCTGCGTTTCTTGGACTGTGCTCCCTCACAATTACATCCCAATGGTTGGAGTCTTGTCCGGGCTCTGGAAGTCTTGGGGGAGCATTTTGGCTTCTCCGCCACTGTGGCCAAGTTATTCTACTATTGCCAAGTGGTCCGCCGAGCTAATAAGAAGGGCGGCCTTGGGTTCATTACACTCCGTAGTGACTCAAGGGTTATAAATTTCAAGTCTTATACGGAGTCCGCGAAGGTAGATGGGCGTTCCTTCAAGCACTACTACACGCGGGTCCGGATTCAACCGAATAAGCCGGTCTTCTGGCGAAATAAAGAGGGGTTTACCAAGTTTCCCCTTAGCTGGACGCACGAGCATTTTCTCCTCATGAGCCGTGCTTATTATACAGATGAGAGTGAACTTTCCCCTCACTCTGTTGAAGTCTTGAGCGCCCTACAGACGGCCTCAAAGACCCTTAAAGGGTTCTCCAGCCGCCTTCTCTTAGCCGAGGAAGACATCAAAAACGCCTACCTCCGTAATATTCGCTCTTATTCTCCTTGTGTTGTATGGTTATACCGTTCTAGTTATTTTCCTTCTTGTATGCTTACTCAACTCTTTTTGTTTTTGCAGAACAAATCGAAAAGGCCTGCCCAGAAATGTTGTCGTTAAGGTCTATGCTGGCTGACGATGACTCCTCTTCTGAGGAAAATGAAATCCAGGCAAAGAGGAACGCCACCAAAACTCCCCTCATTCCTCTGACTTCTGCAGTAGGAGATGAGGTTCCTCTCTTCGATGAGGAGGAAGCCGAAGAAGCAACTGAGGCTGCTGGAGCGGGTGGCGAGGAGGCCGTCCCAGAGAGAAAGAAAAAGAAGAGGCATCTTGTGAAGAAGGCCGATCAAGAGAAGCCCTCCTCTGATGACCCTGTGAAGAAGCGTCAGAGGACGGCCGAAGAAGCCGAATTAAAGAAGAACAAGGGAAAGGAACCCGCTCCTGAGTTCTCTGCACCCTCTTCTCAAAATGCTTCAGAGCCGGATTCTGGGAACGGTCCTCCTCCGGCGTTCGATCCTCCGCGTGACTCCTTCCTTTCTCCTTATCTATGGTTTCAAGGATCTGTGCCTCCTACTCTCCCAAAGGCACGGTATTGCCTCCGCCCTTCCCTCGACGCTGCTGGGGTCCGAGGTGCTTGTAAGGCTGGGCGTTGGCAACTTGATGAACTGTCTGGCTTGCTTGAGTCCCTGAGCGAGAAAGCTGACTATATGGATCAGGTTGAAAAACTTGAGACCGAACTCGCAGTGAAGGAGAAATGGGCAGCCAAGCAAGCTGACGCTCGCAGGGGAGTGGAATCAGAACTGGAAAGAACTAAAGAAACACTCCAGAGGAAAACGGAAGAGGCAAGCAAAGTTCATTTTGCGAATAAGGCCCTAGAACGGGAAGTTGCCGACCTCCAAAATAAGAACAAATCCATACCCCTCCTTGAAGAAGAATTACAACTGGAGAAGAAGAGATCGGCTAAGCTTGCTGACGATCTCAAAGTTATGGAGGATGGTCGCAACAAGGATCTTAGGGAGTGGGAGTCTATTCGGAAGGAGATGCAAGCCCAAATTGATGAACTCAAAAAGGGTGGTGCGAGTGCTGGGCCTTCAGAAGAGGATTACGCCAAGGTTCAAAGAAGGCTAGCTGCTGCCAAGGCCAAGGCTGCCAAAGCCTTGGATATATGCAAGAATGTGGCGTATGAATCTTTTGGCCTGGCCCTTCGTCAAGTCTACTATCGGAACCCTGGAATAAAGCTGAATTTGTACGGATTAGATCCGTTCTTTGAGTTCCATGGGGGAAGACTTGTAGAAGTTCACAAGGACGGATCGCACCACGAGCCCCGTGCATCTCTGTACGAATTGCCTCCCCTTCCAGAAGGTCAAAGTATGGAGCCTACAACGTCCACTGCTGCCTCTGGAGCTGAAGCACAAGAAGGTGCCCCAACTGGAATGGAGGATAAAGCGGAGAAGGGAGGAGTGCACACTGCGGAGGATCAAGAACCGGCCCCTTAAATTTATGCTTTTTTCATAGCTGTGTGCTGGGATCAGCTCCAGTTTTAACTACCTTGTAACTTGAATAATTTCTTTATTCTTGGAAATAAGATTCACTGTTGTTTTTCTTCAACTGCTTGCGTCGACTGTATAATTGTTGGATAACTTAGTGTTGTACCAAACACTTTATTGTTTTTAATGCTTTACGAATCCGTTCTGTGTAGTTACCTAGCTGCTTAACGCGTACTTATCTCACCGGATTAAGACAACAAATAGTAATGAATAAATAACAATTAAGTTAAAACACGCCCTGTCCCCAAGTGTAAGTTCATTGGTAAGGGAGAGTTTATCTCAAAGATTACCTTTTAAATTCTTCAAAAGATAGAAATGCTTATCTGTCCTCGAAGATGTAGAGCGGGTATGTCAGCGTTCAAACGCTCCGGGGTGGATGTTCCACAACTGAGGACGGACATTGCCTTTGAATTTTGTATAACTTTGGCAAGGGTAAGCTTTATGCCTTTCTCTTGAGGTTCGGTTTGGTCCTACACCTCAAGTCTTCACACGGTGTTCGGTTCGATCCTACTAACCGTACTTGGAGTTCGGTGCAATCCTACAATCCAAGCCTTCAACACGGGGTTCGGATCAGGGCTAATCCTGAACCTACTGCGCCCGTTACTCGGGGTTCAGCGCGGTTTTTCTCTGTGAACCGGCCTACTGCGCCCAAGCCTTCGCATGGGGTTCGGTTTGTGGCCTTGAAAAAGGACCAGCCCTACAACCCATGTAGTCTTCGAATGGGGTTCGGTTTGTGGCCTTGAGAAAGGACCAGCCCTACAACCCATGTAGTCTTCGAATGGGGTTCGGTTTGTGGCCTTGAGAAAGGACCAGCCCTACAACCCATGTAGTCTTCGAATGGGGTTCGGTTTGTGGCCTTGAGAAAGGACCAGCCCTACAACCCATGTAGTCTTCGAATGGGGTTCGGTTTGTGGCCTTGAGAAAGGACCAGCCCTACAACCCATGCCACCTCAAGGAATTACATCGTCTGACTTGAGGGATTTCCCTCCGTTCTTCGAGGAATTATATCATCAACTACAGAATTGGTAGTTGAGTTCATCCGTCCTGAGGTGTATGCGTATTGAACTACGGCTATAAATCACAACACATAAGAAACGTGAAAACGATAGGGCGGTTAAAATGTATTCTCATTAAAATTGAAAGTACATTACATGAAAAGCGTAGTTGGGGTCATGCCTCGTTAAAACCTTCTTGAGAAAACCCAATGGGAAAAAACTCAAGTAAGGAAAAAGAGTACACGCCGTCTTACCAACTAGCTGTAATACACTCGTAAATTCTGAGTGTTCCATTTGTTGCGGATTGGGGTTCCATCAAGTTCTTCCAATCGGTATGATCCCTTTCCAGTCACCTCCGAAACTCTATAAGGTCCTTCCCACGTTGGTGCTAGCTTTCCTTGGTGAGCGAACTTATTCCCCACACTGGCCTTTCTCAGAACAAGGTCTCCGGTGTTAAAAGCTCTGTACTGAACACGTTTATTGTACCGGAGTGCAGCCTTTGCTTTTATTGCCTGATCTCTGACGAAAGCCCTTTCCCTTAACTCTTGGAGGACGTCCAGCTCTGATGCTAAGTTGGCGTTGTTATCTTCCGCTGAAAAATACTCAACACGAGCCGATCTTGTTTGCAACTCAACTGGGATCATCGCCTCAACCCCGTACACCATCCGGTATGGAGATTCGTTAGTCGAAGAATGAGGCGTAGTGCGGTATGCCCATAGAACATGACATAACTGGTCAGTCCATCCTCCCTTCGCTTCTCCCAGACGCTTCTTTAACCCCTTCAGCACCTCTCGATTAGCTACCTCTGCTTGCCCATTGGTCTGAGGGTGTTCAACAGATGAAAATATCTGGACTATCCCCAGTCCTTCAAGTAAGTCCGTGAACTTTTTGTCTGTAAATTGGGTGCCGTTGTCAGTCACAATCCGCCCTGGCACCCCGAACCGAGCAATGATATTTTCGTACATGAAACGTCTTGTACGCGCAGAAGTGATATGCACTACTGGTTCTGCCTCGATCCATTTGGTGAAGTAGTCTACCCCCACAATCAAGTATTTGATACCTCCTGGTGCAGTGGGAAACGGTCCCAGAATATCAAGGCCCCATTGGTAGAACGGCCAAGGCACAGCAGATGAAGATAACTCTTGGGCCGGTGTATGGTGGAGATTGGAGAATTTTTGGCAAGCGTCGCACTTCCTCACGAAATCTGCGGAATCCTGCTTCATAGTGGGCCACCAGTATCCAGCCCTGAGGACTTTTCTCATTAGGCTTCGGCCTCCAGCATGGTGCCCACATTGCCCCTCGTGTACCTCGGTCAAGACCGCTTGAACTTCGTCTTCTCTTAAACATGAAAGATATGGGACAGAGAATCCCCTTCTATAGAGAACACCATCGACCATAGTAAAATATGGCAACTCCCTCTTTACTCGTCTTCTTTCCTTCTCGTCAGTAGGAAGTTGACCATCAGCCAGATAACGAATATAGGGGATGACCCAAGAATCCTCATATGGATAATTCACCATGACGGCATTCAGAGAAGGATACATAGGTATACTGGGTGATGTCAAAGTGCTCTGAACCACCGTTGTTGTGCTACCAGGCTGCTTTGTACTTGCCAATCTTGACAAGATATCTGCTCTGGTATTTTCTTCCCTGGGCACATGCTTGAACTCTAAAACTTCAAATCTTCCCTTCAGCTCATTAACACAATTCAAGTACAATTGAAGTTGTGGTTCCTTCGCCTGGTACTCTCCCTGGATTTGCGAAATCACCAGCTGAGAATCACTGCAGAGGGTAACTGCTGATGCTCCGATATCAATTGCCGCACGGAGACCGGCCAAGCATGCTTCGTATTCAGCTTGATTGTTGGAGGTCTTGAAATTGAATCGGAGGGAAATTTCTAAGTGTACGCCGTCATCACTTTCTACCACCACACCTGCTCCACATCCTTTGCTGTTTGACGAACCGTCAACGTAGATGATCCAATGCGTTCGAGGGGTAGCCGGGTCTGCCCCAGTCATTTCCACTACAAAATCAGCCAATACTTGTGCCTTGATGGCTCCTCGAGGCTCATATGAAATCTCAAATTCAGATAGCTCAATGGACCATTTTATCATCCTTCCAGCGAGGTCTGGTTTGCTGAGCACTGAACGGAGTGGCAAATCCGTTCTCACCAATACTGGGTGCGCATGGAAATAAGGCCTCAGCCGTCGTGACGCCCACACAACTGCCAGGGCGGCTTTCTCAATCTTCTGATACCTTCCTTCAGCCCCCTGAAACGTTTTACTAGTAAAGTACACCGGTCTCTGTCCTTTAGGGGTTTCTTTCACCAAGGCCACGCCAAGAGCTTCATCGGATATTGCCAAGTATAAGATTAACGTTTCGCCTGGGTCAGGCTTAACAAGAATTGGCGGGCTCGAGAGAACGGCTTTGAGCTGCTGGAAGGCTTGCTCTTGTTCCTCTCCCCATTCAAAACTCTTATGTTTCTTCAACGCCTTATATAAGGGGAGGGACCTGTGCGCCATCTTAGGCATGAAACGAGCTAAAGCGGCCACTTTCCCATTCAATGACTGGACCTCCCTCAAACATTTAGGACTCTGCATGTCCAGGATTGCTTGACATTTCCCGGGGTTAGCTTCAATGCCTCGTTGAGTCAACATGAATCCCAAGAATTTTCCTGCTGGAACGGCGAAAGTGCACTTTAAAGGATTTAACCTCATGTTGTACTGCCGAAGCCTAGTGAAAACTTGGCGTAGATCTTCAATGTGGTCTCCTCCAGCGGGCGTTTTGGCTATGATATCATCGATATAAACCTCGACCAGCTTGGTATGCATCCCTTCAAAGACTTTGTTAATCATGCGCTGATAGGTAGCGCCTGCGTTCTTCAGTCCAAAAGGCATGACGGTGTAGCAGAAAACACCGCGGTCGTTGATAAAGGCAGTCTTCTCCTGGTCTCCCTCCCACATCGGAATCTGGTTGTACCCCGAATAAGCATCCATGAAACTGAGATATTGGTAACCAGATGAATCATCCACCATGCGATCGATGTTGGGTAGGGGATATGGATCTTTAGGGCAGCAACGGTTAAGATCCACATAATCAGTACACATCCTCCATTTGCCGTTAGCCTTCTGCACCATGACCACATTAGAAAGCCAAGATGAATAACGTATCTCCCTGATAAAACCTGCTTTCAGCAACTCCTCTGTTTGCTCACAAGCCGCCCTCTGCTTCTCCGGTCCCAACCTCCTCTTCTTCTGAGCCACCGGCCTGGTTTCAGGATACACTGCAAGTTTGTGACAACAGAACTCAGGATCCATCCCCGGCATATCTGCTGCTGTCCATGCGAAAAGGTCTTTGAATTCCTGCAAAAGGGCTAACAAGCGTTGCTCCGTAGCAGACTCCAGCTTATCGTTGATGTGCGTGACCTTCTCTGAGGAATCTCCCAATATGACATCCCTGGAGCCACCATCTGGTGTGGGCTTAGATGGATTGAGTGGATCAATCTTCAATTCCGCTCTGGGGTCTAGGTCAATAAGACTGACAGATCCTGCCGCTGTTCCTCCGTCGTTCAACTTCCTCTTCTTGTTAAATGCATCCAACTTAACCATGTTGAGGCTCAGATTATAACAATATCGAGCCATCTCCTGATCTCCACGGAGTGAGGACACACCATTGTCCTTGTCGATAAATTTGATCAGGAGATGAGGGGTGGATACAATTGCTTCCATAGCATTCAATGTTGGACGGCCTATGATGCCGTTGTACGGGGATTCCACATCAATCACCAGAATTCTTGACTTGACTGTTCTCGCACCGGGCTCCCCTTCAAAAGAAATCAAAGTGTCGAGGTACCCCTTAGTGGGTTGCTTGGCTCCGTTAAACGCTGTGAGTTCTTGTGTGTATGGTTGTAAATCTGCATCACTGAAACCCATTCGTTTGAAACAATTATAAAAGATAACATCACAAGAACTTCCCTGATCGACGAGGATCCTCTTGACGTCCTTATTGGCTATGACGGCCACGATCACTACTGCATCATCACCTCCTGGAATTGTTGGGCCGAAGTCATCATCTGTAAACGACACCGTCGGGGCTGTCACTCCGTCCCTGAAAGGGCGGTTATTCCTCGGTTTACCCTGGACTGACAGAATCATCCTATGGTGGTTCTTTCGTGCTGTGATTGATGTTCCTCCTCCCGCAAATCCTCCAGCTATCATCTCAATCACTTCTCTTCTGCCCTGTCTCTGCTGCTGTGGCATATTACTTTGTTGGGCACCTTCAGCAATCACTACCCCTTTCTGCTTCTCAGCCGCAGTGAACTTCCTTGCTGGGTTACGCGTATTATCATCTTCATCATCAGGATCTCTATTCCTTTTCTCCATCCTATGAGGCTCATCCATAGATTTCTCCTTAAACAAATACTGCTTCAACTTTCCTTCCCGAATGAGAGTTTCCACTGTATTCTTTAACGCCTTACACTCATCAGTGTTGTGCCCTGTCTGCTCGTGGAAAGTGCAGTATTTACGTGGGTTACCACCCCTCTTGGCTGGGGCTGGCTTCCTTATACCAAAGACGTTCAGAGTTGGCCAACCAACCTCCCTCATGATTTGTGAGTGCCGGGTGTTCAACGGAGCATAGTGATCGAACGATGATACGCGTCTATCTCGTGAATGCTGACGAGCATTCACAAAATCTTCTCTAAAGGCATGCTTCTCAGGCCTCGCTCTCTCCTTTTCTCTCCGTGGCTGCTGAGCGGGTGCAGAAGGCTTTACTCTTGCTGCAGTTGCCTCTAAATGCATCTCTATGCCCACATATTTGGAAGCTTTCCTTCGAAACTCCTCGAAGGTTGTAGGTGGGCTCTTTGCCAAAGATAGGGCAAAGGCTGAACCTGGCTGAAGAGCTTCCACTACAATATGGAGTTGTATGGCCTCCGTGAGGTTAGGAACCAACGCAGCCTCCTTGTAAAACCTTTTCAGGAACTCTTTAAGAGTCTCAGTTTCTCCTTGTCTTATCTGAGCCAGGGTGTGAGAAGTTCTTGGGATATCCCTGGAGATAACGAAATGGCTTTCGAATGCAGCAGCCATTTCTTCCCAAGAGTCTATAGATCCTGAAGGCAAACTTTTAAACCAGCTAAGAGCTTCCTCCGTCAATGTCCTCGGGAACATTCTGCACATGACATCTTCGTCTGCTCCCAGATATATAGCCTCATAAACATAAGCATCCAAATGCTTAGTGGGGTCGGACTCTCCATTATATTTCCCAATCGACAATGGCTGAGTTGTTTGCAAGTGTTTTGGAATGACAATATTCATCAACCTCCTTGAGAAAGGGACATTAAGCTTGTATGTCCCTGGAGTTAACACCGCCTGCTCCCTTCTCCTGATACTAACTCTATCACCAGAGTCCTGCGTCTGCTCCCTCTCTTCATATGTGGGGATCTTCGAATACTGGAGGGTTGTGGATCTATCCCTCGCTGATACATGGTGAGCATCCTCTGCATGGGATACTACTCTGTCCCCAGCTCCTCCTCTCTCTCGCCTCAGCTCCATTAGCTCCTCCTTCAGTTGCCTAATAACCTCATCGCGAGGGTCAGGCGTCTGGACTTGCACCATCCTCCGGGTTTGAGTTGCAGGAGATTCGAAGACGAGTCTCCTCCCACCCTGTTGAGGGGTTACGTCCTCCACGTGACCTTCCACGAAATCTCTCCCGTCACCTTCCATTGTGCCAACCTAACTTCTGCGAAAATGGGAATAACTCTATCGAGTCCCACCGGGCGTGCCAATGAACTGGTCTGGACCGGGGTCTAGGATCCGGTGTGGGACCAGCCACAAAGGTGCAGGTGTTTTTAGGGTTTGCACACCGGAACTGTGTATATCCGATGTATTAATCCGGTCTCTCAGTGGGAGAGGCCGGTCTTGTTGTCCTGGAGGTCCTTCACACCAACGATTCGCGTTGTAGGAGGGCGAAAGGTGGTGCCACCTGCGAAGATTCTCCGACGCTCAAGTCAGAAGAGTGTATGAACTGAATGAATACTCAAGCGTAGTAACAGTAAAATGTGAGATAGAATAACGATACCATGCATGTGTATTGATATGGCCTCTTATAGTTGAACGTAAGAGAAAAAATGAGACGTTGGATACAGGTGGGTCCCTTATCTCTGATTGCGTGTATATTGTGTCAATCAAGGTAGCTTGACTTTCCGAATGTGTCAGGAGGGTAGGTCAATTATCAGAGTACAATCCTCTAGAGAGAAGAGAGGATAATCACCTTTTCCGCATAATCTGCTGACACGCCCCCTTACTTTCTGAAGCCATTGATGTGACGTATTTTGCTACAAACAGTGTCTTCGTTGATAAGTTATCAAAAGGCTCTTCTCTTGCTATGAGGGAAAAGCTAACAATTATATAAACATCCTGTATCAATGAACATAGAACCGTTATAGCGAAAATGAATGATTATGTCACGGAGTAAGGGCGGATGACCAGACAACGGATATCCGGTGTGGTAACGTTGAACCAGGACACCGGTTTTCCTTATATGAGGTCAGTCTGACGTCACAAGTATGGGGGCCGGTATCTAGACCGGATCATGAGCCATTGGTTACTGGTTACTATTCACGTTGTGATACTGTTCATGGTTACTATTCGTAAGTGTGGTTGTATACTTTTATAGTGATTATTAATGTATATTGGATTTATTTTAGTGTGCGGTAAAAATATACAATACTATGTATAATAGCATTTCGCACTAGATAATTCTTGATAGAGATATCACCCATTATATCAAATAATTTTTTTGTATTCGTGTTGTAATTCGAATACGTATACTGTACTGTTCATAGTGAAATTGTGTGTAGTAAAAAATGGCAGCAAAATTTAAGATTGAGAAATTTAGTGGGAGTAATTTCTTCCTATGGAAATTGAAGATAAAGACATTTTTTAGAAAAGAAAATTGTTTGGTGGCAATGGAAGGAAGAACTGTTGGTATAATAGATGAAAAATGGAAAGAGATGGATGACAATGTTGTTTCTACCTTACACTTAGCAATGACAGATTCAATATTATCAAGCATTATAGAAAAGCATACTGGATACCCTCATCAAACTGTATGAGATGAAATCACTTCACAATAGAAATTTTTTTAAGAGGAGGTTGTATACTCTTCGGATGATATTGTCTAGATAGATAAAAAAAATCTAGAGAAGATGATTCTTCTGAAGCAGAACCAAAACACGAAGAACAAAAATCCTATGAGACCAATGATGAAGAAGTTTGACGATCAACATGTCAAATAAGGAAACAATTTTGGAACTCAGACTATGTGATGACAAGTCATGGCGCGTACTGTCTTTTAATAGAAGAAAGAGAACCGTCAACCCTTCAGGAGGCTGTGAGCAGTTCAGATGCTTCTCTGTGGATTGCAGCAATACGGAAAGAAATGGAAGCCTTACGCAGAAATCAAGCATGGGAGCTTGTAACACTTCCAGAAGGTTGAAAAGCCATTGGAAACAAATGGGTTTACAAGATCCGACGAGATGGCAATGATCAAGTGGAGCAGTATCATGCTAAACTAGTGGTCAAAGGATATGCTCAGAAAGAAGGTATTGATCTCAATGAGATTTTTCTCCGGTGGTAAGATTTACAACTATTAGGATAGTGTTGGTTATGTGTGTTTCATTTGATTTACATCTTGAACAATTGGATGTGAAAACTGTTTTTCTTCATGGAGAACTTGAAGAGGAGATAAATATGTTCCATCCAGAAGGTTTTGAAGAACAAGGAATAAAAAACATGATTTGCAAGTTAACCAAATCTCTATATGGTCTAAAGCAGGCCCCAAGATGTTGGTACAAGAGATTTGATTCCTTCATTATGAGCCTCGGATACAACAGACTGTGTTTAGACCATTGCATGTACTACAAGGGGTTTGGTGATTTTATTATTTTGATGTTGTATGTGGATGACATGTTGGTTGTAGGCCCCAACAAAGATTAAGTCTAAGAGTTAAAGGCGCAATTTGCTAGGGAGTTTAATATGAAGGACTTGGGACCAGCAAACAAGATTTTAAGGATGCAAATTCACCATGACAGAAAAGATAGGAAAGTTTGGCTTTCTCAGAAGAACTACTTACTAAAAGTTTTGCGGCTCTTCAACATGCAAGACTGTAAGCCAATTTCTACCCCACTTTGTATCAATTATAAATTATCCTCAAGTATGAATCCTAGCAGTGAAGCAGAGAGGGTAGAAATGTCTTGAGTACTGTATGCATCAGTGATGGGAAGCCTTATGTTTGCAATGATCTGTACGAGATCAGATATTACTCAAGCAATTAGTATGGTCAGTTGATTCATGGCAGATGTTTATAAAGAGCATTGGAATGCTATAAAGAAAACCTTAAGATAAATTAAAGAAACCTCTAATGTTGTATTATGTTTAGGAGGATCATAATTCACTATCAGATGATATGTTGATTTTGATTTTGCAGGTGATCTTGATAAAAGGAAATTTACTATGGGCTATGTGTTTACACCTACAGGGGGAGCGGTAAGTTGGTTATCCAAATTACAATCTATTGTAGCTTTATCAACTACAGAACATGGCGGCTACTCAGGCATGCAAGGAAGTAATCTGAATGCAAAGGTTATTGGAAGAACTTGGGCACAAGCAACCAAAGATTACGGTGTATTGTGATAGTCAAAGTGCCTTGCATACGGGAAGGAATCCATCCTTTCTTTATAGGACGAAACACATAGGGGTGTAATATCACTTTGTTCGGGAAGTAATAGTGGAAAAAAGCGTGGATCTGCAAAAGATTCATACAAAAGACAACCTAGTAGATGTTATGACGAAACCGATTAATATTAACAAGTTCAAATGGTGCAAGTTCTCCTATGACCTATCAGAAACATAATTGCAACAGGAAACTGACAAGAAGAAAAAGATTTAAGAAGCTCTCAAAAGTGACTTTAAGTGGGAGATTATTGAAGATAAAGTCATTTTAGTTGTTGGTGCAAAATGTGTGGTGCAAAATGAAGCTTGCATATTGGCCATAAGAAAAAATTTATGGTGAAAAATGAAGTTTACATATTAGCCATAAGAAAATGTGTAGTCATAATTGCATCTTAATTGCTATAAATTGTAACTTTTTGTTCTCAAGCTTTTAAGAGCAAAGCTTAGTGAGATAAATACAAAGAGATAAAATAGTATTCTTCTGTGAGGTTCTCTTAATGAGTGTGTTATCTTATTTATAAAAGATAGAGTGACATTGTTTTCTGCTTGTGAGTAGAGAGAAGTTATAATATTTTCCTTCCACTTAGCAAAATTATTTCTTTTGTCTTGCCCGTAATTTTTTCCTTATCTGATGAGAGTTTTCCACGTAACATTATCTTGCTACCCTAATACCTAACAAAGCTAATATTCTAGTGAATGATGATCTCAAAGAGTAAGAATAGTGAATTATGCATACCTTAGAGGCTCCTGGATGGGTGTATTTTTAATGTTCATGAGCAATTCGGCAATTCCTCTTTTGATAACATGATTCGCGAAAATTTCCAAACTGTAGAATCTTCTGCTGTTTCTTTTGTTTGTCAGAAAGATTAGATTATATATATTGGCAACTTTTATTTGGACTCAATTTGAAAATGATAAATGGACCATGCAAATTGGCCCAAAACAGCTATGTGCAAAAAAAAACCCCTAAAAAACAAGGCATCTGAAATACAGTTCCATTTGCTATTCTGATGATTAAACTGTTTTGAACTATACACCTTCACCCTTCACACATTTAGAGTGATGTTGACATCTCCACACATGACTAATCCAGGCATACTTTTATAAGGATAGGAATTGTGATATTCTTATAGCATATTTTTTCCCTCTTTACTGTATTTCTGATTTTATTGTATTTTTTATTTTTTATATTTCCTTAACAGTAAAAAATGAGACCAAAGCATGAAATCAATTAAAGTTGATTAAACAAAATATTTTAAAATAACGATGATAAAATCAAGATATATATCAAGAAGTTGATTGTGCTGTTTAACAAAGGATGAGAAGGAAAAGAGTTCATTGACAATAGAAAGGTTGGACCAGATAAATAGATATTAAAATTTCTCCACACTCGTCCATATCCCTCAAACACATTATGTATAAAAAAAACCTTTTCAACATTTCATACACTTTTTTAATGGATTTGTCTTTGATTAGCTATATAATTTAAAGAAAAATTAATTTGAACGAGAAATTTGGATGGTTCATTGTTAGATCTTCAATGTCCAAATCATGTCGTGCGTCTCTGTGACAAAATCAAAATTGATAGTTTGGTACAGATACTGTAATTGGCCTTGTGATTGGAATTCATATAATGCATTCACGGGATCATTATATTAGTTGTCTCGCGGGCCCTTTAATCAATAATTAACTCTTTAATCCACTTTTCCGTTCCCTAAGGTTAGGATCAACTACACCCTCTGAAAATTTCTCTCAACTTTGCACTGTATTTTTTCTTGAAGAATTTTTTAAAGTTTCTTGCTGTTGGCATCTATTGAATAATGAAGTAGTTTTTGTCATTTGTTAATACAGATATAATTAAATTTAGTTAGAACACACTCATAATGTAAAGTTTATCCAATTCTAAATTATCTTATAAGTAAAAGTCATTACTATTTTTAATAATTATTATAAATAAATGGATTATGTGATGATCAAAATGATTTCACCACCTCATGTTTAATCAACTAGTCAAGGTTCCATCTCAACTTTTCCAAACAAAACATAGGCTATAGCAATATGCATTAGTCTGGTAGCTACTCCAGCTATAAAAATTTACTGGAAAACAGAGAAAAAAAAATGTGTGTTTATGGTCCAGCAAGAAAAGCCACTCAGCTGATGATAGTGGGATTAAGGATAGAATAAACCAAGAATCTATCAAAAGGAAACAAGTACTGCTTTACAACAAAAGAACAAAAAGAAAGCAAGAGGTGGAGATTGATATAGTCCTTTATGACTTACAGTGATGAACTTTCTCACCTCATTCTTGTTATAACTTAGCCTCAGCATTCCTCTGTTACTTACTTTTGCCAATTATTCCTCACGATCTCATGGTGCTTCTCTGATTCACCAGCTACTTGTTGGAATTTAGAATTGGGAATCAATCTCAGCCATTAGAAGTGTTCAAATAGAAGTAACCAACTAAACAACAATTTAATTATATAGAATTAAAAAAGTCCAACTATTGGACGGCCATGATTCAAGGTAGGTGGATCCTGTAACTATAAGCATAGCATACCAATATATTCAATATTATATATAAACAAATTTTGATATAGTTGATAATTCGATTTATGGTGTGCGTAAAAAAGAGTTTATTGAGAAAAATAAAACCCCCTTCAATTATTTATACGCTTTAAATAAATTAATCTTTGTGGTGATCGATTCCTAATATCATATATATATATATATAAACGACGTATTTTTTAAATGAGATAAATCTAAACCTTTAGATTTTATTATGGATAATCAAAATTAAAATATATTAATTATATAATTTTAAAAAACTTTTAACCATAACTATCTAAATATAATTAATAAACACAGATTTATCTATTTTCACTCTTAAAACCTTTTTCATAAAATATATCACGTATCTATATTCAATATTCATAGAAAGAAACCCGCAAGGAGAATAATTTCACAATCACACACAAACAGAAAAGAGAGGGGCTCACGGGCAGTACCAAACAAACAACAATTACAACAAAATAAAGGTGACCAAACAAAAAATAAAAATAAAAGTGAACATTTTTATAGGCAAAAAAGTGCAACCTGTCGTGTGGTTTAGATTGTTCATGTTTATCTCTCTGTCTATAGATGTCAGTAGAAGCACCCGTGACCTCTTGCTGTGTCATTGATTCTCTGATTCAGCTTCACTTTGGAGTCCCACCTATAAACAAGTACTCACTAACTTGTATATAAACCATGACACACAACCCAAATTACACAGCACCTGTAATTCCCCTTATTATATTTTTGCTCACATTCTCTCTTGAGCATGTCCATTTTCTATGTCTTAGTAGTTCTTCTTCTTCTTCTACAAAATCCAAGTTCAACACAATGCCATACCAAGGGAATGCGACCAAGGCCTTATGCAGGGAGTGGACTATCAACCAACATGACCAAAGTCCAAATTTCAGAACAACAGTTCATGAGATGGGTCAAATTCGTAGGTGGCCTCAAACATTCTGTGTTTAAGACAGCACAAAATAAGCTTTTCCCTTCTCACACTTTGCACGTTTCTAAGAATCATGGTAAAGGAGGTTTTTCTTCTATTCAAGCAGCCATTGATTCTCTTCCATTCATTAATGTAGTGAGAGTGGTCATTAAGGTGCATGCAGGGGTTTACACGTAAGTACCACTATTATATATTATTTTTCTATTGTTATTTTAATTCCACTTGAATTCTGTCACATTAACTCTGGTCCTTTTGCTCATGTGAGACGTGTGCTATGGTGTTTGTCCTGTCCACGTTGATTATTATGTTTTTTGTTTTTGTATGCTGTGATACATAGAGAAACGATAATCACTTTGGTGTCTTTTTCTTTGTGATTCAAATGCCATTAGAATTAGTCTTTGACTAAATAAGACTTTGCAGCTAATCAACTGTCCTTTCTTTTAGCCTTGTCTTCTTCTTTACTTTTTTCATGTCAGAACTTGCAATTGCAAAATTGTTGTTTATTCTGTAACAAATTGTGAAGTACAATTTCTTTGTAAAACAAAGCATACAACAAAGAGAGATAAGAGAATAAATATAAAAAAAATGAGTGATTCTATGATATTAGAGAGATTACGAGAAAAATAAGGTCTTAAAAAGGGGTTGCATAAAAATGTTGTATGAATAATCTAACTCAATTGTGAATTGCATTTGACTGAAAGTCTCTTATTTGCTCTTTTTATTTTTCAATTATATGCAGGGAGAAAGTTAACATTCCTGCTTTCAAATCATTCATAACCATACAAGGAGCAGGTGCAGATAATACCATTGTTCAATGGGGTGATACAGCTCAAACTCATGGGCCAAATGGCCAGCTACTTGGAACCTTTGGTTCAGCAACTTTTGCAGTGAATTCACCTTATTTCATAGCCAAGAACATCACATTCAAAGTAACTAACACAAGCCCAATTCCTCTGTTTCTATCTAAATGTTACTCTGTCTATGTGTTAACAAGCAAATACAACACTATGGATGCAGAACACTTCCCCAGTTCCAGCACCCGGAGCAGTTGGAAAACAAGCAGTGGCATTGAGAATATCAGGAGACACGGCAATTTTTGTAGGCTGCAAATTCTTAGGAGCACAGGACACACTCTATGATCATTTGGGTAGGCATTACTACAAGGATTGCTATATTGAAGGCTCTGTTGATTTCATATTCGGCAATGCTCTCTCACTCTTTGAGGTAGGTATGATCTTGAATTATTGTTGTTGAACAATCCAAGAATTTGTATTAACAATGTGGGAACACTAACACATAATTACTAGGGATGTCACGTGCATGCGATAGCACAAGTAACAGGGGCCCTAACAGCGCAAGGAAGGAACAGTTTATTAGAAGACACGGGTTTCTCGTTTGTCCACTGTAAGGTCACGGGCTCAGGGGCACTTTACCTTGGAAGAGCTTGGGGTCCCTTTTCTCGCGTTGTCTTTGCTTACACTTACATGGACAACATCATCATTCCCAAAGGCTGGTATAACTGGGGTGACCCTAACCGTGAAATGTAAGTTCTCTACATCTCTACATCATTATTTCCTATTCAACACAGGTTAACTTTCACAACCAAAAAGACTTTATCTCTCTCCTCCTTGTGATACACACCTATACCCACATTATTGGTTCTTAATTTTTTAATTCATTATAACTCATTGAAGCTATTTTTTCTGCCTTTAGTCCCCTCACAAATATTAATTAGCAGTGGGTTTAATTCTTCAAAATGTAGCCCAAAATCAGTTTAATTACTTTTTTTTAGCTAAAAAAGCTGTTTTTTCACTCAATGGACTAATCCTCTTAGCTGAAAATCTTGAATCATTAGAAACTTGACTTAAATTTCATTTAAGTAAATTTTTATTGAATCGAAGTGAACTAAAACCAATTTGATTGACTGAACTCATTTTCAGCCTCATTCACCGGTGTCATATTCTCTATTACAAACGGAAAGTAGAATGCGTTGCCCTGAAAGATCATGTTGTTCTGTTCTGAATTACCTTTCTCTCTGTTAGAATCCCTTTTGCACAAGTAATGGGACACAATGTTTGTCATTTTGCCAAGGCCCTTTATCCGGAGAAGTTAAAAGTTCACACATATCACACAAAAGGCACCCACACCACAATCCTCAATGCTTTTATGCAAAGGGACAAACACACGCACTCTACTGGTATGAAAGGTATACCTAGTTAGAGTAATGTGCATCCAGCCACCAAGAGAATGAATGAATAGTGCAAATCTACGTGTTGTGCTCAAGCACAGTCCAACACTCATAATGCTTAAAAAATGAACTTTATGAAGAATTTAAAATTGGTTATTAATTAGTAGCACTTTTAAAAGGGTAGGTAAAGATAGTGAGAGTCCTCCCTCCAAACTACCAAATTCTTTCTATATTTGTTTATATGTAGACATTAGACCAGGCATAGCAGCATCCTAATTCCAAAGGTTGATATTGTTACTTGCTATAATAAACTTAAGGACATATTGGCATGCACATGTGAGTGCGTTTATAACTTGCAATTTGGGTCCTCCAGGACTGTATTCTATGGACAGTACAAATGTACAGGAGCAGGTGCAAGCTTTGCGGGGAGAGTATCATGGTCAAGGGAACTCACTGATGAGGAAGCTAAGCCTTTTATTTCACTTAGCTATATTGATGGCTCTGAATGGATCAATATTTCTCTTTGATTTGAGAGAGACATCATAAAACCCTCAATTTATCTTGTGACAAAATTTTGTTGTATAAATACGTAAAGTGCTTTTCAGATTTTACAATCCCATTGGGAATCAGAATTCATTTCAGTTTGCAGTTCCTAGCTGCTTCACTTTTATATTTTTTTAACCTTTCTTTTTTGTGAAAATGGGACGGGAATAAAATGAGAGTTCCATGTATGTCTCCAGAAACTGAGAAACCTCAAAGAAATTTGTTATAATATATAAATCGTGATGGTGAATTTTTAGGAGAATTGAGTGAGAACTGAGAGCACCTCCACCCTGTGGAATTGGTCTATTTTCATGTATGTTCAACTTGATATCATGTACATATCCCCACTCTAGTGATACATCACGTTTTCTTCTTTCATTTCACAATCACAAACTTTATTTATTACCCACATGAAATTGAATGCCAAATTCAGCATGTCAGGGTAAGAAACAGTATCCAGTTAAAGTGATGAAATCCATTTCCCCGGGAAAAATAAAATGATGTCACCAATGGGCTTATTCAACCAAAAATATGTTTTTCTCATATTTAACATTAAAAGAATCTCTCAAAATTTGGAGTTGTGTTTTTGTGAATAGGTAGTATGGACTGAAAATAACCAAAGAAGAATGAGAACAGATTTACCCTCAAAAACAAAAAAGAATGAACCTTGGTGGGTTGTGGCAATGTTTTGTTTTGGTCATCGAAAAGTGGATCCAATGAGAAGGTCATCAAAATGTTGTGGCAATGTTGGGTTACAATTTGGCAGTGTAAAAATATCTGGACTGATGGTGCATTCTTAATAGAGACAATGGTTTTGAAAATTTTGACCAAAAAAAAGTGGTTTTGAAAATTGGATTGTCACTTTATAAGTTATTTACACTCCAAAATTACATTAATTAAGCTAAGTTTTTCTTTTTTTTACCGAATGCATCGTTTAATTTCTTAGCACATCGAACATTCAAGTAGCATTGGTGTCTTATCCTATGAATAGGATTTCAAGTAAAGGAAATATTTATTGTTTTTTGTTTTTACTTTTCAGTACTCCCTTTATTTTTTTTAATTGTCCAGATGAAAGAAACTTAAGAAATGTAATTAATGTTGTTATTTTTTATAAAATAATTTTTTATTTTTTATTTTATCTTTATCTATATCCTATTTATAAAATAATTTCTCTTTACTTTTAGTACTTCTTCTATTTCTTTTTATTTGTCTTTTCAGGATGTTTGATTTGTTTCAAAATATGTCTTTTAAGATATTAAAGTATAATTAAATGTTCATTTATCAATTATACTCTTATTTTTTGTTTAAATCAAAAAGATATTAATTAAGTGTGGTATTAAGTATTATTATAAAAGGAGAAAGAACATATTAAGAAGATAGATAAGTAAAAATACATATTAATTGTATTTCTTAAGAGCTGTGAAATATCCATAAAAGATAAATAGAAAGAAACAATATAAGTATCAATAAATGTATTATTGGATGAACAACAATAAATACTCACTTAAATTTTAAATGGGGATTAAATAGAAGCAATAATTTTATATTTAAGTAAACTTTCATCTAATTTAACAGTTAATAGGTCTATATCAAGTTGGTTGTGATTTTTTTCTTTCAACTAATTTCATAATTAATTTGAATACTCTCATATGCATATTTGCATGTCTATTCCGGAGGATTAAGAAAAATGCATATTTTTTTGCATATGGTTTGATGAGATATAAAAAAATTAGGGAAATTAGGAAATGTGTTAAGATATAGAGATAAGTTATATTGGTTGGGAATAAGATTAGTATATGTTTTATAAAGCTTGAGATAATCTTTAACTTATGAACTACTTTTTGAGTTGAGTTAGGTCTATCATTTTCAAATAGAGTTTATATAACCTCTGTTTGCATAGGTTAACTGATCAAAAAATAAAAAGTTTTTTTTTAAATTTAAGAACATTATTAATACACACTCACACTTATTTATAAGTAATTTTAACACAATTTTCAATAAAATAATTCAACTTTTAATTTTTTGTCCTACGTAAGGTAACACAAGTTAGACAATCAAAACTCTTTTTTAAGGAGAGCAATAATTAATAGGTAGCAGCTACAAGTCCATTTTTCATTGGACGCTCATTCTTCAACCAAGCTTCCATGGTAGTTACTCACATCAAGTGAAGGTTTTTGAATCTTCCACCACAACATGTTGCCATTTACCATCCTTTTTTTTTCTTCTTTCCCATTCAATCATCACCTATCTATGGAGGTTGATGAAGCTCGAGAAGAATTTCGATCCACTCAAAATTGATATACGCAAGATAGAACAATCTTGCAACAATTAATCCTTTTCGTATCTAAAAAAAGTCATTAGATTAGAGACCAACACAATAGTCATTTTTCTTTTGTAACGCCACCTTCCCAACAAGGTTCCTGACATCACCAAGAACAAGAAAGATGGCGACTATCATGCCTTGTTTCATGATAGAGAGAAATGACATCGCCATCGTCTGGTGATCCGGTCTTGATACCAGCTTATAGGCAGAAAGGTCATTTGACCTAAAAGCCGTCATGCAAGACCGACATCGTACAAGTTTGGAAGCACGACATTGGTTCCCAACATTATGCATGAGACTCATGACATAACTCCGTTATGAGTTATTCTCTGAATACCAAATAGTCAGAGCTGACTTATATAATCTCACGTTGAGGAAGTAACCTGTAAAGTCAATGATGAAAAGGTGTAGTTGGTAGGTAGGGACACTGTTGCGTGTTAATTTTTCTACCATGATCAAAATCATATTGACACCTTGTATGGTAAGTCCACCTACTCGAAATGATTTTTCTGTTACCTTCAAGCATAAATACTCACATATCAACAATGAAAGGTAGAACATAGTCACTTGAACTTACACTTGAGCTCAAATATTCATTAGTTTGAACGTCAGAGTGTCCTTGCAAGTGATACCTTCTTTCTCCCCACAACACGTAAGGATGGTGCTTTTGGTACGAGGAATTACTCAAAGACCTTTATTTCCCCACTGGAATAGAGGATATAATATCGGATCCCCACTAGACCAGTGTAAAATCTGATCAATTAACATCTATTGAGGACTAGCCAACAGGCTCGCCCTTGCACCCTAGCCATGACCAGTTCGCCTAGGTTTTGTTATTATTGCAGAAAAAATGGTGAATACAAAGACTTGTTGATGTACTTATAAAAGAGCAACTAACAACTAATCAACATCCCAGTATATCTTAGTTTGTTAATTGTGGTTTTAGGGATTGATTAGATGTTAGTTGCTCTCCTATAAACATATCTACAAGTATTTGTATTCATCGTCTTTTCAATAGTGAATTTACAACACTTGTCACTTAGCATCATGTCAATTCATCTGTTCAATCTTCCTTCACCTTTCATTTATGTTTGAACTTCATCTCAAAATTCTATGGTGGCATCAAATCTTGAACAGTCTGAATGTTGGGCCAGTCACTTGCACGCTTCAAGCACCAAATGTCTAATCCTTGATGTGAGAGGTGTGCTAAGATGTTATGATAAATTTCACATCAATTAAGAATATGACCAATATATATTTTATAAGACTTGGAACAACCTTTAACTCACAAGCTAGTTTTTGAGTTAAGTTAGACTTGTCATATCATATTCTCATTAAGTGTTGTATAATATTTCTTGATTTTGTGTCGTTGAATTCATATTAGAAAAGTAGTGTGACGTGCACTTTAATTTTAGTTATAACGTATCAGAAACTTGTATAATTCATAAATTTACCTAATATAGCTGATTAGCTCATGGTTCTTCAAATTTGTATGGACTCACCAGTCTATACTAAATCCATATGGTTTTTATTATTTAATATTATCTTAATAAGAAATAAACTTTTTTTAAGTATATGTTTGGTTTACAGTTGAGGAAACGGAATTAGAGAGAAAAAATTTAAAGGTTGATATTTATCTTTCACGTCGTTTGAAACAGTCAAAACTCCATTTGACCGTAGGATTTATTTTTTGGGTTTGTAAAACCAACCAAGTTAAATAACCGAACTGTAACTAAGTCTAGTTTACAAGAGCTAAAAAAATATATCTAAAATGTCTGACACTCATTCTTGGAGGCACCTGCTCTTAATTACCCTTTTCCGTTCAAAATTCAAAAGAATTACTAAAAAGATTTGAAGTCATGACATTTGCAGCAAATGTTCAATAATAGTACGTGTGATGCATCAGAAGATGTTTACTGCGTACCCTGACATTCAAGATTCCCTACGGTCATTTAACTAAAATCAATTTCCCAGTCATCAATTGTTAATTACGATCTGAATTGGTTGAACTCACGCAAAGGATCTCCTGCAGTCATTATAATAACTGCACCCACTGTTTGAATCTCCTGGTCAAGATTTTTTTAATGTTACCACATGTCTTTGAATGCAAGTATAACTTAAGGTATGTAACTTAAAGTATCGATTTTTATTCACTGGGACTAATCTCTTACACTGATTTACAAATAAATTATTTTCAAAATCAAGATTTTCTTTTTCATAAAAACTTTACATATAGGCAAATCTTGCACTAACATATGGCTGGAAAATAATCAATGTAGCTTTGCTGCAAGGCACTCATGATTTCATTGATATGTCAACAAAATTAACTTGATAATCCAGAAACTTGGCATATTATAAAATGCTGCAGCTTTTCTTTTTAAGGGGGCACACAATGCACTTTTTGTTTACCACTCAAAATTATTATTACACCTCTCAACAAATAAAATAAAAAAGTGGAATGTTTTGTTTTCCAGATAGAACTGATCTTTGAGTCCTATTTTTTTAACATAACTCTTTGTTTTCCCTCTGCCGTAAGTATGTTGTTGCTTAAGTTCCAACATCCATAAAACTGTTCATATATCTTGTTTGAAGTATAGTTTGATTTTATCATTTTTATGTAACAAAACAAGGTCAACTACAGTGCATAAGCAGAAAAATAAAACAAAATTCAGCATTGATTTGTTTCTTCCCTTCATACATGGATTTGTCTTAAACTTAAGAGTAACTTTTGAGTTCATTAGAAAAAGAAAAAGAAACAAAAGATGAAAATTAATTGCTCTTGCATTTGAATATAATGACAATATATTCAATGACAAAGTCTAGCTCAAGTTACAATGGGGACCTTCTCATTGTTCTTCTATTTTGTCTTGACTCCCCTGTTTCCTACCCACACTATGTGCCTACCAATTTCCAATCATGGGATTCAGAAAGACACAGAGCTATATTACCAACACTAACACTATGAAAAAAAGCACAAGAAAGCTAGTTCTTCCCTCATAATAAATGCCTCTTTAAAGTTCTACCAATCACCACCTCCTCTGGTTGTAAAAATTCCTCTCTGTCTCCCTACCAAGTTCTGTGGACTTCTCAAGCTTACTCATAATAGCATTCTTAAAATTAATAGCTTCTTGAATCTGTGAGCAAGATCTTTGCATTTTAACCCCACTTAAACTGCACCTAGACTCCATCATCTCATTGAGTGAAAGCCTCTTCTTTGGACCCGGATCTGGTCTTTGCTTTGGAGCACTATGAGACCTCAGCTTGGCCTTAAACGACTGAGTGTTTGCCATGTAGTTTGGAAAATTGTGATACTGCCCAATAAAGAAGTTATCAGTGCAAACGCTTTTTGGTGTCAAGGGTGCAAGAGAACCACAACTGCAAGAGTTTGTGAAACGTGGAGTGCTTTGTGCTGTTGAGAATCTGCACTCTTCTCCCGTTAAACCCCAATCTGAGTCATTGAAATTCCTGTTGTCTGGTATGGTTATATGAGTTGGTGTGCGATATGGCATTGGAAGGGGAGAAGGAAGTATCTGAAATGAAGGGTCATCACCAAAGTCAGACATTGAGTTGTTGCTCCTGCGAGACCTTGACTTTGGCCGTCCTGTGTCCACTTCCACTATTTTGGGGCTTCCGTCAACACTGTTTGCATTGTTCATTGTGGCATCAAAAGAAGATGATAGCCTTCTGCTGTGGATTGGACCTGTGTACTCACTTCTAATGTCATCAAACCTCTCCTGCAGAACATTTTGAGTAAACAATAACCATAAATGCAATGTTACATTATAAGACTATAATCTAAGATCTGTTAGTGTGTACCATGGATCTTCTTGCTTGTGTCTGAAATCTGTGTGCTTCATTCTTTGTGCTCATGAGTCCCCTAGATTTTTGAGACCTTACTGTTGCCTGAGCTCTAATTAGAGCCTGCATGCTGTGTAGTGTTGCAGCTGCTTGCTTCCGCACCAGGTATCCTCTCACAAGTGCCTGCAATTTCACCAATCCTTTCAAGGCTCTCAATGCCTTCCTTGCCTGCTTAGAAAAATTCATGTTAATTTTGACATTCCAAAATGTCAAAAAACTAAAGAACCAGAATTTGCAATATTTCTGATCTGTAAAATCTGAACATGTTAGAGATTTGAATGATGTATCTATTCTGTTTGGAGCTAATTAAAAGCCTAGATTTTGCATCTGACTAGTTTCAATTTCAGCCAAAACCTATTCTGTTAGTGTTCTGATTTGGCTTTGAATTTTGATATAATGAGAGGAAGACAAACTTACCAAGTATCCTCTAAATACAGTTTGAATCTTGACAACAGCCAATTTTTCTTGTCCACCACCAAACATGGTGTCTCTGCTGTTACTATGGCTGGTTAGCCTAACCACGGCAACTGCAGCCTGAGCGGCAGCCACGGCAGCATCTGCTGCCGCCGCCGTGGCTGCAGCAACTGCGATGGCGTGTTTCTTCTGCTCCTTTTCTGATTCGGAGTAGAAGGATTGTAACCAAGCTGCCTCAGCAGGTGAAATGTTGGGCGGAATGGTGGTTGGATTATGACATAAACCTCTAGAATTTGAACTGTCTCTGCGTTCTCTGTCACTCTTTATCCCAAACAAGGCCTTCAACCACCTAATGGCTCTCCCCATTGGGCGAGTGAGGGAAATATTATGTGCTGGTGAGGCCTATGAATAATGCTAGCTAGTGTGAACGGTGAAGTGAAACCGAGTTACACAGAGACAGTTTTTCAGGATAAAAGAAAACGCCTCGTGAAAACCTGCATTACATGACAAAAACATGCCTGTGGAACATGCAGGAGGCATGGTAAGCAAAATCAAACATCATTAAAATAATAATAATCCCATAATGGAACATAAAATAAAAGAGAGTTACAACTTCCATTGTGGGGTTGGGGTTTACGCTTTGCAAATTACAATTACATCACATATTAAATAACAAGGTAACAAACCATGTTGCTAGTGCTAGTTGCTACTATTAAAATAACTGGAGATAAATTAGTAAAAAAAATAATTTGAGGTACCCCACCTTGGTAGAATCAAATTCTGGAAAGGAAAAGGGGAGTTCAAAAGTAGGAAAAGGAAAAGGGATGGATTTGTTGCATTGATCCAATGGAGGGGAAATGAGGGAGATTGAAACAATATTTAAAAAGGAAAAAGGATAAAAAAGAAGAGAACAGAAACAGCCCCTCAGTGAAATCTCTATCTTCATCTGTCTCCTGGAGCGACGTGTCTTCAAAAAGAAAGATACCTCAGTGTCCTAAAATGTCTGACACACTCTCGTGAAGCCATTCCTAATTTATACCAGGCTTCTTCTATTACACTTATCCTTCTTCTGCACTCTGCAACTGTTTCACCCTCCCTTAGCTTTGCTCTCTCTTTCTTTCTAGTTTATTTAATTTAATTCCTACACAATGAATAAACCACTAATCACACTTATCATTGATCCAGTAAATTTACCCATTTAAGTAAATTGTTATTAAATCAAGAATTAAATTATAGGTGAACAAGCCATAACAAAAAACTAATCAAATCAATCATCTGATTTACGGTTCAACTGATTAAAGTATTGATTTTGATCCGGTTTAGAAATCAATGCTCAAAACCAAACAATTACGGGGTGTGATTAGAGTCTTGACTCGTAAAATGAAATGCACCCTTCTATACCACACTGCATCTCATTAAAGCTGAGCCAATACAAACATAGCTTCTAGTTCAATAAATGTTTCCCTGTTGCATATTCTCTTTTCATTGTTTTGTTTTACTGTTTCCTCAATTATTTGTGTACTAATTCTAGCCCTTCTCTTTGTTTTTACTGTCTTTTTTCTGCAACTTAGGAATCATTCATATGAATTAAATGTGAATAATATTTTCAACTTTTGAATTATTATGTTTACCTAATAATTATGGAGACTTTTTGGGTATTCTAATTTGTAAATACAAACTTAGCTGTATGTACTAGGGTTTCAGTACTTTGCCGACTGGAGCGAACAACCAGATGAAAACAAAATTTCCCTGAACACGTCGCTGTTTACGATTATTGCGCCATTTTTGTATTCAAGTACAGTAATGCAAGTTTATTGGGTGAAATTTTATGAGGTTGCAAACAAAGCAAGGAAAGCCTTGTTTGAAAAAATAAATTATCGAGTTGTCAACACAAAGTACTTGATTGTAATATAACCCTTAGCTTTTTTTTAACACAATATATATTCAGAGATTATTTATTTTATGATTAAAAAGTTTTAAAATTATATGATAATTTAAAAAGTTACATAATATTTAAAAAAATGATGTATTTTAATCGATCATCTATAATAAAATTTAACAGTCTGTTCTCCATTTCCCTTACGTGAGAGTGAGAGAAGTGAATATAGACCGTATAACTATATAATAGATAAATAAAAGTTTTTTAAAGTTACATAATCACTTAAAATGTTATATGACTTTTTTAACAACTTACATAATTAATTTCAATTATTTATTATATGATTGTATGCCACAAATTTAGTCATCTCATTAATCTTTCTCATATAATACATCATATAACCTTTATAAATTCTTATAAGTATTTCTTTTACCATCGGTAAATAAACTCGTACGATGTTATCCTATGTTAACATGAGTTATTGAATTTGGAATGGACTCTCAAAAAATATAATGTCGTACAACGGGTCACTTTGATAACTTTTGAATCTATCATTTACAAGATACGATACAAATTTAAAATCTTATTTAAACATGGTCAAACATATAACAATTGAATTGATATGGGTTAAAAGTCCCACCTTTCTAAAAATGAGTTTCTGAAAAATTAAACACTCTGAAACATTCTCACTATCCATTGAAATTAAGAATTTATAAATGTAAAAGTTTACTGTTTGCATATGTTCATTATATAGAATTTTACACTATAAACTAATTAAAATATATTTAAAATATGCCGCAGGGGTGGATCTTAGAAGGAAAGGGAGGGCTCAATTTTTTTTTCAACCACCTGTTATTGTATCCCCAAATTATTTATGACACTTCCAAATATCTTTATAAATGTTAAAATTCAGGCTACACAAAAAATATGCATACGAGAAATATAAAAAAAAATATTTTTTATTTAATTGTTTATATAGAGAAGATAAATTATGTTTCTGTATGATTATTTACTTAGAATTTTATAAGACTAATAATTACTTTTTAAAAATAATATTTAGATGGAGAGAAAATATTAAATAAAGAGATAAGGTAGTTTAATAGATAAAGGGTAAATAATGAATTTCGGTATATAATGAGACAAAATGGTTGTCTTCCTTCATTTGTGTAAAAAAAAGTTCTCTAAACAATTGCTACTAAGTAGGAACAAATATGACCTTGTTATGAAATTAGAGAGGAAATTAGAGAAGAAAATGGACTTGAAGATGAAGGAAGGAGAGTAATGAGAGTAAAGAAAGAGTAGTAAAATTGAAGAGAAGAAGTGTGTATGTATTAATGAGTGAGGGGGGTATTTATAGGAGGTGAGAGGGGGACATTTATAAATATCAAAACTTTGGGGGGACATCCACAAATATTCATAATACTCCCCCTTGGATGTCCATATTTAGAATGTGCCTCGTTAAAACCTTACTAGGAAAAACCCAGTGGGATAAAAACCTAGTGAAGGAAAAAGAGTACAACATTCTTTACAAAGTATATTCATGAAAAATAATTAAATTACAAATATTTAATTCTCCCCCTCATCAGAACACTTATGTAAACGTCGAAGACCAATCTTCTGTACTAGTTGCTCGAAGACTTTGGTTGGTAATGATTTTGTAAAGATATCTGCTAGATTCTCGCATGATCGGACTTGCTGGACATTTATTTCACCATTCTTTATAAGATCATGAGTAAAGAAAAATTTTGGTGAAATATGCTTTGTCCTATCTCCTTTAATATAACCCTCCTTTAACTCAGAGATACAAGCTGCATTATCTTCACATAAGATTGTTGGTGGTAATTTTCCATCATGCAAGCAACAAGTTCCTTGAATATGTTGAATCATAGACCTCAACCATACACATTCTCGACTCACTTCATGTAATGCTAGAATTTCAGCATGATTAGATGATGTTGCTGTGATTGTTTGTTTTATGGATCTCCATGAAATTGCTGTACCACCACATGTGAACAAATATCCTGTTTGTGATCGACCATTATGAGGATCAGACAAATATCCCGCATCAGCATAACCAATTAGGTTTGCCTTAGATACATATGGGAAAAATAAACCCATGTCCATTGTACCCCTAAGGTAGCGGAATATGTGCTTAATCCCGTTCCAATGTCTTTTTGTGGGTAAAGAACTTTGTCTTGCTAACAAATTGACAGCGAATGATATATCAGGTCGTGTATGACTAGCAAGATACATTAGTGTACCAATTGCACTGAGATATGGTACTTCAGGACCAAGTAGTTCTTCATTTTTCTCTTGAGGTCGAAAAGGATCTTTGCTCACTTCGAGTGACCTTACAACCATTGGACTGCTCAATGGGTGTGATTTGTCCATATAGAACCTCTTTAGCACCTTTTCTGTATAAGTCTTTTGGTTCATCAAAATTTCTTCCTTTAAATATTCTAATTGTAATCCGAGACAAAACTTTGTTTTTCCCAAGTCTTTCATCTCGAATTCCCTTTTCAAACAATTTACATCCTTTAAGAGCTCTTCAGGAGTTTCGATGATGTTTAAATCATCTACATAAATTGCAATTATAACAAACTCTTTTCCTAATCTTTTCATAAAAACACATGGACAAATCGGGTCATTTTTATACCCTTCTTTCAACAGATATTCACTGAGGCAATTATACCACATACGTCCATATTGTTTCAGTCCGTAAAGAGATTTATTCAATTTAATTGAATAATTTTCTCGAGGATTTGTCTTGTATGCTTCAGGCAAATTAAATCCTTCAGGGAGTTTCATATATATGTCATTTTCAAGTGATCCATATAAATATGCTGCAACAACATCCATAAGGCGTAAGTCAAGCCTTTCACGGATTGCCAAACTTATCAAGTATCGAAAAGTAGTGGCATCCATCACTGGTGAATATGTTTCTTTGAAATCAATACCAGGTCTTTGTGAGAATCCTTGTGCAACAAGTCTTGCTTTGTATCGCACAATTTCACCATTTTCATTTCTTTTTCTCGTAAAGACCCATTTGTACCCAACTGGTTTTACACCTTTGGGTGTTTGGACTACAGGCCTAAAAACTTTACGTTTTGCAAGTGAGTTTAATTCTTCTTGCATTGCATCTTTCCACTTTGGCCAATCATTTCTCTGTGCACATTCTTTAACTGATTTTGGCTTATGATCTTTATCATCATTTATGATATCAAGAGCTACCTTGAATGTAAAAATTTCATCAATATCGACTTCGGGTCGATTCCATTGTATTCTATCCATGACATAATTTATTGAGATATCTTTATTTGTATCAATTTCAGGTACCTTGGTTTCTTCTAGATTTGAAACCTTGATTATGTCAGGAGACTCTACTGGAGTCTTTATATCATCGATTCGACCATTCTCTTTATTTACATTTCTTTTCCGAGGATTTTTATCTTTAGAACCAACAGGTCTGCCACGTTTTATTTTGGCTTCAGACTCATTTGCAAATTTAGATTGTCCTTCAGGGATATCAATCTTTATTGGAGTATTAACAGCTGGTATGTGTGACTTAGTCACTTTTTTTGGATTAGCAAATGCATTAGGTAATTGGTTTGCCAAATTTTGCAAATTAATTATTTTCTGAACTTCTAGTTCAGATTGCTTTGTTCGAGGATCAAGATGTGAGAGAGTTATCTCATTCCAACTGATCCTTTTATCCAACTGTTTATTTTCTCCCCCTAATGGTGGGAAAACAGATTCATCAAAATGACAATCAGCGAAACGAGCTGTAAATAAATCACCTGTTAAAGGTTCAAGATATTTTATTATTGATGGACTTTCATATCCAACATATATTCTCAACCTTCTTTGAGGTCCCATCTTAGTGCGTTGTGGAGGAGAAATAGGAACATATACCGCACTTCCAAAGATTCTTAGATGGGAAATATTTGGTTCTTTACCATGAACCAATTGTAAAGGGGAATATTCATGATTACTTGTAGGTCTGATGCGAATAAGTGCTGCCGCATGCAAGATTACATGTCCCCAAGTTGAAATTGGGAGTTTTGATCTCATTAACAATGGTCTTGCTATCAATTTCAAACGTTTAATCAATGATTCAGCAAGTCCATTTTGTGTATGAACATGTGTTACAGGATGTTCAACATCAATTCCAATGGACATACAATAATCATTAAATGATTGAGATGTGAATTCACCAGCGTTATCAAGGTGTATTTTCTTAATTGGATAATCAGGAAAATGAGCTTTTAAACGAATTAATTGAGCTAGTAATCTCGCAAACGCCTGGTTGCGAGTTGATAATAAGCAAACACGTGACCATCTAGTTGATGCATCAATTAAAACCATAAAATATCTAAATGGTCCATATGAAGGGTGTATTGGCCCACAAATATCACCTTGTATACGCTCTAAAAATGTGAGTGATTCACTTCCAATTTTCATTGGTGATGGTCGAGTAATTAATTTCCTTTGAGAGCAAGCAGCACATGAGAAATTATTAGTTTGGAGAATTTGTCTGCTGGATAAGCAATGACCATTTGAATTCTCAACTATTTTTTGCATCATTATTGTTCCAGGATGACCTAACCGTTCATGCTAAATAACAAAGTTATTCTTATTTGTAAACTTCTGGTTTACAATAACATTTGTTTCAACTGTACTAATATATGTGTAGTACAAACCGGAGGAAAATGAAGGCAATTTTTCCAGTATACATTTCTTATCAGAAATTAACTTTGTAATGTATAGATATTCATCATTTCCTTCATTTGTGGTCTCAATATGGTATCCATTTCTGCGGATATCCTTAAAACTCAACAAATTTCTTTGAGACTTCTTAGAATATAACGCACTTTCAATGTGTAATTTTGTTCCTCCAGGTAACAAAATACTGGCTCTGCCGGAGCCTTCAATTATATTTATACTACCAGATATTGTATTAACATTTGCTTCTTGTTTTACTATATGGTAGAAATATTTCTCATTCTTGAGAATGGTATGAGTTGTTGCACTGTCTGCGAGACATATATCTTCGCCATTCACATGAGCATTCATTCTTCATTAAATAAATAAAAATAAATCATGAGTGAAAATATAATTAACAATAATGTTTAACAAAATTTTATTGATAAAGACAAAATTTACAACAAAACAAATTACATGAAACATTAAAATAATTTATTTAGGGGCACTCCCTTCTCCAACCGAGTGGTCAATGTCTTCTTCAGGAAGAGTAAGAAAATCATCAATACTAAAATCAGAGAAATCATCATCTATACCAGTAAAATTTGTCTCTATTATTTTCCCTTTATTTTTAAGAGATTTTTGGTATAGATCTACGAGATGCTTTGGTGTGCGACAAACTCGAGACCAGTGTCCCTTGCTACCACAACAATAGCAGATATTTTTAGTTTGTTCGCTATTTTGAGCATATGTCCCCTTTTTCATATGTTCTTTATTTTTCCATGTGAATGATGATTTCTTATCATTTCTACCATGACCACGACCACAAACATATCCACGACTACGACCAATATCATGTCCCTGAGCATTACCTCGTCCACGACCGCGACTACGGCCACGACCACGACCATGAGTATGATGATCGTGTGTTGCTACATTCACTTCTGGGAATGGAGCAGTTCCAGTTGGACGAGATTCATGATTTTGCATAAGTAATTCATTATTTTGCTCAGCCACAAGGAGACAAGTAATCAATTCTGAGTATTTAGTAAAGCCCTTTTGACGATATTGTTGCTGCAGGAGCATATTAGATGCATGAAAAGTGGAGAATGTCTTTTCTAACATATCACTTTCAGTGACCTTTTCTCCACACAACTTCAATCTTGAAGTAATTCTAAACATTGCAGAATTATATTCATTTACAGATTTAAAATCTTGTAAACGCAAATGCATCCATTCATAACGGGCTTTTGGAAGAATTATATCTTTTTGATGGTCGTATCTCTCTTTTAAATTATTCCACAAAATAAGGGGGTCTTTAACTGTTAAATATTCATTTTTTAACCCTTCATGGATATGGTGGCGTAAAAAGATCATGGCTTTAGCTTTGTTCTGACTAGATGCATTATTTCCATCTTTAATTGTTTCCCCAAGATCTTTTGCATCTAAATGGATTTCAGCATCCAATGTCCATGATAAATAGTTCTTGCCAGTAATATCAAGGGCCACAAACTCAAAGTTGGTAATATTTGCCATATGTATTTCTATGCAAGAAATTACAAATAATAAGTTAGATAATACTTCAATAAATATATTAGCTATAATTATCATTATAATGATGGTAATAACAATAATCATAACAAGTCAATAATAATTATAATACTTTTATATTTTATTAAATTATAAGAGTAATATCAGTTTTTTTTAATAGAGTAAATAAATCATTTTAAATGAAATTTCACATAAATGATTCGGTAGTAAAATTTTAAATTTTTTATAAAATATCATTCAAGTATTAGTGGTCAAGTGGTAATAACTTATCATAGGTATAAACCTAAGTTCGATTTCTTATTAATACTATCTTGTTGATTAACAAATTTATATAAAATAAAATATATATTAATTATAAATACCAATTATGAGTCTAAAAGTTAATTATTTAATAATATAAAATGATTATATGTTATGAAACAAAGTAATATAAAATAACTCACGTAGTGCTACAGTACAGAATTAGTTAGAGTATATTAAAATGGAAAACCAATAATCACACAGGACATGGAATGCAAAACGAATAATTAGCTTGTGAAGTTAGTGACATGGAATGCAAAACCAATAATCAACTTGTGAAGCTATAGTAAAGCATGCTTGTGAAGCTATAGTAAAGCATACTTGTGAAGCTATAGTAAAACATAAAGTATTAAATAAATTAATATAAAATAATTAAACATTATGATTTTATTTTATTCTTAAATTTCTTAGGTGGTTATAGTTCTTCAGGAACCATAAATATTTTCAAGAATTCTTCAAGAATTCTAAATTATTTGATTTCTAGTTCTTCAAGAACTATCAGTAAATATTTTCAAGAATTCTTCGGGAATTCTTTTAAATCCCATAGGGATGTTTGAAATATAAGTTCTTCAGGAACTTATTAATATTTTATACATCCTGCTGGGATGTGTGGAATATAAGTTCTTCGGGAACTTATTATAATATATATATATACATATAATATAAATTGAAATGAAATTATGAAAAGAAATTAAAATTCTATGTTACCTTAAATTCAGTTGGTCAGAACCTCGTACTGATAACGTGTTATGAAATTAGAGAAGAAAATGGACTTGAAGATGAAGGAAGGAGAGTAATGAGAGTAAAGAAAGAGTAGTAAAATTGAAGAGAAGAAGTGTGTATGTATTAATGAGTGAGGGGGGTATTTATAGGAGGTGAGAGGGGGACATTTATAAATATTAAAACTTTGGGGGGGACATCCACAAATATTCATAATAGACCTACATTAATTAAAAAGAAAGAAAAACTATAGTAGGGCAAGCGGTCCTAAACATAGGTTGGGTTATATTGAGTTGCAAGTTATTTAGGGATAAACCAAAAAAATTCTGCATAAATTCGGACCTTAAAATCAGAGTTCCTAGCCTGGCCCTCTATGGGTTATAGGTTTGATCGAACAACCTATTTTTTTAAAAATAAATTGTTACATAATTGATTTATAAAATTTAAATTAAAAAACTAAACTAACTCAGTAGAATTTTTCTAAAACTACATTTGTAAAAAAATTGTGTTATTGAAATTAATTAACTATTACTACACAAACAATGTTATAAAATCAATAATTTTTCTTGTAAAAAATATGTTGATTTTTATGAAGGAAGCATTAGCTACTAGCATAGGCCTACAATCTAAAAAATTTTGAGTTCCCTCCCAAGTTCCCAACAATTTTTTTTAACAAAGGCTTTGGGCCTGTGCAGGCTAGCATGCACTAAACCCGTTTTTTGGGATTTTTTGCTATCGGTTTTTTTTTCAATTATTAACTTTAAATTTATTTTTAAGGACCGTGCACTATGTTTTTGACAACGAGCTTGAGCTAGCCCATGCGAGTCACCCCATTTTACCAGCTTTAGCAAAGCATACCATTGCTAACTTTATTTTAGTATTAAACTGGTTTAAGTCGGGGTACATAATCTGGTGTAGTAACCAGCACTTAAATCGTATTTGTCTGTATCTGTTTTACGGGATCCGATATTATATCTCTTATACCAGAGGGATAATAAGAGTCTTGGAGTAATCCCTCGATCAAATATCACCAACCTCACGTCTTGTGGGCGAAAGGATGTGTCACCTACAAGGACACTTCGATGCTTAAGACAGTGGGATATCCAAAGAAAATAAAAGTGTTTGAGCGTAAGTTTGTAGTAATAATGTTCTACCTTTCTTTCATTGATTTGTAAGTTTTATACCTTAGAGTAGCGGAAGAGTTGTTTCAGGTAGGTGCGTTTACTGTACTAAATGTTAGCGTGATTCTGATCATTTGCAGAAAGGCTAACAAGCAATCGTGACATTATCTACCGGTTGTACATTTTCATTAGTTACTTTGCATGTTACTTCCTCAACACATGGTTATATAAGTCAACTCTAACCTTTCAGCATTGAGAGAATGACTCATAGTGGTGTTAAGTCATGAGTCTTATACGCAGTGTTGGGCGCCGATGTCAAATTTCAATAACTCATGCGTTGTGGTCTTGCATGACGGCTTTTAGGTCGAACGACCTTTCTGCCTATAGGCCGGTATTGAGACTGAATCAAGTATCTCATTTGTATTTGTATAATCTAATTAACTTACATACTCCTTCATAAAAAAAATTAAGATTTTAATATTTTTTATAGAATTTGTTCAACTTTTACAATCTCTTATAGGATGAAAAATTAAGAGGGGTAAATAAAAAATCAAAATAGGTAAATTTATATTAATTATTGTATTCAATTTACCTAGGAAATCACATGATAATATATTAATGTTATTTTTAAGGAAAAAAATCTTTTTGATTTCTTATCACGTATAAGATTAAATAAAAAAATATTATAAGATACTTTAAAGTTTATACTAAATCCCAAGAATGATTACCTATAAATCTCATTGTGTATTACATCCTACACATGACTATCAGGAGTTCCTTCATGATTACTCACGTCCATGAATACAATTGCAGTTTAGTAGGAATAATTTTAGCAAGTCCCACCGAGTATGTCAATGATCCGCTTGGTATGAGGTATTAGACTTATTTTATCTAATGAAAATTTGGTATTATATCCTCATAAAATGAGTCAAAAAATGATATTGTTGGTCAAAACTTCAAGTCAGTTGGTCTAGTTAAAATTTTAAGGTTGTGTTTGAAAGCTAGATAATAGAAGGGTAGGAAAAAAAAAAGATAGAAATGGAAGGGTAAATTTGAGGGGGGAACCGAGAGAGGAAAGATTATTTGAAGGTATAGATAAAAATATAAAAGCTTCGAGTTCAGGAGGAGAAATGGCTTTTAAGAAGTTGAAAATTAACTTGCACACATACCCCAAGTGAGACATTTATACATTAATTATAACTATATTAAGTGAAGTCCAACAATAATTTCCATAGTGCCATCTTAGCTGGGGAGTTTAGTAAACCAGGCCATTTTTTTGCCCATTGGATTCATTTACTTTTGTTAGAGCCCAAAAGATTGTTCCAAACTTCTTCGTTAAGAATTGGGCCTCATGCTGCCAACGGCAATATGATTTTTGAAGGTACAAAAATTTATTAGTTTCTTCACAAGAAAAATTATCAAAAAAAAAAGAATCGTACAAAAATTTATTGAACCAACTTTTGGCCTCATGCTGCCAAGTGCTAATGCCACTTCACCAAAAAAAAAAAAAAAGTGCTAATGCCACCAGATATAGAGATAAAAACTATTCTTTTTTATTTAAAAGATCAGCTACACTTGGAATGGAACACTATTTGTTACAGCTACTGATTTCAAATACAGTTTTAATATTTTATAACGATGTGTTGGGTTTTAATTCAAGTATAACATTGTTATAATTTTATTTTATACATTTGAATTTCACATTTCCACCATAATTTTCTGGAGAATGACATTTAGTGCATGATTATATTAATTTACCAACTTTTTATTTTACTTCTTAGACGAATTCGTCTAAAATAATCTTAACAAATTGTAATAAATCGAGGGAAAAGCAAGCAGTAATATTTTATCGACTATTATATCCATATATACACCAACCACATCGTAGTTCAATCACTATTTAAAATTATTTTTCATTTTATATCTCTCTCTCCTCTTTTTGTTTCTATCACATATCACATGATATATTTCTTCTATTATATTTTTTTTGTTTTTCTCTCTTCCTTTTCGTTTCTTTCTATTCTATCGTGGAATAAGAAAAGCAACCAATAAAATGGTGTCTATATAACCTTTTTATATTTTATGTTGCATGGGAATTGGTGGGTAATGAGAAAATTCAACTAATTTCTCGTAGAGATAAAAATCAGACTCTAATACATTAGGCACCCGCAAAAATCAGCAGTGATGAATAGTGATGAGTAAGGTAACAACCACCTTAATGAGTATGAAATCGATTATGAAAAATTACTCCTAAAAAATTATATATATATATATATATATATATATTTAAATTGTTGTATATATTATTAACATATATTTTTAGGTTTTATTTTTTTATAATTTGAATCATTTATTATTTATATGAAATATGTAGTGTGTTCTGAAATAATATTTTTTTATATTTAGTGTTTATTTTGAATTTTTTAAATATTATACTTGTGATGTTTTATAACAGTTATGTGAAATAATGATTTTATTTGATTAAAGTGCCAATTATGGGTTCAACATATAAGTATTTAATTATGTATTCAAAGGATATATATATATATATATATATATATATATATATATATATATATATATATATATATATGAAGAAGAGGAGTGATGTTATTCCAGTTATTTGTTTTATCAGCAAAAAAAAATATTATTAAAAAAGTATAAGGGATACCTTAACCTATATACAAAATCAAACCATTACAAACCTGTAAGATATGAAAAAGACCCTCTATACCACTTAAAAAAAGACATTTAGAAAAATCTTTCATTCGAGATTTAAGTCAAACTCAACTTATATATTGTAACAGTGTAAACATTTTATGTAAACAAAAAGTTTCAATCCTGAAAAGAACATTGTTACGATATCCTCAAATCATATAAATAGTAGCAAATCACACAGTACCAAGACCATACTTAGTTACAGATCCATTACCCAAGCCCAAGAAACCTTCAAAATTACATTTACACTCATCTTGCGGAACCAAACAGAAACCCAACCAATCATAGCATTTTTACCATAAGGAATATGAAAGTTTGCAAGAGAAAATCATATGAGTACTCATCTCAACACACTCACCACAAGAGACGTAAAGCATAAATGAAGTGTCCAATACATAGCCACGAGAAAATTAATTTTATTTAGATTGTATTCGATCAAATATAGCCTTCATCCAAAACTCACCACTTTGATATGAATCTTCGTAATTCAAAACAACCGTATATGTATCCCACAAATCTATATCATGACACACAAAATTATAGACTGACCTCACATAATAGTCTCAACCATGATCAAGAATCTTGAGAATTATCACGTATACATAATTTTTAACAGTGCGAGTACATAAATGGTTAATATACGACCTTAGCCAAATCCGCTTAGGTATGCATGGGTATGAGTAAGATAATGTTTAAAATATAGGTACAAAGACGAAGGATAGTACCCTACCCTGCCAATTTCCGCGGAGATATCATCCCTATCTTGAGTAAACATTTTTAAAATATATACTTTTACTGCATGAAATTCAGGTTAAGTCTCACTTCTTGTATATATTTTCTATATAAATGTGGGTCGACTTATCTCTGAATTTTATCCAATGAAAAAAGAAGTGTACGTGAAACTTGTTTGTATATATTCTCCATTTGTACGTCTTCATTATAATAACTAGCTAAATAAAACTTCACAGTAGTGTGCCGTGGGACATGGAGTAGTACCTTATAAAACTTTCAAGTTTCAACTCATTTGCCCCTGAGAAATCATATGCAGGAAAAAAGTAATCTAAAATCTTATCCATACACGCTGAAAATCTCTACAATGTACCCATCGTACCTCACACCATACGAAATGGAAGGAAATAAAGGTAAAGAAATGCATGCATGTCTTGTTCTTTTTTCAATTTTCACGTACCATATGTATACTTATGGCGTATTACGTGCCTATATGGACGATATGACACCCACAACAGAGTTTTAGAAAGAGGTGTGGCCCCGTCAGGTATATGTGATGGGTGGACAAGTGAGCCCTAATGTGTTATAGCCAACAAGTGGTGTCACACATTAGGAATTGAAGCCCATGTGTGGAGCATAAGGATCACCCCCTTGTGACATTTGTGAGGGGTTAGGGGGACATGTCAACCCAACTTGAGAAAAATTAAAAAGAATAACAATTAAGTTAATATTGGTTGAGCAAATTATGGCCAAATATATAGCCTTTTATAATCATATACTATCATATATATAGCTAGCTCTTGCTACAATATATAGTGAGAGAGAGAAGAATATTCCGTGTGTGTGTGTGACTTTGTTACTTGCAGGGTGGACATAGGCCATATTCCTGTGGGCTAGCTAAATATTGTGTGTGTATCTTTCATGGCATAGCCATATATAAGGTTTTTTTTCTTTTGATTAGTATGTGGAGGGTCCGGATGCATGGGGATCATGATGGGTTGGTCGTTGTTGAACTCATGATATATCTAGCTAGGAGAAATTTGAGATCGAATAATTTCTACTAATTAATTTTAAAATGTTTCTGAGATATTCTTTTATAAAAATATATGCAGATTAATTATACAGTGACGCACGCACAGAGGCATAAACATAAGAAAGAATTAAGGGTGGTGAGAGACGGGACAAAGAAAGTGATTGTAGAGATATTGGAGGATTGGGTCGGTTGCCCAAAAGGGTAGCCATGTGAGAAGTATGATGTTGTCTATGGCCTTTGGCTTTAATTTGTTTCTGTGGATTGATTTTCAAATGCCACACCCATAACTTAGCTACAATTCATCCGGGCACTTTAGATCAGATCTTGTAGCTACCTAGTAGCCTACTAGTAGGCAGTTAGCTTGCCACCCTTCATCACCCTCCAATCAAATTAATATCCCTTAAACCAGCTTCCATCATGTCCCTCCAACTTCTCTGCTCTTAAACATATGACCCTTAAATAGCATCTTTCAATCTTAATACTTGATTATATATAGCCCTTAAATTACCTATTTCACTCTTAAAATTACTGATATCTGTGTTTGATTAAAATGGGAAACCAAAGAAGATAATTTCAAAGAGATCAAGAAAACAATAAACCAATTTAACCATCAAATTTTTCAACCGCAAAAATTGTTAACTCATTTGCTAATATGATTTGCTACATATTAGTCACTGATAGTTGCTAAGAGTCTAGCTGCTAAATTAATTAGCCATCAAATTTCTTTTTTCGTGTGTAATTGATGGTTGATAAATTTCACTGTATAAATAAATAAATAAAAATCTGTCATTAGATATAGTCATTTTCAAAATAAAATGTTTGTTTTTACAACTATACATCCTCGTAACTAGGTCGGTTGTAAATAACAACAATGAACTCCGTTGCTAAATTAGTGACTAATGAAAATTACTTTGTTATTGTATCACGTTGGAAATGAAGAGATTTTAATCTAGATTATATTAATATTTTACATCTTACTATTGTACTATAAGTGTTTGGTATGTTTTAATTTCTTTCCCCGACTTTTTTTTAAGTTTAGAAGCTATTTTCAGTTTGAATTTAAAATTAAAAGCTTTTAAAATCAAGCTTAGGTTGTTTTGTAAATTTAAGCTAAACAAAATAAATTTTTTTTTATGATTTAGATTATATAAATAGTATCGATAAAATGAGTTGACCTAAACTTATCCAATGAAATATTAGATTTAAAATCTTGATTTTTTAATCTAACATATTAAAACTTACACCACTAAAAAAACAACTGTTAGCGACGGACGTAATTGGTCGCTAATCAATGGAATTCCCGTCGCTAAAACCATTAGCGACGGCATCGCAGACGGAAAAGGGGACGTCGCTAAAACCCTCGTCGAAAACACCTCAGCGACCACATACACACCGTCGCTAAATTATTGACGGCGTTAGGCCGTCGCTAAATTCGTCTCTGCCCCATAACTCCAGCCGTCGCTAAGTGTTGCCATACAGCGACCTCGAGGCCCCGTCGCTAATAACAGCCAACAGCGACCACGGTAAGCCGTCGCTATTTTACTTGAGACAGCGACCATGACATTCCGTCGCTAGTGGTTGCGATGTAGCGACGCCTAAGTCCGTCGCTAGTGGTTGCAAGGTAGCGACCACAATGTCCGTCGCTAGTGGTTGCCAGGTAGCGACCACAACGTCCGTCGCTAGTGGTTGCCAGGTAGCGACCACACCGTCCGTCGCTAGTGTTAATAAGTCCGCGACGGACACGAGCCGTCGCTAACGGGAGTTTTTAAATTTTTTTAAAATTGATTCAATATTGACTGGTTTTGTTAATTTAGCTTTAAAAATATCTTAATATTTTGTATTTTGTATTGGCTGATAAAATTTTATAATTAAATTAAAATAATTTTTTTGAAGTAGTGAATTATTATTAAAAACAAAATAATATATTAAATTAATTTATGAAATAGGTTGAATTATTAATGATAGGTAGAATAAGGCTTTGTGATTTGAATGTAATTATCAATAAATATTGACATAATAAATAAAGAATGACAAAATAAATACTGAATAAAAATATAACATAACTAAAAATCAAATATACAAATGTGTATAAATAAAAGAACTACAATCAAGGTGGTGGGGGATCCTGGGGTGGTGGTGGGGGCGCCTGGGAAGTGGGGGGAGGTAGTCTCGCCATCAACTGCATCAGTAGCTCCTGCTGCTGAGCAAGTTGCCGACGAGTCTCGGCGTGCTGCTCCTCGGCCCGCTGTCGGTCCGCCTCGGCCTTATGTCGGTCCGCCTCGTGCCGCTCCAACAGCAACTGCCTCTGACGTCGCTCCTCCTGTAGCTCATCGTTCAGGTTTTGAATTACCTGAACGACCTCAGTCGGAAGACCAGAGGAAGACGAAGAGGAAGGGGTCTTCCCCTTTTTCGCCAGCTGCGTGCCGACGCCACCCAATCCAAACACCCTCCCTTTCTTGTTCACACCGCCAACAGCCTCCATATAGATGGCGTTGTCGTCAGAACAAGAGAGGGTGGGAGGAACCTCCCCTTCAGGGGTGGAAGCCACCAGGTCCGCCTCCTTCTTGGCCCTCCTGGCCTGATACGCCTCCTGTAAATTCAAAAACAACGATAGGATTAGTAAGCTGATTTGTAAGTAAATTAAAAGCATGTGTCAGTTAAAAGTAAATACCGCTAGCTCCGTAGTCTTCTGGTTTACCCATGCACCGGCTTTGTTCTTCTTGGTCATTTGCATGACCTCAAACAAAGAAGGCTCCCGGTGCTCCCTCAGCTCCTGTGGTGGACAAAAAACATTGAGATTATTATTTGTAAACATGTAAGACGAACCATAATAGAAATGTTTAACATAAATATACTTACAAATCTTTTCTTGTGCTCGAGGGTTGAAATGCTACCCCCAGTGTAAACCGAGGCTGCAGCATCGGCGGCTCTGTTGGCCCTATTCCGAGCACTCGCCTGCTGGAATGGGACCCCGCCCCACTTCTGGACCATCCCGTCCCAATGGTCCTCCGGGATCCAACGAGAGCGCTCACCCTTGTCCCTCACCTTCCAAAGGGTACTCTTGATGATTTTGGAGGTCTTTATGGCAAAGACCTTCCTAATCTCATCAATCATACCCTCCGCCCACTGGTAATCACGCTGTAAAATGAATTGAGAAATCAAAATTAATAACGGGTGTATTTTACAAATCAAGTCACAATAAATGAGCTAGGAACTTACCGAGAAGGTGTCAAACCACCTATCTTGCACAACCTTCCCAGCATCTGTCCAAGATATATATGGACCATCCCACTGGGCCTTCAAAACCTTAGTAATCGCTTTGGTAGTGCGACTACTATCAACAAAGCTGTAATGACAACAATTATGTTAGGAGTAAAACAACACACAATGTAGGGAGACACCCAAAATTTCGGCAGAGTCTCCCCTGTAAATGTAACATTTCCAAGTTTAAATAGTTACCCTGTTACAAACAGAAGAGTGCCCAGTACAATTCAATCTATACAAGTACTAATTAAAGTAAGCAACAATAAACCAACAAGTCTTTCAACTAAACCCTAATATAAAGTATCATACAAATAACATAAAAGTATATGAAATTTAGTCACTTACTCGTCTCCGGCCGGCACGGGTACCAACATGGGCAGAGGGGATGCCGGAGGTGGGGTCGCCTGATGGCCATGGTCCTCCAAGCCACCAACTCCAGGAGTCTGCTCTGGGGTGGTCAGCTGTGGGGGTGATGGGGTTGTCTGCTGTGGTGGTGGTGATGGAGTGGTCTGCTGGAGTGGTGATGGAGTGGTCTGCTGTGGTGGTGGTGATGGAGTGGTCTGCTGTAATGGGGATGGAGTGGTCCGCTGTGGTGGTGATGGAGTGGTCTGCTGCTCTGGGGTTTGCATCCCCAGACGGGAAGCCGGGGTCCTGGACCCACCACCCCTACTGAAGGGCAGTCGACGTCCCGTCATCTGTGGATAAAATCATGAAAAGAAAGGTTAGTCTCAGGATATATATAAACCTATGTATATATGTTTAACAACTACATACTCTGTGTCTGTTTCAGTTTCAAATTCCCCCTCAGTTTCAGTGTCACTGTGGTTATCTGTTTGAACAAGTTCATCAGTACCCAAATCAGCCCTAGACCGTTTTGATCGAGAGACAAGGTCTTTGTCAATGTGTTCACCCCCCGTAGTGGCGAGTGTCTCATCCATTATGACTGGATCAATGTTGAACAACAAATTGGCATCGTTGAGCTCGTGTGGTGCAAGCTGATAAGCGTCATCGACCTCCTCGGAGACATTGTCAGTGATCTGACTTCGGGCCTTGGCCTTGATTACTGCATACCAGTCCCGATGTCCTCCCGGGAAGTCGGTGTAATAAACCTGCTCAGCTTGTTGGGCAAAAATGAAGGGATCAAACCCTTTATATCTACCATTCTTCTTGACCTCAACTAAGCCGTAGTTGTTGTCAACCTTTGTTCCAACACCGATTGTGTTGTCGAACCAATCACATTTGAATAGAACAATATCTCTTCTTAGTCGTCCAGAGAATGAAACTTCAACAATCTCCGTCAGCACTCCATAAAAGTCTTCTTCCAACTGACCGGCGGTGCCTTTAACACAAACCCCGTAGTTATGGGTGCGCATCCCTTCACTCCATTGAAGAATATTAAACTTGTAGCCATTTACGTAGTAAATAGGCCATTTTTTAACAGTCTTCACCGGCCCCCAAGAAAGGGCTTGGAGTAAAGAATCTTCAATATGGTTGTTAGGGTCTTGTATCTATGTACAACATAAGAAGTAGGTCATTGTTACCATATTGACGGGAGTTAGAAGCAAATAGGCTTAAAAACACTTGGTATACGGGTCTTACATGTTGCGCGAACCAACCAACGAACTTGGATGACACCTCACTATGAATTTGGTCATCAGTTAAATCATTTTGCTCAAGTTTTAGCATATCTGTGTATAAGCTATTGAAAGAAACAAATAAGTTTAATATAAAAGCTACGTTAAGAATGTATAATATAACTTCTATGACTTACTCAATAAAGGGTTCCACTTCTGGGCAATTGAGAAGAATGTACAAGTGAGCCGCCTTTCGATCTTTCTCATCAATGTAACATTTTGTGAGTCTGCCCCCCGGGTGACCAGGATAGTTGAAAATCGACGTTTGTTCATCAAACCTTGTGCGGCTGGCTACACCAAGATTGCGGGGAATTCTACTCATTCTAGTTTCTATCTCCGTTGGAAAATAGAAAGAAGCAAAGGTTGTCATTTCTTCGACTAAGTATGCCTCACAAATTGAAGCTTCAACGCAGGCTTTGTTCGACACTTTATCTTTTAAAGAGCGTAAGAATCTTCAACATCATTAACAAGGTGGTGTTAAGTTAGAAAATACTATTATAAGCATGACATTAGCGAGTAAATTAAAGAGTTCACCAAGCATTCACCTTTCGAATGGATACATCCAACGATACTGCACTGGGCCACCAACCAAGGCCTCGTACGGTAGATGGATAGGCAAATGCTCCATGGAGTCAAAAAAACTTGGTGGGAAAATCTGCTCCAACTTACAAATCAATACCGGGATAGTTTCTTCCATCTTCACAAGTTTCTCCACACTCAACGAAGTAGCCGTCAACTCCTTAAAGAAGTGACTCAACTCCACTAACGGTTTCCAAATAGGCTTCGGTAAGGCATGAAACGCGTATGGGAGTAGTTGTTGCATAAACACATGGCAATCATGACTTTTCATGCCAAACACCCTGCCCTCCTTCACGTCGACACATCTACTCAAGTTAGAAGCGAATCCGTCAGGCAGGGTCAACCCATTCATCCAAATACATACAGCAATCTGTTGTGGTCTAGTTAAAGCATATTTTGCATGGGGTTTAAACATTCTTCCACGTCCCGCATCCCTCAACTCCAACTCCTTTCTGGAACACCAAATCGGAAGGTCTAGACGACTCTTCTCGTTGTCCTTTGTTCTCCCTTTGATGTCCATAACAGTGTCAAAAATATTCATGAAAACATTACGTTCAGTGTGCATCACATCAATGTTGTGTCTTAACAACAAGTCTTTCCAATATGGCAAATCCCACAACACACTCTGCTTCACCCAGTGGTGTTCCTTACCGTAACCCGCAAACTCCTTAACACTCTTGTCCCAGATGTAAGGATACTCTTCGACCCTCTGCCAAACCCGTGCACCAGATAACCTACGGGGTGGAGGTTCATTGACAACCTTGTTTTTCTTAAAAGCGGTTTTGTTCCTCCTAAACGGGTGATCCAACGGTAGAAACTTTCTATAACAGTCAAAGAAACTTGTCTTGCCACTAACAGGGAGTGATTCCCCCCCGGTATGTTCCATGCATACAGGGCAAGCAAGCTTCCCAGACGTGGACCATCCAGAAAGCATACCATAGGCCGGGAAGTCGTTAATAGTCCACATCAAAACAGCACGCATCATAAAGTTGTTCTTCAAAGACGCATCGTATGTCATTACCCCGACATCCCATAACTGTGATAACTCTTCAACCAACGGTTGCAAAAACACGTCTATGTTCGCCTTTGGATTTTTGGGTCCTGGAACCAGTACAGATAGAAACATGACCTCCCTCTTCATACACATATCAGGAGGCAGATTGTATGGGGTCAGGATGACTGGCCAACAAGAGTAAGCTCTTCCGTATTGACCGAACGGGTTAAACCCATCAGTACATAAGCCAAGTCTTACATTGCGTGGCTCGCCAGAAAAGTACGGATATAGCTCATCCAAACACTTCCATGCTTTCCCGTCGGAAGGATGGCAAAGAAACCCCTCTTGTGTTCGGTTCAGAGCATGCCAACGCATGTGTTTTGCCGTGGACAATGAGGCATACAGGCGTTGAAGACGCGGTGTTATAGGGAAGTACCACATTTTCTTCCTGGCCGTCCGGGTTACCTTCCCTCTCCTTTTAACGATCTTGTAGCGTTCCTCATTACAATGCAAACATTTTGTGACACTTTCGTCTGCAAACTCATTTCTGAACAGCATACATCCACCAACACAACACTCTATCTTCACACAACCCAACCCCAAGTTTGCCACTTGTTTCTTAGCACGGTACAGGTTTGCTGGCATTCTGTGATTACTAGGCATGGTGGAACCCATCAGACTGACCATCCTATCAAAACAACCTCCAGAAAGATTATAATCTGCCTTTAGGCTTAAAGCAGCTAGGGAGGCGGATAACTCAGTGTGACTGTTGCACCCGTCCCACAATGGAGTCTGAGCCGCCGCCAACAAATCATAAAATCTCTTCACCTCCGGATTAGGATCCTCCTCTACATTGTCAGAGTCCCCATGACCTGCTTGGTCATTATGTTCCAGCACACGTCCGGTGGAGGGTCCAACATGATCCATCACCATTTGTTCTATGTTGTTGTACGTATCCCTGTTTCCTCCAACCTCGTAGTAAGACTGTTGCACGGTTACGTCTGATGGTCTACGCGGTAACTGCTCACCATGGTTGTACCAGCAGTGGTATGTTTCCATGAACCCTTTCTCAGTTAGGTGGCACATGACATCATCCGCGTATTCAAAACTCATGCATTTACACCTTGAGCACGGACAACGGATCTTCTCAGTCACTTCAAATCCAGGCGTGTTTGCCGTAGCGAACGGAATGAACTCCAACAGCCCCGTCATAAACTCCTCAGTCACTCGCCGATTGCGATCTAGTCGGTTATACATCCATCGCCGATTTGCCGGTACCTCCATTTATAATATCTAACAAGCACGATTTCTATTACGTTACACGTTTAAATTGTTATTTAACTATCGGTTGCGAATCACTCTATCTCTTTGATGTTGCAAATTGGTGGGGCCCTATCCCATTCAGGATGAATATGCAACCATCCGTAACCCATCCCATAATTGTATGTCGTCTATCTTGAGTTGAATGAATGTTCATTTGAAATTTCGGCAGCATTTCCTATTGGTCCCCGAGTACACAGAGATACGTACGGTATGAAACACCACACGCAGACATGCACCCTGGGGACAATACGAAACACCATAACCGAAATTTCAAATGAACATTCATTCAACTTCTCAAGATAGACGACATACAACATTGATGGGTTACGCCCTACAGGTTACAAATTCATACCAAACTGTCCAACCGGGACAATTCAAGCTCCAACACAACACGGTACATCGACCGGTTGTTTTGAAACTTGAACGGGAATCTAATGGGTACACACACGACTAAACCCTACATTATTAACGTTGTGTTTCATTTTTTAAGTTCCCTAAGAAAGGGAGCCTGCCGAAATTTTGGCAGAGTCTCCCCTGTAAACTAGACATTTCCCAAATTTACAAATGGCCTGTTACATATAGAAAACTACCCAGTATAGATAAATAAACATATCATACGCATTGTATATGATATTCACAGTTATGAACATAAAATCATGTTATCAATATATAAAATCAACCGCTAATGAGCTCTGCTCTCCACTAACAAACAACATTACACATGCATCGTAAATCATGTTATCAGCACACAAAACCAATGCCTAATGAGCTCTGCTCTCCACTAACAAACAACATTACACATGCATAAAAAATCATGTTATCAGCACACAAAATCACTGCCTAATGAGCTCAGCTCTCCACTAACAAACAACAATCAACATACATACACTTCAACACATACAACAGACATAGCCGGATAAGTTAGCGTTAGGGGATTACCTGGGAATGAGAGATAGCGATGAAGACAAAGCTGATGAGGGTCGAACACGAACCACACGTAAGGTGTCTTGGTCTGCATGACAAACTCTAGTTAGAATGGAAATTGAGTCATCAAAAGAAAAAGTTTTATTGGCCTTTGCTAATCATACATTTTCAATGAACTTTAGCAAGGTTGTCAGACTCGAGAGTCTACCAAGACTCGTTTTGGCTAGGTAGACTCGACTCGCTAACTCGACTCGTAAACTCGTAAGAGTTTACGAGTTTACCTCATGCTAAAAATTGTATCAAATTAATATTAGGCATGCATCCAAACAATATATAACATACTAAAAACGTTAAAAAATAAATAAACGCTTCTACCAGCGGGTATGACTAACATATTACCTACACACGTCACGTTGCATTGCTATTAAACTAGTCACTAAATTCTGGTGGAGACCAAAGAGTGTAGAGAAACAATTGAGGAAACAAGGAGTTAGAGGCAATTCATACAAGCTTTTGTATTTTAAAAGAGTTAATTTTTGAGGAGGAGGATGATCATGGCCCGTGGGTTTTGGGATGGAGGAGGGTTTTGGGATTTGGACATTTCCACTCCTAAGACGCTTGATGGGTTGGCATGTCCTGTTCCTGGAGACCCTCTCCCTTTGAGTTTGTCCCGTGGCACAAAGCTTTCCAGACCCCGACAGCTCCATTTCATGCACGCCCCTCTCATTCCTTCCTACTCCATTCTCCATGGCCTCTCTCTCCACCGTGTCCTCTCCCTCCCCCTCCTCCATGTCTGGCAAGTCTCTCCCTTCCATCTTCTTACCTCTGCTTTTGTTGCCTGACCATGTCTCTGCTCTGAAACTTTTTCAGGTTTCTATTTTTAAATGGTCAGTTCAATTTGCAGAGATTTGTTTCCTTTGTTAAGATTGAACCCAAAAAGCCTAAGGGCCTTTCCTCTTGGTTAAAAACCATTGGGAGACATCTGCAGAAGAAATCACTGTATGCCCTCCGCTTCTTCTCTGAGTTACAGTTGACGCCGGATGATATTTTACTTTTAGGCTTAGATGCATATGGCTATAGTGATCAGCGTCGTGCAAAAGCAGCCCTACATCATAAGGCAAGTGTCAATATGTATCCTCTTAGGAATTTCTAAGTTTTACGGCCCTGCAGGTTAGACTTTGTGGACTAGTAACACTTGAAAGGAGGGATATATATACCTACATTAAATCTAGTGAACTAATGTTTTATGTGGAATTTATGATTAATTTTAGGTTACCCTTTAGCCTTAGTTGTCAGATTCAAGGGGCAAGGAAAGTAATTTGCAGCAGATTGGATTAGAACCCAGAGGGCTATAGGCAAGGTAGTTAAAATCCTGATTTTAATCGGAAAAATCCCGATTCTACGATTTTGGGTTGAGCTATTAAACATTCCAAATTTAACAATGACTATTAATGCATCACTAGTTCACAAAAACAGAGTGGAATTGCACACACAGTATTATAGGTCTGATACTGTCTATAGATTTTCTTATTTATATTTAGTCCAACTAAGCTTCAGAATCTCCCCACTTATCTGTTGTATATATGGTTGTTTGTGTTTAACCAATTTGGACTTTTTATTGTATGTGTTGTGTGGTAGTTTGTAGAATGAATCCAAATGAATCCAAACTCTCAACATTGGAAAACAATGTTTTTTTTCATATAGCCATTCATTCCATAATGAATGATACATGATGCTGATAACATTTTGAACAGATTTACAAAGGTTTCATGGTCCCAGGGCCCAGGCAAATTAGATAAATAGACCAGCAAAGTTATATTATTAATGCATATGCACAAAAACTCTCACATATCATCTGTACAATACCCTAGTCTTTCTTAAACTCAAATAATATACTCCTAAAATAATGGTACCCCAGCCAGAGTTATGTTTTCCTTTGATGCATTTGCTTCAACGAAAGTGGTTAGAAGTCCTAGGAAATATTTGCGCTAAAGTTATTTTTGTGGGATGATGTCACGGTTTCTTTAGGAATTTTTTTTAGCAGACATGAAGGGGAAAAAGAGTGTTCTTTTATGTTAATGCTATTGGTAGCCCAGTTCTGCTTTGTTTTGTTGCTGCGTTCAGACTTTAGAGAGAATATAATATTCTCCTTGACAAACCTTTTCTTTATTCCATTTCTTATGAAACTTTTGCTTCTATTGGAAAAAGTAGGTCTAAGACGTAAAATCACCTGCTTAAGAAAATTTGTTAGCTTCTTCACTTCATCCTTCTCTTGAATTAGTTCCCCTTCCCTTTGAGTTAGCTGAACTGCTAGAGCCTCAACCTGCAGAATGTACATAATAAATAACAGTTGAGTATAATCACAATCACAAATAAACTGGTGCAACAATTACTACAACAATGAATCCATTACATTAATCACGAGAAAATGAAAATTCTAAGACAAACTATCCCAGTTTGTTGTTCAAAATCGCTTTCCACTCACTCTCCCCTCATCCCTCCCTAATATGATCACACCCTCTCTCCCCACTTTGTGAGGGTGTGTGTGTTTATTCTGATCTATCTTGACAGAAGAAAAAGGATGTCAAAGTACAGTTGCTCTGGAATCACGTTGCATATTCGTTGATGCAAGTGGAACTCCTTTAGAAACACAAACACCAAGAGGAGGATACTTAGATGTATAATTTGTTGGAAATTTTACTTATTTGTTGGAAAATCAAATCTCTTCGATCTTAATATGTGTTAATTTCCATAGTTTTTAATAGAATTTAGATGATATTTCATCAAACAAAACAACAACTACAAGACCAGAGGTTGCAATACTGAACAAAGAAACACATGAAAGGCACAAACTGGTTGCATTATTAGACAAAGAAACACATGTAATGTATGGCACACATTTCTCTCTAAAAACACAAAGGATAATGAACACAAGCTTTACAAGTTTGTTACCTGTTTGCTACACCTGATGGCAGACTTAGGGGACTTCCGAACAGAGACAGAGGGGGACACAGCTCCAAGCCAGGGACGGCACACAGGGAGGGAGGTCGACGGCTGGAGGAAGAAGGGAGGAAGGGAGGGAGGTCGACGGCTGGAGGGAGGCTGACAGAGGGAGGGACGGAGCCTCGAACGGCCACAACTTCCAACGGAGAGGGTCATCGTCGTTTGTGAGGGGGAGACGGAGGTTTGGAGCTTCGTCAGACAGGTCGTGGTGGTTTGGTGGTTCCTGAGGCGCAGAGAGGGAAAAAAGAGGGATGGACGGGGATTGACGGAGGGGGAGACGGCTGAGAGGGGCAAGGGAGCGGTAGGGCAAATGAGAGGGAAAGGGTTTGCTCGAAGATACATTAAAAACTTAGCGACGGCTCGAACCCGTCGCTAATAACGTCACTACAATTAAAATCCCTAGCGACGACAAGAGAAATCCGTCACTAATGTCCCAAAAAGTAGCGACGGGGCAACCCTACCGTCACTACCTTCCCTTCTTAAAAGTGAAAACATGGAGGGAAGACGAAACCATAGCGACGGAAAACGAATCCCGTCACTAATCTCCTGAATTAGCGACGGGCTCCCCACCGTCACTAACTTCCCTTCTTAAAACTGGAGGGAAGACGAAAATAATAGCGACCGAACACAAAATCCGTCACTACTCTCCTGAATATTAGCAACGGTAGGACAACTCCGTCACTAGTCTCCTGAATATTAGCGACGGGTTCTTCCTACCGTCGCTACGACCCTTTCTTAAATTAAGATAAGGTCAAAATAATAGCGACGACTGGTGGAACCGTCACTAGTACAAAACATAGCGACGCCGTTTAGCCGTCGCTAATGTTTGGCGCCAACAAAATAACATGGAGGGAAAACAAAAAAGGAGGATCTGAGAATATAGCGACCGTAGTAGCGACGGTGTTTGTATTTTTTAGCGACCGATTCCGCTTTTGGTCGCTAAATGCGTCGCTAAAACCTTTTTGGTCGCTGTTTATTTAAAACTGTCGCTAAAACGGTCGCTACTTAGCGACGGTAGTTGTTGGTCGCTAACTAGAGGTAGCTGTTTAGGGTTTTTTTAGTAGTGTTAATATGAGTTTAATCAGCCAACAATCTACAAAAGGTCAAGTTGTTTGTAAGCTTAGATATCTTTCTTTAACCTCAAACTATATCTAAGATTGTTGGTTCGAAGTCATCGATATAGTAGATATTTTAAAATGGGTTTAATTAGCTCAGTTCAACCTAACTCATAAAATATATGCACTTGGAAAGATAAATTATAAGTCTAAATTTTTCTCTAACTTTTTAGTCTAGCCCAATCAAACTCACTATAATAGTCAAGTTTACAAAAGAATAAATTTATATGGGTTTTGGCCGAGTTTAACAATTCCTTTTTAAGCCTTAATTTGATTAGAATCTTGGCCCATTAAAAACCTGTTACCCGCATCGGGCAAGCTTACTACATATTATTACCCATTTCGATAATTTTGTCACATAGAACTTGGTTGACATAAGCTCACCTAATGAATCTTAGTGTGGGTGAACCTCTCAAAAAGTATAAAATATATCTTTTGAAGCTTGGATTGAGGGAGTATTTAAAATACAGTTGGGTGGTTTGACCAACTTTAAAAGAAAGATCATACGGTTAAATGTAAATTAAACGGGCCATGAATGTGACCTGTTTTTGACTAGCATGTCATAGCGCATTAATAATGTCTAAGAATGAAAATTTTGGATTAACTTGACACTTCAAAATATGCTCATGCCCAACTGTATTCGGAGACTCTTGAGAGTTATTGCAACCTTAACCCATATTACATCGGATTGAAAAAATTCATATCAATTTGACCTTAAAATTTTGAAGTTCATTTCCATTTGGTTGGACTAAAAAAACTAATATTAAATCTGAGATAAATTTTTAAATTTTAAGGTAGTTATATATTTCATCAGACTGACCCGATTAAGTTGAATCAATTATTTTCTCAATTCTATATTGAGTGAGTTATATTGAGTAAGTAAATGGATTGGGGAAAAATTTTCAAAAGGAAAAACTATTCTAGTCCTAGTTAATAGCTTTTCTTGAAAAGTGCCTTTTAATTTTTAATTTTTAATTTTTTTTTACTATAAGCTACTTCTTTTAAGAGGAGCTTTTCTTGAAAAAAGCTTTTTTACTATAAGCGGCCTCTTTTTTAAAATTAATTTTAAATAATTTCCACCCCTTCTTTTTGTGAACTACTCATCAAAGGTCTTGTGTCCACCACTAAATCCATTATATCGAATACCAAACCTCTTAATTTACATAAGGTCGTGAATGTTAGTGAGTTTGTTACTAGAGACCAGAAGTATAATTCAAACTTAAAATTACTTGAAAGGAGTGTGCAAGTTTTGCAAATTATTAGTATGTTAATTCATTATTAGTCACGAATTATTTAGGTAGGCATTGGATAAAAGTGAAAAGTAGTAAAAAGTTAAACAGCAGGCAGCTCCTGAAGAGTGACCACGGTACCATGCAAAGCTCTCCTTTGTGTTTGGACTCTCAAGGACCACTCTCCACAACATCTCAATCTCAATTAACTAATAACTACTCCCTTTTCATACCCATCATTAATGACTTTGTGCCCCTCAAAGGATTCCTTAATTAATTATCATCCCAAAATTTTCAATCACTGCTCACACATTACATGCAACCCCACACCAAGTATTCGATGATTGTTTTAGCTGGACACAACACTTGTGTGGATCGACCAATATAGGATTATTATTATTAGGAAAACATAAGATAAGAAATGTGACATCTTTTTACTACACTAGAATGTCCAATAATCTGTTTTAAGTTATCCTCTGTATATGTTTCCAGTTCCTATATGGGTGGGAAAAAAGAGGCGGAAAAAATATAGTTATAATTCCACTCACTTTCTTTGTCCACGTTAAAATTACAAAATAAGCCCCGTCAGCACTCGATCAAGCCAAGCAAGTCACAGTAACACCACCGGTCAATGGCTGTTTCAGGCCGCCCATCATGCCATCATCACCGTCCGTTCCAGAATCCACCCGCGTCAGCACCTGGGCCCGTTGGGCTTCAAAATCCCAATCAGTGGTCCCAATCATATACAACATAAGCCCCGCGCAACATACCTGGGCCGACAGCAGGCCCAGCCAAAGCCCACGAAACCCGACCTTAAACCAAAAGCCAAGCCCAACCGCCACTGGCATCCCCACCAGATAGAACGCGTCGAGGTTCACGTTCGCCGCCATTTTCGGCCGTGCCGTGCCCCTCACGACGCCGCACCCCACCGTCTGCGGGCAGTTTCCGAGTTCGCAGACGCCCAAAATCGGCAAAGCCATCGACGTTAGCCGCAGAATGTCCTCGTCGGCGGTGAACATCCTCCCCCAGCGGTGCCTCATCCCTGCGGCGAAAACCATGGCGGAGAAACCAACAACCGCGGCGAGAAACACAGATATAACCGCCGATAACTTAGCGCATGAAGGCCGATTCCTGCCGAGCTCGTTCCCGACGCGAGTAGAAACCGCGAAACTGAGCGAGGACGGGAACACGTAGATCAACGAGGTGGTCTGGATGAGAATCCCCATGGAAGCGACGGTTGCGGTGGGGTCTACAAGGAGGCCACACAAAACGATCATGATCTCGTACCACCACCATTCCAAGCAGACAGAAAGGCAGCTGGGCGCGGCGAGCCGAAGCAACGGCTTCCAGCCGGAGAGACACTCCCGGGTCGGCGCGGTCCAGCGAGCGCAACCGGCGAAACACAGCAGGAAAAGCAAGACGGAGAAGTTGGAGGCGGCGGAGGCAGCGGCGACTCCGGCGAGGCCGAGGCGGAGGCGCGTGACGAGGAGGTAATTGAAAGGGAGGTAAAGGAGGATGCCGGCGAGGGATGCGAAGGTGACGGGTTGGGTGACACCTTGTGCGCGAAGGTAAATGCGGATTGGGTGGAGGAATGAGTTGGTAACGAGGTCTGGGAGGGAGTAGAGGAGGTAGGTGTGTGCCATGCGGGTGATGTTAGCGTCTTGGTGTAATGTGATGAAAATGTTGGAGATGTTGAGCCAGAGGAGGGAGATTGGGATGGAGCAGAGTAATAAGAAGATAACGCAACGGTGGAGCGTTAAGGACATTAGGTTGGGGCGTTTAGCCCCGTAGGCTTGGGAACATAGGGGCTCCATTCCCAGAGCGAGACCGGAGAGAACGGAGTAGCCGGTGATGTTAGCGAATGCGATGCCCAAGGAGCCCGCGGCTAGTTGAAGGTCACCGAGGTGACCGAGGAATAGCATGGAAACCATGGAACGAGAGTAGACTATGAGAGCATTCATCGCTATTGGGAAAGCAAGGAGCAAGAGTGATTTCACTTCTTGTGTGATGCTATCATCATCATCATCATTACATTTGCTTCCCTTTTCCCTCCTCACCACCGCATGTGTTTCCTCTGTTTTTGTTCCCATCTCCCTCGACACCTAATAAATGTTTTGTTCTATTCTATCGGATCTTTTTCTTTTTTCTTTTTTATAAAAACCCGATCGATCGTCACTCCCTAATTACTGCCTCTCAGTCAGGATGCAAGCAAGACAGACACACCCATCTATAAATACATAAATTCCACTCTACTCTCTTCCAAATATTTACATCTCTCACTCACCAAAATAATCATATTTTTTTAGTAAAAATTAATTAAAACAAATTCTAGAATAATCTTCTCCTAAAATTCTAAATCGCCAACTAATATTATTTCTTCTCGAAGCTTCCCGTAGTAATCCTTTCTATAAACAAAATATTATACGGTCTAGGGCCACCATATAATATTTCTTCTCGAAGCTTCCCGTAGTAATGCTTTCTATAAACAAAATATTATACGGTTTGGGGCCACCGTATTAGCTTCCCGTAGTAATCCTTTCTACAAACAAAATATTATACGGTCTAGGGCCACCATATTAGCTTCCCGTAGTAATCCTTTCTACAGACAAAATATTATACGGTTTGGGGCCACCGTATTATTTATAATTTTATTTAGTAAACGTTTGGTCAAATTTTAAACGGATAATTATAGTAGAAATTGAATGGACACATTTATGTCTCTCGTAGTGATCCTTTCCACCGATGAAATATTATATGGTTTCCGACCACCGTATTGTTTATAAATTTGTTTAGTAAGCGTTTGGTCAAATTCTAAACGGACAATTAGAGAATCAATTAAGTGAGCACGTTTATGTCTCTCGTAGCAATCCTTTCTACAGATAAAATATTATGTGGTTTATAGGACCATCGTATTATTTATTCTCATCAAATTCTAAACAGACAATTGGAGTGGAAATTAAGTGAGCACATTTATGTCTCTCATAGTAATCCTTTCCAGTGATGAAATATTATGTGGTTTCCTATTATTTATAATTTTGTTTAGTAAGCGTTTGGTCAAATTCTAAACGGACAATTAGAGTAGCAATTAAGTGAGCGCATTTATGTCTATCGTAGCAATCCTTTCTACGGATAAAACATTATGTGGTTTATAAGACCATCGTATTATTTATTCTCATTAAATTCTAAACGGACAGTTATAGAGTGGAAATTAAGTGAGCATATTTATGTCTCTCGTAGTAATCCTTTCTACGGATAAAATATTATGTGGTTTAGGACAACCATATTATTTATAATTTTGTTTAGTAAGCGTTTGGTTAAATTCTAAATAGACAATTAAAGTAGCAATAAGTGAGCGGATTTATGTCTCTCATAGCAATCCTTTCTACCAAAAAAATATTGTGTGGTTTATAGGACCACCGTATTATTTATTTTCGTTAAATTCTAAACGGACAATTAGAGTAGAAATTAAGTGAGCACATTTATGTCTCTCGTACTAATCATTTCTATAGATAAAATATTATGTAGTTTAGGATCACTGTAGTGTTTATAATTTTGTTTAGTAGGCGTTTGGTCAAATTCTAAACGGACAATTAGAGTAGCAATTAAGCAGACGCATTTATGTCTCTCATAGCAATCCTTCCTATCGATAAAATATATTATGTGGTTTATAGAACCACCATATTATTTATTCTCTTCAAATTCTAAATGGACAATTAGAGTAGAAATTAAGTGAACACACTTATGTCTCTTATAGTAATCCTTTCTACCAATAAAATATTATGTGGTTTAGGACCACCATATTATTTACAATTTTGTTTAGTAAGCGTTTGGTCAAATTCTAAACGGACAGTTAGAGTAGCAATTAAGTGAGCGCATTTATGTCTCTCATAATGATCCTCTCCACTGTTAAAATATTATATGGTTTCGGACCACCGTATTATTTATAATTTTGTTTAATAAGCATTTGATAAATATAATGATTAATTATTAAGTGATTTTTAACTAGTAATTACTACAAGTCAAAAGAGAAAACATATAATACTATATGAGTTTATTTAATCTATGTAATTTTACATAAGTCAAGAAATCAGAAAATGAAAAATTTTCCATTTAAAAACATTTTTAATACTTACTCACACTGATCTTTAAACTATCTCATCATAAATTTTAATGAAACAATTCTATTTTTATCTTTTATCTTGTGTAAGATCACATAAATTAGATAAAACTCATATGATATTTATTCTCACATAACACTTTGTAAATAATTTAGACTCATAGTTAAAGACTAGGTAATATTTTTTGAATTTAACAGAGATAAAAAATATTGTATATATAAACTACATGTTCTTGTTGTACATGAAATAATCAGTCACCACCCTCCTTTTCTTCTCTTATCCATTTTTTAACGAAAGACTCAGAACATATTAGGGAATTTAAAAGAAAAAGAAATCAAAATTTATAGAACATACTGAATAGAAGTTCAAATATTGCTTTTTATATATAAATTTTGAAATATTTTCTCAAAAACACATATAATAATTTTTTTTCTTTTCTTTCATCTATTAACCTAAAATGTAATGATCATGATATATGCTTTTTTCTCACAATATCATAGTGATTTTTAATATTCTTCATACTTTTTTTAATTTAAATACTCTATTTAAACTTAGACATAATTATATATCTATAACTTCATCAATATTGTTATTAGTTTTTTCATTCAAGTTTAAGATTAACAAAATGGTCTCATTATTAAGTAGTGAGGTTTTGTAAAAGAAAAAGTCTTATACAAAATTAAAAGTAAAATGTGAGATTTCCCTGGATATAAAAAACGTTAGAATGTCAGCATATTATGTTGGCAACAATTTCCAATAGCGGAAATGTTGGTAATTGCGATTTCAAAAAACAAAAACTTCAAATTGATTAGTTGAAAGGAGAGAATTTTTCAAAAAGCATTAAAGCACTGCATTACTGACAAAGGTGCCATTCATGATTAAAGCATAATGCATGTACTGCTAATACTATATTGTTAATGCATCCATCAAACATAAGAAATGCTCTTTGACTTTCCATGTTGCTTCAAATGAAACGCAAAAAGGTTTGCTGTCCCGAGTTCTACTTTTATAATTTCACTGGATTAGAAATAGATAATATGAAATAATAATCATATCTCCATATCATCAATAATATTATTATTTTATTGATTAATACTATTATTCTATTATTTTTTCTATTGAACTGTTCTAAAATAAGGATGGAAATAAATCAGGTCAGACCGTCTTTTAAAAAACCTGAGTCTGACCTATATTAAATTTTTAAAGTCTGAGTTTAACCTATTGGCTTATCATAGTTTTTATAGGCCTAGTATGGTCTGTTTAAGGCCCGACCCATTTAAAAGTGTGTTTATAGTGAGACTTTTAAAAACCAAGAATAACCTAAAAAAATTTATGTTATGTTCCCTTCCCTTTTATATATTTTTTTAAATTGTAAATTTGTAATATTAATTTATATTATGTAAATGTAAATATGTAATATATATATATATATATATATTATTTTATGTTATAAATATATTATATATAACTAATTAACAATTAATCTAATTAAACTGGTGAGCCTATTGGACTTCAAAGGTTTTTTAAAAAGTTTATAGTTTGACTTATTTAGTTAAAAAAAAGCCTTTTTAAAAGCATATGTATAGCCTTCTAGTCTAACAAGTTTGGCCTATGTAAGTTTTAAACGGACCAGATCATAGATCCTGACGAACAGTATAGCCCATTTCCATCTCTATTCAAAAAGAAGAAAAAAATTACATAAAACAATAAATATATATATATATATATATATATATATATATATATATATTGTAATTACATATCAAAATGTTTTATTTTACATTCATTTAATATACTACATTCACTATCTTTATTTAACATACTTTTACTCTCATCCACATATTAGTAAAAAAATAATAATTATTAATACCTTAAAATTCTAAGTACATAGAAACAAAATTTACATTCTTTATTAAACCCAAAGAAAGGCATGTAACAATAAAAAAATATTCTCTCTTTAAACAATCAAATAGAAAGTATATTATTATTATTATTATTATTATTATTATTATTATTATTATTATTATTATTATTATTATTATTATTATTATTATATCTTCTCATTTTTAATTTTAACGAGTTATAACATGAGGAATTAATTTTGATAAAGGTTTAGTTATATAATTTTACATGAACTAAGAAACAATTTTTTTTATTTAATTTGTCTAACATTTAATTTTGCACATGATTAGAAAATAAAATGGGAAGGTTTTTACTAGGAAGTTGCATTAGACCTATATTAAAAATTATAAAAATGTAATACTACATCAATATTAATTTTAAATAAAAACTTTTCCCTTTTAATTTTTTATCTTGTATAAGGTTATACATGTTAAATAAACATTTTTTTTGTGCATCCCAGCCAATATCTTAGGAAATTAAAAAGTAGAATTTTTTTTTTGAAAATTATATCAGACCTTTGAAACTACAAAGAAATTACATTAATATAATAAAGACGTTTCATTTTAAAAATTGTTGAAATATGATCTGAAACATATATTAAAAATTGATTAATATATCTAGTTATTTTATTTGTGTTGAATATTATTAATTATTTTTTATACATTCAAAAAATATTATTTATTCTAATGAGGAGAGAGGAGGGAACTTATCATGTTCCATTTATATCGCACGAGAGAGTTTAATTGATAAGGGTATACATTTAAAAAATAACAAGAAATGCATATTGTATACTAAAAATTATCTTATAAATTTAGAAAATGTTAAAATTTGAAAACATTATTAATGTTAAACTACCTCAATTTTTAAATAATCGCTACATAATTTTTAATAAAAAATTTATATTTTTATTTACTTAAACAATATCTCAAGAGACATTGATTAATAGAATCATATAAAATTAACCAAATGAAGTATTTCTTTTATTTGTTAAGGTTTATTAAACATGTGTCACTCTAATATAAAAAAAATCAATAGTAGAAGGTTTGCATAAAAAATGTATTAGATATTTAAATTAAAAATCACACGAATGCTCCATTATTTCCATTATTATTATTTTTTAAATACAAATTTTATACTTTTAATTTATTATTATGTATAAGATTATACATATATTAGATGAACGCTATTTATTAATACTTTAAAATTAATTCTTTTTCTCTCTGAAATAATTGTAAAAATAATTTATCTTTTCAAATTCACTCACTCCCAGCACACTATAAATGATATACGTTTGGTCAAACTAAAGTTTAATAGAGGTGTATAACCGCTTTTGAAAAGTATAATTTTTTTTTTAACTTTAAGAATAAACTAAATTAAAATATGTGGTGCTACGATTTCTTTTTTTTTTTTAATAATGGTGCTATGATTACTTGTTATGTTTTTCTTTTAACGGTTCAATTTAGAGATTTGATTTATTTTTAAAATATTTATCTATATAAAGATTTGAGATTTGCTATTAAATATTTTTCAATTATATTTTGATTCCCTTAATACAAGAATCCTGAGAGATTTTTTTTCTTAATATAAGAAGCTAATAAAAAAATCAATAATATTTATTAAATTTTTTTTATTGAAATACTCTTCTTAATTATTAATAAAATAAGCATTAAAAGAATAATATTTATAAATCTCAAAAAATATATATAAATATTTTTAAAAAACTATTATAATTTGTAAAGAAAATAAGATTTAAAATAGACAAAAAAGGGTTTATCTAACCCATATAAAAAAATATGAAATACATTTTGAAATCTACATGTGAACAGATAAAAATGCAAAGGAAGCAATAAGCATACATTTATGAAGAGGGAAAAAATACATGACGAAACATTAATTAGTGTTTGACCATATAGGATGAATCTTGTCGTTTGAGACAAATTTGCTAAAATATTTGTCAGCATTATTCTGCTTTTATTAGTTTTCTTTTCTATTTTTTTTAAAGAAGTCTTATTCTATATTTTCACGTTTATATATTTTAAAATGGTGGTGGTACTTAAATAAATTATCTATCTGCCTCAGAATTAGTCCACTCCTAATGACATACTTATTTTTATTTAACACTTTAATAAGAGGAAGCATCGTCTGTTCTTTGTTTAAACATCGATTAGAATTTATGTTTAGTTAAAAAATGCAAAGGAATGGAAAATTCTTTTTCCTATAAATACTCTTTGTTAAGAAGATTAGGGGCAAGATATTGGTTAATAAGATATTAGTTGACTTAATAAAATTGGAATATTTGTTTGTTTAGATAAAGGAAAGCGTCACACGTGGAGTTCGCAGACTTTATTCCCAAGTACACGGTGGACCCGGCCGGGTCAATGTTCCGAACCGGGCTTTATTGTCAGCAAAACGGTAAGTAAAATATGAAATTAAGTGCACACCATTAAAAAAATCGAATGAAGTTAAATAATGGTCAACTTCGTATAATTTTATTTCATTTTAATTATAAACAGTCATATTAATTCCTATTTTTAAAAATCCGTATGAAAGATAGTGTAAAGCGTAAATAAAAAGATATTTCTTCGTGTTTTTTTACAAACTTTTAGATGTAAAATAACAGTTTATAATTTTAAAAAACTGAAAATATATTTTCTTCTTAAATGAAACAAAGAAATGAAAAGAAAAATAAATAGGTGATAGATAAAAAGAAGGATTTTTTAACATATATGCAAATCAACAGAGAAAAAAATTATAGAAAATTATGTTGGATTCACTTTAAAAATCTCATTAATTTAAAATGGAAACTTCTTGATTTTTTCTTTATATCTTTCAAGGTTTTACAAATTTAAAAAATTGAAAAAAAAGGAGAAAGACTATAATATGAAAGAGTAAAAGGCCATTTACTCAACAAGTGAACCAAAACTTTGGTCAAATCCTCGTATAGGGACTTTTATTTATATAAGACAATAAATCATGTTTTTTTAGTGTTTATTTAAATACAATATTAAAATATAAATTCATATTATTTTGTCAATTTATTTTTTTAAACACATCATTTTATATATTTTAAAAGATAGATTTACTATCAAATATATTAATATATAATAAATATATATAACAATATATTTAATAATAAATATAAATTTAAATATAAATATATATTTAATAATATTTATTATTAGTGAATATGTCTATACTTAATATATTTATATTTATTGAATATTAAATATCTTTAATAATATTTATTAATACCAATACATTCATTAAATACTAATATATTTAACAATAAATATAATTTTAAATATATGTATTTAATAATACAGTATATTAAATTTTGTGAAATACATTTAACCAGAAATATATTTTTAATAATATTAATTATTATATTATTATTATTATTAAGTACATTTATTGAATATAAAATGTTGTTTATCATTGATAATGTATTTATTAATTAGTAGTATATTTAATAATAAATATATTTTTTAAAATTATAATATGGTGTATTAAGTCATATAAATAGATAAAATAATATGAATTTATAATTTTCCATGCACACTCACCTCATCCATTTGGTATTTAAACTAACACTAAAAAATATGTGAATTGTTATCTTTCATGTATATATATATATATATATATATAAGGTATGGATGACTAAGTGGTTCCTTATGCATTTTAGGGTCTTTCTCGTCAACCAATAAACATTTAACATGTGGAGTTACAACATCAGCAATGTATGGACATTTGATACATGGAATCATCTCACCGACAAAGTCTATGTAATGAATATCATAAACATGGAGTAGTCACGTTAATAGAGCTAATAACACATTATATCTCCGCTGAAAGAGTTAGCTAGAAATTAACGAATGATACATAACTAATATAGACAAAACTATATTGTCAAAATGGGCTGGAGTTATCAGGCCAATTTAGATTTACCTTAAAATAGATGGGTTAGTCATTAAAAATAAAAGTCTGAAAAGAAATCAGGTTTATTTAGTCTACCCTAGTAAAACCCCGAATTTGAGTAGCCCGCTTCATATATAAATATGTTTATAAATTTTTAAAATAAAAAGATATTGTTAATACATAAATAAAGATATTACTAATATTTATGCCAATAAACATATTTTTAAATTTTTTAAAAATAAGATAATGGGATTTATAAATAAGGTTTTGTTAACGTTGTCCCTAAGATTAAACATTAAATATTTATATTAGATTTAATATCTATTACAAGATTCTTCTTAATTTTTAGTATGTATTTATTATTTATATTTTTTTACTGTGACAATAACTACATATATTTATTAGAATTAAGACATTTCTTTTTCATAAATTGGTTGATTTTTTAATTTTTATAAATTTTATATCATTTTCCACTCTAATTACTAACCCATAATTCTTTCCCTCAATTTTAAAATCCATATATAAAAATTTAATATCAAATTATTTTCTGTTTTTTCCCTATCTTCTATCACGTTAAAATTTGAAATTAAATTTTACTGGCTAAGTTAGAATTTCGTCCATTGAACAAAGTTTATTTATTTGTAACATGATAAGAAGATTATTTGACAGTAATTTTTCATATATCAATGTTTGTGTTACCTAACATTAGTATCATTTTTTATCGTGTATTATTGTCCTCTAGTGTTTCATAATTTTTAATCTCATATGTTTTTAACCAATACAAAAATAATGAAAATGAAGGGAAATATTTATAAATGTAGAGAAAAATAGTTACCTGTAAAGAAAAAGGATATACATGGTATAAAAAAAACTTATAAAAGTTGAAAAATCGATCAATGTATAAAAAATATTTTAAATACAGTAAAATATAAATAATTAATACAAATTGAGAATTAAAAAGAATGTTATAATGTATATTAAAAATAATACAAATGATTGTAATGAAAGTTGTTGCACTTGGCAGTAGAAAAAGGGAAATTAGAAGGTGAAATTATTTTGTTTAACGTGAACGGGAACATGATGTGACAGTGGTTTTGAGGCGGAGAGTTGGTGTTAAGGGAACATGCTTATGGTGGGACCCACCCTCCCTCTGAATTCAGCATCTTTCTTGGGATGCGAGTAAGTTACGGTGTGGCAATGCGTAGCCACTTATCATGGAAGCACATGACACCATCTATTGCCACATTTTAAACTTCATTAGTTCTCATTGTTGCCTTCTGTCTCTAGATATACGAGAAACACGTCAGAGAAAAATGATCTTTTTTATTCCATTTATGGAAAATTAATCAATATTTTTTAAATAAGTTTTTTATTTTGTATGAAAGTGATAAAAGAAAATTGTAGAATACATGCATCTTTGAGTAATACAAGAAAATATATGCGAATTATTTTTGGTAATTGTTTTGGGTATTGATACCGGCCTTTGATTATGTACATCTAGAGTGATCGATGTGGTCTACATTTTCTTAAGGCATGAGTAGTCTTCACACCGGTCCATCCATGATCCAGTGTTACACTTCGTCCAACCGGAGTCATGGTCCCTTAGTGGCTAAAATGACTGGAGTCACAAGAAGGACAAAACCAAATTAATACTGGTCATACACCTACCGAAGTGGAAATAAGCCGGATCAAGTTAGGTTTTATAAAGTCTGAATTTGATTTGACTTATTACTTGCCGTGGATCATATTTTTAGGTTTGATATGACCTATTTAGAAATCTTGTTTATCAAGATAGTATGTGTAAAAACTTGATTTAACAAAGATATATTAAATAAACCAATGAATTAATCTTAAATAAATCAATAGACTTCTAAAATGTTAACAATGCACGTAAAATATATATTTAATTTTAATTTTACATATTAAACGTTGTTTTAATAAACTTTAATTTTATAGATTATAATTTAGAAAATATTATGTGTATTTATAAATTAATTTATTTTATAAAATTATATATAAAATATTTAAAAGGCTGGTTCGATATGATACAAACACTTTTTTTCAAAAGTTTAAACTTTTTTTAAAGCGAATAGGCTTTTTAAAAAGCTTAACCTCTTTTTATTAATATGTTAGGTCAAATTATACCTTAAATAGAGTAGGTAATACATCGATAGGTGACTTGCTTAATTCTCACCCTTATTCATTTGTTGGTCTCCTAATGTCTTAAAAAATGATTAAATTAATAACTAAGACTTACAATAATTTATGATATATTAATACCACAAAGGATAATGTATTTATAATTAATAACGTACTCTTGACAAGAATTATTTTAAATTTTTTAATGGTAAAAATAGTAGTTTAATTATTTAGTTTTTAACATAAGTTCTAATGTTGTCATTTAATTGTTTTTATTCAATTTAGTCTTTTAACTTTTTTTATTTTGTTTTAAGTTAATTTTTGTGAATCTCGTAATTTCATGTAGAAACTAGAGGCTGAAACTAAAACTTAGGCTAAACTCAGAAACAAAACACCAACTTTGTCTTTCTTAATCAATGCCTAACATTTTTAAAATTACAATCGAACTTTGTTCTTTTTAGATGATTATTTGTGGCTGCTACACAATATATTCATCTGGAATTCACGACTTTCAGTGATATTTTTGTAATTTCTTAAGTAATTTATTTTTTTATAAAAAATATTTTATAATCTTATGATTAGTTATTTTTTTTTTATGTAATCTCTACAACCCCGCACATAATGAGAAATCAAATGAGGAAATTAATTATATGAAAAATTATGTCGGAATTACATACATAGAAAATCACAAGTTACTGGATCAATATTAATTTTAAATATAATAAAAAAGAGGTTTAATAGAGAAATCCCCATTATTTCAATCCAGATCACCTGCATATGAAGGTATAAAAATCTTCATTAATTATACAAGTGCAAAATGGAGAAAAGGGTGAATACAGAGAGGAAAGATATAATTAATCTCTCGATATGATTAAAAAAATTAACTGTTTTTTCTTTGCTTATAAACAAGATCTTACGATATGATTATGATGATAAAATTAGCTAGGAAGATTTTTAATAATTATTTACCCTAAACCCTGTATACATGTACAGAAGTCAGATTCTATTCCGACACTTATTTGAATGTGAGATCAACTTCAAATGATAAGTATATATCGATTTTTAATTGCGTGTATTATGATACATTTTAAATAATATAAAAAATAAATATTTTGTTAGAAATTGTGAATATAATTTTTTTATTGATTTTAACATAGTTGCAACATAATTTTGGTAAGCGCAGCATAATTATGGAAAGAAATAGTCTTCCAGTGGATGAGGGAGGTGCTTCAACATGCATTATCTAGAAGTTGATGAGTGATTGAATTTTGTCTTCATTTTGCTTCTTCTTTTATTTGGTCAAGTTAGCCATACAAACCCAATAAATCACGACTTGGAAAGTTCCCCATATTCATTTCTTGGTGGGCTGTGGAATACAAAGCTTTCATATGTGTATATCAAACCTGGTCTGTTTTTCCTTAATTCTGAAGGATAACTGATTCCTATCCTCTTGAGGTATGAGAAGCTACAAGGCCTTTGTTTTCAATGTGGAGTTATTGGGCATGAGTTTAAAAATTGCAAATCTTCTAAAGAAAAATCAGTTTTTGAAGAAGGAAAATTTAAATATGGCCCTCACCTATCCACAACACCAACAAAATCCCTATCATCAATAGCCTCCCATAGTTGGCGTGTTGCTGGAACAAAGCAAGGAACTCGAAGTGGAATACAAAAAGAACATAAGGTTTCTTCATTAGATGTTCAAGATCTCCACCAGGAAGGAGAAACACAGTGTCTGGAGCCCATTATCCTGCAAGAAGAAACTGAAGTAGTCGAATCAATGTCAACCAAAAAAAAGAACTTGTCACACATCAAACTGCAGCCAGTAAAAAGATAGAGTAACAACCAAAAAACTTTCTCACCATTCTTCCTAATCCAACAGAGAACGATCCAACTATCACTCAATCCTCTAAAAAACCACACTCACCTACCCCTACCCCTACCCATTACTTATACAACCCACACATTCTATCATATAAAAAGATTACCAAAGATATCACCGAGATTTCTTCTTCCTTTTCAAAAGATAAGCTTGAAGTGGTAAGTGAGAACCTATCTATCCTAAAACCTGAAAGCTTTCCCTCCCTTGATCCCAATAATTCTCCCTCTCTCATAAGCTTACCAAAGCCTCCCTTGGAAAGTCCCCAACTTATTATGTTGAACTGACTGATGATTCTCCCCCCTGAACACTAAATCAATTCCCCTCATTAGAAAGATAACCAAGTATGTTAATTAACATTATATGAATACAATGCAGTAGCAAGTAAAATGTACAGTTGAAAAATATAGAAAAGTCAAAAGGTTTAAAGTTAATTTACACCCAAGGAATTGTACCTTGTAATCATGTTCTTTTCACTCAGAGAAATTCAAAGGAGAAAATTGAATAATCCTAAAGTAAGAAGCTCTATTTTTTACATTTTAATTTATTTAATTTACCATTAGTTCAACTTGTTTAACATAGCATAATGTGTAAGTTGTGAAAATTAAAAAACTTATTAGAGTGTGTAAGTTGTGACAGTTATTAATGGACATATGTTTGATTCATACTAAAACACAAAATAAATTAACAAACTTATGCTTAAGTAGGATAGTTGCCATAAACGGTAATAAATGTGATGTCTCTTAGTTATTTTATCAGAAGTTCGATTCATGATAGGTGCAAATGGAATAGAAATGATAGCATTCTGTTTCCTATAATGAGCCACAGACACTGGAATCTGAATTAATTAGGATATCAACCTAAAATAAAACAACATGTGCAAACTAAAACCAACAAGTAGGTTAGTTTAGGGTTATGGGGTGATGTTGATGTTGATTGCATCTCGACATGCTCATAACAAAAATGGAGGAATTCTCACCATGTAGGTTAAGGAGGCTTCCTATAGCGAATAAGCTTTCCCTAGTGAAGGTTTTTTAACAGTAAAAGGTTGTTTTTCAAGGAAGTCAGAAAGTTGTTACATTGTGAATGTTCATGCTTCATGTGACAAAGTGATTAGAAAAAAACACTTGGTCTAAATTGTTTGATCTTAAAACAACATAGGGAGGGGTCTCTAGTGTATTATCTGAGATTTCAACGTTGTGAGGAGAAAGTAGGAAAGGAAATGGTCAAGGGGCGACAATTTATAAGGTCCAAAGTTTGAAGACTTCAACGACTTCATTGATTTAATGAAAATAAACAAAATTTCGATGAATGGATGTAGATTCACATGGTACAACAACAAATGCAAAAGCGAATTAAACAAGGTTCTTATGTCCAATGGATGGCTTCATAAATGGCCTAATTCATCTAAATACGTGCTCCTAATAAGCATCTCAGACTATTCCTAAATTATTTCCAAAGAAGGTGCTTTGAATTAGGGTCTGAACTAGTCTGGACTGGGGTATGGGATCCGACCTCATGACAGTCCTTAACTTTCTCGTTTGCTCTCTGATATTACACCAGTCCAGTTGGGATCTGATATTATATCCTTGATTCTAGTGGGGAATGAAGGTCTTAGAGTGATTCCTCGACCAAATCACCAACCTTCACGCGTTGTAGGGGCGAAAGAGGGTGTCACCTACAAGGACACTACGACCAAATCAGCCTGTTACGTGAGATGTCGATGTTGAGAGAATAGCTCACACCGGTCACCACATCATATCGATTCTAGATGTGAGATTTTAAGCAAATTACCTTTAAGTCCGGGGGCCGGTCTCCGGACCGAATCAAGGTCTTTCTCCCTTCAGGATCTCGACTAATAACTCTTAGGAAGATAAGTTCTCAATATGCTAAAAGAAAATTGGGAAGAAATGTTTCTACAGGGTTGGAATGCATATCTTATAAAATAAATGTTAAAAGAGCTAAAAGGGGATCCTATGAAAATTAAACAGAAGGCTTCAGGAATATCCAAAAAGGGACATAACAGATAGCTGAGTGAGTAAATGAGATTAACTTACAGGATAAAGAATCTAGGATCACTATTGAAATTGAGTGTGAAAGGATAAACTTCTTGGTTGACTTTTAGAGGCTATCTAAGTCAAATGAATCAATCATTTACCAGAAATCTAGATGTCATTGCATCAAAGAAGGTGACATGAATTGAAGCTTCTTCCGCTCAACAATCAACCAAAAAAGATAGAGAAATCCTATCACTTCACTAAACCAAGTAAAAAAATGCTACTTTGAAGAAAAATTCATTGGAGGTATATTGGAGAATAGCAAAATTGGATGGTATAAATTTTAAAAAACTATCTGATGAAAAATATGAAAGCATCTTTAGGTCATTTTTAAAGAAGAAAAATTTCAAGCAGTGTCAAACTATGGAGAAGAGAAATCTCCAAGCTCTAGGCCCTGGCAAATTCAACTTCCGTTATATAAAGAAAATGTGGCCTTTCATGAAAAAAAGACGTGTTTTCAATGATGGAGGAGTTTTATTCAAGAGGTAAAATTCCTAAAGGGGCTAACAACTCATTCACTACTTTAGTCCCTAAGGTTGATAATCCCTCAACATCTAAGAGAATTCATACTAATCTTATTGGTTAGCTATATTTATAAAATCACATAAAAAGTCCTTGCAAATATAATCAATAAAGTCTTACAAGAGGTTATTTTGTCGTCTTAGTTTGGGTTTCTATAAGAGAAAAGTACTATTCAAAATGGATTTTCAGAAAGCCTTCATTTAGTCAATTGAGAATTTTTGCTTTGCATGATAGGTAAACTTGGCTTAAATAAAAGGTGGAAATACTGGATTTAAGGTTACCTTAGCTCTGCCTTTGTATAAATTATAGTCAACAAGTCCCTTACTAATTAATTCCAAGTTTCAAAGGCCTAAGGTGGGGCGATTCACTCGCCCATTTCTCATTCTTAATTGTTTTTGAGGACGTCAACAATCTAATAAGAAGTGCGTTAGAAATGGGAAAGTTTGTAGGATATAAGGTGGGGAAAAATCAATTTAATGTGTCCTATCTCTATTTCACAAATGACATAATCTTCGTGGGTAAAATGTTTAATGACAACACAGTAGTTCCAAAAAGTGTTCTAAGATGCCTTGAGCTCATGTTTGGATTGAAAGTTATTTTCTTAAAGAGCAGAGTGACTAGTTTAGGTGAAACAACTATGATATAAGGAGCTATGAGCTAATTCTAAAGTGCAAGAAGTTATTTGTTCCATTTGTATAAATGAGAATTTTAGTATGTGCTTGCCCAAAGAGAAAATCAATGTGGAATCCGGTGATTGACTACATCTTAAAAAAAATTCTCTTTGGAAGAAGAAACATCTTTCTTTCAAAGGCCGATTGTGTCTACCAAACTCAATATGTTCTTCTATCCAACTTTATTACATGTCATTTTATTGTATGCCAAAATATATCTTTCCAATATCCTTAAATGTCTGTTTACCAAATATGTTATTTTTATATATGTTCCTAAAACAACTAATGTTTTGTGTAATAAATGATATTAGAGGTATTTTATGATATTACATCAAATATTTGATAACATTAATACAAATAACTTCTTTCAACTTATTCTTAATATGTGTGTAAGAGTAATTACTTTTTGTTTATATTTAAAATCAGATGTAATAATAAATAATGTTTTAATTTTTTAAAGTCTTATTCATAAGACAAAACAAAAGATGATAGAAGAGATATGGATGAGATATAATTGGAAAAAATAAATTAGTCACATTTTTTATATTTTGAAATAACAATAGTTTTGAGATAAAAAAAAGAGACATAAGGAGTAATTATTAGGTGGTGCAGACCACGACGTTACTCATAGTTTCAACCAATTATTATTTGATAAACGTAAGTAAGAATTGATAAAAAAAAAAAATTGAAGAAAAAAGTATAATATTATAACTATTTACACATATTTTGTAATATGTGATATTTTGTCATCTATATGAAGTTTTCTTTGAGTACAAGGCTGATTTTCCTTGCCTCTTAAATTCCCTTCCCTAGATGGAAGTTTTGTGATCATGGAAATGTTGCATCTTTGCCAAAACTATCAAAGAAATGAAGAAAACAGTACCACTTGGAATTACACGCATGTCACCACCCACGTGGGCACATGCTCACTAGACATTGTTGTCTAACACTCTCTTTGTTTTCGAGTCTACATAAAAAAAAACTAATAGCCTGTTTGTTGCATTTGAAGAATCGATTCTGAAAATTCTTCCCTTTATGAATCAATGGTTGATAATTTTTCACGAATTCCAATAAAATAGCAATGGCGTTGATTGCGATCAAAATCAATATTTAGTTAGATCAATTCAATAATGATTTTGATAATTTTAGACTAGGAGGTATTAGTGGTTAATTAATAGAGTAATGAGCTTCTTGTGCAACCCTAAAGAAAAGACAGAAGCAAAGTTAACCGTGGATTCCACGTACCCATTGTTGTGTGTTATGTATGGTGACTTCTGGTTAAAAGAGATTTAGGTGTTGTATGAAATCCAATGTCCTGCTTCATTACAGGGCCAAGCACAAAGCGTGTACTCCTTAAACTAGATTAGATATTATTTTTCTAATTAAGATAAGTTCATCACTGTCCCATATGCTAATGGTCCTGCAACTTGCCGTGACCAATGTTTTTTTAAGACAAAAATATCCATCATGAAGAAATTTGCAATAAATTTCTAATCCTTCCAAGCCCACAATGTCCTTTTCTAAATTAATTATTTTCGAGGTTCCTAAGTCAGATATTAATAAGAATGCAATCATCACTGTCCATTACAAATCTTTCGGTCATTAAATCAATAAAAATATTAGATTAAACATATTGTGATTAAATCAAAAATTTAATTATAATTAAACTAAAAACAATGTAAAATTGATATAGACTAATTAATTAACTAGTTTTTAATTTAATCGGTTAAACCAACAAATCTAATTTAACTTTAATAATAGTAATTACAACAAAGGAGCATCTTGAAAACATTACCTAGTGTTGTCCTTTAGTGTTATCAAAGTAGATAATATTCATGTAGGAATTAGGGAGCATTTTCACAAAGCGTGTATAGAAATTCAACCACAACACAAAATGGGAAATGATTATAGTTAGATTTGGTTGGATTTAAGGGGGTTAATTTTTTATAATTTGCATCATTGCTAAACACATTATAACTGGCTGACATAGATTGCATGTTAGAATATGACACCATCAAAAAGTCATAATCACCTCTCCACCAAATTAAAGAACACAAACCAGAGTAAAAAAAAAACAAACAAGTTCCTATATAGTATTCACTTTTTGTGAGTGATTCTTGGCTATATGGGATCTTACTTGTTCTTTGAAACCTCTTTTGGAAGGACAACTTTCTGTTGAACAAATCCCTTTAATGCTGGAACTGAATATATTGTCCATTTTGACGTCCAACTTTCATCCCACAAACAAGTAATACACCTGATAAGGTCAAAAAAAGGGATCTAAATGTTACTCTATTAAGTGTAGACAGGTTGCAAAGAGAATATGTTTCAACCAGGATACAATTACCTAGAGTTGTCTATTTAGTTACACCAGATTAAGCTGTTAAATAATAAGGACAAATCTTGATTGTTGCTGCATAATTCCATTCTTGATAACTTTATTTTATTTAATCATTAGTAGCTTGAAAAAGTTGGCATAGCAAGTTGTTGGGATGAATATATTTGGTCTATGGGTCAATTGGATGATGTTATCACCATTTTTTTTTTATCTCCAGTCCCCACTTGCATTAAGCACAAGTATGGCCAGCACGCCCTGAAATCAACAATTGCATAACATGATCCACTTCAATTTCAAAGTAGGCGCCATTAATATTTAATATAGTACCACTTAGCCTAAAATAAACCAATGATTTAATATTTTTTTGTTTTAATAAATTTTACTGGGATCCAACATGATGATAATGAACAGTAAATTTTTTTTCAAAATGAAACTTATAAAACATGAATTTTACTAATAACAAATATAATATCAAGTTTCAAACATTCACAATATCATTATTACATGATTTTCACTGTTCTTAGACATCAAGCTACAAGCTACAACCTATGTTAAATCAAAAGAGGTTGTTAGCTGTTTTACAAACTATTGGTTGTTAGCTTTTTATATGAATCTCATTGCCCCACTTAAAACCCAAGTCAAATATATTAGCCTGTATTAAATATAAATTTAATTATTAATTTTATATAAAAATTTAATTTGAAATTTTATAAATTATTATTCATAAAAAATTATCATGTAGGTATTTGTAATTATGTATTATAAATTATAATTTAATTCATAAAATTATATATAAAAGTTTAAAAAACATTTTTGAAACGATTTCAAAGCCTAAATTCGATCTTTTTAGTTATATAAATTTTCTAAATAGTCTTAACCAATTTTTTTATTATTTAACAGGTTAGATCAAATTAAACTTTAATGGACTAGGCCATAAGTCTTTAATGGACAACTAAATCTATTCCCACCTATGGTCAAAAGTAGATCTAGCAAAGAGATAAGGTAGATATTTAAATTAAATTGTGTTTAATAAAATTAGTTGTTAAATATAAAATGATATGTTTTCTTTCAAAATAGATATAAGTGATTTTAAAAAAATCTAATAAAGATAAAAATGCTAAGAATCAAATAAGCTTGAGGTTTATAAAGTCAAACGTGACTTCAAATAATATTTTTAAAAACACCACATGCTACTTAAAAAAGTTTTTTTTTTCCAAAGAAAACTATTTTATTTAAAGGATTTAAACTGGTAAAATCACTCCAAAATAACTTTTGCTAAATATAACCTTCATAGAATGAAAATTGCAGCTTCCTTTACTGGACCTAGTTAATTTATTTGGAACCAACACTTGTGTTAAATCTGCTAGAAGCCTGACATCCTCTATTTGGTTGCCAATATAATTTTTTTTAATTAACACTATGGGTTTTGATTAAGTATGGTTTTGCTTTTTTTATTTCGATCCAGAAATATGGTTTCGCTTTTTTTTTGGATAACGAGTTTCATTGAAAAGGCCCAATAAGCATAACACAACAAGCCAGAAGCAAAGCTCGAAGAAATGGGGTGCAGGCCTGCTTGCACTTTTGAGCAGAGAAACTCTCGCTTATTCACTTTGGGGTGTCATCCAACCCAATGTTCAAAGGCCCGCTACTATTGGACTGCCTTGCCCGAAACCCGTGGGCTTTGGTCTGAAGTTTTCACATGGGTTTCAATGAACAAGAAAGCCTGTCAACTGTTGGGCCGTCATAATTGCATCCTGTAATGTCGTCCTTCATTCTTATTCCGTAAGTTAATACAAGACTTCTTTTTTAAATTGCATCCTGTAATGTCGTACTTTATTCTTACCCCCTCAGTTAATTCAAGACTATGTTTTTTAAAAAATTATCCCTTAATATAGGGATTTTTATCAAATTTTCAAGTCATTAATTGTATTTTTTATCAAAAATATTTTTATTAATATATATTTTTTAAATCAAAATAATAATACATGAAATACATCACTTAACATACTTATATAACCCAAAAAATTATTTTAACAAAGAATTTTAAATATTAATAATTACAATATGTTGTTTCCATATCAAAATCCTAAATAATTTTAAAATTTATAGAATTTTTATGCAAATTCTAATATAACTAAAAGTAAATAATTTAAAATTCTATATATATATATATATATATATATATATATATAAATCTATATTCTCTCCCCTACCGTCGCCACCTCCACCATCACAACACAACTTGCATTGTCATCACCACACCTCCTTGTCACTACCACCATCACTATTGTCATCGCCATCACTACCACCTTTATCTCCGCCACCGCCACCGCCACCATGGTGGCCACTTGCATTGTCACCACCACCAGCCGTACCACAAGCACCAGATTTGTAACATCCCAATTTTTATGATTTTTAGAAAAATAATTTAATAAGGATTAACGGAGAAAATTTGAATAAATTTTCGAGTGAAAAATGTCAAAAACAAAGATTTTCCGAGTGAAATGAGTCTGATTCCGAGTGAAACGGAAACATCTCCGAGTGGAACATTTCCGAATGAGTTGTTTCCGAGAGAAATGGAAGTACTTCTCGGACCGATATTTCTGATTAGTAAACTTCCGAGTGGAGTATATCCGAGTGGAGCGACTTTCTGAGTGAAGTGTCTCTGTGACACTTCCGAGTGAGACATTCCGAGTGAGGCTTTCCAGGAAGAGTGTTTCTGGACAAAGAGAGACTTCAACTCCGATTGAGTATGCTCTGAGTGAATAATTTTGAGGAGAGCAAATATCTGAGTGATAAATTTATTTAATTCATACTCGGATCAATCTTTAGAGTTTCCGAGAGATTGTACTCGGATTCGTCTTCAAGACTATCTTCAACTCCGAGTAATCCTTCAGTGGAGAAACTTCTGAATAACGAAAGAGTAAGACTCTGACTCGGAAAGAGGTATAACCGAGTGAGATGTCTGATTGATATATTTTGGAATAAGACAGTTATGAGTGGGCCATTTCCGAATGAAGGAATTCTGAGCGGAAAGAGGCTCTGATAAGTCCTCTCGGAAAGAGATGTCCAAAATTAGGAAACTGAGTCAGAATACATAGAAACCGATTCGTAATTAATAAATATTTTACTATGGATGCTTTCCACGTCATCCTGTTCTTCTACGTTCTAGCAAAATCCTTTCTCATATATTTTCTAAGAATGGGACCCTTCTTGATGTGTTGTCCCTTTTCATTAAATATCTTATTCCTTTCATTATCACTAAATAAACGTGTGTCAGAATACTTCTATTTATTCACGTATCTTCTGTATGAATCATATATATAAATCCTTCCATTGTTGGATTAAAGGAGAGCTCTGGAAAGTGAAATTATTATCTAAAATCCTCTTATTTCCAATCTCTACTGGAACTATCAAACGAAGAAGAATATCAAGTCTTCATTTCCTTCTCTTTACGAGGAAAACTTGGGACTGGTGCAGAAATGCAATTCCAGTCGGAATTCTTGAGCAGCGACTAGGATAACACTTGACGAGCTACTGGAACTCCTTATTCCAGGTAGAGGGAGCGTTACATCTCAAATAGATGGTTTATGAATGGATTTGGGGTGTTATTATTCTACATGATATGTGTTTGAAATATTGTGTGAGACCCCGATTATATGACATTTTATGTTTCCATTCATATTGATGTGTTGATTATATATATGTATACGACTGATGATGAGAATGGTTTCCATGAACTCTTCATGGGATATTTATGTGATGATTATGTTGATGATTTGATCGGTTGATAGCATGAGATGATGTTGATATGTGATTGATGATTGATATTTATTTGATATATCAATTGTATTTAGACGCACACAGGACTGCAGGGGGCCTGTGATGCCGGTCCAGATGAGGACGGCCTGATGAAGGCATAAACCCTGTGGTGGTTTATTTTTATACCACGGACGCCTTTGAGTGGGACTCAAGGCCGACCCGTAGCACTGAGTAGAGTTACCGCTATCACTGGGAGTGATACTCGGTGTTACATTATGGGCGTAGAGCGGTTTGGTACCTGTAAAACGGCCGAATCAGCTGAGAGCTGAGTTATGGCTCGGGGAGCCAGTGTTGCAACACAAATTTAAAAGACTTAATAATGATCCAATTGGTTGATCATGTGTACTGATGTTTATATATATTGATCTGTCCTGGACCGGGGTCAAGAGATCCGATCTCAAGCCAGTCACGAATAGTATGTCAATACCGTCTAGTAGACCGGATGTATGTGTATCCGATGTAGGTATCCGTTGTCCTTGAATGAGGAGAGCGGATTGGGCGTTCTGGAGATCCTTCACACCAACCTAACGCGTTGAAGTGGGCGAATGGTGGTGTCACCTGCAAAGATTCTCCGACGCTCAAGTCAGTGATTATATTCCAAGTAAGGAATGTATTCAGAGAGGAATCAGTCGTAAAAGAGCTGAGGAAGAAGATCCTTAACTTCAATCATGAAGTTAGTTCATATACCTGATTGGCTCGATTAACGAGGACTTGTTGGTGGGGAACCACCAACTCCCATTAGCATTATTATATTGCACACTTACCTGCATGATTGGGTCAAGTGGCTATTTTATATTGAGCGTAGAGAATGTAGACTAGGATTAGGGAACAAGTTGACCATTCCCGTGAGCAGAATTTGGCTCGTAGTGCAGGGAATTATTGATCGATCCCTGTAGCAACAATCCTTGTCTTTTGCACAGTAACGTGTGTACTGTCCGATGTCATGGTGTTATCCTGAACAACCGGTATAGGGAGAACGCCTGATACGGAATTACAGTCCGGATGTATACCGATGACACCGGTTACACGTAGATGTCTTATCAAAGACGTTGAAATATGTATAGCAGATCGGATACCGGTATTGAGACCGGATCATATGTCCCCTAGCTTGTGTGAGGGACTGAATAGTTGTTCACATAAGCTACTCAACCTGCTAGAGGTCTTAATATCGGTAAGCCTACGTGTGTAACAGTTCCTTAGCATCTGTTGTCATTCGTAAAGAACCGCTCTGAATTTAATAGAAAAGACCTTTCGGTACTGTCACAACGGATTCAGACAAAGATTCGTTGTGTGAGAATTTCAAGAGTTTATTGGAATTGAAAGCTCTTGAAGTTTGTGTAACGGCTGTAAAGCGTAAATTGCGTTGCATGATTAGACATTAATGCTTTTAATCACGTGGGCAAGCAATTATTGCGCCTGAGATGAAAATCTCATTAACCGTCGTTTCGGGCTTAATGGGCCTGAAATTTTCGAAACTTTTGGGCCTAGTGGATAGCCCTTTGCTGAGTCGCTATCGTTTTGGCGCCCAAGAATTTGGAACGGTTGTGTCGTTTCGCTTGTGAACGGGTGCGTTTTATCGAGAACGACACAACTTCAAGAGGAGGTAACCGATCCTCTTTGTTTCCTATAAAAGGAATACTTAGTGGATTCTGGGTTCCACTTGCTTTTGCTTTCTCAACGAAACTCTGCAGAAATTTTTGCAAGGAAGTTTATCGCCTATATTGCGAGGGTCTCATCGTTCCTCAAATTCATCACTGTCATCTGAGGTAACTATCTTTTCCTTGTCGCTTTAGTTTCGCTTTGACTTGTTACTCGTAGTTATAGAAAGTAGGCTTCATCAAAAAGGGGGGGGGAATCAGTTTCCCTCAACCCTAATAGTTGTGGGGAAGAATCCTTGTGATTCTTCCTAAGACTGAACCGCGTCGCTCAGAAAGGGGATCTTACTCACTGCGGGAAGTGACCTTTCCCTTCTCAGAGTCGCCCTCTGATTGTAATTGCTTTTAAAATGCAGTGAGTAATGATTGCAACTTTCTGACGACATTTTATTTCTTATCATAGATTAAGGAGTTCGGTCTAGATACTTCCAATGGCAACTGGAGAAGGATCTTCTGGAGATAGTGCCATTTCAAAGACAGCTGAAGGTCTCTTCAGCGTAGTTGCTTCGAGGCTGAATTGGGAGGAGGTTCAGGTTAAATGGCCTTTCTGTTGGGTGTCCAGCGAATTTAAGGACTTGGCCTCTCGTCATGCGGATGAGGAGGGATCTCGGATTCAACCGAGGTTCACGCTGAGTACGGATGAAGAGACAAAAAAGTGGTATAGGGTTTACGCACCACTTCCGACAGAGCGGATATGTCATGTCGTGCCCAACGATCGTTCAGTGTACATGTATGACTTTATCTTCCATAACCTGGGAGTTCGTTTTCCTTTAACCGAAATCCAGATGGGTGTTTTGAGGTTTCTGAACTGTGCACCCTCTCAACTTCATCCCAACGGTTGGGGCCTCATCCGAGCTCTCGAAGTGCTTGGGGAGCACTTCAATTTCACGCCAACAGTAGCGATGCTGTTCTACTACACTCAAGTAGTTAGAAGGGCGAATAAGCAGGGCGGAGTTGGTCTGGTGACACTCCGGACTCTCTGTTCCTTTGTGAACTTTGAGTCTTACACAGATTCTGCCAAGGTTGACGGGAAGTCCTTCAAGACTTACTTCACTCGCATCTCCATCAAGAAGGGCAAACCAAAATTTTGGAAGGATGAAGAGGACGTTGACATATTTCCCCTGAGCTGGACACACAAGCATTTCCTCTTGAGCTCTCACGCGTACTACACTGATCAATCCGATCTGTCTCGTGAGACATCGAGAGTGTTGTTCGCGCTTGAATCGCACACTACAGGTCGTCACGTCTTTTCGTGTAGGCGTCTGCTAAGTAGCTCAAGCGGAGTCCGGGAGGAATATTTGCGTACTTCTCGTTTTATTTCATCTTTCCTCCTTTATCAAATATATATAGAATATTTGCAGTTGCTGACATCTTGTGTTTGTTCATGTAGGTGAAATAGAACAGCAAACTCCGGAAATGGATAAACTGAAAAAATTCAAGGCGGCTGGTAAATCCGTGGCTCGTGAAAATGAAGTAAAGCCCAGGCCCTCAACTAAGGATCGTCCTGAGGTAATCATCTTGACCTCGGATGTTGAAGGGGACATCCCACTGGTTGAGGGTGGTACGTCCGATGTTGGTGCAACCTCGGGTCAGCCTCCTGTTACTGAGAGGAGAAGAAAGATCCAGAATGATCCTGCAAGGCGTCAGTCCAAGAAGCAAAGAGTTTCGGAGGATCCTGCTGCCGGGGTTTCTGGATCAGAGCCGACCTCCTTCCCAACTACCTCGTTTCTCACCCCCTTCCTCTCTTATGAAGGTTCTACTCCAGCCACTCTTCCTCCTCCGATGTACAAACTCCGGCCTACACTCAGTCCTAAAGAAATTACGGAAGCGTGTGAGGCCGGAAGGTGGCAGTTAGCCGAACTTGCTGGAATGCTTTCTTCAATCAGCGAGTTGGCTAGCAACGCCGATAAAGTTGAGGAATTGAGTGACGAATTGAAAGAACTCAAGCTTTCCTCGGAAAAGGACAAAGCCGCCGTGAAGTTAATGGAAGATCGTCTTCACAAGTCTAAGGAGTTTGGGGATCTCATCACTAAAGAGAATCTCAAACTCAAAGTCGATCTTAAAAACTTGGAAGGCAAGGTGGCAGAGAAGGAGGAAGAACTCCGTAGCAGCCAGGATAAACATAAAGCTGATGCTGAGGAGTGGTCTCAAAGGGAGAAGAAGCTCCTTCTTGAGATAGAGGGACTGAAGGCTAGGAATGTGGAGTTCGAGGTGTCTAGTGAGGAACTATCCAAGTTGCGGGGAGAATTGGCTACAGCGAAAGCTGAGAGAGAAGAAGCTGTTGATATATGCAGCCGGGCTGTCGAAGAATCCTTCGGCCTAGCTATACGCCAAGTTTTCTACCGCAACCCCACTGTGAAACTTAACCTTTATGGAATGGATCCGTTCTATGAATTCCATGGGGGAAAGTTAGTCGCAGTGGTGGATGGTCGTCACGAAGATCCACCGACGTCCCTGTATGGTTTGCCTCCTCTTCCTGAGGGTCAAACCATGGGACCGGATTATGTCTTTCCTGTGTCCGAGGTTCCCTCTTTTGAAGAAAGGGCTGAGGCTCCTGGAGGTGAGACTCCTGCGGAGGTTCCAAAGGAAGGGGGACAAGAGCCTGGTGCTGAGGAGGCGCAAAAAACTGAAGAACAGATTCCTCTTCCGTAATTTTGTTTTCATTTACATGTATAGTTGTGTACCGGGATCAACTCCGGATTTTGAACTATTGTATGTAATTTCATTTCAATGAATGAATTTTGGTTGAAGAAATTTGTCTTCATTGTTTCATGTATAAATAAATCGTTACTAATCCGTTCAGTGTAATTAATCTTAAGGCCGGATTGAAATAATAGACTAGGAAGATTAAATAACAAATAAAATTTAGAACGGATAAATATATACATGTCCCCAAGTGCGTATTAAGAAGAAGGTGCCTGTCTCTGGGGCATGGTCCTTAATTCTTTTGGGGAAAGATGGGTCGATCCGCTGTTTAGCAAAGTAGTGTAACAGGACGGATGACTGCTTCTAATCCGTAATATTCTTACAGGAGATGATAATATTGTTCCAAGTTTAGGGAACTGCAAGGAAGTGGTGTTTGACCCCTTTATCATAAGGATGATGATGGGAGTTTTTTCTGCACCAGGAGTTACGTCGTTGTATCACAGAATAGGTGATAAAGAGTATCCGTCCTGGGAGAATACCACTAGAAAGCGAAAGTGCGGGCTGACTTTCGGAATTTTCCATCATAAAGATGATTATGAGTATTGATCATGCCAGGTGTTTTATCATTAAATCACTTCATAAGTGATTGAGATCATCCGTCTTGGGGATGTGTACGATACCAGGAACTACATCATCAGGTCGCATATTAGGTGATTGAGATCATCCGTCCTTTGGGTGTGTATTGCGCCAGGAGTTACATCGTCAGATCACAGCATGGGTGATTGAGATCATCCGTCCTGGGCAGGTACACCGCGTTAGGAGTTACATCGTCATATCACATAATGGGTGACTGAGGTTATCCGTTCTGGAAAAGTACACATCGTCAAGAGTTACATCGTCAAATCACAGATTAAGTGATTTAGATAATCCATCCTGGAGACATTTTTCAATCGTAGGAATACGGATTGAGTGAATACTTTCATCGTAAGAATGATGATGAGGATTGCTCATACCAGGAGTTACATCGTCGAATCACTTTATAGGTGATTGGGATCATCCGTCCTGGAATGATTCACACCAGGAGTTACACCATCGAATCACAAAATATGTGATTGAGATCATCCGTCCTGGAATGATTAGTGGAGCTCTTCGTACCAGGAGTTACATCATCGAATCACTGAATAAGTGATTGAGATCATCCGTCCTGATGAATTTTTCCAATCAAGGGAGTGCGGATTCAATTGGCAATTTTCGCTCCATCCGAAATCCGAGTCTTACCTCTACTAGCCCCCTAGCTGATGTGAGGAAGCAGTTGACTTGCTCATATGAGCTATATTGATCGTAGTACGTCTGGATTTCGGGTTTGTACCGAAGTGTAAATATCCGCTCTGGGAACCATGTTCCGTAGTGGTGAAATTTTAAGGGCGGATTCGACAATGGGAATATCAGAAGTTTATCGAATTTCGCAACCCTTGGTATTCGAGTAATGGTGGCCACGTTTCTAATGATTGGACATTTAATGCCTTAATTCACGTGGGCGCGCCATTATTGCGTTAAATGCGCATGTCTTAATAACCGTCACGTAGGGGCTTGTTGGGCCTAAAATTTGGATTTAGTAGGCCCATTTAGAAAGCTCTGTGACGAAACGATGGCATTTTCGCGCCTTGATGTACTAAACGACAATTTTGGTCCACTAAACGGGGAGTCGTTTGGGGGTAAACGACAGGTTATGTTTAGTGGGTATTTGAAAAATTTTGGTGCCCTGATATAGGCATATTTGGCAATCTCAGTTACCATTTCTCCTAATTCTCTTGACGAACTTCTGCAAAAGTTTCGAGAAGATTATCGTGTCTGCCTCTGTGAATCTTAATTCACTATCCTCATCCATCCTTAGGTAACCACTTTCTTTCCATACTTTGTGTCTTGTTTCAATTTCTGGAAATGTCTAGGAAAGGTGTTAGTTTTAGTGGTATCAGCCCTAGAGGAAGAGGAAGAAGGGCCTTCAATCAAAACCCCACAGTTCGTGGTGGGAGGATTCCAGTGGTCTTTCAATCGAAGCCACTAAGCTCAGAGAGGGAGGCGTCGCCGTATCAGAGACGAAGGGCGATTATACCCTCTTCAGAATCCTCCTCTAGTGAGAGTGCTGAGAGCGGTGACCTGTATGTATCTGACGATGTGGATTTTTACCGCAGTGTAAAAGCTTTCACAATGGTGGTGAAGAAAGCGACTGGGAGGAAATCATCTGAAGGGGGATCTTCTTCCGAGAAGTATATCTTGAAGACCCAATCCGGCCTCTGCAATGTGGTTGCACACCGGATAGACTGGGTGAAATTCCAACAGAAACGCCCATTCAGCTGGGTGGCTGAGGAATTTCGTGAGACACCGTCCGTCCACGCTCGGGAGGATGAAGGGGAACTGGAGCCGCGGTTTACCGTATGGAAGAAGGACAAATACAAATGGTGCTTTCATGTATATGCTCCCCTTCCATCGGTTCGGATATGCCACACACCGGACGAGAGGTCCTTATTCATGTATGATTTTATATTTCTGAACTTGGGTGTGCGTTTCCCCTTGACGAAGTTTGAGATGGGAGTCCTGAGATTCTTGGACTGCGCCCCCTCGCAACTTCACCCTAACGGATGGGGATTGGTCCGCTCTCTTGAAGTGCTTGGGGAGCACTTCAACTTTAAACCGACGGTGGCCATGCTTTTCTACTTCACTCAAGTGGTCCGTCGTGCGAATAAGGAGAAAGGAGGAGTGAGCTTGATATCCCTCCGGACTATCTCCAAGATCATCAACTTCGAGGCGTACACTGACTCCGCCAAAGTTGATGGGCGTTCATTCAAGTCCTATTTCACGAAGATTAGCGTCCATCCGAATGAATCAATTTTTTGGTTGACTGAAGAAGGGATTCCAAAATTCCCAGTGACTTGGACGCACGAACATTTTTTGTTGACCTCCCAAGCGTACTATACCGAGGAGGACGAACTGAGCCCAACTTCAATCTCAGTTCTTTCGGCTCTGCAGTCCTACACAGCCTCACACCAATTTTTCTCCTGCAGGCGTTTGTTAGGACCAAAGTCTACTCGCGAGGAGTATTTACGTAATTTCCCTGCCATTCTTCATGCGTTATTATGTCATGTCTTGAAACTTTTTCGTCTCTGATTGTGTCTTTTAATTGTGCAGGTGAAATTCAGAGCGAGTCACCAGAGATGAACAGACTAAAAGGTCTCAAGGCCGGAGAGACTTCCGTTGCGGCTGAAAATGACATTCAGGCAAAGCGGAACTCGAAGAAGGCTACTGCTGAGACAATAATATTAACTTCGTCTGCTGGTGACGATATTCCTCTGATCGAGGGCGGATCTGAGAAGGTGATTGAGAAAAAGAAGAGGACTAAGCGTGATCCTCCGAAGACCTCAGACCGTCAATCCTCACCCAAAAAGCCAAAAACTTCAAGAGGGTCTGCTGAGCTTGTGCCCTCTAAAGAGAAGAGAGCGGAAGAACCCACTCCGGATGCCCCCGGCAGTGTAATCACTTGTGGGGCGAAGCCAATAACGACTTATTTCGCGCCCAAAGCCCCCTGCTCTCTTGAAGGTAATTCCGGTCTTGTTCAACATCCGGTGTACAAGGGCTCCGTTCCTGAGGGCGTTCCTGAATCCTCACCCAAGGTGAAGCCCTCGTTAAAGAGTGAAGAAATGATGAGAGCTTGCGACGACGGACAGAAGCACTTGGCTGATTTATCCAAGCTCCTCAAGTCAGTTCGCGAGCTTACAGAAGAAAACGAGAGGCTCACCTCGATGGTTGGCAAGGACAAGGCAATCATCCTCCAATTAGAAGGGAAATTAAAAACTTCCGAAGAGGAAACTCAGAAGAAGGATGAAGAAATTGCCAAGTTGAAGAAGCTTGCCAAGGAGCTGGAGGGTCAGGTCCTTGATCAGAAGAAAATTAACACTGACCTCCATGCCAATTTTTGTGTGGAGAAGGAACGCTCTTCGAAGCTAGAAGAGGGGTTGAAGGAGGCTGAGGTCGTCCATTCTCTAGGAGTGAGTGATTGGACACGTAAGGAAAAGGAGCTGCTATTAAAGCTGTCGGATTCGAATGGCGAGGTCAAGACCCTGAAAGCAGACTTGGACGATGCTGTAAACATGTGTGACCAAGCAGTCAAGGAGGCTTTCGGGTTGGCAATTCGTCAGGTGTTATACCGGAATCCCAAGGTGTCACTTAATTTGAACGGTATTGATCCGTTCTATGAGTTTCACCAAGGGAAACTGGTGGTCATCGTTGACAATCGTCAAGAGAGTCCGCCTAGAACTCCTTATAAGTTTGCTCCTTTACCTAAAGGTCAATCAATGAGACCTTCCCTCCTGAAACCCATAAGTACAGGATCGAGCTCTCGCACTGAAGGAGGCAAGACCGGAGACAAAGGCAAAGGGAAGGAGGGAGACTCAAGCCAGAAAGAGTAGCGCCTTTCTTGTTTTCCTTTTTGTTTTATTGATTTGAATTCGCTGTGTTCCGGGATCAGCTCCGGATTATTACACGAATTGTAATTCTTATTGAATCAATAAAAGAGTTTTTTACCTCCATTCTTGTTTAGTGAAAAACAACTTTAACAGAGGGACTGCATGTGTATTGTATTATTCCGGATTTAAGTAATGAAGATCGGATTGTAAAACAAAATCTCCATACCGGACATATACATGCGAAATGAATTTCATAATAAAACCACCGCTTGTGAGGGAACACATCAGTGCCTCAAGAACGGCTTAAGGGGAATGATTGTGAGATCGTTTAGACGAGAGTTCATTCCTCAAATTATTCGTTAAACCGTTGATGTTGTCCCCCAGTATCATTTGGTGATTATCACTTTGAATAAACTCTGAGTGAGATTTTCACGTGAGAGATCTTGAGAATGAGGATTTAAAATAGAAATTCCTCTTCAAATATTTCCGACTGAGGAATTTCGGGTGAAAATGCCTTAGATTGTGGCGTACCCGAGTGAATTGTTTGTGTCGGAGTTTATGAGTCAGATCTCAATTGAAGAATTGATGACTCAGAATTATAAGCTATAAAACTCCCAAATAAAGAACTTCACGAGAGTATTAATTTGGAGTTCAGTATAACTTACTTGTTGTATTTGGAGTTCGGTTTGATCCTACTGTCCATGTCATATTTGGTGTTCGGTTGAATCCTACTAGCCGTTCTTCAATTGGTCTTTGGTTTTACCCAATGACAATTCTTCACCGACGTTCGGTTAATCCTACTAGTCGTACTCAGAGTTCGGTTTAATCCTACAATCCGAGCCTTCGATACGGGGTTCAGATCAGGGTTAATCCTGAACCTACTGCGCCCGTCACTTGGGGTTCAGCGTGGTCTTGAAGAAGAACCAGCTTACTGCGCCCAAGCCTTCGCATGGGGTTCGGTTTGTGGCCTCGAAAGAGGACCAGCCCTACAACCCATGTAGTCTTCGAATGGGGTTCGGTTTGTGGCCTTGAAGAAGGACCAGCCCTACAACCCATGTAATCTCTGAATGGGGTTCGGTTTGTGGCCTTAAAAAAGTGCCAGCCCTACCACCCATATCCTGAGGTTCGGTTTAATCCTACAACTCAGGTCTTCACCGACGTTCGGTTAATCCTACTAGTCGTACTCAGAGTTCGGTTTAATCCTACAATCTGAGCCTTCACCGGTGTTCAGCCAAACTTACTAACCGTACCCAGAGTTCGGTTTAATCCTACAATCTGGGCCTTCAACATATACACACTCGAGGAGTTACATCGTCAATTACAGAATGGGTAATTGAGATCATTCGTCCTGAGTATGTTCTTGTACGTTGCGCATATTCGAAGAGTTACATCGTCAACTACAGAATAAGTAGCTGAGATCATCCGTCCTGAATATGCTTTTGTACACCGGATAAACTGAAAATCACAACATAAGAAAAACTCGAAAGAGTTAAATTGTTATGAGAGATTCTTATTAAATCAAAAATAAGAATTACAAGGAGAGCGTAGCTGTGAAAATAAATTCTCCAGTATTCAATCCAAGATAAGGATAGGAGAGTGTAGAAACAGCTAGCTATAGTAGATGCGCAAGTTTTGGGTGTTCCATTTGTTTCGGATTGGAGTGCCATCAAGGTTTTCAAGGCGATAAGAGCCTTTGCCAGTGACCTCGGATACCCTGTATGGGCCTTCCCAGTTTGGGGCTAGTTTGCCTTGATGGGCGAATTTGTTCCCTATACTTGCTTTCCTCAAAACCAAATCTCCAACGTTGAAAGTCCTTGATTGGACTCGTTTGTTATACCGGAGAGCAACTTTGGCTTTGATGGCTTGATCTCTGACGAAAGCGTCTTCTCTGAGTTCTTGTATGACATCCATTTCAGATGCCAAGTTAGCATTGTTGGTTTCTTCAGAGAAGTACTTAACTCTTGTGGAAGCAATTTGAAGTTCCACAGGTATCATTGCCTCGACCCCGTATGTTAGGCGATATGGGGATTCATTGGTGGATGAATGAGGCGTTGTCTGATATGCCCATAGGACATGACACAGCTGGTCTGTCCATCCGCCCTTGGCTTCACCAAGGCGCTTCTTTAGTCCCTTAAGCACCTCCCTGTTGGCCACTTCAGCTTGACCATTAGTTTGGGGATGTTCGACGGATGAGAATATTTGGGTTATTCCTAACCCTTCAAGTAAATCTGTGAATTTTCTATCCGTGAACTGGGTGCCATTATCCGTGACAATCCGTGCTGGGACCCCGAACCGTGTTATGATGTTTTCATACATGAAACGACGAGTTCGGGCTGAAGTGATATGCACCACCGGCTCTGCTTCTATCCACTTAGTGAAATAATCGACCCCTACAATGAGATATTTGATGCCCCCAGGAGCAGTTGGAAAGGGGCCCAGAATATCTAATCCCCATTGGTAGAAAGGCCATGGAACGGCGGATGTGAAGAGTTCTTCCGCCGGTGTGTGGTGTAGGTTAGAGAATTTTTGGCAAGCGTCGCATTTTTTGACGAAGTCAATGGAGTCTTGCTTCATTGTGGGCCACCAGTATCCAGCTCTGAGGATTCTCCGCATTAAGCTTCTTCCTCCGGCGTGGTGTCCACTTTGTCCTCCATGCACTTCCTCCATTACACCTTGCACCTCATCCTCTTTGAGACAAACTAAATAGGGCACAGAGAGTGCCCTTCTGTAGAGATTACCATCAATCATAGTGAAATACGGCAATTCTCTCCTTAACCTCGTCTTTTCCTTCTCATCTGTGGGTAGCTGTCCATCAGCCAAATAACGGATGTAAGGAGCCATCCATGTATCTCCGTAAAGGGAGTCAGTCATTATGGCGTTTAGAGAAGGGAAAAGAGGGATGCTGGGCGACGTTAGCGTGCTTTGAACCAGAGTAGTGGTGCTACCCGGTCGTTTAGTGCTTGCTAACCTGGAGAGTATATCCGCTCTCGTATTCTCTTCACGTGGAACATGCTTGAACTCCACCTTTGAGAATTTCTCAGTCAACTCCTTGACACAGTTCAAGTATAATTGGAGTTGAGGTTCGCGAGCTTGATAATCTCCTAAGATCTGCGAAATCACCAGCTGTGAATCGCTACAGAGTGTCGCCTCGGAAGCTCCGATGTCAATTGCAGCTCTTAGCCCGGCCAAGCAAGCTTCACACTCAGCCTGGTTATTGGATGTTTTGAAATTGAAACGAAGGGAGATCTCCAGGTGTACTCCGTCATCACTTTCGAGAACTACACCTGCTCCAGAGCCTCTTTGGTTTGATGAACCATCAACGTAAATGGTCCAGTGGACTCGAGGGTAATCCGGATCAGTCCCTGTCATTTCCACAATAAAGTCAGCCAGGACTTGAGCTTTAATAGCGCTGCGGGGTTCGTAGGATATATCAAACTCAGAGAGTTCAATAGACCATTTGATCATCCTCCCAGCAAGATCGGGCTTGATTAAGACAGAACGGAGTGGCAAATCCGTTCTCACTATGATTGGATGGGCGTGAAAGTACGGACGCAACCGTCGTGAGGCCCAAACAACAGCGAGGGCGGCCTTTTCAATTTTCTGATACCGGATCTCAGCACCTTGCAAGGTCTTGCTAGTGAAATAGACCGGTCTTTGTCCATCAGGAGTTTCTTTTATCAAGGCAACGCCCAAAGCTTCATCTGAAATAGCCAAGTACAGAATGAGTGTGTCTTCGGGGTCAGGCTTTGTGAGAATGGGAGGTTTAGACAACACCTCCTTAAGCTCTTGGAAAGCTTTTTCTTGTTCCTGTCCCCACTCGAATTTCTTGGACTTTTTCAGTATTTTGTACAGGGGGAGCGACCTGTGAGCCATCTTTGGCATGAATCGTGCCAAAGCTGCTACCTTGCCATTCAGGGATTGGACTTCTTTAAGATTCTTAGGACTTTGCATGTCTAGAATCGTTTGGCACTTCCCTGGATTGGCTTCTATACCACGTTGAGTTAACATGAAACCCAAAAATTTCCCAGCAGGGACAGCAAATGTGCACTTCATTGGGTTCAGCCTCATGTTAAATTGCCTCAAACGGGTGAATACTTGGCGCAGGTCTTCAATATGATCGCCACCAGCCGGTGTCTTTGCTATTATGTCGTCAATGTATACTTCAACAAGTTTGGTGTGCATACCTTCGAAAACCTTGTTGATCATGCGCTGATATGTCGCCCCAGCGTTTTTCAGGCCAAAGGGCATGACTGTATAGCAAAAGACACCACGATCATTTATGAAAGCTGTCTTCTCTTGATCCTCTTCGCACATCAGAATTTGGTTGTAACCAGAATAAGCGTCCATGAAGCTCAGGTATTGGTAACCAGAGGAATCATCTACCATCCGATCTATATTAGGAAGAGGATAAGGATCTTTTGGACAGCAGCGGTTGAGGTCCACGTAGTCAATGCACATTCTCCATTTACCATTGGATTTAGGGACCATCACCACATTCGAAAGCCAAGAGGAATATCGGATTTCCCTGATAAATCCGGCCTTCAGCAATTCCTCAGTTTGCTGACAAGCTGCCTTCTGTTTCTCTGGGCCTAATCGTCTTTTCTTTTGGGCCACAGGTTTCGTCTCTGGATAGACAGAAAGTTTATGACAGCAGAATTCAGGGTCTATGCCTGGCATATCGGCTGCAGTCCATGCAAAGAGGTCTTTAAACTCTTGTAAGAGAGCCAGCAGTCGCTGCTCTATTTCATCATCTAGCTTGTCATTGATATGGGTGATCTTTTCTGGAGAATCTCCCAAGACAATGTCCCTGGAACTTCCATCCGGTGTGGGCTTTGATGGGTTGAACGGATCAATGTTCAAATCCGCTCTAGGATCCAGGTCGACAAGACTTACAGATCCAGCCGATGTTCCAGTATCATTAAGTTTCCTCTTTTTATTGGAGGCGTCCAGCTTTGTCATGTTGAGGCTAAGGTTGTAGCAGTACCTAGCCATCTCTTGATCACCCCGGATAGATGACACAGCATTATCCTTGTCAATGAACTTGATAAGGAGATGTGGGGTTGATACAACTGCCTCCATTGCATTCAGAGTAGGACGGCCTATGATGCCATTAAATGGTGATTTGACATCAATCACTAGCACCCGAGACCTAACCGTCCTGGCTCCTGGCTCGCCTTCAAACGAGATAAGGGTATCAAGATACCCTCTAGTTAGTTGCTTTGCGCCATTGAAAGCTGTTAGTTCCTGCATGTAAGGCTGTAAGTCTGAGTCTTTAAAACCCATTCTTTCAAAGCAATTATAAAAAATAACATCGCAGGAACTTCCCTGGTCAACAAGGATTCTTCGGACGTCCTTGTTGGCGATCACAGCAGTGATGACTACAACATCGTCACCACCAGGAATGGTTGGGCCAAAATCCTCGTCAGAGAAAGAGATTATGGGAGCCTCATTCCCTCCTCTGTAAGGGCGGTTGTCTTTGACTTTCCCTTGCACAGATAGAATCATTCTGTGATGATTCTTACGGGCTGTAATTGAAGCTCCTCCTCCAGCGAACCCTCCAGCAATCATGTCAATGACTTCACGTCGGCCCTGACGTTGTTGCTGGGGCATGCTGTCTTTCTGTGCTGCATTATCGGTCATTACACCTTTTTGCTTCTCTGCAGCAGAGAACTTTCGAACCGGACTGGGGTTGTTGTCATCCCCATCGTCGGGATCTCTTTCTCTTTTCTCATTCCGTTCTGCCCTGTCAAAGGATTTTTCTTTGAACAGGTATTGTTTTAATTTGCCTTCTCTAATTAGCGTCTCAACCGCGTTCTTTAGAGCTTGGCATTCATCAGTGGAATGACCATTTTGTTCATGAAAATCACAGTACTTTCGTGAATTTCCTGGTCTTTTCATAGGAGCTGGTCTCCTGATGCCATATGTGCTGAAAACTGGCCATCCGACCTCTCTCAAAATCTGAGATGGTCTGGCAGATAACTGTGCATAATGGCTGAAGGAATTGACATGCCTTTCTCGAGGTCGAGGGGGGTGGTTATCCACCTTAGGATTGGTGAATGGCCTCTCCATGCGTTCTGACCTCGTCTTTTCCTTACCCTTCTGGGTTTGGGGAGATGGTGTTGGTGGCTTTTTCTTTGCAACCATTGCCTCCAAGTGCATCTCTATGCTCACATACTTTGAGGCTTTTTTCCTGAACTCCTCAAAAGTTGATGGGGGGCTCTTCGCTAATGAAAGAGCGAAAGCTGATCCTGGCTGCAATGCCTCAATTACGATATGCAGCTTGATAGATTCTGTGAGGTTAGGAACCAGAGCTGCTTCCTTATAAAACCTCTTCAAAAAATCTTTTAGGCCCTCTGTTTCACCTTGCTTAATCTGAGCCAAGGTATGAGACGTCTTGGGTACGTCTCTGGAGATGACAAAATGGGTTTCAAAGGCAGCTGCCATTTCTGCCCAAGAATCTATGGATCCAGAAGGCAAGCCTTTAAACCACCCGAGGGCCTCCTCAGACAATGTTCGAGGGAACATTCGGCACATCACGTCTTCATCAGCCCCTAAGTACATGGCTTCAAACACATAAGCATCAAGGTGCTTAGTTGGATCAGTTTCACCATTATACTTTCCGATGGAAAGTGGTTGAGTGGTTTGAAGGTGTTTGGGGATGCTGATGCCCATAAGTCTCCTTGAAAAAGGAACCTTCAGATTGTAAGACAATGGGGGTGCTGTTGTTGAATCTCTCTTCCTTCGGGAAGCTGCATCCTCAGAATCGCGAGTTTGTTCTCCCTCCTCAAACGTTGGGATCTTTGAGTACTGAAGAGTGGTGGACTTTTCACCATCAGTTGTGTGGGGAGTGTTTCGCGTGCGAGATGACTCTTTATCCTCGCTTTGCCTTTTTTCTCTTCGCAATTCAGCGAGTTCCCTCTGAAGTTGTTTGATCAGCTCATCACGAGGATCAGGATCAGACACTGTTACTATCTTCTTTGAGCTGCCCCCATGAGAATCAAAGTTGAGTTTTCTGAAGGCGTTAGAATTGATTCTGCCTTCGGCTTGATTCTCCACGAAGTCTCGTGCTTCGCCTTCCATGGTGGATTACCTGCTCTGTCAAAGGATATGGGAATAACTTTATCGAGTCCCACTGGGCGTGCCAATGATCTGTCCTGGACCGGGGTCAAGAGATCCGATCTCAAGCCAGTCACGAATAGTATGTCAATACCGTCTAGTAGACCGGATGTATGTGTATCCGATGTAGGTATCCGTTGTCCTTGAATGAGGAGAGCGGATTGGGCGTTCTGGAGATCCTTCACACCAACCTAACGCGTTGAAGTGGGCGAATGGTGGTGTCACCTGCAAAGATTCTCCGACGCTCAAGTCAGTGATTATATTCCAAGTAAGGAATGTATTCAGAGAGGAATCAGTCGTAAAAGAGCTGAGGAAGAAGATCCTTAACTTCAATCATGAAGTTAGTTCATATACCTGATTGGCTCGATTAACGAGGACTTGTTGGTGGGGAACCACCAACTCCCATTAGCATTATTATATTGCACACTTACCTGCATGATTGGGTCAAGTGGCTATTTTATATTGAGCGTAGAGAATGTAGACTAGGATTAGGGAACAAGTTGACCATTCCCGTGAGCAGAATTTAGCTCGTAGTGCAGGGAATTATTGATCGATCCCTGTAGCAACAATCCTTGTCTTTTGCACAGTAACGTGTGTACTGTCCGATGTCATGGTGTTATCCTGAACAACCGGTATAGGGAGAACGCCTGATACGGAATTACAGTCCGGATGTATACCGATGACACCGGTTACACGTAGATGTCTTATCAAAGACGTTGAAATATGTATAGCAGATCGGATACCGGTATTGAGACCGGATCATATATGATTATTGAGAATGAATGATTTGTGATTATATTATGTGATCGGTTTTGTTTTATGAATATAATTATGAATTGGTCTTTTAATCCAATTCAATAACTGTTATTTGATATGTTTATGTGCACCCCTTACTGTTGTTATTTTTACAGTGAATAAAGGGCCCAACCATGATATGAGAAGTCACTCAGCTACTCGGATTGTATTTTGGTAGAAGCCTTGGCCGGCTCCTGAGAATACCGAGTGTTTTATTTTTTTTATTGTAAACTTAAAAGAGCCGGTCGGTTTTTGTAAAATTGATATTGTAATTGTTTAATTCAAATTCGATTTTGAAATTTAAATTATTTGCAAAATTTTATTCGAATTATTGGAATTTATTTTAAAAATTAAGGATGTTATAAGATTCATCACCACCATCATGGTAGCTGTCAGAATTTACACCACTATTATCGTCATCATCCTCACCATCGTTGCAAGTGCTACATTGTTGCCACCGGTACCTGCTTGTCACCATCACCACCACCTATGCCACAAGCACCACCTTTGTCACCACTATCTCCACCGTCGTCATTGCTAAAATTTTTCACCAATTATCTCCATTGTCCCCACCACTATTGCCGCCACCATATTGTTGTCACCACTAACACTTCTTTGTCACCACCATCACTATGGTCTCCACCCACACCACTATCGCACCACCACTGCCACCCCTAACACCAGCATTGTCGCCACTTCATCATCCTTGTTGACATTGTCATACCCCTTACCGCTACCACTGCTTCGACAACTAGCATTACCATTGTCTCGCATTACCATTGTCATTGCTTCTAGTGCCACCATCACCTCCTTACCGCCACCAACACCCTAACCTCCACCAACAATAAAAAAAATTTAAATTGTTAAAATTTTAAATGTTTAATCCAAACAATTGATTTTTAAAATGAAAATAATTTGAATTACTTCATCCAAACAAATAATTTTTACAAAGACAGAAATTGAATTAATAGAAAATAAATTTCATCATGAAATTTTAAATTACTTGAAATCTTCAAATACTCCATCCAAATGTACTTTAAGATTAATTTTAGATAATTACTATAAATTTCAAATAAATATAATAATTTTAACTAAAGATAAATTAGATAAAATGATCCTCTATCAAGCGAACAGCGTTTGATAATTTCTCCTTACACTCCTTATTTTTTTCCCATCATCACTTTATAAACTTGATAATTATCAAGTTATGAAATTAGATATTATATTTATTCAAATCCAGATTTTAATATCCAAAACGGGTGTGAGAAAAAGAGTCTTATTATTTATACTCGGGGAAGGACATAAAAAAAATCTATTCTAAAATGAGACTTTTTCTTTTGGGAGATTATAGGGAACTTATGAGTTCTAACTCGATCCCTACAACTTTTTTTCCTCCACAATTTTATTTTTAAAAAACCCCGTGTAATCTAACATAAAATTTTAAAATTTGAAGAAATTATATTATAGATATTTTTATTTTAAAATAAAATACCTGTGCATTTTCCGGTCCTTAAATAGTCTAGTTAACCACCAAAAAATAGTTTAATAAAATGGAATGGCTTCATAATTCGGTCGTAACTTTAAAAAAATATTGTAATAAAATAACTTAGCACTAAAACTCAAGGGCCTCCGTGTCCGAATGAAACTGATACGGTTGTTATGTCATGAAAACGATAATAATTTGATTTGTTTTACAACTAAAAATGGAAAGGAACCTTACCTTACAGTCTCCTTTAGATAATTAATTATAAAAATAAAAAATATAATAATTAATATTAATTTTAAACATTATTTAATAAATTTATATTTCTATTAAATTTAACAGATTTTTTTCGTTAATCTAATTCTAATTTAATTGACATAACAATCAATCAAATCAACACTTATACACTAAAGTTGATGAAACCAATTTACCAAATTTCTTGTGTGCCCGAATCCAACTGTTTTGGTTACAATGTGTGCACCTAATATTCGAATGATTAAGCCCAACCATAACCCACGAGGCCTAACATGAATTCATTATTTCCATTTCATGTATATAATTGATTGTTTATTGGTATTAGTTTGAAATGTTGTAGATTGAATTGGATTAATTTTAAAGAAAAAATTATTTCATCTAATTATAAAATTATAATATGGTTTGAAATGGATTGATTGAAATAATTCTGTAAGTTTAATTCAATATGATTTTGGATTTGGATTGGATTATTTGGTTTTTTATATTTTAATTTTTATTTAATTAAAAGGTAAATAAATAAATTTTATTTTACAGTAAAATTCATTTTCTATACTAAATACAAACTTAAATAGTTAAGAAAATACTATAATACAAAATCAACCCGTATAAAATCTAGGGTTTAAGAAAACGCTTAAGAAAATAATCATTTTCAACCCTTGGAGTTTTAAGGATTAGCTAAAAATAGCATTCTGTTAGAACCTTTTGTTAATTCTTAAGGTAATTAATGTTTGTGCCACCTTTTTCTACATCAAATCCATCTACCACACAAAATGTCTTCCCACTAAATTCCCCTACAATTACCACTATCTTACTCTCAACCAATTCTGAAACACAAACTCAACCATCATCAATCAGTGACAACATTACTATCACAAACACTCACCCCATGGTTACTAGAGCCAAAGTTGGAATCTATAAACCAAAAGCATACAACACTGTCAAAATCGCTCCTACACTCAATCTTGACTCTTTTCATGAACTTGGATTTATCAAAGAAGCTATGACCATTCCACACTGGAAAAAGACTATGGAGGAAGAATACAAGGCCTTAATACAAAACAACACCTAAACTCTTATTACTCTTCCTACTGGCAGAAACTTGATAGGATGCAGATGGATTTTTTAAGTCAGAACTAACTTCGATGGCTCTATAAACAAACACAAAGCACGTCTAGTTGCAAAAGGATTTCGTCAAAGAGATGGTTTTGACTTCTCTAAAACTTTTAATCGTGTTGTTAAACCTACAACAATCAAGATTATCTTAAGTAATGTTGTAACAAGAAACTGGGACATGAGAGACAAATTGACATAGCTAATGCTTTTCTAAATGGAGGCCTTCAAGAATATATATACATGGCTCAACCCCCAAGCTTTATTCAACTTGACACAAACCTTGTGTGCAAGCTACAAAAGTCTTTTTATGGACTCAAACAAGCTTCGAGAACTTGGTTTGAAATGTTACACCTATCTTTATTTAAACTTGGCTTCAAGTCTACAAAAATGGACTCATTTCTCTTTGTCAAATTTCATAAGGATCGTATCACCTTTATTCTTGTATATGTGGATGATATAATCATTTGTGGTTCATCCATATTAGCTATATCCTCTATAGTTCAACAACTACAAAGTGAATTTCCTATCAGAGACCTTGGTTTTCCATATTACTTCTTTGGCATTCAAGTTGATCAACTTCCTGATGGAAATCTAATATTGACTCAAACAAAGTATCTCATTGATATTTTAAAAAGGGTCAATATGCACATGGTTAAACCCTCAAAACATCAATGGTTGCTGGTTTGAAACTTCAACCTTTGGAAGGAACAACTCATGATAAAGTAACTCAATATAGATCTATTGTGGGTAGTTTACAGTATGTTACAATTACAAGACTAGAAATTTCCTTCTTAGTTAACAAAGTGTGTCAATTCATGCAAGCTGCTGGGGACACTCACTAGACGACTGTCAAAAGAAACCTAAGATACCTAAGTGGAACACTCAATGGTGGCCTACATCTCACTAAGTTTCCCGACTTCACAAACAGAGGGTTTTGTGATGCAGATTGGGGATCAAATTTGGAAGTTAGAAAATCAACTACTGGTTATGTAATATATCCTGGAGCTATTCCTATAAGTTGGTATTCTAAGAAACAATAAGCAGTTTCCAGGTCTACAACTGAAGCAGAATACATAAGTATTGCTACTATAGCTGTAGAAATGGCATGGTTAAAAATCTTTTATATGAGCTTCACATTCCCACAACAAGCAGATCCACAATATATTGTAACAACCTTAGTGCTGTTTTATTATCTGTCAATCCTATCTTACATCCCAAGACTAAACATTTTGAGATAGACTTTACTTTGTTAGAGATAAAGTTTAAAAGAAACAACTATCTATTCAACACATTCCTTATTCAGAACAAATATCAAACATTCTCACAAAGTCTTATCCTTTCATGCCTTCAATCATTACAATAACAAACTTAAAGTTCTTTCTCATCCCACCGTGAATTTGAGGGAGGGTATAAGAGATAATTACAGAATTTTAGTTATGAGTTTGTTATCACAACTATTTTTTTATTACATATATAGGTTCTTAGTTTAGTCTTTCCCTATATATATAAAAGGAGTTCTCTCATAGCTCTTTTATATACATTCATTTTTTAATTTAATTTAATTGCACATTTCTGCTTCTCCCTATTTCTCGTATCTATGATTAAAAATGAATGTAAAAAATCTTCTTAGTTATAAAATTTACTTTCATGGATGTTCCTCTAGCTGTTGTTTTCACCTCGAAGACACCAACAACATAATTTTATATAAGGATTAAAATGTTAGCCTAGTTTAAAGACTTACAAGTTAGATATTAAAATAATAAATAACATGTTAAGTAGGATTTTCACTACCTGCATCAACACCTCTTTAATACTGTAATTACAATCTCAAACATCACCAATAAAAATGTAATATAATTTTTTCACAGGGATCAAGAGTTAATTTCATTTTCATTTATATAAAAAAAGTTAATTTAACTTTTGATGCGGGAACTAATCTTCAAATAAGTCTGCGTTAAATATATGATCAAACAGTTTTGATTCTTATATTAATTTGTTTCCCCACTTACTAAATAAATTTAACTCTTTCAATTTTATTTTTTTAAAATAAAGAATACAATCATCAAGTGCATAAATTAATTAATGTAAAAATGTTTTAACTTAACTTTTAATCTTAGATTCAAAATTTCAAAAAAAAGAAAAATCTTAAATTCAAATATCAAGAAATGCAATTCCACATGTGTTCTAAACCAAAAAAAAGAGAGGAGAAAACAAATTTGGCAGAAAGAGAAAACTCCATGAACAACACGTTATATTTCTCATTAAAATCAAACAATACATTGGTGGCGATCGTCCCTTTAAATTTGTTTGACATTCTTGTATTCAGAAGATGGATAATCAAATTAACGTAATTCTTGTCAATCATAAAATAAAATAAAATAATCCATTTAAAGCTTTCGGACACAGATCTAGAATTTATTTTTCCTTTATTTGATTTATTTCTCAAATCTCTATATTTTTTGCTACTTTTCCTGTGTCTCACTCTCATTCATACAATATCATTTAATTTAACCTCTCTGTCCTAACCCCTAACGCCACTGTCATTTTCTCACAATGAGCATGAACAAGTGAGAATCTTTCACTACCCCATTTAAAATTAGGCTCTACCCAATCTGGGTTCCTTTCAAGCTCGCGACTTTGTTGGATTCGAATCGTTCTCAGTGTCGTGACTCGTGATGGGTAAGGTGGCGGTGGGAGCTGCGGTTGTTTGCGCCGCCGCCGTGTGTGCTGCGGCGGCGCTGGTGGTGCGGCACCGAATGATAAGTTCTCGGAAGTGGGGGCGAGCAATTGCAATACTGAAGGAGTTTGAGGAAAAGTGTGGGACCCCAATTGGGAAGCTTAGACAGGTTGGTGATGCAATGGATGTTGAGATGCATGCAGGTCTCGCATCTGAAGGTGGTAGCAAACTCAACATGTTGATCAGTTTTGTTGATAATCTTCCTGCCGGGTTCGTAGATTTATCTCCACTCTTTTTTCTTTACTCCCCTTATATTAACATTATTTTTTTATTCTAGATGTCCTAGATTTGTGGACTGTCTGTTTGACTTGTCCAATGGTTTCTAATTTTATTTAATTTTCTGTTTTTTGTTGTTGTTGGGACATGTTTTGTTTATTTTTTTTTGTTTGATATGATGCACAAGCTTGTTTGTGCTTTTTGCCCCATTCTCAAACTGATTTTTGTATGTAATTCCAATAATGCATCAACTACCTTCGTTGTGATCATATCATATTATGGTATTGGCAATGACAGTTTTTTTTTTAAGAAAAAACAAATATGATTAGTGTTTTTTTATTATTTATTTACGATCTGGGGGTTTTGAAACTCAAGCATGATTTGTCAGGTATGATGGTTTATATAACAGTATCTTTTAGCACTTTTGAATTTAGATGATTATGATGGAAGGAATTTGCCGGCAAATCATTCATGCCAATAAAGTGTTTGTTTATATTGTGTTATGAAAAATCTGTTGTCGAGATTGAGATAGAGAAATTATGTATGATGAAGTGTTACTAACGAATTTATAAATTTTCAGAAATATGAACTTGTAATTCTTAAAGATTTCTTCCTTATTGAATCATTTTTCACCTTGTCCTGTTATTTGCAGGGATGAGGAAGGACTCTATTATGCACTGGACCTTGGTGGCACAAATTTCCGTGTCCTTCGTGTGCATTTAGGTGGGAAAGAGAAAGGTGTTATTGGGCAGGAGTTTGATGAAGTTTCGATTCCTCCTCATTTGATGACTAGTTCTTCAGAGGTAAGTGTTATGAGAGGATCTATCAGAGTGTTGAGCCTACCTCCTACACTTTGATATATGGATTCATTCTGTTGTTACAGGCATTATTTGATTTTATAGCAGCAGCTCTTGCAAAGTTTGTTGCTTCAGAACCTGAAGGTTTTCATCCTCCCCCTGGCAGACAGAGAGAACTGGGCTTCACATTCTCATTTCCAGTGAAGCAAACATCAATTGCATCTGGGACTCTAATAAAGTGGACTAAGGGTTTCAATATTGAAGATACGGTAACTATTTTTACATTGATTATGTTATACTCAGTTTTATTTATGTTGCCATTCTTTCTTCTTGTCATTTATTGTGATTATACTGTGATAAATAGTCCAGACACCAGTGTCTTGCATGACATGAGTCTCTCGGTTCACACACATTAACACACTACTACTGTTTTTAATTGTGAATACCCATATCATTATGTTTATCTTATTATGGTTCAAAGTTGTAGCATACCATGGATTTTTTTCATTTTTCAGACAGAGATCACTCTACTACTAGTTTTCTCTCTTGTTTTTTACTTCTTAGCTATTCTCTCTGAGCATGGTAATCTTCAGTTACTCATCTATGGTTTGTTTGTAGGTTGGTGAAGATGTGGTGGGAGAATTAACCAAATCCATGGAAAAAATTGGCCTGGATATGCGGGTTGCAGCCCTAGTCAGTCTCACTCTCCTCTCTTTAGGATTTCTTTACTTTTTATAGCCAGAATTTGAACATGATGATTTCCATTGTGTCTGACAGAATTTTGGATTCATAAGGTTTTATGGTGTCAGTTTTTATTTAGTTGTGGTAATTCTTGGCTGTTTAACATCTTAAAACTGAAATAAATCTAACTTAGTGATTTGATTTAGGTTAATGATACCATTGGAACCTTAGCTGGGGGTAGATTCTACAATCAGGATGTCATTGCTGCTGTGATTCTCGGTACTGGGACAAATGCAGCATATGTAGAACGTGCACATGCCATTCCAAAATGGCATGGCCCTATGCCAAAATCAGGAGATATGGTAAGTAGGTTATGAATATTTGTGAGACATAATTTCTTGTGTGGTAGATTTGCCTTTACTGTGATTCTAATTGTAGGTAATTATTACCCAGTGCCAAAGGATACTGACTACTTCTAAATATTATAGGTTATAAACATGGAGTGGGGTAACTTCCGATCTTCACATCTTCCTCTAACAGAATATGATCAAGCTCTAGATGCTGAGAGCTTAAACCCTGGAGATCAGGTACTAATAATATATTTTATTCATTTGGTTAGATGACCAATGTGACTCTTTACAGTCTTCCACAATTATTCACAGATTTTTGAGAAATTGATTTCCGGCATGTATTTGGGAGAAATTGTGAGAAGAGTTTTATTGAAGATGGCTGAAGAAGCTGACTTTTTTGGAGATACCATTCCCCCAAAATTGAGAATTCCTTTTATACTTAGGTATGATAATTATACCCCTCAACAGCCTCTTCTTTTTTCTGTCTTAGGTGATACTTGTTGGTAGAGTTAATCTTCAAATTAGTCCTTCACTTTGTAAGCATCACTCAGTTTCATCTGACTTTAAAATCAATTACTTTAGTCCTCCACTTTATAAAAAATCAATATTTTAGTCCTTTCCTAGGGATTAAAATGATTGATTTTTTATTAAGTCAAGGACTAAAGTGATTGATTTTAAAGTTAGGGGTAAACTAATTGATGCTTACAAAGTTAAGGATTAAGTTGAGGGTTTACTCCTTGTTTGTATTGCTCTTTGAGCTTTATTTGGAGGGTTGTTTTTTTGGCATGTCTACTCTGCCTATACTGACTTTGATACTTAGCATGGTTATTTAATTGCACCAATTACACTGAAATCTGAGCAAACTACTATGCATGCTCTGTTCTGACCTCTTTATGTGGATCATTTTAGCATCATGCATTTAATTTTGATAGGGTGATCTTCCCTCCCTTTTCTACTTCAATCTCATTTCTCAGGATTGATTGGTAATTGCTGTTGTTAATTGGTGGCTGCATCATTGATTCATTCTCCATTAACACATTTGTGCAGCAATTATACTTTTTGTTTTGAAACCTGTAATAAGGACAAGAATGCTGCAATACAAGATTGGGTTGTCATTGCCTCTTTTAACAACTGCTCAGTAGTCAATAGTTTTCTTTTCTTTTCTTTTTTATGCTGAGAATAATGGGCGAAATGATATGATTAAAATATTTTCTCCATCCTTATTTATTCCAGCTAAGAGCATGGATTAATGAAAATGCTTTGTAATTTATGCAGATCTTATTATTCTCTATGAAAATAAGCAAAACATAGGAGGATCTTATGGTTTAATTTTTTTATATTGTTAGTGCTACATTTTTATATAAAATTGGAATGAAAGTTTTTGCAAAGAGTGGAATGCAAATGGTGGCCTCTCATTTTCAGTTATTTCTTTGTATTCTCATCCAATCAACTGCAAAAATGGTATTCACTCAATTTCATTTCTATTCCCTTGTTTGCAGTTGCACTATACTTATGCTATCCAAGTATTGCCTTTGCCTTGTTGAATTATGTAAATCTTCATTACGGCACATTATCTTTTGTTTAATTAGTGCTTTCAGAGTTTTGACATCATTTTTACTAGGACGCCTGACATGTCAGCCATGCATCATGACACAACTTCAGACCTGAAAGTTGTTGGAAACAAATTGAGAGATACATTAGAGGTATGCGTGCTCTACTGATCATGAAATAAGACTTTCGTGACCTACACATCATCCCATAAAGTGCTTTTTCTCAAGTTGAATGTGAAAGGCTTGAAATTATGTTGATAAACTAAGCTATCAACTCTTTTGTGACCTGTCATTTAAAAAAAGCATTTTGATTGTCTCGAGGGCAATGAATATTGGTCTTTCTGACTCCAAAAGGATATATATATATATATATATATATATATATATATATATATATATATATATATATAGATTTTTCTTACTGCCTAAGAATCATGGATATTTCTAATTTTAAATAGTATCCATGTCATGTCATAGCTATGTATCTAGGTCATACACCTATTTCACACTTATGTTAAATTTAGATTGATTTAATATGTTACATTATATCTGTCATATCCGGTGATTTTTATAATTTGTCTGTCTTATTGTGTCATGATCCTGTGTTGTATCTATGCTTCCTAGCTTACTGTTTTTTTTTTTCCAGATTTCCAGTACATCTCTGAAAATGAGGAAGATTGTTGTGGAACTCTGTGACATTGTTGCTACTAGAGGAGCTCGCCTTGCTGCTGGCGGTATTTTGGGCATTCTTAAGAAAATAGGAAGAGACTCAGTTAAGGCTGGGGAGAAGCAAAAGTCAGTGATAGCACTGGATGGAGGACTGTTTGAACACTACACAAAATTCAGAGTTTCCTTGGAGAGTACCCTGAAGGAATTGCTGGGAGACGAGGCAGCTGAGACCATTGTCATTGAGCATGCTAATGATGGCTCTGGGATTGGAGCAGCCCTCCTGGCAGCTTCCCACTCCCAATATTTGGCAGTGGTGGAGGCCTGAAGTTATTGCCAAGGTAGCAGCAACTTGTAATACTAGTTTCATTTTTTTGCATAGGTAGTAGATCAACACATTGAAGCCATGATGATGCCTTTGTTACTGTGGGGGTATCTAAGAGCTCTTTTTACTGCAACCTTGTAGCTCCAGTTCTTGTGATTGGGGGCATTCATTATTTTGGTTGCAAAGTTTGTTTGTCCTACATTGAGGAATAATTTGAAAGATATAAACTTACCTGTGCTGTGAGCAATCACTTTTTGCGGAATGTAGCCTGTTTTCAACAGGAATAAATCAGAACTTTATGTATTGACAAGCCTAAAAGTTTTCAATTCAAAGCTTTTGGGTTATCAAATGAAGACTAAATGGTTGTTGTAGCCGTCATTGTTGTGGTTTTTCTTTCTTTTGTTGGTGCACGTATTTAGCACGTGGATAGTGAGTAAATTGTCCTCTGCCTATTTTGATGTAGGGAATTAAAGATAAAACAAAGTGTGTATTTTATGACTATTGCTCGCATGTGAGGATCTGTAATTACCATGTGCGAAATCATGTCGAAAATTTCTACTGTTTCTAACGAAGCTTTGCAAAATGGTTAAATGAGGTGGCTAGGAAGGGCAATCGTGGGATGTTTTTGAAAAAAATAAGGAAAGTTTATTTGGTTTTTAGTTAAGTTATCTAACCTCGTTATTTAGAAGTGGGTTTTTAATATATTGATTACATGCCCAATATCACAGTTCATGCCTCTATAATTTAATTCTGCTTTGTTTGGTAACTTTTTCAGTATAGATACTTTAGTCAAATGAAGCAACTTTATTATAGAAATTATCACAACCAAATTTATTTATTTATTTTTGGTAAAACCAATTTTTTTTAAAACATGTGAGCAAATGACAAATAAAATAAGACATAAGGAGTATTATTAACTTTCCTCAAATGTTTTTTTATGTTACAAAAAAGTTTAGGTGAATTTAATTAAAAAAAAGTTTAAATGAGTTGAATGTTTAGATTTCATCATGGTTAAATTAAACATATGCTTTATTTATACAATAATTACTTGTGGCTGTAAAAGTTGTTGCACTAATTACATCGTATCAAAATTAAAGTCTCCAAAACTTTGAAACTTCAAACATGCCTTCTAAATATTTAAATTCTTAAAAAATAATATTTTAAAAACTAAATATGTGATATAATCATTTTTTAAAAAAATGAACTATAATGTTTTAGTTTTAAACATAAAGTAAAATAACGTGATCTATGTAAAATTAAAATATCGGGTGAAAAATGTAATGGTATAATGTATTGATGTACCAAATCAAGAAAAAATCATAACAGGCATAACACAAAATAAACGATGTCTTTTAATAGCCCCTCTGAATCCGATGAATAGCTATAGACTCTGAAAAATGCCCTAATTTCACATCAACGGAACGAGGATAAGGTATTTTCATGGTAGCTTTGAAACTCGGTTATTTACATTCCACTTTCACATGGTTCTCTTTCATTCCTTAATTCGTTGTTTCAATATTTGAGATTCTTCTCAGCTGGGTTTTCATTTTGAAATCACTACTCGTAGTTCTTCTACCATCTCAATGTACACCAATATTTCCAAAGCTCAGGCATTACCCCTCGCCGCCAAAATCTCTTCACAACCCAGATGCTTCATTTCACCCCTCACCTTAAAGTTCCAATCTTTACCACTTGCTTCTCATAAAAAACCCATCTTTAAGAATCCCACTTCCCACGAGGCTATGAATAAATTCGGAACCTTGGAGATGGGGAAATTATTATATTCACATGGGTCGATGCTACAAATTGCTAGAAGATATTGTGGTGCAAGAAGTGCTGAAAAGCAGCTTCCTTGGTTAGTATCTAATGAGGGTAAGGAAGCTAAGGTTTTGGATAGAGGAAAAAAGAGTAGAATTAGTAGCTCTATTCAAGAGCGTTCTTCAAAGAAGGTCAATAGTAAGTCTTCTTGGGAGCAATCCATTGAAAGGTTAGAAAAATCAACAGTTCAAGAATCTAAGATAGAATCACCAAGTGCTACATTTCCTAAGAAAGGTAGTGTTTCATTAGCTGGTGTGGGTAGGGAAAGGAAGAATGGCTTGGTTGAGAAGGAGAGAGAGCGTAGAAGTGATTGTGGTAGCAGGTATGGGAAGATTGATGATGATGATGATAATGGTGAAGGAGTTGATGGTGAAGTGGAGGAGGCTGTTGATGATGATCCTAGGTGGGATAACATAAAGAACAGGTTCAAGGGGATGGTAGGGGAAAGAGTTGGATTTGAAAGACCTGAGTTTCGAAGATGGAATAAGCAGGAAAATTGGGGTAGAAAGACATGGAAGGAGGCTACTGAATCCACTGTGCCTAAGATTGCTGGTGAGGGAATCTATGGGGTTGGACCGGTTTTGGCTGCACTGTCCGCAGGGCGAAGGGAATTCTATGTGCTGTATGTGCAGGAAGGATTGGATTTGAGTAGCAACAATAGGAAGAAGAAGGACAAGAAAGGGTTTGAGAAAATTCTTAAGATTGCTGAAAAGATTGGTTTAAATGTAAAAGAAGCATCAAAGCATGATCTGAATATGGTGGTTGATAACCGTCCCCATCAGGGTTTGGTTTTAGATGCTTCACCATTAGAGATGGTGAAAATAAAGGAACTTGACCCTGTTTCTGTTGATGAGGAGAAAGGTTCTCTTTGGGTAGCTTTGGATGAGGTTACTGATCCTCAGAATTTGGGGGCAATAATTAGGTCTGCATATTTTTTTGGAGCTTCAGGGATAGTGTTATGTGCCAAGAATTCGGCTCCGTTGAGTGGTGTTGTGAGCAAAGCAAGTGCTGGATCACTTGAATTAATGGAGCTTAGATATTGCAAGAACATGATGCAATTCTTAGTGTCTTCAGCTGAAAATGGTTGGCGAGTTCTTGGAGGCTCTGTCTCGTCGAAAGCAGTTTCTTTGGATGAGCTGGTGCCTGGTCCTCCAACTATTCTTGTTTTGGGCAGTGAGGGCACTGGTTTGAGACCTCTGGTGGAGAGATCATGCACTCAGTTAGTTAGGATTCCCGGCAACATTCCTCTTGACTCAATTACTGGTGAATCGGAAGGTGAAAGTAGTGATTTAAATTGTGAGAGCTCTGGCAAAGAGTTCCTGTCATTTTTGGCTGTTGAAAGCTTAAATGTAAGTGTTGCAGCCGGTGTGCTTCTTCACCACTTAATTGGGAAGAAGTTAGTAGATTCACTGCCAGAGGATCAAAAACAGATTGATGTGTTTGAGTGAGATTGCAATGCCTCAATTAATTATGCTCTCACGTGCTGTTTGTTGATGAAGCACTATGTTTGTTTCCTTGAATACTGGTGGTTTATCCTTTGTTATCATTTGATCATGTAATCATATTACAATCTTGTTCGCAATTTGATCTGTCTAGTACTGGAGTCAGTTTTTTACTACAATTTGACTTTAAGACTGAACATACTTTACACAATTATTCAAATCAAAGAGTTGAGGCTGCATTTAGTTATCACATTGAAGTTGTCTTTGTTTATGAGTGCATATTATTTTTTAACTTTAATTGTATCAAGTTTCAGATGGGATTTTTCAATATAGATGCTAGAGTGTTTAAGATCAGGTTCTGTATTCTGTATTACATAATGAAGGCAGGAGTCACTATCAACATTTTGCAAGTTAAACTAAAACATTTCTATTACCGAAGTGAAGTTTATTTGATGAAACAGTAGGAGAATTATCTAAAAATTTGTATGAGGCTGGTAATGCGACTGGGAAAGTAATATACATTCACAGTCCAATTCTGTTCCAATTTAAACATAAAAATGAGATTCATTTTTAGTTTTCAATTTTTTCAGACTCAAATTTTCATTATTTTGGCTCGGACACCCTAATTCCTAGAGTTCCTTACAATGTTGACAGAGAAAAGAACATGACATCAAAAAAACATTCTTCGGTATACACATATCAACCATGTTGAAGGGGGTGAAAAGAAGATTCATGTGTATGTTGAAAAGATGGAGTGTAGTCCAACTTCTACAGAGAAGAATAAGGTGGGGACTTAATTGTCAAAAAGCTCCATAGGTAAGAAGCCAATGGATGAGATATTTTAAAAACCTTTGGATTTGGTTGAGTTTGATTTCATGAATGATGAAGCAACCGGTGATGATGATATTGTTGAGGAGTGCATTGGGATAACTATAACAAAGGAAGATGTGGTTCGTGATGACTTGTCGGATTTTGATCTAGATGGTAAGGTTAGGAATTTGTTTGATTCATTTAGTGATGAAAATGAAGCTTACATTCACCATTCATATAAAGGGAAATTTTATAGAAAACAAATAAATGGCAAGATTATGATGAGGAAATGTATGATTTTCACAAGTGTTGATTCATTTCAAGAAAGTGTTGAGAGATTATCTCATACAAGAGGGCTTTGAGATTGTCAACGCAAAAATTAAGAGAACATGAATGACTATCATGTGTGTCTCTCATGGTTGTGACTTCTACCTACATGCTAGCACCCATCAAGATGAAGCCAACTTTGAAATTAAGAAACTAGATGATACACACACTTGTGTTAAGACCAAGGTTGACAAAATCAGGATTTCATGTTGAATCGTAAAGGGGTGGGAAAATCACAAATCGTAAAATCGTAAATCGAATCGTAAGATTTTACTTATTATGTATATACGTGCTTATATGCGTATGCATATAAAAGCATAATTCAAAGTCATAAATCTATTGAAAATACATCATATAATTGCATAAAAATCCATAACTCATAATTCATAACATAAACATATCTAAAGCATAATCCTAACATTTATAGGTTTAAGCTAATCTAACAACTTATGCACATTATAACCATGAAGAAAGGGATCCATCATTTGCTCTTGAATATTATTTTCTCCATCAACTCCCTCCATAAGCCATGAGAGTTGGAACAGAGGGGGGATATTTGAAATAGCAGCAACACCACCAGAACTGTCTCCATCTCGACCTGTTGATGTTGTTCCAGAGGTTCCTGTTGTGGTAGCCATTACTACGAGTGAGGCGAAGAAGCACAGAAGCAGAACGAGACAAAGAGATGCTAGACGGGTAGGGAAGAAGTAGAACAAGATCAAGATACGTAAAGAAACAAGATGAAAAGAAACAGAAGCTGTAGCACGAAGAATGGAAAAGAGATGAAGGAAAGGTATTGAAAATGACAAGGAATGAGAGGCCCTAATTTTAGAAACCGAGTATTTTTAAGTTTTCGGATCACCCAATTCAAAATGGGCTTTTTAATGTTTTTGGCTCATTAAGAAAAATTGTGAAATCTTATGATTTCACCGATTTTATGATTCCACTCCCGATTTCACTACGGTTTTGCCCAAAAATGATTTTTGCCACGATTTAAATCGTAAAAGGGAGCAAAATCATAAAATCTTATGATTTTACTCCCGATTTTGTCAACATTGGTTAAGACACAAACCAATAATGAAATGACTACTGAGTGGGCAATTAAGAAGCTAAAACCCCAATTTTAGGTTGATGTTAATGTGAGCACAAATAGTATTAGGCAACACACACATATACACTCATAACACTAACCCAAACCTTTACATCAAGCTTTTGATTAAGCTAAGTCATTCCTTCCCTCAATTCCACTAGATCTCTCTAAACACCTTTGACTCACATTCTAGGTTTCATTTATTGCCTCCACAACCGTTCCTTGATTCCCTCCTTCAAACCCTAATGCTCGTGCCCATTTGAAGAAACAACACACCTTTTATTAACAGTTGTAATATAACTAATGCTTATGGTTGTCTGATTTAGACACCCAAATTGCAGCCCTAGCTGGACAATCACATTTGTTTTTTTTTTTTAATACAGGAGGATGACCTCCATTGAAGCCTCACCACCACGTGGAACAGAGAAAGCCATTGACCGAGATGTCTCGTCACCAATTGGTAGTCAAAGGCGGGATAGTTAGAGAACCTAGGAAGAGAAAGAAGATGATGAGAGTTGAATGGGTCTGGGAGGAGAATGAGCAACATCACTCAACGACCAACTTTCATTCATACAATTTAAAGTTTTTTTTTTAAAAAATTAATGTTTTACCTGAGTGGGGAATCATGGTTAGTTGTTGTTACACATTAAACAGAATACTTCCTTTGTTTATTTATAATGGGGCACGATGAAAGATTAGTGAAAGGTGTGGACTGAAAAATAATAACCTAATAGTTAGAGATAATTTTAAAATTTACCTTTAATTTTTTTCATTTTAAAATAAAATTTTATCCTCTTTCTTTTTTCCCCTCCACACACCTATAAATACCTAATAGGAATATCAATCTAATTACATAGTAGATATTCATCTTCTATCATACTTGGATAATCAATTGCAGAAGGCTAAGAATGAGAAACATGTCAATCACCCTAAGAAGTGTGACATTAACATGCCTTTTGTAAAAAAAACAATATCTAAAGAACATGCCGATTTGGTCTGCAACTTTCTTAATTGAAATCTCGAGGTTAAGATACATCTCATAACGATGACATTGTTGTTAAAATGTTGGTCTTTGGTCACCTTGCCTTCCTTTTGCATCGCCTCAATGTGAGTTTATTTTGAATATCCTTTCTGCGATTTGCTTCAACACCCCTTACTATTACTAATTATCATCACTGTGACTCCCTAAATAAGATAGTTACCATTGAAACACAGTTAAGAGGTAAGATCTTAAAGTCAAGCGCGGCCATATAGATAACTTACATGATAATAAAAATATAGATGATAATTAGACAAATAGATTAATATTTTTAGGGTTGATTATTAATGATAAATTTATTATCTTGTGATGAATCAATATTTTATACTTTAATTCCATAGAGATTTAGGGATTTTTTTTAGATATTAATGTAATTTTTTTGAAGTTGTTTTTATTAAGATTTAATGAGATTATTATAAAATTATCAATATTATATACATAAACATAATATATTTTTTATTTTTATTTACTATATATTTTTAAACTGTACATCACTATTTTAAACAATGACTTATCCACATACGTATTTCGTATTGAACTCGACCCTTATACTTGTATCCGTGCAATATAATTTTTACGAATCACATGAATTTCTTTTTCAGTATAACGCTCAGCTTTGTGATATTCAAAAATTGAAATTAGTCATTCTTTTTTATTTTAAACTTTTAGTGCATGTTTAGAAACACAAGATAAAAGGTGAATCTTAAAAATAAAAACCTATTTTATTTACGCTGAAATAAGTTCACTTAAAATCCAACATGCACTTGTTGAGTTACCATATGCTTATTTAATTTTCTTTTTAGAGTTAAATTTTTCATTTATTAATAAAATGAAATTAGAAAAATTTACTGTATGTATAACTAAATTAGAAAAAAAAATTGATATTACTTTCTGCTTCGTGTATTTCTTTAGCATTGGTTCCAAAATACCACCTTTTTTTAGGTACATAGGAAATTACTAAAGATGCTTCCTCATTATTAATTAATCAGAATGATTCTTAGTATTTTGTATGATCTAAAGATGAAGCGTAAATTTTGTTAATTTTATATATCTACGAACAGAAAGCGTTTAAGATTCTCATGGGTGGATTTGAGTATATGTGACAGTACTGTTACCATGATTTAATATACAACTGCACCTCTTGTCTCATCGTAGCAAAAATGATGAGTTAAAATCAATCTTTTCACAACTGTACCGGTAATTAAACCGGTGAAGACACCGGTTTATAAAAATTGTGTTAAAATTGAGGTTTAACCGTGGTTGAAACGGTAGTATTAAAGAATTGATCCGGATCGGTCACCTAAATAATTCAAAATTCAACCGGTCGAACCAACCGAACCGATTCGATTTTGATAACAATAGTTAAAATACTTGCCGTATGTTTGACAAAAAAAACCATTTGATATAGTAATTAATTAAAAACAACAGTTAAATTATATTGTTGGCCGAGGAGGATAAGGTGAGTCAGTGTGATGATATCTATTTTATTTTAATTTTAAAGAAAACTAGGTTAGAAGAGAGTAGAATATAATTATTATTATTACTACTATTATTATAAAATTATTTATTACTATTGTTATTGTAATACTCTTCTTCTTATATTATTATTATTAAGCTTACATATAAAATTAATTTTTTACAATTATAGTCGTAAGTAATTTTATTTTAGGATTTAATCCTTAAAATATTTGTTTTATTAGGACTAAACTTTTACATTAACTTTTTGTGAAGTAATTGTTGAGGTGGTTACCCCACCCCAATACTAATATGTGTAATTTTTTTTTACTTAAATATAAAACTAGTCCCTAAATAGTTTAAATTATGATTAACCTCTAAAAGGATTTAATCCTTGAAATATTTTTGTTAAGGTTAAGCCATGATGTTTTTCCATCAATTAAGTATTGACTCAACATTTATGTGTATTTATTTAATTTTTTTTTTAAGTTGACACTTAAGTCATATTCATTCTCTTTTTTTTCTCACATGTTTCTGTTACTCTTCTTCCCCTCCCAATGTTTCTCTATGATGTTATCTTTTTTCTTTTCTTTTTTCTTAACTTACCCCAATTTCCTCTTCTGTCACATGGTTAATTTAGTGACACCATCGCCGCAACATAGTTGCAGCACCAAAGAAGAATAACATAATGGAAGAGTTGATGATTGGTTCTAACGTTGTTAGACTAAAGGCAGAAGGTTGACCTAAGGCAAAGGGACTCAATCGAAGATACTCTCCCATGGTCTGGTTGCATTCAATTAATCGCCCCACATCAAATACGATTTTAGACTCGAGGGTAAAAAGAACAAAGACCTAGATACGCTATCTTGATGAGATGAATTGTCTTTGACGTGGAAAGTTAACAATAGAACTTGATTCCAACAAAAAGAAACATATTTCAATGGCTACATTCAAAAAAAAAAAACAATTCTTAGGAGTTGATCATAATTTTAAACTTTCTTAAGAGCTAATTTTATATTTAAGCCAAACAAAATACACATGTCAGGACTTTTAGCTACCTCAACACTTAACTGACAACAAATTAATGATCAAGCTTAATCTTAATCAAAAATATTTTAGGGGTTAATTCTAAAAAATATTTCGTAAGGGGCTAATCCTAATTTTAAAATTCTTATCCTTGTCCTTTACTTAAAGTAGAAACTAAGTTTTAGAGGCATCAAACTCACCTTTGTCCTTTCTTACTTGAGGTCCCGTCTATGTTTGTCGATTTTGACCATACAATAGTCGAAACACCAAAAAATTAGTAACACTTGCGATATTGAGAATCCATCAGCAAATTTAATTTCTTGAAATTCAATCAAACTTAGAATTCTAATGAAAGAAAAAGATGATAGAATCCAAAATTGAGAGCATCCATAACTTCCTCTCACCTCCAATTACAAGAATATGAAGTTACATTATGAAGTTTGCCTCAAAGTCTCATGGAATCAAGCACGATGAAGGCACGGTCAAGCTTGCATGGTTTTGAGAAAAGCACGCAGGTTCCAAGTTCCATTTACCAAGCCATTTTCCTTGTTGTTTTTTCCCATTAAATCCAACATTCACTTTTACCATTTACTTTAACTTCTTAACTTAAGTGACTTTACTTTTTACCTCGATAAACTAAATTTTACCACCAGCTTTTATTAAATCTAAAGTATCAAATTTAATAACTCTAACTTAATTATTTAAGCATCTTTAATCCTAAATTTTTTTAATAACTTTATCAATAATTTTTAATTAATTTCATTCAATTAATTTTAACCTCAATAAATCTGATTAAATTAATTCTAAATTAAAATTTCAGGAATGTTACATGTGTCCTCTCTAGTGTTTAATAATATTTAATCTCATGTTTTTGACCAATATGAAAATAATGAAAGAGTGAGAGAAAGTATTTATGAATCCAGGGAGAAATGGTTAGTTGTAAGTAGTTAGAGTGAAAAATGATACGGTATGAAAAATTTATAAAAGTTGAAAAATCAATCAATTTCAAAAAATCTTTTAAATACAATAAAACATAAGTACTTAATAATGACTAAGAACTAAGGAGAATTTTATAATGGATATTAAAACTAATGTAAAAACTTAATGCTTAATTTCAATTATTATAGTTGATCTCAATAAAACCCTTAATTGTATAATTTAAATAAAAAAATAATAACTTAGAAATTAAAAAAAATGTCATAAAAAGGTATAATTTTTTTAGAAAAAACCGTATAGAGACAGTACTTTATAAAAAATAATAATGTTCATAAATAATAGTATAGTAAGTTATAATAATATAAAATACACAAAAAACTATGGGTGTTGCTCGCGAGTAATATAAGGATATATTTTACGAGGGGCATAAAAGTAAATTAGAAATTCTTTTATTAAAGATTATATAGAAATTGTTTAAAAATCAGGGTGAGTGAGTTGTTATTATTAAACAAAAATTGTCTGCTTTTATTTTCTTAATCACTATTGTTAGGAAACACATGAATATTTTCTAAATTATATAATTAATAAAAATATAACAAAATTATACTGTTATTGGTATAAAATAATTAAATAAAAAATCTTGTAACCCTTGGCTTGAAAACGGCAAACTTGACAACCTAATTGGTGTGTTTGGTTTTTTAATTGGGTTGACGGTTTGATCAATCCAAAAATAGATCATACGGTTAAACAGAATTTTAACTGTGTTGAACGGTGTGAATGATCAATATTAATTTTTAGATTTTTTTATTTTCATAATTTCGTTTCTTCAATTGAAAATTAAACGGACCTGAAATGAAACCTGACCATTAAATTTTCTAACAATACAATATCAACAGTGAAAATAAAGTATTTATTTTATTCAACACATTGAACAATTATTAGCATATATCCTTTTACCTGTGCGTAGGAAAGTTCTAACTTCCCATGTTAAAAGAAGTCCCACAGACAGTACTTAATTGATTCATTGCATACTCTCGCGAAAGAATGGTGACACTAAACACTCTCCATGGCATTATTTGACGCATATTTGACGCATAGGGGTAATATGTAAATATTATTACTTATTGTCACTCTCCTAGTAGCATGTGTATGTCACCAAATTATGAGGGTTAAGTTTTTTTTTTGGCATCTGATTAGAAAAATAGAGTTATAAAAATAAAAAATTTAAAGTTTAATATTAATCTTTCATATCATTTAAAATAGTCAAAACTTAAAGGTTTTGGAACCTCCGTCCTACAATACGGAACTAAACCTCTTCTAATAAAATAATACATTTGGTTGATTTATAAACAATTCACTTTTTTCCCCTCCTCACAATTACTACTTGATAGGCATAATTTTCTGATTCTGTTATATTCCTTGATAATTGTGGTAGGTTACCATACACAAATATCTAGCAGGCAGGAAAATGTCTACAGAATTACAGGGTAAGATGATAGAGGGCAGGGACAAGGATAGTAATGTTTCCTTTGCAATTGTCTCATTGTTTAATGATAAGGACAAAAGGCTCCCTCCAAGATGCTCAAAAAGGGGATATTTTGTTTGGTCATTTGCTTAGTTTTTATGATCACCATAATTTGCTGCATATACAAATACAAATCTTCACTGTTATTTTTGAAACTTGAAGTGATTGCTTCCTAACCTGTCACAATCTCACCGGAAAGTGTTTTAAAACAAATCCATTGAGGTCAGCTTGTTGTTGACTCAGCATTACTATACGGTTTAAAACGACTCTATCAACACTTTTCACATATAGTATTTGTCTCTTTTATCATGTTTTCCTCATAAGTATCTTTCCACTTCAAGTAATCATGACACTACTTTAGTTACAAACTGTTTTCTGATAAAAATAGGATTAAATTTAACTGAAAGTAAAAGAATTATTGCAAATTAAAAGGTGGAACCGAATAAGTTATTATTGGTTGTATTGAAAATGTTTGATAAAAGTGGTTATTATACTATTTAGTAAATGTAAAATAATATAAATTATATGTTTTATTATTTAGGTATAATTTTGTATTTTTTATTTATATACATTTTTTAATTTTTTGAGATATTTAAATTAATCTTAAATTCAAAAAAATATTTTTGTGTTTCTTTATAATTTAAAGATCTATCATAATAAAACATATTTATTAAAAAGTAACATGATGCACCTAGTAAAAACAACAAAATGCTATAGATATTACCTTTCAAAAATAAGTAAAAGTTTAACTTTTTTAAATAAAATAAAATTTTATACTTTCAAATAAAATAAAGGGTAATATTAATAAATATTAAAATTACAAAAGACAATAAAGTAAAAATAAATTTTAATTAGTAGTCAAAATTTAAAAACCTTATTTTAAGTAGTGTTTTAAAAAAAGAAACACTATCTACTTAAATACTTATTTTGTTTAAGTAACGTTTTAACTATTGATCTAAACTTTTAATTAATTGAAATATTTTATCAAACATATAATAAATAAATAAATGAGTTATAGCCTTCTTTTTCTTCATTACTAAGTCAAATAAATCTCAATTACTCAATTGTTTTCTTCAACTTTTCCCATTGCGTTTCTATCATCATTTTTGGGTTAAACCAATTACATTCAACTTACGCATCAGGTAACACCCTTATTTTACGAAACTGCGTAAATTATTGTTTATTACTAAAATGTGTATATCAATTGATAGTAACTATCTTAGTCTAATCTATGTTATTGAGTTTAAGATTTAAGAAAAACAACCACATTAAATTTTGTAAGAAAAATTTCGTCCTTTACAATAATCTTGTTTGAACCTAAATAAAAGATATCCAAATTCAAAAAATTCATATTATTTGCTAATGAGTTAGGTTATTGATTATATAACAATATTAGTTTTTTTTATATTTAAGTATTTATTCAAAATGTATAATTTATATATACCAATAGTTTAAGATTTAGATTGTTATTAAAATTAAATCGGTCTAGCCGGTCTAACAGGTTGAACTGTGAACCGATTAAATGATCGTCCGAATTAATACTTTAATATTACCGATTCAACTATGATTGAATTTTAATTTGATCACGATTTATTTAAACAAGTGAATTGGTCCAATTCTAAAAAGTTTGATAGAAATTAAGATACTAACAGTCTGTTTGGATAAATGTCCTCTTTTCCAAACGGAGGTTTGCAAGAGGTGATTATTTTATCATACGATCAAATAGAGTTTTGATTGTCTCGAACGGTGTAAAGGATTAATATTAACCTTTAGATTTCTCTCTTTTTTAAATCTCGTTTTCCCAACTGCATACCAAACGAACCCTAAAAAGAATATTCTGATAGACAGTGTTGGCAATGGGCCATATGATGAGTGGTGTTCCATTAGAATATGGAAAGCAATAGCTGGCAAAACCATGTGAATATATAAGGTGGGGGCAGTTACACATGGATAGCAACCCAACTCGCATCTCTAGATGGCTCATTTTACGTCTTTTAACTACGGTTGATTAATTTATTTATCAAATTGAGTTTGGTTCATCTCGATGGATGGATGTATATGATTAATATTATATTAATTATTAGATGATAGATAATTTGTTAATCATAATTCAAAGGCTATCACACTTCTCACTCTTTTCAAGCTACAACTTATTACTTAATTTTGATAACGGTAGTATTAATTGTTTTTTATTTAATTAAATAGAATAAACATCACCCCCAAATTCTAATTATGTTTGATTTGCAACCTTCGGTTTGGATTCTGTATTGAACCTTGCATAGGAGCAGGCTTCACGGATTCCCAAATTACGAGATTTGATATTTTGTTAGTACAATTAAACTCCCTCATTAGCATCCTCGAATTATCCAATAGAGGCTGTTGAGACGAAAGCTGTAACATTTTACACTTTGTGTGTATACGCTAATGTCAGTGCTAGAGTAGGTCAAACGCTTAAATTAGTCAGTTCAACATTTTAATTCTTTAAAATTTAAACTTTAAACCTAATCTATCCAATTTTAGAAAAATAAAATATTTTAAGGATTTGTTAACTTTTGAAGCGTTTGGAATATTGATGTTTGTTAATTCACGTAAATCATATTCCTCAAGAAACTTGTTTCAATAATGATAAGAATGCTAAAATGCCTTAGGTGCACTTAAAATTTCTCAGGAAATAATTCAAATTTTCCACATACTTTTCTTAAAATATATTTTGTTTTCATTTTTATTTTATATTAATTTTAAAAAATTATTATCTCAATTCTAATTAAAAATAGCTAAATTGTTTTTTTAAACATCCAGTATAAAATTAATTTTTTATACCAATTATTTTAATAATTGGTCCAAAATATTTATAATAGTTATTGAAATAATTAGCAATATTTCACACTAATTAAATAATTAGTGTGGAAAAAATTTTACACTTGTTATTTAACACATTTGGTGTGAAATATTAATTTTTTAAATATTTTTATACTGTTGTTTTAATAAATGGTGTAATAAATATATTTTACATTGATTTTTGAAACTATTATTATAAAAAATCAATATTTTACACTAGTTATTTCAATAATTAATATAAAAAATATTTTTATACCAGTTATTAATAAATTAGTATAAAAACATTTTAAAAATTAACTAATTATAATTTCAAATTTGTCAATTTTAGATCCAACAATAATTAAAGATAATATTGAAATTATTCATCGGTACAAATTTAAGGAAAAGTTATTCGTACGGTTGCGTTTAGTTATTGAAAATTATTTTAGTTTTCTGACAAAAGTTTTCTAAAAAAAGTTTTCTCTTTGTTTTCTAAACTTTTCATTTCTTGGAACAGATAGAAAAATTCTTAAAAAACTTTTTCACTTTTCAGTTTTTTTATAAAACTTCTTTAAAGACTTCTCTATTTTTTTTAAAAATAGAAAACCTGATTTTTAGTTTTCTTTAAATATTTTATAAACAGACACCTTTTTTTATTTTTCTAACTTTTTCAAAAATAGTTTTCTATTTTTTTAAAAACTAACGAACTAAACACAAAACATTTCTAAAAAAAATATATGTAATTGACTAACATTGATTTAGTAGGTGAGATTCGCGTATTTTACATAATGTTTTATATTTAAGTTTGAGCTTTTATTCTAAATAATAAAAAAACTCTTTTGAATTATTATGTTGCTTATTAGAGGTGTTTAGTACCCGTATAATTTTTTAAAAAAATCTTATCAATTATATTTTTTAAGAATGTTATAAATATGTTTGATATTATTAAAATGTTATTAAAAAAATTACACAGATCTTTTGAATTTTGACCACTCTCGTAGTTTTGATAATTTTGAATGAATATTCAATATACAATAAAAGTTTAAATAAATTTATATCTGATGCATAATTATATTTTTAATTGCAAAAGAACTTTTAGACTAGACAAAAATTAAGATTTCCACCCCTTTAATAGAAAAGCTTTAGTAGGATTTATTAATAAAAATAAATTTTCAGAAAATATTTTTCAAAGCGGTTACACTAAATGTGAAAAATAAAAGATTCACAAATTACACTTTACAGGAATAAAAATAGATTTACGTAACAAACGCGTCCTAAGTTACATAGTTTTTTGTTGTTGTATTACATGGTTGCATTTGCATGTAAGTAATAACAAATAATAAATCAACATAGCCCGATAACAATACATTCTCGTTCACACAAATAGTTACTGAGCCATTTAAACATATTGTATAAGATATTCGATTGTCACTTAAATTTTTATTCTCATGATAATTTTATTCAAGTTGAATATTTATAAAAATATAAAATAAAATTTTAAAATTACTCTTACTAAAAACATAAAGTGACAAGAGGTTATCAAAGTTAAAAAAATAAAAATATTTTATTTTAAAGATAATTTAATTATTTTAACAAACATGAAATTTTTTTTATTCTCATTAAATTTAACAGGAATATGAATAGATAGGGTGTGTTAGATGTGAAGGATTTGACATGATTAGTAAAAAAGATTGGGATCCTAAGAAAGCACGTGACATCTTGCATGCTCCCGTTAACCACCAATCCAACGGCCTGTCCCCTTCTCTCCGAAACAACAAATTTTCAAATTATAAACCATTTCCTTTTTTAAATATTCAACAAAATATTCAACACCATAAACATATATAAAACAAAAAATATTTTATTATTCAGGATTAAAAAATATAGTGCCAAGAATATTCCTATAAAATGCTCCAACTATGTTTTGTAGTTTAGTGAAACGCATTTTCTTTACGCTTTTAAATATTATTATCACCGTATATGTTTGGTTAATTTACGTAATTTCTTTTTTTGTAAGCGTGTTAAATATATATTTACGAGCTTCTTTAAATGACAAGTATATGCCGATTTGTTACTGTATTAAATATTTATTTACTGTTAGCTTCCTAAAAATTATATATGTGATTTTTGACAAAAGCAAACATTATGATTTTTTAAAATCTAAATGTATCCCACCAATAAAAAATTGAAAGCTAAGTTAGCAGAGAGATCAAACAAATCCACAAACCTACTACTCTTAAAACTAAAATTTAAAATTTAAAATCACACAGTTCTTTTACACCTCAATTTTTGGGAGTTTAGTAAGCTACCACCATCAGTCAACACATGTTAAGTTTTAATAATATGATATACCAATAATATTTATAAAAATCAAGAACATTTGTACTAATATAGAAATGGTTAACTTGCTATTTTTTTTTACCCACAATATTTATTTATACATTCACACAATATTCAAATCAAGGTATTATTTATAATTAATTAAACATATCTCATTCGTACCCAAAAAGATATCATTAATTTAATTTTAAAACAATCACTTGTTAGTAAGAACATCTTATTTAATTCATTTTTACCACTTTAATTTGTTATTCATTAGAATTTTAATTCAATTTATTTGTTTCTTTATTTTTTTATTAAATATTTTTTCTGATTTTTTTTATTTCTATGGATATTATGCGATCGTTATTTGATTCCCACTTTCTGAAATTTTGAAATATTTAGAAGAATTAATTGAAGAAAAAGTAACAAAATTTAGAAGAAATGAAAAACAAAGACAGAACAAATAGTAAATTAACTGAGAAAATACAATATATAATTTTAATTTCTTTTTGGAAAAAGGTACAATAGGCTTATGCCATTCTTATATATCTGACAAAAAGTTATATCCTACAAATATCAGATTTTAAAATATAATATTTGGACGGCATGAACCTGCATTGAATTTAAAATTTAAAAATGACGACGAAAGAATGATTCTTAGACGATTTTTTTTTTGTGTTTTAATATTTGACAAGAAAGATAGTAAGAAAAGAAGAAAGAGAAATATATATGATAAAAAATTAAATAAATGATATTTAATATTGTAAATTTCTAACCTAAAAAATAATAAATTTTAAAGAGATTAAAAACATGAGAATTGATTATCACAGTGAATTGTCATTAATAATTTTTTTGTTTTTTAGAATGTCTTTTTATTAAAAGGTGAAAGATTCATCTCTAAAGTAATTGTCAATAATAAGTTAAATAAAACCAAAATGATATTAGTTTTATTTTTCATAATTATCTTTTCAACGGATAAAAACTTAAAAAGTGATATTGCATGTAATTGGTGTATTGATTAAAATATTAAGTAGCTAATAAGTTTTAAATTGTAAAATTGAGGTATGGTTGAGAGTAACCTTACCTGTGTCTGTGTTGTGTTCTCTCTCTTGCCAGCTTCTGTTTCTCTCTCAATGCTGCTCATGTCCCTCTGAGCTGGAGAGAGACACACACAAGGGAGGAAGTTACCTTTATACGTTTCACGTTTCACCTCAGAGAGATTGCAATGTCTTCCTTCGATTTCTTGCTCTTGTCTCTGAGCAGGGCTTTTTGTACTCCCTTTGCAGTTTTCATTCAGATCCAGGTCTTCCCCTTTTCTTGAGGGCAATTCCCTCTCAATTCTTTCAATTTTATCACCATAACTCTTTTTTATTTCACTGTTGAGCTTTTTAATTACTTTTTACCCTGTTGTTGTTTGGTTCTTAAGAGTTCATTCTTTCTTGTAAAATTTTGTCCATTGTTAGATATGGTATCATTTTCATACATAGCATTCCATGGCTTGTGAATTTTTAGGTGTTACAACGATGTCAACCTTTTTGCCTTTTTGTTTGCTTGTTTTAATCTCTATGCCATCACTTTTTCGATTGGTTATGGTTGATTTTGGTTAGGCTAGAGAATTATGCTTTTTGGGTGTTTTCTGTCTGTGGTTTAAAAAGGGTTTTGGGAGGGGTAAAGGTAGACTAAGGTGGTTATGTTTCAATGTAGTAGTTCCTGGTGCTACATGAAATAAGGCTATTGTGCCGACCATGATGCGTTACATGGGGCCATTGGGAAGTATTTGTTTCTTTCTGCTTTGGATTGCTGTTGATGCCAATTGCTGCTGTTCATGAAGAACATTGAATAGTTTCGTTTTGGCTTGAGAAAATGACTTGGTTTAGACTTTAGCTTGATAGGATGGATGTACATGGAACTTGATTATACTTATATGCGTGAGATTTAGCTGTACAGTCTCAATCCTTTTCACTGATTTTATTCTTAAATTGTGATTGTTGAGGTATCAGGTTGTGGGTTGCTTCCAATCTTTCATGTTCACGGATTGGACATTCATTTAAGTTCCTGTAGTTGTGATACATGGTATGGTATAGGCTTTGAATGCATATGTAGAAAGAGAAGCTATACTGTTGAGAAACAAGATAGAAAATTCCACATTGTTGAAAGGGCTTTTCGCTTGAGTTGCATATCGAACTCAAGTTGTCAAATCACATGTTTGTTGAATAAAATGAATTGATGAAGGAGGTAATAGAACCTTAAGTATCAGAATACTGACTTTGTGTATTGGCTGTGACGATAATTATGATAATGTAGCGCTTGCATTTCAATATTGCATGATGATTATGTACATAAGTTTCCATGAAATCTTGCTTTGTATTCCTTATCCTTTGTTTGTTTAGAGAAAAATCCTGATAATCATCTCATGAAAATTTCAATTTTATGTTTATTATGCAGGGATGTTTAATTTGCTTGGTACTTGCTCTTGGATGGGCTTTGGCTGCATATGTCAGGTAATCATTGATGACCAACACAACTAGGGAACACTTCCAATGTCATGTTGATGAGAAATTTACAGTTTTTTTCCCACCCTTACAGGAACAGAGAGATAAAACAAATGAAAGATAGTATGAAGAATGGAAATAGTCTTTCTTTCCTTTATCATGACATTAATGAACTTGAGCACTCCCATCAGGTCAATCTTCCAAGAGTAACAGTAGTTATGCCCCTAAAAGGGTTTGGAGAACATAATCTCCATAACTGGAGGAGTCAGGTGAGAACTTACAAGACACATGCCCCTGGAAACCTGGAACTAATTTTAGGTTTCTCTGTGGTTCCTTTTTGTTTTTTTTTTAATGAATAATACATTTTGATATGGAAACTTTTTAATTGAATCATATATGAATTTATGTATTTCACATACTCTGTGTTGCATTTTTCTAGTTTTGTAATTTGCATTGTATGATTTCTTGGCATTGTGGATCTTCAACTACAATTATTTATTCATTTCTGCTGTGCGGTAAATAATAACCATTTGTAGTTTTTAGTCTCTTCTCAGTAATACTTTAAGTTTGTTTTGTTAACCATTCTTGTATCAATTTTTTTATCAGAGCTTCTCTAGTCCTTTTAATAGACAATTTTCATCAAGACTCTCTTCTTTTTTAAACACAGATAACATCTCTATATGGTGGCCCTTTAGAATTTCTTTTTGTGGTAGAAAGTACAGAGGATCCTGCCTACCATGCTGTATCACGACTAATATCACAGTTTGAGGTACAAATAAATCTGCAAGATATTCTCTCATTTTTTCCCCACATTGATATTTAATTATTTGCTATTAAGTTTTGCAGCCTTCAACTCATTTCAGTTAGTATTTGTTCTACCTGTTGCGCTGTTAGAACTAGTGAGACATCTGTGTTGAGTCTAGATTTAAATATTCAATCTTGTAGGTACCCTTGCATGCATCTTTTGCTGTTTTGGCCTGTATATGTTGATGTGGTCTGCATCTCATTCACACTAAATTTGATACCCATTTGATGTATGCAGGGTCAAGTTGATGCTAAGGTTGTTGTTGCTGGTTTGTCAACAACCTGTAGTCAAAAGATTCACAATCAATTGGTATGGAATTTTGTTGGCATATATTGATAGTTTTTTAAAGGGCAAAAGCCTTGGGTGATGCTATATTCAGAACTTAACCTTATCTTCCTTACATTATTTTGAAGTCAATTAAAATCTCTGTTGAAATGGTGATGATCTTAGTACTAGTAGTTAGTTGTTGGAAAACATTTTACCAGTTACACTAGTATTGTCACCTTGGCAGGTTGGAGTACAGAAAATGCATAAAGACACCAAATATGTATTATTTTTGGATGATGATGTTAGGCTACATCCTGGATCAATTGGAGCACTCACCCGAGAGATGGAAAAGAACCCTGAGGTCTAACTTAAAATTAATTTCTTGCTGTTATCTTTTAAGTGTTTAATTAGAATAATTATGGGTACACTTGCCTGATTTTTTTTAATTGTGGTATTAACTGTTTTTATACTTAGCAGATATTTATTCAAACTGGATACCCTCTTGATCTACCATCTGGAAGCTTAGGGAGTTACTGCATCTATGAATACCATATGGTACCTCTCTGCAGGACATGTCTTAGTATAAGATTGTTTTTATTTTCCATTTGTTATAAAATAATGCCTACAAATGAAGCTTAGGTAATTGAATTTTACTTAACTTTTAGAATATACTAGATAACTTTTAATTTAGGCTTCTTTCTATGATTTTGTTTATTCGAACAGGCCAAAGTTAGTGGTTATTCTTTTCATGATTAGCTTTAATTATATTCATTTAACTTGAGTTCCTAAACCTCTTTTATTTTATTTCACAGCCTTGTTCAATGGGCTTTGCCACTGGTGGAAAAACATTCTTTCTCTGGGGAGGGTGCATGATGGCAAGTAGCTTTTACTCCTTGTATTTTTTCAGTTGATGTTTGAAAGAGTTCTTATGTTCTAACTATTTAGTTTTTCTCCAGATGCATGCTGATGACTTTAGGCAAGATCGCTACGGTGTAGTCTCAGGACTTCAAGATGGTGGATATTCTGATGATATGACTCTTGCAGCCATATCTGGTACATCTTTGGCTCTTGTAGAAAAGAATTATGTACACTTTATCTTCATATATTACAGCATTACCTTTATTGGCCATTGAAAATAATGGATATTTGATTATTGATCCATGAAAGAGCTAATTCTTTATAGTAATATTTGACAATCCTAAGAGCACTTTGTTGTACTTGTTTGATCCTTATTTGTGCACAAAATTTTCTTTTGGCCAGTATTTTCTTTAATAAGCTCATCGTTCAAGAGACTGGATACATGTATTCATGGAAGTTTTCTCTGAATGGAAAATTCTTGGGTTAAGTATATTTTGGGCCCCTGTATATATAACTAATTTTGGTTATAGTCTTTCAGAAAATTTGTGTTGATTTTGGTCCTTACAAACTTTAAATAGTCCCTTTGACTACATATTGATGACATGCCAAGCATCTAGGAGAATATAGAAAAGAATAAGAGAAAAGAGAACGTTTGTGTGTGTGCGTGTGTGTTTCATTAATAGGATTGTGATGTTTTATGCCAACTATCAATCACTCATTCTCCTATTTATACTCATAATACAGGCCCAAAACTACTGTAGTGATTTTCACCAGCCCAGCCTAATAATAAGACTACTAGACAAGAAGTCTCCTAAAATAATAAGAATCCTAATAATCTAACAATTATTATAATGTTGTCTCTCACAGGGGCTCACAAAAGGCTCATTACTTCTCCTCCAGTTGCAGTCTTTCCCCATCCACTTGCAAGTGATCTTAATTTTGGAAGGTTTGTGATTATTACTCATCTTAAACTTAAATGAAGTTTTGTTGCATATTTGATGATTTAATATATGTATTTTGTAACATTTGTAGATACTGGAATTACTTGAGGAAACAAACATTTGTTTTGGAGTCATATTTAACAAATGTTAATTGGCTGATGAACCGTGCATTGTTTACCTCCCACTGCTATTTGTCATGGGGATTTGTAGCACCATATGTTATGGCAATTATTCATGTTACTGCAGCATTAAGATTTTACAACAAGGAGTTCTCACCTGAAGAAATGACCTACACTTCTGCTGGTGAGCACACTACTTTTCCTTTCTAGGTAGGTTGTTAGTGTGTTGATTTGATGATAGAATATTATAGGATTCTGATGCTGAATCAGGGTTTTTATTCAACTGTTTTAGAAGAGCTCTATTCATAACAATTCTCTCGGGAAATAATGACTCCCACCAGGCTTTATATCCAAAATTGGAATTGTGGATTTTTTCAATTCAGGCATAGCATTTTTGTTGAATGTTTTTGTTTTATCTGGAATAGATAAATACCAGTTATATACACACTAAGAGTTATTCAAGTTATGATTTTATTACCTTCTAATCTCTAGGGGATATTATATAAATAGACGAAACAGGTCTTTTTGTTAGAAGTTAAATGGCATGGATTATCTATTCCACTAATGCAATGGGATGAGATAATTTAAATCCAAAATAACATTCTCTTCCCCATATATGTTGCATTTCCACCACTGACATTTATGTAATTACTAATTACAATGAATGGACAAGGATTGTGAAGAATAGAAAATGTGCGAACTACATTACTGTGATGAAATTTTCCATTAAGCTTTACATTCTCAGTTCTTGCATCTGATGAGTGCCTTTTTCCCAGGGTTATCATTGGTGACATTCCTAGCCATATGCACTCTTGTTGAGCTTCTTTCTATGTGGAACTTGACACGGGTAGAAGTCCATCTGTGCAACATGTTGTCTCCAGAGGCACCACAACTCTCTCTCGCTTCTTATAATTGGTGTCTTGTAAGTATTGTGTTTTCATGTTTTTTTATGTGGAGTACAGATTTGAGTAGTATTGTTTATCCTAGATGTCCCTTTGACTAAGTGAGTTCTTTCGAGGATCGATGAAGTGCTTTATGATTTGACATATTCTAAAGATTTGTTTAAACAAAAAATATAGTTTCAAGTTGAATCAAACTTTGCAAGCATAAAGAATTGATGTGGGGAAGCAGTGCATAAGCCATAAGGATTGACTAAACATGTTGATTCTTGAATGGTGAGATTGAGTATAAAATAGAAAAAGCAATGCAAGGATTTGCGTATATGTAATATATTATATTATCACTATACAAAGGGAGGTGAAACATGGCTGCTACTGGTTAGTAAAGTTAGAAGGTGATTTCTTTTGAACAGGTATTCATTGCAATGCTGGTGGATAACTTTCTATATCCCGTATCTGCCTTCCGCTCTCACTTTTCTCAATCTATCAATTGGTCTGGTATTCGGTACTATATGAAAGATGGAAAAATTAGCAAGGTATGTTGGTTAAGGCTTTATGTGATCTCTGTTTTCCTTCTTGGCGGTATCTTGTTTTTGAATTAGACAGGATGAAGTTGAACTCCTAAAGCTGTTTGCTTAACCAAAGCATATATTTTGCAGATTGAAAGAACTCAAAGAAGCAAAGATATGAGTCCAATTTTCACAGATTTGGGAGGAAAACAATTATACGGGAAGAAAGGGATGCCTACGAGAGGTTCATTTCTTAGTTCTTTGTCCAAAAGTTTGGCACAGTGGCAGCAACCCAAGAAATTTGATAACTAAGAAAGTGCTTCATGCAGCCATGAAATTCTGTCTGGGAAACGTTAGTGTTGGTAGATCAAATTGATCTTTAATTATTGTTTGGTGCAGTCATGATTGATTGATTGTTTTATGGTGTGGTAGGAATTCTAGTTTCATTTTTTCATTACCCATTCAATCAATATGATTTTTCAGCCCTAGCATTCCCCTTGGGGTTGATTCTGTAATTGTAACTGTTCAGTGATTTAATTTATGTAATACAGTGATCCAGAATTGCAAAAATTATACAGGTAGCGATTCACATTATTTGCATCTCCCCTCTCTTTCCACAATTAACATTCTTCCTCTTCTTTTTTTTTATCTATCCGGAGAGAAAAAAACACAGAATTGTGTTTAATGTTAATTTTCATAAATCAATTATTTGTTTTTCTTATTTATTACTCTTTACATTTTCTCTATTTCTAATACTCCTTCCAATTATTTTTGTAAGACGTTTTTTGAATTTTTCTTTGTACACTTTGAGGTTTTCTCAATTTATTATATGTATTTATTTTTTTTCCACCACACCCCTTATTAATTACATTTTATCTCTTTTGATATCAATAGAATTTAAAAAGTTCATTTCTTTTTTATAATTAATAGTTAATATTAATATAATGGATGATACATTTGAAGGTTTAACAAAAAATAATTGATAAATTTAATATACTTAAACTAATTAAATTTTTTAATGTTGGAAATGATGTAATTGTCCAGAGAAAGTATCAAAATAAGAGTATATTTAAAAAAAAATCATGTTCTCTTAAAATTTTATGAAGTATATTACTGACTTACGTGTCCTGAGAGAATATCGAGTATATTTAAAAAAAAAAAGAATTTATATTCTCTTAAAATTTTATGAAGTATATTACAGGCTTACCTGTAGGATTATAATGAAGCACTTCATATTATGGATCAATTAAAATTATATGTTTACTGTATTACTAAAGTTATCAATGAATTAAAATAATTAAACAAAAGACTAAATATTTGAATTATCAATTATTACTTATGAAAAGAGCAGCATCTTCATTTTAAATATTTTTTTAATAAAGATAAGTGAGGGAATGTCCTTAAACTTGAGCGAAGATAATGGTGAGATTCACGTCAAAGTTCATCTAACATGAATTAGTTCCACGCAAAATCTCAGGATGAAAATTGCAAGAAGAAAATAATGCACAGGTTACAAGAGAGTCTTTGGTTTCACACTAGGGGCAAGCTGTAATGCTATTGCACATTTTTCGACAAGGTCTATATTTTTTCTTTATGATACATTCCACCGAAAGTCGTATCAGGAACAGAATAAAGCAACGAACAAAGAATCCACAGCAAACACAACTTTCCTCGTTCACTCGTCGTGTTTATCTCCATCCACATTACTCCATAGAAAGAGAAATCAACAGAAGCAAAGCAGGAATGTGGTGCTGCAACCGTGGCTCAACAACTATGCCACCAATTGAAGCCACCAAACCTTTAAGTCTTGAAGAATACTCAGGACCCAGAAATCTCAAACAACAAGTTCTGATACAAATACCAGGATGTAAAGTTCATCTGATGGATGAAGGAGAAGCTCTTGAACTGGATCAAGGCCAGTTCATGATCATCAAAACCTTTGAAGATAATGTGTCCCTGGCCACAATCATAAGAGCAGGAGATGATCTTCAATGGCCCTTGACAAAAGATGAGCCAGTAGTGAAGCTAGATGCTCTGCATTACCTGTTTTCATTGCTTGTGAAAGATGGTGAGCCTCTCAGCTATGGTGTGACCTTTTCAGAAGGCAGTGTTGGAAGTTTGAGCTTACTGGATTCGTTTCTGAAGGAGCACTGTTGCTTTTCTGGCTTAAAATCGAGTAAGAAGAACAATCTTGATTGGAAGGAGTTTACTCCAAGAGTTGATGATTACAATCATTTTCTGGCCAAGGCAATTGCAGAAGGGACTGGTCAGATTGTGAAGGGTATCTTCATCTGTAGTAATGCTTACACCAACAAGGTTTGGTTTTCTTGTTGAACTAGTGGAGCAATTCAGTGCTTTCCCTTTACTTTTTACTTATATTTATGTTGCATTACCCTTGTAAGTGCCAGAAAATGCCTGAAATGTGTGACTGTGACAGAAACTGTACAGATAATGTTGAACTGAAGAAAAAACAGAAAGACAACTAAAAAGCCTTTTGTAAAGTACACTTCCTCCTTTTTTTATCTGTGATGAAAACATTACAATAATAAAACCCTTGTACTAATAAATGAGATAGAAATTATAGGAAGTTTAGAGAATATTTCAATTAAAATAACTACGAATAATTTCATTTCTCAATATGTATGTTTTAAACTTAATAAACATTGAATGGAGGTAGTATATACTGCAGATGCCAGTTTTTAACTAAGTTGAGTGGAAAATCACCAGGTCCAGAAAGGAGGAGAAATGATCCTAAATAGTTCTGCAGATGAGAAAGATGGTGTTGTGGCCAGGGAAAGCATGAGAAATAATACTGCCAGTTCCTCGAAGAAGAACAAGATTAATAAAAACCTCAAACGGTATTCAAAAGATGAGACTTCAATTGTCAATGGCTTAATGCGCATGTGCATGAATTGTTCTTAGTTGTGTTTTGTATTTGCATTCCAGTGTGAGAAAGTTGTCCAAGATGACAGAGAAATTAAGTAAATCTTTGCTTAATGGTGTTGGTATAGTTAGTGGAGCAGTGATGGCTCCTGTGGTTAAATCCCAACCAGGAAAGGCATTCCTAAGGATGCTTCCTGGGGAGGTGCTTTTGGCTTCCCTTGATGCAGTCAGTAAGTAAAACCAACATAAACACTCATTTCATGGCATTAGTTTTCTTATTATCATCCTGAGTTCTCGGGTTCTCTTTAACTGCTGCAGATAAGGTTCTGGATGCAGCTGAAGCTGCTGAAAAACAAACTCTTTCTGTCACCTCCAAAGCTGCATCCAGAATGGTCTCTAACAGGTCAACCAATTATGCTTTGCTTTAATATAACATATTTAAACTTGAACCAACAGAAATAATGTGTAGTTCAATGTTGGTTGAAAATGATTATTTTCTTTAATATTGTTAAATATTTGCTGTGTTTTGAGAAAATTTCAAACAGTTTTTTTAACGTGTGTCTAAGACATATTTAAAGAAATTATAAGTGAAAAATCTCCTTGTGATTTTCAATGCTAGTGCAAGACAGTTTTCAATAATAAAAAAAAAAAACTTTCTTAAAATGTTCTATCAATAAAGATTTCATTTTTTGATTTGTTTAAATATGTGTATATAGAAAAATCGTTATTAAAACATTATACTTTTTATTTCAATCTTTGCGCAACTCATTTGAAAGCTGTACCTTCAAATTTATTTCCATTGAAGCACCTAAAAAGGAGAAAAATTTATTTGTTAATGTTGCTTGGCTAACAGATTTGGGGAAGGCGCAGGGGAAGCTACTGAACATGTATTTGCAACTGCGGGACATGCTGCTAACACTGCTTGGAATGTCTTTAAGATACGAAAGGCATTCACTCCAGCTTCTTCAGCAACCAATGGAGTACTCAATAATGCTGCCAAGATTACAAGTTTTAAACATTAAAATCCAATCAAATGTATGTTGTTTAAGACTATCAAACTTCTTTTTAGTCAATGACCATTTATAGGCATTGTAGAATCTGGCCTTTAAAAAAATGTCATGCATAGTGATTTTATTGGGCATGTTTGAAAATTTGCATATTTATAGTAATATTTACGTATTTTGATTATTGTGTATGTTGAAATTTTTTAAGAAAAAATAAGTGAGGTTTTCTATAAATAACGAAGAGGTTTTGATGTTTAGTATAAGTTAAGAAGCTGATAATTTGTACTTTTTGAATAGAAAAGCTCCTAAGAGTGAGTGAAAAATAAAGTATTAAATAAATCTTAAGAGTGTTAGAAAATACACTGTGTTTAAGTATCATATTTATACCTCCTTTGTATTATTAGCAGTGTTGGATTAAGAGTGAGTCTCGTTAGAAACACTATATGTTATATCTTTGTTATAAAAGAGTGTGTAAAAGATATTGTAATTTATCCTTATTATAATGGAATGGTTTTTAGAGTTTGTCGCATAGTTTTTTTTCTAAATTTTATTTCTCTATTTTAAAGCAAAATTTTGTGAAGGTAATGAATTTAATTTCCAACAAACATAACTATTGTACTCCCTGATCCTACCCTAATCTTAATGGGATATGAGGGTGGATTTAGGATATAATGACCCTCGACCATAAACCCCCAATATACTAATTTAATAATTTTAATTATAATAATAGTTAAATGATAATAGTATGATTATATACTTTTCTTAAAATATAATATAATTTTAAATTTTATTATTTATAAATTTTTCTCATTCTATTTTACATATTATTTCAATTAAATAGGTTAAATATATATTATTTATTTAAAATTAAATATTTAAATTATCAAAATAATAGGAAAATAAAATAATATTGAGATTTCAAGGGTTTTCCCAACCTAATGGAAAATGATGAGTCATATTATGTTGACATTTTGATATTCTTAGCATGGCATTTTGACACTTATTATAGGATTACTTTACTGACTTAAGCTAGTTTTACTAGTTTGGACTTTAATTAGTAATTCCAATTGATTATGTATTTTAGAACTTTTGACTTATGTCTATTAATTTGGTCATAACTTTGGATGTAATAGATTTTTTTGTGATTCTTGCTTTGGAAAACTGATACAAAGAATTTGACATCTCATTTATTGTATTTGGAGCCCATTCATTGTATCTAGAACTTTAGGCTAAAAGTTACAAAAGTTTAAAGTTCACTTCCAGATATTGTTACGAGAATTATGAAAAGGATTATGACAATTCAAGTGTCCTTTAGTAATCTTCATTTAGGATACGAGCTTAATTAACTTCCAAAACTTATTAGATTAGGTTTAGCTTCCTTGTCTCCATATAAATACTTCGTATTGGAGGAACTTTGAATTGCATTTAGAGTTTAATTTCATATTTGTTTCTATTTTTTCCTTGCATTTTTTGTTTATGATTTTTCATCGCAACTGAATTCAAAATCGTGTTTGTGTTTTCAAACATGATGGAGGAGGAAACCTTTTGATTGATCCATGGTTTCATGTCCGCAAAACAATAAGGCAAAAGTTTTTTTTTCTCTATCCAATTTGATCATTAATTGTTTACCTTATCATTCTTGTCACAACCATCTTTTATTTGGATTTGGATTACTTAGACACGATGGCAGATAATTCGTATTTGTCAAGTTCATAGTATAATATCAAAAGTATGTTCGCTTAGTTTAGACTTTTGAGATCGGATTAAGCTTATCGAATCAATTAGATAGCTTCTTCAACGGTCATTCAAGGAATCTGGGTTAAAGATGCTTGCTTTTTAATTTGAATTCACAAATTCAATTGAGATTAAATTGATTTCCCAAAATTGTTTTACCAAGTAGAAATTGTGGATCGATCGCTTTTTGATTAATTGAATTCTCTTACGTTCTTGTTCAACTCAACTCTCCCCCCTCCATTTTTTGCGTTATGTAGTTAATGTTTGCAATCATGGAACTCAAGAGAATGATTAAGTTTGTTTCATAGTATATTACAATCTTCGTTTGTTTTTATTTGACTGATTACAACGTAGATTAGGAACCTACAAAAGATGATAGGTTGTAAAATTTCAAACTCGTATTATATAGATTCAATATTAAATATATCCTAAATTTTATGGGAATAAGAAAAAGAGAACAAAATCTGTCTCCGTCACATATTGTCATGCCTATGTTCCCAACCTCCATCCAATTTAAAGAACAACAAAGGTCCGTGTTATTAAATAATCCTATTTAGATAAGGGTTTAGTCACAACAATATGTATTTAAGGAGGATCAATTATAAGGATTGGCCATAATTTATTGTAATGATTTAAACATAAGTTTGAATTTTGAAGGAAGGAGATGGAAGGTGGGAGGGTAAGCATATACAAGGCGGCTCGAAGCATAAAGCGAAGAGACAACAGTTTATACAACGCACTGAGATCAATTTACAATGATTCAATCTTCGTCGGTGAAATCTCAGAGTTGTGGCCTCAGCTCCCTCTCGTCGCCAATCTCCGCTGCGGCCTATGGTATTCCCCAAACTTCCATTCCACCTGTTACTTCAAATCCACCGACGGCCACACCAACAACTGCTCCTTCTCCACCTCTCGCCTCAACCTCCACCTCCTTAACCTTGCTCGTCTCAAAGGAGGCTGCATCATCGTTGATTCCACTCGCCGAGGAAAACGCTTCCCCGACAGCATGTCCAAAACCATTCCCATTTGGACCTGCGTTCTCAATCGCGCCATTAAGGATTTTCATGTGAGAACTCCTCTCTCTTTTTCATTTTTTGTACTTCTATTTAGGAGTCCAATATCTCTAATTACTCCCCGAATTGCTTGTACCATTCAATTATTACAACATAAATGCAATTATTGTAGTCCTTCCGAGCATACGGAAGTGATGATGCATGTGGTTAATACTCGAAAAACAAATAAAAATTTGATTGTAACTTGATAACTTACCACTTTTTGATGATGAAGAGGCTAAAATGTTGGTTTTTTTGTAATTTTAGGGATCAAACTGATCGGTATTTGTAATGTCATGGACTAAATTAATGTATTATTCATCATTGAATAGGATTCTAGTGTGATTGATTGCTTTGTTTGATTGTATCGTCTTCATAAAATAGGATTCTAATGATGAACATGCTCTTGATTGGGATTGTTCCTTGCATCTCCCACTGTGGGTTCCACAAACAGAAAAGGCTTCCATTGAGGAACGGTTGGAGGAATGGACTCAGAAACTGAAAGCCAGTGGAGCTGATATTGCTTCCCTTGCTGCATGCTTGAGGAAACCCTTGCGCCCTCTCTGGATTTCACAGAAAACTGTGATCTGGTTGAATGAAGTGCCTCACCATGAGTCTTGGGATTTCACACCCATCATACTTGTGTCTGCATCTTCATCCACTGGTGTAAGTCAGCATAGGACTACCTCTGAGTTTAGCTGGAATTATATACCTGGTGCGGGAGATGATGAAGAAAGCTGGGCTAGGGGTTTGACTCCGGGTCTTTTCTGGAAACATGTTTATGATATTATAAACTCAGGTCCTGATGTGTGTAACCAGAAGGTTGCAGACATAGTTGAAAAGAGCAGAGTATCCTGGGCCTGTAGAGGAGAAAATGCACTGCAGATCACAGTTAAACCTGCCAAGTCAGTCTCGCTTTCGCATGAAGAATCATCGGTGGCTTTGGATATTTCAAACATTAAAATTAATACTGAGTCCTCGGAAGACTCTGGAATATGTTGGTTGGGTTCAACTAATGTGGCACTTGGCACGTCTCAGATTGGTATGCTTAGCAAATTGATGCCCTTGTATAATCCTCCTGTGCATTTCTTTTGAGGATGCCTTGTCCTCTTCTTGAGTTTGAATCGCATTTCTTTGGAAGCAGCTGATCTATAGAATAAAAACACAGTTAAATTTATAGCATACATTTCTGTTTCTGTCCGCTTCTAATCAGCAACAGCATTGAGCACTTAATTTTTTCGACAAGGGAAAGTTTATCTGGCCTATTGTTCATTGTCCATGTTTGGTGCAGCTGCAGATGAGGCCAATGTTGATTGCATATTGAATTGTGATCGTGAGTCCATGTCTGTTTGCCTTCCGAATGCTGAATCATATTTGCATCTTCCAATGGTGGTTAGTATGAAGTGGAAAGAAAACTTTGTTTTACTATTATGAATAAATTATACTTACACCTCCTGAAGTTTGATGAGATTGCACTTGGTACTTTTTTTTGTTACTCTGACCTCCAATCTCTTATATAAGTAACATCAAAATTAGGGGGAGGTCAATGTAACTATGACGGTTACTCAGTGTTATGTTTTTATATAAATATGGAGAGATTTATGTTGTGTCTAAAATAGGAAGGGTACTGAGTGCAATTTTGTCAAACTTCAGGGAGGATGGATACCTTGTTATTATTTGTGGAATTTTCCCACTCATTTTAATCTTTGATGGCCAGAGTTCAAAGTTTGATCGGTTTTCTTTGTTAAACAATCTGCCTAAAGCAGCAAGCTTCGCAAAGTTGAATCTCGGTCAAGGAAAAAGACTTCTAGTTTGTTGTAATAATGGTAATGATTCTAAAGTACCCTCAATCTACTGTTTATATATAACCAAATAGACATGTTTTCATTCATTGGGTTGTATTTGGATTATGGAAACAACTAAATTGTCATTCATAGCATTGTCTATAAGAGTCACTCCTGGAACTTATGATGGAGTGTGAGACAGTCAATCACCCGCCCGCCTCTCTCAAAATTTCCCCTCTTTGGTCTAATGCTTAACTAACTACTGAATAGATCACACCTCTGCTCTCCATAGTGTTTTTTATTGTTTCCTTTGTAGTGCAACTTGATAAATAAACAATTTCACTTCCATTTCACTCTCCCATGAATTCACTTTACTGCACAATATTTTATCCTAGTAGCCAACATCTCTACAGTCCCTACTCAGCATCCCCAACAGTTCTGAATCATTTTTCCCGTGAACTAGTACCTTGATGATATAGTGAATTGTCATGCATTTGTGTATGTTCAGACTTCGGAGCTATCTTCTCTACCCTGTTAACTTCTATTGTGGCCCTTCTTTCTAACTCTATCTTTTTGAATTTTGGAGGTGCCTTTCCTTAATCCTTTCTAAATCATTCTGGTGGCCTGAGTGTGTTCTCTGTACAAAACCACTCACAATGTTTTTCTTTTCTATGCAGGGGAAGACATCAGTGTATGTGTTTGCCTAGGAATCTTGATGTCATTATTTGATGAAAAAGGTACATGTCTATGTATCTTTCATATTGTTACAAAAAATTACTAATTTAGTAGGCGTCTCTCATTTCAATGAGTCAACATGTCACATTCACCATGTCCTTTTTCAAGGATACTTGTTAAACTCAATGTAAAATTGATGTTTTTGCTCAATAAATTTGATCTAGGAAGAGAGAGAGGGGAGAGAAAGGAGGACCGGGGATAAATTATTATAGTAGTTTTTACTGAAAAAAGGCTGACTGTCAAGTATAAAGTAAGGGACTTTTGTAGGAAGACTTGGTAGGTTAAATCGACAATAGATAACCTCACGAGTTGAAGTAAATAACACCATATATCTATACCTACAGCAACCACTCCATTTCTTTTGTAAATCTCTGTTAAAGATATTCATGGGATTTAAAACACAATATCTACTTTGAACAAACATAATGCACTTTTTACTTACCTGTAACTTCTATTGCATGTACTGTGAAACCTGTAAAATCAATTATGCTTAAATTGGTTCTGACAGAAGCTGGTATGATGTTCTCAGCAATAACAATGAAAAGCTAATACATTAGATATCTACGAGAGAGATATACGTTTAAAAAAGTTTATTGCCCAAAACAGGGTTGTGTGTGTATTCACATGTGTAATACTGAACATTGAAAGCATGCTGCTTTATGATTATTGCGGTTAATTCTATCACAAATGATCTCGCCCTGTTGTCTGTGTTGAATCTTTTAGGTACGTTTGATGATGGGAAATCCTTTAATGTAAAACAAGTCAGTAAATGGGATATGAGGCGACGGCTTGTGTATGTATGTAACTTTGCAACAAATGCCCGGCCATCTAGAGGAAATTTGAGGCAAGTTTTTAACTTTCTTATTGGTGGAAAAGACTTTCAACATGTAGACACGGCAAGAGATGGGTAATTCAAATTGCAAGAGCACGTGAATGAATTTCTTGGTGATTCCTTCAACTTTCCAAACTTCATAGCCTTGATTTTGCTTTAGACGGATGTGAAGAAACTATTCCCAACCCAGTCTGTACAGAGTTGTTGTATAAGTTATGCAAAATTTGATATCTAACTATAATGTTTTCTAATATTTAAGCTTCATTTTTACAACATAAACTTGAATGAACTTATAGCAAATGATTAATATAGAACAACTCAAAGTATTTAACCAAAATATATGAAGACTTATATCCTCCTCTACGCAGTGATGTTCATGAAGAAAAATAATTATGTTCACTAAATCTTCTTGTTACGATATTTGAGGTACTATTTATTTATTTTAATTTCTTATTTATAATTTTCAAATCTAAAATTGTTATATGTTTTCAGAAGTTTATATAGAAAGGACTGATATATAGCATGTACAGGACCTGCGGAAGGTTTAAAATTGTTTAATATATACATATATGTAGCATGGGACCGTCCCTGTATACAGGCTTTTGCTTACTTGGACACTGAAGAGTAAAGAGTTTGGACTCTATAATAAGTTAGAATATAATTTCTAGTGATTAGAAGTCATTTTTAAAATTATCAAAAAAAAACGTTAGAGGTTTTTTATGGTTAAAAATTGTATTGTAATGGTTAGAGTAAAGTGTTTATAGTTAGTCAGATATATTTGAATTTTTTTAACAAGTTGATGTAATTAAATTTACTTTAATCACATCAGAAACGAAAATTAAAATATTAAATATAAATTGGATGTGAAAGAAAAAAAATATTTTGAACAAGTTAATGTGTAATTTATTTAATTATGTCAACACTAAATAAATTGAAGTTTATAATAAAACTAAAAATACTATATTAAATATAAATTGGATGTGAAAGAAAAAAATATTTCAGATCAAAAATTAAATAACCTCATAGAAATCAAAAACTTATTTAAGCGTAAAATTGCAAAAAGGTATATACATTGATATAAACTCATCCCTTCTCATATGCCGCACTATGAATGATTTTTTTTGTTGTTTTAAGATTTTTAAGTCTATGCGTTGAATATTAGTTCCAATAGATTTCTTATATAGAGGAAACTGGAAAGTTTCCTTTTCCAAACTTTCCTTCAACTATGTTTGATATACTAATGAAAAGTGAAATAAAACAGAAAGTGCTAAGACAAATTAAAATAAAGAGAGAAATACAAGACTAAAGAGTTGTACAAAATAATAAGAGTTATATCTTTATTTCAGAACTTGACAAAATAATAATTTATATCTTTATTAGAATAATTTCATCCTATACCTTCAGACTAAAGAGGCGAGAAATATGAGACTATTGAATGCAATGGAATGGAATAAAGTCTTCAGGTTTTATTCCATTTCTTTCAATTAAGAAAAAATTTTCAAACAATTATAATGGATGGCATTTCATTCTGTTAATTTTCCCCATCCCCTTCCACTAACCCGGACATAATAACCGTTCAGGAATACTGATCTACACTTCATTATTACAAGCAAGCTATGTATTTGTCACTTGTCATGGAGTAGATTCATTTCTTTTTGTCAAATGCCAATCAACTCTGTACAGCAGATTAGGAGAAACACAAGTTGAAGGGATACCAAGTACCAATGGTATCATGGATCATACAAAAAAAAAGCTTCGTCTATAGATCAACTCTATAACTTCTCTTTGCCATTCTCAAGGCTGAATAAGAATTTTTAGGATATTAAAGGAGGCCTTTGCTGACGTTTTCTCTTTGATTTCAGATCAACAACTATGATTGAAATGTTATCTTTGCTATTTCTACCGTATGCAATTTCAGTGAGTCTATCAGCAACAACTTGTGCAGGAGATATTTCTTCCATTGACAGAGATCTGCGGCGCCTTCTAAGAATGTGGCGTGCCACTTCTCCAACCTCTTCATTTGTCATTACATCCCAAAGTCCATCACTTGCCAAAACTAAGCACTCATCCTCTTCGCTTCTTGCTGTAAAAGTTACCTCTGGCACCGGAATTATCCATGGCCTCAAGTACCGATCACCTGAAATATCACCATCGATTAGGTAAATACGGGACCAGTTAATATTCAACTTGCAAAATTGTTCGTAGTTTCTGCAAAAAGAAGAATAAATTAGCTGCAAAGTTCGCACTAGAAGCTACTTGGTAGTGCAGAAAATCCAGTATTATGCACACAAAACTGCCTCTACTGTAAATCGGACACACAATATAATCAAGCTTGAAGACCAGATTTAGTTACAGTTGTTGAAAATGTTGGATATTTATTTCAGCAGAAAATGCTTGAATTTATCTAGAATTTACTAGAGTTAGAATTCCTTCTCCAAAATTTTTAGACAGCTGTCAACTAGAAATTTCCATGTAGAATTGTATAGGATATTTGAGTAATATCAAATAATTTAATTGAAATACTGTACCTATTATTCATTTTAATAGGATGATAATGTAAAAACTTCAATCCTATGTATCGATGTTAAACTCAAATTCAAAAGTGATAATTAACTTAGTGTAATTATTAGAATCTAAAAACTAATAGGTCGGAAGTCTCACATCATTGTCTTATAACATATAATATGGTTTAAATACCTGTTAGACATTTTTTCTATTACCAATTAATCAATTAGTTTTGAGATAGAATCTAAACATGGTATTAGAATCACTTAGTTTTGAGATAAAATCTTACTATTTGTTTAAAGTCTAACTTCTTTTAAGATGGGACCTTAACAATGAATTCTAAAATGGTATATTGTTTACACCTCCAACCCACAAATTCTTTAACAAGAATAGAATTATGCCACTCGTGTAACTATGCTATTCCCTTCTTAAAATTCAATCCCTCTAATCATATACATCCTTCCAAAATCCAACTGTCAATTACTCTCATCTTGATGTCAAACTAAAAATCGTAAATATATATCGAGACTTCGACAAAATTCAGCCAAGATAATTTAGATAATTGCTGAATGAGTTATGAGAATTATTCATAAATCCAAAAGTCGACTGTCATTCTATTAAAAGAAAGTATATTCTAAGTGACATAACGCAGACTAACAAAAGGGTAGGAGTTTGTCCCATTCAATAAAGGAAAAGTGACATAATGTTTAAGTGTATTTACTGCATCTAAGCCTCTTGCACATAAAACTACCGAATCAATCATTGGTGTCTACCTTAAGATGTCTCATCATTATGGATTAGGCCTACTGCTATATAAATTATATATCAAAATCAAAAATGCAAAAAAGAACTACTGAATGCCTATAGTATCTAGAAAGCTTGCAAAGGCATGCATTAACAGCCAGCAAAATGCAACAACATCCAGAGTTTAAATCTATAGTGAGAAAATTTTGAGAATTATGCAAAAATTAAAATGTCAACCACATAATGTTATTAAATACTAATGAAACTACCAATCGAATTGCTATCACATTGGGTAGTGTTCAATCTAGTGGCCCATCCTTCTTGGCACCGGGGACCCATGGCTACCCCAAAAAACATTTAAAAATCCATGAAAATACGGACGCATACTTCTTACTACGGTTTCCTCTTATTGAAAAATACTGAAATTTTTTTAAAACATCATACGGTTATTACAATTTTTAGCTCTAGATCCCTGAGGAGGCATTTTCCCCTTGTTATCACTTATCAGCTTCCTCCTCTTGCCATGTTATCTCACAACCCTCAACCTCAAGACTTATTTTGCAAATAACAAAACAAAGTAGAAGGTTTCAATACAAGCTCGGATCCCCCTCAATTTAACTTCCATTTTCCCATGGTCCCATTATCAGCTCACCTAATGCAATGAGTTCTGTGTCTCTACGGTTATGGTGACACCAGCAGGGAAGCCACCATTGTACTGGTGTTTAGATAATTATCATAATCACAGCTGGATATACATGATCTATCCAAATCATTTAGGGAATAATCCCTAACTACTAGACGGTTGAAGCCGTTGGCATCCTTTATTACCTCATGGCATTGTTGGGCATATTAATGCTAAAAAGAGCCAGACGTCTTAATAGTTCAAAAGAAGAAAACATTTCGCAAATTCTTAACCTAAGACTGGATATGAAGATAAATCAAGATACCTATGGCCCTGGACATGGAAAGAACACCAAACACCCTAGCTCCATTCCAGTTTATGACTTTTCCTCCTCCTCCTTCAATTCTCATGAGTTCATCTTGTCTATCCGGCTGTACAAGCAAGGACAACGGTATCTTAATTCCGTTAATGAAATAAAATTGAAGGAAAAGATACAATTTTTGCAGGGACAGATCGAGAAAAACGTGTAAAAAATTGGATTAAAGAACAAACTTCATTTACAAAATTAAATTAATATACTATAAGATATTGTTTGTGTAAAAAAAAAAAATTCAAATCAATATATAAATTTTATCGGAGAATTTTTTAAAGAAGTATCCTGCCATGGGTTCGTCCCTAATGTTTTGAATATATGGCTGCATAGGCAATTTTTTTTTCTTTATGATTTTTAATCATCCTTTCTCATGGTTTACAATTATCTCAGAACTTCAAAAGCAGCACAGGTGATCACTGCTTTCTATGTTTTCATTTAAGTAATATTGAATATTGCAATAAACTTATACATTCATGAAAATGAAAAACAGGCATGATAAACAAAGTCGATATATAGCAAGCCTCATCTATTAAACTGAAAGAGCATATAATTTCTATATTCACAAAAGCCTAAAACGTAATATGCGAACACATGCTTGCAGTTATATTAATGTAAGAAGATAAGTGGATTATTACTACACCTTCTGATCCAGTGTCAAGGGGATTGTCTGTGTCCTGCGGCAAAGAACAACCCTTGAGTCCCCGCAGTTGGATGTAATAATTTGGCAACCAGATAGAACCACCACAGAGGCAGTAGATCCTACCATTTCTGGTGCAACTGCATCTGATATGATTTCATTGTCAATCCTCTCAAAACTGTTGGCAAATACAGCTTCCCACCTTCTCTGCCATTCAGTGCCACCTGCCATTTCTCTGTCCCATTCCTCTGCTATAACATCGTGCATTCGCTTGGCACAAAACTTAGCCACCTAAGATTAAATTACCACAAAAGTTAGGAGAATATGGTAATTGGTGAAGTAAACTACTCATGATATGTTAACATCTTCTGGAGGGCCAGATACTTTCAGGCCAGCTTTGGGGTTATCAAAAGGTTATGTTGGACCAATGCATTCGGCTACAATCAAAGGTTAAAATGTGTCAGAGAAAATAGACATAGTCATCAAGGGAAAGTTTTGGACGTCGTTCAACACCAAAATCAAATGTTATCCATCTATAATGACCTCCAGGCGCAATTTGGACATGTATTACTCCTCCCTTGTGAAAGGGAATTAAGGACGTTCAGAGTTCAGTTGCCCTTCTTAATCCATCTTTGATATCAAAATTCTGAAATAGATAATTGTAGTCAAAGAAATATTCAATTTGAAACGCAAAACAATAGGTGTTAACGTCTTAATTGCATGTGCCACCAATTAAATACAATCTATATAATCGTTGAAGCTTACGTGGTATGCAAATGATGAACAAGTCAAATAATCTCGCCCTACCACACCTACTCACATCTCACGGTATATTAGGGCATCTACGGATGAGATGTTCAAATGTCGTATTCCTCATTATCCGATGAACTATAAACTCCTGCACCAACCCCATATTATAGGCTCCCCATTTTTTCCACCACACAAGGACACAACTAACCTTCAAATTCTGTTGCACATGAACGTAATGATAAAGCCTTACTACGACTTTAGTGGTAGAATCACAAGCTTGACCACTTTCAGGGTAATGAAACTAATTATGTTGCTTGCACATGAACTTAAAATTAAGAGACATGAAAAGTAAGAAAATGATGAAGTAATAAATCAATCAAGTTGGCTTAAAATTAGGTATATTAATAAGATACTTTAATTTAAATCAACAATATAAATTGTTCATCCTTTTCTTTTTTTTACTTTACATGTGTCTTCACTTTAGAGAAGCTTTTCCATAGAGATAATGCTGTTTGCAACTTAGAGTTGGAATTTCAGAAAAACATGAAAATGGGTACCGGGTACAATCAATGACCATTTGTTGGCAACTCCATAATAGACGTTAGCTAATAATAAAATTATGGAAATTTTTTAAGTACCCTCAAACATTTGCCCGGAATATGTTTTAGACCCCAGAATCACATATACAAATTTGGGCAATGGTAGCCCAAGGATTAGTAACATCGATCATCAAATAGGAAACCAAACCTGTGATGAGGTTAACTAGAAGGGGAAATAATTTCTTCCTACTTTTTGCTTACACCATTTGTCTTACTTATAGGTTAGTCCTACACCTCACATAACTAAACATGCCCAAAAGTAAATCGAGAATAATTAACATTAACAATTAGCTACTAAAACAGGAATCCCTAGAATTATAAATGCAAAATTGTTAAATAAAGCATGAATCTTATCTCGGACTCAAGTGTGGAAAGCATAAATCTTTTTTCCATGAAAAGAAAGTTCCATACAAAGTTTAGTTGTTTGGGACCCAATACCACGAAAACCATTTTATATATTCGAGGAATAACATAATATTTTAACAATTGAGATTAAAGCCAGTGACATAAATAACTAACTCTAATCCATGCCATTTACTGAAAATTTGTGTTACTCGTTTAAAACAACATTAGATAGAAATACTTATCTTTTCCTTACCAAAATGAAACAAACCAGTCATAATATCATAAATCATACCCTATATAATATGTTAAAAGTGGTGTAAAAACGCATAACGGAGCATAGGATCCACTTACTCACATCTTTTCTTGTAACAAAAAGTATATCTTTTCATCTACATGACCAATATTTTCCTTCCATCCCAACAATCCCCCACCCAAACATGGTAATAATCATACTAGTACCGTAATTTTTTTCATACAATAAATAATTTTGTTTCAATAATATTAATGTTAATTAATTTAAAAAATTTCATAGCCGGATGTTTATACACTATCTTCCAAGTTCCATAGTGAAATAATTGATTTAATCTTATTTTTTATTATTATCAATTCAGTTGTTATCGAAATTCTAATTGGTTTCAACTATATCATCACTAATTTATTAACTATGCTACTTTTTTTTATATAAAAAAAAAAGATAGCTCTTCCTTATTGGTCTCTTATTAGTGTGAGCACACAAGCCATAACACAAGGTGATAATTTTGTCTGCGATAGAAACCAGATCAGACTCAGCGACCCTAACGTATCCCTGTTCCTAATTAGTTGAAGGATCTGTCATACTAGAGAAAATAAAAGGCCCACGCCACACTGTTTACGGTCCTATTTACGCGTGTCAAGCCACAATGAAAAGCACCTTGAATTCATCTCTCTATGGACCACTCTGCCATAACACGTGGCCCTTCCAAGGAACACACCCACCAACCACATTCCCAGTTCAAGTTTAACGGACATAATAAACACATAAATGATGTATTTGAGAAAAAAAAATTATAAAAATAAAAAAATTTAAAAAGTGATATTCATCCTTCACTCAAAGTTGTTTAACCAACTCTAACACTTAAATAAGAACTCCCTAAATCATCATGATCATATTTTTTATTTAATCAAAGAGAAAAACACAAAACATAGAAATAAATATTAATTAAGATTAATTAACCAGATAAATAAATAACAATTGAAATAAAGAAAAGTAGTGAAACATCTCTCTCAGTTTCAATATATAAATAAACTAATAAGTAACAATTGAAAGAAAAAGTAGTAAAATATTACTCTCAATTTCAATATGGCTAGCCTGTACTTGTGTCTTTAGTCTTTTTTATAGAAATTAAAAAATTATTAAATCACGAGTTATTTAAGGTGATACAGTTAAAATATTTTTATTTAATTTTATTATTTTATTAATAATAAATAATCTATCAACTCGTTAAATTATTTATTGATTAAATAAAATATGATAAAAGAGATATATTAATTATAAAGGATATTAAAAGAGATATATTAATTACAAGGATATTATTAAAAAATATAAATGGATTACATTTTAAATTTTTAAAGTGATAAATAGTTTTACTACGTAGGGAGCATAAATTTAAAAATTAAAAATGGAATTTGAAAGTGGAAGAAGAAGGTGCAGTGAGTTGAGCAGTGTACCTGAGAGCCACCGTGGCCGTCGTAAACGCCGAAGAAATGAACGGGAGCCATTTCGCCGGAGGATTTTGTTCCCGGAGCAGTACAACCGCCGACGTGATCGCACGCACGAGACATGAACCCTGGGATAACGGCGACGGCGTCCTCCATCTCCTTTCGCCTCCCAATCACCGAAGTGTGTCCCCAACTCCCTCCCTTGTTACTCCTTCCGAAGCACTTCTCCCTCAAGGCCGGCACCAGAACCGCCTCGCTGACCGCCACGGCGGGAATCTCACCGGAGCCGCTGCTGAGGGAGGAAATGTCGCCGGAGCTGGTCGTGAAGTTCCGCAAATCGTCGGTGCTGAGTATGGAGGAAATGCCCGAACCGGAACTGGTGGACGTAAGCTCCTCCTCTTCCATTCCGCAATGAACCGTAGTTGAGAGAGAAAGAGATAGGGGAAGAAAAAAGAAGAGAAGAAGACGATAATAAAAGGAGGAGAAAGGAGAGACGAGAAAACGACACGTGTGAGAAAAATGTAAGTTTTGTTGATGGCACACGCATCTATTGTGAAATTCTGAGTGTGGAAGTCCAAAAGAAAGCTGTATCGACAAATTCCGCTGCCAGCGTGTATTTCAATGACAATTTTTTGAAGGGTGGAATAAATTATTTAATGATTATGTTGATTTTAATATCAATTAAAAATTAATTTTACTCAATTTTAATTAAAAAAATTCAGCTAAAAATTAAATAGATTCTGAGTACATTGTCAGGATATTAACCTGAATTGTCACGAGCACTAGTTTCGATAATTAATCTTTAGATTTAGTATCTGTTCAATATAAAATTAAAAAAAAACTTATAAAAATAAAAAAAATTAAAAGTTAATATTAATCTTTTACACAGTTAAAAAAATTAAAATTACATTTAATCATAGAATTTTTTTTAAAGTTAATCAAACCCAAACAAACAACCCGTTAGATTTTCAACGGAAAAATATTGTTAGGTATTTTTAAGAAAGGAAAGTGTGTATAGTCGTAGTGAGCTGCGAGTCCACCTGTCCCTCCTTTTCATTCTCTGCTTCACACCACTCTGCACTCGCTTTCATCCTTTTCCCTTTCTCCCAATTCTGTGGGCTCTGATTGGACCGTCTTTGAAGTTAAGTGGGTTTGGGTGCAGTAGATAGTTACCTCTGTGTGTGTGACGTGTGAGGAACTTATGTTCGTAAGCAACGGTACTCTGTCTTTTATTGCAAAAAGGCCAGGTGTCACGTAACATTACTTTAGGCCCTACTTGTTTGGTAAATTTTGACGTCTGAATTAGTTGAACTTAATGACTAAATAAATAATAAATTTTTATATGTTATAATAAAGGTAGGGTAAGGTAAGGGTTAAATTTACTGCTTTATTTTTTTGTTAAATGTAAATTTTTTTATAGGTTTAGTCCATCATTCAAAAATTAATCATATTAATTAATTTTGTATTGAAATATTCTTATCAATCATTAACAAAATAAATGCTCATTAGATAGAAAGAGAGTGTAATTTATGGTCCCAATAAATATAAAGATATTGATCCGGACATTATATTAGTCTATGAGCAAAATGGTAATTTAGACCTATAGTCGTCGTACATGACCGGCATCTCACATAAAGTTGTAACTTAACACCGGCTTCCGGCACATAAGACCCATGACCCAATACTGGTACAAGTCACTCTCTCGATACTAGTGGATCAGGATTAACTTGTGCATACTGGAAAGCAACCTACAAAACGATCGATAAGCCATTAGGGGGTACCCGCGTTGTGTGTCAGCTTTTCTATAAAGATTATAATCGTACTGACACATCATACAGAATGTCCCTCTAGGCTAAAACGACCTTTCCGCTACTATCTGATATAAATACCCATAAAAAGAATTTTTGGCCCTTAACTTAAGCTAAAGCCCTGATATTCGTTCTCTAACTATTCCACTGACGTAAGCGTCACCCTACGCATTAGACTCTGGTGAAAATTCTCAAGGATCACTTTAAGACTTCTATCTCCCCACTAGAATAGAAGGTACAATGTCGGATCCTCACTGGACCGGTGTAATACAAACAATAAGTTTAACACAAGTTAAGGACCAGTTCTTATACCGAATCTCTCACCCAGATTCAAACCAGTTCAAATACCTTTTTTAAAAAATGTTATATTAGTAAACAAACTATAGTTATATTCATCAACTTTTCTTAAAACCTAAAATTAGTTAAAAGATTCTTATCTTAAAGGACAAATGTGGTATGTTGAGACTGGTTTCTAAAATCTAACATCGTTAACATAATTATTAGCATAATAAGTAGTAATGATGGGTCACCTATTTAATATTCATTCTCTCTAATGTATTCTACTCGCTCACTTATCGAAGTGTGTATGATTTTCCCTTTTGTTGGCATCTTTGGGAATTAATTTTAATATATCAAATAACTTAATAATTGAAACTAATAAAAAAATACAGGACCAAAACCAATAATTGGTCAAAACATAAAGGGAAAATGTATTAAATCCTAAATTTATTTATTTCATGAGTTTTTTATTGAAGAATTTAATAATTCAATCAAATAAATATTTAATGTTTACAAAGTTTTCGTATAAATAAAATTTTATAACAAATAGTATGTTTCAACTTTTGTTTATTGTTAAATTTATTTTTTATCAATAATAAATATTTTATTAAAATATAATATCAAACAAAAGATAAAGTATATCATAGGATTTTGGAATGTTTTTAAAAAAATGAAGGGTTAAAATATGAATTATTAAAATTATTAAGTAAAGGTGACATAAAATAACTCTCTAATAACAATTGAACAATTGAAATATTACTTTTAAAGAATGTCGGAAAAACACTATAATTTAATTGAAATTCTAAATGCATAAACATCTTTATTTTAAAGAAGATATTTAAGTTGGTTCTCGAATGATAGAGTTGTCACCAACTAGATCCCTTAGAGATATGTTGTCCCTAATTAAGTCTATATTTGATTTAGCCCTCATAGTAGTCCTTGAACATTTTCTTATTACTGAAAAGCGCTAAGAAATGATTCTTTTAAAATGCTAAGGAAGTGTTAAAGAATCAATATGGAGACCAAATCAATCTTTGGATCACTTATACAGAGGTAAAAAAATTTCGAGGAACCTAATTAGGAACAACAATATATTTAGAGAGCCAGTTTAAAAGTTTTCTCCCACATTAATTAGCTAATAGATAATTTGTTTAAGTAATATATATTTCATTCTCCTTCAAATCATTTTTATATAAAAAATTTTTGTTGGGACAATCTCACAACCTCTATTTCCTTTCTTATGAATTCTTTACATTTTTTCCATCTCTACATCTAACCTAACCATTAATAAAATGTTATGTAATAGCTGAATTTATTCTCCTATTCCATTAACTTATACATTGTAAAAAAGCACCCCCATTGCCTTTTTAGAAAAACTCCAAATCCACGTTGAACACATTGTCAGAATATAAATAACAGGGTGCCACGAGGGGTAAAAATGCCATAATGGTTAAATACCAAAAAGAAAATGTGTGGTCCATATTTAATTTTATATTTTCAAAGTTTTCTATGTTACGTAAAGTGCTAGTTACAAAACTGTGCCTTTATTGGTTCGATAGATTCACTGGATCACAAACATGATTTGATTAATCCTGGGAATCATCGGATTAATAGTTAAGTAATCAGGTAAATTGGTTGTAAACCCACTCGCTTGTTTGCCTTAAAATACATTACAACCTTTGCTTTCCAAAATTATTCATAGCAACATTATTATTTTTTTGAAAATCATATCAATATTGATTATACTATATTTTTCCACTACACCGTTATTTTAATTATCAATAAATAATTAAGTTTGTTTCACCCTTTAATAGAGATAAGGTAAAATAGACGCATGATATAATACTAAGAAAACTTCACAAAGAAAAATATTATCAGCGTAAATCAATATAGGTATATATTTAACTAAAAAAATATATGCCCATATTCTTTTTTTTTTTGTAGAATCAAAGTTTTATGATTAAGGGATCTTATTTATCAATAAAGTTTTGTATAGTTTGCATCTAATTGATTTTTTTTATTTAATTAAATATTTGAAATATGATTATAGATGTTTGAATAATGATTGTATTAAAAAAACATTTGCCACATAACAAAATTCCCTTCAATAATTTTTATATGTTGAGAGAAGAAGTAGAGAGAGATGGAAATAAAATGAAAATGAATATTTTCTTGATTTGTTTAAAAGATAAAGAGAGATGAATAGAAAAATTAAGACCCACTGAAAATGCGGTGTGATTTTTTAAATAAATATTATTATTTTCAAAATATATTGAAAATTATACAACAAAAAAATATATGTTAAAATTTATTATAATAAAAAGTTGATTTTTATATAAAAATTTAATTTACTTATTTCCATCGAACTTTTTAAATTTGTTCAAATAACAAAAACATTCATTTTATATATTTTTTTCATCTTATTTCAATTGTATTTCTTTATTTCTCTTTTTTTCAACATTTTTTTGCCATATCATTTCATGATTCTCCATCAAATGAAACAGGGTATGATGAGATTGTATTCAATTTTTTTCTTTTGTATTACTTTGACCTTTTTTTAATGGGTGGGGGGTTTCGATAATCCAATACTTTTTAATATATTATACGTAAAAGTAAAAATTAGTAACTATAAATTTATTCTTTTACCAGTTGATTTAAATTTGCGCTCATTACTAAAATAAAAATATCTATAAGTGTAGCTCCTCAATATATGTTATCAATACTAAAAATGTTACAAAAATTAGAAATAAGAATATTTTGATTTTTTTACCTTCACAAAATAAAATGAATTTATGGTTTTAATGTAATAATTTGAATCATGAGATATTGCTAGTAAAATATATATAGTAAATAAATATTATATATGATAAATATATTAGAAACATAAGCTGGAGAAAAATATTTTTCTTTATTGAAATATGAAATATATATTTGAAAACAAAGTAAGAAAATGTAAAATCACACAATTAAAGCCATAGTTTAGACGAATTATCATCTTATTTATTTCAAAAATTTTATTCTATCGATCTATAGCATGAAACTTGCTTTTTCATTTAAACTTGAAAGTAAGGAAGAAAATATTGAAATTTATTTTGATTCACATGAGTTTAACGTGGTTCTCATTATTTATTACATTATTTAGGTCTAATCACCCCAAAGTTCTCATTTTATTTTTTAAAGAAAATACTCATTTGAAAAGATAAAATACACGAATGGTATATTACTTTTTTTTATATTTTTTTTAAACTCTATTCAATATTCTTGTGTGTATATACATTTTGAATTGGTCTAAGTTGTGGTGTAAATTTTACACAGTGGGAAACTGATATTATATCTCCTATTTCAATTGGGGGAATAAGAGACTTAAAGTGTTCTCTTGATCAAATCTCATCAACCTTATGTATTGTGGGGCGAAATGGGGTATCATTTACAAAGACACTCAAATGCTTAAGTCAATGGGATATTCAGAGAGAATAAAAGAGTTTGAGTGTAAGTTGTAGTAAGAACGTTCTACCTTTTTATCATTGGTTCATAAGTTTTTATATCTTAAAGCAGTGAAAGAGTTGTTTTAAGTAGGTGAATTTACCGTACAAAACATCAATGCAATTCTGATCATTGCAAAAATGCTGACACGCAACAGTAACACTACCTATCGACTGTAGTCACTTTGCAAGTTGCTTTCTCAACACGTGATTGCATAAGTCAATTATGACCTTCCGGTATTGAAAGAATGACTCATATCGGTATTAAGTCATTAATCTCATACGCGATTTAAGAAATCGATATTAGATTCTAATAATATGTGCGATGCTAATCTTGCATGACGACTTGAGGTTAAATGACTTTTCTACTCGTAGGCCGGTGTTGAGACCGGATTATATATATATGTAACATCCCAGATTTTTAAATAATTATAAATTTCAGATTAAGGTTATGGATTGATGGGATAAATGGTTAATTAAGGATTAATTGCCAATTAGGATGTTACAATATATATATATATATATATATATATATATATATATATATATATATATATTAGTAATACTTTCTTTTAATAGACATGTTACTAAAATTTTCTTTACAATAATGACACATGTCCTTAGTACTCTCAGGTAAGTCTTACCCAATCTTTTCCTCTCCCTCCTCTACCTCTTCCTCACACTCAGATTCTCCCACCCTCTTTCCCTTAACTGCATCTTCTTCCTCCTTCTCTTCCATTTTTCACTTCTTATCTCTAATTCAAAAACCTATCCTTCAATCTCCTTATCTTTCATCTTCCATTCCTTACTTCCTTCACTAATTCAAAATCTCATTAACATCCTTTTTCCAATCGCTCATTATCAATTGAATGAATTTGAAACCCTCAATAACACCACCACCACATAACCCTAAGCCTTACCTAGAAACCCCCAATTCTTAGCATAGATCTTCTTCAATATCTTCTCATGTTCATTCATTCTACCGTGCTAGCTAAAACACTAAGAAAATAATAACAAATGAAAAAAAAATCAAGTTTCAACCTTTTTCACATTGGGTTCCGTTTTCTTACTAAACATTTGATCTTTTACGTTTTTTCTCTTTCCAAGTATTCTATTCCTATGTTTTCATGGTGGATGTGAATGGATTTGGTGGAGAGGGTGATATTGGGGGAGTTTCTAACATAGAGAATCTTAGGCAATTAGGGGAATGTTCCCTCATGTTTGCTTCATTTTATGGGATTCAAAATTATGTTCTTTTCCTAATTATTCTTTTTAATGGGTCTTAGTTTTTATGTAGCGAGAAGCTTGTGTAACGCATTTGCTTACTTTTGTCGATGTTAGTGAAAAACTTGTGTTTCCAATGATATTTGCATGTTTTTCAAAATCAATTTTGATGTCATTTTTTAAAGGTTTACATCGTGGAGTGTATTTTGTGTTGATGGATCAATATGGTGTGTTACTTGCTTAACTCTCCATCTTCTTAGTTTTTGTGATAGTTATTAATTATTTTTTAACTCTTTTAAAATTTTGTATAAGTACAATGCTTTTGAAATATAAACATGTTGAGTTTACGGTTGGTTTTAATCAGATTGTTTAAGAGAGTCATTTGTCGATGGCGGTGGAAGAGGATGGTGAGTGTTTGATTAAATGTTATATTGTTTTTTTTGTAGATTTTTTGTTTACGACTTAACAAATGAACTGTTTACGATATCTTTGTTTTTGTATTAAGGTGTTTGTTTTTGTCCGTCTTAAAAAGTAAAGAATAAACATTTTTTTAACAAATTTACACTTAGTTAAACTCAGTATTTCATTAATAAATTTAACAGCAGAAGTTTTTTTCAAACATTAAAAATATTTAGAAGGCTTTTAAAAAATATATTTCAGGAATAATGCTAATCTTTCATAATCACAAATTTTTTTGCATAATTTAAACTTAAAAATATAAAGTGAGAATAGCCATGATAATGAAAATAATCTTACTAAATATTAAAAAAGTACAAGGATTGAATTGGAAAATCAAATGAAAGTTTAAGAGCTGAGGTGTGAATAAATATATTTAAGTGCCACTAGTCCCACACTTTTTTCATAAGTGCGTTTAAAATTTGGGATCCTTAGTGGAAAAGAAAATCATATTTGTTGTTATATTTTTATATAACTTATGAGAAATTTATGCATAGTGAAAATATAGAATAAATTTTGTCAAACACAAGACAATGAGTACAATTTTAAAAAACAAACTCCAAATTAGTATTTTTGGTTGACAACAACACAACAACACAACACATGCATACTTTCTGGTTAGTGCTACATATTTGTTTTGGCCAAATCTTTGGAATTTTCTATTCAGGAGGATAGTCCAGCTGTCTAAACACTATACCTATATATAAACTGGGTTAAAAATTAGTTTTGATATATTTTTTAAATAAATTATATTATATAAATAATATCATTTAACGTTGAATTTTCTCTATATTAGCATATTAAAATTATTTATATACTCTTTTATAGGATATGTATTTATATATTAAAATTAAAACTTATACACATTAATACTTTTATCTATTATATTAACAAATTTTTCTTTAGACTTTTTGAGAGGAGTTGTTAAACGAGGACACTTAGCAGAAACGTGGCAATACGGCATTGATGACGCAACAAACAAGTTAATATGATCAACGGCCACATATTAAGGAACAAACGGCCACGATTTTAAGAACGATTTTGATCTCTTCACGCATCAACTACACTTTTCGAAACAATATTCGTTGGATTAGATTACACCAGATTTTGAAACTTAACGCCTAATTCATCTCTTTTTGTGCCACATTTTATGGTTTACTGAAATTAAATGCAAGTCAAAAAATTTATAATTTTCCTATAAGATTCTGGCTAAATAATTAAACAGAAAATATTTTAAAAATTATATTAAAATTTATTGAAAATCATTAAATTTTGATATCTTCATGACAGTTTCCATTTTAAAAAAATTAATCATAAATTTTCAAATATTAATATTTTCCAATTCTTTATTTTTTGAAAATAACTTAAATAAAGTTGTTTTTGCATTTTTGTGGTCGAATTCATTAATCAAATAATGCTATGAACATGTGAATAATTTTATAATGGATAAAATATATCTTTCCTTTTTTTTATGTTTTAATATAGTCTTTTATCTATCAACGATCTGGTTAAAGTGTCATATATTTGATTTCCTTTAAGTAAAGTTTTGAGTTTAAACTTTATAGATAGAGAAAATTTTAATGTTATGAGAGTTATCTTATCATGATAGGAAATTTTCCAACTCAATCATAATTATTTTAATACATATAGTTAGATAAAAAAAAAAACCTTTATCTTTTCGTTGCAGTCAACTAGCCATTTCAGTTTTATTTTAGTTTCAAAATAATTTTTTCTATATTAACTTCACACTAATTTCCTAATAACAATCAGAGTGATATTATTTCCAGTATAATGACTGTCATGATGGACACAATGACAACATACATGCGATAAATGTCTTGAAAAGGAGATAATGAAACTCATGAAAAAAGAAGGAAAAAGTTATAAAAAAAATTAAAAAAACATAAAGGATATACTTAAATCAAAAGAAAAGATAAAGATGTAATTTAAAATAACTCTATCAACAGTGTTAATTTTAAATTACATGGATAATGAAATTGAAATTAAAACAAAAAATACAAAGAAGGATGTTTTAGTTTTTATGTTTTTGAATTTTTAAGAGTTGTTGTAAAAGTTTAATAATTTTAATCAAAATCACTTTATACATAAATAATAATAATATAATATTAATAGTAACAATAAATTTTCTACTTCAATGGTGGTGATGACGATAATGATAATAATGTTGGTGGTAGTCATGACAGTGTTGATTGTAGTAACATCATTAGAGACATTAACTAATAAGATGGTGGTGATGGCGATGAGATGGAAGTGGTGGTGATAGTAGTAATGACAATTACGATGATGATGGTGGTGGTGGTGGTGGAGGTCATTGTCATAGCAAGAATGATGACGACATTTGTGGTGATGATGAATGCAGCAACGACAATGGATATGGTAATGATGGTGACAATGGTGTTGGTTGCGGTGGTAGTTATGGTGATAGTCGTAAGGATAGTGGTTATGGTGACAATGATAATAACGACAATGTTGGTAGTGTTGTAGAATGACAGTGGTGCCCATAGTGACGATGGTTGTGGTCATGTCGACAATGGTGGTGGTGATGTGTGGTGATGGTGAAGGGGGGTGCTGGCAGTGATGACGTTGATGACGGTAACAGCGGTGGTAGCACAATGGTGATGGTTTGTAAACTACAATTAAAAATCAACTTTTTATGTAAAAATGCTTAAAAAACCATTTTAATCATGACTTAAAACTTATTTTAACATCATTTTTATCAAACATATTTTATTTTAAATTAACTTTTAAAAAGATTAGAAACTTGTAAGCATCTAAATAGACCCTAAATTAAGAGAAAAAGCTAAAAGTCACAAGTAGATAATGTAAAGGTTTAAACATATACTTTAGTATTCTTTAATCAGGTTATATATTATATAATATCGATAACGCTGAGGGATGGATAAGGATAGGCCCGGTGACAGGGATTTTTTTCCCCAATTGAGTTAATTGTTACACGTATAATGCTAATGTTTTCTTATTAATATATGTGAATCGTGATAGCAAAATGCATTTTAAATTATGTTAATTAATTAAGAATTAAATTTAAATGCACTGTTAATGTTAAATTTCATTAGCATCCAATCATAACTTGATATGTAAATAATTATTTATAATTTTTTTAATAATTATTTAAAAAATTATATCTAAGATGAATTTTAATCAGTTAACCGTGTAAATATTTATATACTAACAATGTATACTAATTAAACACTATAATTAAATTACAAATAATAGATTGCGTGTGGTTATGTATTTTACTACCTTGTTCATGTCGGAAGAAACTAGAGGAAACCACGCCTCCTGTTTTATTTTATTAATTAACTTTTTATCGATAAATATTAATTTGTTCAAAGTGTTAATCGAGAATCCAAACTCGTAACCTTTCCCATTTTATTAATTAATTATATAAACTTGTAAAAATATTATAAAATCAAAGTATAAAATAAAAATATTATGTTTTCCATAATACACCAAAAATAAACATTGAGAATATTAAAAAAACAAATTAAAATTTTGAGTTAATTTATTTAATTATTAAACCAGGTATAAGTCTAAATTCATCCTTACCTTAAATTAGTTATTCAAGTTCGATTTTTTTTATTTGACATATCCTATCCAGACCTGATCAAAAAAATTATTATGAACGATAAAACTCTCTCTATCAAAATTATATAGTATAATATTGCATTTCCACATATTCAAACTCGAGACTATAAGTAACGAGTTTAAATTTTGCTATTATCTCTATTATAAATCATTAGTTAAATTTTTCGTAAATTGAATAAATTTTAAAATTTATTTTATATACTGAAATACTTTTTTATTTAAGGATTGGTGATTGATAAACTAATACAAAATAAATTATTCAGAAGTATGCATGTAACCAAGAAAATAAAGAAAAAAAAAAGCTACATGAAACCAACATCAACGATCTATGAGCACTAATGCTACATTTTCACTTCTCTTTCATCTTCGTCTTGATTTTGGATTTTCTTAGTATGTGCAACATAACCCTTCTTTTTTTTGTGGGGGGGGGGGGGGGGGGAAATAACCCTTCATTTTTGAAAGTGTAAAGTCATAGTCCCTGTATAATTGGGCTCACGGGCCTGACCCAAAAAGGTTGTATACAGACCAAGGCCCATACTAACCAGAAACAACCCAAACATATTATGGTTTACCGAAAATTCAAAGATACTGCGGGCTTATATACAAATATTAACCTTGTGAGATATAATGACCAAAAACATCAGCCCAACAGGAATGGCAACACGCACGGATAATCTGACTTACATATTTATTAAATGGACGACCTTGTGATATTACATTATTCATTTTGTGAATACATGTATGATTATTAATATTTTTTAATTAAATACACTTAAACATTCAGACTTTTTATTATTTTATAATGAGATAAAAATTTTAATATTTTTCATGATAATAGATTGGGAGTAGATTGAGCATTTCAGGTCCATTCCCTATCCTTTACCTGAGCATGACAGGAGGCAATTTCCAAAATCTCCCTCTGCACCCACATGTAGGGATTCTCAGCTCTCACCCGCTCCTAATCAATACGGTGCGCAATCACATTCGAGCACTCCAGAATCGTCTTTACAACTTTGACCTATCCTTCTTCAAGGGCCATCTTAACAACTACGCGTTTTAACCCGCCTACATTGTGGTAAAACATTGCATCATCTAAAATATACAACCCAGAACTATCCTCTCTATCAGAAGTCCCTACGACCCAAGAGTCATTACGAGACTCTGAAGACATTCTCTGTCTTTGTCACCCCATTCCCTTTTCTGGACCTTATGACCCAGGCCCTTAAGCCCTAATGGAAATTTGTCCCCCCGCGACTCCCTCTTTGCACTCCCTTAGTCCTCATTTCTCACTCAACAAACAGGTAAACGCAAATAATTGAAAAGAAAATGAAAGGTTGGAGATGATTACCTGAGTTTGGTGGAAGAATCCTAAGGGTCACAAACACGATGGCTCTTCTGAAAGAAAAAACTTCAAAGAGGTTGAGTTTAGGAATTTTTAAGTTTCTAGAATGCTTTCTTGAAATTTCAACAGAGTTCCAGTATGTAATAAGAATAGGTACTCAAAGGAATTTCTAGAATCGCCTATTTATAGGCATGGCGGGGACAACCAGGGCAACGATTCAATTCAAAATTATTGGTTGCTTCGTTTCAAATTTCAAGGCTTATGTCCAAAAAGTAACCGCCATGCGATGATTAAAATGAAACTGTCACGCAATGATCGAAGAGTAACCGTCACATAATGATTGACATGACTCATATTACGTGTAACGCTAAATTTCAACTCAATGGGAAATAAATGCGTGGCAATCAAGAAGAAGAATCAAAGTCATAAAATGGTGCAATTGAAATTTTTTCCAAGTTAAGAATACTTCTTCTTACCCACGTCTACAATAGGTGACTGGAACAAACAGTGTAGCTTATTTGAGCAACCGATATGGTCCCTCATGTAACATCCCAAGTTTTGTAATATTTAGCAAATTCATTTATAAAGGATTAATGAAGAAATTCTGAATGATATTCCGAGTGAATATGGTGCGATACCGAGTGAAGTAAGACCAAGGAACCTATCTCCGAATGGAATTAAGATGTTTCCGAGTGAAACATCATTAAGCAAATTATTTCTAAGTTAAGAAAATAGTGTCCGAATAAGACACTTTCGAATAAGGAAATCCGAGTGAAACGGTTCTGGGTGGAGTATCTCTGAATTGAAACTTTTCAAGTGAAATGTTTCCAAGCACGACATTTTCGAGTGAGAAAAAAAAACTCGGTCTGGATTATTTTGCCGAGTGGAAACCCGAGTGATGATGGTCGGTCTTGGAATTAATTGCCGAGTGAAAGACCACACGAGAGAAGAGTCGGTTTTGAAATAATTCACCGAGTGAAGATCGATCAGATGCTGAGTCGGTGTGAGGGTGAATTACCGAGTGAATGTAAGTTGCCTTAATGTAAGTTGCCGAGTGAAGGACCGAATGAGAGGAATCGGTTCTGGAATGACTTTCCCAAGTGCAAAACCGACGCTTAAGTGAGTGGATACCTCGCTCAAGCGAGTAAGTATGAAATTCGTTACTAGATATTTCTCGCCCGAGCGAGTGGCTATTAGGAGGGAGTCTCGCTCGAGCGAAAGCATGGAAAATGGTTACTGGGCAGTTCTCGCTCGAGCGAGAGAGATCCGCTCAAGCGAGAATCAAGTCTGATGCTTTCCACGTCAACCTGTTCTTCTACCTTCTAGTAAAGTCTTTTCTGATATTTTTTTTTAAGTATGGGACCCTCTCTAATGTGCTGTCCCTTTTCATTAAATGCTTACTCCTTATTCAGCATCTGAAGAAAAGTACAACAGATACCTTTTAGTCATTCACGTCTCTTTGCATGAATGATATAAATACCAATTTTCACTGTTAAAGGAGTTTAGAAAAACCTTTGAAAAAAAAATATCATCTGTAATCATCCTCTTCCAAATACTACTGAAAAAGCCATTAACGAAGAAGGAATCAGTCTTCATTTCTTCTTTTATAAAGAAAACACTAGATTAGCACAAAGCTAAGATTCCAGTCGGAATTCGCAAGCTGTGAATTGGATAAAGCTTTAAGTGTTGCAAGAGCTCTTAATTCCAGGTAGGGGGAGCATTTCATTTCAAATAGATAGTTTATGAATGGATGTGGGGTGATACTAAAAGGTTATATATGTGTGTTATGTGTTTTGATACCCAGCTTGTATGATGCTTTATGTTTTTATATATATACCATTCATATTTCTGATGTTAATACCGACAGTGGTATGAGACTCATGAAGAGTATATGTGTGAAATGTATGAGTGTAAGGTATGTTATGACTTTCATAAAAGACCTTGGGTAGGACTCAAGGCAACCTCTTGAGCAGGGCTCGGGGTTTGGCTCGTAACACTGAGTAGAGGACCGCTATCTCTCTGGGAGTGGTACTCGGTGTTAAATTATGGGCGTAGAGTGGTTTGGTACCTGTAAAATGGCTGAATCAGCCGAGTGCTGAATTATGGCTCGGGGAGCCAGTGTTGCAACACAAAACTAACAGTCTTAATGGATCCATTTGTTGAGCATGGGTATGCATTAATTTTGTGTGTAAGCCTTGATTACTGATAGGAAATGCTATTTATGTGGTATGACTCGGTTTGTGCATAGTTATGGATTGGATCTTAAATCCAATTCAATAACTATTATTTGATATGTTTATGCTCACCCCCTACTCATTATTTTTGTAGTGGATAGAGGACACGGTGATGGCATTTGAAGTCACTCGACCGACTGGAGCATTATGTATTAGTATGCACAATACATAGTGTACATAGTAAACTGGGTAGAAGCCTTGGCCGGCTCTTGTATTTACCGAGTGATATATTGTTTACCGAGTGATATAAATTCTTGTATTATGAAATGGCCGGTCGGCTTTTGTAATGTGACAATAATACTATTAATACAAATTTTGTTTTAATCATGAAATTATTTATGAAAAGTCTATTTATGTTTAAATTGCATTCCAATGGGTCAGTCGGATTGATGAGAAATCGGTAATTTTAATGACTAAACCCGATCTCTATTGGAAAATTTAAATTATTTTCGAAAAATTTACTTGATTTATTGAAAATTAATTTTAAAAATGAAGGATGTTATATTTGGTATCAGAGCAAGACTTGAAAAGTCCAAGGCCAAGGTTAAGCTACTAGATGCTATGATCGAGTGAAGCCATATCACTGTTGTTGTGTAATGTAGTTAAGGGAATCAACTATAAATAAATTGCTTTCATATCCATGAATGGTATTAAAGTATGATGATTATTTCAGGATAAGAATGTACCCTCATGGTATGGACGCAATGGCTGCTGCCTTTTAGCGTGTGGCTGATATTCTAGAAAGGCAGAATCAGCCCCAGCCGAGTAACAATCAAAGCATTGATTGTTTCTTGAAAAGAAAGCTGACTGAATTCCATGGAGGATTTCAGCCTGATCAAGCCTATGCTTGGATTCAGAACCTAGAACGAATCTTTGGTAGTTTGCAGTGCTCTGAAGCATAGAAGGTGGAGTATGCTGTTTTCATGCTTCGAAAAGAAGCTGAAAACTGGTGGAGAATGGCAAAAAGCCGATTGGTTGCCATGGAGACTGAACTGAATTGGGAAAATTTCAAGAAATGCTTCCTTGAAAAGTATTTCCCAAATACTGTTAGGAGTCAAAAGGAGTTGGAATTCATGGAACTCCGACAGGGCAATATGAGCGTTGAGGAATATGCAGCAAAGTTTGAGGAGCTGTGTCTGTTCTATCCTCCTTTCCAGATGCCGGGTACAGAAGGTTCGAAATGCATCAAATTTGAGAGTGGTTTGAACCCAAAGATTAAGAAAGCTTTTCGACACCAGGAGATTAGAAGCTTTCCAATCCTTGTTAATAAATGTAGAATATATGAGGAGGACGATAAAGCTTCAACCGGCTCGAGTAGCAAGTCAGATAGTTCTTCAAGGTTACCACCAATCAGCTTTAAGAAGCAAGGAAAGTCTGTGAGAGGAGAATCTTCCTCTAAATCTAGAGGTCGGGGAAATGCTGGTGGCCGACTGGTGAATAAACTGAGAGACATTAAATGCTTTAGATGTGGGGGCAGTCACTATGCTCGAAACTGTGACAAAGATGAGGACGTCATTTGCTATCATTGCAACGAGAAAGGACATGTCCGTCCTAACTGTCCTTTTCTCCAATTAACTGAATCATATGCCAGTGTAAACCGTGGAGGCTTCAGAGGACGAGGCCGTGGAAACGGTAACAGAGGAGGAAGAGGCAATGGGGGGGACAACCAGGGCAACGATTCAATTCAAAATTATCGGTTGCGTCGTTTCAAATTTCAAGGCTTATGTCCAAAAAGTAACCGCCACGCGATGATTAAAATGAAACTGTCACGCAATGATCGAAGAGTAACCGTCACATAATGATTGACATGACTCATATTACGCGTAACGCTGAATTTCAACTCAATGGGAAATAAATGCGTGGCAATCAAGAAGAAGAATCAAAGTCACAAAATGGTGCAATTGAAAATTTTTCCAAGAATATTTCTTCTTACCCACGTCTACAATAGGTGACTGGAACAAACAGTGTAGCTTATTTGAGCAACCGATATGGTCCCTCAAACAAGTTAAGAGGCAAACGATTTGGTCTTAATACTGGTCTATAGACAGAAGGGTCATTTAACCTAAAGTCGTTATACAAACCAACTTCTAATATAATAGTAAAATATAATATCGACTTCCAACATCACCCATGAGACTCATGATTCACTACCGGTATAAGTCATCCTCTCAATATCGGAAGGTCAAAGTTGACTTATGCAATTACGTGTTAAGAAAGCAACTTGAAAAAGTGACTGATGGGAAGATACAGTCATTAGGTAGCGTCACTGTTATGTATCAGCTTTTCTACAATGATCTGAATCAAATTAACATTTCGTGCGGTAAGCTCACCTACTTGAAACAACTCTTCCACTACTCTAACGTATAAAAACTTGCAAATCAACAATAAAAAGGTAAAACATTCTTGTTACAACTTATGTTCAAGCTCTTTTATTCTCTTTGAATATTCCACTGACTTTAGTATCAGAGTACCCTTGCAGGTGACATCCTATTTCAATTAATATTACATGTAAAATAGTAAACCATATTTTCTTTCTTCTTCTTCTTGTTTAATAAATATTAAATATCAATTAATACCTACGAGTATCTGTTTCTTTACCCGGGAGTACACGTTACTTGTCTATATTTGCGACATGTCTCTATCCCAAGGCTCATTAACCGGGGATGAATTCAAATGTCACACATGCTTGATAGTAAAAAAGAAGAAGAAGAAATTGCTCATGACATTATATCATACTTATAATCTTTTATACCATTTAAAAAAATGTTTTACACCAAAAGGACTTAAAATCAAATTATAATACGTAAACGCATTTATGTTTAAGTTTTATTTGCTTACGATATTATTCAGGCTAAATTATTATTCTAATATTTTTTATTAAATTTTAAGTTAAATCCTTATTTTTTTTAAAGTTAGTTAGGTTTTTTTTAAAAAAAATGTTTTAGTTAAGTTGTTTTTGTTAATAGATATATGATGTGTCATTAACTGTATTGGTGTGACATTTTCGCGTGTTAGATATTGATGACATGACAACTCTAAATGTTAAATATTAATTAGTTAATGGGTAAAAATTAAAATTGAAAAGAAGTGTATGGCAAATGACTACTTTACAAGTTTAAGAATTGAAATAGTATCTTTACTTAATTATTTATTTAAACACAAATGAAAAATAAAACCATGCCGTGATAACTCATACTTAAATTTTGGTGTATTATATTATTTTAAATTTTAAATGTAACGCTAGTGGGTTTCCAAGAGATGGGCGTTTCATGCCTCCAATTCTGGTTTACTTCGCACTCATCCCCATAAATAATGCTGCTATTCTGTCCACAACTTTTATTGTGCAATGGTTTCAGAGAGAGGCAACAACGATTTCATAGATTTACAAGTTTTCGATCTGGACGAGGCTCTTGCGGTGGCCGCAGAATCACGCCGTCCAACTGGGGCGTGGAAGACTTTTGTGTCGAAGTTGCCCACCGTTAACGATGTGACGGAGGAAGACGTTTGCTCCGTTTGCAGAGAAGGGCAGAGAGAAGGGGAGAACAAACGCGTACCATGTGGACACGTGTACCACTCAAACTGCATCACTCTCTGGTTGGAGCACTGTAACTCTTGCCCCCTTTGCCGCCAACAGATTATTAGTCGTAATTCATTTTAACTAAGACCAATTATAATCTCATATTATTTTCTCTGTGTTCAGTTTTTTTATTTAAATTAATATAAAACTTATAATTGAATATTTTTTTAGGTTTATTTTTTCATTCTTATTAGTAAATGTTTAATTGGAGTGATTAAATCCAAATGCATAGCTTTAAAACTCAAAAAATATTTTGGAGCAAATTTGATGACTCCAATTAAATATTTACTAGTAAGAATGAATATATAAGTTTTATATTAATTTGAACAAAAAAACGATGCTAATACATGCTTAAAGTTGTAGCAATGTCAAAAAAAATTTTGGCCATCTGACAATAGATGATAGTTGTATTTTTTTAGTCATCCCTGAATATTTAAAAGTGATTAACTTTTTTATAAGGTTTTTCTTGGCTGAATATTTTAAGGGGTGAATTTGGATTTTAATATATTATTACTCAGTAGTGTGTAAAGCAAAAAGGAAAAAAGCGGCACTTCAAATATTTGTATTTTTATAGCTTGATTATGTTATTTTATCTATCAGATCCAGAGTCACTCGGATTGTGACATTAGAAACTATATTAAATATAAATATTTAGGTAGTTAGAGTGCGATGCCGTTGATATTATTATTCCTCACGTGAAACTTGAAGTCTTATATAAATATAATCAACTCCATTGACCATGTGGTTACTTTGTAATAATGTCAGAAGATGATTCCTTCTCCAGCTCACTTTGTACTTAAATTAAATAAGCCATTTGCATCAAAAGAAATCTCAGCAGGACATTGCACAATAGGCCAAATACCAACTCAATACATGAGATGAAATTTAGGATTTCATATCGTTTATTCTTGAATATGCATACAAGTACAACAGAATCTCATACACCAAACATAAAATCGTTTATTCTTGAATATACAACTACAACAGAATCTCATACACCAAACGCATCCTTATTAAAGCCGAAAGTCCCAAGAGTCACTACTCAGTGGTGAGTTGCACCATTCACCTATAGCTGCGGTATACAGGGGTATACATGCAACTCTCAGCACACCTCAGAAGATTCCGAGGACGTGGAAGATGTGTAGCCAACCCTGTGAAGACAGTTGAACACAATTGTTCAGTTTAGAAAGAAATAAATGGCTGGGATTGTGATTTTGAACTATAACTAGTATAAATGAGGAAGTAAAGCAAGAGTTAATAAGACATTCAGCACACACCTAATTCATATGCTTTGGCAGCAACACTTGCAGCTATGTTAGCTGAAATTTTTCTGATATTAGAGAATGGTGGGTAAATTAAGCCGTTCTTGTAGTTCTCTTCTGTCACTTGTTTTGCCAATGCTTCAGCTGTACAAATCATGAGAAGAATAATGTTGGAAATTGAAATTTATTACATTCACTTAATTGTTATTCATGTTCAGACATATTCATATATCACTAATTAGTAGTATTATTATGTTTGTATCTATAAAAATGTTAATTGTCATTTACATTGCATATAACATGTTAAATTTGTCATATTCACTTACAGGCTGCTAGAAGCATATCATCATGTACTCGGATTGCTCCTGAGATTACTAAACCCAAACCAAAGCCAGGGAAAATGTATGCATTGTTGGCCTGAATTAACAAGGACAGAATCAGATATTATGATATGCTGTTTAAACATAGAAAGGAGAAAAAGAAATAATGATTCTGAAAAAACCTGTCCAGAAGCATAAACTTTGCCCTTGTATTCAACAGGATCAAATGGACTCCCACTAGCAAAAATTGCACGGCCCTTTTTGGAAAAACAAGTCATAAATATTATTGCTAAAATTTAGGTAGCATGATTTGCATCAAGGAATGCTCAACCAGGTCTAGAGAAAGATGTATTCTTCTGTTATTTTACCTCACTCCACTGGTAAGCCTCTTCTGCTGTACACTCAGACTGTGAAGTAGGATTGGAGAGGGCCATAATAAGAGGTGTCTACAGGCCAAGCAAGACAGAGATACAGTTCTTAAAATCATGTAATACCCACATAAATTTTCACCCACAACAAGACTGAGTTAAGATTTTACATCATTGTTTGAAGTCATAGCCTCAACTACTTCCTTTGTGAATGTTCTTCCCACTCCTGATGATCCAATCAAAACTGTAGGCTTGATCGCCTGAAAGTAGGTGGTAATTAAGGATAAGAACTTGTCTAAGACAACCTATTGCAAGCCATAAACAGACATATTAAACACCTTGACAGCTTCTAGGAGAGTGTTAACAGGCTCATGTTCATGAGCCCAAGGCTTCTTGAAGTGTTGAAGTGAATTCTTCCGTGAACTAACAATTAAACCCTGCAAGAGAATAAATAGAAGTACTTTAGAAAACTGAATCTAACTAAAATTGAAAAAAAAATCATGCTTTGTACTACCTTTGAGTCCACTAGCCATATCTTCTTGCGAGTCTCTTCTATAGTCTGCCACAGAAACAATACAAATATAATCAGAACATCACCAATTAATTCATGAAAGCACTCAAAGTAGTGTTGCTGATACATAAACTATAAGAGGCAGATTCACCTGCTTTGACATCTCAAGAGCTATTAGCTCTGCTATACCAGTTCCTGCCTGGAAGCATGACAAAAAGTAAGTTAGACAAATTGACTTGTTAAATTACAGAACAATAGGCGATGTGTTTGCATGCATTACCGTCATCAAAATCAAGATGAAATATAGCTAATAAAAGAAAATGAGTGATTTAATTTTACTCAATGCTATGTAGTATATACTACTTTCTATATTTGGTTGCTGCTTCCCTTTACTTCAGTGGTAATGGAAGGAAGTAATGCAAAAACAGATAATGGTCTTACTTCTCCAGCACCAAGGAAGAGGAATGTGTGGTCAGCCAAGGTACCACCGATGAGTTTCAGGGCTGCTACAACTCCAGCCAGAACAACAGATGCAGTTCCCTAAAATACACAGTAACAATCAGAGCATGCTAACAAATAATGATATTAAAGACATAGATGCAAGTTTTTTTGAGACAAAGTACCTGTATATCATCATTGAAAACAAGATGAGTTGTACCATATTTCGCAAGCAACTCAAAAGCATTGTGATTGGCAAAGTCTTCAAACTGCAGAACCCATTTGAAAGAATCAGACATAATAATTGAAGAACACAGGTTCAGAAGCCAGAAAAAACATGTATTGAATTTGTAACGACCTGCACAAGAACTTTTTCTCCATAGTTTTGCTTCACAGCAGTCATGAACTCATGCAGAAGTTCATAATATTCCTAAGAAGAACCCATTTAAGTTGCCTCAGATCAATACAAGATATTAAATTTACCATGATATGATAAAGCATGAAGTACTAAAATAGTTTTGAGGACACATATGTTACACAAACCTGCCCAGTTGCCCTCTTTTGTCTAAGCCCAATGTAAAATTCATCATTCAGTAACTTCTCATTATTTGTCCCCACATCAATCGTAACAGGCAAACACTAATCACAAAAATCAAATTTAAGAAGAAAGAAATGAAGGATTCAGAAGAACAAAAAGCAAAACAACAATTAAATGAAAGGAAACAACAGATGCAAAATTAATGCTTACTGCTGAAGGACGAACTCCTCCAAGTGCTGTATACAAAGCCAATTTACCAACAGGAATTCCCATTCCCTGAAGCACAACCAACATAATAACTAATCATGTGAAGGCTAGCTCATATATTTTCACCTTGTCTATATTCTCATTGTAAATTAATGACTTTGATTCCCCTTCACATATACCTGACATCCAAGATCTCCAAGGCCCAAAATCCTCTCACCATCAGTTACAACAATAACTTGAATACTTCTCTCAGGCCAGTTTTTCAAAACCTCAAGGATTTTCCCCCTGAAAATGTTCAACAGCTTTATAACACTGCTCCAAATGTGGTCAAAAGTTGCATTACTAACACAGGAAAATAAAGAACTATACTTCTCTTTCAAACTAATGTAAAGACCCTGAGGACGCCTGAAAATGCTCCCATATTTCTGGCAAGCCTCACCAACAGTAGGAGTATATACAACTGGGAGCAATTCCTCAACATTATCAATGAGAAGCTTGTAAAACAGCCTTTTATTCCTCTCCTGTGTACCAGAACCACAACAACATGCCGTGTTAGTTACTTTTCAACTTTCACACCCTCATTTAGTACAAGAGGCACATATCAATTCAGGATTGTCACCTTATTTCCTATTTTTAAGAGTTTGTACAAGAAATATTGAAGGGGGAAAAAAAGACTTTTGAAACAGAAATAAGATGACACAAATTAAAAGTGAAAACAGAAAACATTTTCTTAGAATAAAGAGCCCAATGAATTCAGTATTAAAACAAAGAACAAATCTCATGCTGTTCATGGGCTGGAATTCTTGCCTGAAGATCCATCATGGCCACGTATTTTTGCAAGGGAACCTCATATTGTCGGATGCTGTTCATCAATTTCTTCTCCTATATATACACAGCAGAAACAGACAATGAGAACCAGCGAGGGGTGGCAGGAAAATAACACCCTCAAATGTTAAAAATTATACACAAAAATCTTTCATAATATTGATCACAAATAAAATAAAACACAAACCTGAAGTTGCTGGGTGCTGACAGTGGGAGGCAGAAGCCCACGCAAATAGTGTGCATCCCTCTCTTTCTCAGTGAAAGCAAGCCCTTTGTTGTACTGTGGATCCCTTAGCAAACAGCAGCCACTGCATGCACCACAAACAAATCCTTAACAAACACTCAAACAGATATTTATTTGTCAATCAGCAGACACTATCTTTGATTCATGTGGATCAAAGACAGGCATGTATTTATTTCAAGACAATTAAACAAATAAAACACACACCCCTCCCAAACAGGTCAAAATCAAACCAATAATCCTGGATAACGATCAAACATAAGCATGTTGGTCCAGCACGTGTTATTGAAGAATATACGAGAATGAAAAGGGAAATGAAGGACCTGGCAACAGAGAAAGTCCATGGGGTGACAAGTTGGTCCTCGGTGGCACGATCCTCGCCGTAGATATCTTCAACACCGCCACTAACGGTGGATTTTGGGCTGAGGTCCAGCACAGACTCACCATCTCTCAAGGCCTTGAGTGTGCTCTCCATCTTCCTCCCAATTACTTTCTTTTCTGTTTCTTCTTCTTCTTCTTCTTCTTCTTTACCACTGTTATGGATTATATTAATATTATTATGATCCTTTGATGAGTTCACACGGAACACTACTGGTTTGGATATTATTGTATTTGAAGCGGTACAGCAGCCAGAACTTTCGTAGTTGATGAACACCCCGTGTCCCTACTTCACCAAAGTAACAAAGTCAAGTCAAGAAAAGGAAAAACATTGTGCAAGTGGGGGTACCTAGAATTGCTTGTCGTTTTCCTTTGATTAATCTTGCACTATTATTTTAACATGTCCATAGCAATTATGATGAAAATCTTCAAATGGGATAGTGTTAAAGTACCGTTATGTTGACTGAAATCATTATGATAACAAACAGGAGAAGAAGATATTGAAACCGAAATGGATAGATAGATAGATGACAAAGAGACAATGTGGAATAAAAGGTGGCAGTCTCTCGTCTCACTCTTGCTTCTGTGTTGTCACTTATTCCTTTCTTGTACATTATTATCATAAAGTTGGTTTGACACAGTAGTAAGATTTATTTGTGGGGTTGATTAAAATGATTAACTAATCTAGTTAAAAAACTAAACAAACCTTTAAGTTTACCTCGCAATAATTCAGACTAAATTATTTTAATTATACATTTTTATTGTATAGTTAAATTCATATTAAACTTTATGATACAAGATCATATGTTGCATATAAGCTTCTGATAATTGATAATATACTTATCTGTCAATTACTTGTAATTTTTTTGATATCACATTAGGTTAACTCTTTTTATTTGATATTGAAAACAGAATTATTACTATTTAAATTTCTAAATAATTACTTAAATATGAAAAAAAATACTAATTAATTGTAACTCAATTAATAATACGAAATTATGAGAAAAATTAAATTTAATTCTCACCAAACACTTATTAAATAAGATTAATGGGGAACTGAAGAATGGAGGTTCTGTCAGCGGTTGAGAACTTAAAGAATAGTAACCGAAATCATCAACACGTGTTTCTCATTTGTCGTGGTCAAACTTGGTAGTGGTAGTATATTCTTAGCTTGTGCTTAGTTGCTACAAAAGTAAGTGAAATGAAAATGAAAAAATGGGGTAACAAAATATTCTTACTATTTAATAAAAAATATCTTCTACATGCAAGGAAATATTTTAAATGCGGATTATATATCTAAATAATTTCTCACCCTAATGCGACCATGTGAAAACTACTAAACAAATTATATTTAAATCAATTGCCATTGTTCACCCTTTTTTTCCCCAAAGACAAGGAGACAATACCCTTTCTTATAATATTGTCTTTTGGTTACACTCTTTTTATAATATAAAGGGTGTATTAGTAATTTTAAAATATCTTCTCATACATCCTAATCAACTAAACATTAACAAAATTACAATTTTTACATTATTTTTAATCAACTAAACAACACATAATTTCTTATATTTTTCATACTTTCTTCTTTTTAGTACTTCTTTAATCAACCAAAATTATCTTTAATAAGTAGTACAGCTTTAGGATCTTATCCTCAGCTCATCACACATAAAGTGAAACATATTAACTTAGAATATTTGTATCTTTATTTGTATTTAAAAAAGAATTATACTTATATGAGGATCATTCAGTTGGATTTACATATATATGAGTCAAAAATAAATATTTATAGACAAATTTGAAATCAATTAACCTGTAATTTTTTAAAAAAATAATTAAAAATTATATCTCCTAACAAGTAACAAGCTATGCGACAACAATAATAATAGTAAAAAATATCAATGGGCAAAAGGGTGAGCATAATGCCAATAGATGAGTTGAGAAATGGCGGTAATTTTTGTGTTAAAATAGGTATTTATCTAAGTCCCGTATTAAAAAGTGAGAAGGAAAAAAAAAGTATTATATATATGAATGGTTACTTTAAATATTTTTATCACAACAAAATGTAGTTTTTATTGTGTATCTGAGATTTGGATTAATTACGTGTTATGGGAAGGTTTATAAGTTTTCCCAAAAACCTTGTTAAGGAAGGACTTGCAAGTTTTGTCATAAAACTTATAATTATTGTAATGAGAGTTTGTAATTTTCTTATTGTAAAAATTGCAAGTAGAATTACATTATTTTAAAGGAATGTGATGTAGACAAGAGGTGTTGAATCATGTTAAATATTCGTGTGTAATGTGTTTCTTTTTTGTTTTCTTGTTTTATTTGTGGATGTTTCCACCAGTAGAGACCATGAGAATTTTTTTTTTCTAATATGACCCAATATTAGAGCCAAAGTCAATTCCGTGGTGATGTTGAAGGTGTCCCTCAGAGTGAACAATGACATAAGATGAAGCCCTGACAGGGAGCCTATGGTGCCCATGTGCAGAGGGTATGAAGCCCAGAGAAAGTGTTGTTGGGTGAACGACAACCCACATTAAAAAGAGCAAAGATGATGTTTTAGTGTATAAATATGGGTACTCGAGGATAAAGAAAAGACTTCTGTTGGAGGGAGAGCATTCAATATGAAAGAGTCACACTTAAAGGGAAGTGTTTGAAATCAAGTGTGAATGTAAGTCTTACATTGAATGAACTTGGGTAAGTTGAAAGGTTTGTAAATAGATGGACTTATATATTTAATGTTTTAAAGTTTTTGGTTTGGGTTGATATTAGAGTTTTATTTTTCATATTTTACAAAAACACCCACCTAATAAACACTTCCCCAGGCTAGTTATTTGTTAAAGACTCAATTGATTAGTGGTTTCATCACAAATCACATGCTTTTCTATTTATTGTATTGAATTTTAATGTTGATCTAGAATAAATTTTAAGGAATCCTGGTCGAACTTTTGAAGCGCTATTGGGCTTTTGTTGGTCAATAGAGCTGTTGGGCTCTATCCATCAAGAAAGAACTTTTTTATTCGTTTGGGTTTAGGCCCATAAGGTGTGCATCTGACCAAGCTCTATATCCATCAAATTGACCCAAAATAAATGTCCATGTACATTGACCAAAAACAAGATGTCCATGTACGTAAAATAAGTAATTTTGATTTTTAGAAATCAAATACTATAACGACAAAAAAAGAAAAGAAAAGAAAGGCATGAAATAGTAGGTGACAAATAAAAAAAACCAAATAGTGTTGACATCCTCTTTACTTCCTTTTTCTTAATTGTATTTTTTATTATATTTTACAAAATCTCTCTCTCTCTCTCTCTCTCTCTCTCTCTCTCTCTCTCTCTCTCTCTCTCTCTCTTCAAACTTTAAAACAAAAGGTCTTTACAAAACATTTTGAAAAAGGTAAAAGGTAAATAGACTGACATTAACCTTACGTTACTCTTCTGTCCCATCTTTTTTATTTTTATTATTACTTCTTCTAAATTTAAAATTCTTTAATCCGAATAAGTCGTGAAAATATAGTTATAAGAATAAAAAAAATTAATAATTAATAATAATCTTATACATATTTTAAGACAGTTAATTTTTTGTTAGTCTAACAATCCTTAGTCATTTAATAAAAAAAACGACAATAACAATAATAATGTTGGCTTTTAATGTAATCATATTTATTTATTGAATAGAATCTTATATTTATATTTATATGATAGTGAACTAATTCATTTTAAAAAGTTTTTAAATCTACCATACGGTGAAGTTGAAGACGTTACTTGTAAAAAGTAACATCTATGATTACTTAATTAAATATTTGTTTGTGTGTTTGAGTTGCTAAGAGCCTGTTTGAATGGTTTCAAATGAAGAAAGTTTTAGCTTGAGAAAAATACGTGTGAATTTTTTTTGTTTGGCAAGTGTAATATATAATTATATTATACAATATGAATTTATATTATATCATAATAAACTAATATTATATTTAATATATTAAATGGTATTATTATTTAAAATATTAAACATGAATAAAAATCTATAAGTACTCACTCCCGCTATAATAGTTTTTCTACCTGCAAAGATAATTAACATATTACCTACACTCATTCTGCCTCTTTTACACCCTGCACCTTTATTCCTAATTTTTTATATGTATAACCAATTTCGAAAGATGATATTGTACAGGTTACAAGATACACTTTTAACTATATATATTACTAGTATAACGAAGCTTTTAGTATATAAAATTATATATTTATGTATGGTTATGACAATGTTTAATTGAATTTCCTTTTGATGAGCATTATTGCATAGCATACATTACAAAAGGTGTCATTAATGGTATATATCATACTATTATTATCAAACAAGATTCTGCACTTATATTATTTGTTTTGTCTGGTTGGAACTGAAAAATCAAAGAAGGAAAAGTTTATTATGATAAGATTAAAGCTGTCAAATAGTCATTCTCGTTGTGTGGGCAAGGTCTCTATTGCTGCTAAATTTCACAGCAAACATTATTTTTTCTTTTTTAATCCTCCTATATATCCATCGATTCACAAACCCTTCAAATTTAATCGGGAATTAGTAGCACATACACTAATAGTTCATAAAGCAATCTATTATATTTAAAGATATACAATTGAATCGTTCCAAATTTCCTCCCCTTTTAAATAAAACAGGGAACTTTTGCAGGAGAGTGATCATGCTCAAATCTGGATATACACCATAACATCAAAGTGGCTTTTTATCTCATTTATTACCTAACTAAGCAACAATGATCTTTTCTTTTGCTTGTTTAGTGATCACCTTTTTTTTGTTTTCCACTGTTGGCCATTGTGAACAAATAGACAAACTAATCCACACACACCAATTAAAGTTCACTTTTTTGATCGCATGCATGTCCTATGACTTTTTCAAGTGAATTGTTTCAAGCCATGTTCTTTTTTAGTTTTAATTCCTAATTTAGTATTTCACATCATAAAAAGTTATCAATATTATTTATATTGTAAAAGATTATGGTTAAGTTAATTTATTACAAATAGTTATGTTATACTAATTTAATACTTTTAAAGTATTTTATAATATGTGATCTGGTCTTAGTATCGGCTTATGGGCAAGAAAGGTAATTTGAGCCGCTATGCATGACCGGCATCTTGTATAAGATTATGATCCAATATCATCTTCCAACATTGCACATGAGACCCATGGTCTAATATCAGGACGAGTCATTCTCTTGATGTTGGTAAATCAGAGCTAACTATGCAATTACATGTTGAAAAACAACTTGTCAAGTGACTGATAGAAATGTACAACCGTTAGGAGATATCTTTGTCATGTATCAGTTTTTTTGCGAGAATTGTCCTAATGCTATAAATCTTTCATTGCTTCAAGGTATAAATACTTACGAATCAACAATGAAAAGGTAGAACATTCTTGGTCATAACTTAGGCTTTAGCCTTGATATTCTCTCTTAACATTCTACTAACTTGAGCGTCGAAGTGTCCTTGCAGGTGACACCTCTTTCTTCTCACAACGTGTAAGGTTGGTGAAATTTTTTAAAAGTGCACTCTAAAACTTAGTATCCTCACCGAAATAGAAGGTATAATACCGGATCCTTACTGGATCGATGTAAGACAAACATAGACTACACACCCCTAAGCCTAGACTAGTTTATTTTTTATCAACATAATTATTATAAATTTTTATTATTTTAATTGTTTGAAGTTGAATTACTTTTTCTCTCTCTTTTTTAAAGTTTCTTACTTTTGTTCTTATTAATTTGTTTGTTAAATTTTATACCTCTTAATTATTACTTAATAAACTTTACGCATAATTGTTTTACCAAAAAAACTTTATTCATAATTATTTGTTGCTTAAAATCAATATCTTGTAACATCATTTGAATATATCTTAGACATGACATATTATAATTAGTTCGATTGAATTATCTATTTGGTTAAATTATAAAAAAATTGAGATATCACAATGGTGTTCCACCACATTATTTATTAAGAATAAAGTAAGAGAAATAGTTTTATATAGAATTTAATCAATACCTTTACTACAATTTAAGCAAATTTATAAAGTAAAATAAAAATAAATAAATTAGACTTTTAAAAAAATTTACCCCCTAAGTTGTCCACACTTCTTAACACGGTCCTGTATAGTGATGAAAATTTTAGATGACTTGTGTCATGAAGTTTTGATTTTAAAAGACTAAATTAATAATTTATAAATATATTTGTAATAGTTGATTGACTTCTAATACGTCCCTTGATTGATAAGTTTTCACAATCTAACTCATTTATGTTATGTAACAAAATGAGAGACTAAATTAGTGGTTTATTACACATGTTAATAAATATCTATAATTATTCATCATTTGATCATATATTCCCCTTTTTTTTAATTGGATCGGTTCATACATAATCTTCTGCTTCGATTCAATCACATTTGATATTTTCCACATGATTACACCTTTAGTTAGTTTGATATACTTTCACATGGTTTTTATCAAACAATATTATTATGAATAATAATAAAAATTCTATTTAGATTTAATTTAAACATATTTACAAATTCAAACTTAAGATCACGTATTAATGAAAAACAGTTTCTTGGCAACTATAGTTTTGTTTGGTGGTAGGGATGTCAATGGGGCGGGGCGGGTGCGGGTAGTATGTTACCGCTATCCGTATCCACGGGTTTTAGGCGGGTAGTGGGTATTCGCAGGTTCGGTAGCGGGTACCCACGGGTATTTCTGAATATTTATTATTTTTATAAAATAATAACAAAAAAAAATATGGTATAATGTACTAAACATAATATTATTTTAGTAAAATATAATTCAAATTAATATTGGATTATACATTATAACTTTATAAATTAAAAGTATTTTTATTGAAAAATATTAAATTTTGTTTATCTCATTATAAAATAATAAAAAATACTTAGATATTTGAATATATTTAATAAAAAATAAATATTAATAATTAAACGGGTACCCACGGGGCGGGTAGTGTGATACCGCTACCCACCCGTTTAGTAAATATGCGGGTATCCATTACGGGTAACCCGCGGATTACCCGCGGGCGTGAGTTTTTTTGCCATCCCTATTTGGTGGTAATACGTACTAATATGATTTTGAAAGTTTTAAACACAAGAAAACAATTCTTTATAATAAGATCCAGTATTTTATATTAGATATATATAAATATCAGAGACTAATCATTTTGCATATTTTCAGTTCCAAACAAGTTAGTAGAGATACAATAATTATTTGAATGTTTCTCCAGCACTTCAACTTAGGGTCTGTTTGATTAAAAGTTAGAGTAAGGTTTAAGGTTTAAGTGTCTGTTTGATTAAAAGTTAGAGTAAGATTTAAGGTTTAAATGTATCCAATGAAGTACTTTTTCCTTTTTTTTTTTTCAAACATGTGTACTTATAATATTTCAAAACAAAATTAAATATTATTTTTCTCATTATGTATTTATGTCTTGTTTAAAATAAGAGGATATTAATTAAGGGGTAGTAATAATAAGGATACCTACACCAATCCTATTCTTGTTGACAACGAGAAGCAGGTTTTATAAGACCAGATTTAAAATGTTCACATGTTATTTGGTCTTTAAATTAAAAGCTTTAGTTTGGTCTAATGTGGACTTATGTAGGTTTTTTTTAAAAAAATTACTTGTGTTAAGAAAAATAAAATCTTTAGAAAGTTTAAATCTTTAAATTTAGAAGAAAAATAACTCTTAAATTTAACTAATATTACTAACTCAACAAAAATTAAGAATATATATGCCTGTTATTTTCCCCCTAAAAATGCTACATCATTTCAATATCAATTATATATGACTTTTGTGGACCAAAGGGGCTATGTGGGTCGATCTACACACTTAGCTCAAATTTGGGTGATTTTTTTAGATTCATTAAAAGTTTAGTAATTTATCTGGACTTTCAATTTTAGAGGTTAAATACAATGTTTTTATGGCTATGTTGAAGTCAAATCTATTTTATCAACTTTAATAATTAGTAAAGAAATAAAAACAATATAAAAAAATAAAAATGCATATTGATTGCATTTTCTAATCCATGGAAAAAAAACCTTAAAATACATGTGAAAGAAACTGAGAGAGTATTTAATTTTTCAAATTTGCAATCTGGTCCTTTGTTTTTATGTTATAAAAATTTGTATGCTGACCTTCATTATCTATCGATCCCTACTTGTTTCCTCTGCATCTCACGTTTATTCCAAAAAGCATTTTACAGAAAAAGAGTGTTAGTCAAAATTGGCCTAATTTGTTAGGCCACCAACCTTGCAAATGAGAAAAATGTGAATGGTTGGTGGCCAACCATTTTTAATGCATTCACATTGCCCAAAACTTGCTATAAATAGATGCATCCATGGAAGAGGAAAATTATTCCAAGCTTAAGAAGTTCTAAGCTTTCAAGAGAGAAAACTTAGAGAGATAAGTTTTTAGTGAGTGAAAATTTGGGTGTAATTGGGTTGTGGGTTTTGAGAGGTTGTGAGTGTTTGTAAACACTTTGTGTATCTTCCCTTTCTATTAGTAAAATATCTGCAGCAGTCCGGAGACGTAGGCATAATTGGCCGAACTCCGTTATCAAATTTTGTGTCTTATTATTCCGCATTTTTGCTCGTTCTCGAATCCAATCAAGGCGTGATGTTGCGAAATTCCCTAACAACTGGTATCAGAGCTTAGGTGCTTATTTCTGTCAAATTTTCGCAACGGGTACTATTCACATGAATAGTAATTTCGTGAATAGTAAATTTCGTGAATAGTGAATTTTGGTCAGTAATACCAAATTCATCCACAGCAGTGTTCTAATACACGGTGGTTCACTGAAATTGTCAGAAACGATCCAGAGGAAGTCACATTTGAGTGGGAGCAATGGCAGCAGATGAAGGAAAGGTGAAAATTGAAAAGTTCGATGGTGCAGACTTTGGCTTTTGGAAAATGCAGATTAAAGATTATCTGTATCAGAAGAAGTTGTACCAACCTCTCCAAGAAAAGAAACCAGATGGCATGAAGGATGATGAATGGAATCTTCTCGATAGACAAGCCCTTGGGGTTATCCGATTGTCATTATCCCGTAATGTTGCTTTCAACATTGCAACAGAAAAAACCACGGCAGGTCTTATGGCGGCTCTTTCCAGCATGTATGAAAAGCCGTCGGCTTCAAACAAAGTTCATTTGATGAGGAGGCTGTTTAACTTGCGGATGGCAGAAGGCGGATCTGTAGCCCAGCATCTCAATGAACTTAGCTCAGTCACAACCCAATTAAGTTCAGTTGGAATCAAATTTGATGATGAGGTACGAGCATTGATACTTTTATCTTCTCTTCCAGAGAGTTGGAATGCTACTGTCACAGCTGTGAGTAGCTCAATAGGAAGCAGTAAGTTGAAATTTAATGATGTTCGCGATCTGGTTCTCAGTGAAGAGATCCGACGGAGAGAGTCGGGTGAATCATCAACCTCTTCAGTATTGCATACAGAGTCAAGAGGGAGAAATTCAACCAGAGGAAATGCTCGTGGAAAATCGAAGGACAGGCGGTCCAAATCCAGAAATCATCGTAATTCCCACAACTCGAAAACTATCGAGTGTTGGAATTGTGGAAAGACCGGGCATTATAAAAACCAGTGCAGGAGTGCACCGAAGAATCAGGAGGCGAAGATAGAAGCAAATGTTGCTTCCACCTCAGGAGGGGATGATGCATTAATATGCTCTTTGGAGAACAAGGAAGAGTCTTGGGTGCTAGATTCTGGAGCATCCTTTCATGCCACTTCACAGAAAAAATTCTTTGAGAATTATGTCCCCGGAAACCTTGGTAAAGTTTACCTTGGTAATGAGCAATCTTGTGAGATTGTTGGAAAAGGTGTAGTAAAGATTAAGCTGAACGGGTCTGTTTGGGAATTAAAAAATGTCAGACATATTCCCGACCTAACAAAGAACTTAATCTCAATAGGCCAGTTGGCCAATGATGGCTACACAACAGTGTTCCATGGAGATCAATGGAAGATTTCAAAGGGTGCAATGACGATTGCTCGTGGTAGAAAGAGTGGTACTCTTTACAAGACAGCAGGAGCATGCAATTTGATTGCGGTCGCAACAAATGAAAATCCCAATCTATGGCACCAGAGACTAGGCCATATGAGTGAGAAAGGGATGAAGATCATGCACTCAAAGGGCAAATTACCAGGTCTTCAGTCAGTAGAAATTGACATGTGTGAAGACTGTATACTTGGAAAGCAGAAACGAGTAAGTTTTCAAACAAGTGGAAGAACCCCAAAGAAGGAGAGACTCGAGCTTGTTCATTCTGATGTTTGGGGTCCATCGGCCATCTCATCTCTTGGTGGGAAGCAATACTTCGTGACTTTTATTGATGATCACTCTAGGAAGGTATGGGTATACTTTCTTAAACATAAGTCTGAAGTATTTGAGGCTTTCAAGGTATGGAAAGCCATGGTAGAAAATGAGACAGGGTTGAAGATCAAAAGGCTCAGAACTGATAATGGTGGTGAGTATGAAGACACCAGATTCAAGAAATTATGCTATGAGCATGGGATCAAAATGGAGAGAACTGTGCCAGGCACGCCTCAACACAATGGTGTAGCTGAGTGTATGAATCGAACATTGACTGAAAGGGCCAGAAGCATGCGTGTGCAGTCAGGTTTACCGAAGCAGTTTTGGGCAGAAGCAGTCAAGACAGCAGCTTACTTAATCAATCGAGGTCCATCAGTACCATTGGAGCATAAAATACCAGAAGAGGTATGGAGTAGAAAAGAAGTAAAACTTTCGCATCTTAAAGTTTTTGGTTGTGTAGCATATGTGCATATTAGTGATCATAGCAGGAATAAGCTTGATCCCAAATCAAAGAAGTGCACTTTTATCGGCTATGGTGAGAATGAGTTTGGCTACCGCCTCTGGGATGATGAAAACAAGAAGATGATCCGTAGCAGAGATGTGATCTTCAATGAGAGAGTGTTGTACAAAGACAAGCATAGCATAAACAACCACAACTCAGAACAGAGTGGACCAGTGTATGCAGAGGTGGACGATGTCCCAGAAAGTCCTATAGTTGAGAGTCCTCACCTAGAGGAATCAACTGAGCAAAGTAGTGACCAACAATCTGACACACTAGAGCCTCCTACTCCAGCTCCTGTATTAAGAAGGTCTTCTCGGCCTCATGTGCCTAACAGGAGATACATGGACTACATGTTGCTGACTGATGGAGGGGAGCCTGAAGACTTTGAGGAAGCATGTCAGACCGTGGATGGCAGCAAGTGGGAGCTTGCCATGGAAGAAGAGTTGAAGTCTTTAATCTCAAATCAGACATGGGAACTGACTAAGTTACCCGTGGGGAAAAAGGCACTTCACAACAAGTGGGTGTATCGATTGAAGGAGAAGCATGATGGCTCAAAAAGGTACAAAGCCCGATTAGTTGTCAAAGGATTCCAACAAAAAGAAGGAGTCGACTACACTGAAATTTTTGCTCCGGTTGTGAAGCTCAATACTATAAGGTCAGTGTTAAGTATTGTTTCCAGTGAAGAACTCTATCTTGAGCAGTTAGATGTAAAGACTGCATTTCTCCATGGAGACTTAGATGAGGAGATATACATGCACCAACCTGAAGGATTCTTAGAGAAAGGAAAAGAGAATTTAGTGTGCAGATTGAAGAAAAGCTTGTATGGCCTGAAACAAGCTCCAAGACAGTGGTACAAGAAGTTTGATAGCTTTATGCACAAGGAAGGTTTCCAGAAGTGCAATGCTGACCACTGTTGCTTCTTCAAGAGAAGTAAGTCCAATTATATCATTTTGCTACTTTATGTTGATGATATGTTAGTAGCAGGTTCAGATATGAATGAGATTATAAGTTTGAAGATGCGGTTGTCAAAAGAGTTTGACATGAAGGACTTAGGCCCAGCAAAGAAGATCCTTGGAATGCAAATCACAAGAGATAAGCAAAAAGGAGTTTTGCGGTTATCTCAGGAAGAGTACATCAATCGTGTTTTGCAAAGATTCAATATGGGTGATGCCAAATCAGTTAGTACACCTTTGGCAAGTCATTTTCATCTATCCAAAGATCAGTCCCCTCAAACAGAAGAAGAAAGAGAATTTATGGCTAAAGTTCCATATGCTTCAGCCATTGGAAGTCTGATGTACGCAATGGTCTGTACGAGGCCAGACATTGGCCATGCAGTAGGAGTTGTTAGCAGGTTTATGTCAAATCCAGGTAAAGCTCATTGGGAAGCTGTCAAATGGATTCTAAGGTATCTACGAGGTACGCCAAAGAAGTGTTTATACTTTGGTAAAAGTGAATTAAAAGTACAAGGCTATGTAGATGCAGATTTTGCAGGTGAAGTTGATCGCCGAAGAAGTACCACTGGTTACATATTCACTGTCGGAACTACAGCTGTTAGTTGGATGTCGCAGATACAAAAGATTGTAGCTTTATCCACTACAGAGGCTGAGTACGTAGCAGTGACAGAAGCCAGCAAAGAATTGATATGGCTTCAAGGTTTGTTAAAAGAGTTGGGATTCATCCAGGAGAAAAGTGTTTTGCATAGTGATAGTCAGAGTGCTATACATCTGGCGAAGAACTCAACATTTCATTCAAGAACAAAACATATCGGTCTTCGTTACCATTTCATCAGATCTCTTCTTGAGGATGAGGTGTTAACATTAAAAAAGATTCAAGGAAGTATGAACCCAGCAGATATGTTAACAAAGGTGGTGACTATTGACAAACTGAAGTTGTGCTCAACTTCAGTTGGCCTGCTAGGATAACAAGACCAGGAAAGACTGCTGCATTGATCAAGGTGTGAAGACAGATTGAAATCAGTCTTCAAGTGGGAGATTGTTAGTCAAAATTGGCCTAATTTGTTAGGCCACCAACCTTGCAAATGAGAAAAATGTGAATGGTTGGTGGCCAACCATTTTTAATGCATTCACATTACCCAAAACTTGCTATAAATAGATGCATCCATGGAAGAGGAAAATCATTCCAAGCTTAAGAAGTTCTAAGCTTTCAAGAGAGAAAACTTAGAGAGATAAGTTTTTAGTGAGTGAAAATTTGGGTGTAATTGAGTTGTGGGTTTTGAGAGGTTGTGAGTGTTTGTAAACACTTTGTGTATCTTCCCTTTCTATTAGTAAAATATCTGCAGCAGTCCGGAGACGTAGGCATAATTGGCCGAACTCCGTTATCAAATTTTGTGTCTTATTATTCCGCATTTTTGCTCGTTCTCGAATCCAATCAAGGCGTGATGTTGCGAAATTCCCTAACAAAGAGCACAAGAAGTACTCCCTGTACAGAGTACAAAAAAGAACCACAGTGGCCAAAGAAGAAGATCACTTAAAGTACCCCGTGCCTAGAAATTTGTTAGACCTCACTTCTGCATAGCATTGCAGCAACAAACTACCTAACATTCTAAGATTACCACGTGAGTTATGAAAACCAATTATGGGGCAAATGAATCTTTAATATTGGGGAAGGAAAGCAGTGACAAGAAGAATTCGATGAGCTATGGAACACTGGACAAGCCCTTAAATTTGAGAGTAGTTTCTATAGAATTAAGATCAAAAGTTTTGTTTTAAATTTTTTCTAATCTTTTGGTGATGGCAGGCAGTGGAGTGAAGAAGATAACGAGTCTCTGCCACACAAACCAATTGAACAAAGCAATGAGACAAATTCATTAACATGTGAATAAAATCTATACATTCGACAAAATATGTTGAGGGCTGTAAAACTCTCATTTTACTAAAGGTGCCTTAGAGAAGACAAAATGTTATTTAGCTAGTGAAAGAAATGAAATTTTGTTAAAGGTTACCCTTGATTCTAATTTGGGCAATTTACATGTAAAGACTTACAATTGCAACTGTAACGAAACTCCACCACCAAATAAAAAAAGAAACACCAGTCAAAGACACAAAAGTGTCTAATAAAAGCAATTTCCAAGTCACCAACCATAGAAAGCCGCAAATGAAAATTTTTTGGAGTTAACCACCAATGACCGAAAAACATAACACGCTTCCTTTATTGTGCAAAGTGGTAGTAGGTGCAAAACTTTATTGGTAGCTGAGAAATTCCAAACCAACAGGAGGAAGACAAGCACAAACACAAACACATTCACTTCTTTTATTTCCATTAATCATTGCAGAAACCCAAAAATACAGCAATATTAAAGTTCCAACACACTAATATACAGTACCAGTGTGAGAACCGAAACAAGATACTTATGTAATCAAGCAAAAACAAACATCCGAATGCCCCCAAAAAACAACATGACCAAACTTCAAAGCAATAAAGAACTTCGAAGCGAAAAACATCCAGAAGGTCCTGTAGTTCCTGTGAGATGGATCAAACACTAATAGAATTTGCAAATTCGAAAATTTTATCTGTCCCAAAAGTTATGGTAAGGAGAGTGAAGAGATGCCATTTTCCTTTGCAAGCTGAGATCTTTGTAGAATTTTCGAATGAATTCCTCAGCTGCGACGTCGACTTGGGAATCCCCTTCTTCGTAATTGAGAGGGAAAGGGGAATCGGTGACCCTTAGTTGCCTGGCAACAGGGCTCTTTCCGAAGCCAGGCAAAGGAGAGTCGTGGTTGTTGATGGTTTCTAGAACGTTGTGGTGTCGGTTGCGTTTAGGGGCGTAGAAAGGGATGGCGGGGCTGTTTGTGCAGCTGAACTCGTAGTGGTAGTGGTGAGGGGAGATGAAGGTGAGGTGGTTAGAGCGACACGAGAAAGAGGCGTAGTAGTGGGCCAGTTTCCCGCGTTTGAGGAGAGTGTGCAACTCTACCATTACTTTGCTCTTCGCTATGCCTTTTCTCAGCATCAAAAACAGAACACGTACTATGTTCCATACCTTCTTTGTCATCACTGCTGTGCCCGCCTCTATTTCCATTTTTGATCTTTGCATTGGGACTCGGGGGCTCACAACCTATTTAAATTGAAGCCTGTGCCACTCTATGCCACACGATTCTTATTATTCATTTTTTTAAATTCTCTTTTACGGAAATTATTCTTGCAACATGATTATTATGTGATTTATCATGAGAAAAACTGAGAGAAATAAATCTGAACAATTAAATTTTATCATTAAAAAGTCATATAACTTTTTAAGTGATCATGACACTTTAAAAAATTTATACTCACGATCATCTATGTATAATTGTACGGCTAGATTTATCCATGTCACTATCACCTAAGAATACATTTCTTATAAAATATATCGTTATATATATATATATATATATATATATATATATATATATATATATATGAGAAAGACTATGTAAGAACGAGAAGAGTAAATCTGGATCGTATAACTATACAATGAATGATTGAAATTAATCATGCGTGTTTTTAAAAAAGTCATGTTACCTTTTAAGTGATCATGTTACTTTGAAAAACTTTTAATTTCAATCATCCATTGTATGGTTATGCGATTTGTTTCTCTCACTCTCACATAAGATATTTTTTCTCATAAAATATATCTCTCATTAGGGATGACAGAAAAACCCGCACCTGCAGGTAATCCGCGGGCTATGCGTAATGGATACCCGCATATTTACTAAACGGGTGGGTAGCAGTATCACACTACCCGCTCCGCAAGTACCGGTTTAATTATTAATATTTATTTTTTATTAAATATATTTAAATATCTAAGTTTTTTATTATTTTTTAATGAGATAAACAAAATTTAATATTTTTCAATGTTTATACTTTTAATTTATGAAGTTGAAATGTATAATATAATATTAATTTAAATTATATTATACTAAAATAATATTATGTTTAGTACATTATACCATATTTTTTTTCTTTGGTATTATTTTATAAAAATAATAAATATTCATAAAATACTTTCTAAAAAACCAAAAAATATAAAACAAGGCTATAGCGCGTGACAAAATTTTTAAGACAATAAAAAAAGTTAAAGGCAATGTTATAAACTTATAATTTTGATGATAGAAAAAAAAAGAAAAATTCATATATGAGTTTCGTTTTCATTAATTTATTTTAAACAAATTACATGTTATCCACGGATGATATATTGGACTCGTTTGTTTAAACTTATTTTAAGAGATAAGTGTTTTTTTAATTAAAAAATACTTATTTTAAATTTTGACGTGTTTGTTTTCAAAAATAAGTAGAAGTTGAGCTTATTTTAAAAAACAACTCTGATCTGCTTATTAAAAAAGTGATTATAATATAATCACTTTTTTAATAAAGCTTAAACAAACGGACTATGTAGTTTTAATTTTCAAATTTTATTATTTTCATATGATGAGGTGTTGTTAACCAAATCCTATCTAGCTTGAGAAATAAACACAGATTTAAATTTATACATTGAAAGAACTTTGAACACGTAATTAGTTTATATGATGCGTTGGAATACATAATTTAATTAATAATGTATACTTTTAAATGATAAATTATACTATGAATTTGGTTACAAAATTTATTAAATAAATAAAAAATAATTTATTTTAATAAACCATATTAAATAACTTATCAAAATAAATTAAAAACAACTTATAAGAACCATAAATTATTTTCATAAACTCTTCTAAACTTAATCATATTTTTGAAAAACTGTAGTAATGATAAATTTTATAATGATTTTTTTACTTCCTATAACTTTATACATACTCCAATTATTAAAAAAAATATTTTTAAAATAGACGCGATTGACTTTAATAGTTTTTTTTTATAAGCTAGGATGTTACTTTTTCCTATCTAATAAAGAATAATGAACTATCACTCAAGGCATAGATGTGGATTATTCGAACTTAAATTTGAATATGGAGTGAATTACATTAAGGTAAAAAATAAAAAATAAAAATATTACATTTGACATTATGTTAGACAAACCTTTGAAAACTACAATAATCTAAAGTTACTTTTAAATAACATTTATTTTTGAAATGTCTTAATCTTATTATAAGAAAAATTGAAATGTTAGACAAATCTAATTTTTAAATACTGGCCGGTTTACGAAGTAAATACCAAAACAGGAAAAATAATGTTGATTGAATAGATTTCCAAGTCACGCGAGTATAAAAATGATTGCATTACGAGGCAAGTTAAGCTGTAGTTTACTAGAAAGTCTCCATGATGGCAACCATTATAGTTGTTTTTTTTGTTTGTTTAATTTACATATCTTATAAGCGATAAAATATCTTGAAAATAATTTCCACGTTTTTACACCTTCTTATTTGTTTTAATAACGAAAAGCATGATGAAACCTCAAAATAAATAAATAAAAACAGTAACGATGAGAGAAAAGAACTTCAAAGGAAAAGAAAGTGCTCCAAAGGGTGCTCAATTGTTTTATTTTACATTCAAATAAATTTTTAACCTCACTTATTTTTTAATTATTTTTCATATCTTTTGAAACTCCGTAAAGAGCATGAAATGAGATAATTTTAAGTTAAAACGCTAATTTTAGAATTGATCCCGTGTGGACATCGGCCCTATAAAACTAGTGAAATTAGACATAATTAAAATTTCAATAAATACTAAGTACCAACAAAATGAGGAAAAACTAGACTAACCATTCGGGATATTGGAATTGAGCTTTATCAGTACGGAATAAGTGATAACGACCCCGGTCAGAAACTGCAAGTGGACAACTTGCATGAAGTCAAATCACCACTTGCGACCCTAAAACTCTCTGTAATATATTTTTCTCCGTTATAACAGTACTAACTTAAACATCAGAGTCCTTTTTACATGTACGCTATCAGTGTGGTTTATAACACCCCAAAAATTTCAATCTCATGTATAATCATCTTTTATCTATATGATTAATGATATTATCCAGTTATATTAACTTTCTACATAAGTTTGGCTGCGAATTGAAGCTTCTTTTGATTCGTTCAAGTAGATTTCTATAGTATTAACCTCTGGTAGCACTCTGATTGGAACATTACCGAGTAAAATGTTGATGAGCAAGAAATTCCGAGTGAAACAGGTCAGAAATAAGACTTTCCGAGTGAATAAAAGATCTGTTTCCGAGTGAAGGTTGAACAATCCGAGTGAAGGTTGAAATTCCGAGTGAATAATGAAATTCTGAGTGAAGGTTATGTCTTCCGAGTGAGCTACGTCCGAGACAGGATCTTACGAGTGAGGATGTGAATATGATTCCGAATGAAAGGTCTCTGAGTGTGATGTTCCGGGCAGTGGAGTTCCGAGTGGGAATTTTCGAGTTGAGTGTAACTCGTTCCGAGTGGAGTGTCTCTGTGTGTGTAGTTTCGAGTGATATGGCACCGAGTGGGGATATACGGTGTGAGTTTGTCCAGAAGTACTCTGGCATAACTCCACTCGTGTGAAAAAGAAGAGTAGTCGGTTTTGAAATAATTGCCGAGTGAAGAACCGATCAGAAGAGTAGTCGGTTTTGAAGTAATTGCCGAGTGAAAACCGATCAGAAGAGGAGGCGGTGTTGAAATAATTGCCGAGTGAGGGACCGATTAGGTGGTGAGCCGGTTTTGTTTGTAGTAATCTGCAGAGTGACAGACCGAGCGAGTGTGGAGTCGGTCTGGAATGATTTAGCCGAGTGATAGATAGAATGTGAAGGGAATCGGCTCTGGAATAAGTTCGCCGAGTGAAAGACTGAGTGCTAGGAAGCCTCGTTCGAGTGAAATAGAAAGGAGTTGGTTTTGGAGTAAATTACCGAGTGAAACACCGAACGAGAGATGGTCGGCCTTGGAATTATTTAACCGAACGAAAGACCGAATGAGAGAGGAATCGGTTCTAAATGATCCGGGTGAGACATCTCCGACTGAGTTGTAACACCCTCTGTTACACCTTAATAAAATATATAAAAATTTGTAAATTTTTTTAAAAAAATATATGATTGTTAGAAAGAAACTATCGGAATAAATTACATACATTATTTTTAAAATACCTCATAAATATTATTAAAACTTAATAAAGTATTTGTACATTCATCCAAAGAAAATAAACATTAAACATTATAAGAAAGAGAGGAAAGTCCATGGCCCAGAAGCAGTTACTTATTAATATTATTTATTCATTGGACCACGGTATTCATACCGAGCTCCCTTTCTAGAACGTGCTATATCTACTGCCGAAATTCTTCGATCCTTCCCTCTGAAGCATCAATTTAGAATATATGAAACAAAAATACGGAGAAAGGGGTGAGAAACAGAATATAATATTCTCGAATAAGACATAAGCAACAAAGGGTTTTCACAAAACCAATACATAATAATATCAGTCACAATCACATACACAATCAATTATGAATGCATGAATGTTATGCAATATCTTCATCATAACTTACCTATATATGTGGGCCCTTAAATTTTAATTTTACACTGGGCCAACCAGGAGTTTACACTGTTACATAAGTCCGGATAATAATAATATGAACAGCTCAACTGGCATGGAAACACTTAGAGACTAGTCGGGTTGAGAAAGTTTTTATTGTGAAAGTACCCGACACTAGAGAGCTACCCCAGGTCCCCTAAAGCACCCTTTCACACCCTCTCATCCTAAGGCTCGTAATTAAGCCTCCTCTAATGTATCCTCGGTTTCTATAATCCGTCCCCAGACAACATCATTTTGTTTCACTTTAATGATTTATGATGCATGAACTACTCGCGTATTTAATTGGTTAAGACTTTTAGAAACCCAATTATTAAATACCTTAAAGTTTACAACATCATTTCAATAAACTGTACATTTTCTCAATTCTCTGAATTTCTGTCCCACAGAAATAAATTTGGTACAGTTTTTAATTCTCACCAAAATTGAGTTTTCAAGCCTTAAATATCTCAAAACTTCTCATAAAACACTTTACATATTTTCTTTTTAAATTGAATCTTAACAATCTCGAATTTAGAAATCTCAATTATTTCCAAATATCTTTAGTCATTAGGTTGGAACAAAATAATTTACTTTTGAAAATTTTATTTACTTAAGATAATAATCTTTTTAAAAAATACTTAAAATTATAAAATTTTTATTTAATTCAAGAATTAATTAATTCAAGCTTTTTATTAATTTTCATAAAATGACTTCTTTTGAAATAAATACTAGATTTTTAAAGATTAAAAGTAAAATCAATGAAAATAATTTCTAAGAAGAAATAAAAGACTAAAAAAAATAAAATAATACTTTTTCTTAGAATAAAATTTGAAGAGTAAGGTAAGAAAATTCTTAGTGAGTTTTAGCTTTCCATCATGCTTGCTATATGCTCAAACTCCACATCACAAAATCATCCATCACAATTAACAATCATAAATAATTAACAATCACAAAAATAATCAATCAATATCAAGTCAATAAAGCATCATTTATAAATATTATAATTCAAAGTCTGATGGTTATTAATATAGTCAATTTGTGTTCTTTTGGTCAATTCCTCGCATAGGTCTATGTAAGTCCATATAATTCAGTCCTTGCATAGGTATAGTTCAGTCCATTTGGGTCATAGTGGTTCAAGTCCTTGCATAGGTATAGTCCAGTTCATTTAGGTTATAAAAGTACAGGTCCTTGTATAGGTATGTTAGAGTTAGTTAAACCAGATATTTAATTTAAGATTTATTATAAATTTTAAGTTAAAAGGTTAATATTTTTAAAATACTAATATTATTAAATTTAAAAGGAGTATGGGACTCCTCCCATTATTCTTATGTCTTTTCATATTATATTCTTATCTCACTCCCCCTTACCTTGAATTGTTACCCAAAAGAGATTTGCTTTGCGCCTCCAATTTCTAGAAATATTAATACCAATCTTGTTTCAGTATAGGCATAAAATGAAGATTATTACTACTTAAAACAGAAATGGTAAATTTTAAATAGTGAATAGTGAATAGTAACAGTAAATAGTAAAACGTGAATAGTAACGATAAATAGTAAATTGTAAATAGTAAAACGTGAATAGTAACAGTAAATAGTAAATCGTGAATAGTAACGGTAAATAGTAACAGTATATAGTAATTTACTATTTGAATAGTAATTTACTATTGAAATAGTAATTTACTATTGAAATAGTATTTTACTATACAGAATAGTAACTTAAAATAATATTATTTCCAGTATAATAATAGATTTCTAAAAACGATATAAAAATAACCCTAAAAAATATAAAAGTGAAGTATTCGTACCTTAGAATTTTAGCAGAACCTTCTTCCAAAAAAAATTACTTCTCTCTCTTACTTCCACCATTATCTCACTAGCACTACTATATTAAGAAAACTTAATCTGAAATTGTGAATTCTAAAGAAGAATTCCTTCGGTATTTATAGGAAAAAAAATTTACTATGCATTCCATTATTTTAATATAAAAATACTATGCATTTTTGAATTTCTTTTATTCCTGGTTACTGTGCATCTTTTGAAAATTTCGTACATGCACAGTGTTTTGTATAGTAACTGTCGGCAGAATTATTAAGCCAAATAGTAACCTTTTACTCGGTATATTTTAAATATTCAAAATGAGTCCTTTTTAAAATTTAGCGATATTATATCAGTCCTTGCTAATTTTATAACAAGTAATATAAAGTTTAAATTTTAAAAATCTAAAATTTTTTATTAATAAAAATTTATTGATACGTTCCCAATTTTTAACGATTGGAAAAAATAGAGATTTTTCTCAAAGCGATAATTTTTAGATAAGTCTACTTGAAACGGATTTTAGAAAATTTTCTTATAATTTAAATTCACTTTCTTATAAATATTTTTAATTTTAGGTCACTTTATATGAATTTAAAATTATTTAAAATATATTATTTTATTAAAAAAATTCAAAATTTCCAAAAATTTCCAAAAAATTATAAATAATACGTAGATTAAAAAGTTCTAAAGAACTATAATCTAATTACTTCAAAATTTTAATATAAAAATAAAAATAGGGGTGTTACATGAGTCATCTCCAAGGAATGAAAAGCCGACCGAGTGTTTCAAGCAGAAACACTTCTGAGTGGATTCCCTTACGAGTGAAGCAGTTTTGAAAGAGGAGATTGATGAATTCTCCTCAGACGGACTCGGTAGTGGTCCAGTCGGACTCGGTAGTGTCCAGTCGGCATATATGCTGACCGGGTAGAATTCCAGTCGGCATATATCCCCAGAATCCGAACCAGTGTCAGAATTTAATCTTTTACACCAATCTTGTCATTTTATACATATTTTAATATATTTTCTCCAAGGCTCCAGTAGGTAGACGGTGGTAGAAGTCAACAATACAGCTCATTCCTTATCTAAAATCTCTATTATTTCCATAATTGATGCACCTAACCTCCAGTCACGAGAAAGCTTGTTCCCCCCACTTGTCTTGTGCATTATTAAATCAATACCACACCTTTTCCAAGTCTGAATTCTCAGAACAACAAAAATTAGTAAAAGTCTCTCTTTCTCATTCCTTTTCTACGTACAAGCCACTCTGATTCGGAGCTAGGACAGTAAGAAGAAAACGTTTTTCAACCAATCTAAAATCCTTCATCAAGGTAAGAAGGGTTAGGGTTATGAATAATTATGGAATGGGTAGAATTGTATGCTGTCCAGTATTTTCTAGAATTAATTTCGTATCTTGTTACTCAATTTTGAAGCTGAAAACGTGTGCATTTGACTCTGACTTCTTCATCAAAGTTGTATATCTTTTTGTTATGTGAATTTTGAGACCTGAATCAACTGATTTGGATATGTATAGCAAAAGTCAAAATACTACAGCATATCTGTTTGGAATACGTATCTTATATTTTGTGTATATATTAATATTCTGGGAATTATACATGCATAATTAGACTTTGATGTCTTCACAAAAGTTGTAGATATTTATGTTATGGATCTATATAAAGTGATTTCAAGTTAAAAGGATATTTGTAGCTCTAGTTATGCCTAAAATACAGAAGTATGTTCATGCTGAAAATCTGTTAACATGAATTACGAATTTTATTTTTAAAATTGGGAATTTTGTGGTGAGAATTAGTGTTCAGTGTCTTCATGAAAGTTTTAGATATTTGTGTTATGAGTAATTTAGAACTGGTCCCATGCTAAAATTATTTTTGTAGCTCCAAAAATGTTGAAAATACCAACATATATATGTTTTGATACTTTCTTTGAGATGGTTTAGTATACTGTGAATATTTAATGTTTTTGTTTGGAATTTGAAGTTATGGTCTTCATGAAAGTTGTAGATAATTTTGTTATGGAACTACAGAAAGTGGAATTACTTAAAAAGAATTTGAATTGCTCACGTTATGGTCGTTTTACTAACATATGTTGCTGTTGTAAAATTCTGAAATTTACCTATAATGGTTTTTATGGATAAAAATGACATTTTCCATATGAGTAATGATTTATTATTGAATTATTGAAAGACTATGGATTATTATGGATGTTATTGAGTGTACTATACATGACATACAACATGTATATTTTTGTCATTAATAATTATGAATGACTAAATTAATATATACATGAATGCTTTGTAGTTTATTGAGATATGTTGTTGAAACAGTAAATCCATGATTTGAGAAATTAATATATGTGATGTGTCCTTTGAGGACTTGTGGTTTTCCAAGTGGTTTTGGAAATATTGATATCATGGTATGTTAAATCGATAAAGAGAATTAAAGGCATTCATGCATCATAAGCATTTGGACGCACATGGAATTTAGGGGTTCCATGATTGCCTACCCTGGTGGGGGGTTACTCTATGATGAGTTTAAGCCCTATTTTCGCAGGAGCCATGAGAGTGTAGGGATTCATGGTTATGCAAATTCCTACTTGTGTACTTATTTTGCAGGAGCCATGGAGTGTAGGGATTCATGGTTATGCTAAGTCCTACTTGTGTACTTCGGTACTTGAGCGCCATGGAGTGTAGGGATTCATGGCGTTATGCTAAGTCCTACTTGTGTCTCTATGAGACTTTTTACTGCAGTATTCCCACCAAACCAAAATGGATCCAACATGATATCATTTGACTAAGTTAAAGATTATTATATATAAATGAACTTGTTGGCATATTCATCATATCATTATGGTTTGTTGATTGTGTTTGTGCAATTTTACTTATTTTATATTTATTCTATATTCTGTCTCACTCTTACATTAATTTTTACAGTGCATGCTACACAAAATGACGAGTGATGCCATGAATGAAGCTTTTATGAGTTATTGCTTGGACTTTGGTTTCTTTTTAATTCTAATGGGTTGTAATAGTATAATATACCACGTACTGTTATTTTTTTATATCGTTTCCACTATATAAATGTCTTATGCTTTAATTGTTCCCGACTAGTATGCATGATAATATTCCGCATTTATCAACTTTTACGTGACTTCAGAATTCAAATTACAAGTTTCAAAATGATTCTTTAAACGTAAAAAATTTATCCGGAAAAAATTATTATGGACGTCACATGGTTTATTGGACAACAATTGGAATTGACTTATTTCTTACCCTAGCGTGAAGAGCCTGGAGTTCCCACTGAACCCAGATTTACAGTACCGTACTCCCATTGAGACAGTGTAAAATCAAGAGAGAGTGAAAGGTACCTTTTAAGACCGGTTCGAGAGGTTCTACTCTAGACCCCGTAAATCGGCTAAACTAAGAATAATGTTAAACAACAAAATTAAAGGATGTAAAAAATGTAAAAAAAAAACTTTAAAACAAATAAAATATGTATGAAGAAAACAACTCTTAACTTATTATTTTTTTAACCACAAATATCATTATTTGAAGATTCGCATGAATAATTTCTTTAAAAGCTTTACTGAATGGTATAGAGAACTTCTATTTTGCTTATCAAGATTGTAAAATCACAATATGTATACCCCTTATACCTATTTTAATTTAATATTTTCGTTTTTGTTGATAAAAAAATTATTTAAAGATAACTTTGTTCTAATTGGAAACATTTATATTATCAACTTTTTTAATGAAGATTTTTTTCATTCACAAAACTCGAACACAATACCTTTATTTAAAGGGAAATTAAACATCTACTACTTGAACCAATCATTCATCAACACTGTCAACTATTTAATGCAACATTTGTGAGACTTTATAAAAATGAGTACAACCAAATTAAGTTATATATTATACCTGGTTCTAAATATAAACAAATGTATCTAATTTTACATATATTGAGAATAATAATTATAAGTTATTTTCATTGGTATTTTCATATATTTGATTTAATTTCTTAAAATACCCTTAATATAATTTATTACATAAAGAATTAATAACTTAAAAATATATAAAAAACATATTTAATAACCAAACATTAAATAATATTAAAAATATAATTTTACTTATACTAAAACATAAAAAATTGAAAGAGTAATCAACAAATTAGTGTTGAGGGAAACTTTTTAAATGTGTAAATATCAAATTATTATTTTTATATTCATTTTTCTTTCACTCTATATATACACAGATATTTATTATATTAATTATGATATCAAGTTTTCATTTCTTTCTTTCACTCTCTTCCTGTATTTATGTTAAAAAATATATATAAAAACATCAATGCTAATTAATTGTTCATTGGTATGTTTGGTCCATCCAATCTAGTTTGACAAGTAATTCCGTGTCTGATTATTTTTTAGCGTTTGATCATTTTCCCCTTATTACATCAGAAAATTTATTATGGCGAGACTTAAAATTTTCTCATCAGATTTAGTGTAATAATTTTCTCATCAACTATTCCTTTTGCAAATTATTTTTTCTATTATTTTATTTTATTTTTACCAATCATAAAAGTATATTGTTAACTTCATTTTTGAATTTTTTATCGTAATTTTCAATTAAAATTAATCTTATAATTTTTAAAACTTTTTCAAGTCAATCTTATCATACTTTTCAAATACTTTTCTTTCTTATACTTTTTTCAACAATTAAATGAAATTTACAATATATGATTCAGTATTTTAGTATTTTAAAAGCTTGTTAAAAAAAGTAACCATATGATAAACGAGCTTATTGTAATAACTAGTAGCGTTTTTAAAAAAGTTACTTAAAATAACATATAAGATTATAAACTCTTATTTTATTTTCTATGCTTTTCTCTTATCCAACTGGTATACTTAAAAAAGCACTGATTACATTAAAATAAAATATATTATTTATATAATTTTATATTCAAACATATTTAAATAAAATCAATATAACAAGTCTCAGCTTTCGATAAGCTTATAAATTTTTAATTAGCATCTACTTATTTTGTGAAACATATCTTAAATCAAGCCAAAATATAACCAAACAACTTCAATAACATTTATTACTGTATTAAATATGTTAGGTGTAGATCAAACAACATGCAATCAAAATATTCTCTGTCAACATAGATATAACTTTCCTTCAACCTTCAAAGACACCATAAGATAATTTAAACCAAAAACTATATTGAAAAATCATATTGTTTATTGTTATTATTATTATTAATATTATTATTCAAAGCTGTTAAGAGGGAAAGAATAAATGTCAAGATTAAAGTACTAACTATAGAGTTCAAACCATTTATGTACATGTAATATTTTATGTCCACATCAAACAAAAATTATGAGGATGTTTGGTTTGCAGTTGGGGAAATAGAGTTAAGTTGAAGTAAAAAAATTAAAGGTTGATATTAATTTTTCACATCGTTCGAGACAATCAAAACTCCGTTGACCCATAAGATCAAATTTTAGCTTCCAATTAACGGAGAAACCTCGGTTGGAAACTGCTCCTATATGAGATCTTTAAGACATTGTTAAGATTTCCAAAATTGCAATCCAACCCCTGAGTTCAATAATTGGAGAGAAGATCTTAAGAAATAGTTATAAAGATGATTAATGAGTATTTGCATTTGCCGTGCAGGCTAAGCTACTCGTTAAACGCATCTCAACCGCGTAATCTTTACCCTTCATTTTCACTTATATATTTTTCTGCATCATCACTAAGTCCAGGTAAACGTAATACGTCTATACTTTGACAATTTCAATTACATTTTCGCCATTTAAATTTAAATTATGAGAACACGTTTTAATTTTATATTAATTTTTATATCCAAGTTACTTTCTTTTTTTTAAAGAATAATTAGGAAAAGAAGAAATGACCGAGGAATTTCCAGGGCTTGTTTCTGATTTTAATTTTCATTTTTAAATATAAATTTCAAAAAAATGTGTTTGACTAAAATTAAGTTGAAATAGGGCTTCAACCCTTTTACTTCATCAAATAAATAAATAAAATTAAGTTGAAATAGTTTTTAACTTAATATTAAAACATTTTTATCTAAAATTTTAAAATCAAGAAAAAAATTTGTGAATAAGATTTTTAAGTACTTTGGAGATGTCAAGCATCTAATATTCTTAGACATTATAATTAATCTATATATAATCTCTATATCCAACACTTATAAAATTAAACTAAAAACCACATCAATTATATTTAAAAATAAATATAATTTTAATTTTTAAAATTTTTGAAAACTAAAATTCAACTATAATGAGATTTCCTCATGAACAAATCTTTAGATTAACCATAATTATCTACACTACAACTTCTTACAAAAGAAACAGGGCCCACAACTTAAATATTTTTGATATAAAAATACAGGTAACATTTTTTTCCACTACTGCTTCACCTTGGTTTTGGAATATCCCACATGTAGAAATTTGATTAATTAGAAAGTTAACTATCATAAGTGGATTTTAAACTAATGACCATTCCTTTATTTAAGTATATGATAATATTTCTATATATGTTATAGCATTCAGTATATTTATAAAATTATTAATTATAACATATATATTATTAATAAGTTAACTATCATAATTATATGTTTAAAAATATTAAATAACATGTATAAAATGATTATCATATACTTATCAATAGAGTCATTTGGTCTAGTCGTGAGCACCTTATCCGTTTTCTTAGTGTTAATGGTTGAACATCCATTTATGTTACATTTTTTTAATTTAAATTTAAATTAAAGACACATAGAAAACCAGCTTAAAACAATAAATATATTTTGGTCTCCTTGAAATTATTGGATCTGGTAGTGATAAATGATTGATAATGGTGTGATTTAAAGCAAAAACTAGAGATCCATAATGGTCTTGCAACCCCTTTCAATACAATCAAATTAACATTAATATCCTAATAAGACTGCGCAAACTAGGTAGAATTTATTTTTGGTATATGCACCACTTGATTTTGATAAATAATCCTTGGTATCATCAGTATCACACATTTGCGAACCCAAATCCAAGTGGAACACCTAATAATTAATGGCTCGTAACAAAGTTGCAATCATGAATCATCAATACCATTAACTACCTTCGAAACGTGGCATTCTCGTCTTCTCCTCCACACCCAAATAAAACATCAATCCTACGTACATCAAGCCGTGGTACATATGATATGACTATTTTAAGTATTTTAAAGATTCTAAATTAGACCCATCCCATCTAGAATTTAGATCTCCTTAAGGTCCGTTTAGTTACCCAATTTAGTTGGTTAAATCAGAATTTGACCAACCTTAAAAATAGATTCTATAATTAAACAGAGTTTTGATTGTCTTAAATGACGTGAAGGATCAATATCAACCCTTAAATTTCCCCATTTCCCTAACTTCGTTTTCCCATCTGAAAATCAAACGGACACTTAGTCTCGTAAAAATCGGGGTAAGTACGAGGACAAGTTTTATTTTAAATTCGTTTCTTTAAAATTTGTCTTCGTATTTGAAATTAGACTTTACTTATCTAAAAATAATAATAAACTTAAGAGCTACATTATATTTTAAAAAACTATGTTACATTTTTATTATTATCTATGGCTTAGCCAATATGATTGATCTAGGACGTCGTGCGTCCTTTAATGGGTCTACATCGGCTGAGGGGAAGATTGTGGGCCGGTGTCAATCCAAGAGTTTAGGGGCGCTATCTGTAACATCCTAAAAATTTTATTCTTATGTATAATCATTTTGATTTAGACTATCAATGATATTATCCATTTTATCTCAACTTTCTACATAAATTTTTGGTTAGGACAACATCTTCAATTTAACCTTTTACCATGGTAAATAATTTTAACTTTATACCTTTGGTAAAAGTTAATCAAATAATTTATTACCTATTTCCTTAGTTATTAATTTCCTTGGCTTTTCCAATTACTCTCATCAAATTGCCACATACTCCACTCAAAATGCGTCATCTTGTACACATTTTAATTGTTAGTTAGAGTCCGAATTTGGAAATGTGTCCAACTACAAAGTTGTTCCTCTTTTTCTTATCTTTCCAACAAGACCAAATTTGTTAAATTCCATTAAGATATGAGAGAGATATGTCCAAAATACCGAAACAGTGTCAGAATTGATATTTTATTTCAATCATATCATCTTGTACATATTTTAATACCTTGTTAGAGTCCAAATTTGAAAAAGTCGTAAACTACAAAGTTGTTCCTCGTTGTCTTAGCTTTCCAACAAGACCACATTTGTTAAAATCCATTAAGATATGAGAGAGATATGCCTAAAATACCAAAACAGTGTCAGAATTGATATTTACTTCAATCAAACAAACTACATTATGTAGGCTGCGGAAATGGTCAACAATCCAGCTCATTTTTCTCACCTAAAACCTCCATTATCACCATAATTCATGCACCTAACATCCCACTACAATCCCATTATGAAAATCTTGTCCCCCACTTGTCATTTACATCATTAAATCAACACTACATCTTGTTCCCAAGTCTGAATTCTTAGAACAAGCTAAAGTTAGTGAAGTCTCTCTCTTATTTTCTTTCACTTTCTCCATCAATTTCACTCTTGATCTGAAGCTAGGACAATAATACAACACTTTCAACCACTTTAGGAACCTCCATTAAGGTAAGAGGGGACAGGGTTGTGAATATTTGTGAAATGGGTAGAATTGTATGCTGATTCTAGGATTCCAGAATTTATTCGTAACTTGTTGCTCATTTTTGATATTGAAAACGTGTGAATTTGACTCTGACTTCTTTATGAAAGTTGTAGATCTTTTTGATATCTGAATTTTGAGACCTGAATCAAGTAATTTGAATAAGTATAGCAAAAGTTATAGCCAAAATACTACAGCATGTTCGTGTGAAAGATTTATCCTTTGTTTTGTGTATATATTGATTTACTGGGAACTGTACGTGCATAATCAGCCTTGGATGTCTTCATGAAAGTTGTAGATAATTAAGTTGTGGATCTTTAGAAAGTGGTTTCACATTAAAATAATTTTTGTAGCTCAAGTTATGCTCATAATACTGAAGTATGTACAAGCTGTAAATCTGTAAACTTGAAATCCATAACTTATTGTTAAAATTGGACATTTTGTAGTAAGAATTAGTGATCAGTGTCTTCATAAAAGTTGTAAATCTTTTTGTTATGTGAATTTTGAGACCTGAACCGATTGATTTGAGTATGTGTAGCAAAAGTTATAGCCAAAATACTACTGTATGTCCGAGTGAAAGATTTGCTTCATGTTTAGTGTATATTTTGATATGCTGGGAATTATAAATGCATAATCAGCCTTAGATGTCTTCATGAAAGTTGTAGATAATTAAGTTGTGGATTTTTAAAAAGTGGTTTCACATCAAAATAATTTTTGTAGTTCAAGTTATGCTCAAATTACTGAAGTATGTGCAAGCTGAAATTCTGAAATTCTGGAATTTTGGAAATCCGAATTTGTTTTCAATACTGGGAATTTTGTGGTATGAATTAGTTGTTTGAGTCTTCATGAAAGTTGTAGATAATTATGTTAGGAGTATTTTAGAACTGGTTTCATGCAAAAATCATTTTTGTAACTCCAGAAACACTGAAATTACTAATATATGTACGTTTTGAAAAACTCACCTTGAGGCAGTGTGGTATTTCGTGAATAAGTAATATTTCTGTTCGGAATTTGAAACTGTGTTCTTCATGAAAGTTGTAGATAATTGTATTATTGAGCTATAGAAAGTGGAATCACCTAAAAAGGAGTTGATTTGCCCATGTTATGACTGTTTTGCTAATGTATGTTGCTGTTGGGGATGCTGAAAGTCAACTAGAATGGCTATTTTGAAAGAAAATGATATTTTCTCTATGTATAAAAATTATTTATTAAATTATTGAGTGATTATGAATTATTATAAATATTGTTGAGTATCACACAGTTTGTATATTGTGATGGTGAATAATTATGAATGACATAATTAATATATATGTACATGAATGCCTTGTGGTTATTGACATATGTGGTTGAAACAGTAAATCCATGATTTTGTGAATTATTATGTGTATTGTGTTCCTTGAGGACTTGTAGTATCCAAGAGGTTTTGGAAATGTGGATATCATGGTATGTTAAAAGAATTAAAGGCATTCATGCATCATAAGCATTCAGACGCACCATGGAATTTAGGGGTTCCATGATTGCCTACCCTGGTGGGGGGTTACTCTATGATGAGTTAAGCCCTATTATGTTGTGTGCCATGGAGTGTAGGGATTCATGGTTTATGCAGAAGTCCTACTTATGATATTGTGTACTTCGGTACTTAAGCGCCATGAAGTATAGGGATTCATGGCATATGCTAAAGCCCTATTTGTGTCTCTATGAGACTTTTACTGCAGTATTCCCACCAAGACCAAATAGATCCAGCATGACATCATTTGACTAATTAAAGATCTATTAATGGACTTGTTTGGCATATTCATCATATCATTATGAATTGTTGATTGTGTTTGTGCAATTTTATCTATTTTATATTTATTCTATATTCTGTCTCACTCTTACATTAATTTTTACAGTGAATGACACGCAGAATGCAGAGTGATGCCATGATGGATGTCTATTTGTTTTATTACCTGAACTTTGAATTTATGGGTTGTAATAAATATAATATGTCATGTACCATTATCTTCACAATCGTTTCCGCTACTTAAATATTTTCTTGAATTTAATTATTCACGACTAGTATGTATGATAATTTTTCCGCTGTTATTAATTGTTATATAAACTCTGAATTAAATTTATTTTTAAAATGATCTTTCGAAAAAGCGAAAAATTTACTCGAAAATTTTAATCCACGTTTCGGGGCGTTACACTATCGACCCTGGATATAGACCTCAGATCAAAAGGAAATACAAACTTTAGAGAGAGACGAATGAAGGTGGATTGAATACCAACATATTTGTAGATTTAAAGGAGAAAATCAAAATTGAAAACGAAAACTATTAAATGTTATTCCCATGTTTTGGTTTTAGAAACCGAAATAACAGTCTTTAAAAACAATTCCTGTAAAATAATTCACAAACAAGTTTTTCAATTTTAGAAACTAAAAAACTAAAAATTGTTTTTAAAAAGGAATATGAAACGAGCCTTAAGTCTATAACCACATAAAAATCTCATAAAAATAATTCAACTACTAAATATAATCCAACATAATCTAACATACTCCATCAAAATAACATATAAAAATTAAACTAGATATCTAAGTCATCTAACAAAATCAACATAAATTCATTGTTCTTCAAAATGACACATCCCCACATCTCATTTGACAATCACACCAATTATCCAATTGTAAATGAGACTACTTATCATTTCATCTAATTAAATAAAACCACGTATTAGAGCAATATCATCAAAATAATAATTTATTATTAATTAAAAAGTTTGAATAAAACTACCTTCATCATTAGATTGCACTTCTTCAATCATAAAGCTACAACCCTCAATTGGATTAACACTAGTATCATATCATGGCTTCATTATTCGTCATTTCATATTAAACAAAACTATGTGATATTTAAGTAAAGAAACACAATATAAATGATACTTAAGAAAATAAATCAAATTTATGACATTTTAGTAAACTCAACTTTTACCTAAGTGTTCTACACTTCATAACTGATTTATAACATACATCAAAGCCTTCAATGTAGTCTACTATGACGAAGACTGATTATGTTACCTTCAATACTACATGCGGATTTAGAAGCAACAATAGAAATTAACTAACACGCCCTTTACAAGGGCTTGTAGTCTTGGGTACTTGACTCAACTGTATTTCAACAACTTTAAAACATCAAAATCTGGTGTTCTTTTTAAAATATCTTCCTCCAAGTAATGATCAAGCTTGGTTTTCACATGTGAAGTTTGAGCCTTTTTGGTTCTCTCAACAAACACATCATAAGCTATCATCACTCCATCATCATCATCATCTTATGCAAACATCAATGGATATAAAGTTATAAAAATGTTTCATGAATCATGGAAATTCTTTCAGGAAGCCCTATTTCTTTATGTTAGATTCTCACAAATACACAAAGGCCCAAAGCCCAAAGAAACAAAAATAAACAAAATGCTACCGAAATAGCATTGAGCACACAAAAACGAAAAGGATCAACAGAAATAAAAGCAAGGAAGGGATTGTACTAAAAATTAGAAAGAAATCTCATCTCACTTCCATCATTCTGTTGAACGAGATTGTTTCAACATTTTCTAACTTCTTGGTCAATCACGGGTGAATTTGGTAATTAAATGTAAAAATAGATTTATAAAAATAAAAAAATTAATAGCTAATATTAATTGTATATATCATATCATTTGAGACCATTAAATTTTCATTAAACCAATAGTTTTTTATTCATCGGTCAAACCTCCATTTAATTGATAATTGGTTATACACTTCTGGAGGTTATAAAAATTACGCAATTAATTTGATGAATTAGAGTGCCCCATGGCTTAGGTGATTGGTTTCATGTGTTGTGAAGGTAGGGGTGCTTATGCCTTAATTTTCCTGTCTTTTATTTTCCTTATTACCAATAAAATATGAAAAATTATGAAATTATTTTAATGTCCTCGAGTATCGTTTTCCATAGTTGGAAAAAGAAAGAAAGCAAGGGTACAAAAGGTTGGAAAATTTCTCACAATTTAATGTGAGAAAATTTTAACCTATTACTATTGATTATTTTCATACATATAATAAAATTTTACTTAAGGCCACCTTTAATTAGCTAATTGTGTTATGTACAAACTCAACATTCAACTTAGAATCATAATTTTAAATTTTTAATTTGCATATTCCAAACGTAAATTATAATGCCAAGTTAATTCTTATTAGACTTAATTGCATTTTTTTTCTTCCAATTTGACTCGTGTAGTTTTGGTGCCTCAAATTTTAATTGAGTAAACTTTTTAAATTGTGTAATTTTGAGCACTTCTTTAACTTTGGTGTCATTATATACATAAAACATTTAAAAAGTAATTCATCAATCCAAAATTAAAATTTTTACTTTTTAAACTCTAATCTCACATCTAATAAATTCTTCAAAGTTTATTAAGTTTTCACTAAATTTCTTATATGTAAACCTTAATAATTATTCATATCTCAATTCCATCATAAATCACCAAATTTTCAAATAAAATATTAATGAAAAGGTTTTAAATACAATAAATTAATACCAGGATAAAAATTGTACAATTTGAAAAGTTAAGAAACTTAATTTGTTCGTTTAAAACTTGAGTACCAAAACCACACATGAACAAAACTTAAGAAACCAAAATGCAATTAAACCTTCAGTTAAGATAGAATTAAAATTAAAATTATAACTCCAATTCTATTCTATAGTTGACTAGATTCAAATAGTTTTCCCTAATTTTTTTTGGTGAACAGAAGTATCATTCAAATAGTTTTCCCTAATTCAAAATATTTGTAAAGTAAGCCCATCCTAGTGATTCTTGGGGTTAAAGAAATTGGACACTGACCCATTGGCCCATTCCGAGAGAGAAAAAAATATTTATCCTTTCGTTACCCAACTAAGGTGTTTTTTATAAGCCCAACTAAGGCCTTTTTTTCTTGGCCTGGTGTAATGCTAATGTCTTTCTCTTGGGCTTTAGGCCCATGAACGTGTATCCAAAAAAAAACCTAAGGCGTTTTTACAATTTTATTCTCATAATTTTTAATTATGTAACTTTAATCCTTTAATTTTTAAAATTGTTGAATTTTAGTCCCCCATTAATTCTAATAAAACTTTTAATATAGTTGTGATGGCACGTTACCATATTTGAATGAAACGTTATCATCAATTTAGGTTACAATAAATTTGAGAGGGAGATTAAAATGGATAAATTTTAAAAATTAGAGGACTAAAATTGCATAATTAAAATCTGAAAAACCCATAAAATAGAGCCGGCACTTGTGATTGGAATAGTCAAATTTGCCCCGGAGTTTTTTTTCTTTGCTTTGACTTTCACTTGTTGCGTGTTGGAGATTCTGGGGATAATTTATTCTATGATGACGATGAAACACTAACCGCTTACTTTTGGGGCATCTCAACGACTATACTGTACTTCCAAAGTATTAATTTTGATCTTTTTGTTAGAACCACAACAATCTCAATGCACAAAAAGACCCTTCAACACACAACAACAACACAAACAAATAGTAACACAACAACAAAAGGTACCTCCTTCAGATTCCATTCCTTTTTCAGTTGATATTTCTATGCCTCATGAATCTTTTTCTTTTCTTTTTTCTTTGTTTTCATCCATCATCGTAGCCAGTGGCCACACTTGTTTCTTGGAATCCTATTGCCATGAAGACTAGAAATAGCATGATTTACATGGTCAATTTTCAGTTCTAATAGTCCCTGCCATGGAAGAAAAGAAAAACTTTTCTTCACTTGTCTTTGACTGAATTAGGTGCACATTTTTTTTGTTTGACCTTTTAGTTCTTCAAGAAAGGTGGTTGTTGTGTGTACGATGTATCTTAACTCTTAAGAATTTACAGCTAAAACTAAATTTTGTAAAATACCATTTATTCCTTCTTGAGTTTGAATGCTCTAGCAGTTTTGGTTTCTTCCTGTGATTGACTTGCTTTTTAGAAAATATAGCTAGTTGGATTGTTTATTCTTTCTTGCTGGTTTTCAAGATTTTCTAGTAATTTAACATTTTCGGAATTAATACAAGAATCAACATGTAAAGTGTCCGATTATAAATCTTGATAATCCTGCAAATTTATATTTGATCATTGACAAGATGATGAATTATATTTGCAGAAGAATGGAGTATCAATCTTTTGGAAGGGCCCAGAGACCAAAAGGGGCTAACATAAAGCAGGCATTGGAGGTGATACTAGCCTTGGTTGTTTGTGCCTGGCTGTTATATCAGATCAACCACTCAAGGAATAATACAGGGAACTACGATGGTTCTTCAAGCAAGATTGATGGAGGATATGAAGCTATATTGCTGGGGCGTAAAGGGACTCTGCCACAGTTAGATGAAATATCTTTTCCTGACTCAGGAAATGTAGATTCAGTAGAAGGCAAAGATTCAAGTAGTGGCAGGGATGATGTTGATGAGTCTAATGGAACCAAGGAAGATAAAGCTGAAGAAAAGATTGGACTTGAGCCAGAAAGTCAACCAAAGGTGTCATCCAAGAATGAACACAGAGATTTGTCCAAGAAAGAATCTGGAAATATTGGTGTAGAATCAAGGAAAAGTGAGTCTGGTCACAAAGAGTTTGGCGATGAGAAACACCCAAAGAGACCAAAGATAAATGATTCTAAAAGTAATTGCAAAGGAAAAGAAGTACAACTCAGGGAACAGGTAAATGATGTGCAGGTTAGAAAGAATGCTAAATCAGATTTCTCACCAAAGGAGAATGCTAAATCAGATTTATCAGAAAAGGGAACCAGGATGCAGAAGAATGTGGTGGAGAGTGGCACAGATGCTGACATGACAGAGGAAACAGATGAGGTTCAAAGCTTTCATGATGAAAATGGTGTCCCACCTAGTGTTAATGAAACTGAAATTGTGTTTGGTCAGTTACATACCCTGCATGAAGAAAACATGTCAGATAACACTGTTGAAGTGAATTTTGAAGGATCAAGGAATGATGCAAGTGCTGATGAAGAAACTAATCCAGGAACTACTACTCATATGGATACTTCAGGTATCAAACGCAATTCAGAAATCGGTGTAGATAGTTTGGTTTTGTAGGATCTTACGTTTCTTCTTAATTGTAAACAAGAGTTCATACATGCCCGTTGCTGTTATCATTGCAAGAAAATTAACAAAGCTTGTTAAGTTGAGGGAGATTCTCATTTAGACAAGAAGCATTCATTTAGATAGGCCAGAATCAATGTAATTGTAAATGTCATGTGTGACACTGTTGTTTTTTCGTTTCTTTTTTAGCTTTGTTTAATTAGCTTAGCTTTCAGTGCAAACCAGTATTATGGATGGAGAGTTCAAGACAATAAAAATAAAATAAAATCAGCATTGGCATATCTATGTGATCTGTCCTGGACCGGGGTCAAGAGATCCGATCTCAAGCCAGTCACGAATAGTATGTCAATACCGTCTAGTAGACCGGATGTATGTGTATCCGATGTAGGTATCCGTTGTCCTTGAATGAGGAGAGCGGATTGGGCGTTCTGGAGATCCTTCACACCGACCTATTGCGTTGAAGTGGGCGAATGGTGGTGTCACCTGCAAAGATTCTCCGACGCTCAAGTCAGTGATCATATTCCAAGTAAGGAATGTATTCAGAGAGGAATCAGTCGTAAAAGAGCTGAGGAAGAAGATCCAGATGAAGATCCCTAACTTCAATCATGAAGTTAGTTCATATACCTGATTGGCTCGATTAACGAGGACTCGTTGGTGGGGAACCACCAACTCCCATTAGCATTATTATATTGCGCACTTACCTGCATGATTGGGTCAAGTGGCTATTTTATATTGAGCGTAGAGAATGTAGACTAGGATTAGGGAACAAGTTGACCATTCCCGTGAGCAGAATTTGGCTCGTAGTGCAGGGAATTATTGATCGATCCCTGTAGTAACAATCCTTGTCTTTTGCACAGTGACGTGTGTATTATCCGATGTCATGGTGTTATCCTGGATAACCGGTATAGGGAGAACGCCTGATACGGAATTACAATCCGGATGTATACCGATGACACCGGTTACACGTAGATGTCTTATCAAAGACGTTGAAATATGTATAGAAGATCGGATACCGGTATTGAGACCGGATCATATGTCCCCTAGCTTGTGTGAGGGACTGAATAGTTGTTCACATAAGCTACTCAACCTGCGAGAGGTCTTAATATCGGTAAGCTTACGTGTGTAACAATTCCTTAGCATCTGTTGTCATTCGCAAAGAACCGCTCTGAATTTAATAGAAAAGACCTTTCGGTACCATCACAACGGATTCAGACAAAGATTCGTTGTGTGAGAATGTCAAGAGTTTATTGGAATTGAAAGCTCTTGAAGTTCGTGTAACGGCTGTAAAGCGTAAATTGCGTTGCATGATTAGACATTAATGCTTTTAATCACGTGGGCAAGCAATTATTACGTCTGAGATGAAAATCTCATTAACCGTCGTTTTGGGCTTAATGGGCTTGAAGTTTTCAAAACTTTTGGGCCTAGTGGATAGCCCTTTGCTGAGTCGCTATCGTTTTGGCGCCTAAGAATTTGGAACGGTTGTGTCGTTTCGCTTGTGAACAGGTGCGTTTTATCGAGAACGACACAACTTCAAGAGGAGGTAACCGGTCCTCTTTGTTTCCTATAAAAGGAATACTTAGTGGATTCTGGGTTCCACTTGCTTTTGCTTTCTCAACGAAACTCTGCGGAAATTTTGCAAGGAAGTTTATCGCCTACATTGCGAGGGTTTCTTCGTTCCTCAAATTCATCACTGTTATCTGAGGTAACTATCTCTTCCTTGTCGCTTTAGTTTCGCTTTGACTTGCTACTCGTAGTTATAGAAAGTAGGCTTCACCTAAAAAGGGGGGGAATCAGTTTCCCTCAACCCTAATAGTCGTGGGGAAGAATCCTTGTGATTCTTCCTAAGACTGAACCGCGTCGCTCAGAAAGGGGATCTTATTCACTGCGGGAAGTGACCTTTCCCTTCTCAGAGTCGCCCTCTGATTGTAATTGCTTAAAAAATGCAGTGAGTAATGATTGCAACTTTCTGACGACATTTTATTCCTTATCGTAGATTAAGGAGTTCGGTCTAGATATTTCCAATGGCAACTGGAGAAGGATCTTCTGGAGATAGTGCCATTTTGAAGACAGCTGAGGGTCTCTTCAGCGTAGTTGCTTCGAGGCTGAATTGGGAGGAGGTTCAGGCTAAATGGCCTTTCTGTTGGGTGTCCAGCGAATTTAAGGACTTGGCCTCTCGTCATGCGGATGAAGAGGGATCTCGGATTCAACCGAGGTTCACACTGAGTACGGATGAGGAGACAAAAAAGTGGTATAGGGTTTACGCACCACTTCTGACAGAGCGGATATGTCATGTCGTCCCCAACGATCGTTCAGTGTACATGTATGACTTTATATTCCATAATCTGGGAGTTCGTTTTCCTTTAACCGAACTCCAGATGGGCGTTTTGAGGTTTCTGAACTGTGCACCCTCTCAACTTCATCCCAACGGTTGGGGCCTCATCCGAGCTCTCGAAGTGCTTGGGGAGCACTTCAATTTCACGCCAACAGTAGCGATGCTGTTCTACTATACTCAGGTGGTTAGAAGGGCGAATAAGCAGGGCGGAGTTGGCCTGGTGACACTCCGGACTCTCTGTTCCTTTGTGAACTTTGAGTCTTACACAGATTCTGCCAAGGTTGACGGGAAGTCCTTCAAGACTTACTTCACTCGCATCTCCATCAAGAAGGGCAAACCAAAATTTTGGAAGGATGAAGAGGACGTTGACAAATTTCCCTTGAGCTGGACACACGAGCATTTCCTCTTGAGCTCTCACGCGTACTACACTGATCAATCCGATCTGTCTCGTGAGACATCGAGAGTGTTGTTCGCGCTTGAATCGCACACTACAGGTCGTCACGTCTTTTCGTGTAGGCGTCTGCTAAGTAGCTCAAGCGGAGTCCGGGAGGAATATTTGCGTACTTCTCGTTTTATTTCATCTTTCCTCCTTTATCAAATATATATAGAATATTTGCATTCGCTGACATCTTGTGTTTGTTCATGTAGGTGAAATAGAACAGCAAACTCCAGAAATGGATAAACTGAAAAAATTCAAGGCGGCTGGTAAATCCGTTGCTCGTGAAAATGAAGTAAAGCCCAGGCCCTCAACTAAGGATCGTCCTGAGGTAATCATCTTGACCTCGGATGTTGAAGGGGACATCCCACTGGTTGAGGGCTGTACGTCCGATGTTGGTGCAACCTCAGGTCAGCCTCCCGTTACTGAGAGGAGAAGAAAGATCCAGAATGATCCTGCAAGGCGTCAATCCAAGAAGCAAAGAGTTTCAGAGGATCCTGCCGCCGGGGTTTCTGGATCAGAGCCGACCTCCTTCCCAACTACCTCGTTTCTCACCCCCTTCCTCTCTTATGAAGGTTCTACTCCAGCCACTCTTCCTCCTCCGATGTACAAACTCCGGCCTACGCTCAGTCCTAAAGAAATTACGGAAGCGTGTGAGGCCGGAAGGTGGCAGTTAGCCGAACTTGCTGGAATGCTTTCTTCAATCAGCGAGTTGGCTAGCAACGCCGATAAAGTTGAGGAATTGAGTGACGAATTGAAAGAACTCAAGCTTTCCTCGGAAAAGGACAAAGCCGCCGTGAAGTTAATGGAAGATCGTCTTCACAAGTCCAAGGAGTTTGGGGATCTCATCACTAAAGAGAATCTCAAACTCAAAGTCGATCTTAAAAACTTGGAAGGCAAGGTGGCAGAGAAGGAGGAAGAACTCCGTAGCAGCCAGGATAAACATAAAGCTGATGCTGAGGAGTGGTCTCAAAGGGAGAAGAAGCTCCTTCTTGAGATAGAGGGACTGAAGGCTAGGAATGCGGAGTCCGAGGTGTCTAGTGAGGAGCTGTCCAAGTTGCGGGGAGAATTGGCTACAGCGAAAGCTAAGAGAGAAGAAGCTGTTGACATATGCAGCCGGGCTGTCGAAGAATCCTTCGGCCTAGCTATACGCCAAGTTTTCTACCGCAACCCCACTGTGAAACTTAACCTTTATGGAATGGATCCGTTCTATGAATTCCATGGGGGAAAGTTAGTCGCAGTGGTGGATGGTCGTCACGAAGATCCACCGACGTCCCTGTATGGTTTGCCTCCTCTTCCTGAGGGTCAAACCATGGGACCGGATTATGTCTTTCCTGTGTCCGAGGTTCCCTCTTCTGAAGAAAGGGCTGAGGCTCCTGGAGGTGAGACTCCTGCGGAGGTTCCAAAGGAAGGGGGACAAGAGCCTGGTGCTGAGGAGGCGCAAAAAACTGAAGGACAGATTCCTCTTCCGTAATTTTGTTTTCATTTACATGTATAGTTGTGTACCGGGATCAACTCCGGATTTTGAACTATTGTATGTAATTTCATTTCAATGAATGAATTTTGGTTGAAGAAATTTGTCTTCATTGTTTCATGTATATATAAATCGTTACTAATCCGTTCAGTGTAATTAATCTTAAGGCCGGATTGAAACAACAGCCTAGGAAGATTAAATAACAAATAGAATTTAGAACGGATAAATATATACATGTCCCCAAGTGCGTATTAAGAAGAAGGTGCCTGTCTCTGGGGCATGATCCTTAATTCTTTTGGGGAAAGATGGGTCGATCCGCTGTTTAGCAAAGTAGTGTAACAGGACGGATGACTGCTTCTAATCCGTAATATTCTTACAGGAGATGATAATATTGTTCCAAGTTTAGGGAACTGCAAGGAAGTGGTGTTTGAGCCCTTTATCATAAGGATGATGATGGGAGTTTTTTCTGCACCAGGAGTTACGTCGTTGTATCACAGAATAGGTGATAAAGAGTATCCGTCCTGGGAGAATACCACTAGAAAGCGAAAGTGCGGGCTGACTTTCGGAATTTTCCATCATAAAGATGATTATGAGTATTGATCATGCCAGGTGTTTTATCATTAAATCACTTCATAAGTGATTGAGATCATCCGTCTTGGGGATGTGTACGATACCAGGAACTACATCATCAGGTCGCATATTAGGTGATTGAGATCATCCGTCCTTTGGGTGTGTATTGCGCCAGGAGTTACATCGTCAGATCACAGCATGGGTGATTGAGATCATCCGTCCTGGGCAGGTACACCGCGTTAGGAGTTACATCGTCATATCACATAATGGGTGACTGAGGTTATCCGTTCTGGAAAAGTACACATCGTCAAGAGTTACATCGTCAGATCACAGATTAAGTGATTTAGATAATCCATCCTGGAGACATTTTTCAATCGTAGGAGTACGGATTGAGTGAATACTTTCATCGTAAGGATGATGATGAGAATTGTTCATACCAGGAGTTACATCGTCGAATCACTTTATAGGTGATTGGGATCATCCGTCCTGGAATGATTCACACCAGGAGTTACACCATCGAATCACAAAATATGTGATTGAGATCATCCGTCCTGGAATGATTAGTGGAGCTCTTCGTACCAGGAGTTACATCATCGAATCACTGAATAAGTGATTGAGATCATCCGTCCTGGTGAATTTTTCCAATCAAGGGAGTGCGGATTCAATTGGCAATTTTCGCTCAATCCGAAATCCGAGTCTTACCTCTACTAGCCCCCTAGCTGATGTGAGGAAGCAGTTGACTTGCTCATATGAGCTATATTGATCGTAGTACGTCTGGATTTCGGGTTTGTACCGAAGTGTAAATATCCGCTCTGGGAACCATGTTCCGTAGTGGTGAAATTTTAAGGGCGGATTCGACAATGGGAATATCAGAAGTTTATCGAATTTCGCAACCCTTGGTATTCGAGTAATGGTGGCCACGTTTCTAATGATTGGACATTTAATGCCTTAATTCACGTGGGCGCGCCATTATTGCGTTAAATGCGCATGTCTTAATAACCGTCACGTAGGGGCTTGTTGGGCCTAAAATTTGGATTTCGTAGGCCCATTTAGAAAGCTCTGTGACGAAACGATGGCATTTTCGCGCCTTGATGTACTAAACGACAATTTTGGTCCACTAAACGGGGAGTCGTTTGGGGGTAAACGACAGGTTATGTTTAGTGGGTATTTGAAAAATTTTGGTGCCCTGATATAGGCATATTTGGCAATCTCAGTTACCATTTCTCCTAATTCTCTTGACGAACTTCTGCAAAAGTTTCGAGAAGATTATCGTGTCTGCCTCTGTGAATCTCAATTCACTATCCTCATCCATCCTTAGGTAACCACTTTCTTTCCATACTTTGTGTCTTGTTTCAATTTCTGAAAATGTCTAGGAAAGGTGTTAGTTTTAGTGGTATCAGGCCTAGAGGAAGAGGAGGAAGGGCCTTCAATCAAAACCACACAGTTCGTGGTGGGAGGATTCCAGTGGTCTTTCAATCGAAGCCACTAAGCTCAGAGAGGGAGGCGTCGCCGTATCAGAGGCGAAGGGCGATTATACCCTCTTCAGAATCCTCCTCTGGTGAGAGTGCTGAGAGCGGTGACCTGTATGTATCTGACGATGTGGATTTTTACCGCAGTGTAAAAGCTTTCACAATGGTGGTGAAGAAAGCGACTGGGAGGAAATCATCTGAAGGGGGATCTTCTTCCGAGAAGTATATCTTGAAGACCCAATCCGGCCTCTGCAATGTGGTTGCACACCGGATAGACTGGGTGAAATTCCAACAGAAACGCCCATTCAGCTGGGTGGCTGAGGAATTTCGTGAGACACCGTCCGTCCACGCTCGGGAGGATGAAGGGGAGCTGGAGCCGCGGTTTACCGTATGGAAGAAGGACAAATACAAATGGTGCTTTCATGTATATGCTCCCCTTCCATCGGTTCAGATATGCCACACACCGGACGAGAGGTCCTTGTTTATGTATGATTTTATATTTCTGAACTTGGGTGTGCGTTTCCCCTTGACGAAGTTTGAGATGGGAGTCCTGAGATTCTTGGACTGCGCCCCCTCGCAACTTCACCCTAATGGATGGGGATTGGTCCGCTCTCTTGAAGTGCTTGGGGAGCACTTCAACTTTAAACCGACGGTGGCCATGCTTTTTTACTTCACTCAAGTGGTCCGCCGTGCGAATAAGGAGAAAGGAGGAGTGAGCTTGATATCCCTCCGGACTATCTCCAAGATCATCAACTTTGAGGCGTACACTGACTCCGCCAAAGTTGATGGGCGTTCATTCAAGTCCTATTTCACGAAGATTAGCGTCCATCCGAATGAATCAATTTTTTGGTTGACTGAAGAAGGGATTCCAAAATTCCCAGTGACTTGGACGCACGAACATTTTTTGTTGACCTCCCAAGCGTACTATACCGAGGAGGACGAACTGAGCCCAACTTCAATCTCAGTTCTTTCGGCTCTGCAGTCCTACACAGCCTCACACCAATTTTTCTCCTGCAGGCGTTTGTTAGGACCAAAGTCTACCCGCGAGGAGTATTTACGTAATTTCCCTGCCATTCTTCATGCGTTATTATGTCATGTCTTGAAACTTTTTCGTTTCTGATTGTGTCTTTTAATTGTGCAGGTGAAATTCAGAGCGAATCACCAGAGATGAATAGACTAAAAGGTCTCAAGGCCGGAGAGACTTCCGTTGCGGCTGAAAATGACATTCAGGCAAAGCGGAACTCGAAGAAGGCTACTGCTGAGACGATAATATTAACTTCGTCTGCTGGTGACGATATTCCTCTGATTGAGGGCGGATCTGAGAAGGTGATTGAGAAAAAGAAGAGGACTAAGCGTGATCCTCCGAAGACCTCAGACCGTCAATCCTCACCCAAAAAGCCAAAAACTTCAAGAGGGTCTGCTGAGCTTGTGCCCTCTAAAGAGAAGAGAGCGGAAGAACCCACTCCGGATGCCCCCGGCAGTGTAATCACTTGTGGGGCGAAGCCAATAACGACTTATTTCGCGCCCAAAGCCCCCTGCTCTCTTGAAGGTAATTCCGGTCTTGTTCAACATCCGGTGTACGAGGGCTCCGGCGTTCCTGAATCCTCACCCAAGGTGAAGCCCTCGTTAAAGAGTGAAGAAATGATGAGAGCTTGCGACGACGGACAGAAGCACTTGGCTGATTTATCCAAGCTCCTCAAGTCAGTTCGCGAGCTCACAGAAGAAAACGAGAGGCTCACCTCGATAGTTGGCAAGGACAAGGCAATCATCCTCCAATTAGAAGGGAAATTAAAAACTTCCGAAGAGGAAACTCAGAAGAAGGATGAAGAAATTGCCAAGTTGAAGAAGCTTGCCAAGGAGCTGGAGGGTCAGGTTCTTGATCAGAAGAAAATCAACGCTGACCTCCATGCCAATTTTTGTGTGGAGAAGGAACGCTCTTTGAAGCTAGATGAGTGGTTGAAGGAGGCTAAGGTCGTCTATTCCCAAGGAGCGGACGATTGGTCACGTAAGGAAAAGGAGCTGCTATTAAAGCTGGAGGATTCGAATGGCGAAGTCAAGACCCTGAAAGCAGACTTGGACGATGCTGTAAACATGTGTGATCAAGCAGTCAAGGAGGCTTTCGGGTTGGCAATTCGTCAGGTGTTATACCGGAATCCCAAGGTGTCACTTAATTTGAACGGTATTGATCCGTTCTATGAGTTTCACCAAGGGAAACTAGTGGCCATCGTTGACAATCGTCAAGAGAGTCCGCCTAGAACTCCTTATAAGTTTGCTCCTTTACCTAAAGGTCAATCAATGAGACCTTCCCTCCTGAAACCCACAAGTACAGGATCGAGCTCTCGCACTGAAGGAGGCAAGACCGGAGATAAAGGCAAAGGGAAGGAGGGAGACTCAAGCCAGAAAGAGTAGCGCCTTTTCTGTTTTCTTTTTCGTTTTATTGATTTGAGTTCGCTGTGTTCCGGGATCAGCTCCGGATTATTACACGAATTGTAATTCTTATTGAATCAATAAAAGAGATTTTTACCTCCATTCTTGTTTAGTGAAAAACAACTTTAACAGAGGGACTGCATGTGTATTGTATTATTCCGGATTTAAGTAATGAAGATCGGATTGTAAAACAAAATCTCCATACCGGACATATACATGAGAAATGAATTTCATAATAAGGTCACTGCTGATGAGGGAACACATCAGTGCCTCAAGAACGGCTTAAGGGGAATGATTGTGAGATCGTTTAGACGAGAGTTCATTCCTCAAATTATTCGTTAATCCGTTGATGTTGTCCCCCAGTATCATTTGGTGATTATCACTTTGAATAAACTCTGAGTGAGATTTTCACGTGAGAGATCTTGAGAATGAGGATTTAAAATAGAAATTCTTCTTCAAATATTTCCGACTGAGGAATTTCGGGTGAAAATGCCTTAGATTGTGGCGTACCCGAGTGAATTGTTTGTGTCGGAGTTTATGAGTCAGATCTCAATTGAAGAATTGATGACTCAGAATTATAAGCTATAAAACTCCCAAATAAAGAACTTCACGAGAGTATTAATTTGGAGTTCAGTATAACTTACTTGTTGTATTTGGAGTTCGGTTTGATCCTACTGTCCATGTCATATTTGGTGTTCGGTTGAATCCTACTAGCCGTTCTTCAATTGGCCTTTGGTTTTACCCAATGACAATTCTTCACCGACGTTCGGTTAATCCTACTAGTCGTACTCAGAGTTCGGTTTAATCCTACAATCCGAGCCTTCGATACGGGGTTCAGATCAGGTTAATCCTGAACCTACTGCGCCCGTCACTTGGGGTTCAGCGTGGTCTTGAAGAAGAACCAGCTTACTGCGCCCAAGCCTTCGCATGGGGTTCGGTTTGTGGCCTCGAAAGAGGACCAGCCCTACAACCCATGTAGTCTTCGAATGGGGTTCGGTTTGTGGCCTTGAAGAAGGACCAGCCCTACAACCCATGTAATCTCTGAATGGGGTTCGGTTTGTGGCCTTAAAAAAGTACCAGCCCTACAACCCATATCCTGAGGTTCGGTTTAATCCTACAACTCAGGTCTTCACCGACGTTCGGTTAATCCTACTAGTCGTACTCAGAGTTCGGTTTAATCCTATAATCTGAGCCTTCACCGGTGTTCAGCCAAACTTACTAACCGTACCCAGAGTTCGGTTTAATCCTACAATCTGGGCCTTCAATACTTAGGCACACTCGAGGAGTTACATCGTCAATTACAGAATGGGTAATTGAGATCATCCGTCCTGAGTATGTTCTTGTGCGTTGCGCATATTCGAAGAGTTACATCGTCAACTACAGAATAAGTAGCTGAGATCATCCGTCCTGAATATGCTTTTGTACACCGGATAAACTGAAAATCACAGCATAAGAAAAACTCGAAAGAGTTAAATTGTTATGAGAGATTCTTATTAAATCAAAAATAAGAATTACAAGGAGAGCGTAGCTGTGAAAATAAATTCTCCAGTATTCAATCCAAGATAAGGATAGGAGAGTGTAGATGGTTACAACAGCTAGCTATAGTAGATGCGCAAGTTTTGGGTGTTCCATTTGTTTCGGATAGGAGTGCCATCAAGGTTTTCAAGGCGGTAAGAGCCTTTGCCAGTGACCTCGGATACCCTGTATGGGCCTTCCCAGTTTGGGGCTAGTTTGCCTTGATGGGCGAATTTGTTCCCTATACTTGCTTTCCTCAAAACCAAATCTCCAACGTTGAAAGTCCTTGATTGGACTCGTTTGTTGTACCGGAGAGCAACTTTGGCTTTGATGGCTTGATCTCTGATGAAAGCGTCTTCTCTGAGTTCTTGTATGACATCCATTTCAGATGCCAAGTTAGCATTGTTGGTTTCTTCAGAGAAGTACTTAACTCTTGTGGAAGCAATTTGCAGTTCCACAGGTATCATTGCCTCGACCCCGTATGTTAGGCGATATGGGGATTCATTGGTGGACGAATGAGGCGTTGTCCGATATGCCCATAGGACATGACACAGCTGGTCTGTCCATCCGCCCTTGGCTTCACCAAGGCGCTTCTTTAGTCCCTTCAGCACCTCCCTGTTGGCCACTTCAGCTTGACCATTAGTTTGGGGATGTTCGACGGATGAGAATATTTGGGTTATTCCTAACCCTTCAAGCAAATCTGTGAATTTTCTATCCGTGAACTGGGTGCCATTGTCTGTGACAATCCGTGCTGGGACCCCGAACCGTGTTATGATGTTTTCATACATGAAACGGCGAGTTCGGGCCGAAGTAATATGCACCACCGGCTCTGCTTCTATCCACTTAGTGAAATAATCGACCCCTACAATGAGATATTTGATGCCCCCAGGAGCAGTTGGAAAGGGGCCCAGAATATCTAATCCCCATTGGTAGAAAGGCCATGGAACAGCGGATGTGAAGAGTTCTTCCGCCGGTGTGTGGTGTAGGTTAGAGAATTTTTGGCAAGCGTCGCATTTTTTGACGAAGTCAATGGAGTCTTGCTTCATTGTGGGCCACCAGTATCCAGCTCTGAGGATTTTTCGCATTAAGCTTCTTCCTCCGGCGTGGTGTCCACCTTGTCCTCCATGCACTTCCTCCATTACACCTTGCACCTCATCCTCTTTGAGACAAACTAAATAGGGCACAGAGAGTGCCCTTCTGTAGAGATTACCATCAATCATAGTGAAATACGGTAATTCTCTCCTTAACCTCGTCTTTTCCTTCTCATCTGTGGGTAGCTGTCCATCAGCCAAATAACGGATGTAAGGAGCCATCCATGTATCTCCGTAAAGGGAGTCAGTCATTATGGCGTTTAGAGAAGGGAAAAGAGGGATGCTGGGCGACGTTAGCGTGCTTTGAACCAGAGTAGTGGTGCTACCCGGTCGTTTAGTGCTTGCTAACCTGGAGAGTATATCCGCTCTCGTATTCTCTTCACGTGGAACATGCTTGAACTCCACCTTTGAGAATTTCTCAGTCAACTCCTTGACACAGTTCAAGTATAATTGGAGTTGAGGTTCGCGAGCTTGATAATCTCCTAAGATCTGCGAAATCACCAGCTGTGAATCGCTACAAAGTGTCGCCTCAGAAGCTCCGATGTCAATTGCAGCTCTTAGCCCGGCCAAGCAAGCTTCGTACTCAGCCTGGTTGTTGGATGTTTTGAAATTGAAACGAAGGGAGATCTCCAGGTGTACTCCGTCATCACTTTCGAGAACTACACCTGCTCCAGAGCCTCTTTGGTTTGATGAACCATCAACGTAAATGGTCCAGTGGACTCGAGGGTAATCCGGATCAGTCCCTGTCATTTCCACAATAAAGTCAGCCAGGACTTGAGCTTTAATAGCGCTGCGGGGTTCGTAGGATATATCAAACTCAGAGAGTTCAATAGACCATTTGATCATCCTCCCAGCAAGATCGGGCTTGATTAAGACAGAACGGAGTGGCAAATCCGTTCTCACTATGATTGGATGGGCGTGAAAGTACGGACGCAACCGTCGTGAGGCCCAAACAACAGCGAGGGCGGCCTTTTCAATTTTCTGATACCGGATCTCAGCACCTTGCAAGGTCTTGCTAGTGAAATAGACCGGTCTTTGTCCACTAGGAGTTTCTTTTATCAAGGCAACGCCCAAAGCTTCATCTGAAATAGCCAAGTACAGAATGAGTGTGTCTTCGGGGTCAGGCTTTGTGAGAATGGGAGGTTTAGACAACACCTCCTTAAGCTCTTGGAAAACTTTTTCTTGTTCCTGTCCCCACTCGAATTTCTTGGACTTTTTCAGTATTTTGTACAGGGGGAGCGACCTGTGAGCCATCTTCGGCATGAATCGTGCCAAAGCTGCTACCTTGCCATTCAGGGATTGGACTTCTTTAAGATTCTTAGGACTTTGCATGTCTAGAATCGTTTGGCACTTCCCTGGATTGGCTTCTATACCACGTTGAGTTAATATGAAACCCAAAAATTTCCCAGCAGGGACAGCAAATGTGCACTTCATTGGGTTCAGCCTCATGTTAAATTGCCTCAAACGGGTGAATACTTGGCGCAGGTCTTCAATATGATCGCCACCAGCCGGTGTCTTTGCTATTATGTCGTCAATGTATACTTCAACAAGTTTGGTGTGCATACCTTCGAAAACCTTGTTGATCATGCGCTGATATGTCGCCCCAGCGTTTTTCAGGCCAAAGGGCATGACTGTATAGCAAAAGACACCACGATCATTTATGAAAGCTGTCTTCTCTTGATCCTCTTCGCACATCGGAATTTGGTTGTAACCAGAATAAGCGTCCATGAAGCTCAGGTATTGGTAACCAGAGGAATCATCTACCATCCGATCTATATTAGGAAGAGGATAAGGATCTTTTGGACAGCAGCGGTTGAGGTCCACGTAGTCAATGCACATTCTCCATTTACCATTGGATTTAGGGACCATCACCACATTCGAAAGCCAAGAGGAATATCGGATTTCCCTGATAAATCCGGCCTTCAGCAATTCCTCAGTTTGCTGACAAGCTGCCTTCTGTTTCTCTGGGCCTAATCGTCTTTTCTTTTGGGCCACAGGTTTCGTCTCTGGATAGACAGAAAGTTTATGACAGCAGAATTCAGGGTCTATGCCTGGCATATCGGCTGCAGTCCATGCAAAGAGGTCTTTAAACTCTTGTAAGAGAGCCAGCAGTCGCTGCTCTATTTCAGCATCTAGCTTGTCATTGATATGGGTGATCTTTTCTGGGGAATCTCCCAAGACAATGTCCCTGGAACTTCCATCCGGTGTGGGCTTTGATGGGTTGAACGGATCAATGTTCAAATCCGCTCTAGGATCCAGGTCGACAAGACTTACAGATCCAGCCGATGTTCCAGCATCATTAAGTTTCCTCTTTTTACTGGAGGCATCCAGCTTTGTCATGTTGAGGCTAAGGTTGTAGCAGTACCTAGCCATCTCTTGATCACCCCGGATAGATGACACAGCATTATCCTTGTCAATGAACTTGATAAGGAGATGCGGGGTTGATACAACTGCCTCCATTGCATTCAGAGTAGGACGGCCTATGATGCCATTAAATGGTGACTTGACATCAATCACTAGCACCCGAGACCTAACCGTCCTGGCTCCTGGCTCGCCTTCAAACGAGATAAGGGTATCAAGATACCCTCTAGTTAGTTGCTTTGCGCCATTGAAAGCTGTTAGTTCCTGCGTGTAAGGCTGTAAGTCTGAGTCTTTAAAACCCATTCTTTCAAAGCAATTATAAAAAATAACATCGCAGGAACTTCCCTGGTCAACAAGGATTCTTCGGACGTCCTTGTTGGCAATCACAGCAGTGATGACTACAGCATCGTCACCACCAGGAACGGTTGGGCCAAAATCCTCGTCAGAGAAAGAGATTATGGGAGCCTCGATTCCTCCTCTGTAAGGGCGATTGTCTTTGACTTTCCCTTGCACAGATAGAATCATTCTGTGATGATTCTTTCGGGCTGTAATTGAAGCTCCTCCTCCAGCGAACCCTCCAGCAATCATGTCAATGACTTCACGTCGGCCCTGACGTTGTTGCTGGGGCATGCTGTCTTTCTGTGCTGCATTATCGGTCATTACACCTTTTTGCTTCTCTGCAGCAGAGAACTTTCGAACCGGACTGGGGTTGTTGTCATCCCCATCGTCGGGATCTCTTTCTCTTTTCTCATTCCGTTCTGCCCTGTCGAAGGATTTTTCTTTGAACAGGTATTGTTTCAATTTGCCTTCTCTAATTAGCGTCTCAACCGCGTTCTTTAGAGCTTGGCATTCATCAGTGGAATGACCATTTTGTTCATGAAAATCACAGTACTTTCGTGAATTTCCTGGTCTTTTCATAGGAGCTGGTCTCCTGATGCCATATGTGCTGAAAACTGGCCATCCGACCTCTCTCAAAATCTGAGATGGTCTGGCAGATAACTGTGCATAATGGCTGAAGGAATTGACATGTCTTTCTCGAGGTCGAGTGGGGTGGTTATCCACCTTAGGATTGGTGAATGGCCTCTCCATGCGTTCTGACCTCGTCTTTTCCTTACCCTTCTGGGTTTGGGGAGATGGTGTTGGTGGCTTTTTCTTTGCAGCCATTGCCTCCAAGTGCATCTCTATGCTCACATACTTTGAGGCTTTTTTCCTGAACTCCTCAAAAGTTGATGGGGGGCTCTTCGCTAATGAAAGAGCGAAAGCTGATCCTGGCTGCAATGCCTCAATTACGATATGCAGCTTGATAGATTCTGTGAGGTTAGGAACCAGAGCTGCTTCCTTATAAAACCTCTTCAAAAAATCTTTTAGGCCCTCTGTTTCACCTTGCTTAATCTGAGCCAAGGTATGAGACGTCTTGGGTACGTCTCTGGAGATGACAAAATGGGTTTCAAAAGCAGCTGCCATTTCTGCCCAAGAATCTATGGATCCAGAAGGCAAGCCTTTAAACCACCCGAGGGCCTCCTCAGACAATGTTCGAGGGAACATTCGGCACATCACGTCTTCATCAGCCCCCAAGTACATGGCTTCAAACACATAAGCATCAAGGTGCTTAGTTGGATCAGTTTCACCATTATACTTTCCGATGGAAAGTGGTTGGGTGGTTTGAAGGTGCTTGGGGATGCTGATGCCCATAAGTCTCCTTGAAAAAGGAACCTTCAAATTGTAAGACAACGGGGGTGCTGTTGTTGAATCTCTCTTCCTTCGGGAAGCTGCATCCTCAGAATCACGAGTTTGTTCTCCCTCCTCAAACGTTGGGATCTTCGAGTACTGAAGAGTGGTGGACTTTTCACCATCAGCTGTGTGGGGAGTGTTTCGCGTGCGAGATGACTCTTTATCCTCGCTTTGCCTTTTTTCTCTTCGCAATTCAGCGAGTTCCCTCTGAAGTTGTTTGATCAACTCATCACGAGGATCAGGATCAGACACTGCTACTATCTTCTTTGAGCTGCCCCCATGAGAATCAAAGTTGAGTTTTCTGAAGGCGTTAGGATTGGTTCTGCCTTCAGCTTGATTCTCCACGAAGTCTTGTGCTTCGCCTTCCATGGTGGATTACCTGCTCTGTCAAAGGATATGGGAATAACTTTATCGAGTCCCACCGGGCGTGCCAATGATCTGTCCTGGACCGGGGTCAAGAGATCCGATCTCAAGCCAGTCACGAATAGTATGTCAATACCGTCTAGTAGACCGGATGTATGTGTATCCGATGTAGGTATCCGTTGTCCTTGAATGAGGAGAGCGGATTGGGCGTTCTGGAGATCCTTCACACCGACCTATTGCGTTGAAGTGGGCGAATGGTGGTGTCACCTGCAAAGATTCTCCGACGCTCAAGTCAGTGATTATATTCCAAGTAAGGAATGTATTCAGAGAGGAATCAGTCGTAAAAGAGCTGAGGAAGAAGATCCAGATGAAGATCCCTAACTTCAATCATGAAGTTAGTTCATATACCTGATTGGCTCGATTAACGAGGACTCGTTGGTGGGGAACCACCAACTCCCATTAGCATTATTATATTGCGCACTTACCTGCATGATTGGGTCAAGTGGCTATTTTATATTGAGCGTAGAGAATGTAGACTAGGATTAGGGAACAAGTTGACCATTCCCGTGAGCAGAATTTGGCTCGTAGTGCAGGGAATTATTGATCGATCCCTGTAGTAACAATCCTTGTCTTTTGCACAGTGACGTGTGTATTATCCGATGTCATGGTGTTATCCTGGATAACCGGTATAGGGAGAACGCCTGATACGGAATTACAATCCGGATGTATACCGATGACACCGGTTACACGTAGATGTCTTATCAAAGACGTTGAAATATGTATAGAAGATCGGATACCGGTATTGAGACCGGATAATTACTAGATGATTAAAACTGCAAATCCTAGAAATTGATTAGCAAGTTTAAGGTCGACATCACTCTCCATTTTTGGTAGTTGTTGGTGCACAGATATGAGGCAATAATGATGGGGTAGGAGGAGATGATGCCTTGTTCCAACATTGTACTTTCATAATAAGAATCACATTTTGGAAGTTACAAACACAGTTGGCATGATTGGCTTCAGAAAGCAGAGAGAAGGATAACAAAAACGGGTACACTTTAATTGCATTCAGCTCTAAATTTGGAAGACCTACAACAAGCCTACCTACCCTGCAGCCAGTATCTATCACTTGCAATAATGTTTGTTTTCAAATTCATATAGGCTGTACACACACTCAGGAGTGAAAGAGAGAGGTAAATGTTGCGAGTTCCGGAATGTGAAAAGAAAGTGAAAGAGAAATAAATAAGGTAGTAGTTAAAATTAGGTTATTATTATTTTTTTGGTAATTAGGAAAGAAAAGAAATTACTGTAGGTTATTAATATACAAGTGCCTAAATAAATAGGAATAATTCTAGGAACCTACAAAAATTTATTTACACCATACTCTCTCACACATCCATTTCATACCTTTCATATATTTCTATTTCTCTCTTCTTGTTTCATTACATTACATATCAGTATCACATCTATTATAGGACCTGTGTTTGAGTCAATTATGCTTCGACTTCTGCAGGTCCTATGTTTGGATCTCCATAGGACCTGCCATTACTCCTCTTATCGTGAGATCCCTACTCAGCTATTATCTCTTGTTCCTCTCCTCAGATCATAGAAGTTAGATTTACAAGTAAGAACACGTATTTTAGATCCAAGCAAAAAAATCTAAATATAAAAATAAAAATTTGAGACTGACAAAATGAACTTTAGTACTCCAGACCAAAAACAATTAACAGTCATTTGAAAAATTTAACAAGCCCACCAAGAGTGCGAGGACATCAAGTGGCAAACGAAAAGGAAAATGACACAAGGAAAAGTCCAATTGCAAACCACACCCATCTTTGTGCCAAAAAAAAAAAAACCACACCCATGTAGTGGGATTGGGACTTGAATCCTGGTTCACTTTTGAGATAAAAATTCTGGTAATGGAGTACAGTGAGTCAGTGACTGTGAATAAGTAAAAGCATCCATTCCTTACACCGTAAAGCTGAATGTGATACTGGTACATCTGTAATAGTAATGCACGCAGATCAGGTAAGATACCCCTCTCAATCCTCAAGTTACTATTACTAGATTTTAATCTTACCTTATCAAATCTTAAGTTAAAAATCTACTTATTCTGTAATTAACAACAAAGAATTTACAGATCAAAATTTTCCTACTTTCTATTAAGTTATTCATACCTAACTTAACTCTTCCTGTTACCATACTGCCCACAAACACAAAAAGAACTGGCTATGGAAATGCCTTCTGTTCATGGAGTATATATCACCGAAAAACAACATTTTAGTTTTCCAGTCATGATCGACGCAACCAGAATTACAATTGATTGTAGAATCCCCATTGCTAAAATGAATTATTGTTGAATCTTCAATCTGAATTTGTTGTCAGGCTATAAGCAGGAACCTTAGAAAGCCTTCCTTCCTTCATGACTGATCTTATTCTCTCCACCTCCTTCCACAAACCTTTATTAGCATAGATATTGGACAATACCACATAAGCACCATCATTCCAAGGTTCCAATTCTTGCAAATGCTTAGCTACCCACTCTGCCATGTCCACATTCCCATATTTTTCACACGCACCCATCAAACACCCCCATACCACCACATTTGGCTTCATAGGCATCTCCTCCACCATTCTTCTAGCATCCTCAAGCAATCCTGCACGACCCAGCAGGTCCACCATGCATCCATAATGTTGCAATTGGGGTGTTATTCCGTAAATATTCTTCATCATATCGAAGTAATATCTTCCTTCTTGAACTGTCCCCCCATGCACACAAGCACTAAGCACTCCAATAAAAGACACAAAATTTGGCTTCACTCCAGCCTCTCTCATACCCCTGAAGCATTCAAGTGCTTCCTGCACATGTCCATGCATAGCATAACCCACAATCATGGACGTCCACGATGATACATTCCGTTCCTCCATAGTCACAAAAACCTTGTGTGCCAAGTCCATCCTCCCACACTTTCCATACATATCTATCAGCGAATTCAACATCAAAACATCCATCCTCTCAACAGATTTAGCCTGGAAAACACACTTATGCAACTGGAGAGCCAGGTTGAAGTCACCAATGCTTCCACAAGCCGAAGTGAGACCAACCATGGTAACACCATCTGGCATAAACCCCCGCCTCCTCATATCAACAAACACGTGTATGGCATCCCTGGCAAGCCCACCTTGCGAAAGACCACATATTATGGCATTCCAAGAACCAAGCTTTGGGTCAGGATTTTCATCAAACACCATACGGGCACTTGGAAATTCGCCAGCTTTAGAATACAAACTTATAAACCCAGTTTCACAGTATTCATTGGATTGCAATCCAAGCTTAATAGCAACGGAATGAACCTGTTTGCCGAGCTTAATATAAAAACATTGACACAGCGCTTTAAGAACAATGGGAAGGGTGTAAGAATCTGGTAAAACCCCAGCACGTAACATGAAAACGTGGATTCGAAGTGCGTTGTGTGGAGCTTGTAGCCCAGTGTATGACCTAATAATGTTGTTCCAATTAAACGGTGCCGGATTGTAGATCAAAAAGTGAGTTCTTAGCAAATGGGCATACACTTGGTTAACTTCCGGCACACTAGTGGAGTTAGACAACTGTGTAGCTATGAACGTTACGGTGTCATTTCCAAGCAGAGATCGAGTAGTACAGAAACAGCGACGAAATCTATGTCGGAAGAACCTCAGCATTAGCATTGCGGTTTTACGTGGGCGATATCTAAGTTACATTAACATCCTCTAACGAAACGAAAACGAGCCAGCATTATTGAACAACGAAAAATAAGAAAGAAATAAAAGAAATTTCATCTTATGAAACGGTATTTAAAATTAATATTACCAATTAAATTTTTATTTATTTTTACGATGAAAAAACATAGTTGTTTATCTTTACGCCCTATGTTTTTTCTTTTAATATTGTTTTAGAATTCATCTTTTAATTCAAAATTTTCTCTTTCCCTTGTATTCTTATAGTCTCTTTAATTTTTAACTCAATATTATTCTTTCGACTAAAATGATAAAAAATATTTTCAATTTATTCCATCAAATTTATAGCATAATCTCTCATTTAAAAACAACTTATTACAAAACTTTTAATTAAATTAGATGTCTAAACATACTCTTAATATATAGTAACTTTGAAATTAATAATCTAATCAAATAGTATTTGTTAGAATTTCACTATATAAATTAACATAAATCTAACTTCCAATTAATTTTCTCTTTTACTCACCATGTTTTAAATTATTCTGAATTTCTTATGAGAATTTGTGAGTGTAAAAAAGAAAATAAAGGTTAAAATTGATAATTTAAGAATAAATTAAAAAATAAAAGGAGATGAGAAAAAAAAGGAAGTTGTCAAAAGAAATTACCTTTAGAAAAGTAAAATGGCCCTGGGCCTGGGCCCAGATAGCCCAGCATTTATAAACGAAAAATAAAAGGAAATGAATTTGCTTTGCGTTGCAGGTAATGTGAGCGTTTTGGTTAAGCAGAACCTGAAATTACGAGGTTCGGTTATGGAGGAAGGAGTGGTTTCGGATCTCGATTGTCGCGACCGGGATCGCGGAAAGGGTGTTTACGTCGATGAAGACGCTTCTTCATCGACGCTTCTAGATCTCACCAGTTACCAGCTTCACGACCTTGACTCGGTCGAGTTGCCACCGAGTCTCATCGAGTTGGACCTCACCGCCAATCGTTTGTCTTCGTTGGACCCGCGCATAGCGGGCCTATCTCATCTCAAGAAGCTTTCGCTTCGTCAAAACCTCATCTCCGACGACGCCGTTCACCCTCTTTCTTCTTGGAACGCCCTCGCTTCTCTTGTGGTACTCTTCGTCTCATTCAAGGCTCTGTTTGGATGCATCCGAATAATCGATTAAACATTTCCCCGTTTCTTTATACAGGAGCTTGTGCTGCGTGATAATCGATTAAGTAACATCCCTGACGTCAGCATATTCAAGACGCTTCTGGTGTTCGATGTTTCCTTCAACGAGATTGCTTCGCTTCATGGCCTGTCGAAGGTCTCCAACACGCTCATGGAGCTTTACGTGTCGAAAAATGAGGTGTCCAAGATTGAGGAGATTGATCACTTCCATCAACTGCGGATTCTTGAACTTGGCTCGAATAAATTGCGGGTATGTTAGTGTGAGGGCGTTTAACTGTGTGTGCTTTGTTTTATACAGTGTTTTGATGGAGGCGCGTGTTTTGTTTTGTTTTTTTGTGATTCAGGTGATGGAGAACTTGCAGAACCTTGTGAATTTGCATGAGTTGTGGCTTGGACGTAATCGGATTAAGGTTGTGAATTTGTGTGGTCTGAAACTCATCAAGAAGCTTAGTTTGCAGAGCAATCGTCTCACTTCAATGACAGGATTTGAGGTATGCCAATGACGAGAGAGATTAATGTTGACTGATTAGAAAATATCCTTGGTATGATTAGTGAATTGACTATCACTAAATGTTCAATGGTGCCACAATCTATGATCGGTTTACAGAGTTTGCATTCCAATTATATTCATATTCCAACTTTGGTTGCAAAACAATTATGGGAGAATAGTCACTCATTGAACCAATTAATAGGTCCCTCAATTTGAGTCAATACATTTTTTGGGCAAGTTTTTTTGATTGATTTCATTTGTAGTTACTAAATTCTTTTCATATTTCTGGATTACAGGGCTGTATAGCTTTAGAAGAACTATACTTGAGCCATAATGGCATCTCCAAAATGGAAGGACTGTCATCATTAGTCAATCTCCGGGTTTTAGATGTTTCATCAAATAAGCTAACTTCTGTGGATGACATTCAGAACCTGACACGGTGTGTATGTTCCTTTGTTTCCTTCATCACAGACGATCTTCTCTGGCCTTGTCTTGTTAATTTCGTTGCCTTGTTTAATCTGTTGCAGATTGGAAGATTTGTGGCTTAATGACAACCAAATAGAAGCACTTGAGCGTTTTGCTGAGGATGTTGTGGGTTCAAGAGAAAAGCTTACCACTATCTACCTGGAAAATAACCCATGTGTATGGTTATCTTTCATCCTTATAAAGTTGGATTTTTTACTCCTTGAAAGTAACACTTATATATTGAGATTGGGCTATATATTGTTATTTGCAATATACTCTAAGTTCCATTTCTTTTTTGGTGGGTCTTTCATTAGTTTCAACTATCATTTTATCTTGTTAGGGAGTTGTATTCTATGAGCATAAAGTGTGGTTAATCTTAAGTTCTTAACTATGTTTGTTTCATTAGCACATGTTACCCCTCATTAGTCATTACCACTATCCACAAGGTCTATGATAAGTCATATTTTTATCGTGTTGATTTTGCATGTGAATTTGATTTTCTCTACTGGATTGTTGCATTTCTTTACTATTACATTTGGGAGTTTGGCTGTGATGGAATGAAATAGGTTCACAAATCACAGTTCACTATAGTAGCATGTGCAAGTGCAGTGTTGCAGCTGTCACTATCAGTAGTATAACTAACTGAACAGTATTCAGTTGGCTTACTGTTAGGTCCAGCTATTATAAATGCTCACAAGAAATGATTTCATTTAGTTTACAGATTCTCTGTCCCTCTCTTCCCAAGTCTATAGAACCCTATTTTCTTTATCAGGCTGGAGAAACAAATGAGGTCTTTGTAAAAGTGTCATTTACTTGTTGAACTGTTGTATATTTCCAGCATACAGGCCTTCATCCATTTTGGTACCATTAAATCTTATTAGAACGATCAAGATTACAAGATGAATGAAATATCTCTTTTAAGTGGTCATGTGAATACTAACTTCTCAGCCGGAATATCTATTTATAGTTGTGTCATTCAATGGTAGATTCTTGATTGTACCTTGCAAGTGCTTCTTCTTTAGGTTTTTCCGTTGTATAATGTATTTCTTAAAGAACTAACCCTACTTGCTTCTTGTAGGCCAAGTCACCCAACTACGCTGCGACCCTGAGGGAAATCTTCCCCAACATCCAACAAATTGATTCTCATATATTTTCTTAGAAGTTTCTTGGCTTCAATCTTTTCTTAGAAACAGTTGCTATGAAGCTCTGTCTTCTGAAATCTATTTGTAAGTTATATATAGTTCTTTGTTTACATTTTGTACTTGTTAGTAGTGGTGTTTTAGATTGCATTTATTAATTTCTCCAAATTTTTCATGCATGCAGATTTTGGTTTGAAAGATTGATTATTCTTGGATCTATCTTCCTCATGAAGAAAACATGCTTATTAACCATTGGACAATACTGTGACCTGACCACCAGTGGAAAGAGTATGCTTGTTATATGTTGGTTGGTTTGCAGACCACATTTCATTTAATCTGTTTTTTTGGCAATCCATTTTTGAGAAGTGACGCTTCTGTTCTCCTCTACTAATGATATTTTCAGCTACCGTTTGTGGTATACGGAGGATGTAGATTAATGATCTTCTAGAGAGATACATTTAAATTTGTCTTACTGATTTCTTATCCATAACCAAGTAAATATTTATTTTCCGTAGCACCGCTATCAGTTAGCTATGAAATATTCAAGATTCCCCTCTCCCCTTGTGTTCTACTGGACGGCAGTTAGAATTGATAATCATAAAATGCAGGTCAATGGGCAGGCTATACAAGGAACCAATTAGAGAATATATATTTGAAAGAGTATTTTACTAGCATTTTTCTTACAAATGTTTGTTCAATAGCTTTACTAGAAATATTCGGAAAAAAGAAATGAATAAAGCGCCTACTTGCTGCATCAGATACTGTACGTTTTACCTTGTTAGGTGCTCTTTCGGTTTCTGATTATATTTTTTATTTTCAGTCTCTTATTTTTTTAAAAAATATATAGAAAATATTAATATTTTTTTTTCTGTTCTATAAACTTTAGAGAACTGAAAATAAGATGAAAGTTTTGTAATTAAATTCAAAAACAAGAAATGAAATTAGAAAATAGAAATCAAACAGCCTTTTCACTTTCTGGTATTGCGTATGATCAGAGCACTATATAAATAACCTAGCATATAATTTTATTTTATTTTTTCTACCTTACAAGGAGGGGTGAGGCCTTGAAAACAAATTAAATTTGAATATCCTAGTAAGTTGTGTACCAAATGTATGCTTGTATATGAAGACTAAGTTCCTCACGGCTAGCTGTTTAAGCTGCTTTTCCTTGCTTTGTGTTTTATTTCCAAAAAAAAAAAAGTGAAAGATATAGTTTGGCTAATTTGAAATTATCCAAAATTTTATATCTCATTTAATTAATTTAAGATTTCAATTTTTGTTTATTTGATTTATCTTATTTGAACTCGAGTCAAGTGAGACCGTTACGAGTAATAATTTTTCTATTTGATCATGATTAATTTTAAATATTATTATTTTTAAAATATAAATACCCTTTGGGGGAAAATTTTAATCCTTCTTTAGCATTGGGTTCTTTGTCTTGCCTCTCAATAACAGCTCTCACAATAACAACTTTAAATACGGTAAAGTTTTTTATGTTCCGTTTTTTATGTTTTATTTTTCATTTTTTTTAAAAAAAGAGAAACTATCCATACCTGAAAAAAATTTCTTAATATACACACTTGACATAATAACCTTCATTTAGTGCACTTATGGCTTTATTAAGATTGACCTAAAATGAAGAATTTTCATTTACGTGATCAATCCAAAGTCGTTAGAAAGCCAAAGAATCTCACGTAGTTAAACAGCATATCCTTCTGAGTCACATATACAATGTACATGGTATATAGATTTCTTGCCTAAAGTCAATAAGAGTATTATGCATCATACACTTACCATATATTTTACTTGTTCGTAGTTAGACTTTCTTAGGCAAGTTGTAGTTCTTTTTAAGGAACTTAGTAGCCGTGTCATCATTTCGATGACACAAAACTCTGAGAAGAGTGTTTGGTTCTGTTGGACTCCATTGACCAGTTGTTGGTAGCAATGGAAAATGAGATTTGGCTGAAGAACCATACATTTCCACTGTAAGCTGACTGAATAGCTTAACCAAGTGCTCAGTATCCATGCGGAACAGTGGAAGCACAGCCTTAACAGTTGTACAATGCTTTTCTATCAAATCAGTTGGTAAACCATCTCCATCAGACCAAAACAAATCAGTTAAAAGCTTGAAATCTTCCTCTATCATAACATAGTCTTCGAGAGTGAAGGCACGTGCTGGACCTCCAGCTAACAAAACCAACAAGAACCCATCAAAAGAAGCCTTCATTAGCTCACTAATCACATGCATTATGGCTCTATCATGCACTATTGACAATATAGTCTTCATGCATTGCTCAAGCTCCTCAAGAAAAGGCTCAATCCTAGTGGATGAAACTTCCCCAACATAAAGGCCATCCCAAAGAACATGACTTAGATCATGGAAAATCACTTTGTATGCCATAGTCTCAGAGAGTTGTTGGATACCTTCAGCCGAAGCTGATAAAGAAAGGTTGAATTTCAACCCCTTCTGTGTATAATCTTCTCTAGTGTATTTAGAACGCCCAAAACGAGCCATTGTCTTCTTTTCCAGAACTTTTAGTTCCATGCCAATGCGCAACATGGAATTTATGCGAACACAAAACTGTGGTAGCCCAAATGTTAAGTTGTCTATGTTTGTAGTTCCAAGATGCAATATCCTTCTATGAGTCACTTGTGACTTCTCTTTTCTCCTGAATACAACATGAAATTTTGATCCTTTGGAACACCGAGTCAAAGCAGGCATCATTGGGGTGAAAGTATTACGGTTCCCTACAGTTCATATGAAATGAAAGGGTCATTATGAAGGACTATTAAATAACTCTTTTGGCGTGTTGAAGGCTATGTAGTAGATACATACCACAACCAGATTTGGCCATCAAAATGTATTGTTGGAGAGATTTGTCAAGGCAAGACACCAATTCAGGTAGCAAAAGTGCATGCATTGGTATAGGCAACAAAAAGAATGCTTCCAGAGAGTCATCTATGATTCTTAGAACTTCAACAACAGAAGGAGCAAAGCACTCTTTATTTGCATTTGGATTCCATACCTTCATGAAGCAGGGCAATGTATTGTACATCAAAATAAAAGGTAGAAAAAGTTGTGTTTTAATTGAGCAAGTATTATGTGTCTAGTATAACTGTGTAAAGCATTATTGAGCTTCAAAGTCAAGTTCTGTAGAAGAGGTAAGACTTTGACACTTCTATTTGTATTGACAATAACATTTTTTATTTTAGGCTTTGTTCCATCTTGGTTTGTATGGTATCTTATATATCTTTGTTAAAGTTTTTTCTAAACAGAGAGAATGAAAAAAAAAAAAAAGAATATGGTTTTTAATAGTAATTTTGACTTTGATTAGATTATGAGAAACAAGATGTGGTGTATACCTCTTCTTGTAGATTTCTGTCAATCAATTCTTCCAGTATATCCATTCTGGTCTTGATCCATGACTTAACCAAATTTACAATCACAGCTTCAGCCTCATAAGGGTACATTTCCCTTATAACAGATTTCCCACCATCTTCACTGTCAACTGAATCTTCCACTGCTATTTGTACCAAATCTTTCTCCAACTTGTCAGCAGCCATTAGCATTTCTACAGCATCAGGAGTCAACTCTGTAACACTCTTGACATATTGCTTCAACTCATGACCATAACACACATGAAGGGTAGCCGCAGCAACACCAGCAGCAAGTGGATGCCACCTTTTTAGTATGGGACTAAATATTGCCTTCTCATTAAATGCTACCTCGCTCATGTCCTGTGCAAGAATGGAGAGACATAGAAAGGCTTTATCCTGTTCTCTAGGTACATGCTTGCTTTTGCGGTGATCCAGTTTCTCCAATTTCTGCATTAAAGACTGATCTAAGAGTTAAGCCAGGCGGTTGCCATGCCATCAAATTTAGGTAGCGTTCCTTGTTAATCAAGCTTAAGACCACAGATCAAGTTAAAACAACACTGTTACCTAATCTATGTGTCTACAAAAATGATATAAATATTCAAACAAAAACCAACAAGACAATATATTTTTTTGGTACTTCAAATTTTCCTAGTCATTGAAATAAAAAATCTAGCATTCATACTAGTTAACATGTAATTTATCATATGTTTGTACCATTTGAATGAGAGTATTCATACTTTAGGGAGTGTGAATGGTCGAACTTGCCTTTACGAAAACTGCATGCAATGATGATGTGATATACTTTTCAACTCTGGTACAAGCCACATCATAAGCTTCTTTCCTCATCTTATTACGCTCAAGAGAGACATCTTCCGCCAATATCTTTGCTGAAGATACTGCAATTGAAACAACACTTTGCATTGATTCAAGGTTACCATCATGGAAATTATCATGGTAGGAAAGGAGCCGTTCTTCTGCCCAACTTAACATCAAATTCAAGATGGAGCTCAAGGATTTTGAGCAAACAGGATCATTCATCACCTTAACATCTTTCTCCACTTCTGCCAGTAAATTACTGGATGCAAAAAGTAGATCATTTTCCACTTGACCAGTGGCAACATACCGTTGAAATAAGACCCAAGAAAAACAAACATTATGCAGCATCTCATTCATTCCAAGCATGGTCCAAGTGGTCTTAATGAGCTCTAAGACCTCATCAACCTCTTCTATCACACAGGTTTCTTCATGATTATCAAAACATGCTTCCAACAGAGTTTGGTAGATCCTAAGGTTGAGTGGATAGCCATCAGCCCAATGGCATGTCTCAGGAACAGACCCATCAAGTGATCTCCAAGCAAGAGGCATAACAACACTACGGAGTGCTTGCATTGCTTCACTGTCTTTTCCAATATCCATAGGTTTCTCAAGGCTTGAATGGACTATATGTTGCAGGCGCAGTGCATCAGTATTTGCCTCATCTAATGGCAGGAAAGGGTAAAAGATTAGTCCCGCTTCAAGAACCTTCAAGTTTCTCCTTATGCAGGCCTCGTACTCTTGTTCATTAGGAAAATCTGAACACTTAAGATGTTGTATTAGCTCAAGCGGCAGAACCATGGATTCTATTCTTCCTCCAAGCTATTTCAAGAACAAAGAACTAGTAAGTAAGCTAACTATCATCAAAGAATATACCAGGTGAAGCTTCAGACCCCAACATAATAACCAGTGATCAATTAACAAAAGTGAAATATATGTTATAGTAGTCGCCATTGTTATCAGGCTAAACTTAAACTCATGATTAATAATCACATTTAAGAATCGTGATTAATAGACTCAGAACAGCAAAATTTCTTTGGTTAGATATCCCCACAGGAGTAATTGTGATTAAACCAGAAACATTTACTAGGATAGAGTTAACTCTCCAGATAAAATTTATTTGAACATAATACAAGATTTTGCTTATTAAATTTGAAGTAATAATATTTTTCATCTTGTTCCAAGCTTAGTAGGATTTAGTGATGTATCAAACCTACTAGCATAAATTAGAAAAGTAGCAAAGTGAAAAAGATAAAACCTTATTTACTCGAGTTAATCACTTTGTCACGAAGAATTATTAATATTGTTGAATTTTGAATTCAATAATTCTAAGGAAAAAATGGAGATTTACAAGTACTTTTGATATTAATTTTTAATTAAATTTGAATTTTATGCGTATCCTGCTGAGCAAAAATTAGCATTAAATATTAAAAATTTATATAAAATATATAATCTCAACTTACCTCTAATTATGAAATTTTAAAAGTTATATTTAGAGTAATTTCTATGAAGTTAAAAATGTATAAAATGGTGTATTCAAAAAATTAATTAAATTATAGTTGAATTATTTGAATATACACTATTATGTGTTTAAATTATGTTGTGGATATAAATAAGACGGCTAAATATTTGAATCATATTATATTATATATATAAATAAGACTTAAAATAAAAGATATTCTCTTTACTAATCTCATGTACTGTAATATTTGCAAATAAAAGTTTAATATAAGTTTTTTTTAAGAAAAAAAGTAGATTTTATCCTATATTTTAAAAAATCACTATGTCTATGTTTAAAGAATATATTTCTTTTATGTGAATTTATATTTAACTTCTAGTTATATCAAATATATTTTAATTTAATTTTCAGCTTCTAATTATCAATTTTAAACTTTCAACTGACTTGTCATCATTAAATTAATTTTTCAGCTTCTAATTAATAAAAAGAGTGGATTTATAATACTACCTCCGGTTTCAAATATAAGCAAATATACCTAACTTCACTAAGAATAATAGTTGCAAGTAGTTATTTGCATTAATGTTACCATATATTTGATTTAATTTTCTAAAATACCCTTAGTATCATTTATTACATAAAGAATTAGTAACCTTGGAAATATATATGATGAGGACATATTTGGTAAACAAGTATTTAATGACATTGGGAAAGTCTAATTTTACTTATATTAAAGGACAAAAAAATCTACTAAAATTTGTTTATATTTAGAACCGGAGGTAGTACTAGGGAAATTTGTAATCACCATGTACTAACTTAGTTAGGAAAAAGATAATTAAGCCGTTTAATTTTGAATTGAGGTTCCGTATAAATAGTTTCATTTGCAGAAATGTAAAGTAGGAAGAAAGAGACCTGGCCTGCAGCTACTCTGAGGAGAGCACGTCTGACACGAGTATCAGTGAGTTCCGAAACTCTCATCTGCGCTCTCATCAACTCCCCTGTCGTCATCGCCTTTCTACTCAACGACGTCGTTTTCAGTCCCAGCCTCTCCTTCACCTTACTCGACGCCGTCACACTCACCGACCTGTACAAAGATGCCGACGGATTCCGTTGCTCTCCTCTGCTAGACACGAACGTTAACGCTTTTCGCCCCGAACTCCGGCAACCTCCCACCAACACCTCGTACGCCGTTTCCCTCACCTCCGATTCCGATAGTTTCCGAGACGGAACATCCTCAACCTCCAACCACTCCACCTCCATCCTCTTCTCTAACCTCAACCTCATTTCCATTGCTTCGCTTACGCCAAATAATGAAACCAAAATCGCAACGTTGAGTTTGTGTGAAGCTTCGGTTTCTTATTGTTTCTTGACTTATAAGGTACTGTAGTAGCATACGAGGCGCGCATTCCATTGATTTCTCCTAATTTTTGCTTCTACGGTTTCATTTTCCAACCTAATTCTTCAATCCTAATCACAATTTGCTTGCGCTTTCTGATTCTGCAATTCCACGTTCTCGTTTGTAAACTTTCTTGTGTTTCCTTCTTCTCAGTTCCCCGTGGTTTAGCTGATTTCCTGCAAATTTTGCTTTATAACTTTTTTTTGTTGCTTGTTGCTGAAATTAACATCGTTCTGGCACGCTCATATAGAGAACCGTTCCCTATCTGAAATTATGGTGAGCGGACAAGCAACATGTTTCTCAATTGTTTGATGAAATGCGTGTGTGATTGTTTTAAAGAAATTTGGTTTGGAGTTTTGTATGGGAACAACATGTACTTTTGTTTCGAAGGCTCACTGCATCAAGTGCATTGTGAATGCGCGTTGGTTCACACCTTAGCAATGAGGTTTCTGTTAGTTAGTTGATATCTTTGAATGTAGTTGCTTATAGGGATTTGAAAAATTAAGAACATATTGGTGATAAGCAAGTTAGGAACATTGTAAGCAAAATACTGACTGCCACTATGTAGTACCCTCTGATTATAGGGGCATGCAGTCTGTGCTCTCACGGGTGCATTCACTTTTCTCCTTTACAGCTTCTACTAAAATTTTGATTTTGAAAGCATATAGAGTTTTAATTGTAGTTAGAGTGTGTAGTACCAGTTTCAAATTGTGTTCTTAACTTTGGGAAAAGAGAAGACACTATTGCTTAGTCAATGTTAATTTGAGTTTGAATTTTCCATTGATTTATGGCTCTATTTGTGTATTATTATCTGGCTGCAGGAATATATTGTTGTTGTCGTATACCAACATGAGGAGGCAAGATGACGTGTTATCAGATCCCTGCACTGGCAAAAACGTGAATTGTGCTTGATGTTTGCCCTTTAGTTGGTAATCATGCTCTTTTTATATAGATTTTTTGTGTTTGGCTGAGCTTAATGCTGCTTGTTAGGACACAGCTGTAATTTCTGACTTTTGTTCTGCTTACAGCCTTAATGGTAGGATTTGCCGTTTATACTTTTTAATCTTGTTTCTTGCTTTTTGACCTCTACATAAATTGATGAAGATCCATGGAAGTGGAAACACTAGGATAACCAAATTTGGGAATTCAGTTGTGTGAAATTCGTCTTTTTTATTTTTAAACTTTCTGCTTGTAGTATTTCTTTCTTCATTTAAACATAAACCTGATAACATACTATAGAATTTTACTTAGGAATACATTAATTTGCACAGCTCACTAGCCTCTAATAATTTGATCGTGTGTGTTTCTGTTCTACCCTGGTCACCTCTCTACAATTGTGTTCTGTTGAAATGAGTTAGAGTATGTTTCTATTGAGTGTTTTAGTTTTCGTATTGTTTGCTGAGTCAGCATGGCTGTTTTTCCTTAGATCTGTTTGTTATGATATTTGGTTAGCTGCTGAATCAGCAGCATAGGCGTGAAATGCCACTCCTCTCTTCTATAAGTATAGCTAGTCTCTCAGTTGCAATCAATCAATTGTACAGATTCAATAGTGTTAAAATTTTTCTCTCTTTACTGATTTCCACTAAAATGTAAATATATTTACTGGTAACACTTGAGGAAAATCTTCTATAAGTATAGCTATAATATTATGAAGCCGACTCTGACATGGACACAGCTAATCTCTAATATATAAACACCGGGACATCACACACACTCATTTGATATTGAAGTTTTGGATTATTTATCAATATTTTTTTGATTTGAAAATTTTGAAAATACCTTCATAGAAATCAATACACTAACAGAGCATGTGCATATCTCACTTAGCGAATACAACTTGATTGCTATAATACTATGAAGTGACTCTGACATGGACACGGCTAATCTCTAACATATAAACACTAGAACATCGTGTGCACACATATACATACACACACACATACACGAAGAGAGAGACTCAAGTAAAATGAAATATGAATAACATAACAAAAAGGTGTGAATTGATGATCGGGATTTGCTTATTCACCTTTCTCTTATTATTTACTTAGTCTACAAAAAATCTCAAAACAAGGTGAAATTATATCACTGAAGATGTACTCCTTCCATTCCTATTTAACTGTCCATGGAGAGAAGATAAATTTTGTTCCTATTTCATTGTCCACCTAGAATTTCAAAGCACTAATAATTACTACCTCTGTCACTTAATATAAAGCCCTTTTTAGAAATATTTTTATCTGTTTTTATAAAATCCTCTTTCAGATTCCCATATCATTAATTTTTTTTTACTAAAATATCTATATTAATGTATAACTTTTTCTTGGAATAGAAATAGCAATAAACGAGATTCATCAATTAGAGCGTTTATCTCTCATATGCTATTTGGGTAATAAGGGGAGGAGACTAAGTGAAGAGAGAATAGGGAGAGAAAATAGAAAGATGAGTCCCTATAACTCTAAGGGTAATTTTGAAAAATTACTACAAACTTTAGGCAAATTTAATGTTTTAATGATTTTAACTAAATTAACCAACTTTCTAAATACGCGAGAATCAGGTAAAAGGCTTTTATATTAACTTATTAAGGGATAGAGGTAGTACTTCTTTTCCAATTATACCCATATGAGAGAGAAAGTATGTCAAATAGAGTTAATGTAATTTAATAAATGAATGGTAAATAATGAAGTTTGGTATGTATTTAAGACAAAACAATTACATTCCTTGGGTTTATTTAATTTTTCTCTCCCTGAAGAGTTAAATAGGAACGAGGGAGTATATATTTACTTTCTCAAACCAAGCTGACTAAGTGTGTGTGACCATCCATACGAAGAAGGTGTTGGCTTATGTGTCCAAGTCGATAAGAAACAATTTTTTAATCATACACTTATCTTAGAGTGTCATACAAGTGTTAGGGAGGTGTCGGAAATGTGTCCTACACCGTGACATTTCAAAGAAGAGATGTGTCTATGCTTCATACACATTGTTAAAGGATCTAAATGCTACTTTTGTTTGTTGAGATGGTCTAGAAGGATTGTATATGCTTTATTTAGACATGTAAAACTTAATTACTGAATCATGTTACTATTTGGCTGAAGTTGAAGTAATGGGCATGTGGACAATAACTTGGAACTGAGTAAGACAGAATGAAGTTGATTGAACCTGAATCTGGTGGTGGTGGGTGATGCTGAGTTAGCTAAATCAGAAATGAAGATCAAGAAAAAGCTTCGCCAAGCCATAGATCTTCTGTGCTCCCGTGGCCCTGCTTCTTTTGATGATTATACTCGCCTTGTGCTTCATTGTGCTCAGGCCAATGATTTCATTCAAGCCAAGAGATTGCAGTCTCACATGGAACTTAACCTTTTTCAACCCAATGATTCCTTTATCCACAATCAACTCCTCCATCTGTATGCCAAATGTGGCAAGCTCTTGTATGCTCAAAACCTGTTTGATAACATGACTAAAAGAGATGTTTATTCTTGGAATGCTTTGCTTTCTGCCTATGCCAAGTTGGGCATGGTTGAGGATTTGCATGTCGTCTTTGATCAAATGCCATATCGTGATTCTGTTTCGTATAACACATTGATTGCATGTTTTGCAAGTAATAGGCATTCAGGCGAAGCATTGAAAGTTCTTGTGAGAATGCAGGAAGATGGGTTTCAGCCTACTCAGTACTCCTATGTAAATACATTGCAAGCATGTTCTCAGCTTTTGGATTTGAGGCATGGGAAACAGATTCATGGGAGGATTGTTGTTGCTGATTTTGGGAAAAATACTTTTGTATGGAATGCTGTGACTGATATGTATGCCAAGTGTGGTGATATCGATAGGGCACGATGGTTATTTGATAGAATGATTAATAAGAATGTTGTTTCATGGAATCTCATGATTTCTGGGTATGTAAGAGTGGGGAACCCTGATGAGTGCATTCATTTATTTAACGAGATGCAGCTGTCAGGTTTGAAACCTGACATAGTTACAGTTTCAAATATTCTCAATGCGTACTTTCAATGTGGCTGCATAGATGATGCGAGGAATATGTTCAGTAAATTACTCAAAAAGGATGAGATTTGTTGGACAACAATGATAGTCGGTTATGCACAAAATGGAAAAGAGGAAGATGCTTTGATGTTGTTCAGTGACATGCTACGTGGAAATGTTAGACCTGACTGTTACACCATTTCAAGTGTGGTCAGCTCCTGTGCCAAGCTAGCTTCTTTGTTTCACAGTCAGGTTGTCCACGGAAAAGTAATTGTAATGGGATTTGACAATAACATGCCTGTCTCAAGTGCTCTTGTTGATATGTACTGCAAGTGTGGAGTAACTTTAGATGCTTGGGTCATTTTTGAAGCTATGCCTATTCGGAATGTGATCACATGGAATGCCATGGTTCTGGGTTATGCACAAAATGGACAGGTTCTAGAGGCCTTGGCTCTATATGAAAAAATGCAACTAGAAAATTTCAAGCCTGATAATATTACTTTCGTGGGAGTCTTATCTGCTTGTATCAATGCTGAGATGGTCAATGAAGGACAGAAGTATTTTGATTCAATCAGTGAACAAGGAATGATACCCACATTGGATCACTATGCATGTATGGTTACTCTACTTGGTCGGTCAGGTAATGTTGATAAAGCAGTGGATCTGATTAAAGGTATGCCTCACGAAGCAGATTACTTGATTTGGTCCACTTTACTGTCTGTCTGTGCCAAATGTGACCTAAAGACTGCAGAGTTGGCAGCTAGTCATCTCTTTGAATTGGATCCACATAATGCTGGACCTTATATCATGCTTTCCAACTTATATGCTGCTTGTGGGAGATGGAAAGATGTGGCTGTTGTAAGATCTCTCATGAAAGAAAAGAATGCAAAGAAGTTTGCTGCATACAGTTGGGTTGAGGTTGAGAATGAAGTCCATAGATTTGTTTCAGAAGATCACTTTCATCCAGAAGTGGACAGAATCTACGGTGAATTGAACAGATTGATCCCAATATTGCAACAACTTGGGTATAATCCAGATACAAGCGCTGTCCTACATAATGTGGGGGATGATGAAAAATTTAGATCTATCTCTTACCACAGCGAGAAACTTGCTCTTGCGTTTGCTTTAATTAGAAAGCCCGACAGAGTTGCACCAATACGAATCATAAAGAATATACGTGTCTGTGATGATTGCCATGTATTTATGAAGTTTGCATCAATTACTATAGCCCGACCAATCATTATGAGGGATTCAAACAGGTTTCATCATTTCTTTGGTGGGAACTGCTCTTGCAAGGACCATTGGTGAAGTCTGAATTACAGTCGTCTGCTGTACTTTAACTGTTTCTGAAAAGAAGGATGCTAGCGATATACTACACAGAATGTATCCTTTTTAAAGTGTTTCTGAAAGGAGGGAAAAAAGCGATGATATGGTTTTCAAGACTCCAAGTCTCCAAGTATTAGTGCGGCTGTGCAGCTGTGGAGCATCAGAATTTATGAAAATTTCTTGTGCCATAGTAATTCAGCTTAATATGTTTAGAGAGGTATACTCTTACGTTCACTTATCAATATTTGTCATCGAATGAACAAGCAGTGCCTTGAAAGTGCCCAGGGAATTATGCAATGCTGATAACCTGCTGGGAGATTGGGGCTAAATATTGTTTGACATGTTTTACGTAACTCAATATTGGGAAGAGGCAATTACTAGCTTCTTAAGGTAAATCTGAATTATGATTGTTAGCATTCAACAGGGTTCACAAACATATTAGCTGTAGCGATGAGGAAGAGAGAATTTAAGGTCTGGAATTAGCACTAAATTGCATTATATATAATGAGTATGATATACACTATAGTGATGCTCTCAGTTACACCACGCTTTAACTATTCTGTTAAAACTAACTTCTAACTGACTGAAGTATTATCTAACTATGGACATCTGTTACACACGCAGATAACCCTCAGAGTTATGTAAGGGTTACAACTTACACAAAACCTTTATATAGTTTTTGCTAAAAAATGGTCAAGTTATTATAATGCTTGACAACATCTAGTATTTAGGAGGAAATTGTTTGTTGCATCACCTTCAATTGTTCTAACATTTCTTTTCTTTCTTGGTAACTTGTTTTTAGTTTCTGCAATATCATTTATGAAGATACATCTTTGTTTATATCTGATCAGTGATCATGTATTACTATTACAGGCTGTTGGTATACAAAATTTGCTGTGATGCAACTTAATTGTTAGTTAGAATACTCTCATGTATGAGCGGGTATTGGTTCTCTATAACATCATTGACAATATGAAGTTTGTGGATTTCCATTCCCTCTTTACAAAGGTAAAAATGAAAGGATAATTTGATGATAACTGTCGGGTGAAGATAGCACTGCCTGAACATCAGCTACCCATGCCTGAGTTCCTTGACATGTATGCATTCTTGATCTACACCAAGGGTTCTTGGCATTTGTCTCATCTCGAGCCATGGATCCAATCAACTGATTGGTGATCCGGAAAACTCCTTTTGGGTAATGTATAGAATAGTTTTCAATTGCAAGCCACATTGTTTATTAGTTAATGTCTTGATGATAATCCTTGTCAAAGTTAAAATACATAACCTTTGGGCCATGCTATAATATGGGGTTTAGGATCCATTGATATTTACCATTGTAAATCAAATTTAGCCTTGCACCATCAAATAACTTCTGTAATATGAATTTTTTTAAAAGGAACACGGTTAGATTGAATTTAACCTCATATATCATATCTAGAAAATCTTTTCTATTTTTATTTTGTGATAACTCTAACATGGTGATAATTCAACACTTGGATTTATGCAAAATCATTTTCTATGAGAAGTTACTAGATTCTGCAAGTTTATTAAGTCGTACACAGGATTCTATGGATTCTACTATTGGAATGAGTTGACATTCATTCAACGGCTGATTATGTAGCTTGAAGTGATATAGTACACAGTGTATCCTGTAGGTGCAACCAATTAATTTGTTATTAACATAATGCTTACTATGTTATACATGACAAAGTCCAGCATTCAAATATTTCTAGTAGATCATTTTCTTATTTAAACTGGATCCTCCATAAGTATGTCGGTGTGTGCGGGTGGGGATTAGCCAATCTAATTTAGAAAATGTATCCTGCCCCTCGTATAATTACCTGTCAAAAATCATAATCAAATTGAATTGAAGATTTTGGAGATTTCCTAGTCAATTTCATGAATGCTAACTTGGAGGTTATTGTGAACAGAAAGAAAAAGTGCATCCGGTGAAGAATTGGTACTTCTAATTTTGGACAGCTCTATTGTTATTTTATTTTGGTGCTTCACTTGCAAGTTATAAGCAGTGCTGCACTTGGTTGAGTTCCATTGAACAAATTAGATTTGTGACCCAATGCTTACTTGATTTAACTATTTGTTCATAATTGCTTCTCTTTGCCAGGATTGGATTTTATACCCGGTTTTGGGCCTTCTGTAGTTGTGTACTTTTGAGCGTTTTAGTTAGAAAACGTATAACGTAACAAAATTTAGTGCGGGAGATCGAAAGACGGAGAGACATGATCATCTGGCGTAATAGTTAATATGGGCTTGAAATTGATGCTGAAAACAAGTTTTCGGCCCTTTCTAAATGACTTATGTTTGCTTCCGCGTAGAATTGAGTCCTAATCAGACTCGTGTTCAACCTCTCTAATATTTGTCACGCTCTTATCATAAATACTCAAACCTAATATAACCATAAATATTAAAATCTGAGGAAGTCTGCATGTTGGGTGCACGTTATTCCAAATAATCACTAGTCTTGTGCATATGCAATTAATTCACAAAATCAAATTATGGATATTCAGATTATTATTATTATTAGTTTCCTGGTAATTTTAAGTTTTAGAATATATTTTTAGGGGAATGGGTTTTCTCTATGATTTCGTTAAGTATGTATCAATGTTTATGGAGAGGGATTCATTTTCTTATTTTAAGTGGGTTTAATAATGTTTTTTTCCTATGAAAGATACACAATTTAAATTTAGCCCATAACAACAAAAAAAATTGTTAGTATTTATGCAAAAGAATTGTTACTGTTAATTCCCACTATTGGTTCACTTTTATTAAATGGTGTTGTGATTGCCGTTCAATTCAGATGTTATATATTCAATTTGACTGTTACATTCATAGTGATAAAATTAGGACCGACCTAACCGGTTATACGTATGAAGAATGGCACAAGTGAGAGTGGTAGTACTGTGGTAGAGGATAGAGAAGATGAAAAAAAAAACTAAGTTGGTGGTGGAGGAATTTCATAGATTTTATATATTTTAGTGCTTGGATTGGATTATTTTGATCATTATTCAAGTCAATAATGGTAGAGGAGTTAGGGATTTCATATTTTAGTGGTTGGATTAGATTATATTAAGCATCATTTCAACAATTAATTATTGTATAATTCAAATAATGTATTTCTTATTATTTAAAATAATATATTCTTTTATAATAAAATTCTAAAACAAAATAATGAAATTATTTATAGTTGAGTTTGTTTTAAAATTAATTAATAGTTAGGAATAAAATGAAGAATTCAAAGTTATCAAGTTATTAAAAAACTTTATGGAAGAAGTATATATATTTACTATTTACGTATTCCTGGAATTATACCTAACTAATTTAATAAATTAAAAATGCATACCTAATTCAACCAAAAAAAAATTAATACAAGATGTTTGTGAACTGGAAATTAAAAGATTAATCTTTTCAGTGGATATTATTTTTTCAACTTTTCATTTCTATATTCTGTTGGCAATTAAAATAAATTGCCTAGTTGATATTGAGATACTATGAGAAGAAAATATGAACACTCAAAGAACAAAATTTAATCTCACTATAATATTTGTATAACAGGCACATTTAAGTTTCTTTAGCTTTGTTAAAAGCTAATACATAACAACACTCAAATAAAGCTTGTTGAGGCTTTCTCTCAATCTTTTCTTCTCACTTTCTTCTTCACTCAAGGCATGCTAATAACTAAGGCAAGGTATCCTATTTATACTAAATTTTGATGTCACTTTTTATAAGGAAAATTCAAGTTAAAACTTACTTCTTAAGTTAGCAAAATTCAAGTTGGATTTTGTTTCCTATGGTAGAAGAGTTCAAGTTGGATTTTGCTTCCTAAGGTAGAAGAGTTTAGTTGAATTTTACTTCCTATGATAGAAGAGTTCTAATTGAATTTTGCTTTGTGAGGTAGAAGAGTTCAAGTTGAAATTTACTTCCTAATCTTAATTACTAAACTTCTAACAAATCAAATGGCCAAGTTTAATTTCTAACATATTCTTTGCTTCAAAACATTGGTTTAACTTAATTTACTTTGGTTTTGATATTAAATTATATTTTCTAGGAAATTAGGTGGCACCACAAACACTCCATGTGAGACGAGTATTATGTGGCTACTTTCCTATACAAATCCAAAGTTAAAAGTTAAAAGATGGTTAAGAAAGTTGACACACGTGCGTGCAATTTTATTTATGAGGTCCTAATCACCCTGTCATTTGCTGTCACTCACTTGGGCATGGCTCTAACAATAACAAAACATAGCATTGCTATTGCTATGCAAATTTGCCATCCTCGTTGTTTTCATGGCATATAAAGGTAGTGAGATGTGGTCCTTTCTTAATACTACTTGTTGAAGACGTATCTTTGATCATTATCATGTTCAGACTAATCAAATCAAATAAAACTCCACATAAAATTGAATTTATCAAAAGTGGAGCATCTAAATGGAAAATAAAGATGTGGAACCAAGGCTGAAGCAATACGAAAAAGTTAAATTGAGAGGGGAGGAAAAAGCAGCGTTTTATTTTTTCTTATTCTTCGATGATGTACGATGTTCTGTTTCGGTACATACCATATCTCTTTTATTACTGATGCTTTGCTTGAATGTACAGGTAAAATGATAGGTAGTTGAAACAAATTAAATGTTAGGGATGATAATAAAATAGTTGGTGTGATGGGAAAATGTGAGAGATGAGGAAAAAAAGTAGTAAAGATGAGGGAAGGATCAGGGTACTAGAAATGATAACGGAATAAGTTCTACTCTTTGTATATTCATCTCTACAAAAGTCGAATCTTTCCATTTCCATCTCTATAAAAATCGAAGGTGATTTAGGGTCATATTAGAACAAAATAGGTTTGGAAGTTTAGAATTCTACTAGTCTCTAAGGATTTCCCATTGAGTTTGGTTTGGAGAAACTCGTAGGGATCTTATTATACTTTATTATTTTTATTTTTATATTATTTCAGTAACTTAATTCAAACAAATTACATATATCTAAGATATTTTAATTGAAATAACATATAAAATAGATATGAAAACTATTTATAAATAATAAACTTTATGATTATATATTGTAAAAATATTTATATATTTATTATTATTATTTAACTATAACTATAAATAAAATTATTAAATTTGTGTATAAGGAGGAATTCAATTACGGGATCGCGATGGATAATTGCTTCCCCACATTCATTCCATCCCATCAAAATTGAGGTAGGGTGGGGGCAATTAAGGGTTTAAGATGAGAGAAAATGTGTAACACCCCTATTTTTATTTTAATTTATTACAGAAAATTTTATATTAAAATCCTGATGGAATTTGACCATAGACCTTTAGAAATTTTAGATCAGTATATTTTTCAGAATTTATTTTTTAAAAAAATTTTAAAAAAATAATTATTTTAAAAAACAAAAAATCACTATTTACACCCCTTAAATTGCTATTTGCACCACCCCAAAATTGCTATTCGCACCCCCTCATAATTCTCAATGCATTTCTGAAATTTTCAAACTTTACACAGTAACCTATATGAAAATTTCAAATTTTGCAGCGTACTTTTATAATAAAATATTCAAACACACAGTAAGTTTTTTTCCTATAAATACCGAGCGAAGGAACGAAGGAAGTCACAGTTTTCTTATTAAATTTTCTTAATATGGTAGTGCTAGAGAGATAGTGGTGGAAGTAAGAGGGAGAAATAATTTTTTGGAAGGAGGTTCTGCTAAAATTCTAAGGTAAAAATACCTTTCTTTTATATTTTTAGGGTTATTTTCATATCGTTTTTAGAAATCTATTATTATACTGGAAATAATATTATTTTAAGTTACTATTCTAAATAGTAAAATACTATTTCAATAATAAATTACTATTTACTGTTACTATTTACCGTTACTATTCACGATTTACTATTTACTGTTACTATTCATGTTTTACTATTTACTGTTACTATTCACGATTTACTATTCACTATTCACTATTCAAAATTTACCATTTCTGCTTTAAGTAGTAATCTTAAATTTTATCTTGTAACTATATTAAAATGAAATTGGTATGTTTTAGAACTCGGAGACGAGACGCACATGGATTTTCAATAACGAATCAGTATACAAGAGGTAAGGGGGAGTGTATAACATCCCAATTTTAAAAATAGATTTCTAAAATCCAAACAAATTTTTCAGGAATAATTTCAGATTCAAAACAAAATTTGAATTAATATAATGATGAAGTCGGCAATACATCAACCGGCTCATTCATGTTTACATATTCATAATAAAACTGGTATACACAGGAGCCGGCCAAGGCTACTACAAAACAACTATGTGCATCATATATATACATAATGCTCCATGCAGGCTGAGTGACCTCATATATCATTTCTGCGTCCTATATTCTCTGTAAAAATAACCACAAATAGGGGGTGAGCATAAACATGTCAAATGATAGTTATTGAATCGGATTAAATGTCCAATTCATAATTACGTATAAATCATAATCATATCATACAATCTAATCATATATCATTCATTCTCATATCATCAAGTGATCATATCCTCATGTTATTCTCAATAACATAAATCAATGCATATGCATGTGGATCCGACTCTAATGATGGGATTTACACAACATAATATCTCAGCTCTCAGCTGATTCGGCCGTTTTACAGGTACCAAACCGCGCGCCCATAATGTAACACCAGTCACTCTCAGTGACAGCGGTAATTCAACTGTGTTACGGGCCGGCCTTGAGTCCAACTCGAAGGCGTCTGTGGAATCCGAAGAAACCACCATAGGGTCTGTGCCTTATCATCAGGCCGCCCTCCCATCTGGGCCGGTATCACAGGCCCCCTGCAGTTCTGTGTGCGTCTGAATGCACATGCTATGCCAAATAATGATCAATCATCAACAGACCACCTGATTACCATCATCAGGGGCTACCACTCGGTTATCATCACATAAGCATCTCATGCTTTATCAATATGCATCACATGCATTTATATATCATGAAAACTTCATGAATATCATTCATATCATCATCATCAATCACATATACAGATCATATCTCATATACCAAAATCAATAACAATCACATATGAACGAAAAATATTACAACACGAGTATATAGCATATATTCGGGATTTCTCATCAAATATATAATACTATCCCGAATCCGTTCATAAACTATACATTTAAAATGTAGCGCTCCCCCTACCTGGAATAAAGAGTTCCAGCAGCTCTTCAGGCTATTTCTAATTACAGCTCATAAATTCCAACTGGAATTTCCAACTCTGAACCAGTCCAAAGTTTCTTCGTGAAAGAGAAGAAGTGAAGATTAATTTCCTTCTTTGATTGTTAATTTCCAGTAAAGATTGGAAAAGAAAAAGATAGAAGTGATGTTTTACACTTTCAAAGTTTCTCCCCTGATTCAACAATAGAAGTTGATATATATATATCGTTCATGCAAAAGAGACGTGAACAAAATGAAGAAGTCTGCAACACGTATCTTTAAATAATAAGGAAGAAACAAGATATTTAAAGAAAAGAGGATAGGACAATAGAGTGGGTCTCATACTTAGAAAATATCAGAAAAGAGAATCTGCTAGAATTTAGAAGAATAGAGTGACGTGGAAGAGCCTCAATGATTGAAGTAATTATCAATTCCGACTCAGTTCTGGTATTTTGAGCATATCCCTCTTTCCGAGAAAGATTCATCAGAGCCTTTTTCCGTTCAGAATTACTTCACTCAGAGGAAATTCACTCGGAAAGGTTTCTACATGAAACACAATCATAGCTTTCCTTTCTCAGAAATGATCCACTCAGAAATCTCTCACCCGGAAATACCTCATTCAGACATATATCACTCGGATATATCTCTGTCCGAGTCAAAGCCTTCACTTGCGTCACTTGGAAGTCTTTCAACTGAAAAGATCACTCGGAATCAAAGTTCGGTCATCTCACAAATCTTTCCACTCGAAAGGATCATTCGGGGTCGAGGACAATCTCGAATACGAACCCGAGCACAAATTAAATGAAAGGGGTTCACTACTCGGATATTTACTTCCCTCAGGAACTATTCACTCAGAAACATACTCGTTCAAAGTTAAAGTCTTTCTCTGTCCAAAAGTACTCTTCCTGGAAAAGACTCACTCGGTATATCCCAATCGGTACGCAGAATCAGAAATGTTTCACTTGACGCTATCCCACTTGGAAACGTCTCACTCGGTGCCATCCCACTTGGAAGTATCGCACTCGGAGACACCCCACTCGGGAAAAGTTACACTTAACTGGGAAATTCCCCACTCGGGAATTTACTACTCGGAAATATCTCGGCCCGAGAAGTACTCATTCGAAATCAAAGCTTTACTTCGCTCAGAAGTACTTCTCTCGGAAACGATCCATTCGGAAACGTTTCACTCGGAAATTCTCCACTGATCCTTAATGAATTATTTTTCTAAAATTCTAAATTTTGGGATGTTATAGAGTGAGATAAGAATATAATATGAAAGAACATAAGGATAATGGGAGGAGTCCCTTACTCCTTTTAAATTTAATAATATTATTATTTTAAAATATTAACTTTTTAACTTAAAATTTATAATAAATTTTAAATTAAATATCTGGTGTGACTAACTCTGACAAACCTTTGCAAGGACTTAGACTATTATGACCTATACGGACTGAATTAAACCTATGCAAGGACTTGGACTATTATTACCTTTACGGACTGAATTAAATCTATGCAAGGACTTGGACTATTATTGACTGAACTAAACCTATGCAAGGAATGGATGACAAGGACTCAAATTGACTATATTAATAACCATTAGACTTTGAATTATAATATTTATAAATGATGCTTTATTGACTTATTTTGATTGATTATTTTTGTGATTGTTAATTATTTATGATTGTTAATTATGATGGATGGTCTTGTGATGTGGAGTTTGAGCATATAGCAAGCATGACGGAAAGCTAAAATTCAGTAAGAATTTTCTTACCTTACTCTTTAAATTTTTATTATCTTAAATCTTTTAATTCTTCTTAGAAATTATTTTTATTAACTCTACTTTTAATATTTAGAATAAAATATCTAATATTTATTTAAAAAAAGAAGTCATTTATGAAAATTATTTTATAAAAAGGTTGAAATAATTAATTATTGAATTTAAAGAAATTTTTTATAATTTTAAGTATTTTTTAAATAAAATTAAGAATTATTCTCTTTAAGTAAAATAAAATTTTTAAAAGTAAATTATTTTGTTCCAACCTAATAACTAAAGATATTTGGAAAAAAATTGAGATTTCTGAATTCGATATTGTTAAGATTCAATTTGAAAAAAAAATATATGTAAAGTTTTCAATGAGAAGTTTTGAGATAATTAAGGCTTGGAAACTCAATTTTGGTGAGAATTGAAAACTGTACCAAATTTATTTCTGTATGACAGAAATTCAGAGAATTGAGAAAATATACAGTTTATTAAGATGATGTTATAAACCTTTATGGTATTTAATAATTGAGTTTTTAAAAGCCTTAACCAACTAAATACGCGAGTAGTTCATGCATCATAAATCATTAAAGTGAAACAAAATGATATTGTCTGGGGACGGATTATAGAAACCAATGATACATTAGAGGAGGCTTAATTACGAGCCTTGGGGTGAGAGGGTGTGAAAGGGTGCTTCAGGGGACCTGGGGTAGCTTCCTAGTGTCGGGTACTTTCACAATAAAAACTTTCTTAATCTGACTAGTCTCTAAGTGTTTCCATGTCAGTTGGGTCGTTCATATTATTATTATCCGGACTTATGGAACAGTGGAAACTCCTGGTTGGCCCAGTGCAAATTAAAATTTAAGGGTACACATATATAAGTAAGTTATGATAAAGATATTGCATAACATTCATGCATTCTTGATTGTGTATGTGATTGTGATTGTGATTGATATTATTATATATTAGTTTATGAAAATCTTTTATTGCTTATGTCCCATTTGGGAATATTATATTCTGTTTCTCACTCCTTTCTCCGTGTTTTTGTTTCATATGTTTTAAATTGATGGTTCAGAGGGAAGGATCGAAGAATCTCGACAGTGAATATAGCACGTTCTAGAAAGGGAGCTCGGTATGAATACCGTGGTCCAATGAATAAATAATGTTATTAAGTAACTGCTTCTGGGCCATGAAGTTTCCTCTCTTTCTTATAATGTTTAATATTTATTTTCTTTAGATGAATGTAAAATTACTTTACAAAGTTTTAATAATATTTATGAGGTATTTCAGAAATGATGTATGTAATTTATTCCGATAGTTTCCTTTTAACAATCATTTCTTTAGTAAAAAAAAATTATGAATTTTTCTAGTATTTATTATGGTGTAACAAAGGATGTTACAAAATGTAGTTGATAAAGGAGGGTAGGGTGAAGGGAAGAATGAGGAGGATGATGGACAAAGGGTGTATAATGAAAAAGAGAAGTTGAACATCATGTTGAATAGATGCAAATATGATGGTAGGTGTTAGGAAACCATCATAAATAGGGAAAAGTCTGTTGTAGTTTTATGTTTTTCCATCTAAGTTTGGGTTTTCTCTAAGTCTCGGTCTGTTGTGCTCTACTCTAAGTTTGGGTCTGTTGTGCTTTGATCTAAGTCTAGGTTTGTTGTGCTTGTGTATATAAAGGGGCCTTGCCCCTTATTCCAGTATATAGAAACAATTCATTTTATCCTCTTTTAATTTTCTTGTGGCAATTCTCCTACGAAAAATAATATCTAACATGGTATCATAGAATCTTCATGGTTATCACCATGTCTTCCACCCCTCCCATCTTCTCCCCTCAAACTTTTTCATCAGCCATCCATGCACGACTTACGGGGGATAACTTCTTAACATGGACCTAACACGCAGAAGCTACGATCAAAGGATATCGACTCAACAAGTACATTCAGGGCCCAAACACCATACTGTCGAAATACCTTACCAAAGAAGATCAAGAATAAGGCAAGATTAATCTAGATTTTGAAAACTTTGAGCAACAGGATAACTTGTTGAAGTCATGGCTGCTGGAATCCATGGAAAACCAATTCAAGATTCGTAAGGTAGGTTATCAATGGAGCCATCAAATCTGGGAAACTCTCAAGACCTATTTTTCTTCACAAACAAAGTCCAAGATCAAACAAATCAAGACCCAACTCAAGAACATCACCAAAACAAGTTCCATCTCTGACTATTTGGTCCAAATTAAACATCTGGTTGAAACTCCTGCAGCCATAGATCCCCTTTAAGCACTAAAGAACACATTGACATCATCTTTGATGAATTACCTGAAGATTATGATAGCCTCATCACATCATGTTTGAAAAGATAAAAAGCTTACAACGTCTCTTAGATAGAAGCTCTCTTAATGCATCAAGAATCCCAATTGGAGAAGCACAAGATGAAAGACCCCATACCACTTTAAGTCAATTATGTTTAGACTTAGCATAATAAAGGATATCAATCACAAGGACGAGGTAGAGGACAATCTCAGGTCAACCTAGAGGTAAGGGGCGAGGAAGAAGACTTTTTAATCTTACTCAACTAGGGAGATCTGGTAGCCCTTCTCCAACACTGGTTATGGTAGAGGTCTACAATGCCAGATGTATGGAAAATTTGGTCACACAACCTACCATCATTGGCACAGATTTAATGATCAGTTGGCTGAACCAAACCTTTAGACTCACAGCCCCAATTCCTCCAACACATACCAAATTCTCTTTGCCTCTCTTGCCACATCTATGAACACACACTATTTTGATGATTCTTGGTACCCGGACACAGGTGCCACCAATCACATTACCAATGATCTCAACAACCTCATGACTCACTGAGTATATAGGCACAGACAAGGTCAATGCGGCTAATGGTAACACTTTCAGCATTCTAAATGTCAAGAACTCTTCTTTCATTACTCTTCAATCTAACATAAGTTTCTCTTTATAAAATATTTTACATGTTCCTCAAGTTTCCAAGAACTTAATTAGTGTATCTCACTTCACTAAAGATAATGACGTGTTTCTAGAATTCCACCCCTTAAATTGTCTTGTAAAATCATAAGGGTCCAAGAAGGTACTTCTTCAAGGGCAACTTAGGAATGACTTATATGTGTTTGATAATATGCAACTGCATAGACCTACATAAAATCACTTCAGTAGAACACACATGTCACCAATAACAATAATGATGTAACTTTATGGCACAACAGATTAGGCCATGCTTCTTATACCATTGTACACCAAGTTTTGAAACATTGTAACATACCCTTTTATAGTTCAAATAAAATATCTATTTCCAGTTCTTGTTGCATTGGTAAATCTAATAGGCTTCCCTTCAATAAGTCTGATACTATATATACTACTCCCTTACAACTGATTTACTTTGATATTTGGGGTCCTTCACCCTCATCATCTAAAGCAGGTTATAGATATTACATATTCCTTGATACATATACTAAATTCACATGGATATACTTCCTTCAAAGCAAATCTGAAGCTCTAACATCTTTTCTTTATTTTAAAAGTCTGGTTGAATTGCAGTTTGACAACAAAATGAAGGCCCTTCAAACTAATGAAGGAAAATAATTCACTACTTTCAAGAGGCACTTTATAGACTTTGGCATTGCTCACAATTCAGTTTCCCATACACATATCAATAGAGAAAGAGAACATAGACACATCACTGAGACTGGGCTTACACTGGTTGCAAATTCCAGCCTTTCACCTAAATACTGGCCAAAGGCATTGTCCACTGTTGTATTCATCATCAACAGAAGTCCCCCACCAACAATTCAGTTTAAGTCTCCATTTGAGCTCCTATTCTACAAGATCCTAGAGTATACTATTTTTAAACCTTTTGGTTCTAGGTGTTTTCCCCACCTCAGGCCATACAATCCATATAAGATGAATTTTAGGTCTCAAGAATGCATCTTCATCAGATACTCCTCACAACACAAAGGTTTTAAATGCCTCTCCAACACTAGAAAGGTATATATTACCAGACATGTTGAATTTGATGAGCTATGTAACACCCCTATTTTTATTTTTATATTAAAATTTTGAAGGAATTAAATTATGGTTCTTTAGAACTTTTTAATCTACGTATTATTTATGATTTTTTGGAATTTTTTGGAATTTTGGAATTTTTTAATAAAAATAATATTTTTTTAAATAATTTTAAATTCATATAAGTGACTTAAATTAAAAATATTTACAAGAAAGTGAATTGAAATTATAAGAAAATTTTCTAAAATCCATTTCAAGTAGACTTATCTAAAAATTATCGGTTTGAGAAAAATCTTGATTTTTTCCAATCGTTAAAAAATTTGAAACGTATCAATAAATTTTTATTAACAGAAAATTTTAGATTTTTAAAATTTCAGCTTTATATTACTTATTATAAAATTAGTAGGGACTGATATAATATCGCTAAATTTCAAAAAGGACTCATTTTGAATATTTAAAATATACCGAGTGAAGGGTTACTATTTGACTTAATAATTTTGCCGACAATTACTATGCAAATCACTGTGCATGTATGAAATTTTCAAAAGATGCACAGTAACCTGGAATAAAAAATTCAAAAATGCATAGTACTTTTATATTAAAATAATGGAATGCATAGTAAATTTTTTTCCTATAAATACCGAAGGATTTCTTCTTTAGAATTCACAATTTCAGATTAAGTTTTCTTAATATAGTAGTGCTAGTGAGATAGTGGTGGAAGTGAGAGAGAGAAGAAAAGTTTTTGGAGAGAAGGTTCTGCCAAAATCCTAAGGTAAGAATACTTCTCTTTTATATTTTTTGGGTTATTTTCATATCGTTTTTAGAAATCTGTTATTATACTGAAAATAATATTATTTTAAGTTACTATTCTGTATAGTAAATACTATTTCAATAGTAAATTACTATTTCAATAGTAAATTACTATTCAAATAGTAAATTACTATTTACTGTTACTATTTACTGTTACTATTCATGATTTACTATTTACCGTTACTATTCACGATTTACTATTTACCGTTACTATTCACGTTTTACTATTTACTGTTACTATTCACGTTTTACTATTTACTGTTACTATTCACGATTTACTATTCACTATTCACTATTCACTATTCAAAATTTACCATTTCTGTTTTAAGTAGTAATCTTAATCTTCGTCTTATGCTTATACTGAAATAAGATTGGTATTAATATTTTTAGAAATCGGAGGCGCAAAGCAAATCCATTTTGGGTAACAATTCAAGGTAAGGGGGAGTGAGATAAGAGTATAATATGAAAAGACATAAGAATAATGGGAGGAGTCCCCTACTCCTTTTAAATCTGATAATATTATTATTTTAAAATATTAATTTTTTTTTAACTTAAAATTTATAATAAATTTTAAATTAAATATCCGGTTTAACTAACTCTAACATACCTATGCAAAGACTTGGACCATTATGACCTATATGGACTGGACAATACCTATGCAAGGACTTGGACCATTATGACCCATATGGACTGAACTATACCTATGCAAGGACTGGATTATATGGACTTACATATACCTATGCGAGGAATTGACCAAAAGGACTAAAATTGACTATATTAATAATCATTAAATTTTGTATTATGATATGTATTAATGATATTTAATTGATTTGATTATGATTTGATTATGATTGATTGATTGATGATATTTAGTTATGATTGATATTGTTTAATTTTGATTGATGATATTGTAATGTGGAGTTTGAGCATATAGCGAGCATGACGGAAAGCTAAAATTCAGTAAGAATTTCTTACCTTACTCTTTAAATTTTATTATCTTTTAATTCTTCTTAGAAATTATTCTTATTAACTTTATTTTCAATATTTAGAATAAAAAAATTAGTATTTATTTTAGAAAGAAAATATTTTATTAGAATTTATTTAATTAAATCTTGAGTTAAAGAAAAATTTTGTAATCTTAAGTATTTTTGGTTAATAAATATTTCTCTTTCAATAAAAAAAAATTAAAAGAAAATTATTTTATTTTTTTCCAACTTAATAACTAAATACATTTGGAAATAATTGAGATTCCTAAATTTGATTTTGTTAAGATTTAATTTGAGAAAGATTAGGTAAAGTTTTATATGATAAAGTTTTTAGATATTTAAGGCTTAGAAACTCAATTTCCGTGAGATTTGAAAACTGTACCAAATTTATTTCTGTGGGACAGAAATTCAGAGAACTGAGAAAATGTACAGTTTATTGAAATGATATTGTAAACCTTTAAGGGATTTAATAATTGAGTTTCTAAAAGCCTTAACCAACTCAATACGCGAGTAGTTCATGCATCATGGATAATGAAAGTGAAATAAAATAATATTGTCTGGGGACGGATTATAGAAACCGAGGATACATTAGAGGAGGCTTAATTACGAGCCTTGGGATGAGAGAGTGTGAAAGGGTGCTTCAGGGGACCTGGGGTAGCTCCCTAGTGTCGGGTACTTTCACAATAAAAACTTTCTCAATCTGACTAGTCTCTAAGTGTTTCCATGCCAGTTGAGCTGTTCATATTATTATTATCCGGACTTATGGAACAGTGTAAACTCCTGGTTGGCCCAGTGCAAATTAAAATTTAAGGGCCTACATATATAGATAAGTTATGATGAAAATATTGCATAACATTCATGCATTCATAATTGATTGTGTATGTGATTGTGATTGATATTATTATGTATCGGTTGTGAAAACCCTTTGTTGCTTATGTCTTATTCGGAAATATTATATTCTGTTTCTCACTCCTTTCTCCGTGTTTTTGTTTCATATATTCTAAACTGATGGTTCAGAGGGAAGGATCGAAGAATTTCAGCAGTAGATATAGCACGTTCTAGAAAGGGAGCTCGGTATGAATACCGTGGTCCAATGAATAAATAATGTTAATAAGTAACTGCTTCTGGGCCATGGAGTTTCCTCTCTTTCTTATAATGTTTAATGTTTATTTTCTTCGGATGAATGTACAAATACTTTATAAAGTTTTAATAATATTTGTGAGGTATTTCAGAAATAATGTATATAATTTATTCCGATAGTTTCTTTTTAACAATCATATCTTTAGTAAAAAAAAAAAATTACGAATTTTTCTAGAATTTATTAAGGTGTAACAGAGGGTGTTACAAAGTGGTATCAGAGCAGTTAATCCAATAGGCCTGGGGAAAAGGTCTATCTTGCTTTGTCTGTAAACTCTGTATAGGTAGAATATCTGACTTGGTAGTAACTGTGATTGATGTGACAAATCTCAGTTACTGTGAAACAGGAAACTAATGGCTGGAAACGATCTTGCTGGAGTTGTAGAACGCTTAATCAATGCAATGGGAGCACGTGAAGGTCAAGGTAATGATGCCTTGAGAAGACTGGACCTATTCGAAAAGCGCAATCCACCTCGTTTCAAGGGAGGATATAACCCTGATGGAGCACAAATCTGGATTCGAGAGATAGAGAAGATCTTTCGAGCATTGCAATGTAATGAAGCTGATAAGGTAGTCTTCGCTACTTATGCCTTATCTGAGGATGCCGAACATTGGTGGGATAGCATGCGTAAACAATTCGAAGTCAACGACGTGGAGATCACTTGGGACTATTTCAAGGATATGTTTCTGGAAAAATACTTTCCAGCTGATGTTAAAGAGAAAAGACAATTCGAATTCCTGTCGCTGACCCAAGGAAATATGACCGTTGGAGAGTACGCATCCAGGTTTGAAGAGCTATCTCGTTTTCATTCTCATTATAATGATGCTACTAATGAAAGAGATCGGTGTGCAAAGTTTGTAAATGGACTGCGGCCAGAAATTAAGGAAGCTATACGAATGCAGGAAATCCGTGAATTTTCTGTATTGGTAAATCGCTGCAGGATCTTTGAAGAAGACCATAAGGATAGAATGACCAAAAGTCGTGAGCCCATTCACAAGGCAGGAGAAATAAGAAGTGGAGGACCTCACCATCACCAAAGAAGAGATTTCAGAAGGAATAAGCCTTACCAAGCACCATTTCGTCGGTTTGGAGCAGCATCTGTTCCTAACAGACCCCAAGCTTTAACTGGAAGCTATTACCCAACATCTGCACCAAATTTTAAATGTTTTATCTGTGGAGGACCCCATTTGAAAAGGGATTGTCCTAAAAACACTTATGTTTGCTTTAAGTGTAACAAACCAGGTCATCATATCAAGGATTGCCCAGAGATAAAGAGAGAAAATCCTAAAGGTGCAAGTACAAGCATAAATACTCAAGGAGGCGCGCACAGTGCAGTCGGAAGGCCAAAAGCAAAAGGAAAGGTTTTTGCAATCACTGGAGAAGAAGCATCTCATGCTGATTCCATGGTAGAAGGTAAGTGTATCATTAATAAGATTTCTTTAACTGTTATGTATGACTCAGGTGCATCACATTCCTTTATTGCCAATGACTGTGTAGAAAAACTAAAATTACCTGTGATAGAACTTCCATTTGACTTATTTGTACATACTCCTGGAAACAATCCCATTGTCACTTCTAAAGCTTGTTGGAAATGCCCTATTGTCATAGATGGTAGGGACTTTAAGGCTAATCTTTTCTGTTTACCCCTTTCTGGCTTAGAAGTTATTATTGGGCTAGATTGGTTGTCTGACAATCATGTTCTAATAGATTGTCATAATAAAACCATAATGTTTAAAGAACCAGTGAATTTGAATCCTGAAGATTCGAGATTTCTAACCGCCAACCAAGTGAGTGCCTCTTTAAAAGGAGGGGCTCAAGGATTCATGCTATTGCTTTCAACGAAAGGAGAGCAAGAATCAAAAATCAAAAATCTGCCGGTTGTGTGTGAATTTCCTGACGTTTTTCCTGAAGATATCCCTGGTTTACCCCCAGAAAGAGATGTGGAATTTTCCATTGATTTAGTACCTGGAGTTGGACCCATTTCAATTGCACCATACCGAATGTCACCTCTAGAATTAGCAGAGTTGAAGAAACAACTTGAAGAGATGATAGAGAAGCAGTTTATACGACCCAGTGTATCCCCCTGGGGTGCACCAGTGTTGTTGGTTAAGAAGAAGGATGGTAGCATGAGGTTGTGTGTAGATTATCGACAACTGAACAAGGTGACGATCAAGAACAGATACCCTCTGCCAAGGATTGACGACTTGATGGATCAGCTGCGTGGTGCCACGGTGTTCTCCAAAATTGATTTGAGGTCTGGATACCATCAAATAAGGGTGAAGAAAGAAGATGTAACGAAAACTGCTTTTAGAACACGCTATGGCCATTACGAATATCTAGTAATGCCTTTTGGTGTAACTAATGCACCAGCCGTATTCATGGATTACATGAATAGGATTTTTCATCCATATCTAGATAAATTTGTAGTGGTGTTCATTGATGATATATTAGTGTACTCTAAAAACAGAGAAGAACATGTTGAACATTTGAAGGTCGTGTTGGAAATCCTGAAAAAGAAACAACTATATGCAAAGTTGTCGAAGTGTGAATTTTGGTTGGAAGAAGTGAACTTTTTAGGACATGTAATTAGTCAAGGAGGAATAGCTGTAGACCCTTCCAAGGTGGAGGCGGTTTTAAAATGGGAGAGACCAACCACGATCACTGAGATTAGAAGTTTCTTGGGCTTGGCTGGATACTATAGGAGATTCATTGAAGGATTTTCAAAGCTAGGATACCCATTGACCAAGCTAACACGGAAAGGACAACCTTTTGTGTGGACGACACAATGCGAGAATAGTTTTCAAGAGCTGAAAGATCGACTTACTTCTGCGCCGGTGTTAGTACTCCCCGATCCACATCGAAGTTTTGAAGTTTACTGTGATGCGTCTAAACAAGGACTAGGAAGTGTACTTATGCAAGACAAGAAGGTTGTAGCCTATGCATCACGACAATTAAGGCAACATGAGATCAACTACCCTACCCATGACTTAGAGTTAGCCGCTGTAGTTTTTGCCTTAAAGATTTGGAGGCACTATCTATACGGTGCAACATTCGATGTGTTTAGCGATCATAAAAGTCTCAAGTATTTATTCGACCAAAAGGAGTTAAACATGAGGCAACGGAGGTGGATGGAATTCTTAAAGGACTACGATTTTGAGTTGCAATACCATCCTGGAAAAGCGAATGTAGTAGCTGATGCTTTAAGTCGAAAGTCTCTACATGCATCCACGATGATGATAAAAGAGCTGGAATTGATAGAGAACTTCAGAGATCTTAACCTAGCAGTAAAGGTTAATGCTAACAGCTACAGATTAGGAACGTTGCAAGTGACAAATGAATTCCTGAGGCAAGTTTTAGAGGCTCAACGAGAGGATGAATTCCTGCAAGAGAAGAAAGAACTCTTGAAACAAGGAAAAGAAGTCGAGTTCAATGTGGGAAACGACCAATTATTGAGATATAAGGATCGAGTGTGTATCCCTGACAAAGAGGAGTTGAGGAAAGCAATTCTAGAAGAAGGCCATAAAAGTTATATGAGCATTCATCCCGGAACTACTAAAATGTATCAAGATTTGAAGAAGTTATTTTGGTGGCCTGGAATGAAGAAAGCGGTGGCAGAGTATGTGGCTGCATGTCTAATTTGCCAGAAGGTTAAAGTAGAACACCAAAAACCCCCTGGAATGCTACAATCAATGGAAATACCGGAATGGAAATGGGATAGCATTACCATGGATTTTGTGACTTCTCTACCTAAAACTCCATTAGGACATGATTCGATATGGGTAATAGTTGATAGACTAACAAAGTCTGCCCACTTTATTCCCATCAATATTCGTTACTCTATGGAGAAGCTGGCAAAATTATACATCGAGGAGATTGTGAGATTGCATGGAATTCCTTCAAGTATCATTTCTGATCGGGACCCTCGTTTTACATCACAATTCTGGAAGAGCTTGCACAAGGCTATGGGAACAAGACTGCGTCTGAGTTCAGCATATCATCCTCAGACGGATGGACAATCAGAAAGAACAATCCAATCTCTAGAAGACTTGTTACGAGCTTGTGTGTTAGAGCATAAAGGAAGTTGGAATCAATTCTTACCATATGTGGAGTTTACCTACAACAACAGTTTCCATGCTAGCATTGGCATGGCACCTTTTGAAGCATTATATGGAAGAAAATGTAGGACCCCGCTATGTTGGTTTGAGACTGGTGAAAACTTGATGCTAGGACCAGAGTTGGTACAACAAACCACGGATAAAATCAAAATAGTTCAGGAAAAGATGAAGGCAACACAGAGCAGGCAGAAAAGTTACTATGACAAAAGAAGAAAGCCGCTCGAATTTCAAGAAGGCGATCATGTATTCTTGAAAGTCACACCTATGACTGGGGTCGGTCGGGCAATGAAATCTCGAAAACTAACTCCTAGATTTATCGGTCCATACTAAATAATTCATAAAGTTAGTCCCCTTGCCTACCAAATAGCATTACCACCTTTTCTTTCTAATATCCATAATGTTTTTCATGTGTCAAACTTGCGAAAGTATATATCTGATCCTACACATGTTATTGAACCTGATGTCATACAAGTTAAAGATAATCTTACATATGATGCACCACCTGTTAGAATAAGTGACAGAAGAATAAAACAATTAAGAGACAAGACAATTCCGCTTGTAAAGGTTATTTGGAGTGAAACGAGAGGAGAAGATGCTACATGGGAACTAGAAACTGAGATGAAAGAGTCTCATCCTCATTTGTTTTACTGATTATGTAAATTTCGAGGACGAAATTTTCTAAGGGGAGTAGAGTTGTAACACCCCTATTTTTATTTTTATATTAAAATTTTGAAGGAATTAAATTATGGTTCTTTAGAACTTTTTAATCTACGTATTATTTATGATTTTTTGGAATTTTTTGGAATTTTGGAATTTTTTAATAAAAATAATATTTTTTTAAATAATTTTAAATTCATATAAGTGACTTAAATTAAAAATATTTACAAGAAAGTGAATTGAAATTATAAGAAAATTTTCTAAAATCCATTTCAAGTAGACTTATCTAAAAATTATCGGTTTGAGAAAAATCTTGATTTTTTCCAATCGTTAAAAAATTTGAAACGTATCAATAAATTTTTATTAACAGAAAATTTTAGATTTTTAAAATTTCAGCTTTATATTACTTATTATAAAATTAGTAGGGACTGATATAATATCGCTAAATTTCAAAAAGGACTCATTTTGAATATTTAAAATATACCGAGTGAAGGGTTACTATTTGACTTAATAATTTTGCCGATAATTACTATGCAAATCACTGTGCATGTATGAAATTTTCAAACGATGCACAGTAACCTGGAATAAAAAATTCAAAAATGCATAGTACTTTTATATTAAAATAATGGAATGCATAGTAAATTTTTTTCCTATAAATACCGAAGGATTTCTTCTTTAGAATTCACAATTTCAGATTAAGTTTTCTTAATATAGTAGTGCTAGTGAGATAGTGGTGGAAGTGAGAGAGAGAAGAAAAGTTTTTGGAGAGAAGGTTCTGCCAAAATCCTAAGGTAAGAATACTTCTCTTTTATATTTTTTGGGTTATTTTCATATCGTTTTTAGAAATCTGTTATTATACTGAAAATAATATTATTTTAAGTTACTATTCTGCATAGTAAACACTATTTCAATAGTAAATTACTATTTCAATAGTAAATTACTATTCAAATAGTAAATTACTATTTACTGTTACTATTTACTGTTACTATTCACGATTTACTATTTACCGTTACTATTCACGATTTACTATTTACCGTTACTATTCACGTTTTACTATTTACTGTTACTATTCACGTTTTACTATTTACCGTTACTATTCACGATTTACTATTCACTATTCACTATTCAAAATTTACCATTTCTGTTTTAAGTAGTAATCTTAATCTTCGTCTTATGCTTATACTGAAATAAGATTGGTATTAATATTTTTAGAAATCGGAGGCGCAAAGCAAATCCATTTTGGGTAACAATTCAAGGTAAGGGGGAGTGAGATAAGAGTATAATATGAAAAGACATAAGAATAATGGGAGGAGTCCCCTACTCCTTTTAAATCTGATAATATTATTATTTTAAAATATTAATTTTTTTTTAACTTAAAATTTATAATAAATTTTAAATTAAATATCCGGTTTAACTAACTCTAACATACCTATGCAAAGACTTGGACCATTATGACCTATATGGACTGGACAATACCTATGCAAGGACTTGGACCATTATGACCCATATGGACTGAACTATACCTATGCAAGGACTGGATTATATGGACTTACATATACCTATGCGAGGAATTGACCAAAAGGACTAAAATTGACTATATTAATAATCATTAAATTTTGTATTATGATATGTATTAATGATATTTAATTGATTTGATTATGATTTGATTATGATTGATTGATTGATGATATTTAGTTATGATTGATATTGTTTAATTTTGATTGATGATATTGTAATGTGGAGTTTGAGCATATAGCGAGCATGACGGAAAGCTAAAATTCAGTAAGAATTTCTTACCTTACTCTTTAAATTTTATTATCTTTTAATTCTTCTTAGAAATTATTCTTATTAACTTTATTTTCAATATTTAGAATAAAAAAATTAGTATTTATTTTAGAAAGAAAATATTTTATTAGAATTTATTTAATTAAATCTTGAGTTAAAGAAAAATTTTGTAATCTTAAGTATTTTTGGTTAATAAATATTTCTCTTTCAATAAAAAAAAATTAAAAGAAAATTATTTTATTTTTTTCCAACTTAATAACTAAATACATTTGGAAATAATTGAGATTCCTAAATTTGATTTTGTTAAGATTTAATTTGAGAAAGATTAGGTAAAGTTTTATATGATAAAGTTTTTAGATATTTAAGGCTTAGAAACTCAATTTCCGTGAGATTTGAAAACTGTACCAAATTTATTTCTGTGGGACAGAAATTCAGAGAACTGAGAAAATGTACAGTTTATTGAAATGATATTGTAAACCTTTAAGGGATTTAATAATTGAGTTTCTAAAAGCCTTAACCAACTCAATACGCGAGTAGTTCATGCATCATGGATAATGAAAGTGAAATAAAATAATATTGTCTGGGGACGGATTATAGAAACCGAGGATACATTAGAGGAGGCTTAATTACGAGCCTTGGGATGAGAGAGTGTGAAAGGGTGCTTCAGGGGACCTGGGGTAGCTCCCTAGTGTCGGGTACTTTCACAATAAAAACTTTCTCAATCTGACTAGTCTCTAAGTGTTTCCATGCCAGTTGAGCTGTTCATATTATTATTATCCGGACTTATGGAACAGTGTAAACTCCTGGTTGGCCCAGTGCAAATTAAAATTTAAGGGCCTACATATATAGATAAGTTATGATGAAAATATTGCATAACATTCATGCATTCATAATTGATTGTGTATGTGATTGTGATTGATATTATTATGTATCGGTTGTGAAAACCCTTTGTTGCTTATGTCTTATTCGGAAATATTATATTCTGTTTCTCACTCCTTTCTCCGTGTTTTTGTTTCATATATTCTAAACTGATGGTTCAGAGGGAAGGATCGAAGAATTTCAGCAGTAGATATAGCACGTTCTAGAAAGGGAGCTCGGTATGAATACCGTGGTCCAATGAATAAATAATGTTAATAAGTAACTGCTTCTGGGCCATGGAGTTTCCTCTCTTTCTTATAATGTTTAATGTTTATTTTCTTCGGATGAATGTACAAATACTTTATAAAGTTTTAATAATATTTGTGAGGTATTTCAGAAATAATGTATATAATTTATTCCGATAGTTTCTTTTTAACAATCATATCTTTAGTAAAAAAAAAAATTACGAATTTTTCTAGAATTTATTAAGGTGTAACAGAGGGTGTTACAAAGTGGTATCAGAGCAGTTAATCCAATAGGCCTGGGGAAAAGGTCTATCTTGCTTTGTCTGTAAACTCTGTATAGGTAGAATATCTGACTTGGTAGTAACTGTGATTGATGTGACAAATCTCAGTTACTGTGAAACAGGAAACTAATGGCTGGAAACGATCTTGCTGGAGTTGTAGAACGCTTAATCAATGCAATGGGAGCACGTGAAGGTCAAGGTAATGATGCCTTGAGAAGACTGGACCTATTCGAAAAGCGCAATCCACCTCGTTTCAAGGGAGGATATAACCCTGATGGAGCACAAATCTGGATTCGAGAGATAGAGAAGATCTTTCGAGCATTGCAATGTAATGAAGCTGATAAGGTAGTCTTCGCTACTTATGCCTTATCTGAGGATGCCGAACATTGGTGGGATAGCATGCGTAAACAATTCGAAGTCAACGACGTGGAGATCACTTGGGACTATTTCAAGGATATGTTTCTGGAAAAATACTTTCCAGCTGATGTTAAAGAGAAAAGACAATTCGAATTCCTGTCGCTGACCCAAGGAAATATGAGCGTTGGAGAGTACGCATCCAGGTTTGAAGAGCTATCTCGTTTTCATTCTCATTATAATGATGCTACTAATGAAAGAGATCGGTGTGCAAAGTTTGTAAATGGACTGCGGCCAGAAATTAAGGAAGCTATACGAATGCAGGAAATCCGTGAATTTTCTGTATTGGTAAATCGCTGCAGGATCTTTGAAGAAGACCATAAGGATAGAATGACCAAAAGTCGTGAGCCCATTCACAAGGCAGGAGAAATAAGAAGTGGAGGACCTCACCATCACCAAAGAAGAGATTTCAGAAGGAATAAGCCTTACCAAGCACCATTTCGTCGGTTTGGAGCAGCATCTGTTCCTAACAGACCCCAAGCTTCAACTGGAAGCTATTACCCAACATCTGCACCAAATTTTAAATGTTTTATCTGTGGAGGACCCCATTTGAAAAGGGATTGTCCTAAAAACACTTATGTTTGCTTTAAGTGTAACAAACCAGGTCATCATATCAAGGATTGCCCAGAGATAAAGAGAGAAAATCCTAAAGGTGCAAGTACAAGCATAAATACTCAAGGAGGCGCGCACAGTGCAGTCGGAAGGCCAAAAGCAAAAGGAAAGGTTTTTGCAATCACTGGAGAAGAAGCATCTCATGCTGATTCCATGGTAGAAGGTAAGTGTATCATTAATAAGATTTCTTTAACTGTTATGTATGACTCAGGTGCATCACATTCCTTTATTGCCAATGACTGTGTAGAAAAACTAAAATTACCTGTGATAGAACTTCCATTTGACTTATTTGTACATACTCCTGGAAACAATCCCATTGTCACTTCTAAAGCTTGTTGGAAATGCCCTATTGTCATAGATGGTAGGGACTTTAAGGCTAATCTTTTCTGTTTACCCCTTTCTGGCTTAGAAGTTATTATTGGGCTAGATTGGTTGTCTGACAATCATGTTCTAATAGATTGTCATAATAAAACCATAATGTTTAAAGAACCAGTGAATTTGAATCCTGAAGATTCGAGATTTCTAACCGCCAACCAAGTGAGTGCCTCTTTAAAAGGAGGGGCTCAAGGATTCATGCTATTGCTTTCAACGAAAGGAGAGCAAGAATCAAAAATCAAAAATCTGCCGGTTGTGTGTGAATTTCCTGACGTTTTTCCTGAAGATATCCCTGGTTTACCCCCAGAAAGAGATGTGGAATTTTCCATTGATTTAGTACCTGGAGTTGGACCCATTTCAATTGCACCATACCGAATGTCACCTCTAGAATTAGCAGAGTTGAAGAAACAACTTGAAGAGATGATAGAGAAGCAGTTTATACGACCCAGTGTATCCCCCTGGGGTGCACCAGTGTTGTTGGTTAAGAAGAAGGATGGTAGCATGAGGTTGTGTGTAGATTATCGACAACTGAACAAGGTGACGATCAAGAACAGATACCCTCTGCCAAGGATTGACGACTTGATGGATCAGCTGCGTGGTGCCACGGTGTTCTCCAAAATTGATTTGAGGTCTGGATACCATCAAATAAGGGTGAAGAAAGAAGATGTAACGAAAACTGCTTTTAGAACACGCTATGGCCATTACGAATATCTAGTAATGCCTTTTGGTGTAACTAATGCACCAGCCGTATTCATGGATTACATGAATAGGATTTTTCATCCATATCTAGATAAATTTGTAGTGGTGTTCATTGATGATATATTAGTGTACTCTAAAAACAGAGAAGAACATGTTGAACATTTGAAGGTCGTGTTGGAAATCCTGAAAAAGAAACAACTATATGCAAAGTTGTCGAAGTGTGAATTTTGGTTGGAAGAAGTGAACTTTTTAGGACATGTAATTAGTCAAGGAGGAATAGCTGTAGACCCTTCCAAGGTGGAGGCGGTTTTAAAATGGGAGAGACCAACCACGATCACTGAGATTAGAAGTTTCTTGGGCTTGGCTGGATACTATAGGAGATTCATTGAAGGATTTTCAAAGCTAGGATACCCATTGACCAAGCTAACACGGAAAGGACAACCTTTTGTGTGGACGACACAATGCGAGAATAGTTTTCAAGAGCTGAAAGATCGACTTACTTCTGCGCCGGTGTTAGTACTCCCCGATCCACATCGAAGTTTTGAAGTTTACTGTGATGCGTCTAAACAAGGACTAGGAAGTGTACTTATGCAAGACAAGAAGGTTGTAGCCTATGCATCACGACAATTAAGGCAACATGAGATCAACTACCCTACCCATGACTTAGAGTTAGCCGCTGTAGTTTTTGCCTTAAAGATTTGGAGGCACTATCTATACGGTGCAACATTCGATGTGTTTAGCGATCATAAAAGTCTCAAGTATTTATTCGACCAAAAGGAGTTAAACATGAGGCAACGGAGGTGGATGGAATTCTTAAAGGACTACGATTTTGAGTTGCAATACCATCCTGGAAAAGCGAATGTAGTAGCTGATGCTTTAAGTCGAAAGTCTCTACATGCATCCACGATGATGATAAAAGAGCTGGAATTGATAGAGAACTTCAGAGATCTTAACCTAGCAGTAAAGGTTAATGCTAACAGCTACAGATTAGGAACGTTGCAAGTGACAAATGAATTCCTGAGGCAAGTTTTAGAGGCTCAACGAGAGGATGAATTCCTGCAAGAGAAGAAAGAACTCTTGAAACAAGGAAAAGAAGTCGAGTTCAATGTGGGAAACGACCAATTATTGAGATATAAGGATCGAGTGTGTATCCCTGACAAAGAGGAGTTGAGGAAAGCAATTCTAGAAGAAGGCCATAAAAGTTATATGAGCATTCATCCCGGAACTACTAAAATGTATCAAGATTTGAAGAAGTTATTTTGGTGGCCTGGAATGAAGAAAGCGGTGGCAGAGTATGTGGCTGCATGTCTAATTTGCCAGAAGGTTAAAGTAGAACACCAAAAACCCCCTGGAATGCTACAATCAATGGAAATACCGGAATGGAAATGGGATAGCATTACCATGGATTTTGTGACTTCTCTACCTAAAACTCCATTAGGACATGATTCGATATGGGTAATAGTTGATAGACTAACAAAGTCTGCCCACTTTATTCCCATCAATATTCGTTACTCTATGGAGAAGCTGGCAAAATTATACATCGAGGAGATTGTGAGATTGCATGGAATTCCTTCAAGTATCATTTCTGATCGGGACCCTCGTTTTACATCACAATTCTGGAAGAGCTTGCACAAGGCTATGGGAACAAGACTGCGTCTGAGTTCAGCATATCATCCTCAGACGGATGGACAATCAGAAAGAACAATCCAATCTCTAGAAGACTTGTTACGAGCTTGTGTGTTAGAGCATAAAGGAAGTTGGAATCAATTCTTACCATATGTGGAGTTTACCTACAACAACAGTTTCCATGCTAGCATTGGCATGGCACCTTTTGAAGCATTATATGGAAGAAAATGTAGGACCCCGCTATGTTGGTTTGAGACTGGTGAAAACTTGATGCTAGGACCAGAGTTGGTACAACAAACCACGGATAAAATCAAAATAGTTCAGGAAAAGATGAAGGCAACACAGAGCAGGCAGAAAAGTTACTATGACAAAAGAAGAAAGCCGCTCGAATTTCAAGAAGGCGATCATGTATTCTTGAAAGTCACACCTATGACTGGGGTCGGTCGGGCAATGAAATCTCGAAAACTAACTCCTAGATTTATCGGTCCATACTAAATAATTCATAAAGTTAGTCCCCTTGCCTACCAAATAGCATTACCACCTTTTCTTTCTAATATCCATAATGTTTTTCATGTGTCAAACTTGCGAAAGTATATATCTGATCCTACACATGTTATTGAACCTGATGTCATACAAGTTAAAGATAATCTTACATATGATGCACCACCTGTTAGAATAAGTGACAGAAGAATAAAACAATTAAGAGACAAGACAATTCCGCTTGTAAAGGTTATTTGGAGTGAAACGAGAGGAGAAGATGCTATATGGGAACTAGAAACTGAGATGAAAGAGTCTCATCCTCATTTGTTTTACTGATTATGTAAATTTCGAGGACGAAATTTTCTAAGGGGAGTAGAGTTGTAACACCCCTATTTTTATTTTTATATTAAAATTTTGAAGGAATTAAATTATGGTTCTTTAGAACTTTTTAATCTACGTATTATTTATGATTTTTTGGAATTTTTTGGAATTTTGGAATTTTTTAATAAAAATAATATTTTTTTAAATAATTTTAAATTCATATAAGTGACTTAAATTAAAAATATTTACAAGAAAGTGAATTGAAATTATAAGAAAATTTTCTAAAATCCATTTCAAGTAGACTTATCTAAAAATTATCGGTTTGAGAAAAATCTTGATTTTTTCCAATCGTTAAAAAATTTGAAACGTATCAATAAATTTTTATTAACAGAAAATTTTAGATTTTTAAAATTTCAGCTTTATATTACTTATTATAAAATTAGTAGGGACTGATATAATATCGCTAAATTTCAAAAAGGACTCATTTTGAATATTTAAAATATACCGAGTGAAGGGTTACTATTTGACTTAATAATTTTGCCGATAATTACTATGCAAATCACTGTGCATGTATGAAATTTTCAAACGATGCACAGTAACCTGGAATAAAAAATTCAAAAATGCATAGTACTTTTATATTAAAATAATGGAATGCATAGTAAATTTTTTTCCTATAAATACCGAAGGATTTCTTCTTTAGAATTCACAATTTCAGATTAAGTTTTCTTAATATAGTAGTGCTAGTGAGATAGTGGTGGAAGTGAGAGAGAGAAGAAAAGTTTTTGGAGAGAAGGTTCTGCCAAAATCCTAAGGTAAGAATACTTCTCTTTTATATTTTTTGGGTTATTTTCATATCGTTTTTAGAAATCTGTTATTATACTGAAAATAATATTATTTTAAGTTACTATTCTGCATAGTAAACACTATTTCAATAGTAAATTACTATTTCAATAGTAAATTACTATTCAAATAGTAAATTACTATTTACTGTTACTATTTACTGTTACTATTCACGATTTACTATTTACCGTTACTATTCACGATTTACTATTTACCGTTACTATTCACGTTTTACTATTTACTGTTACTATTCACGTTTTACTATTTACCGTTACTATTCACGATTTACTATTCACTATTCACTATTCAAAATTTACCATTTCTGTTTTAAGTAGTAATCTTAATCTTCGTCTTATGCTTATACTGAAATAAGATTGGTATTAATATTTTTAGAAATCGGAGGCGCAAAGCAAATCCATTTTGGGTAACAATTCAAGGTAAGGGGGAGTGAGATAAGAGTATAATATGAAAAGACATAAGAATAATGGGAGGAGTCCCCTACTCCTTTTAAATCTGATAATATTATTATTTTAAAATATTAATTTTTTTTTAACTTAAAATTTATAATAAATTTTAAATTAAATATCCGGTTTAACTAACTCTAACATACCTATGCAAAGACTTGGACCATTATGACCTATATGGACTGGACAATACCTATGCAAGGACTTGGACCATTATGACCCATATGGACTGAACTATACCTATGCAAGGACTGGATTATATGGACTTACATATACCTATGCGAGGAATTGACCAAAAGGACTAAAATTGACTATATTAATAATCATTAAATTTTGTATTATGATATGTATTAATGATATTTAATTGATTTGATTATGATTTGATTATGATTGATTGATTGATGATATTTAGTTATGATTGATATTGTTTAATTTTGATTGATGATATTGTAATGTGGAGTTTGAGCATATAGCGAGCATGACGGAAAGCTAAAATTCAGTAAGAATTTCTTACCTTACTCTTTAAATTTTATTATCTTTTAATTCTTCTTAGAAATTATTCTTATTAACTTTATTTTCAATATTTAGAATAAAAAAATTAGTATTTATTTTAGAAAGAAAATATTTTATTAGAATTTATTTAATTAAATCTTGAGTTAAAGAAAAATTTTGTAATCTTAAGTATTTTTGGTTAATAAATATTTCTCTTTCAATAAAAAAAAATTAAAAGAAAATTATTTTATTTTTTTCCAACTTAATAACTAAATACATTTGGAAATAATTGAGATTCCTAAATTTGATTTTGTTAAGATTTAATTTGAGAAAGATTAGGTAAAGTTTTATATGATAAAGTTTTTAGATATTTAAGGCTTAGAAACTCAATTTCCGTGAGATTTGAAAACTGTACCAAATTTATTTCTGTGGGACAGAAATTCAGAGAACTGAGAAAATGTACAGTTTATTGAAATGATATTGTAAACCTTTAAGGGATTTAATAATTGAGTTTCTAAAAGCCTTAACCAACTCAATACGTGAGTAGTTCATGCATCATGGATAATGAAAGTGAAATAAAATAATATTGTCTGGGGACGGATTATAGAAACCGAGGATACATTAGAGGAGGCTTAATTACGAGCCTTGGGATGAGAGAGTGTGAAAGGGTGCTTCAGGGGACCTGGGGTAGCTCCCTAGTGTCGGGTACTTTCACAATAAAAACTTTCTCAATCTGACTAGTCTCTAAGTGTTTCCATGCCAGTTGAGCTGTTCATATTATTATTATCCGGACTTATGGAACAGTGTAAACTCCTGGTTGGCCCAGTGCAAATTAAAATTTAAGGGCCTACATATATAGATAAGTTATGATGAAAATATTGCATAACATTCATGCATTCATAATTGATTGTGTATGTGATTGTGATTGATATTATTATGTATCGGTTGTGAAAACCCTTTGTTGCTTATGTCTTATTCGGAAATATTATATTCTGTTTCTCACTCCTTTCTCCGTGTTTTTGTTTCATATATTCTAAACTGATGGTTCAGAGGGAAGGATCGAAGAATTTCAGCAGTAGATATAGCACGTTCTAGAAAGGGAGCTCGGTATGAATACCGTGGTCCAATGAATAAATAATGTTAATAAGTAACTGCTTCTGGGCCATGGAGTTTCCTCTCTTTCTTATAATGTTTAATGTTTATTTTCTTCGGATGAATGTACAAATACTTTATAAAGTTTTAATAATATTTGTGAGGTATTTCAGAAATAATGTATATAATTTATTCCGATAGTTTCTTTTTAACAATCATATCTTTAGTAAAAAAAAAAAAATTACGAATTTTTCTAGAATTTATTAAGGTGTAACAGAGGGTGTTACAAGCTAAGTTATCCTCTTAAAATAAATCAAAGATTCTTAACCCAGCCTCTATTTGACCATACTTCTATCCCATAAAATCAGCAACATATATCTCCCAGTATTCCCACTCTCAACCTTATACCTCATCTAACTGAGCTACATTTATAATCCATCCCCTTCCTACACCAGCACCCACCCCTGGTTCACCTCTACACCAACCCATCACCCTTCACCTCAACAACCTACCACATCTAACAATCATCACCCTATGATCCTAGAGCTAAGGCAGGTATATTCAAACCCAAGGCTCTTCCCTCCACTATTGAACCTACCAACTTTTAGGAAGCCATTACCTCACCACATTAGAAAGCTGCCATGCATCAAGAATATACTACTTTTTTCAGAAACTACACCTAGGAGCTGGTCCTTTTACCTCATAATAGAAAAGCTACTAGCTGTAAATGGCTCTACAAACATTAGTACAAGGCTGATGATAGTATCCTTAGCCATAAGCCAGACTAGTGGGATGGGGATTCACTCAACAAGAAGGGCTAGATTATTTAGATACTTTAAGTACGGTCATTAAACCTGTTAGCATTCGGCTTGTCCTGTCTGCTGATGTTTCTCAGGGCTGGCACATCCACCAAATTGACATAGACAATACTTTCTTAGATGAAGACTTACAGGAAGAAATATACATGCAACAGTCCCCAAGCTATCATCAGGGTGCACCTAATATTATTTTATAAGCTTGCTCAAACTTTCCTCAAGTTGGGTTTTCTGTCTACCAAAAGTGACCACTCCCTATTTGTTCACCATCAAAATAATATTACCACATATGTTCTGGTGTATATTGATGATATATTCATTACTAGAAACAATCTAACTACCATCTTCCTTTGTCTCTAAACTCAACTCCCTTTTTCCCCTTCAAGACCTTGGCCCCATACATAATTTTCTGGGTCTCCAGGCCACTTACACTGCCACAGGAGACGTACACTTAGCCCATACCAAATACATCCCTGATCTTCTTCACAAAACCAATATGCATACTGCCAAACCAATCAAAACCCTCATGGGTCCCTAATCCAAATTGTTTCATGATGGCACTGCTAATGCTAATGATCCACACATGTATAGATCAGTCGTGGAAGCATTACAATATGCCACCCTAACCAAACATGATATTGCCTTCACTATGAATAAATTTTGTCAGTTAATGCATTATCCCTTATAAATTCATAGGAAAGTTGTCAAACGCTTGCTTAGATACCTTTAGAACACCCTGCATCACGGCCTCATCTTCAACAAGTCTTCTAATTTAAATATCACAACATACTGTAACAGTGACTGGGTGTGTGATCCCTCAGACATAAGGTCTACCCCGGTTTCTGTCTGTATTTGGGTGCCAATATTGTTTCATGGTAAGCAAAGAAATAATCTGTTGTGAATTGGTCCAGTACAAAGGCTGAATTCAGAAGCCTTGCCTTAACCATCATAGAAGTTATGTACCTTCAATCTTTCCTCTTTAAGCTACATCTACCTTCTCCTAAGACCTCACCTTATTTGGTGTGATAATCAGGGAGCAATTCTACTGTCTGCTAACCCTGTAACGCACTCCAAAACCAAACACTTCGAGCTTGATCTGTAGTTCGTAAGAGAAAAAGTTGCTCAAGGACTCCTCACCATTAAGCATTTGCCATCCAGGTTCCAAATTGCAGACTTGCTGACCAAGTCATCAAGCTCTGCCATTTCTCTTGGTTTAAGGGACAAACTTAATGTTGTCGCAAATCTTTAATTAAGCTTGAGGGGAGATGTTAGAAAACCATCATAAATAAGGAAAAGTCTGTTGTAATTTTGTGTTTTTTCATCTAAGTCTGGGTCTGCTCCAAGTTTGGGTCTATTGTGTAACACCCTCGGTTAAATAAGATAGACCCTTCTATAGGATCATCCTATTTAACTAAGAGGTTAAAAGTTTTTTGAAAAAGTGAATATTTTTTTAAAATAAAATAATGGCAGATCAGTGGAAGAAAATAATAGGTAATTCACATAGTCATTCACAAACTATAAGTAATTGTACTCTTAACAGAATGGGGCACATAGGCACCCTTAAATACATATAGTCATCCATTGTCTCATTATTTATTAATAAATGTTCAACTGCATATATCCTACTTTTAATGAGTGCTCCCAGTTGGTCCAACGTATTGCTGTTCTTCGTACTCCGGTTCTTGGTTTCCTAGCTCCTCTGTTATTAATGATCAGAAAGGGTGAGTATATACCCCAAACCCGGAAGGTTCCCGGTGCGGACATATCCAGTCAACAGATAATATAACATAAATCATACAATTAACATATTTACAACTATAACAATCAATAATGTTGTAATGGAATGCATGAGTTAGGTTTATTATAATTTATCTTAAGTTAAGTCTCATGATGCATGTGGGCCCAATAAACCAATCCACCATCACCATTATCTCATTCTTTGGCAGTCGTCCTGCTTAAGTTGCCCTTTGGGCACAACGTTTCCATACTAGAGCGATCGGAGCTCACCAAGTCCCCCAATCATTATTTAATCATCATAAGGTACAAATGAACTCACAGGTTCTAATCATTATATTATCTTGGGATTTGGCTCTACACGATCATAGTTACATTCCGTCATTTAGTCAAAGTACACCAGAATTGCATCATCTGACCCGGCTTCAAGCGCGACTCTAATGCCATTGGGTTTCCGTCCCGGTTGTACTCCCAAGATTCTCCTTAGAGATCGGACGTGAATGTCCTCCAGCGTACCAGGTGTATGCTCTAGTTTTACTCCTTCAAAAATATTTTCATGATGCAAAATGCATTATTTAAGTTCTATCATTACTTTGATCCCTGGGTATCTATGTGTTTCCAGTCTCGTAATATTTGTTCTCATGTTCTTAGGTCCCACTTATTTTTTTTCGGACGTTGTAGGTCATCTTTATTATTTTATTTATTCTTATTCTAGAAAATATATCGGTTATATCTTGACTAAAATAATGCTTAGTTTAAAGAGTAAGTAGAATGTTCCTTATTTCATTGTTCATAACTAAAACAATAATAATAATAGTAATAATAATAATAATAATAATAATAATAATAATAATAATAATAATAATCATATTCATAATTATAATTATAATCGTAATCATAATCATAATAATAGTAATAGTGATATAAATGGTGACCCTTCATCCTTATTTCCTTATTTATTTCGTCTTTCAAAACTTCCTCACTGGAATCCACATAGACACCCATGGTTCTTAATATTTTCACAATTCAATACCGAACATATCCACTTAATCATCATGGTTAGTAATAATCAACACAGCCAATTAATCATATACATATCAATAAAAATATATAAAATAAATATATAAAATTAAAGCATCTTAATTTAACAACAATTTCCGAACCTGCCCTCGGAAAAGTAAGGACCAGAAGTACCTTAGTCTTTCCAAACACTCGGTTTCCCCCCAGAATACCAAAGAATATACCCCCTTACCTTGATGGAAGATCCTAGAGTAGTTGAGGACGTTCTCTTATTGTCCTTGCTTCAGATCAAGGTGACTTGACGGAGAAAAGGAAATGAGAGAGAGAGACTTTACTAATTTTAGTTTTGTTCTGAGAATTCAGACTTGGAAACAGGATGTGGTATCAATTTAATAATGTAAAAGACAAGTGGGGGACAAGCTTTTCATAGTGAAATGTTAGGTGCGTTAATTGTGATAATAATGGAGGTTTTAGATAAGAGAATGAGCTGTATTGTTGACCATTTCCATCGCCTACATAATGGAGCTTGTATGATTGAAGTAAATATATTAAAATATGTACAAAACGACATGATTAGAGTAAAATATGCAAGTTTCCCTGCATGTGGCTCATCTGTGATAACCTATTCGGATTTGCGTGAACTAGCGGACCGATCACTAAGTGGGGATGCTCCTTCCAGCATGAGCGAACCTTTTCAAAACTGGTTAGGAATGGCGTCACTATCCCAGCCCTGATCCAGTCAGGTTCTATTGATCATGTCCCCTATCAATTCTGATACTGTTTGGGCATATCTCTTCCCGAGAAGTTTCAGAGCCTCTTACGTTCAGAATTGCTTCACTCGGAGGGGATTTGCTCGGAAATGTTTCTGCTTGAAACACTCGGACATAGCCTTTCCTTTCTCAGAAATGACTCACTCGGAAATGTCTCACCCGGAGACACCTCATTCAGAAATATCTCACTCGGATATCTCTGCCCGAAAGTGTTCTTTCAAAGTCAGCCACTTTTTGTTCTGAATTGATTCACTCGGGAATTATCCACTCGGATATATCTCTAACTGAAAAGTACTTATTCGAAGTCAGTCTTTCTTCACTCGAAAATATTTCTCTCGGAAGTGCGTCACTCAGAAATCTTACAACTGAAAGATCATTCGGAGTTGCGTTACTCGTAAATCTTACAACTGAAAGATCATTCGGAGTTGCGTCACTCGGAAATCTTACAACTGAAAGGATCATTCGGAGTCGAAGACAATCTCGAAGACGAACCGAGCACAAGCTCTCGGCAACTTTGAATATGGCCCGAGCACAGACTCTAGGCAACCTTTATGACACCCGAGTACGAATAGAATGAAGGGGTTCATCACTCGGATATTTACTTCCCCCGGAAACTTTTCACTCGGAAATGTATTCATTCGAAGTCAAAGTCTTTCTCTGTTCAGAAGTACTTCCCCTGAAAATGACTCACTCGATATATTTTTCAATCGGTGTTATACCACGCGGAAATCAAAAATCTCACTTGGTGTTATCCCACTTGGAAATGTCTCACTCGGTGCCATCCCACACGGAAGTGTCGCACTCGGAGACACCCCATTTGGGAAAGTTACACTCAACTCGAAGATACCCCACTCGGGAATTCACTACTCGGAAATATCTCGGTCCGAGAAGTACTCATTCGAAATCAAAGTTTTTCTTCGTCCGGAAGTACTTCTCTCGGAAACGTTTCACTCGGAGACGTTTCATTCGGAGACGGTTCATTTGGAGACGTTTTATTCGGAAACGAGTCACTCGGAGACGAGTCACTCGAAGACGTTTCACTCGGAAACGTTTCATTCGGAAACGAGTCACTCGTAGACGTTTCACTCAGAAACGAGTCACTCAAAGACGTTTCACTCAGAAACGTTTCATTCGGAAACGAGTCACTCGTAGACTTTTCACTCGGAAACGAGTCACTCGGAGACACTCCACCCGGAAGTATGGAACTTGGAAGCGTCTTTACCCGAAAGGTGCTCATTCGAAGTCAGAGCCCCTTTCACTCAAAAGTGGTTCTCTCGGACACGCTTCACTCAGAAATGTCTCCGAGGCCAGGATTCCACTCGGAATTGGTTCTCTCGGTCATGACTCACTCGGAAACATCTTAACCTTCCTTCACTCGGAAGTTCTCTCGGTCATACCTCACTCAGAAACAGATCCCTTTCTTCACTTGGACAGTCTTATCTCAGACATGATTCACTCGGAAAATGGATAATATCATTAATGGTTTAGATAAAAAAAATGATTATACACGAGAATAAAATTTTTGGGATATTACAGACTACCTACAGGGTATTTTATTTACTTATTATCACTTACAGAACTTCCATACTTCAAAATTTACAAGGTTACTAAACACAGGGGTGTTACATATTGTACTTTGATCTAAGTTTGGGTCTGTTGTATTTATGTATATAAAGGGGACTTACACCTCATTCCAATACAGAGAAACAATTCATTCTATCCTCCCATGGAAAATAATCTCTAACAGTGGGAGAAAGGATATGTAATGTTTAGTGCTTAAGATGCACATACGGAAACAATTTTCGGATACAAGAATTAATTTAAAATATCATTGAAACATAAGTGACAAATTTAAAGTATCAACAAAAAAAAAGAAGGCACTGAGGTAGCAGCTCTTTAATTATTACTAATTTGTGCCTTTAGAAGTCGAAGGCACTAAGGTAGCAGCTCTTTAATTATTACTAATTTGTGCCTTTAGAAGTCCTTACTTTCCATCTCATAAAGTACAAAATTGTCTTAGCAAACACACATCACATATAGCCGAAATTTCATTTCTTCGTCGGCAGGAAAGGGTAGATGATAGATATTTGGGGCATACATAATCGTATTATTATTATGCCTACCCCACACTCTTCCCTTTTGGGCTTTTGACTATTCCCACCGCCAAAGACTTTTATGTATCAAGTCATTAATAATCGTTATTTATTTTAATTCTTTTGGGTCAAGCTTTCAAGCCCATTAAGACAAACATTTGATGGGACCCGATTAGGTCCAGTTTCTTGTATCGACATGCAATGCAAAGCCGCATACATTGAGCACCGAATTCAATTCATGGGACCATAAAAAAAAAAGTGATGCTGACATTTCCTTTGGGCCTTTTCATAGGAAAACAAACCCAAAACCAAACTGTGAGGGGACCACACTTCTCTGTTGAAGGGGCTTCTGTGTTTCGTCACTCATATCATAAGGTTCTTTTCCTTTTCCATTATATTAACAACAAATTTACTTTTATTTTTTAAATTCTTATTGTTGATTTTGGGATATTAACAAATTATTCCACAAATTAACTTGTATAATCAGATAATCTAATCAGTATAAAAATTTATTTTTATATCAATAATTAATTTTAAAATATTTTTCACATCAGTTATTAAAATAATTAGTATACTATAAAATATTAACTTTTTACACATTTTTTATCGCGACTATCGTAAAATATTGAGGTGTATAATTAATAAGTAATAATGTTTTACTTTCTTGGTATTATAATAAATTAGGTTAAAATAATATGAAGAAAATAAAGTGGGTGTATGTATGATGGAAGGGAGAGAGCACGTGTTATGACGGACACAGCGCCGACAGCCCCCTGTTCATTAGTGACAGTCTTTGACCGCCCTCACCGAAATTGGAGTTTTCTTTTGATTTTATTATTTTCATTAGTATCACTTTCATTTTTGTTTATAGTTGAGAAAACAGAGTTATAAAAATAGAAAAATCTAAAAATTAATATTAATCTTTCATATTGTTTAAAATAATTTAATTATAAGATTTTTTTTTTGGTCAACCAGAAAATCAAACCAGCCCTTAATTATTAGTTAATTAACACCAAAATCCACCGCCATTCATGCATGCACTTACGTTTTTCCTTCTAAACCCTATCAAATTCCATCTTCTCTTTGCAAACACAAAGACACGTGCATTTTCACTGGCTTTTGCTGATGCTGCATGACTTCAATATCCATGTATAACACTAACAAATCACATTATCATTATTAACCTCTTTCCCATGAATCCAAAATCCATGTTAAATCCAAACCAACAAAGCAATTTCACCAAATTTGTCGGATATTCTTCCGATGATATGTGTAATTAATTTGAGTCCCGAATAATGAAACTAAATTAAATTTCACCAATACTGATTCTGCATTATAGTGGAATCCCAATTATATGTTTTATATTCTCATGTATTTAACTATGACATTTCAATTTTAAATAAAAATTAAGTAATTATAGATATAAAAGTGTCAAACCAAAACTTTTTACTTATTTTAATATATAATCATAATTCAAGAAAGAGCATTGAACATTATATATATAATATATTTAATGATATAATATATCATTATTCAAAAGATTATCATTCACACATATTGTTATCCTTAATTATTTTATTTTATTAATATTAAGCTATAAATCTATATAATGAGGTTTACATTTTTATCACACATGTAATATTTCTTTATACTCTCATACAGTAACCTTTCCTATTTTTCATAATAACCACATATAGCTCAAATGATTCAATCATTCACAACCGTTACTTAATCGATAAGTGTGAAGTTCATGTATTCTAATTATGGAAGAATACAGGGCGAGGAGTGCCTTTTTCAATAAAACAGCAAGTTGTTCTTATCAATTTTTAAAAAATAAAAATTGATAGGTTTCTTTTTATCAGTTGGAATGTGATGTTGTAAACAACTCAATTATTGATACACAATTGTCCAATTAAATAAAATATTATTTATTAATATACAATTAAAATTTTTATTTTATTGCAATATATCTTAATTGAATATTTTTAAATATCATTAGTAATTATGTCATTAAATTCATTTTAATTCAATTATAAAAATTTGGTAATAGTGTTTGAACTATTCTAGGCGTATATAGTCTGATATAGATACCAGCCCTCAGATGATGTTATTTGTGTTTGTTTTACACCAGTCGGGATCTGGTATTATACATTATATTCCAATGGGGAAATAGAAGTTTTGGAGTGTTCATTCGAGAAATCTCACCAACCTTAAGTGTTGTGAGGCAAAATGAGTGTCACCTACAAGGACATTCCGACGTTTAAGTCAGTGGTATACTCAAAATGTAAGAGTTTGAGCGTAAGTTAGAGTAAAATTCTACCTTTTCATTGTTGATTTGTAGGTGTTTATGCTTAAGAGCAGTGCGGAAGAGTCATTTTGAGTTGGTGAGCTTTCCGTACGTAGTGTTAATACAATTCTGATTCTTGCAGAAAGGTTGACATGCGATAGAGACACTATGATAGGATCCAACCTACAATTTCTTAGCTACCCTAGGAACTTAAGTTATAGCTACCAATGTTCTACTAACAAGGAAGAAAGGAAAAGATTATTCTGACCTCATGGCCAACAAATTCCATATAAAGAAAAGGACTAAGGGAATAGATGCCCTAAACAGATTGGGCCTACAATTAAAACTATTTAAATAAAATCTTTTAGCCAATTGGGCTTTTCTGTCATCCTCCTTGGCATGTTATCCTCATTCGTAACACTGCCCGTCCGTTGGAGTTGGGCCTTATCCTCAAGGCCCGAAGCTGTGGGGCTCGCATGGACCAAGTCTTCATCCAGCGAAAAAGAAGGATCTGGACTAGTCGGTGGTAAAGCACGTGAATGTAGGTGCGTGACAGGTTGGAAAGCATGTGGCAGGGAGTTAGGTGCATCTAACGGTGCTAGATAGTTGGCTCGATCTTCGTGGAGATCCAATGCTTGAGAAGTAGGCAGAGAAGTAATGCCTTGGTCAGTGGAATCTGAAGAGTTAAGTTGGGTTGAGTCTCGAGAAACCTCTGATGCAGAGAGAGAGGGTGTCACAACATCGAGAAAATAAGAGGGAAGAGGATTGAGGACACTAGAAGGAGGGGTGCCTTGGAAAAGCTTCAAAACTGAGACATGGAAAACCGGGTGCAGACGACTCTGGGGGGGAAGGTCAAGCTCATAAGCGACTTTCCCTATGTGACGTTTGACTGGGAAGGGACCGAAATACCGACGGGAGAGCTTCTGGGACGGTCGTCGAGCGAGGGAACCTTGACGATAAGGTCGTAGCCGGAGCCAGACGAGATCGCCGACACTAAAAGAGACATCTCTTCTGTGCCGGTTGGCCTGGGCCACCATCTGCTGTCTTGTTCGTTGCAGGGACTCGCGGGCAGATCGAAGAATCAAACGGCGTTCCAACAAGATGTCTTGTAATGAAGAAAGAGAAACTTCACCGGGAAGAAAATTAGGGATCGAAGGTGGGTGTTTCCCGTAAAGGAGACGAAAGGGGGGCATACCGATAGCCGAATGGTAAGAGGTGTTGTACCAGAATTCCGCAAGGTAGAGGAACCTGAACTATGTCTTGGGACGGTCACCACAGAAACAGCGCAGGTATGCTTCTAGAGATCTATTGAGCACCTCTGTTTGACCATCCGTCTCTGGATGATATGCTGTACTATATTTGAGTGTAGTGCCTTGAGATTTGAATAATTGTTTCCAGAAGGTGCTGAGGAAAAGGGGGTCTCTGTCCGAGACGATCGTGGATGGAATGCCATGAAGCCTGGAAATCTCAATGGAAAATCAATGCGCAAGATCCTGGGCAGTATAGTGAGTGGGTAACGCTATGAAGTGAGCCAACTTGGAGAATCTATCACAGACAACCCAAATAGCAGTGTGACCCAGAGAATTTGAAAGGTGGGTAACAAAATCCATACTGAGGTCCTTCCAAACCTTTGTTGGAACAAGTAAAGGTTGCAACAACCCTTTCTTCTTTGAAGTTTCATATTTAGAAGTCTGACAAACTGAACATTTGGCCAAAAAAATTTTAACATCCTTTCTCATTTTTGGCCAAGAAAATGATGCAGCGAGGCGACCCAAAGTTAGTTTAATACCTGAATGACCTCCGACTGGTGTTGAATGGAACTCATGCAAGAGTTTTTGGCGAAGATCGTGACAGTCAGGTATATAGATTTTTCCTTTTGTTAACAACAAGCCCTGTCTGTACACAAAGTCCGAATCATTGGCTTGTAGTGTTTGAACTAATAGTTTTCCTGCTGGATCTTGATTGTAATACTGCTGCAGGGTTGCAAACAGAGAGGGAACTTGTAACATCCCGGATATTTGTAGAAAAATTATGTGTAGTGGAAAATATTAATAATTGTTTTAAGGATTTATTTGATATTTTTATGAATTATTGGGCAATTATAAATAATTAAATATTGTGAATGTAAATAAATTTATTGATTGGTTAATTATAAAAGGGTTAAATGAGGTGTGATTAGAAGAAGAGAAAAGTTTAATTAAAACTTTTAATGAAATTGTAAAGGAAATGAGAAGTGACCGGTTGGGGGAAGTGACTGGTTGCCCCTGAGTTTTAAATAAAGGTTTCTTTCTCTTTCCTCAATCATTCACTCAAGCATTCACTCTCTTACAAGAACCTTCTCCTTCTTCATCTGTTTCTTTTCTTCTCCTCCTTCCTCCATCGTTGCGAGTTGTATGCTCTGAGGGGAAGTCCATTTCGCATCAAAACCTTGAGATAACTGCGTTTCCGTGACCGTGGTTTCAAGGTGAGTCCATTGAACCGTTTAAATTTGTGTTACCTCGTCTCTTTCATTTCCTCTTTTGGACTGAATGGTCATGCATGACGGGGTAAGGTTCCGATCTCCACTCCTCTTGGGTGTGGGAGCCTGAAAATGGTCTTTTGACTGTGAGGGTGGTACGACGTTAACGGGTTTTGCATTCAGACCCGTAGGCAGCAGAACGAACACCGGAGGAATGATTGACAAAGCTGGTGCTGGATTCGGAGGAGAAACAGTGAACCCAGCGCTTAGATGACGTAATCGGCATCAGGAGTAGATTGTTGAAGCTTGGAACCGAGGTAAGGGGGGTGTTCAGGTTATAATTAATTAGAATAGGACATACTTTGAGTCCGAGTCGTTGAACTGATTGTGAACATGGTAAGAAATGATGCTGGATAAAAGTTGTATGTAAATGAGTTGTATGTGTATGCATATATGTATATGTTATATGGACAGCGATCGGTTTAGGATCGTGCGTGTGTGGCTTAAGATGATTATGAGTTTGAAATATTTGATGCTGTGATAATCGGTGTATAGTGGCAATGTGATGTCGGGCTTGACAAGCAGGTCGCCCGTGTGATGAGTATGTGATATTGTTAATGACCACTTATGATATGATGAGAAATGTGAATATGTATGATTGTGTGGTATGGGACGGCCGACGGTATGTATAGCCCCTCATTTCTGGCTCCCGTGGTTTTTGTGCCCAGTTGAGCTACCAGTGGTCAAGCAGGACCCAGTGGTCGAGGTGGAGAGTCAAGCAGGACTCGGTGAACCAAGCAGGGTTCACGGGGTGTCAAGTAGGACCCCCAGCTGAAGGTCGATCCTTTAGTATCCGGATACTAGGCGTCGATTTCATGTGAGAGTCAGTTGTGACAATTGATGAATTATTAGTTGTGATGTGTATATTTGCTGAGTGCAGTTTGCTATATTTGCCAAGTGTAGTTTGTTATATTTGCCGAGTGCAGTTTGCTATACTTGTCGAGTGTGAACTGTTATAATTGCCGAGTGTGATGGCTATGTTTGCTGAGTGTGAATTACTATAATTGCCGAGTGTGAATTGTTATATTTGCCAAGTGACTTGCATTTTGATGATGAAGTAATCGGACGGAGTTTATACTCATATTTTGTTATTTAAATTCCGTTCTAGATTAATTATGATGCTAAACACTCACCCTTGCTGTGGTTTTCAATTTAGTAACCAGTGACAGGGAAGAGGTCGGAGCTCTGGAGGTGCGCCAAGCGGAGGATTGATGCCAAGGCACCGAGTGATTTTGAATAAATTGTGTTTAATATATATATTTTGAGTTTTCTGTGTGATGCTACATGATTGTGTTGAACTAATTTTGAATCGGTATGCCGACTGATGTGAATATGAATTTATGTTGCTATATGATCGGTATTAATTTTCATGAGTGTTTGCTGTAGTAAAGTCAATTACCGGGTGAATCTCGCCGAGCGGATTCATTCTCGTCCGAGCGAGGGCCGGTTGATTTGGTGTCTGTTTCACTCGTGTGTATCCCTCGTCCCTTTTCCGAGTGAAGAATAACCGAGAGATCCTCTTCTGAGTGAAGATTAGAGTGCTTTCCGAGTAGTTAGAATGTCTTTCGAGTGATGAATGGCTGAGAGAACCTTTTCCAAATGCAGGAAGGTCAGATTGTTTCCGAGTGATGTATACCCGAGCGAACTTCTTCTGAGTGGAAGGTTGGGATGTTCCCGAGTGAGCTATTGCCGAGCGAAGTATTTCTGAGTGAAGGTTGGGAATGTTCCGAGTGAGGTATACCCGAGAGAAACATTTTCCGAGTGAATGAAGGATAAGAGTTTTCCAAGTGATATGTGACCGAGTGGACCCATTTCTAAGTGAAACCCGACTTGTTAGTTTTCCTTATAGGTCTGTTGTTCGCTCAGGTTATGATGTAGGATTCGCTCAAGCGAGTTGGATCTCGCCTAAGCGACCTTCTCGGGTTTCGCCTAAGCGAATCAGGGTCTCGCCTAAGCGAATCAGGGTCTCGCTCAGGCGAATGAGCCCTGTTTTCATCTTTCTCCTTCCGCTGATTCTAATCAATCCCATTTCATTAATTGATTTATTTCCGATCGGTTATTATTTTGAGTATGTTTAAGAAAAATAAATAATTTATATTAGTACCTAATTAATTTTTATTAAACGCGAAATTTTTTTTATGATAAATGATTAAACGGTTGTAAATAAATGGTAAATTGACGCGGGTCGTCACAGAACTACTGAAGAGATGGACATTAACAAAGGAAAATCATCATTAAGCCTCCTGGATAGTGCATTTGCCACGCGGTTTGCATTACCAAGTCAGTAAAAAATTTCAAAACTGTAACCTTGCAACTTTGTGGCCCACTTTTGTTGTTCTGGAGTTTGAAACTGCTGAGATAATAAATGTTTAAGGCTTTGTTGGTCTGTGAAAATATGGAAGTGGGTACCAATCAAATATTGACGCCACCTTTTAATGGCTTCTGTGACAGCATACATCTCCCGAATGTACTTTGAGGCTGCACACATTCTCGGCCCCAATTTCTTACTGAAGAAGGCAAGAGGGTGACCGTCTTGGGTGAGAACACCGCCAACGGCCACTGCTGAGGCATCAGTCTCCAAAACAAACAACTTAGAGAAATCAGGGAGAGCCAGTACCGGAGAAGATGTGATTTTCTTTTTTAATTCTGTAAATGCCTCAGTAGCTGTAGAATTCCATGTAAATGTTGATTGACGAAGCAAATCGGTGAGAGGAGCGGCGAGTGTGGCGTAGTGGCGTATAAAACGCCGATAGAATCTGGTAAGGTTGAGGAAACGTCTTAGAGCCATGAGAGAACGATGGCTTAAACTTTTTCTGGGTCTGGGGCAACACTTTTAGATGAAATAACATGGCCTAAGTAATTAATTTTAGCAGTGTCGAAGGAACACTTAGAAAATTTCACATAAAACTGATGAGTAGAGAGTAATTGTAAAACTGAATTTAAATGTGCAACATGATCAGTAAGTGTAGAGCTATAAACAAGGATATCATAAAAAAAAATAAAATGAACCGACGTAGGAAGGGCCTCAAAAGGTCAGTCATAGCAGCTTGAAAAGTAGAAGGCGCGTTAGCAAGTCTGAAAGGCATTACTAGGAATTCATAATGCTCATCCCAAGTTCTGAAGGCCGTTTTGTGTGTGTCAGGAGGGTGCACTCTTATTTGATGGTAGCCTAAGTGAAGGTCAAGTTTAGAGAAAATGGTAGCGGAACCCAGTTCATCCAGTAGTTCATCAATTGTAGGAATAGGAAACCTATCCTTAATGGTGATGGCATTTAAAGCTCTATAGTCAACACAAAAACGCCAGGTGCCATCTTTCTTTTTGACCAATAAAACAGGGGAGGAAAAGGGGATTTTACTAGGACTAATAATACCCTGTTTGAGCATATCCTGGATCAGGCTAGACATGGCTGTTTTTTGAAAATATGGATAACGGTAAGGTTTAACATTGACCGGGGGTGTATTTGGCAAGAGGGAAATGTGATGGTCATGGGTTCTTGGAGGTGGAAGTGTGGTGGGTTTTGAGAATATGTGGGAGTGGGATAGTAAAAGTTTCGAGATAGGGCTCGGAGGTGAGAGTAAGGCTGGGTGGGAGGGTTCCAGAATCTCCAAAGGTTGAGGTGAGTTAGGCATGGGAGAAAACATTAATAAGTGGCAAGAAGCAATGGAATCAGTGTGAAGCAGGTGACAAAATTGGGTGTAAGTAGATGGATGTAAGGAAGTATGGTGGTCCCCTGAAAGGGTTATAGGATTTTGGTGATGTGTGAAGGACATGCTAGGGATAGAAAAATCAGCTGTAATGGGGCCTAGAGTACGCTACCACTCAATCCCTAGAACCACATCAGCTCCTTCTATAGGAAGCAGGTAGAATGAAATGGAGAAATCGTGGCCTTGGACTGCAATGGAGACTTGGGGGGCAGAGGCCAGAGCAGACAATGTGAGCTCTATTGCCTACCATAACGGGAAAAGCAGGGGTGGGTTGGGTCAATAATTTGAGGTGCGAAGCAATTCGGGGTTGCAAAATATTATGGGAACTCCCTGAGTCAATGAGGACCCAAACAGGAAGACCAGCAATAAAACCTTGGAATTTGAGGGTCTGAGGGGATGGTTGACCTGTGAGGGCTTGAGGGGACAATTGAAAATTAATGGCCTCTGTGGAAGAAGAAGGCTCAGGTTCAGGTGAAAGGGGAGGGTCAGTGGTAAGGGTAAGGGGTTCCAAGGAGACAGGGTCCTCTTCAGATAATAACAGTAACAAGCGACTTGAGGTACACTTGTGACCAGGAATGAATTTTTCGTCACAATTATAACAGAGCCCTAAAGCTCGTCGTTCTTGCATCTGGGCAGGGGTTAAACGTTTGATAGGTAGGGAAGAAGGGGTGGCAGTAGAGGGAATTTTAGTGGGGTTGGGTGGGGTTAGTTGGGAAGCCTGAGGTGGGCGCACAAAACGTGGGCGAGCATCCCTTAAGTTGGATTCAATTAATTTGGCCAAACCAATGGCTTGTGTGATGGAAGCTGGCTGAAGGATGGCCATTTCACTTCGGATATCTGGTACCAGACCTGAAATAAAATAATTAAGGAGCATTTCTGGTGGGAGACCCAACACCCGATTGGAAAGCTTCTCAAACTGAGCCTGATAATCAGTTACAGTCCCATACTGTCTAAGTTTAAAGAGCTCTGCCTGATGGTTTTCATAAGTTGAAGGGCCAAAACGTAGCTCCAATGCTCGAACAAATGTCTCCCAATCCCCGAGTTGGCGATTGTGGTACATCCACTTGAACCAAGAAAGAGCATCACCACGCATATAGAAAGCAACCATGGGAAGACGAAGTTTGGGTGGTACCTGGTAAAACATGAAAAACTGGTCCGCCTGGAACAACCAATCCAAAGGTTCAGACCCATCAAAAGGTGCCAAATCCAATTTAGGGGGGCGTAAGGGAGGGGAAAGAGTGGGTGTAGCTGGAGCTGTGAAAGGGGGAAAAGGAAAACCAGTAGGAGAAAAGGTGGAGGTGGTAGGAGGGTTAGAGTAAGTGGGGCCTGACATGGTATAGGGTATGGTGGTGGGGTTCTGAAAAATAGGGTTGGGAATCTGGGACGTTGAGGATGTATTGGATAAGGGAATGGTATAGGGTATGACAACAGGGCTATTAGTGGAGGCAATATAAGCTGTAGTGGTTGCTGTAATAGGTGTTGGCGATGTAGTGACAGGGGAAAGAGACTGGGACCTAATCTGTTGGGAGCCAAGTTGAAGGGAAGCTACCTGCTCAAGTAACCCGCTCATAAAAGCTGTCATAGCCTCATGCCTAGAATCCATAGTAGTCTGCAATGTGTGGTGTCTATTATCCTGGAGGAGGCGATGATCCTCCAGCTGGTTGTGAAGAGAACTCAACTTATCAGCAATGGATTGGAGGGCATCTTCAAGGTCTTTGGAAGTGGAGTGTTTCGGAGGCATGAGTGGTAATGGCAATGAAAGCACCAAATATTGATAGGATCCAACCTACAATTTCTTAGCTACCGTAGGAACTTAAGTTATAGCTACCAATGTTCTACTAACAAGGAAGAAAGGAAAAGGTTCATTATTCTGACCTCATGGCCAACAAATTCCATATAAAGAAAAGGACTAAGGGAATAGATGCCCTAAACAGATTGGGCCTACAATTAAAACTATTTAAATAAAATCTTTTAGCCAATTGGGCTTTTTTGTCATCCTCCTTGGCCTGTTATCCTCATTCGTAACACACTACCCAACAACTGTATATTGCTATCAGTCACTTTATAGGTTGCTTTCAGCCTGTAGTTGCATAAGTCAACTCTGATTTATCAGTATACCAATATTGAGTCATGAGTCTCATGTACAATGCTAAAGCCGGTGTTGAATCATCATATTATACGAGACGTCGATTGCATAACAGCTTTAAGTCAAATTACAATTTTACTCATAGGTCAATATTAAGACCGAATCAATATTTATGAGAATACTAAATCAATATTAATTTATATTAAATCAATTTTCTCATTCAATGATATTAAATAAATTATCCTATTCAATTGTATTAAACTAATATTTAATATCGATTATATTAGATAGTGACGTCATTCAATTATATTCTGTCCATTTAATTATCTTAAATAAATTATAAATTTTTAAATATTATAATATATTTATAATGATATTATTCAATGAATTTATTAATTTATATTAACTTAATATACTGATTCACATGTTCTCAAATTAGTTATATAAAAGTTTATAATACCAAATAAGTTGCTTAAGTTAAAAATATTAAAATAAGAGCTTTGTTAAGTTAAGGGTTTAGATTTCTTTATAATGAAATTGTTTGACTTTAATTTTTGACATTTTTCTCTATAAAAAATAGAAAATAAAATTAGCCGTACGTACGCAGGGGCTACTAGCCGCCACATGAGGAGGATTATATCACTTGTCATTTTCTGCCTCTTGATAAATTATTTTACTTTCACAACAAAAGTTTATCTGTTACATAATCTATTATATATAATTACTCCCATTATTTTTATTTCAGTGAGATGATATAAATTAATAAATGTAATTATATTTTTAATTATATATTATCTATCCTTCATTTTCGGGTATTATTAAAAATAAAGTAATTATTAATGTTTTAAATTTTAAGTAAATATTTAAATAGAAATAAAAATTATTTTCTCTCTAAATATAGTTAAATAGAAAAGAGTCTGTATTTGTTAGCTAAGAATGAAATCTATATTTTCATGACCCTAACTTTCCCTCATTTTCTGTATTGGATAATGTAAATGACTAAGATTTTTTTGTGATTGAGAAATACAACAAACGACTACACCAAAGCTAAACCAAGCAAAGTGTCCTGTTGAAGGATCACCTTCACTGCAGCAAAGCAAGAGGTTCTAACCATCAACTACATGGCAAACCTTAGAAGCATCATATTCTAACTATATCCCTTTCTTTGTGGGGTTTTTTTTATAAAAAAAATAGGGTAGTTTTTTTTAAAATTTTGGAAATAGTAGTTAAATGTCACAGGTCCTTCTTTCACATCCCCACCATGTGAAATAGGTGCATACATAACACGTGTAAATTATTGATAAAAGTTGTATGCAACAAGAGTTAAACTTGAAACCTATCAAACACTAACAAGGCATGACAACCACTAAAACAATTATTTTCTTACTGCAGATAAGAAATGTTATCAGATATCATTCTTTCTATTTTTTTACCAGTGTTTTATATTTTTACATAAAATAAAAAAAACTTAGATAGATTTTTGATGACTGAACTTTTTATTTTTTGTAAAAATATGAAAGACCAATAAAATAATAGAAAGAATGATATTTAATAACATTCCTCAATGGTTGTCATGCCCTGTTAGTGTTTGATGGGTTTTAGGTTCATATTGCATGCAACTTTTATAAGCAATTTCCACGTGTCATGCATGGGCGTGTTTCACTTGGTGGGTGTGCAAAATAGGTGCCACGTATTGCCCTATGACATTTTGTCATCTTAATGTGAAAAATAGAAACATTGATTTTATATGTTTTACCCATACATCAAATTATTTTTCTTATACCCCATTTCCATTTTTTTTAAAACTATCCTATTTTTTAAAAAAAACCCTTCTGTATGTTTGGTAGAATGAATTATAAAATATATGTTTATATCGATTATTTTAATAACTAGTAACGATTATTAAAAAATCAACACATCTTTAACTTTTTATATGATCCAATAATGAAAGGTAAGGAAAAATTAGCCCCCTTACAAATAATATGAGGTTACCCGTGTGATTCATGATTTTTGATTGTTTCCCTTTGATCGTCCACTATAGAAGACTTTCTCTAGGTGTGCTCTTAATTAAGGGTTTGCTAGGGAATTCTTTATACTTTCTTAAGAAAATTAACTTTGAAATCCTATATTATTATATTAAAAGGATATTCATGATTCTTAAGAAAGTATTTTAATTTATATTTTATAGTTTTTTAAATATTTTTTAATGAGAGGTGGAAATTTGTTACCGAAATAAACAATAAAATTTTGTCTAAGGCTTTCTTCCGTTCTGAGCAGCCATATCTCAACTATGGACCACAGTGAAACAGACACACCGAAGCTTCTTTCAATAGCTATAACCAAAATTGTTGCTGATTAATAAATAGATAAGGCTCTTTATAAATGAGGATCAACAATCATCCATCATCCATCTTTCATCAATTTCATATATCATCACAGCTTAATAATAAAAAAGGTTGAAACTTTTACTCTGGAAACCTTTTTTTATGAGTTTGAGGTGTAAGAGGAGAGGAAATAAAATATGTGATAGGTAATTTGATTGCAGAGAGAGAGAGAGAATAAAAAATAAAAGAATGTTGAATAGTTAGTGAGAAACTAGAATACTGTGAATATATAATGGTTGTAAAAATGTTAAGAAAAAAGTATAAAGCAGCTGAAATAGCTCATGCTGAATTTGTTAAAAAATAAAAATTTATGACATGCATAATGTTTTTATTAAATAAACTTAAATTAATTTATAAAACACTTGGCATTGACATAATGTACTTGTATCTTGGTGAAAGCTTCTTATAAGATTTCTAAGGTGTACATATTAGATGATGACAATGACTAGTTTGTTTATTATACCTTGAGTAATTTTATCCGAATGAGAAAACAGGACAATAGAATCTTGACACACACACGCTAAAAAGAAAAGAGAAGTGGATTCCATTATAACCAAAAGAGTAAGGAGTAATAATCACTGTAGGCTCATTGTCATTTTCGTAGCAGAGGGCCCAAATTTTGATTCACTCACTGCAGTACAAGACTTGTCCTTATGGAATGAGACTGCATAGCCCTCCTTAATTAACAGACAAAAACTTTTTGGAGACATGGTTCTCATGCCTCTGGGGACTCTCACTGCCATCAAATCACCTCAACTACCCTTCACCCCATATATACATGAATCATTGCCATAAATAATATCTTTTTTAAAAAACAAAAAATCATGTCCTATTATTGGTTTTGTGACTCTTGCATTGCATTGCATTGTGATTTCTGCAGCACAGATATTGTGTCCAAGTAATGCCAAACTTTGACCAACTAATACAACTTATTTCATTAAGGGTTGACACTTGATACTTACTAGAATCAAATCCAAAAAAAAAAATCATGAAATAAAATAATAGATCACTATTTTTTCTGTAGTTATTTTATATTCTGTTTAGGGGGTGACCCCTGCAGATTCTTTGTTGATATTTAATTAATATTAACAAAAACTTGCTGTTTACAATTTGTAATGCCATCTAAGATCTTATATAGTAACTCCAGCCAGTGATCTGTTGTCTGTTGTATCTATTAATGATTTGTAGTTGTTTTGTTTCTGATTTAAGCAAATCGCTGCTTTGGAGCGCCTGCAACGCTATGCACAACCATGTGATCCAGCATCAAATCCTAATAAACCTTAATCACAATATTATTAATTAGTCTATACTTTATAAGAAAAACAGACATTGGTCTTAACCCAAATTAACATGATTTAGAATTGCAGTTAAAGAATGATTGAATATTGTATTCCAATGTCATAAATTAGGATTAAAGAATCACATTAAACAGAATCCAAAAAAACTCTTGAACAAGAACTAAGCCTTAGAAAAAAAGTGATAAATGTTTATACAGAGCTTATGTTGATCACACCAGTGTTGTAGTTCCCAAATATTTCTATTATTAATCAGAAGTCAACTTTCACATCAAAGAGCGTGTGAGACTCCACAAGGAATTACACTAAACTCGATAACATATATTTTTATAAAAATCTGATTGAGTCAAATTACATTAACAATGCAGTTATTGTTTGATCTATATTAGCAACAATCTAGCTAAGTTTGCCATAAAGCCTTAAAAAAATTACTCTGTTAGCAAAGGATCCAGCATTTTTTTCTTCATAAACACTTAAAATACATACACACATACATACATGTATATGACTTCGGATTCACATGTATATGGTGTTGTAATGTGAGGGGATAGGTGAATGTTCACAAGACACACCCAGAAAGAAGCCAAGAATATTAAAGGAAAAGGCAACAAGTTGTGTACATGGTGAAGAAAGAAAATATTAATATAATAATAATAAAATGAATCTCATAGCTAGTTTGAAGATCTTGCCATTTGCAACCACATAACATACAATAATACACCAAATCAGCACTAGAATACAAAAAAAAAATGAGAGGGGGGCTATGCAAAGCAATATATGGGTCCTTTGTCTCACATCTTACAGCTATGTGATGGGGCCATCAAGTTTTGACTTCCATTATATTGTAACCTATGAGTTCACAATGCTATAAAATGTATGATTAAGAATACCCAGTTTAAATGTATTAATTGCTATTAAAACAAACATTTTTTACTGTATATATTGTAGAATAATTCATTTGATTAAATTGAATTGGCATGAAAATATTGAAAGGTTAAGAAACCGATTTGCTCAATTATTGGAACAAAAGTCACTCTTTGTAATGGTGTCACCTTTCCTCCCAATAATGTTGAGTACGTAAGGGAATGAACATAAACAATAATGTTGCCGCGCTCTATTATTTTTAAAACTAAATATTTATAATACTCCCATTTTTCGATAAATATAAGAATAAACAAATTATATCTAACACACAAATCACATATTCGATAAAGTTTAAAATAATTTACTTTAAATATATCGACAGTGCAAAAGAAAATACTCTCAAACAATTATAGATTATTACACGATTATTTTAACATGTATATGAAATTAAAGTAAAAGACTTCTTATTTAAAACTTGTATTAGTATACTTTTAGTGATTTTCAAGACAAATAATATGATTGGTAAGATCACAAGTAGTAATTTAATCTAGCTTGTGACTAACTTTACTAGTTTAAAAAATTATTAGACAAAATAGTTTTATTTTAATATCTTGTAATGGTTTTTTTCTTAAAAAAGTTACTTAAAGTTTATAAGTTCTGAATTTTTTTTCATTTCACACTTTTCTGTTCATTAATATTTTTAAAAAAATCAACTTTTATCAATTTAAAAGAAAATATTTTTTAAACATTTTACATCTAACAACTATCAACATTATCAATTGGTTTATCAGTTTTTCAAACTAGTTTATCCAGTTGTTTTAACAAACGTACATAAAAGCTCAAAAATAATACTCTTAGGTTCACCTGAAAATAATAATACCAGTTAATTAGTTTTCTGGTGAAAAGGGCTTAGTTGAAAATGTATCTTTACATAAAAAATACCGATAAGAAGCAGACATGTTAAAAAGGTGACATGTTAAATAAGTTAACCAAATGGTAGGAAATCAGTAGGGGTCCAAACAGTGACTATTATTAATAGGCACAAATTATGCTTCCGTATATTTATTTATTTTTCCTTTAAAGTGTGAATTGTGAATGATGATCACACCATTCATATTTTTTATTTTTTTTTAGAATCGTCATTCTCACAAATATTGCGTACCAAATGGACCACAACTCTATAAATGTGATGAATGGTAGATGAAAATATATCGAACCAGTATTGTGAAGTGGGCCTATGAAATATAAATTTGGCCAGTGTGAACATAAGAAAAATTGCGCTTCGTTTTTATTATTTTCTTCCCCAAAACTTCAGCGTTTAGGACACCCTTCACGCTTTGCTATGTTAAATTTTGCTCACTTATTACAGTGTCAAAATGAATCTTATGATGATTATAATTCACTATGAAAACTCTTTTGCTTCAAGGTGGTAACCAGTGTAGGTTGCAACTCATGCACTATAGTTTGGGATCCTGAATTTGTGTGCCGCATTAAACATTGAGCATGGAATTTTAAACATAGTCGACCTGAGATTTCAACGTCAATTCAATGATCATAAATTTTCTGACCATTTTATTATTAAAAAGGTTTAAGATTTTGGGTCCTTGACCACAATCTAAAGTTCAGAAACCATATGTGCATACATATACGTACGTACACATGTCATAACAGCGCATTACGTGTTGAATGCAGACTGTCACCAGAAAGACTCACATTGAACCAACCAAGTAAATATTACTGACTAGTGAAGTAGCATTGTGCTCACCTCTTCCACTGTAAAATCTTGTAGTATTCAGTTTGTGCAAGTGTGGAATGAATTTAACTGTGTTAAAGTTTACATTACCTCACCAATGATTAGTCGGATTCAATGTGATAAAATACATAAATAGTTATTTACATAGACTAGACAGTGTACGATGGAGAAATCAAATTCAACTCAATTTCTTCACTGCTATTTTATTTGCAGTTTCATACGGAAACAATGAGACAGCTAAGTATTGGATTGTTTTGCTTAAAGTTTAATCATTAATTTTGGACTTGACTGAATTTTGCAAACTTACAAATGCGGGCACTAGTTTGCCGTTCCCCGAAATTGCAATAAAAATAAATAAGAAAGAGAAACTAAGAAGCTATTGCTAGCTGTACGGACTAAGCTTAAGGTCAATACAATACAACCATTTGTTCTAAGCTTAATGAATTGGGTAATTGATTTCCTTAAGAAAAAAAGGAAATAGAATGAAAAGAAGAAAGAGATAGCTGTAAAAGAGAGTCAAAACTTAAAACTGTAAATAGAGAATCTGCTTTTACCTTTATTTAGTCCTGTGAATTAAAAGCAGAATAATAATAATAATATCATACAAAATGCAAAGATGAAACAACACATTGGAATAGGAGTAGGAGGAAGCCAAAAATGGAAAGAGGAAGTGGGTGGCTACCTCCTTGAGAGACAAGAAATGTATTTAGTTAGCCCTTTCAAGAGAAAAATTTGAAGAGGGCTCACACATTGAAAAGTTAAAATAAAAATAATCTCATGAGAAAATGACAAAACAAGGAAAAACACAGACCAATGGGTGAGATTAATGTTGCCACAATGAACCCTCCTCAAAGCCACAAAGAACCATGCTTTCCGAGTCCTGCTGCATTGAAATCTGATCCCCAATAAAACAATCCCTGTCATCATAAATGCCGTGACACCACGGGTGACAATAAGGCCACCCATCAACCGGGTCCAAAAACACCAACTCGTTACACGGGTCGGGTAATTCGAAACTCGTCCCGAGACTCGGCAGCTCCACTATCTCGCCCAGCTCCTCCTCGTCCTCTCCAGAGGAAGACGAAGACGATGCCGCCAATGACGAAGAAGAAGATGAAGAAGACGACGACGACGACGTCGTTTGAGGATTATCCAAGTGCTCCATGGCGGCGGCCTTGGCTGCGGCGGCTTGAACATCCCGGGGCGAGTTGGAATCGGGTCGGGGCAGGGAGCCCGCGAGGTCGGGGAAGTTAAGGATGGCGGAGTTGCCTTTGATGGCGAGGGCGGCGACGTCGTGTGCACGCGCGGCCATCTCAGCGGTGGCGAATGTCCCAAGCCAGATCCGGTTCTTCTTTCTGGGCTCGCGGATTTCAGAGACCCACTTTCCCCAGGCCCGCATTCGAACCCCTCGAAAGACGGGATGCTTGGTGTTGCCATCTCGGGGCCTCTTGGGCTTTTTGTGATCCGGGCCGGGCATTCGGGCCTCGGAGGGGCGGTTATGAGTAGTAGTGGTAATGGTCATTTCTGAGTCTGAGCTTGGTAGCTCTAGCTCAGCCATTTCTCGTTCAACACTAATTATTATTAGTATGATAAATAGAATAGAAGCCTTTTTGATTGGATTATAGAGTAAGTTTCCGGTGAGTGATACTGCACTATAATGCAATGAATGATAAGTGATGAGAGAGCTTGTGAGTGAGTGAGTGAAATTGGAACTTGGAACTTGAAACTTGAAACTTGGAGGGTTATTGAGGGAGAAGAAGGGGCTTATAAGTAGAGAAAGATATGAAAAAGAGAAACGTGGTGCTTAGTTATTTGTAATTAGTGACCCCCCACACGAATGGTTCTCTCTCATTTCAACCCCCCTCATGTTATTATGCATGTAACATGCTACATGCTACATGCACATCTCTAAAGATTTAATCATATTTAAAACTGATAAATACTACATGAAAGAATCAAAATAAACTCTCTTAGTTACTGAACATGAATCCATCTTAATGACTTGACCATAGCAGTAACAAGCACAGGCTGGCAAAAGGAGGCAGAGGATTTTGCATGGTGACATGGCCTACCTAGGTAGCTACTAATAACATTGGTTTGGTTGATTAAGATTTTTCATATTCCATTTATCCCTGCTACTGGGTCAATATGACTTATTTGCCCTCCTTCTGGTTTCTAGGTGAGGTAGGATTCTATTATTATAATAGGTCATTTTGTCAAGTAGCGAAACAAATGCTGAGATTATTATTTTTTAAAAAGCTACGGCTACTGTCTCTATATTCACATTGTCACCCACCTGACAAAAGAGATAAGGGACTCGTTTTCACTTTTCAGTCACCTTGGAACAACACCTACCTTGCCGTTTCTGTTTCTTCTACTTTATTTAATTACATTGTTTTACTATTTTATTAATTAAAAATTATATATTTTTACCGATCAAAGTAATAATACATGTCTGTTGTTCTGCTCAGAAAAAGGTAGTTTCACCCATCAACAGTATATTTATCCTTTTATAGAATTAGTAAGACAATATCGTAATGACATATACATATATTTATATTATTATGACTTTTTATACAACGTTAAACATTTATTAATAAACATTGTGATGATATACAGTAAGCTAAACTACACTAATTTATCCGGTGACACACAAATTTCTACTCACTTACTATGTTTATAGATTTATTCGCCATAAATACTCGTAAATTCTCTAAACAATATAGGTATGAATATTGTATTATTTGTCTCATGTGTACCCATATAAATATTTATATTTATTTTTTATTAAATATATTTAAATATAAAAATATTTTAAAAAAACTGATAAATAGTTTTATTTGGTTTGCAGTTAGGAAAACAAAGTTATAAAAATGGAATAATCTAAAGGTTAATATTGATCTTTCATACCATTCGAGATAGTCAAAACTCAATTTGACCGTAAGATTTTTTTGATGAACCCAACGGAAAACCAAACATGCTTATTCGTTTATTGTCATTTTGTATGATATTAAATTCTCTTAAAGTTTTAGATGATTTTTAGGATCTAAAGTTTTTGGGATGTTGTTTACTAAATGCGCACTATAGATTTCTCACCATTCCAACATTAATTAGAAGGTGAACTTGTCTATACCCAGGTGCAAGGGTCGGCATTATGACTAATCCTTAAAAGATGTTGTATATTCATGTTTTACACCGATCTAGTGGGGATCAATATTATATCCTTTATAAAGTGATTTCTCATATCAAAATCATCATCCTTACGTGTTGTGGGGCGAAAGGGGTGTCACCTACAAGGACACTCTGACGTTCGTCAGTAAATGTTCATGGGAAATATCAGAACTTAAGTGTAAGTTAAAGAAAAAAATGTTCTATCTTTCATTAATAATTCGTGAGCATTTATACCTGAGTAACAGAAGAGTCATCTTGCCCAAAAAGTTTCTCATACACTATGTCAATAAGATTCTGATCTCTTATAGAAAGGCTTACACATAAAATAGATGTTTTCAAACGGCTCTACTTATCTAATTGTTACTTTACAAGTTACTTATCCAGTATAAATTAATTTAATATTTTCTTCAAATTCCTTAACTAAAAACATGATTTAAAAAATTGTATTAAATATATATTAGACCAACCTAAAGGAGGTGGGTCATGGTTATATTCACTTATAATATTACTCGTTTCTGAAATGGGGATAATTAATATAGAATCTAAGGTATAAAAGACTTGGTCCGGCGCTATCAACTACATGTATCATTGGAGATAAAACCAAAAGATGGATTTGGCGTCCACTTTGTGAGTATATAGATTGTGATTGATCTGTGAGTGAATAAACCAAAAAGTGTTCTCTAACCTATCACAAACGGACACAAGTTCAGCTAAACAGAAATTTCTAGCATTAATTATTATGGAGTTGGTGATATCATTAATGACCCAATTAGATACCCTTTTTCTATTTGCTTTCGGAAATCTTAATTAGAGAAGCTAATCCGACGTGTATGATAGGATGAATGTTTGATTATGCTGGATATTCCACCATGTCCTCGTCTTCACTAGTTCCCTTGTATTTTAAAGTTCAAACAATCACCAATAATGTTACTTCTCTGTGTTTTTTTATTAATAAAAATGGTAAAACCAAGGTTTAAATTTAAAATATTTAAATAATTATCCAAATTTCTACCTTATTTAAAAATTATTTTTATCCAATCCAGACGAATGAATAAAAAAATCCTAATAGGTGAATATTGTTAAATAGAATCTTGTTTTTAAAAAAATTATGTATATCTAGGAATTAATTTGATATTTTCTTGTAACGAGATTAATTATTATTTTTAGTAAAGCATAAACAATTAGTTTTAACTGGGAAAGTTGTGTTGTGGTCATGAGTCATTACCCTGAAAATAACATTTCGATAGACCTCCTATGTAATTGAACCCGTTATTGTTTTTCAAGGATTTGTGCAACTATACACACGAACTAGTGCATTATGATTCATGCGTGCTGGAAACTCCACAACAGATGAATGATGGAGAGGAAAGGGAAAAAGGATAAATGTTGGCTGGTGGTCCTTTTTATAGGCACTAACATCAAGAAAACGTTAAGCGGTCAAGAGAATTAAGAGTAAGCCTAATAGAATCACAACCATAATTGTCCTTGATTTTGTTTCTCATAACTGAAAAGAATGGGGAAAAATCATAAAAAGAAAGATTCAATATCAAAGAGTTTTCTCTTTGATATTTTAACCCGTCCCAACCCAACTCGATGGCACACATGTGTGATAGGGCTGATTGGTGATCCCATCTACTAATTTTTTTTATCTAAGATACTAAAGACAGTTGTTAAGAGTATATAATGTCATGATTAAGAGGAAGGTTTTCAATGTGAGACTTTAAAAGTTAAGAGGCAAAGTCATTATTACAACAATCCCCCATAAATGGCTTTGTAAGAAAAATAAGTTTTGTGGGTGGACAAAGTAATTTTTTATTCATAAATGTTAACATCCAAATGATTGAATTAACATATAGTGGAGTGAGGTGGCAACACTTCATTCAGATAATGAATTACTCTTGAATTTGTTGAACTAGGGTTAGAACTGTAACACCTTCTGTTACACCTTAATAAATTATAGAAAAATTCGTAATTTTTTTTAAAAGATATGATTGTTAAAAAGAAACTATCGGAATAAATTACATACATTATTTCTGAAATACCTCATAAATATTATTAAAACTTTATAAAGTAATTGTACATTCATCCGAAGAAAATAAACATTAAACATTATAAGAAAGAGAGGAAACTCCATGGCCCAGAAGCAGTTACTTTCATACCGAGCTCCCTTTCTAGAAAGTGTGCTATATTTACTGCCGAGATTCTTCGATGACACACTCACACATTTCCTGAAAACTTCCCAGGAGGTCACCCATCCCAGAATTACTCCAAGTTAAGCACGCTTAACTTTGGAGTTCTTAAGTGATAGGCTACCAAAAAGGCTAATGCATTTGTTGGTATAGGTAGTACGAATTCATTTCTTTAAGCTATCCTTGACTGTATAGTCCCATACCTATACAGTCTTTGGATCCCTCTCTTTCTGGTATGTATTCGATTCGTTCATGTGTCCCACCCACTGAAAGCCTGCCAGGAGCCGCTCTTTGTCTGTGCCTATGCATCGGCGATCACTCCCCGCCCTCAACAGTGCCCGGGATACCATATTCCCGCTGGAAGCCTGCCAGAAGCCGCTCCTTGTCCGTGCCCAAGCACCGGCGATCATTCCCCGCCCTCAACAACGCCGGGATGTCACATGTGGGCCCTTAAATTTTAATTTGCAGTGGGTCAACCAGCAGTTTACACTGTTCCATAAGTCCGGATAATAATAATATGAACAGCTCAACTGGCATGGAAACACTTAGAGACTAGTCAGATTGAGAAAGTTTTTATTGTGAAAGTACCTGACACTAGAGAGCTACCTCAGGTCCCCTGAAGCACCCTTTCACACCCTCTCATCCCAAGGCTCGTAATTAAGCCTCCTCAAATGTATCCTCGGTTTCTATAATCCGCCCCCAGACAATATCATTTAATTTCACTTTAATAATTCATGATGCATGAACTACTCGCGTATTTAGTTGGTTAAGACTTTTAGAAACTTAATTATTAAATACCTTAAAGGTTTACAACATCATTTCAATAAACTGTACATTTTTTCAAATCTCTAAATTTCTGTCCCACAGAAATAAATTTGGTACAGTTTTTGAATCTCACTTAAATTGAGTTTCTAAGCCTTAAATATCTCAAAACTTTTTCATATAAAACTTTTATATAATCTTTCTCAAATTGAATCTTAACAAGATCAAATTTTTAATTATTTCCAAATATCTTTAGTTATTAAGTTGGAAAAATAAAATAATTTTCTTTTGAAAATTTTATTTTATTAAAAGAGAATAATCTTTAAATCATTAACAAAAAATACTTAAGAATACAAAATTTTTCTTTAATTTAAGATTTAATTATCTCAATTTGTTATAAATTAATTTTCATAAAATGTCTTCTTTCTAAAATAAATACTAATTTTTTTATTCTAAATATTGAAAATAAAGTTAATAAAAATAATTTCTAAGAAGAAAAGATTTAAAGTAATAAAAATTTAAAGAGTAAGGTAAGAAAATTCTTACTGAGTTTTAGCTTTCCGTCATGCTCCCTATATGCTCAAACTCCACATCACAAAATCATCAATCAAAATTAAGCATTATCAATTATAACTAAATATCATCAATCACATCAAATATTATGAATCACAATTAAATATCAATCAAAATCAAATATTATTAATTATAAACAATTCAAATAAATTAAATATCACTCATAATGTAATTCAAATCTTAATGGTTATTTAGGTTAATAAGATTGATTTTGAGTCTTTATAGTCTATTCCTTGCATAGGTCTATGTAAGTCCATATATTCAAATCATCGCATAGGTATAGTTGAGTCCATAAGTCCATACAGGTCATAATAATCCAAGTCCTTGCATAGGTTCAGTCCAGTTCGCATAGGTTATCCAGGTATTTGCATAGGTATTTTAGAGTTAGTTACATCATATATTTAATTTAAATTTTATTATAAATTTTAAGTTAAAAGTTAATATTTTAAAATAATAATATTATTTAATTTAAAAGGAGTAGGGGACTCCTCCCATTATTCTTATGTCTTTTCATATTATATTTTTATCTCACTCCTCCTTACCTCTTGTATGCTGGTTCGTTATTGTAAATCAGTGCACGCCCCGTCTCCGAGTTCTAAAACATACCAATTTCATTTTAATATAGTTACAAGATGAAAATTAAGATTACTACTTAAAACAGAAATGGTAAATTTTGAATAGTGAATAGTGAATAGTAAATCTTGAATAGTAACAGTAAATAGTAAAACGTGCATAGTAACGGTAAATAGTAAATCGTGAATAGTAACGGTAAATAGTAAATCATGAATAGTAACGGTAAATAGTAAATTGTGAATAGTAACGGTAAATAGTAAATCGTGAATAGTAACGGTAAATAGTAAAACATGAATAGTAAAGGTAAATAGTAACAGTAAATAGTAATTTACTATTTGAATAGTAATTTACTATTGAAATAGTATTTTACTATTCAGAATAGTAACTTAAAATAATATTATTTCTAGTATAATAATAGATTTCTAAAAATGATATAAAAATAACCCTAAAAAATATAAAAGAGAGGTATCCGTACCTTAGAATTTTAGCAGAACCTTCTTCTAAAAAAATTATATTTCTCTCTCTCACTTCCACTCACCACTAAAAAAACAACTGTTAGCGACGGAAGTAATTGGTCGCTAATCAATGGAATTCCCGTCGCTAATGGTTTTAGCGACGGCATCGCAGACGGGCAAGAGGACGTCGCTAAAACCCTCGTCGAAAACACATCAGCGACCACATAACTGCCGTCGCTACAATATCGACGGCGTAGGGCCGTCGCTAAAATCGTCTCTGCCCCAATAACTCCAGCCGTCGCTAAGTGTTGTCATACAGCGACCTCGAATACCCGTCGCTACTAACAGCCACCAGCGACCACCGTCTGCCGTCGCTATAGGAAGTGATACAGCGACCAAGTTATTCCGTCGCTACTGATTGTGATGTAGCGACCACAGTATCCGTCGCTAGCGGTTGCGATGTAGCGACGCCAATGTCCGTCGCTAGTTGTTGTCACTTAGCGACCACAACGTCCGTCGCTAGTGATTGTGATATAGCGACCACAGCATCCGTCGCTAGTGTTAAAACGTCAGCGACGGACATGTCCCGTCGCTAACGGGAATTTTTATATTTTTTAAAAATTAATTCAATATTGACTGGTTTTGTTAATTTAACTTTAAAAATATCTTAATATTTTGTATTGGCTGATAAAATTTTATAATTAAATTAATTTATCAAATAGGTTGAATTATTAATGATAGGTAGAATAAGGCTTTGTGATTTGAATGTAATTACCAATAAATATTGACATAATATATAAAGAATGACAAAATAAATACTGAATAAAAATATAACATAACTAAAAATCAAATATACAATGTGTATAAATAAAAGAACTACAATCAAGGTGGTGGGGGATCCTGGGGTGGTGGTGGGGGCGCCTGGGAAGTGGGGGGAGGTAGCCTCGCCATCAACTGCATCAGTAGCTCCTGCTGCTGAGCAAGTTGCCGACGAGTCTCGACGTGCTGCTCCTCGGCCCGCTGTCGGTCCGCCTCGGCCTTCTGTCGGTCCGCCTCGTGCCGCTCCAACAGCAACTGCCTCTGACGTCGCTCCTCGTGTAGCTCATCGTTCAGGTGTTGAATTACCTGAACGACCTCAGTCGGAAGACCAGAGGAAGACGAAGAGGAAGGGGTCTTCCCCTTTTTCGCCAGCTGCGTGCCGACGCCACCCAATCCAAACACCCTCCCTTTCTTGTTCACACCGCCAACAGCCTCCATATAGATGGCGTTGTCGTCAGAACAAGATAGGGTGGGAGGAACCTCCCCTTCAGGAGTGGAAACCACCAGGTCCGCCTCCTTCTCGGCCCTCCTGGCCTGATACGCCTCCTGTAAATTCAAAAACAACGATAGGATTAGTAAGCTGATTTGTAAGTAAATTAAAAGCATGTGTCAGTTAAAAGTAAATACCGCTAGCTCCGTAGTCTTCTGGTTTACCCATGCACCGGCTTTGTTCTTCTTGGTCATTTGCATGACCTCAAACAAAGAAGGCTCCCGGTGCTCCCTCTGCTCCTGTGGTGGACAAAAAACATTGAGATTATTATTTGTAAACATGTAAGACGAATCATAATAGAAATGTTTAACATAAATATACTTACAAATCTTTTCTTGTGCTCGAGGGTTGAAATGCTACCCCCAGTGTAAACCGAGGCTGCAGCATCGGCGGCTCTGTTGGCCCTATTCCGAGCACTCGCCTGCTGGAATGGGACCCCGCCCCACTTCTGGACCATCCCGTCCCAATGGTCCTCCGGGATCCAACGAGGGCGCTCACCCTTGTCCCTCACCTTCCAAAGGGTACTCTTGATGATTTTGGAGGTCTTTGTGGCAAAGACCTTCCTAATCTCATCAATCATACCCTCCGCCCACTGGTAATCACGCTGTAAAATGAATTGAGAAATCAAAATTAATAACGGGTCTATTTTACAAATCAAGTCACAATAAATGAGCTAGGAACTTACCGAGAAGGTGTCAAACCACCTATCTTGCACAACCTTCCCAGCATCTGTCCAAGATATATATGGACCATCCCACTGGGCCTTCAAAACCTTAGTAATCGCTTTGGTAGTGCGACTACTATCAACAAAGCTGTAATGACAACAATTATGTTAGGAATAAAACAACACACAATCTAGGGAGACACCCAAAATTTCGGCAGAGTCTCCCCTGTAAATGTAACATTTCCAAGTTTAAATAGTTACCCTGTTACAAACAGAAGAGTGCCCAGTACAATTCAATCTATACAAGTACTAATTAAAGTAACATCCAATAAACCAACAAGTCTTTCAACTAAACCCTAATATAAAGTATCATACAAATAACATAAAAGTATATTAAATTTAGTCACTTACTCGTCTCCGGCCGGCACGGGTACCAACATGGGCAGAGGGGATGCCGGAGGTGGGGTCGCCTGATGGCCATGGTCCTCCAAGCCATCAACTCCAGGAGTCTGCTCTGGGGTGGTCAGCTGTGGGGGTGATGGGGTTGTCTGCTGTGGTGGTGGTGATGGAGTGGTCTGCTGGAGTGGTGATGGAGTGGTCTGCTGTGGTGGTGGTGATGGAGTGGTCTGCTGTAATGGGGATGGAGTGGTCCGCTGTGGTGGTGATGGAGTGGTCTGCTGCCCTGGGGTTTGCATCCCCAGACGGGAAGCCGGGGTCCTGGACCCACCACCCCTACTGAAGGGCAGTCGACGTCCCGTCATCTGTGGATAAAATCATGAAAAGAAAGGTTAGTCTCAGGATATATATAAACCTATGTATATATGTTTAACAACTACATACTCTGTGTCTGTTTCAGTTTCAAATTCCCCCTCAGTTTCAGTGTCACTGTGGTTATCTGTTTGAACAAGTTCATCAGTATCCAAATCAGCCCTAGACCGTTTTGATCGAGAGACAAGGTCTTTGTCAATGTGTTCACCCCCCGTAGTGGCGAGTGTCTCGTCCATTATGACTGGATCAATGTTGAACAACAAATTCGCATCGTTGAGCTCGTGTGGTGCAAGCTGATAAGCGTCATCGACCTCCTCGGAGACATTGTCAGTGATCTGACTTCGGGCCTTGGCCTTGATTACTGCATACCAGTCCCGATGTCCTCCCGGGAAGTCGGTGTAATAAACCTGCTCAGCTTGTTGGGCAAAAATGAAGGGATCAAACCCTTTATATCTACCATTCTTCTTGACCTCAACTAAGCCGTAGTTGTTGTCAACCTTTGTTCCAACACCGATTGTGTTGTCGAACCAATCACATTTGAATAGAACAATATCTCTTCTTAGTCGTCCAGAGAATGAAACTTCAACAATCTCCGTCAGCACTCCATAAAAGTCTTCTTCCAACTGACCGGCGGTGCCTTTAACACAAACCCCGTAGTTATGGGTGCGCATCCCTTCACTCCATTGAAGAATATTAAACTTGTAGCCATTTACGTAGTAAATAGGCCATTTTTTAACAGTCTTCACCGGCCCCCAAGAAAGGGCTTGGAGTAAAGAATCTTCAATATGGTTGTTAGGGTCTTGTATCTATGTACAACATAAGAAGTAGGTCATTGTTACCATATTGACGGGAGTTAGAAGCAAATAGGCTTAAAAACACTTGGTATACGGGTCTTACATGTTGCGCGAACCAACCAACGAACTTGGATGACACCTCACTATGAATTTGGTCATCAGTTAAATCATTTTGCTCAAGTTTTAGCATATCTGTGTATAAGCTATTGAAAGAAACAAATAAGTTTAATATAAAAGCTACGTTAAGAATGTATAATATAACTTCTATGACTTACTCAATAAAGGGTTCCACTTCTGGGCAATTGAGAAGAATGTACAAGTGAGCCGCCTTTCGATCTTTCTCATCAATGTAACATTTTGTGAGCCTGCCCCCCGGGTGACCAGGATAGTTGAAAATCGACGTTTGTTCATCAAACCCTGTGCGGCTGGCTACACCAAGATTGCGGGGAACTCTACTCATTCTAGTTTCTATCTCCGTTGGAAAATAGAAAGAAGCAAAGGTTGTCATTTCTTCGACTAAGTATGCCTCACAAATTGAAGCTTCAACGCAGGCTTTGTTCGACACTTTATCTTTTAAAGAGCGTAAGAATCTTCAACATCATTAACAAGGTGGTGTTAAGTTAGAAAATACTATTATAAGCATGATTTGCAAGTAAATTAAAGAGTTCACCAAGCATTCACCTTTCGAATGGATACATCCAACGATACTGCACTGGGCCACCAACCAAGGCCTCGTACGGTAGATGGATAGGCAAATGCTCCATGGAGTCAAAAAAACTTGGTGGGAAAATCTGCTCCAACTTACAAATCAATACCGGGATAGTTTCTTCCATCTTCCCAAGTTTCTCCACACTCAACGAAGTAGCCGTCAACTCCTTAAAGAAGTGACTCAACTCCACTAACGGTTTCCAAATAGGCTTCGGTAAGGCATGAAACGCGTACGGGAGTAGTTGTTGCATAAACACATGGCAATCATGACTTTTCATGCCAAACACCCTGCCCTCCTTCACGTCGACACATCTACTCAAGTTAGAAGCGAATCCGTCAGGCAGGGTCAACCCATTCATCCAAATACACACAGCAATCTGTTGTGGTCTAGTTAAAGCATATTTTGCATGGGGTTTAAACATTCTTCCACGTCCCGCATCCCTCAACTCCAACTCCTTTCTGGAACACCAAATCGGAAGGTCTAGACGACTCTTCTCGTTGTCCTTTGTTCTCCCTTTGATGTCCATAACAGTGTCAAAAATATTCATGAAAACATTACGTTCAGTGTGCATCACATCAACGTTGTGTCTTAACAACAAGTCTTTCCAATATGGCAAATCCCACAACACACTCTGCTTCACCCAGTGGTGTTCCTTACCGTAACCCGCAAACTCCTTAACACTCTTGTCCCAGATGTAAGGATACTCTTCGACCCTCTGCCAAACTCGTGCACCAGATAACCTACGGGGTGGAGGTTCGTTAACAACCTTGTTCTTCTTAAAAGCGGTTTTGTTCCTCCTAAACGGGTGATCCAACGGTAGAAACTTTTTATGACAGTCAAAGAAACTTGTCTTGCCACTAACAGGGAGTGATTCCCCCCCGGTATGTTCCATGCATACAGGGTAAGCAAGCTTCCCAGACGTGGACCATCCAGAAAGCATACCATAGGCCGGGAAGTCGTTAATAGTCCACATCAAAACAGCACGCATCATAAAGTTGTTCTTCAAAGACACATCGTATGTCATTACCCCGACATCCCATAACTGTGATAACTCTTCAACCAACGGTTGCAAAAACACGTCTATGTTCGCCTTTGGATTTTTGGGTCCTGGAACCAGTATAGATAGAAACATGACCTCCCTCTTCATACACATATCAGGCGGCAGATTGTATGGGGTCAGGATGACTGGCCAACAAGAGTAAGCCCTTCCGTATTGACCGAAAGGGTTAAACCCATCAGTACATAGTCCAAGTCTTACATTTCGTGGCTCGCCAGAAAAGTCCGGATATAGCTCATCCAAACACTTCCATGCTTTCCCGTCGGAAGGATGGCAAAGAAACCCCTCTTGTGATCGGTTCAGAGCATGCCAACGCATGTGTTTTGCCGTGGACAATGAGGCATACAGGCGTTGAAGACGCGGTGTTATAGGGAAGTACCACATTTTCTTCCTGGCCGTCTGGGTTACCTTCCCCCTCCTTTTAACGGTCTTGTAGCGTTCCTCATTACAATGCAGACATTTTGTGACACTCTCGTCTGCAAACTCATTTCTGAACAGCATACATCCACCAACACAACACTCTATCTTCACACAACCCAGCCCCAAGTTTGCCACTTGTTTCTTAGCACGGTACAGGTTTGCTGGCATTCTGTGATTACTAGGCATGGTGGAACCCATCAGACTGACCATTCTATCAAAACAACCTCCAGAAAGATTATAATCTGCCTTTATGCTTAAAGCAGCTAGGGAGGCGGATAACTCAGTGTGATTGTTGCACCCGTCCCACAATGGAGTCTGAGCCGCCGCCAACAAATCATAAAATCTCTTCACCTCCGGATTAGGATCCTCCTCTGCATTGTCAGAGTCCCCATTACCTGCTTGGTCATTATGTTCCAGCATACGCCCGGTGGAGGGTCCAACATGATCCATCACCATTTGTTCTATGTTGTTGTACGTATCCCTGTTTCCTTCAACCTCGTAGTAAGACTGTTGCACGGTTACGTCTGACGGTCTACGCGGTAACTGCTCACCATGGTTGTACCAGCAGTGGTATGTTTCCATGAACCCTTTCTCAGTTAGGTGGCACATGACATCATCCGCGTATTCAAAACTCATGCATTTGCACCTTGAGCACGGACAACGGATCTTCTGAGTCACTTCAAATCCAGGCGTGTTTGCCGTAGCGAACGGAATGAACTCCAACAGCCCCATCATAAACTCCTCAGTCACTCGCCGATTGCGATCTAGTCGGTTGTACATCCATCGCCGATTTGCCGGTACCTCCATTTACAATATCTAACAAGCACGATTTCTGTTACTTTAAATTATTGTAATTTTATTTGACTGTCGGTTGTAAATCACTCCCTATCTCTTTGATGTTGCAAATTGGTGGGGCCCTATCCCATTCGGGATGAATATGCAACCAACTGTAACCCATCTCTGTTGTATGTGGTCTATCTTGTGTCGTTCATGTTCATTTAAAATTTCGGCAGCATTTCGCATTAGTCCCCGAGTACACAGAGATACGTACGGTATGAAACACCGCACGCAGACATGCACCCTGGGGACAATACGAAACACCATAACCGAAATTTTATATGAACATTCAACGTCTTAAGATAGACTATATACAACATTGATGGGTTACGCCCTACTGGTTACAAATTCATACCAAACTGTCCAACTGGGACAATTCAAGATCCAACACAACACGGTACATTAGCCGGTTGTTTTGAAACTTGAACGGGAATCTAATGGGTTCACACACGACTAAACTCTACATTATTAAATCATGAGTTTCATTTTTTAAGTTTCCTAAGAAAGGGAGCCTGTCAAAATTTTGGCAGAGTCTCCCCTGTAAACTGGACATTTCCCAAATTTACGAACAACCTGTTACATACATAAAACTTTCCAGAAATGATAAATATACATACCATACGTATTGTATATGATATTCAGAGTTATGAATACGATCGAGAGACAAGGTTATCAGTACATAAAACCAATGCCTAATGAGCTCTGCTCTCCACTAACAAACAACATTACACATGCATAAAGAATCATGTTATCAGCACACAAAACCAATGCCTAATGAGCTCTGCTCTCCACTAACACACAACATTACACATGCATAAAGAATCATGTTATCAACACACAACCAATGCCTAATGAGCTCTGCTCTCCACTAACAAACAACATTACACATGCATAAAACTCATTATAAACACATCAAAACCAGTTCCTAATCTCTCTACTAACAAACAATAATTGACATGCATACATATATCGAGAAAGTCAGCGTTAGGGGATTACCTAGCGAAAAAAGTCGGTGATGAATACGGAGCTGAAGAGAGACGATCAGAGACCACGCGTGATCTGTGTTACTCTGTATGACAAACCAAGAAGTCGTTAGAACGTTACAAGTAGCAAGGAAACTAAACAAAGAGAGACACGCAAAGCAAATAATAGATTACACAGCCATGACTTCTTAGTGATCTAGACACTTGGGATCCACGTGAGAATGAGTCCATGAGAGACGCAACAGAGACTACATTTGCATTATTAAACATTCTAAACGTTTTTTGTTAAGACTCTTCTTAGATGAGTTAATTTATAAAGACTCTTCTTAGATGAGTTAATTAGTTAAAAGACCCAAGTAATATCTTTTCAAATCAAATGCACCATTCTCTTCCTGTTGGCCTAAACATTTCAGCTTGTGCAGCTGCAATAGGAGTCCCAGAGGTGTTTGTTTAGTTGAATAAGGGTTGTTAAATTAGGATTAATTATAAGTAAATTTTTCATTTGTTGATTAAACAAAATTTAAACAATTATATAATTAATATTGATGGTTAGATAATACCATTTACCTCGTATTGTCCTGTGTACCAGTTCTGTACCTCGTATTATGAAGTTTTTAAAGCTTCCTATTGAGCTAGCTCCTTCCTTTAAGGTTATAGTGGGGAATCATAATTACATGGCAGCTAAAGGATTAAAATAGAACTTGGTTCAGGCACAAGTAAATGTGTTTCAATCAGTGTTCTTAGAGTCGTGTCTCGCGACGTAGAATCGGACGATTCTACGTCTCACGGTTGTTTTGAACCATGGTTATATGTAGTTTTTTACCACGGTTCAGAACCATGGTCAAAAGTCCCTACCTATTATCACGCTGGGAACAACCACGATTATAGAACCGTGGTTAAAAGCCTAAAATACACCAGTGATAATTTTCTCATGTTTCAAATTTAATCATTATAAAGTCTTGAAAACTTAAGTCTAAAAGGAGTTTCTTTAACCCAAGAATCTTCCTAAAAATTTATAGTAGACTCGTCCTCTAGTCTCCACCAATCCCACACCATCATCAAACTAGTCTCTTTTAATGTGTAAATCATTTGGGAGTAACAGCTGGATAAAAGGTGATTTTGGGAGTAATAAAATAATAAATTCTGATCCACTATAAATAGGCATTGCTAAAACCCAAATAGATGTCTAAAACATCACCCCTCAAGTTGAAGAGTTTTAATACATAAGAGTGAGCTATAGAGCCAACAAGGTTTGGGTGTTTCATTGTTATTCCACATATAACAAAGATGTCCCTTTTGGATGATATCCGGCGACCTTCCGTGGATTATGCTCCTAGCATTTGGGGAGACATTTTCCTTCCATTTGCTTCCAACTCTTCTACGGTATATTTTCTATTACACCTCACGTAAGGGAATTAATTGGGTACTTTTGCCAAAATATGCACCAAAATTTGTATGAGTGGGACTTTAAATACCTAACAGCTTGATGATGGAGGATGCAAAATTTTTATGAGTCACGATTGGGTTCATTTTTCAACTACTGATTTGCTTTTCCTGTTTCAAGAAAATTTGGGTCTCCACACTAGCATTACATGTTGTGGTTTGATCATTTTCACTCACACATTCCATTGAGCATGTCAATAGCTAAATAGAATATGCCTATTTTTCATTCAGCTTCATAGACATTAAAACAAACATGTGAAAGGAAACCCATGAAATTCATTTTAAAGAAAACACACATTTTTCATTCACATTCTTCATATATTACAGACTGTTCACATTAGATTCACCTAAGACCAAACCATATATTAATTTGATACCTACTTCTAAACCTAAGAATATGACCACCTAAACCCAACCATGATTAAAGCAAGCATGAAGACACTTTACGATGCATCATTGCCTAAACAGAGAACTTTAACCCACCGAGCCTAAACAGAGAAACGGCCAAGCATTTCTTATTATTTAATTAAGTTAAGAAATTATAACCTTTTCTTCCTGTGACCAACGCGTGAGTGGAAGAAAGGGAGTGGAAGACCAGCCTTCGAGGACTACCGAACCAGCCTTAGACCAGCCTTCGAGGACTACCAAACCAGCCTTCAAGTGGAAGAAAGGGAGTGGAAGCACGGGGAGCCGGAGGGAGGGATTCGGAGGGAGGAAGTCAGAGAGAGGGGTTCGGAGGGAGGGGTTCAGAGGGAAGGAGTCAGAGGGCAGGGAGGGACATAGAGAGTGAGTCGGAGGGAGGGATTTGGAGGAGAGGCTGGGACGGAGGGTAGGGACAGACTTGGAGGGAGGGCTTTGGAGAGGTACTGACAGAGGTTATTTTTATTTTTATTTTAAAAAGTAGTTAGAATCTGCATTTAATGTTCCAGTTTAAAAACCGAGTTCTTTCTCAATATTCCTCTCAGTATTTACTCCATTTAATTTTCTCCAGGCTTCTCCATCCCTTTATTTACTCTCTATGCATACCCCTTGATTCAACCGCAGGGTGTTGTATATGTGTTTGAGCTTTAAGGCTATAAAACATCAAGGGTCTGGTTGGGCGTTTGAAATAAAGTGAGGAAAATTCTTGCACGAGTATATTTAAGTTCAACCAATTTAAAACTCAATATATTAAAATGACCATAAAATCTATGTTAAAGTTATTTTAAATTATCTTGAACCTATGATTAGTTGTATAAATATTATTTCAGTAAATGAACCTGATGATATGTTTGGCCAAACTAAATTCACACTAATTTACATTACATTTCATCAATGTACAACATGCATACACTAATTCATCTCACTCACAATTCTCAACAACACACTCACTATTTACCATCATCACAGACACACACATTATATGGAAACATCATTATCACTATAATTGGGCAGCAACCTAAGGGGGGCTAATATTTTCATCACACACAAAATAAACACAAGACATCAAAAACAAAATCTAATTCTCACTTTAATTACTACTAGCACCAACTACTATACAAATGAAACTACTTGTTAACACGAGGTATTCAAATGTAATGAGATGAAATTTTCAGAATCAATCTAAGTATATTAACAATTTTATAAAGTATAGGAATTAATATTAAAAGAAAATGCTAAACAGACAAACATAAAAAATTATATGAACTGTGGGAATTAAAAATTGATCGAAGAACTTCAACATTTGAATAGGGTATATAAAAAACAAGTCAAACTACATTTTAATAGATTAAAATGAAGGTTTATATACTCAAAACGATTATTCGTAATCATCATTGCATAAACACTTAGAAAATAAAGAAAAGGAAAAAATATATTATTAGTTGCATAAGAGAAGGAAATGAAAAGCAAAGATATACTCAAACAGAAGCAGAGAAAGAAGCTTTAATAAAAACTTTAAAGTGCTAGTTAAACACAGACAAAAAAGTTTCTATTCGATTCCATTCTTTACAAAACACAGAGAAACATACATTCAGAATTAAAATACAACTTGAAAACATTCATCTATTCAAACATACATTCATTGCTACCAGCTATTCTATACAATAAAATCATAAAAAACAGAGATAGTGAAGGGTTACCGATTGACTACAGAGAGGGAGGGTTCACAGTAACACAGAGAGAGACAATAGGGCTGGAGAGTAAGAGCCTACGGAGGAGACAGAGAAACACAGTCAGAAACACAGAGAAACATACATTCAGAATTAAAATACAACTTGAAAACATTCATCTATTCAAACATACATTCATTGCTACCAGCTAAACCCTAAACCCTAAAACATATTTGAATTAGATATTGTAAATAATATAAAATTTGTGTTGCCTATATATTTAATTTGCTCTCTCTAGTCTAGTAACTTTATCAACAGTAACATACATTGGCTTATTAACCATGACTGAATTACAATCCTTCATAATTTCATTCCTAGTTGGCATGATTCTAGCAACCTCAATACCATAATTGACCTCATAAAACCCATTCTTGGAGTTGTTGTAGCCACAAGACTCACCACAGACTAGCTCATAGATGCATGTTAAACCCAAAAAACAGATTTTCTTGGTCAGTTTAATATGATCCTACTGGATTTGTTAACCAACAAGGATGGAGTAAAAATATTAGTCTTAGATCTTTGGAATAATTTACTAACTACTAATCAACCTTACCAATTTCAGATATCTTAATTGAACTAAGCAAGTCTAATCAAAACAAACCCAACCCAAGAACATGACACATGAAACAAACAATATTTGAAACATGAAACAAAATTTGAGCACAGATCCAAAGATCAAAAACATTGAAAAAAACACTAAACTGCACACCCACTATACTGATACACTACACATACTGCACTCCGCTCATTACACTACACTCAGTCAACAATCATAAACATAAACACACATAAACATAACCCAGACAATTTCAATAACTAAATTAACAGTTAAGAGAAAGGTTGGATTATGATACCTGCTGGTGAGGTAGGTTCACCGGTGACTCTGCCAGTGAGGGAACTTCTGAACGGAGACGGAGGGGGAGACAGCTCCAAGCCAGGGACGGGACACAGGGAGGGAGGTCGACGGCTGCAGGAAGAAGGGAGGAAGGGAGGGAGGTCGACGGCTAGAGGGACGTTGACAGAGGGAGGGAGGTTGACAGTGGAAGGGACGGAGCCTCGAACGGAGATGGACAGTGGAAGGGACGGAGCCTCGAACGGAGATTGACAGTGGAAGGGACGGAGCCTCGAATGGAGACGGAGGGGGAGGTTCGTGAGAGAGGTCGTGGTGGTTCGTGAGGCGCAGAGAGGGAAAAAAGAGGGATTAAAGGCTTGGGGTGGAAAGGTGATCGACGGGGATTGAGGGAGGGGGAGATGGCAGCTGAGAGAGGCTAGGGAGCGGTAGGGCAAATGAGAGGGAAAGGGGTTGCTCGAAGATAGATTAAACACTTAGCGACGGCTATCATCCGTCGCTACCAACGTCCCTAAATTAAAACCTTTAGCGACGGCATGACAAATCCGTCACTAACCTCCTCAAAAGTAGTGACGGGGTCACCCTACCGTCACTAACTTCCCTTCTTAAAAGTAAAAAGATGGAGGGAAGACAAAAATCATAGCGACGGAACACAAATCCCGTCACTAATCTCCTGAATATTAGCCACGGCCAGAGAACCCGTCACTAATCTCCTAAAATTTAGCGACGGGGCCTTCGTACTGTCACTAACTTCCCTTCTTAAAACAAAGAAATGGAGGGAAGACAAAAATATTAGCGACGGCACAATATATCCGTCACTAATCTCCTGAATATTAGCCACAGCCAGAAAACCCGTCACTAATCTCCTAAAAGTTAGCGACGGGGCCTTCGTGCCGTCACTAATCTCCTGAATATTAGCGACGGTAGGACTACTCCGTCACTAGGACAAAACCTAGCGACGCCATTTAGCCGTCGCTAATGTTTGGCGCCAACAAAAAACCATGGAGGGAAATCAAAAAAGAAGGATCTGAGATATAGCGACCGTACTAGCGACGGTGTTCATAATTGGTAGCGACCGTATCCTGTTGGGGTCGCTAAATTCGTCGCTACAACTTTTTTGGTCGCTCTTTATTTATAGCGGTCGCTAACCCGGTCGCTAGTTAGCGACGGCAATAGGTGGTCGCTAATTTGAGGTAGCTGTTTAGGGTTTTTTTAGTAGTGACTGCTATCTCACTAACACTACTATATTAAGAAAACTTAATCTGAAATTGTGAATTCTAAAGAAGAATTCCTTCGGTATTTATAGGAAAAAAATTACTATGCATTCCATTATTTTAATATAAAAGTACTATGCATTTTTTGAAATTTCAAACCTGGTTACTGTGTATTTTTTAAAAATTTCATACATGCACAGTGTTTTGCATAGTAATTGTCGGCAGAATTATTAAGCCAAATAGTAACCTTTCACTCGGTATATTTTAAATATTCAAAATCAGTCCTTTTTGAAATTTAGCGATATTATATCAATCCTCACTAATTTTATAATAAGTAATATAAAGTTTAAATTTTAAAAATCTAAAATTTTCTGTTAATAAAAATTTATTGATACGTTCCCAATTTTTTAAGAATTGGAAAAAATCAAGATTTTTCTCAAATCGATAATTTTTAGATAAGTCTACTTGAAATGGATTTTAAAAAATTTTCTTATAATTTAAATTCACTTTCTTATAAATATTTTTAATTTTAAGTCACTTTATATGAATTTAAAATTATTTAAAATATATTGTTTTATTAAAATAATTCAAAAATTCTAAAAAAATCCAAAAAATCATAAATAATACATAGATTAAAAGGTTCTAAAGAACCACAATTTAATTCCTTCAAAATTTTAATATAAAAATAAAAATAGGGGTGTTATAAGAACCCCTATTACACATATTTTAACTTTAAATATAAAGTTTCCACGATAAAAATAAAGTAATTTTCAACCTTGAGAATCATGTAATTGTTTTAAAAAGATTGCTTAGATCTTTCAAATACGGAAACTTTTACCATTTTCACTCATATTTATTCATATGGTATTAATTACCATTTGTATAGTGTGTCTTATAGGCACCATATTTCGTACAATATGTCTCATAAGCACGTTTGAGAATAAACTTTTATTTAATGACTTTAGAAGCACACAAGTATGTCTTATTAGCATTTTTCTCGTAGATATACATCAAGTGCCTCTCAAAATCACCACCACAACGGCCTATGTATCTCTTTCAAATAAAACATTACTTTATCCTTGTCATAAGAATTAGATGTAATGTATCTAGAGTAATTGTATGTCTTAGTTTGACATGCTAAATGGGTATTCACCATACTTTTCTCTCATTCAAGGCTTATGACTCGTCCTTGTTGTCATATCTAAGATAACTCTCCTGGTTAAATTTAGTAAGAGGGTTAGCTAGATTTTTCTCACTTCTTACAAAATCAAGGGGAATTACATCGTTTTTAATTAATTGCCCAACAACATCATGTCTAACACAAATGTATCTTTTCTTCCTATTGTAAGTATTACTGTTGGTAACTCTAATTGCAACTTATGAGTCACAGTGAAGTTATATTGTTGGTGTAGGTCTTCCATATAAAGACACATAAGCTAATATGCCTCTCAATTATTATGCTTCTCGACCTGCTAACTCAAGAGTAATGAATGCAAAGTAGTAATTGTAAAATCCAGTCCAAAACTTATTTCAATTTGTTATCTTTTATTTCGTTCAGGTTTAAAAGAATTAGAGCTAATCATTTCGAAACTAGAATAATTAATAGTTAAAGATAAAGATATAAGTATAGGAATAAAAACAATCAAGTCACTACTTTCTAAGGAGATATATTTTCAACAGACTTGTCATCTCTAGATTCAATAATAGTATTACCATTCAAGTAAAAGAATCTAAAAGTAGCATTGTCATCAATGTACTCAATAAAAACAACATCAACACTTTTAACACCAATGTCTGGTCCTTTAAAGTCCAATATTCCAATGTCGACTAAACACCCACATACTTCTAAGAATTTCAAATTAGACAAATACTTTTTCCCACATCTCACAAGGGTTTTTTCTAAATATTTATAAGGGTCATTGTTAAGGATATAACAAGAACTTAAAATAACTTCCCTCACATAGTACAAGACATATAAAAACTAATCAATAGAGCATTCATCATATTCTTTAAAGTCTTATTTTTTCTTTTCGCCATGACATTGTGTTAAGATGAATAAAGTATAGTAAACTCATGAGTAATACCGTTTTTTTTCATAAAATTTTTAAGACTAGTAGTGCTACATTCACCACCTTTATTAAATCCCAACCTTTTGAATTTTTAGTATAGTTGATTTTCACTTCAACTTTATATTTTATAAATATTGATTTAGTTTCATCTTTAGATTTTAACAAAAAAACTTTGGTATAGCGTGAAAAATCATCAACAAATGCAACATAATATTTATTACCATCTTTATTCACAAAATTTTAAAACTAGTTAAGTCTGAGTATATTAATTATAAAAGTTCAGTAGTTCATGTTTGCTGGTGAACAAGGCCATCAAAACTTGAAGATGAAATGAACAATTTTGCCTTTGGGTTGCTAGTTATAATGACGGGGTTATGTCATGGTTGTGAGTCATTATCTTGAAAGCAAAATTCCGACATACCTCTAGTGTAATCGAAATTGGCATTGCTCCTTAAGAGTTTACACAATTACACACAGAACCCGACCCTGCATGCTGGAAACTCTATAACATTGCTAAAACGAATGACAGAGGGGGATGAAAGAGAAAGAGATAAGCAAAATGCTTTCTCAAAAGTGCTCATTAGATCAACATGGGTAAGAAAACATTGAAGGCATTAAACTAGATTGAAGCAAAACGGACGTGAGAAGTGTGGATAAACATAATAGAATCATGACCATAATTATCCTTGATTCTTTGACGCATAACTAAAAAAATCATAAAAAGAAAGATTTGGTGAGAAAAGGTTTTCTCTTTGATCTGTTGACCCAACCCACCTTAACCCACGAGTGTGCATACGTGATATGACGTATTAATGATCTAATCTACTAGCTTTTTATACAAGATACCACATAGGTGGTAATATATAAGATCATGATTAAAAGGAATAGTTTTCAACATAGGTATGGAAAGGCCAAAGAAAACAAAAAGATAAAGTGACTGTTCCAACGAGGAACAAAATTGAAAAAGAATTATCTAAAATATTTTGTTAAATTCTTTCGGAGGGATGAGAATGATTGGTTAATCTTAAACTAGATTATTTTCAATTATATAAAAAAAATACGTGATTAATAAAAAAAGCTAAACATTCTAGATAAATCCCCTTTTCAGTAAATACGGACTCAAAAAGTTACTAAAATTTTATTTTTTTTTAAAAAAGAAACAACAAATTTTGCATTATAAAAGAAAGAGTACAAGTGTGCAAAAGATGAAAAAGATAAATCTGTCCAAAGTTGGACAGACCTAGTTATAGGAGAACGGGGTTTATGTCCCCGCTTAAATTTTATTTTATTTAATATATTATGATATTATAAATAGTAAATTGAAGTTATTTAAATTAAGATTATTTTCTTATATAAAATAAAAAATGTTATATTACTCCACCGCCAAAAACTTCTGAATGCATTCCAAGTCAATGAGCGCATAATTCTTATTTCTAATTTTGATTGTAGTTCTAGATGTGTAATAGGAGAATCCTTAAATACAGAAGATTCTAGGGATTTGTGGGCGACGAGAGAAACACGAGCACTCTTTTAAAGTAATATTTAGTGTTTGTTTGGTATATAATAGGGAAAATAAAATTATAAAAATAAAAAATTTAAAGGTTAATATTGATCATTTACATTATTTAAGACGGTTAAAATCCTATTAACCGTACTATCTATTTTTGAGGTGATTAAACGAGAATCACCATTCCTATATTTTGTTTGTGCTGAAACGCATTTAGAATTCAGAATATACTTACAATATACAAAGATAACTTTCTGTCGAGTTAACCAACCAACTAATTTATAGCATAATGTGGACGTGTACTATCCAAAATTCTACACTTTATAGCGCTTCATCATCATCATATATAACCTTACAATTAATTCTTCAATTATTAACGGAGATGATAACTAAGTGCCTTAAGGGCACGTGCCTTAAAGTTCACTATATTAAAGCATTTCCCATTATTAAATTGGTCTATAAATATATGTTAACTAGTGTATATTGTTTAAGGAAGAAAAAAAGGGGAATAATTAATTATCATGTTAAAGTTTATTGAGTACATAGGGTAATAATTAATTGTGATGCACCAACCTGAGTAGTTAAGAAGGTCGGGGTCCGGAGTAAACTTTAAAGGTTGAAATACCTATGAAACTACTTTTATGTCGGAAAGCTATTAATGTGTGTACTTAGGAAGGAAAGAGTCGGGCACTCACATTACTAAAACTACTATTTCGACATAGAGAACGACCCAATACTAAAATATGTTTGCAAGAGTTTCTACGATCTCCTGCGCACTGCCTTTATATAGAAGGAGATGGTGAAGAAACTATTAGATGCCAATATTCCATTGGTATAACAAATTAAAGGTATGTTTAGATACCCAACTTGATTGATCAAATCTCGATTTGACCAACCCAAAATTAAATTTTACGGTCAAACAGAGTTTAAAGTTTTAATTGTATCAAACAACGTGAATGATCAATATCAACCCTTAAATTTTTTTATTTCCCTAACTATAAACCAAAAATACTCCAACCCTACTATTTCAAGCACTTTCTTACAAACCATAGGAGTTTCAAACATTTAAGTTTGTACCATTGTAGCTTTCTTTTTAGGTAAGCCCAATTATGTCTAAGTATTACTACTACCCCGAGTATTGTTGTAATTCTTTTTTTTACCAAAAAAAATAGTCAATAATTGAAGACTACTTTTTTTAGACATTCTTTTGTCAACCAAAAGAATTTATTAATGACGATACAGGGGGTAATTTTTTTTATACATAATCGCCTAAAAATAATTCATCTGTACTACACTCACAAGGAAGGAAAGCGTGGAAACTCTGACGGTTGGCTTTAATCCTAAAGTTGCTTTATAGGGTTTAGGTTATTTTTGTGCTCATATTCAACTCATCTATGAATTAATCTACACAATCATCGTATTTGACCCATATTATTCTTCTTCATCTTTTGTTTTTTATTTTATTTTTTATTGTTCTTTTTTTTGGTCAATTTTTTTATTGTTCTGTAACTGATTAAAATTTGTCTGCAGATGTTTGTTGGGCTCGTTTGCATCTTTTTTCCTGGGTTTTAATGATTCAATAATCGTGTTTTTATTCACTATTTGATTCAAAGGAGTGAAGCGATTTCCAATAACGGGCAGGGAAATATTTTCCAAAAGTTAATATTTTTATCTTAAAATATACTTACATGATTATTATAATATTTCAAAGTACCTTTCTATAAGAGTGTTTTCTTTTAGAAAAAAAAATTCACCTAACAAGAGAAGTATTTTTAAACCACAACAATAATAATGGTTAAATATGTTTTTATGTTTTTATTAATTTTGGGTTTAGTATCTGAATTTTTTTGTTTCAATTCTTATGTTATTCAATGAATTGTCTAGTGTGTTGAGGGTTAAGGGTTTAGGAGTTAGGGTTTGATATGAGATATGTTTGTGTGTGTGTGTAGACGGCCGATCCGTATAACTACCCCTTGTTTTTGGTTTTCGTGGTCAAGCATGGCCCAGTTGAGCTACCAATGGTTAGGTAGGACCCAGTGGTGAGATGGGGAGTTAGGTAAAGCTTGGTGGACTAGGCAAGGTCCACGAGTGGTCAGGTAGAACCCCTAGCTAACGACTGATCCAATTTAGTATCCGAATATTAGAGAGTCTTATATTATTGGTTGAGAGTCAGTTGTGAAACTAAGTGGATTACTTATGATGTTTGATGACTTGAATATGACACCGAAGACTTAATTTACCAAATGTGCAATTCATGAATTTAATGAATGAAAGGCTTGGAGTTATATTATAATTGAATAATAATGTAATTGGATAAGTTGTGAAGTATGTTATGCTTTTCTCTTTTATCGAGTTTAAATTATTTATATTGATTTGTATGGTCAGTCAATCACTCTTGCAGTTGTTTTTAGTGATTGAAGACAAGGACGCTACCGATGTTGCGGAGACCAATGCCGGATGAGCTGTAAGCAATGCCAATAAAATAGGATAATCGTGGTGTAATGTAAATAAATGCATACATGTTATAATTTGAGTATTTAAAGCTATAATGGTGATTTATGTGAGTATGTATATGTTTTGGTGTACCATGATGCATAATGCTTCTTAGTGAATGAAAATGGTTATATTGATAGATTGCTTGTGGAATTGAAGGCCTAGTAGATGACCATGTGAATAACATAGGTGGTGGTATGATATGATGTTTGGGAATGATGATTATATTGAGTAATGTCCGGAAATTGTTATATGGCACTGAGTCATGTTGTTTGATGACATGTGATTATAAAACTCAATTCTTTAAATAGTATAATTTAATTCTTTAAATTACTTACTTCATCTTTGATGTAGTAATTATTCTCGTTCAAAGTTTAAATCTCAATTTTTGAGTCAATAACATCTTTTATGTAGTAATTATTTTTGTTCAAAGTTCAAATCTTAATTTTTGAGTTGGTGGTGGCAGAGGATAATTTTAATATCTATACTTGAATTAAAAAATGGATTTAGTTCCAAAAAAACTGTATCTACTTAAAAAAGTCAGATTAAAATTAGATTTGAGTTAAAAGTTGAATAAAAAAATTAGATTTGAATTAAATCCAATTTTAATAAATCGGATTTGAATAAAATGACAAATGAATTGAATTCAAAATCCAATCCTTATAAATAGTTTTTAAATAGATTTATATTGAATTTAAGGTAATCTAATTTTTACACGCCCCAAGAGAAATGATGTTTAAACACAAAATAAAATGGTGCAAATCATGATGGATAATCTGGTTAAGGGAGTTAGCACATAATTATAGGTTCATCGGGCTTTAATATTTAGTGAGTGTTTAGGGTGGAACACCAATGGGTAAACAGTAGATAAGATGATACTTCTAACATGATTTGACACTAATTCAGTGGGTATCTATTGTTTACTGTCTTTTGTCTAATGCTATTTATTATACTATGCGGATGAACAAAAAATATTTTCTACTTTCCACCTATTTAATATTTTTATTTTTTAAAAATCCTTTTTGTTATAAATAAGTTGACGGATGAATTGGTCTGGTTGTGTAAATACAACTTTATTTTTTAATTATCTATGTTGGGTCTTTTACGTTTCTATTTTTTGTTTGGTTAACAAGTGTAATATAAGATTCCAATGATAAATCCATTGACTTTTAACTTACCTGTCACGTTATATGATAGATGTTTTGACATGTAGATGTCACACTAGTTTCAAAGCACATACAAGTTAATAAAAGTTAGTTTCTAACATATTTTTAAAAGAATTGATAGGTCCCAACGAATTTAAATATTGCAATATAGTAGAAATAATAACTTCAAAAAATCACCATGCTTTTACCTTCAAAACACACTCATATAGACTTTCTTATTTTTATGATTAAACTAAGAACATCATGTTTTTCATTACTTACTATAAAATTCTTAAAGATTGCTCGCAGAGTAACTAAAAACCAAAACCTCATTTTTATTAATTGAGAGCTATAAGTGATCCTAAGTATGATTATGAGTGTATGACACTAACAATTAGCTTAAATAGTTGTTCTGGATCTCTAAAAACGGTTACAATAATTATAAATAACACATCACACAGAATCCTTTACTAAACACAAGATATCCTTATGTTTTTATTTTTCATTCTCCTTAGTGCAATAAATAATTTATTCATATCCACGAACTTTTGGTTCTATGACATTATTAAATTTCGACATCAACAAATATGAAAATAATCACAAGTTTCAACTACCCGCGTTAAAGTTTAGTATACTAACAAATAAAATTCAATTCTTACAATTTTAATCTTGTAGTGACCTACTTTATAACACTTAAATATAATTTATACTATTGGTAAAGTCTCATGTTAACAGGTAAAATATATGTGTGTTGACCTCCATAATCTAATTAAATGATGTATTGTCAATTTGCCTTGTAATTTCAAAGCATCAAAGATGGATTTCCCATCCATATTTCAACTTAAAAATTCATATATCAGACATTATGATAGTATCTGACAATTGAGTTTGAGATTTTCAACTACCATGCCAACAAACAAAATTCAACCGTTACAATTTTAATATTGTAATAACTTACTCTAAAACTCTCAGGTACATTTATACTTTTTGTGAAGTGTCATATTAATATTCGCCTGTTGAATGGCCCTCTTGCTCATGGAATTCGTAGTATTTCCGAGGGTCACCCTGTTTGCGAAGCTGGGGCAGAGTCCTGACCCCGTACGCAATAAGGGTTGGTCATCCGATCTCCCTAAGAATTTGAGATCGTTCAGAATTTAGCGGAGCATATTTGTCGAATGCATGCATCCGTTCTGCTTAACGCTATAGAGCGGAGCTATCGAAGGCATCGCCATGGCACGGTCTTTTCATGGGATCCGATCTGGATCTGCTCTTATCACTCCGTTGTAACGTTGGGGATTTCCCTCTTGCCACTGTTGCTTCCAAGTGTATTTCAATGCTCACGTACTTGGATGCTTTCCTCCTGAATTCTTCAAAATTCATTGGAGGATTCTTTGCCAATGACATGGCAAAAGCAGAGCTTGGTTGCAAAGCTTCTATTGCTATGTGCAATTGTAGTGCTTCTGCCAAGTTTGGAACAGCAGCTGCTTCCTTGTGAAACCTCTTCAAGAAGTCCTTGAGAGTTTCATGTTCCCCCTGCCTAATCTGAGCCAAGGTATGAGATGTTCTGGGAATATCACTAGAAATGACAAAGTGGTCCATAAACGCTGTTGCCATTTCTTCCCATGAGTCAATGGAACCTGATGGTAGCTTCCTGAACCAGCTAAGGGCATCATCAACAAGAGTCCGAGGGAACATCCTGCACATGACATCTTCATCTGCCCCCAGGTACATGACTTTGAGTGTATAAGCATCAAGATGCTTAGTAGGATCAGTTTCACCACTGTATTTTTCTATAGAGAGAGGTTGAGTAGTCTGTAGGTGCTTTGGGATGCGTACACTCATAAGTCTCCTTGAAAAAGGGACTGTGAGCTTATAAGTTACTGGAGAGGCTGTCATCAGTCTCCTCTTCCCTGTAACAACTCTCTTATCAGAATCGTGGATCTGTTCCTTCCCTTCAAATGTGGGGATATTTGAATACTGGGGGGTAGAGGATTTTTCTCCCTCGGTTGTGTGATGTGTCCCCTTGATCAAAGACATGGCTCTCTCCTCCACGCTCTTTCTTTCACGTTTCAATTCCATCAATTCCTCCATCAACTTTCTTATCATCTCATCCTTTAGATTTGGTGATGAAACCTGCACCATTCTTCTTGAACTTTCCACAGGCGACTCGAGAGCTAAGTGCCTGTTCACTGGTTGTTCCCGGGCAGTGATGTCTTCCACGTGCCCATCTGGTTGGTTTCTCCCATTGCCTTCCATAATAAGAGACCAGACTTCTTAAACGAGAAGTGGGAATAACTTTAACGAGTCCCACTGGGCGTGCCAATGATCTGTCCTGAACCGGGGTCTAGAGATCCGGACTCAAGTCAATCACAAATAGTATGTAAATACCGTATAGGAGACCGGATGTATGAGTATCCGGTGTAATATCCGTTGTCCTTGAATGAGGAAAGCGGATTGGGCGTCCTGGAGATCCTTCACACCGACCTAACGCGTTGAAGTGGGCGAATGGTGGTGTCACCTGCAAAGATTCTCCGACGCTCAAGTCAGTGATGATATTCCAAGTAAGGAATGTATTTCAGAGAGTAATCGTTCATAAAATCAGTTGAAGATCCCTCACTTCATTAATGAAATGAGTTCATATACCTGATTGGCTCGTTTTATGAGGACTCGTTAGTGGGGAACCACTAACTCCCATTAGCATTATTTTATTGCGCACTTACCAGCATGATTGGGTCAAGTGGCTATTTTATATTGAGTATGGAGGATATAGACTAGGATTAGGGAACAAGTTGACCATCCCCGTGAGCAGAATTTGGCTCGTAGTGCAGGGAATTATTGATCGATCCCTGTAGCAATAATCCTTGTCTTTAGCGCAGTGACGTGTGTGTTGTCCGGTGTCATGGTGTTATCCTGAACAACCGGTATAGGGAGAACGCCTGATACGGAATTACAGTCCGGATGTATACCGATGACACCGGTTACACGTTGATGTCTTGACAAAGACGTTGATATATGTCTTGCAGATCGAATATCGGTATTGAGACCGGATCACTTCATAATCTAATTAAATGATGTATTTCCTGTTTGCCTTGTTATTTTAAAGCATCAATGGTGAACTTTACATCCATGTTTCAACTTAAAAATTCAAATCTCAAACATTATGATAGTACTGATAATTGAGTTTGAGATCTCAAACAAAATTATTAAGCTTGAAATGTACCCTAACACTAAATTAAAAACTATATGTAAAAGAACATTATGATATTCCCATATTCAATTTAATGTGTCTAATTATATCTTTAGCCTCTAAGTTAGTCTTCTTCGCACCTAAATTTTTCTTGGCTATAATAAGAATTTTATTATTCAAAACAAGCATCTAAACGAATTTTAAGGGGTTATGTTGGTTAGAAAATTAATAGGCTAAGGACATAACACACCTAAGATGCCAACACACGTATGGCCTATAACTTATGGTGTGGTTCATATGGAGAACAATAATAACTAAAAATGACTCTTAGAGATCTTCTACATCAATATAGTAAAGATTACAAAGACAAAGGGTGGAACTTTATTTCTGACATGCATAAAGTAAAAGTTATATTTCTGTTATGTCATAATATTTAAATATGTAGGGCTTTATGAGTAATTTTTTAAATATTCTAGGGACTAACTTTTATTAACTTGTATGTGTTTTGAAATCAGCATGACATTCACATGTCAAGACACCTATCATATAACATGATAGGTGTAACACCCCCTTATATACACGAGACATATATCTATTCTTCTTACTTTTTTTTAGAAAGATATACATATTTATCACTTCTTATCTCGTGTATACAAGGACGTATATACATCTGATTTTCTTTGAATTTTGAAATTAAAAAGTTTCAAATTATTCATAATGATAAAATGAACTTTCAGAAAATCATAAGTGATCAAAGATTATAGTATCATATCCAAAGAATTAGGTTTATTAAAGTTTAACCTTTACATTGATTTACAATCATCCAACTTAATATTGTATTAAGGTAATGTAAAACTAAAAATTTAATACCTCTACTTCGACTGTAACCAATTATTTCCTTATCTTCAAACCATGTGATTTTGAATCCTATTCTTGTCACATCTCTTTTCCTATCCGATTGAGGATGAGACCAATTTACCCTCTTGTAATTTCATCCTTTCATCTTGAACTGCTAGCTATATATCATATAACATATATTTTGGACACAAAATTCAAACAAGAAGGAGTGAGAAACAGAATATAATACTTTACAGATAAGACATAAGCATAAGGGTTTTCACAATCTAATATAATAATTTCAATCACAATCATATACATAATCAATTATGAATGTAGAATTTTCATAACATAACAATTATATTTTCATTCACAACCACCCACATAGAATGTCACAATCACATGAATGTCATGCAATGTTTTTAATACTATCATCTCATTCATTTTATGCATGTGGGCCCTTAAAGTTTTAGTTTGCACTGGGCCAACCGGGAGTTTACACTGTTCCATAAATTCCGAATAATAATAACATAAATGCCTTCATGGCATATGAACAGCTCAACTGGCGTGGAAACACTTAGAGACTAGTCAGACTGAGAAAGTTTTTATTGTGAAAGTACCCGACACTAGGGAGCGACCCAGGTTACCTGAAGCACCCTTTCACACCCTCTCATCCCAAGGCTCGCAATTAAGCCTCCTCTAATGTATCCTCGGTTTCTATAATCCGTCCCCAGACAATATCACATCTCATTTCTCTTTAATGATTCATGATGCATGAACTACTCACATATTTAATTGGTTAAGACTTTTAGAAACTCAATTATTAAATACCATAAAGGTTCACAAAATCATTTCAATAAACTGTACATTCCCATAAGTTCTTCTTTGAACTTCTGTTATACAGAAACAAATTTAGTACAGTCTTCAAATTCAGATCTTACCAAAATTGAGTTTCCAAGCCTTAAATATCTCAAAACTTTTTCTTAAAAAAACTTCATATATTTACATAATCTTTCCAAATTTGAATCTTAACTAGATTGAGTTTAGAAATTTCGACCATAACAAAATATCCTTTAGTTATTTCATTAGGGAAAACCAATTTAAATTTCTGATTTCTAAAAGAATATATATTTTTTTAAATCATTAATTAAGAATACTTAAAACTATAAAATTTTTCTTTAATTCAAGAATTAATTATCTCAACCTCTGATTTTCATAAAATAGTTTCCTTCTAATACTAGATTTTATTCTAGAGATTAAAAATAAAGTTAATGAAAATTATTTCTAAGAAGAAATAAAAGACTAGAATAATGATAAAATACTTCTTCTTAGAATAAAAATTTAAAGAGTAAGGTAAGAAATTTCTTACTGAGTTTTAACTTTCCGTCATGCTTACTATATGCTCAAACTCCATATCACAAGGTCATCAATCATAATAAAATATTATCAATCACAATATCATCAATCATAATCAAATAATGTCAATCATGATTAAATAATATTGATCATGATTAAATATCAATAATAATTATAAACAAATCAATTAAATATAATTCAAATTTTAATGGTTATTTAAATTATTAAAATTAATTTTAAGTCCTTATAGTCCATTCCTTGCGTAGGTCTATGTAAGTCCATATAATCCAGTCCTTGTATAGGTATAGTTCAGTCCATATGGGTCATAGTGGTCCAAGTCCTTGCATAGATATAGTCCAGTTCGTATAGGTTATAAAAATCCAAGTCCTTGCATAGGTATGTTAGAGTTAGTTAAATCAGATATTTAATTTAAAATTTATTAAAAATTTTAAGTTAAAAAGTTAATATTTAAAATAATAATATTTTCAAATTTAAAAGGAGTAGGGGACTCCTCCCATTATTCTTATGTCTTTTCATATTATACTCTTATCTCACTCCCCATTACCTCTTGTATACTGATTCGTTATTGTAAATCCGTACACGCCTCATCTCCGAGTTCTAAAACATACCAATTTCATTTTAATATAGTTACAAGATGAAAATTAAGATCACTACCTAAAGCAGAAATGGTAAATTTTGAATAGTGAATAGTGAATAATGAATAGTGAATAGTGAATAGTAACAGTAAATAGTAAAACATGAATAGTAACGTTAAATAGTAAATCGTGAATAGTAACGGTAAATAGTAAATCGTGAATAGTAACGGTAAATAGTAAATCGTGAATAGTAATGGTAAATAGTAAATCGTGAATAGTAAAGGTAAATAGTAATAGTAAATAGTAATTTACTATTGAAATAGTAATTTACTATTGAAATAATGTTTTACTATGCAGAATAGTAACCTAAAATAATATTATTTCCAGTATAATAATAGATTTCTAAAAACGATATAAAAATAACCCTAAAAAATATAAAAGATATGTATTCCTACCTTAGAATTTTAGCAGAACCTTCTTTCAAAAAAAATATTTCTCTCTCTTACTTCCAGCACTATCTCAGTAGCACTACTATATTAAGAAAACTTAATCTAAAATTGTGAATTCTAAAGAAGAATTCCTTCGGTATTTATAGGGAAAAAAATTACTATGTATTCCATTATTTTAATATAAAAGTACTGTGCATTTTTTGAAATTTAAAACTTGGTTACTGTGCACCTTTTGAAAATTTCGTACATGTACAGTGTTATATCGGCAGAATTATTAAGTCAAATAGTAACCTTTCACTTGGTATATTTTAAATATTCAAAATTAATCCTTTTTGAAATTTAACAATATTATATTAGTTCTCACTAATTTTATGATAAGTAATATAAAGTTTAAATTTTAAAAATCTAAAATTTTCTATTAATAAAAATTTATTAGTACGTTTTCAATTTTTTTACGATTGGTAAAAATCAAGATTTTACTCAAACCGATAATTTTTAGATAAGTCTACTTGAAATGGATTTTAGAAAATTTTCTTATAATTTAACTTTACATTCTTGTAAATATTTTTAATTTTAAGTAACTTTGTATGAATTTAAAATTATTTAAAATATATTATTTTATTAAAATATTTCAAAAAATTCCAAAAAATCATAAATATTATTTAGATCAAAAAGTTTTAAAGAACCATAGTCTAATTCCTTCAAAATTTTATTTTAAAATTCTAATAAGAGTTAAATCTTAAATATGTAAAAACATAAATATAAGAACATAAAATAAAAATGGTGAATAATAAAGATATTAAAAATTCTTAATATAATTTTCTTAATTAGTGAATACTAATTAAGTCATTTTAAAATTCTCATTCAGAAATATTTTCATTTTTTTGATTATTTTAAAAAACAAATATCTAAATATAAATACCAAAATTTCAAAAAAAATGATAATGATAAACTAACTTATAGTAAGTATTTCTCAAGAAAGATATATTAATATCTATTTTCTATTTGTGTTAAAAATGGGATGTTACAATAGGTATGTTAAAGTTAATAGATCTGTTACAAGAATCTAGGGTCGAATATATTAACCTGACATAATGCAAACATGAGGGATCAAACATGAATATTTAAAAAGTAGAAGACCGAATTTCACAACCCTAATAAAGTGAAGGACCAAGTATTATATTTATTTTATGAATCTGGCTAACTAGCATTCTAAAAATATTGTTTAAGAAAACAAAAGTAGATTTTTTTATCAAAAATTATTTATGGATTACTTAGAGATCAGAATGTGTGAGTTTTAATTATGTTTTAAATGAAATCTTTCTCTTTTTGCTTCCTTATCTGTGCTCGTAGGGCATTCACTAGCATTTCCTAAATTTTTTGATAGATATAAATTGTATTTACATAGTTTAAACTAATTTGCAGCTTATTTTACTAGTTTGTAAGTTTATTAGATAAAATAGCTTTGTTTAGTAATAAAGATAATTTTAGTAGCTTGTAATATTTTTTGAAACCCTTACAAATTAATTATCTTTTATGTTTTTTTAATTGTTCATGTTATTGATTGTATGAAATATGTCAATAAATTGAATAGTTTAGAGAGAAAAATCATGTAATTGAAAAATTGGGAACTAAATATCACAAATCAACTAGTTTAAAAACTAAATATTATGATTTAAAGGACTCAAATAGGATATTTAGGAAACACAATGTCCCAAAATTGTAATTAAGTCCTTTTTAAATGGTGTATATAGGAAAGATAAACTTAAATATATTTATAGTAGATTATTATTTATAATAAGTATTTTATAATTGTTAATATTTATTAAATATATTGTTAATAATTTTTTTTTATATTATTTATTAAACATAATTTTATTGATAAGTTTATCAATCAATATTATATATATGAATATTATATTTATTAAACAAATTATTATTAAAATATTTTATGTAATACAATTAATAATATAATTATATATATTATTTAAAGATATTAGTTAACAATATTATTAAGATTTTGAGTTTTAATAATACATTGTTTTATTTTATTATAAATTATTAGTAATATGTATTAAAAAATATACTATAAATTTTTTTATTTTATACTAATATTTTTTAATATTTTGTTATTAAAATATATAATATATATTTTAGTTTTTAATTATATTTTTAAAAATATACATTAAAAATAAAAAATTTATCATAACTTTTTTATTGATAATATTATTTGAAAAAATTATTAATAATATATTGTATACTAATATTTTAATAAATTTTTAATAATAATATTAACTAATATTTTAAACATATTCTTATCAATATATATTTTTATTATATTAATAATAAAATTTACTATTAATATTGCTAAGAATATATTTAGTTAATATATCTTAATTAATGTATTTATTAATTAATATAAGTATTATTAATAGATAACCAAAAAGGATGAGGGCGAAAAGAATATTATGTCACGTCCGCCGTTAAACAATAACCAAAAAGGATTAGAATAGTACACTTTCCCAACTTTCTCGCTTTGAGAAAAAGTATAATATTTAAATAACTCAATCAATATTAATCAAATATAACTTATTTCTAACTAATTCTGATCAAACAAGTTTATGGTTTTGTTGGATTTCAGATGAGCGATTTTGATTAAGTTTGAATGAATCTTTAAACTTTTTTTTATACATTTTCTTTATTAATTCCATAGAAAAAATAATTTAATGGTTACTACATTATCACAATATGTACTATATATATATTTCACATAATCACATGATAAAAGATAAAATAATAAACTCAAAAAGTATAATAATATCCAGTCGGATACAGTTAATTTGGTTAGTAAAAATATATAAGCGAACCATCCAAATTTAGGCACCGTTTGGTTATTATAATTTGGTTAATTTGACTGTTTCGAACGACGTGAAGGATGAATATCAACCCTTAAATTTCTCCATTTCCCCAACTCCGTTTCCCCAACTGAAAACCAAATGGACCCTTAATCGAACTTAATAATTTCTTTAACCTAATGACATATTTACCCGTCTAAAATTGACCAAACTTATTTTTTTATTCGGGTGTACGGATTATCTCACGTGTAATTATAATAGCGTAGCTATTTAAATTATATAAATTTTAGGAAGATGCAATGTGGTGTTGTGCCTGGTCCCGGTGTATTAAATGAGTAGGGCCATCCCCTTTTCGCTCTTAAAATTATGGTTTCAAATGCGAAGCAATGAGTGATGATTAACGGGGTAAAAGAAAAAGATGCGGAAAATGTTACAACTTCAACTTTCCCAAATATGCTACATTAACGTTAATTATATTGTAACAGAAACCATTTAATTATTTATTTAGATACAATATGAGTATGGCTTTAGATTAAGTATGAGAAATTGCTGGTTGCTATTAAATGAGTGGAGCCATCTCACTATCTCACCTTCTTCACGTGCAATTCACCTGCCACCCATTCGCCACATTTACACAAACCAATGTTTTTTCTCCTTTAGGGGCCCATCATACAAGTTTAAATAAAATTTGAATCCATCATCTAACTAATTTATAATTAAACCAATCATTTATCTAATTCATAATTCAATTTAAATATAATTGTATTTGAATCTATAAGGATCAATCTAATTTTGTGAGTTTGATGGGTACACTTCACTTTAACTAAAAACTCGTCTCAATCCCACCATAACTTCAATAGGGATGGACAAGTGTAGGGATACAATTACACGTCCCACACCCAAACTTGCCTAATATACAAAATCAATAATTTTAATTATAATAATAGTTAGATAATTAACATAAGTTCATATATTTTTTTTAAAAAATTATGCAATCATAAAGTTTATTATTTATAGAGAATTTTAATGTCTATTTTATATTTTTTCAATTAAGATGTACTCTCTTTGTCTTTTTTCATAAGAGACACATGACCAAATAGATCGGTGACAAACATTGAGAACAATCATGTCAATTAATAATATCATCAATTCAATACTTTATTCCAAAATCACTCATGATCCGGTCTGGATACCGGTCCCCAATGTTATGACGTCAGAATGACCTCTAAGGAGAGAAACCGGTGTCACAGTTCAGACGATGCCACACCGGATATCATCTGTTGTACCTTCATCCGTTCTCATTCCATCAGACGTTCTATTCATCCTCGCTACCACGGATGCTTCATTCGTCCTCATTTCACGTCGATAACCGTTTACTTCAGGGTCACTGTGAGATAAGAGTTCCATATAGCTTATCAGCGAAGATACCCTGCATAGCAGAATGTGTCAATGTCAATTACCTCAGAGAGTAAGTACATGTGTCAGCGAAATATGCGGAAAGGTGATTGTCCTCCATCCTTATCACAGGATCGTACTCTGATAATTGACCTACCCCCCTGATACACTCTGAGTACTGAGCCACTTTGATTGACACACTTCACACGCTATCAGAGCCAATGAGCCCACTTGCATCCAACGATTCATTTCCTACGTTCAACTATAAATAGCATGATCTAAAACACATGCAAGGGAACGTTGTCCTAACTCACTCTTTTACTATTGCATTGCTTGAGTATTCACTGAGTTCATACACTCTTCTAACTTGAGCGTCGGAGAATCTTCACAGGTGGCACCGCCTTTCGCCCTCTCTCAACGCGAAACGTTGGTGTGAAGGATCTCCAGGACAACAAGACCGGTTTCTCCCATTGAGAGATCGGATTATAACACCGGATACCCACTGTACTGATGTGTAAACCCTGAAACACCTAAACTCTTGTGGCTGGTCCCATACCAGATCCTAGACCCCGGTTCAGACCAGTTCAACTCATAACATTAAATAAATAAAATAATTGAAAAAGAAGAAGTTGATGTATCGTTAACATAAATCTTACAATAAATAAAATGTATACAAAACATTTAATAATTAATGCATTTAAAAGTTTTTTTTATGTTTCTTGTATTTAGAAACAAAGACAAAACACTTTTTTATTTCTTATAAAAAGAAATGAAGAGAGTATTCAATATATATGATTTATTTGAAATTATATTTTAATTTATTCAAATGAAAGAAAAATAAAAAAACAAAAGTATGATAAGATTTTTACGGATTTCCCTAAATTTAATGAGGATCTATGAAGACAGGAATAAGCTGTATAATTTCAAATTCTTTCTTTTAATCTAATCTCATATCATACTTAGCCTAACTTTTATGATAACCGAAATAAAAACAAGAAAATCTGTCTTGTTACCCTACCTACTTTAGATGGACGGATAGACCATTGTGAATCAATTCTTTTTATAACAATAACGTACGGAAACTTATTGTCCCATGGTAGCAGCCGTTTTGATTGTTTTGCAGTTTCTTCTAATAAATGGAGAATGCCAGTGGAATCTTTTATTTATGACAGTTAATAAAAGTTTCATTAGAGAGATGGAGAAGGAAAGTAAAGATGAGAATAGATGTTGATCCTAATGATGCATTTTGGATATGGGATGGACCTTTTAGCTTCGAGTAATATGGCCCTGAATCACTCACCATTTCGTACGGACTATTTTCCTTCCAACAAGAGTGTTAGAGCATGTCTGGAGCACGTCTCCAACGGAGGTTAACGGAGAAAATCTCCGTTGATTGGAAGTAACTTTTTGATTCTACAGGCTAATGAAGTTTTGATTGTCTCGAATGACGTAAAGAATTAATATCAACCTTTAAATTTTTCATTTCAACTCAACTTCGTTTTCCTAACTTTATATAAAATGTAAAGTATGGAGAAAAAAGAAAGAAAGAAAACTTATAATTAATTATCATTTAATTAGAAAGTCAAACTTAATGATATTTTCTATAGTCAAATTCCTTAATAATTCATAGCATATTAAAAAGAGTAACAATATTTTTATCAACGTATATCTTGTGTATGTAATATAAAACATGTAATGCATCTTTTTCTTTTAATTTAATCATATACCTACCTACACACACAAAGATGTCACCCTTGATTATTGGTGTCATGGTTAAAGTGATACTTATGTCTATTAAGTAATGATATTTTATTTCATATTCTACCTTTCATAACTATCTCTTTTCATTTCAAAAACAAATAAAAAGTGACAAAACAAGATTGGATTCATAAAATAATCATGAAAGGGGCTAAAATTCAAGTTATAAAAGATAAGATTAATATACATAATTGTATGGATTATGAGTATCCAAGCTCCTTTCATCTCACGATGAGATAATGGTTGCAATTTTTAGTACGAGGGCCCTCTGAAATTGCATGGTCTTAATGGCGAATAGCCACTATTATTTTAAATGTTGTTGACCCATTTTTTTAATTGACAAAGAAAACATCTTTGTCTAATATGCATTTCAGGGAAAAGTTGGGAGTTTAAAACCTTTCCCGTTACTCAGGTTATAAGGATGGTACATGTTTGGCGTTGGATTTGTGAAACACTTTTCCATGTGAGACCAAAAAAATTGATGTGGCTAGTGTTGTGGTTAATAATGTATTCTCATTCAGTCGTGTTCCTAACAGCTCCCAGAGGAGTTTCGGTATTTGTCGTTGGATGGAGAAGGGTCCCCAAGTGTGCCAGATGTTTTATGTAGTTGTTTACCTACTTTGCAGTATCACATTTGAAGCTAGTTCCATGTTATGAGAGATTGTCATTTGCTACATATCCATTTGCAGCCTACAATTTTCAACATAAATTTCACTAATACAACTTATTAGTACAAATTTCATATTCTTCTTACAAGAGCAGGCACAAGTGTGTTAAGTTTTTGTTTAGAGATTTATACACTGGGATGTAGAAGAACTTCATCTCACAATATGCCCAATAACAGCAAGGATAGTTTGTGGTTTGGCTCTATAGGAACACAGTTTCTAATGCCTTTTTTTCCTATATGCAACTAGTAGTTGTGGTAGCTTATATTAGAAGGACCTTTCTCAAGTAAAATGATTTAGCATGGCACTAAAATTAGATTGCACAATGATGTCTAGCATGGAGCTGAAATGATGAAACTTCGACATAAGACTCTTCATAGCCTAGTATCTCTAACCAAAGAAACTGAACACATTATGAAACTTGAGTCACTACTCTTTTTGAGTCAGCAAGCTCTACAAGTCAACAGAGCTTCACACATTTCACGAGCATCAGGTTCACTAGGATTTTTATTCTTTGAAGAGTAAACCATCCAGGCATGATCAAGCTTCATGTTAGGTCTGACAACAACTGATCCTGGAACTTCGGCATCGCAACATGTCACTAGGCCGTCGCTCTTTTCTCCATATCTGAGCTGCAGGTGGAGAGCACAAACAGCCATGGCAGCAGATATAGGAACCATTACAGGAACTTGGCGTCCTGATTCAACTACTGCATCAGATTCCCGAGTTCGGAATCTTGGTGGAAGGAGCCAGGGAAGTTCTGCATGAGCAATGTGAGTCATTGTTGCAAGAACACCAGGGGCAATTCTTGCTTCAGAATGGAAGGAGATCAGAGGAATATCTAGGGGGAGCTTGTGCTTCATGATGAATTCTTTCCGCTTCTCGTATGTGAGATCCTCCAAGGCCCGCATGTCACCCTGTAGAATGCAACTGACACACAGTTAACAACAAAAAGGGAAAGGAAAGGTTGTCATTGTGAAATTTGGATTTCATTATCTAAACTTTAGTTTGTGTATCAACAAAAAAACTGAGAAGCATGGATACTTGCTATGGTCTCATGTATCTATATTAGATATGACACATCTGATACTTTCATACTTCAATAATACTTCTCCATGAAGTATTTAGCCTCCTAAAAAGGCTGTAAAAATCTACTTTAGCTACATACAAGACATAGAAATACCTACAGGATTGAGAAATGGAGGCATTGTGTCATGATGAACTACAAATGAAAGTTGTTATCTTTAAAGATAATGCTCAAGAAATTGTTAAAGAATCCAAGTGTGACATAGTCTCACATTGAGTAGATGTCAATAAGTTGAGAGATTTAAAAATAATGTCTTAATGTTTTGGATTGTATTGTAGTGTTTAACACTTATGAGCTTATTCTTTTTGTTACCTCCTTCTTGTTATAGACACCTATTCACTTTCATTAGAAACAAATGAGATTACTATTATTCCTATTTTTCAAGGAAATAGGTAGATACTTATGAAGACAATTATTTAAAACTTTTGTTTTTTTAGTTATACATATCTTGTATGATTTAAGAATGCGTCATATCCAACACACATTTAATACAACATGATCTGATATGAAGAATATCTATAGTAGGCTACCGGCCTATTTTAAGGCGTAGAAGTCCCTTTGAAAGAACACCTTAATCAATTAGCAATTAGCCAATACCATAATTCTCCTAGATGTGGAGATATAGCCACCTAACTTCCTGTACAAATATCAAATTTCAATAAGCAGGTATAATGATCTAAAGTAAAATAAGCAATTTACTCTCAAGTCTACACACAAACCTTTTAGCATAGCAAATGGTTACCTTAATTATTTTGCATATTACAAGTTCCAAGATCCTTCTAGTTTCTTTGTCACCAATCTGGCCTTCACGGAGAGCATCAGAAGCTATAGGGGTGCCACCATATGGACTCTGTACTAAGGCCAAACCAGCAACTTTGTCCTTCAGGTTAGACCAATATAAGGATAATGCAGCAGCAGCATCAATCCCACCCTTGCTGTGTCCCAGTAGCATGACTGGCTTGCCAGAACCCCAGTAAATCTCCTCAATGTATTGCTTTAGTTCCAAGGCATTGTGTTCTACTGATGCCTTAAAAGAGAAACAAATGTATATTGGAAGCCAGAAGAACACATTTTCATGGTGAACGTGAAACTAAAAAGGAGATCTTTGAAAATCTGAGGGTACTAAGATGTTTTTAAAGGGGGAAAAGTGGATAACTATTGAACTAGAAGCTAAATGCATCTCAGCAGAAGACAACTAAAGAACCAGCTTTTGTAATGTGGAAGAAAACTTATTTGCATTGGTTAAACATATTTAAATAAACTAAGGTCAATTACCTCGCTATGAACTTTTGCAATATGGCAAGCTAGGCCCAGTTTTGAAAAGAACTTCTTAGTGGCAACAAAATACAAGGGTCCATGATTGCTAAAAAGACCTGTAACACGTGAAGCTTCTAATCTTTAAATGCAAATACATGGTTATTTCAACCGCCATGGATTTTGACATACCTGGAATCAACAGATAAACAAATGAACTGGGTAATGTGTGTTCTCCATTCCTGTAGATAAAACCAAAGACAAACTATGTAAACAAACTCCCAAAAAAAGGATGAACAGAAATCAACTATACTCTGACTATAGGAACAGGAAGCATGATTTTAAAATGACAATATAATATATATAACAGTATTAGAAAATAACGGATCTAAATCAACCTAGTACATGACTTAAGGGTTACCACAAGTAACACTATTCACTTTCTTACACGATGTGAGACTTATCTCAACATGTTAATAAATAATTATTCTACTTCTGATTAAAAAATTTAAAACTGTGACAGATGATGATATGGAAGAACAAAACAAGCGACACCGTTTAGTGAAGACATTGATTATGGAAAAAGAAAAGTAATGAAATGGACTAATGGAAAACAAGGAAATGGAATAAGTTCTATCTGAAGTTCAACAGTACCAGAAACAGAAATGGCAGATGAAACAATTGCCCAGAAACTAAGGGGCTGTTTGGCTTGTATTTCCATTTCCTGTTTTCATTGTCTATTTTCAGTTTTAATTATAAAAGTGATTTAAAAAATTTGTACTAAAAAAAATGGAAACAGGAAACAGAAAGTGTTGTTTTCAGTATTCCCCATACAAAATTTTAAAATCAGGAAACAAAATGACAAACAAGATGACAACTTTACAATTGAAACTGAAAACAAAAATGAAAACACGAAATGGAAACAGGAAATGAAAACGCAAACCAAACAGTCCCTAAAGGTCTCTGAAAAGGACTGAAGAAAGAAATCTATATACAGTTCATTGATTTGGGTCTATTTCAATTTAAACCTTACAATAAAATGTGGCACCTTATGTTTGAAAGCAATTCCAAGAATCTTGAAGTTCCATCTTGTACTAGAGGCATCCCAGGAGCATGCTGCAACCATCCAATATCATCAGAAGAACCACGCAATGCTTTCAACACACGAGATGTAGTTCTGTAAAGACCAATATTTATCAAATAATACTAATAATTAACTAACAACTAATATTTGTCGATAAAAAAAAATCATGCTATAGTAGTATACAACAATTCTATAACCAAAAAGTTATCAGTAAGTTACTTTTTCTGGCTAAATGACTAATTAAACTGAATGGCAATAAATAAACTAAGAAGAAAATGGAGAATTTGGAGAGAAAAAGCAGCCTATATTTTTTTTGAAATTACTATTCCATTCCAACCAGTTTGCTTTCATAAACCTACTTTTTTTTTACCTATGAACATGAACTTGAGCACATTCAATGCATGATAAAGAATATCTCCAGGAGGTCATTCCCAAACTCCAAGCATACCATAGACTGAATAATGGGAGTGTCAAACTACACAAAGAAGAGGAAAATACAACAACAATGACATAAATACAGAATGTTGATTTCCAAAGTATTAACAAGGAATGAATAACATGTCCCTATAAAGAAGTGAAATTAAAAATAAATGAATTAATGGTTCAAGAACATTTAATCTGATAAGTAAAAAACCATTGACATAGTGTCAGCTAGACTTGGTTAGAATTCAAATTCATGCTTTTTACATTTGCTGGTAGAGTTGTTTACAATGGAAAAGAAAAGGTTATTTACCCTTTTAATAAAAAGGAAGTAACAGCCCCAGAGATAGAATTGTCTTGCAGAATTATAGATCTAGTATCTTCAAGCAGTTCTTTATTATTATTAAAGGCTCTTCTTTCACTGATTCCATGGTTTTCACCACTGATTCGAGGATGCAAAGATGTGCCCGTGCCTTCCGAACAATGAACTGAAGAGGTGATCACTGGAATGGCCACAAAATTTTCTGTGTACCTAACTATGTCTTTAAGTACCAGATCCTCTGCAGTATTGGCATGGTGCAAATAGTAGCTATATTGATTAAGCCTTGCAAAGTCATACAGAAATGATGATTGAAAAATCATAGTTTTCTATATTTGAGTATTATGCCACGGTGAAAAGGAGAATGATAGAAAGCAAGCAAGTAGAAACAAAGTTACCTATAAAATGTATAAATCGATCACCGACATAAGTTGTCAATCTAACTAGACTGGTGAGTTTGTCATCCATGAAGTAGAAAAATTCAATCATGGCATTGCCACAGGCCTGAAACAAAGAACGACATCATATTTGGAAGCCATGTTTTAAAATTATACCACAATGTTTTGTAGCTAACATAGACATCCGAGTCACAGATGATCAAAGTAAAGCCAGAAACATTTCATTCTTGAGCTCAGGCAAAATTTAACAAGGAATTAGAAAAGCTAAATACTATGAGTATGCCACCTAAATTTTCTCCCTATTGGCAGCAGATTTATAGTTCATATTAACAACCTGTCACCAAATATTAGCAAGCTCTGAATTACTTGTTCAAAGAAACATTTATTTTCAGAATTTAATTGTAATACATTGACCGACACTGTAAAAGATTTTTACACTACTATTTAATCATGAATTAACATATAAGGAAAAATTATTGACTTTTATAATATCTACATTAAAAGTCATATTTAAGGTAATTTCTAATTGATTGATAGTGTAAAATTATTTACCAGTGTATCATAATTAAACTCTCTCTTTCAGTTACATAAACATATAACCATGTTAATAGTTTGCTTGACCTCTGATCATAGATTTCTACACTTCACAGCTTTGACAAAGAGCAACATAGCCTTGTGTGTAGCAAGGTAAAATGGTCCTGAAATCTAACATTCATGAAGAACTAAACCATATTAATCTTACATAGCTGTTGAGTTTTGACAGCCACAAATGACCATGTTTAAGGGGTAAATATCAGTTAGCAGAAAACTGAGAAAAACCTAAAGCAAATTGAAATCATCAAATTCAAGACAATAAGAGAACAGTTGAACAGACAACGCCAAACCAGATAAAGGGAGAAATAGAAGACTGTATTTTCTTTTAAAAAACACGGTTTGATCCATGTATGCATAGCAAAATCCCTACGGGGGCTGAATGAAAAAGAAGAAAAACTGAGTACTAATAGAGTGGCTTACGGTTACCAGTTACAACAAATGTTGGAAGTTTTTGAACTCTGGCAAATAGAAGTGGCAGCACCCTGCAAATACAGACACACAAACTTTCTCCAAAATTAAGATCAATGTAAATTTTATTTTTCATATATAATAATATAATGGGAAAAAGAGGCTACAAATGGATATATACGGAATCAAAGAATGCTGGGATGGATAACCATGTGATAAGAGCAATGACTGATCCTTACCCTGTGGCCCACTCGTAGTTTTCCTTTTTACTGATGCAATGAAAGCACTTACTACATTTCTTTCCTCCATTTTTGGTTTGCATTGGAACAATGCACAGTTTCTTTTGTTTGTTTTACTTTTTGGTGAGGATAAGAGCATTACTTATAGATTTATTAGATTTTTTTTCAAAAAAATTGTATGCTAAAATGAATTAAAACCACGACAGTAATTTCTGGTAGTGATTCCTTGTCCTTACTTCTTTTAGCTGCTTTTCTGAAATTCAGGTTTACAATCAGGTTTCAGTTTTAAAAATCGTCAGTCACCAGACAATGAAATATGAAAGCAATTCAACACCAAGACCCTTATACTATATATATATATATATATATATATATATATATATATATATATTTTGATTGGACATACTCATCTGAAAATTAAGAATGAACTATTTTTTCTCTCATTTTAATGTTCATGAGGCATTAATGCAATTTTAATTTATAAATATCTATATGATATGATTATTCATTTTATACTTTACACCTTTTTCTCACATTATAAATATATATTAATTTTCTTTTATTTTTTTTATGTCCTAAGATAAAGGATAAGGGGATAACAGTGACAAGGAGCTTGGGGTGTGGGGTCCTTAAGTTTTTTTTCTTCCAATCTCATGACTCAAGTCAACACCAATGGATAGGATAGTACAGAGAGATGATTGCATGCTGCTTCCTTCTGAAGAAGGATGGGACACGTGGAGTTTTGGGAGAAAAATCACTGGCTTTCGTGGACTTGTACCATTCTATGTGTATCTTTGGTTTCTTGTTAAAGAAATGGAATTGGGAAAATAAAAAAATTTAAAAGTTGATATTGATATTTCAGGCTGTTCGAATCTATTTTTAGGGTTGACCGATTTGACCAACCAAGTGTGTTTGGTTTACAATTAGGGAAATGAAAAAATCTAAGAGTTGATATAGATGTTTCATGTCGTTCGAGATAGTCAAAACTCCGTTTAACTGTAAGATTTATTTTTAAGGTTTGACCAACTAAGTTGAATAACCAATCATATCCTTAAGTATGCAAAGGGACACTAAAATGTTGGCGCCGATTTCTGTTACATGCCGTAATAATTAATAAACATGCTAGAGATGAGATAAAAATTTACACGTTACTTCCATGCATAGTGGACTCAGCATAACATGCGACACTAACCACTCAACATGTTGATTAAGCAATTTACTTTTATTAATCTCCAATAATGGTGATAACATGCACATATTAGAAATGCTTTTCATGATCATACGTAAACTCTTTAGTGAGTATTTTTTTAGTTATAATGTAGGTACATGAGTGTTTATTCTAACTTTTGAAAAATTAGTGAATTCTCTCATGTGAAGGGTTAGCTATTCATCAAACACTATAATATGTACCAAAAATATAACCATGCTTGGAATCAGCCCAGTATACCATATGGCCAAGAAAAAAAATTTAAAGGACCATTTAGTCTGAAAAACTTGTACAGTTTTCATTTTTAGTTATAAAAATATCATTATTTTGGGTGATAATTTTGTTATTAAACGTAAAACTATACATAAACACAAAAAATATTTTCTCAAATCAAAAAAACAGGTCATAAGAATTCCAACCTTACGGATTTCTTTTTTATGCATCCAGGAGAAATATGGCACAGCAGATATACATACAGAGCAAACTAGGAGACTAAATACAAATTCCTACTTCCCAGTATATCTTTTCTCAAGTTCTCGCACTCAGAAATTCTCTCCACAGCACAAGAAGCCACATCTCCAACATTTAGTCTTCTTTTTCACAAACTCTTTTGTCAGGTTTGGTGTGCTTCTGTTTTCTTCTTCAGTGAGCTCATATGCATCATCGTCTCACATTTATTTGAAACACTCTATTATACCAAATTGAATGAAGGGTCATGTGGAAGAGGTCATATTTGACGGGTTTCAAATGCCAGAAAAAATGTTTCTGAACCTTTCTGACCCCAAGTTGCAACTTGAGATACTGCTCTTCTGGTACTGAAGCAAGTATCTGTTTCAAGTTGGGAATATCTTTCTCTGCAAGGATTAAAGAGAAGGCATCCCAATTCAAAACCTCAAAAAAGGGTGGCACAAAATTGTCAGAAATAATCACAGGCACACACTCATAGAATATGGCTTCAACCACTCGAGGACTGTTGACCTCATACCCCTTGGGACATATACAAAATTTGCTGTTCTTCATATGCTGGATGTAATTCATTTTGCTTGCAACACCAGGAGGCATTGGGCCAAATATCTTCATATCAGGGTCTCTGTCCTTCCAGTGCTTTAGCAGGATTCGACGCAAATAACCATGCATGTTTCCGGCATAGAAAGCAAGGATGGGCCTTCGGTGAGGAGGATTTCCTCCCAGATCTTTCTGAGGATTTCTCGTTGACCGGACATAAGCTTCTGGAAGGGAAACATCCCTTCCTATTTTAAAGCCTTGAGTTACATCAGCATTGCAGAGGGCTTTTATGCAGTATTCCATATGGTGCCTTGTTTCATATGGAGCCTGCAATAATCCAGTTGTGAATCTTTTTGCCATTTGCACAAAAGTATAGTGTTATTCTACACCCACACAACGCAAACTAAAACAGACAACTAAAGATTATGTAAATCAGAAGAACACTACTTCATATAAGAGTGATCAGTAATGGTTGCTACATTTGCCAATTGCCATTATATTCACTAACATGGACATGATATAGCTAGACAAATAGGAATTCCTTGGAGTGAATATGGATTAAGACATTGAAGAGACATCCATTCAACTATCATAGTAGAATATGCATGTGGAATTAAGGGTGAAATTGTAAAAATAAAAGAGCTTGCAGCCTACCCAATCATGGCAAGCAACAAGAAAATGGTCAGCACCACCAGTCCTGTTGAAAAAAGGGTATTTTGCAGAAATTTTATCTGTATAGTCCTTCAAATACTGCCGGAGATTTGTTCGATTATGCGAGTTACGCACATAAAGGGAGTACTCTAACATACGTGAACTGAATGGCATATAAAATAGATGGGCCTTTGAAGGATCCTTCACAACAAACTGCTTATTTTCCTCCATCAATTTCATAAACCAACCCTCCGAGGCATATAGTCCCTTCATTATTGGTTGATGAAAGATGGGTTTATTTCCATCCTGGTATATGTAAACCTTGAGTGTCCGTTCCATGAGTTCATAGCTCCTGCAAATGCAACAAAAAAAGGTTAAATGTTGTTGAACATTAGCCATAGTTAGCTCAGACATGAAAAAGGCATGCAGGAGCAAACAAGGAGGTCCAATATCATATTTGGAGAAAATATTAAGATGATATTGTGATTAAGGTGCATTCCAGAATTATCATACCCTTAAGGGGAAGGACAGGGCCAAACATTTTAAGGATTAAATAATTGAAAAAAGCAGATGCTAAAGAAAACCACATTCGAGTCAGAGGGCCATCAAGCTTACCTTTTGAACATAGAAAGATTGCGGAAGAGTGGAGCATAAAGTTGTTTGTCATGTGTTACTGTAGAAGCATGCTCGATCTCCAACCTTGCAGCAACAATTTGTAAGTCAAGTTTGGATGGCCACCTTGGTCTCTGCAAAAAAAAAAAAAAAACAAGTATAACTCCAGATTGATAAAACCTTAACAATAACTTGTCCAGGTAGCTAGTTCATAATAGACAGAGACATTAGTACCATTGCACGAGAAGAAGCACGGCGGCGCACTAGTATTTGGTTCATCTCCTGAATTAATGTTCTAGACTTAGGTGGCATCTCACACCTCATCTTTCTTCTAGGAATACTCGCTGCAGTATTGTTATTTGGGGCAAGAAAGACATTTTTCTGTGGAGAATTTCCAACACGAGTCGTATTAGTAGAGGAAGTTATACTGTGTGAGGTATGACCACCAACTCCATAATGTTCTTTTGAGTCCATATTTTTATTTTTTACCACCTGAAAAATTGTAGAGGTTCCTTCATTTGTCTCCAAAAATTGCTTCATTGAGAAATCAACCTTGCTTCCCTTGGCCAATACCACTTTGAAATTTCTGGAACCAACACTGTCCAACTCCAAGCTATCATCTTTTCCAACATTTTTCTCTTCAGGCAAACTATGAACATTTCTATCTGTCTCAACTTCAAGAACATCATTAGAGTTGTTTCTCTCTAACCCTAAACCATTCTTTTCATCATTGTGCACCCCCTTTATCTTACCGAGCTCAGCTTCATCCAGAACAACAGGAATATGCACATTCTCCACCGTAGCAACAGAGGCAGAAGAATCAAAAAGCCCTGAAACATTAGCTGATGGTGGATTCCAAATAGTGAAATACTTTGGCCTTGAATGCAATGATGGGAAGCTAACTTTATAATCTAAAGGTGCATACTTTTCCGGCCCTGAAGACCAAGGAGCATACCCATTTCCATTTGGAACTAATATTGACTGAAACAGTAAGTAATCAACAGCAAGCACCCCCAACAGAAAAAGCAATCTCCGGTTTCCCATATAACATAACTCATGAAAATATTGAAACATGGAAACCATGTAAGAACTGAGATGACAATTCAGATCATTCTTCCAAAATAAACTTCAATCTCCTTAACACTCTGTGGCATAAATATAAGTTCAAAGGTGGTATTTGCTTCTTCTCTCAAGTCTCAAAGTAAAAAGGAAAGAGACAACAAGGAGCAGTGAAGTACTAACCTAAGTGCAGTGAAAACTGAAGAGAAGAGAAGAGAGATACCAATATTATCCTGTTTTTTCCGTTGTTTTCATCCCTTTTTGATTGCCTGATTGCTATATTTGTCTTTCTCAGCAACCAAACCCTCCAAAGGCTAAGCCCCTCGAGCAGAAGAGATTCAAGTTTCAAGCTTTTCAAGCTTCCTAAGCAATCAAACAAAATGTGGTCCGCAACAGACAAGAAATTTCTTAATTGTAACACAAACAATTGAATTCATGGGACCCTCACCTCGTTTTAATGAAATTTTTGTAACTTTTGTCCTAAAAAAATGTCTATAAGTATATCCGTTTTAAAGATAAAAGTTTTTGTAAGATGTAAAACTAAAAAATATCATATTTTTAAGAATTAAAAATATATTTAACTAAAAAGTTAATATATTAATTTTCAAAAATTATTTTTTGTTTTAAGATACTAATTGAATTTTTCATTCTAAATAACATTTCCCCAAAAATAAAAAATAAAAAACTGAAGTTAATGAATTACTGAAAACTTTGTTGCAAATGGTTGTTGACAAATCCATGCGTCTTCATCCTTCAACCCTGAATGGAAAAAATGGTACTACAAGCTATCTTAGGTACCACAACCCCAAGCTTAAAAACTGTTAACCTGAAAGATACTATTGCTTGTAGTTTCCGGATTTGGATTCAGTCCAATCCAGTGTTCATAATTCCCTCAAGAAGTACATGCACTAAAATAATAAAATAATTCATTATATTGGATATTTTAAAAATTAATTTTAAAAAATATTTTTATATTTATTTTTAAAAGTGATAGATATGAAAAAGTTTGTACATCGATTATATTAAAAATCGATATTGATTTATCAACAAACATAATATATATAAAAGAGCTTTTATACTAGTTATTTTGAAAACAATGGTGTAAAATTTTCACTAATTTTTAAAGTAATTTACATAAAAAGTTATTATATTATTTTAATTGTATGGACTGAATGGACTTACTACCGAATCCTCCGTAGTTTCCTTTAATTTATTTTATTGGACACAATTTATGTATATTTTCTTGAATATTTTACTTTGTTAAAAATGATTAACCATGTAATTGATTGATTTTATTTTTCATTATTATTAGCTTAATTATGATTGAATCTTTGTATATGATTGGTTTAGTTTTATAAAAAAATGGATATTTTGACGTTTTGGGTGTTGTTATTTTTTGAGACGAAAATTTGAATTTATGAAAAATACTCAATTATTTTCTATTTTTCTATTATAAATTTAACTTTAGGTTTAATTATATTTTTTATTCTTTAATTTTATTAAATATTTAATTTTAATCCTCAATTTTTAATTATATAATTTTAATAAATTATTTAATTTATTAATATTTTATTCTTGAATTCTTAAACTATTTAATTTGTTGAGATATTTCATTAATTTTTTTTATCCAATTATTACCGTGGACATTAAAGTTATTTGTCTGAGTTTACTATGTTCAACTTTTATTTTAAAATAAAATAAATATATAATACAAAATAATAAGAAAAGTGTGATAAATTACAATTTTATTCCTTAACTTTATGGTTATAAGAGTTTTGTCAAACCGAAGATAAGGAAAAGCCGAAAACCTATGCAGATAAACGAGTAAACGACGTCGTTTTGGTAAAATTCCTCAAAATTTTGTAATGAATGGGTAACGCGACTCATGTGAAGCAGAAGCAGAAACTAGAAAGTGAAAAATGTGAAGCAGCTTTATCTTCTTCAAATTCAATTCATCGCCATGGCTCTGTCTCTGAAGCTCCCACACTCTTTCCCCATCTTCGCTCCTCCGCTTGACCCCAACCCAAACCCGCGTCCATCTTCGGAGCTCCGATTCTCTCGCTCCGCTCCCAATGCAAACCCAACATCCCGGCCCACTAAACGCTCCGAAAGCCCACCGAGGCCCAACGTGAACCCGCAATCGCACCCGGCGTTCAAGTTCTCCAACATACCAAAATCGAGGCCGAGACCGGTAACCGGAGCACCGGATAACATCAAAATCAGCGACGACGGACTCTCCTACGTCATTGAAGGTGCACCCTTCGAGTTCAAGTACAGTTACACCGAAACCCCAAAATCTAAGCCCATCAAAATGCGCGAACCGCCCTTTGTGCCCTTTGGACCGGCCACCATGCCCCGGCCCTGGACCGGTCGGGCCCCACTTCCCCCGAGCAAGAAGAAGCTCAAGGAGTTCGATTCTTTCGTGCTTCCACCCCCTCACAAGAAAGGGGTTAAACCGGTTCAGTCTCCCGGTCCGTTTTTGCCAGGGACGAGCCCTAGGTATGTTAAGACCAGAGAGGAGATATTGGGCGAACCCTTGACCAAGGAAGAAATTGCCGACTTGGTTAAATCCTGCATCAAAACCCCACGCCAACTCAATATTGGTTAGTTTTTCACTAAACCTTCTTATTATTTAAAAACTTCAATTTAATTGCCAAATTTACATAAAGTTGGTTTTTTATTGTCATTTTACAGTTAAAAGTTCATTTTGTAAAGTCAATTATTTAACTACGGTTTATTCGTCAAAATTATTTAATTAAGGTTTGACTTGAATGTCTGATTAGTGGAGGACTAATTTGAGGGTTTATTAAGTAGTTTTTAGCATGCTTAATCTTTAGGCTCTTTTGCTGTGGAATTAGACGAGTTCAATTTTTGTTTATGTGCGTTTGTTGTAGGTAGAGATGGTCTGACGCATAACATGTTGGATAATATACATGCTCATTGGAAGCGGAGGAGGGTGTGCAGGATTAGGTGCAAAGGAGTGTGTACCGTTGATATGGATAATGTGTGTCAACAATTAGAGGTTCGTTCTCAAAAGGGCTTTTTTATTTCCTTTTTATATTATAAAGAAGAAGAAAAATGGTATGAGAAGTTTTGGAAATAATAATTTCTCAGGGTGTTCTGATACGTGTTGTATTGAAGAAACTCTTCATTCTCACCCCATGTTTGGACCACTTCTTCATTCTTTGGCAACTTCTTTTCTTTGGTTTCTCTTTATGATCGAAATCTCTGTAGTCTACTCTGTACTTTGTTTTTACCTTGCAATTATTTTTCTTAAACTACTTTAGTGAAGTGGCTGTGTGACCTGTTTCCCATGACATTCTTTGTTAGATGAAAGTAAATCATATTCCATTGTTGGGTAATGTTTTTTTGCATAGTCTCATTTCCTAATTCATTGGATATCTTGCAAATTTTAATCACCATTGTTGGTGAGTGGGGGGCATAATGATTTGGGAAATGGAAATGTGCAAATAAGATTTCCCTGCATTTTTTTATGTGCCTCTTGCCTCATGTTATCTGTTTTTCCAGGAAAGGACAGGAGGGAAAGTTATTTTTAGAAGGGGTGGTTTGTTGTTCCTTTTCCGAGGCAGAAACTACAACTATAAAACTCGACCACGTTTTCCTCTGATGTTGTGGAAACCTGTGCCTCCAGTATACCCTAAGCTGATTAAGCGAGTTCCTGAAGGTCTAACACTAGAAGAAGCAATAGATTTTCGTGAAAAGGGAAAAACATTGATTGCCATATGCAAACTAGGTATCTTTTAAAGGAAGTTCATTATAGTTTAACAACAAAGAAAAATTAATGTCATCTGGCAAACTGACATATAGCTGTCTGTCTCTTTTGTTTTCCTGATTTGCATACTTCTCTTTAAAGGACCGACTTTTTTTTTTTTTTTCTTTTTTACAGGAAAAAATGGTGTTTATTCTAACTTGGTAAACAATGTCAGAGAGGCATTTGAAGAGTGTGAACTGGTGCGTATAAACTGTCAAGGACTAAATAGAAGTGACTACCGAAAGATTGGAGCAAAGCTAAAGGTATAACCAATCTTGCATCCAGTGTTGAAGATCATATGGACTTGGATTTTTTTCTTCTTTTGATTTGGTTTGGTTATTTTGGTTATGCAATGAGGATAGTGTTGTAAATTTGTAACATGTTTCTTTCACATGCATTCTTTTGATTGTAGGACCTTGTTCCGTGCACATTACTTTCATTTGAAAATGAGCATATACTTATGTGGAGAGGGCGAAATTGGAAGTCCTCTTTAGTGGATCTTGGAGATGACTCCAAGGAAGGCAATAAAATTGAGGTGGACAATAAAGAGTCTGAAACATTGGCATCAGAAGTCCTAGAATCTTCACTGTGTCTACAGAAAAACCAAGAGGAGCATGCGGACAATTTATCATATGACACTAGCTTTTCCTCTAGTTCAGATGACTTGGATTTGGATAAAGTTGAAGTGCCATCTCCGGATGAAAATAGCAAAGAATTGGTGTCTGTGGTTACTGATGTTGCTTCAGTTACAAAAACCTATGAAATTCAAACCACAAATAATGTCACAGGTGCCGATGGTGAGCCAGAATCTTGCATGAGCACCAGTCCAAGTATGACCATATCACAATATAATAGCCATGCTGAATGCTCCTCAACAGCTTGGAGTGATAAAGATGAAACTGAGGATATAATAGATAGCAAAAGCTGCAGCGATAGTCTTTCTGCTTCAATTTCAAAATCCGATGTAATGCTAGTAGGTGATGACAATTCTATTAATGGCATGGTAGATTCTTGTCCTGATAAGTTGCTAGATGTTAGTCAATCATCAAGGTCGGCTACTCCTTGTGTGAAAAGAATTTTATTACTGTTAGAACAGGCTGTTGAGGAAGGCATTGCTCTTGTTTTAGATGAAGATCCTTTGGATGCAGACAATATTTTTCAAATGACAGTTGCCTTTACCAAATCAGCTCCATCTGGACCTGTTTTTAAGAAATACAGAAGGTTGATCACCAAAAAAAGCGACAAGCAAGAAGGTTCGACTTTGGAGACAAAGGATACTACCGCTGTTAACCTGAAAAATAAAAGGGAGAAGAATACCAAAATTTCTAGAAAAGGAAATTTTGATGATCGATTGCTGAATGTTGTACCACAAGGAACATTAGGAGTTGATGAACTTGCTAAACTTTTAACATGATACTGGTTGGTATTCTCAAAAGTTCTGATACCACTTCAGTAATTTCTTTTTCAGAGTCATAGGTAGTAACATTTGTTGACTTTAAAATGATTAATTTTATTCTGCTCTCTGCCCCTCATTACTTATGTTACTTTGCATAGTATTATCCTAATGTTATCTACAATATGGTTTCTTTGCCGCCATTATTATGGTGTTAACTTCCTCATGAATTTAGGCTAATCTGTTAATAAAATGAAATGCAACTAGGTGATTTGGAAAGAAATGGATAAAGTTATCATATCATTGTTTTGATATTTTATGATATAATGATGTCATCAATCTCTCAGTTGTAATCAATCAAGTTTACAGATTTCCATTAAAATGTGAATATATTTACTGATAACACTTAAGGAAAATCTTTTAAAATCCACTTTTACTGGCATTGAGAAAGAATTCTCATATGCCATTCCTGATGGAGAGACTTCCTATCCTGGTCAGGCTATGGTCAAAATGTCAAACTGGGATTTATTGATGTGTATCATTTAGAGTTTAGCTAAATTGAATTCCCTGATGCAGTGAATCTGAAATTGCATTACATGCATTAGCCTAACTCCGGTTTATTCCTGGCATTGATTGTGTTCAAAATATGTTTTTGAATTATGGAAGGATTGCATATGCTTTTACCTATATAGGCATGGTCTTATGCTATCATTTGATATTGAAGCTTTGGATTATTTATCAATATTTTCTTGATTTGAAAATACCTTCATAGAAATCAGTACACTAGTAGAGCATGTGCATATCTCACTTAGCCAGTAAAATTTGATTGCTATAATATTATGAAGCCGACACTGACATGGGCACAGTTAATCTCTAATATATAAACACCAGGATATCACACACGCTCATTTTATATTGGAGTTTTGGATTATTTATCAATATATTTTCTTGATTTGAGAATTTTGAAAATACCTTCATAGAAATCAATACACTAATTGAGCATGTGCATATCTCAATGGCCAATGATACTTGATTGCTATAATATTACGAAGCCGACTGTGACATGCACACAGCTAATCTCATATATAAACACTAGGACATCGCACACACTCATTTGATATTGAAGTTTTGGATTATTTATTAATATTTTCTTGATTTGATAATTTTGGAAATACCTTCATAGAAATCAGTAGACTAATAGAGCATGTGCATATCTCACTTAGCCAATAAAACTTGATTGCTATAATACTATGAAGTGACTCTTACATGGACGCAGCTAATCTCTAACATATAAACACCAGAACTTCATGCGCAGGTGTATACACACACACTTACCCAGAGACTCAAGTTAAATGAAATATGAATAACATAACAAAAATATCTAAATTGATGATTAGGATTTACTTATTCACCTTTCTCTTATTATTACTTAGTCTCTCTATGGACATTTAATTAGGAATGAGGGAGTATGTATTTACTTTCTCAAACCAAGCTAGCGGACTAAGTGTGTGTGACCATCCATACAAAGGTGTTGGCTTATGTGTCCAAGTTCATAAGAAATGATTCTTTACTCATACACTCACCTTAGAGTGTCATCAAGTGTCGAGAATGTGTGTAACACCATGACACTTGCCTTAGAGTGTCATCACGTGTCAGGAATGTGTGTAACACCATGACACGTAAAAGAAGAGATGTGTTTATGCTTCATACACATTCTTAAAGGATCTAATTGCTACGTTGTTTAATGAGATGGTCTAGAAGGATTGTATATGCTTTATTTAGACATGTAAAACTCAATTACTGAATCATGTTACTATTTGGCTGAAGTTGAAGTAATGGGCATGTGGACAATAGCGTGGAACTGGGTTAAGACAGAATGAAGTTGATTGAACCTGAATCTGGTGGTAGTGGGTGAGGCTGAGTTAGCTAAACCAGAAATGAAAATCAAGAAAAAGCTTCGCCATGCCATAGATCTTTTGTGCTCTCGTGGCCCTGCTTCTTTTGATGATTAGACTTGCCTTGTGCTTCATTGTGCTCAGGCCAATGATTTCATTCAAGCCAAGAGATTGCAGTTTCACATGGAACTTCACCTCTTGCAACCCAATGATTCCTTTATCCACAATCAACTCCTCCACTTGTATGCGAATTGTGGCAAGCTCTTCTATGCTCAAAACCTGTTTGATAACATGACTAAAAGAGACGTTTATTCTTGGAATGCTTTGCTTTCTGCCTATGCCAAGTTGGGTATGGTTGGGGATTTGCATGTTGTCTTCGATCAAATGCCATATCATGATTCTGTTTTGTATAACACATTGATTGCATGTCTTGCAAGTAATAGGTATTCAGGCAAAGCATTGAAAGTTCTTGTGAGAGTGCAGGAAGATGGGTTTCAGCCTATCAGTACTCCTATATAAATGCATGGCAAGCATGTTCTCAGCTTTTGGATTTGAGGCATGGGAAACAGATTCATGGGAGGATTGTTGTTGCTGATTTTGGGAATACTTCTGAATGGAATGCTGTGACTGATATGTATGCCAAGTGTGGTGATATTGACAGGCACAGTGGTTGTTTGATAGAATGATTAATAAGAATTTTGTTTCATGGAATCTCATCATTTCTGGGTATGCAGGAGTGGGGAACCCTGATGGGTACATTCATTTATTTAACAAGATGAAGCTCAGGTTTGAAACGTGACATAGTTACGGTGTCAAATATTCGCAATGCATACTTGCAATGTGGACGCAAAGATGATGCGAGGAATATGTTCAGTAAATTACTCAAAAAGAATGAGATTTGTTGGACAACAATGATAGTCGGTTATGCACAAAATGGAAGAGAGGAAGATGCTTTGATGTTGTTTGGTGACATGCTACATGGAAATGTTAGACCCGACTGTTACACCATTTCAAGTGTGGTCAGCTCCTCTGCCAAGCTAGCTTCTTTGTTTCACAGTCAGGTTGTCCACGGAAAAGTAATTGTAATGGGATTTGACAATAACATGCCTGTCTCAAGTGCTCTTGTTGATATGTACTGCAAGTGTGGAGTAACTTTAGATGCTTGGGTCATTTTTGAAGCTATGCCTATTCGGAATGTGATCACTTGGAATGCCCTGGTTCTGGGTTATGCACAAAATGGACAGGTTCTAGAGGCCTTGGCTCTATATGAAAAAATGCAACTAGAAAATTTCAAGCTTGATAATATTACTTTTGTGGGTATCTTCTCTGCTTGTATCAATGCTGACATGGTCAATGAAGGATGGAAGTATTTTGATTCAATCAGTGAACAAGGAATGATATCCACATTGGATCACTATGCATGTATGGTTACTATATTTGGTCGGTCAGGTACCGTTGATAAAGCAGTGGATCTGATTAAAGGTATGCCTCATGAAGCAGATTACTTGATTTGGTCCACTTTACTGTCTGTCTGTGCCAAATGTGACCAAAAGACTGCAGAGTTGGCAGCTAGTCATCTCTTTGAATTGGATCCACATAATGCTGGACCTTATATCATACTTTCCAACTTACATGCTGCTTGTGGGAGATGGAAAGATGTAGCTGTTGTAAGATCTCATGAAAGAAAAGAATGCAAAGAAGTTTGCTCATACAGTTGGGTTGAGGTTGAGAATGAAGTCCATAGATTTGTTTCAGAAGATCACTCTCATCCAGAAGTGGACAGAATCTACGGTGAATTGATCAGATTGATCCCAATATTGCAACAACTTAGGTATAATCCAGATACAAGCGCTGTCTTACATAATGTGGGGGATGATGAAAAATTTAGATCCATCTCTTACCACAGCGAGAAACTTGCTCTTGGGTTTTGCTTTACTTAGAAAGCCCAATGGAGTTGCACCCATACGAATCATAAAGAATATACGTGTCTGTGATGATTGCCATGTATTTATGAAGTTTGCATCAACTACTATAGCCCGACCAATCATTATGAGGGATTCAAACAGGTTTCATCATCTGGTGGTTATCTCCACCTACCAGTTTGCAAAGAATCCTGGTTCAGGATAAGAGGGGTATCCCTCCACGTCTGTAATTAATGGCTTCCTCGCATACCCTATTCTGCTACATAGTTGATTCTCAGCTGTATCCTTTGCTCCTCCATCTTCGCTCCTTGTCTGTGATATTCTTTTCCTTGTTAGTCAACCCTAGGCAAGTTGGGAAATTTGGTTGTGGAGCAGTTTGGTTCAGTCCCGGGTTGGGCTGTGTTCACTGTTTTCTGATCAGCTATGTGGAATGTTTATTTTTGTTTGGGCCTTGGGCCCTTTATTTGTCCAAAAAAAAACAGGTTTCATCATTTCTTTGGTGGGAACTGCTCTTGCAAGGACCATCGGTGAAGTCTCAATTACAGTCGTCTGCTGTACTTTTAACTATTTCTAAAAGGAAGGATGCTAGCAATATAATATACGGTATTCCTTTCTAAAAAGTTTTTGAAAGGAGGGAAAAAAGCGTTGATATAGGTTTCAAGACTCCAAGCCTCCAATTATTAGTGCAGCTGTGCAGCATCAGAATTTATGAAAATTTCTTGTGCCACAGGAGTTCAGCTTAATATGTTTAGAGAGGTATTGGATTCACTTATCAATGCTGGGAGATTGGTGCTAAAATTGTTTGACATGCTTTACGTAACTCAATAAAGTGGCGGAGGCAATTACTAGCTTCTTAAGGTAAATCTGAATTATGATTGTTAGCATTCAACATGGTTCACAAAAGCTGGAGCAATAAGGAAGAGAGAATTTAAGGTTTGCCCATTATCACTGAATTGCATTATGTAAAATGAGTATGATACACACCATGGTGATGCTCTCAGTTACACCATGCTTTAACCATTCTGTTACGACAAACTTCTAACTGCTGAAGTATTATCTAACTATGGACATCTGTTACACACACAGCTAACCCTCACAGCTATATAAGGGTTACAACTTACACAAAAGCTTTATATACTTTTTACTAAAAAGATGGTCAAGTTATAATAATGCTTGACAACATCTAGTATTTGGGAGGAAATCCTTCGTTTCATCACCTTAAATTGTTCTAACATTTCGTTTCTTTCTTGGTAACTCGTTTTTAGTTTCTGCTTGCTGAATATTATTTATGAAAATACATCTTTGTTTATATCTGATCAGTGATCATGTATTACTATTACAGGCTGTTGGTATACAAAATTTGCTGTGATGCAACTTAATTGTTAGTTAGAATACTCTCGTGTGGAATTTTTAAGTTCCTTCTTATTCATCCTATATCTTCCCATTAATCTAAATGGTGTTTTTGTTGTAGGAAATTCTAATAGGTGAGAAAGAGGATTCAATAATATTATGACAACTATATTCAAAAGAAATGTTATAGACATTTATTTTTTGATAAATGCTAGAAACAATTGACCGAAAACCAAAAAAGAACAGAAACCTAGATTTGATCAAATGTATTTTGTTGAGAAAACTGAAGAGTAGATGCTGGTTTCCCGTTGGATCTCTCCGGGTCTTGATTTCCAGTTCTTACAACGCTCTTCCAGAACCAATGGTTTTCAAAAAGAAGATAAATCTCCTCAATTGGAACTTTCTTGGTTTCTGGCAAAAGGAAGAAAATAAAGCAACTCATGAAGATAATTAAGCCAGCAAAGAGCAAGAAGATCCCATATTTGAGATGGCACAGTGACATTAGGAAGAGTTGTGCAACCAGGGCAGTGAAGATCATATTGACACAGACCACGACACTCTGTGCGGCTGACCTTATCTCTAATGGGAAAAGCTCACTGGGAACCAACCACCCCAAGGGACCCCAAGATCTTCCATATGCCAACACAAACAAGAATATCACAATAACCAGAAACACGCTGACTCCTCTGGAAAGTTCTTTTCCATGTCCAAAGTCCACAGCCAAAACCACAGCAGTAGAAATCTGCAAATCAATAAAAAAAAGGTCCAGTCACTGAGCTTTGAATTTGTTAACTGAAACTCAATGACTACTACAACATTCACAAATACTTACCATGCAGCATATCATTTCAAAACCAGCCTCCAGAAAGAATGCTCTTCTACCAAACTTGTCAACCAAAAACATTGAGATGATAGAGGCGCCAAGGAGAGCCCCATTGGTAATAAAGGATGAAAACAAGGCAGCATTAGAACCAAACCCCAAACTCTGAAAAATAACAGGGGCATAGAAAAGGATGGAGTTGTTGCCAGTTAACTGTTGGAATGCTGGAATCCCCAAAGCACCTATAATAAGCTGAGGCCTGTACTTCCTCTTGAAAAGGGTCTTAAATGGGCTCTTCACAGCTTGTGCTTCTTCACTGGCATCTTTAAGATCCTCAAATTCAGCATCAACATTCTTGGTACCTCTGATTCTCTCCAATACTTTTCTTGCTTCATCCAACCTTCCTTGCTCCACAAGGCTGTTAGGTGTCTCAGCACATAAGACGCCTCCAATCAACATGAAAAGTGCTGGAACTCCTGCCAAACCCAGTGATATCCTCCATCCGTAAGGGTGGACTTTCTCAGTAAAGTAATTCACCAAGTTTGCAATCAACACTCCAGCACAGGTTGTGAACTGAAACAGTTGGTTCACTGCTCCTCGGTTTTTGGCTGGAGCCATTTCCGAAAGATACAATGGAATAGCCTGCACAAGTATGCATGGCAGTAACAATCATATTCGATGAAGATACTATGTGCACATGATTTATCACATTAATGTGTAAGCAACAAATATTCCTAAACATGATTTTTCACGTTAGAACAAACCAAAATCAATTTTCGTGTGTTGATGTGGAATCATGTTTCCCTTGAGGTTGCTCATTGTAAGTTTTACTTCATGAAAATTTGGTTTTACTTGAGATCAATTTTATAAAATCATGTTAATCTAAAATTAACTTCACCACTACAAACTCAAAACACTAGATCAATGTGTTTATAGTTGTATCACTAGATTTGGAGCATTTAACTTACTTGGTTGCCAAAGCCGATGCCTCCACCAAGAAGGATCCTGCCAATGATTAGCATTGCAATGTTCTTGGCAGCTGCGTTGAGGATTGCACCAGCCAGGAAACTAAGGGCTCCCACAATGATGCTAGCCTTTCTTCCCTTCGTTCTTGTTAAGTGAGAAGCGAAGAATGTCATTATTAGCGCCGAGAAATAGAGAGATGATGTAAACAGTGTCAGCACTTGGTTGTCATATTTACAATAATCTGTCTCATTCAGATGCATATGCTTCCTTCTGTACACGTCTGGGAAGAATTCCAACAGGAAATCATCCATGGAAGTCACTCCACCTGACATGTCACAACATCACCATTTAACTTATCATAATACTTTTTTTTTGGTATAGAAATAATATATAATACTTTGCACCCACATGAAAGTAATTAATATTAATGTCACATTTTAGTTCTAAAAGAATCTTAATTTATAGAGCCACTGCAATTGAAATTTGCAGTAAAATTTCACAATTTCCGTTGATAAATTTAATTTTCATGCAGGTAAAGCCATTATAAAAGTACATTGTTTGCAATAATTTATTAATATGTGATATTACAGTCAGTATTTCACTTTCAAATGTAGTTCATTAAAATTAATAATCACAAAACTATGATGCGCATTTTGATTAAGAGATAAAATATTAAGTTTATTAATAGAAAAAAATTTCATAAAAAATAAAATATCAATAACTAAAAAGTAAGATACCTTTAAAAAATAGAAATGAAAAATTATATAAATTTAAAATAATTTAATCGTATTATAAGATTTTATTTTAAAAAATAGAATTTAATTTAAAGGATAAGATTAATTTTAATAAAAATAATAACATAAAATTTGATAAGGTAGATAATGGTAAGAAATATTATTTTTAATTTAATCAAATAGTTGTTGTTTATTCTCAATTTTTACTATACCATTTAGTTTATAATATATATATATATATATATATATATATATTTTTTTTTAATCGTACGACCATATATAATGGTCATTATTAAAAAAATTTCAAATGATCACTTAAAATATTACATGATAAATATATTTAAATTTTGACTATTTATAACCAGATCTAATAATTTAAATTTATTCCTTTTACACCTAAAAAATCTTTTTCATTTATTATTATATCTAAAATAACCAATGTAAGAGTCATGTTTGTTTCATTGCCGGATATGAATATCATGAATGAAGTACGAAAATTCTGCCGAGATTCTCGGCAACATTTTACAGTGACATTAACAGGAACTATCCAATAAAACCCAAAAACCTGCGAACTGCAAAAAAGAACTCTTTTGTCTGCACACGTCTCTGTAGTAATAGGCATTTTGCCCATTCCCTGAATAGGACCACAACTAAAGTTCCCATGTGAACATCCTAATATTTGTTCCTATTTGTTCTTTTTTCGTTTTTGCTTTAAGATATTTTGATGCAGTCCCATGTTGGTGTATTATTATTGTCTAAAGAGAACCACGAGGAGTTGACTACAATTAGTTATGCAATTTTCATTTCTTTTAATTTTATAGAATCCCACGTCATCATTCGTATAAAAATCGCAATTTAATCTCTACAGATTATCAATCAATCTCAATTATATTAATCATTAATCTGGGAAAATCAACAAGACTGACATTTTTTAATTTTTTATATTCAATATAAGGGACCCGTGAATCTCAAAGACAGAGATGAAACAGAGTGTCACTGAATCGTTGAGTTAATCTAAATTCACTGTCAAATTAAAAGCCAACACTAACAAAAAAAAAACACATTTTTTAAAAGAAAAATTATATATATAAAAATAATGGTATTGATTTATCATCGCTTTCCTAATGAAAACAAAAAAGAGTATTTTAAACAAGAAGAATATTCAGTCCCTTACAGTTCTTATTTCTTTCATTTTTAGAGTGACTAAGAAATGTTTTTTTTTTTCCATTATATGCTTATACTCAAATTGAACAAGATTAGCATGAAAAATAGAAATCACTGAATCAATCATGGGGTGTGTGTGTATATATATATATATATATATATATATATATATATATATATATATATAATTGAAATGGTGCAACACATTACCAACTTTTAATTCAAAAACATCACGTTAGCTTCTAAAAACTAGTATCGTTTAATAAATGTATAATCAGAACACAAATTTCGTTGTTATGTGTTCATCAAACGAAGAATTTAAGATTTCTATCAATTTTTAACACAAGAAGCCTCGTGAATCTCAAAGACAACAAGGAAGACAGAAAAGCAGGCACTGTCAGATCAATTATTAAGAAAATAGAGAATTGATGGAAAATAAAAGAGGAATTGAGAGAAGAAAAGGGTACCTGAAATTCCAAGATCATAGCCAAAAAGAGAACCACCCAAAGCTCCAACGATGCAAGTAAAGGCAAAGTAATGGGTGAATCTATGTTCATAAAGATGTGCCCTTTTTCCTGGTCCTCCATCTGTTATTCCTCCACCTGCCATTGTTGATTGTTCTCTCTCTGAAACACTGTTTTCAGAAAGGAAAAGGAAAAAGAAAAAGAGAACGATACAGCGCCACCACTGGCCAACACAGACACCGTGTGTGTCGCTTTTATACAATAATCTGAGTCAACCCTCTTAGGTCATCACTCTAATCCAATGCATATCTTATTTTCATTTTCATTTATAAGGTAAAATACAAGGAAATAAAATAATAGGTAAAAGGTCTTTTTTCTTTTTTCATTTTGAAATTTTTAATCAATCATCATCTTATCTTACTGGATAATATCAATGACAACTTAATTGAGTTGGAAACAGAAAGATAAGGAACAACATAGTTTACAGCTACCGGTTGGTTCCTCGTTTGTTTTGAAATTTCAGTTTAATGCGTAACTAGAAAATCATCTTTCTTCTTCTTCTTCCTTTTTAGAAAATCATTTTTCTTCCCCTTTCTTTCGTAATAATCAACAGGATAGGAACTGATTTGATATTAATATTATTAATTATTTTGATATGCTATCAATAATATCTTTGACGTAATTTATTTCATAAAAGACTATCTGTATTTAATCATAATATATTTGGTATAGGTAAACAATTAAAAATGTTCACTTCTATTTGAGACTTTAAGTCATCTTTTTTATTTCTATTAATTTTTAATATAAATCACTTTGTAAATTTTTAAAAAATATTAATACTCTTTTAAAGTTTATCATTAATCTTTAATTATATCTTATTTAATTTTTATAATTTTAATAATAATGAGATATTTAATCAAGAAAAATTTAAAAAGTTTAATCTTTTTACAACTGAGTTAACTGAATCATTCACCCCATTAAAACTAATTAACTAGTAATACTAGTTTAAGCACCCTTCATGATGGCTTTCGTTGTTAGTTTATTGAAAATTAAAAGGATACTTTAAAAAGTTTAAATTAAAAATCAAAAGCCAAATTTAAAAATAGTCTTATAAAAAAGATTGAGAGTGTAAGGTTAATATTAATAGTGTTATTTACTTTTCTTGATATACATGTGAATGCATTTAAAGTGACTTTAAATTATAGGAGGAATAAATTGAAGTTGAAACCAATTAGCCCTTGCATTAATAACTGTCCCATACTTGAAACCGCGGTCAAATATAAGGGGTGTTTTAGGAAGTCTAATAATACTAGATTGATATATTTCTTGTGGCCAATACTAAAGGGAGTGTATTTTTTAAGACATGTTTGATAGTTAAGTCAGTAGACGTCAGAGTTAAATAATTAATACGAGAGTAAAAAATAATTTAGAAGTTTTAAAGTCTATTTTTAAGGTGAGTATTTATCAGGGAGAGACGTATAAATGTAATAATGAATATGTCAAGTGTTTTTTTAAAGATTATCACTAACATGACATAAATATCTTTAGTAATAGTCAGATATGTATTGTCTAAGGGTGCATATCTTCTAAGAGATGTTTTTAGTTCTCTATATTTGGATGATATAATGCCTTGACTAATATATATCTCGACTAATATATATTTGAGTAATATATCCGTATTAATACCGGATATAGAAATAAAAAACGAGTGAGATTTTAATTTCTTTACGTGAGTAGTCCAATCTCATCCCTTCGTGTGAATAGCTTGTGTTAAGTTGTCAATGAAAATGTATCCTTTATGTATAATAGGGTGGTGAAGTTTGTCAAAAATTACATGTTTTTAATTATTTTAATTAAAAGTGCCGTGAGTTAACGAGTTACTGCCCCGAGTTGCTTTTAAAATACATAAGAAAATATAGGATTTAGCATTTACATTAATTATGTTTAAAATATATTTTTTAATAAATATTCTGAATATTAAATAAGAAAAAATAGTGTAATAACGTGTAATTTTTAAACTTCCTTGTAATAGTACAAAAAATCTAATCATTAATATATCTAAAATTTTTAGTTATTTTTATAAAAAAATAAAAAAATAATTTCTTATAATTAGAATCAAAGCTAACATGTTCCAATAGATTATTACCGTTGATATTTAACGTAGACGTAGATATAAAATATTGAAATTAGAAATCAAATTCTGATATCCACACTCATTCATTTTCCTTTTTTGCTTATTCGAATTTCCAACGGATAAAGAAAAAGAAATAGACCTAGAAGTATTACATAACATGCATTACTTCTAACCCATGGTCTCGAAAAATATATTTAACTCAAGTTTATGTATTATTGTTCCACTATTATATATATTCTAGTCTAAACTGACTCAATCAATAATCTATTGGTTCAACTACTAATTTATTAATCCAATATATTAACTTATATTAATCGAGTCAATAATTGGTCAAGTTTTAATAATACTAATTTTTATTTTTTGATTAAAGCATTCTATTTGGTAACTACTAGCGTTGCTTTTATAATGACACTATTGTTTTGTTTATTTAATACAATCAAAGGAACCAATGCAAGTGATTTTTATTTGGCGATTGAAACAAATTCAACAATGACATAAAAAAGGCAATACCAATCTTTGGTGAATTACAAAATTTCAACTCGGTGGGTGATTACAACTTAGCACGTTTGGTGTGCTGCTTCAACGGAGAAAAGCTCCGTTAGATTGTATCTTACGAATCAACGGAGTTTTAATCATCTCAAATGACGTGAATCAACATTTAAATTTTTCACTTCAACTCAACTCTGTTTCCCCTAACTACAAACCAAACACCCTATTAGTGAAAGGCACCATAACCCAAGCAACTTAGGAGGTATATTGATTTTTAACAATTTCTTTTATTTTTATGTTTGATGTAACTATTTTAAATTTTTTTTGGAAAATTAGAATTTTTAGAAATTTACTTTTATTAATAATTCCCACCAAATAGGGTGTGGGAATCCTAATTCCTCTGAAAGTTTTTTTACAATTAAAAAATATAATTATGTATAATATATAAACTTATTTAAACTTTTTTTACATATTAAATTCTCATTTAAAATTATTTGATAATGGTTAAAACTCAAAAGATCTATATAACTTTCCCAATAACATCCTAATCATACCAAACGTATTTATAATATTTTTTAAAAATATAATTCCTACATAATATAATAATATAATCCTTCAAAAACATAATTTTTAATTTTTTTAAAAAAATACTCAGTATACTAAACATCCCCCTCTAACTTTCCAACTCTTCCTGTGAACATGAGGATTGCAAAATCAGTTCAAAAATTAGGCCATCTAATACCATACACAATATTAGACACGTGGCATAACTATTAACTAATGTGAAATTTTGTTGGCCGCGTAACATAACAGAGCAAACTAATACAAAATAATTAGGAATTAAGCATAAATATTCTAAACTTTTTAGTGTGTAAAACTTAAATAAGTCAAAATAAAATACCCAAACTTATTCCTTTGTAAAAAGGGAAAGCATGTGCCAAGTTGTAAATGCATGGAAATGCGTCTTTTTTCTAATAGGGTGGCTACAATTGTCAATGATAAGGCACGTATTAATATTTATTTCATTTTCAAGAGTCAACTGTTGTCTGATAACCAGGCATTTACAAGGGAAAATGCTTTTGCAAGTTGCAACCAATTATCAAAATATAATGGATTTTTTATAACAAAATTGACGAACTGGCAATTCAATCAAAAAAATTTAGTTAGTTATAAAATAAAGATCAAATCAGTTTAAGATCGGTGAAAAAGAAAGTGAACCTCATAAATTAGTTTGGAGGGGCTGTTTTTTTTATTCTTTTAAAAATTAATGAAATAGAAGTCCTGATCAACACAAAACTTTGCCTATTATAGTCCCAAAAAGAGATATGCAACTCCTGTTAGAGTTGCAATTGGGTCTACTGTCTAATGGCATAAAGTCAAATGCTTAATTAACATTCAAGGGACAAATTGTAGTGTGCTATTAATACAGCTTGTAAAAGGGAAACTTGACATAAATGTATATAAAATAAAAATGCAAGGAATTTCATTAATATACATAAAAATAAATACCCAAGTTTCTGATATTCCCTTGACAAGAACTATTGGTGACATGGAAGTTGGACTTTTCGAAAAGAAGAGCACTAGCAACACAATCTTAAAAACGTTCTTTTTAAAGACATTACTAAGTGAATTTCATGTGAATCCAACAACACAAGAGTAGACCCAGGTTGTTTAGTGAGATAAAATGAAATTCACTCAATAATAAAGAGCGCATTTGGGAAAGAGTGTCAAAGAATATGTTACTAGTATTTCTCATTACAATAATTTAGCTGCGTGCAGGATTGCCATTTGCTACTGTCCCCAAAACTGCACTTCCTTCTAGATTGGCTTGGGCTTGGTCTTCATTTGCATGTCGAACAAACTCCTCAGGAATCATGTGAGAACCATGGCATGCACAAACAATCCTGATTTGATTAGTGCTGTATCTGTAAGTAACACCAGATATTGTCTTACCATTTGGCCCTGAACCTGTGGTGGATACCCATGGTAGGTTTGGGCAGGAGCCACCCCCACCAAATTTCACATCTGCAGCAAGACCCGGCTTAATAACAGCAGAATCATTTGAGCCTTCTCCTGTTGACTTATCTGATACATCTTTCCCTCTGAGGTTTTTGATGCTTCCTTTCACAAGTTCAGGCTGTGAGGAGGAGCTTTCTTCAGTGATGTGCTGCTTGGACTGTTTTCCATCTCCTTTGGATCTTTCTGGTGATACAGCCTTGGATACATTATTTGAGATTACATGTGTGGCAGCTACATCGACATATAACAGTATAATGTCATTTAAAATCATATTTCCAAAAAAAGCTCAGTACAAGACACACTGATGCACAGGAAACCTTAAAATTGGTGTTGGGCAACAAAATATGGAGCTACTTGAAGTAATTTCAACATTATATCAAAACCAATGCATGTACAGAGAGACAAATGGATATGCAATTAACTTTGACATAAATGAGCTCCAAGTCTTATTTAACATCCCAGTTGTCGGTTGGTTTTTAGAATATTAGTTTAGTTTATCAACTAGGTTAAGACGTGTGTGCATCTGTGTCCACATTTATAGTCAGTGTGTGTATTGCGAAACATAGAACATACACATACTCTTAATTAATGTAACCTTGGAACTTTAGTTATCAAGATTATCAACAATATATTCCATCCATATCGTTACCTGCGTTTGGTAGACCTCTTCCAGCAAATGAACGGTGTAACTGTTGGGGATGAGAAACCAAACCCTGAGTGTTATACTTATCCAACATTGGAAGCTGAACAGAAGAATAGCCAAACATCACCGGAAAGCTTCCATTACTCACAGGTTGGGCTCCCGAAAGCTCACCAGTTGCAGTAGGCATTACATGCTTCAATCCTGGTATCTGAGTGTTTGGAGCATGAACAGAAACGGACTCCATCCCTCGTGATGGGCAAGGTGCATTAGTTACATTCAGTTGTTGGACAGAGAAGGAAGCACCATAAGTTGAATTTGAATGCTTAAAATCTTTATTTGACGAGCTAGTTAACCTTTTCTCCCCATTGAACTCAGTGGCTTTTGAGCCAGCAACTCCATGAACATCTTTTGGAGCATCAGAAGAGATACCAATTTCAAAGAATTGTTTGGTACCATCACTGTGACGCGAGATAGGCCCAGAGGTGGAATTCTCAGCTTCAGCATCTACTACAACTTCATTTTCAGCAGCTGAGCCATCTGCCACAGAAATGTTTGATGTTCTTGCCTTGTCATGTAAATCAGCATGATGAACATCACTTTCATGCTTCTTTTGATGATTTATCTCACTGAAAGACATTTTTCGTTTATTTCCTGTTTCTAGCTGTTTATCTTCCTCAATTTGAACAGGATTGTTACTACTTCCAACCCAAAAATCTCTCCCATTTAAATTGAAAGAAGCATTCTCTTCTTTGGCCTTTGAAAGGTCACTAAAGAAGTTCTCCTCAGGTTTTGAGGAATCCATTCCCTGTGCAGCATTAACTGAATCTGGTTTCTGAGAACCAGCATCAAATATGCTCTTGAAGTCATCATCCAATTTGCCATTTCGAACAACCTCTTCTGCTCTAGTATCTGAAGAGCTACCATTCTTATTCTTAGGCTTCACAGATGAGCCACCACAAGACAGACCCAAACTGAGCTCAAGTCCATTCTCATCCTCCATATTGTAGAATTTGAGCCAATCAAAACAAATCAGGCATAATTCCTTCCCAGTCTACTATCAAATGTCTTATGATGCCACCTTCTTAAAATGAGTAACCATCCTTGAATAGCTACGTTCAGAAAGAAAATAAGGGTGGGTGAGCCATATCAAACATCAATTGCATCATCACAAGCTCATTTCTTTCATGTTAGTGGGCATAATAATACAGAACTTATTCTTATATATCTAAAGCACAGGTCATGTTTCATTTTCAAATATATCATGGTCTTAAATTGCAGGACACATACTGCCGCAGGGGACAGGAGCTGGATTGGCAATTTTGTTACAGATAAAATCTAACAAAACAAAATACAAAATCCCTTCAATTTCAAACAACTACAAATCTAGGAAGCACAGATCTGGCACATCACTGACACAAGGACATGGCAAGCACTAAGTATAATAATCATAAAAAAAACACACATCTTCTCAAAGATGTAAATTTAAATCCCAACACGAGTACACATATTATGACTCAAGCATAAGAGGAGATCAGAACCTAAACGACTAGTTCATTAGATTGGAAATTCCCAGGCTTAAGTACTACATCAAGACTCATATTCAACTTAACGTGGGCCTCATAACATTGTCGCCCACTAAAGAGCCGATGTTCACGGAAATTTCACTCTATCAACACTGATCCGAGGATAGCCGTTTCTCCTAACCTTGGTGGCAGCTCCGCTCATCTATTAGTATTCAACACCTTTTGGCACCTTAATACATCCTATAGATAGCCTTTCTGCAGTCAATTCCTCAATGAAAGTACCAATTATTATCCCTCAAGTACAAGAGGAGAACTTAACCCAATACCAAAAAGACTAGTCTATTGGGTAGGAGAGCACCATATTCCACTCAATGTGGAACTCATAACATGATATTTGAAAAATAAACATTAATGTGTGGCTATTAATCTTTAATAGTACAAATCTTAAAAGACAACTAAAACAGAGACATTAATATATTAAAAGTTAGCATCGGTAATAACGGTATTAACAAGATATCCCATATCAATCAGGTATTAGCATAATAATTAAAAAAACAGAATATTAAAAATTTTCCATTCCCAGTAAACACCCTTTGAGAGGAGTGAAGAGTTTTGGCTATGACTAAACATGCAGTATTGCCTCCTGTTGTACTGAAGATACCTGTAGGAAAAAAAAATGCAGTATACAACCGAGGAAGAAGATACCAATTAAGCAACCATTTTGAAGGGTGGTACCGATAAAGTAAAACCAAAATAAACTCACAAAATGTAAACATTCAGTCAAATTTAGAAAAAGATGAGAAACTCACATCAATTCAGGTCCAAATATTTTCCTTCATTCACTGAAGTGATGCTTGAATGAATGGAAGGTCAAAATACAAGGTAAATAGAACTTGGAAAGATCTTCCATTTCCTCATCAATTTGAAAACTTGGCTGTCCGAATTCATGCTTTAAAAGTTGAGGATAAATGGGTTGGGCTTCAATAAGAGCTTTCAAGCTTGCTCTCTGCGGTGCATGTTTGGAGAAGATAATGAGAAGAATACGAAACTGGAAAAAAAAAAGATTAATAAATGAAGGAACAGAAAAGGGTAACGAAAGTTGGAATCTGAGACGAGAAATACCTTAAAACCGGAAGAGAGACGAAGATGATCAAACCCTAAGCTGGAAATCAGGGATAGAGAAGCAAGAACACAGACACAGGAATTTGTTTTTTTAAGGAATAAAAAGGTTAAAAAAAATACTCAAGTTCATCTCAAACAAAACAATTACTATTTTAAACATAAAAAATTGCGCATGTGTTTCTCGTGTTGGATTTTGTTTTTGCGTCAACACTCGTGTTAAATTTTAGACGTCATGATTTTGTTTAAATAAACTGGGGAAGCCTTTTATTTAGATTTTTTGAAATATTTAGAGATCCTCACTCTTAACCACATTTGGGATTTATAAATATCTTGTTTAATTTATTACACCAACTATTTAACATTTTTTTAAAAAGAAAGGTTCCTCCAGAATGTCCCACGATAGGACAAATCACTCTCTTAATAATTAAGGGGTTAATGTATCAAACGATACTAGCACATAAGAAAACGATTAATCTCTTTCAAGATAAATATATCACTGAAATTTGATATCACTATTATTTTTTATGATACATTTTGGATAAAAAGGCCCTAGTCTTTCAAAAAAACTCCATCTTAAAATCATAGCTTATCTTCTTTATTAGAAATTTTTACAACATTATAGGATCTTAACTTGATTCTTTTAATTAGAGGAATTTATCTCAGAATAAAAGTTAAAATAACATGAAATAGATGCATTTCAAAAAGCTTACATCAAATTATACACCAACGAGAGAGCTAATGGTCTCTATGGTTAAAACCTAAAGGGGACATTTTGAGAAATCATAGAGATGAGTTTTTCCATAGTTTTTCTTGCAATCTTGGACTTTGTTCAATCACCTTATCAGAAGTTTTTACAACATTTAACATCTGCACTTGGTCTCTTTAATTAGACAGATTCATCTTAGAATAGCAAAAAAAAAAAAAAACGTCAAATGGATACATTCCTGAAAGTGGACATCAAACTAAACACCAGTAAGAATGTTACACCAGTAAGAATGTTAATGGTCTCCATGGTTAAACATAGTGGGGGGTGGGGGTCGGCACAAACATTGTTAAGACTTGGTCATATAGATTCTTGTTAGAACAAGGAATAAAATAACATAACAAATGAATGTATCCCAAAAAGCTTACATCAAACTAAACACCAAAGTGTTAATGGTCTCCATGGTTAAGATCAAAGGGGCCATTTTGAGAAATCATGTAGACAAGTTCTTCCATAATTTTTCTTGCAATCTTGCACTTTGTTCAATAACTCTATTAGAAGTTCCTACAACATTGTAGAATCTGAATTGTCTCTTTAATCAGACAAATTCATCTCAGAATAGGGAATAAAATAACATCAAATGAATGCATCCCCAAAAGCCTACATCAAGCTAAACAACAATGAGAGTGTTAATGGTCCTCAAGATTAAAATACAGAGGGGGTATTTTGAGAAATCATAGAGATGAGTTCTTGCATAGTTTTTCTTACAATGTTGGACTTTTTTTAATGACTCAAACTGATTTGGGTCCTGTTAATTGGCCAAAGAGAAAAAGGGGTGGAAAGGCTCTTAGTGGAGCTAGATTCAAGAATTATGGTGAATTTGAAACATGTTTTTGCCTAAGAAAGCATCATTCCTCTGTGCGGATAAAGAAGCTAAAGATCTCCTCCAATTAGATTGGTGTGACATTGTGAGACATTTATAGATAGAGGAAAGTGTGTCACCTTACCAATTTTGACCACTTGAATTAGTTAGTGTTATTGTCTTTTTTTTTTTACCGTCTATCATTGTATATGAATAAAGCTCATTTGAATTGAGTCGTAGCATCTAAAATAGAGATATTGGAAATTTGGAGAACAAGTTTCATTACGGTACCTTAATTTAATAGTAAAGAATCGTTTATTTTATTATGACTTGATCTGATTTGCGGTTCATTGTACAAAATCAATCAACGTTCTAGACCTGAAAAAGGAAAAGAAAAAGACAAAATGATCTATCTAATTCAATTCAAAAAGACGGGCGTAGTTCAGTAATATCGTCCACCAAGGTGACAAGGGCAAAAGAAAATGGAGATATTAGACTAGTTCCTCAAGCTTGCTTCATTGCATGTAGTTAATAAAGACATTTGCTACCGAGTCATTGGTATTGCTATTGCCATTATTACAATATTATCTACAAAATCGGATTTGATTATGATACACTCTCTGATGAAATCATTTTTCTTCGAAGATTACCAATTCTTTGACAGAGATTTTGACGCCGATCTTACAAGATTGCTATGATGACCTACCTATACTCTACTCCAACTCCTTGAGAAAATCAACATTATCTACAAAAACCTGCACACATTAGAGGTTGGAAAACCTAGTTAGCCACAAAAGCTTGATTACTAAGAAAGAATAAATACAATGAAAATGCATGATTGCATATACAGTTGAAGACTTAATTTTGTCTGATAATGGCAGCAGTTATGTATGTTCTTATGCAAAATGGCAGCACACAACACTAGTTAGCCACAAAAGCTTGATTACTAAGTAAAACTAAACACAATGAAAAATGCATGGTTGCATATACAGTTGAAGCCTTAACTTTGTCCAACACTGGAAGCACTTATGTGTGCTCTCATGCACAATGGAAGCACACAAGCTGATGATAATGATCACTTGCAAGTGGCATTGATTATACGGGATAGATAAATTCTGATTTTGCTAGCACAGAGTAATTATGAGAATCACAACACAAAGTCCAATAAGTTTCATGTCATAAGACCAATATCGATATCCTGATATTTTCTACTATCTCAAAGTATTAATACTACTTTGATATTGTGAATACCATTGTATGGTTCCATAATAATATTTCCATATTAATGTAAGAAAACCATGATTTTCTTTTGAGCATTTGATATAAGATCATTCATGAACATCTTGGATAAAGGCACTGGAATAATTTTCATATCTAACATGTCCCCCTTACACGAGTCCTTTGGGCTGAAACATGAATAATGCATATGACCACCTTGTTTTGAAATTTAATTTTTATATAGAATAATGGAGGAAACAAGGATTGAATTTTAAACCAAATCGTCACAAAACTTATCATCCCATGAATTAAAAATCCCAAAGTTTTAAATTGCAAGGTAGGGACATAAATGATTTTATATTTAATAGTATCAAAGCTTTTATGACTTATGACCAACAAACCAAGTGGCAAGTGGTTCAAATTTTCATCTCTGTTGCCCTTATCTTTCTGAATAGTTATATTTCAATACACAGTAAAAAAGGGCCCAAGGGTCCATTGAGTGAAGGATGAGGGGCACCTTTAGGGAGAGTTAACGTAGTATTAGAGCCTTTATTACCAATTCAAATTTTGATCCTTGTCATCCTCATTCTTATACATATAAGTTGAAAATCAGCACACAGGAAAAATGAGCTGTACATTATTAAAGCTTCAAGCCCAAAAAGTTCTTGCATACAGGTATATATTAATTAGATATAAAACCGGACATGAATTGTCACTTTCATCCTTAAGGCTTGAGGAGACATTAAATAATAAAGATCAAAGAGATGTACCGTCTTCCAACCATCAGGATCCAAGCATGCAGTAATTTTTGTGTTGATACCAGGTAATGGTCCAGGCTCCCGTGTAATCTTTCCTCCAGTTAGTTTAATCGCTTCTGCAGTTTTGTACACATCATCTGTGCCTATAGCAATCTGTAAAAGGGGCATTTCAGTTATAGATTCAAGAAAAATGAGAGAAATGTGTAGAGAGAGAGTTTTCAGAGAGAGTATTTTTATTTTTCAAAAGTTGAATACAAGAGGTGAAGCCTATTTATAGACTCTGAATACACTACAGAATGAGTTGTTTAACTGATTCCTAACTACCTAACAGAATCTCAAAGTTATAAAAGACTAAGACAGCTGTACTAACTACTTGGAATATTCCAGAATCTAGACACTTAAGAACAGACTCAACATGAGTCACCCAAACCTAGAGATACACAATGAGCCGTAAGAGGGGAAGGGAAGAAAAGAAAATTAACAAAAGAAACTATCTTCAAATTGAAGACATGAAACAAACCACTGTGAAAGAATTGGTTTACATGAGGTTATAAGCTTAAATCTCATTGCCACAATTGTGCAGAAAAATTAGTTATGAAAATGTTAATATGGATACAAAAAATAATGTGTAATAAGCATTGCAATTGAGAGAGAAAAATGAAAACAGCAGCTGTTTCTATTAATACAGAAAATAAAATCTGATATCATGATTGTAGTGATGAAAACCTCTTCAGCAGATTCCATGGAAAGAAAGAAAAAATAACAGAGAAGAAAGAAACTTCAGGTTACCTGAGCATAAGCATTTCCTTTATCATATTCAGTGACTCCATAATTGTAAGTCAGCTCTAGAACAGCGCTTTTATCTTCTGGACCATAACCCAACATTGCTATGGTATACTGCCCAAAAGAAGAACATCAAAGAATCACAGGTGAAATAAAATCAAGCACATGTCAAAAGAAACACATAAGGTGTTTGGAAATAATTGAGGCCTTTAAAGCAAGCAAGATGGAAACCTAAGACTTATGAAGGCATCCGGCATACAAACATTTCAAAACAAGCATAAATCAGAACATATGATCAGAATGAAGTTGCCATTGCTGAAGATTTTCACAAAATTATCCACAAGTGAACAAATTCAAAAGACTTTGACTGGGATATATTTTCAAAATCATAATTGGATGGGGATAACACAATTCTCAATGCAAGGTTCTTAATCTATAAGTTATTTGGTCAACTTATACTTGGGGCTTTGTAGACATCCCTGAACTCAGGCAAATTTGTCTTCAGATCATGCCATGCTATTTGCAGGTAATCTTGAGAATAATAGGGTACATAGGCATGCTGCAGGTGTATTTGACTCAGGAGCAACAAGACCTTGATACATGTCATTTTTCCAGTTTCCAGCACCTAAATATAATATATTTTTCTCACATTGATTGTTGCACCCTCGGAAGATTTCAGACAGTTGAATATATGGATGGAATTGGCATTTTGTAAAACAGAATTTCACACTCTCTTAACCCTAATTAAAATCTTCGTAGCTATTGATACAAGGCATATTAATTACATATATCTAAAAAAAAACTCCAAAACAAAGAGAAGCCATCAGACCTTGTAATCTGGGTTGTCTCGTGTTCGAAGAAGCTCCATACCAAATGCCTAAATGGTAAGCAACCACATAAATGTCTTAACGTTAATTAAAAGGAAAAAAAAATTGAAGTTTGAAACAAACACAAAATGTCATTGCTCCTACCTTTTCATAAAATTCTATGGAGCGATTGAGATCACCCACTCGAAGCATGACTTGGCACAAAGGTTCAGGAGTGGGCCCCCTTTCTATAAGCTCAAATTTGTAACCATCAGGATCTTCAATAAATGCAATTACCGTACGGCCTCCCTTGACAGGACCAGGTTCCCTAGTTATTTTGCCACCCTTAGCTCTTATTAGCTCCACCGCTTTTGCAACCTAATAAATAATCACACAGACAACAAAATTCCAGCATATATGTTTGTCAAAAGGCCAATAGAGAGGAAATTCTAAACAACCACCAAAACTGCTCCTGCACTCCAAGCCCCATCCCCAAGACAATAAAGAAGACACAATTTGGCTACTCACATGAGATTGAGAATAAAGGCCACCAATTAACTCGCCAGGAATGAACACAGTATGAAATGGCAAAGATGTTAATAAAGAACAGTAGAGGGTACTAAGTTCAGAAAACTTACATCGTCAAAAGCAACACCAAAATGACCAAATCCAGTCCCAATATCATACTTGTCAACTCCGTAATCTGAAATGTAGTTCAATGAAAAATGAATACTTTGCACAAGCACGTATAACTTACTTCATAAAGTGCCAAAAGTCCTATAGTTATTGAGCAGATTTGTACTTTGCACATGTCAATAACATAGTCAGACCCTTACTATATGTCAGTTCAATAACAAAGTGCGAGTCTTCAGGCCCATATCCAAGAAATGCATTTGTGTATTTCTCCTCTGGTATATCTCGCTTTCTGAGAAGCTTCATCCCCAGGCACTCTGTATAAAACCTGAAATTACCAAGAGTAAACAAATATCCATTCCACAAAGCTGATTACATTTCAGATACAAGCAATTTGCAATAAATATAACAATGTTTCTAACCTTTGCAATCTTGCACAATATAAGAAATCAAAAGATGGAATTTTTTATTGGAAATTGTGTTCCCGTTATTTTCAAGGTGAGTTCAACATAATTTTCAATAAAAACTTCCCGGCTTTTGATTTCTTGGACGTGCAAAGTTGCTCAAGTTACAACAGTTGCAAGTATAATGCTTACATACTTTATGGTCCTGTCCAAGTCCCCAACACGATATACGACATGAAGCATTCTTCGCTTGTCCTGTTTGACCCACTCAAGCACATTCTCTGGTGAAGCAGCTGTGACTGATTGAGGCACATTCCCAGATGCCATGACTCTCACAGAGTTACCACCTTGTCTGAACAGCCTCGATGCCCTCAGTCCAAAACTATGAGATTGAGGAACTGGTTGGTAACAACCCAATTACAATTTCAGTTCACAAAATCAACAATACTATTCAATCATCATGGTTGCCACTATACAACGTCAAAACATAATTTTCATCAAGATTGAAGCAAGCCAAGAATTATTCACAAATCAAGGTTAATTAAACATAATAACCAATAGCGAACACATAAGAACAATCAAAGGAACAAAATAAACATTAAACAATACCAGACAGAACTGTATAAAATTAATCAGTGTAATCAAGTTTTACTAGAATATATATTGAAAAAAATATTAGTAATTTCAGGAATGACTGAAATTTGAGGTTATGTATATAGAAAAGAGGTGTTTAATTGATGATTAGGTATGAAACTGAAGGCTATAGAAAGTGTATAAAGGGAAAGGTGGAAGCAGAGAGGGACTTACCAGAGGGAAGATGGAAGGAGGAGAGAGGAGGAGAAAGAGAGGAAGGTGAAGAAAACCTAAGGGACGAGAGAGTGGGTCGAATCGAAGAAGCCATGGGAATCACTCTCACCATTGTTTGTTTTGTGGCGGTATTTAAGTGAGGCTATTGTTTTTCCTTTGCTTGTGTTGTGGATGAGGAAGACAGGAATAGAATAACGATGATTGTTTATTGATGCCTCTTCTACGATGCTTCTTTTGTTCCGTCTCCTTATCACACTTCATTTTTTAAACTATCTTATACATAATTACATATATTGACTAAAATTTCTCTTTTGTTTTGTCAAATAAATAAATATATCATACTTTCTTTTTTACGGTACTAACTAAATATGATATTTATAAAAATATTATTATTACAAATTTTTGTTCTTTTCATTTCATTTTACTGCAAATTATCAAGACCGTCTATAAAGTTTTAGTAAATTACTAGTAACCCCCTAAAAAATATATATATTAAAAATCTGTTTAATTTTTTAACTTGTTAAAAATAAATTTTACATTTGACCGACTCAAACAATATTAACATTTAAATTTTTTTATTTTTTTAATTACAAATCAAACATACCCTAAACCAGCTTATGTCAAGTTGTTATTTGTTTCCCTTGCTTCGATCTACGAGAAGGGTTTCCCCTATCTCTCACTTTTTCTTTGTGCCTCAATTTAGGTATTTATATATATATGATTGTCCTTTCCACATAAAAATGAAATTATATATTTGTCCCTCCTTGTATAAAGCTAAACTCAAACGTTAAACCCCAAACCTTGGCGGAGAAGAGTGGAGAGAAGGAAGGGATTCAATGGGCGACGATGAAAGCCAAAAGCAGAAGAACAAAAAACGCAAACAAGTTTTCCCATACGGCAACTACAAGAGTTACTATGGCTATCGAGTTAGTATTTCCTCTTCCCTCTCTTTTTTACGCTTCTTCTCATCTCCCTAGAAAAACTAAAACTAAAACTAATCATTTCCAGAATTTACAAGCCTCTATTTTTTAATCCTTGTTTTATGGGGGAGGAAAAAGAAAAAACAAGACTTGTTTCAAAGAACGATCCATGCTTAGGTTTAGTTTTGCGTTGCAGGGAGCATGCCTTTGTGTTTGATAGTTTAACGATACCCATCATTGGTGTTTCAGATTGGTCAAGATTTGGATGAGGATCCTCGCTTGAAAGTGCTGAGGAAGGAATGGTTTGAAGACAAGGAGTGTCTTGATATTGGTTGCAATAATGGCATAATCACCATCCAGATTGGTAATATTTTTTTAACAATGTTGTTGAACTAATGATGTTCTCCATATTCCTCTAGTTTCAATGATTTGTGTTTTAAACTTTATTTCACTTGGTTATAACTTACTTTGACTGTTACTGCATGTGAAATAGCTTTTTCAATTTGATGCCTGTTGCTGTTATTTCCCCTGCTAACAAAGTTCATTTTGATGTGAACAATTCCAATTTCAATTCCAATTCTGAATAGAAAATTTTGATCATGCTGATCCAAGTGTTGTCTCTTTTTTAATTTTTTTTGCCCCTCACAGCGCAGAAGTTTGGCTGCAGGAGCATTCTTGGAATTGATATTGATTCTGGTAAGATTCTTATGTTTTCTAATTTCTATTGCTGATTGGTTTTTATTTTTTTGTTTGGAATTCAGCTTTTTTTTATTTTTTTGCAACAAATGTTTTGATTTTGATGTGGCCTAAATGGATGCAAAATGTAACATAGTTTTACTATGTATATGCCTGAACAAAACTTTGAGGTTGTTCTTTCCTTTTCTTGTATGCTTCTTTGAAAACAAGAACAAGGTGAAAAAGATGTAGCATTCTTTTGTGATTATTAGTGAAAAGGGTCTATGGAAAGACAAAAAATAATTGTAAGGCACTAAATTTAACGGTCATGTTGTTTAAGCCAAGTCAGGCTGGTAAGCATTATTGTACACGGTGTGAACAGGTAGCTGATGTACATTATACTTCTTTATCAAGTAACTTCTAAGATTTTAAAACTCATCATAGAATGAAACACTCAATGTCAAAAAATTAAATTTATCATGTATTTAATTAAGATTTGATCTTATGCTATCCCAAGAAAAAAAAATAGGGTGAGAAGAGGCTCTGAAGTTTTTGTTTCTGGAGTTGGATACTCATCAGGAACTTAGTGAAGTAATGAAGTTGTTTATGATTAATGTCATTAATAATTTAGCAAGTAGCAATAGATGGTATAAACTCTTCAACATTTGAAACATCCAAATTGGATAACATCAATAACTTTTTTAAATTGATTTTTTTCTGCTCAATTTGCAGATCGAGTTAAGGATGCATATTGGAATCTCAAAAAAAATGTCAGATTGAAAACTACTGGGAATAAACCTGTGAAGGCCCCCAAACTTCAAGACAAGGAACAAGCAGATGATTCAGGGAACAGTGTTACTACTTTGTCAAATGTTGATACAAAGGAGATTTCACAGGAACATCCTTCTTCGGAGCTAGTTGATCTATTTAAAGTAGTTTCATTTAAACAAGAAAATTTTGTTCAAAGTTGGCACCCACCGGGAAAGCAATTTGATACAATTCTTTGGTAAGTTAATACATTTTTTTGGTGTGTTTTTTTTACACTGTTTCACTAAATAATTAAAACATATTTTTCACGACAAAATTTTTAAGGAGAGGGAAGTATAAATTTGTCATCCCCTAGTGGGCTGTTCTGTTAAATTATTATTTTTGTCCTTTCTAATCCTATTTTGGATTGACTGCCACAAAATTGACTTAATTCACAGGCGAAGGGTATCTTGAGTTGAAGTTTAGCATACTAGATAGACTTTGGTATTACAATATTAAAATTTAAAAATGAATCTAGCATACTTCAACCTTAAAAGCAATCTCAAGGGGAGGGGGTGTATGATGAGTAATTTGGCCTTCTTAACCAATATAATGCGTATGATCACTATTCAAATTGGTTTTCTTCATGTTTTTTCTTTCAATGAACAGAGTTTATTGAAGTTGTATTTTTAAGCACAAGAACAGTTTCCTTGCATTTTCAATAATTAAGTTGCAGGGAGGAAGAATTTCTCAAGTATGACTTGACTTAACCCATGTGCTATAAAAGTGTTATTTGAATATGTTTATTTTAAATTGTATTTAATGCATTGCTCATGTTAAAATGAAAAATTATTGTCTGCCATGCAGTTTGAGTGTAACAAAATGGATACATCTAAACTGGGGTGATGACGGCTTAATTACTTTATTTGCAGAGATTTGGAAACTGCTCCGACCGGTAATTATCTCTTTCCATCATCCTGTTTTTTTCTGTTCTTTTGCTACTCTTGGAAATCTTGACCACCGATGATGAAAGCGTTGCAATTTGCAAAAGTAAAAAGGCATTGAGTATTGGGACCTATCTAGCGAGAGAAGTGGTTCATGGTGAGAAAAGCATCAGTTTAAAATATATGGCTGTACATGATCTATTCTAAACAACATATCTTTATTTTAGTAACCAAGTATGTTTTATTCTTAACCCTTCCTCCTCTGTTCCAAAGCCCTTTTACTGTTCTTCCTGTTCATGCTTGGATTCATTGTCTGAACTTGACTGATCTGTACTTTGTAGTTAACATGATCTCTTATAAACCACCCTGAACCCATACACATTCCCTCATTTCTCTAAATATGTTTTATTGTACGTGTAAAAACACATTCTTTCATCTTAGCAGGGTGGTATTTTTGTTCTGGAACCACAGCCATGGAAATCATATGAAAGCAATCGTAATGTCTCGGAGGTAATAATTTGGTTGCTTTCATTTCTCTGGTTATCAGTTTCATATTTTGAGGGGTTCTGGAAGTATAAACCTTTATTCTCATACTATGGAAAGCTTACAAAGTTTACTCTATATTTACATTTATCTTGGACCTATTCCTTATGTAAATTTTCTACACAATCTGGAATCTTTATCTATGTTGTTTAGGGATTCTGGTTATGACCAAATTACAATCTTAGGGATTGTTGGTTTTGAAAAAGTATTTTCCATTTTTAGTTTCAATTTGCAAAAGTGCCACATATTGTTACCTATACAAACTTGTGAGGATATAAAACAATTAAAACAGTGAAATTTCTGTAATTAAATATGTAAACAAGAAAAAGAGTAGGAATTAATTTCTCAAAATAAACAGGCCCTTAGCTTCAAATTCAATGAGCGGATATCTTTGTTTTTTCCTTCTGTAATTCTATTTCTATTTATATTTTATGGAACTACTAATGCTTTATCAATTTGCTAGTATTTTAATTATGCTTTTAATTTTTTTAATTTCTAGATAGATATCACTGAAAATAAGAAAGAGGCTATTGAATCATTTATTTTTTCCATTTATGCAGACCACTGCTGCCAACTACCATAATATTCTGATTCGTCCAGCAGAATTTCAAGAGATACTGCTAGATAAGGTTTGTACTGAATACTTTTGTGGAATGGCATTCCTGTTGCATTGCCTATTTGTTGATGAATTTAATAAGATTCTGATGGCTGATGTTTAACTTATGGCAGATTGGATTTCGAACAGTGGAAGATATCACTTCAGGTTTGACAGGTAGCAAGACTGGTTTCAATAGACCAATTCTGGTTTTTCGCAAATGATCCATGAAGAAACTCAGGTGCTTTAGTCAACGTCATTTAATATGGAAGCAGTTGTTATATATTTTGAGGCCAATATTTGCTCTTATAGACAGCAATCTTGCATGCAATGCTGTTACTATGCATGACGAGGAGTTAATGCAGTGAAGCAGTGAAGCAAATTTTGAGTTGAAAGGGATTAAATGTAGAGAATGAAAGAAAAAATATATATTGCTAGTAGTATGTCAATGAATCTTAGTATCTACGCATCTTCTCCCTCTCACTGCTATTGCGAAGTATCCAAAAGTTTAATGGTCATGTGATCTATGTAACTTGTGAGATGAAGGCTATTGCAGTTATATAGTATAATAGCATCATTTGGAATGGGGAGTATAAAACTAAAAAGAGTTTAAACTTAAGGCTCGGGCAAATGCTTTTTCTATTTAGGGGTTTACAATATGAAATTGAGGGGTAAATTATTAAATGAAAATAAGAGATAGTTCTCCTCTCTGACAAGTAACAACCTTAGATACGCAGGTCACTGAATCATTGTATGCACTCAATTGTGTTTATCTCTGCGTGCGTCTGTACATTTGCATCCTTGGACGTTACATGAACGTGCCCGTTCGTTTCAGATGTAAAAAAGTATTATAAGATGTTAAAATATTCCTTAACGTTAATGAAAACATTCATTATAGATTTTAATCTCTACTGCTTTCTTTAAAGTACATGGATAAATGGAAATGGGGCTGGTATTAACCAAGTATAATACCATCTTTGGTTTTAAATATCAACAAAAATATTTAATTTCTTACCTATTAAGAATAATGTTTGGAAGTAGTTATTTATATTAATATTATTATATTTGATTTGGTTTTTTAAAATATTTTAAAATTATTTATTACCAAAAGAATTAGTGACTTTGAAAATATATACAAAGAAAACATATTTTTGATAAACAAATATTTAATGATACTGAGAAAATTTAATTTTTATATTAAGAAACTAAAAAATTCTATTAAAGATTATTTATAATTAAAATTGGATGTGGTATTATTTACAATGACTATTATTGTATGTTAGAAAAGAAAACGAGAAAGAGGAAAAATATTGAAATATGAATGGGGAAAAGTAGTAGAAAAATTTTGAATTTTTTCTATCTTTCTATTTTTCTTTGGTTTTTTTTTTCTTTCTCTTTTTCTAGGCATAGTGCGAGAGAATAAACACCAAAGTGTTGGATATAGGTACTACCATGTAATCTAAATTAGAAAATATTATGTATGTGGTGCTTATACTTATAATTTACCCATTTTCATCTAATGATATGTGGTATTATTTTTCAATACTAGAACTCTAACGAATCTTAAAAGTACAATTACACTAGAACTTGGTAAAAGAAATTATAGAGGGAGAGGTAGAATCACAGAAGTCAAATGTAGTAAAACAAAGCAGTGTGGAAGATGGGATCACTCATTGTCACTAATAAGCATCAGCAATGGATCAAGCCACAAAAAACCTCTCATGAACAAGCTCATTTTTGCTTCCTTTGCTTCAACATCTTCACCGTAAACTCTTCCAACATGGAATGCAATGTGCATGGTAATGAGAAGAAGCGAGTTTGATGAGTTGCTTCATTATGGAAAAACACACCAGAAAATGAAGCAGCTTGCTGCCATGGTTGGACTTGACAATACTACGGAACCAGCCATTGTGCTTAGTGAAGTTGTGTGATTTCTCAAACACTTAAATCATGCACATACATAGTTTTGCTTCTAATGTATTGTTTTACTTCCTTTAATCCGTTTCTTCCCAAGTATCTAATGTAAGAATATAGGTAAAAGTAACCATCTTACTCTAATTTTAGGTTTTAATTCGGTAACTAGTTTTTTTTTTTTATTTAGTTACTATCAAGTTTGTCCAATTCCACCAAGATTTTATTGAAATATATAGTGAACGATTATGTCAAACTTTGAGAACTCGTTTTCACATAATTCAATGCCAACAATCATAAAATGAATCCATATCATCAAGAACTGTTGATTTTTATATCGTTATAATATATATAGCAAACAACAAAGCCATATATTCTCAAAATATATGGATATTGTTTTGGTTTAATGGTACTACCACTTGTTTGTTTCGATTAACTTGTTTAATTTTAAAAAAATCCAAAAAATACGATGATATTCATTTAAGAATCAAAACTAAAAAATCAATTTGGATTTTACATTTAGGTTTTGAAAACTCTAGGAAGATAAAAAAAAATTTCCTTCATTACCACACAAATTTATTAGACTTGTAAGTATACATAGACTTATTTGAGTCTATTAAACTTTTGACTTATGAATCTATATAGACTTGTTTAAGTCTAAGTTTATTTCATATTAAAATAATAAAACACATTTAATTATAACCAAATAAAATATCATAACACACTAAAAATGAAACATTCAAACTTCAAATTGAAAAATGCCATCACATAATAGAAGTTGAAATTACTTATATACAATGAATGTAATTGTTTATAATTAAAAAAATGATTAAAAATTATATGATATTTGAACCGTTCAATTTAGGGGAGTGACCAGCATGCCATCTTGGACATGAATCGAAAAAGGACTGTTATCTTCCTACCTTCCTCAAATTCTTTGGGTTTTGGAGCTCCCGTATGATCTTACATTTGTCCAAGTTTAGTTCAATTCCTTTTTAGGTTTACATAAATCCTAAGAAGTGTCCTACCAATATCTCAAAGGTGCATTTAAGTACGTGCGCAATAACGGACTGCTAAGGCTTTCAACAATCACATACGCTATTTCATCGAAGAAAGCGACCTCCTCTTGGGCAAGGGGAGGGAGCGATAGTAGCGGTTCAGGACTCCGCTTTATAGGACAGATGTAACAAACCCGAAGGGAAAAGCCTGAAGAGCTCCTTACCCTCGGGGGAGGGGAACGAGCGATGAAGACAGATAGGGTGGCTAGAGCTAGAGTTAATGAGCTAATGAGTTACTGAGTAGTGGGTTAAGTCGCATATCATACGGTTGAAGTCTTTCAAATATCGCTCGGAGGTCTTCTATGTAATCCTCATTGACTAATGTTTTGACGATAATGTTATCTACGTAGACTTCATTAAATTTGGAGTACATTCCTTCAAACAATATTAAAATAAACGATGACTAAATTGAAATATACTCGATTTAAATATGGATTAAATCAATTTACATTCAACTTTATTTTATCAACCTTTTTTTAATATATATACTCTATTTAAATATGAAAATTCATCCCCGAAAAAATTTAAATATGAGAAGTACATTATTTTCATAGGCAATAAAGCTCTCCTATTCAGTTTTAACATAATTGTTTTGTCAAATAATGGACCTAAAATATCCGAGTCATAAATTGAACTCATGTCTTGTAATTTTTGCTCAAATTATAATTCAGAATTTCATGCTGGAGTAAAAACCAAATAATTCGAACATTGCCCAGACAGTTTTATCCTGAGAATTTATGTTTTGGAATTCCAATTCGAAGTTCAAGCACCTTCCCTGTTTTAAGTAATTTATCTGATTTTATCCAAACAAAAAATCATTTAAAATGTAAATTGTTTTAAGGATTTATCTAGGTTGTGTAACATTCCATAAGATAAAAGATGAAAAGTAAAATTATTTTATTAAAAATTATGTGTGAATTATTTAGAAATAATGAGTGGATATTAATGGTGTTTCTAAATAAAAATTTTTATTTTTTTATCTTACCTTTACATTTGCTCAGGTTAAATAAACCTTGGCTTAATATTTTCGCACGGCATGATTACTCGAAGCATGAATTGTGTCACTTTAACAAGGTCCTTGACCGGGGGGAAAAAATGGTCCTACGAAAACAAATTTCAGATTCTGTTGAAAACATTCTATCCAGCACTGACTATTTTATTCAGAATTTAAAAATTATTATTTAAATACCACCCTCACTGAATGAATTTCACTTATGATCTCATAATTGTCAACAAATTTTAACAAATAGATGTAGTATTAGAAAAATTTACGTTAAAAAATTGTAATGTTAACATCATTAAGCACTGTTGTTTAAATACAGCAGGATTGCTACATATGCGAGTTGCCATAGAAACTTGCGTCAACAGAACTAATTGCATAAAGAGATTCTGAAGATTTCTCTGAGGTCATCCTTTTCACGTCAATAACAGTGCATAATAGATACTATATATTGCCATGAATTAACTTCGAAAACCCTAAAATCCCCACACATCTCACCTCCGGGATATCATTCTTTGAAGACCATTGAATGAAAAACTGAAAGATCTCGAAAGGTGTTGAGTGGCGCTTCATTTGCAGCAAAGCCAGAAATTATATTACCAGATCTTTAAACCATACATTTCAGATTAAAAATTGGAACCATACATTTAAGATCTTCAACCATAGTACCATACACAGCATTCACGTATTTTAGATTATAAATTACATTGGAACCGTTTGAGTAACATTTAGCTCTGAATCCGCTGGCAACCATACTCTGCATAATGCTCCGGAAATATGCCAACAGAATTCCAGCATGTCGCAGTTGCTGCTAGCTTCAAGCACAAATTCCATTCACTCACCTAAGGACGCATCTGATACATCAGCATTTTTACATGGATATATAAGAAAACAGCATGTATCAAAATATGGAGATCTCGAATTGGGCAGATTTGCTGCTGGGTCATCTAATCTAGAAGAGAGAAAAAGCTTGCAGTATGAAATACCTCCAGAGAGTCTGCAAGTTTGTAGTTTTCATTCACCAAATCTAAGCACTCTATCTGACACGGTTGATCTGCAGCTAGCGAACAGTAGAAAACATGAAATACAAATAGATCGGGATTCAGGAATAAAAAATGTGATTAGACTGGACTCAAAAGGGGGGAAGGTAAAGGGGCCGTAAAGATTACAGGTAACGTTGCTTTTCAATGAAACCCAAAGTATCATATACCCAAAAATGAAACTCAGATAGCTCATGTAAGACCATTAAAACCAAATCTATTTCAAATATGAAAAATAAGCTGCCTTCAGATACTATTGCAATGCAGTAATGAACATAATGATAATAAGTCATGTCCATCAACAAAAAAATTAGTGGAAACCTTACAGAATTGGATAGAATCAAAGAAAACAAAGATATATGTTTTTCGAAAGAACTTCACCAACAAACATTCAAATCAAAAGTAACTCTTGTTTCAAGCATGTTCCCAAGCCTAGTCCTAAAGCAATGGAATTCAATATGTAAACCTTTTCCCTCACAAAATTGATCACAAAGTCTAAAGTTCATCAAACTACATTTTGTACAAGTTTCAGAACACTTAGAGGATCATGCAATAACCTGTGTCACATATTCAAGGATATGGTATTGTGGGGCCTTCAAATTGAAGTTGACAAAAGGACAATTCAAGGTGACACTTAGCAAGCACTAAACACCGAGTATAAACAAATCAATCCATCCCTCATTTGTCAGCTGTAGCAGTAATTAAAATCTAAATGATCACATATTTAGGCTGGCCAGCAAGAGGATTCAATAATCTTAAATTGAACCACACCAATACTAGGTAGCTCTCTTATCACCTATTGAAGTCAATGACTACTCTCAATAACTAGTGAATTCACTTGACTCATAAGCTCAGTGATAGAGGTATGGCTGTATCAGTATTTCCTTCATGCATTCTCACCCAGACCCAGCATGTGGTTTTGTTGAATTATTTTGCAGAAGCAGCAGCATCACGAAGTATGCCATATTTCATCCTTCAGACAACATTAGTTGGAAAAGTAAGCCCTGCAAAAGTAAAATGTATGAGCTGACAATTGAGCAGCTCATTTGCAGAGTTAAATTTACCAGTTACACTGATACAAAACTAGATTGTACATTTTCATCCTAAGAATGACAGTACAAATTTAGGTGGCAAAGCATCAAAACATTTGCCACCTTATAAAAGTGCTTCTTGAGCATCACTTTGAATTCATTTGAGATAGAAAGAAAGCAAAGACATAAAAATGTCGACTAAAATCAAAGACAACATGAAGTAAGAAATATCTGATCAGTGTAACTACTGCTGATTCTATCAATTATCAAACTGCTATAACACACCAATCTTTTAAACACTGTTAATGGTATTAAATTACAAATTTTTCCAGAGACAGGATATTGCGCCTGCAAATATTTCAATAACAATGCCGAGAGATTTAAAAGAAAATGAGCAGTTCCAAGTGAATGAGGTACAAATCTTGATAATTAAGTGAACACATCCCCCATATAACAAACCAGCATGTAATCATGTTAGTTCAAAGTAGAAGCCATGCCACCAATAACTACCTTTTAAAGCATACAAGATACCGTAACTTCAGATCTGTTAGCCATTATGTTGCTTCTTTATCATTATAATTTTTACTTTTAGGCAAATCATGTGATAAAAAAAACAGAAGTTGAAGATACTTGAAATGAAAAAATTGATAAATATGAAAATTGTTTGGTATAGATATCCTTCTCATTCTAAGATATTTAATCTAAGGATGCTTCCTAACATGTGGACCATAAAACTGTTTTTCTACACACTGAAAATATTAGCAGCAAAAATTAAATGAAAAACCAAACAAAGACTATCAAAAACTCTGTTCAAAGATTTAAATAGAAGGTGAATATATATTTGCAACATATAATATTGTCAAACAATTTGAAGTTTTAAACCAACTGTGTTGCCACTTATTGTATGGCACAAGGATAATTATCAAGTAACATATCAGGGTAACGGGGGTACTTCACACATTAATGTTACATGAAATCATGAATACACAAGATTTCTGTGTGCCACATTAGACATCTATGTACAGCACAGGAGCCAGGCCTGGGAAGTCTGTATTTTATACCGCACAAAGCACAATTATTTGTAGTCACCTCAGAAGCAACACTAAATGGCCACAAAATAGGAGCTATGCAATCTGTCAACTTTCTAGCACATTTGCAGTCTCCAAGAGTAGAGGAGCACTTGAATATTTCTTGATCAAACACTTGAGAAAAAGATGCAAGGATCTTCTTCCTAGGTTCATAGCTGGAAATACAATAAAATAAAATGGTCAGGGATGAGTATTATGTAATAAATCTCACAGCATCACAAGATGCAAGGTAGCAGTATCAACCAGAAAACTATCATATTTGGCATTCATTTGGCAGAAGACATGCGCTGCAGAGATGACATCCAGCTACTTGAAGGGCCTATTTTACTGCCTTGTCCATGTCCAGGGTTGGAAGCTTCAGCAGACAAGGCTGGCTTCAAGGAGTTCCTTTCTGAAGTTACAGCAGCAGAATATGAAGTAGAGGGCATGTTTGCTTCTCCAAAAACCTGCAAAAGTAATGATTAATACTTGCTAAACACTGATCCATTCAACTTTAGACATAACAGCATGCAGTCACAGTCTCACAGAATTGTGACTTCAGTGTTGTTGTACCACAGCCACCAGAAGAAATACAATTTTGTTTTATGCTTACATTTTTGTTAAGTGGGCTCTCAGAACTCAAATTTTTACCCACTGGTGATTTAAATTGAACTTTACCACTGGAACCAGTAGTATCTCCTGCTCTAATGCGCTCTTTAACATGCTCTGAATATGCATTAACACCTGCCAATCAGATCATAATATTAACAATAACAAATAATTAAGTAGAAAACTAAATGCTAATTCATCCATACTTGTAGACCAACTAAATTGAAGTTAACAATATACATATATAAGGACTCAACCAACTTTGCTGGTTGTCAACACAAGTACATTTATTGACAGGAAACACCTACAAATGACAACTTATTTTAGATGCACTAACCTTGATGGTTGTCAACATCCATTGGAATTGCACGACTGTTACTTGCTCCTAGGACTGGCTGCCATGACAAAATTTAATGTTGTAAGGAGCACAGGAAGATTCAAGTTATAAAACAATGAGTACCCCCCTATCTCACTTCAATATGTGTGCACACACAGAATGTATCTTAGGAGAACGAGAATTCTATTTATATACGATAACAATAATAATGACTAGGTCATATAATCATATATGTATGATAATGATCAACAACTTTTCAAAGTCATGTTCTTACTTAAAAAGGTCATGTAACATTTTTAAAAACTCGCATTACTATCATGTTTTAACTTTTGATCCTAACCATCCATATTTATTCTAATATAAAACAACCATTCTCATGATATGTTGTGTGTGTGTGTATTGCCCAAAAGTCAAATATACTTACAGATAAGGGAGGTTGGACCATATTCTTTGGTGATTGCTGGTACTTTAAAATGGTCCAATCAAATACATAATCAAATTCATATCCTGACATCCACCAAGGGTAAAATACAGGGACGAAGAGTTACACTCAGGTGTGGAGGAGACTAGAAAAGAGAATGTCATATATATTCATACAATTTATTCATAACCAAAAGCATATCAACATGCAATTTATTAGAAAATGTGTTAGTCAGAATACAAAAAGAATGATCAAGATCACCTTCTCGAGCAAATAGGTCCCGAAATAACCGCTTCAAGAATCCATAATCAGGTCGCTGATCAAATGTCAAAGAGTGGCAGTAGTGGAAGTATGAAGCAAACTCAACAGGATGTGATTTGCATAGTACCTTTGGAAAATAATAAAAAATAAAGTATATTATCATTATTTGCAGGGTGGGGGGAATCTTCACAAGACAGATAAATGTCCAAACACTTACCTCAATAGGTGTAGATAATTTCTTTTGACAAATTTTATCATATTTTTGTTTCTTTGTAGCAGCCTTTAGACCTTGCCAAGGAAGGCTAAACACAAATAGAGCCAATTAAGGTTAAAATATTTCATTTTATCAACTCATGATCTCAATAAATAAAGATTATAGAAAAAAATTTGTTGAAGAAAAATAAATAGAGCAGAATGCCATACCTTCCTCTGAGGAAGTATAGAAGTACGTATCCTAGTGATTCCAAATCATCTCGTCTACTTTGCTCTGCAAAAAAATATATCAAATGATAAATGGATAAAATTATTTAGGCTGAATGGGTTAATAACATCTTATAACACGTGACATACCAATCCCAAGATGAGTATTACAACTTGCATAACGTGCAGTCCCTGTCAAGTTTTTGTTCTCCCTGTGTGTCACTATCATTAGTGTTATTCTGAGTATTTCCAAGGGAACAGATGGAAGAATATACAGAGAAGTAAAGGAATTTTCCAAACAAAAATATTAGAATATATTGATGATTTAATGTGAAGTGATAAAGAATTAGGTTGAAATATGAAAATAATTCAAACTCATAAGCAAAAAGTTACAAGATATAAATATTGAAACCAAAATAAAAATAATAGAATGAACCAACATGGAATCCTGTAGAAGTACCTGTAAGGGATGTGGCGATTGGTTGTGGAATCCCGATATCGTTTTGCAAGCCCAAAATCAATTACGTAAACCTGACAAGGACAGCACAATTACACATAAATGGTAAATAGTACCGATAAATAGTCTCAGGGGACAAGATCAACACACTATAAAGAAAGGGAAAGATCAATAACAAGATAGTTACGGAGTTACCTGGTTGGCCCTCCGACCCAGTCCCATGAGGAAATTATCAGGTTTAATATCCCTATGTAAAAACCCTTTAGAATGCACATATTCTATTCTAGTGATCTGTCCCAAAAAAACAAAATAAAAATATTAACACTTACTATCAAATAAACAGTTAACGTCAAACATACAAAAGATTTAACATGGTGACAGTTTCATGACAGCTTTTCTAATTCTACCCGGAAGTAAACTGCAGGACCAACAGTGAAAAGTGAAGAAAGTCTTACAGGAAGGGAGGGTATTCAGCTAAGCTCAACAGATAGAAAAATATGGTAAATTTACAGGTTACGTGATATTTTAGATTACATTAATACTTATGATATAAATATCTACTTTTGCACTGTTATGTTGATGTGTATAGAGAAAGTACAAAACCCACTTTAATATCACTACGCGTCGTCTCGAAATGATTAATCTTTGACTCAGCCGCAGGAGAATCCTTAGTTTCACTTAAAAAAAGAAGGGACGAGAAGTGGAGAAGAGTCACTCCAGCTTACCATTTGATCAGCCAACATTAAGACTGTCTTCAAGGAAAACTTCCTTCTACAATACACAAATAGATCCTCAAGACTCGGCCCAAGCAAGTCAAGAACAAGCACATTATCCTCCCCATCTACGCCAGACCATCTTATGTTCGGGATGCCACCTGCATGCAAAAGGGCCACAATATCCAAAATCTTTAAAACTCACCAACCTCCCGATACCTTCAACCATCCTATAACAATATCCACCCCCCCCCCCCCCCAACCCACCCAAAAAAAAAAAGCTCATAATTGCAAAATTCATACTTCCTCCTTGAAGTATATTGTAGAGTTTTGCCTCATAAAGCAGTTGCGGATGCTTGGCTTTACTATTCTCCTGCAACACCGAGAGAGATAGTAGTAAGTATCATAAAAAAAAAAAAAGGTGAAGTTCAATTTCACTGTATTAAGAACCTAATTGGTATTCTGAGCAATCTAAACAACTCATGCACAATAATCAAACACGTAAATTCGCCTATGCAACTTCAATCAGACAGATAGGGAAATAGCAAGACGCAGAGACGTACGATCTTGATGGCGACGATCTCGAAGGTATCAACATGTGTGGCTGCAGAAAGGGGAATCGAAAACGATGAATGACACAGCAGAAAAAACTATAATCAACAGTGATTGTGAAATCAATCGGAGAAGAGAGAGAGAGAGAGAGAGAGAGAGAGAGAGAGAGAGAAGAGTGACCGAGATAGATTTCGCCGAAGGATCCACTTCCGATCTTGCTGCCGAGCTTGTACTTGCCGCCAACGATGCGCTCCATGGTTGGAAGATTCTAGAATCTAACGCAGCATCCAGGGGGGAGAGGGAAGGAGGGGGTGATTTTGTCCTTTCACAGAGTTGTTGGTTTGTTCACGGGGGGCTGCAGCATGTGAATGTTATGTTATGTTGTTACGCTTTCTTTCTTTCTTCCGCTACTCGTGTCGTGTTGACTACCATGCCAATTGTGTACATGTATTAATCTTGAATATCATTTATTAATGGCTAATAATATCATAATTCTACAATACGTGTCACACCTTAGATCCATAACTAGGAAGAAATAAGTTAAAAGCATTTGACAAATACATCTTTTATTGTATGTATAGTAATAATTATATACGTTATAACATTCAAATATTTATAATAAATATTTAACATATTATTAAATATTTAATGTTAAATATATTTAATATATTATGATATAATTATATCATTTTAAATATGTTTCTTGTAAATATATTTAAAACATTAAATGTGATATGTATTATTAGTAGATTTAAAAATTAATATTATTAAATATAATAAATATTTATATATTATTATATATTAAGAATATATTTAATATTTAATTTAAATATAGTTACAAAAATATATTAAATACATTGTTATATTAATAATATATGATATTTAATATTTTTAAATATATTTTAAGGGAATTTATTAAATATATTAATAAATAATATATAATAATTAATTTAAATATATTAATGAGCAATGTATAAAATTATAATATATTTATTAAATATTTATAGATATACCAAATGTTATAACATATATATAATTATTACTATATATACAACAAAAGATGTGTATTGTCTAAGACTTTTGAGTTTTTCTTTCTTGGTAATGGGTTCAATACATAGGGTATTTACAGATTGGATTAGATTGATTTTAGAGCTAAAATTCATTCCATTTGATCATAAAATTACAATGCAGTTTGAATTAGATTGGTTGAAATAAATTTTCAACTCCAATCTGATCTCGTAAAATGCGGTTTGGATTGAATTTCAGTTTTTTATATTTTTATTTGTATTTAATTAGAATATAAAAATATATTTTATTTCATTATTATTAATACAAAATGTAAAACTTAAATAGGAAATAAATAATTTAAGTTTAATTTGAAATTAAAAATAATAAAATTATAAATACATTAAAATATTAAGATATATGTCTAATAAAAAATAATACAAAGATACGATTTTAAAAGTAAATTTAATAAATAATGGAGTAATACAATCTTATGGATGTATAATATAACACCCTCTCTTACATCTCAATAATTTCTAAAAAATTCATTAAAAAAAAATTTTACTAAAAATATAATCGTTAAAAGAAACTATCCGAGTAAAATTACATATAACATTTCTGAAATACCTTACGAATATCATTAAAATTTATAAAGTAGTTTTACATTCATCTAAAGAAAATAAATATTAAAATTATTAGAAAGAGAGGAAACTTCATGGCCTAAAAGCAGTTACTTAATAACATTATTTATTCATTGGACCACGGTATTCATACCGAGCTCCCTTTGTAGAACGTGCTATATATACTGTCGAGATTCTTCGATTCTTCCCTCTGTACGAACCATCAATTAAAACATATGAAACAAAACACGGAGAAAGGAGGGAGAAACAGAATATAATATTCCCGAATGGGACATAAGCAATAAAGTATAATAATATCAATCACAATCACATACACAATCAATTATGAATGTATGAATGTTATGCAATATCTTCGTCATAACTTACCTATATATGCGGGCCCCTTAAATTTTAATTTGCACTGGGCCAATCAGGAGTTTACACTGTTCCATAATTCCGGATAATAATAACATGAACAGCTCAACTGGCATAGAAACACTTAGAGACTAGTCAGATTGAGAAGGTTTTTATTGTGAAAGTACCCGACACTAGGGAGCTACCCCAGGTCCCCTGAAGCACCCTTTCACACCCTCTCATCCCAAGGCTCACAATTAAGTCTCCTTTAATGTATCCTCGGTTTCTATAATTCGTCCCCAGACAATATCATTTTGTTTCTCTTTGATGATCATGATGCATGAACTACTCGCGTATTTAGTTGGTTAAGGCTTTTAGAAACTCAATTATATTATCGGGCCTACGAATCGCGACATAACCACCCCAGTAAATTATACTTTTTCAATTTCTCAAATACACACATAGAATTTTAGTACAGTTTCTTTTCAAATCACAAATCAAATCTCCTTATAATTTGAGTTTCAAAGCCTTAAATATATTTCACAACCTTCTTTAGAAAGTATATAGGTTAATTCAAAATCAATTACTAAAAACTCGAATTCAGAACTATCAATCTTTAAAATCTTAGTACTTGAAAATTTTGTATAATATTTTTTTACATTTTGAAAATAATATGTATATATATATATATTAAAATATTAGTAAAAGTTTATTTTTATAAAATAATTTCTCTTTCTTTTTCTTTCTGATAAGCTAACTAAAAATCTAAATTTTAGTAAAGATATATACATATATATTAAAAGATAAAAAGAGATTTCTAAAAACTTATGTAGTTTTAATTGAAATTTAAGAAATTTCTTAAAAGTAATTTGAATAAAGATGAATAAGTAAATAAAGAAGTAGGAAATAAGTAAATTCTTACTAAATTTTAATTTTCCGTCATGCTTGTTATATGCTCAAACTCCACAAGATTATCAAACATTGTCAATCACAATCAAACATCATAAAGCACAAATAAATATCAACAATCATAATCAAATCAAATAATTAAACATCAGTTATAAATATGATAATTTAAAATTCAATGATTATTTAAATTAATAAAGTTTGTTTTAAGTTCTATGGTCAATTCCTCGCACAGGTCTATGTAAATCCAAGATAGTCCAGTCCTTGCATAGGTCTAGTTCAGTCCATATAGGTCATAATAGTCCAAGTCCTTGCATAGGTTCAGTCAAGTCCATAATAGTTTAAGTCCTTGCATAGGTTCAGTCCAGTCCGCATAGGTTATAATAGTTAAAGTTCTTGAATAAATATTTCAGATATTAAGTTACACAAGATGCTTAATTTATTAATAATAATTATTATAAATTTTAAGTTAAAAGTTATTATTTTAAAATAATAATATTGTTATGTTTAAAAAGAGTAGGGGACTCCTCCCAATATTTTTATGTATTTTCATATTAGGTTAAAATACCTTTTTAGCCCTTCAAAAGTCCAGGGTATAGGAAAAAGCCCCTATTAAATTTGACCTAGGATTTTGACCCTTATAAAAATTTAGGTTATGTGAAATCAAGGAAGGCTGACTTTTTGCTGAGGTGGCTAATGCATGGCCCACTTCAATAGTGAAACGTGGAGGCTGACCTGGCTAAACAGGTGTTTAAATACTTAATTAGGTGATTAGCCATGTGAATTATAATTAATGGATTAAATATTTTAAAAAAATAAGAAATGGTTTTTTACATCATCAACATTAATCTCAATCTTCTTCAGCATTAAAGCCTCAGCATTAATCTCAATCTTCTTCACATCATCATCAACGATTGAATTACTCTTAGCATCACCCAAATCAGAACCATTCTCCTCCTTTGAAGACGAACCCTCACTTTCAGTTTCAGACCTTGTCTTTGTTTTTCTTCCACTCCTTCTGCTACGTGACCTTGAAGATGAAGAGCGTTTCTTCCTCTTTCTTCCACTGCTATCAGAGTCATCACTCTCATCGGAATCACTGTACCTTCTCTTCTTGTTCCTCTTCCTTTTCCTTATACTCCTTCTTCACCTACGATCTTCTTCTTCTTCTTCCCCGGATTCAGATTCTCTGTCGTTGCTCCTTTTCCTGAAAGAACTAGAAGAACTCTTTCTTCTTTTCTTCCTCGACCGTGAATCATCTGAATCTGATTCACTACTTGCAGATTTCTCTGATTCAGATTCAGAATCAGATTCCAATTCAGTTTTTGATTTCCCCCTAGGTTTAACCTCTTTCTCGGTCTTCACAGCGTCCTCGTCTCGGGTTTTCCAAAAATCTCTTCAGCTTTGTCGTCATCTTCGTTGTTATCATGTCTTGGAGGAAGAAGAAGAAGAAGGAATTGCAGAGACACACCAGGAAGAAGAAGGAATTGCAGAGACACTCGCTCGCGCCAGGAAGAAGAGGAAATGGAGAGACACTTATCAAAACGCACGTTTTGGCAAAAAACCATTTCTTATTTTTTTAAAATATTTAATCCATTAATTATAATTCACATGGATAATCACCTAATTAAGTATTTAAACACCTGTTTAGCCAGGTCAGCCTCCACGTTTCACTATTGAAGTGGGCCATGCATTAGCCACCTCAGCAAAAAGTCAGCCTTCTTTGATTTCACATAACCTAAATTTTTATAAGGGGCAAAATCCTAGGTCAAATTTAATAGGGGCTTTTTCGTATACCCTAGACTTTTAAAGGGCTAAAAAGGTATTTTAACCTTTCATATTATATCCTTATCCCACCCCCCCTCTTACCTTGATTTGCTACCAAAAGTGAATTCGCTTTGTACCTCTGAGTTCTAACAAAATATTAATACTAATTTATTTCAATATAAGCGTAAGATAAAAATTAAGATTGCTATCAAAATGATAAATAGTAATTATGCATGGTAATAGTAAATAGTAATGGTAAATAGTAAATCATCAATAGTAATAATAAATAGTAATTTTTAATAATAACAGTAAATAGTAAATCATGAATAGTAAATCTTGAATAGTAGTGGTAAATGGTAAATTGTGAACAATAACAGTAAATAGTAAATTTTGAATAGTAACGGTAAATAGTAAATTTTGAATAATAATGGTAAATAGTACATTTTAAATAGTAACAGTTAATAATAAATTTTGAATAACAACGGTAAATAATAAATTTTAAATAATAACAGTAAATAGTAAACTGTGAATAGTAACAGTAAATAGTAAATAGTAATAGTAAATAGTAAAAATAACACATAGTGGTAATTTATTTTAACTATAGTAACTTATTCATAATAGTAATAGCATATTAATAGTTTATGAGTGCTAAAAAGTATAACCTAAATAATCATAAAAAAGAATATAGAAGAAAGAGGTTATTACCTTACATCTCCGGTAGAACCTCTTTTTACCAAAAGAATTTACTCCCCATTAATTTCTTACGCACTATCTCTCTAGATTCTCTCTCTAATTTTTGGTGTGGAAATGTTGTAAATGAGCCATCTATTTATAGGAAGAGAATTTTACTATTTAAGATTACTTAATTATTTATTTTACTATTCATGATGTAAGTATTTACCCACCAGTCACTATTCATGATGTAAGTATTTACCTACCGGTCACTATTCATGATGTAAGTATTTACCAACCGATGATGTAAGCGATGATGTCGACAGTGGTATTTTGGTTATTAGATGAAAGGTTAAGGGCATTTTTGTCATTCTCAAAAAAATGAAAAAAATATAAAAATTTTAAAAAATTATAAATTTTATAACAATCAAAAAGTTCTAAAGAACTATAAGCAAATTCCTTTGAAATTTTATTTTAAATAAGAAATAATGAAATTAGGGGTGTTACAACTCTACTCCCCTAAAAAAAATTTCGTCCTTAAAATCTACACTTTTCAGTAAAACAAATGGGGATGAGACTCTTTCATCTCATTTTCTAATTCTCATGTAGCATCTTCTCCTCTCGTTTCGCTCCAAATGACCTTTACGAGTGGAATTGCCTTGTCCCTTAACTTTTTTATTCTTCTGTCAGCTATTCTAACAGGTGGTGCATCATATATTAGATTATCTTTAACTTGTATGACATCAGGTTCAATAACATGTGTAGGGTCAGATATATACTTTCGTAAATTTGAAATATGAAAAACGTTATGGATATTAGAAAGAAAATGTGGTAATGCTATTTGGTAAGCAAGAGGACTAACTTTCTGAATTATTTGATATGGACCAATAAATCTAGGAGTTAGTTTTCGAGATTTCATTGCCCGACCGACCCCAGTCGTAGGTGTGACTTTCAAGAATACATGATCGCCTTCTTGAAATTCAAGCGGCTTCCTTCTTTTATCATAGTAACTTTTCTGCCTGCTTTGTGCTGCCTTTATCTTTTCCCGAACTATTTTGATTTTATCTGTGGTTTGTTGTACCAACTCTGGTCTTAGCATCAAGTTTTCACCAGTCTCAAACCAACATAGTGGAGTCCTACATTTTCTTCCATATAATGCCGCAAAAGGTGCCATGCCAATGCTAGCATGGAAACTGTTGTTGTAGGTGAACTCCACATATGGTAAGAATTGATTCCAACTTCCTTTATGTTCTAACACACAAGCTCGTAACAAGTCCTCTAGAGATTGGATTGTTCTTTCTGATTGTCCATCTGTCTGAGGATGATATGCTGAACTCAGACGTAGTCTTGTTCCCAAAGCCTTGTGTAAGCTCTTTCAGAATTACGATGTAAAACGAGGGTCCCGATAAGAAATGATACTTGAAGGAATTCCATGTAATCTCACAATCTCCTTAATGTATAATTTTGCCAGCTTCTCCATAGGGTAACGAATATTAATAGGAATAAAGTGGGCAGACTTGGTTAATCTATCAACTATTACCCATATTGAATCATGTCCTAATGGAGTTTTAGGTATAGAAGTCACAAAATCCATAGTAATACTATCCCATTTCCATTCTGGTATTTCCATTGATTGTAGCATTCCAGGGGGTTTCTGATGTTCTACTTTAACCTTCTAGCAAATTATACATGCAGCCACGTACTCTGCCACCATTTTTTTCATTCCAGGCCACCAGAATAACTTTTTCAAATCTTGATACATTTTAGTAGCTCCAGGATGAATGCTCATATAACTTTTGTGGCCTTCTTCCAGAATTGCTTTCCTTAACTCCTCTTGGTCAGGAATACATACTCAATCCTTATACCTCAGCAACTGGTCGTTTCCCACATTGAACTCGACTTCTTTTCCTTGTTTCAAGAGTTCTTTCTTCTCTTGTAGAAATTCGTCCTCTCGTTGAGCCTCTAAAACTTGCCTCAGGAATTCACTTGTCACTTGTAAAGCTCCTAATCTGTAGATGTTAGTATTAACCTTTATTGCTAGGTTAAGATCTCTGAAGTTTTCTATCAATTCCAGCTCTTTAATCATCATCGTGGATGCGTGTAGAGACTTTCGACTCAAAGCATCAGCTACTATGTTTGCTTTTCCAGGATGGTATTGCAACAGAAAGTCGTAGTCCTTTAAGAACTCCATCCATCTCCGTTGCCTCATGTTTAACTCCTTTTGGTCGAATAAATACTTGAGACTCTTATGATCGCTAAACACATCGAATGTTGCACCGTATAGATAATGCCTCCAAATCTTTAAGGCAAAAACTACAACAGCTAATTCTAAGTCATGGGTAGGATAGTTAATCTCATGTAGCCTTAATTGGCGTGACGCATAGGATACAACCTTCTTGTCTTGCATGAGTACACTTCCTAGTCCTTGTTTAGACGCATCACAGTAAACTTCAAAACTTCGATGTGGATCAGGGAGTACTAACACCGGCGAAGAAGTAAGTCGATCTTTCAGTTCTTGGAAACTATTCTCGCATTGTGTCATCCACACAAAAGGTTGTCCTTTCCGTGTTAGCTTGGTCAGTGGGTATGCTAACTTTAAAAACCCTTCGATAAATCTCATATAGTATCCAGCCAAGCCCAAGAAACTTCTGATTTCTGTGATTGTGGTTGGTCTCTCCCATTTCAAAACTGCTTCCACCTTGGAAGGGTCTATAGCTATTCCTCCTTGACTAATTACATGTCCTAAAAAGTTCACCTCTTCCAACCAGAATTCACACTTTGACAGCTTTGCATACAATTGTTTCTTTTTAGGATTTCCAACATAACCTTCAAGTGTTCAACATGTTCTTCTCTATTTTTAGAGTACACTAGTATATCATCAATGAACACCACTACAAATTTATCTAGATATGGATGAAAAATCAGATTCATGTAATCCATGAATACGACTGGTGCATTAGTTACACCAAAAGGCATTACTAGATATTCGTAATGGTCATAACGTGTTCTAAAAGCAGTTTTCGGTACATCTTCTTTCTTCAACCTTATTTGATGGTATCCAGACCTCAAATCAATCTTGAAGAACACCGTGGCACCACGCAGTTGATCCATCATGTCGTCAATCCTTGCCAGAGGATATCTGTTCCTGATCGTCACATTGTTCAGTTGCCGATAATCTACACATAACCTCATGCTACCATCCTTTTTCTTAACCAATAACACTGGTGCACCCCAAGGGGATACACTGGGTCGTATAAACTGCTTCTCTATCATCTCTTCAAGTTGTTTCTTCAATTCTGCTAATTCTAGAGGTGACATTCGGTATGATACAATTGAAATTGATCCAACTCCAGGTACTAGATCAATGGCAAATTCCATATCTCTTTCTAGAGGTAAACCAGGGATATCTTCTAGAAAAACGTCAGGAAATTCACACACGACCGACAGATTTTTGATTTTTGGTTCTTGCTCTCCTTTCATTGAAAGTAATAGCATGAATCCTTGAGCCCCTCCTTTTAAAGAGGCACTCACTTGGTTGGCGGTTAGAAATCTCGAATCCTCTGGATTCAAATTTACAGGTTCTTTAAACATTATGGTTTTATTATGACAATCTATTAGAACATGATTGTCAGACAACCAATCTAGCCAAATAATAACTTCTAAGCAGAAAGGGGTAAGCAAAAAAGATTAGCCTTAAAGTCCCTACCATCAATGACAATAGGGCACTCCCAACAAGCTTTAAAAGTGACAATGGGATTATTACCAGGAGTATGAACAGATAAATCAAATGGCAATTCTATCACGGATAATTTTAGTTTTTCTACATAGTCATTGGAAATAAAGGAATGTGATGCACCTGAGTCATACATAACAGTTAAAGGAACCTTATTAATGATACACTTACCTTCCATCATGGAGTCAGAATGGGATGCTTCTTCCCCAGTAATTGCAAAAACCTTTCCTTTCGCCTTCGGCCTTCCGACTGCACTGTGCACGCCTCCCTGAGTATTTGCGGATGTACTTGCACCTTCAGGGTTCTCCCTCTTTATCTCTGGGTAATTCTTGATGTGATGACCCGATTTGTTACACTTAAAGAAAATATAAGTGTTTTTAGAACAATCCCTTTTTAAATGGGGTCCTCCACAGATAAAGCATTTAAATTCTAATGCAGGTGTTGGATAATAGCTTCCAGATGAAGCTTGGGGTTTGTTAGGAATAGGTGCTGCTCCAAACCGATAAAATGGTGCTTGGTAAGGCTTTTTCCTCCTGAAGTCTCTTCTTTGGTGATGGTGAGGTCCTCCACTTCTCATTTCTCCCGTCTTGTGAATGGATTCACGGCTTTTGGTCATTCTATCCTTATGATCTTCTTCAAAGATCCTGCAGCGATTTACCAATACAGAAAATTCACAGATTTCCTGCATTTGTATAGCTTCTTTGATTTCTGGCCGTAATCTATTTACAAACTTTACGCACCGATCACCTTCATTAGTAGCATCGTTATAATGAGAATGAAAATGAGATAGCTCTTCAAACCTGGATGCGTACTCCCCTACAGTCATATTTTCTTGGGTCAGTGACAAAAATTCGAATTGTCTTTTCTCCTTAACATCAGCTGGAAAATATTTTTCCAAGAACATATCCTTGAAATGATTCCAGGTGATTTCAACGTGGTTAACTTTGAATTGTCTACGCATGCTATCCCGCCAATGTTCGGCATCCTTAGATAAGGCATAAGTAGCGAAGACTATTTTATCAGCCTCAGTACATTGCAATGCTTGAAAGATCTTCTCTATTTCTCGGATCCAGATTTGTGCTCCATCAAGGTTGTATCCTCCCTTGAAACGAGGTGGATTACGTTTTTCAAACAGGTCTAACCTTCTCAAGGCATCATTACCTTGACCTTCGCGTGCTCCCATTGCATTGATTAAGCGTTCTACAACTCCAGCAAGATCATTTCCGGCCATTCTTTTCCTGTTTCACAGTAACTGAGACTTGTCATATTAATCACAGTTACTACCAAGTCAGATATTCTATTTTCTATCACCTACACAGAGTTTACAGACAAAACAAGATAGACCTTTCCCTAGGCCTATGGGATCAACTGCTCTGATACCATTTTGTAACACCCTCTGATACTAAATTATAATCAAGTACATACACATCATCCTACAATGCCAATAGTTTCATTAATCATCACCACTGACTCTCACATATAATCGACGCCTAGTATCTGGATACTAAAGGACTGGCCTTCAGCTGGGAGTCCGACTTGACATCCCGTGAACCCGACTTGGTTCACCGAGCCCGACTTGGCTTCCCACCTCAACCACTGGGTCCGACTTGACCACTGGGTAGCTCAACTGGGCACAAAGACCACGGGAGCCAGAAAACGAGGGGTATACATACCGTTGGCCATCCCATACCACATAATCACATATTATATCTCATAATCATTACATATCATCAACAAACAACAGATGCAACTACCAGAATCTGACATGTGCTCACAATATAGGGCGACCGACTTATCAAGCCCATCCATCACATTGCCACTGGGCGACCTACTTGTGAAGCCCGTCATCACAACGCCACTATACACATCGAATCATCACAATGCAAAACACTTTAATCTCACATTCATCATAAACCACACACAATTCACATGCAATTATTATCCACAATCTTTCTTACCGTTTTCATAACTCGATTCGACGATCCGAACCCAAAATATGTACCTATTCTAATTAATTACAACCCGAACACCCCCTTACCTCTATTCCAAGCTTCGACGATCTGTTCTTGATGTCGACTGCGTCCTCTAAGCGCTGGGTTCAAGGTTCCACCTCCGAATCTAACACCGGCTTCGTCACTCTATCCTTCGATGTTCGTTTTGCTACCTACGGGGGTCAGAATGCAAAACCCATTAACGTCATACCACCCTCTGCTCTAAAGACCATTTTCAAGCTCACACACACTAGAGGAGTGGAAAACAGAACCTTACCCCGCCATGCATGACCATTCGGTCTAAAGGAGAAAACAAAAAGGGAAGAGATAACTCAATTTAAATGGTTCATTGGACTCACCTCGAAACCACAGTCACGAAAATGGGGTTCGTTCGAAGTTTTGACACGGAAGAAGCCTTCCCTCAGAGCATGCAGCTCGGCAGCGTGAGGAGAAAACGAAGAAGAAGAAACAGAAGGAGAAGAAGGCTCGCGTGGATAATGAGGAAGAAGAAAGGAGATCTTTATTATTTAAAGCTCAGGGGCAAAACTGTCTTTTCCCCATTTCTTTTATATTTTCATCAAAAGTTTTAATTAAACTTTTACCTTCTTCTAATTCCACCTCATTTAACCTATTTGTAATTAATCAATCAAATAATTTTATTTATTTTCACAACATTTAATTATTTATAATTGCACTTATTTTAATAATAATTCATAAAAACATCAAATAAATCTCTAAAACAATAATTAATATTTCCCACTACTCATAATTTTACTTAAAATATCTGGGATGTTACATGAACTACTCACGTATTTAGTTAGTTAAGGCTTTTAGAAACTCAAATATATTATCGGGGCCTACGAATCACGACATAGCCACCCCAGTAAACTATACTTTTTCAACTTCTCAAATACACACTTAGAATTTTAGTACAGTTCCTTTGCAAATCACAAATCAAATCTCCTTATAATTTGAGTTTCAAAGCCTTAAATATATTTCACAACATTCTTTAGAAAGTATATAGGTTAATTCAAAATCAATTACTAAAAACTCGAATTCAGAACTATCAATCTTTAAAACCTTAGTACTTGAAAATTTTGTATAATATTTTTATACATTTTGAAAATAATATGTATTAAAATATTAGTAAAAATTTATTTTTATAAAATAATTTCTCTTTCTTTTTCTTTCTGATAAACTAACTAAAAATCTAAATTTTAGTAAAGATATATACATATATATTAAAAGATAAAAAGAGATTTCTAAAAACTTATGTAGTTTTATTGAAATCTAAGAAATTTCTTAAAATTAATTTGAATAAAGATGAATAAGTAAATAAATAAGTAGGAGATAAGTAAATTCTTACTGAATTTTAACTTTTCGTCATGCTTGCTATATGCTCAAACTCCACAGTACAAGATTATCAATCATAATCAAACATTGTCAATCACAATTAAACATCATAAAGCACAAATAAATATTAACAATCATAATCAAATCAAATAATTAAACATCAGTTATAAATATGATAATTTAAAATTCAATGATTATTTAAATTAATAAAGTTTGTTTTAAGTTCTATGGTCAATTCCTCGCACAGGTCTATGTAAATCCAAGATAGTCCAGTCCTTGCGTAGGTCTAGTTCAGTCCATATAGGTCATAATAGTCCAAGTCCTTGCATAGGTTCAGTCAAGTCCATAATAGTTCAAGTTCTTGCATAGGTTCAGTCCAGTCCGCATAGGTCATAATAGTTCAAGTTCTTGAATAAATATTTCAAATATTAAGTTACACAATATGCTTAATTATTAACAACAATTATTATAAATTTTAAGTTAAAAGTTATTATTTTAAAATAATAATATTGTTATGTTTAAAAGGAGTAGGGGACTCCTCCCAATATTCTTATGTATTTTCATATTATATCCTTATCTCACCCTCCCTCTTACCTTGATTTGCTACCAAAAGTGAATTCGCTCTGTACCTCCGAGTTCTAACAAAATATTAATACTAATTTATTTCAGTATAAGCGTAAGATAAAAATTAAGATTGTCATCAAAATGATAAATAGTAATTATGCATAGTAATAGTAAATAGTAATGGTAAATAGTAAATCATCAATAGTAACGGTAAATTGTAATTTTTAATAGTAACAGTAAATAGTAAATCGTGAATAGTAAATTTTGAATAGTAGTGGTAAATGGTAAATTGTGAACAATAATAGTAAATAGTAAATTTTGAATAGTAACGGTAAATAGTAAATTTTGAATAGTAATGGTAAATAGTAAATTTTAAATAGTAACAATAAATAATAAATTTTGAATAACAACGGTAAATAATAAATTTTAAATAATAACAGTAAATGGTAAATTGTGAATAGTAACAATAAATAGTAAAAATAACACATAGTGATAATTTATTTTTACTATAGTAACTTATTCATAATAGTAATAGCATATTAATAGTTTATGAGTGCTAAAAAGTATAATCTAAATAATCATAAAAAAGAATATAGAAGAAAGAGGTTATTACCTTACACCTCCGGCAAAACCTCTTTTTACCAAAAGAATTTACTCCCCACTAATTTCTTACGCACTATCTCTCTAGATTCTCTCTCTAATTTTTGGTGTAGAAATGTTGTAAATGAGCCATCTATTTATAGGAAGAGAATTTTACTATTTAAGATTACTTAATTATTTATTTTACTATTCATGATGTGAGTATTTACCCACTGGTCACTATTCATGATGTAACCGATCACTATTTGATCCGGTCTAGATACCGGCCCCCATCTTTGTGACGTCAGACTGACCTCATATAAGGATAACCGGTGTCCTGGTTCAATGTTGCCACACCGGATATCCGTTGTCTGGCCGCCCGCCCTCGCTCCACGACAACATCATTCATTTTCTCCATAGCGGTTCTAAGTTCATCTTTACAGGGTGTTTATATAATTGTTAGCTTTTCCCTCATAGCAAGAGAAGAGCCCTTGATAACTTATCAACGAAGATACTGTTTGTAGCAAAATACGTCACATCAATGGCTTCAGAAAGTAAGTGGGTGTATCAGCAGATTATGCGGAAAAGGTGATTATCCTCTCCTTTCCCTAGAGGATTGAACTCTGATAATTGACCTACCCTCCTGACACATTCGGAAAGTCGAGCCACTTTGATTGACACAATATACACGCTATCAGAGCTGAGGGACCCACCTGTATTCAACGACTCATTTTCTCACGTACAACTATAAGTTGCATATTTCAACACACATGCAGGGTATCGTTATTCTATCTCACACTTTACTGTTATTACGCTTGAGTATTCATTCAGTTCATACACTCTTCTAACTTGAGCGTCGGAGAATCTTCGCAGGTGGCACCACCTTTCGCCCCCCTACAACGCGAATCGTTGGTGTAAAGGATCTCCAGGACAACAAGATCGGCCTCTCCCACTGAGAGACCGGATTAATACATCGGATATACACAGTTCCGGTGTGCAAACCCTAAAAACACCTGCATCCTTGTGGCTGGTCCCACACCGGATCCTAGACCCCGGTCCAGACCAGTTCATTGGCACGCCCAGTGGGACTCGATAAAGTTATTCCCATTTTCGCGGAAGTTAAGTGGTTACAATGGAAGGTGATGGGAGAGATTTCGTGGAAGGTCACGTGGAGGATGTGACCCATCAACAGGCTGGGAGGAGACTCGTCTTCGAATCCCCTGCAACTCAAACCCGGAGGATGGTGCAAGTCCAGACGCCTGACCCTCGCGATGAAGTTATCAGGCAACTGAAGGAGGAGCTAATGGAGCTGAGGCGAGAGAGAGGAGGAGCTGGGGACAGAGTAGTGTCTCATGCAGAGGAGGCTCACCATGCATCAGCGAGGGATAGATCTACCACCCTCCAGTATTCGAAGATCCCCACATATGAAGAGAGGGAGCAGACGCAGGACTCTGGTGATAGAGTTAGTATCAGGAGAAGGGAGCAGGCGGTGGTAACTTCAGGGACATACAAGCTTAGTGTCCCTTTCTCAAGAAGGTTGATGAGTATTGTCATTCCAAAACATTTGCAAACAACTCAGCCATTGTCGATTGGGAAGTATAATGGAGAGACCGACCCCACTAAGCATTTGGATGCTTATGTTTATGAAGCTATGTATTTGGGAGCAGACGAAGATGTCATGTGCAGAATGTTCCCAAGGACGTTGACGGAGGAAGCTCTCAGCTGGTTTAAAAGTTTGCCTTCAGGATCTATAGACTCTTGGGAGGAAATGGCTGCTGCATTCGAAAGCCATTTCGTCATCTCCAGGGATATCCCAAGAACTTCTCACACCCTGGCCCAGATAAGACAGGGAGAAACTGAGACTCTTAAGGAGTTCCTGAAAAGGTTTTACAAGGAGGCTGCGTTGGTCCCTAACCTCACGGAGGCCATACAACTCCATATTGTAGTGGAAGCTCTTCAGCCAGGTTCAGCCTTTGCCCTATCTTTGGCAAAGAGCCCACCTACAACCTTCGAGGAGTTTCGAAGGAAAGCTTCCAAATATGTGGGCATAGAGATGCATCTAGAGGCAACTGCAGCAAGAGTAAAGCCTTCTGCACCCGCTCAGCAGCCACGGAGAGAAAAGGAGAGAGCGAGGCCCGAGAAGCATGCCTTTAGAGAAGACTTTGTGAATGCTCGTCAGCATCCACGAGATAGGCGCGTATCATCGTTCGATCACTATGCTCCGTTGAACACCAGGCACTCACAAATCATGAGGGAGGTTGGTTGGCCAACTCTGAACGTCTTTGGTATAAGGAAGCCAGCCCCAGCCAAGAGGGGTGGTAACCCACGTAAATACTGCACTTTCCATGAGCAGACAGGGCACAACACTGATGAGTGTAAGGCGTTAAAGAATACGGTGGAAACTCTCATTCGGGAAGGAAAGTTGAAGCAGTATTTGTTTAAGGAGAAATCTATGGATGAGCCTCACAGGATGGAGAAAAGGAATATAGATCCTGATGATGAAGATGATAATACACGCAACCCAGCAAGGAAGTTCACTGCGGCTGAGAAGCAGAAAGGGGTAGTGATTGCTGAAGGTGCCCAACAAAGTAATATGCCCCAGCAGCAGAGACAGGGCAGACGAGAAGTGATTGAGATGATAGCTGGAGGATTTGCGGGAGGAGGAACATCAATCACAGCACGAAAGAACCACCATAGGATGATTCTGTCAGTCCAGGGTAAACCGAGGGATAACCGCCCTTTCAGGGACGGAGTGACAGCCCCGACGGTGTCGTTTACAGATGATGACTTCGGCCCAACAATTCCAGGAGGTGATGATGCAGTAGTGATTATGGCCGTCATAGCCAATAAGGACGTCAAGAGGATCCTCGTCGATCAGGGAAGTTCTTGTGATGTTATCTTTTATAATTGTTTCAAACGAATGGGTTTCAGTGATGCAGATTTACAACCATACACACAAGAACTCACAGCGTTTAACGGAGCCAAGCAACCCACTAAGGGATACCTCGACACTTTGATTTCTTTTGAAGGGGAGCCCGGTGCAAGAACAGTCAAGTCAAGAATTCTGGTGATTGATGTGGAATCCCCGTACAACGGTATCATAGGCCGTCCAACATTGAACGCTATGGAAGCAATTGTATCCACCCCTCATCTCTTGATCAAATTTATCGACAAGGACAACGCTGTGTCCTCACTCCGCGGAGATCAGGAGATGGCTCGATATTGTTATAATCTGAGCCTCAACATGGTTAAGTTGGATGTATTCAACAAGAAGAGGAAGTTGAACGACGGAGGAACAGCGGCAGGGTCTGTCAGTCTTATTGACCTAGACCCCAGAGCGGAATTGAAGATTGATCCACTCAATCCATCTAAGCCCACACCAGATGGTGGCTCCAGGGATGTCGTATTGGGAGATTCCCCAGAGAAGGTCACGCACGTCAACGATAAGCTGGAGTATGCTATGGAGCAACGCTTGTTAGCCCTTTTGCAGGAATTCAAAGACCTTTTCGCATGGACAGCAGCAGATATGCCAGGGATGGATCCTGAGTTCTGTTGTCACAAACTTGCAGTGTATCCTGAAACCAGACCGGTGGCTCAGAAGAAGAGGAGGTTGGGACCGGAGAAGCAGAGGGCGGCTTGTGAGCAAACAGAGGAGTTGTTGAAAGCAGGTTTTATAAGGGAGATACGTTATTCATCTTGGCTTTCTAATGTGGTCATGGTGCAGAAGGCTAACGGCAAATGGAGGATGTGTACTGATTATGTGGATCTTAACCGTTGCTGCCCTAAAGATCCATATCCCCTGCCCAACATCGATCGCATGGTGGATGATTCATCTGGTTACCAATATCTCAGTTTCATGGATGCTTATTCGGGGTACAACCAGATTCCAATGTGGGAGGGAGACCAGGAGAAGACTGCCTTTATCAACGACCGCGGTGTTTTCTGCTACACCGTCATGCCTTTTGGACTGAAGAACGCCGGCACTACCTATCAGCGCATGATTAACAAAGTCTTTGAAGGGATGCATACAAAGCTGGTCGAAGTTTATATCGATGATATCATAGCCAAAACGCCCGCTGGAGGAGACCACATTGAAGATCTACGCCAAGTTTTCACTAGGCTTCGGCAGTACAACATGAGGTTAAATCCTTTAAAGTGCACTTTCGCCGTTCCAGCAGGAAAATTCTTGGGATTCATGTTGACTCAACGAGGCATTGAAGCTAACCCCGGGAAATGTCAAGCAATCCTGGACATGCAGAGTCCTAAATGTTTGAGGGAGGTCCAGTCATTGAATGGGAAAGTGGCCGCTTTAGCTCGTTTCATGCCTAAGATGGCGCACAGGTCCCTCCCCTTGTATAAGGCGTTGAAGAAACACAAGAGTTTTGAATGGGGAGAGGAACAAGAGCAAGCCTTCCAGCAGCTCAAAGCCGTTCTCTCGAGCCCACCAATTCTTGTTAAGCCTGATCCAGGCGAAACGTTAATCTTATACTTGGCAATATCCGATGAAGCTCTAGGCGTGGCCTTGGTGAAAGAAACCCCTGAAGGGCAGAGACCGGTGTACTTTACTAGTAAAACGTTTCAGGGGGCGGAAGGAAGGTATCAGAAAATTGAGAAAGCCGCCTTGGCAGTTGTTTGGGCGTCACGACGGTTGAGGCCTTATTTCCATGCGCACCCAGTATTGGTAAGAACGGATTTGCCGCTCCGTTCAGTACTCAGCAAGCCAGACCTCGCTGGAAGGATGATAAAATGGTCTATTGAGCTATCTGAATTTGAGATTTCATATGAGCCTCGAGGAGCCATCAAGGCACAAGTGTTGGCCGATTTTGTAGTGGAAATGACTGGGGCAGACCCGGCTACCCCTCGAACGCATTGGACCATCTACGTTGACGGTTCGTCAAACAGCAAAGGATGTGGAGCAGGTGTGGTGGTAGAAAGTGATGACGGCGTACACTTAGAAATTTCCCTCCGATTCAATTTCAAGACCTCCAACAATCAAGCTGAATACGAAGCATGCTTGGCCGGTCTCCGTGCGGCAATTGATATCGGAGCATCAGCAGTTACCCTCTGCAGTGATTCTCAGCTGGTGATTTCGCAAATCCAGGGAGAGTACCAGGCGAAGGAACCACAACTTCAATTGTACTTGAATTGTGTTAATAAGCTGAAGGGAAGATTTGAAGTTTTAGAGTTCAAGCATGTGCCCAGGGAAGAAAATACCAGAGCAGATATCTTGTCAAGATTGGCAAGTACAAAGCAGCCTGGTAGCACAACAACGGTGGTTCAGAGCACTTTGACATCACCCAGTATACCTCTGTATCCTTCTCTGAATGCTGTCATGGTGAGTTATCCATATGAGGATTCTTGGGTCATTCCCTATATTCGTTATCTGGCTGATGGTCAACTTCCTACTGACGAGAAGGAAAGAAGACGAGTAAAGAGGGAGTTGCCATATTTTACTATGGTCGATGGTGTTCTCTACAGAAGGGGATTCTCTGTCCCGTATCTTTCATGTTTAAGAGAAGACGAAGTTCAAGCGGTCTTGACTGAGGTACACGAGGGGCAATGTGGGCACCACGCTGGAGGCCGAAGCTTAATGAGAAAAGTCCTCAGGGCTGGATACTGGTGGCCCACTGTGAAGCAGGATTCCGTAGACTTCGTGAGAAAGTGCGACGCTTGCCAAAAATTCTCCAATCTCCACCATACACCAGCCCAAGAGTTATCTTCATCTGCTGTGCCTTGGCCGTTCTACCAATGGGGCCTTGATATTTTGGGTCCGTTTCCCACTGCGCCAGGAGGAATCAAATACTTGATCGTGGGGGTAGACTACTTCACCAAGTGGATCGAGGCAGAACCAGTAGTGCATATCACTTCTGCACGTACAAGACGTTTCATGTACGAAAATATCATAGCTCGGTTCGGGGTGCCAGGGCGGATTGTGACTGACAACGGCACCCAGTTTACAGACAAAAAGTTCACAGATTTACTTGAAGGACTGGGGATAATCCAGATATTCTCATCCGTTGAACATCCCCAAACCAATGGGCAAGCAGAGGTAGCTAACCGAGAAATACTGAAGGGGTTAAAGAAGCGTTTGGGAGAAGCGAAGGGAGGATGGACTGACCAGCTATGTAATGTTCTATGGGCATACCGCACTACGCCTCATTCTTCAACCAACGAATCCCCATACCGGTTGGTATACGGGGTCGAGGCGATGATCCCAGTGGAGTTACAAACAAGATCGGCTCGTGTGGAGTATTTTTCAGCAGAAGATAACAACGCCAACTTAGCATCAGAGCTGGACGTCCTCCAAGAGTTAAGGGAAAAGGCTTTCGTCAGAGATCAGGCAATAAAAACAAAGGCTGCGCTCCGGTATAATAAACGTGTCCAGTACAGAGCTTTTAACACCGGAGACCTCGTTTTGAGAAAGGCCAGTGTGGGGAATAAGTTCGCTCACCAAGGAAAGCTAGCACCGACGTGGGAAGGACCTTATAGAGTTTCGGAAGTGACTGGAAAAGGGTCATACCGATTGGAAGAACTTGATGGAACTCCAATCCGCAACAAATGGAACACTCAGAACTTACGTGTCTATTACAGCTAGTTGGTAAGACGGCGTGTACTCTTTTTCCTTACTTGAGTTTTTTCCCATTGGGTTTTCTCAAGAAGGTTTTAACGAGGCATGACCCCAACTACGCTTTTCATGTAATGTACTTTCAATTTTAATGAGAATACATTTTAACCGCCCTATCATTCTCACGTTTCTTATGTGTTGTGATTTATAGCCGTAGTTTAATACGCATACACCTCAGGACGGATGAACTCAACTACCAATTCTGTAGTTGATGATATAACTCCTCGAGGAACTGATGAAGACCCCTCAGGATGGATGATCTCAATCACACATCGTGTGTTTTGACGATGTAACTCCTTGAGGTGGAATGGGTTGTAGGGCTGGTCCTTTCTCAAGGCCACAAACCGAACCCCATTCGAAGACTACATGGGTTGTAGGGCTGGTCCTTTCTCAAGGCCACAAACCGAACCCCATTCGAAGACTACATGGGTTGTAGAGCTGGTCCTTTCTCAAGGCCACAAACCGAACCCCATTCGAAGACTACATGGGTTGTAGGGCTGGTCCTTTCTCAAGGCCACAAACCGAACCCCATTCGAAGACTACATGGGTTGTAGGGCTGGTCCTTTCTCAAGGCCACAAACCGAACCCCATTCGAAGACTACATGGGTTGTAGGGCTGGTCCTTTCTCAAGGCCACAAACCGAACCCCATTCGAAGAATACATGGGTTGTAGGGCTGGTCCTTTCTCAAGGCCACAAACCGAACCCCATTCGAAGACAACATGGGTTGTAGGGCTGGTCCTTTTTCAAGGCCACAAACCGAACCCCATGCGAAGGCTTGGGCGCAGTAGGCCGGTTCACAGAGAAAACCGCGCTGAACCCCGAGTAACGGGCGCAGTAGGTTCAGGATTAGCCCTGATCTGAACCCTGTGTTGAAGGCTTGGATTGTAGGATTGCACCGAACTCCAAGTACGGTTAGTAGGATCGAACCGAACACCGTGTGAAGACTTGAGGTGTAGGACCAAACCGAACCTCAAGAGAAAGGCATAAAGCTTACCCTTGCCAAAGCTATACAAAATTCAAAGGCAATATCCGTCCTCAATTGTGGAATATCCATCCCAGAGCGGTTGAAAGCTAATGTACCCGCTCTACATCTTCGAGAACAGATAAGCATTTCTATCTTTTGAGAATTTAAAAGGTAATCTTTGAGATAAACTCTCCCTTCCCAATGAACTTACACTTGGGGACAGGGCGTGCTTTAACTTAATTGTTATTTATTCATTACAATTTGTTATCTTAATCCAGTGTGATGAGCACGCTTTAAGTAACTAAGTAACCACGCAGAACGGATTCGCAAAGCATTGGAAATAATAAAGTGTTTTGTATAACACCAAGTTATTCAGCACTCACACATTCGATGCAAACAGTTGAGGAAAAGTAATAATGAATCTTATTTTCAAAAATAAGGAAATATGCAGGTTACAAAATGTTTTAAAGCTGGAGCCGATCCCAGAACACGGCTATGAGTGAAAGCATAAAATTAAGAGGCCGGTGCTTGATCCTCCACAGTGGATACTCCCGCCTTCTCCGTTTGGTCCTCCGCCCCAGTTTGGGCACCTTCTTGTGCTTTAGCTCCAGAGGCAGCAGTGGACGATGTAGGCTCCATACTTTGACCTTCTGGGAGGGGAGGCAGTTCGTATAGAGATGCATTGGGTTCATGGTGCGATCCGTCCTTGTGAACTTCTACAAGTCTTCCCCCATGGAACTCAAAGAACGGATCTAATCCGTACAAATTCAGCTTTATTCCAGGGTTACGATAGTAGACTTGACGAAGGGCCAGGCCGAAAGATTCATACGCCACATTTTTGCATATATCCAAGGCTTTGGCAGCCTTGGCCTTTGTAGCAGCTAGCCTTCTTTGAACCTTGGCGTAATCCTCTTCTGAAGGCCCAGCACTCGCACCACCCTTTTTGAGTTCATCAATTTGGGCTTGCATCTCCTTCCGAATAGACTCCCACTCCCCAAGGTCCTTGTTGCGACCATCCTCCATAACTTTGAGATCGTCAGCAAGCTTAGCCGATCTCTTCTTCTCCAGTTGTAATTCTTCTTCAAGGAGGGGTATGGATTTGTTCTTATTTTGGAGGTCGGCAACTTCCCGTTCTAGGGCCTTATTCGCAAAATGAACTTTGCTTGCCTCTTCAGTTTTCCTCTGGAGTGTTTCTTTAGTTTTTTCCAATTCCGATTCCACTCCCCTGCGAACTTCAGCTTGCTTGGCCGCCCATTTCTCCTTCACTGCGAGTTCGGTCTCAAGTTTTTCAACCTGATCCATATAGTCAGCTTTCTCGCTCAGGGACTCAAGCAGGCCGGACAGTTCATCAAGTTGCCAACGGCCAGCCTTACAAGCACCTCGGACTCCAGCAGCGTCGAGGGAAGGGCGGAGGCAATACCGTGCTTTTGGGAGAGTAGGAGGCATGGATCCTTGAAACCACAAGTAAGGAGAAAGGAAGGAGTCACGTGGAGGATTGAATGCTGGAGGAGGACCATTCCCAGAGTCCGGTTCCGAAGCATTATGAGAAGAAGGGGCAGAAGACTCAGGAACGGGTTTCTTTCCCTTGTCCTTCTTCAATTCAGCGTCTTCGGCCGTCCTCTGACGCTTCTTCACAGGGTCATCAGAGGAGGGCTTCTCTTGATTGGCCTTCTTTACAAGATGCCTCTTCTTCCTCTTTTTCTCTGGGACGGCCTCTTCGCCACCCGCTCCAGCGGCCTCAGATGCTTCTTCGGTCTCCTCCTCCTCGAAGAGAGGAACCTCATCTCCTACTGCAGAAGTCAGAGGAATGAGGGGAGTTTTGGTGGCGTTCCTCTTCGCCTGGATTTTATTTTCTTCAGAAGAGGAGTCATCGTCAGCCATCATGGACCTTAGCGACAACATTTCTGGGCAGGCCTTTTCAATTTGTTCTGCAAAACAAAAAGAGTTGAATAAGCATACAAGAAGGAAAATAACTAGAACGGTATAACCATACAACACAAGGAGAATAAGAGCGAATATTACGGAGGTAGGTGTTTTTGATGTCTTCCTCGGCCAAGAGAAGACGGCTGGAAAACCCTTTGAGGGTCTTTGAGGCCGTCTGCAGGGCGCTCAAGACCTCAACAGAATGAGGGGAAAGTTCACTCTCATCTGTATAATAAGCACGGCTCATAAGGAGAAAATGCTCGTGCGTCCAGCTAAGGGGAAACTTGGTAAACCCCTCTTTATTTCGCTAGAAGACCGGCTTATTTGGTTGAATCCGGACCCGCGTGTAGTAGTGCTTGAAGGAGCGCCCATCTACCTTTGCGGATTCCGTATAAGACTTGAAATTTACAACCCTTGAGTCACTACGGAGTGTAATGAACCCAAGGCCGCCCTTCTTATTAGCTCGGCGGACCACTTGGCAATAGTAAAATAGCTTGGCCACAGTGGCGGAGAAGCCAAAATGCTCCCCCAAGACTTCCAGAGCCCGGACAAGACTCCAACCGTTGGGATGTAATTGTGAGGGGGCACAGTCTAAGAAACGCAGGACGGCCATCTGGAAATCCGTCAGTGGAAAGCGCACCCCCAGCTTTAAGAAAACGAAGTCGTACATGTAGACCGACCTCGCATCAGGGACGTTGTGGCATATTCTTTCAGAAGGATGCGGAGCTATCACAGCGTATCGTGCTTTGTACTTCTTATCCGAGTATATCTTACAGCGGAAAGAAACCGTGCGCTCCTCCTCACTTGCATGGTGCGAAGGGATCTCTAAGAACTCCTCTTCCACCCAGCAATAAGGTTTTTCCCTGTTGAGTTTCTCCCAATCAAGCCGGTGTGCCACAACATTGACACACCCTTCAGCAGAGCGGAGAAACGGCGTTTTTCCACGTCCTGGAAGATCCATGGTTGTGCAGGCGCGGTGGAATGCGTAGGTGCTGTGATAAAAAGCAACATCGTCAGAGAGATAACCCTCAGCACTTGACCCCTCATCAGAGCGGCTGGTAGCCCTCGAACCAAGGGGAACCTCAGAGCGACGAGATGAAGAAGACGCTCGTGAGGAAGAAGCTTCGGCTCTCTCTGAGCGATGGCGCCCAGCCACAGGAGGATTCGCTGGAATCCTCCCACCACGGTGGCTAAGGGGGGCACGAGAGCCAAACCTCCCTCTATTTGAAGGACCAGCGTGTCCAGCTCTAGGGCGCATGATGGAAATAGAATGATTAAAATTGCAAGGAGTTGAAGGGAAGGAAGGTTACCTAAAGGAAGAGGATCTTTGAGAAGTTGAAGACGACAAGGAAATTCCAAGGAAATTTGAGCAGAGTTTCACTAAGTTTGAGAGCAAGGATGGATTCCTAAATCTGCTAAGAGTTCCTTTTATAGGTAACGAAGAAACACAGTGTTTCATCGAAGGTCACAAGGCTTGCCTCAAAACGCAACCCTTTCAAATTGAAACGACTCCGTCGTTTCACCACAAACGGGCGCGAAAACAGTAACGTTTTAGCAAACATTTTCGCTTAATGGGCCCCCACTCAGTTTGAATCCAGGCCCAATAAGCTCAATCGACGGTTACACTCTTGGGCAATGATGGCTCTTGCATAAAAAATGCATTTATTGTCTAATCATGCTGTGCGCATTTAATGCCTCCCAACCACTTTTCGAATACCAAGGGTTTCGATTTTCAAAGACTCTTGGGATTTCCATTACTTATTTTATGTTGTCTGAATCCGTTGTATGCAACGCGAGAAGGGCGGTCACTCGTTTGCTAGAGCGGACGCCACCGAGTTTCCAGAGACTTACAAGAATGTACTACCGGCATCTAGACTTCTCTTAAGAGTTGTGTAGCTCATATGAGCAACTTAACAGTCTCTCATACAAGCTAGGGGACAGATGATCCGGTCTAGATACCGGCCCCCATCTTTGTGACGTCAGACTGACCTCATATAAGGATAACCGGTGTCCTGGTTCAATGTTGCCACACCGGATATCCGTTGTCTGGCCGCCCGCCCTCGCTCCATGACAACATCATTCATTTTCTCCATAGCGGTTCTAAGTTCATCTTTACAGGGTGTTTATATAATTGTTAGCTTTTCCCTCATAGCAAGAGAAGAGCCCTTGATAACTTATCAACGAAGATACTGTTTGTAGCAAAATACGTCACATCAATGGCTTCAGAAAGTAAGTGGGTGTGTCAGCAGATTATGCGGAAAAGGTGATTATCCTCTCCTTTCCCTAGAGGATTGAACTCTGATAATTGACCTACCCTCCTGACACATTCGGAAAGTCGAGCCACTTTGATTGACACAATATACACGCTATCAGAGCTGAGGGACCCACCTGTATTCAACGACTCATTTTCTCACGTACAACTATAAGTTGCATATTTCAACACACATGCAGGGTATCGTTATTCTATCTCACACTTTACTGTTATTACGCTTGAGTATTCATTCAGTTCATACACTCTTCTAACTTGAGCGTCGGAGAATCTTCGCAGGTGGCACCACCTTTCGCCCCCCTACAACGCGAATCGTTGGTGTAAAGGATCTCCAGGACAACAAGATCGGCCTCTCCCACTGAGAGACCGGATTAATACATCGGATATACACAGTTCCGGTGTGCAAACCCTAAAAACACCTGCATCCTTGTGGCTGGTCCCACACCGGATCCTAGACCCCGGTCCAGACCAGTTCACTATTTATGATGTAAGTATTTACCAACCGATGATGTAAGCGATGATGTCGACAGTGGCATTTTGGTTATTAGATAAAAGGTTAAGGGTATTTTTGTCATTCTCAAAAAAAATGAAAAAATATAAAAATTCTAAAAAATTATAAATTTTATAACAATCAAAAAGTTCTAAAGAACTATAAGCAAATTCCTTTGAAATTTTATGTTAAATAAGAAATAATAAAATTAGGGGTGTTACATATAATTGTATATGGATATGTATATGACTATGAAAAGTTTATTTTATAAATAAAATTATATATAATAAAAGTTTGGTTTGGATTGGATCAATTCATGATCGGTTCTAAAATATAGATTCGGAATCCAATTCAATCTAATAAAAAATTTCAATTTTTATGGTTTTCAATTAGTTCAGTTTTCAACGCATTAAAATGTTTTATATACCAAAATTTAAGTGTAGTAAAACTTGGTCTCACAACCCATGGAAGATGGAATATGAGCCTTGTCATTGGGCTACCTAACACGTTTAAGAGATATAATACAACCATATATTGTGATGGTTCAGAGTGAGACTTAGAAGAGAAATTGAATAAGTCTTAAACTCTTATGAGCACTTTTTGCAGAATATGAAACTTTAAAACACAAGCAATCAGACTTTTGTAGCAGACTTGATAAAAGCAAGGAAAGAGACAATGAACACAAGGAATTTATACTCGTTCCCTTTCAATGCAGAAGCTACGTCCAGTCCCTTCAAACTTGAGTGATTTCCACTATTGTAAAAACTTCTTTTACAATTTCAACACCAGACTGTGCCACAAGTATTTTTGACTCTAGTCACTTCTGACTTAAAATCCAAGTATTTTTTCAACAAACCACTCCTGACTCAATTCTTTCAAAAGCCTCTTCAGGTCAAAATTATTTCTGACAGAAACTAAATGTTAACAACACACCAGACTTTTACACCAATACAGATTTAAAGGATAGATAGTGTTTGGTTTTTGAGAACTTAGTGTATGAAAAGATATAAGTGATAAACAGATACACTAAGTAAAAAAAGTAAAAAACCAAAGTCTACTAGATGCAGAATAACAAAGAAGGTCTTTACTTAAGAGCTAAAAGAGAAGAGAGCTTTGTAAAGTGATTGCAAGATTTTATTCGAACGACTCAGTAGTTCTCTATTCTTCAATTTGAATCTCTTCACATTTATGGATCACTCATTAGTGATCGTTTGACAATCTAATCAGGACACATAGTCGTTGTAGATCCGTTGGTAAAGTTTTAGTTTATTGTAAACATCAAACCTTGGAAATATAAAGAGAGGGCAAAAGGTTTGGTATGAAGGGATCATCAGAGCTTGCACTAAAATAGAGTTCTTTGATATTTTTAGTGCAAAAGTCCTTTTGTTGGCTTTCTTTTTTCAATCAAAGCATGCAAGGCATATACAGTTGACCTTCTACAAGCATTCTGACACAAGAGCTGATTTTCATCAGCTTTTCTGAGTTGCGTATAGTAGCTACATTGGTTTCTTCACAAAAGAGCTTTAGTTGTTTCACTATTGTGTCTCTTTTCCTCTTTTGATGATAAGTGTAGTTTTTCTTGATAGGTACACAACTCAGAGCATCATCAAACATGATCTTGAATGTTGGCTGATGTGAACTTGAAGTGAAGTTCTTGTAAGTTCAAAAGTCTGAGGTGTGATTGGTAGTACAAAGGTCTGATCGTACTTAAATTAGATTCTTTTTTAGCAAAGCTTGGAATTAGACTTTTCTTGAAACTTTCTTGTATGTCATAAGTTAGACTTTTGTTTTAATAGACTCCTCCTTTCATTTATATTTTGTGCTTAATATTTATATCCCGAACAATTAATTTAAATAGGTTAGATAACACATGGGCAAACTTCAGTTTACTTTGAATGTTTTAATGTATGTTATTAACAAATCTTGGAGTCTAGTTAATTAATAATTTTCTTTCATAAATCAGACTTGGTTCTAACATATTGTCATATTATATTCATAAAATGTATATCCATTAATAAAAATTATTTGAAAATTAAACATTCCTGCCTTTTTTTGTTCATTAATTTTTTTTTATTTTTATACTAAACGGAAAAAAATGTTTATGTTGTGGATAGATTTTACTAACGGATATATATTCTACACATATAATATAACTATATATGATTACATTATATTTTTTAAATGTGTTAAGCAGCCTAGTAATGGGACTCTTCTCTTATCTCTCATGTGTTGTGAGATAACATTAGGTAACATAATTTCATCACACTAATCCTTTAATGTATATGAATCATCAAATAAGTCTAAAACCCTAAATTTTAAAAATCCCCTAAAATTTTAAAACTCATTGTATATGAATCTTTCCCCATTTCATCAATTCTCTCATAGTCTCTTCCTTTATGACACTCATAACCATAACTCATAAGGCTTGCATCGTCAAATTCATAATAACTTGATAACCAATATGTTGTATATTACTTTTAGTCATGAATTGATTCAAAAATGAATCTCTATAATGTGTTGTTGATTTTAAAATTAAAAGACCTATCCCTTTTTATTTATTCCCATAGAGTATATTGAATAGGATATTAATTTTTCACAATGAGTACATCCCCTATTAAACTTTATATTTCCCACTATTATTTTAACAATGTTTTCATCCCCCCCCCTTTTTACAAAATTTTATCTATATTATTATTAAATTTTATATTGTATTTTTTCAAAATGTTTTCACTTTAAGAAACACGTTTAATATAGTAGAAGCTTTCTAATATGCAAAATAAGAAAAGAATTATAAAAGTGTGTATTGTTGTTTTCATTGGGATTTTACAGAGTATGTGCTAGAACTAGAAGAAAAGAATAAGAAAAAATAAGAAAAAATTATTAAACATTGTTTCTATCCATGTTTCCAAAACCAAAAGCAAACCCCTTTTACGGGTCCCAAACTCAATAACCATACACCAACACCCCTACCTCTAAAATCCATTTCCCACGCATCCCAATTAGAGCCAAATTCACAAAGGAGATGGAAAGGTTGAGGTTTAGGGTCATGTTACTTCATTTGCATAACAATGGTCGTTAGAAAAGTAGAAGACTAAGGCATGAGAAAAGCACACTGGGCTTAAAGATTTATGCGTGTAATGCGTGACCCCCCAGGATACAACAGTCCTTATGCAAAAAGCAGGGAGCAGAACTAGCATGTTAATGAGACACTACAAAATTCAAATATTTCCCTTTTAAATACAAACCGTAACGTTTCAAAATTAAACGCCTCAATTAATGGCTTTCTCGGATAGGCCTTTCAAATTCAAAATTCAAATTTAAAATTTAAATTAAGAAAAAAATTTAAGTGATAAAAAGTCATCATATTTTCCCATGAAACATATATTTCAGCCCAAACTCATTTGCGCGTGAGACCACTTCCTTTCTATCTTGTTTACCACCATAAATTCTCTTTATATATATAAAGTCTTAAGAGAAATGAGTGTCAAACAATGTGGGACTAGAAACTTTTAAAATAATTACAATTTTTCTAACAATGGTTTGGTTAGAATCTAAGGCCAAAGTGAGTATGGTTGGCTATGAAGACCTTGTGCTCTTAGAAGTTTTTCCAATTGTTTTAGCCTTAGCCACTATGAGTTCATCATATGCAGTCCCTATATAGGAATCACAACCATAACAAACGAAGAAAATGCCACATCCATTATCTTAATTAACTTGTTTCTTTAATGGTACATTTGGGTGCTCAAAGAAAATGAGAATGAAAGAAATTGGAAAGAAAGAACTATAAAGGAAATAAGTCTTAGGTAATCTCATAAGGTTAGGTAGCGAAAACACATAAAATTCTCATAACGACTTGCAAACTATGTGTTTCAAAGTATCACATATTGCATTTTAGGATTATCTTTTATAGACGCAAGATGAGTCTGTCTATAAAAACAATCTTAGTTTCATCTTTTAGGATTCAACGCGAGCACTCCCGCCAAAAACTGAACCTTCGAATACTAGTTCGAAAATACTTAGCTCTCGTAATTGTTACGAGAATGTGCATTCTTTTCTTTTTGAGCAACCATCTATGAGCATCTCATGCTCTATATATAGGCTTAGGTCTGACCTGATGAGCTCTTCATAAAGATGGAGTCCCTAACTTATTCTGAATGAGTTAGACCCAATACACTACTAAAAAACCCCAACTAGCCACCTCAAAATAGCGAACACCGAATGTCGTCGCTAAGTAGCGACTGAATTAGCGACCGACTAGGAAATAGGGACTGGGAAAATATCTTAGTGACTAATTTAGCGACCAAATACACCCGTCGCTAAAAAGTATGACTAACACCGTCGCTAGTGTCGTCGCTAATGACACGTCGTCGTTAGTGCGGTCGCTAGATTTCGTTCCCTCCATTTTTTGTTTCCTTCTTTTTGGCGCCAAGTCGTTGTGACGGTACATGTGCCATCGCTAATAGTGACCCCGTTGCTACTGCGGTCGCTAGATTTCATTCCCTCCCTTTTTTGTTTTCCCTCCCAGTGTTTAATTTTAGCGACGGTCGTATACCGTCCCTAAATGTAAGGCAAAGTATAGCGACGGCGGCGTTGCGTCGCTATTTGTTGTTTTTAGCGACGATTATTTTGACGTCGCTAAGTAGTGACGGGTTTGCGACGTCGCTAAATTTTGATACATCAGTGACGGGGTGTTACAGTCGCTATGGTTCCTGGAGGGGAACGAAAGATTTTGGAGGGATTTTAAAATTTAGCGATGGAGTTCACCGTCAATAGTGTTAGTAAGTTAGTGACAGACGTCTTTAGTAGTCACTAAATCTGTCACTTGCTAAAAATATCCACGGTTTCAGCGACGGTGTGTATCCGTCGCTAACAGTTACAAGTAAACCCACCTCCACCTTTCACCTAGGTCACTTTCTCAAACTCTAAACCATGTCTCCTCTTCTCTGCCCCCTGCTCCCACTTCTTTCTCCACTTTTGCTCAGTGTTTGCCTCACCAGTTTGCCTCTGTCCCTCACCGTCGTGTCATCTCCCTCACCGGTTTCCCTAAACCCTTCCCTCCCCTCTTCCCTCTCCGTCATTCATCTCTACGTCCTTTGCTTCTTCTCCACTGCCCCCACTTGCTACTCCCTCATTGCCCCCCTCCGACAACCTCTCCCCTTCTTCTCTGTGGTGTGCGTCATCTCCAGCGAGGAGGTGGTCTTCGAGCAAAGCCCTGTGTGATCCACGACCTCCGCAGGTAATATACTACCTATTCTAAGTTGCTTTTCAAGTTTCTAAGGTTTTATATGTTGGTAAAAATCTTCCTCGCCCCTGTATGATAACTTCTTTGCTGTCGATGTTTGGCGTTTTTGACATGAAAGGAAAATTGTTATTCCTGTTTAACAAATCTGCTCTTGTATTGACTGATTGAGTAGGATAGCTGCTTGTATGTGAAGATTTTATATAAAAATTGTGAATATGTTTATTTTACAGAGAAAAAAGTTGAAGAGGCAATTTCTTAATGTTTTTTGGGTTACAGTACAATTTCTTAATTTAAAAAGATGAACTGATATTTGGATCAATTATGCTTAAAAGATCAAAGATTCAAAACCACACGTAATATATCAAGAGGGTCTAGATGTCTAACTCACTAAGGCAACGATGATTTTTGGAATTAGGATCCTCTCCACTAGCCAGAGTGCTCCATTACTTGAGATATAGATTAAAATTGTGAGACCATGTGTATGTTAGCAAGAGAAAAACATAAATAAAGATGAAAGGAAAAAGATATGGAGAGGAGTTGAACCGTCATTTGAGTTTATAGCTTTATTGCAAATTAATGTTTGGTATTCCTATTATTTTTTCTTGTGAAATTGTATTTTAACTCTCTTGCTGAGATAGATAATTGTTAATTTTATTATATTTTTTTGATACTAACTCTAGTTCTCTTAGTAGATCTTTTTAGAATCTATCATTGTGAGTGTTGTTTCATTCAATTGGTTATGTTAGAGTATGTGTTATGTAAATATTTCCACACATTTTTATTTTATTCTTCCTCATTAAAAGTTAGTAGATAATTCACTTTAAACACTGTAGAATTTAAAGTTTATTTCGATAAGTATGTTTGTGAAATTTATTGAAATGTCAAATTAAGCTTTATGAATAGGTTATAAGCCATTTCTGTAAGGTAAAATAAGTTCTTTCAATTGGCTCCTTTCTAATTTACTTGAAGCCTTTATATAAAAGTCGTTCAAGTTAACAGATTCATAAAGGAGAATGTAGTTAATTAAAACTCAAGGAGTGTGCCTAATTGAAGACTGAGTTTGGAAGAGGATTCCATAGAAACAACACTCGAATTTGAAGCAAGAAGTGGATGGGGAAGGGATCAATTAAAATGTTGTTGTTTTTATTGCTATCTTAGTATAGTTTTTTTAGGATTAGAAGTTGAACCTGACACGTATAGAATATGCTGCAACTTGGAGAAGGGAACATGATGATTTATATTGAAATGAGAAAAGGATTTATTTTGATTTCTCTTTGGCCTTAACATGAATCTGTTGCCCTTTTTTTCACCTTCTTTAAGGAGTTGCATCACATTAGGGAATGTGATTTATGTAAAAGATCTCCTTATTTCATTTTTTGATCTCACTTTGAATTACATTTGCCACGGTATCATAGTGTTTTAAGATTTCAAATATTGGAGTAGCAATAGTGATTTGTTTATTGTTTAACTGATTTTATACATTATTTTGAAAATTATAAGCAAAATGAGAGCATGTTTTTTTTAAAATTAAAGCAAGTAAAAACAGAAAATGAAATCATGAAAAGTAAACTAGGACAGATAGGAAAATGGTTATGCTAAGGTTCTGATTTATAATTTTAAGTATGCAGGATTAGTAGTAGTTACCACTTTCCCTACCTCATTATTTAAGTCTTGAGTTAGAAGGAAAAGGTTAGTGATGAGGCTTAGCATAACGTACCTAAGATCAAGAGGTGGAAAAAAAGAAAATTCAATGAAAGAACTAACCATGATCGATGCTAAACTTTATCATGGTAAAAAGAACAAAATAGAGGTTCTAGTGTGACCATGTAGGAGTGTAAGTACTCATTTAAATATGGATAGCAAAAATCTCACAACTAGAAGACTGGGAGAACAGTATGATTAAGTGCAAGCTGAAACTGAAACGTGATGAAAATGGAGACTGAGTGGCAGTATACCAAAAAGGGATGAAATAATTAGCCTTGTGATCATAGAAGTTGTGGCACTGATAGGCTGCTAAGGCTCGAGTTATGTATTCCAAGACTACAACTCTCCAATAGAGTTTATTAAATTATCCAAGCACTATGCAGATGTGGCAGAGGTTATGGTTGAAGGTGTGAACTCAAATAGGGACCAACAGAACCTAGAAAGGCTGGGGAACTGGAAATAAATTCTGTTAAATTGTTAATCTCATTCAAACTCAAACATTCATTTGGGGACAATGTTTATAGCTTGTGGGGCTAAACCTGGGAGGTATGGATCAAAGAAAAATAGAACCAAACCTCAACTTAAAAAACTCTGAATTATCATAATTTAATCAGGTGTCCTTACTCTCTAAATATAGGCCAACTTCCCTTGAGATGATTCCAATTATCTATACAATAATGACACCTCTAAGCTAAGTCCAAATTTATCTAGGAGAAGATTTTATATAGGATTTGGAGGTGAATATTATCTATAGTCAATCCCGGATCGCATCGCGGCCCTTAAACTGGGATTGCGGCGTCGCGGCGCAAATCGCAGACGCTATATGATTCTATCGCGGGGGGGGGGGGGGGGGGGGAGGGGGGGAACACATAAACATATATATATATATATATGCAGAATCACATAAACATATATATTCTGAGTCCATTAATTATATATGTATATCACTTTCATTTTCTTTCCATTTCTCGATCTCCCCCTCAAGGATTTTGAAAAATCTAGCGTTTGACCTCGCAAATATACTTAATTACTTCATATGTTATTTTAAGAATGTTTAATAATTCAAATGTAGTCTCTGTTGCGTCTCTCATGGACTCATTCTCACGTGGATCCCAAGTCTCTGTATCACTAAGAAGTCGTTGCTGTGTAATCTATAATTTGCTTTACGTGTCTCTCTTTGTTTAGTTTCCTTGCTACTTGTAATTGTCCAACCACTTATTGGTTTGTCATGCAGACTAGCACACGTTACACATAGTCTCTGATCGTCTATTGACAGCTTCATATTCATCCCTGACTTTTTCCCCAGGTAATCCCCTAACACTGACTTTCTCATTATGTGTATGCTGGGCGATTGTTGTTTGTTAGTGGAGAGCAGAGCTCATTAGGCAATGGTTTTGTGTACTGATAACATGATTTTAGTCGCATGTGTAATGTTGTTTGGTAGTGGAGAGCAGAGCTCATTAGGCATTGGTTTTGTGTGCTGATAACATGATTTTTTATGCATGTGTAATGTTGTTTGTTAGTGGAGAGCAGAGCTCATTAGGCATTAGTTTTGTGTGCTGATAACATGATTTGGTGTTCATAACTCTCAATATCATATACAATGCGTAGCATATATATTTATCTATACATTCATATACTTTTTTTGTATGTAACACACCGTTTCTAAATTTGGGAAATGTCTAGTTTACAGGGGAGACTCTGCCAAAATTTTGGCAGGGTCCCTTTCTTAGGGAACTTAAAAAATAAAACTCAACTTTAAAAATGTAGGGTTTAGTCGTGTGTGTACCCATTAGATTCCCGTTCAAGTTTCAAAACAACCGGCTGATGTACCGTGTTGTGTTGGATCTTGAATTGTCCCGGTTGGATAGTTTGGTATGAATTTGTAACCAGTAGGACGTAACCCATCAATGTTGTATGTGGTCTATCTTGAGACGTTGAATGTTCATTTCAAATTTTGGTTATGGTTTATATATATCCTGAGACTAACCTTTCTTTTCATGATTTTATCCATAAATGACAGGATGTTGACTGCCCTTCAGTAGGGGTGGTAGGTCCAGGACCCCGGCATCCCGTCTGGGGACTCCCACCCCAGAGCAGGGAACCACTCCATCACTATTGCAGACAACTCCATCACCACCACAGCGGACCCCTCCATCACCACCACAGCTGACCACCCCATCACCACCACAGCTGACCATCCCAAAGCAGACTCCTGGAGTTGGTGGGTTGGAGGACCCTGGCCATCAGGCCACCCCACCTCCGGCATCCCCTCTGCCCATGTTAGTACCCGTGCCGGCCGGAGACGAGAAAGTCACTAAAACTCAAATACTTTTATGTTATTTGTATGGTACTTTATTTTAAACTTTAGTGGAAAGACTTGTTGGTTTATTATATGTTACTTTAATTAGTACTTGTATAGATTGAGTTGTATTGGGAACTCTTCTGTTTGTAACAGGGTAACTATTTAAACTTGGAAATGTTACATTTACAGGGGAGACTCTGTCAGAATTTTGGGAGTCTCCCTAGATTGTGTGTTGTTATACTCCTGATATAATTGCTGTCATTACAGCTTTGTTGATAGTAGTCGTACTACCAAAGCGATTACTAAGGTTTTAAAGGCCCAGGGGGATGGTCCATAAATATCTTGGATAGATGCTGGGAAGGTTGTCCAAGATAGGTGGTTTGATACCTTCTCGGTAAGTTACCACATCAATTTGTTGTGATTTGATTTGTAAAATAGACCTCTTATTAATTTTGATTTTTCATTTCATTTTACAGCGTGATTATCAGTTGGCAGAGGGTATGATTGATGAGATTAGGAAGGTCTTTGCCACAAAGACCTCCAAAATCACCAAGAGTACCCTTTAGAAGGTGAGGGACAAGGGTGAGCGCCCTCGTTGGATCCTCGAGGACCATTGGGACGGAATGGTCCAGAAGTGGGGTAGTGTCCCGTTCCAGCAGGCGAGTGCTCGGAACAGGGCAAACAGAGCCGCCGATGCTGCAGCCTCAGTTTACACTGGGGGTAGCATTTCAACCCTCGAGCACAAGAAAAGATTTGTAAGTATATTTATGTTAAACATTTCTATTATGATTCGTCTGACATGTTTACAAATAATAATCTCAATGTTTTTTGTCCACCACAGGAGCTGAGGGAGAACCGGGAGCCTTCTTTGTTTGAGGTCATGCAAATGACCAAGAAGAACAAAGTCGGTGCATGGGTAAACCAGAAGACTATAGATCTAGCGGTATTTACTTTTAACTCACACATGCTTATAATTTACAAATCAGCTTACTAATCCTATCAGTGTTTTTTAATTTACAAGAGGCGTATCAAGCCAGGAGGGCCGAGAAGGAGGTGGACCTGGTGGCTTCGACTCTTGAAGGGGAGGTTCCTCCCACCCTGTCTTGTTTCGATGACAACGTCATCTATATGGAGGCTGTTGGCGGTGTGAACAAGAAAGGGAGGGTCTTTGGATTGGGTGGCGTTGGCACGCAGCTGGCGAAAAAGGGGAAGACCCCTTCCTCTTCCTCTTCCTCTTTGTCTGGTCTTCCGACTGAGGTTGTTTAGGTAGTTCAAAACCTGAACGACGAGCTACAGGAGGAGCGATGTCAGAGGCAGCTTTTGGAGGAGCGGGCTGAGGCGGACCGACAGCGGGCCGAGGAGCAGCACGCCGAGACTCGTCGGCAACTTGCTCAGCATCAGGAGCTACTGATGCAGTTGATGGCGAGACTACCTCCCCCCACTTCCCAGGCGCCCCCCCACCACCACAGGATTCCCCCACCACCATGATTGTATTTTTATTATGTATACACATTATATATTTCATTTACAATTTTTATATTATATTCCATTCAGTATTTATTTTCTCATTCTTCATTTATTATGTCAATATTTATTGGTAATTAAATTCAAAGAAAAACGCCTTATTGTGATTATCATTAATAATTCAACCTATTTGATAAATAAATTTAATTCATTATTTTGTTTTTAATAATAATTTAATATTTTAAAAAAATTATTCAAATTTAATTATAAAATTTTATCAGCCAATACAAAATATTAATCAACATTTTTAAAGTTAAATTAACAAAACCTATAAATATTTAACCAATTTTTTAAAAAAAATAAAAATTCCCATTAGCGACGGACAAAGATGGTCGCTATATGACTACCAATAGCGACGGAGGAAAGTGGTCGCTATATGGCTTATATGTAGACGGAGGCAAGTGGTCGCTGTATGGCTACCCATAGCGACGGACAAGTGCGGTCGCTGGTTAGCGACTGATTCGTTGGTCGCTATAAGGCTACCCATAGCGACGGGCCTTAAGTGGTCGCAATGTGGTTGTTAATAGCGACGACCAAAAGTGGTCACAGTGTGCTGTAAATAGCGACGAATACGTGAGGTCGCTGTATGGCTACTAGTAGCGACGGGGTCCTGGTGGTCGCTGAACGTGGTCAGTTAGCGACGGCTGAAGTAAGTGAAGCAGAGACCATGTTAGCGATGGCGTTTTTGTGGTCGCTGATCTATCTTCGACGAAGGTTTTAGCGACGGGCGTTTGACCATCTGAAATACCGTCGTTAGTCCTCTTAGCGACGGCCGTGGCATGGATTAGCGACCAATTGTGTCCGTCGCTAACAGTTATTTTTTTAGTTGTGATAGTTTTATTTTAGTATAACTAAAATAAAAGTTATCTTCTAGTAGACTTACTTTATGTGTATGACTCTATAGGTAAAATATCCGGTCATATCAACAATAAACTATTTTATTGTTAATATAAAATAAGAATGACATCTAACAATGCATCATTATGTCAGAGTATTATTTATCATCAACATAACCTATAAGTGATAATTATTTTATATGTTTGTTCATTTTGTCATGATATCCAATTGGGTCTAAGGCATGTCGTCGTCATCATTGTATGACCCAATTCATTTTACTTGATATTAGAGTAGACTTTTACCTGAATAAATACCCAATATTTATTCTTCATAGCATGACCATGCATTTCTTTAGTCTCACTTCATTAAATGACCCATAAATATCACTATTGTCTAGAGATGTCAAAGCGAGTCGAGCCCGACGGGTCGGCCCACTAACCCGCCTAAAACAGGGTGGGACAAGTTGACCAAATTTATCCCGCGGTGGGTTCAAAATTGGTCCGCCTTGCCCTGCAATTTTGGCAGGTTTTTAACGGGGCGGGGCGGGTTGGCCCGATGGGTTATATGATATTTTATTTTAAAAATAATAATATAATATTAATAATCTTATAAAAAAATTTCTAATTTTTATAGCATATCACTTTGATTGATGTTTGAGTTAGAATTATTAATATAATTATATTCAAATTTTTTATTTTCATTGTATATTACTTTGTTTGTTTTAATTTAATTGACTTTTTCTTATTAAAAAATATAAGTTAATTGATTTTTATTAATTTATATTTTTAAGCGGACCAACCATTAATCAACCTCCCATTAAAAACTTTTTTCAAATATTAAAAATAATTTAATTTTTTAAAAGTTGACGGGCTAACCCGCCTCGCCCCGCCCCGCCATCAAAATGGGGCGAGTCAGAAATTTCTACCCGCCTCTAGTAGGGGGCCAAACCCGCCCCACCTCGTATTTTGACGGGTTAATGGCGGGACGGGGCGGGTAACCCGCATTGACATCCCTACTACTATCACACAGGAAAGACAAATTACATATACATCACTTCATCCTTTTTTCACAATATTGTTCATTGTTTAATCATAACCTTTATGGTCATCATCTTCTTTTCAATAACGTTTGATTATATTAAAATAACAAACTCCTCAGTATGAACCATAGTGACTTCAGGTCGAAGAGCTACTTATACCATTATCATATTAAGAATCGTATATGATACTCATGTAACGCAACGTCTCATGGTAGGTCTGTCCAGTACACTGTTACTCTTGATATGTATGTGTGTGAATACTTGATATTTTCTATATTCATGATCTGTGAGATCAGATGATCAATACATTCACATATTAGTCTTAATGTATTTACATGTCCTCCTGTAAATACTTGACTAGAGACATTTTAAAAATGGTTATTATATGACCTAATATTCGAGGGATGAATAGATTTAAATAATTTTAAAACTAAAAAGACTTATTTTATTAATAAGTACAAAATGATACATTAAAAACATAATAGTTTGTCGTGCATACACCGACAATAAGAAGGAAAAATATGTTGTTTGGATGAAGAGAAACAGAAAAGAAAGTAATGGAAAAAAATATTTTATTGTTTGGATAAATTGAAAAAATGGATAGAAATAAAATAGTTGTTTGAAAAAAATTTTTTTGTATAAAAGTTTAATTTTTATTAAAATTATTTTTGACATATAAAAAAGTTTAATTAGTTTATTATATATTTTTTTGATAATATTTTTAAATTTATTAATATTTATCAAACACAAATTTAATTCAATTTCCTTCCATACAATGAAAAAAATTAATTTTCATTGAGTTCCACTTACCTTTTTTTCCCATTTGTTGTTTCTTTTCAAACAAACAAAGGAAATCTTGCTTTTCCTTCTCATGTCCTTTTCTCCTAATTTTCCTCTTTCTCTTTCCCTTATTCCTAACAAACCCTAACACTCTATTTGTCACAATGAATTTAATTATTATGAAGCTTTAAAGTAAAGGACAACCAAAAGGACATTCTAGATTGAATTTATTTTAAAATTTAAATTTGGGAATTTAAAAAATTAGGATTTTGGACTTATTTAATGATTAGTATATGTTGGGGACCAATGTGATGGAGTCTATTACTCGACGTTTTGTATATGCCACATCAACATCATTTACAACACATGACGTCACCAACTCGAGATTAACGTGTCACATGATACTTAACATGACAAAAAACTAAAATGCAACTAGACCAGCGTGATGGACGGAGGTAGACATTGAGATTTACAAAGTCATTAAAATTGTTTAGGAATAAATTTAATGGATCGCAAATAGGTTGGAAATGAATTTAAAGATTTTTCTCTTTAAATAAATACACGATATTACATTTTCAACTCTTGAAAATTATCATAGCTGAATATTTTAATGTAGCTATTACATAAGTTATTAATATTTTTTTTTATTTTTTGATAATGGTTAATATAACAATTTATGATTAGATGATTATGTTGCACAAATATTATATTTATTGTATTCTCATTAGATTCTTATAGCATTTTCATTGCGTGTAGCTTTATTAAAGATTAAAAGAAGTATCCAGCAAAAATAAAATAAAATAAACAAGATTAAGTAGTATACTATTTGTTAACAAAAGAGTAGTATACTAATTAAATAAAAAATAAAAACCTTTATAATAAAAACAAAAACAAGTAACATAAAACGGGTGCTTCACCCTGCTCTTTAATAAATTAACATCCTAGTCTTTGAGGTAGATAATGTTTTGTAATTTAGTCTTTCATCCCAAAAAATGATAAATACATTGTTTAAGTAATCAGTATTCATCTCGGTCTAAGTTGTTAACTTCTCCCTAACACTGTAAATAGTTAAATTAATATTTTACAAAGTTTATATAAAGTTATAATTTCCACTCATACATTTCATCAAACACCCTGAAATGTTTTCTCTTTCAACCCTCACTTAGCTCTGATTTTGTTTCTCGTCCAACCTTCACTTTCTAGTCTCTTAAACCCATAACACTTCTTTTCCATCATTACTTTCATAATAGGATAGTACAATACATGTGATGACAAAATGGATCAGGGTGCTTGTTTAGCCTAGAGAAAAATAACAGATGTCGTATCGACATTATGATTCCATGTCAAGACCAAAGTTCCTAAACGTCTAAGAAATAATTAAAGAAATTCCACTCCCATTAAATCTTTATCTTAAGCAACTAACATACAAAGACACAGAATAAAAGATAAAACATGTGACATGATTGCTAACAAGCTAAGGAAATACAAAAAGCTTTCATGCATCTATCATAGAATGCTTTTATTCCAAATTATTTATTTATATCACATGAGAAACAATGTCTTCCTTAATCTGCCTATATGTATTACAATTAATTTCTCCTAATGATTTTAACTCCTTAATTAGCCCTTTTAAATTGTTGTAGGAAGATCCACCAACCTAGATGGCTTTCTTAGAAGCATCACTAAGTTCCTTCACTCTCATCCTTATTTCTTTATACTCTTGTTTATCTTATCACCGTTGTAAAATATTAACATGACATGTATATAATTATTAACGTGTTAGAGAGAAACTAAGGATTTGAATTAAAGTGAATGAAAATTACTTAGATAAAAATGTATTTATCATTTATCATTGTTTTAGTGTCCGTTTGGATATCAAGTTGGGTTGGTCTTAAAAATAAATCCTACGGTCAAACGGAGTTTTGACTGTTTCCAACAACGTGAAGATCAATATCAACCTTAAATTTCTTCATTTCTCCAACTCCGATTTCCTCAACTAGAAACCAAATAGAAACTTAGAAAGGAAGAGTGAATTGTAAAATATTGTCCTTCAGAAGGATGAATATGGTAATTTACTTTCTTCTTTTAGCGGAGGTCCATTATGAGCCCAAGAATTGCAGCCCATCAGCTCCGCATGTAAAACATAGATGGTGGAATGCGAGACAAACGACGAAGATGGAGAAGATGATCGCAGTGGGTGTGGTATGGGGCGCCACAAACGCTATCATGCGCCGGGGTGCGCTTCTCTGGGACGAAGCCCTCAAATCCTCTGCAAAGCCACATCCACGCTCAACACTTGCCCAGAAATTCCTCATCTCCCTCCGGAACTGGCTGAAGCTTCTCTCAATCTGGCAATACTCCATCCCCTTCCTCATCAACCTCTCCGCCTCCGCCACTTTCTTCACCATTCTCTCCGATTCTCCTCTCTCCCTTGCCGTCCCTGTCACCAATGCCACCACCTTCGCCGCCACCGCACTCTTTGCCATCCTGCTCGGCGAACGCACTCACCTCTTCCGCGCTTTCCTCGGTACCGCTCTTATCGTCCTCGGCCTTTGCCTCTGTATCAACTCCTAGTTTTTCCACAACTTTTTTTTCCCCTTTTTAGGTCAATTAATTTATATATTTTTCTACTTTATTCTCATATAGTGTACACCTGAATCAAACCTAGGGTTCACTTCGCAAAATTGACTTAGTTGCATAGCTTTGTGTTCTTGTAAACTTATTCTTCCATAAGTCAGCATTATTATTCAGTACATCGTGTACAACAATGAAATCACCAAGACCGTGACAAATAGTTGGCATAAAAGACATGAGAAAGAAAAAACGCTAGAATTGGTGTGCAAGCCATGACGGCTTGTGTTTAGAATTGTGGTTTAGAGCATTCTGGAGGCATCTCTCCGTTGAATCTTTTGGTATCTGCGCAGTAGTCATAAATCATGTAGTTCTTTCTGGCCCAATTCAGCTGGCCTATTTGAGTGTGACTCAGTTGCTTGTATCTCTTAGAGGTCCACCAATTTGCAGGGACATTGGAGGCACAGTGATTAGTGCTGATTGCTGCTCCATCCCATTTGCAAGCCCTTGCTCTGAAATGGTGGAATCTTGCCTTGAATGGTGCGTCGCGCCAGTCCGTCTTAACAAGCCCGCCTCTGGTTGCCCAGTCATCCGCGTTCCATAGGGTCGTGTAAACCCTCATTCCTTGCTTGTTTGGATATGCAATGCCCTCTTTTTCATAGTTTCGGAAAACCCGAATCGGCAGGCTGTCGACATACCACCTGAGAATGCCAGTCACCAGTGAGATGGTTAATGGATTGTGCAACGAGATTGGTCTAGTTCTTTGTCATGGAACTGAGGGAAATGATTAACTTCTTGTTCTGCTAGAATTTATCAACTTACACAATTTCTGTGGGATTCCAGTGGATGGTGTAATTGTGAAAATTAGCAGTTGGGTCGAACCAGAGGTAAAATTGTTGCTCTCTGCTTCCTTGTCCTTGGGTATATATGTTAGTGTGGACAGTGTATGGTTGTCCTGTGCTGTTACCTAAAAACTCAAAGTCTATCTCATCATGTTGGCTTCCTGCAGAGGATAACTGTGTGGATTTTGAGTAAGCATTAGACTTAGCACTAAACTTACTAATAGAAGTCTGATGCATATGGTTGTTCTATGTTGGTGTTTATGAGAGTGACATCTTAGATCCAGTTTAAACGAACTTACATAATAGGCTGTAACTGTTCCGGCAGAATTACCAGGTACCAGCTTGATTAGCATTTCAATACTTCCAAATAAGAATGATCTCTTTGATTGAGCTGCTGATCCTGAAATCCAAAGGCTCCACATGTTTCCACTTTAGCTAATAACAGATGAATGCATTTTCTCAAAAATTATTGACGTCACTGCCGTTAGCATGATTTTTACTTGAGTACAAATTTCTGTCTAAAGAGCGATGTGAACATAATGTGATGCCTGGTATTTACCCGTAAAAATGTTAATTCATAATATCATTTCCACTAATATTCCATTGAAACATATTGAAAATGTAATAAACTTGTACCTTTGTTTATTATTTCCTATCTCTAGGATGCAAAATTTCTGTTGCCATAAAACATGAGTTTATTAAAATCTAAATAGTTGCATGTTAAGTATAAATGTTTCACCTGAGGTTTTATCCAACACAAGATGAAGGTCTTCACCCAGAATAGATGCGTGTTGAACGCCCCAAGTGAGGTACATGCTCTTGGAAAAGTCGGCATCCACTTGGATGATGTTGGGTGCGACTGCACAGATTAGCAAAGCCACCACCACTTTTTCTAGTTTGGCCATGCTAACTCCCATGAACAACCTTTTGCCTATGTTTATCATTTGTATGATGTTGAAAACTGGGACGATTTATCATTGGTTGGTGATGCCCTTATATAAGTTCCAACGAACAATATGACATTCTGCAGATGAACGTTGTGTGATAGTTATACATTTAATTGGTCTGGATGTATATTGAGCAGTTCATATGATTTGGCATTCTGGCATTATTAGTTTTAGAACGAGGAGCCTGCAAAATTTATGTCAGGATTCATAAATAAGTTGGCTCCTGATAGCGTACGAGTGTTTGAAATCTGGTGCGCTTTTGTTGGTTTATCTTTACTTTTGAATTATTTCTCATCTACCACTGGCTTGTCATTTTTAATTGATTCAGAATAAAAATTACATATAGCTGATGGCATATATCAGGACCCAAAACATAATTCGAAATATTTTGATGGGTACGCGGTAGGATTCATGGGAAGTTGGTGGGTGCTTCTGTTAACCAAGCCTGAATGTCGGGGCTAGTTGGAACGCACAAGAGTAGTAAAACAGGATTATCCAGTACCAGAATTGGGTGTTGAGCACTCTCTAAGATTTAAGAAGGCCTTCTTTGATTTGTTCACTTTAATCTTGTAAGTCGAAAAGTAGATTGCGCAATACAAAGTGTTCAAAATGAGATTTATCATCTATTTCGACCAATATGGAAAGTAATTCATTTTTAGGGATACAATATTAACATGTTCATACTCGCCTTGAATGGCTTGAAAGATTTTCATCAGTCACTTTGATCTTATTTAGTGATATAAGAGGATTGTAGTGGGTATTCCTTATGATCATCATTCTAAAAAGCTTTGTTTACCGGTCATAGTTTTAAAGGGATTATCCACCGCTGTGCTTAACATTACTAGTAATTTTAGAAATTAGAAACAGTAATAAGGTGGTGTGGTGGGAAAAGAGATGAAATGTAGATAGATAAGATAGTGAATGAGACTCTCTCTGTTAATAAAATTTTAACAAAATAATTATTAACTTTTGTCTAATAACAAATTAGTAATTTTAGTAAGGTTTAACCCCCATTACACCTAGTTAGTATGGTTGTTAAAACAAGATAGCATAAGTTGGGGAAGCTTGAATAGTCACAACATTCAATTTGTCCTGTTTGACTTGTTAATTCGATGAGTTTTGGCTGGACAGGGTGGATTAACTTATTAGGTTACATAGATTTTTTTATTTTATGTTTGAATTAGTTACGTTTTCATTACATTTAAATAGTTTGAGTTGGTATTATTAGTGTGGTTATGTTTAAAATTTTTCATTTTAGCATATTACATTTTTCATCTTTTTTTTATTAAATAAACTTTTCCTTTTTTCATTTTAAAAATAAAAAGTTAATTAGTTTTTGCTTATAATTATTAAGTGTATTTCATTTTTTATGTGTTTTATTTTTTTATTTGTTACTTTTGATTATTATATATATATTATTAAGTGGGTCAACACATTAACTCGCTACTAATGATCCCTATAAAATAAGTTTTTTAAAACTCACTCATCAATATCAACAAAATGAGATGAGCGAGAAAAATCAACTCATCTTTGGTAGGTGGCCAAATCTTTTCCACCCTATTTTTGACAAGTTGACGATAAAGTTAGATGGGGATTGACTTGTTTCAACAATGCTCAGTGGACTATTTAATGTTCTTATAAATAAAACAAAATATCTCCTAATATTCATTGTGATTGATAAACATAGTTACATTCTAAATTATAACAAAACTTTCGCTTTATTCTTTTTTGATTCATATGATGTTATTTTTGGATCGAAATTGAAATTTGATGATGGTAATATGCGTGTTGATCGTTAATGCTCCGATAATTATGATAAAATTTCAGCTTTTAATGCAGAAAAATACTACAAACACATACGTTTTTATCCTCGAAATGAGACTAACCATGCGATAATATTTATGCATTGTAATATATTTTCAACGTGGAACAGTACTACAAACACATAAGGTTGATATTTATTGATCAATATGCACCCACATTCCCTTGCTAGGCACCCCACGGTGGACAACAAAGAGTAAGTAGTAGCCAGGAGGAGCAACCACATTGGATGGAGGTGCCACCACCGTAAGCTTGTAAGACCCTTCAACCTCCATAACGAAGTCTTCAACCTTAAGAATCAAAAGCCTCTGTCCCATAGAGAACCCGTGAGTGGTGAAGGGTGGGTAGTACATGGTCACCCTGATGTCACTCTTTGTCATGTCAGCTCCATCTTCCACAGAAAACCTTGTCTCAAATGAACCACCATACACCATCTCTTTATCGGAAGCATCTTCATTGATCTTTGGCCTATACTGGTCAACGCTCGAATCCAAATAAGGAGGAGAGAAAGCCTCGACTCTGGTCTCGGTTGGGAACTTATCCACATCCTTATATGTGTTATGAGTGTTGCTTCCAGAAACCCAAATCTTGCCACTAGGAAGCACTGCTGAAGTAGAGTGATACATTCTTGCAATTGTGGTTGGCTTAAGCACCTTGAACCTTGAATATTTAGGCTTTTCGGGGTTATACAACACCGGGGTGTAGTTAGGCATGTCGGCATCCTTCCATGCAGCTGTACCCTTTTGTGCACCATTCAAGAACAACAATTGTCCATTGGGCAGGTTCAAAACATCTCCCATGGTTCTCCCTGATGGCATTAGCTCAGTTTCCCACTCAGGGAAAGGTTCTGTGATCGTCAACCTACGAAGGTACGTATATAATTAAGAATACTAGTAGTCAAGGTGCTAATGCATTTTTGGATAAAGAAATTTGAAATACCTATTGCAATCTTGGAGAGCGTCGAGGAAGGTTTTCATTGTCTCGGCAATATAGAAGGCATCAGGGACGTTGCCGCCGCAGACGATGACCTCGGCCTTGATGGGGGCGGAGTCTGTGGTGGCAGTGAGATCAATGGGGAGGAGGGTTGACATGCCGGAGGCCGGGTAGTTGCGAGAGCCGCCGAGCAAGAGGGGGAAGGTTCGAACAATTTTGTGGGTTGTGGGGTTGAGGAGAAGGGAACGGTTGTTGGAGAAGATGAAGAGGTTTCCATCAGTGGAAAGGTGGACAAATGGGTAGAGGTTGTTCTCGTCAAGGTCTTTGGTTTCATATAAGAATGGGAAGAAATAGGCTTTCTCGCTTCTTTTACCCTCCTTTGGAACAAACTCGTAGGTATATGCTCTTCTCCCACCAACCAAAATGATGTCTCCATTTGGAAGGATTTGCTGGGTATGATACCTATTCATAAGTTCACATAAATTTCAAATTAATTCTTCATTTAATCGACAGAGAGCATTGCTAAAGAAAGTAACATGAATCTTTTACTTTTTAAGCTTATAAGTGATAGAATCTTTTATAAGTTGTAGTTCCATTAATTTCAATATATAACATATTAACATACCATCTATTCTGTGCCAAAACTTGGTCATGTTCCTTCCATTGACAACCTTGGCATTTAGGAGGCATGTATCTCACACTTCGGTATCCATCAGAAAAGCCACCAGCACTCACAAAAGTACCATCAGGTGCCATCCCTCCGCTTGAGCACCATGGATCTCCCTTTGCTATCTGCATATAATCAATATCCTCTCTCTCATCATACATTATATATTCATTAACTAGTTAAAAAATAAAACAAAATAGATGTTATTAAAATAGTTATACCTTAAGGGGCCTAACTTGGTTTGTCTCAGTATCATATTCGACAGCATGAACGAAACAATCAATTTTGTCTTCTCCTGTCTTAAAATCTTTGTAAGCTTCGCATGGGGTCCCTTCGGGTAATTTCATTCTTGAGGTACGGTAAACTTTGGCATCATAGACCAACATTTTATTTGTTGGCAACAACATAACGTGCATGGCTGATACACCAGCATTCTCATTAATAAGTTCCCATTCCCCATCCCAAAATATTTCAAAATCATCCTTCTTTTCCTCTACTTGATTTTCATCATTAAATCCAGGAACGGGAAATGGAAAAAAATGGGCTTCCGCAACATAAAGGAACAATATTAGAGTTACAACGAAAGCATAAACATTATGCAATCTGGCCATTAAATAAACAAAAGGTTTTAAAAAGTTTTATATATTAAAGAAGGATATGATGGGAAGAAACCAGACCCACCTTCAGCCCCGGCTTTTAAAAGCCGGTGTGGCTTTTGGGGTGTCTGGTTCTTTCCGATTGGGTTCCGATGATGCTTTTGCATACAAACATAAAGGAGCTTTTCATATGGTCTTTGTTTGGGGTGGCAAATGGTTCCCCCCATGTTCACAGCAGAATATTGCGCTAATAACTCTCATTTGAGTTGTACAATCACTGACACTGATATCCACCCAAAATGAGGAAAGTGCGTAACCATAAAGTTCCATCACAATCGTTAATATTTATATTTCTACGTGAAACAGCTATAATTTAAGAATGTGTCATCATGTTATATATCTCCAGTTTTAAATACCAACAAATTTTAATAGAATATTTTTTTATAATATAAGTAAAGTTATATTTTTAAAATATTATTAAATGTTTATCTACTGATCATTCTTTTATATATATATATTAAAGATAACTTATTATTTATACAATAAATTATATTAAGTGTTTCAGGAAAGTAGGTAAAATGTTTGATAACATTAATACAAACTACTTCTAATCATAAATCTTAATACATGTGACAATAATAATTTTTTTTATATTTAAAATCGAAAATAATACTTTTTTTCATTATAATTTATATATATATATATATATATATATATATATATATATATATATATATATATAAAAGATGTTAGGGTTTAGTTGAATTAGTTGACCAAGGTGGATAAGTTGTTGCTGAGAATTGTTTTATTTCAAAAGCTTTAGATATAACTAATTTTATTTTGATTAAATGAGAGTAAAAATAATTTATAATTGGGAGTTTCTGTGAGTTTGGTCATGAGTTAATCTTAAAAGTATTTGTTAAATCTTTAGGGTCATCACATACTACAAATAAATCCTTAAAGACAGCGACGAATGACATTTCTTAGATAATTTTTTCCTCACCATTTTATTTTTCGGATAATTAACGCAACAATCTTAAGGATCTAGTTCAATAAAATTACAATTGAAATTAGAAAAACCCAATTTAGAATTTCAAAAACCCTCAAACTATGTCATGTCTTAAGGATCTATATCTTTAATGGTCCCATCTTCAACAAACCCCGCACCACGGTTTCTGACAAACTTTATATGGATTGGATCGTAAAATCTACAACCAAGTTGATCACCATATAAGCAAACACATTGTTGTGTCTTAACATCTAGTTTGGATCTTTCATCATTCGATACATGCACAAAGTCCTTGCAACACCAAACACTCACAAAATGATCATAGGAAACATCTTTTCCTTACCATACTTTCTTTGTAGTATTGTATTGTAGAGGAACACAAGGTGAACTTTTCAATAAGTGAGCAACTGTTAATATAGTCTCACCCTAGAACATCTTTGGCAACTTTGCATGCGAGAGTATATACATCTAACTCTTTGCATCAAAGTCCTGTTCATCTTCTCATTTCTTCATTTAGGACATCATTTTTGAAATATTCCATATCCACTACACCATTTGGTACAGAATATATATATATATATGATTGAAATCTTCAAAGTCTCTCAAGCCAATACCAAAAGAGTAAGTACTTCATTGTCAAATTTAATGTCCATCCTTGACAGCTGCTCCACGATTCCCTACATGTCATTTAAATGATCTGTCATCAATGTACTCTCCGAGTACTTCATTTGGAGTAGCCTTGTCAAATAAAATAATTTATTATTGCTGATTTTAGAAGTGTATAACTCCTTTAGCTTGTTCCACAATGTTCAAGCATGAGTCTCACTACAAATGTAATTCTACACATTGTCTTTGACAAATTGTCAAATGAAGCCACATACTTGTTCAGGCTCAAATTCCTTGTCATCGTAAGTCTTATCCTCAGATTTAGTTAGATGCATCTTCATCACAAATAAAAGATCTTTCATCTTGTTTCTTCATATGTGGTAATTCATGCCATTTAAATTAATCATTCTACCCGTCTTTACCTCTATGACCCCAACTAGACTTTTAAAGGGTAAATAATAACCTAACTTATTTTTTGATATAGAGGGTCTACTTTAGTGGCAACCACAAAACATACAATAAATCGATATTAATTCCCCCAGTATCGCTCTGATATCAGTTGTTGAGAAAATTGACACAGATTAATTCTCTCTCGACGCAACGAAATAACGAATTGATAAAATAGGTGGATACAAAATAAAATTTAATACGAGCAAAATAAATAAATATGACAAAAAAGGAAAAACTAAATGAACAAAAACTTAGAACAAGTTTTGGGCTTGAATTGTAAGATACAGGAACAAAAAACTATGATCGTGAACACTAAATGGGTTTAGAAAAACTTAGAACAAGAACAAATTTACCACCTATATAAGTGTTACAACAATTCCCATTTACTCAGTGGATACAAGAACACTAAATGAATAAGAATGAACAAAAACTTAGAACAAGAACAATGTAAATCAGAACAAGCATAAATCAATATGACAAAAAAGAAAAACCATAAATTAGAACAAGCATAAATTTATACTGTGTAAACTGTGAATACACTATAAATGAGAACAAAACAAGAAACATATTTTGATATAGGGGTCGGGATAGGCTACCCATATCTATAATGAATCACAAGCCCTACAAAAAAAAAATACTGAATATCTTTGTCAACTCATGCTCCATAGGTTCAATCTTGGTGTCTCCATGACAAACTTCTTATCTAAACCCCAACATATACATGGATTTCGTTTTTCATGTCTCCAACAACCTTCTATTTTGTGGTAATGATGATTTCAGATTATAGCAAAGATAAGAACTTCGTCATTTTTGAACTTTGAGCATATGTGATATTTTGATTGGTAAATCTTGAGTAAATGACAATTTAATTGATTCATTTTGTAAAGACTTTGTCTAGAAAATAAGAGTATAAAGCTTTTAAACATAAAAAAAATATTAAAGAAATAAGAACCTAATTAAATTGAATAAATTGAAAAGTAAATAGAGACTTAATTAATTTACTCAATTTATACGTGAGGGGCCAAAATTTCATATAATTGAAACTAAAAGGACAAAAAATACGATTAAACTTGTAATTTATGAGCTAAATTTTAGATATTATAAGTTAATAGGTTATAAGGCTATAATTTATAAGCCTAAAAATTCAATTGAGTATTCTTCACTCTTGAGTTTTTCTTTCTCCTTAAATCACATATTTTCCCCTATTTCTATTTATTCATTTTTATATTTATATTTTTAACAAATATTAATTTAGCTTATTAATTTTAGTTTAATATTTAAATGATATATGTATAAGGTCCTATTAAATAAAAATTACATCACTCAGACTATTAACGAACTTATAAAATTTATACAATCCTTAATAAAGGTTGTGTTATTATAATATTTTTCAAAATTTTCATTTGATTTATGATCTGACAGTACGAAGAAAACACCTAATGGTGAATTCTTATCTTTTTGTGCGCCGATTGTTGAAGTGTGGGAGTGCGTAAGATTGTATTCATGTCTACTGAACGTGAATATTTAGAAAAAAACTATGATCTAACACTAATTTAAAAATAATTCTATTTTTATTTGATTTATTGTAATCACTATTTAGTTTTGGGGTTTGAATTGATTACTTATTGTAAGGTTATTGTAATAATTATGCCCTATTCAAATTCATATTAAAAATATAAACATCGCCTTATATAAAAGATTAAAGTTGAATTAGTGTCGAATATATCAACTTTTTTCATGTGTAGTATTGAGTATTATATGTATTGGATATTTGTATATAAGCTTCAATATGTAATATATAACCTCATGTAAAATATCATCAATAGAAATCCCCGCAACATATTTTTGTTTGGAACAGGTCCTAAGATTTTTAGGTGCAACTAAAATTAGGTCATTCTTTAAAAAAAAAAAATTGTTGTGAAGCGGTAAGGTACTTAAGTACTAACATGATATTTCTTTTTTAAAAAAAAATCCTAGCCATCTCCTTCTTTATCTTTCTTGACCTTCTCTTTCTCCACATCCACCACTCCCACCACTTACCATCCTATGCGAAAAGATATAAATTAACTTAAATCGGCAACTTATTTTTTCCCTTCGTTGGTTTGAAGCGCTTCTCAAGTCTTCCAAACAACCAATGGGAGAGTAGCCTACTCATTGGATCCATGGTCCTTGTGATGTTAGGAATACATGGTCGTGAGTCTAACTTATTAAAAATTTAAAGATCTAGGTTTAACCTAATTATTCGTGATGAGCTTTTTTTTAGGCATGGGTCTAGCCTAATTTAATAATAGGCTTGCCCAGATAACCTTTTTATGTCATATTTACTAAGTTTGGTAAATAAATTAATGAACTTCTTAACCTAAGTAAATCGGGGATCTATATATTAACCTAGAGAAGTTAAAAAAACCTATTTTAAAATCTTGTAAACTGAAATAAAATTGAATTCTAAGCAATAAATTTAACAATTAAAAAGACATTAAGCCATAAATATCCAAAAATGCGTCAATATAAAACTAATAGTTATTCAATCACACATAACACATTAAACATAATTTTAGGAATTTCTTATTAAATGTAAGTTATATTATAAATTATATTTTTATAAATATATTATTTAAAATATTATTAATTATACATATTATTATATTTAATGTGCTATGACCCGATAGATTTCATAGGCATTACATGGGTTGACAGAGTTAGTAGCCGTTTAGGAGGGAACTCAGTTTTTGGTCGCTTAGTAATGCCAAACATCACCACGATTATTGGGATGAAAAAATATCTATACTGTATGGGGTCAAAAAAAACCCTTATAAAAATAGATATAAACAAGTAACAGGTAACAAGTATTTCATTACTTGTAAACAAATAGGGTAGACACATGTTTAGGGTACTTGTACCGCGGACACCCGCATAAGCCAAATTACTTAGATACTCTTAATTAAATTGTATTCTAATGATAAAGTATCAATGGGTAATTAGGTATTTTTAATGGGAAACCTTTTTTGTAAGTGTTGAAACCCTAAATCTCTCCTTACAAAATCATAATCACTTTTGTCCAATCCACCCCAACCTTTTTAAGCTCTACACTACGGCGCCTATAGTCCCTATTATTCCATGGAGTCTCAACCCAATATCTAGAGCTGGTAAAATGGGTCTGCCCTGATGGGCCAACCCGCCCATAAAATGAACGAGTTTGGACATTTAAAATCAAAATCTAAATTAGTGAAAGCTTTCTTTGGCCTAACCCATAAAGTCCACACCCACCGCTGGCTGAATGTTCTTGATCTTTCTCTTGTAAATATATTAGGGTTGTCAAAAAAAAACTAAATTTATAGGGCCGACTCGACCCATCACAAAGATGTGAGGGTTTTGGTACCTTTGTTGAAGCACAAATTAATATGGAATATTTTTGGTTTGATCTGAAAAAGGCCTGTGACCCGAAAAGCCTAGCTCGTTTAAGGTGGCCCGCCCATTTTTCCAACTAAACCAATATCACAATATTAACGTCTTGCACAAGAATGTGACCACCAACTCCTTATTCCATCATCTTCACCCTCAAACATAATTACCCACAGTCCCACCCCCAGAGAACATAAGTGAAGGAAAGCAAAAAAGGAAATGGCGTCTTCCTCCACCCCCTAACGTTGTTGCTTATATTCTCCCCCATTGTGATTCCTTACCTTCCCTTTGTAATGATCGATGTTCTTCTCTCTGTCTCTGTTGCTTTTTTTCCTTTCCATCATCTTCGATCAGTTTAGAGATACTTGATTTAGAATCTTTGCAATCATGATAATGATTTATGTGTTAAGAATTTGTTTTTTTAAATCATTGGTGGTTCTATATATAATGGTGGTGGTATAGTGGTTATGTTGTGGTGGTTCTGTTGGTGTGCCATTGAAGGGACAGAGTTTTGGATGGGGGTTTAGGTCGTTGGTTATGATTCCATGATAAGGTCGGTAAGGAATAATGGTAGGGTTGGGTTGTAATTTATAAAATTAATTTTTTAAAAGATCAACATTTTTTACTACTGGATAGGTACCAATAGGTACCCACAAATTTTAAAACCCACAAAAAATACCCACAATGCAATGGTAACAAGCTGGTGTGGATATAGATTTTTATTGCGGGTATAAGTGTAGGTAGTATAGTATCCATGTCTGTCCGCCCTATTTACATTCTTACATTACATCTGAATTAGTAATCAACCACTTAGTCATTAGATTTGTGAGCACTAATTAATTTTGTTGTTGATGTGACATCTTTTGTAGAAATTATAACTCTTAGTAACAATTTCAACCATTTAAATATTGGTTGCAACTATGGTCATCTTGTTTGGATGGTAACCCACCTTTCTTACCAAAATTTATGGTTCTAGAGATGGTGTAGTATTGGTCATTATTAGATACGAAACATGTTTTGGTCACTAATTTGTAACTACTTTTTGTAGCACCTTCATTCTGTCAATAATATGTATGAGCGTGGTCGCTAACCAGTTTTGAGACAATTTTCTTGCTTCTAACGACTAATTATTTCAATTGCTCAATAGCTTATTGTGAATATTATAGAATCTATCAAATTTAGTAAAGTTTATGTTAAATTTCTTATTAAAGTTTAAAACTCTTTAACATCCAACTTATTAAAAAAACACAAAAGAAGTTGGATAGAAAATAATAATTTGCGAATTTCAAGTAGAATAAAATTACCACAATTTAAAAAATAAAGGAACTTTTTTGAATAGCTAGGAAAATGTTAATTTTTTTAAGAAGAAATTCACGACTTTTCTCTCCATCGACAGATCTTTCAAGGGGCTGAATGTGAGCATGCCCTCAACCCAATTTTTATATATAAGAAATGAGGACTATATATTCCTGAAAAACACATAACACTTAAGGATAATTCTATCATTCATAGTATTAATATTTAACTTGAAATTGAATGAAATTATTAAATAAATAAACTAAAATAATATTAACAATTTGCGGTTTTTTCTTGTTTTTAAAGATATGTACATGACATTAAAATTTAAATATAATATTTAATTATTTTAGTCCCTTTATTCCCTCTCCTGTCACCAGTTCCAATATCATTAATCAATAAAAATAAAGGAACTTATTTGCTTAATTAAAAATGAAGGGATGATACATATCCTAATTAAATTACAAGGATTACTATAAGTGAGCCATTACATGCATATATAATCCGACACCATATCATATAAGTGAGCCACTCCATAGATTCAGCAAGGTGGATCTGTCTTTTTGCTGCAAAATTTGATAGCAACACAACGTGATTTCTACTTATCTCATTACCCACTTTGAACCAATTATATCGATAAATAATTATTTGTATAACAAAGCTCCCAAAGTTCCAGCATTGAAATGTGATTGATGTTCTTTTTTTTACTCCCTCTATATATAGTCTATACTCAAAAGCCAACAAGAAAAAGCAAGATAGAGTTATCTAAGCGAACTCCATGCATGTATCATATTATTATTTATCATGAATCAGAGATAGAAATAACGAAAATTAAATTCTGGAGAAGAAATATATATAGTTTTTCTCAAAGGGTCAGTGCTTGACATTAATATAAAATTTCGGAAGCAAAAGTTCAAATTCTGGTTTGGAGGTTCTTTTTAATGCTTTCCCTTCGAAGTTAATTGTTGTTTGTGTGATATGGAAGAAGATATCTACACAACATTTGTTTATTTGATGTTGTTTTGTTAAACATGTGTGATTATGGATTTTTCTGGTCTTGTTAGAGGAAAGAAATTATGGTCTGTTAATATTCTTATATTTCTTTTCTGATAATATATTTGTTTTGCGGATAGAAAGAAAAAGAAAAGAGATAGTTATTTTGATTTTAATATGACGACAACATTAGTTACTGTTGTGTGTGGGTGTCGGGTTGGTCCGAAACTGATTCGGTTGTCTGCGAAGAAGAGTCAGCGCACATTGACAAGTTCCCCATTTCCAAGTGGTGGTACCTCCAACATCTATGCATCTTATACCTTTTTATTTCTAGCTACAAATCTCCTAAAAAAGTAGTTACTTTATTAATTCTATTTATTTTAAAATAATGATAGTTTTTTTTAATTTTATGATATAATTAAATATTTCTCTAGTTTTAAGATAATTATTATAACATCAAATATTGAAATACTCCATATATAAGGTTTTTTTTATAAAACTCAATTAGATAATTTCACATGTATTAATAAGACTTAATTATGTAAAAAAAACTTAATTATGCGAGACTATAATCACGACCATTCTCGGATGTGTTTTTTATGGAGAGATCCTCAAAATATTTTAAATATTTAGAAAAAACCCTTGCCATTAAAATCATCGATTAAATGCTAAAAAGTGGCCAACAATTAACCACCTTAGCATTGGTACATGTAAATTTTTTTTTAGAAAAATACTTATTATCAGTGGCTCTTTTGTTTAAGCACAAACAAAAGTTAACCACGATACAGAAAAGCTCATTATGACGATTCATTTGTTGACCACAAACAAAAACAAACACACTAGTTCGTCATATAAAAGCTTATTGCCGATGCTTTTTTTGTTAATCGCTAACAACAATAAACACACTAGTTCACATATGATGTCACTGAGAATGACTAATCCCAAATGGATAGTTATTCAAAGCATCAAGCCAAGAATAAATAATTTTCAGCTTAAAGGACGTAACTTCACAAATTGCACGAGTTGTTCTTCAATCCATGTAAAGATGGTTAAATGAACACCTAATTTGGATAACAAAACATTTTGTGATCTTAAGGGATTTGAGTTGAGAATGCAAAATTGTGAATAAGACTAACTTAAAAAGGGTTTTGTTTCTTCACAATGAAGTTTTAAAATTCAAAATTCAAAAGCATAAACCTAAAATATTTTAAATTATATTACTGAAGTTCATTGAAAGTAGTTTCTTTGGGTAGATTCCTAACTATTGCAAAAATAAAGCAAGATAAGACGTATTACTAAAAAAAGAGGATAAAACAACATGCATGAATATAACAAAAGCTAAAACCACAGAATCAATACCTTCTCTTAAGTCACTTGCTACACATACACACAATTACTACAATTTGTATTTTTATGATTCTTAAGTCACTTTTGCAAAGGTTGTTATGAGTAACATATGTTTTGTTGGCACAAACAAGAAATTTATTCAACTAAAAAATTATGCTAAGAAGAAATCAAGGTGAGAGAGCATAGAACTCTAGGGTTTATGCATCCAATATAAGTAAAAAAATATACTACTAACATTCCATGAAGACCCAATGAGATGCTAGTAAGAACAACATAAGTACCAAATGCCATAAACAAAATGTACAAGTTAGAATCATTTATGTCATAAATTGGTGGCGATGAGGGTTTGGTTTGATGAAATTTGGTCTAGTGGGTTGTGGGTTCATAGCTGTTGATTTAGGGGTAAGGGATAATAATGACTTTGTGATGTTAAAAAGGTTAGTAATGTGTGGTGGATAAGCTATAAGGGTGGTTCTAGTGAGGTTTGTTGTCATTGTTTAGGATTAAGGGGGCTGAAATTTTGATGATGGCAAGTAAAGACAGAGGTGGTGATGTTAGACTAAACTTGGTTATGGTTGACGATGGCGACTTGACGCACCTGGATTGATTTCATTTTTTTATTAGTATATTTTTCATCTGTCATTGCTTGTTTTTGTTCATGTCAATACCAGTCATCACGTTCGTAACAGAGCTTAGCGATAAAGGTCTAAAACAAGCATTAAAAATATGTTGGGGTCATTTTACTTTAAAAAAACTTTTAGGAGTGTGATTATGATTTCGTATAATTATAGAGATTTATTTTTACATAATGCATTGATTAAATTTATCAATTATTTTTATTTTTATTGTTCTTTTAAAACTATCCTTAATATTAATGAAAATGTAAATAAACTTATCATATTTCATTGAAATTAAGAGTTTAATTAATTAATAAGGATATGTTGAAAAGAAATATGCACACTAACAGTATTATAAAAAAATTAACTCTAAAAAAATCTTATAAAGAGTATATATATATATATAAATAAATTATTACACAAACTAAGTAGTCGAATTGTGTAATAATTATTGATTAAATTTTTTCATTTACTTAATCAGACTTTTTTTCTATTCATTTATTATTATTATTTTTATTTATCTATCCAAAAATCAGAAATAAGATGAGTTTTATTCATTTCCATTTGTTTATACAGTACTTTTACACACCCTATGTTCTTTTTTACAATGATTTAATGTATGTTGGATAATCAATTGGGAAACAGAGGTGTAGATAATATTAATTTTTTATATTATTTGAAATAGTTAAAATCCAATCAACCAACAGCCTCTTATAGTTTCTCCTACAATCTGATAAAAAATAAATAAAATTACAGACATTTTCTTAAGAAATAGAGATATCGTATAAAGAAAATTCTTTAAAATCACTGATATAAACCACACATTATTCTACATCATAAATGTGACATATCCATAAATCAATATGTGATTGGACTTCATGTGAGTAATATGGGAGTAAAATGTTATTAATTTGCACACTGATTGTTTTGTATCAATATTTGATTGGACTTGAAGCCAAATATTGTAATCTTATTTGTATACGGATGTTTCCAGTTTGGACACTTCTTATGGATTTCGCATTTGGGGTCCATATGTCCAAATTTTTACAATGTACTCATCATCATTGGCAATTTCTTAAATCACTGACCGTTACGCATAACTATGCATCCAACAATAAAAGTTTGATGATATGTACACACATGTAACACATCACCTATCCATTCCCTTCTCATATCAAGGCCTTTTTTCCTAAGAGATAATATGATAAGCTTCTATTTTTTATTTTATTTGTCGGAGTATTTTTATTTTATTTTAATAATTACAGTAAAAAAAATAGGAGAAATGAATTAGGAGGAATGATCTAGAGTTTTTTTTGAATGTTTTGATGAACAAGATGAATACAACAAGCGTTTGGTTAAGCTTGAGGTTAAAGATGAACCTCTTGACGTTGCTGCTCGGATGACCTTTAGATGAACGTTGTAGATAGAAGGCAACACAATTACCTTTATGACACTATTTTCTTGGTCTCTAACCATTGTCGAAGGTCTTTGTCGATGATGTAGTCTTCCTCCGTCATAGGCGCTTCATCAACACGTAAATTCAAAGGTGGCATAATAGATCAGTTGAAGGAAATTAGAGGTTGGTTGATGCACTATGACAGGATGCAAATCGTTAGTTGCTAATTTTAGGATCTTTTCTTAAGAAATTTCACCTTTAATTTAGCACTAAAACACTCAATCAATGTATTTTTGTCATCATTTTGATAAATTTAAAGCAGCACTTAAACCATTGTCAACTAAATCATGATTTGAACTCTATGACATGTTTTGGGCAAGGAAGAAGAGCTGAAAATGAAGAATTTAAAGATTGCTCTAGGAGTCTAATTACTCGAGCGGCTGAGCAACTAGTTTAAAAGTTTTGCCTAACTGCTCAAGCGGCCAACTTGCCACTCGAGCAGTCATTACACGACAAGGCTTACTTAGAAGATTTAAAACATAATTTTGAAGGGATTTTTTTTGTAGGAAGGAGAGAACTTTGGAGCTTTTAAAGCCTTTGAAGCCACTGAAGGACCATGTAGAGCCTTTCTTCTAGAGTTTTTTGCTTTCCTTTTGGTCTGACCGGTGTACGGGGTCCAAACTGTTGACTCCGTACCGGTGTCGAACCTCTCTCTTTCACACATGTTTACACCGTCTCAGAGGGAGTATGGTATTATAAACTTGGGTTCAGTGGGAACTCCAAGCTCTTCACGTTAAGGTAACAAGAATTAGTTCAGTTGTTGTCCTTGAGACCACACCGGAAGTGTACCTGCAAAAGGGACTCCGATGCTTAAGTCAGTACGATTATAACGGAGAAATCTGTATTACAAAGCAAGAACAAGAGAGTAAGAATGTTCTAAGATTTGCTTAAGTATGTTTATGTGTTAATGAATGGGCTATTTATACATGATCTCCTCAAAATGCAAGTGGCTGATTTGACCCGTGTCAGGGTCAAAATCTGCAGCTTTTGCAGGGACAATTTGCCCACTTGCCTCTTTTGGCCGGGGTCATAATCATATGTTCCGTATTGTCATGCATCGTTGATTCCAGTATGCCTAAGAGGCAGTTCGGTACTGCTGATGCCTTTGCAAGTAAATTGGTGTTACACATATTTATATTATCTGGGGTAGCTAGTTTAAGGGGCCAGTATCCACACCGGATCACCTTTCTTGTATTTTGATGATTTTAGGGTTAGCCCCCATGGAAATGTGTGACTATACTCTTTTTTAGTTGGTATTGGATATAACTCACTTTTTATTATGACTTTGTGTATGTTTATGCGTTAATTTCATGTTAACATTATTTCTCAATTCTCAAGCGCTTGTTTTTATTCGAGAGAATGCTATTTATGTGTGCTTGGTTTATTGAACATGTTTTAGGGATGAAATTATCATTAGATTCTTCTTCTAGGAATATAGTTGATTCTAATGGTTGTTAAAACTTTCTTAATGCAAATCCTAGTATTGAATTTTTAAGGGATTAAGACTTGGTGTTAGGGTTTATAATTTATTCACTAAGGGATTAGGTTTAGTGACTTTTATGCTACATAACTTGATTTAATGTTTAATCATGAATAACATGATCTTAAAGGATTAATGGGAGAAGAGGAGTTTGATCCCAACGTTTTAATTCATTGCTTTCTTATGTTTATATCGTTATTCGCTTGTTAAACTCAACAATCTTCAACCAACAATTAATGAACCAATATTTTGAACATATACATATCTTTGTTGTGATTTACAGTAATTATTTCCTTATTTTTGAATATCTTACAAGTTTTTATAGATATAATAACTCAACATTTATCGAAACTATAACTGCTTAGTTACACTTCCCAAAGGACCGACACAAGCCCAGTTTGACCAGTTCCAGGCCTAAGTTGTTCATCCTTCAATGAGTAGACCAAGGATGGTCATCTAGGGCTAGCCAATAACTATCAATCTTATGATGCTAGACTGGATAACCAATTTGTGTCTCAGGAGAAGGAGTTGCTCGGAAATCCCCAATGGTTAGGTAGTGGAAATTCAAGGATTCCTAAAAGTTCTTGTAAAAATATGTGATTCAAAGCAAAACACAATTATAGATAAAGTTAAGAACTTTTAAATTAGTCCCTCTTGTAATGTAGAACAAGAAAATCTCGAAGTAGTAGTAGTCTCGCTCTTAAGGAGTCCATGCAAGCACTCTCATCAGATTCCACAGTACGAATATTAGTTTGTCAAAGTGCGGCCTTTGCAACAATTTATGAAATTGTGTATGGCAAAAGTGTGACCTATTGGCATCCATGCTCTATTTATAAGCTCATATTTAACCTAATGAGTACTCTTAATGATTAAAATCTCTACTTATTTTAAATGAGTTAGGCCCAATAATTTTAATTTTAATCCAATTAAAATAAAAATTATTCTCTTATGGGCTTACTCTACGTGTGTCTTTATAGAAAATATATTTAGTTTATATTAAATATAAATATTTTATATTTAATGTAATTTAATAAAAGACATATAATAATACATCATTATCCAAATATAAATATCAAATTGATATAACTAATAAGTGATAATTATTTATTTATATATTTGTTCCCTTAGTCACCTTATTTGATTGGGCCACGACATTGTCGTCATCCTTGTATGGTCCAATTTATTTTATTTGATACCAGAGTGGACTTTACTTAAATAAATATCCTGTATTTATTCTCCCTAAGATGGTCATGTATTTCCTTACTCTCATTTTATTAAGTAGCCCATAGATATCATATCACTTATGCTATATAAGAAAGACAAATCTTATACACACTATTCACATCCCTCTTTATGATTTGTCCACCGCCTGATTACTATCTGTATAATCACATTTATTACTGATGACATTTGATTATATTAAAACAACAAACTTTTCATGTAGAAATCATAATGACTTCGGGTCGAAGGACTACATATATCATTATTACATTGAGAATCGTTCATGACACTCATGTAGTACAATATTAATCTTAATGTATATCTATATAAACTTGATATCCTCCATATTCATGATTGATGAGTATACTCATACGCTTCTTAATGTATTTATATATCCTCATATTAATACATGACTAGGGACATTTTAAGAATAGTTCTCATATTGACCCACTATTTCAAGGATTAACAAAGGTTGTTAAATTATTTAACCAAAATGTCATATTCAAATAAAATCACGTCTTAAAAGCATAGACTCTTAGTCCATACTCCCAACAAGAGCTGCGTCTGTATGGTCCCCATCGTTAGCATCATCATCATTAGGCCTGGGTTTAGTAGTAGCAGACCCAGTAGGGGGCCTTAGGCTTAGTGTTGAGACTTTGACAAGTATACCAAATGTTTGTTGTAGTTTTAATAAGTAAGAGTATCATATCCACAAAGACTTGTATGATAATCGACAAAAAAATAATTTATACTTATAAAATAACTATATATATGCAATGTATTAACAAATATGCGTAAGAGTTTATTGTTGATGGATGATGTTATTGTCGTGACAAAAACATAAAACTTAAAGTAAATATAAATAAAGGTGTTGGGTTAAGTTTATAATTCTCTCTCTCAAGTATATGTTATCCTACCTAGTACATTACACAATTCAATCAAAGCCAATGTAACGTAAATTTCACTAAATCCTGTAGATATTAATCCCTCAACTATTTAAAAAAATTCTTTGCATTAGGCATTAACCTTAACAATTATTAAATTCAACTTTATCCCTAGATGAAAAATACACTAAGTGTTTCATTTCTCAACCCATTCAAAAACCCTAAACACACGCGCAAAACATTTGTTCAAAACACGCATTATTAGGTATATGAAACGAAATAGTAACATTGATTAAAAACATAAATCATACTTAAATATTTAATACATAGCTAGAAAGGACGTGAGCTATACTTAAACCCAACAAAAAAGTTTAACCATATATTTTCATGGGGGTATACCCCAAAATCAAAATAAAATACAAAAGATCAATGAAAAATGAGAGGACAAGAAAGGAAAATAGAAGAGGCCCCTTGACTTCAAGCTTCCCTATAGTGTCGGAGTGTCTCCAGTGCTCCTAGCCTCCCACAGACCAAGGATCCCTAAAATTTATGTTTTATAGGGCTTTTAATTAAGTATTACAAAGGATCCATTCAAGCAGCAGGCGTGACGCTCGAGCTGTAGCATGAATGTAACGCCCCAGCCGCTTTTCAGGAAAGAACGACTCTCTCCACAGACCAACACGGGACCTTTCTAGTGTGCTTTTGTCCTCACTCACATATTTTCTGAGAACTTCTCAGGAGGTCACCCATCCCAGAATTACTCCAAGTTAAGCACGCTTAACTTTCGAGTCCTTAAGTGATAGGCCACTAAAAAGGCTAATGCATTTGTTGGTATAGGTAGTATGAATTCATTCCTTTAAGCTATCCTCGACTGTATAGTCCCATACCTATAAAGTCTTTGGATCCCTCTCATTCTGGTATGTATTTGGTTCGTTCATGTGTCCCTCCCACTGGAAGCCTGCCAGGAGCCGCTCCTTGTCCGTGTCTATGCATCGGCGATCACTCCCCGCCCTCAACAGTGCCCGAGATATCATATGCCCATCAGCTTTCGCCTGGTTCGTCCCCGAACCATACCGTACTAGGAGAGGCTAGGCTCTGATACCACTGTAATGCCCCGGCCGCTTTTTAGGAATTAACGACTCTCCCCACAAACCAACACGAGACCTTTCCAGCGTGCTTTGTCCTCAATCACACACTTTTATATACCTTTCTAAAGTTTTTAAAAGCAATAAGAATACTTATATATCTCGTATATATAAGGGGGTGTTACAATGAACACTTAAGCGGTTGTCTTCAGAGGCAAATATTCAATTCTTCACTTGTAACTCCTTTGTGATATTTAAAATCTATCAAAACAAACTCAAATAATTAATTAGTTGACAATTTAAATGTTGTTTCAAATTGATCAAAATGAAAATATTAAAATGCATCAATGGAATGTTTTAGTGTTAAATTAAAGATGAGATTCATTAAGAAAAAAATGTAAAATTGGCAACTAAATTTTAAAATTTTCGGAGATAAGTGTAATTTCCAAATCATTTGATGAGATAAAAGTAAAAGTAAACTTGAGCTTCCCTTTAAAACAGACAAGTAAACAACAGATCTTATCTTATCAAATAAAAATAATACATAAAAATATTTAAGCATACATGGAATCAAAATGGGGTGAGTACTGTAAAGAACAGGAAGATACCTGTAACACCCCTATTTTTATTTTTATATTAAAATTTTGAAGGAATTAAATTATGGTTCTTTAGAACTTTTTAACCTACGTATTATTTATGATTTTTTGGAATTTTTTGGAATTTTGGAATTTTTTTAATAAAATAATATTTTTTAAATAATTTTAAATTCATATAAGTGACTTAAATTAAAAATATTTATAAGAAAGTGAATTTAAATTATAAGAAAATTTTCTAAAATCCGTTTCAAGTAGACTTATCTAAAAATTATCGGTTTGAGAAAAATCTTGATTTTTTCCAATCGTTTAAAAATTAGAAACGTATCAATAAATTTTTATTAACAGAAAATTTTAGATTTTTAAAATTTCAGCTTTATATTACTTATTATAAAATTAGTGAGGACTGATATAATATCGCTAAATTTTAAAAAGGACTCATTTTGAATATTTAAAATATACCGAGTGAAAGGTTACTATTTGGCTTAATAATTCTGCCGACAGTTACTATGCAAAACACTGTGCATGTACGAAATTTTCAAAGAATGCATAGTAACCTGGAATAAAAAATTCAAAAATGCATAGTACTTTTATATTAAAATAATAAAATGCATAGTAAAATTTTTTCCTATAAATACCGAAGGATTTCTTCTTTAGAATTCACAATTTCAGATTAAGTTTTCTTAATACAGTAGTGCTAGTGAGATAGTGGTGGAAGTGAGAGAGAGAAGAAAAGTTTTTGGAGAGAAGGTTCTGCCAAAATCCTAAGGTAAGAATACTTCTCTTTTATATTTTTTTAGATTATTTTTATATCGTTTTTAGAAATCTGTTATTATACTGAAAATAATATTATTTTAAGTTACTATTCTGCATAGTAAACACTATTTCAATAGTAAATTACTATTTTAATAGTAAATTACTATTCAAATAGTAAATTACTATTTACTGTTACTATTTACCGTTACTATTCACGATTTACTATTTACTGTTACTATTTACCGTTACTATTCACGATTTACTATTTACTGTTACTATTTACCGTTACTATTCACGTTTTACTATTTACCGTTACTATTCACGATTCACTATTCACTATTCACTATTCACTATTCACTATTCACTATTCACTATTCACTATTCAAAATTTACCATTTCTGTTTTAAGTAGTAATCTTAATCTTCGTCTTATGCTTATACTGAAATAAGATTGGTATTAATATTTTTAGAAATCGGAGGCGCAAAGCAAATCCATTTTGGGTAACAATTCAAGGTAAGGGGGAGTGAGATAAGAATTATAATATGAAAAGACATAAGAATAATGGGAGGAGTCCCCTACTCCTTTTAAATTTAATAATATTATTATTTTAAAAATATTAACTTTTTTAACTTAACATTTTTAATAAATTTTAAATTAAATATCCGGTTTAACTAACTCTAACATACCTATGCAAAGACTTGGACCATTATGACCTATATGGACTGGATTATACCTATGCAAGGACTTGGACCATTATGACTCATATGGACTGAACTATACCTATGCAAGGACTGGATTATATGGACTTACATATACCTATGCGAGGAATTGACCAAAAGGACTAAAATTGATTATATTAATAATCATTAAATTTTGTATTATGATATGTATTAATGATATTTAATTGATTTGATTATGATTGATTGATTGATGATATTTAGTTATGATTGATATTATTTGATTTTGATTGATGATATTGTAATGTGGAGTTTGAGCATATAGCGAGCATGACGGAAAGCTAAAATTCAGTAAGAATTTCTTACCTTACTCTTTAAATTTTATTATCTTTTATTTCTTCTTAGAAATTATTTTTTTTCAATATTTAGAAAAATAAAAATAAAAATTAGTATTTATTTTAGAAAGAAAATATTTTATGAGAATTTATTTAATTAAATCTTGAGTTAAAGAAAAATTTTATAATTTTAAGTATTTTTGGTTAATAATTATTCTCTTTTAATAAAACAAAATTTTTTTTGAAAGAAAATTGTTTTATTTTTTCCAACTTAATAACTAAATATATTTGGAAATAATTGAGATTCCTAAATTTGATTTTGTTAAGATTTAATTTGAGAAAGATTATGTAAAGTTTTATATGAGAAAGTTTTTAGATATTTAAGGCTTAGAAACTCAAATTTCAGTGAGATTCAAAAACTGTACCAAATTTATTTCTGTGGGACAGAAATTCAGAGAATCGAGAAAATGTACAGTTTATTGAAATAATGTTGTAAACCTTTAAGGGATTTAATAATTGAGTTTCTAAAAGCCTTAACCAACTCAATACGCGAGTAGTTCATGCATCATGAATCATTAAAGTGAAATGAAATAATATTGTCTGGGGACGGATTATAGAAACCGAGGATACATTAGAGGAGGCTTAATTACGAGCCTTGGGATGAGAGGGTGTGAAAGGGTGCTTCAGGGGACCTGGGGTAGCTCCCTAGTGTCGGGTACTTTCACAATAAAAACTTTCTCAATCTGACTAGTCTCTAAGTGTTTCCACACCAGTTGAGCTGTTCATATTATTATTATCCGGACTTATGGAACAGTGTAAACTCCTGGTTGGCCCAGTGCAAATTAAAATTTAAGGGCCCACATATATAAGTAAGTTATGATGAAGATATTGCATAACATTCATGCATTCATAATTGATTGTGTATGTGATTGTGATTGATATTATTATGTATTGGTTGTGAAAACCCTTTGTTGCTTATGTCTTATTCGGAAATATTATATTCTGTTTCTCACTCCTTTCTCCGTGTTTTTGTTTCATATATTCTAAATTGATGGTTCAGAGGGAAGGATCGAAGAATATCAGCAGTAAATATAGCACGTTCTAGAAAGGGAGCTCGGTATGAATACCGTGGTCCAATGAATAAATAATGTTAATTAGTAACTGCTTCTGGGCCATGGAGTTTCCTCTCTTTCTTATAATGTTTAATGTTTATTTTCTTCGGATGAATGTACAAATACTTTATAAAGTTTTTAATAATATTTGTGAGGTATTTCAGAAATAATGTATATAATTTATTCCGATAGTTTCTTTTTAACAATCATATCTTTAGTAAAAAAAAAAATTACGAGTTTTTCTAGAATTTATTAGGTGTAACTGAGGGTGTTACAAAGTGGTATCAGAGCAGTTAATCCAATAGGCCTGGGGAAAAGGTCTATCTTGCTTTGTCTGTAAACTCTGTATAGGTAGAATATCTGACTTGGTAGTAACTGTGATTGATGTGACAAATCTCAGTTACTGTGAAACAGGAAACTAATGGCTGGAAACGATCTTGCTGGAGTTGTAGAACGCTTAATTAATGCAATGGGAGCACGTGAAGGTCAAGGTAACGATGCTTTAAGAAGGCTGGACCTATTCGAAAAGCGCAATCCACCTCGTTTCAAGGGAGGATATAACCCTGATGGAGCACAAATCTGGATTCGAGAGATAGAGAAGATCTTTCGAGCATTGCAATGTAATGAAGCTGATAAGGTAGTCTTCGCTACTTATGCCTTATCTGAGGATGCCGAACATTGGTGGGATAGCATGCGTAAACAATTCGAAGTCAACGACGTGGAGATCACTTGGGACTATTTCAAAGATATGTTTCTGGAAAAATACTTTCCAGCTGATGTTAAAGAGAAAAGACAATTCGAATTCCTGTCGCTGACCCAAGGAAATATGACCGTTGGAGAGTACGCATCCAGGTTTGAAGAGCTATCTCGTTTTCATTCTCATTATAATGATGCTACTAATGAAAGAGATCGGTGTGCAAAGTTTGTAAATGGACTGCGGCCAGAAATTAAGGAAGCTATACGAATGCAGGAAATCCGTGAATTTTCTGTATTGGTAAATCGCTGCAGAATCTTTGAAGAAGACCATAAGGATAGAATGACCAAAAGTCGTGAGCCCATTCACAAGGCAGGAGAGATAAGAAGTGGAGGACCTCACCATCACCAAAGAAGAGATTTCAGAAGGAATAAGCCTTACCAAGCACCATTTCGCCGGTTTGGAGCAGCATCTGTTCCTAACAGACCCCAAGCTTCAACTGGAAGCTATTATCCAACATCTGCACCAAATTTTAAATGTTTTATCTGTGGAGGACCCCATTTGAAAAGGGATTGTCCTAAAAACACTTATGTTTGCTTTAAGTGTAACAAATCAGGTCATCACATCAAGGATTGCCCAGAGATGAAGAGAGAAAACCCTGAAGGTGCAAGTACAAGTATAAATACTCAAGGAGGCGCGCACAGTGCAGTCGGAAGGCCGAAAGCAAAAGGAAAGGTTTTTGCAATCACTGGAGAAGAAGCATCTCATGCTGATTCCATGGTAGAAGGTAAGTGTATCATTAATAAGATTTCTTTAACTGTTATGTATGACTCAGGTGCATCACATTCCTTTATTGCCAATGACTGTGTAGAAAAACTAAAATTACCTGTGATAGAACTTCCATTTGACTTATCTGTACATACTCCTGGAAACAATCCCATTGTCACTTCTAAAGCTTGTTGGAAATGCCCTATTGTCATAGATGGTAGGGACTTTAAGGCTAATCTTTTCTGTTTACCCCTTTCTGGCTTAGAAGTTATTATTGGGCTAGATTGGTTGTCTGACAATCATGTTCTAATAGATTGTCATAATAAAACCATAATGTTTAGAGAACCAGTGAATTTGAATCCTGAGGATTCGAGATTTCTAACCGCCAACCAAGTGAGTGCCTCTTTAAAAGGAGGGGCTCAAGGATTCATGCTATTGCTTTCAACGAAAGGAGAGCAAGAATCAAAAATCAAAAATCTGCCGGTTGTGTGTGAATTTCCTGACGTTTTTCCTGAAGATATCCCTGGTTTACCCCCAGAAAGAGATGTGGAATTTTCCATTGATCTAGTACCTGGAGTTGGACCCATTTCAATTGCACCATACCGAATGTCACCTCTAGAATTAGCAGAGTTGAAGAAACAACTTGAAGAGATGATAGAGAAGCAGTTTATACGACCCAGTGTATCCCCCTGGGGTGCACCAGTGTTGTTGGTTAAGAAGAAGGATGGTAGCATGAGGTTGTGTGTAGATTATCGACAACTGAACAAGGTGACAATCAAGAACAGATATCCTCTACCAAGGATTGACGACTTGATGGATCAGCTGCGTGGTGCCACGGTGTTCTCCAAAATTGATTTGAGGTCTGGATACCATCAAATAAGGGTGAAGAAAGAAGATGTATCGAAAACTGCTTTTAGAACACGCTATGGCCATTACGAATATCTAGTAATGCCTTTTGGTGTAACTAATGCACCAGCCGTATTCATGGATTACATGAATAGGATTTTTCATCCATATCTAGATAAATTTGTAGTGGTGTTCATTGATGATATATTAGTGTACTCTAAAAGCAGAGAAGAACATGTTGAACACTTGAAGGTTGTGTTAGAAATCCTGAAAAAGAAACAACTGTATGCAAAGTTGTCGAAGTGTGAATTCTGGTTGGAAGAAGTAAACTTTTTAGGACATGTAATTAGTCAAGGAGGAATAGCTGTAGACCCTTCCAAGGTGGAAGCAGTTTTAAAATGGGAGAGACCAACCACGATCACTGAGATTAGAAGTTTCTTGGGCTTGGCTGGATACTATAGGAGATTCATTGAAGGCTTTTCAAAGCTAGGATACCCATTGACCAAGTTAACACGGAAAGGACAACCTTTTGTGTGGACGACACAATGTGAGAATAGTTTCCAAGAGCTGAAAGATCGACTTACTTCTGCGCCAGTGTTAGTACTCCCCGATCCACATCGAAGTTTTGAAGTTTACTGTGATGCGTCTAAACAAGGACTAGGAAGTGTACTCATGCAAGACAAGAAGATTGTAGCCTATGCGTCACGTCAATTAAGGCAACATGAGATTAACTACCCTACCCATGACTTAGAGTTAGCCGCTGTAGTTTTTGCCTTAAAGATTTGGAGGCATTATCTATATGGTGCAACATTCGATGTGTTTAGCGATCATAAGAGTCTCAAGTATTTATTCGATCAAAAGGAGTTAAACATGAGGCAACGGAGATGGATGGAGTTCTTAAAGGACTACGACTTTGAGTTGCAATACCATCCTGGAAAAGCGAACGTAGTAGCTGATGCTTTAAGTCGAAAGTCTCTACATGCGTCCACGATGATGATTAAAGAGCTGGAATTGATAGAGAACTTCAGAGATCTTAACCTAGCAGTAAAGGTTAATGCTAACAGCTACAGATTAGGAGCGTTGCAAGTGACAAGTGAATTCCTGAGACAAGTTTTAGAGGCTCAAAAAGAGGATGAATTCCTGCAAGAGAAGAAAGAACTCTTGAAACAAGGAAAAGAAGTCGAGTTCAATGTAAGAAGTGACCAATTATTGAGGTATAAGGATCGAGTGTGTATCCCTGATCAAGAGGAGTTGAGGAAAGCAATTTTGGAAGAAGGCCATAAAAGTTATATGAGCATTCATCCCGGAGCTACTAAAATGTATCAAGATTTGAAGAAGTTATTTTGGTGGCCTGGAATGAAGAAAGCGGTGGCAGAGTATGTGGCTGCATGTCTAATTTGCCAGAAGGTTAAAGTGGAACATCAAAAACCCCCTGGAATGCTACAATCAATGGAAATACCAGAATGGAAATGGGATAGCATTACCATGGATTTTGTGACTTCTTTACCTAAAACTCCATTAGGACATGATTCAATATGGGTAATAGTTGATAGATTAACCAAATCTGCCCACTTTATTCCTATCAACATTCGTTACTCTATGGAGAAGCTGGCAAAATTATACATCGAGGAGATTGTGAGATTGCATGGAATTCCTTCAAGTATCATTTCTGATCGGGACCCTCGCTTTACATCACAATTCTGGAAGAGCTTGCACAAGGCTTTGGGAACAAGACTGCGTCTGAGTTCAGCATATCATCCTCAGACGGATGGACAATCAGAAAGAACAATCCAATCTCTAGAGGACTTGTTACGAGCTTGTGTGTTAGAGCATAAAGGAAGTTGGAATCAATTCTTACCATATGTGGAGTTTACCTACAACAACAGTTTCCATGCTAGCATTGGCATGGCACCTTTTGAAGCATTATATGGAAGAAAATGTAGGACCCCGCTATGTTGGTTTGAGACTGGTGAAAACTTGATGCTAGGACCAGAGTTGGTACAACAAACCACGGATAAAATCAAAATAGTTCAGGAAAAGATGAAGGCAACACAGAGCAGGCAGAAAAGTTACTATGACAAAAGAAGAAAGCCGCTCGAATTTCAAGAAGGCGATCATGTATTCTTGAAAGTCACACCTATGACTGGGGTCGGTCGGGCAATGAAATCTCGAAAACTAACTCCTAGATTTATCGGTCCATACCAAATAATTCATAAAGTTAGTCCCCTTGCCTACCAAATAGCATTACCACCTTTTCTTTCTAATATCCATAATGTTTTTCATGTGTCAAACTTGCGAAAGTATATATCTGATCCTACACATGTTATTGAACCTGATGTCATACAAGTTAAAGATAATCTTACATATGATGCACCACCTGTTAGAATAAGTGACAGAAGAATAAAACAATTAAGAGACAAGACAATTCCGCTTGTAAAGGTTATTTGGAGTGAAACGAGAGGAGAAGATGCTACATGGGAACTAGAAACTGAGATGAAAGAGTCTCATCCTCATTTGTTTTACTGATTATGTAAATTTCGAGGACGAAATTTTCTAAGGGGAGTAGAGTTGTAACACCCCTATTTTTATTTTTATATTAAAATTTTGAAGGAATTAAATTATGGTTCTTTAGAACTTTTTAACCTACGTATTATTTATGATTTTTTGGAATTTTTTGGAATTTTGGAATTTTTTTAATAAAATAATATTTTTTAAATAATTTTAAATTCATATAAGTGACTTAAATTAAAAATATTTATAAGAAAGTGAATTTAAATTATAAGAAAATTTTCTAAAATCCGTTTCAAGTAGACTTATCTAAAAATTATCGGTTTGAGAAAAATCTTGATTTTTTCCAATCGTTTAAAAATTAGAAACGTATCAATAAATTTTTATTAACAGAAAATTTTAGATTTTTAAAATTTCAGCTTTATATTACTTATTATAAAATTAGTGAGGACTGATATAATATCGCTAAATTTTAAAAAGGACTCATTTTGAATATTTAAAATATACCGAGTGAAAGGTTACTATTTGGCTTAATAATTCTGCCGACAGTTACTATGCAAAACACTGTGCATGTACGAAATTTTCAAAGAATGCATAGTAACCTGGAATAAAAAATTCAAAAATGCATAGTACTTTTATATTAAAATAATAAAATGCATAGTAAAATTTTTTCCTATAAATACCGAAGGATTTCTTCTTTAGAATTCACAATTTCAGATTAAGTTTTCTTAATACAGTAGTGCTAGTGAGATAGTGGTGGAAGTGAGAGAGAGAAGAAAAGTTTTTGGAGAGAAGGTTCTGCCAAAATCCTAAGGTAAGAATACTTCTCTTTTATATTTTTTTAGATTATTTTTATATCGTTTTTAGAAATCTGTTATTATACTGAAAATAATATTATTTTAAGTTACTATTCTGCATAGTAAACACTATTTCAATAGTAAATTACTATTTTAATAGTAAATTACTATTCAAATAGTAAATTACTATTTACTGTTACTATTTACCGTTACTATTCACGATTTACTATTTACTGTTACTATTTACCGTTACTATTCACGATTTACTATTTACTGTTACTATTTACCGTTACTATTCACGTTTTACTATTTACCGTTACTATTCACGATTCACTATTCACTATTCACTATTCACTATTCACTATTCACTATTCACTATTCACTATTCAAAATTTACCATTTCTGTTTTAAGTAGTAATCTTAATCTTCGTCTTATGCTTATACTGAAATAAGATTGGTATTAATATTTTTAGAAATCGGAGGCGCAAAGCAAATCCATTTTGGGTAACAATTCAAGGTAAGGGGGAGTGAGATAAGAATTATAATATGAAAAGACATAAGAATAATGGGAGGAGTCCCCTACTCCTTTTAAATTTAATAATATTATTATTTTAAAAATATTAACTTTTTTAACTTAACATTTTTAATAAATTTTAAATTAAATATCCGGTTTAACTAACTCTAACATACCTATGCAAAGACTTGGACCATTATGACCTATATGGACTGGATTATACCTATGCAAGGACTTGGACCATTATGACTCATATGGACTGAACTATACCTATGCAAGGACTGGATTATATGGACTTACATATACCTATGCGAGGAATTGACCAAAAGGACTAAAATTGATTATATTAATAATCATTAAATTTTGTATTATGATATGTATTAATGATATTTAATTGATTTGATTATGATTGATTGATTGATGATATTTAGTTATGATTGATATTATTTGATTTTGATTGATGATATTGTAATGTGGAGTTTGAGCATATAGCGAGCATGACGGAAAGCTAAAATTCAGTAAGAATTTCTTACCTTACTCTTTAAATTTTATTATCTTTTATTTCTTCTTAGAAATTATTTTTTTTCAATATTTAGAAAAATAAAAATAAAAATTAGTATTTATTTTAGAAAGAAAATATTTTATGAGAATTTATTTAATTAAATCTTGAGTTAAAGAAAAATTTTATAATTTTAAGTATTTTTGGTTAATAATTATTCTCTTTTAATAAAACAAAATTTTTTTTGAAAGAAAATTGTTTTATTTTTTCCAACTTAATAACTAAATATATTTGGAAATAATTGAGATTCCTAAATTTGATTTTGTTAAGATTTAATTTGAGAAAGATTATGTAAAGTTTTATATGAGAAAGTTTTTAGATATTTAAGGCTTAGAAACTCAAATTTCAGTGAGATTCAAAAACTGTACCAAATTTATTTCTGTGGGACAGAAATTCAGAGAATCGAGAAAATGTACAGTTTATTGAAATAATGTTGTAAACCTTTAAGGGATTTAATAATTGAGTTTCTAAAAGCCTTAACCAACTCAATACGCGAGTAGTTCATGCATCATGAATCATTAAAGTGAAATGAAATAATATTGTCTGGGGACGGATTATAGAAACCGAGGATACATTAGAGGAGGCTTAATTACGAGCCTTGGGATGAGAGGGTGTGAAAGGGTGCTTCAGGGGACCTGGGGTAGCTCCCTAGTGTCGGGTACTTTCACAATAAAAACTTTCTCAATCTGACTAGTCTCTAAGTGTTTCCACACCAGTTGAGCTGTTCATATTATTATTATCCGGACTTATGGAACAGTGTAAACTCCTGGTTGGCCCAGTGCAAATTAAAATTTAAGGGCCCACATATATAAGTAAGTTATGATGAAGATATTGCATAACATTCATGCATTCATAATTGATTGTGTATGTGATTGTGATTGATATTATTATGTATTGGTTGTGAAAACCCTTTGTTGCTTATGTCTTATTCGGAAATATTATATTCTGTTTCTCACTCCTTTCTCCGTGTTTTTGTTTCATATATTCTAAATTGATGGTTCAGAGGGAAGGATCGAAGAATATCAGCAGTAAATATAGCACGTTCTAGAAAGGGAGCTCGGTATGAATACCGTGGTCCAATGAATAAATAATGTTAATTAGTAACTGCTTCTGGGCCATGGAGTTTCCTCTCTTTCTTATAATGTTTAATGTTTATTTTCTTCGGATGAATGTACAAATACTTTATAAAGTTTTTAATAATATTTGTGAGGTATTTCAGAAATAATGTATATAATTTATTCCGATAGTTTCTTTTTAACAATCATATCTTTAGTAAAAAAAAAAATTACGAGTTTTTCTAGAATTTATTAGGTGTAACTGAGGGTGTTACAATACCCAACCATTATGATTGTGTTTGTTTTATCTCTTAGGATCATCCACTTGGATTGATTTCTATTAGTTACTAATTTGTCTTGATTATTAAATCGTTGCACTGGTTGACACTAATACAGCTGTGTTTCCATCGGTTGCCTTTGGAGGTCGATTCATTGATAGCTTTAACACCGTACATATATATATTTAGTACGGCAATTTGCAAAAATAGTAAACTTTATGATATAGATATAGCATTGATGGTTATCTCCATCAACATAAACAGCATCAAGGACTGCTGTATAATCCAGCTCCTCTTGTGGTCTGACAAGACAATTGTCTCCAGGCTAGCTAGATCGATCTTGCTACTATTTGTATATTATTATTATGTTACTTTTATTAGCAAAAATAATTACAGCTACTATTATATGTTTTCATGTCCTTTCTTTCCATCTGGTCAAAACCTTCACGAAAGAAGCAAAACAAGCACCTATAAAGTGCACTTATAAAAGTCTCAATTAAGAAAACTGTTTATAGTGAAAAATTAGGACAACTAAGTTTTGTTTATAATCTAATGTTAATTTGTTAGAGGTGTTAGTGTGAGGATTCCTAACTAATTAATCACCGAATCAGCCTATAGCTTATGATAATTAAGTGATAGCTGTGATATATAATATGATATGAAGAGAAATTAAGTTTGAATGAGTGTTGGTAATAAGAGGTCTAATAGGATAAAAGAGTGTGTGTGGAGTTAGCATGTAGCTAGGTAAGCGATATAAATATAAATATATATATATATAGTTGAAAGTCATAAATCTGTTGGTGTTCCTATTAAAGAAGTAACCGACCAAATCATGCATATTTGTTAGAACTTCAACAATTGAATCGCTAGTAACTTTCAGTTTCAAATGGCATGGACTTCTTTGTTGGAACTTAGAACTGCATAATTAATCTGATTAAATATTCTACTATTCCGATCTTTGAAGTATTTTGTGCCCAGATCAAAGCTCAAGTGGGGATTAATCAAATCAACATTTGCTCAATATTCAATTTAATCTGACTGAATATGCTACTAAATGTATGAAGTTTCTTTCCACGTTTCCTCTTGCTTTTGTAATGTATATATAGAAATTAAAAATATATGCAAAAAATTCAATTAGAAAATAATCTCATTATCAATAGTAGTAGCTTCATCGAAGTTCCCTTTAGCAAATGCTTCAGACTCATTTATGTTATGACTTGAAATCATTCAAATAGTGCAGTCTATCAATATATTTAGGCAGCAAAACTATATATGGCATGAACAATTCTTCGTTTATTTAGGAAACGGGAAAATGTTAGTATATACAAATGCCAAACAACTTACATGGATAAAATTTATATATCACGACTAATTAAATCGATGGTGTAAATTAATCAGCTGAGGTCGAAGATATGGATAGAGACAAGAATGTAACTGTGGTAAAACCTGATAAAAGAGGGTTGTAAGTACTGATCTTAAAATAGTTTTATCTTACTCTACCTGAATTATATATATATATATATACACACACACATTAGAAAATAAATGGATTTACTCAACAAAAAACTAATTCATGATCATCTGAGTAGATGTTAACCATCATATATTTATATTAGTAGCTTATATAAGATTTATTTTAATATATTCTCTTGTATTTATGAATGGACATTTTTATGTGTAAAGTTTGTATTAGACATGTGTGAGTGACCAACAATATTTAGAAAAGTCATATTTTACTAAAATATTAAAAAATGATGATGTAATTTAACCTAAAAACCAATTTATAAAGTAAAGTTGTATACTAAACATTCCTAGACACAATTCGTAATGAATGGGAAACTCGCACAATATTAACGCTTAAAAAGAACCTATGTATATATTCACTTTCTTTTCACATGAATTATAAAATAACTCTTTTCAATCTTCCAATTAGAGGCCCTTATTATATATTTAAACACTTATTTACGTAGTATACGTGTGTATATGGATCCGTTTACTCTAATAGTAAGTCTTGAAAATTTACTTCACTTTATAATCTACGATAAGCATGAATTACACATTGAATTTTGTTAATCTGACCGCTGATTAAACAATTATCATTAAATAAATTAAATATTGTATAAAATTTTATATAATTTAATAATCATTTGATATTTTATCAATCAATTTAATTTTAACAAAATTGATATAATTTACAATATAAACAAATGTTGATTATCAAGACGATGTACCTATAAAATTTAAATTTTTTTAAAATTTTACGTGTGAAATTATCAAGATATTAATAGTTGGATGGATTTAATTTATGTTTTATAACGGGTTAATATGTGTGTAAATATATGCGCTCGCTGAGCTAATGAATGGGAAATATGACTATGCAAATTGGTTATAATGGATACTAAAGTAAAAAATAATTAATAAAAATTACAAAAACAACTCATTTCTTGAGAATTTATATATGTAAAAGCAGCTTGCATTCATGTATTTGAAAATGGCAATCTATATATCTTCTTACACAAGGGTATGAAACTTCGAAACCAACGCGTATGCATTTTTGGCTCGTTCATATTTTTGTTATTTTTGCAACAAAAATTTCGGGTATGGGAGAGATCAACGAGATAATCTGAGCTCCAGATCCAGCTCTTGAGTGTCGCTTGAATCTGAGTTCTGACTGCTTGAGCCCACGGAACCACTTCTATGATTCTTGGAATCTATGTCTTGATGAGAATCCTAATTAAATATGACAATATATGAGGTCATTAATTTTGAATTTACAGATAAACTTTCGGAAAATACATCTTTTTGTGCATCAAATTAACAAGTTGCATGCGTGTTGAAACTTGAAATTAAGAAATTGGTTACGTACATTTAGGTTTAGAAAGGGTAGAGTTATGTTGGATGGAGCAGAAGACTGGTAATTCTGCAAGATGGCGTTGGCATGTTCCCATCTGGTATAATAAAATGAAGAATATTTCCAATATCAGCAAGAAATTAATTTATCATGATCAATGAAACAAGAGAGGAAACAATATCCAAATGGCAAAGAGGCAAAGGATCCAAATGCAACTAGCTAGCTAGAAGAGGGAAGTACCTTGGTGCATTGCTTAGCTGAGAATCTCCATATCTGATGTTTGCTTTTTGATATTCGGATGACAGGCCCATCTACACTAGCAAATATTAATTGTTTGTCAAATTTCAGGACTAATTCTCTCAGTTTCTCTCATTTTCATGTATTAATATATTCCTTTTGGTAATATACTCATATTTGAAAATGGTATAGAATATATTTAAAGAAAAGATAAAAGAAAATTACTTATGCTATTGCAACAAATACAAATTATTTATATATTGAAGTCGGTACATAATATGGATATAGTGTTGAGATCTGGATTCGAACTCCATTTCCTTCGTTCCTTTACCATTTCATTAAATAAATTATTTAATATTGTTATTTTTTAACCAACTAGCTAGTATATACAATAGCCATATCCATCCCTCGTCCCCTAGGGTTAGTAATTCTGTTTATAAATTAATATATACAGTGCAATTTTCATTTCAAAAGCAATGAGGAGAGCTAGTGCAATTCGTAATAGAAAGAATATTGCTAAGTTTGTATATCATATGCGTTGTATGCAACAAAAACAACTACATAGAAATAACCATCTACGATTACTTTGTGTGGTGCAGTGAACCAGTGATACATAGCACCTTCTTTGATTTTTCAGTTACGGTTAATTATCAGTAAGTCTGGGAGGTGAAAATTGTGTGCTGAATCACAAAAGGATGACTAAAAAAAAGGGGGGAAAACAATTACATCATTTTTTTATTAGTTACAGTAATTAAGGGGAAGAATAAGTGTAGGAAACTAGGTTCGAACCCTACTCCCGTTACACTTTATTTTGCATCAAACATCAACTTTACTAGCATTTGGGGACAAACAATTACATCATTTATTCTAAAGCTAAAAACAAGGAAGAAAGGCCAAAATTAGACCTACCAGGATGTTGGGTTGGAAGGGATATGAAGGTGCGTAAGTTGTGGAAGAAGGTGGGTAAGAAAAAGTAGAGGATGACACTGAGGAATACGGTATTTGCACTCTTGCTGGATCCTCCTGCTGCTGCAGTAATATTAAAAATTTCAAAAATTCAAGAAGAAAAGAAGAATCCGTATGCTGTAACTTTCCGCAGAAGAAAGAAAATTAATTAGAGATTGGTTTTATAATGAATTACGTTGAGGAAATTAGATGGGTAAGGGGAGTTGAGAGGATAAGCAGCAGCAGAAATTTGACCATGTAATCTGATTTTCTCCAATTGAGCAACTCCAAGTCCTCTCTGAGGTTGCTTTGGCTTCTGATCCGAGTTGTTCTTCTTCCCTTTTCTTGATGAAGAACCACTTGTTCTTTCGTTTCCTAGGTTTGGTTCTCCGAAATAACTGCTTCCCATGCCTATAGTACCAGAGAGAGAGAGAGAGCGAGAGATAGAAATGAGAGATCTGGAGCGCTGTTTTTAAACTGCTTGCACGCAAGGAAGGGGTATGTGTATTGCATCGCTGGATATCAGATTGTGTGTGTGTGTATATATATATATATATTTCAATTATATATATATATATACCTAGCTAGTAGCCACCAAGCTAGATCTTCTATGTTCTATATCTCCTATCCTCTTGCCCAGAGATATTCTTTTTTTTTCTGCATAACTCTAATTTTATATTGACCTAAGGTTTTTTTTAATGTACCCAATTCAAGCTGGGGTAGAATTAATATACCCAGTAAAACTTTTCTATTCCACAACTGCATTTTTATAATATAGCCAAAACTTGACACTTAAAATTAATTAACCTACAACTACCTTTAATTAGTCTATTTGGTGGTATATTAGTCTTAGTTAAATTTAATTAATCAAAAAGATTTTAATAACAATTGATTAGTTTAAATAATATATATATATATATTGACTTTTTGACTTCTTTTAAATAAAATTTCGACTTTAAAAGTATTTCTATTAAAAGAGTTGTGATATGAATGTTTTTAGTAAAATATCTATGTAAAAATAAAAATATATTAAATTATTACATTTTTTATATTTTATAACTCAATTATTGTATTCTTATTTAATACTAACATATTATTACTTTCAGTATTTTAAATTTGTCTTTTAAGATAAGAAAAAAAGAAATTCTTCTTTTAAGAGTTGAAGAGTTGAAGTGAAGTATTATAATAATAATGATTGCATCATTTATTAGTTTCTCTGCCCATGATCTATTATATACACTTTAATACTCTCCCATTTATTTTGTTTAATAGATAGACAATGTATGACCACGCGCCATATGGTATAAGGCGCACACATTTTACATGATTTTAACCGAGTTTTGATTATTTTTAATATTGTAAAGTATTAATATTAATAATTATATTTTTTATATGTATAAAAACTTTATTTTTTTAACTGATTATTAAATACAACTTTATTTTTCTAACCATGCCACCATGTTATCCAACTATATTTTTAAAAAAAAAACTGATTTTAAATATTGACATTACAATAATAAATTTAATTAGCTTTCTAATGAAAATAAATAGACTAATAGATCTAATGAAGTTTTTAAATCCATTCAAGATGTAAGTCAATAGTTTGCTTACAGTAAATCAAGCATATATGTATACCACCTTAACTCATTACTTGTCCATTTATGAAACTAAAAAAAATTAAATATAAAAATCGTATTTTTAAAAAGCCACCTTATCATTTTAAGTAATAATCTAATATTAAATTATGTTTAATTTTGAACATATAATGAAGATGTGTATGAAAGATTTTCTCATATGAATGTGATATATTAGATCTTACAATGAATAATTATAATTAAAAATAATTTCTTCTTAAAAATTATTAAGAGTAATTTACGATATGAGATTAATTATTGTTTTGGTGAAAGTGAATACTATTTTTAGCATTATTTATATGAATTTTTTAAAACATACTTAGTCATGAAACTTAATTTTAAATTAATCATGGGATTTTAAATATTATTATTTTTCAAAACATTTAAATAGTTATGTGACTTTGATTTATTCTTTTTACTCTCATATAAACTTCAACTTTTCTTTATTTTTATATGAAACTGAAACAAGATCATACAATTATATATAACTTAAATACTTAAATAAAAAGTTATTTAGAATTCCTTTTGTTTACGTAGATTTAAAGACTTACAACAATTCATATATTCAGTTTAACCAACTAATTAACCTAAAAATTATTTTAAATTATATGAAACATTTGAAGAAATTATGATATAAAATCTGATAATTATTTTTTGTTTAGTCAGCTCTGGAGTCTTTTCATTCATATCCAGGGATGGATCATATGCAAAAGGAGAAACAAGATAAACTGTTGCATATATATAAATATTGAAATGTAAAAACAAAATCAAAATTGTCATTGAATTTTTCTTTCCATTAATCAGTAGTATATGTTACGCTATCTGCATGTATATAATTCATTAGTCTTCCATTGTGACTCGAAGCCATTTGATTAATTTTATCTGCTGATACTATCAATTTTTTTAAGGAACTTTAATATAGGATTATATTTTAATTAAACTGATTGGTGTAGATAATAAAGGTTTGAGTGGGTTCCACTTTGCATGTGGTTTCCTAGTTCACGGTCAATTTGTCTCAGCCGATAATACACTAAACTGAAAGCCACAGCTGGAAAACCAAATAATAAGCAGATAAAATTCCACTTTCATTTAGTTATATTCAGTTTTTAGAAAAATTATGGCTTGTCCCCCTAAAGTACAAATTTTTTGGTTTTTATTATTGTAAAATATATTTTTTACCTCTCATTTATATTGAAAATTTTACTTTTAATTTTTAATTACTATCTGAACTTGAACCCATTAATTAGTAATGATTGTACATTTGTTTGTTTATATAATTTTAATATTCAACTAGATATGACTTTAACAATTTAAAATATAATTTTTAACAGTTAAAATTAACTTTTGTAGCTGTCTGACAATAAACATATTAAAGTTTTCAATAGAAAAAAAATTCTTCTTATAGCTTTTAGAACTGTTGGACATAATAATCGTCCAATTAACAAACTCCTGATGTAACTTAATTAACCGTTTTAACACTTAACAAGTTGAAATTCACAGTATATAGGTATTAAAAAAAGTTTTTGTTTTATTTTCTATCACTAAAAACTAAATATTTATAACTTGGATGTAGAAGAACAAATTATTTTCTAGAGATCAAAACAAAAAAGAATACGCTCTTAATTTATAGATCCAAAAGTAGTAATAAAGATGGTGTAGTTTTGCTTAATATTTAAGGGGGGAGTGGCCTAGAGATTGCGATAATATTTCAAGCAATATATATAATTGATTATAATAATAATGTGGTTATAATTAAGTGTGCCCAGAAACCAAATCTAATTGAGCTGTTTCACGCATGATTTGTGGGTCATATTTTATGAGTTGTTTGTGTGGTGGAAAGTGAGAATCCTCCAATTTGTTAGCAAGACATGTGAACCCATTCAAATTACAAGAAACCCCACTAATCCCCACCAAAAGCATGTCATTAGTTCCTTAAGCAGAGGAGAAATATATATATATTTTATGATTTAGTCTTTTTAATTTCTATTTAATTTTTGAGTAACAGAAAAGTCACATAGAGCCTAGCTAGGGGTGTTGTTCTCAAAGATAGAGCCTACGGGTGTTTATTTGTGTGATATTCTCGTGCACTTGGCCCATTCCATTTTTTAGGTGGCATTAAGCTCACTTTAGACATTCCCATGGCATGTTGATGAAGATTTTTCTATGTTTCAACTTCCCTTGTATTTTATAACAATTCTTTTATAGATGTCATCTTGATAGGGATTAGAATCTTCATCCTGACCTCATCACGAGGTCAAAAAGTCTTTTTGTGTGTATGTTTTTACCGAATTAGTTAGGGTCCTAAAGCCTACTTTAGGCTATCTCTCTTGTCTCCTCATCCTAGAGAAGATTATCATAGCCTTCCTCGATGAAGTCGGAGAATGTAGTATAAAACATCCTCTTTTGCCACCACTGGTGGAACCCACCCTAGGTTGGGCATGCATCATATGGATCTCCACACCCGTTGATCTCTCAGTAATTATAATCAGGCGGTTGAGTCACTCATTCAACTCAGTTTGCAACATTGTATTGGAGCTGCCATATGAAATAATGACTAGCACAAATAATTTTTAAATCCTGACCCTCCGACATTTAATTGCCAACAAATGAGTTGTTATTTTGTTGTGTCAAAGTCTAACATGAACATTGACGCCTTTTAAATTTCATGGTCATTAATTACATTTACTTTTTCAAATGTTATGTTGTGTCCGAATTGGAATTTGACATAACAGTTTTAGGTTATATCGCACCTTTGTTGTAGTGTTCACTTGTTATTGTTAATCTTATATTGTCAGATCTCTCACACTCTAACATTTATCCCTACTTCACAATGGTGGGATAGGTTGTCCCACCTAAAGGTAGCATGTTCACTATTCCTGGTTCATCTTATTTTTTGATAGATTGGTTTACCTTCCTTAAAAAATAATGTTATTAAATATGGAATCATATTTGGCTGTCAGGTTCCATCTTCTAGGAGAGCTCAAATTTCCTCTATCCTTCATATGGACCAATCGATTGAAGTAGGAAACTACCTTGGGCTTCCTAATGGTTAAGGAAGGTCTAAGAACAAAACCCTATCTTGGGTAAAATAAAAAATTCTCTCTAGAATTGATAGATGGAAGGAGTTGTTTCTTAACCAAGCTGATCCTAATAAAGTCAATGTTACAGGTTATCTCATCCTACACTATGTCTTTGTTAAGGCTTCCCAAAACATTGGTCAAATGTATTAATTCCATCATTTCTAAGTTTTAGTGGGCTAAGGAAAAAGGTTACAAGGGAATTCACTAGAAGAATTGGAACCAAGTCTCTACAAGCAAGTTCTCAGGTGGTTTAGGTTTCAAGGAGATGTATTGCTTAAACTCAGCCTATCCAACTAATCAAGCTTGGAGGGTTTTGGTAAACCCTGATGTTGTTTGGGTTCAAATCCTAAAAGGAAAGTATTATCCAGGTTCTTCGTTCCTAAACCAACCTTAAAAAATGAACTGTTCTTGGCTCTAGCATAGTCTTTTATAGGGTAGAGATATCCTAATCAAGCTAGACCATTGGTCTGTTGGGGATGGCAGACAGATCTCTGTCTTTAATCACAGATGGCTATGGAATGGTGCTATGTGTTACCAACTTCCAGGAAGCCAAAATGATTCGGATGTGAAACTCTCCTATCTTATTAACCAGTCCACTAAATCTTGGGACCTTTCAAGGATTTGTCAAATTCTACCTCAGCAATACTGGTTACCTGCTCTTCAAACACCTATTCGAATTACTTCAAGAGTTGATTGCTTGTAATGGCCTTATACCAAGGAGGGTAACTACACTGTTAAATCTGGCTATAGAGCTATAAAACTTATGTTTGATGAAGCTGATCAAGGACCATCCTCATCCTTTTCTCCTCAAATGACCCTTTAGAGAACAATTTGGAAACTCTGTCATAACCTCCTAACAGTCAAAGCTTACTTGTTAAGAAGAAAGTTATAATTGAACCTTTGTGCACTGTAACATCCCAAGTTTTTGTAATATTTAGCAAATTCATTTATGAAGGATTAATAAAGAAATTCTGAATGAAATTCCGAGTGAATGTTGTTTAAGATATAATATTCCGAGTGAATATGGTGCGATACCGAGTGAAGTAAGACCGTGGAACCTATCTCTGAATGGAACTAAGATGTTTCCGAGTGAAACATCATTAAGCAAATTATTTCTAAGTTAAGAAAATAGTGTCCGAATGAGACGCTTTCGAATAAGGAAATCCGAGTGAAACGGTTCCGGATGGAGTATCTCTGAATTGAAACTTTTCAAGTGGAATGTTTCCGAGCACGACATTCCCGAGTGGAATGATACCAAGTGAGAGAAGACTTGGTCTGGATTATTTTGCCGAATGGAAACCCGAGTGAAAGATGGTCGGTCTTGGAATTAATTATCGAGTGAAAGATCACACGAGAGAAGAGTCGATTTTGAATTAATTCGCCGAGAGAAGATCGATCAAGTGTTGAGTCGGTGTGAGGGTGAATTACCGAGTGAATGACCGATCGAGTGATAAGTCTGCTTAAATGTAAATTGCCTAGTGAAGGACCAAATGAGAGGAATCGGTTCTGGAATAACTTCCCGAGTGAAAAACCGAGTGTTGGGAAGGACGACCTCTGGTCGGGTTTCGCTTAAGCGAGTGGATACCTCGCTCAAGCGAGTGAGTATGGAATTCGTTACTGGACACTTCTCGCCCGAGCGAGTGGCTATTTGGATGGAGCCTTGCTCGAGCGAAAGTATGGAAAATGGTTACTGGGCAGTTCTCGCTCAAGCGAGAGCGATTCGCTCAAGCGAGAATCAGGTCTGATGTTTTCCACGTCAACCTGTTCTTCTACCTTCTAGTAAAGTCTTTTCTGATATTTTCCTAAGTATGAGACCCTCTCTAATGTGTTGTCCCTTTTCATTAAATGCTTACTCCTTATTCAGCATCTGAAGAAAAGTACAACAGATATCTTTTGGTCATTCACGTCTCTTTGCATGAATGATATAAATACCAATTTCCACTGTTAAAGGAGCTTAGAAAAACCTTTGAAAGAAAAAAAAGTATCATCTATAATCATCTTCTTCCAAATACTGCTGAAAAAGCCATTAACGAAGAAGGAATCAATCTTCATTTCTTCTTTTATAAAGAAAACACTGGATTAGCACAAAGCTGAGATTCCAGTCGGAATTCGCAAGCTGTGAATTGGATAAAGCTTTGAGTGTTGCAGGAGCTCTTAATTCCAGGTAGGGGGAGCATTTCATTTCAAATAAATAGTATATGAATGGATGTGGGATGATACTAAAATGTTATATATGTGTTATGTGTTTTGATACCCCGCTTATATGATGCTTTATGTTTTGATATATATATATATATATATATATCATTCATATTTCCGATATTAATACTGACAGTGATATGAGAGTCATGAAGAGTATGAGTGTAAGGTATGTTATGACTTTCATAAAAGACCTTGGGTGGGACTCAAGGCAACCTCTTGAGCAGGGCTCGGGGTTTTGGCCCGTAACACTGAGTAGAGGACCGCTATCACTCTAGGAGTGGTACTCGGTGTTACATAGTGGCCGTATCAGCCGAGTGCTGAATTATGGCTCGGGGAGCCAGTGTTGCAACACAAAACTAATAGTCTTATGGATCCATTTGTTTGAGCATTGGTATGCACTAATTTTTGGTGTGTATGCTTTGATTACTGATAGGAAATGCTATTTATGTTGTATGACTCGGTTTGTGGTAAGTGTATAGTTATGGATTGGACCTTAAATCCAATTCAATAACTATTATTTGATATATTTATGCTCACCCCTTACTTATTATTTTTGCAGTGGATAGAGGACACGGTGATGGCATTTGAAGTCACTCGACCGACTGGAGCATTATGTATTAATATGCACAATACATAGTGTACATAGTAAACTGGGTAGAAGCCTTGGCCGGCTCTTGTGTTTACCGAGTGATATATTGATTACCGAGTGATATAATTTTTGTATTATGAAATGGCCGGTCGGCTTTTGTAATGTGACAATAATCTTATTAATACAAATTTTGTTTTAATCATGAAATTATTTATGAAAAGTCTATTTATGTTTAAATTGCATTCCAATGGGTCAGTCGGATTGATGAGAAATCGGTACTTTTAATGACTGAATCCGATCTCTATTTGAAATTTAAATTATTATGAAAAATTTACTTGATTTATTAAAAATTAATTTAAAAATTAAGGATGTTATATGCCCTATTTGTTTAGAGGAGGTAGAAATAGTGGAACATACTTTTTGTTAGGAAATCCCTAAGCATGAGCAGCGGAAAAATAAAAGGGATTCCATAGGATTTGCAAGGTTCCGTGTTTCAAAGCACAAAAACAATTTCGAAATTCATTTTGGATTACCTCTTGAAGAACTCCGAAGCAGTCGTAGCCTCGTCCTTTAGGAGTCCACACGAGCACTCCCACCAGAATCGCAACACTTGCCAACTGCTAGTTTGACGGCGTGTAGCTCTTGCAATTTTTGCGAATTTGTGTCTCACTTGAGTGAACGGCCTATGAGCATCTTATGCTCTATTTATAGGCTTAGGTTTGACCTAATTTGTTCTCTCTAAAAGTTGGCTCCTTACTCATTCCAAATGAGTTAGGCCCAATAGCTTTATTTTAGTCCAACTAAAATAAGACAACATTTTCTGATGGGCTTACTCTATGTGTGTGACCCTATAGGTAAAATACCCGGTCATATTAATAATAAACTATTTTATTATTAATATAAAATAAGAGCGGCATCTAGCAATGCATCATTATGTCCGAATATTATCAATATAACCTATAAGTGATAATTATTTAATATGTTTATTCCTTTTGTCACGATATCCTAATTGGGCCCAACGCATGGTCGCGTCATCCTTGTACGGCCCAATTTATTTTACTTGATACCGGAGTAGACTGGATCCGAATAAATATCTAATATTTATTCTTTCTAGCATGGCCATGCATTTTCTTAGTCTTACTCCATCAAGTGGCCTATGGATATCACTCCTGTCACATAGGAGAGACAAATCCCATCTACATCACTCACATCCCTCTGCATAATTTGTTCATTGCCTAATCACAACCTTTATAGTCCTCTTGTTACAGAAGACGTTTAATTGTATTAAAACAATAAACTCCTCATGTAGGAATCGTAGTGACTTCAGGTCGAAGGACTACATATACCATTATCACATTGAGAATCGTTTATGACAATCATGTAACGATCCATGCAACGTTCTCATGGTGGGTCTGTCTAGTACATCATTACTCTTAATGTGTACCTGCGTGAAGACTCGATATCATCTATATCTATGATCTGTGAGATCAGGTCATCAGTACACTCACACACTAGTCTCAGTGTATTTACATGTCCCCATGTAAATACTTGACTAGGGACATTTTAGGAATAATTTTTATATGACCTATTACTCCAAGGATAAATATGTTTTAAAACAATTTTAAACTGAAATATTTATTCTATTGATAAGTAGAAAATTGATACAAATGAAGAAGCATAAAAGCTCATAGTGCATACACCAACACTTTTATCTATTGTAATTGGACCATCCCTCTTTGGTTTGGATCCAACTTACAGTGCAGACCTAAGGATGAAATGGCTAGCTCATTTACTCAGTCGATTGAAGGCAAAATTAATTTATTTATCACAAAACAAGAGGATTCATAATATCTTATTTCCAAATTGTTTTATACACTATGGAAAATATGGCTAACCAAAAACATATCACTATTCCAACATACAATCCAAATCCTATACAAAGTCTCAAAGATGTTCAAGTCTTAACCAATGAGTTCTATAATACTATACAAAGGAAGCCAATTCATACATCTAACCTCCCTTCTCAAAAAGTCTCAACAAGATAGAGACCTCCTATCTCAGGCAAGTTGAAGATCAACACCGATGCTACATGGAAGGAGTCAGCTCGTGGCACCACTAGTATTTTCATTCACGACTACCAGGGGAACATCATATTTGGTTAGAGTTCCCTCATATGGGCCCTCACTGCTCTTCAAGTTGAAGGTATAACGTTGAGATTCTGGCATACAATTTGGAAATAAAAGATGTCATTTTTGAGTCGAACAATCTTAACCTTATTAGGGCTTGCAGAAGGGATATTCAAATTCAAGAATTGGACCCAATTATTCAGGGTATTATATACTTCTTTAAGGTGCTCTTTCTGATCGTGTTGGCTTGTCTAGTCCAAAAGAGAAGCTAACGAGGCGGTGCATGCAATGATGCGTTTGTCAGCTGCTAAATGTCTTGGTAGAAGCTGGTGGTTATCCTCGCCTCTTAGCTTGACAAGGATCCTGTCTCATGACAAACGCTGGATTCCCCCTTGCTAGGCCTTTGTCCTCCGTCTTTCCCATGGGCTCCTTCCCCACACCTTGGTTAAGGTCTTCATCTTCCTCAAGAGCTTACCTTAGGCAAGTTACAAGGGTTAGGTGAGACTGTTATGTGTCCTTGTTTTTTCGTTCTTTGGTGTACTAGCTGACCAGTGTGTTTGTGTCTGATTCTAGGAGGCCAGTTTGAATTGTACCCTTTGGCCTTTTGGGGCCCAATTAATGGAATCTCATATGCATTCGACCAAAAAAAAGAAAACTAAAAAAATTATCAACTTAAATAGATTATTAAAGCAAGGTTGACCTATCAAATTCTCCATAAAAAATAAGAATATATAATTTTAAATTAGTAAAACTAGAAAAATTAGAGTCTAAACTAAAATAAATAATGAATAATAATATGTGTGTGTATTCTTTAAAAACTTAAAATCTAAAAGTTGAAATATTAAAAATACATTTTAAACATATTTCTTTTAAAAAAATAATATAATTTGACAGATGAACCAAATGGATAAGTGAATTTTAATCTCCTAAATTGACCGGTTGAAACAACACATAAGAAACTTCAACCCACTCATGAGCAAGGGGTTAAACTCTCTTTACCATCGGGAATAAGTCTAAAATGGGAGAATTTGACCACTCTAAGTTTATGGAAGGAATATTCCCACTAGCAACTAGTAGCCAGACTTGATAAATATTGGGATCATAGATTACGTTTTACATTTTTAATCAATTTTGCCTTTTTTAAGTAAATAATTACATCAAATATATATGTGATAGTGTGTTCTTCATTGTTAATGTAATAATCAAAGTTTAATGAATAATAATATGGATTAAAAAAGGCTAGTTTTGATATTGGATATTGAGTAACTTTAAAATTTTAAGTTAGTTGTCTCACTTATGGAGGTGTCTACAAATCACCGAGGAGACTAGTCATCGTGATCGATGATGCATTCCCAGAATGCATTATATTTTAGTCATATTTTGTTAGGATTTTAATAAATATCTTAGGAATTATGTTAATTTTGTTTAATTTTTCTTTGTTTTTTGTATTTTAGCTTGTCTATGCTTTGTTTTGTGTTTTACAGAAAAATAAGTGAAAAAAAAACACAATTTTAGGCCAGTTTGCACTTTTGTACAAGAGAAGGTTTTGGAGATGGTTTAGTTGGTAGAGGCCATGTGACCAAGGATGAGTCATTTGGTGGTGAAGGATATTTATGTTTTCTAAGGATTCTTAGAGCTTCTTCATAAAAGAAAGAGAGGCTCATACTTCTTTCTGATTCCAACCCAAGGTCCATTGTGAGGATCAAATCTAAGCATAAAGCAAAGTTAAAAAAAGTTCAACAAGAGTCAGAGTTGACCTAATTGAATCTCAATAGAGCTAACCAAAAGCTCCACGGCCTCTAGAGGACTCTAGAGCCCGTGGGCGCTAGGCTTTGGTCATGGAGTTAGTTTGACCCAAATTTTGTCTTTTATGATCCTATCTAGACCATATCTAGATGTGTTTTAGTTAGTGTTAATAGGTCGTAAAAGACTATATTAGACTTATCTTTTAGTTTTAGAGTAGCAATCATAGCTACGAGTTCTTAGAATTGTTTATAGAATATGCTAAAAAATTGTGAAGAGACAGTGCCTACTCATTATTCTTAGTTTTACTTTTATTTTTTGTTTCTCAATCACAATGGTGAGTGATATAGGTTCTAATGTGACCTTTATCACGAGTGAGTAGCTCCAATTAGTTCCAATTAAAGAATCATGTAGCTATTGATTGATCTATTTGATTTCATGTGTTAAATTACCTTGTATTATGTGCTATATTTAGTTAATTTTTGATTAAAAAAAACTATGACAATCTTAAAAGAGTTAATTAACATTATAGGGAATAATGGTGGCAATTGAACATTGAGGATAAATGAACCTAAGCAATTTAACAACTCATAATTCACTTAAGCCTTCTTAGGTTAATTACTAGTTTGATAATTGGTATGAAATGAAACCCCTAAGTATCTTTCCATCATTGAATTTACATAATTTGAAGTACTCTGTTCTTATTTAATCTTCAAAATCAAAATTATGGTTTGCTCAAACTAAAGTCCAAAAATCCAACCATTGTTTAATGATGTAGTCTTTATATGATCAATATTTTTATTAAGTAATAAAATTCATACATTTATAAGGATATCAATCGACCGTGAGCACTCTAGTAAAGTAATCTTCATTAAAAAATATGGATGATATATATTCAAATAATTGTCACCAAATTTGTATGTTCTTTATATTAAAAAAAAACTACCTATTTTGTGTGGTTCATGTAAAACCGCACTAATAGTGTGGCGTTATTTTCTCACTAACGTATTCCGATCACTAAAATTGGTGGCCTAATTTGACTTTCCTTAAAAGGCAACCACCGTTAGCTACCGCATTTTTTGCTTAATAACTAACTTATTCAGTTATTAAATTAATGACCATCATTAAATTTGATGGCTAAACTATTAATCACTATGGTTTTAGCAACCGATCTAATTTGGTCATAAATTGGACCAATAAATAATTCAAATTCAATGACCGATTTGTGATTTTAGCGACCAATCTTTCAAAAATTGCTGTTATAGATATAATTATATTTAGAAAATTGTAATTAATTTAAAATTATTTTGATTCATTAGAGAGAGTCGAGTTCGGGTACTCTATGCATGAAAGAATTATTTTATATAGGTGAATTTATTAAAGTTCAAAATTTACATGGTACACATGAACAACTTAAAATTTAGGTTTGATGAGAAACGGAAGAAGAATGAGATGGTATAGGAATATCTACTAGAGATTTGGTGGACACATGCAGAGTTTGATGTGCATTATTCCACACGATTCAGAAAGCAATAGGATCCCATATGTGAAGGTCCCTAATACACAACATCACCAATTCCAAATATTTTATTGGATTCTCGATTTTCTCTTTCCATTTTTTAATACTACATACAACACATACACACGGGGACTTGCGCCTGCTTTAACATTTCATTTCAGACCAACAAATGTTTAAAGAAATAAGGAATAAAATAAAAATCTCCTTTGATTAAATAACTGATAAACATCAAAATTACTTCAACTTTGAGGTGAAAATTATCACAAAATGAGTACAACATGCATGTATATAACCGTACAACCATATAACCATATAATAGATAATTGACATTAATTACATGAGTTTTTAAAAAAGTCATGTAACCTTTTAAATGATTATGTGATTTTGAAAACTTTTAATCTTTAACTATCTATTGTATGGTTATACAGCTCAATTTGCTCCTTTTACTCTCACATAAAATAATCTTTATCATAAGATACATTATATATATATATATATATATATATATATATATATATATATATATATTTGTCACACCAATATAAATTTGTTATGAGGATCGAGTGATTCAGTTATCCTAACCTTCCATTTCTTTTTAATATAAATCTGGTTTCTTAATTTAAATTTAATTCTAAAACAATGGTTAAAGTTTCATTCCTATAATTTTTCAAAGTATTAAAAAAGTATCTTTCTTGTCAATATCAAACCTCCATTTCTGGCATCAAACTGTTCTAATGACATAACCAATTTTGAACATTTTTAAGAAGTTAGAGATTAAATTAATCCAAACAATTTTTTTAAAAGACTAATTTTAAATTGACCAGATGAAACTATTTTTTAAGTACCAACTACTTAATTAAGCCAATGGTGAATTAAAATATTCTAGTTAACCCTTGTTTTCCTTTTTAAAAATGCATTATTAGTATTAAAATCTTGTGGCTACTGGCTACCATATGACCTAGATCTCAATTGCTTAAGAAATAATTTGATGCCCACGGAATACATGTTTTGCTTAGGTGGAAGATTTTCTTGGAATATAAAACTACCTCAAGTCTCTGCAGAATATATACAACTATAATATATATATAGAGAGGTGTGTGTATGTATGTATAAAATATTATGTATAGGCACAACTGGGAATTGGGCCTTGGAAAGTACAAGGAAATGGTCCTGAGCACATGCATATAGGAACTAGAAAATTGAAAATTCAACATTTGGCATGCATTTGGATATGAAATTGAAACCCTTGTTATTAAGTAATTTAAAGTTCATTTGCTGAGGTCCCACTAATTACTTGGAAATGTGGCAATATCAATGTGATTTGTCATCCCCTGTCAGAAAACCAACATCCCTAGTGCTCTTATGATCTATCTTAGATATGGTTTTGATACATTTGATTATGATCATATCAGATCTTTAATTTCATTTTTTGTGTGCAGTGCATTGATCATACTGCTTGTATTTCTTACGGAGGTGATATCAGAATAAGATTCCTTTCTTTAATTTAATTTTGGTTTCATAACATACTGGATAGATTCAATGGTTATTGCCGTAATCTTTCAAGAGAATCATAGTATACTTGACAGGTTTTTCTTAGTTTATGGCATCGTATCATCAGAAATTTAAGTCGTACTGAATTTATGTCTGTGTGGAACATTGTATCCAACTCATACATTATTCAGCGTAGCTTGAAGGTTAATTTTGAATTACTACATTGGTTTAGACACCTACACAACATTTAGGAAGACAAAAGTATTCATATAAATATGATATCTTACTTTAATTAATTCGTTAATTATCCGTCTTTCCTATACGTATGCACGTATACATATTCTTCCCAAGAACATATATATACGTTGAACACGATTTTTTTATTTAATAAAAAGTAGGAATTATTGTTTTTATTTGGTATTTCTAGATATCAACTTCTATTATTATTTTCGGGCTTATCTGAGAAGCTTTGATTTTTGAAAAATAAATTTTGAATGAAAGTGTTACTATTTTTTAACGGTAATTTTTGGCCAGACTTTTTAAATACATCAATATTTTCTTCTCTTCTTCCTTCTATTGAGTCACACTAATTTTATCTCATTGGTTCTGTTTCTATTCTTTGATAGACGAGAGTCTTGTAATCTGAAAATTTTTGTTGTCAGCAAATAAATCATTTTAAAATAGTGTCAATATATATCTCGGTCTTTCTAATATTTTTTAATCATATAAAATATTTTAGAAGGCAGGCAAATATCAAATATGAAAAGGTTTTATCCTTTATAGTTGAAGTAAAAATATGGAGAAAAAGAAAAACTTAGTTGATCAACCAAGTTCAATGTGAACCATACAATGTGTGTAGGAAGTGCGGTTAAAACTGTGATATAAGTTATAAGGGAAATTCAAAGTTGATGATAAAAATTGGTCTCAATATGGATACATGTAAAATCTTTATTTGTTTGAGGGATAAAATTTTAAAGTTTAAGAAGTTATAATTGGTTCTCTTATTTTTTTCATATATTTTTATTATTTAACATGTATAATTTAAATAAAAAAGATTTTTTGTTGTTACAAACATATTTTCTTTTTCCAATTGATATGAGAGCATGCTATGTGTTTAACTTTGTATGTTTTGTGTTTTATGTGATAATAAATTAGTGTCTCTAGTAATTCATGTTATTAATAGGACTAATTAAATTATGTTTTGTATTGAAATGTGATGTATGTGAGAATAAATTGATAAATGTTATCATTGATGGAATAAAAATTATTTATATTATATATATTCGATACATCATAATCATTCTGCGATATATGTATATTAACATGTATGGTTATTGGCTTAGTTATTGCTTTATGAAGCTGATTAATAATTATTATTATTATCATCGGTGAACTAAGCGAAAGGGATGTGAAATTTATTTTATTTATGTTTCTTTAAATACTTGTGTGCAACAAGTTGCACTTACATTACAATTAGGAAATTGTTGTTGGCAAAGGGCATTCGTTATGCCGTTGATTTTTATTTTTGAATTTCTACGACGAATAGGCCCATTCTTTCAAAAGAAAAATTCTCGTTGCATATCAAATAAGTGATATGCATATATTAGACTATTATATATTATTATTGCATTCATAGTGTTTTGAAAGATAACATAGGTTATAGTTTATGATACCGTATAAAATGATATTTTACCGTATTTATATAGTGACAATGACTGAATTTAATATTAATCCAGAATAAATTTATAAGTGAATTTATCATGTTCTTTAGAAATGATTTACTTAGATTTGAGTTTTCCATTGTGTTATTGATGAGATGATGTTGACCAATTTAATTTAGTTGAGAGTATATTTCATTTCAAGTAAATATACTTTACTTTGAAGAAAAATATGTCTTTTATAAAAGAAATGTCTTTCAAAATTTTGTATATTGTGATACACACACGTATGTCGTAATAATTTAAATTATACAAAGTAGCTGTAAATTATGTACGTCAAAAATAATTTGGCCTTGTGTCTCACAAAACAAAAAACTAGTGAGTTAAACATCAAAATATAAGTCATTTGTAACTAATAGTAATGGGAACTCAATCTTTATGGTTGAAGATCCCATGAAGAAGGTTAATATGAATAGTAAAGAATCACTTTATTAGTTATGCTAACACAACAATTTTTTTGTCTCTTTCTATGATGTATGAAAAGTGCTAAATTACATTGAACAAGGATTAAACTTAGAGATTTTAATAATTTTCATATGGGTAATGTATAAAGAGCAAGATGTATTTGATGAAAACACCCATGTGAGTGTAGAGTGGGGCCGCTTCTATGACATTATATGGCAAAATTTACAGAGCACTCATAAAATATCAAACATATGCATGGCCTATTGGTGCAAAACAGGCGAAGATGACAAAAATTATAGGGTGTAATATGATAAATAAGTCTCTAATATACACTAAGTATTTTAAATTAATAAAAGTTTCGTTTCACCCAAAACATTGTATTGTAAGTCTATCCGCTAATAGTTTGGTTCATGATTAAAAAAATACCAAACTTTATGTATTGTACTCATAATATTAACTTAACAAAGTTGCTTATGTTTTATACAATGTTTTCTTAAAATCTTTTAAAATGTTTTGGGTTACCATTTTTTTTTTTTTAAGTTTTAAATAAAAGGGTTACCATTTTCTAACAGTTATTTTCAAACAAACTTGTCTTCCACCTTTTTGAATAGACTTGTCTTCCTATGAACAAATACTTTTCGATACTAGATTCGTCTTTTCACAAATGACAATGGTGCCCTTCAACCTTTATTCAAGCACTCAAAACTCAATTTTCAAATACATTAACATTTTCTCCTCTTTTTTCTTCTGCCAAGTCACATTAATTTTATCTTGTTAGTTATGTTCTTGTTAATTTTATCTTGATAGTTATGTTCCTGTTCCCATCCTTTACTAAATGAGACTATTGCATCCGAGGAATTTTGCTATCAACAAATAAATCCTTTTAGGACAACACTAATACATATCTCAACTTTTTTTTTATCAATAATACTCTTTTTAAAATTTATTACAAAATTAAGGTTGTTTTTTTAAAAATTATATATATGGAGCTATTTAATGTGTCGTACTAACATGAGGACTTCAATCGTAGGATTTAATAGTAGTAGGAAATCCATATGACATTGTTTTTGATAATTTTGAACACTAAAAAACAAATACCACAACATTATATATTTATATATTAATGTATAATATATACTATAAATATAATTTATATATTAAAAATATTATATATAATTTTAATATATTAAATATATAATATTATGACATTTGTTACCTGACGGTTGACTGTGTAGTAGAGATAAATCTGAAGTCATTTCACATCATTACAACACATAAAACAAGAGAAAGGTCCTCTTATATGAGATTAAGAGGGGCAAATCTGGGTCGTACAACCATACATATGTGGTTGAGATTAAAAATTTTTAAAAGTCACATGATCACTTAAAAAGTCATATGACTTCTTAAAAAACTCACATAATTAATCTCAACCATCCATTATATGGTTATACGACCCATATTTGCCCCTCTCACTCTCATATAAGAAAACCTTTCTCACATGATACATCCTCATATATACATACATACATACATATATATATATATATATAGATAGATAATGACTCTAATTATATAATATATTTTGAAAAGAGTATTATTGATAAAAAAAAAGAAGCAGACGTCTCACTTTTCTTAATATTTCTTCATATTTTGGTAAGAATTTTAAAGAGAATGAATTAGGTGATGCGTATGTGAAGATATTGACTCTTGATGAGTCAATATTGAGTCGTGGATGACATATAATTCCTCTGCTTTTCACGTGCCATTGAGATTTTTTATCAGATAAATTTGGCTGTTCTGGAAAAGAAAGAGATAGTTGGTATTGTTAATTTAACAAAATCTCAACATCGATGATGTCATTCCACACGCTCATCATCCTCTATTTTATTAATCCTTAGATTTACCTTTCGGTACTCAACAAAACCACGTATGTTGATTTGCTTCCATTCATGCATGTCCCACCACTTTTCCATGTCATTTCTTTCTTATCTCATAATTGTACACCATCAAAGTATTTTTAAAATATAAAATATGTATCTTTACATCTATTATACATGGATGACCATATCACAACATCAAGATTAATCTTATGATCCAAATTCGATTGATCTCAATCTCACTGTTTTTAAAACAGCGAGTTTCACTATATCAAAGTGTTATAGTAAAGTCTGTTTTGGTAAAGTTGATGTAGAGCCCATTGCCACGGGTTGGAGATGCACAAGAAATAGGTTTGACCAAAAACAAAAGAGAAAAAGTATAAAAAAATATTGAAATATATTATTCATTATTATTACACTTGTGTGATGTGATTTCAATTTTAGGCCAAACTTTAACCCAATACACTAATGGGCTGGGCTTCATGCAACACATGTCTGTGGGTTTAATAAGGGGTTGACAAAAACAAAAGGTTAATGGGGGAAAATATGTTGACAAAAGTTTGCAAAAGTTTAAAGGAATCCTGTGTGTAATTTACTCAAGTATAAGTAGGGGAAAATTAACTGAAAAGAAACAACCATTCTCCAAATTACCTAAGCAGTTGATAATTGGCGACCTAAGCTTAGATTATGAAAAGAGGAATGTTTACTAGAATTAAATGATTGTCTCAAGTTGTAAAAAGAGCATGAGTTTAATTGAAACATTGCAACTACTTGCAGCCAAATGCTTTACTAGGGAAAGACAAAATTTACATACTAAGGTACTTGAAGTATGGGAAAACAACCTAAGAAACCTTAAACACCTAAATCAACAACAAAACTAATATAGTGTCATCAATATATTGCTCACTAAAAAGTTTAGGACGCTCCAATCTCGTATACAGAATTATACATAAGCAAGAAAGTATACATGCGTGATCTTCGATATTTCTGCATCAGTATTGCGTTAGTTGCGACTTTTGCTCTTTTCCATGGTTCTAGGTGCTGCAGGCCGGAATAATAACTTTTCCATGTTAGTGATGATTATTATCAAGTAACATGCCTAAGAACTGATACTACAGAAAAACAGGACTAAAACCAAAAATTGACTGTTTCCTGTAATTAATAACATGAACAAAACTAAGCTAGAATTTCTTATAGATGTTTTTGTGTTATTCTTCAATTAGAACTGAAGTTTCACATCAGTAACTAGAATCAATTATTAATGTCAAGTCAACCTGTATTTTGCGGATTATCAAGATAAAATTTCAATTTTGATTGGAAAGCATTACCTTGTTCTAGAAACATCTTTTAGATGAGTGTTTATAGTTTTCTCAATTCCACAACAAGGTTTAAATGAAAGAAACAGGACACTTTAACAGATTAATTATAATAATTGACAGATATCGGCAATACCTAGCCCAATTGCTTCAGAACTCTTCATTATCCTCAGCCTCTTGCAAGATTCAGTGAACATCCTAAAAGAAGATTAAAAACAGTGAAGGAATCAGATATTACTCATCAATATGTCCCATGTTGATTCTGATATTCTTAAAATAAAATAATTTATAACTATCAAGTATCAACTAAGTGAAAAAACCGAAAGAGACATTCTCCTAGGAATTAAATCACAAATTGCACTTACTGCCAAGGAACATCACCAACTAGCATCCAATCACCATCCTTGTCTTCATAGGTAAGAACATATTCTGAACCATGGAGGAGATCCATTAATTTTGTTTCACTTAATTTTTCTTGATTAGAAACCCCATAAGAGCCACATTGACCTGAACATGATAGGAATAGAATTAGGCCCATAGTAAAATAAGAAAGCCCAGTAAATTAAAACTTTTAGAATATTCAATATTTTTTTATATATTTGTATAACTCTTGTTATTGAAGGGAAAAGAAAAAAATGAATTTATCTTTTATTAGTTTATTGCCTTGTAGTGTAGTTTTCTGGTAAAACCCCTTGGTAGGAATTAGCTTCCTATCACATGTCAATAAAAACGTCAGAATATGGAACATAAAGATACTTGCAAATTCAGTTATATGATTCCATGCCATTGAAACACTATATACAACATTCAAATAAACCAATGTCAATAGATTCATGCCACCAACAGCTGTACTCTCAAGATATGGGCAATACCTGATGTGAGTGTGCTAAGTAATTTTTAACATTTGATTTGATTTCATCACATTTTCCTTTCCAAATGCAATAATTAATTATTGAAACTTTTTTCTTTAGTAAATAATTGATTGAATTATCCATAGCACTCCTTATGGTTTTCTTTTAGAAACATCATTCTTTGTGGTTAACAAGCCTGAGCCTGAGATATTTAAATATTTTAGTGCATTTTTGGAAACAAATCAAATCAAGCCAAACGCAAATCCAAACCATGAAAGCTACTTAGTGTATGTTTGGTTTCACATTTGTCAATCATAAACTTGGATCTATTTCAACATGGCCAAGAGTAGCTTTTGTGTTTTTATCACGCTTGGCCTGATTCAATTTGTTGCTAAACATGCATAACTATATTGAAATGGATCTACGTTTATGGTTGACAAGACAAACATGAAACCAAACATGCACTTGGTCCTAATTTACTTAGCATAAGATCTAAATAGATGACGATTATAAAGAGGTATATTCTTTAAGTATGAAGCAAGTGTCAAGACACAGAGAGAGAAGGGGTTAACAAATCGAAAGGAACTCACTGATTGTAAAACAACTGAACATCTTTTCAAGTGCTAAAGAAAGTTCCCTGTAAGTGGTAAAACTATTGAGATCCACTTTCCTCAAGTATGGAGCACCTTCCATGCTGACTTTTACATAAAGACATTCAGACTTGGCTTCTGCATCTGCATCAGCATCATTCTTTTGAGGCTGAGAAGTCATTGAGTTCTTCCTGAATGAACGGATTGGTGGCCATCCCACAACTTGTGCCCTGATTCACACATAAGAACAATGAATTATGATAGGCCCTAGTGCAAAGACCCCAAATTAAGAAAAACTTCCAAATTTAAGGCCATTGATTATGCATTATACATTCAAAACAATCGAATCTAACCAGTAGAGATTTGTGTCCTCATGTCTATGTGAAAATCAATGAACACATCAGCATAGTAAAAGTATTTCAGTATCATAAAACATGGGAGAAGCTTATATCCAAATACAACCAAGACGCAAAGTTAGTTCATTTCTGTTTAAATTTCTACTCAGATAGGAAAAGAGAAAGCCAAAACAAATAAACCCCCTTTTTTCCTTCTCCGAATTAACCACATACTCAATTACTCAACAACAAACAGAAATTAACATCTTGAATCCAGCTTCTAGTAACCACACAGAAAAACAGCAAACACTGAATAGGGACAAGACGAAGAAATAAAATACTTTCATAAACACACAAAAAAAAAAACTATAAACACTCAGCAGAGACACGACAAACTGAAAAACACTTACACAAACACAGAGACCAGAGCCAACATCAAACAAGGGAAGTGAATACATAAAACAGAACAAGAACAAACAACACCACAAACACACAGACACAGACACACGTGATTATCTAACAACAATAAGCAAGCACAGGAGAGAGTAATGATGATTAAAAAGGAAGAAGGAACTACTTTGCAGCAGGAGCAGAAATCTGAGGCTTCTTCTCATGCAATGGCTTTGGAGAGTGTGGAACAGTTTCCTTGACAACCAAGGGCGTTGTTTGGCTGGTGGAATCAGTTACTGTGGGAGCAGTAGTAACACCCCTAGGAGAGAACAAGGCAGCATCTTTAGGCAAACCAACATCAGATCCAGCATGAATGGTGTCTGAGAAACCCCTCTTGGCCCCACAAGCCAAAGTCTTAAACATGGTAGCAGGTGGTGGGAACTCATCCCTCTCAGGTGACTCAGACCCTGGCAAACCAAGCCTCAGCTCAGTAGCCTTAAGGTTCAACCCTTCACACCCTTTCATTGAACAAGGTATCTCTGCCATGGCAATGCCTCGCGCATCAAACACTACTTTTAACTACTGTTGCACTTGTACAAACACAGAAAAGCAAAGAAGCAGAAGAATATATGATATTGAAATGAAGAATCAGAACTTAACAGAGGGGGGAAAGAGTGAATGAAACTTGTCTCTGTAGCTTCTTCTTTTTGGCTCTTCTCTCTCTTCTGTTTCTGTTATTATATAGCCTATCTCTGCACTCTGCAGTGTTAATTGTTAAACCAAACTGCATTGAAAGGAGCCAATAAATTAAGTAAAGACAGGGAATTGCGAAAATTAACGAAAATACGGAACTGTTTCGCTTTATTCTACATTGTTTTTCATTTTTTTTCTTAATTCTTTCATGGTTGTGTTCCTTTTTAGTTTTTAATAAATTTTTGTGAATCTTTTTGTGGCCAACTAATCCGACAACCCACAGAAAGTACCCGGCATACTTTGCTTATTTTATCCCTTTATCTCTTAAAAAAGTATGAATAGTTAATAACCATGCACAACGTTATTATCATTATAATTTAACCATAATGTATAATGTAGTTCATTACAATTATACTAAATTAAAACTAATCATGTATAATTAGTTTCAACTTCAAGCAATGAAAAAAAATCTCTGCTAAAGAAATAGTTTCATCATGATATATGGATGTTACCGACCCGAATATATAGTTAAGGAAAATATTAAGTTATCAAGTTTATGAAAGGAAATATATAATTATTAAGATAAAATAGATTGGAAATTAAGGATATTAAGGTTGGTGGAATGTGGTAATTTGCGCGAAAGGTGAGACAGCAAGGATGGAAAGAGGGAGGCAAGGGAATCAAAGAAAATGATGGAACGAACAGTGTCTCTTAAAAAGCCAAATTTTCATGCGCATCAATAAATAAATAAAGGAAGCTCCAGATTTTAATTCTTGGCTTATATGGTACTTTGCTTTCTTGGATTCTCGTGAAGATCGATTGCAACTTTCCAAAGACAAAATTAATTAATATAATGCTAAACTCTTCCGTTAATCCCAAAAACCTTATAAATAAGTGTACAGTATGGGTAATATTGCAAATTCCCTTTTTATGCACAATATTGTAAGTTTGTACTCCTTTCAGAAAAAAAAAATTACTCAACTAATTATATTATCTTGATTATATATTAGAATTTTCTATTTATTTTTCATTTATTACACTGATGAATTATAAAAATAAAAAAATTATTAGTTAATCTACCTATTGTTCAATAAAATTAAATTTTTATTGAGTCAATAAATTTATTTATTTTTTACTCAATACAAAATCTCAACTTGAGGACTTCGTGTTTTAATTCAATAAAGAGTAGTGTGAATTATTGAGCAGTAACACGACCTAATTACAAACGATAAAATAATAATACGCTTGAGGATGTTTTTTAGGTCATTTGAATGTTTTTTATTTGGTAAAATAAGCTTCTTTTTATTTTGGTTTTTATAATTTATTTTTTATGTTCTTTTTATATTGAATATTTTATTTATAATATTTACTTTGAATTTGAATTTATTATTTGTTGATACAATTAAATAAATTACAATTAGCTTGTTAAAATAATTCAACTGACTGATAACACATAATTCTATCAAGTTAACTTGTAACGTCCCCTTATTTATAAATTTTACACCAGGATTTGAATAAAATCAAAGGAAATTTTTTCATTTAACTTTACTGGTAATAAATAAAAGAATTCCAAGGGTCACATTACGAAAGAAAGCAAAAATCACAAGTTTTTTATACTAGTAATCAATTACTAGGTTTTCAACGAGCTAATTCCCTACGCACTGCCAAGTAATTTACAGACCTCCGATTGATGCGATTCTGACAGCAAAACAACCATGACGAAATTATCTACAACTTTTGTGAAAGAAGCAAAAACTGAATTGCTCACGCTTGATCGAAAATTCGACAGAAACAACATTTGTGAGACTCGTTCAAACGAAAATACTTTCGCTTAAGTGAAAATTTGATACAAACCAACCATTCGACTTTCGCTTAAGTGAGATTATCTTTGTTTAAGTGAGATTTACCTAGAAAGCACCCCTCATTTCACTCAGGCTCGCTCAAGCGAAAATTAGCTCGCTTGAGCTAAAATATTAACACTTTAACCTCCAAACCAACTTTTTCGTATCATATTTCACCCGTTTCACATTTAAATGTCACCGACTTCAACTCAAGCTATTTCTCATTAATTAAGACCTATGACAACTAGTCACACCTCGAACTTCCTAAAAATGCAATTTGGCCAACTTAAGGCCATTTTCTTCCAAATTGACTTATCAATTCCCATTGGAATTGAACCATTCTAATTTCCACAAGTTTCAAAGGTTATATAAAGGCTATTGAATCCTCCATGAGGTTCCAAAACCTCACGGATCACAAATTGGCCTATTCAGTTTCTCACTATTCATGTATTCACCAAAATAACACCATAATCATCATCATTTTGACATATACAGAATACTCCATCTTGTATTGTTCTCTCGCATAGAACACTTTTCTTATTAAAATTCCCAAAATGTAATGAAGTTTCCTTTCCTTTCTTAAAAAAAGGCATTTTCCTTAAACTAAAAAAATTAAAGTTTCAACTTTTTCTTTTTTAAGAAAATTTCAAAAACTCATCCAAAACCTAAGTTTTTTTCACCAAACCCTGATTTCCCGACGTACTCGAGAATACATAATACATAGGAGCAAGAATAATTCATACCAGACTCGTTTTCCTTTTAGTAATTTTCGTGTGTCTTTGTTTTATTTCGATTAATTTTACATTATTACTATTTAACTTAAAACATCATTTCACTACGACGAGATTAATTTAGACGAGATGTCTTGTTAATCTTGTCGTATTTCTAATCTTTTTTCATTTGTTAAAAATAATAATCTTTCTTATAAAAAGATTAATTTGGACGAGACATCCTGTTAGTTTTTATTTTGTTTTATTTTTTTAAAATTATTATTGTTATTATTTATTTAAAATATTTGATTTAAGAATTAATTTGAACGAGACATACTATTAACCTTATTTCAAAATTTTCTCTGTCTAAGTTGTTTCTTTTTTCATTTGTTAAAAAATAATAATCTTTCTTATAAAAAGATTAGTTTGAACAAGACGTCCTGTTAATATTTTATTTTATTTATTATTATTATTGTTATTATTTATTTATTATGTTTGTTTTAAGACTAATTTGGGCGAGACGTCCTGTTAGCCCTATTTCAAAATTTCTTTTTTCCTTGTCCATGTTGGTTATTTCCTTTCTTTGAGGTTAAGTTAAATTATGGGTTATTTAAAATGCGCGCGATCAATTTGAGGTGCTAATACTTTCCTTACCACTCCCGAACTTAGAATCTTATTTTTTATGACCACTGCATTAACAAAGGTTTTTTCCAATATTTTCCCCTTTAAAAAATATTGGCAGGGACTCCATTTTTTTCAAAAGGATTTTGAAACCCTTTTCTTTTCTTTTTATGTTCAGCCTCCCGTTTAAATAAGCTTGGACTTGGGCCCCAAAGGTTGTCTAACATATTCTCACCCCTAATAAGTCTAACATTATTTATATGTACCTCTTGGGGCTCTTAATTTAGCTATTTTTTTTTACATGAGTATGCATAACAACTTCCGAAATTTGGCCCCTTGATGCTACTAGACACATGCATAAAACCTTTTTTTGTTTGAAATATACATCAAACAAAGATAAAAGAAATGCTAACATTGGTTTAGAGTTTACCCACGTATAAAGTAAGTTATGTTCCATTCAGATAAAAATAAAGTTTAACCACGTATTTCCATAAAAACAAACTCAAAATATATCAATGATAAAGAGGAGAAAAAAAAATAACCTTCGAAGTAAGCCTTAAGGTCACTAAATGGTTGCAAGAGTTCCAAAACCTTCAAGCTTTCTTTCTCTCGAGGCACATATCACTTAAAAATGGGTTTTAGGACACTTAAGTGCACACTGCTGTGCGTATGCTGCCGCTGAATGGGGTGAAAAGATCAAAATTTTGCTTGCACATGAGCAAAGGTGAGTTGTCCCTAGCAATTCCCCTTCAAAATTTGTTATAGACTCCATTTTTTTTGCCATTTTCAGACTTTCTTGCAAAAATTAACCAAATCATTAGTGACAAAAAAAAAGATGATGTTTGAAATGTAAAGAAAATGGGGACATTTTTTTCCCAACATTATTAGTAGAAAACACAATTAAAAACTAAATTATGGAAAATAACCTTAAATAGTTTGGTGAAAATAAGGTAATAGTTTCTTTCCTTTTTCTTTTATAAATAGTTCGTTTCCTTTTAAAAAAAAATTATTTGTTGCTTTTATAAGTTTCTTTTTTCAGATTTCTACGTATTAATTTTTAATTAAAATATTCTTATTAATGAACATTTTTTTTATCAAAATAGCAACAAATGAATTTAATAACTATATAGCATCAAAGAAAAATTAGAATGTAACAAAAAATGAATGAAATGATGATATTTAATAATTTTAAAGGTAATTTTAAAAAACTTTTCATTGAATTATAAATTAAAATTAATGTAATATTTTTATCACATGCAAAGTATTAAGATTAGAAAAATCAATTTTAACAAATTATAAACCAATTTAATACTAATTGTAACTAAATTTATGAATTTTCTTAATACTCATCAGCTAAAAAGATATTTAAATCGGAGAAGGGAAGCTGCGCCAAAAGAGATGGGTTGTGGGTAGGGATGGCAAAACGGGCTGGCCCGCCCCGCCAAAGCCCGCCAAAAAGCGGGCCGGGCTGGCCCGCCCCGCCAAGTTAAACGGGCCAAAATTCAGGGCCCACCCCGCCTAAGGCGGGCCCGACGGGCTGGCGGGCCGGCCCGCTAAAGTTAAAATTGTAATTTTTTTTAAAAAATGTTAAATTAAGATTAAAAAATTAAAAAAATAATTTTTTTTAAAAAATTAAAGAAAATATTATTAAAAGAAATGTATAAATAGTAAGAGATGTTACTTTTTTTTTAATTTTAGAAAATCAAAGTATATATTTTAATAAAATAAAATATAAATTAGTAATATTTATATTTTTTTTTCTTTTGGCGGGGGCCGTCGGGCCGGCCCGCCCCGCCAAGGTTTTGGCCCGCCAGCGGGCCTTGGCGGGAGGCGGGCTAAAAATTCTTGTCCGCCCCGCCAAATTTGGCGGGCTTGGCGGGCCAGCCCGTTGGGCCTGGCCCGTTTTGCCATCCCTAGTTGTGGGAGACAAAAACGCCGTTACTGGTGTTCTTTAGGGTTATTGATTCTCTTTTTATTTTATGATTTGAATTTAAAAATAAATAAATGATAATTTTGTAATTAGAATTTAAAAAATCAAAACAGAAAATGCAAATACAAAACAAACAGACCAAAGAGGTGTGATTGGGAACTTTGCTTTTACTTTCTCGATGGATGGCACTTTATATACCAACAGCAATCCATATTTATTTATATATGAAGAAAGTAGTTTTTCAATATGAAAAGGGTGTAGTTTTAAAATCAATTGACATAATTATTTTTAAAAATTTATAAATTAGCAAATAATATTAACTTCTAATTTTTATTTTTTAATATAAATCTTATTCCAATAAAAATAAATATGATAATTAAATATCAAAGAAAATTTTGTTATTAATTTTTCATTGACCCATATAGTATATTGAATACAAGAAGGGTTTTAAGTCTTAATCTTAAGACGTGATGTAAAACATCTTAACCCTTAATATAATTATCCCAATATAATTAATTAAAATAATAATAAAATTAAGGGTAAATTTTTCACGGTTTATAATAATTATTTAAACAATACCCCTGGATCAATTAAGTAAACCTTTCCCATATATATATGGCGATATGAGAAGGTATGAAAATAATTAAAACATAGCTTGGATAATCCAAAATGAAGATTATCACAAGAATCTGCGGAAAGCGTATATTAAATTGTTAAATATAAGAAAATATAATTTTATAATAAAAGTAATAAAATTATATTAAGGTAAATAAAGAAAATGAAGAAATTAAAGAAAATGACTTCCAATTTCTGTATATGCAATATAACATACATATGAACACATACATATATCTATATACATTCCCAAATTTTAAACTTCAAAAAAGAAGTTATTCTACATCAATTCTCAAACCTTTAAACATATATAACAACGTATACTATCAAGAGCCGGCCAAAGCTTTTACATACTATCACAAGATATTATGTATTAATATATATATAATACTTTAGTTTCCACTGAGTGCGTTCTCATATGCCTTCACTGCGTCCTGTATCCACTGAAAAGATAACCACAATAGGGGGTGAACATATGCATATTAAATGACAGGTACTGAACTGGATTCAACGTAATTTACTATTTAATTATCCAGCTCCAACACAACACGATAATTCATTATAAACATTACCATACACCTTGTCATTTAACAACAATTATAATATCTCAATTGCAACAACACAACAATACATATCATGAGCTATCTCATAGCTTCTCAACCTCAATAATTATATGCAAATGTATATGCATGCGGATCCGACTCTAACGATGGGATTTACACAATATAATAATATATCTCAGCTCTCAGCTGATTCGGCCGTTTTACAGGTACCAAACCGCGTGCCCATAATGTAACACCAATCACTCTTAGTGACAGCGGCAACTCAACTCGGTGTTACGGGCCGGCCTTGAGTCCAACTCGAAGGCGGCTGTGGAATCCGAAGAAACCACCACAGGGTTTATGCCCTATCATCAGGCCGCCCTCCCATCTGGGCCGGCATCACAGGCCCCCTGCAGTCCTGTGTGTGTCTGAATGCAAATGCTATGTCAAATGATTATCAATCATCAACAGACCACCTGATTACCATCATCAGGGGTTACCACTTGGTTACCATCACCAAGGGTTTCATCTCAACAGAGCAACAAGCATAGCATGCAACAGTCAATTACAACAACATACACTAAGCTACTTCAAGCTTAATAATCATCAATTTATCATTCACTCAATATCATCAGAAGCATTAATTTCATAACACCACATTATTATAATCTGACGTAAATCATTATCATAATCATCACAACATATATGAACGGTATCAATCAATTCATATCAAAAACAGTTAGCTAAGGGGATATAGCACACTCAATAATTCACGCAATCACAATCAATCCATAAATCAACCTACATCCCCTCATCCATTCATAATCTATACATTTAAGATATAAATGCTCCCCCTACCTGGAATAAACGATTCCAGAAGCTCCTCGAGCTATCAAATATTATACGCTCACTTCCGCAAGTTCCGAATCAAACTCTTAGCTCTGAAACCTTCTGAAGCTACCTTGAACTAAGGAATTTAGAGTTCTTTCCACTCTCAAAACTTCAACCCGATCCAACGGTGGGATTTACAGAGATCGTTAATGGAAAAGGTATCCACGAAGTGAGGAAATGGTGATATATATATATATATATATATATATATATATATTCATATTAAGAGATAAGGAAGAAACAAGATAATAAAAGAAAAGAGGATAGGACAATAGAGAGGGTCCCATACTTAAAAAAAAATCAGAAAAGAGAATCTGCTAGAGTTTAGAAGAATAGAGTGACGTTGAAGAGCCTCGATGATTGAAGTAAATATCAATTCTGACACTGTTTCGATATTTTGGCATATCTCTCTCATATCTTAATGGATTTTAATAAATTTGGTCTTGTTGGAAAGCTAAGACAACGAGGAATAACTTTGTAGTTGACCATATCTCCAAATTCGGACTCTAACATGGTAAAAAGATTAAATTAAAAATACTCGGAAATATCTTTTTCCGAGAAAGATTCATCAGAGTCTCTTTTTGTAACACCCTTATTTTTATTTTTATATTAAAATTTTGAAGGAAGTAAATTATGGTTCTTTAGAACTTTTTAATCTATGTATTATTTATAATTTTTTGGAATTTTGGAATTTTTTAAATAAAATAATATTTTTTAAATAATTTTAAATTCATATAAGTGACTTAAATTAAAAATATTTATAAGAAAGTGAATTTAAATTATAATAAAAATTTCTAAAATCCGTTTCAAGTAGACTCATCTAAAAATTATCAGTTTGAGAAAAATCTTGATTTTTCCAATTGTTAAAAAATTGGAAACGTATCAATAAATTTTTATTAACAGAAAATTTTAGATTTTTAAAATTTCAGCTTTATATTACTTATTATAAAATTAGTGAGGACTAATATAATATCGCTAAATTTCAAAAAGGACTCATTTTGAATATTTAAAATATATCGAGTGAAGAGTTACTATTTGACTTAATAATTTTACTGACAGTTACTATGCAAAACACTGTGTATGTATGAAATTTTCAAAAGATGCACAGTAACCAGGAATAAAAAATTTAAAAATGCACAGTACTTTTATATTAAAATAATGGAATGCATAGTAAATTTTTTTCCTATAAATACCGAAGGATTTCTTCTTTAGAATTCACAATTTCAGATTAAGTTTTCTTAATATAGTAGTGCTAGTGAGATAGTGGTGGAAGTGAGAGAGAGAAGTAAATTTTTTTGGGAGAAAGCTCTGCTAAAATCCTAAGGTAAGAATACTTCTCTTTTATATTTTTTAGGTTATTTTCATATCGTTTTTAGAAATCTGTTATTATACTAAAAATAATATTATTTTAAGTTACTATTCTGCATAGTAAAATACTATTTCAATAGTAAAATACTATTTCAATAGTAAATTACTATTTCAATAGTAAATTACTATTCAAATAGTAAATTACTATTTACTATTACTATTTACCTTTACTATTCACGTTTTTACTATTTACCGTTACTATTCATGATTAACTATTTACCATTACTATTCACGATTTACTATTTACCGTTACTATTCACGATTTACTATTCACGTTTTACTATTCACTATTCACTATTCACTATTCACTATTCACTATTCAAAATTTACCATTTCTGTTTTAAGTAGTAATCTTAATCCTCATCTTATGCCTATACTGAAATAAGATTGGTATTAATATTTTTAGAAATCGGAGGCGCAAAACAAACTCTCTTTTGGTAACAACTCAAGGTAAGGGGGAGTGAGATAAGAGTATAATATGAAAAGACATAAGAATAATGGGAGGAGTCCCCTACTCCTTTTAAATTTAATAATAATATTATTTTAAAAAATTAACTTTTTAACTTAAAATTTTTAATAAATTTTAAATTAAATATCCGGTTTAAATAACTCTAACATACCTATGCAAGGACTTGGACCATTATGACCTATATGGACTGGACTATACCTATGCAAGGACTTCGACCATTATGACCCATATGGACTGAACAATACCTATGCAAGGACTGGATTATATGGACTTACATATACCTATGCTAGGAATGGACAAAAGGAACTAAAAAAAAAATCAACTATATTAATAATCATTAAATTTTGCATTATGATATGTATTTAATGATATTTAATTGATTTGATTATGATTGATTTATGATTGATGATGTTTAACTGTGATTGATAATATTTGATTGATGATATTGTAATGTGGAGTTTGAGCATATAACGAGCATGACGGAAAGCTAAAATTCAGTAAGAATTTCTTACCTTACTCTTTAAATTTTTATTATCTTTTATTTCTTCTTAGAAATTATTTTTATATTTAGAAAAAAAATTAGTATTTATTTTAGAAAGTAGACATTTTAAGAAAATTAATTTATAACAAATTGAGATAATTAAATTTTGAATTAAAGAAAAAATTTTGTAATTTTAAGTATTTATGGTTAATGATTTAAAGATTATCTCTTTTAATAAAATAAAATTTAAAAAAAAAATATTTTATTTTTTCAACTTAATAACTAAAGATATTTGAAAATAATTGAGAATTTGATCTTGTTAAGATTTAATATGAAAAAGTTTTAAGATATTTAAGGCTTAGAAACTCAATTTCAGTGAGAATTAAAAACTGTACCAAATTTATTTCTGTGGGACAGAAATTCAGAGAATTGAGAAAATGTACAGTTTATAGAAATGATGTTGTAAATCTTTTAAGGTATTTAATAATTGAGTTTCTAAAAGCCTTAACCAACTAAATACGCGAGTAGTTCATGCATCATGAATCATTAAAGTGAAATAAAATGATATTGTCTAGGGACGGATTATAGAAACCGAGGATACATTAGAGGAGGCTTAATTACGAGCCTTGGGATGAGAGGGTGTGAAAGGGTGCTTCAGGGGACCTGGGGTAGCTCCCTAGTGTCGGGTACTTTCACAATAAAAACTTTCTCAATCTGACTAGTCTCTAAGTGTTTCCATGCCAGTTGAGCTGTTCATATTATTATTATCCGAACTTATGGAACAGTGTAAACTCCTGGTTGGCCAAGTACAAATTAAAATTTAAGGGCCCACACATATAGGCAAGTTATGATGAAGATATTGCATAACATTCATGCATTCATAATTGATTGTGTATGTGATTGTGATTGATAATATTATGTATTGATTTGTGAAAACCCTTTGTTGCTTATGTCTTAATCGAGAATATTATATTCTGTTTCTCACTCCTTTCTCCGTGTTTTTGTTTCACATGTTTTAAATTGATGGTTCAGAGGGAAGGATTGAAGAATATCGGCAGTAAATATAGCACGTTCTAGAAAGAGAGCTCGGTATGAATACCGTGGTCCAATGAATAAATAATGTTATTAAGTAACTGCTTCTGGGCCATGGAGTTTCCTCTCTTTCTTATAATGTTTAATATTTATTTTCGTTGGATGAATGTAAAATTACCTTATAAAGTTTTAATAATATTTATGAGGTATTTCAGAAATAATGTATATAATTTATTCTGATAGTTTCTTTTTAACAATCATATCTTTAGTAAAAAAAAATTACGAATTTTTCTATAATTTATTAAGGTGTAACAGAGGGTGTTACAAAGTGGTATCAGAGCAGTTAATCCAATAGGCCTGGGGAAAAGGTCTATCTTGCTTTGTCTGTAAACTCTGTATAGGTGATAGAGAATAGAATATCTGACTTGGTAGTAACTGTGATTGATGTGACAAATCTTATTTACTGTGAAACAAGAAACTAATGGCTGGAAACGATCTCGCTGGAGTTGTAGAACGCTTAATCAATGCAATGGGAGCACGTGAAGGTCAAGGTAACGATGCCTTGAGAAAGCTGGACCTATTCGAAAAGCGCAATCCACCTCGTTTCAAGTGAGGATATAACCCTGATGGAGCACAAACATGGATTCGAGAGATAGAAAAGATCTTTCGAGCATTGCAATGTAATGAAGCTGATAAGGTAGTCTTCGCTACTTATGCCTTATCTGAGGATGCTGCTCATTGGTGGGATAGCATGCGTAGACAATTCGAAGTCAACGACATGGAGATCACTTGGGATCATTTCAAGGATATGTTTCTGGAGAAAAGACAATTCGAATTCCTGTCACTAACCCAAGGAAATATGACTATTGGAGAGTACGCATCCAGGTTTGAAGAGCTATATCGTTTTCATTCTCATTATAATGATGCTACTAACGAAGGTGATCGATGTGCAAAGTTTGTAAATGGATTGCGGCCAGAAATTAAGGAAGCTATACGAATGCAGGAAATCTATGAATTTTCTGTATTGGTAAATCGCTGCAGGATCTTTGAATAGGATCATAAGGATAGAATGACCAAAAGTCGTGAGCCCATTCACAAGGTGGGAGAAATGAGAAGTGGAGGACCTCACCATCAACAAAGAAGAGACTTCAGAAGAAATAGGCCTTACCAAGCGCCATTTCGTCGGTTTGGAGCAGCATCTGTTCCTAACAGACCCCAAGCTTCAACTGGAAGCTATTACCCAACATCTGCACCAAATTTTAAATGTTTTATCTGTGGAGGACCCCATTTGAAAAGGGATTGTCCTAAAAACACTTATGTTTGCTTTAAGTGTAATAAACCAGGTCATCACATCAAGGATTGCCCAGAGATGAAGAGAGAAAACCCTGAAGGTGCGAGTACAAACATAAATACTCAAGGAGGCGTTCACAGTGCAGTCGGAAGGCCGAAGGCAAAAGGAAAGGTTTTTGCAATCACTGGAGAAGAAGCATCTCATTCTGATTCCATGGTAGAAGGTAAGTGTATCATTAATAAGATTCCTTTAACTGTTATGTATGACTCAGGTGCATCACATTCCTTTATTGCCAATGACTGTGTAGAAAAACTAAAATTACCTATGATAGAACTGCCATTTGACTTATCTGTACATACTCCTGGAAACAATCCCATTGTCACTTCTAAAGCCTGTTGGAAATGCCCTATTGTCATAGATGGTAGGGACTTTAAAGCTAATCTTTTCTGTTTAATAAACCAGGACATCACATCAAGGATTGCCCAGAGATGAAGAGAGAAAACCCTGAAGGTGCGAGTACAAACATAAATACTCAAGGAGGCGTGCACAGTGCAGTCGGAAGGCCGAAGGCAAAAGGAAAGGTTTTTGCAATCACTGGAGAAGAAGCATCTCATTCTGATTCCATGGTAGAAGGTAAGTGTATCATTAATAAGATTCCTTTAACTGTTATGTATGACTCAGGTGCATCACATTCCTTTATTGCCAATGACTGTGTAGAAAAACTAAAATTACCTATGATAGAACTGCCATTTGACTTATCTGTACATACTCCTGGAAACAATCCCATTGTCACTTCTAAAGCCTGTTGGAAATGCCCTATTGTTATAGATGGTAGGGACTTTAAAGCTAATCTTTTCTGTTTAATAAACCAGGTCATCACATCAAGGATTGCCCAGAGATGAAGAGAGAAAACCCTGAAGGTGTGAGTACAAACATAAATACTCAAGGAGGCGTGCACAGTGCAGTCGGAAGGCCGAAGGCGAAAGGAAAGGTTTTTGCAATCACTGGAGAAGAAGCATCTCATTCTGATTCCATGGTAGAAGGTAAGTGTATCATTAATAAGATTCCTTTAACTGTTATGTATGACTCAGGTGCATCACATTCCTTTATTGCCAATGACTGTGTAGAAAAACTAAAATTACCTATGATAGAACTGCCATTTGACTTATCTGTACATACTCCTGGAAACAATCTCATTGTCACTTCTAAAGCCTGTTGGAAATGCCCTATTGTCATAGATGGTAGGGACTTTAAAGCTAATCTTTTCTGTTTACCCCTTTCTGGCTTAGAAGTTATTATTGGGCTAGATTGGTTGTCTGACAATTATGTTCTAATAGATTGTCATAATAAAACCATAATGTTTAAAGAACTAGTGAATTTGAATCTTGAGGATTCGAGATTTCTAACCGCCAACTAAGTGAGTGCCTCTTTAAAAGGAGGGGCTCAAGGATTCATGCTATTGCTTTCAATGAAAGGAGAGCAAGAATCAAAAATCAAAAATATGCCGGTTGTGTGTGAATTTCCTGATGTTTTTCCTGAAGATATCCCTGGTTTACCCCCAGAAAGAGATGTGCAATTTGCCATTGATCTAGTACCTGGAGTTGGACCCATTTCAATTGCACCATACCGAATGTCACCTCTAGAATTAGCAGAGTTGGAGAAACAACTTGAAGAGATGATAGAGAAGTAGTTTATATGACCCAGTGTATCCCCCTGGGGTGCACCAGTGTTGTTGGTTAAGAAAAAGGATGGTAGCATGAGGTTATGTGTAGAATATCGGCAACTGAACAAGGTGACGATCAAGAACAAATATCCTTTGCCAAGAATTGACGACTTGATGGATCAACTACGTGGTGCCACAGTGTTCTCCAAAATTGATTTGAGGTCTGGATACCATCAGATAAGGGTGAAGAAAAAAGATGTACCAAAAACTGCTTTTAGAACATGCTATGGCCATTACGAATATCTAATAATGCCTTTTGGTGTAACTAATGCACCAGCCGTATTCATGGATTACATGAATAGGATTTTTCATCCATATCTAGATAAATTTGTAGTGGTGTTCATTGATGATATATTAGTGTACTCTAAAAGCAGAGAAGAACATGTTGAACACTTGAAGGTTGTGTTGGAAATCTTGAAAAAGAAACAACTGTATGCAAAGCTGTCGAAGTGTGAATTCTGGTTGGAAAGTGAACTTTTTAGGACATGTAATTAGTCAAGGAGGAATAGCTGTAGACCCTTCTAAGGTGGAGGCAGTTTTAAAATGGGAGAGACCAACCACAATCACTGAGATTAGAAGTTTCTTGGGTTTGGCTGGATACTATAGGAGATTCATTGAAGGATTTTCAAAGCTAGGATACCCATTGACCATAACACGAAAAGGACAACCTTTTGTGTGGACGACACAACGCGAGAATAGTTTCCAAGAGCTGAAAGATCGACTTACTTCTGCATCGGTGTTAGTACTTCCTGATCTACATCGAAGTTTTGAAGTTTACTGTGATGCGTCTAAACAAGGACTAGGAAGTGTACTCATGCAAGACAAGAAGGTTGTAGCCTATGCGTCGCGCCAATTAAGGCAACATGAGATTAACTACCCTACCCATGACTTAGAGTTAGCCGCTGTAGTTTTTGCCTTAAAAATTTGGAGGCATTATCTTTACGGTGCAACATTCGATGTGTTTAGTGATCATAAGAGTCTCAAGTATTTATTTGACCAAAAGGAGTTAAACATGAGGCAACGAAGATGGATGGAGTTCTTAAAGGACTACGATTTTGAGTTACAATACCATCCTGGAAAAGCGAACGTAGTAGCTGATGCTTTAAGTCGAAAGTCTCTACATGCGTCCACGATGATGATTAAAGAGCTAGAATTGATAGAGAAATTCAGAGATCTTAACCTAGCAGTAAAGGTTAATGCTAACAGCTACAGATTAGGAGCGTTGCAAGTGACTAATGAATTCCTGAGGCAAGTTTTAGAGGCTCAACGAGATGATGAATTCCTACAAGAAAAGAAAGAACTTTTGAAACAAGGAAAAGAAGTCGAGTTCAATGTAAGAAATGACCAATTACTAAGGTATAAGGATCGAGTGTGTATCCCTGATCAAGAGGAGTTAAGGAAAGCAATTCTGGAAAAAGGACACAAAAGTTATATGAGCATTCATCCCGGAGCTACTAAAATGTATCAAGATTTGAAGAAGTTATTTTGGTGGCCTGGAATGAAGAAAGCGATGGCAGAATACGTGGCTGCATGTCTAATTTGCCAGAAGGTTAAAGTGGAACATCAAAAACCCCCTGGAATGCTACAATCAATGGAAATACCGGAATGGAAATGGGATTACCATTACCATGGATTTTGTGACTTCTCTACCTAAAACTCCATTAGGACATGATTCAATATGGGTAATAGTTGATAGACTAACAAAGTCTGCCCACTTTATTCCCATCAATATTCATTACTCTATGGAGAAGCTGGCAAAATTATACATCGAGGAGATTGTGAGATTGCATGGAATTCCTTCAAGTATCATTTCTGATCGGGACCCTCGTTTTACATCACAATTCTGGAAGAGCTTGCACAAGGCTTTGGGAACAAGACTGCGTCTGAGTTCAACATATCATCCTCAGACGGATGGACAATCAGAAAGAACGATTCAATCTCTAGAGGACTTGTTACGAGCTTGTGTGTTAGAGCATAAAGGAAGTTGGAATCAATTCTTACCATATGTGGAGTTTACCTACAACAACAGTTTCCATGCTAGCATTGGCATGGCACCTTTTGAAGCATTATATGGAAGAAAATGTAGGACCCCGCTATGTTGGTTTGAGACTGGTGAAAACTTGATGCTAGGACCAGAGTTGGTACAACAAACCACAGATAAAATCAAAATAGTTCAGGAAAAGATGAAGGCAACAGAGAGCAGGCAGAAAAGTTACTATGACAAAAGAAGAAAGCCGCTCAAATTTCAAGAAGGCGATCATGTATTCTTGAAAGTCACACCTATGACTGGGGTCGGTCGGGCAATGAAATCTCGAAAACTAACTCCTAGATTTATTAGTCCATATCAAATAATTCATAAAGTTAGTCCCTTTGCCTACCAAATAGCATTACCAACTTTTCTTTCTAATATCCATAATGTTTTTCATGTATCAAACTTACAAAAGTATATATCTGATCCTACACATGTTATTGAACCTGATGTCATACAAGTTAAAGATAATCTTACATATGATGCACCACCTGTTAGAATAGGTGACAGAAGAATAAAAAAATTAAGAGACAAGACAATTCCGCTTGTAAAGGTCATTTGGAGTGAAACGAGAGGAGAAGATGCTACATGGGAACTAGAAACTGAGATGAAAGAGTCTTATCCTCATTTGTTTTACTGATTAATTTAAATTTCGAGGACGAAATTTTCTAAGGGGAGTAGAGTTGTAACACCCCTATTTTTATTTTTATATTGAAATTTTGAAGGAATTAAATTATGGTTCTTTAGAACTTTTTAATCTATGTATTATTTATGATTTTTTGGAATTTTTTGGAATTTTGGAATTTTTTTAATAAAATAATATTTTTTAAATAATTTTAAATTCATATAAGTGACTTAAATTAAAAATATTTATAAGAAAGTGAATTTAAATTATAAGAAAATTTTCTAAAATCCGTTTCAAGTAGACTTATCTAAAAATTATCGGTTTGAGAAAAATCTTGATTTTTCCAATCGTTAAAAAATTGGAAATGTATCAATAAATTTTTATTAACAGAAAATTTTAGATTTTTAAAATTTTATCTTTATATTACTTATTATAAAATTAGTGAGGACTGATATAATATCGCTAAATTTCAAAAAGGACTCATTTTGAATATTTAAAATATACCGAGTGAAGGGTTACTATTTGACTTAATAATTTTGCCGACAGTTACTATGCAAAACACTGTGCATGTATGAAATTTTCAAAAGATGCACAGTAACCAGGAATAAAAAATTTAAAAATGCACAGTACTTTTATATTAAAATAATAGAATGCATAGTAAAATTTTTTCCTATAAATACCGAAGGATTTCTTCTTTAGAATTCACAATTTCAGATTAAGTTTTCTTAATATAGTAGTGCTAGTGAGATAGTGGTGGAAGTGAGAGAGAGAAGTAAATTTTTTTGGGAGAAGGTTCTGCTAAAATCCTAAGGTAAGAATACTTCTCTTTTATATTTTTTGGGTTATTTTCATATCGTTTTTAGAAATCTGTTATTATACTAAAAATAATATTATTTTAAGTTACTATTCTGTATAGTAAAATACTATTTTAATAGTAAATTACTATTTTAATAGTAAATTACTATTCAAATTGTAAATTATTATTTACTATTATTATTTATCTTTACTATTCACGTTTTTACTATTTACCATTACTATTCATGATTTACTATTTACCATTACTATTCATGATTTACTATTTACCATTACTATTCATGATTTACTATTTACCCTTACTATTCACGATTTACTATTCACGTTTTACTATTCACTATTCACTATTCAAAATTTACCATTTCTGTTTTAAGTAGTAATCTTAATCCTCATCTTATGCCTATACTGAAATAAGATTGGTATTAATATTTTTAGAAATCGGAGGCGCAAAATGTAACATCCCTGTTTTTAGAAACAATTTTATCCTTGTAAATTTTGATTATGGAGGGTTTGTAAGCAAGAATAAGTCAATATATACCTTGTTAATGGTCTATGGTACCTCAAAAATATCATTCTTGCACTTAATAATGGAATTTATATGGAATACTAGTGAAAAGATGCAAAAACCGAGTGAAAATGCCCTGTTCCGAGTGAAAAATGAAGAATTCCGAGTGAAGGCTTAGAAAATCCGACTGAAGGATGGCATTCCGAGTCAGTGTCATGTTTTCCGAGTGAGACATGACTGAGGGGACTACCACCGAGAGGAATCCTGACAAGAAATGCAATCCTGAGTGAAGTATGTTCAAGAGAACACCTTCTAAGTGAAAAACCGAGTGAGATACACTCCATTGGACCAAAACCGAGTGAAAGGAGTCTGTGTGTGTCTTGGTCCGAGAGGAAATGACCTAAACCAAGTGAATTGAGCGAAGGAAGACTCGGATTTCCGAGTGGAAATTCACTAAGAGAGAGAGGACTCGGTCTGAAGAGGTGAAACCGAATGAGAAAGCAAGTGTTGAGTCAGTTTTGGAAGAATTCCGAGCTAGTTATTCATCAAAACCGACCTCTTCCACAGACGGTGTCCATCAAATCCCTCACATACCGTCCTCTATTTTCTTTACTCCACACCGAATGAGCATATGTGCACACCGGATGGATACCGAATCCGTTCTTAAATTAGGAGTTCATATCGGACAACGCTGAGCCGGTGTTGATCACAACACCGCCCAAGTTACACAGACGGTGTCCTTAACACCGTCCACTACTCCGCCTCATAACAACACTCCGCCCTCACACTTCACTCCGCCTTCACATCCAACACCGCCCTCACAAGTGATACCGATCTCTTTGCCAGCACTGAATTCCACTTTAGACAAATGGTCAGCCCACTTAATCATATAAAACAAGAATGATTGGCACAACGAACCAATCAAAGGAGAAAGTTGCCTCCATTATGATAACTTTATATATTTTATCCCAATCAAATGCAAAGCTGACTGTAAAAGGAGTCAAAAGGCTCCATTATCCCACCTAATTCTCCAACCGATGTCTCCCACTTGTCTACCCACTCATTTTCTCCCTATTTAAACCAGTGCCAGGACCCTAAGGAACACCACACACACGACCAACACTCTCCTTCATCACTCTCATTTCCAGCAAGTTTCCTTCTCCTTTTCCCCTCTGTTTCACTCGGATTTCAGGCAGGACAGTAAAGGGAGTCTCTTTCTTCTCCTCCAGGAGCTTCATTCGAGGTAGGGGGGTATATTCTTGGGTGCCTTGTGGGAAAACCGAGTGAGGACTGATTCAGTGTGTTTGAAATGCTTGAAATTATCATTGTATATGCATGTTTATATATATATATGACTGATTCAGTGTGTTTGAAATGCTTGAAATTATCATTGTATATGCATGTTTATATATATATATGACTGATTCAGTGTGTTTGAAATGCTTGAAATTATCATTGTATATGCATGTTTATATATATATATATATCTGTTACCGAGTGATGAATTATGATATGATATGGACTGAAATTACTAAGAAAACATGGGTACTGTGTGGTTTCCAGTAAAATAAATACGGTAACAGATTATTTTACTCGGTTTTATGATAATCCGACCGGTTTTACACTTATTTTACTCGGTTTTAGCTGATTTCACTCGGAAAACATTATATTGCACTCGGAAAACATAGTATTTCACTCGGTAAACACTCTATTTCTCTCAGACAGCATCCTACAAGTCTTGTTTCATTCGGAAAATTTCTTCTTATACTATTTTACTCGGTTTTGACTTAATTCCACTCAGAAAGTATGTTTATCTTTTACTCAGAATTTTTTTTTAGTAAATACTCTCGGAAAACATCATGTTTAACTCGGATAGCACTTCCCAAGTTTTGTTTCACTCGGAATTTGACCTTATTTCACTCAGAAAAAAAGAGTATCAACCTGATTCCACTCGGAATCAGGAATTATTTCACTCGGATTTATTTTCTTTGAATGTATTCCAGTCAGCAGAATGAATTTCACTCAGATTTACAAACCATGCTACTTAGGAAACCATTTTTCCTACTGACCTCACACGGTTTAAGATATCTAGTTAAGGAAATTACTTTCAGCCTCTGTTTCACTCGGAACTTATCTCATTTTTACCCAGAAAACTCCTTTCGAATTAATTCCACTCGGAATCAGACCTGTTCCAGTCGGAAAACAACATTCCACTTCATTTCACTCGGATTTAAACCTATTTCAGTCGGAAAACAACTTTTCCAGTATCATTTCACTCGGATTTTGAGCCAGGACGCTTGGAGAACCCTTCTCTGTATGATTCCACTCGGAATCATACCCATTTCATTCGGATTTGCCCCTGTTCCACTCGGAAAACTCAGTTTTTAGTGTTTTTCACTTGAATTTTCAATTGAAAACCAATCTTCAATACTTTTTAAGTTATTGGTAAGTTATAATTATTATACTTACTCTATTATTATCATTATTTATTAACAAACTTAATGTTGTTATCATTATTATTAGTTTTATTATTATTATACATTGATATTATGAGTAATTACATAAAGAATATATTATTTTACTCTTTATGAAAGAATATATATAATAGATATATTTCTTTAATTAATAATCGAATATCTTACAAGGTTTAAATGATTGAGGAAATTCAAAGAACTTGAGAATTATATGATGAGACTGGAAATACATAAGATACCCAATGAATCAATTGATAAGATAAATGCATTTCGCATCATGAAAATATTTTTTTTGAAGAAGAAAAACCTCTAGAGCACACACTTGGTACAGTGAAGGACACTCACGTTCGATCTCCATGAAGAATCTTGGGAGTACAACTGGAACGGCAACCCAATGGCATCAGAGTCGCGCCCTGATAGCCGGGTGAGACGAGTAATTCTGGTGTACTTTGACTAAATGACGGAGTGTGACCATGATCGTAGGGATCCAAGTCTCAAATATATTTATAAATCAATGATAAGAACCAATGAGTTCATTTGTACCAGAGCTTGGGCGGACCCTGATCGCTCTAGAGAATTGGAATGGTGATATTCCAGAGAAGAAGAAATAAATTCTTGGGCCCACATGCATCATGAGACTTAATCAAAGATAAATCATAATGGATCCGAACTCATGCATTCATTACATCATATTTGATTGTTATGATTATGAATATGTTATATGTATGAATTATTTCACAGTAATATGCTTGATTGTTATAATTGTGAACATGCTAAATATACGATTATATGATGACAATATGCTTGATTGTTATAAATATGCTAAATGTATGATCTATGTGACATTGTATGTTAACTGGGTTATGTTCGCACTGGAGGAACCAATCAGGGTCTCGGGTTATACTCACCCTTACTGTTGAACATTTTTTTAGAGGAATTAGAAACTCAAGAACCCGAGTGTGAAGATCAGCAATACGCTGAACCCATTAAGAATAGTCATTAAGGATAGAATTTTTATAATCAGACATCGGATGACTGTATAATATTTAAGGGTGCCTGCGTGCCCCATTCTATTAAGAGTACAATATTTACTGTTTGTGAATGACTATGTGATATATACAATATTACTTCCGCTGATCTGCCACGTATTTATTTATTTAAAAAAAAATATTCACTTTTTCTGAAAATTGTTAACACTCTCAGTTAAATAGGATGAACCTACAGAGGGATTTGTCTTATCTAATCGAGGGTGTTACACAAAACAAACTCTCTTTTGGTAACAACTCAAGGTAAGGGGGAGTGAGATAAGAGTATAATATGAAAAGACATAAGAATAATGGGAGGAGTCCCCTACTCCTTTTAAATTTAATAATAATATTATTTTAAAATATTAACTTTTTAACTTAAAATTTTTAATAAATTTTAAATTAAATATCCGGTTTAAATAACTCTAATATACCTATGCAAGGACTTGGACCATTATGACCTATATGGACTCGACTATACCTATGCAAGGACTTCGACCATTATGACCTATATGGACTGAACAATACCTATGCAAGGACTGGATTATATGGACTTACATATACCTATGCTAGGAATGGACAAAAGGAACTAAAAAAAATCAACTATATTAATAATCATTAAATTTTGCATTATGATATGTATTTAATGATATTTAATTGATTTGATTATGATTGATTTATGATTGATGATGTTTAACTGTGATTGATAATATTTGATTGATGATATTGTAATGTGGAGTTTGAGTATATAACGAGCATGACGGAAAGCTAAAATTCAGTAAGAATTTCTTACCTTACTCTTTAAATTTTTATTATCTTTTATTTCTTCTTAGAAATTATTTTTATATTTAGAAAAAAAATTAGTATTTATTTTAGAAAGTAGACATTTTAAGAAAATTAATTTATAACAAATTGAGATAATTAAATTTTGAATTAAAGAAAAAATTTTGTAATTTTAAGTATTTATGGTTAATGATTTAAAGATTATTCTCTTTTAATAAAATAAAATTTTTAAAAGAAAATTATTTTATTTTTCCAACTTAATAACTAAAGATATTTGAAAATAATTGAGAATTTGATTTTGTTAAGATTTAATATGAAAAAGTTTTAAGATATTTAAGGCTTAGAAACTCAATTTCAGTGAGAATTAAAAACTGTACCAAATTTATTTCTGTGGGACAGAAATTCAGAGAATTGAGAAAATGTACAGTTTATAGAAATGATGTTGTAAATCTTTTAAGGTATTTAATAATTGAGTTTCTAAAAGCCTTAACCAACTAAATACGCGAGTAGTTAATGCATCATGAATCATTAAAGTGAAATAAAATGATATTGTCTGGGGACGGATTATAGAAACCGAGGATACATTAGAGGAGGCTTAATTACGAGCCTTGGGATGAGAGGGTGTGAAAGGGTGCTTCAGGGGACCTGGGGTAGCTCCCTAATGTCGGGTACTTTTACAATAAAAACTTTCTCAATCTGACTAGTCTCTAAGTGTTTCCATGCCAGTTGAGTTGTTCATATTATTATTATCCGGACTTATGGAACAGTGTAAACTCCTGGTTGGCCAAGTGCAAATTAAAATTTAAGGGCCCACATATATAGGTAAGTTATGATGAAGATATTGCATAACATTCATGCATTCATAATTGATTGTGTATGTGATTGTGATTGATATTATTATGTATTGATTTGTGAAAACCCTTTGTTGCTTATGTCTTAATCGAGAATATTATATTCTGTTTCTCACTCCTTTCTCCGTGTTTTTGTTTCACATGTTTTAAATTGATGGTTCAGAGGGAAGAATCGAAGAATATCGGCAGTAAATATAGCACGTTCTAGAAAGGGAGCTCGGTATGAATACCGTGGTCCAATGAATAAATAATGTTATTAAGTAACTGCTTCTGGGCCGTGAAGTTTCCTCTCTTTCTTATAATGTTTAATATTTATTTTCGTTGGATGAATGTAAAATTACCTTATAAAGTTTTAATAATATTTATGAGGTATTTCAGAAATAATGTATATAATTTATTCTGATAGTTTCTTTTTAACAATCATATTTTTAGTAAAAAAAATTACAAATTTTTCTAGAATTTATTAAGGTGTAACAGAGGGTGTTACACTTTTCGTTCATAATTGCTTCATTCGAAGGGAATTCACTCGGAAATGTTTCTGCTTGAAACACTCAGTCATAGCTTTTCTTTCCTCGGAAGTGACCCACTCGGAAGTGTCTCACTCGGAGACACCTCATTTAGAAATATCTCACTCGGATATATCTCTGCCCGAGTCAAAGCCTTTCTTCACTCGAAAATATTTCTCTCGGAAGTACGTCACTCGGAAGTCTTACAACTGAAAGGATCATTCGGAGTCGAAGTTCAGTCCTCTCTCAGAAATCTTTCCAATTGGGAATATCACTCGGAGTCGAAGACAAACCCGAGCACAAGCTCTCGGCAACTTTGAATATGGGCCCGAGCACAGGCTCTGGGCAATCTTTAAGTCACCCGAGCACGAATTGAATGAAGGGGTTCACTACTCGGATATTTACTTCCCCCGGGAACTATTTACTCAGAAACGTACTCATTCGAAGTTAAAGTCTTTCTCTGTCCAGAAGTACTTCCCCTGGAAAAGACTCACTCGGTATGTCTCAATCGGTGCCATACCACGCGGGAATCGAAAATGTCTCACTTGGTGCTATCCCACTTGGAAATGTCTTACTCGGTGCCATCCCACACGAAAGTGTCGCACTCGAAGACACCCCACTCGGGGAAGTTGCACTCAACTTGGAGATACCCCACTCGGGAATTCACTACTCAGAAATATCTTGGCCTGAGAAGTACTTATTCGAAATCAAAGTTTTTCTTCGCTCGGAAGTACTTCTCTCAGAAACGACCCATTCGGAAACGTTTCACTCGGATTTGCCTCACTCGGAAGTGTCTCATTCGGACACAGAGTTTTTCTTCACTCGGAAGTGATTCTCTCAGTTATGCTTCACTCGGAAACATCTTAACCTTCCTTCACTCGGAAGTGGAACTTGGAAGCGTCTTTGCCCGAAAGGTGCTCATTTGAAGTTAGAGCTCCTTCCTTTTCGTTCAGAATCAATCCTCTTGGGAATATTCCTTTCCGAGAAAAACACTCGTCCGAAGTCAGACTCGGAAATTCTTCACTGATCCCTAACTTGGGCAACGAATGTCTAGCGCTTTTTAATTAAAAAGAAACTCCACCGATCCTTAATGAATTATTTTCTTAAATTCTCAATTTAGGATGTTACATGATGTAGTGGTAACTCATTTTATTTCTTAATTATATTATGAAAGTTTGATTTTGATTGATGATAATGAAATGACTGTGTGAGTTCAACTTTAAGATGAATTAATTACTATTTATAGTGATGATACTTGGAAAAATCCAAAAATATTGGAAAATAGGAAGGTTATTTTTTTTAAGAGTAGAGTATAAAGAATATTATCATATACATTAAAAATTGTAGCAAATTATTAAATGAAAACAGATTTTCAGGAATCAAAATTAATTAGAAATTGAGATGAAGAGAGGCAACATTAACAAAACAATAATGTGTGGGTCCTTATTGTATCAAATTATAGTTAAAAGAAAATTCTTCCTTGTATTTGATGGCCCTTAGAACAGCAATAGACAATTATGCTTTAATTTATTTATCTTACTTTATATTCCTTCTCTTCTAAACAAGACTATGATGGCCCTCCACTATCCTTCCTTACATTAGTTATTGTTTCTCTTCTTGTGGGTTAGTTAGGCCAAGCACAACTATATATATATGTTATCCTAATCTTAATCTTTTATATATATATATATATATATATATATATATATATTGGATGGTTGTGGCAATTTGTGGGGTCGAATATGTCATGCACTTTGCCTACAGTGCTAAAATAAGATAAGCCTTAGCTTTTAAAATGAGGGATCCTAATCTTTTTTACTCATCGCACCCATGGAATAATGAACTTTAACTACTAATCCTCAGCAATTTTTTATAATTTTGTTACATAGTATCTCCCATGCTACCCAGGCATTCTACAAACTAGTAACTACTGATAATAGGTAAACTTATTATTATTATTGTTGTATGAATTTTGTACATCAGCTACCAATTTGTTTCTTTGAATTATGTATATCCTACAATTGAAAAAAAAAACACATTAGAATATCATAATAACCTAATTAGTTGAAAAACTAATCAAAAATTAAAAAGCTGTTGAAACTTAAAAGTTGGTAAATTTGTAACTTTTTATTAGATAGTTTAATTAATTTTTAATTTAATAAAATAATGTTTAAGGTTTTTTTTATGACAATAATTTATGAAATATATAAATATAAAAAACATATAGTTTAAATATCATAATTTATATAAGTGTGCTACATAGAAGTTAGAATTATATATTATAAAGTTTTAATAAAATAATAATAATAATAATAATAATAATAATAATAAATATCACATATATAATAATGATAATAATAAATAATATAAAAATTCATGAAATAATTACCTTTTTGAAAGTAAAATAAAGGTTGAACTTTTAAAAATAAAACAATATTATTATTAGGAATTATTTAAAATATAAAAGAACCGTAGTAGTTGAATTTAAAAAATGTTTCTTGAGCTAGTGTTTTAAAAAAAGATAATAGACCCACACAAACACCTTTAATTTGCTTAAAGTTATATTTCATCTTCTAATTATAATTTTCAGTTTTACAAAACAACTCTACATGGATTAATTTTCACGTTAAGATGCTTTTATAAAAAAATTATTATAATTATTACATAATTAATCACAGTTGTAGGGATTTTTTTATTTATAAAAAGTACTAAAATCAATAATTAGAAAAATGCATTTTTTCTCTTAATTTTTTTTTATTTTCTGGAGTTGTTTGTTGGAAATAAAATAGCCACTTTTAGTTTTATTCTTTATTTTTTTCATTAGTTTTAATCTTTTAAATTTTTAAATATATTTAAAATATTCTCTATTATCAGTTATTGATAACATCTTATACATGTAGATACGTTCCAATATTTATGATAACCACGGTTGACATGCCATCACTAAGTGACGAGATGAACTAGGTTTGAAAAAATAAATTTTAGATGAACTACAAAGTATATAAACAATTTTATATATATGTTCATTTCTTAAGAAGGGAAAAAAATATCATTCTTGAGTTTCAAGTTGTGTTCTGATTTTATTAGTAAAAGAACGGCCAAAAGGAAGACAACACCGAATAATAAAAAGTGAAAAAAATTATTACAGCTCCCAAACAAGGACTTGAATAAAGTCTGATTCCAAAGTATAAATTGGTTGTCATAATCAGAGCAAAGACTTTCTAGTAAAGGGTAGAAGACAGCATGAATCTTCAAAACAACACTCCCTTGACCCCATCAAGGATTTGATGAAACACCAAGTGGAGTCCCAACCTACCTTTTCTTTTAATTTTTTAGTCCTAAATGGACAATCATATTCATGTGTGAACAATACCACACTCTGCACATCTGATGCACTAGACCTGAGAAACCAGGACCCACAATTTTCAGTTGCTTGCTCAAGATGCTCCTCACTAAATAAGAAAAATCAAAAAAATTGTGTGATGTGAGTGAAGTTGAATTTATTCACATGTATCTGATTATCACAATTTGTAGTTTAATTACAAGTATAGCCGTGAAAATTCAATGGTAATCTAGCTTCTAATATCTTCCTTTTGGTAAACATAGGTTAATCAATTGGATTAAGTCATTGAGGTAGGTAAAGTGAACCATCTTCTTTCCACATCAATCAGAGATTAGCTCCTCACTTTTCATCATTTGTATTTGCTTTTTCAACCAGGGGGGAGGGGTTTTATGAATCAAAAATATTGTCTCTCAGTAACATCTTAAAATTGGGGTGCTGTTAAAATTATGACATATATTAATATTAATATATTAATATATAGTATACAAAAGTGAGAAAGTCCTATCATGTAAAGGTGAGCGTTTTTACGTGTATAAAAAGACTGTATGACTGATGATATATAGCTATGATGCAGAAAAGTGTTGATTTAGATATAAACCTAATGTTGCAGAAAGAACATGAAAGGAACACATTGTAACAAATAAATTGATGGGTGTGTATCTATATAAAGGCTATATACTATTGTAAGATCAAAATTCTAATTTCCAACTATATAAAATAACACTTTTAATGGAAACCGTGTCAAATTACGCATTGCATGGTTATTAGTTACTGCATAAGGAGACAAGTATGTAAAAACCATGAGTACCAAAGGTTAGATATTTAATATGAATTGAGCAACGCTCTCTATTGAATTACTTTCTTGAAAGTGAATTAAGTACGTTCTTAGTTAGAAAACAATTTGAACAACCTAAAAGATCAATCATAACCATGAATGATATCGTTAACCAATTCATTTGTATAATTAAGTTACTAAACAAACACTAATTTTGATATGCTCTAATAGGGTTGTGGCTAGGTTCATCCCGGTAATGATCTAAGGTCATCAATATGATGAAGAAATGTGAAGAGATGTCATCAAAACAGGAAGGAAAGACATATATAGAGATTCAATATATAAGCATTTGTGTTGGCACCCCCACAATATCACCTTTGGGAGCTGAAATTAAAGGTCTTCCCGTTCTGAAATTATTATTTCATGACATAAGTTTTTCTATTTCATGGTGTGAGCACAAGGAAGATTGCAAGTTATATACATACATTCAGTGTAATCCAAGTTCCAAGCACTAACACATACCACTGTGCCTAAGTCAGGTGTTGTTTGTGCTAAATGGAATTCCAATTCATCCACTTTTATTTTTCACCAGAGGAGAGAGTGTCTTATCACGGGTTGTTTAGGCAATAGCATTGAATCTTGTCACGTAGCACAGCCAAGTGGTGTGATACTTGAAAAAGCCTGCAGGGTTTGTAATGTATTCCAACTAGCATTGCAAGCAGTAACAGTAAAAGGGGCCCTTTATCAAACATGCATTATTGGCACTCAACGGGCCTGCATCTCATCACTCCACGTACTATGATTTCATTTGAAACATGTTCATATCACCACCACGTTTTCTGTTGTAGCTTAAAATCAGGAAATAATTTGTATATATGACAATGCTGCAGATTGTAACCCTTTTTTTCACTTGGGCCCATGGCCTGTTTTTTCCAACACAGTAACTTATGTGCAATCATGATGGTCGGAGAGAATGAAGAATGTGACAAGAGAGAAAATACACACATTGCTCTTTACCAAAGTAAATCTCTCATTTCTCCTTTGTCATTTCTCTCTCATTTCATCAATGTTTTGTTTTTTTATTTGTTCTGTTAACTTTTTTTTCCATTAGAAATTAAAGACGTTTGAGATATGTAACAACTTATTTGACTTATTCTTATAACCCCTATGAATTATTTAATTTATTTATAATTAATCAACGTGAGACTACAGTACAGCCAAAATTAGGATACACAACAGGCATTTTATAGGGTAGTAGAGGTAGCTAGAAAGAAAAAAAATCTGTAAGTTGGAATATAATTTAGTGATTTTATCTGAAGTTTGATTTTGTTCGAAAATTCTGTGATAACTTTGGTTTAGTTCCGTTAGTTTTGCTTTATTAATTAGCAAGTGTGGTGTACCGTAATATCGTACGAGGACAGAATGTTAGCAACTTTAAGGTGATATCATGATTCATGATCCCACTTACACTGGTTGTGCCTAAAAGAGAGCTTTTTAGTACCAAAAAGAGCCACTTTCTGCTCAACCCAATTACTTTCCAACACACAACAAATTTACTTGAATCATCTCCGATGCATACGCTTTCAGTTAACTCCGATTCGGGAGAAAAATCCATCAATTGTGCTCCAGTTTCACAAATTGTTTTTTAACTGTTTTGTTCCCATAAGTATTTCCTCCCTGAGTAATTTTATCTATCCTCATATTATGTATCTCAATATAACATATCAGATTTTTAACGAAAATTTTTTACATACACAATGTTTGAAAACTAAAATATTACATAAGCTATGAAAAATTACTTATCAGTTAAAACGACTTAGTTAGTTATAATGAAACTCTAATTAAGTGTTTGTTTAGTTAACAATTTTGAAACAAGTTGCTGGCATATCTATGTGCTCCAAATCAAGTTGAACGGTAGGAATTTTTTTCTCATTTCCCCAATCATGTCTGAGATGCTCAAACCAAAGTTTGAGTTGCATACTTGGAATATTGCACTTTTGTTGCAGTTCAATGTACACATGTCGACACACTCCTACTTGCAGAGATTTTTTAAAGTTTACCAGATAGTAACAATATAGTAATACGAAGTTATTGAGATATCATAAGAGCGTGTTGATTCTTTAGTACTAAAACTGGATCTCTTACAGAAATTGACATGCATGTGGGTATAATAGTGTATTACCATGCACCGTACATAGCCAATAACAAACTGGTATCTTTGATTGACTATGTTAATGTGTTGGAGAAACCTAAATGTAAAGTTTTAAATATTTTAAGTTAAGTTTCATCAACAATATCATCAATACTTAAAAGGGTTTATTTGGTTCTCAGTTGCGTTGGTTAAACCCTAAAAAAAAAATTTTACGGTCAAACAGAGTTTTAACAGTTTTAAACAACGTGAATGATTGATATTAATTTTTAGATTTTTTGTTTTCATAATTCTGTTTCTCCAACTGTAACCCAAACGGATATTAAACGTAGTTAGGTAACGTAACTTGCAACCAAAAATACCCTTGGACTATATGTCAAACACTGAGTCGTCTCAAGTATTCTGAGTTGAAAGAGGTTGTATTCTAGCATGACACTGCACTGAAATACTCCATCATTAGAGGAATTTTAAAAATGATGTTGTGACATAGAGGAAAATCTCATTGTTAACAGGTTTTATGGTGGGCGAATATACGGATGTGATGGAAGGAATATTATCGAGGATGAAATTTAAAATGTACCCACTAAAACCACATTACTAAAATGCCCCTCAAAAAGAAAATTGAGGTGAAGTGAGGGAGTCAACATGAGGAAAAACAAAAGTATTTATTTGAGTGTTTTGCAGTGAGATAAAAATAGAAAATTGAGAGAAAATGCTGAGTGTAATTTTAGATTTAAAGTTTAAAAATTTTAAGTATACTTTTTTAATGTTATGACATACTATTATAATATAAGAAAGTCTTAATTGTTCTTTTGTAGAAAGAATTACTCAGTCATTCTTTACAATTATTTTACATATGTTTCCACTCTCATCTATTAATACTTAAATCTGATTTCTTAACAATATAGTGACATTGAAGTTAACCTTCAAGTGATACAAGAGAGAAGGAAAAAAACATGCAAACTACCCTTTCGAAAATGTTGTGTAATGCCATGAACATGATTATAGTTTATAATTCCTGAGAAATATGGCATTTAACAGAATCCATATATTTGTGTGGGGACATAGCATTGAAGAATCTGTAGTAGGTTGATAATCAACCAATAAATAAAGTTTTGAAGAGGTAACCGTAGATTGAAATTTTCATAGTGGACTCGAAGTTTGCAAAATAGATTGTCACATTGACACACACCAAGATCGACCAATATGTCAAACTGTAGAAAGTTGTAAAAGGTCAATTACATTTACATAATCAACTTTATTAGTGACTCTGAGAGAATGATCAATGTATCAAAAGTGGAATATTCCAATGTCCTCTAACAAATTCATCACGGGTAACCATGCTCACTACCTATTTCATTTCTTCCAATTTTCAACATATCTTACAATTAATTTAATTTTTTTCACATTTCAGTTTTTTTTTATTCAATTATGAGACACGCGAAAAAAACTGATAAAGTGATAAAATGGAATTTAAAATCACGGTGAAAATAAAAAAATATTACGGTTAAAAAATTTAAAGTAAAATCTAATTACATAATTAGAATAGATTAAATAAAAAATCAGCAAGGTATAAAGAATTTGTATAAACTATTTAAATTAATATTAAAAAGAATAAAAAATTACGGGAAGATAAAATACTTGAAAATAAATGCAAATAACTAAACATAACACTAACAAATAAGAGAAGGGTCGTATACTAAAGCGAGATACAAAAATATAAAACTTGTATTTATAAATATATATTTAATAAAAAATTATATTTCAAATTTAAGTCGTAAAATAAAATGCAGATAGACAGGGTATTGCAGGTTATTATAATTGCCCTTGGCTAGTTATCAACGTTCGACGAAAATGGCTTATATATTTTAATTTCTTACTTTTAAGTCGTATACCTAGAGATCTGCAGAACATTAGTTTAATTTTTTTATTACTTAAGTATTTAAACTTGATATAAGACTCCATATAAGATGGTATCTCTCGAAGGTGAATTGGTCGTATTTCTTCTGAACTTGCACAAATATCAAGACGAGACACATAGGAGGACGTGTCCCGTAAGACACATATGATGCTTAAGTCAACAAGGAGCTTAGAGCTAACTTAGACGATATCACATAGAGGAATCAAGGAATTTAATGCATAATTAATGCGTACCCTGCACTAAGGTGGGTATTTATGGTAGGTCTCGTATACGGTGACAATGAAGCGTTGGTTAGGTATTTTTTATAGGTCTTGTCGGTGATGTAGCAGTCGACATGTGTATCCTTATGGATGAGGTCATCTTTAAGGAATATATTGGTATCTCTTCCTCAGATAAGACGATCTCTCCTATGATGACATATCCTGGTATATCGTTCAATCATGGTTGAGACCCGAATGACGTGTTCAGGTCATATGCCCTCAGTTTGGGGCATTATTGGAGCATCGTCTTGAACTGCTCTTTATACAAGGTGTTGTTGAACAACATGCGGTCAATCTTTTGGGCTTCCAAAGTCCTTTGTCTACAAACCTTCTTTAATAGTTTATTAATGATGAAAGTTACTTTTTGCCAAGGGCCACCTATTTTTTAGCCATTGCGTCATTTCCCACCTTAGTTGAAATGTGTTCATGAGAAACGTTCTAGAGTAATGATTCCCTCTGGTTATTTATGATTTTGCCTCTGGCTTGCCCTTCCTATAAATAGGTGCAGTACTTTGTCATTTTCATGCGTGCATATCTTTAAGACGACATCAACTAGAATTGTTTCGAGATAAGTACCTCTTCGCCTTTTAACATAGAGCAACTCTCTCAGCTCTTGAGGAACCTTCTTTAACCTTTACTTTCAATATGGTAGTTATTTGTGAACCTGAAGATGACAACAATAATATAGTTTTCTAGAGATGTTTCTTGAGCCACTATCGTTGTGGCTATCTGAGGGATCTCGACGTAAAGCTAGGATTCAACCTGATGGTAGAAGACACAAATTGTCTTCCTCCATCTCGTCTTTTTTAAGTAACAAATTTCAATTTCAAAAAATAACCTCACCCAAAGTCGAGATATCAGAAGAGTGCATGAACGTGGTGCTCAAAGAATTAAAGATAGAACCCTTGTTTGATAGTTCCATCTCATCATTGTCAAGGATCTTTACAAAAATTGTCCCCGAAACATATCATTCTAACTCATTTTCCCATTTTTGTGAAACAACTAGAACTCCTTATACTTTATTTTTCTTAGACATGTCATTATCAGAAATTTCAAGTGGAGACACCTCAACTTCGTCCACAAATAAGGGCTCTTCCAATACTGCTTGCTCTCGACCTGTACTACGTCCTCTAGCTTTAGAATCCCAGACCGATATAAGACTCCATGTAGGATGGTATCTTTCAAAGGCGAGTTGGACGATATACTGTCAAATTTCCCTGTATCTACACAAATGCCAAGATGAGACACAAAGGAGGATGTGTCCCGTAAGGCACCTCTCATGCCTAAGTCAACAGGGAGCCTTGAGCTAAAAGGGACGGTATCAAATAGAGGATTCAAGGAATTTAATGCATAATTATTGTGTATCTTTCATTGTTCCCAAGATGGGTATTTATAGTGAGACTCATATGGTGCCAATAATGTGTTTGTTAGGTACTTTGACAAGTTTTGTTGATGACATGGTTGCTGACATGACTGGCCTTGTGGATGATGTCATCTTTAGTGAACCTTATTATCTCATCCTCAAACAAAAGGGACTCTCCTCCTATGACATATCCTGGTATGTCATCCAGCTATAGTTGGAACTCGGACAATGTGTCTAAATCAAAACTAACCTTTTTAAAAAAATAATTCCAGTTTATATCTATTCCACACTTCTTTAGCTGATAAATTATTTACAAGGGATGATGTCAAATTTATCACTTGATAGTGTAGGTCTCATTTTTAAAATTATCTTTCGGTAAAACCTCTTTACCGTATCATGAGGAAAATATGCATTTCCCCATAATAAATGCACTCAATTTTTATTTTTCTACTATTGTACACACTAGTGAAGTGACATCCATAATTATTTTCCAAAAAGGGAAGCCATTTTTCACTAACGAAAATGTGGCAATAATAGAGTTGGGTGTAAGTTTATTCATGTTTTTCTTGGATCTTCTCCCTGCTAATATTTGAAAAGCCAATGAATGAAAAGCTGATGTGACTAGAAAACTTTGAGTATTCTCTGTATTGAATTGGATGAGTTTGAGAACTGGGACGATTTTAGCAATAACTTGAACGTTTAAAGTGCTTGGTGGAATTTGACTTTGGAGACAAGTGGCATGCATAGAAGCAAATATCAAGCAGTGGCTCATAATTCTTGGTAACCATCAATAAAAATAGTTTTAGAAATGGAAAAATCCAATAATTAATATTAATCTTGTAAAACGTTTAAGGTTGGTCAAACTCCATTTGATCAAATAGATTTTACCAACGAATTAAAAAATTATCTCTAACTAAACCCAATTAAAAAACTCTACTGAGAACCAATCAGATCATAAATTTACCATAATTTTAAAATGCTATGTATATAATGTGCCAAACAAAAGGGAAGTGTGGAAATCTAACTAAGAAATGGGACTAATCATTTTTTTATAATTTTAAATCGTTAATGTTTGACTTATATAAAATATGGGAAGGAACAAGCCAACTAAAGCATCATGATATTTCAAAAGGAAATGCGAGAAAGACATGCTTCCACTTCCTCTTCTATTTTTTATACCCTGTAGTTAGATAGCTTGGGATAATGAGTAGCATAATGGCAGAACAAGTGATTAAACAGGACAATTATCAAATTCATTTGTAGATGCATGTTTAACAAGATTAATCTCACGTAGAACAAATCACAAGACATGACTCAACTGACAATTGAAATTATCATTATTAAGAACACCATTAAATACCTGTGCAGGGATTAGTCACCCACAGCATAGGTATATAGAAGCACTTGATAGGAGGAAAAAAAAATAAGTCTGCATAGTATGGGAGCATTGCGGTGTGTGTGTACATTGTAGTCCACATGCAGTAACAGTTTATTTGATATGAGTAGTAGTTCATGATAACAAACATCACAAAGATATTTCTTCCTACTGATGACTAGCTCAAAGAAAAATTATATCATACCCATCTTTATCCTGAGGAAGTTTGATTTCTTATATTTTGTTATATAAAAAGTTCATAACCTAAAACCCTACCCAACAGACAAAAAGATGAAACACTAGAAAGGCCTATATGATCAACCCAGTTTATAGCCATGCAAAGAGGAGATTACAAGAATTAATTTCATTTTTTTCTAGAAGGTTTATTGTCTCTGGACAGTATCTCATCTCACAACATAGAACTCAAGTACCCCCTACTTCACCTCAACCCCTCAACTATCTAATCATTACTATTTACTAGAATATCAATGTTATTATGACAGTAGTTCCTTATTCTCTGAAATTCCATTTAAAAAGAAAAGAAGTAAATAAAAAAGAAAAGAGAAAAATAAAATAGAGGTTCATAAATATAATTAACCAATGTTTCTTTTCTTATTCAAACTGTTACCTAGTACAAACACCCACATGGATTTAGCAGCTGGTCTTTCTAAGGGAGACATCAGAAATATTAACATTAAAGCAATAGCTTAATCTGGAAAACCATTTCAGAGTGTTTCATGGCCTTCCACTTCATCAACTTGCATGTTTTGCACTTAGGAGGTACTATGAAAGAGACATTACAGTTCAAATTTGATAATCAGGGAAAATTGTGGTGTTGCCTCATCTGTAAAAAGAGGACCTGTTTTTTCATCTTTGTCTTCCTTTTCCTTTTTCAAGTTAGGCCAGTGTATACCATAAAAGGGCAAAAAGAATTGTTAATTGGCCAGGGATCATTTGTTGTACAAAATCTAGGAATAGGGTTTAAACTAGTGAACACATGAAGGAGATAGAGAAAAGTTTGATGCCCATGTTTTAGGATGATTACAGTATACTGTTAAGACATATTACAACGTTGGATTTCGTAAAATAAATCTTGGATGACTGGCTTTAGGCCTTGGGGGATCATCACAGAGAAACATGCTTGTGCATTTGAAAGAGATGCACCAAACGAATCAAACAGAACATGTGACACAAATTGAATTTATGCCATTGGATTAGCTATAAAAGATATTAACCGTTTGATGTGTTACATTGAGAATATTAGGAATCTCTCTGTATATCACAATGGTGTGTGGTGGATATGGACCACCCGAACATGATCTTCACAAAATCAAGTTGTGGCAAACGTGGGTCACATCCTCAGAAGATAAATGTTTCATGCAATAAAAGATATGGGGAGACAATAACTTCGATATGAAATAGACCTTTACATCGATTACGGCCTACTCTAGAGCCTCCTTGCATACAGTCAATGTTGGAGCAAATAATGTAATGGCAGCATCCAGTATCTGCATAGGGTCGTTAAAATGTCAATTCATCTCATAAGCTCGTAATTGCTTGGAAGGTACACTACATCAGAGATCAGTAACAGCTTAAACAGCCCCATTCTATAACTATTAGCATTTTAAACCAATTAATGAACTAAAATATCCTTCATTCACAATTCTATAGTATATAAATATAAATACATGCATATTTTTTATGTTTAGTAGCAACGTTAATGTTAATGACACTCTTTTCAATATCATTTTATTGATTAAAATTTCTTGAGATTCATCAAATTATGAATAAAACTGCTATGCTAAAAAAAATTCACTGTACCCCGAAAAAACTCTATCTCAATAAATGTCAATGAATAATAAAAAGTGATAAGTAATGCCCTGGTAAAATTATCTAATTTTTAATAAAAATTTATATCAATTCAGTGTGTCCTTTCATTCATGTTAATACAGTTAAGTTGCACGATGTGAACCCATGTGTTTGGAAAGACTGAAAACATTTGAGATCTAAAAGCTACTTACAGTAACTTTAAAACAGGTTCACATTCCCCTCGTTTAATTGCGAATCCAAACACGCTATCACATTCACAACGGATTTTCTAAGGATACAATTGTAACATTAGAATCAAAATCAAAATTAAGAACTATTCAAAGGATTTTCTCTTTCTAAAAATACTAAAATATAACATTACAACAGATAAAGAGTATGACTACAACTAATGTGTGATATGATTTGTTGAAGCCTTCTTTTAATTATTTACTGCTCTTGGTGTGCGCGAAGTTGTTTACCAGGCAAAAACAATGCATCATTCTGATATAGCTTTGTGCAGTTTCTCCCAGGTAGCTAATTTTTCTCTAGGCTTGTTCTTTGAACTTCCAAGTCTCTTTTCTTCAGAGTCTATCTTCTCCCAATCACTGAATGAAACTATTCTGACATTTCTATCATGCAAAAGCTGGAGAAGACCATCCTTGCCAGGTTTCGGCAAGGCTGAGGATGAAATTAACTCTCCCTGATCAAGGTCTTCTAGAATGCTCGAAACCTATCATGCCAATTATCAGCAGAAAATACCAAACTAATAAATCACATGCAAACCTAGCTACCCCGCCTTCTTCCCCTCCCCACTATTAGTGGTTGAGCAAAATGAATCTTGACATCAATGTCGTATACAGGTTCTCAATATACATAAGGGAATAATGAAGAACCACAACTAATTTCCATCTCCTTCCGTTAACTTCAGCAGAATCATAGCAAATGTAATGAGCAGTCAGTTTGGTATAACCTTCTCAACAAGCACCAACATAAGAACATAAAATGAATCAAAAAGGTGAAGTGAAATAAACAAATTTAGTTGAACTGGATTAAAGTACATTATAGTCATGTATGCGAGGGATCTTTGCATAATGAATGATCCAATATTACTGACACCCTTCCTAGTCATAGTATCAAAATATAGCCTAATGCTTCAGCTAGCTTAAAGTATTATAAATAACTTGACATGCACACATAATGAAAAACAAGTTATGATAAACGGGTAAGTAATAACAACTTCTAGAAAGCTCATACTGACACGACTTTAAGGATTCCAAGAAAACATGCAGTAAGTGACTAAGTGTTAAGTTTTTTGAAGTGGAAGCTGTCTTCTAAGTATACCACCAATTACCAAGACGTTTTTCTATGAATGATTTCATTATCAATTTATCATTTTGCCACTTCTAGTAGTTTAACTTTTTTGGGAATAATATGAATAGAAAAGCTAGAGACATACAGTTTCTTCTGCACAATGTAGGTTTGTGGCAATAATCCCAGATGGTCCTCTCTTCAACCAACCGCATACATACAAGCCCTTTTCAACAACTGAAGGCTCTGAAGTGTCACACAACACTCGACCTCTATCATTTGGAACTATGCCTGAAAGATCCATTGAACATGGTGTCATCTCAAGAAAATATGTAACATAAATTTATGAAAATAAAAGGCAAAAAGTGAATGGACTAAAACATCCATTCTTCACTCACCTTTCTGATGATCAAAAGGTAAGCCATCAACTGGTACTGATTTGTAACCAATGCTCTTAAGCACCATCCTACAAAAAAGCCAGCAAGTTGCATCATACTCTGATTACGCTCGACATTTTGAGATAACACAAGAAAAAAATATCTTTAGAGGCTGAAATCAGTCATTCACATATTATCAATCTCTTTACATCATGGTGAAGAGGGCATATTGTAACCAATGAATCTTTGAGTATAATGATACCAGCAGAAAGGATTGCATGCCAAGCAATGATAGTTTTTATTTACAACCGGGAAGCTTAGTGGCTTTATATCGATTCATGGGTAAGATGGTACCCGCATTTTATATCTTCAAATTCTCCAGCACCAATGGCAATCTGTTTTCCAGGGCCAACAACTGCAAAATCAAGTTGACTAGTCAGTAATCACAAGTAATCCATTGCACAAGAATACACTATTATGGAATTAATGAGCTAGTATTTAGCAAAGCTTCATAAAAGGCTTATTATTTAACATCATTTTGGGAAAGCTTAATAGTGCATATATCTGAACTTGGGTTGTTGCAAGAAATTATGCCAATATTAACGTCAAAATAACAAAATAAACACAGACAAACAAAAATTACCTTCAAGAACAGTCTTCTCAAAGTGCACACCAGAAACATGGCCAGGTCTGTCTTTTGAATCTAGAAAACTAACTGGCTTACGGAAGAAAACAAAATGGAGCTTACGTTTGTTCAAACCAGCATCTTTAGGATTTGAGGTAACTGCTTTAGATAGCAACTCATAAACTCTTCTGTGTATTCGGTTACTCTTAAGTTCTTCCTTTGCCAAGTAACAGCATCAACACATTATTTTCTAAAAGATATAAAAATCTGAAGGACATTCTTAAATAGAAAATATAAAACAGGAAAACAAACTAAAGAAATAGTAATTAGAAAACATATACTACTTGAGGAATCCTCAAATTTTGTTTGAAGATGATAGAAGAACAATACTGAAAGAGCAAAAATTAGATTCACCTTATACCTCATCAGCTGGGGTCAAAAGTAGATCAGATTCCTGAATGGAAATATCAAGATTACGAATACCTGTAAATAGACATCAAAGCTTCAGTTGGGTCCTGTGAGACAGGAACAGAAGAAGCAATTAGCACCAACACAGATTAGGGTGGGAAATGATAGTCCAATATAACATGCAGATGGGGGGCCAAAAACGATGATCAGGGTTCCATATTCAATTCAAACATATATTATGGTTTGAAATCAATGGCTAATGCAGTAACTAGAAACAGGTGTAAAGTGGCATCAATAAAACCAAGTAATAATATTAGGAAAGGAAACCAACAACAGACAACAGATTAAAATCATGGAAATCAACGAAAAATCAAAAGCTAAATTGACAAAGAGATCACTAGGGATGCGGATTACAAAGTAAACTTCTATGTCTAATAGTAATAAACAAAAGCATATGATGCAAAAATCAAAGTATCAAACATACATGTCTGAGAATGGATAAATTAAACTTGGTATGAGTTGATGAAGAGGTTACCAAGAACTTCACGTAGTTCTTTTGCAGTACAAGCTGCTTGGGCTGGACCACGTCTTCCAACCAAATAAACCACCCTGAAATATTGCTTATAAGATAAACAATATATGGAATATCAATAAAATTAGCTGATTCAAATAATGCAACTAAAAACCTGATAGAGCTCTCCTCTAAAGCAGCCAAAGCATGACTGGCAATATCAGTTGTTGCTAACTCTGCAGTAGGTCGTAAAAGAATACGTGCAACATCTAGAGCAACATTTCCCTGAAATTAAATAAAACCATCTTTCTAGAAAACCTTAAACCAAGTAAAACAATGATATCTGTCTATTTGGGAAACTCATCTCCACAAGTATATTGTTTAACATTAATTACAGGTGTCTTTTCTTAGAAAGAGACTAATATAGTATTGCTCAACTAAGATTTACTACAAAATTCAGGCACTGTAGGAACACAAAGTTACCTGACCAAGGATTACAGCTGTATCAGTGTTCTTCAGGTCTGGATCAAGATTTTGTCCATCTGGGTGCCCATTATACCACCAAACAAACTCTCTAGCTGAATGTATCCCTTTCAAGTTCTGAGAAGGAGGGCAAATATTCAAAAAATTTAAACAAAGGTAACTCAGAGAGTCTCAAACTATTAGCTAGTAAATGACTATCACACAATAAAAGGAACATTAAGCTACCATTTATAACACAAGAAATACTAATGAAACACCAAAAATTCTAGCATTCAGGAAAGGCACAAAAATAAATCGAGCATACTTCTCCGGGAATACCAAGACTTCTGTCACTTTCAGCACCATATGCAAGGACAACCTGCTCAAATGCATAAATTGATTATTGAAAACTGAAAAGGTGGTACAGCTGACAAATATCTACAAGAACATGATACCATTAAAAACAAATCCAGAACCAGAGTCTCACCACATGATACAGCTCCCGTAATTCAGATAGAGAAATGCTTGATCCAAGGGTCACATTCCCTAAAAATGAGCATCGTTCATGTTGTGCCACCCTTGAAAACTGGTTGATAACAATCTGTTGCAAGTTTTCTGGTAAACTAAGCTCAATGGAGTGACTCCACCAATAAAATTAATGAAAACCACATCACCAAAAAAGTATAAAATTAAGGTTTTGAAATATTTCTGAGTAAACCTCAAAACTCATCCTGGAAAAATTTGGCAGCAGACAAATTAGTTCCTAGAACGGCAAAATCCCCCACTCTTGCCAAAGAATCACAATGTTGGCCAAGGCATTCTTATCCTTGACAAAGTCAAATATGGGCAACATTTGTGGTATTCTCACTTCTCAGGGACTAGGTTGAATTTTATGCATTTTTTGGGACTAATATCACTGCCCATGGTGTACTCTATTTTTTCCTCTCTGATCTCAACGACACCAAAATATCTAAATAGCCACAAGTCAACTAACTGTTTTTCCTCCCCACCCTCTTGCAGCTGCAACTAGCTTTTACTAGAGTATCATATGCGTTATGAAAAATGCCAGTGCTAATAAATTTTGAAGTTTAAAAGAAATGAAGCAATGCTAAAATAACAACAACAACAACAATAATAATAATAATACAAGACCTTTGTTTCAGGGTGATCAGGTGCAACACCAGAGGAGACCAGCCCAAAAGGAGTAGGCAATCTATCAATGATATCAACTTGAGCTTGTTGGTGCGCCTTCAGCATCTACCAAGTGCCCAGTTCAGTTATAGCTTACCCATTTTCAAATTTCAAGCATAAAGATTAGAGCTTTACCTTTTCAGCAGTGTAAAAACCAGCAGGGCCACTTCCAACAACACACACCCGCAATGGGTTTGAAGAAAGGCTTGAGAAGCTCCTATAAAGCCACAACCTTGCTCGAAAAATTGCTAGTTTTTGCATTTTATTAGCTGATAAAAGGAAAAACAGAAGTTGTATTCACTTTTTTCTGCAATAAAGGGTTTCCTATTGAAGAGAGACGCTCAGATTAAACCAAACACCAAAGAACATCATCATTCATCAGCCCTGAGATGACTTGATTTATGTCAGGTCTTGATCAATAGAACCAATGGTCGCTTAGCAGTTCGGACTAAATTTGTGGTTAGTTTCAGGGCCTCACAAGCCAAATTTAGTGGGCCTGACCGCGACCTAAAAATTTAAGATTTTGCTTTGAAAAAATCACTTTATACTATCTAGTCACTAGTGTTGGCCAACAATCTCACTTCATGGGTCCAATTAATACTTGTAAAATAAGTCAAGTTGACTGGGAGAATCCAACAGGTAACAAGTTTAGCAAAAATATTTTCTGAATGAAACCTTTAAGTTCATAATACATTACAGTCCCAATAATTTGGGCATACCTAAAATAGGCAACAAGATCACCCCTTGTTCCTTTATTTGAGTGTTAGCATTATAAGGAATCACACTGTGTAACCTCAAGGTATTCAAACTTCTGAAGAAGTTTTTCAACATAATATTTTTGTGATAGCATTACTTATGATTTTGATTTGTAACATATATTTCGTAATTCTATCCATAAAAAATGTACAGTTCACAAGTGAAACAATGAGAGTTCTATCGGAACAACGGAATTTCACATCTTAAATACAAGATCAAGGCTCAAATATAGTCATCCTAATAAAAAAAAAGGCCAAAGAACAAGCATTCAAAGAGTAAAAATTTACACACCCAATTTTGTTGTTCTTATTAACCATGAATTAATGTGCTCACAATCAATCTACGCAAATAGCAATAGCAACACCAAGTGCAATTGAAACTTCAAATTTTATTGCACAAGTTCTCATGAGGGCTACACGAATAATCACTAACAATGCATTGGAGAACTACTCAAATCTTTGCACTTTCTCTCTCCGGTCTCCCAATTATTAAAAGAATGGGATTTAGTTTTGAAATGAAAAAAAAAAAAAGCCAAAAACAACTCTGACGTATTATTAGAGAGAGATAGTGAGTTTCGTTCTAATGATTAAACAGAAATCAACAGAAGCTTATTATCAAACATGAGACCGGTAGAATTTGATTCATGGATTCCGATATCTAAGAGCATCCCAAAAAACAAGTAAGGGTTGAACCATAATTTCCGTCCAATAAATAAACTATAAACACGAATTTAAAGGGGAATTCATAGACGAAAGTAGGAAACCTCGTTGTAAATGCAGAGCTTCACCGGGAATGTGTACGATGAGACTTTGTTCACAGCTTCGAAGGTTTGACTGTATGCAACGTCTGCTACATGTAATTCATAACGTGTTGGGTTTGGGCCTAGCCAAGGTAATTCATATATTTCGCTTTTCACACAAAAAAAACAAAAGCCCAACTAAACATAAAATCTAGCTAATGAAATTTCTTGTAACACTCCCCCCCCCCCGGATTTTTAAAAATTTTTCATTACTAAAAAACTATCTTCAATGTGTGTGGTATTGGCTATGTATGCAAGCTCTATCCTTACTTTGGAATCACATGTGTAACCTTACTTTGGTGTCTACCATGTAAGGCCTTAGCTTTTTTGTAATTTCCTTTGACAAATGCATTCTGTGGTGAGTTATGAGGAGTTGTTGAAGAACTGTAAATGTATTCCCAGGAAGTGCAGCAGAGCATGTTGAATAACAAGGAGACTACTAAGCTTATTGTGGCTTAATCTAAGAAAATCTTGTTAGCAGCTTTGATGATGTTAGAATTAGGAATGCTTTTAGAGAGACAAACATAGTTGTGATGCTTTAGCAAATAGAGATTGCCACCATCACTTGGGATTATTTGTATACTAGAGTCCTCCCTTGAATTTAGCCAACAACTTATGACTGATTGTATATGATTTTCTAATTTCAAAACTATTTTTGAGATTATTAAAATATGTGATTGTTTAAGAAACTAAAAATGATGTTACAAACATCACATTCTTTTATTGAAAAATATCAACATATGTCTTAAAGACACTCGTTAGGAAAGTAAAAATTGTAGGCCTCAAATATAAGCAATCAAAAATTAAAATGTTTTAGTTCAAAATATAAACAAAAGCCAATCAATTATATCCTATTTAATAATATAATTCTTATAATACTCTTCTATTAATGAATTGAGATGGTGTTAATGACTTTTAAAATGAAGACATAAATAATTGTTTCAGTAATTAATGATATGGTTAATTTAGAAATTATACTCCACTATTTAATAACATTAATTGAGATAAACTAATATTCTTAATTAGTGTGAATTAATTATTTGTTACTTATATTTGAAACTAGAAAGAGTTCATATTTACTACCTCCACCTCTTAACTAATTCGAGTTTTTAAGAAAAAAAATTTAAAAAAATTTATTAACATGGTTAAAGTCATTTAATTTAATTATAAATTTTACTCCATCTATTTCATATTATAATTCCCTAGGCAAAAAAAAGAGTGTTTCATTTTATAATCAGAAAAAAATTAAAAACATTTATTTCATTTTTTCTAGTTTAAAGAATTTAATATTTTTATCTTTATACAATTAATATTTGATAAGTGACATTTTACTTAGATAAGGATAATTTTAAAAAAATAAAATTGTCTTTTACAGTATCAAGATAATAATTATCCCATAAAATTATGTATCATTTTAAAAAGGAACTTATGATATGAAATAGAAGGGTACTAGTTTTTTAAAAGTACCCTCTTATTCTCATTGGGACTCTTAAATCTTACATTCTTTCTACTTACTTAATGACTAATATGGGTTTAGGGAAAAAAAATTTTAAAAATTCTTATATTAAGAAACAAATCAAAATTAATATTTAGAAACATCGTTAAAACTCCCCTATTTAATTTCTAAATAATTCCTACATAATTTTCAATACAAAAATTCATTCAACCCTTTTTATTATTTGGAATTGTCTGTAGTGTAAACGTCTCATGAATCGAGGCAAATTTTTAAATTTCTTACGATTATTTAAACCTTGACTAAATAATTTTGGGTGACCTAAAAATAAACCTTGGGTAAAAATGTGTTTCCATTCCTCAGCTAACAAAATCGTAACAAATTACTCTCACTTGTTTTAAAAAAAATTATTTTTGTAAAGTGTCACTGGGAATGGAAATGGGTCAGGTTAGGCCGGGTTTTGAAAGGCCTGAGCTCGACCTATATCAAATTTTCAAGGCCTGAATTTAGTCTATAATCACATCATAGGCTTTTTTTTTAAGGTCTGGTCTAACATGTTTGAAGGTTCTGCCCGTTTAAAAGTCTGTTTAAAAGATATGTTTATAGTGAGACTTTTAAAATGTCAAAACTAACCTAAAAAAAATTGTGTTTCATTCTCTCCTAATTTTTTTAATTGTAAACTTGTAATATTAATTTATATTATATAAATGTAAATATGTAATATATATATATATATATATATATATATATATATATTATTTTATGTTATAAATATATTATATATATAACAAATTAACAATTAATTTAATTAAATAGACTGATCTATTGGGCTTTAAAGGTGTTTTGTTAAAAATGCATTTTTAAAAGCTTAAACCTGACCTATGGAGGCTTTAAACGAATCAGGTTATAGGCCCCTCACGGATGGTCTGACCCATTCCATACTTAAAAGATTAAATTAAATAGAATTTTTATGATATATATATATATATATATATATATATAATTTATATAAAATTTAATAGGTTTAATTTATTTTCATGAGATGCTAGTATGAAATTCTGAGTTTAATCCCAGTGAACCCCTCTTTCATTCTAGTATTTCTCATATTATGCCTAGTTATCTAACTAAAAGCAAAAAAAGAAGAAGGTTTTTTAATATACGTCACATGTTACATTTTAAAAAATACATAATATATAATTAAAAATATTTTATTAAAAGTCGTGTTAGACTCATATTAAAATAAATAAAAAATTATATTGTACATAAATTTTAATAAAATATTTTATTTATGCATTATTTAAAAATTGTACATAAAAAAACCAAATTATAATTTGGCCGTCTTTGCGATTATCTAGAGTATGTGACATGAGAAATTCACTGAGGAAAATGTTCATGTTACTTTTTTATAAATGTTTTCGGGGTTCCACATTCCAATTTTCAATATTTTTGTATGTGTTTGACAATTAGTTTCGAGTTATAAGAACAATATGCTAATTATGATACAATTGTCTATTTGGGCCGACGATATTAGTTTTCTCCTTGGCTATGTGACAAAGAAGACAAAAGCCCTATATATATAAGAAAAATATACCATATTTTTTTTAAAAAAATTGAATTTTGCTTGTAATAAATAACACTTTTCTTAGATCTAAAACGAATGAATAACTCATATTGTTTATGAATGCAAGAAACAAAACCCTAGAAAATAATTTTAGAATAAATAGAGTTAATACTTAAAATGTCATCTAAATAATATAAAGGGTTTCTCTTAATTATATTTATATAGTAATAGGATAAAGAAAATGAGGATCTTTAATCTGAATCTAACTAGTCTGACTGTAACTACATTCTCCTAATATCAAAGGAGAATGAGGTACTATGACCCCTTCCTAATCTAGGAAGTATATATACATTTTTTAACTTATTTAATAATTACTATTGGATACTCATGGTAGAATTTAAATTTATGGAAATTTTTTAAAATTAAACTTAGCATAATTGACATAATATGATGATGATTTTCTAGAAATTAACGATAGGCGAAATGAATGAAGAATGTAGGTAGTTGTATTTAATTAAGAAGGAAAAGAAAAAGAGAGTAAAGACGAGGGCAAAGAAAATAAAGAAAAGACACCTCACCTACGACAAAGATTTGGGACTCTTCATTTTCATTTTTATTTTTATACTACTATTTAAGGGAATGTTTGATTCATAATTATAGTATTAATTACTCTACTTCTCCTTAATGCTATATCATCCCATCATCGGTTTTTTATGTTATTTGTTAATTTATTTCTTTAAAACGTGTGGCATCTATATATATAAAAAATGTTACGATTAACATTAATATGAAATTTAAATGGAAATAAAATGAAAATATTTTGTATTTGTTAAATGTTTAAGTATTATGATGAATAGCAAAAGCGGTGACACTTGAAGTAACTGCAAGAGCTTGGTCTCACTTAATAATGATTAGTGTACTCGTTGACAAATTTGGTGTTAACAAAGTGATGTTTCGTTGACTAATATATTAAATTTTCAACGCATGCAATCGAGCAAAGTTGGATCCTTCAAGCAATGTTTCAAATATTAAACCCTATAACTACAAATTCAATCATTAAAGAATTTGATTAATCTTTTATTCACTTAATAATAATTTCTAGTCTAATTTGAATAATTTTTTATTCATGACATAAAAATTGATCTTTTGTTATAAAGCTACGTACCGTTGATTGATTGTTAATTTTTTTAACAGAATTTCTTTGTCATTATTATATAATTATCTTAATTTTATTATAAACATTGGTTCTGATTTCCAGGAGGAAACTTTTTTCCTACCTTTTTCATGCATTTATGCAATAAAAAAAGTATAACTGTGGGATGGAATTAAATTAGATATGTGAGATCTTTATCTAAGTAAATCCAACTCCGAACACATAATTAAAGTGTATACTCTTGAGTGGAGAAAGACATTTTTTACATCATTACAAGATTGAATTCCCACTCATTTCCTTGGAATAAGATAGTTGTAAGGAAAAAAAAAGATTGGATGTAAATACTTCTATAGAAAATGCCAAGTGATATAAAGTTTGTATATAGTAACATAATTAATATTAACCGATTCTAATTTTTAAGTAATTTTTATACTATAATTTTTAATAAAATATTAGTATAATTTTTAATTCCTTAATCAATATTGATGTTGATTAATGAGATCTTACTTCTGTCTATAAGCACAATAAATTAAAAATAGAATTTTTTTACTAAAAATATATAAAATTATTTAAAAATAAAAGTGAATAAACATTAACAAACTTTTAAATAAAAACTTTCATTTACAAATTAGATTATTTTTATCATCATTTTATTATTACTCAAGATATAGGGCCCGTTTTTTAAGTTTATTAAAAAAGTGATTATAAAAAAACGTTTTTTTTATAATCACTTTTTTAATAAGCAGATCAGATTTGCTTCTTAAAACAAGCTGAAATCAGCTTATTTTCAGCTTCTGTTTATTTTTGAAACTTTAAACAAACACGTCAAAATTTAAAATAAATACTTTTTTAATTAAAAAAGCACTTATATCTTAAAATAAGTTTAAACAAACGAGCCCATAAGGATACCTAAACCCATTACAATCAAGTAGATTTTACTTTACTATTTCAGTTCATTGCAAACTTAGAACTAGAAGGAAAATGCTTTAGTTTGCAGGCATTAATTTCCTGCCTTAGAATGAGACACTCATTCACCCCCTTAAATTTTATATAATAAAAAGGAAGTTCAAATTGTTGATGACTCTCTTGTTACATATTAGTGAAATAGAAACAAATAAATACCTAAGTACGTAAAAATTATGATTCCTAAAAGTTTAAGTATTTTTTGACAAAGAAGCTTAGAATACACTAACTCACCCTTTCTTCCCACTCACTTTTTGGATCCATTTATAATTTTTTTGATACATTGTGAATAAATAAATAAATAAATAAATAAAAAGATTAATCTAATTGGACTCGTGGGGAAATACTGAAAGGGTTATGAGTATTTTTGAATAAACAAACCCTCTGCATAGAAAGTTCAAATTGTGGGAATTAGATCAAATTATTATTACAGTTTGCATCAAATAGAAATCAAATAGCCCGAACTTGATTATGTCAAAAACGTGGGCTTAAAGCTTTTTCTCATAATATGCTAATATTGTGTGAATTTTATCACTACATACCAAATTTATTTCCGAATATACTCACAATACAAATATACACGACTTGTTAATCCATTGGCAACTCGTTAACGAAATAGAATAAGTGTACGTTTGATATATAGTTCGGGAAATATAAATATAAAAATAAAAAAAATTAAATATTAATATTGATCTTTTATATTATTTTAAAAAATTAAAATTTCATTTGACCGTAATATTTTTTTTAAAGTTGGTCAAACCTTAATTTGACCGACCTCAACATTGAAACAATCACCCGCAAAAAATGAATATAGATTGTTATTCATGAAAGGAAAGCATAATCTAAACCACATAACATTTTAAAAATATAAATAATGTAGTCTATTACGTATTAAATCAATCTAATTTATTTTTAGATTTTAATTTAGTGTTTAGCTAATTTAATTTCTTATGTTTTAAAATATTTTCAAAATGTTCTTTTTCTGTTAACATAACTAATAGAAGCGAGTTTTTTGAATCGATTGATGAGAAAACCAATACAAAAACTCCTTTCCCTTCACCCATTGTGCAACGTAGTTCCTGTTGTTAAAAAAACAGTTTTGGTTCTGAAACAAATTTTGTTGCAAATCGGTTTTAAACAAGTTTTGTTCAAAAGCAGTTTTTTAAAACGAAAATTAATTTTAATTTTTTTTAACAATTTTCCCATTGAAATTAGTTTTAAATTTGGTTAAAATCAAATGTACGTCAAAAAAATTTTAACTTGATTTTAAAAACGGTTTTGGATTAGGAATTGATATAAAACCGGTTTAAAAACTGGTTTTTGGGTAAAAAAAAACCCGTTTTAAATTTAAAACTGGTTTGAAGATTATTTTGGATTAAAAAAGCGTTGAATAAAAAATGAACTACTTTGATAAATATATAAAAGTGATTTTAAAGTGATTGAGTTTGGAATTTTAATAAAGAAGGTGTAAGTGTTTAGGTTGTATAAGTCAAATTAAATTTCCCAAGTTTTAGACGTCTCATCTATTAAAAATCTTAGAAATACTGTACACAAGTCTCAGAAGCACGCCACGTGGAGATATGATAGAAAAACCGTGCACTCGAGAGTGGGTATAATATAAGGTTGGTTTTCTTAATTATGGGAATTGCTACCACCTTTTCTGTCCCATTTTAAGATAAAGCAAAAGCAAGCTAGCAAGCTAAGGAAGAAAAGGAAAACATGAAAGGGAGAAAGGAAAGCAATAAAGAAAAAGAGAGGAAACAAAGACAAAAGGTTCTCAAAACTCTCCATGATTATTCAAATTCTCTCAAAAACGGTACCAAGTAGTAGTAGTAGTAGTATTGTTCCCCTCTACTTAATCAAAGTTTCTACAAAGACCTTTGTTTGGGTTGGATTTGAACAACATCAAGAGAGAAAGAAAGGAGGGTTTCTTTCTTCTTTAATTTTTTTTCCTTTTCCTTTTTGTAGAGATCATAGAAAGAAGGCATGAATAGATGGATCTTGCAAAGCTCACCAGTGCAACAAATTATGATGGCTAGGAACCCTAACAATTGGTGGAACATCAATACCATGCCCCCTCCAACTTCCCAAGCTTCTTCTCCTTTCTTCTCCACTCCTTCATCTAGCTTTCTTACCCCATCTTCTTTTCTTCCTCTTCCTTCTTGGCATGACAATCAAGAACTACCTGAGTCATGGAGTCAATTACTCATGTAATAACTTTATACCACACACGTACACACACGCATACGCATGATATGGTTATTAAGTACTTGTTTTGAGACTAAAATAATTGTTTTAGTGTACATATATAGTTTGATTAATTATTTGAAGGATCTTATCTAATGAGTTTTTATGGTAATTAATTAGGGGTGGGTTAATGGTGTGTGAAGAAGATAAGGATGGTATGTGGGAGGTTGAATCAAAGAAGTTGGAGAATTGGGAGGAACAAATGTTAAGTGAAGCTTCAAGTACTGCTCCTTTTGTGGATGTTAAACAAGAAAGCTCAGTGAATAGCTATGTATATGGACATGGAAACGAAGCATGGTCTCAAATTGTGCATACTTCTAACAATTCCCCAAAATCAAGTGTAACAAGTACTTTCAGTAGCAGCGTGTTGGATTTTTCTCCTCCACCAGATCCATCTTCAGAGGTACATAAGTGTACAGTTTTGTATATTTAATTAATTTTCTTGGTTTTGGTACCAGTTTATACGTATTTAATTTTCTTGAAACTTTACTAATTACACCAACTGCCAATCGAAACCTTCGAATTTATTTATGTTGACAGAATGATTTCGTGTTGAAGTCAATTATGTTTGCAAATTTAATTTTCCCATAAATATATACTTTCCAAAGGCAAGGGTCCCCAGCATTTCTTTCTTAAATGAATATAAAGTGGTTCTCTTTAAATCAAATCGAATTAATGCTAGCATACCATGTGTTTTTTTTGTTTGTTTGGGTTAGCAAATCTTACGCATGCAATAGTAATTCTTTTTTTGTTCGATTTCTAATTTAACTTCTACTTATTTTTTAACTATGAGTTCTTTTTTTCTCAAGTGCAATAGCACTGTAGCTGGTGGGGCATTGAAGAAAGCTAGGGTTGAACCATCTACGAGTCCATCGAGCTTCAAGGTATTATTCTCTTGATCAATTACAAACAACTAGCTATAGAAACAATTCCAACCCCCAACTCTCTTTCAGGCAAACCAACACAAACATCACATGTGTGTTGGTGCTAACCATTGTCTTTCTTGGTTGTCTTGTTCTTATTCATTTTTCAACATGTAACAAATAAAACCCTATAAAATTTTTTTAGGAGAATTAAGATTTTATTGTTCAAAAATACCACTTAACTTACAAAGAGTACTTAAAATTATATTTATACAATGGTAAAAAGGGAAAGAGAGAGACTTTCCAGCTCAGACCCAAATAACCAGGAGAAAACTGTATTTTACTGTAATTGTAAGAACTCAAAATCTCTATTATATTCTTTAAGATTAAATAGATTTAGTAAGGCCCCCTCCCGATCTAAGAAAAGACTAACCATGATCCTGATACGAAGAATCACCACATAAGCCGACATATATTGTAGATATATATTAAGAATGCATGTGCTTATCTATGAGATTTTTTCTACTCCGTTTCAGGTTAGGAAGGAGAAGTTAGGTGACAGAATTACAGCCCTTCATCAACTTGTTTCTCCATTCGGAAAGGTACATATATAAGCCCGATTTATTAACCTGAGGAGTCACATTAAACTTAATCAACAATTATATATTCATATACTAACTATATATATCATATGCCAATTGACACTAACCTCTAAACAAAAAAAAAAAACATTTGACACTAATTTTTATTTTTTTTTGTCTCTCATCTTTTCCATCTATATCACTTACTAATTACATATCATTATATTTCTTTTTTGCTAGTTTGCTTGTCACCCATAACTTTTTAAAATTAATTTAGTCAAAAATTGGAACAAAAAATAATGGAAACTAAATACTCTCTCCCCATCCTTTTCATAACACAAAATAATTAACCAAATTATCAACACAAATAAAATTAGATTGTTTCTTAAAAAATAATATTACCTTTCCAAATGTCATTAGATGTCATTTACCAAGTATATCATCATTGAATATATATTAATCTTAAGAAAACTAATTTTTGATGTAATAAATAATAACTTATATCAAATATTTGATAATATTATGTAAATATATTAATCACTTCCAACATTATTTTTATAATATGTACTACCTTGTACTTGAATATAAGTAAAAAATAATTACCTAATTCCCCTTAAGAAAAGTAGTTAACCTAAAAAATGTATGTGTTTTTTTTTACTATAATACCTTTCATTAAAACTTGTTAAAAAATTTAGTCTCTCTTCATTAACCATTAAAATGTGTATTAAATAAGAGTGTTTTAGGAATACTTCTTCGAAATAGAGTTAGTTAATTAATTTTTTTATATTCAAAGGGTAAAGATAATATAAAACTAGTTATTTTTACTTATATTTAAAATAAGAGATAATATAACATTTTAAAATTACCCTTTAACTTAATTAATACATTTGAAAATAATAAATATATTAATATCTCTCTATTTTTAGTTAGTTGGTTTGGATAGTCATCTGTTCAAACTATTTAATACTTCTTCTAATGAATAAAAATAAATAAATGATATTAATAAATATTCCTTAGATATTATAAGTATATCTTACCAAAATAACCATAAAAAACTTTAAAATTGTAGTTTATAAAAAAGTATGGTAAAATATGACCTCGTGGAAAAAACCATAATTAAAAGAAAATTTTACTTACCAACATGCATGTTGGTTCCCGTGGCTCAAAAAGAATAAGGAAAACAAACTACTTATATAATGATACTTGCCATCATTTTTTGATATTTTGTTTGTCTGGAGAATATAATGGTTATATTATTATAATGTGTGTAGAGCATATTATATTTATATACATAGAATAGAATAGAAGAGGTATATGAGTGGGAATATGACTGTGGTATTATTTAACTTTTGCAGACTGACACAGCGTCTGTCTTATTAGAAGCTATTGGGTATATCAGATTCCTTCAGAGTCAAATTGAGGTAATTGATTAATTATAAATCCATCACTTTATTTTTCCAAACAACCACGAGTCAGTGAATAGTGATGGGCACCCTAGCTTTTAAAACATTTCACATTGTTCTAATAATCTTCCATATGTATAAGAAAACTTATATTTGGTGAAAGGAACAACAGTAAATTTCAATCGCATCTTATTATACTATTATGAATAATTAAAATTAGAATATATCACTCATATAATTTTTTAAAAAATCATATAATTATATGATTTTAAAATTTTTTAATCATAATTATTCATGTATACGACACTTAAGCCTTCTTCCCTTATATATTTTATATAGTTAATTAGTTTTTTGAAGTTATTCTGTTTTCGTGATGGATGGATGCGTGCAGGCCCTTAGCTTACCATACTTGGGCAATGGATCAGGAAACATGAGGCACCAACAATCTGTAAGAAATAATATCAACCCATTTCTGGTTAGCACATACTATATCCTAGCCCTCACTTCCCAAATTAAGAAAGAAATTTAAAAGAGAAACTTTACGTTTCGAAATGTACATGTTCAATACAGAGAGAGAAGAATAAAGAAAAATGCATGATATGATTCATGATGTGATAAATATGATGAAAATAAATAAATAAAACTCTCATAAAATGTTGTGTGTGTATATATATCATGTAAAATATATCTCAATTAAGAATAATTTATTACTCTTTCTCTCCCTCTACACCGATTTTTTTTTCTAATACTGAACAGTTTCATATGAGTGTATTTCTCCCATGTTGAAGCTGTCAAGTTCCAGAGGAGGGTTGAATTTCTCATGCACATTTTTTTCTTCTTGCATGTGCAGCCGCATGCTAATTAATGAGTAATTATGTTGTACTAATTGAACTATGATTGTGGTTTTTAATTTAATGATATAGGCTCAGGGAGAGAAGAATTGTATATTTCCTGAAGACCCTGGTCAGGTATATACCCTTTTTCCTTGGATCCATTTAAACTTTAAAGTGGTATGGGGAGTTTGCGTTGGTAAAGAAGCTGCCCCTTGCATTCTATTATTATAATTTTAAATGAAGAAAAAGTAGACAGTTAAAGAGAAATGTCACCAGCTTTATCAGATATCACATTATAAAATGAATCAAAACAAATCCAATGCTAATCAAATTCTCATTTCATTTTACTTTGATTTATGGTTATAGCTGCTGAATGAAAACTGTTTGAAGAGGAAAGCAGCTAGTGAGCAGGTAATTTTAATTATTCAACTGATAATTTTTTTTGTTTTATCTTTTTTATTTAATTATGACCAAACTAGTCCAATAATATATATATTATTTGATTAATTAGGATTGTGAAGAAGAAGCAAAGAAGGACCTAAGGAGTAGAGGGTTATGTTTGGTTCCAGTGTCATGCACTCTTCAAGTGGGAAGTGAAAATGGAGCTGACTATTGGGCTCCTGCTTTTGGGGGGGGATTTCGGTAGATCAATTAATGGTGTTAATAATAATTCACTCACCATTGGAGTACGTAGCAATATGTAGCACATATATATATATATATATATATATATATATATATATATATATATATTTATAATTAAAAATATATGTGGCAGCATACAGAGAAGAAAATTCAAGGAAAATTGTATAACATCATTAGCAGTCAATCTGCTATAAAATCCAAGGCTGATTGCTCATGATGCTATACAACGTTCCTGAATAAAATGTGTGCTATAGCTGCTAGCTAGTTATAAGTTTATAGTAGTATATATCTGCAAGCCCTTCTTAATTATTAAGACTCCTTGATTCATGGAAATCAAGCTTTCCAATTGTTTTCATTAGCTTAGTTAATTAAGAGGTCTATCGTCATGTAAAATTAGAACAGCTGGTAATTAGTATGAACTCGTAAAAGGTTCAAAACCCTTGTTATCATACTTTTTTTCCTTCCACTCCATTTCACTGATATTTTAAAGGATAAAAAACAAATAAGAGATTTTAATATGTATATGCAGTAATTTGAATACTCTACTTATTTAGCATGATCGATCAAACAAGAGATCACGCAGCATGCAACTACTAATATACGTATACGTATGCAGTACAATTTAAGCTTTTAAAAAATAAGTTTACTTACTTATTGCCCATTTGGTGCTTTTAAGTAAACGTGGGAAAGATAAACAAAACATGTTGCATAAGTTAATGAATTCTATATATCAAGCATATATGTAAATCAGTTAATTAAAAGAAGTGTTATACATATGTCTGGTACTGGTAGAATTCCATATAGGAAAAAGAAAGTTAAGTTCTAGGTGTCTTCCTAAATGAGTAAGATGTGAATTTTTATTATAATAAAAGTATATGCATGTGTGTGAGTTAGACATTATTGATGTAAATACTCGATGGAACTTTTGAAACTCTTGGTAGAGAGCACAAAGCTTTGCCTTTTGTTGTATTATCGTAACGTGGATGAATAGACGTAAAAGAGTGACACACTTGGCATAGATATAGACACACGCACCGACCCACTCCAACACGCATGCAGCTTCTGTCGCATGCGGCTTAACTTAATTATCATGAGAAATAGACTTGTTTAACATATTTTTAAGATCTCAAAATAATTTTTTTTATGGAACTAACTTAACAAGCCAAAGAAATAAATGATCTGATTAATGATTTAGCCTAATTAAATTAGTTATATTTATAATGCTGATAAAAAAAACCTATTATTATAATATGATTTTCATAATATCACAGACTTTTGTATGGTAACCTTACTGATCTGGTCGTGAGGAGTTGTATGGTTTACTTGAAAATTCAGGACTCGAATCTTCGCTTTAATTATAAATAAGGAGTAAGAAAACTGCTGTTTGGTCAAAAAGATGTTAAAAAAAAAGAAAAAAAGAAAAGTTCTGGCAAATTAGAGCAGCCTGAAAAGCACACATAAAGAAGCCGAGATATAATATTGTGCCTGTGTGACCATAAGAGTTTTGCAATGATCATAGTTTTTTTTTTGTTACATACAATTAGAAAGTTAATATCATCATCATTTGAGCAGAGACGTATAGGATACATGAATAATTTAACTAAACAAAAAACACCACTGATCGTGTCAAAATGTACAAACTTTTCAGCACATTTCAAATTTCTGTCATGTCAATCTCTCATTTGTATTTCTTAGAAGAACAAAACATTAATTAGGGAAAAATATCTTGAGTAGTGATTATATAGATTAATTAGGCGTAAAAATATATGAAATATTATAAGGCGATGTGAGAGTTATAACACGTTCTGATACTATATTAAATGTTTTATTTTTAAATTAATTGATAATGGTTTGATTGACTTAACAGATATCTAAAACATACCTTTGTTAGGGAATCCTTAGTGTATGAGCAGCGGAAATACAAGGATTCCCATAGAATTTGTAAAGCGCCGTGTATTAAAGCATAAGACAAACACAAAAAAAAATATATTGTGTTTTAGGATTACCTCTTAAAGAAAATTGAATCGAAGTAGTCATAGCCTCGTCCTTTAGGAGTCCACACGAGTACTCCCACCAGAAATGCTACACCTTCCAAATGCTAGTTTGACGGCGTGTAACTTTTGCAACTTTTACGTATTTTGTGTCTCTTTTTGGTTAGCCGCCTATGAGCATCTTATGCTCTATTTATAAGCTTAGGTTTGACCTAATTTGCTCTCTAAAGAGTGGGCTCCTTACTCATTCTAAATGAGTTAGGCCCAATAGTTTTATTTTAGTCCAACTAAAATAAAAAGCTATTTTTTGATGGGCTTACTCTATGTGTGTGACCCTATAGGTAAAATACTCGGTCATATTAATAAGAGCGGCATCTAGCAATGCATCATTATGTCCGAATATTATTTATTATCAACATAACCTATAAGTGATAATTATTTTATATATTTGTTCCTTTTGTCACGATATCCTAATGGGGCCCAAGGCATGATCGCGTCATCCTTGTACGGTCCAATTTATTTTACTTGATACCAGAGTAGACTTTATCCGAATAAATATCCAATATTTATTCTTTCTAGCATGACCATGCATTTCCTTAGTCTCACTCCATTAAGTGGCCTATAGATATCACTCCTGTCACATAAGAGAGACAAATCTCATCTACATCACTCACATCCCTCTGCATAATTTGTTCATTGCCTAACCACAACCTTTATAGCCCTCTTGTTACAGAAGATGTTTGATTGTATTAAAACAACAAACTTCTTATGTAGGAATCATAGTGATTTCAGGTCAAAGGATTACATATACCATTATCAATTGAGAATTGTTTATGACATTCATGTAATGATCCATACAACGTTCTCATGGTGGGTCTGTCCAGTACATCATTACTCTTAATGTGTACCCGTGTGAAGACTTGATATCATTTATATCCATGATCTGTTGTGAGATCAGATCATCAGTACACTCACACACTAGTCTTAATGTATTTACATGTCCCCACGAAAATACTTGACTATGGACATTTTAGGAATAACTCTCATATGACCTATTACTCCAAGGATAAATAAAGGTTGTTAAACTATTTAACAAAATATAACTTATTCAAAATGATGCATCCTATATAGGCTTTTAGTGCATATTTCCAACAATCTCTCACTTGCACTTAGAGCCGATAAGGTTAATGCCTAATAATGTCTACAGTGCCCTTATGCTTTTACTACGTAAGCGGCTTTACTAGTGGGTTCCCAACAATTTTGTTGGTATGCACATTGCATATTTTCACATCTTCTAAAGATAGAACTATTTAAGTATATGCTTTGATTAATCCACTTCCTTATATTGTTTTATGGTTCCATTGTCATCACAGTGGAAACTTATAAGGTATAAAACATTTGGAATGATTAAATGTAAATTGACTTCTTTTGTAATTTAACATAGCAAAATACTTAGATTTGTTACTAGAACCAACGATTGTTCTTGCTTTGAACCTTTCAAGCATACATCGCAATCATCTTGACAACACATATATTTTGACTGCAATCTTAAGTCTTTCAAATTAATCAAAAGATTGACATCGATGTAACCTTTACAACGAGCTCATCTTCCATTATTACTAGAAGAAGCATGTCTTCTACATGTAATATTAGAACTATAATTGTGCAGTTACTAACCCTTTTATAGTCACAAGATTTATCTTCATTCTTTAAAGAAGATTCTAGCTTCTAAAAGCTTGCTTTAGTCCATAAATGGAACATTTGCAGTTCACATACCTTCCTAGATGTTTCAGGCATAAAAGGCCTTTAGGTTGTGTCATATACACATCCTCAAGATGATTTCCATCTTGACATCTATCTATCATATCTCATAATGGTGGTATACTGCTACAACAAGCAGGATCTAAATGGGTTTTAAGCTAATTGAATTTTGTCAATCTTGCTTTTAAAGGTACTCTTATTACCATCCATGTTTAGTTTTCCTTTTGAAAACTCACTTGCATCCTATAGGTTTTACCCTTTAGGTGCGTCAACCAAGGTTCATACCTTGTTAAAATACATGGAACCTATTTCAATTCCCATGGTCTTATGCCATGTCTTAGAATCTAAACTTGCATTGGCCTCTTCATAAGAAGCTTGGTCATTTAGCAATATGCCTCCTTCCTGATTTATAAGATATCCATATCTTTCAGGTTTAGTGACATATCCTATTTGATCTTACGCAAGTCTTGTGCTACCAGAGCTAAGGATGTCACAACACTTTGTGATTTCTGCTCCAAGTCCATCCTTGACTTTTAAAATGCTTTATGATACTTGAATTTCTTCAATTTCTACCATCCTCCCACTTATTCTTTAAGGGATGTACTCTTATTCAAGAATACAACATTCTAAGCAACAAGCCTTTTATTCTCAGATGGATTGTAGAACTGATAACCCTTAGCTTTGTTTGGGTATCTCACAGAAGACATTTATCTAATTTGGATCTGACCTTGTCAGAGTTGGATGCTCTATAGAAGCATCATAGTTCCAAATTATTAGTAAAGACATACTAGGTTTCTTCCTAGTCCATATCATATATGGTTTCTTTAAGAAAGTCTAAGATGGAACATGGTTAAGTGTGGAAATTTTGTTAATAAAGGAATGTTGAAGGAGTTAGAGATGTTTGATAATAATCAATAATCATACTATGTCCTATAAGGTTTGACTTTTCCCCATAGAGATGCTATTAAGACATTCGATAAGGAATGAGTTAAGAGGTAATCTCTCACTCTATTAGATAGTTATCAAACTTGTAGCTCAAATTATTTGCTATCTTGATCTAATCAAGAGCTTTAATTGTCTTGCCAATTTGGTTTTTCACTTCATTATGAATTCTTTAAACTTTTCAAAGACTTTCTAACTTATGTTACATAAATCCATACTCATTGATTTTTCAATTAGTATGTTGAAGTATTGAAAAAAATATCTAATTATTGCTCCAATAAGCCCACATACATCATCATGTATTAGATAATAGATTACTCATCTTTTCAATGAATGAGGTCTCAATTATCTCTCCAATAAATAAGATTTACATGTCTCAATTGATTTCATAATCAAAAGAGTCCATATAACCACATTAATGGTATTTAGAAATGTGTTTCTTATCCATTTACCTTAGGAGACAATACCATGTAAGTAAGGTTCAAAATCACTTATTTTAACCTACTTTGACAGTTGTTATAGATGGGTGTTTTGAGATTTAGGATATGGAATCCATTACTCAATTGTGCATCAATATCCATTTGAAGAAATAAAGTTATTTTATAATAAGAAAAATATTTCTTGTCCAACAAGATACAATATGCACAATGTCTAGTTCACTAACTAGCCCAATAGGTAAAGATCTTATCTTTATTGTAGCAACTTTTGCTCAATTTTACACAGATTTCTACACCCTTAACAAGTGATCTACTTCCTTGATCTTTCAAAATTTGAGATCTACTACTAGTATCTGATACTAATGTTAAAGAAGTAAAATAACTTGACTTCTATAACATGACCTGTAGTGGAAGTCTTACTTCCCTTTCTTTTGAACTCCTTCAAGTTCTTTAGACAAATTATTCTATTGTCTTATTTGGCTAAAACTGGAAACAATTTCCTTTCTTGATCACCTTTTAGACTTCTAGACCAACTTGGCCTTAATAAAGTCCGTATACGATCATATCGTATATCTCCCATATATTCATATTGCCTTTTATAGCTTAGAGTTTATGTAGACTCCATAGGGTATTCAAGATCTAACCATAGATGATATATAAGTCAAACATGACACACTGCCGCTTCATCGTTAATAAAGATAATTCTCAAGTCTCAATACCTATCTAGGCATTTTTCTAGATACAGTGTCCTTCCAAAGGACAAATTGCAACAAAAATATATTTGGTTTGTTAGGGTTATTCTAAAACAAATTATATGCAAATTTATCGCTTCTATTCAAAACATATTTAAATTTTGGTCATTAAATAAATATGTTGTGTCCCACTATTTCAATTTAAAACAAATACCATCATTGAATCATAAAAAATCCCGTTGGAATATTTTTCTAGTGGGCCAAGATCCATATTTGGCCTAGTGTTGAGTCAGCTTTGGCTGATTGCCCAAGCCTTGGTTATTTAGGTAGGAAACACATTTCCAATTCTATCTCATGTAACTCTTGGATGATTGAGTGGGTAACTCTTTACCCTTATTCATCTTATGAATTTAAGTTCAATCCTTACGCCTCTAAGTTATTTTTAATCAAATTGAAAAACTTAGTTAAGTTTAGGCCTAATAAAAACAATTTGGATATTACAATTATCCCATCGCGCCTTACTAATATAAATGATAGCACTCTGCTTTGGCGGGCCCACTATTTATTAATATTAGTCTCGACGAGTGTTACTTGTTAGAAGGCGTTTAAACTTAATATTAATGCTTCTAGGTTCTTCAATCTGATTAAAGTTACCTAGATAAGTTCAATAACAAATGGTTGGGTAATCCAATTATCCATCATCCATTACTAATATCAATAAAAGCACCTTGCTTTGGCAGAACCTACACTTTATTGTAACTAGCATTGATGACTGTTGTTTATTAGAACGCGTTTTAGACTGTTCATACCTTTAGGCTTTTCCAATCCAATTGAAAAATGTCTATTTGAATAAAACTTAATAAGTTATACTTGGATAATCCAATTATCCAATCATGTCCTACTAAACATAAATAAAGGCACCCAACTATGACATGACCCGCACTTTATTTATATCAAGTTAGACGTTATTACTTATTGGAAGGTATGATTGTCGGGCTTGAGGGATTTCAATTTTCTTACTGTTCATTACCGACTTTCATTAAACGTTTTAACGTAAAATAAAACCCTAAAACATGCAATCAAAATTGTGAGATAGTTATGGTCTTCCTAGAAAATAAAATAAAATAAAATAAACCTAAAGGAACTATGGCGTGTTGAAACCACCATCCTCCTAGAGTCACCATTCCTTTGTTCCTTTCAAGGTCATATCCACAAAGAGTCACCACTCTAGGTTTCTTCTAGGTCTCCACCTTGTTGGCTTTTCCAAGATTATAATGTAATAAAGAAAACTCGTTTTACATATGAGTGAAGGATTGAGAGAAGAAATTTAAGAATAGAGAATGGCACAACACGCAGGCTGTATTTAAAATAAAATAAAAAACATCTAAGACCATAACCATTCACCGCTGGACGTATTAATTAATCAATTAATAGAATAATCAATTGTATTTAAAATAAAACAAATATTAAAACACACAATTAAACACACGGGGTCATAAAAGCAAAACTACGCAAAGAAGTTTGGCGGCTTCGTTGACCGTTCAATAGACAGGGTCAAGGGGTGTTCCAACCCAAAATTTAGAACTGTAATCAGGTTAGTTCCCAAGAAAGAGAGGTGGATCCGGAGTGACCGCTTAAGTACCAAGTCTTTCCTAGCCAGAACGTCCCACTGAAAATATTCGATTATGATTTCAAACAATTTAAAATCTTAAATTTTGAAACAGCCAAGGTTTAACTTTTAAACCTTATCTTTTGACCCTTACAATTATCCTAAAATAGGAATAGTCAAGGTTTCACTTTTAAACCTTATCTCTAGAGTCTCAACGATCATCCTATTTTTTAGGAACGATTAAGGTTTAAATTTTAGACCTTATCTCTAGAGTTCAAGATATTTTTATTTTGAATCCTATTAAATTTGATAAAGATCTTATCTTTAATTTGTAACTTTTACAAATCCTATCAAATTTATTAAGGATTAAATATTTGATTTTAAAATTATTAAATTTAATAAAGATCTTATCTTCTATTTGTAACAATTACAAATCATATTAAATTTAATAAATATGAATCAATTTGTAACTCCTACAAATCACATTAATTTTAAAAAGATCACATATGATGCAAATCCTATTAAAATTAATAAGAATAAATTATTTAAATTTTTAACTCTTACAAATCACATTAATTTTAAAAAGATCACAAACGATGCAAATCCTATTAAAATTAATAAGAATAAATGATTTAAATTTGTAACTCTTACAAACTTTAAATTTAACAAACAATTAACATTTGATTTGCAAATTTTACAAATCGAATTTAAAATATAATATTAAAATCAAATATTTTATTTGTAACATTTACAAATAAATAAAATATCATTACGGCTAGGTTTCGGCTTTTGAATCCTAGTTTTCATTACGACTAGTGTTTAACTCTTAAACTTTCTAACACAATCTCACATGAACAATTCATATTAGAAAAGAGAAAGCATATAGACGTGCATTGCATACAACACTTGATTTCAATTTAATTAAATAAACATAAAACATGCCTTATAATTAGAACACATATAAAACAATCACCATTGCAACATACAACATGTTCATATAATAAAGCACATCCCATAAAATAAAATAAAAATCTATTGATATTAGTTTTCAAAAGGTGCAACCTTTGCAACATATCTCATAAAAATGTAACCTTTACATAATATCTCATTAAAAATGCAACCTTTGTAACATATCTAATAAAAGATGCAACCTTTGCAAAAGGATTCAACCTTTACAATTCTTTTCATAAAAGAAATTTTATTTTATTTTTTACATGTTCTTTAAACAAACATTTGCCCAAAACACGGTTTTGCAACCAAGCTCTGATACCACTGCCAGAGAATCCCTAGTGCATCAGCAACGGAAATACAAGGATTCCCATAGAATTTGCAAAGCGTCGTGTTTCAAAGCATAAGACAAACACAAAAAAACATTGTGTTTTAGGATTACCTCTTGAAGAAAATCGAATCGAAGCAGTCATAGCCTCGTCCTTTAGGAGTCCGCACGAGTACTCCTACTATAAATGCTACACCTTCCAAATGCTAGTTTGACGACGTGTAGCTTTTGCAACTTTTGCGTATGAGCATCTTATGCTCTATTTATAGGCTTAGGTTTGACCTAATTTGCTCTCTAAAGAGTGGGCTCCTTACTCATTCTAAATGAGTTAGGCCCAATAGTTTTATTTTAGTCCAACTAAAATAAAAAGCTATTTTCTGATGGGCTTACTCTATGTGTGTGACCCTATAGGTAAAATACTTGGTCATATTAATAATAAATTATTTTATTATTAATATAAAATAAGAGCGGCATCTAGCAATGTATCATTATGTCCGAATATTATTTATTATCAACATAACCTATAAGTGATAATTATTTTATATGTTTCACCACTAAAAAAACCCTAAACAGCTACCTCAAATTAGCGACCACCAGAATCCCGTCGCTAAATAGCGACCGCGTTAGCGACCCCTAGGTTAAAAAGGGACAAAAATAGTTTAGCAACTCCATTAGCGACCACCTTATTTTGGTCGCTAAAAATTGAAAATATTCTGTCGCTATTACCGTTGCTAAATCCACCCTCGTCGCTGGATCGGTCGCTAGTTTTCACCTCCTCCATTTTTTTGTTTCCCTCCAAGGGTTTTTGATGGCGCCAAATCATAGCGACGGTAAGCACCGTCGCTGCGTTTCCCTCCAAACGTTAGCGACGTCTTGACTGCGTCGCTAGGTTTTGTCATAGTGACGGGTAGTTGGCCGTCGCTATTATTTTCGGTCTTCCCTCGATAATTTTACTTTTTAAAAAGGAAAGTAGTGACGGTGTGGATGATACTGTCGCTAATATTCAATGGAGTAGTGACGGAGACGTTTGCCGTCGCTAATATTCAGGAATAATGACAGAGCTTTGGTGTCGTCACTAATATTCAGGAGATTAGTGACGGAACTTTTAATTGTAGTGACGTTTTTATCGACGGTTTTGTGCCGTCGCTAAGTGTCAGTAATACTCGACCAGCACCTCTCCCCAAATCATTTGCCCTAACTCTCCCTCCCTCCTCTATTTCCCTGAGCCCCTCCAAGTCCCTCCCTTTCTCCGACTTCCTCGATCGGTCTCCCTCCCTCCGTTCCTTCCCCAAACCCTCCCTCCCTCCCTTCCCCGGCTCATTCCGTCACCCTCCGTCTCTATCTCTCCTCTGTGCCTGTCGTTCCCTCCCTCCCTCCCTCCCTCCCTCTGTCTCCTTCTCCGTGCGAGTTCGTCGGCACCCATTCCCTCACCGGTGGCTACGCTTTCCCTTCGTGGCCAGGTTAGTTCTCTACGTCGATGTTTGCCTCTTTGTTCCTTGCCTTTGTATTCTGAATGATGTGAAAATAATGCTCTACCCCTATGGGTTTTTTGACATTTTTCTTGCCTTTGTATTTTGAATGATGTGAAAATAATGCTCTACCTCTATGGGTTTTTTGACATTTTTCTTGGGCCCATATATGCAAACTTGAAAAGACGAAGAACTGAAAGTTGAGGAGGAAGAACACGATACTATTGTCGTGTTGTGTCTGATCGTGAACACGAAGAAACCACATCATCTCAGGTAAATTTTTTATTTTCCCTAATATTTTAGTCATTACCATTTCTGGGTACCTTGCATTTTAACTTGTTTCAGTCTACTGAGCATTTTGTTCTTCAATTATCAAAACTTATAATGGATCCTGCAATGATTATATAATAGAAGGAAAACCTAGTTTCAGCTTTAACTTGTTTGCTCTTCAAGCTTGTTGCTCTTCAATTTGAGCTTATTCCAAATCTTTATATAAATTAACAAAAGAACCAGAAGACATTTTATTGTTGATAGTTGAAGAGAGTTTAAATTAATTAGTTTAATCCATGATATTAATGTTGAACTACTACCAAGAGACTTGAGTAGCTTACAAAAAATAGTAGGTTCAAATATTTGTGTATTACTGTTCTACCAAAGAAAACTCCTTAATCCCCAAGAAATGACTAGAATTTGTTCATTGTTCTGCTTTTTGAATAAGTAATTATGTTTCTTGTCCTTTAACTTTATAAGAAAAGTCCTTAATATTTCATATAATAAGAGCAAGTGTTTTTATTAATGAGTTGTATTTTCATACCATACAATTGAAATTATATAATAGGTGTAAAAATACAATGGATTACTTCCTTTTTTTTATTATTTTCCATAGATTTTGAGCTCTTAAATAAGTTCTCATTTTTGCAACCTTTAAATCTTAGTTTTTATGTTAATACTGGAGGTGGAGGCTAAGAATTGCTGTTAAAAGCCATTTTAGTTTATGTGTATTCTATTTTTGGTTATGGGTACTTTTCTGGTTTGGATGGATTTTTTTCAAATAGGATTTCACTCAGTCACAAATCCCTCAAGATCAATTAAGCTCTTGATATCAAGTCAACGAGAGATAGAAATAAGGCAAATGGTAAAAACAAAGGCATGAAATCAGATTTCTTAAGACAAAAATGACATTCACATTAATTGTTTCAACATGGGTATTTATCTGATTCTCTTGTTGAAGTTTCCTTTTGTTGTCCCTTTTTGATGCTAAGAGGTTGAACAAGATAATTTATATACAATGTTAGGCGTTTTTAATACAATGTTTTTTAAACAAATTTTCCCGTATAAAAATCTTAACCATAATTATACCAAGAGAGAAGGTAAAATTATTTTTTTAAAGATTACACCGGATGTTAAATAGGAAAAATATCTATTTAAGTAAACTATCATTATATCAAGTATCAAATTGAAAGTTTTTTAATTGTATAATAAATTAAACTAGATTAATCAATATGAGGATAAATATGAACTTTGAGTAAGCATGGGTTGTTTTGTGTTGATTATGTTGATGATACATTGTGTATATTCCTTTTTGGAAAAGAGAAAGGTAATGTACTTGGGAATTTTGTTTTTTGTTTTAGTATTAAAATTTCTCTTTTTATTTGTGTTGGGAGAGTTAGTTATAGGTGTGTATTTGGTAAACTTCTCAGTTAATTTTCGGTCAATAATGTATAGGGGTTTGGTGATCATCTGTTGTTTCTAGAGCTACGGAATAGACTTTAAAGTGTTGTCATACATTCTATTTTCTGTTAGGGAGACAGAATCTGAAGGATTTTGGCCCAATCAGATGATTTATAAATGAATTTTTTTTGAAAATATCTTTTGATTGTTTATTGTATAAATGGTTATTGTTTTGTGTTGTTTTGATTTTTTGAGTCTAGAATGCTGATATTTGAAAATCAGTGTGCTTTTCTAGTGGTTCAACTTATGGTTTTACACCTAGCTCTTTCCTAACTCTAATTTATTCACTATGAATCCTATCAAGAGCATAGCCCCCTGTTAGCAGCCACTCTCATCAAGTTAGTTGGTAGGTTTAAATTTAACATGAGAGAAGTAACACTTTGATTGTGTATGGACCAACCACTTCCATAAATATTTGCATCATTAATAGGCATGTCGTTACTAAGAAAAAGAGCAGTTGTCATCACGAATATGTTGTTACCATAAATATTTGTCACTCAACATGCATATTAAAATGTTATGAAGAACTTTCTACTAGAAAATGATTATTAGTTGTATCCAATTTTATGGAATTATAATTGAGCTACAGACAAATATGAACTTCTCTCAGTTTTGAATGATGGAAACCGATTAATGAAAATTTGATGTTCTTAAATTTTAATTTGTGAAAAAATTTTGGAGAGTTAATTAGTTCATCATGATTATGAATATTTTCAATTTAAGGTTACTTGTTTAAAAAAAATACTATATGATTTCTCCATTTAAAAATAGGGTATTTGCTTAGTTTCATACACCAAATTGACATATTTGGGCTATTTGCAAAGTGTTATCAGTGTCCTCCTCACAAGTTGAAATCTCAAGCATCTAATATATGAATGTATTATAGACAGTTTTTCTTTGCTTGTGAAATTAAAAAAGGTTAGTTTTTTCCTTATAAGATACTATGTAATATGCCAATCATATATGCCGAGTCTCTTGAATGCTTATGTCTAACTTTATACATCGAGTTCTTATCAACCTTCTTACTTTTTTTGGAACCACATATCTATTTTATGAATTTTTCCTTAGTTATCTTGCTTTTATTATTTAATCCATCACATGATTTGGAATCCAGAATATGACCTTCTCTATTGTTCCTTTCAGTTAAATTATCTTCCTTTACATAGGTGCTTTCAACTTTCTTTCTAGAACTTATATTCACTACTTCCTTAGAAGCGTGTTTCTCCACGCCAAAGGTTGAGCTCGTATCATGTTTAAAGATTCTATAGGACTCAAAAATGATCAACAATTTTGTTTGATGAGAATCCAAGTTTGGGGTCTTTTTCATCATCAAGTTGTTCTTTGTTTCTTCTTCTAAGCATAATTTCTTCAAAACTGAATGACCTTGTCTGGGCTGCACTCCCTTCACCATAATTTTCCTTAGAAAACCTATTTTTCTATTCTTCTTATTCAAATGATTAGATTTGCTCATCTTGTGTAATGTAAACAAATTATAGAAGAAATTAATTATCTTTACTAGAATAAGGAGTCCATCAGTGAAATATCAGATTGACATCCAGAAACCATCCAAAGATATATATATTACACACCTCGTAAGAAAGCCAAAAATGAAGTGTAACTGTCATTCTAAGTATATACTAGAGATTGAGATTAAGAGATAAAATTGATGTCATTTTCTATATCTGTCATTCAATTTCATTTCAAAGGTGTAAGTCAGTTGGTTTACTCATGAATCTTAAGAGTAAACGAGCAACAAACATTTCAAGGACTTTGTTCATAACTTCATAAATCGTTGGTTGAATGACAAAATCTTATTCTGTTGTTTGTGATAAGTTATTCTGCTGTACATGACAAAATGTCTTGTTTCTTTTAATTAATGTAATTTGCTTCTTTCGTGTGACATAAGATATGTTATTGATGTGAACAGAAATTGTTAATTTCCTAAAGATAGTTAGGATTCAGTTTTTCTGTTTTTCCTTTTTTAGTAAGTTGTAAAGCTAAAAGTTATTACATTATTAGCTATTACATCTTTAGAAACGTCATTATGGAAACCAGTTGAATGTTGGGAACTTTGATTAACACTGTTAACAATCAACTTTGTCATGCAGACCAACACACTTTACGCGTGGTCTGTGTTCGGCTCTCATCAGCTTCGTCTCCACCGCTATCTCTCTTTCGACGGTAATCCCCTAACGCTAACTTTCTGGCTATGTGTTTTGTATGTTTTGAAGTGTATGCATGTCAATTATTGTTTGTTAGTGGAGAGCAGAGCTCATTAGGCAATGATTTTGTGTGCTGATAACATGAATTTTTATGCATGTGTAATGTTGTTTGTTAGTGGAGAACAGAGCTCATTAGGAATTGGTTTTGTATGCTGATAACATGATTTTTTATGTATGTGTAATGTTGTTTGTTAGTGGAGAGCAGAGCTCATTAGGCATTGGTTTTGTGTGTTGATAACATGATTTAGGACTTAATACCTCTCAATATCACATACAATGCGTAGCATATATAATTATCTATACTGGGAAGTTTTCTGTATGTAACAGGCCGTTTCTAATTTTGGGAAATGTCTAGTTTACAGGGGAGACTCTGCCAAAATTTCGGCAGGCTCCCTTTCTTAGGGAACTTAAAAAATGAAACTCAACTTTAATAATGTAGGGTTTAGTCGTGTGTACCCATTAGATTCCCGTTCAAGTTTCAAAACAACCGGCTGATGTACCGTGTTGTGTTGGATCTTGAATTGTCCCGGATGGATAGTTTGGTATGAATTTGTAACCAGTAGGGCGTAACCCATCAATGTTGTATATGGTCGACCTTGAGACGTTGAATGTTCATTTGAAATTCCGATTATGGTGTTTCGTATTGTCCCCAGGGTGCATGACTGCGTGCGGTGTTTCATATCGTACGTATCTCTGTGTACTCGGGGACCAATGCGAAATGCTGCCGAAATTTTAAATGAACATCAACGACACAAGATAGACCACATACAATATCGATGGGTTACAAATGGTTGCATATTCATCCCGAATGGGATAGGGCCCTACCAATTTGCAACATCAAAGAGATAGAGTGATTCACAACCGATAGTCAAATAAAATTTTGAAAATGTAAAGTAACAGAAATCGTGCTTGTTAGATTTTGTAAATGGAGGTACCGGCAAATCGGCGATGGATGTACAACTGATTAGATCGCAGTCGGCGAGTGACTGAGGAGTTTATGATGAGGCTATTGGAGTTTATTCCGTTCGCTACGGCAAACACGCCTGGATTTGAAGCGACTCAGAAGATTCGTTGTCCGTGCTCAAGGTGCAAATGCATGAGTTTTGAATACGCGGATGATGTGATGTGCCACCTAACTGAGAAAGGGTTCATGGAAACATACCACTGCTGGTACAACCATGGTGAGCAGTTACCGTGAAGACCATCAGACGTAACCGTGCAACAATCTTACTACGAGGTTGGAGGAAACATGGATACGTACAACAACATAGAACAAATGGTGATGGATCATGTTGGACCCTCCACCGGGCGTATGCTGGAACATGATGACCAAGCAGGTCATGGAGACTCTGACAATGTAGAGGAGGATCCTAATCCGGAGGTAAAGAGATTTTATGCTTTGTTAGCGGCGGCTCAGACTCCATTGTGGGACGGGTGCAACAGTCACACTGAGTTATCTGCCTCCCTAGCTGCTTTAAGCCTAAAGGCAGATTATAATCTTTCTGGGGGTTGTTTTAATAGGATGGTCAATCTGATGGGTTCCACTATGCCTAGTAATCATCGAACGCCAACAAACCTGTACCATGCTAAGAAACAAGTGGCAAACTTGGGGTTGGGTTGTGTGAAGATAGAGTGTTGTGTTGGCGGATGTATGCTGTTCAGAAATGAGTTTGTAGATAAGAGTGTCACAAAATGTCTACATTGTAATGAGGAACGCTACAAAACCGTTAAAAGGAGAGGGAAGGTAACCCGGACGGCCAGGAAGAAAATATGGTACTTCCCTGTAACACCGCGTCTTCAACGCCTGTATGCCTCATTGTCCACGGCAAAACACATGCGTTGGCATGCTCTGAACCGAACACAAGAGGGGTTTCTTTGCCATCCTTCCGACGGGAAAGCATGGAAGTGTTTGGATGAGCTATATCCGGACTTTTCTGGCGAGCCGCGCAATGTAAGACTTGGCTTATGTACTGATGGGTTTAACCCGTTCGGTCAATACGGAAGAGCTTACTCTTGTTGGCCAGTCATACTGACCCCATACAATCTGGCTCCTGATATGTGTATGAAGAGGGAGGTCATGTTTCTATCTATACTGGTTCCAGGACCCAAAAGTCCAAAGGCGAACATAGACGTGTTTTTGCAACCGTTGGTTGAAGAGTTATCACAATTATGGGACATCGGGGTAATGACATACGATGCGTCTTTGAAGAACAATTTCATGATGCGTGCTGTTTTGATGTGGACTATTAACGACTTCCCGGCCTATGGTATGCTTTCTGGATGGTCAACGTCTGGGAAGCTTGCTTGCCCTGTATGCATGGAACATACCGGGGGGGAATCACTCTCTGTTAGTGGCAAGACAAGTTTCTTTGACTATCATAGAAAGTTTATAGCGTTGGATCACCCGTTTAGGAGAAACAAAACCACTTTTAAGAAGAACAAGGTTGTTAATGAACCTCCACCCCGTAGGTTATCCGGTGCACGGGTTTGGAAAAGGGTCGAAGAGTATCCATACATCTGGGACAAGAGTGTTAAGGAGTTTGCGGGTTATGGTAAGGAACACCACTGGGTGAAGCAGAGTGTCTTGTGGGATTCGCCATATTGGAAAGACTTGTTGTTAAGACACAACATTGATGTCATGCACACTGAACGTAATGTTTTCATGAATATTTTTGACACTGTTATGGACATCAAGGCGAGAACAAAGGACAACGAGAAGAGTCGTCTAGACCTTCTGATTTGGTGTTCTAGGAAGGAGTTGGAATTGAGGGATGCGGGACGTAGAAGAATGTTTAAACCCCATGCAAAATATGCTTTAACTAGACCACAACAGATTGCTGTGTGTATTTGGATGAATGGGTTGACCCTGCCTGACGGATTCGCTTCTAACTTGAGTAGATGTGTCGACGTGAAGGAGGGCAGGGTGTTTGGCATGAAAAGTCATGATTGCCATGTGTTTATGCAACAACTACTCCCGTACGCGTTTCATGCCTTACCGAAGCCTATTTGGAAACCGTTGGTGGAGTTGAGTCACTTCTTTAAGGAGTTGACGGCTACTTCGTTGACTGTGGAAAAACTTGTGAAGATGGAAGAAACTATCCCGGTATTGATTTGTAAGTTGGAGCAGATTTTCCCACCAAGTTTTTTTGACTCGATGGAGCATTTGCCTATCCATCTACCATACGAGGCCTTGGTTGGTGGCCCGGTGTTAGTCCTCAAATTTTCAATAAAATCTAAAATAAAAATTTCATAAAAATTATAAAAATTAGTTTAATTTGTTAGAAAAATAGGATTTAAATTCAATAAATGAGTGTTGTTGGAAATAATCTACCCTTGATCAATTTTCTCTAGTTTTGCAGTGAAAAAAGTTAAGAAATCAAGAGAAAATTACACTGGAGATCTGACGCGTAGCCTCACCCCACGCGTAGCATCAAGAGCTACTTTTGATGCTGACGCTACGCATCACAGCCACGCGTAGCGTCAGTGCTGCGTTGTCTCCACTCCTACTTTTGGCCAACCACCCCACTTGGACCCAATAATGGGCACTCCACTCAGCCCAAGGGCCACCCCAATCAGCATAACTGGCCAAAACTCGTGGAAACATGTCCAAGTGGCCAGGCATGATCAAGATTAATTATTGAAAGTGGCCATTATCAAGTGTTTAATGGAGGCTGAGTCAGGGATCTGACGCGTAGCGTCACAGGGACGCGTAGCGTCAGCACCCTTGCTCAGCCCTATAAATAGGGCCATCCAAGACCATTCATAGCATCCCATTCCATACACTTCTCTTCTCTTCTCTCTTGTGCTCGACTTTGAGTACTTCTTTTGTGAGTTGTAGTTCTAGAATAGTTTTCTAGATACTTGAGTGTGTTTCGGTGTATTGTGATCGTTGTATCGTGAAGTTTCCATCGTCTTCTTCGTAATGACAAACTCTGTAAGTGTTGTTTTTACTTTTACCATGTGTAACTAATCTGTTTATGTTGGAATTGGTGAACTAATCTATTGAGTATAATGTTGTGAATTCGACCTCTGCATGTTTATGATTCAAGTCCATGTTAGTATTTCAACCTTTTATTAATATGAACGTCAAACGGGAGAATGATTTTCATGTGTATCGAAACTGGTTTTATTAGTATAAATGTCAAACGGGAGAATGATTATTTATGCCGTATTGAAACTTGTTTTGACGAAAGTAAAAAGTTGGAATACCCTTGGTATCTCAATTCTATAGGGGTTGTTAACCATTGTTGCCATAAGGCCAGGTCTTAATGCAAGTTTTTACTGAGAAAGCTCACGAGGGATCGGACTTTACGGTGAATTCTTAGAATTTATATCACGAGGGATCGGTTATAATGATTTTAAGCTGCAATGACATGAAACTTGATGATTAAACATGCATGTTTTGAGTTCCTCATTGTTATTCTAGATTAGGGATCCAATTTCCAACATAATTTGTTTATCTGTGTTTATCTCAAGTATTTTACCTATTCTAGGTTACAACTCAACTTTTTAGATAGATTTTATTTTCTTTTTATCCTATGAATCACTCAACCATGTTATCTTGTGAATATTGTATAAACTGTACATAAATCATTCTTTTGTTCATAATTTCCTTCATATTTACCATAGTAAGTAGAAGATTACTGTTGTTATTGGACTTTCAATCCCAGTGGAACGATATCTAAATTTCGAAAACTACAAACGATTGGTGCGCTTGCCAATTCACAAAGCCTGGTTACAACCGACGGGCCAACAAGTTTTCTGGCGCCGTTGCCGGGGATCGAACTGTTTCAGTAAAACAGTAAAATTTTAATTACTGTGGTAAATATTTTTTTTTACTTTAGATAATTTTTTTATTTATTTTGTATCATTGTTACACTAACTCTCTTTGTCTAGTTTGTGTATGCAAACTCGATCTACCACAGGTAAAATTTATTTTGATCCTGAGATAGAAAAGTTTGTAAAGAAAATCAAGTCTTTGAAATCTAAAACACAAACTAATTCTTCTTCTACTTCAAAAATTTTTGAAAATTCAAATATGGCTGCTGAAAGGAGAACATTGGGACAGTTTGCTGCTATAAATGGTCCACCCCAAGTTTCGGGAATGTTTCAAGGACCAGTTTTACCAGTGGAAATTAAACCTGCCACTTTAAATATTATTCAAAACAACCAATTTGCTGGTTTAAATCATGAAGAACCGTATGAACATTTAACTGTTTTTTATGAGTTATGCAGCACAATTGGTTTTGAACCCAATCAAGAAGAGTCTGTTTACATGAGACTCTTTCCTTTTTCATTGATTGGGAAAGCAAAAAAATGGTTTAAATCTTGTCCACCGGGTAGTTTTGCAAACTGGTCCGATGTTGAAAGAAAATTTTTGGAAAGATTTTATTCTCCTTCAAAATATTTTGAAGCAATGACAGCCATACACTCTTTTTCTCAAAATAATGATGAATCATTAGGAGAAACATGGGAACGATTCAAGGCACTCTTGAGAAAATGCCCAAACCACAACCTGAACGATGCCGAGAAGGTAAGAATCGTTTACCATGGTTTATTACCTCAGTTCAAGATGATGTTAGATGCTTGTGCAGGTGGTTCTTTAATGAACAAAACTGTGGAAGAAGCCATAGAAATATTGGAATCAATGGCTATTAGTGACCGACAAGCAAAGCATGAAAGAGGTAATATGCAAAGGAAGCCAGGAATGCTCGAATTGGGAGTGAATGATGTAGTGTTGGCTCAGCAAAAATTACTGACTCAACAAATTAAAGTTATGAGCAAGCAATTGGAAAAACTTCAAATTGCTCAAGTAGCATCACCACCCCCTGCTCAACTTAAAGCATGTACGCACTGCATGGGAGAACAACCATGTGGTTATTGTGGAAATGAGCAAGAGCAAGCCAATTTCATGAACCATCAAAGAGCACCCTTAGGTAATTATCCTTTTAATCATGGAAATTCTTTTCCTAACAATTACCTGCAGGGTTGGCAAAATCAGAATATTGGCTGGAGACAAGATGCTGGACCTTCCAACAGACCTCCTAACAATCAATTCAAGCAACAACAAACTGACAATGCAAGGTTGACAAGAATAGAGGAAGCTATTCAACAGTTATTACAGTTTGTAGAGACAAATGAAGCTGCCCGAAAAGCATCAGACATACAAATGGGTCAGCTCGCAAAAGAAATAGCCGAATTGAAGAGTTCTGGGTTTTTTGCAAACACTCAAAACCCAAGGGAACAATGTAATGCTGTTTCTATTGATGTTGTAAAAATTGATTGTAAAGAAAAGAGTGAGAAAAAGAAAGAAGAAGAAGAAAAAGAAAGTGAAAAAATAAAAAAAAAATGAAAAAAATGAAAAAGAAAAAAATGTGCAAAGAGATACAGAGCAAGAAACAAACTGTATAACCCCGAAAAAATGTAAAGATCCGGGGAGTTTCACCATTCCTATAACAATCGGAAATATCAACATCAGGAATGCGTTATTAGATTTAGGGGCTAACATCAACTTGATACCTCTAGATTTAATAAAACGCATTGGTGAATATGAGCTAAAAGAAGCAAAGACAGAATTACAGTTTGCGGATCGCTCTGTCAAAAAACCTGTTGGGATTGTGGAAGATGTGTTAGTAAAGGTTGACAAGTACCACTTCAAAGTTGACTTTATGGTACTGGATATGAAGGAGAATACTGAGATCCCCCTGATCCTAGGAAGACCTTTCATGAAGACTGCAAAAATCAAAGTGGATGTTGATCAAAGTATGGTTGCAGTCAAAGTTTATGAAGAAGAGGTAAGCTTCAGTGCTCATGAACACCTTAGGATAAGTAATGAGGCAAAGGTTTACCTTTCGACCAAACCAGGTATATCTCTTCCCAATCAATTAAATTGTTTTAAATTAACCGATGCTTTGAAAGATGAAAAACAGGTAAGTAGGCATCGGAAAAGAAGAAGAAGGAAGAAAAAGACAGGTGATTCCTCAAAGAATATTGGGAAACCACCTGATTAATCAGAGGTAATGTCTGGCTGGAGACATTAAACCTAGCGCAATGGGAGGCAACCCATTCTTTTCTTTTTGTTTTTAAAGTTGTTTTACATAAAAAAAAAAACATATTTCAAAAATAATTAGATAGAATTTTATTTTGAAAAGAAAAGGAGTTTAAGATTGAAAAGAAAAGGTTTTTGAAAATCAAAATTTTGGAAAATCAAAAACAGAAGCCCACGCGTAGCGCCCCCTTGACGCGTAGCGTGGACTCTGCATTTTGGGTATCACGCGTAGCGTCCCATACACGCGTAGCGTCAGAGCCCACGTTCAGTTTTTAAAACTGAACCAGAGAGGCCCATCTTAGGTTTTAAAACCTAAAATTCCCTCTCTGCTTCACTTTAGTTCTCTTTCAAAAACCCTAAAAGTTTAGAAACTCCCTTTTTCTCTCTTCCCAAGCTTCTCAATCTCATTGCTCAAGGAATCACAAGTAAGTATTCTAATCCCTTCTCTTTAGTTTTGTTTTTGATTTTTAATTTGTAGAAATAAATGTGGTTAGGATTAGGATTAGAAGACCATTGGGATTGATTGCTGTTAGGAGTTAGGAATTGAATGGATGTAGTGTAGGTTGAAAAGGGGTTGCTGCTGTGCAACCCCTGTTTTTTTCTTTTTCTGCGCATCCCACGCGTAGCGTCCCACTGACGCGTAGCGTGAGGATGAACTGTAAGCCCACGCGTAGCGTCCCACTGACGCGTAGCGTGGGCAGAACAGGCTGATGCGTAGCGTCACACCACGCGTAGCGTCAGCCTCTGTTTTTAAATCTTGCTGTTTGTTTGCTGTTTGCTGTTTTCTTTTGAAATTAATAAATTTTCTTAGTTTATATTTATACTTTCTTGCAACTTTGTATGAATTTTGAATAAATTGTATTTTGTTTTGTATATTATTTGAATGTTAATTTCTTAAAAAAAAATAAAATAAAATATGTCGTTGAATTGCATTTTTATTTGTGAAAAAATTTTAGAAAACCCAAAAATATTTTGTTTGCTTGTGTGTGATTTATTTAGTGTGTGTTTAATTTTAAATTTTTACTTTTTGCAGATGGCACCTAAGAAATCCATTCCCACAGCCGGTCCCTCTAAAAGACAGAGGAAGTCCACAGACACTGACACCGCTTCTGAGGATCCTGATTCTCAGAGATAGGAGGTATTGGGACCGAGAGATCCTACTAGATTTCGCACTGATGCGAAGTGGGCGAGATTTCATCAGATCAAGGGCCAGAGACTGATCTGGGAGAGGGTCCTTGATCTGAGTGCAGGAGACTATCCTGAGCTGCAGGATAGAGTACAGCAGAGAAGATGGGGACCTCTATTCTCCCTACCTACTGAGGGGGACCCCATCTTAGTGATGGAGTTTTACGCAAATGCTTACAGGACCCGCCAGGACGCACCAAATCTTGGGCAGCAGCGGACGAGTTGGGTTAGAGGCCGGCATATCTCTTATGACCGGGACACCATCAGTACCCTACTGGGTAACCCTTGGGAGCCTACTCCCGAGGATGACACTTGTTTCTGGAAGGAAAACAGAAACAAGATTCTTGCTGAGGGAGAGTTAGGATACTCCCTCGAGGAGGTTGCTCATTTTCTGAGCAAGGATGGAATCTTTTTCAACCTGAGTAGGGTTGGAAGGAGTCCATCTAACCTCCTCAAGACCCAGCTTACCCCCATAGCCCAGGCGTGGTCCCACCTCATGCTCCATAATATCACTCCTGTCACCCATCTTTCTTCCCTTCCAGTGGAGCGTTGTTGCCTCCTTTATTCTATCCTCCAAGGCCACACCATTGATATCGCAGAGCTTATCTCCGAGCAGATTCACTTTTATGCCCTTGGGTATAAAGTGAATCGCCCCATACCCTTTCCTCTCATCATATCTGCCTTACTGAGGAGGCAGGGAGTCATTGTACCTTCACCTGAGTTTACTAGTTCTTCAGGGAGAGTCCCTAAAGTTCTAGTAAACAGAGATTATTTTGTGCAGCAGTGCGAGCTTCCACCACTAGAGCAGGAGGCTCAGCCCCGACCTCGGAGGAGGAGACCACCAGTGCAGCCTCCATCTGCTGATGCTGTTACACAGGGCTTTGCCCGGATGACACTTAAGCATCAGCATATGATGCAGATGATGGCTGCCACTCACAGAGCTTATATTCATCTTCACGATGAATTTTATCAGTACAGGTTACAGGGAGAGGGAGCACCTTATGTTACCCCAGCCGAGTTTGCAGCACATGTAGCTTGGCCTGGAGATTTACCCACCTACCCTGAGACTGGTGGATCTTCTAGTGCACATCATGACTCTGATGGCGATGATGAGGAGAAGGAGGAGGAGGATGATGATGATCAGATGGAGGATTGAGGATGCCATCTTCATTTATTTTGAGTACATTTGATTCTAGTTATATTTGGATTTACATTTACATTTATATTTACATTTGATATTATGGCATTTTTATCATTGTGTGGTGTGTTTATTCGTTTTTGCTCATTTTTCTTTCAAAAAAAAAAAAACAATTCTTCTTTTAAATAAATGAATCAGCTTTTTGTTAGTAAGTTAGTTTATACACTTAGAGTTTTTACACAATAAAACCAATTTTGTTAAAATCAACTTTTGATTCTTTATAACTTAGGAATTTTGATAAATTTAATTACAATAAGTTTATTAACCATCAAGCAAAATTTCAAATAACCCGGTGAGTTGAGAGATCCTTTTTACACACTTGAGGGTTTTAATCGACATATTTTCAATTCGAATTGATTTTGCTTTAATCTCTGATGTGTGTTGTTGTACAGAGAATTCGGGAAAATGATCAAGGCACATTTATTGGTGAAACGAAACCTTGGGCCAAACAGCTTACCTTGGTAAAAAGTCTTTTATCCTTTGCAAGCCCATTTGAGCCTAAAATAAAATTCTTTGGTACCCTTATAGCCTAAATTTGTTTTTACCATTCCCTATACTTGATTGATTAAAAGAGCAGTTGAAATAAATGAAAAATATTTTGAGTGTTCTCACAAAAATGGGGAGTGAAAATAAGCAACTTGATTCTTTTCAAAAAGAAAATATGGAAAAGAAAAGTCAAAAATAGTGAAAAGAATCAAGTTGGGGGTATTTATTTTTCATCAATAAAAAAAAATAAATGAGAGTTTGGATCAAGAGAAAGCCTAAGGATTGTAAAATGCTCTTTTATGATTTCAGGTTTTTGAATTCCAAGAAAAACCATTGATTCTTGTAAACCAAGCCTCATTACAACCCGTGAAAAGACCTTGTGATTTCCGAATTAACTCTGTATAAATAACCAATTGATTAGATGACAAACAAAGTTAAATTCGTTTGATTTTATGATTGATTGAGTGAAACAGGTTACCAATTGCATAGAGATAAACACTTGTGAGGTAAGCCTGAAATTCTGCTTGATTGTTAATAGAATATTGTAAGTAATTTTATCATTAAACCTTTGTTATATTTGAATCAGTTTTTGATTATTACAAAATAGTTGAAATTGTGTAATTATTTTTTGTGGTAAATTTTCGGACTAACTTAAAAATTTGATTTCAAATTTTTATTTTCTTATTTTTCTCTCTTGCTCGAGGACGAGCAATGTCTCAAGTTGGGGGTATTTGTTAGTCCTCAAATTTTCAATAAAATCTAAAATAAAAATTTCATAAAAATTATAAAAATTAGTTTAATTTGTTAGAAAAATAGGATTTAAATTCAATAAATGAGTGTTGTTGGAAATAATCTACCCTTGATCAATTTTCTCTAGTTTTGCAGTGAAAAAAGTTAAGAAATCAAGAGAAAATTACACTGGAGATCTGACGCGTAGCCTCACCCCACGCGTAGCATCAAGAGCTACTTTTGATGCTGACGCTACGCATCACAGCCACGCGTAGCGTCAGTGCTGCGTTGTCTCCACTCCTACTTTTGGCCAACCACCCCACTTGGACCCAATAATGGGCACTCCACTCAGCCCAAGGGCCACCCCAATCAGCATAACTGGCCAAAACTCGTGGAAACATGTCCAAGTGGCCAGGCATGATCAAGATTAATTATTGAAAGTGGCCATTATCAAGTGTTTAATGGAGGCTGAGTCAGGGATCTGACGCGTAGCGTCACAGGGACGCGTAGCGTCAGCACCCTTGCTCAGCCCTATAAATAGGGCCATCCAACACCATTCATAGCATCCCATTCCATACACTTCTCTTCTCTTCTCTCTTGTGCTCGACTTTGAGTACTTCTTTTGTGAGTTGTAGTTCTAGAATAGTTTTCTAGATACTTGAGTGTGTTTCGGTGTATTGTGATCGTTGTATTGTGAAGTTTCCATCGTCTTCTTCGTAATGACAAACTCTGTAAGTGTTGTTTTTACTTTTACCATGTGTAACTAATCTGTTTATGTTGGAATTGGTGAACTAATCTATTGAGTATAATGTTGTGAATTCGACCTCTGCATGTTTATGATTCAAGTCCATGTTAGTATTTCAACCTTTTATTAATATAAACGTCAAACGGGAGAATGATTTTCATGTGTATCGAAACTGGTTTTATTAGTATAAATGTCAAACGGGAGAATGATTATTTATGCCGTATTGAAACTTGTTTTGACGAAAGTAAAAAGTTGGAATACCCTTGGTATCTCAATTCTATAGGGGTTGTTAACCATTGTTGCCATAAGGCCAGGTCTTAATGCAAGTTTTTACTGAGAAAGCTCACGAGGGATCGGACTTTACGGTGAATTCTTAGAATTTATATCACGAGGGATCGGTTATAATGATTTTAAGCTGCAATGACATGAAACTTGATGATTAAACATGCATGTTTTGAGTTCCTCATTGTTATTCTAGATTAGGGATCCAATTTCCAACATAATTTGTTTATCTGTGTTTATCTCAAGTATTTTACCTATTCTAGGTTACAACTCAACTTTTTAGATAGATTTTATTTTCTTTTTATCCTATGAATCACTCAACCATGTTATCTTGTGAATATTGTATAAACTGTACATAAATCATTCTTTTGTTCATAATTTCCTTCATATTTACCATAGTAAGTAGAAGATTACTGTTGTTATTGGACTTTCAATCCCAGTGGAACGATATCTAAATTTCGAAAACTACAAACGATTGGTGCGCTTGCCAATTCACAAAGCCCGGTTACAACCGACGGGCCAACACCCGGTGCAGTATCGTTGGATGTATCCATTCGAAAGGTGAACGCCAGAACTCTTTAATTTCCTTGCAAATACTTCTTATAATAGTATTTTCTAACTTAACATTTGGCCATGATGTTGAAGATTCTTACGCTCTTTAAAAGATAAAGTGTCGAACAAAGCCTGCGTTGAAGCATCAATTTGTGAGGCATACTTAGTCGAAGAAATGACAACCTTTGCTTCTTTCTATTTTCCGACGGAGATAGAAACTAGAATGAGTAGAATTCCCCGCAATCTTGGGGTAGCCAGCCGCACAGGGTTTGATGAACAAATCTCGATTTTTAACTATCCTGGTCATCCGGGGGGCAAGCTCACAAAATGTTACATTGATAAGAAAGATCGAAAGGCGGCTCACTTGTACATTCTTCTAAATTGCCCAGAAGTGGAACCCTTTCTTGAGTAAGTCATAAAAGTTATATGTTATATTGTAAACGTAGCTTTTATAGTATCTAAATTTGTTTCCTTTGAATAGCTTATATACAGATATGCTAAAACTTAAGCAAAATGATTTAACTGATGACCAAATTCATAGTGAGGTGTCATCCAAGTTCGTTGGTTGGTTCGCACAACACGTAAGACCCGTATACCGAGTGTTTTTTATCTTTGATTCTAACTCCCGGTATCTAACGATGACCTATTTGTTATGTTGTACATAGATACAAGACCCTAACAACCATATTGAAGATTCTTTACTCCAAGCCCTTTCTTGGGGGCCGGTGAAAACTGTTAAAAAATGGCCTATTTACTACGTAAATGGTTACAAGTTTAATAATATTCATTGGAGTGAAGGGATGCGTACCCATAACTACGGGGTTTGTGTTAGAGGCACCACTGGACAGTTGGAAGAAGACTTTTACGGAGTGCTGACGGAGATTATTGAAGTTTCGTTCTCTGGACGACTAAGAAGAGATATTGTTCTATTCAAATGTGATTGGTTCGACAACACAATCGGTGTTGGAACAAAGGTTGACAACAACTACGACTTAGTTGAGGTCAAGAAGAATGGTAGATATAAAGGGTTTGATCCCTTCATTTTTGCCCAACAAGCTGAGCAGGTTTATTACACAGACTTCCCGGGAGGACATCGGGACTGGTATGCAGTAATCAAGGCCAATCTCTGAGGAGGTCGATGACGCTTATCAGCTTGCACCACACGAGCTCAACGATATCAATTTGTTGTTTAACATTGATCCAGTCATAATGGATGAGACACTCGCCACTACGGGGGGTGAACACATTGACAAAGACCTTGTCTCTCGATCAAAACGGTCTAGGGCTGATCTGGATACTGACGAAGTTGTTCAAACAGATAACCACAGTGACACTAAAAATGAGGGGGAATTTGAAACTGAAACAGACACAGAGTATGTAGTTGTTAAACATATATACATAGGTTTATATATATATCCTGAGACTAACCTTTCTTTTCATGATTTTATCCACAGATGACGGGACATCGACTGCCCTTCAGTAGGGATGGTGGGTCCAGGACCCCGGCATCCCATCTGGGGACTCCCACCCCAGGGCAGGAGACCACTCCATCACCACCACAGCGGACCACTCCATCACCACTACAGCAGACCACTCCATCACCATCACTACAGCAGACCACCCCATCACCCCCACAGCTGACCACCCCAGAGCAGACTCCTGGAGTTGGTGGCTTAGAGGACCATGGCCATCAGGCCACCCACCTCCGGCATCCCCTCTGCCCATGTTGGTACTCGTGCCGGCCGGAGACGAGTAAGTGACTAAAACTCAAATAGTTTTATGTTATTTGTATGGTACTTTATATTAAACTTTAGTGGAAAGACTTGTTGGTTTATTGTATGTTACTTTAATTAGTACTTATATAGATTGAATTGTACTGGGCACTCTTCTGTTTGTAACAGGGTAACTATTTAAACTTGGAAATGTTACATTTACAGGGGAGACTCTGCCGAAATTTTGGGAGTCTCCCTAGATTGTCTGTTGTTATACTCCTGATATAATTGTTGTCATTACAGCTTTGTTGATAGTAGTCGCACTACCAAAGCGATTACTAAGGTATTAAAGGCCCAGTGGGATGGTCCATATATATCTTGGACAGATGCTGTGAAGGTTGTCCAAGATAGGTGGTTTGACACCTTCTCGGTAAGTTCCTAGCTCATTTATTGTGATTTGATTTGTAAAATAGACCTCTTATTAATTTTTATTTCTCATTTCATTTTACAGCGTGATTACCAGTGGGTAGAGGGTATGATTGATGAGATTAGGAAGGTCTTTGCCACAAAGACCTCCAAAATCATCAAGAGTACCCTTTGGAAGGTAAGGGACAAGGGTGAGCGCCCTCGTTGGATCCCGGAGGACCATTGGGACGGGATGGTCCAGAAGTGGGGCGGTGTCCCGTTCCAGTAGGCGAGTGCTCGGAACAGGGCAAATAGAGCCGCCGATGCTGCAGCCTCAGTTTACACTGGGGGTAGCATTTCAACCCTCGAGCACAAGAAAAGAGTTGTAAGTATATTTATGTTAAACATTTCTATTATGATTCGTCTGACATGTTTACAAATAATAATCTCAATTTTTTTGTCCACCACAGGAGCTGAGGGAGCACCGGGAGCCTTCTTTGTTTGAGGTCATGCAAATGACCAAGAAGAACAAAGCCGGTGCATGGGTAAACCAGAAGACTATGGATCTAGCGGTATTTACTTTTAACTGACACATGCTTATAATTTACAAATCAGCTTACTAATCCTATCATTGTTTTTGAATTTACAGGAGGCGTATCAGGCTAGGAGGGCCGAGAAGGAGGCGGACCTGGTGGCTTCCACTCCTGAAGGGGAGGTTCCTCCCACCCTATCTTGTTCTGACGACAACGCCATCTATATGGAGGCTGTTGGCGGTGTGAACAAGAAAGGGAGGGTATTTGGATTGGGTGGCATCGGCACGCAGCTGGCGAAAAAGGGGAAGACTCTTCCTCTTCCTCTTCCTCTGGTCTTCCGACTGAGGTTGTTCAGGTAATTCAAAACCTGAACGATGAGCTACAGGAGGAGCGACGTCAGAGGCAGCTGTTGGAGGACCGGGCCGAGGCGGACCGACGGCGGGCCGAGGAGCAGCACGCCAAGACTCATCGGCAACTTGCTCAGCAGCAGGAGCTACTGATGCAGTTGATGGCGAGGCTACCTCCCCCCACTTCCCAACCGCCCCCACCACCACCCCAGGATCCCCCACCACCATGATTGTATTTTTATTATTTATACACATTGTATATTTGATTTATAGTTTTTATATTATATTCTATTCAGTATTTATTTTGTCATTCTTCATTTATTATGTCAATATTTATTGGTAATTAAATTCAAATAAAAAGCCTTATTGTAATTATCATTAGTAATTCAACCTATTTGATAAATAAATTTAATCCATTATTTTGTTTTTAATAATAATATAATATTTTAAAAAAATTATTCAAATTTAATTATAAAATTTTATCAACCAATACAAAATACAAAATATTAATCTACATTTTTAAAGTTAAATTAACAAAACCTATAAATTTTTAACCAATTTTTAAAAAAATAAAAAATTCCAATTAGCGACGGCCCTAGATGGTCGCTATATTGAAAAAATAGCGACAGTGTAGAGTAGTCGCTGGTTGGCCAGACGCAGCGACGGACTATAATAGTCGCTGTATGGCTTCCCACAGCAACGGAAGTGTACGGTCGCTGGTAGGCAAGAATTAGCGACGGTGGAGCGTGGTCGCTAGAAGGCCACACGTGGCGACGGACGCGTCGGTCGCTATATGTTAACCCTTAGCGACGGCATATGGTGGTCGCAGTATGGCTCTAGTAGCGACGGCTGTAGTCAGTGACGCAGAGACCATTTTAGCGACGGCATTATGCCGTCAATATGTTAGCGACGGCGTACGTATGGTCGCCGATGTGTTTTCGACGAAGGTTATAACGACGGCGTGTGTCCCGTCTGAGATGCCGTCGCTAAGGGTTGTAGCGACGGCATTGGGATGGATTAGCGACCAATTATTTCCGTCGCTAACAGGTTTTTTTTAGTAGTGTTTGTTCCTTTTGTCACGATATCCTAATTGGGCCCAAGGCATGATCGCGTCATCTTTGTACGGTCCAATTTATTTTACTTGATACCAGAGTAGACTTTATCCGAATAAATATCCAATATTTATTCTTTCTAGCATAACCATGCATTTCCTTAGTCTCACTCCATCAAGTGGCCTATAGATATCACTCCTGTCACATAGGAGAGACAAATCCCATCTACATCACTCACATCCCTCTGCATAATTTGTTCATTGCCTAACCACAACCTTTATAGTCCTCTTATTACAGAAGACGTTTGATTGTATTAAAACAACAAACTCTTTATGTAAGAATCATAGTGATTTCAGGTCAAAGGATTACATATACCATTATCAATTGAGAATTTTTCATGACATTCATGTAACGATCCATGCAACGTTCTCATGGTGGGTCTGTCCAGTACATCATTACTCTTAATGTGTACCCGTGTGAAGACTTGATATCATTTATATCCATGATCTGTGAGATCAGATCATCAATACACACTAGTCTTAATGTATTTACATGTCCCCACGTAAATACTTGACTATGGACATTTTAGGAATAACTCTCATATGACCTATTACTCCAAGGATAAATAAAGTTGTTAAACTATTTAACAAAAATAACTTATTCAAAATGATGCGTCCTATATAGGCTTTTAGTGCATATTTCCAACAACCTTAAGCCAAATGACAATGGTTGGATTGACTTAACAGATATCTAAAATATACGAAATATTATGAGTCAGACGATATAAAACTTCTAACAGAGAAGATTTTGAAGACATAAATGTGAGAACTTGGATTTCATTCTAGGACATCATATTGTCTACCAGATAAATTCTAGTGTATATCCTTGGTGATATTTTCCGATCTATGAACGAACCTTCTTTTAATTTAGACTTTTGCTAATTATTCATATACTCTCATATCATGGTATGCTGCTCATCCGATTGCATAGAGAGTATGTCATCGAACAAGTCATTTTGTATATGTAACAATGTTTATGAATTGATTAGCAAAGAGGTTTAAGAAACTACATCACTGACTTTCTGTGAAACCTGCTCAGCAAATTTCTTTATTTTTTTGGGTTACTCTTTTCTGCAAAATTTTGGAAAGCGTTTTTTGGGTAGAGAAAGCTTTTGATCCAACTTAATTCTCTAGGCTCAACCCATTCAAATGATTCATTACTTAATGGCCCAATTAACTGTTGACTGTTGTTATATCTTGCTAAGGCCCAAGGATCGAGTATCAATTACTACATAAGAATCTCTCTTACGATGACCAAAAAAAAAGAATCTCTCTTATGATATTTTATGGTTACACTATTTAATTACTGTATTTTATTTGTATTATTTTTCAATTTCTTAATTTAATATATTATTTTTAATGTGCATGATTTTATTGTTAGCTTGTAATTTCTATGATATTATTTATAATAATATGGATTTGGTAACGAAAAAACAATTTTAGGCTGTGTTGCGTGATTATAATATGATTTTAAATATTTTACATTATTTTTATAATATGATTATAGTATTGTCCTACTGGGTGAGATGGTTTAAGGTTTAAAGAGAGATAAGAGAATGTGAATTGAAGAAGAAGAGTTAAAATTTTAGTTTTTTAATTTTTTAAAATTTGATACGTAATAATGCTAAGACGATTAAACGTTAATTGTTTTAGTACTTAACATATATCAATTAATATAAGTTTTTTTTATTGACCCAACACTTTAGGGGAAAAAATTATAGAGGACAAGGATCCATTTTCAAAATTTTATGAGGGCTAAATGGATATTTAATTAAACCTACCATGTATAACATAAAATTAAAGAAATAGTTAAAGTATATTTTATCAATAGAGATTTATTGTGTGGGAATGGAAGGAATTAGATATAATTTGCAAACTCATGCATGTTCAAAATTTGTTTAAAGGTAGTGGTGGAATGGAATGTGCCTTCTAAGCTTGAGAGCTATATATGGTTTAAAAATAAAATAAGTTACAACTCTACAAGTAAGCATCAACCATTTTATTAAACAAGATCAGGCAAAGATTTGAAAACATCATAAGAGAGTGATTTTAATAAATTATTGACATTGCTTGACCATTTCTTGATTGAGTACAGTGATCTAGATACTGCACTATTAACCATGAGAAGTAGCTAAAGATAGTAAACATAATCCAACGGAACTAAAAACATAAATTATTTTCACTTTTTATTTGTTAAATACTATTATCTAGAGATTTTGCATACGTTTGGTTTCCAGTTGGGGAAACGGAGTTGAAGAAATAAAAAAATTTAAGGATTGATATTCATTTTTTACGTCGTTCGGGACAGTAAAATCTTCGTTTAACCATAAGATCTATTTTTAGATTGGTCAATATTCAACCGGGTTCTAGTCAAAATTGAAAATTTCCAATGCCTTAATTTTAAAATTGTGGATTAATGATAAGAAGTTAAGAAATCAAGCTACAGGGAAGTTAATACAGAGCCGGCTGGGCGGCATAAGCGGGTCCCACTCCGTTGTTTCATGTTTTGCCGCGAGATTTCAAGTGGATTGAGTTACCAAAATGTCCCTACTCCCCATTTGACCCTTTTTATTTTATATTTTATACTGTTTCATTTATATTATAGTAACTTGAATGGTACTGTTTAATATTCATCAACAGTAAAAGTAGATTTTAAAGCAACTAGAAGGGTGGAAAATGAAACATAGTAAATAGGATGGAAAGAACTGTCTTGATAGTGATATTAAGAATGCATCACAAACTATTCATTATTTTTAAATATTAATAACAAATATAGTTTTAATAAAAAAAGTTTCACTTCAGAATTGAAATAAGGGTCATATTGGTCATTTACAAGCTGCCGTCCGAGACCTTTCGTTCCGGCAAATCGAATGAGTTACAGGTATTTCCGTTAACGTCATAAACCCCACAAACGGACCCAAAACCTCGCTCACTCTTCCGCCGCCATGACCACCATAACCGTCACCACTCGAGCTCAGATCCTCCGCCACACTACCGCATTTATCTCCGTTGTCCTTTCACAATCCGAACTCCGTCGCCGCCTCATCGCCACTCTCTTCCGCGACACCCCAATCTCCGACCAAATCACCCTAAAACACCTCAACCTTGCCGCCGATACCCTCGAAAGCGCCATCTCCTTCTCCAGCCCCGTCATAATCTCCTCCTCACTCTCCCTCGCCGAGAAACTTCTCCTTCCTCTCCCCGAATTTCCTATCTCCTCCTTCCTCTTCGCCCTCATTCGCTCCCTCCGTAACCGCCCAACCGAATCCGCCATCTCCCTCCTCCGAATCTTCCACTCCAACCCTTCCCTCGCGCGATTCGAAATCGCTCCCTCTCTCTACGACCATCTATTCTCTCTCCACCTCCTCCCCGTTTTCCGCGACTTCCATGAACGGAGGACCCGCGTTTTGTCCTCATTAACCCGCGACAATGGCGATCGCTCAGTCTCCGACGACGAGTCCGTAGTTCTTCCTTGTACGAAGTTGTTGTCGAAGATGAGCGAGGATCAGGCCTCGAAACTGAGGGAATTGGAGAGGGAGTATGAGGAGGTTGTTGGTGAGAATTGCAAGGTCTTTGCGGTGTATTTCAGAGATGTTTTGATGGACAAAAATGGAGACGCGTCTATTAGTCCACCGTCGTTGATACTGAAAAGTGCCGCAGAAAGTGATGAGGGTAGAGAGAACATAAAGGAGGAGACGCAGATGATGAATGTGATGGAGAACGGACGGTATAATGTAATGTTGTATTTGCCTTATTTACTGTTTTGTTACTTTTTTTCCTCAAATCAACTCCTGTGTGTGATTTACTCGGTTTCGGGGGCTCGAGACTTTTTTGATAGAACTTAAACATAATTGTTTCGATTCTAGTATGGATACTTGTGGTTAAATCTTTTTTTCATGCAATGTGTTTATGTTTTACTTATGAAATTTATGGTAGAAACCTAGATACCCCGTCCCTAAAAGATATTCTTTTCATGGTTTTTGTTGAGTCTTTTTCTCTTAGGAAACTATATAAATTAGAAATAATTCATAATTTTCATGTTTGATGGATTAAAATCTTTCTTCTACTGATTCTTGCAGCCAATATGGTCCGAAAGGGAAAAATCTATTGAATTTGTGAGCAGCAGTACCAGCAGCAGATCCTCCCAAGCACCATCTTATCCTCAAAGAGTGTCTCCTAGAATCCTCAAACCCCAAAAGTCGCCAAAAAATTGGACAACACCAGTCTATTTAAACTCAACAGCTGAAACTGATTTTTCTTTAGATGATGAGAATATGCTTGGTTCTTCGGATTCCGAAGCAGAAAATGAGGTAATCGATACTACCGAGAGAGGGGGAAAAGATTCCAACAAGGACTGAATTTTCTATGCTTATTGTTTTTAGTTTTTTAAATGCTTAGTGATGAAGCTGTGTCCTGTAGGAAAAGGACAAAAATATGGCATTGTTGGAGCCTCGACGAAGCCAACCCCAATTACAAACGCAAACTATCTTCAACGAATCCAGGGGGTATGTCATACTTAAAAACCATTCTTCATTATTTTGTGGTGTGTAGCATTTTCTTTAACTTGGATTGTTCTTGCTTCTAGTTCCCCAGATTATCATTATCCTATGGCAGACTTTGATAACCAACTACTTGGAAGTGGGAAACATACAATTCCCAAAGACTTTGTCTGTCCAATAACAAGTAACATATTTGATGATCCAGTGACTCTTGAGACTGGTCAGACATTTGAACGTAAAGCTATTGAGGAATGGTTCAATAGAGGGAACTTGACTTGCCCCATCACTCGCCAGAAGCTGCAAAACACCCAGCTACCTAAAACAAATTATGTCCTCAAACGGCTAATTGCAAGCTGGAAAGAACGCAACCCCAACTTGGTCCCACCACCGTGTGAGAGTTCACAAGAAGATGCTGAGGAAGTTGTGGAATCAACATTATCAATGTCTTCAACTTCTCCTAACAGTGTCATAACACAAGCCACGGTAGATGGGATGATCAGTGAATTACGTTGTGCAATCAACAACCTGTATATGTCAGAGGTTCTAAAGGAATCTGAAAAGGCCGTGCTGCAAATTGAGAAGTTATGGAGAGGAGTGAATCTGGGGGTGGATATCCATCGCATGCTTTCCAAACCTCCAATAATCAATGGGTTTATGGAGATACTTTTCAATTCTGTTGAGCCACAGGTGCTACAAGCAGCAGTTTTCCTTCTGGCAGAGATGGGCTATAGAGACAATGCTGTTATTGAGACCCTTAAACGTGTGGACACTGACGTGGAATGCATCATGGCTCTTTTCCAGAATGGATTGACAGAGGCTGTTGTGCTGTTGTATCTCCTAAGTCCTTCCACTTTGAGTCTTGCAGAGATGGCCATAGTGGAGTCTCTTGTAGCAGTTCTCAATAAGAAAGAGGAAGATTCGGTTAAGATGTGTTTAAAGGCCAAAACTGCTGCAATGCTTTTACTGGCACAGATTGTTGAAAGCAGTGAAGAAATCCTTGCATCTTCGGTTGTCAAGATGCTGTTTGCTGAGAAATCAATTGGAATTATTGTTGGCAGTTTGGGAGCTGAATTGTTGAAGGAGAGGATTGCTGCAGTTGATATCTTATTGAGATGCATGCAAGAAGATGGAACTTGCAGGAACAACATTACTGACAAAGCAGAGCTGTCTCCTATTTTGGAAAGCTTAATAGGAGCATCTGATGGAGACCGTTTTAAGATTGTTAACTTCTTCTCTGAGTTAGTGAAATTAAATAGGTATATTTCTTTCAAATTCATGACTAAACTAGTTAAAGTAATCGTCTACATCTTAGTTTACGTTTTCCTTTTGGGTTCCTTTCAGGAGGACATTCATTGAACAAATCCTCCACATTATAAAGGAAGAAGGACCATTCAGCACATTGCATACTCTCCTTATTTATTTGCAGACAGCCCTTCAAGATCAATGTCCGGTTATGGCTGGCCTCTTACTCCAACTTGATCTTTTGGTATGAATTATTTTTTGCTCACTGAATATTGAAGATAGAAACTAGTTTTACAAGTAACAGGGGTTTAGTATTCATCATGCCATTTTTCAGGTTGAGCCAAGAAAGATGAGCATATACAGAGAAGAAGCAATAGATACTCTTATTTCATGTTTGAGAAACACAGACTTCCCTGTTACCCAGGTAGCAGCTGCTGAAACAATCATGTCACTGCAAGGGAGTTTCAACTTCTCCGGAAAGCCTCTTATCAAAGAGGTCCTTCTTAAGCGTGCTGGTGTTGAGAGAAATTCCCAAAGTCTTGTACAAGTGGATCAGATCTGCGACTTCTGCCCGGAAATTGAAATACCTCCAGTAAAGTTCTTTGAAACTCCTGTAGTTTCAGTTTCTGCTTGCTATACATTATTTCTGATAGCTTCTTTTTTGGTTGACTTCCTGATAGTTTAAGGATAATGTCGTAGATTCCATTTGTTCATTGTCTAATTGGAATCAACAGGAAGAAGAGAAGGCAGCTGATGAGTGGGAAAGAAGAATTGCATCTGTTCTAGTTAGCCACGAGTTTGGCGTCATTTTTGAGGCTATAGCTGATGGCATGAAGAGCCGAAATCCAGAGCTACGTTCAGCATGCTTTATATCTTCCATATGGCTGATATACATGTTAACCATTCTACCAGATACAGGGATACAAGGAGCAGCCCGTGCCTGCTTGATGAAGCAGTTCATAACAAAACTAAATTCTGCTAGGGACATAGAAGACAGAATCCTTTCTATGCTTGCTCTCAATAGCTTTCTTCAATTCCCTGGTAAGTTTCACGAACAGCCATAAATTACAATCATAATTTCTAATATTTGGTACAGCTAGATAATGATGACAAGCAAAAATCTTGTCTAAGAATAACTGCCAATCGGCAGCTCCTGGAAGCATGCTAAATTACTCACATACAGAGTTTAACATTGATTGAGATCAGACCTGTCTATGTTATTGTTGGATTCTTCATTAGTCTGTTATTTGAAGAATATCAAAATAGTTTCCTACATCAATATATGAGGCTTTATATAGATTTATGTGTTCAAACTCCTGCATTCATCATTATGCAAAGTACTAAATTTTGATTGCACTTCTATATTATGAACTTCAGATGGCTTACGTGATCTCATGTCCTACACCAAGGATATCTTAAAAGGTTTGCGAGAGCTAAAAAGATCCTCTCCCTTGGCATCTGAAATGATAAAAGTGCTGGTTGAAGAAAATGAATCTAAAGTTGTAAGTTTGTTGTATCTTAATTAAAACCATTTTCTAGTATAGGCATGGTGGATGATTGCAATTGTTTTATTGGAACAGGACATTTGGATACACAAAGAACTAATACAAGTAAATTGCGGTGAGAATGGAGAAGTGCTGTCTGTCATTTGCTTTAAGGATAAAATATTTTCAGGCCATACAGATGGGACTATTAAGGTAATCAGAGTCGGGATTTTGTATGCCTGTAAATTCTAGTGAATAATGATTTTTACTAATAAAACACATTCTTATTGTATCTCTTACAGATTATTTAAATATTAGTTTCCTAAGAATTACCGAAATATAAATTATTACATTATTGAAATGCCAATTTATGCAATAACTGTAAAGTGGGAATTGGGTGCGAGAAAGACCTAATAAATATGTACAAAAACTAAAAATATAGATCCATCATCTATGTAAGTAATCCGAGGGGGTTGATATGGAATCTGAACTTGACAGAGAAATACATCATAGAGATGAAAGTAAAGGAGAGGGTTCATGAGAAGTTCCTTTACTGAATTGAGGGTTCATCATGCATATATAAGGAATAAGTAGCAACTAACTAGTGACAAAATGAACTAACCAACAAAATAACTACTATATGTCAACAAACTGACTAACTGTGTTAGCTCCAATGGCAAGACATGACTGATCATTAGCAAAAATTCTATAAGATGAGCTTACTGGAAAATATTTTGTGACTTTTGAAGGTCTGGACATTAAAGGATGACTTATTCCATTTATTGCAAGAGATCCAAGAACATACTAAGGCTGTAACGAATTTGGTGGTTTCAGAATCTGGTGAAAAACTATACAGTGGTTCACTAGACCGAACTGCAAAGGTAAAGTTTACTGCAGTTTCTCGATTCTCAATGTCAGGCTGCCTGTTAACAAAGCTTTTCTTTCACTGAACAACAGGCCTGGTCTATAGGAAAGGCAGCAATACATTGTGTACAGGTGCATGATATGAAGGACCAGATTCATAATTTAGTTGTAACCAATAGCTTAGCCTGTTTCATTCCACAAGGAACAGGTGTCAAGGTACTCTTACAGCTTAACCTGTCTCCTTATGATGAACGCCTCTATATCACACTCATTCACACACAAACTTTATATTTCCCTGAGCATTTTGTATCGTTTCCTTAATTTTCTTCCTATCGTGGGACTTTAACAACCTAATCCCCAACATTTTGTACTGAAAGTACTTTGCTTTTTCATCAGGTTCAGTCATTGAATGGAGAATCAAAGTTGTTAAACTCTAGTAAATATGTGAAGTGCTTGGCTCATTTTCAAGGGAAATTATACTGTGGATGCCATGATAGTAGTGTTCAGGTATGAAATTTTCACAAGTGTAACACGGTCTAAATCCAGATTGATGCTATCTCAACATTCTTGAAAAATACTCTCCTGTCGTTGCAGGAGGTACACTTGGCCACTGGAGCAATCCATACTATTCAAAGTGGTTCTAAAAGATTACTCGGGAAATCAAATCCTATTCATGCACTGCAAATTCATGGTGAACTTATATATGCAGCTGGCTCTTCCTTGGATGGATCTGTTATAAAGGTATCTGTGGTTTAGTGGTTTATATAAATGTGAAAAACAATTACAGATTTTGCTACAAACATCGGGTTTCATGATTTATTGAATTCTAAAGCATATTCATCTTTGAGCTGCTCGATGTTGAGTTTACGGATGACATGTCATACAGTTGTTAATTAACCGTTTTGCATGTATAAATATATATATGTCAAGATATGGAACAAGTCCAATTACAATATGGTTGGATCCCTTCAAAGTGGATTGGAAGTGCGGGCTATGGCAGTGAGCTCAGACTTAATTTATTTGGGTTGCAAGGGTGGTGCTGTGGAAATTTGGGATAAGAAGAAACTCAGTAGAGTTGACACATTACAAATGGGTACGAATTGTAGAGTTAATTGCATGGCTGTAGATAGCAATGAAGAAATTTTGGTAATTGGAACATCAGATGGCCAAATTCAGGTATCTTTTAATTTATCCTGTAATTTGCTTCCTGTTTGAATTTATCAAGTGAGTCCATATTTTATACTCATTTCATCCCTTAACGTAGCATCAACCCTTGATGAAAGAAGAATGTGCATTCGGCCAAATTTGTTAAACTTCAAAATTTTCATATTCATGTTATCTATATCAAGTAGCATTTGTGCTCTGTTTTTCAAATTAGATATAAACAAAAAAAGTAATAATAGAGGTTAACAGTTGCTAAACCTCTTGTAATTGCAGGCTTGGGGAATGAACTGAATGAAGATATGCTCAGAGTGCTGGTACAAGAAGACAGAAATGAACTTACCTAGTCAAAACTAAATTCATTATAACTTTAGAAATGCTTTCATTTTTTAGGTTCCTCGTGAGCAGTATATATATACCTCAAAGGTTAATTCATTCGTGTGCCTTGTACATGATTAACTTAGGCATATGTGATATAATTAGTTTGATATATATATTTGTGTGTATGTATCATGTCTTTTTATGTTTGCTGCTTCTTTTTCCCTTTTGTTCAATGGGTCATGTTTGGACCGGAAAACTTTAATGGGGAAGAAACCGATATTTATTTTTCTATTCTGAATTAACATCCTCCCTATTTGAAAATATTTTGAGAACATAAAAAATATGCATTCTTAATATTCTGTTAACATTATTATTTGGACTCGAGCGCAATAAAATAGATTATGTTAAAACAACTCTTAACAAATTGAATTATGCTTTAAGTAGTTGCATTCTTCATTTTTAATACTACTCTCTGTAACCTAACTTTCTTATAATATGTGTATGCATAGATTTAATTTTCATATAAATATATATATGTATAAATTTATAATTTATTAATTTAATTATCAGCATTTAATTATATTTGATTCTTTAATATAACTTAATTTATTAATATGCACTTTCCAGTTTTTCTTTTGGTGAACTTGCACTTGCCTCTTATTTCTATGTATAATTTAAATTTTGCTTTCCCCAGACGTATGATATTACTGATATGAGACTTATGAAAGGTTAATGATCGAAATTGTGGTTTTAAGATTATATGTTCGAATCTCATTGTTGGTAATAAATCTATAAACATTTTTATAAGTAAACCTTAAAACATGTCATGACCCTACTCTCTCGACACCTTACTCATCTAAACTTTTATATATATATATATAAAAGTTTACTTCTTTTATTCAATCAACTTTAGTTTATTTTGTCATTAATACTTCAACATGGTGTTTGGAAATCCATATCACTGTTGGTTTAACTAGAAAACTCATGATACAGTTAGATGATTGATTCAAGTAATAATCTATGAAATTGATCAAGAACCAGTCAAATTGGTACTGAATTAATTAAAACCAAACAAAAGCAGTCTTGATAAATCGGTGTAAACTAGTCTTATGTTAATTTTTTCATTGTTCTTTTAATCTTTTTAAATTCTAAAATATTTTTATTTTACAATAAATAAAAACTCATATATGAAATAAATGTATGAATTACTACTTAGTTATTTGTATAAACTTCTATCTTGTGTAGTGTAAGATGATCCATTCACTTAAAAATAATTTTACCTTGATATTTTCATGATTTCATATTAATTTATTATTAATGTATCATGTAATATTAAAATATATACATTTAATTATTACTAGTCTTTTAAACCATTAAACTTGAATTAGTATCTTCACTTCACGATCCAGTTTTATAAACTTGGCTTTAGTTTTGATATCTTTGAATTTTCAGTTCATTAATTTGAACTTTGTACACACTTTGATTCACATCAAATTAATGAGAAATAAAAAAGGTTAAACAAGATCCAAGAAGTTAGAAATTTAAAGAATCCTAAAAAATCTAAATAGATCCATACACTTTTAACCATATTTTCTCCGTTGTTTTTTTTTTATCTGTTACAGTTTCGATAAAAATTTATTCTTTTTTATATGTTATTTTAGGAATTTAAGGCGACATATTAAGTACTAATTTATCAATTTATACCCTTATGTATTTTATTGCGGTGAGAGAAAATATAATAAGGTATAATTGAAAAATAACTAAAAAAATTATTGAATTTTTTTCTCGCCTTGGTCACTGTAAAATAACCTTAAACTAAAGGCAAAAGAAACAAAAGATATATTCTGATATGAGGGGATACAACCTTGGTTTGAGGACTCGGTACTATTCTTTCACTGTGTATTACATTTATCTAGTGGAATTTAGTATCATATCTTTTGGTTCAATCAAAAGTTATAATGTCTCTTTCCGGTTATCATATCGGTCTATTGTGGTCTATTATGTTGAATGTCAAAAGGTAGTGTCACTTAAGGACGTTAGATAACGTAATGTACCTTAGTGAGCCATAAATAAAAAAAGTATTTATAAAATTTGGTGACTGTTAAGTCTTTATGTGGTGTTGTATACTGTCAAAATCTCCTTGACTCTAGTCCTTAGGGACTCTAATAAGGGAAACAAGATAATGCTAGGTTTGTGTCGTCTGAGTTGGTGTGAAACCTAGATCTTTTACTAACTCATATTAATGTAAAAAATACTAATTTTTCACTTAAAAATATTTAAATAGAACTACCCATCATTAATAGAGATGATAAAATTTGAAATCCATCAAATTTGTGATAAAGGAGATCAATTTGAAGAAACTTACCTCTAGTTCAAGTAATCAATAAATAGGTATAAAGGAATCTGTTCCCCCAAATCGGAAGGAGCCTCTCGTTGTCCCCATTTTATTTTATGAAGATATCTCTACCCTCATAATCTTATGAGATTATCATTATCCAATAAATATTGGGCCGAAATCAAAGCTCATTTCTTATAATTCAAATGACATCTTGAGAAATAAATCTTATTTTATAAATTAATTTTTTAGGATTTAATACTTTATACATTTAGATTGAATAACATGATGAGATAGATTATTAAAAGGAGACGACAATATAGGGAGATGATTGTGTGATGAAAAGGGGAGAAGAAAAATATTTGTTTTTAATTTTTTTTGCCCTTTGAGTGAGACGGGACATTTCATATTTAATGTTTTAACTCATGGAAGTGGAAAGGCTCTAAAGTAGGGTATTATAGGAATGAGATGTTATCATGTTATAAAAAATAGTTGCAGAGTTAACCCATCACACTCATTTTATTTTGATACCCGTAATTTCAACAAACCTTTGAAAATTGCATTGCTGTGAAAATAAAGGTTTTTCCAATTTTTTATTTGTATTAAAAAAGACTCTTTACAGGGTGAAAAGTTTAGCATATAAATGAGTCGTCAAATCAGTAATTTCTCGAAACAATGTAATATTATAATATGTTACTTTCTCCGCTTATTTTGTAAGGAATAATTTTAAAGTTTTTTATACTCTCTTTTTTATGAGAAATAGTTAGAATTTCATATTTACTTTATTAATAGTAAGAATAATAATAAATTATTTAAAGATGTGATGATTTAAACCAATCAATTAAAAAAAGAAGAGATATTAATGTATTTCTCAATAATTAAGTTTATTAGGAACTATCATATTATATTTTAAGAAATTAATAAACTTAACTGTCAATTAATTATTTTTATCAGTATTGATGATTGAGTTAATTTTACTTTACGAAAGAACATAAGATAGGACTTTTTTAATAACTATATTTATATTCAAATCATTTAAAGATTATAATTAACAAGTTTTTTTTTCAATACGGAGTGTTTCATGTAAAGATTTTTTTAGTTCCTATAAAATTTACTCTTTCCCTTTCATATTACAACTTATTCTTTTCAAAAACACACAATTTTAAATGTACATATGTAAAAACATTAAATGCTTAAATAGAAACAAATATAATAAATGTTTTTAATTTTTTTATGTAAATGCTTATAAAATGACACTACATTTTTTGATTTAGAATGTTATAATATGAAATAGATGAAATATCTTAAGAATTAATCCTACATTCTCTTATTTAGTATCTCTTTCTTAAAAAATATTTTTAGGTAACTAAAATGCAAGAAAATTGTTTAGATTTATATTTTACAAAGTTTGCCAACAAATCATTCTCAAATAAAATGTGAAGTAGGGGGAAAATTTTAATTATACTCAAAGAGTATTTCAAAAAACTTAAATATACTAAACATATTTTTATATTTCCAGAAATTATATTTCTGATTTTAAAAACAAAGTTGTATCAACATGATTCAAACTTAAGTTAAACCAGAATGATTCTTGACTGATGATCACGTGATTAATGGTATGTTTGAGATACTAACTTTAATATAAAATATAGAAGTGATGATCCTTGAAACAAAACAAAATGTAGGTTGATGGTGCTTGTGAGTTGGAATCTAGCTAGTTAGGAGTTACAAGAGAGTGCATGAAGTTTTCGTTACACCGAGGGGATCAAATGTACACTCTTAAAATCACCGTTACTTGAAATGACATAAACTATTTTTATTCTTGTTCGTCCTTTGGAACCTTTGATTCGTCGTTCGACACTTCAACTAACCTTTTCGTTCCATTTTACATATATGCTTTACTCCATCACGGTACTTTCAAGATGAACGGTGGATCCCAAAATCCTTTGAACTTCTTAAGTTCAAAAACTTAAAATATTTCTTTGGAATTTGGAGCCTAATGCAGTTTCACTTACACACACCGAGCATTCTGATATCCCTTTAGCAATGTGCTTTTCCTTAGTTGGTTTCCTATTCGCACAAATTAGTGTTCATATTCCATATATAGCTAGCAAGCCCACGTAATATCCTAGTGTGTGCAGGTGTCACAAGCTTCTCCAAGATTTTCAGTGCAGAAATTGGTACGGAAAGTGTGTGTGTGTGTGTATATATATATATATATATATATATATATATATATATATATATTATGCAAATACTTATTTATGATATAGAATGCCATTTGTTCTTAACATACATTTAGATATAGTAATCACAGACATATAAATCAGTTGGCAAAGGTTGTTATTCTATGGAAGTTGGTCAGCAGTTGCATTTTTCACTTTTGGATAACTTGACAAGAAAAACAGATAAACAATGCTTGTGGTGGAAACAATTCTTTCCAATATATGAGACTAGCTAGTAAGAAACAGGAGATACATGGGTTAAATTTGCAACAAGAAGTACTCATTTCTTTGAATTCCTAAGAGTGCGACAATAATTAGATAATAACTAGGTATGCCTGCATTTCGCAGTCACTAGGAGAGAGATATTGTGTGGAAAACAAGAGCTTTTGTCCATATGTCTACGTATAGAACAAAGCTCTTCTATTGCACTAGCTAAATGTAATTAACTATCTCTTCACTTTTATTTTGTGCACATGTGTATCTCAGAAGAAATATGGAGGTGCCAATGGAGCAAAAGAAAGCCACCGAAGTGGTTGTGAGGAAGAAGGGTGGTTACAGAACCATGCCCTTTATCATAGGTGATGGCCCCTTTCTTAAAAATTATGGTTTTTCTTTTGGTACAATATGTTGTGTAACCCCGTTGTGATTTCCAACATTTTATATATTTTTCTTTTTTCCAGCAAACGAGACCTTTGAAAAGGTTGCAAATGTGGGGCTCCATGTGAATATGATTTTGTACCTGCTAAATGAGTATCATTTAAACCCTCCAACTGCAGCTATTGTAGTGTTCCTGTGGAATGCATTGTCATATTTTATGCCCATTTTTGGTGCTTTCCTTTCTGATTCTTGGCTTGGTCGATTTCGTGTTATTGCATGGGGAACAGTCATCGACCTTGTTGTAAGTTAACACTATACTCCTACAGCATAATTCAAGCAGCATTGTAATTTACCATCAACTCCATCTTTGAGCTTTGTTTGGAACAAAAAAACTTACTTGACTACTTATTCAGTAAGTTCCAGTCACATGACCGCCTGTGCAATAAAATTTAACCATAAAATTTATGTCAAATTACACCAATAAATTTTTTTTCTTGCACTCTAGCAATTTTGCTTCTTTACCTTAAATGTTTTGTTTTGTTTTTTATTGTCACTCTCATGAAATTCAATTAACAATTCATATTTTAATACAATTTTACCTATAATAAGAAATATATGTGGCTAAAAAAATTTATCGGATTAATAAAAGAATGAACTTGTATTCTTAAATATACGAAGTTAAATCTTATCGATATACATATAAATGATCAACTCTTTTAAAGATCACGGTAGTTAGTATTTTTTATAAATTTGAAAATGTACTAATAATTAAGTGAAGAAGTAAAGTGGAACTCCTCACGTGTTATTTTTCATCTTCATTACAGGGATTAATTGTGTTGTGGTTTACTGCAATAATTAAGCATGCAAGGCCACACTGTGAAGTAGAACCTTGTGCAAGTCCAACAGTAGCACAACTCTTGTTTCTTTTCTCTTCCCTTGTTCTAATGGCTTTAGGAGCAGGTGGCATTAAGCCATGTACTTTAGCCTTTGCAGCTGATCAAATCAACGACCCTGAAAACCCAAACAATGAGAGGAGGGTGAAGAGTTTCTTCAATTGGTACTATGTTTCAGTTGGAGTTTCAGTAATGGTTTCAGTGATAGTTATAGTGTACATACAAGTCAAAGCAGGGTGGGTTGTGGGTTTTGGAATTCCTGTGGGGCTTATGACATTTTCTGCCACCATGTATTTCTTGGGTTCTTCCTTATATGTCAAAGTGAAACCAAACAAGAGCTTGCTCACTGGCCTCGCTCAAGTGATTGTGGCAGCATGGAAAAACAGACACTTACCCCTGCCTCCCAAAAACTCTGACATTTGGTATTTCCATAATGACTCTACCCTCGTTCAACCAACAGACAAAGCAAGGTATGTGCCTATTTCTCATTCCACAAATTTCAAATAACAAAGTTAAGTGTTGTTATGTAGAGTTAGATCCGTTATTTTCTTAATATTGCCTTTAAAATTTAAATGGTGGGTCACTTGTATATGTAATTGAATCACACATTTTTTCACTTTGAGTAACAGGACTTGTTTAGTGTATATTAATCAATTCATTATTTGATTCTTGTTGCCTAGGTTCTTGAACAAGGCATGCATAATCAAGAACAGAGAGAAAGATTTGGACAGTGATGGGAATCCCATTGACCCATGGAGGCTGTGCACAGTGAGGCAAGTGGAGGAGTTGAAAGCCATATTAAAGGTCCTTCCAATTTGGTCCACTGGCGTAATACTTGCTACCACTATAAGTCAACAAGCATTTTCTGTGGTCCAAGCAGGGACTATGAACAGGGTGGTTTTCAACATGGATATCCCACCAACCAGCTTCAGTGCATTCATAATCCTCACTTTGACCATATGGGTGGCTATTTATGACCGCATTCTAGTTCCCTTGTTCCCAAACAGAAGAGGACTCCCAGTTAAGCAAAGAATGGCAATTGGACTAATGATCTCATGTTTGGCATCTTTAGTGGCAGCATTGGTAGAGAGAAAGAGAAGGAATGAAGCAATAAGAGAGGGGTACATAGACAACCCCAAAGGACTGGTAAACATGTCTGCTATGTGGTTGGTGCCTCAGTATTGCCTCTATGGTTTAGCTGAGGGGTTCAATATCATTGGACAAATAGAGTTCTTTTACTCTCAGTTTCCTAAAACCATGTCTAGCATTGCTGTTGCACTTTGTTCACTTGGCTTTGGAGTTGGGAATCTGGTGGCTACCCTCATCGTCAAGGCTGTGAATGAAGGAACAGGAAGAGGAGGACAACCTAGTTGGCTATCATCTAATATCAACAGAGGGCACTATGATTACTACTATGCACTCCTTTTCATTCTAAATTTGGTTAATTTGTCATACTACTTCCTATGTAGTGTGGCTTATGGGAGCACTCAAGATATCAAAAATTGGGATGAAGTGGTTGTTGACACAAAATTGGAAGGAAATCAAGATGTGGACACAAAATGAGGGAGAGAAAGCAGCAAAAGAAACAAATGGTTTCTTTTGTATATTTTATTATAACTAGCTGATATATCAACCTGGCTAATTTGCACAGGTAAAGAAACTACAATGATTATGAATTTTACACATATTGTTGGAAAGATAATTTTATTACTATTTTCCCTTATATAATTTTTACTGTCAAAGTTTTTAATATTTAAAACTAATTAATTGGCTTCAAAAAAATTATTAATTAAATTTTAACTTTTCATTTGACTTAATTTTTTCAAGCCAATTTACTATATTAAAGCGGCAACAATTTACTTTAAAACTTAAATTTTATAATTTAATTAATAATTAACGTTAAATTTGATACCACTAATTAAAAATAGGAACGCATATAATTAACAAAAATAGAAACTCAAAATTTATAAGTGACTTGAGATTAATTTTTTAAAATAACTTTTTCTTGATAAAGAAATATTTCATTCAAAGTGAAACAACTCTTACATTTAAATGATGCATATTGAGCACATTCCTAGATGATGAGAAATCTCCTTGGCAGGTTCTAAGGACTCCCCGAGCCTTCTAAAGGTGGAGACCAAGCCACTTAATGAGACTCAAACCTTTGAACCTCTAATCTGTTAGATAACTCAAGAACTCCAAGACAATTTCAAATTCACAGCCTGCTGCCATTGATGCTTTCATATAAATTCATTTCTTCTTTTTCTTAATACGTCAATTTTCTTTCTATATTTAATATCACTTTTTTAATTAATTTCTTATTAATTTAAACAAAAAATAATGGTATAATTAGTAAAAAAAGTATTTAATTATACTTTAAAATCTAAAAATGACACATATTTAAAAACATATCAAACCTCTAAAGAAGGGACAAATAAAAAACAGAGGGTGTAACATTCTTGTTATTAGATTTAATTAATTGTGCCGCATAAGATAGATTAAATGATATTGAGTATTAAATAGAATAAATTGGAGAGATTATTAAATTAATAAAATTAGAATAATTGATTTTATGGTAGAAATTGAGAAATTGTAGATTAAATTAAACTATTATAGTAAAATATAAATTACCATGGTTAAAAGTTAAATTAACTAAGTTAAAGGTAAATAAAAAAAGACAAATGAAATTAGAAAAAAATGTAAAAAGAAAAGAAAGGGTGAAAAGATAAAAACGCCATTTGCATAAAAATAATTTTTAATTCCTTTTCCTCCACCATTTTCACACGTGAATTTCTTCTTCTTCCTTTTCTCCATGGTCGTGTGCTTCTAGGTGGAGATTAACACTTGATTTCTCACTGGAAGCAAAAATTGAATGCATTTTTGGAATCGTGAAACTAAGGATAGTCTATTGGTGGTCTCAATTTCCATTTCCATTGGCTCTCTCTCAAAACTTGAATTATTTGCATTGACTTGTATTCTCAGTCACTCACCCTTATTGTTGTTTTACTGATTGAAGACAAAGACCCTACTAATACCAACCATTACCAAATGAGTTAGTGAGGCATTGTCAAGAAGACTTGAAAATTCAAATGTGTGTGTGTGTATATATATATATATATATATATATTATGTTTTGAGAATTTAATGTTACGATGTTGGTTGGTGTAAATATATGTATAACTTGCGTTTGTGATGTATATGGTTGATGAATATGATTGTCTTGATATTTGTGGAGACGTGGGATAGATATCTGAGGCATCTCTTGATTACTTGGCTGATGATTATGACTGGGTATGTATGAAATGATTGAGTTGATGTTGTTGATGATGAGTAGAGTAGTTGACGACTAGGAATTGTGGAATAGCACTGAGCCATTTGATTGGTATTATGTGATTATGAGTGGGTGATTGTGATAATGTAGTATATATGTGTATGTATGTGCATATTGTGGATGAAGGGCATTGAACCAATTATGTATAAGAGTTAGAGGTAATTTAAGAAATGATGATGATAATTGGACTTGAATATTTGATGACATTAAGTGATGTGCTTACCATTTATGCATTGCTTATGAGGATGATGAACTTGAAAGAATTTGATGATTGTATAGGCATTATGAGTTGTTTTTGATCATGGTTGAGGTATAAGGCTACAAGTATTGAAAATCGAGATTTTGTTTTAGAGGGAAAATGACTAATTAAGCCAATTGAATAAGTGATTTTGAGTTTAATTGGATCTGGAGTCCCCGGAATGTATCAATAGAACATGAGGCATATTTAGATATTTAGAAGTTAGAGTAAACACCCCAGTTAGTCCCTGACTCTAGTGGCGTCGGACACTTAGGTCCTCCTATTAGTAAGTTAGTCACGTTAGTCCCCACGTCCATCATCATCAGACAGATAGGTCCTTGCCGTTAATAGAGTGCAAACATCCGTCAAAGTTAGCTGACGTGACTCGTTAAATGCCACCAGGAATGCCACGTTTCCAAGAGAGATGACGTCGTTTTCCTCCCATTAGACAAAACACCCCTGTTAGTCCCTAACTCCGTTAACTTTGGACACTTAGGTCCCTATGTTATTAAGTTGGACTTGTTAATCCCCAACGTTTATCATCGTCAGACATGTAGGTCCCTGTCGTTAACAAACGCTTAACATTTGTTCGTTCCAAGTGACGTGAGTCGAATCCCCTAGATTAAAGAAATAATATTGCACTACATGACTTTAAGATGGTTTTAAGATGTTCTCTTGATTTCTGTGTTTCTTTTTTTAGTTTATCCCCTTTTAAGGTTGGCTAAAACATATAGGGTGAAAGGTTTAGCTCATGAAATTAACAGATCAACATTTCCTTCCTAATCTTTTACCATTTAGAATGGGCAGTTTCTTTCAACATCAAACTAGTAGCCACCAGTAATAAAGAGCTTACATTTATTTGTCAATTACATTAGGCACTACTTAGATGCAGAACCAACACTTTTAAAATCATCTTAAAGTCATGGAGTGCAATATAATTTCTTTAATCCAGGGGATTCGATCCACGTCACTTAAAACAAACGAACGTTAAGTGTCTGTTAACGGTAGGAACCTACATGTCCGACAATGATAGATGTGGGGGATTAACGGGTCCAACTTAAGAACCTATGGACCTAAGTGTCCGACGTTAACGGAGTCAGAGACTAACAAGGGTGTTTTGTCTAATGAGAGCAAGACGACGTCGTCTCTCTTGAAAACGTGGCATTCCTGGTGACATTTAAGGAGCCACGACAACTGACTTTGACGGACGTTTGCACTCTATTAACAACAAGAACCTATCTGTCCGACGATGACGGACATGAGAGACTAATAAGACTAACTTACTAATAGGAGAACCTAAGTGTCTGACGCCACTGGAATTAGGGACAAACTCGGGTGTTTAGTCTTAGAAGTTGTGTGTGTAAAGAGATTGCCAATTGAATGACGTTTGATGTGGTTTTGGTAATGAAGTTGGTTGGAATGGAACTAATTGCATTTTTATGCATAACACTACAATCTGGAAGAATTTTTTAGCACGAATTATGGCAGCATGTCCAAAATCTTACATAGTGCTTATAAAGTTTCGTAGCATTCAAAGTTAAAACAGGTGTGGAAGTTGGCTCGGATACTAAAATTTGTATAATTCTACATTCTGGTTTGTTAGTAATCGATTATGAGAGAGAAAATCCTAAAATCCTACACAGGTTACTGTCGGGTAATCGATTACAATTTTTCTATAATCGATTACCAGAGTAAAAACAGAGGGTTTTATGTGGTTAGAGCCACGTATATCTTAGATTCTTATTGTTTATTACCAGAGACATACCTAATGCAAAAAATTTTCCCTAATTTCATTTGGGTTAAATTCTAAGGATTTAGACGGAAACGTCACAAAGAGAGAGTATACTAATCATTTTATAACTTTATTTTTATAATTAATTATCAAACAAACACATTAACATTAGTGATCCGGACTACGCTAGCCAGAATGTACAATTAACATAGCAACAAAACAAAATCGTTGTACCATGTGACATAAGACATAATATGCATATACTAACATAGTGTTTAAACGTTATAAGTTTCAAAACTTTCTAGAAATTATGTGACACATCATCAATTATAGGCCTAAGTGTAATCGTTGTCGTCGTTCGTACAATATATCATCTATAAATATTATATCATTAATGCGTTACGTATATTTTCTTGTTCTCATGCTTATGCATTGGATTTTGTTCCATGATCACTTACCTAGACGTCAAAAAAAAAACTTTAAGAACTCAGACTTATTTTGATCTTTTAAAGCTTTTTTACAAGTTCTAAAACAGATTAGGAAGACATATCAACTTGCATACTGGTGCTTGACAAATTGACATACATAGGACAAAACAATTATAACAATAACAACATACAAGGGCATAAAGATAAGGGTAAAATTGTCGAGACACAAGAGTAAACCAAGACAAAATAATATTTTAAATTTTAATTCCTTATATTCTCCGAAGAAAGAATGTGGATAAAAAAACATTAAGGTGTAGGCAAGGTTGAGCAGTGTTAGGGAGTGAGATGGAGCCTCCACCAAAGAGCTGGAGCATCCATACCCGATCCGAAATCATCGCCAAATACCAAATCATGGAACGCGTCGGCTCCGGTGCCTACGCCGACGTCTACCGCGCCCGCCGCCTCTCTGACGGCCTCACCGTCGCCCTCAAGGAAATCCACGACTACCAATCCGCCTTCCGCGAAATCGACGCCCTCCAGATCCTCCAAGCCTCCCCAAACGTCGTCGTTCTCCACGAGTACTTCTGGCGCGACGACGAGGACGCCGTCCTCGTCCTCGAGTTCCTCCCCACCGACCTGGCCACCGTCATCTCCCACGCCGCCAAGTCCGACCAACCCCTCCCCGTCCCCGACATCAAGCGCTGGATCCTCCAGATTCTCTCCGCCGTCGATTCCTGTCACCGCCTCAACGTCCTCCACCGAGATTTGAAGCCTTCTAACCTCTTAATTTCCGAAAACGGTACCCTCAAACTCGCTGATTTCGGACAGGTAATTTAATGTTAATTGATCGCATCTAAAACAATTGTGAAACCCTAATCCTATCTCTAATTAATTGATACACTATTGTTTTCTCAGACTAGGATTCTTATCGATGATTCTCCGGAGAATGCTTGTGATAATCACGAGGAACATTACGAAAATACTGACCTTCACGATGGAAATGCTATCTGCACCACTAGTGACATAGATAACGATCCTTTGAGGGATGAGGAAGATAAAGAACTTGGTTGTTTCACTTCGTGCGTTGGAACTCGTTGGTTCAGAGCTCCTGAACTGCTTTATGGATCGAGAGATTATGGTTTAGAGATTGATTTGTGGTCTTTGGGATGCATCTTTGCGGAGCTTTTAACTCTGCGGCCTTTGTTTCCTGGAACTTCTGACATTGATCAGCTTAGTAGAATTATTAGTGTTTTGGGTAACCTTGATGAGGATGCTTGGCCTGGTTGTTCTAAACTTCCTGATTATGGAATCATCTCTTTTAGCAAAGTTGAAAACCCTGTTAGTCTTGAAGTTTGCTTGCCCAATCGGTCCCCTGATGAAGTGTCTCTGGTTAAGAGACTGGTTTGTTATGATCCTGCGAAGAGGGCTTCTGTGATGGAGCTGCTTACTGACAAGTATTTTAGTGAAGAACCTCTTCCTGTTCCTGTTTCTGAGCTGAGATTTCCCTTGACTAGGGAAGGAGAGGTGGCTGATTCCCCTGGTGGGTGGCGTGATTATGATGAGATGGATTCTGATTCTGATTTTGATGAATTTGGTCCTCTGAATATCACCAGAAGTGGTACTGGTTTCTCCATACAGTTTCCTTGAGCTTTGAAGAATTCAAGGTACATGATATTCTTGGAACCGCCCTTTTCCAGTTGGGTTGTGTTGTGTTGTTCTTCAACTGGTATTTTATTAAGAAAATTTCACATTTTTTATGTTCTGAGATTCATATGTGAACGAAGGGATAAATTATTGAAAAGTAGGCCAGATAAATTATGGTAATGTTTCTTACTGACTTGAAAAGGTCCAAATTCTGGAGTTCAGCTACAGTTAATTAAGAGAACCAAATGCCTTATGTCCTTCTGTTTTTTCTGATAGTACTTGGTCCCCCTTAATCCCAAGACACGCATACACACAAAGCATAAATCTTTACTTGTTCTGTATCATAATTCGGTAAGTCAATTCTATTTGTCTTTGTTCTAAACGGTGCACCCTAATCTTAGATTCTGTTCAGTGGTGGTAACCTGAGTGAAAGCATGTTCTTTTGTGGCCGTACAAATGAATAAACTCTTGCTACACAGGCACCGCCTAAAGTCAGTTTTAGATTTCTGTTAGCACTTTTGACTCTACTTAGTTCCTCATGTTTATTCAATGTCTTACAGATATGTTAATTATGAATAATTCATACTCATACTTTATGAATTCATAAAAGCGTGTTGAGGCTAAGCAATGAGATAGAACTAGTTTTATTTGATTCGTTTCATCCTTGCTGAGGGAATGAGATCACCTATCCTTGTTTCAGTCCCCTTTCTTACCTTCCTAATTTTTCTTTTTAAAAATTAACCTACAATAAAGGGAAAAGAAACTACTAGTGTTATTTTTAATTCGGGGATTTTAAGGCATCAGGGATAGGAAGAATTGGCTTCATGGAACATTTTCTCTATTTTATTGGATAGATATAAGGAGATTTTTGTTTTGTTTTGGTTTGTCTTTATCTTTATCTTTTGTAATAGCGGCAAAGGGGATGGAGATAGAGGTTGAAAAGTGGGATCTCAGGTTCAAACTCTCTTCCCACCACCTACATCATACATCAACTGCGTTGACAATCGGTCTTCCATGATAGAGAATTTTGTGCTTAATTATCCGGATAGAATGTATTTTTTGTCTGAAGTTCAATTTATGTTCTGCTTTGATCTTTTTATTTTATTTGTATTTAGTTTTATCCTTTATTTTTTTTGTTTTCATTGTGATGTTTTTCTGCCTATCACTTCCATCGTCCAACTTATGAAATCAAATCACTCTGCATGGTGTCTACGGGGCCATAACGTTGCTAATTAAGGCACAAGTTACAAGATTGTGAGAGAATACTTAAGAGGATGATTTACAGATAAAACCTTCGATTAGCGTGTTCACTCAAAATACATTCAAAACAACGTTTAGGAGGGTACTAGTATCTCACCCTGAAGGCCTGAGCATTGTTATTTTCATAGAGGTTCCACTCTTCATTTCCTATCCCACCAGAATGTCCTTTTTAATTATGATGCCTGGGAGCCAATTTAGGCAACGGCAATTCTGATTGGGCACGAAGTGAGTGGAGGTATGACTGCATGAATCTGTGGTGCGATTTGATTATGGTTGTGCGTGATGCTTTGGAATGCACGTTTTTGTTAGTTGATTGCTGGATCAAGGGAATATGACCGTGGTGGAGTGTGGTTGTTGAGGATTTATCCTATCCTCTCTCTATCTCCTTTGTGTTTATTTTCCCAATGGCTTCTATAGATGTGAATGAAGAAAAGAAACACTAGCAGAAGGTCTCGAAAAAGAGGATTTAGCTTTAGGGGTCCATTATGTTTGTGATAATTTGTGATCACTATATTTTGTTTATATTTTGTATGTTTAGTTTGAAATTAAAATAAGGCTGAATGATCTTAACTGAGATTACTATTCGCATTTTAACAACACAAATAGCCCAAATTGTTTCAAGTACAAATTATAGAGGAGGCCACAAAATTTACCGCCTGGTTAATTGATATGGTAAATAGAGCATGCGTACTCGCACCTCGTTTGCTTTGGTAGAAATTAGAAAAGGTAAGAAAAAAGTTCTATAAGAAAACAATTGGTGTGTAAAATCTATTTTATAGTTTGGCAAAAATTGTTTCATATGATTAATATTATTGTGGCGATAGATTTACTTTGACATTAAATATGTGATATAGTTATAGTGGAGAGAATGTATGAATATAATCATGAGATTTTCAGTAATTGTTTAAATTCTACAATGATCTTATTGATAATTTGTCATCTGATGTGGGTGTGTAATGCTGATCTCAGACAAAAGAAGTGCCCTGAAATGGATGATGTGCAATAAGTGTAAATTTATATCCTCCCGAGAGTAAAATTAAAATCTAGGTTTATGGGTGGTTTGGGGTAACCATAGGGTATATTGGTATACCAAATCCAAATTAGTGTTCTATATTATTATAATGACATTTTTGCATTTTATTCCCTCACATTGCTTGGGTGCACCTTAGCTACTTGAAGTTAGTTTGTTCTAAATTCAGCCTTCCTTATATACCATTTGTGTGTATCCTACCTTACAGTTTTGATTGGTGATGCACTAGTATAATAAAAATAAAAATATTAACCGTTATAATAGTGACAAAAATAATTATTATAATTGCAAGTTTAAAAATAATTATTTTCTTTATAATATTCTTTTCTCACGGTTTTGTTTATCATAGTTTTCCCTTCAACCAAATGAAATATTAACGTACTACAATATAGGACAAATTACACCCACACGTTATAAGGTTTAATTTTTTCTTTTGATGAAGTAAGGTTTGATTAAATTCCACTAGATATTTCCTTTCTTTACAAATTACAATAGCTTTGAGCTTCATTATCTATACTATTGCATAGTAAATGATAGAAGGTTTGTGGTAACGGAAATGATATATAACATATATATATATATTATAAATCAAAGGAAGTTAATCAACACAAAAAGGAGTATCAACTGTCAAGTAAATTTGATTAAGTGGGATAAGACTATCAACCATTTACTGGTGACAACTAAAAAAATAGAGATGACTCACTATAAAATAAAATAAAAAATTACATGTACTGTACACATTGACCAAATGACCCCTTTGGTAATAAACTGTGAATAAAGAAATATCTAGTTATTTTTATTGATCTTATATTTGAGATAATTAAATTTTGGTTAAGTTAATAAAAAATTTTATATCATTTGTCCAACCTATGCTCAACTAGTTTATTGATGAACCAAAACTGAGAATCTGTTATAGCTGTAGGTATTCTATAATCAACATGACAACTTTCATAATGTTAACAACCACCAATTTCAATAAAACTAAGCTAAATTACAAGATATACATGGATATATAAATGGTAGGAGTAAGTTCAATATAAAAGATTTCAACACATTCAGAAAAAACTAGCGCATTCACATGGGATCAGGAAAAATCCAATCTTCCTCCACACGACTCATTATTGCCATTATTTCTACCGATGCTACGTATCCAGAATCGAAATTCAGTGGCTAGTTACTTTGAAGTTTTTAACCCATTTAAAGCCTTTTCACACTGTACTTAAGATTGTTTTGGGGTTTAATGGTTTATCATAATTTTCCCCTACAGGGACCATAACTGCTATCTATAGTGTATAGATGATCTACGCGTTTGCTATCAGCTCACGATGAATACAAAAATATGAACACGTATCATTTTCAGCTCATTATCCTAAACATATTCATGAAAAAATATATTTCACTACCAACTTTTACTGTAACTCGTAACAGAAAAGAAAAAACTGTATGTATTAAAATATAAAATATTTGGCAATTGAAACGAGAGCTTACATTATGTGAATATTCGGTACACCAGTTCATTAGAGATACATTATTTTATTTTTAAGCCTAATATGGAATTAGAGGTCTTGAAGCATTCTGTTTAACTTGATATATTTGCGTTGTGGGACAAATTAAGGCATCACATACAATGATATAGTGATGATTAAGTCAATATGATATGTAATACCTAAACTTGAAGATTATGTTAGATTGGACTACCTAATGTGCAATGAATGAATGGTATTTACAGTAGCTAAAGGTAGATCCTTGCAATGATGCATGTATTAGTACTTTTCCGTAAAGTATGAAAAAACTGATGTAGTATACATACGCTTTCCGGTATGTCCTCAATATAGGCCCTTAACCTCTTTGTTGACACCGACATAACCTTTACTAGTTTTCGTGGGGTGTGATGACTTTACTATCCTGGATCTCGATGATATCTTATATTACTATCTAATAGTCAGGCATGCCTTTGGATATCGAGTACCAATATCAAGTCCAAATAAATATATAGTGAACTACTTTAGAGATGACATCCATTTAGATTTAAGTAGGATTCTATAGTTTACCAATTAATCATTAAATTCAGGGTTGAGGATTCTAAAACTTTTGCTGTCCTAAAACAACTAAAAAATTGGTGCTTCTTAGTAATTTAAATATTTTTTTTACATTTTTTTATTGCAAAATCATCAATAATTTTTTATAATCAATACTTTTTAAAAAGTTGCTCTCAATAGATATTAAAACAAAACTATTTAATTTACATTGCGACTAAGATTTTAACAATTTTAATTTTGAAATTTTTTTAACAGATGCAACAGTAATATCAATAGTTAGTATTAATATCTTTATTAGTATCTTATTAGTAATTATTTTATATTTATAATAAAAATAATATACTTATAATTTCAGTGTTCATTTTAAAATGGGTATGAACAATGGTTTACCTCAACTGTGTTAAGAGCCACGAATATCACTGATTGAATTCTCGTATCTATGAGTAATTAAATACATATAATTGAACTTGATGCTTGCACTTTAATTGAACAAAAGCAATATTTCATACAATAATTATTAACTATAACAAGAAAATATTTGATAAAATATTTAAAGAAGTTAAATAATTAATTGTATCACATAAAACATATCACATGCTCCAAATAGATTTGTAATTCAACTATAATATAAAATAATAAAGCATCTAATTGGCAAATTCCATACCTGCCAGTGTCATGGTAACAAATCCCCATTAAACTATGATTAGTTCTCTAAAAAAATTTTGACTTATCAATTATTATTTTTCAGTTATTTTTCCTTTAGTTTTTAAGATTAGTACACGCTTTCAAGCCTCAACTGGTACTTACAAAAAACAGTGTTAATATCTCTTTTAACCATAAAATATCACGACCCACATATTTATTTAACATTGAAAAGAAACAAAATAATAACTAAGGGTTTGACGGGTAATTAGTCATCACAATCAGGTGGGTTTAAAATTGAATTAAAATAGGATGAGTTTGAAAATTTAAAATTTATATTTTATTTTTTAATTTGATAACTTAAATATATAATTTTAAATAAATTATGTGTATATGGAAAAAATTTTAATTGAAATAATATATAAAATCAATATTAAAATCCTTTATAAATAAAATTTCATAACTTATTATTATCATTTAACTATAACTATAAATTAAATTATTGAATTTGTATATTGGATACATGGAATGTGTATGTATTATTTAAAATATTTATAAATAAACTTATTGTTATCGTTTAACAATAACTATAAGTAAAATTATTAAATTTAGATATCAGCTACGAGATGAATAGTTGTTTTCTTACACCTGTCATCATTTTTATTAAAATCAGGTCGGAGCTAGTTTTAGTTTACCTGTAATCAAAATATGTTTTATCCGTCACACTCAGGATGGGACGAGTCAATCCTGGCAAGTTTGAGTGTAACTGTAAAACAATTTAGAGAAGAACTGATTAATAAAAAGGAAAAATAAGTGATTAAATTTTAAAAAAAACAATACTAGTAATATTGGTATTGTTGGTGGTGTATGAAAGTATATTAAATTGGATCCGTTTCATTTATGTTGAGCTCATTCAATTTTTATTCGTTAGTAAACTCAAAAATTGCAGTCATAATAAATGAATGTGCCATAAAACCGTAATAATGTAAAATAAGGTTATGTTCCCCTAAGTCAACAACTCTAGTGGGACCGCATTATTTTAGCGCCAAATTCTCTCATTATTTACACTCTAGGTTTAACCCCAAACAACATAATCCCATGTTCTAAACCCTTCCCAACTACATCGCTTTAGCCAATCAAAATTCGCCACGTAACCATTGGGTGCTACTGATGGCTGAATCCAACGGTGGTAAAGGAAAGATGAGCCATGGTTCTATGAATTTGTGCCGCATGATTCGCACGTTAATCAGGAACCGCACGATGAACCTGAGAATGAGATCTAACCGTTGAATATTTACGAAAATTGAATTTCAAAAGCTTGGGAGAGAGAGGGAGGAGAAGAAGAAAGAAAGAAAGAAAGAAGAAGGGGGCGACGCGAACAGCACCAACACCAACAACGAAAGACCCTCTTCTCTTCCCTTCGTAACAGAGGGTTCTTGTTCCTTATTTTCTTTCTCTTCTTTGTTCTATGTCGGTGTTTGGATCGAATTGCGTGCACTGTTAGCTCTTGATTCCGAAGCTGCACACATTTTTTCTTCTTCTTCTTCTTTGGATCTGAAACTCACTGAATTTGAGCTTAATTTTTTCTCTCTTGAATTTGAGGAGTGGTTATTGGGATTGCCTTGAGAGGGAATAACGAATTGAGGGTGGGGTAGTGAAGTTGTTCTCATTAATTTTTATTTTTATTTTTTTGAAAATTTGAATTTTTGTTTGGTTATCTGTGTGATGGGGGAAGGTGAAGGTGAAGGGGGTGATTACCCTCCTAAAAATGTGTCAAACGACGTCGTTTCCAGTGCACTCTTGCCCTCCGATGTTCCCGCCAAGAAGCTTGCCAGGCAGCTCGATTTCACCGGCTTTGCTGCCATGCCGCCGGCGACTGCTCCTTTGCCGGAACCGCCCCAGCCGACGGTGGCTCTTCCACCGGTGCCTCCACCTCCTTCTTCCATCAGGGTTGTTGGGTGAGTTCTTGATGATGAGATGATGATGCCAAGTTGGTACTTTTTTTGTCGTTTGTCAAGAACATGGCTTTTTCAGATTTCTGGAGGGAATGGGCTTTGGTTGTTTCTTTTTTGTTGAAATGTGGGCTTTTGAAATTCTGGGATTGTTACTTTCTGAATAAAGTTCCGTTTTTTTTTATTGGTTTTTGCTTTCTCTTCTCTGTTCTTCTTGTTGGGGTTGGGTCAGCTGGTACTGATGGTGTGAGTGTGATGGTAATTTTGGTTTCATTTGGAGGATTGAATGTTTCTGCCTGGTTTTCTAGTACATTCGTGATGTTTAATTATTTGCAATTGAAAGATTTTACATGCGCTTTTTCTCTCTAATTTACATTTTTTTTTACTTGTGTTGATGTGCTGTGCCTGTGATGCCTCTTTTGTATTGGGAGAAGTTGAGATGAGGTTTTCATTGGCTTCAATTAGTTAGGGAGTTGACTTGTTTTCTACTACTAATTTTGTTTCCGGTTTCAGCTTTCAGTGGTTGGGAAATGAGAAAGAAGTAATCAATAATCAATAATCAATAATTGCTCTAATGCTCTGGTTTATTTGGTATCTTTTTAGTGTGTTTTTACAGCTGGGCCGGGATATTTGTTAATTTGAATTGTTATTTGTTTTTTTGTCTTCAATTAACTTCAATTAAGGTTTATTTAATTCAGGAAACCAGAATCTCCGAAGTCAAGATCAAGAGCCAACTTTGATATTAAAGAAGTAACTCCAAAGAAGCAAAAGCAGTGCAATTGTAAACATTCAAAATGCTTGAAGCTGTGAGTGAAATTCTCCCTCGCTTTCTCTATGCACTTGTTAATGGTGATTTTTTAACTCAATTGGCTGCAGTAAGAGGCTGTATGAACCTAATGTTCAAAATGTCTTGTGCAGATATTGTGAATGTTTTGCTTCAGGAATATATTGTGATGGTTGCAACTGTGTCAATTGTTATAACAATGTTGAAAATGAAGCTGCTAGAAGAGAAGCAGTTGAAGCTACTTTAGAACGCAATCCTAATGCTTTTAGGCCTAAAATTGCTAGCAGCCCTCATGGAACACGTGATAGCAGGGTATGTTACCGGTTTAACTTTTTAACGGCTTGTTTTGTATGTTGTGTTCTATATTCTTGACATTAAAGACTGTTAAATTTAGATATCGGACCTAACTCATCTAAAAACTAGCTCATAGGATGAGGATTACCCTCATCTTGTATATTTTTAATTAGCCATATCACTAATCAATGTGGGACTTTCAACAAAGACAATTTAAGGTGCTGTATTTATTAATTAGAATAGCATTAAATTCCTTGCTTTTCTTGTGATCCACTGATGCGAGACTTTTGTCCTGTTGTCTTGTATCACTTTCTGTTAATGTCAAATTGAACTTTTATGCAAATGGGATATCTTCTGCGTTATGATGGGAGGTCACTTTTGCTTGTTTAATTGCGTAATTTCCTTTTCCCCATGATAAAAGTTTCTGTTCCATTAGGTATATCATTCGTTAATTGTGAAATTAGGCAGCTTGTTTATGACACTAAAAGCTTCATTATTTGGTTTTCATTTTACAAAAGTATTCAGATTTCTCTAATATTAAATATCCATATTAGTTGTGTTAGTTGTTCTTATTTTCTACCTATCACTATGATGGTGTTATTCTCCTTGAGCCGTAATTTAGATAAATTAATTTTGTGGATATCCTAAAATGTTTTGTGTTGATGAAACCAATGCATTTCATTTTTAGTTTCCTTGTTTGTGTTTCCTTTAAAGTTTGTGACATGAGGCAGAAAGTCATAATAAATTGGCCAAATCTAAGTAGAAGTAACTTGGGTAAGTGTTTCGTATTTTCAACCGTGTCTCGTGTGTGCACAAAAAGCTAGACTTTAGATGGTATAAAGTTTATGGTACCGAAAGTATCCTAGATACCTGGCAAACTCCCTTATCTATGCTCTAAACTCTAAATGAATAGAGTTTTCTAGGATTATTGAAAGAGGTGTTGCATTTTTTTTATGTATACTTTTTACCTTTCTATGGTTGACTATCTGGGAACTTCAAAATAAATGTAGGAGGAGGCCGGCGAAGTTTTGATATTGGGAAAGCACAACAAGGGGTGCCACTGTAAAAAATCTGGGTGCCTCAAGAAGTACTGTGAGTGCTTCCAAGCCAACATTCTTTGTTCTGAAAATTGTAAATGCATGGATTGCAAAAACTTTGAGGGAAGTGAAGAGAGACAGGCTTTGTTCCATGGAGATCAAAATAACATGGTGTATATTCAGCAGGCGGCTAATGCTGCTATAACTGGAGCTATTGGTTCCTCTGGTTATTCATCACCGCCGATATCAAGAAAAAGAAAAGGTCAGGAACAACTCCTCTTTGGGCAAACTGTCAAGGATCCATCAGTTGGCAGGCTAGCACAAGGACAACAGGTAAACCTTGATAAATAGTGTTGGGTTTTAGTGGGTTTATTTAAACCTGGGAAATTGGTTGAAATAGAGACATGGAGGAAAAAGTTAGTTCTGTTGACATAGCATTTACCAATTCCCAGTCATGTAAGATTTTCCCCATTAAGAGTTGGCATTGTCCAATTAAATGTAAAAGGATGCATTTGAACCTGATCTAGCCTCTATTTAATTCAGTGTGTTGCCTTTGATTTGTTCCAATGTCTCCAATACAACTAAAATCCACAAGGGAAGCCAATCTCAAAATATTAGTCTATAGGTTGGACTGTTGGATCATGGCCTAACTATCACATGATGCTATCTTATTTGCTCATGTGGGATATAATATTTTACATTCATCCAAAAGCTTATGTCCATGATGGCCCATTCTGAATGCCCAGTCAGAGTCTGACCCCTTTGATCGGTTTTTTCCCAGTTCAGGTTGCCCATTCCATGCCAACTGGCTCTGAATGATAGCACCATTTGCTTATGACTCAAGCTTAGAAGGAAATCTCTAACAGTAGCCTTGTGGGTTAGAGGATCTCACGACATAACTCTTAAGTACCACATTCAGTGTCGAGGCCGAAACTTTTGTTTCAATTCCATGATGACTTAAATCTGATCTAGAGAAGTTTATCCATATACTAAGTTGCAAGTCCATATTAACTAGCTGCAGTTCCAAGTGTAAAACTAATTAGGGTTTTTGTATTGCTCAGTTTATTTACAGTAGTGTTATACTTATATGCTTATTTTTTAATGTTTACCAGACAAACCACGTCAGAGGTCCTGCACCGTCCCCATCCTTGTCTCCTATCCCAGGTGCTCGAGGTGGACCTTCAACCTTAGGTCCTTCAAAAGTAATGTACAGGTAAGACTGATTAAATTCATGAGATGAAGATACATTTTCTTAATTTAGTTATTAACTTGATTACTGTTGAAGGTCTTTATTGGCAGACATCATACAACCACAACACCTGAAGGAGCTTTGCTCTGTTCTGGTGCTGGTATCTGGACAAGCCGCTAAGACATTAACAGGTATATTGACATGTTAAATTGCCAACTGTTCTATTTATTTTTGAAGTATCATTACTATTTTCCTTTGTTCCTGCTTATACGAGTGTACAGGTATTAACTTAAAAATATTTGTCTGTTTCCCACATTTTCCTTGCTTTTCCTCTCTCAAACTGATCCTTGGGCATTATGTGGTTTAATTCTGTGTCTTACAATGTTATTACTTATTAATTGAATTGTTACATTAAGTAAAACTTTCTAAATTATTGCTCCAGACACAAGTGCATCAGAAAATGAAAACAAGTTTTTCAATCACAGTAAGCTTCAGGATGTTTATTTACCACCCTGTTATTTAAGTGCCATCAAACTAGTTTGAGGATTTAGTTAGCTATGTAATAAATTACAGAAATAAGCCTGTTCTGATTTGTAATTTATTTGCAAACAATTGTTTCCTTTATGGCAAATGAGGAAAGCAGAAAAGGAAGTGTAATCAATTAAAGGTTGTTTATTTTGAAGTGGAATTAATTTTATGGCACCTTAAAATGTTTGGTAACCTATCCATTTGGTATTATGGTTGGGTATCCAAAAATTAGAGTATCTAAGAAACCTCTATTTTGAAAAATGACTTTATAACGCATCTAAAGGTTTCCTGCTATTCCTTAGAAAGATCATTACGGATCAGTTCCTGAAACACTAAGAACTCTTTGGTCTAACGAATTGTTTTACTGTTTTTACTTTTCTATTTTCTGTTTTAGTTATATTAATTGAATGAAAAAAGCCACCTTGTTTTCATTTTATATTGTTTTCATAGATTTGCATGGGAAATGGTGGAAATAGGAAATAGATACAGAAATTTTCCTTGAACCAAACTAGGCCTAGTACTCATGATGCACGTATACTTGGAAGTAAATATTTTGGGCAAGAAACTGTTTTCTGTTAAGTTGATGATTCTAGTTGTTGTTTACCAAGTGATATACAGCCTTATCGGTGTGTCTTACTGATTTATTTTCTCTCACCAAGTATTGTTATTACTATGAACAGACCAGAAAAATTTAATGGATAAGCACACAGAAGATCAGACAGAAACTTCTCTTGCTTCTTCAACTCAGGAGCAGTTACCAAGCCAAAAGGAAGCTGATGTAGAGAAAGCCATGGCTGATGATTGTTCAAGTGCAAACCAGACAGATAAAATCAGCACAGATAATTCTTGTTCAGATGGTGCTGATGTCCCAAAAGGGAGGCCAATGTCTCCTGGAACTTTAGCATTGATGTGCGATGAGCAAGATACAATGTTCATGACCACGGCCTCCCCGGTTGGATCAATGGCGCATGCTTGCAAATCATTGCGACCGCCTTATGGACAAGGAATGACAGAGGTCTATGCAGAGCAAGAAAGGATTGTATTAACAAAATTTAGAGATTTTCTGAATAGGGTTATCACTATGGGAGAAATAAATGGCAAGTTAATATTTTCCTCTCCTCGAGTTATGATTTCTTTGCAAACATTTCATAAAAACACTTTCTTAGCATTGGCACTTATGCTAATAGACCCCCTCAACTTTCAATTTAGGCAAGCAACAACATCTCAATAACTACTATTCCTTTTCCAATTAGTTGATTTGATTTTTTCATTACCATCCAGTTAGGTATATGAAATTGAATCTGCATTCTTTATGTATACACTGTCTGTATTTTGAGCACTGGAACGAATATTATTCAGAGAAAGAAAGGAACAGAACACTGAAGGAACTGAGGGTCCTGCTTCCTTCTCCAATCAACCTTCTCCCTTGAAAAATATTAATTTTGCATCAAATGAGGGTATTAAAATTTGAGTTTGATTCCCGAGTTGTCTTAAGCAGAAAGTGTGTAGTCATAGTTATACAGACTAGCATACTATATCTTGTGCATTTTAACATTACCTACTTCATTCTTAAAGTGGCTAATTTCTATTCCCAATTTCAGAAACAAAGTGTTCTTCAGCCAGAAGTGAACTAGAGAGCCAAAAGGACCCTAACATCAACTGCACTGGAAATGCCAGTACCGAGACAGCACATCAGCAGGGAGCCACTGATAATGGTGTTGTCAGGGCCATGAGCAACACTATTACTGCCACATCTTCGATCCCTGAAAACGGGGAAACTAAGCCAAAGGTTGAAAAATAGATATGAAAGGAATCTAACATAGATGAGCAGAGAGGGAATTGGAAGAATATCATGTGAAGGTATGTTTTAACTTAAATGTAATGTAAAAAACATTAACATTCTTCATTTTCTGGTATCAAGCAAGCATACAGGCCCCCCGCTAGTCCAACTAGGATCAATTTTTTCGGTTATCAATTTTCTTCTACTTTGGCCATTCATATATCTAATTAATTGTTCTGCTTTGACATAACTTGTAAATTGCAGACTTGTAATTTCATAAAGGAAACAATGTAACGTTAATTCCCCTTTGGAGGGATTTTTTCCCTCTCTTTCTTTCACTTTGTTCGTTAGTCGTTACTGTTTTATTACAATCTTTTTCCTATTTTTTGGCCCATGTAGTTCTGTTTCACTTTTTTAACCCCAATTTCTACATGGTTATATTCAACAAATATTGGTAAGGGCGTTTTGGATCTTTATTATTAAGACTCTTTTCAAAGGTTTCCCTCAAGAATATACTTCATTTCACTCACTACCACCACCCTTAACTTTCCTCTCCCTAGACTGCACCACCACAATTTCACCCCTCACCACCCCATTTCTCTTTTCCAGGGGTAACAATAACCTAAAATAATAATGGTGCCTTTAGTTAGAGCAACATTTCTTTAGTTTTTATTTATTAGTTTTCAAGAAATTTTTAAAATTTTTTATTTGTTAAAAAATATGGAAAATTATAAATGTATTTAAATACTTCATCAAACTAGAAAAAAAATGTTCAATTGCAATCAATTTTTATTTGGTTACCAAAATCAATTTTTATTTTATTTCTTATTTTTCCTTTACATTAAAAATATAGAATACTTGCTCCTCTTTGTGATGGAAAATTTCAAAAAACTATTTTAGATAGTTTTTTAAATAGTGGCTGTTTTATGAAAATTTTTGGAATACTGTACTTATTTTTCAAATATGTTTTTTTTGAAAAACTAGGTGTATGAACACATTTTCATTTTTTATATATTTTTGAAATATTTTGTTATTTTTTTCCTGAAAATATACTAACTAAACACACCCTAATTGTCTTATCAATTCACCCAATCACAAACCTAAACTCATCTCACTCAACCAAAAGCAACCGTAAAAAAGAGAGAGGAGATGAATGGTGGGGCAAGAATGTCATTAAACCAAACATATGTTTTAATCTATTATTTATTATATTAGATAATAAAATAATATAATGTTATATCGAAAGTAAAATAGATAAAAATTCAAGGAAAATATTGCATCACTTACAAGATGAAGTATTTGTATTTCACAGGAAAATGGCAATTAAGAAAATCTAGATATAAATATTTTTTAAAGACCGGTTGAAACCAGTTTTCTCACTATGATCATATTAATTTGACTAATTTTTTGAATTGTCGGGAGTTGAAAATCATTAATTAAAAATATATAAGAGAAGAGTAATTATTATACTGTAAGTTAACTTTTAGAATTAAGTTAGTTTCAATACTCAAATTTAGATATTATTAGAGTTTATCATAAATTTGTCATCTAATCACCTGATCCGGTCTAGATATCGGCCTTTAGGATAAGACTGTGTTTGAATATGACTACAGGTTCAAGGGTTTTGATAATGACAAAGGACTCTTGAAGAAATTGTTGTAAAAACAAAGACTCAGAATCAGACCCAGAAAAACTACATAGCTAATCGATTAGGGAGTATAAACTAATCGATTAGATAGCTTCTATTTCACATCTAATCGATTACAAGACCTCAGGCAATCGATTACAGAGCTTCTGACTTGCAACTAATCGATTACACCAACATGCTAATCGATTACCAATATCAAAAATTGAATTAAATGTACCAGGAATACATGCTAATCGATTACAGAACTTCAGCCAATCGATTACCAAGCTACTGGAACGACAATAATCGATTACACATGTGTGCTAATCAATTACCAAGATCAAGAACTGAATTAAATGCATCAGGGGTTATAGCTAATCGATTACTCACCAAGCTCTAATCGATTACAAGCATTCTGACTTGAAACTAATCGATTACACAGAAAGGGCTAATCGATTACAGCACGAACTGAACTGAAAATTTCAAATTGTAATCGATTACAGCTCGAGCCGCAATCGATTACGATAGTGGAAAAACACATTTTAGTGGGAAGACAACTCATTTCTTCACTATTTCTCAGATGCCCACTACATGCAACGGCTAGGAACTTCTGCAGCTCATCCATGGCTCTATAAATGCAAGGAAAACACAAGCACAAGACACACAACAAGAAGCAATCATTCCTTACCTTTATTTGTGCTTAGTGAGTTTATTCTTGTGTATACTCTGAAATTTCAAGCCTAGAACTTGTATATCCTCTCATCTTGAAAGTTAGAATTTGTGTGAGCTTTCACTTGTACATCTACTCTATTGAGAGAGTTATTTGCTTGTAAACACTACACCAAACACAAAGGTTTTCACTCTAGGTTGAGTGGTCACAAAGGTTGGGGTTCAACCTTTGGGTATTGAGAGTTTGAGAGATTGGGTGGGTTACCCTTGTGCTAGTGAGGATTGAGTTCTTGAGTGTGGGACACTAGGTGTTAGCCAAGGCCTTAACGCTCAAGAGGGGGGGTGAATTGAGTGTTTCAAATTTTCGCGCGGAATCCCCTTGGAAATGGTTAGTAATATAGAAATGATGCAATGATGAAGAGACAATAACTTTTATGCACATATCACACTATGACACACTTGATGTGCAATGATAATATTTAACTTTAAGTGTGATAAACAAGGCAAGTTATTGGTTTAAACAATTTATCAATCAGTTGGAGTGCATAGATTTATTTCACAAATAATGTGATGTTTCCTATAAGGGTTCAGCTCATTCAATATATTAAACAGCTTGTGCGCATGAAATAAGTGAAGGCAATTAAGTAAGTATCACACAAGAGTTGATAGGAAACAATGATCTAGATACTTGGCAAGTTAAAACAAATTTCAGTTTTTAAGAACTTTACCAAATATTGATTCAAGCAAATTATCAAACACTTGGCATGCAGAGTTAGTTTTCTACTTGAACAACAACTTTGATTCACACATTCAGCTCAAGCATTTCAACAAACAGTTTATATGCGCAGTTGTATAAAGAGTTCAAGGTAGAGAGAAATGCAAACCAATTTAACGAGTTCCACCAACCCGGTGTACGTCTCGCCTTCAAGCAACCCACTTGAAGGATTCCACTATTGAAGATTTGAGATACAAGCTTTGAGCAATTGCAGCTTCCTAGTGTCCCACACTCAAGAACTCAATCCTCACAAGCAAAGGGCAACCCACCCAATCTCACAATCTCTCAATACCCAAAGGTTGAACCCCAACCTTTGTGACCACTCAACCTAGAGTGAACAACCACTCAACCTAGAGTGAATACCTTGTGTTTGGTGTTGTGTTTACAATCAATACACTCTCTCAATAGAGTAGATACACAAATGAAAGCTCTCACAAATTCTAACTCTCAACAAGAGAGGATATGCAAATTGAAACTCACAATCTAACAACTCTTAAGCAATATGCAAGTTTAGAATCAAGAGTTGCAGAATATACAAGAGAAATTTAGTTAGAAGACCTTAAGAAGAGAAATGTTTGTTGTCTTGTGTTGTGCCTTGGTCTCCCCTCTTGTGTTTTTATCTCTTGCTTGAATCCATGCTTCATTTATAGCCATTTTTAGGGTTTCCAGCCGTTGCACATTGTCTCCAACGGATACCTTAGCATGGGCATAAAGTGGGAGTGAAGAAATGAGCTGGAGTTCCACTTAAAAGCATTTTCCCACGTTCTGACACTATGGTAATCGATTAGCCTTCGAGCTGTAATCGATTAGATTTTGGAATCTTCAGTATTATACAACAGGTAATCGATTAGCCTTTCTACTGTAATCGATTAGATATGAAACAGAACCCTTCTAATCGATTATTCATTTCCTTGTAATCGATTATGAATGATACCTGATGCTCTTAATTGTGTCTCGCAGCATGGTAATCGATTAGGTACTTGTGCAATCGATTATGGACAAAACAGAAGCTCGGTAATCGATTATATTCTCCCTTGTAATCGATTAGATATATTCCAGGACCCTTGTAATCAATTGTCCTTCTTATTGTAATCGATTATACCATAAACAGAGTTATGGTAATCGATTATTCCAGTGTGGTAATCGATTAGAACATGTACCTGATACAACTCTTTAAGGTCTTTGATATGTTCTTGATATGTATTGACCCATGGCTTATTCCTTTGATACTTATGCTTGTTTCCTTGATTCTTCTTCAACTTATGAGCTTGTTCTTCATGATTTAGTTCATGTCATCAAACTTGTCTTCCATAGCTCATGTTTCCTTAACTCTTTGTGAGGCATCTTCATCTCTTTGTTCTTAGCCATTGTCCTTGTGCTTGAACCTTCTTGTTTCAGAACCTTCGCCATTTCATCATCATCATGAATGCTTTGTCATTCATCAAAACTACTTTGCATACTTACATATGCAACTTCATTCTCCCCCTTTTTGATGATGACAATTGATGTTACATATGGCTTGTATTCTTGTGTTGCAAATTCATCATATTGGCTTCATGGTAATATCCTTTCTTCCTTTAGGAGTCTTTGTCTTAGTCTTCACGTTTGTCATTATCAAAACCTGTTTCAACATTTAAACACATTCTCCCCCTTTTTGATGATGACAACCAATGTTCATCTCGTAGGGTGTTAGTTTCACAGAATAATGACAATCAATGTTTATATGTATTCTCCCCCTATATGATGTAATGAATGCTAGTTAAGAGTTATCCTCCCCCTTAATCTTGTAACTTATGCCAAATGTTTTAAACATATCAAATGATGGAAACATGCCCTAAGCATGATATCTCTCCCCCTTTTTCAGCATAAATGACATCCTATTCTCTTTACTAATCCTTCCACTAATCTCTCCCCCTTTGGCATCATCAAAAAGATCATTAACTTAGTCATAATCTATGCCATCAACATATAAGCTCATTTATTTGAATAAGAGAGATTTAGGGCAAGTATTTCATATGGATTTCAAATCAAAGCTTAAAGCATGATCAATGTTATATACCATTTTATTGCATCTAGAGTCAATAAGCAATCACATAATTTATTCATCAAGTAAGCATATGATTGATTGCTAACTTATTCTAATCATGTAGTGAGTATCATTTTCAAGTATGGTAAACGTCACATGATTCTTTCACATATCATTTCAAGTAAGCACATAGTTTTCTCCTATTTTGGCATCATCAAATGCACAAGAATAATTTTCCAAGTGAACATATAGGAGAATAGAGGTAACATTGTAAGCATAAGTGCCATGAGCATAGTCATAAAGAGGTGAAATCAAGGATAATCATTCATATGTATGCTCCCCCTTACTATTGTAATTGATACCACTTGTAAAAAATATACCACTTAATAACATGTGAACTCGATTATACCAATTTGATCAATTTTGATATCACTTGTAGGTCAATTTAATCAAGTCTGATACCATTTGGTTACCTTTTAAAGCATATGATCTCTTTTTAATAGATACCACTGTTGAAATGATAGATACCATAATAGATACCACTTGTACACGAATATATGTATTTATTATCAAGGCATAATGATAAGTACATAATCAAGATTATGTCCTCATGATCTCTTCCTCTTACTAATTCAATTCATGCCATTGTTAAAGGAAGATGTTTGTTATTTAGATACCACTAGTTAAACAACATATAAATGATACATCATCAAGAATTCATATTCAACCAAAAATTCATGCATCATTAAGAATCAATACAATAACCAAGAATTCATGATATATCATCAAGAGTTCATGTATCATCAAGGGTTTAAACATTATCAAAGATTCATGTATGTTTGTGCATAATCATCTTTAATCTCAAGATTTTATATCATTCATGCTTAATCATATATCAAATCAAAGTTAGATTTTCACACATCAAGATTCATCAAGAATAAGTATTAACATTGATTATATGATAATTACTTGCACCTTTTGTTGCATCACCTTTAGTGTTGTCCATTGGATTTTATCTTGGTGCAATCCATCTTGTGTGAGTCACATTGAAGCTTCTTGTCCATTTCCTTGTTTTGAATGGTTCCCTTTTAGATGTATGATGAGTCATCATAATCTTGGCTTGCTCTATTCTTCTTCTTTGTCTTTTGGAGTGGAGATTGAGATAATTGATATCTCCTTAGGCCATGAGTTTAGGTCATCCGTCAATGAGAAGTTGTTGCTTTGAAGTTTGCCTACAAGATTTCAAAATTTTAAGGTACCCTTTGAGAGTTGGGTCCTTCCTTGTTAGTTTGGGATTTCAAAGTTATTTTGGAATTCATACCTTTCTCATGCTCTTTTGACGAGATTTCTTTACAAAGCAATTTGAAGATATATGACCATATATTCCACAATAGAGACATGTTGCATTCAAAGAATAAGTTACTTTAGAATTATAATGGTTCCTATTGTGTTCTATGCTCATCCTTTTAAAATAATTAGGCATAGAATTTCCCTTTCTTTCATGGTTTGTGCATCTTAGGGAGGATTTGGATTTTTCTTTGTAGGATGCAAAATGGTTCTTGTAATGACCTATTTTTCTTCTATCAAGTGTATGCCTTTGATCTTTAATAGGTGCACTTAGATTCTTTTGACTACTTGTAAGCTTGCTAAGTGCTTCTTTTAGTTCTTTATTCTCTTTTTCAAGAAGCATACATTTATCAGTAAGCATACAATCATTATTATCATTACAAGTTCTAAGAGATACATTTGAAGCTACTAATTCATCATTTTGAACTCTAAGATATTCTTTTTCTATGTGAACATCATGCAATTCTTTTTCAAGAGTCAAAATGGTTTGTTTAGAGCATGCATATTTCTTTGATAACAAGACAAATTTTTCATGCAATTCTTCAAATGCTTCTAATAATTCATCCTTATCAATTTCATCATCATTATCATCATTAAAAGAATTTAAAGAGCATACCTCATCATCTTGGGAGTGCTTTGTCATTAGGCATGCAAGTTCTTCTTCCGATTCATTGATCTCTTCTTCCGGACTTATTTTGAAGCCTTCATTTTGACTAGAAAAGGTGCTAATCCTTACATCTTTATTATCATTAGCATTTTCATAAATTGTTTCAAGAGTTTCCCATATTTCTTTAGCATTGTTACAAGTAATAACTCTAGAAACATCGTTAGGTTCTAATGCTAATGTGATAAGAATTTTAGCTCTTAAATTGAATTGTACCTTTCTTTCCTCTTCTTTAGTCCATACGTTCATGGGCTTCATACATTCTATATTATCAACAATGTACTTAGGAATGAAAGGACCAAATTGAATAGCATTCCATACCTTGAGATCATAGGCTTGGATAAAGATTTTCATCCTTTCTTTCCAAATAGCATAGTCTTTACCATTGAAGATTGGAGGTCTATTTAGTGTGCCATTTTCCGAGGATGCATCATATGAAGTGGAGGCCATCTTGATCTCCTGCAGCTGTTAAGCCTTGTGGCAAGAGTCAAGCTCTGATACCACTTGTTAGCCAAGGCCTCAACGCTTAAGAGGGGGGGTGAATTGAGTGTTTCAAATTTTCACGCGGAATCCCCTTGGAAATGGTTAGTAATATAGAAATGATGCAATGATGAAGAGACAATAACTTTTATGCACATATCACACTATGACACACTTGATGTGCAATGATAATATTTAGCTTTAAGTGTGATAAACAAGGCAAGTTATTGGTTTAAACGATTTATCAATCAGTTGGAGTGCATAGATTTATTTCACAAATAATGTGATGTTTCCTATAAGGGTTCAGCTCATTCAATATATTAAACAGCTTGTGCGCATGAAATAAGTGAAGGCAATTAAGTAAGTATCACACAAGAGTTGATAGGAAACAATGATCTAGATACTTGGCAAGTTAAAACAAATTTCAGTTTTTAAGAACTTTACCAAATATTGATTCAAGCAAATTATCAAACACTTGGCATGCAGAGTTAGTTTTCTACTTGAACAACAACTTTGATTCACACATTCAGCTCAAGCATTTCAACAAACAGTTTATATGCGCAGTTGTATAAAGAGTTCAAGGTAGAGAGAAATGCAAACCAATTTAACGAGTTCCACCAACCCGGTGTACGTCTCGCCTTCAAGCAACCCACTTGAAGGATTCCACTATTGAAGATTTGAGATACAAGCTTTGAGCAATTGCAGCTTCCTAGTGTCCCACACTCAAGAACTCAATCCTCACAAGCAAAGGGCAACCCACCCAATCTCACAATCTCTCAATACCCAAAGGTTAAACCCCAACCTTTGTGACCACTCAACCTAGAGTGAACAACCACTCAACCTAGAGTGAATACCTTGTGTTTGGTGTTGTGTTTACAATCAATACACTCTCTCAATAGAGTAGATACACAAATGAAAGCTCTCACAAATTCTAACTTTCAACAAGAGAGGATATGCAAATTGAAACTCACAATCTAACAACTCTTAAGCAATATGCAAGTTTAGAATCAAGAGTTGCAGAATATACAAGAGAAATTTAGTTAGAAGACCTTAAGAAGAGAAATGTTTGTTGCCTTGTGTTGTGCCTTGGTCTCCCCTCTTGTGTTTTTATCTCTTGCTTGAATCCATGCTTCATTTATAGCCATTTTTAGGGTTTCCAGCCGTTGCACATTGTCTCCAACGGATACCTTAGCATGGGCATAAAGTGGGAGTGAAGAAATGAGCTGGAGTTCCACTTAAAAGCATTTTCCCACGTTCTGACACTATGGTAATCGATTAGCCTTCGAGCTGTAATCGATTAGATTTTGGAATCTTCAGTATTATACAACAGGTAATCGATTAGCCTTTCTACTGTAATCGATTAGATATGAAACAGAACCCTTCTAATCGATTATTCCTTTCCTTGTAATCGATTATGAATGATACCTGATGCTCTTAATTGTGTCTCACAGCATGGTAATCGATTAGGTACTTGTGCAATCGATTATGGACAAAACAGAAGCTCAGTAATCGATTATATTCTCCCTTGTAATCGATTAGATATATTCCAGGACCCTTGTAATCGATTGTCCTTCTTATTGTAATCGATTATACCATAAACAGAGTTATGGTAATCGATTATTCCAGTGTGGTAATCGATTAGGACATGTACCTGATACAACTCTTTAAGGTCTTTGATATGTTCTTGATATGTATTGACCCATGGCTTATTCCTTTGATACTTATGCTTGTTTCCTTGATTCTTCTTCAACTTATGAGCTTGTTCTTCATGATTTAGTTCATGTCATCAAACTTGTCTTCCATAGCTCATGTTTCCTTAACTCTTTGTGAGGCATCTTCATCTCTTTGTTCTTAGCCATTGTCCTTGTGCTTGAACCTTCTTGTTTCAGAACCTTCGCCATTTCATCATCATCATGAATGCTTTGTCATTCATCAAAACTACTTTGCATACTTACATATGCAACTTCACTAGGAAGCTGCAATTGCTTATAGCTTGTAATCTCTAAACTTCAATAGTGGAAATCCTTCAAGTGGGTTGCTTGAAGGCAATACGTACACCGGGATTGGTGGAACTCGTTAAATTGGTTTGCAAGCTCTTCTCCCTTACTCTTTTACATTTATATACTGCACTTAATTGATTTGGATTGATTGATTGTGATTTGGATACTTGATTTTGCTTGATTAAGTTAACTTTGAACATTGCATACCAAGTGTTTGATAAATTGTCTCAGCTATATCTATCTCTTGTTTTGCATTGTCTTTTGCATTATACTTTACTTCACTTGCATAATTTCTAAACTTGTGATAAAAGAACTAAGTTCAAAGGCATTCCAAGCAAAGTTTTAAAAACTGAATTCACCCCCCTCTTGAGTATTGAGGCCACTTGAATAACAAAGACATTATCTTGGCTGCCCCAGAGGGTCAACCGGTATCACAGGTCAACGTCCGTATTGCAAGACATGATATAGGATCCCTTCCTACACCGGCCATCCGAAGTCTCATCTGAGACATCGAATCCTTCATTTGCTCTCATTCTTCCGTCGCATATAACCGTTTGCCTCAATGTCAAGATAAGATAAGTAGAATCACTACTTATCAACGTAGATACCCTGCACAGCGGAATGTGTCTATATCATTCACTGAAAGGAGTAAGTACGATTACAGACGTGATATACGGAAAAGGTGGATTATCCCCATCCCTGTGTCAGAATCGTACACTGATCATTGACCTACCCACTGTCACGCTCTGAATACTGAACCACTCTGATTGATGTTTTGCACACGGTATCAGAACTATGGGCCCACTTGCGCCCAACGATTCATTTTCCACGTTCACCTATAAATAGCATATTCACCAACACATGCAAGGTTACGTTGTTCTTACTATCATTTTACTATTGCATTGCTTAAGTGTTCACTGATTTCCCATACACTCTTCTAACTTGAGCGTCGGAGAATCTTCACAGGTGACACCACCTTTCGCCCCCTAACAACGCGAAACTCTGGTGCAAAGGATCTCCAGGACAACAAGACCGGCTTCTCCCACTGAGAGGTCGGATTATAACACCGGATACTCACTGTACCGGTGTACAAATACTATAAAACATACACTTTTGTGGCTGGTCCCCACGCCGGATTCCATACCTCGGCTCAGACCAGTTCATCACCTATATTTGTCTATGCTATATATTCCTAAGCATGATATATTTTATAAACCCCATGGGCTACCTATAATTATCTATACTCTAATATCCAAATTTTCCCTTTAAATTAATGACTTGATTGATTCGATTCAACTTACCAATCCAATTTAATTTTGAGAAGAATTCTACCAAATAATTTCAATTTTAAACTTTTTTTACGTATTGAATTTTAACTCATTGAATAGAAATGATGATGTTGCTTAGTTTAAATATTTTATTTTCACCATTATTAATATTTTGTTTAAGAATATATATTATTAATTAGTAATGCATTATCTAACATTTCTGGTAGGAATGTGTTACGAATAGACCAAATAAATGTTTAAATATAAGACTTTGGATTCTATTATAAAAAAATTTGAGAAGTTTAGTTAATAAATTAAAAGCTTATCAAAATCCAACTCCCACTTATGAATGATTGAGTATTTCTTTTTTTTGGCCAATCGTTTCAACAACAAAGTTGGGTACATAGGGATGGAAATAGGTCAGGATAGACAGGACTTTAAAAGGCCTGAGCCTGACCTATTAGTGTCTTGACCTGTTTGAAAGTCTGACCCGTTTAAAAGGCTTGTTTATAGTGAGACTCCTAAAAAAATTTATGTTCTATTCTCTTCTAATTTTTTAAATTGTAAATTTATAAGATTAATTTATATTATGTAAATATAACTATGTAATATATATATATATATATATATATATATTATTTTATGTTATAAAAATTAAATATATATATAACTAATTAATAATTAATTTAATTAAATAGGTCAATCTATTGGGCTTTAAAGGCTTTTTAGAAAGCCTATAACCTGACTTGTTTAGTTAAAAAGTCTTTTTTAAAATCCTAAGTCTGGTCTTCTAACCCGACAAGCCTAGCCTATGTAGGCTTTAAATAGGTCGGGTCATAAGCCCCCGATAAACGGTCTGATCTATTTCTATCCCTATGGGTACATCACCAATTGGTTGATGTATTGCTTCAATTGCTACAACTTGTTCCTCTTCAAGACATGCCTCATTAGGTACTACAATTAGTTCTTTGTAATAGGTGCTTCTTCAACAACCACAATCCTTGTTCCTTTGCCACATTCATTTAGCATATATTTGTGATCAAATATAGACATTAAACACTTAATAGATAGAAAAGCACTAAAATGTAAAAACCAATACTTATAAAATACCTATTCATAAAAATACATATAGAAATATAAAAAATTCCTCTTTAATATCTATTATATAGTAGCTAGTTGCAAAGTAAACCATTTTAAGCTTTCAATTTAAAAACTTATTTCACTACCATGGGTAATGTCTTTTAGAACAAGTTTGGTTTGTAAGAGATTTTAAAATCATTAGTTATTATTTACCAGACCTCAAGATTTGTTAATATCACACATCAAGATATTTAATTAAATAAACTTTGCTTACATGTTCAATTGAGTGTTTCAGGTTACAAACCTATGATGCATAAGTTATAAATGAAAGAGGGAGTTCACCAATAAAAAGTCTACCTTGAGTTATGCAAGTTACTTCAGAACAAGTCTGCCTGGGATAAAAAAAATAGTTTGCGTACAAGTTCATCCCAAGAAGAGTCTGAACCTAGAACAATGTTCAAGAAGAGTCTGATTTAAGTATGCCCTTCCAGACTTTTGGACTGCTAAATTATACGCATTTTGTTCTCTAAACTTAGCATGCACACTTTTTCATTAATCAGATCCCAGACTTTTGAAGCACCAAGAACGTTACTCCAAAGCTTGCATCAAACAAAAATCAAGGATAAGTTTAAAGATGCTCTGAACTCAATTTTTATTAATAGAAACAACTCTTATCATTAAAAGGGGAAAGAAGACAAATCAATACAAGAACCAATGACTGCATGGATAGAAGATTGAGGGAGCTACTAGCACAATTCAAAAAAGCTGATGAAGTTTAGTACTTACGTCAGAAAATAATCAGAAGGTCAACCATGCCATTTCTGCACGAGTTCACAATAGAAGAAAGGATACAAAAGGACTTTCATTATGTTTTACTTGAGGAACACCATTTTAATGCAAATTTTGAAGAACCTCGTATCAGACCTTTTGTCTTGTTCTCTTCAACGAATTTACAATGGTCACCTTGCTTAGCCTATAAATATGAAGAGAATCCAGACCTTGAAAAAGTTCACGACTTTGAAAATTAGAAACACGAAAGCTTCTCTTTGCACTTTCAAGCTCTCTGTTTAAGCTTTCTTCTCTAAAACAAAGACTATCTTCGTATCTCCGCTTCTTGCAAACATCATCTTTGTCTTTCATACTTAGTGTATTTGTTCTTCATTTTATATCATCTTCTACATTAAGTTCTCTGCAACACAAACACTCTCAAATTTCTATCTGTGTCAAGTTTGATGTGTTGTCAGTTTTAGTTCGTATGGGAAATAATTGTTGTCCTGAAGATACTTTTGAAATAATACTTGGGTATTGAGCAAGGAGTGGTTTGTTGAAATAATACTTATGATTAATCCAGAAGTGGTTGAAGTCAAGAATACTTATGGCATGAGTTGTGTTGAGATTATAAAAAGATGTTTTTACAATAGTGAAAATCTTTAGTCTGAAGGTATTGGATGTAGCTTCTGCGTTGGAAGTGAACTGGTATAAATTTGTTGTGTGTTATCACTTTTCCCTTTACCTCTTAAAGTCTGGTTCATAAGTCCGCTACATCTCATTTGAAAAAGGTTTATGTTCTGTGTGAAAAAAGTCTTAGACTTATTCAATCTCCTTTCTAAGTCTGACTCTGAACCATCAATGTATATTCTCAAAATTTAATGTATTTACCTATATCAATAAGTAACTTTCTATGCCTATATATATTTGTGTGTAAAATACAATGTACTTTAGTTATAGATGTAAAAAGCCACGCACAAAGTTCACGAACCAAATGAGTTAGTAGCTATTAATTTGTATTAAAATGTAAAAAAATAGTTCACACCAATGTCTATTTTATTGTAGCTGTTAGGGACTCTTGGATACACAATGGGAAAACAAGGATTCCCATAGGATTTACAAAGCGTCGTGTTTTAAAGCATAAGACAAACAAAAAAATTTGTTTTAGGATTATCTCTTGTAGAAAAATTGAAGCAGTCCTAACCTCGCCCTTTAGGAGTCCACACGAGCATTCCCACCAGAAATGCTACACTTTCCAAATGCTAGTTTGACAACATGTAGCTCTTGTAACTTTTGCTATTTGTGTCTCTTTTGGTCAGCCGCCTATGAGTATCTTATGCTCTATTTATAAGCTTAGGTTTGATATTGTTCTCTCTAAAGAGTGGGCTCCTTACTCATTCTAAATGAGTTAGACTCAATAGCCTTATTTTACTTGCTATTTTCTAATGAGCTTACTTTATGTGTGTGACCCTATAGGTAAAATACTGGGTCATATTAATAATAAATTATTTTGTTATTAATATAAAATAAGAGCGATATCTAGCAATGCATCATTATGTCTGAATATTATTTAATATCAATATAACATATAAGTGATAATTATTTTATATGTTTGTTCCTTTTGTCATGATATCCTAATTGGGCCCAAGGCATGGTCATGTCATCCTTGTACGGCCTAATTTATTTTACTTAATACCAGAGTAGACTTTATTCAAATAAATATCCAATATTTATTCTTTTTAGCATGATCATGTATTTCCTTAGTCTCACTCCCATGTATTTCCTTAGTCTCACTTCATCAAGTGGCCTATAGATATCACTCTTGTCACATATGAGAGACAAATTCCATTAACATCACTCATATCCCTCTGTATAATTTGTTCATTATCTAATCACAACCTTTATAGTCCTCTTGTTACAGAAGACGTTTGATTGTATTAAAACAACAAACTCCTTATGTAGGAATTATAGTGACTTCAGGTCGAAGGACTACATATATCATTATCACATTGAGAATCGTTAATGACATTCATGTAACGATCCATGCAATGTTCTCATGGTGGGTCTATCTAGTACATCATTACTCTTAATGTGTACCCGTGTGAAGACTTTATATCATCTATATCTATGATCAGATCATCAGTGCACTCACACACTAGTCTCAATGTATTTACATGTCCCCATATAAATACTTGACTAGGGACATTTTAGTAATAACTTTCACATGACCTATTATTCCAAGGATAAATACGTGTTAAAACAATTTTAAACTGAAATACTTATTTTATTGATAAGCAGAAAAATGATATCCATGGAAAAAGTATAAAAGCTCATAGTGCATACACCAATAGTAGCTACTTGCAAAATAAACCATTTTAACCTTTCAATTTATAGCTTATTTCACACATAGAAAGGTGTCCTTCATTATACCAATCACATAATTTAATGGTATTTATATATTTTTATAAGTGACTATCAATGTCTATGATAATGGTGTTAAGACTCTATTAAATACATACACGTAAAATAAAATGTACCTTAATGTAGGTTTTGAAAGAAGAAATAAACGTAACACTGCGTCACCTATAATTGTGATAGATAAAGACATTATAAACTTAAAGAATAAAGAAACGGTAAAATGGAAAAATTAATACTTATGAAATGCTTATTCATAGAAATACTTAAAGTAAGAACTTAAAGTAAATAGTAAACAACTAAAATTAACAACTAGACTCCACACCCTAAACTTAACCAAACTACAGTAACATCAAACACAACCATGAGAACAACAATTTACAACTTCCCATTGAACCCTCAAACAGATGCACTATATGCCCACATTTAACTCATTGTGACCAACATAGAAATATCACAAACACATTACATAAGACCGACAACACACAAAAATAGTATATCCACTTGTTCCATCTTGTTGACTCCTTAAGAAATTTTTTCAATGCGATTATTCTTTTCCTTTGTCTAATAATCAATAAATCCTTCTCAACTTGGGCAACATCTGTGACCTATTAAAAGAAATTACAGCTCCCATCACCAACTACACCCTACAAAAACACCATTAACAAAATTAAACACATTGAAAAAGACATCAAGTTTCCACAAGTAAAAAAGCAAGGTAACAATCAAGAAATAATTATTTTACCCGATACTTCCTACACCCCTAGAATTGTCTTCCATAGTTGATCATTGTTTTCGAGGTTCGAAGCACAGCTTTATGGTGCCCAACCCATTCACAATAAGGATGAACAACATGAGTCGAGTTGCTTTCATTGCTGAACAAAGAACCACCCGAGTTGGCCATGAGGGAGGATTGTAAATGGCAAGTCATGTTGTTGAAGTTGTGGACCAAATGCAACGCAAAAACACCAACCCTGGAGCTTCAATGGGACTTTAATGGAGGAAATCTTCGAGTTAGCAACGTCTCTATGCCACTTCAAAGAAGTCTCAGACGACATTAACATCTAACTTGACGGAAAAACCAAACTGACGCGTTTTAAAAACTTAAGGGACCTCAATAAAATAAAAAAATAAAAAGGGGACCAATTCAAAAAAAACTTAAAAGATAAGAAACCAAAACGTGTATTTACCCTTTATTTATATTTATATGTCTTTAAATTGTGAATTAGTTCAAGTAAATATGCCAAACATCTTTCTCTCAACTATTTACTAATTTCTTAATTAATTTACTAATAAAAGCATATGGGATAAGTGAGTTGAAGAGGAAAAGGAAACGGCATCGTTGCAGTGGTATCGTCAGTAAAAGCAGAGAGAGAGAGACACACACACACAGTGGCGGCGAATGGCAATGGCGTTCTCCTCGTCCTCGTACAAGGCTATGTCTAGGTTGTCTTCTCGGTTACAAGCTCTCTCTCATACCAAAATATCCAAACCCTCTCTCTCTCTTCACCTCAATCCTCAATCTCAATCTGCCTCTGCGCGACGCATTTCTCGGTCAGAATCCCCTTCTTCCCATCTTCCTTCTCATTATTCCTTCGTTTATATAATTTTGAATTTTGGTTGGTTAGGTTACCGGTGGAGTTGGGTAGCTGGGAATCGATGATGCCGTTGCACAGTGCTGTAGCTTCAGCTCGATTAGTGTCAAGTTTGTCCGTTGAATCCATGGCTTGGGGTTTAGTTCCTCAAGGTCTGTGTCTTTTCTGTAATCTTCTTCTGCTTGTATTTCTAACTTCAATTGTGGATTGAATGAGTCGTCTATTCATGTCTGTGAATTTAAAAATTCTAATATAGTCTTGAACTAAAATGAATGCCTTTTTTTAATGCCAGTGATTAACATAAGATTTTTAAAATCTCATGGACTAATGTGCAGGACCCATGCACTCTTAAAGACTAACTTGAGGGTTTGTTCTGTCCCTGTTAGTGCAATGGGAAAGTTAACATTTGATATCTTGTGTTGTGTGCATTCTTAGTTTCTTGCTTTATGAATTTGAACCATAAGTAGCGTGATTAACTATGTCTGCTTTAGTTAGTCTTTCAGGATTTTCTGATGTGTATAACCATCCCATTAGGTTATTGTTTAGAGGCAGAGCTTCATTGTATTTGTATAGAAAATTTCTATTGGATTCTTCTTGATACAATTTTGTTAGATTAGATGTGAAAGAACATGACCCTAGGCATGTTTTCAAGGTAAATAATACACAAAGCCTGACGCCAAGGTATAGGAGTTAGGACGAGAGAATTCTTCTAAATCATGTAGTAAATTGGTTATATCATTTTCGTTTTACCCATTGCTTTTAGATTTCGGAAGTTTTGGATCCAATGCTGAAGTTAAAAGAATAAGAAGGTATTCCTAGTCGTATTATCGAAATAACACTGATAATTGCATGATGACTTTAAAATGGCAAAATCAGTTTTATTGAAGTTTTGCTGAAGCGACCGACTTTCCAAGGTAAGTGTTAACTAGTGATACCTGATGCACTAAAGGACATATCTACATCTTTGAGTTGTTGCATATGATTATAATTTGTAACTTAACAAAATTAAGTGTTGTTGTATTGCTCTAAACTGTAGTTTTACAAGGATGTATTTTATAGCATATTGTTGGAAAGCTAATTGCACACATCATATCATTCCATCTTAGTTGAGGTACCAAATTTAGTCACTGAACTGCATGAACTTATTGGCAATGCTTCCTTTTGTCTATTTTACAGGTATTTCCATGCCTTTATGACAGCATTTGTCTGCAATTAGTAGCTGCAAGGTAGCATTTCCATTTAATGGCAGGCTCATTTTGATGTTTTCATTTGTTGTAATCTCGAGGCCATTGACATAGGATCCTTCATCTGATATCTTTGAGGAACATGCAGTGCAATTAATGTTCCTTAACTTATTTGTTGGTCCACTTTATCTTAATATATTTCTGGAATACCATTTTTGACTGTTCCAATCTCTGGATGAGTTTCTTTTTTGTTAACAAATAATGCATCAAGTGCATTATTTTATTTGTGAGCATGTCAGTTTTTACTTGTTTGTGTTTCCACGATTAGTTGATTACTACAGTTCTACTTCTATGATACTTATGAATCTTTGTCATACCAGATATGATTATGAGCCTTTGAGGAAGTTATGATATTTATAAATCCTGTGACAGTTGTGGATCCCTGGTTGACAGTTGACGCAGGTGGAAATGGAATGGGACTAAAATAGGTGGTTGCTTTAGGGCATGCTAGACCGTTGCCTGCTGTTGACACCTACGACCTATCCTTAACCCCTTTATTTTTTTATGTATAGTTTGTTACAGTTCTGTTTTGCTTTTGTTTACATCTAATGTTGGTTGAATGGTTTTCAAAACTGGTTGATTTAGTTTTTTTCCCGAAAAATATTTAAAAATTGTTTATTTGGGCGAGTTCCGGGTTATAATTTTTTGTGGATTATATGGCATTTAATGGTGATTGCATGGTACTAGTTTTTCACTGGAATTTGATGTTTATGTACTTGCTATGAACTTTAGAATTGTCCAAGGGATTTCCCTCCAACTGTGGTCATGTGCAGGAAATTTGTCTGTGCTTTGAAATGTTACTCTGAATTTACCAAATGTGCATGTAAACCCCTTTGTACGAATGCCGAATGCCACAATTAGAGACTAGTATGCATAGTCAAAGGGAGTTTTAAAGCAGAATGACATTTTTTTTCAGCACAATGACATTTTTTTTTCTGCACATTATGCTTAGTTGGAGAAACATCTTAACGTTATGCTAGTGAGTTGAACTTACGTTGATGGGATTGAGTTCTCAAGTGCTTTTGTTAATTTCATTGTTGATCAACTTTATTAAAGCAATTCCCAATGTATATTTTATGTATAGTGAAATGAAAAATCAAACTTGACAATGGGTGCGGAGGTTTCAAAGAGAAGAAGGAAAAATGGAGAAATAAATTAAAGGAAAACTTCATTTGATGAAGGAAAAAAAACAGGTTTCCTCTTGTGCTTTAGGTTCTTATCAGAATATGCAGATTTAACTAGTGTAGACTAACGTTTCAGGTAACCAAAAAAAATAGAAAAGAGACTAACGCATCACATATGGGGATAATGGAAATGGTATATGGATCAAAATCTACAGAAAATGAAATAGAAAGAATCAGAAGAATTAATTTTGAAAATATAGGTATCAAAATCAATAAAAAAGTGGAGGTTGAAATTGTATATGAACATTGGGAATTTTAAGAAAAACAACTTATAAATCAGCTTTGATGTCATACTTTTAAAAGGAAAAAATTCGGCTACAAGTCTTTTAGATAATTTTGGTGTTGATCTTTCATCAAAATGAAAGTTTCAACTTAGTAAAGAATCGATTGCTAATGTTAGTTTTTATTTTATCAAGTTAAAACTTCAAGTTCAATTGTACATAATATTTTGAAAAAGGGTTAATTTTGAGTCAGATATTAAATTTAACAGTGTCTTGAAATGTTATAAAATTATCTTAACAATATAAACTCTAAGATCAAAGACAAATATAAAATTAATTCAATTTGTTTTAAAAGCAATCCAAGTATGGCGATTGGTTCATAAATCAAATCGATTCAATTTTTTTTTAGTTTAAAATCAATTCAATTTGAAACATAAAACTTAGGTCAAAATTTAAAACAAGTCAAATTAAACCGAATTTATTGTATTTTACATGAATTTGATGCTTACTTGAGCAATTTTCCATGTGTAAACCAAATTGGTTTTATTCTAGTGTAACATTTCAAGGGAAAATATTTTAAAATTAAATTAAATGAAAAACACTATAATTTTTAGAAACAAATAATTTCTCGTTTATCAGTAAGTTCACGAAAGAACAAGTGAAAAAGGAAAAAGAAAAAGTTTGATGGTGTTAACGTTATCAGATTACAAAAACCATATCTAGGACTAGGGGTTAGAAACTTCGAGGCCACACATGTTCCCCTTTACCCTTAACTTCAACACTCTCCAACTTCAACAATCTCTCTCTTCTCCTCTTTCTCTTAAACCAAAGCTTTCTCATCATATTCATGCCTTTGATTATGAACCTTCCCCTTCAACCAACACCTTCACTCTCACTCTCAATGAAAGAAAACACACTAAAATTCATTATTCTTCACTCAACTCGTTCTCCAAGAAACCCCCTTCTACTAGGAAGGGTTCTTTAGAATCAAATGCTAGCAGTACCAGTTCCAGGGTTAGTGAGATAGTGAAGAAGAAGAAGAAAGTCAATGATGAAAATTCAGTGCAGAAGAAAAGGAAGAAAAAAGATAAGAATAGCCCAGAAGTTAAGTCGAAGGTTGCTTTGGACATGTGTTCCAAAAGAGGTGATGTTATGGGTGCATTGTCCTTTTATGATTCAGCAATATCTCAAGGTGTCAAACTTGGAACACACCATTACACTGTGTTATTGTATCTTTGTTCTTCTGCTGCTGTTGGTGTTGTAAAACCAGCCAAAAGTGGAACTGGTGCTCGAACTCTGAATGCAGTGGTCTCATCCAATGATGTTTTTAATCATCATCTCGAGGAGGAGTTAAGTGGATTTGGATCAATAGATGGAAATGACACATGTTCTGGTGATACAGTGTTGGACAATCCAGTTTCACATGAAACATTTCATGATGAAGAGTTGAGTTCTGTTTTGAATTCGGATTCCACTGAGAAATTCGAGAAGGGAGAGCCTAAAGCCTTTGGCAACCAAGAAGAGCATGGTATATTGGTGAGTGAGGATGTTAAGAAGTATGCACTGAAGAGAGGATTTGAGGTGTATGAGAGAATGTGTTTAGATAAGGTTGGAATGAATGAGGCGGCGTTGACGGCGGTGGCTAGAATGGCCATGTCAATGGGTGATGGTGACATGGCTTTCGAGATGGTGAAGCAAATGAAGAACTTGGGGATAAGTCCTAAGTTAAGGTCTTATGGTCCTGCTTTGTCTACCTTTTGCAATGATGGAGACATAGATAAAGCATTTGCTGTTGAAAAGCACATGCTAGAACATGGTGTCTACCCTGAAGAGCCTGAGTTAGAGGCTCTCTTAAGGGTAAGCATAAGGGCTGGAAGTAGTGATAAAGTTTACTATGTGTTGCATAAACTAAGGAGCAGGGTAAGGAAAGTCTCACCGACTACCGCGTCTTTGATTATTGATTGGTTTAAGAGTAAACAGGCTTCAAGAATTGGGAAAAGGAAATGGGATAAAAGGTTAATAATGGAAGCAATAGAAAATAATGGTGGAGGCTGGCATGGACAGGGTTGGTTGGGTAAGGGAAAGTGGGAAGTTGTTCATACAACCATTGGAAATGATGGAATGTGTAAATGCTGTGGAGCGCACTTGACCACTATTGATCTTGATCCTGTTGAAACTGAGAATTTTGCCAAGTCTGTTGCATCCCTTGCCTTGATGAGAGAGAAAGGGTCAAACTTCCAGAAATTTCAAGTAAGAAACTTGAATAATGTACATTGGTACTAACTTGATAGCTTCTAATCTCATTATAGATTGATTAAATTGGATTGAAACATGTGAAATTTTGAATTGCAGAAATGGCTTGACTACTATGGACCGTTTGAAGCAGTGGTAGATGCTGCAAATGTAGGTCTTTTCGGCCAAAGGAGATTCATGCCATACAAAGCAAGTTGCTTTTCTTTTTTTCTTTTCTTGTTGTCCTGTTTGTTGTTCTGATTATGGTAATTGATCATCTTCTTCTGATGTGTGAACCTTTTAGATCAATGCTGTTGTCAATGAAATACACCATAGGCTGCCTTCAAAGAAGTTTCCACTTATTATTTTGCATAATAAGCGTATCAAGGGAGACAAAATGGATGAACCAATCAATAAGGCATTAATTGATAAGTGGAATAATGCCAATGCACTCTATGCAACACCTTTTGGATCAAATGATGATTGGTAAGAGCAAAACAGGATAGTATATTGTTAATGATTTTTTTGTTATTATTTTTACTGGTTATGCATATCAGGCTTCATTTACTAACCTGTGCTTCAGGTACTGGTTGTATGCAGCTATAAAATTTAAATGCTTACTTGTTACCAATGATGAGATGAGAGATCATCTATTTCAACTTTTGGGAAACGATTTTTTCCCCAGGTGGAAAGAAAGGCATCAGGTGAGCAAATCTCTCTGGAAAGAAAATTTTTCTATCAAGTATTTGTTCTTGTTGTCATTCTGTTTTTATATATTTGATGAAATAAGGTTTAGTTTTTTGTTTTTTGTTTTTGGTTAAATCATATATAATTCCTGGCTTTATTTTCCTTGCGTTGATTAATTTACAATTTAAGGCTGTCTTAACATTGAAATCCCTGTTCCAAATTTAAGGTACGCTTCAGTTTCTCATATACTGGTAGTCCAGTGTTTCACATGCCCCCTCCTTGTTCTGTCGTAATTCAGGTAAGCTTTGGAACATGAATACAAATTAAATTATATTTGTCCATAATCTAAAGTTGAAATTATAAAGATGTAAAGAAAAAAAGATCATGATGTGGCAACTGTGGTAGCAGGAATCTGAGGAGGGTCACTGGCATATTCCAATTGAAACAGAACTTAATTATGAATCAGATAGAAGATGGTTGTGCATTAGTCGTGCTAAACTAGACATGGTTCCCAAAGATTCTTCAACAACATCTAAAGGTACCTGCTGCCACACTCACTCACGATTGGATTTGTTTCACATTCTTCACTGCTCTTTGGTGTCTTCACTATTGTCGTTATAATGAAATTAATGATATCTCCATGACATATGGGCTATTGACGTTACTAAATTTCAAAAGTGGTTCTCACCAATAAAACTGTAATCATTTGCAACAAATTCATTATCAAAATAAATAGTATATAGTAGAAATCTGTACTGTTCTAGAGGTTCTATAAACTCTAACATTAATCATTCCTAACATATGATACTCAAGTACAGATGCTGCAGGTAAGAACATTGAGACAACATACACCCAGCTAACATGTGATGTGTGATTTTAAAAAGCAGCATTGGAATTTCAGATGATCAAAGGTCAGGATATAAAATCCAAGAACTTGTTACCCCCAAAATTTGTGTTCCTTCCCTTTTTAACAGAAAGATTGCATTGAGGTGAAGAAAACACTAAGTTGATCTCCTTTATGCAATGGCTCATGTGACTTTGATAGTTCTTCTTTTATATATATTTATCTCAGTCTTCTTTTTTATGCCTTTTTCTTTCACAGTGTTTATAATGTGTGCCTCAGGGCACATTTTAAGAAATCAAAAAGTAGAAAGTTTTTATTGGAAATTATGTTAGACCAACCTTAAAAATTACACAGAGATTACATTAAACACAATTCCTAATAAAAACTTTCCACTTTTGATTTTTTAAAATGTGTCCTGAAGCACACATTAGAAAAATCATTTCTTTCAACACACACAGTCACTTCTCCACTCAATTGACCAAACTCCCTCATTTCATTGTAATCTAAATAAATACTGAAATCCTCTACCTTAAAGTCCAATTAAGTAGAGAAGGGGAGGATTTTGAATTGTACTGTTAAAAATAGAATTCATTTCCTTTCCTAATAAAAAGAATCAGAATGCCCTGAACCTCTCAGGAAGTTATCAGTTCTTCTTACTTAATTATCGGTAACATTAAAGGGAGCTCAAACACCATGAATGGTCTTACTTGTTCAGTCCTGATCATTTCTTCTCGACACACAAGCTTTCCACCTAAGCTATTCACAATATTTAAGCTATAACCCCTTGAGTGACGATTTCATGAAAGTGTCATTTAGCATGATGTGCATCTTCCTATTACAATGTGGCATACCTCAAAATCCTCCATAGAACTTAAATTTTGTGTTCCTTTGCCTACTTCTGTGTTCTGTACTTGGGAAGAATTACTTTCAATGTATGCTATACTTCTTTATTGCCATTATAAATTTATTCACTATAGAAAGTTAAATCTACATATCAATTTAATTAATGAACTTGATGTTATACTAACCCCCCTCCACCCTTTCCCTTCCTTTCATTAGAATTTGAACCCTTGCAAAAGGGAGAATGTGGGAGATCAGCTACCAGAAATGTTTCTGCAAAGGAATCACACATTCAGAACCATGTCAACCACAAAGTTAAAAAAGGAGACACCCCAAGAATTTCATAGGAATGTTAAGAGTCTTAGAAATAGGTTTTTTTTGGCATCGATATCCTCAGATAATAACTTCTGAGGCTGCAGATTTCATTGGTGGTTGTACCATTGGAAAATTATCAGAGTGATCCGATGTAAAGCTCCAATTTAGTTTTACATTTCAGAGAGGGATACAATGGATAAATTGTAGTTTTAGATTCTGATCCAAAATAAAACTTTGCCATTTAAAACTTTTAAATTCTGCTCACACATTGGCTATGACTTGGTAATTCAATTTATTAAATGACATAACTGCATCAATCGAGGGACAAAAGTAAGTTGTTAGACATGAAATGTAAAATCTTTTAACAGCAATCAAATAGCTTGAAATTTTAATTGAGCAGTTCTTTGTGATGATTCTATACTATGTTAACAACTCATAATTAAATCAAATTTGAACAGAAAGCATCTGCATGTAGCACACATTACTGAAGATACAAATAAATGAGCACTCTGCCAACTAGCTTGTAATTCAACTTTGTGTCTACGAAACTTGTGTGGGGCTGCGTTATAATGTTTTACTCTCCTACTCGTTACTTCATATGCGATGTTAGTTTTCTATGTTGTAGTCAATGTGGTGAGTGTAATTATCGTTAGTTATTTTGTTTTCTTCTTCCCCATTTTCATCCAAATCTTCAGTTCATATACTCATCCTTCATTATCATATACTATTCTACAATAACCACTCATCGGGGCTACACCTCGGGGGGTTACTGGAATAGAATAAGTCACGGATTAAGTGTCGTAATTGGTAAACATAGGTGCCTTCTGAACTTGGAAGCTTTGCCCGATGTTACTTGTCACTTTTATATAGTTCATCTAACTTGCATAATCTTTTATATATAGTAGGGATCCGTTTATTCTAGTAGTAAGTTTTTAAGACTTACCCCATTTTGTAATTTATTATAAAATACAAACTTTAGCTTGATATTGACTTAGATGATATTGACTAGATGACAGTATTCTCCGGTGTGGGACACCTCTCAATGAGCAACCTACGACACCGGTTTGACCCACACACATACTTCCTAGGCCGGCCCATTCTTACCGGGCCATATACCTGCAACGGGTGTTAGGAATGTTTGCTATCGTGTTAGCTTTATCCGTCTTTTACGGAAACACTCTTACCACTCAAGTCTATAAATACTAAGTATTAATGTCTCATTAAAGTACATTCACCAACCACGCTTAAACTTCGATGTTGATTTATCCGGTATTGACTTGAGTATCAAAGTGTTTTTGCAGGTGGCCTTTCAACGCGATATACTGATGAGTTAATTGGACGGAATCACAACAAAACTCTTCCATTAGAATGAGAGAAATAATAACAAATCCCACTAGACCAATGTAATAAATGAATATACTGTGAGACCTAGCACCCCTACTGAAAGTTTTTGTCCCCATGTCTAACTGATGAAAATTATTAATTGAATTTTGTTAATCCAACCATTAAATAAACAATTCTTATTAAGTGATCAAGTATATAAAATTTTGTACAATTTAATAACCCTTTGATATTCTATAAATCAACTTCATTTTAATGGAAGTTATAGAATTTAACATATAAATAAATGTTGGCTATCAAAATGATTATCTAAGAATGTTTGTTTTCTTAAAAATTTTACATATATAATCATGATGATATTTCAACATAATTTCACAGTCAGATTAAATTAATTAAAGTTTTATTGAAAATTACAAAGTGAAATAAAGAATTATTCTTGGAGTGACCGGATCCTTCCTCGGACAAGTGCATATGCAGTTTAAGCCAAACTCAATGAGCTATCCAACAAGCCATGTGCCTTTCAAAATACAAAGATTAATAAGAATGATATAATGTGACTTGTTTTTATCAGGGAACTCGGACGACAATCTCACTGAGCAGTAAATGCTTTTCAATAATGAGCTATATAGTGTTAGGTAACATAATTAGATGCGCGTAATGGTAAGAAACAGAATATCACGGGACTGAAACTGTTTATTTGTCACCATCCTGCATGATGTGTGTGCTGGCTACCAGAATCTGTTTATTAGGACCCTTGTTTGTTGCATTGCACCACCTCACAAGCCTCCAAAAAGCCACATAAATAAACCCTCTTATAACAATCATACAAATCGAGAGCCTTATTCAGAAAAATGAGCATTAGAGCCTATTTATATATTTACAAGCATTATACTTCATAAGGTAAACCAAATGATGTTTCATACTCAAAATCAGTAAAAATATGATGGAGTTCGATTATTTCAAGTCAAAAGCTGATGCTGAGGTAGCAGAAACCGTGCGCTTTAATAAGTCTCTTCAGGTTCATATTCGTATATATCAGCAATGGCATGTATGTAAGTTTATTTTTACTGAAAGAAAAGGTTCCATCTTTTGTTCATACAAATGAGTTATGGTGGTTGCAGGAGTTGAGAGAACTAAGGTCTCAGCTTCACCAAGCTGCAGATTACTGTGAAACTACTTTCTCCAAAAGCCAAGAGAAGAGTGAGTGAGTCCCCTAGACTCACCATGCTCTTGTACCTGCCTTACTACAAATGTTATTATTATATTTTTGGTTTATAGTTGAAGTAACATGATATATGTTAGGATAAATGAATAAAAGCAATTTATTATAACACAATTTCAATATCATTGGAGGGAAGTAAAAGTTGTGAAACTCTAGAGTTTAGGTAAACTAGTTTTTGTATATTTCACTTGTAAACTTAGATGACTTTCCCTTGATTTAAAATGCTTTAAAAACTATAGTTATATGATAAAAATATATGATAAGTATAAATAAACATAGATGTTTGTACGCATAAGTTTTTATTTAAATATGACTTCAAAAGTAGGATTCATGCAGAATGTCAGGAATTAATTCATCCAAAGCAATATTTTTTTTATGTAGACAGTGTGGAAATGTTGTATTAAAAGATAGTATATTCCACATTAATTCCTTGGACTTGAGCTCAAACTATCTTCCATTTTTTCTAATTTTTGGAATCTCTAAGCTTATGGTGTGGCATGTTATATGATAAAGTATATGTTTATCTCATACATTTTTGTATGTGCCAATTAAGTTTTTTTAAAACGATTTTAAGGTTGTTTTTTTTTTGTTAATTTAGTTAACGGAAACTTATTTTTTAAAATTTTAAAAAAGTAATGTTTATTGTTGGAAGTTTATTTATGTACTTATGCAAGAAACATATATATGTACAATGTATTTAAGTTAGCTATGAAAACAAAGTATAGCTTGCAGGACACATTAGTTTTAGGACAATTGATGGCAAAAATTATACGTAATTGCACACTCGCTAATTCACTTCTTAACTAGAGAATTCATGTGAGTTTGCATAAGATATCAAGTCTAGTTGAATTTATGAAAAAAAGTGATAAAATATACTCACACTAAATAACCTCTTAATTTGGCTTAAGGTATCTTCCATTTTTTCTAGTTTTAGGGATCTCTAACCTTATGGTGGGGCATGTTATATGATAAAGTATATGTTGGTATTATATGTTTTTGTGTGTATCAATTAAATTTTTTTTTTATGTTTTGAAACATTTTTAAAGTTGTTTTTTTTTTTGATAATTTAGTTAAGGGAAGTTTATCTTTTTAAATATGTCATTGTAGAATTGATATAAAATATTTTACATAAGTTTTATTGAAAACCAACGTAAAAATAGGAAAATTTATATTGAAAATGATGTTAGAAAATAACAAGATGATGCATTATATTAACCTTAAATAAATATATTTTTATGACTGCAGAAATAAATTCTTTTGTTAAAGAAAGATTACTTGGTTGTTGCATATGGTGATGTATTAAATTTGAAAATGTTGCAGGGTGGTGGAGAACACAAAAGAGTACATATGCAAGACCATGGTCACTGTTGTTGATCATCTTGGGAACGTCTCGGCCAATCTTGGAGGCCTTATTTCTCAGACAAATGCATTTTCTGAAGCTGAGTTACGAATCCAATGCCTGCAACAAGTTAGTATAATTAACCCCCAAATGTATATTTGATATGATATGATATCCGAAACTTGTAAATCTGCGTGAAATAAATGTTTTATTTTTTTATACATAAATAAATTTTTTATTTTAAACTAAGTTTAAATACATTTTTATTTTTTTATTTCTTAAATATCTTTATTAGTTTTAGTCTTCACAGTATTGAGGAGGCTTGTCAAAATTAGATATGGAAAAATGGGTTAGGCTTGGCAGACTCGTCAAAATAGGCATGACAAATAAAATTTTTAACTTGTCATCTTATCATGACCCAGCCCGAGTGGTCTATCAGTTTGGCTGGCCAAAATCTTGGTGGGGTGGACTGGCCTGACAAGCCCCGCCAAAAAAAATTATAAATATTAATAATAAATAATTTATATTTTATTTTATTAAAATACATACTTTTATTTTCTAAAATTAAAAAAAATGACATCCTTATTGTTTAAACATTTTTTCAATAATATCTTCTTTGATTTTTTAAAAATTATTTTTAGATTTTGGTCTTAAGTTGGCACATTTTTTTCTAAAAATTGACGAGTTTTAAAAAGACACATAATTTTGGTGTTGGCGGTCTCCCTATTTGGCGGGGTGGGCTTAATTTTTTATCCCATTTATTTAGACGGGGTAGGTCAACCCGTTTTACCATCTCTAGTCAAAACAGGTAGATTTACCCTACCATTAACTTACCAAAAATGGGGTAGATATTTAGACACCTACTAGAGGTAGGTTGACTTTTCTAGCTTGTCCCATTTTTATGGTCGGAGCGGATTGGTGGGTTGGTCCGCTAAGTTAAAAATAACTAAAAAATATCTTAGCTTGATGAGTTACTAAAGGTGGGTTGATCTGTTGGCCTACTTAACATGTCTAAAAAATAAAATCATCAAAATTAACAAGTAAAAAATGTATAAGAATTAATGTACATTATTAATAAACAAAAATTAATTAACTTTTTTAAAAAGAAGCAAAACAAAAACTTGGGATTGTGTTAATAACTAAAGCTTATTAAAAAAAAACTTACTAACTCGTGGGTTGACTCATCTAGCCTTGCTCAATGTCTGGCGGGTTTTATGGTGTAGTGAGTCTAATACCTCCAATCCACATGTATTTTTTTTAATGAGCTGAGAGGTTAACTCAATAGGTTCGATTCTTTTTGACCAACGTAGGGCTGAATTGGTTTGTATTGGATGATTGGATATTTGGTTAATTTATAACATGTTAAAAATTTTAAACAAACTACAAACACATACAATAATCTAACTTCAAACACATATTTGTAATTTCACACAAAATTTATATAAGATATTTTATTATAATCAAAATAAAATCACAGTCACATAATAAGAATTTCATCTATTTTTTTATAAATAAAGAGGGCCTTGGTGCATATTATTAGACTAAAAAAATCTCCGAGAAGAAAATAAATCATAATAAAAAAGCTTTAAAAAATAATATAAAATTACATCAGATTGGATAATCCCCATAAGATCTAATACTAAGCTAACTACTCTTGATTTTTAATCAGTTCAGATTTATTCAATCTTATTAACATAAAAAATTAATCTGACCTATTTAAATTCCAATCCTAGGAGTTTCTATCATTATTAACTTTGTTTTTGTAGAGACTTGGCTCATGTGAACACTATGGTCGTGGTTTTTCCCTCCCAAGATTGCAATCCACTCACAGTTCACATACATTCCATTCCCGTTATTTGTCACCAGGTATTAAATTTATGTGAATGCAATAAAATATTATAAAAAGATTGGAGTAAATTTAATCTTATATCTATAAATAACCTCATTCTTTTATACCTTTCTATTTACAACAATTATCTAAATTTTTATTTTATTTTCAATTGATTTCCATGATCAGGTGCTCCTCTTGAGAAATCGAGCAGTAAAAAAGTAGTAAGGTACCTCTCCATTGGTCAATAGACTCAAAGTAAGAAAAGACATACAATATTTTGACACCCCTTTTATATAATAGAGACTGTGAAAGTGAAGTTCCTGCAAAAATAGAAGATAACCATGAAGAGGAGGAGACACATGAAGATTTGCCACTTTTCATGTACACCCATAAGCCTCCAGTTCAGAATTTGAAGCCAACAAACCATAACAATTTGGCCATGGGTAGGTAACATTATTATGTTTCTAACATGTTTTTCTCTTTTCCTTAACAAAATCGATATATTATATACAGTTGTGCCTGTTCGAGACGGTGTGTCATTCCTAAAGAAAGTTCCCAATCCTTCATTCCATTTCCAAGTGAGTGTGCCCTTTGTACTCTATATATAATAAAGTGGGTCGTAGATTTTCTGATCTGTAAATGTCTTTGAATGTAGAACAACACCCAAAAGGTTGGACGCCACAGAAGATCATTGCATGGTAGTGACATCTTATGGCTCTTACGGCGTACTAAACGAACCCAATGAAAATTAAGCTACACAACTTATTCATATGCAACTCCTCTCAAGTATTCTTATTCATCGATGGTTGTTGTTATCATGTTTTATAACTATATATTCCCTCTTCTAATTGAGACATTTTGAAGGTGTTACGTTTCTAATTATCTGGTTAAGAAACGTCACGATGATAATTCATTCTTAAGATGTGATTGAGTAGAAGAAATTCATCTTATTTTAATAAATATAATCTTCATCTTGAATATAAAACAACTTTAAAATCACCTATTATATATTATACTCATTGAGTTTGTTTACTGATGAACAAAGAAATAGACAATATATACTTTATTTACACATCATGATATGAATCAAGATATATCACATCTCTCACTATCTCAACTTCTAGAGAACGATTAAATTTGTCTTTTGAACAAAAATCCTTATTTGATACTATTCACTCTAAACATATAAAGTATTAAATCCTAGATAATTACATTCTCAAAATGTCAATTAATTTTAAAAGGGACTTTAAAATATTAATTTTGAATGTATTAAATACGAGAATTACTTTAGAAAAATAAGGTTTATTTTCACAATGTCACTTAAATTATAAAGGAGACTTTGGTCCTTATTTATACACCGGAGATATGTATAATATATCCTAAAATAAAAGGATAAAGATAGTTTCCTATGATTAAAAAGATAGAGATAACCTCCTAAAATAAAAGAGATACAAAGAACCTAAGACGATCCGGAGGAGCAAATAGAGTAAATATTTAAAATCTAAAATTTCTTGTAATTTTTATTTTCTGAAAACCAAAAATCACATTTAAAATTTATTTTCCCTTCTAAAAAAATTAAAGCAAATTTATTAAATAATTTTTGAAACCTAAAAATAGAAAAGGCCATAAGTTTTTGCATTTTATCATGTACTACATCATGTTTGGAATATAGGAAAATTATGGGGAAATGTGAGAAAAAAATGGCACTTCTTAATTCTCACACTTTTCCATATTTGTTTTATTTGTCTTTATCATGTTAGAAAATTTTTTCCACAGTAAAAAAATATAAATTCAGTTCTAGATGAAAATCATATTAACATTTTTACCCTTGTATAGATGTTCTGCATTTTATTACGAGAGTTATAATTAAAAATTAGTAAATATTATATTGTATGAGTACATATTTTTATTTTCTGTAAACATATATTATAAAGTTTTGTAATATTTTTAAATTTACCAAAGGTAAAATAATTTTAATTGACATATATTTAAAATTTTAGAAAGGGTAATATTAAATAATTAAAAAGTATTATTTTTGCAGACTGTTGAAACTATCGAAAGTGTTTCTAAGAAGTCATGCTAATTAACAAGCATTTTTTGATGGAGTAACTTTTTTACAGAAATTATTTGTATCAATAAGTAACTAAATTTCAGAATGCAAATTCAATAAAATCAAACTGAAATTTCATGTTAAATTATTTTAATACCGTTTAAACTTTGATTAGTTATATTCATAATCACTATACTTATGCAAAAATTACTCTTAGGAGAAAATATAACAATGAAATCTGAGATTTTTGTGTCAATGTTAAATGTAGGTGGCGTTAAGTACCCTTAAAGTTCAAACTAATTCAACACCGAAAATTTTGATGTTCAACCAGTAAAGATAAGAAGTTGTAGTAGGTACCAATGAATGGAAATGATTCAATCAGTAACACTTCAACCTCCCAAAGAACAATTCTCATTGATTTTAAGTATATGTTTTCTAAACTTAATTTTTAAGAAATTAACATTATTTTTAGGTTTTTTTAAATAATTGCTTTTCTGAAAATAAATTGAACAAACAAGCATTTATCATGTTTATCAGTTTATGGAAAAAGACAATCATTTACCAATTAAATCATATTTAATGGGATGTCACTGTCAAATAATATAAAAAGTAAATACACCCTTTCTTGGCAACACTAAGTTGAAAGACCCGAATGCATTTCATATTTTTACCATATTAAATATAACTATTTTTAGTCGCATCTTGTAAACTAGGGGACACTAATCAATTAATAAAAATAAAAAAATAATAATTAAACCTTACGTTGAGATCACATTAATAATATTTTGGAAAATGCTAAAAAACCAAAACAAAAGTGAAAGATTTTTATTTTTAAATATCATTATAACTCAACAAAATTTATTTTTCTTTTATTAAATGATACATTTATGGTACTGGTTAGTTAACAGGACTATAATATTATTAGAACCCTGAAAAGTCAAGACTTTAATATTTTTAGGATCTTGAAAAAACCAACACAGTTGATGTTTGAAGTAAAGATAAAATCTCGGGTTGAACTTTTAATCTTAGTTTTCATACCCATTTCTCTTCTCTTTATCACTTATTCCGATGGATAAAAAGACATTGATTCTGTTTTTGGTGAAAAACTATTTTTGATGATTTTAATATATATTTCCTTGTCATTCATTATTTATTTATAAAATATTAAAAATAACAGAAAAATATGATAAAAATAGAACATTACTCAAAAAAGAAAAAAGATGATTGTACGCGTAAAAATAAGAATAAGGTGGATTTGGGTAAAAGAGAAAGATATATAGAAAAAAATGCGATATGAATTGTGACAAGATAAAAAAATAAAGATAATTAAAATGACGAGCAAATATGTCAAATTAAGGTTGGAGTTTTTGAATAGTACACCACTTATAAGTGAAATTAATAATTATGTCAAATAGTATCTAGTTAGTAGGATAGGTATACGAATATTATTGTTTTTTTTTTGGGTTAAAATACGAATATTATTGTTGAAGAATATAATGGTTGAAAAGAAAAATAATGCTGTGAATTTTTTCCTTCACCTTTGCCTATTTCAACTTTGCATTGAGTATGAGAGTGATGAAGATCGAGTCTCATGCAATTAAGATTGGTATTATCTCTCATTTATTACATCCGTAATCACTTGTCAATCCCAATAAACATAGGAAGTAAGCAACTGTGTTCAACCTCAGCTAACAGAGGAAGGCACAACTTAATTTGTTCTGATTTACAAATGATACATTAGATTTCTCAGGTAAATTTTAGTGTTTATCAATTGTTCCTTGAATTGTATGATCAAGAGCAGTGCAATGTCCAAATCCATTTATAATTGCTTAGGATCTCATGTGTTTGTATTGTATGTTAATGTTGTTGGGAAATAATGACAGTTGTTATCAATATGCTGCTTGGCTTTCTTAATTATTTTTTCACTTGTACCAGTTAAGATGTGTTTTTAAGAAAAAATCTGGAACCATCAACCATGCCCAGCCTAGCTATCAGCTCTGCGCAATTTGGATACTGAAAACTCACTCCTCAACTCCTACCATCGTACTGCCACAAAAGGGGACTAGACCATGTAAGTATTTAAGAAAATTTAACAAGAACTGGTATGTGTTTTAGTATATAAACAGCTTCTGAGTTTGTTGATGAAATTTATATGGCAGAATATCACCAGGACTCAGTCATGTATAGATCATTTTTAACATGTCATGATCCAAAAGGAGTTGTAAAAGGTGGGACAATCAGGAAATACAGGACTTGTTCTCACAAAATGAAAGACATGATAAAAATCCAGAAGGCAAATGAAAACTTAGTAGAGGCATCATTGATGAACAAAAGATACAAAAAAGAGGTCACAAAAGGAAGCAATTTGCAGCTTACACAAGTAGTCTCAAGAGGGGATCAAAGTTACAACATGGTAGATTCATGGTCTAGAGATCTTGTGTATGATGGAAAGTCTGAAGATATTGCAAAAGGTATTCTAAGAGGAGCTCTTGATCTCCAAGATTCTCTAACAATGCTTCACAAGTTGCAAGAGGCTTCTCAACATGCAACTCCTTTTAGGAGAAAACAGACTGAGAGATCTAAAAGAAACAGATTTGATACAAAGATGATTGGTAGAATGAAGGCTAATCCATTTAGTGAACAAAGAAATCCAAAAGGTTTTCAAACACCTCAGCCTTGTGATGGTTGTTCATCAAGTAATTGCAAAGAGGAACTCAAGAGAGTGATTAAGGAGAGATTGGTTAGGCAAAATCTGTTTCCAAGGCCAAGCCAATCATCTTCCGGAGTTGGGACTGTAAAGGTTTCTGATAATTCTCTCTCAGTAATAGCTTCAAAGATGGAAAGAGGACCTAATCTAGTTGTCAAGCTGATGGGTTTAGAAGAGGCCCCTTCAAGTTCATCTTCAGCTTTTAAGCAGAAACAGTTGAATGTTGATATGTCAAAGGTGAGAAAGAATGATTCCATGGATGCAAGGTTAATCCAGAACTAAATACCCTGAGGGAAACTCTTGACGTTGACACCATGCATTTCAAAGGACTTTTGAACAAGAGTTTTGTCAAAGACCCTAAGCTTAAGCTTCTTCAGGTCCATCATTCCAATGATCCCAATTCCAAGCAGGTTGATGATTTATCTCACATTGCACTTAAAAAACCTCCATTCCTTCTACACCAGGAATCGGTAAAAACTCATAAGTCAAATCCTCCAGAAGAGTTATCCATAAGAAAACTGAAAGCAGAAATAATCTCTTCAAAAATGATCAAAAACAGAAAAGGTTCAACTTCCATCAACATGGGAAAAGAATTGGAAAGAGATGCAAGCAAACTGCTTAACAAAGTGGAAGGACCTAAATTTATGAAAGGGGTGGTGAAACTGGATGTGAAAGGAATCAATTATATTGAAGCATCATCCGGTAAGGTAGAACTGCATTGTCACATTGGTCACACATCACATGTAAATGAGACAGTTGATAAAAAGTGGAAGGTGCACACTGTTAGTAGAAAACAGCCAGAAAATGATGTCTCAGAACCAAGAATTGTGACAAGACCACAATATCAACAAGAAATCACCACCGCAAAATTTAGTAAGCCAAAAAGAGGGTCCAGAATTGACAAGAATGAGATTTCCTGCCTGAAGAGCACAGGTTCAAACAACAACTCCATCTATAAAGCAGAGTTACAAAAAGCTAATAACTCCAAAGACCTTAATATTGAGATTAAAAAAATTGATTCTATGGTAGATTCCTTAACACATAGAAAGAACCAAATGAAGAACACAAGTCCTGCTGCTGAACATGAACCTGCTAAACTAACTGTGAGTTTACTTTTTTTAGTCAATGAATGAAGTGAGACTTTGAAACCAAGTCTGAATTTACAATTCTTCTTCACAGGTTGAACAAATGAGGCAGGGAGAAGAGAAGAAAAGTATTGATGTTCTCGGTAAGGAGGATTATACTGAGATTAGAGTTGCCACAACACTAGAAGATGAACTCCTGATGGTGTGTGAAGTAGATACCTGCACATATAAGAATGGAGGTAAGCTTCTCAAGTCATTAATACTGACACAAATTAAACTTAAAAATGAATTAGTTGTGCTTCTTGTTGTATTTATCATGATCAGATATATGAAAATGGCATTGCTTCTTAATTTCTTAAACAATTCCAAAAGTTATTATCATTTTTAATTTCTGATGAAAACCATAAATTGTACTAATGACCTCCATTTAAGGGCCATCAGAAACAATATTGATTCACAATGAAAACTTAATTCGGTCATTGGCACTCCATAAGTTCAAATTTCAAATAGCCTTATATTGTTTTTATCACTACACTTGGGAATAAATTGTAAGCTTCTTCATCACATGACATGCAAGTTGATTTGGTCATCAATTGACTTATTAGATGTTTCTCTCTTTTTAATGTCACTGAAGATTGCATGCCAAGCAAGATTTGTTCAGGCAGTGATCACATTATGTTACTAAAGTCTGAACAAGAAAATGATTCTATCCTTGCTGAAGAAGCCCATGAAAACAATTCTAGCAAAGTTGATAGCATTACTCATGACACAGAGGGGGCTAAGTTGAAACATTTTCTTTTAACAAGTCAAACATTCATTGGACATGCAGAGAAACTCTTCAATCTTGATGTGGATTGTCCCAAGAACCTACAAAAAGGTGAAACTAATCATGGCATAGCCAATCTAAGGCTTTATTTGGATTGTGCAAATGAACTAATGGATCTTAAAAGCCTTCAAGAGTCACAAGTAGTCGGTTCTTTCTTGCTAAACTGTGTAGGGAACTCAAGGTTGCGCATCTCTTTAGGCAGGTTGGTTGGAGAAATCTATGATGCCATTGAGAATCTGAAATTTTACAATGAGGATTCTGAGGAGAAACGTTTTGCAGGCAATGTCTTTGACATGATGGAGAAAGATATGAGGTGCAATGGAGTGGTAAATAGTGTATGGGAGAGAGGTTGGAAACATGGATTTTCTGCAGATGAGGTTGAGCAAGTTGTCAATGAAATAGAGAGCATGCTTATAAGTGGATTAATTGAGGAGACTATTCTGTAGATTCATGATTACACATTTTGACTTTTGAGGAATTTCAGGTCTAAGTATCTTAACCAATTTACCTTGTAGATAAGAACTGATCATAAAAGATAGAAGAGTTGAAAGCTAAAACCGTTGGCTTCATAAATTGCATAACGTGTTAGAAATAATATTAGAGTAATTAGAAAATAAAATCTTGGAGTTACAAAGTTGAAGAGTTAGTATGCATTAAGGAGTATTATTGTTGTTTAAGTGTTATTGTTCCCTTTGTAATCACTTATTATGTTTATTTTAATTAAATGGTTATGAATTGTTATTGTAGCATCAGCCTTTGAAAAAATAGCATCCTGATCTGCGAGCTTGAAAATTTGTTTATGCATAATGACATTGCGCATTTTGGTTACTGTACATGTTGAAATTTTCTAATGAGAAAGGCGTGAGGTAAATAATGAAGAGGGTTTGATGTTCAAAATAAGTTTGATAAAACATAGTGTTAAGTAAATTTCAAAAATGTTAGAAAATACATTGGGTTTTGGTATAACCTCTATAATTCCTTTATATTATTAAATATACTGGAATAGAAGTAAGTTTCATTAGAAAATACTATATTTTGTATATTGATATAAAAGAGTACGATGAGGATATTGTAATTTATCCATTGGAATATTTGTAGCAGCTTGTCCTGTGATTTTCCCCCGTGATTTTTCCTAAAGTTTTCCACAAGAATTTTTCACATTACACTCTTGTGTGTTGATTGTACTCTTTCCATATTTTATTTATTTGTTTAAAAGAAATTTTTTTACAGAAAATGAATATAATTTCCTAATATTTATGTCATAAATAAAAATAATAAAATTTTCTCTATTCTTTATAGCCTTTATATTTTGTTTTCTAACATAATGGTATCAAAGCTTGTATTTGATTCTAAGAATTGAGAGATAAACCAATAAAAAATAGAGATGGCAAGCATGTGGAAATTTAACCTATTTAATTAAATAAATTTTTGAAAAATGTTAACCGATATTTATACTAAATAGGTTAGGTCAAATTAAATCTTAAATAAGTTGGGTTAAACCATAAACTGTAAATAGTCATCTATTCTCATTGGAGTCACGGATAATTCAAAAACATTATTTTCATATAAATAATATATGATAATCCTTCATTAAATACAAATATAAAATTCATAATAAAAATACATCAAAATTAAAATTAACAAAACATTTGAAGATGACTGCGTTTTTATTGGATTTTTAACTATCTGTACCATTGCATAGCGCAATATTTTCAAGAGTATCTTTTTTATAAAACATTTTCAAGAGTATCTAGTATGGAAAAAAAATAAAACATTTGCTTAACATCTTCTATTTAAATTTGAGCTTATGATCGACAAAATCTAAATGCTTAGACAAATTTTTTATTTGTAAAAAAGCAGATAGACATCTTAATTATGGTTTGATTAATACACTTCACATGCTGATAGGAGAATCTAAAGTGGAAAAGCTCCATTTGACAGAGAAGATTATGGAGACACTTCAACAACCAATCTTCCATTTTGATCGTACATGGAGCAAAACATTGTTCTCTATCTCGTTTTATGCATAGATAAATCAAGAAGAGGTTCCCTTATAGATAAGAAAATTAAGAGTCTCTAGAGCAAAATAGATGAAAGTCCCTGGTGAATGAGTGAAATAGCATCCAAAATTGGAACCCACCACACATTGCCACCCATTCTCATACACACTATCAAAATCCTGAAAATTGAAAAACCACAAAATCATCACATAATCCCCCCTCCCCCACTTCCAAAAATAGATAAATAGAGCAAATTAAAACAAAATAAAGAGACAAATGCACGCACCTTCTTGATATGGGCAGCAATAGAGAAGCAGAGGCCATGGCAGTGACATGTCTGTTTCCCTCCAACATCCTTAGAGAACCCAAGAAGTTGTTCTATGTTACTATGATATCAATGGTCGGGGTTCCAACAAAACAATGATGCATTGGTTTCCACTTCCAGTTCCAGGCTAAATAGAAAAAATATACTCATATTATCCATCTAAGGTAAAAATTCATCTGTCAATTAAGAACGTCTTAAAAAATAAAAATAGGACCCCGATTTAGGTACTGCACTATACGGGTTAAGTTGAATCACCCATTTAATCAAATCCATGGATTATTTATCATATATCAAAATCGTAATCCTTCTCTTTTGCTTCATGTAGTATTTCACGTTAATATTGTGTCAATATTGTATTTAGATGAAGAAATTTAATTGGGAATTTTGTTTTATTTAAAGGTTTTATATACTAGTAATTACAATATGTTATTTGGATATTAAAATCCTAATACTTTAAAATTTATAGAGTTTTTAAGAGAATTTTAATATAAAAAAAATTAAAATTTAAAATTCTACCAAAAAATAAAAAAATCTAAATTCCATCATCCACTACAATCACCTTCACCATCACTCTTCATTGTCGCCATTGTTACTCATTTGTCTTCACCACCATTGTCGTTATTATGACCATGGTCATCATCAACATCATTGCTAACACCACCACTACTACCCTCATTACTAATACCCCCTCATTGCCACCACCTCCATCACCACCATCATAACTTCTGAAGTCACCACCACCACAATCACCACCCGCACTGCTATCACCCCTTGTAGTTGCGCCACTAGCGACCCTTCGTTGTCACCATTGTCATCACCATTGCTAAAATTTCCACCGTCCATACCAATGTTGTTGTGACCACACTATTGACACTGACATCACCGCTGCCACCAACACCCCTTGTTGCCATCACCACATTCTCCACCCACGCCACTACTACACCCCATTGTTGTCATCATTGCCTCCCTCAATAAACCATTGTCTTTGCCTCAACCACCATCACTTCCTCGTCGCTAGCACCTCCATCACCACCACCACTATCGAGTGGTCACTACTATTGTCACCGTTGCCACCATGGTTTTCATCTCCACCACCATAGTCATCATCACCTTCTTTACCGTACCACTTTGTTCCCACTTCTCATGTTGGAAAATTTTGTTGGGAAATTTTATGAACTATAATTATAAAAGCTATCTTTAGAATCTTAGATGTCTCATAATATTTTTAAAAAATTCTAAAATTCTTAATTTAAGATTGCTAGAAGACTAAAAAAATTCATTCCACCAAACAGTCTCCAATTTTTGAATTTGTTGACATGAAAGGCTTTATGTCCAAGACGACCACTCAGCAGGGAAATACGCTAACCACGATTGGTACAAGTTAGACCATGAAGATTGAAAACTTCATTAATCAATAGATGATCTAAATTTGTTTTGGTAGGATTATGCTTAATAAAATCAAGATTAACTTATTCAATTTCAATTTTAGATGTATTCAACAGTAGAAATCTAAAATTGAAGTATCATTATTACAATTATTGATGCAGTTTGAGTAGGTAAGTATCAACAACGGTAATTGATTCTTATTTGTCTCGTACTTTGTTTTTGGTAAATGGGTGTGTATTGAAAACTTGAGACAATAAAAGAGTCATGGGCACCTTATTTGGGCTGGCACGTGAAATTGAACCATGGCCCATCTATGCATCCAGGTCTTTCTTTTTTGAATTATTTTTTTTTCTTTTCACACTATTCTGTTTTTTTTTTTGTTTTTTTTTTGATAGTCCCCTCTCTTCTTTAGGAAAGAGCGTTCCCACTCCATCTTGGAGATCCTTGGAGTAATGGCTAACTTGTGGAGTTCTTTCCTCTTTAGCACTATTAGAGGAGGCTGTCTTAAGCCTTCCTTCCCCTCTTCATCTGTGGTTTAGCCACTTGTTCCTTGTCCCTGTAGTTTGTGTTTCCTTCCCGCCTAAGCTTTCCTCTTCTTCCTTTTGTGTGTTCTCTTGCCTCCTCCTCTTTGTCATCTGTGTGTTTTTTCCTCTGTTTTCCCTCATCCTTTGTCCTTGTGTATTTTTTTCAGCCCTTCCCCTGTCTCCTTTTGTCTCCTTTCGTTTTTCTCTCTTTCTTTTCCTTCTTGTCTTCTGGGTCCTCCATGGAAGATTCCAAATCTAGAATCCTGGAAAAAATAAATCAAACTAGTTTATGGGATGGTAATATTGTGGAACTAGAGACAAATCACCAAAGAGTTAAAGACCTCTACAAGAGTACTTTAGTTGGAAAGCTTATGTCTCCTAAGACTGTAAGCTTCATTTCCATTCAAAAAACCCTTGAAGCTTCTTGGAAACAGTTTGGGGAGTTTCAAGTTTCTGAAATAGGAAGAAATACTATTATGATTAAATGGAAGCTAGCTGATTTGCCATCTCAAGTCCTGGATAAAAGTCCCTGGCATCTGATGGGTTCTCTCCTAAGCCTTCAAGAATGCCATCCTAAACTCCCCTTGAGCAAGGTGAACTTCAACATGGTACCATTTTGGGTACAAATGCATAATATTCCTTTGGAATATTTAACTGCTGAAAATGCAACCAGGTTGGGAAGGCACATTGGTGAGTTGATGGAAGTTGAAAATCCCATGGTTGATGGAATGGTAATGAGGAGTTTTTTGAGAGCTAAAATTAAGGTTAATATTTCCAGCCCCTTGGTAGCAGGATTATTCTTTTCTGACTTAGAAGAACAGCTTATTCCTAGTTAGATATGAAAAGCTCCAAAGCCTATGTTTTAAATGTGGTATTATTGGTCACGACTTCAAGACTTGCAGATCAGATAAGGAGAAATCAATTTTTGAAGAAGACAAGTTCAAATATGGCCCTCATTTATCTGTTCCTCCAGCTAAATCCTTGACTTGGATTGCTTCTCATAGTTGGAGTCTCTCTAAATCAGGTCCAGAAGCTGGAAAAGGCAAGCAAAAGTTCAACATTATTCCTAAAGCTTCGGGTGGTGAAGTTCAAAAGTCAGGAGAAACTTCCTCCATTGAGCCCAAAACCCTGCCGGATTTGACCCAGTGTGAAAAGGGTGGGCCAGTGAAGGTATAAATCAACAGTCAATTATCTGAGGTACCTGTCTCTTCTCAGTCAGTAGAAAAGGTAGTTCTCACTTGCACTACAAGTCTTCCCCATTCTCCAATAAGTTGTCCATCTGATAGCCACCTTCCCAGGTTTCCACCCTTGAAATCCCCACCAAAGCATGTCCCTAATCCTTCCCAAGATATCCTTTCAACCCAAACAGGTCATGACCAAACTCCTATCCTAGTAAACTGTAAAAACACCTTCTCTCAAATCAGCCTTAGCCCCAGTAAAGACTTCATCGATTTATCCACCCAAAATTCAGACCCTCTCACCAACTTTGGACCTTCATGTCTTTCTCTTTCTTGCCAAAAATCTGTCTCTAACCTTCCCCAACCTTTACCTAAACCCACAGACTCATCTGCTTACTTTGTGGAACTGCCTGAAGACTCTCCTCCCACTCTACCTGTAACCATCCCATCCCCATGTGAAATATTTTTATGTAAGAGTGTTCAGAATACTTTATGCCTTAAAAGAGCAAGAAGTGATGAGGAAGAAGAGCACCTTTTCAAGAGAAGAGTTCTGTAGCTTACAGATTCTGATTTTCAACTTCTAAACCTCAACCAATATGGTACCAACATTGGTGGACAAACTTCTGAGGCCGAGGAGGCGGGCCAAATCAAGCCCCCACATCATCAATGAAGTTCTTAAGCTGGAACTGTCGCGGGATTGCAGCCTCTGCGACAGTTAGAGAGCTGAAGGCTCTCAAGAAGAAATTTAAGTTAACTCTTTTGTTTTCCATGGAAACAAAGGCTCAGGCTTCCCGTGTGGAATCTATCAAAAAGCAGTTAGGCTTTCACTCGTGTTTTGTTGTTAATTCTGTTGGGCTTTCAAGGGGATTGGCTTTAATGTGGGATTCCTCTCTTGATGTTGTTGTTAAGGAATCCTCTATTAATATTATTCATGCCTCTGTATCTTTTATTCCCATGGGTATTAATATAATTTTCTCTTTTGTGTATGTTCCCCCTACTTTCTCTGATCGTAAAGTATTTTGGCAATATCTTAATCACCTGGCTATTCCTAGGGGCTGTGGGTGGTATATGATGGGAGATTTTAATGAATGCCTTCACAATTATGATAAATTGAGCCATATTCCCCCTCACCAAAATAGAGTTTCCATTTTCAGAAACCTTATTGATTTTCTTAATCTTATTGAGGTTCCAATCAAGGGTTGCAGGTATACTTGGATTAGCAATCCTCGTAATGGTAGAATTACTAAAGAAAAAATAGACAGGGCCTTTGGTAATGTTGAGCTTATGGAACTCTTCCCTCATAACCAATGTACAGCCCTCCCTCCTAATTCAACTGACCATTTTCCTCTCCTCATTGATCTTAAGCCGGATAAGATTGGAGGCTCCCACTTTAAATTTGAGGCCTATTGGGTTGAACACCCTGACTGTTACAACATAATTAGAGCAGGGTGGGATAAAGCTGTTCATAAGGAGAATGCCTGGGATCAGTTAATGGAACATAATGAGCAATGCGGTAGTACTCTTCAACAGTGGAGCAAGGAGACTTTTAAAAATGCTGACATTGAGATAGCTAGGCTTCAACATAAACTGGAAAAAAATGATCAGTAACAACAATGATGGCAAGCAATGGGACAACATCTCTTCGGTTCAAAGCCAAATCGACCTTGTTCGTCAGAGGAAGGAAATTTACTGGGCCCAAAGATCTAGGGTTCAATGGCTGAAATGGGGCGATGCTAACACAAGATTTTTTCATGCTACGACTATTAGAAGGAGAACCAGCAACAAAATCACTAGGCTTCAGGACGGTAATGGTAACTGGGTTGAAGGTCATTCAGAGGTCTTAATGATGGTCAGGGATTATTTCCAGGATGTTTACAAAGCTAAGAATACGCAGGGTATCGACTATTGCCTTAAGGTCATCCCTAAATTGGTTACTGATCAAATGAATGAAAAACTTCTTGCTCCGGTTCTTGATACTGAAATTGAAAAGGCTGTGAGAGCTCTTCCTCCTCTTAAAGCCCCTAGCCCGGATGGTTTAAATGGTCTCTTTTACCATAAAAACTGGGACATTGTTAAAGTTTAGGTTTGCAAAGCCATAAAATCTTTCTTTGATATTGGGAATATTCCGAATTCTGCCAATTTGACCCTTCTTACTTTGGTTCCTAAGATCCCTAATCCTGAAAATGTGTCTCAGTTTAGGCCTATTAGCTGTTGTAATTTTGTTCCTAAAGTCATATCCAAGATAATTCAACTTAGACTTAGAGATTTTATTCCTTCCCTCATATCCCCCCATCAGTTTGCTTTCATGAAAGGTAGACAAATCCAAGATAACCTAACCATCGGCCAGGAGGTGTTTCACTCTCTTAATGGTAGGAATTCCTGCTCTAGAAGCCATATGGCTATTAAGCTGGATCTTAGCAAAGCCTACGATAGACTAGATTGGAACTTCTTTTACCTCATCCTTCTCTCCTTTGGCTTTGATTCTCATTGGGTCAGTTTAGTCATGTCTCTGGTCAAATCTGTTTCCTATAGTGTTAATCTTAATGGCAGTAGAAGTCCCCCTTTTATTCCTCACTGTGGTCTAAGACAGGGTGATCCTCTTTCCCCATACTTATTCCTCTTTGGGGCAGAGGCTTTATCTTATCTCCTCACTAGTGCTTTGGAGGAAGGATCTCTTGCAGGTATGCTACTTACCCCTAGATCTCCTAGACTAACCCATTTACTTTTTGCAGATGATGCTGTTATTTTTGCTAAAGCAACTAAGGAGGAAGCTTATACTTTAATGAAAGTGCTTAATACATTCACTCAAGCTTCTGGACAGAAAATCAACATATCCAAATCAGGCATTACTTTTGGTAAATTGGTTCCAGTAGCTATGCGGTCAAAGATGTATGCTATTTTGAATATCAACCAAAGAGTTGAAGCTGGTTTTTATCTTGGTCTGCCTAGTGAGTGAGGAAAATCTAAGTCCAAAAATCTATCCTGGATCAAGTAAAAATTCCTGTCTAAAGTTGACGGCTGGAAGGGCTCTCTTCTCAATCAAGCTGGTAAAGAGGTTCTGATTAAAGCTGTTTTGCAGGCAATTCCATCATATGCTATGGTGTTAGTAAGATTTCCTAAAAGTCTTATTAAAAGCCTTAATTCCATTATCTCTAAATTCTGGTGGACAAATGACAACAACACTAAAGGGATCCATTGGAAGAACTGGAAAGATCTTTCTTGTAGCAAGCACTCGGGGGGTCTTGGCTTTAAGGAGCTGGAATGTCTCAATTCAGCTTATTTAACTAAGCAAGCTTGGAGAGCTCTGAACAACCCAAATGCTCTATGGGTGCAGGTTCTTAAAGGGAAATACTTCCCGGATAAAAACTTTTTGGAACAGCATAGAACTAGAGGATGTTCTTGGGTCTGGTGCAGCCTTCTACAAGGAAGAGATATCCTTCTTAATCTGGGTCAGTGGTCTATTGGTAATGGAGATAAAATATCTATATTTAACCATAAATGGTTATGGAATGGTTCACTGTGTCATAATTCTCAAGGAAGATCTTCTGAGGATATTAAACTGGCAAATCTTATCAACCAATTCACTCACTCTTGGGACTTTTCCAGAATTAGACAGGTAATCCCTTCTCCTTTTTGGTTGATGGTGCTTCAGACCCCGATCAGTGAGTGTGGGAGAGAAGATAGACTGAGATGGCCATTCACCACAAATGGAGAATACTCCATAAAATCTGGGTATAGAGCCATTAAAAGCTGTTCAGATTTATCAGGTAGAGACCCATCCTCTTCCTACTCTCCTAATGTTTCTCTATGGAAGAATATTTGGTCCTCAAAAGTTCCAAAGAAAGTCCAAATTTTTATTTGGAAACTCTGTAATAATCTACCTCTAGTGAGGGAGAATCTGAGGAAAAAGAAAATCCTAAAGGATGAAGTCTATCCTATCTGCGCTGAGAAAGGTGAATCTGTAGAACATGTGTTTCTTAATTGTCACTGGACTCATCCAGTTTGGTTTGGCTCTAACTTGCAGTGTAACCCGAGAGAAGAAACCATAACTTCAGCTTGTAAGTGGATTGAGAGTAAAGTTCAATTATTTTTATGCAAGAGCATGGACTCTCAGTTCCTTATCTCTAAACTCTTTTTCACATTATGGAACATATGGTTAGCTCGAAATAAATTTGTGTTCCAGGGCAGTCCTCCCAATCCTGATTTTGTTCTATCTCAGACAAAAAATGCTTTACAAGAATACTTCTCAGTCAATAGCAATAACAACCTGCCAGATAAGAGCTTACCCTCTGATCCGGTCTCAATACCGGTATCCGATCTGCTATACATATTTCAAAGTCTTTGATGAGACATCTACGTGTAACCGGTGTCATCGGTATACATCCGGACTGTAATTCCGTATCAGGCGTTCTCCCTATACCGGTTGTTCAGGATAACACCATGACATCGGATAGTACACACGTCACTGTGCAAAAGACAAGGATTGTTGCTACAGGGATCGATCAATAATTCCCTGCACTACGAGCCAAATTCTGCTCACGGGAATGGTCAACTTGTTCCCTAATCCTAGTCTACATTCTCTATGCTCAATATAAAATAGCCACTTGACCCAATCATGCAAGTAAGTGCGCAATATAATAATGCTAATGGGAGTTGGTGGTTCCCCACCAACGAGTCCTCGTTAATCGAGCCAATCAGGTATATGAACTCACTTCATGATTGAAGGGGGGGTTTCTTCTTCAGCTCTTTTACGACTGATTCCTCTCTGAATACATTCCTTACTTGGAATATAATCACTGACTTGAGCGTCGGAGAATCTTTGCAGGTGACACCACCATTCGCCCACTTCAACGCGTTAGGTCGGTGTAAAGGATCTCCAGGACGCCCAATCCGCTTTCTTCACCCAAGGACAACGGATACATACATCGGATACACATACATCCGGTCTACTAGACGGTATTGACATACTATTCGTGACTGGCTTGAGATCGGATCTATTGACCCCGGTCCAGGACAGACCATTGGCACGCCCGGTGGGACCCGATAAAGTTATTCCCATATCCTTTGACAGAGCAGGTAATCCACAATGGAAGGCGAAGCACAAGACTTCATGGAAAATCAGGCTGAAGGCAGAACCAATCCTAACGCCTTCAGAAAACTCAACTTTGATTCTCATGGGGGCAGCTCAAAGAAGATAGTAACAGTGTCTGATCCTGATCCTCGTGATGAGTTGATCAAACAACTTCAGAGGGAACTCGCTGAATTGCGAAGAGAAAAAAGGCAAAGCGAGGATAAAGAGTCATCTCGCACGCGAAACACTCCCCACACAACTGATGGTGAAAAGTCCACCACTCTTCAGTACTCAAAGATCCCAACGTTTGAGGAGGGAGAACAAACTCGCGATTCTGAGGATGCAGCTTCCCGAAGGAAGAGAGATTCAACAACAGCACCCCCATTGTCTTACAATCTGAAGGTTCCTTTTTCAAGGAGACTTATGGGCATCAGCATCCCCAAGCACCTTCAAACCACTCAACCACTTTCCATCGGAAAGTATAATGGTGAAACTGATCCAACTAAGCACCTTGATGCTTATGTGTTTGAAGCCATGTACTTGGGGGCTGATGAAGACGTGATGTGCCGAATGTTCCCTCGAACATTGTCTGAGGAAGCCCTCGGGTGGTTTAAAGGCCTGCCTTCTGGATCCATAGATTCTTGGACGGAAATGGCAGCTGCCTTTGAAACCCACTTTGTCATCTCCAGAGACGTACCCAAGACGTCTCATACCTTGGCTCAGATTAAGCAAAGTGAAACTGAGGGCTTAAAAGATTTTTTGAAGAGGTTTTATAAGGAAGCAGCCCTGGTTCCTAACCTCACAGAATCTATCAAGCTGCATATCGTAATTGAGGCATTGCAGCCAGGATCAGCTTTCGCTCTTTCATTAGCAAAGAGCCCCCCAGCAACTTTTGAGGAGTTCAGGAAAAAAGCCTCAAAGTATGTGAGCATAGAGATGCACTTGGAGGCAATGGCTGCAAAGAAAAAGCCACCAACACCATCTCCCCAAACCCAGAAGGGTAAGGAAAAGACGAGGTCAGAACGCATGGAGAGGCCATTCACCAATCCTAAGGTGAATAACCACCCTCCTCGACCTCGAGAAAGGCATGTCAATTCCTTCAGCCATTATGCACAGTTATCTGCCAGACCATCTCAGATTTTGAGAGAGGTCGGATGGCCAGTTTTCAGCACATATGGCATCAGGAGACCAGCCCCTATGAAAAGACCAGGAAATTCACGAAAGTACTGTGATTTTCATGAACAAAATGGTCATTCCACTGATGAATGCCAAGCTCTAAAGAACGCGGTTGAGACGCTAATTAGAGAAGGCAAATTGAAGCAATACCTGTTCAAAGAAAAATCCTTTGACGGGGCAGAACGGAATGAGAAAAGAGAAAGAGATCCCGACGATGGGGATGACAACAACCCCAGTCCGGTTCGAAAGTTCTCTGCTGCAGAGAAGCAAAAAGGTGTAATGACCGATAATGCAGCACATAAAGACAGCATGCCCCAGCAACAACGTCAGGGCCGACGTGAAGTCATTGACATGATTGCTGGAGGGTTCGCTGGAGGAGGAGCTTCAATTACAGCCCGTAAGAATCATCACAGAATGATTCTATCTGTGCAAGGGAAAGTCAAAGACAATCGCCCTTACAGAGGAGGAATTGAGGCTCCCATAATCTCTTTCTCTGACGAGGATTTTGGCCCAACCGTTCCTGGTGGTGACGATGCTGTAGTCATCACTGCTGTGATCGCCAACAAGGACGTCTGAAGAATCCTTGTTGACCAGGGAAGTTCCTGCGATGTTATTTTCTATAATTGCTTTGAAAGAATGGGTTTTAAAGACTCAGATTTACAGCCTTACATGCAGGAACTAACAGCTTTCAATGGCGCAAAGCAACTAACTAAAGGGTATCTTGACACCCTTATCTCGTTTGAAGGCGAACCAGGAGCCAGGACGGTTAGGTCTCGGGTGCTAGTGATTGATGTCAAATCACCATTTAATGGCATCATAGGCCGTCCTACTCTGAATGCAATGGAGGCAGTTGTATCAACCCCACATCTCCTTATCAAGTTCATTGACAAGAATAATGCTGTGTCATCTATCCGTGGTGATCAAGAGATGGCTAGGTACTGCTACAACCTTAGTCTCAACATGACAAAGCTGGACGCCTCCAATAAAAAGAGGAAACTTAATGATGCTGGAACATCGGCTGAATCCGTAAGTCTTGTCGACCTGGACCCTAGAGCGGATTTGAACATTGATCCGTTCAACCCATCAAAGCCCACACCGGATGGAAATTCCAGGGACATTGTCTTGGGAGATTCTCCAGAAAAGATCACCCATATCAATGACAAGCTAGATACTGAAATAGAGCAGCGACTGCTGGCTCTCTTACAAGAGTTTAAAGACCTCTTTGCATGGACTGCAGCCGATATGCCAGGCATAGACCCTGAATTCTGCTGTCATAAACTTTCTGTCTATCCAGAGACGAAACCTGTGGCCCAAAAGAAAAGACGATTGGGCCCAGAGAAACAGAAAGCAGCTTGTCAGCAAACTGAGGAATTGCTGAAGGCCGGATTTATCAAGGAAATCCGATATTCCTCTTGGCTTTCGAATATGGTGATGGTCCCTAAATCCAATGGTAAATGGAGAATGTGCATTGACTACGTGGACCTCAACCGCTGCTGTCCAAAAGATCCTTATCCTCTTCCTAATATAGATCGGATGGTAGATGATTCCTCTAGTTACCAATACCTGAGCTTCATGGACGCTTATTCTGGTTACAACCAAATTCCGATGTGCGAAGAGGATCAAGAGAAGACAGCTTTCATAAATGATCGTGGTGTCTTTTGCTATACAGTCATGCCCTTTGGCCTGAAAAACGCTGGGGCGACATATCAGCGCATGATCAACAAGGTTTTCGAAGGTATGCACACCAAACTTGTTGAAGTATACATTGACGACATAATAGCAAAGACACCGGTTGGTGGCGATCATATTGAAGACCTGCGCCAAGTATTCACCCGTTTGAGACAATTTAACATGAGGCTGAACCCAATGAAGTGCACATTTGCTGTCCCTGCTGGGAAATTTTTGGGTTTCATGTTAACTCAACGTGGTATAGAAGCCAATCCAGGGAAGTGCCAAACGATTCTAGACATGCAAAGTCCTAAGAATCTCAAAGAAGTCCAATCCCTGAATGGCAAGGTAGCAGCTTTGGCACGATTCATGCCGAAGATGGCTCACAGGTCGCTCCCCCTGTACAAAATACTGAAAAAGTCCAAGAAATTCGAGTGGGGACAGGAACAAGAAAAAGCTTTCCAAGAGCTTAAGGAGGTGTTGTCCAAACCTCCCATTCTCACAAAGCCTGACCCCGAAGACACACTCATTCTGTACTTGGCTATTTCAGATGAAGCTTTGGGCGTTGCCTTGATAAAAGAAACTCCTGATGGACAAAGACCGGTCTATTTCACTAGCAAGACCTTGCAAGGTGCTGAGATCCGGTATCAAAAAATTGAAAAGGCCGCCCTCGCTGTTGTTTGGGCCTCACGACGGTTGCGTCCGTACTTTCACGCCCATCCAATCATAGTGAGAACGGAATTGCCACTCCGTTCTGTCTTAATCAAGCCCGATCTTGCTGGGAGGATGATCAAATGGTCTATTGAACTCTCTGAGTTTGATATATCCTACGAACCCCGCAGCGCTATTAAAGCTCAAGTCCTGGCTGACTTTATTGTGGAAATGACAGGGACTGATCCGGATTACCCTCGAGTCCATTGGACCATTTACGTTGATGGTTCATCAAACCAAAGAGGCTCTGGAGCAGGTGTAGTTCTCGAAAGTGATGACGGAGTACACCTGGAGATCTCCCTTCGTTTCAATTTCAAAACATCCAACAACCAGGCTGAGTACGAAGCTTGCTTGGCCGGGCTAAGAGCTGCAATTGACATCGGAGCTTCTGAGGCGACACTCTGTAGCGATTCACAGCTGGTGATTTCGCAGATCTTAGGAGAATATCAAGCTCGCGAACCTCAACTCCAATTATACTTGAACTGTGTCAAGGAGTTGACTGAGAAATTCTCAAAGGTGGAGTTCAAGCATGTTCCACGTGAAGAGAATACGAGAGCGGATATACTCTCCAGGTTAGCAAGCACTAAACGACCAGGTAGCACCACTACGCTGGTTCAAAGCACGCTAACGTCGCCCAGCATTCCTCTTTTCCCTTCTCTAAACGCCATAATGACTGACTCCCTTTACGGAGACACATGGATGGCTCCTTACATCCGTTGTTTGGCTGATGGACAGCTACCCACAGATGAGAAGGAAAAGACGAGGTTAAGGAGAGAATTACCGTATTTCACTATGATTGATGGTAATCTCTATAGAAGGGCACTCTCTGTGCCCTATTTAATTTGTCTCAAAGAGGATGAGGTGCAAGGTGTAATGGAGGAAGTGCATGGAGGACAAAGTGGACACCATGCTGGAGGAAGAAGCTTAATGCGAAAAATCCTCAGAGCTGGATACTGGTGGCCCACAATGAAGCAAGACTCCATTGACTTCGTCAAAAAATGCGACGCTTGCCAAAAATTCTCTAACCTACACCACACACCGGCAGAAGAACTCTTCACATCCGCTGTTCCATGGCCCTTCTATCAATGGGGATTGGATATTCTGGGCCCCTTTCCAACTGCTCCTGGGGGCATCAAATATCTCATTGTAGGGGTCGATTATTTCACTAAGTGGATAGAAGCAGAGCCGGTGGTGCATATTACTTCAGCCCGAACTCGCCGTTTCATGTATGAAAACATCATAACACGGTTCGGGGTCCCAGCACGGATTGTCACAGACAATGGCACCCAGTTCACGGATAGAAAATTCACAGATTTGCTTGAAGGGTTAGGAATAACCCAAATATTCTCATCCGTCGAACATCCCCAAACTAATGGTCAAGCTGAAGTGGCCAACAGGGAGGTGCTTAAGGGACTAAAGAAGCGCCTTGGTAAAGCCAAGGGCGGATGGACAGACCAGCTGTGTCATGTCCTATGGGCATATCGGACAACGCCTCATTCGTCCACCAATGAATCCCCATATCGCCTAACATACGGGGTCGAGGCAATGATACCTGTGGAACTGCAAATTGCTTCCACAAGAGTTAAGTACTTCTCTGAAGAAACCAACAATGCTAACTTGGCATCTGAAATGGATGTCATACAAGAACTCAGAGAAGACGCTTTCATCAGAGATCAAGCCATCAAAGCCAAAGTTGCTCTCCGGTACAACAAACGAGTCCAATCAAGGACTTTCAACGTTGGAGATTTGGTTTTGAGGAAAGCAAGTATAGGGAACAAATTCGCCCATCAAGGCAAATTAGCCCCAAACTGGGAAGGCCCATACAGGGTATCCGAGGTCACTGGCAAAGGCTCTTATCGCCTTGAAAACCTTGATGGCACTCCAATCCGAAACAAATGGAACACCCAAAACTTGCGCATCTACTATAGCTAGCTGTTTCTACACTCTCCTATCCTTATCTTGGATTGAATACTGGAGAATTTATTTTCACAGCTACGCTCTCCTTGTAATTCTTATTTTTGATTTAATAAGAATCTCTCATAACAATTTAACTCTTTCGGGTTTTTCTTATGCTGTGATTTTCAGTTTATCCGGTGTACAAAAGCATATTCAGGACGGATGATCTCAGCTACTTATTCTGTAGTTGACGATGTAACTCTTCGAATATGCGCAACGCACAAGAACATATTCAGGACGGATGATCTCAATTACCCATTCTGTAATTGACGATGTAACTCCTCGAGTGTGTAAATATTGAAGGCCCAGATTGTAGGATTAAACCGAACTCTGGGTACGGTTAGTAAGTTTGGCTGAACACCGGTGAAGGCTCAGATTGTAGGATTAAACCGAACTCTGAGTACGACTAGTAGGATAAACCAAACGTCGGTGAAGACCTGAGTTGTAGGATTAAACCGAACCTCAGGGCATGGGTTGTAGGGCTGGTCCTTCTTCAAGGCCACAAACCGAACCCCATTCGAAGACTACATGGGTTGTAGGGCTGGTCCTTCTTCAAGGCCATAAACCAAACCCCATGCGAAGGCTTGGGCGCAGTAAGCTGGTTTTTCTTCAAGACCACGCTGAACCCCAAGTGACGGGCGCAGTAGGTTCAGGATTAGCCCTGATCTGAACCCCGTATCGAAGGCTCGGATTGTAGGATTAAACCGAACTCTGAGTACGACTAGTAGGATTAACCGAACGTCGGTGAAGAATCGTCATTGGGTAAAACCAAAGACCAATTGAAGAACGGCTAGTAGGATTCAACCGAACACCAAATATGACATGGACAGTAGGATCAAACCGAACTCCAAACACAACAAGTAAGTTATACTGAACTCCAAATTAATACTCTCGTGAAGTTCTTTATTTGGGAGTTTTATAGCTTATAATTCTGAGTCATCAATTCTTCAATTGAGATCTGACTCATAAACTCCGACACAAACAATTCACTCGGGTACGCCACAATCTAAGGCATTTTCACCCGAAATTCCTCAGTCGGAAATATTTGAAGAGGAATTTCTATTTTAAAACCTCACTCTTAAAAGCTCTCACGAGAAAATCTCACTCAGAGTTTATTCAAAGTGATAATCACCCAATGATACTGGGGGACAACATAAACGGTTTAACGAATATCTTGAGGAATGAACTCTCGTCTAAACGATCTCACAATCATTCCCCTTAAACCGTTCTTGTAACAATGATGTGTTCCCTCATCAGCGGTGACCTTATTATGAAATTCATCTTGCATGTATAAGTCCGGTATGTAGATTTTGTTTTACAATCCGATCTTCATTACTTAAAACCGGAATGATACAATACACATGCAATCCCTCTATTAAAGTTGTTTTTCACTAAACAAGAATGGAGGTAAAAAACTCTTTTATTGATTAAATGAGAATTACAATTCGTGTAATAATCCGGAGCTGATCCCGGAGCACAGCGAATTTGAATCAGTAAAATGAAAAAGGAAACAGGGAAGGACGCTACTTTCTCTGGCTTGAATCTTCTTCTTTCCCTTTACCTTTGCCTCCGACCTTGCCATCTTCAGTGCAAGAGCTCGTTCCTGTGCTTATGGACTTCAGGAATGAAGGTCCCATTGATTGGCCTGCAGGTAAAGGAGTGAACTTATAAGGAGTGTTAGGCGGACTTTCATGACGCTTATCAACTATGGCCACCAGTTTCCCTTGATGAAACTCATAGAACGGGTCAATACCATTCAGATTAAGTTTCACCTTGGGATTCCGGTATTGAATTTGACGAACAGCCAACCCAAAGGATTCCTTGACTGCCTGATTGCACATATCCACAGCCTCGTCAAATTCCGCTTTTGTGTCCGCCAACTTTGAGAGCAGCTCCTTCTCCTTACGCGACCAATCTTCGGTTCCTCGAGCATAAACAACTTTGACTTCCTTAAGCTCCTCTTCCAGCTTTGAAGAGCGTTCCTTCTCCGCACAAAAACCGGAGTGGAGGTCGGAATTGATTTTCTTTTGATCAGCTACTTGGGCCTCCAACTCCTTGGCAAGATGTTTTAGCCTGACAATTTCTTCATCCTTCTTATATCCTTCCTCTTTGGAAGCTTCTAATTTACTTTCTAAACGAAGGATGGTTGCCTTGTCCTTAGCAGCAGCAATGCTAAGGTCATTAACCTTGCCAACCAACGAGCTCAGCCTCTCATTCTCTTCTGGAAGCTTGCGAACCGATCTTAGGAGCCCGGATAATTCTGCCAGGTGCTTCTGTCCGGCATCGCAAGCTTTGGCTACTTCATCGCTCATCAATGAGGGCTTCAGCTTGTACGGAGTCTCAGGAACGACCTCAGGAACAGAACCCTCGTATACCAGATATTGTGCAAGACCGGAGCTACTTTGAAGGGGGCGAGTAACTTTTGGTGCAAAGTAAGTCGTTATTGGCTTTGCACCATAGGTGATCCCGTCGCCAGGAGCATCCGGAGTGGACCCTGCATCCAGAGCGGACAACGCCACTGAAGCTAACACCCTTCCTAGGCATTCTCAAATATTGAAAAAAGAAACTGAGAACGAAAGGAAAGTGGTTACCTTAGATAGTGAATTGAAATTCACAGAGGTGGATACGAAGAACTTCTTGGAACTTTCGCAGAGATTCGTCAAGGAAGCAAGAAGAAATGGTAACTGAGAATTGCCAAATATGCCTATATCAGGGCACCAAAATTTTTCAAATACCCATTAAACATAACCTGTCGTTTACCCCCAAACGACTTCCCGTTTAGTGGACCAAAATTGTCGTTTAGTACATCAAGGCGCGAAGATGCCATCATTTCGTCACAAAGCCATCGAAATGGGCCTATTAAAACCAAATACTAGGCCCAACAAGACTATACGTGACAGTTACTAAGACATGCGCACTTAACGCAATAATGGCGCGCCCACGTAAATTAAGGCATTAAATGTCCAATCATTAGAAACGTGGCCACCATTACTCGAATACCAAGGGTTGCGAAATTCGATAAACTTCTAATATTCCCATTGTCAAATCCGCCCTTAAAATTTCGTCACTACAGAGCATGGTTCCAAGAGCGGATATTTACACTTCGGTGCAAATCCGAAATCTAGACGTACTATGATCAATATAGCTCATATGAGCAAGTCAACTGCTTCCTCACATCAGCTAGGGGGCTAGTAGAGGTAAGACTCGGATTTCGGATGGAGCGAAAATTGCCAATTGAATCCGCACTCCTTTGATAGGAATAATCACACCAGGACGGATGATCCCAATCACCTATAAAGTGATTCGACGATGTAACTCTTGACGATGTGTACTTTTCCAGAACGGATAACCTCAGTCACCCATTATGTGATATGACGATGTAACTCCTGGCGCCATACACACCCAAAAGGCGGATGATCTCAATCACCTAATATGTGACCTGATGATGTAGTTCCTGGTATCGTACACATCCCCAAGACGGATGATCTCAATCATTTATGAAGTGATTTAATGATAAAACACCTGGCATGATCAATACTCATAATCATCTTTATGATGGAAAATTCAGAAAGTCAGTCCGCACTTTCGCTTTCTAGTGGTATTCTCCCAGGACGGATACTCTTTATCACCTATTCTGTGATACAACGACGTAACTCCTGGCGTAGAAAAAACTCCCATCATCATCCTTATGATAAAGGACTCAAACACCACTTCCTTGCAGTTCCCTAAACTTGGAACAATATTATCATCTCCTGTAAGAATATTACGGATTAAAAGCAGTCATCCATCCTGTTACACTACTCTACTGAACAGCGGATCGACCCATCTTTCCCCAAGAGAATTAAGAAAATTAAGGATCACGCCCCAAAGACAGGCACCTTCTTCTTAATACACACTTGGGGACATGTATATATTTATCCGTTCTAAATTTTATTTGTTGTTTAATCTTCCGAGGCTATTATTTCAATCCGGCCTTAAGATTAATTATACAGAACGGATTAGAAACGATTTAAATATACATGAAACGACGAAGACAAATTTCTTCAATCAAAACTCATTCATTGAAATGAAATTATATACAATAGTTTAAAATCCGGAGTTGATCCCGGTACACAACTATACATGTAGATGAAAACAAAACTACTGAGGAGGAATCTGTTCTTCAATCTTTTGTGCCTCTTCAGCACTGGGCTCTTGTGCTCCTTCCTTTAGAACCTCCGCAGGAGTCTCGCCTCCAGGAGCCTCAGCCCTTTCTTCAGAAGAGGGAACCTCGGACGCAGGAAAGACGTAGTCAGGTCCCATGGATTGACCCTCAGGAAGAGGAGCCAAACCATATAAGGACGTCGGTGGATCTTCGTGACGACCATCCACCACTGCGACTAACTTTCCCTCATGGAATTCATAGTACGGATCCATCCCATAAAGGTTAAGTTTCACAGTGGGATTGCGGTAGAAGACTTGGCGTATGGCTAGGCCGAAGGACTCTTCAACAGCCCGGCTGCATATGTCAACAGCTTCTTCTCTCTCAGCTTTCGCTGTAGCCAATTCTCCCCGCAACTTAGACAGCTCCTCACTGGATATCTCGGGCTCCACTTTCCTAGCCTTCAGTCCCTCTATCTCAAGAAGGAGCTTCTTCTCCCTTTGAGACCACTCCTCAGTATCAGCCTTATTTTTATCCTGGCTGTTGCGGAGTTCTTCCTCCTTCTCTGCCACTTTGCCTTCCAAGTTTTTAAGATCGCCTTTGAGCTTGAGATTCTCTTTAGTTATGAGATCCCCAAACTCCTTAGACTTGTTAAGACGATCTTCCATTAACTTCATGGCGGCTTTGTCCTTGTCTGAGGAAAGGTTGAGCTCTTCTAATTTGTCACTTAGCTCCTCAACCTTGTCGACGTTCTTAGCCAACTCACTGACGGAAGATAGCAATCCAGCAAGTTCGGCTAGCTGCCACCTTCCGGCCTCACACGCTTCTTCAATTTCTTTAACACTAAGCGTAGGCCGGAGTTTATACATCGGTGGCGGAAGAGTGGCAGGAGTAGAACCTTCGTAGGAGAGGAAGGGGGTGAGAAACGAGGTCGTTGGGAAGGAGGTCGGCCCTGATCCAGAAACCCCAGCAGCAGTGCCTTTATTGAGACCGGAGGAAGCACCAATCCCTTCCGAGGTTTCAACGGCTTTATCCTCCGAAGTCCTTTGCTTCTTGGACTGACGCTTCGAAGGATCATTCTGGATCTTTCTTCTCCTCTCAGTAACTGGAGGCTGACCCGAGGCTGCGCCAACATCGGACGTACCGCCCTCAACCAGTGGGATGTCCCCTTCAGCATCCGAGGTCAAGATGATTACCTCAGGACGATCCTTAGTTGAGGGCCTGGGGTTCACCTCATTTTCATGAGTAACAGATTTACCAGCCGCCTTGAATTTCTTCAATTTGTCCATTTCTGGAGTTTGCTGTTCTATTTCACCTACATGAACAAACACAAGATGTCAGCAACTACAAATATTCTATACATATTTGATAAAGGAGAAAAGATAGAATAAAACGAGAAGTACGCAAATATTCCTCCCGGACTCCGCTTGAGCTACTTAGCAGACGCCTACACGAAAAGACGTGACGACCTGTAGTGTGCGATTCAAGTGCGAACAACACTCTCGACGTCTCACGTGACAGATCAGATTGATCAGTGTAGTACGCGTGTGAGCTCAAGAGGAAATGTTTGTGTGTCCAACTCAGGGGAAATTTGTCAACGCCCTCTTCATCTTTCCAAAATTTTGGATTGCCCTTCTTAATGGAGATGCGGGTGAAGTAAATCTTGAAGGACTTCCCGTCAACCTTGGCAGAATCTGTATAAGACTCAAAGTTCACAAAGGAACAGAGAGTCCGGAGAGTCACCAGACCAACTCCGCCCTGCTTGTTTGCTCTTTGAACTACCTGAGTGTAGTAGAACAGCATCGCTACAGTTGGCGTGAAATTGAAATGTTCACCAAGGACCTCCAGAGCCCGGATGAGGCCCCAACCATTGGGATGAAGTTGAGAGGGTGCACAGTTCAGGAACTTCAGGACGCCCATCTGGAGTTCGGTTAGAGGAAAACGAACTCCCAGATTATGGAAAATAAAGTCATACATGTATACAGAGCGGTCATTAGGGACGACGTGGCATATCCGCTCTGTCGGAAGTGGTGCATAAACCCTATACCACTTCTTTGTCTCTTCATCCGTACTCAAAGTAAACCTCGGCTGGATCCGGGATCCCTCCTCATCCGCATGTCGGGAGGCCAATTCCTTAAACTCACTAGACACCCAGCAGAAAGGCCATTTAGCCTGAACCTCCTCCCAATTTAGCCTCGAAGCAACTACGCTGTAGAGACCTTCTGCTGTTTTCGAAATGGCGCTATCTCCAGAAGATCCTTCTCCAGTTGCCATTGGAAATATCTAGACCGAACTCCTTAATCTACGATAAGAAATAAAATGTCGTCAGAAAGTTGCAATCATTACTCACTGCATTTTGAAAGCAATTACAATCAGAGGGCGACTCTGAGAAGGGAAAGGTCACTTCCCGCAGTGAGTAAGATCCCCTTTCTGAGCGACGCGGTTCAGTCTTAGGAAGAATCACAAGGATTCTTCCCCACGACTATTAGGGTTGAGGGAAACTGATTCCCCCCCCTTTAGATGAAGCCTACTTTCTATAACTACGAGTAGCAAGTCAAAGCGAAACTAAAGCGACAAGGAAAAGATAGTTACCTCAGATGACTGTGATGAATTTGAGGAACGAAGAAACCCTCGCAATGTAGGTGATAAACTTCCTTGCAAAATTTCTGCAGAGTTTCGTTGAGAAAGCAAAAGCAAGTGGAACCCAGAATCCACTAAGTATTCCTTTTATAGGAAACAAAGAGGACCGGTTACCTCCTCTTGAAGTTGTGTCGTTCTCGATAAAACGTACCTGTTCACAAGCGAAACGACACAACCGTTCCAAATTCTTGGGCGCCAAAACGATAGCAACTCAGCAAAGGGCTATCCACTGGGCCCAAAAGTTTTGAAAACTTCAGGCCCATTAAGCCCAAAACGACGGTTAATGAGATTTTCATCTCAGACACAATAATTGCCTGCCCACGTGATTAAAAGCATTAATGTCTAATCATGCAACGCAATTCACGCTTTACAGCCGTTACACGAACTTCAAGAGCTTTCAATTCCAATAAACTCTTGAAATTCTCACACAACGAATCTTTGTCTGAAACCGTTGTGACCGTACCAAAAGGTCGTATCTATTAAATTTAGAACGGTTCTTTACGAATAACAGCAGATGCTAAGGAACTGTTACACACGTAAGCTTACCGATATTGAGACCTCTCGCAGGTTGAGTAGCTTATGTGAACAACCATTCGGTCCCTCACACAAGCTAGGGGACATATGATCCGGTCTCAATACCGGTATCCGATCTGCTATACATATTTCAAAGTCTTTGATGAGACATCTACGTGTAACCGGTGTCATCGGTATACATCCGGACTGTAATTCCGTATCAGGCGTTCTCCCTATACTGGTTGTTCAGGATAACACCATGACATCGGATAGTACACACGTCACTGTGCAAAAGACAAGGATTGTTGCTACAGGGATCGATCAATAATTCCCTGCACTACGAGCCAAATTCTGCTCACGGGAATGGTCAACTTGTTCCCTAATCCTAGTCTACATTCTCTATGTTCAATATAAAATAGCCACTTGACCCAATCATGCAGGTAAGTGCGCAATATAATAATGCTAATGGGAGTTGGTGGTTCCCCACCAACGAGTCCTCGTTAATCGAGCCAATCAGGTATATGAACCCACTTCATGATTGAAGGGGGGGGGTTTCTTCTTCAGCTCTTTTACGACTGATTCCTCTCTGAATACATTCCTTACTTGGAATATAATCACTGACTTGAGCGTCGGAGAATCTTTGCAGGTGACACCACCATTCGCCCACCTCAACGCGTTAGGTCGGTGTAAAGGATCTCCAGGACGCCCAATCCGTTTTCTTCACCCAAGGACAACGGATACATACATCGGATACACATACATCCGGTCTACTAGACGGTATTGACATACTATTCGTGACTGGCTTGAGATCGGATCTATTGACCCCGGTCCAGGACAGACCACCCTCCTTATCAAGTCGTCCCTATTGGAGACCCCCCCCCCTCGTGGCAAGATTAAGATTAATGTGGATGCTGCATGGAGGGATCCTGCGCAAAGATCTGCTTCTGGTATAGTGTTTCGAGACCATCAGGGTGTCATGCACTATGGGCAAGCTTCCTTCCACTGGGCTCCTACGGTTATAATCGCCGAAAGTCTTGCCATGCGTGAAGCTATTATCCTAGCTCAGAATTTGGAATTCAAAGAAGTTTTGTTAGAGTCAGATAATTTGAACCTGGTAAAAGCTTGTAGAGGAGAAAGCACTATAAGAGAAATTGACCCAATTATTCAAGACATCTCTTACCTTCGTCAATTCTTCAATTCTTGTGGTTTTCTTTGGGTAAAGCGAGATGCGAACTTGGTAGCTCATGAGATTGCAAAATTAAGTTTGGAGAATGCTTTAAGCAGCCATTGGTGGGTCTCCCCGCCCTTAGAACTCAGAAAGGTACTGGTGGAAGACAAGAGGAGAATTCCTCCCAGTGCACATTGTGATAGCCCTCGTTGCTGATTCCCTCCTCTGATGGCACCTTAATTAGGTTTTTTTCTAATCAAGGGAGAAGCCTAAGTAAGTTGTTGTTAAGAGCTTTGGCCATCTCTGAATTGTAAGCAGGCTTTGTGTTTCATTGAATTTTTCCCAACCTTGTATTTTACGTTTCAGATTGGGAATCTGTTTCCTGTCCCTGTTCTTGGTCAGGAGCATCCCAACTCCTTGGTGTAATTGTTTCAACACTTGGGCCTTGGGGCCTTTTGGTTTCAATATAAAGCTTCTTTGCCAAAAAAAAGTTTTTTTGATAGGATTTCAGATTTTTCGGATTTAATAGCTTTATAGGATTTCGTTTACGAATTTCATTTTAATTGATTAAATTTAATTTTAAAATAATAATAATAATAATTCGAAATGTTTTGTTTCACTATTTTATTTTATTTCATAATCGGTGGATTTAATTGTAATATATTTATACTTGAAAATTTTTTGTGTAAAATTTAAAAAATGAATTTATTAAAATCAGAAAAAAATAAATACAGCATAAAATAAATTAAAGATGAGAGTAATTTTAGTCTTAATTAGATTCAGTTTCCGTGGAATCCGTGTGATATTGTTTTTATTTTGCGGCGCAGGTTAACAAAGGATGCACCCTCGGCACATTCTAGAGACATCACCGACCCTCCGAAAACCCTAATTCTTTCTTTATAAGCACTCTGTATCCACCTCTTTCCCTCAACCTACAAGAGGCCAGGGTTCTTCTCCATTTTCCCTTTGGTTTGATTGATATTGATTTGTGATTGTAGTTTGTAATTGAATTGCTGTGTTGTGTTGTTGTTGGCAAATTGAAGGGGACAGTGACGACTTCCATGTGATTAAGGTCTCGTTCGTCGTAATTGGCTTAATAGGCCTTGCCGACCATCCTGCTATATCACCACCCATATTCCGAGTCCCTCTTTCATTCAACAATTTCTTTCCCCTTTTCCAAAATTCAATTCTTTCTCTTAATTTTACTTATTTTAGGGTTTCAAAATTCGTGATTTGTTCATTGGCCTATGATTTAAACACAAATAATAGACTAGCATATGTCTGAATTCATTCGTGTTGATCAACCTAATCTTCTCTATGAGGCCAACCATGCATATCCTTTTCTTGTTTTATCTATTCAAAATTTATTTCCAGTATATGTTTATTTTTTAGATGAAGGGTTGCGTTTGTTTTGTTCCTTTTATTGCAAATCCTTAAATGTTTTTGAATATTCTTTTGCATAGTTTGCCAATGATGAAAGAAATGGTAAACGTGTAATGTATGATTTATCATGATTACCAAATACCTCTACTGCCTTCCTTCTGAGGCTTTGAATAAGTGTATACTTCTGTTTAGTTCCCTTTTGTGTTCTCTTTTAGTGTAGTCCGTTTTCATTGTGTTTCATTGTTTAATTGACTCATTGGCAATGTTTTCTGTCTTGTATATGCATATGTAATATGTAATGGGCGGTCATATGATGATTATAAGCATAGTTCAGATGATTCATCTGTGATTAAATACTTTTTTAGTCTTTCGCTCCTATCTGATGACCCTTTCAAAGTTTAAAGCATTACAATATATTTTCAGTATTTTACTTTGTTAGTCTGTATATGCAGTGTTTGGACACTTAATGTTTAATATTTTTCTGGGACTTTTCGTCTGCCCCTTTAGCAGTGTATCCGAGTGCTTTAGGGATGAACAAGTCCCTTATATTCAATACCCATCCGATTCACTTTGTCAGCTGTGTTTTTAATATTTTGCTGATCATTTTAGGATGGAATATTCTATCCTTAGATTTAAACTACATCTGTGTAGGATGGGTTTTGTATTTTCAGATGCACTGTATCAGTATCTTTATATTGTTTTCATTTGTTTTATGAGCAGTTTATTGTTTATTGGATGTTGTATTGTTAAAATCTTAGCAATGTTGGTTGTCTATGATGATATCTTTTAAGGCTTGTTTCTCAAAACATTCGCAGTGGCCGCCTAAGAGCTTTCGCCTTCGCCAGGCTTGAGAGCTAATGCTGCTATCATCCTTCCTTGGATGTCTGAGACATTACACTGTTTTGTTGTTTAAAATGAATTCAATGGTTTTTATTATTAAAATTTTGATTTTTTATAATGAGAATAGCTTAGTAGCTTTTGCACCATTTCTCTATGATGATATCTTTAAGGCTTGTTTCTCAAAACATTCGCAGTGGCCGACCAAGAGCTTTCGCCTTCGCCAGGCTTGAGAGCTAGTGCTGCTATTCTCCTTCCTTGGATGTCTGAGAGAATGTAATTGTATATTTTGTACAGTGAACTGTTTATTCTTGTTTATTTTTATTCCTTTGTGGATAATTTCTGTTATTTGGATGTTTGATTGGTATTGATCCACGCCAATGATGATAAATCCAAAGGCTTGTTTCTCAAAACATTCGCAGTGGCCGCCTAAGAGCTTTCGCCTTCGCCGGGCTTGAGAGCTTGTGCTGCTATTATCCTTCCTTGGATGTCTGAGGTTTAATTGTGTCTTTTTACACTATGAGTGAATGTATTAATTGAATCATCTAGTTGTTGATTGTTAATTAAGTAATGAATGAGAAAATCGTTGTGTAAGTGCGTGGTTAAGTGTTTTTAATGATGCTGGCTTTAAGTATTTTTTCGCATCTATGTAAATAATTAAAAAAACAATGTTCATTACACTAAAATGTATTGGTTGAAATTTTATAATTTTAGTAATAAGATAAGGGCATTGGAACAAATTACAATGCGGTCAAACATTGGCCATAAACAAGGAAGTATAATGTTATTAGGAATAATGTATTGCTTTTGTTGTCTTGATTCGGCTTTTTACACTATGAGTGAATGTATTAATTGAATCATCTAGTTGTTGATTGTTAATTAAGTAATGAATGAGAAAATCGTTGTGTAAGTGCGTGGTTAAGTGTTTTTAATGATGCTGGCTTTAAGTATTTTTTCGCATCTATGTAAATAATTAAAAAAACAATGTTCATTACACTAAAATGTATTGGTTGAAATTTTATAATTTTAGTAATAAGATAAGGGCATTGGAACAAATTACAATGCGGTCAAACATTGGCCATAAACAAGGAAGTATAATGTTATTAGGAATAATGTATTGCTTTTGTTGTCTTGATTCGGCTTTTTACACTATGAGTGAATGTATTAATTGAATCATCTAGTTGTTGATTGTTAATTAAGTAATGAATGAGAAAATCGTTGTGTAAGTGCGTGGTTAAGTGTTTTTAATGATGCTGGCTTTAAGTATTTTTTCGCATCTATGTAAATAATTAAAAAAACAATGTTCATTACACTAAAATGTATTGGTTGAAATTTTATAATTTTAGTAATAAGATAAGGGCATTGGAACAAATTACAATGCAGTCAAACATTGGCCATAAACAAGGAAGTATAATGTTATTAGGAATAATGTATTGCTTTTGTTGTCTTGATTCGGCTTCATTCATGTAATTTGTTCAATGTCAGATGTTGACTTTTTTTTTGAACAGATTCTACAGTGCATGTTGAAGTTCTTGAGACGATGTTGAATTCTAATTTGAACGATGCTAAACATGATGGGTGCTATTCTGGGAGCGAAGTTTGTTTATATTGCAGATATCGAACGCCAAAATCTGTATTTAAACTTTGTATTTTCATAAAAAGATAATGTTGTATCATTCTTCTGTATAAAGAAATTATCTTGTATAAAGGAATTATCTACTATTTGTTCGGTTTTGTTGACTTAAAACCACTTCTTATTGGTTAATAATACTTGTAAGGTTTAAGGTTGCAATCCTTAATTCATGATTTAATTTTTACGTGCTGTTAGATTTGTCATGAATTAATTTTTAGGCGGGTTTACATTGTAATTTTTGAATTATGATGTTTAGATTAAAATTAAAATAATTACATCATTTGCTTCTCCACTAGTCCGTTTTGCTTATCGTCTGTATTGGCATTTTAGGTCAATATTTATGGATGATGTAAGTGAATGAATCCGCATTTGAAATTTGTGTTATTTTAACAACCTCTACAAATTTCATAAGAAATATAGAATTATTAATTTTCAAACTATTAAATTGCACTAAAAAATGAACATAAAAAAATATAAAGATGACATCTTTTCGAAATAATTGAATTATCATAAAAAGCCTCCCCCTAAAGAAATAAAAATGCAATAATGCAGCGGTTTAGAAATTAATTTTCTTCAAGAAATCAAGATAAGATTGAACAAGAAAAATTAATATCAAAACGGTTTAGAAAATCTTTTGATAATTTTGTGGATTTGGTACTTTTCCACAATAAAATAACAACAAAATGAGACTATACAAACAATTGCGCCATCATTGTGATGCTAGAGCAGTCTCTTGCTTGGTTTCTACAGGGCATGTTTCCTTAGATATTGTGCCAGCAACCCTATTTGGTGGCCAATACCGAATTACTGATCTACCTATGATATTCTTCGCTGGCAAGGGACCCCTAAGAAAATTACCAAAAACATTAGCAATGTTGAAGTAAGATTTCTAAAGACAATGATTCAAATTTTTTGAACACATTAACATTACCACACATGGGAATCATAGCTGTTATTGCGGTTGTCTCCCATCACAAATACGTAGTTCTCTGGCACACGCTGCAAGACATAAATATTCAAAAGCTGCATTTAAAAATACTATACCGCAATACATAAAATACTAGGTAGTTACTATATTTCCGATGGTGGACTTGACATATCAAAGTAATAAATGAGGACAAGGTAGAATTTACCGTGGGTTTCATCTCATAGGAAGGTGGTTCAAGGATGAACTCTTCATTCCTCTCAACCCCATTAACTAAAAGATGCCCTTTACGAACCTGCGAATAATTCAATTACTCTCAAATCAAGCACAAGAAAAATCTCAATGAAGTTTAAAATGAATACTGAATGCTATTCTACACTCATACAAACTTTAAAAATCTGAGTACATGTAACATCCAGCGGCAGCTAACCAACTAACCAAACTTTGGAAGCAACGAACAAACTTCCAGCCCAAAATGAAACCATGAACAAACAAAAGGCAAAAACAAGGTCATGAATGAAAACATGACAATTAATTGTAGTGGTCATTGGTCAATGCGCGGTGGTAACATTAGCTCCACAAGGAATTGAGCAAACAATGAAAAGTCAACATCATGGAATAACTGCAAGAATGTTCATCTCCAAAGATCTTACCTCCACAATATCACCTTCCTTTGCAACCACACGTTTTATGAAAACATCATCGTCTGAATATCCAACTTCTTGAAGAACTGGAGGGCTTTTAAATATCACTATGTCATTTGCACATGGTTTTCTAAAATAATATGAAACCTGAAAACATGAAGGTGTATCTTAACAATATAGGTGCATCCTAACAGAGAGTTTAGTTGAATGCTGATGCCAAAATCTATAAAAAGAGCATACTGTATATCTTTACATGACTTCTCTTACAGGGATCAAGGCCTACAATGCATTTTTTTTAAGAGTAGTCCAATTCAACATTAAACAATTCTCATCGCAACAAATAGCTACAAATACAAAACTATGATTAGTAACGCACTAGGCCAGTAAATAATCTGTTTCAGCAAAAAAAGAGTAGGAATTTATCAACTTTCATTCTCAGACAACATGCTTTGGTAACTGGGAGAAGAGAGAAAAGTCACGTTACACCACTAATACAAACAGGCACATTTAATGAAAAACTTCAGTTAATTGTTCCAAAATCAGTGTCTTGAAAGGAAAACAAAAACCAAAGCTCCTATGTTTCAAGTGCCTCCCTGCACATCACTAAATTTTTACCATATCTCAACAAATAGCTGATGCTGTCACATCTGCAGTTCCTCACACACATATGCGTCATATTCATAGCAGAAATTCTAGTTGGATGCTGATGTGATGTCAAAATCTATTACAACACCTACAGGCATATATAACACATGCTCACAAATATGGAACCCCAAGTTTTCACACACTCCCTCTTTCTTTCCTTTTAATTAGAATTTCGTGTAGTACTTGAATGTCTCATCACATTTCAATTAACATTTGATAACAGGATCTCGTCAGAAATATAATCCCCCCACCCCAAATTTAATTTGAAGTAAGAATTTCAACTTTCACACTTTCCAATGAAAAATACATGTTCAGTTTCTATTTCAGATATCCAGTTCGGGGTAATTTAAGCATACACCTCAACAATGTTCAATCCTTCAAAATCAATTTAATTGAAATAGATTGTAGCAAACTCTGAACCAAACAGAGATTCAGTTAGAAAATGCAAAGCTAGTTATGCAAGATGACCAACACCCTCCTAAAATTAGAAGTTAAGGGGAACAAAAAGCCAACCTTTTCAGCAACAATTCGATCTCCAACATCAAATGTGGGATACATTGACAAGGACGGAATGTACCTAGGCTCAGCCACAAACGTTCGAAAAGCAAGCGAAATTGCCAGAGCCGCAAGAACCGTTTTTGCGTCATCGGAAGTGAAATTCAACCAATCTGGAAAGGGCCCAGAAGACCCTTCTTTCTTTCCCACCTGCCGGTCACCTCCACCACCTTCATCGCCGCCGTCTCCGCCGCCTCCGCCTCCTCCTCCGTCATTGGACTTCAAAACGGCCTTAACGTCTTCGCCGGAATCCCTGAAGGCTTTGCAGAGGATTGAACGGTGTAAGGTTCGGTGGTGGCGATGAGAGGAGGGAATGGTTGAGTATAAAGAAGAATTGGGGAATTGGATGGGTTTGAAGAGGGGGGCATGGTCAAAGTTAGGGTTTTGAAGAGAAGGGAGCGATGGGAAGATAGAGAGGGATGGCATGTCTTGTGTGTGTTTGGGATATGAAAGAAACGAAACAATATCTTAAAATTCAAATTACAATATTGTCTTTGTCTGTTTCCTTAGATTCGTCTCCATTTCCATGTCTCGTCTTCGTCAATTCTCATTTTCATCAGACGGATAGCAATGGCAATGTCTTCTAAATTTTTAGTTTTTTACAGTTACACAAGTGCTTTAATTTCAATTTTGTAAGATTTTTAATTTAATGAAAAAATTCTTCAGGTCTCATCGTAACTCCACAAATTTACAACATACACCACTTGAGACTGTCGTTAAGATTTACCTCATTGGCAATAGTAGTTTTTTAATATAGAAATCAATTTTAAATATTATTAAACTATTAGTTAATATTGTTAGTTTTTAATTTTGGTAAACAAAAGAAAATAGTTAGTTAACATTGTTAGTTTGCACTAATTTAAAACAATTATAATTAAAAAAGTTAGAATAATAATTTAGCCAATTAAGATTTAATTAATGTTATATTTCATGACTTGTATTTACATTTAGATTGAAGGGAGTAATATAAATATAAACTTAAAACATCATAAAAATATAAAGAATTAATTTAAAATGTTTGTCAATATTGTTAGTTTTTAATTCTGGTAAACAAAGAAAAATAGTTAACATTAGTTTGCACTAATTTAATGTTTGATGACTTGTATTTAGGAATAAAGAATTAATCTAAAAAAAGACTTACAAGTTACATTTAAGAGAGGAATATAAAAAAATAATAGATAAAGTTATACCACTTAAATTACATGATATTTATTTATTGTTACATTACTTTATAATTTTTTATTACATAAATATGCTTTTAAAACCTACAACTAGATATTAAATCAGATTAGTAAAATCTCACATCAATCCAAAGTTTATGGATATGTTGTAATTCTATGTTGAAATTAACATCATATATACTTAAAATTGTGTGAAAATTCTAATATAGATCAATGACATATAAACAATTCTAGTTTGATGTGAAATTTTACATATACGATGTATTTAATTATATGTTTAAACTCAACTCTGAATTTGGAAGTGTAATTATCTTTTTTTAAAATGTAACCTGGACCTCTAGGGTAAATTCAATCCTAATGAGTTAAATGTAATTATCTAGTAAAATGTTGAATTATTACTAGTTTAAATAGTCCTGTATAATTTCATTTGAAGATAGCTTTAGAAGTTTCTCCATGTTTTCCTTCCAAGTACTATTTACAGACAATTTCCCAATAACGTGCAATGTATACAACAATACAAATCAATGAATTCTTAGTAATGTAGTATACATTTCATTAGCGAGTGAAATACTAAGCAGTTCAACAAATGCAAATTACACCAGCATTTTGTCAAAACTGCAAATGTATGTTCAGATTTCTCAACTCCATGAATGTATCTTACAAACTGTCATGGAACCAAATAAATCTATTCAGACAGGATCTGTGTTTTCATCATATTGAATCAATTTGTCACCAATCATCACAACCAGAAGTCACCTCAACAAAGTGTTGACACTACTCTGCAACTGTCAAATAAAGGCTTAACAATCTGACTTTGAATATGCAGCCTACTTACAATTAGTGGTTGCACTCCATATGAGCTTGTTGTACGAATAAAAACCATGGAAGTGGTAGCATTTCGCACATTTTCATGAGCTTTCACTATCATTTGGCTTCTTATGCTGCCATTGGTTGTTCTTTCAGGATGAGTTACCACTACATCAGGTATTTGCAGCAGATTAGAGTGAGGTGCACCAAGTTTCTGTTTCTCATAAATCGTTTTCAAATTCTGCACTGACATCTTGTCACTATCAAAATTTTGGTCTAGCTCAGCTTCTTCTTCTGAACCATTTAGAACTCTATTGGCTTCTTTGAATAAACCAATGGCACGCCAAGCGTCAGCAACCAGTTGCATGGTGGACATTTCAGGAGCAACACCTCTCTCTTCCATGGTAATAAGTAACTCTTCTGCTTTCCATGGTTGTTTTGCTTCTCCGTACCCCCATATTAAAGTTTCATAAGTTTTCAAATTTGGGGTAGTTCCCATGTCATACATTTTCTCTAAAAGTCTTACAGCCTGGTCCATTTTGCCTGCAGCACACCAACCACTGATGATTGTAGTGAAGATCACTACATTTGGTTGTACACCATGTTTGTTCATGGAAGTCAGAAGAGCCTCAGCTTTTCGTGGCTGTCCGGCACGAGCATAGCCTTTTGCAAGGATGCTATATGCATGGATGTCAGGCTCTATCCCAGCCTTCACCATGTCATTGAATATCTCCTCACAATTGTTCATTAGCCCTGCTGAACTCCATGCATTCATGATGGTGCTAAATGTCACTACATCAGGTTTGATCCCAAATTCTTCCATCAATGTCAGTGCCTGATCAGTTTTCATTTGAAGTTACTATCTTTATCACAATACTGGATTACTGAATAAGTTGAGACAAACACGACATAAGCACAAAATAAACATGCAACAAACAGCTCTTATCTTGGAGCATTAATCTTGCAATTTTATAATGTTTTATGTTCTTGCCATGTGTCAAAGCGTTTCTTTTCTTCTTTTTTGGGAGGGGTGTAATGCATGCTATAAAATATCAGAACTCACCTCATCTACTCCATTTGTGTCTGTAATGTCTAAATATCCCTTGATAAGAGAGTTGAAAACTACTGGATTTGGATGCACTCCAAGCTCCTTCATCTTGTATAGAAACCTCAAGGCTTCTGTCATATTGCCTTCCTTGCAATAACCGCTTATTATGATGCCACAAGTTCTTTCATTAGGCTTCACTTTGTTGTACTGCATTTTCAATATTAACCTTTCAGCTTTCTCTGTCTCACCAATCTGAGCATAAGCCCTTGCCAATGTGTTGTATGTGACCACATCAGGATGCAGGCCAGATGCCACCATTTTATGCACAACATTCCATGCCTCTTCCAGTTTCTTCTTGGTACACCAGACTTGGATTAGAATGTTATATGTTCTATCATTTGGTTTCACATTTTGATCCTGACTCATCATCTCTAGCAGTTTCATAGATACATAAGGCCTTCCAGCAATCCCAAATCCTTTAATGAGGGTGTTATAAGTACTAGTTGTTGGTTTGCATCCATACTCCTTCATTTTCTGAAAGATTTTCATGGCTTCATCTACCTTTCCAGAATCAGAAAAAGCATTGATCATAGCATTGAGAAGTATTGAATCAGGCTTCAGCCCATTCTCTGCAACTTTAGAAAGAAGGGCAGGAATGGACTTGAAACGCTTCTGGCGAGTTAGAGCAGCCACAAGAGTTGTGTATGTTACAAGAGTGGGTCTGTGTCCTTCTTCAGTCAAGTTGTTGAAGATGGCTTGAGCTTCATGTGGCTTCCCTCTTCCAATCAATGTATTCATCAGTTTTGTTCTTGAATGAACTGTTTGACAACTGCTTTTGCCCCTACAAATAAGACAGCGGGATTGATTATGTTTCTCTTCTGGACTAGAGCTTAATTTTGACTGGTTGTTCTTGTATTGCTGCAGATCCTGTTGAAGTAAAAAATAGGGAAAATATCAACACAATTTAATGGTTATCTTGCACACATGACAGCCATCAGGAAACAATACAAAAATCAAAGATTAGATAACTTTTAGGCCGTAACTTATAGTAGCTGAACTATTCATCCGGAAGCATGAATTATTCTAGATTCTCAGAGCATATAGATTGAGATCACCCTAAAGTTCCTGTTTCTGAAAGAGCCTGAAGTTGATCTTAATCAATCTTATGGTCATTCGGTGGCGAAATCAATTAATTGGCAATCAGAAAATTCATTCATATCTTTAATATAACTCAATGTAGTGTGACGTACCCTGCTAGGCCCCTCCCTATTAAAATATTCTATAGTTCCAAAAGCCATATATATACCATAGTGGATGGCCCAGACAGACAACTATAAAATTCAATCTAAATAGAGCTATCGTTCAATGAAAGCATGTATCTTATAAGCCAGATTCAGACAAGTACACGTACAGATTTACCAAAGACCATAGATAATTAAAACTAAATAAAATTTAATTAAAATAGATGAATGATATATATTATACAAGTAACAGTAAAGTCTTACTCTGACATGGCAATTCATGTAGCTATCCAAAGCGTTCTTCCATAATTTAGATACATTATAATTTTATGATAAAAAATAGGGAAACCATGCTTTGTAGTCAGCATGTTTGTCAGCTTTAATATGGTGCTACCAAAATCAAATAATTCAAGAATGCGTAATGCATGATTATTGTATAAGTCATAGGTTTCTCTTAGAGTCTAGGATTTGTCTCTTCTGGGGGTGTATGTATGGTACATTTTAAAGGGTATCATTGATTTCAATCAACAGTTGACATTTTAAAGGGTATCATTGATTTCAATCGACAGTTTAAAGGGTAACTTATGAATCACAATCCTCAGTTGCAGCCTTCCCTTTAGAAGACCCAAAGTTGTGTCTCTAAATGCTTAACTATCAACATCATAGGTATGATTAAGGCTAATTTCAGGTCATAGCTAACTGCACACACACGTGATTTTTTGACTTAGTTAATAGAAAAAACAGTTAAACAGTTCACAATACCATGACTGAAAAATCTTTAGCACTTCCATTACTCATGAGAGCTCCCTTCTGGCTGCTATCCATGACGATTTGATCAGATTGTCAGAAAAGCTATCTTGACTGCTTCTGAAAGCCTCAACAAACAAGCTTTCTAAGCTGGCCAGAACCAGATTCTGGCTGCAAGACCTGACAAGGTTGCTGCCTATAACCCTAGCATCACAAGGCAATTCCTCATCCTTGATTATTCTATCAAGACCACACAAGAGATCAACAAGCGAAGTATATCATCAGCTAGCTTATTCAAAACAAAATGGTAAAGGAAAAAAAGCAACCCAGGGCATAAAATGCTGTCTACTTGCTCAAAAGAGTCTCCAATTATGCCACAAATTCCATACACAAAATCTCAAGAGGCTAGCACAACAAAACTACTCCTTAAATTAACATGCAGGGTTACAAGGTTTGGATGGGAATTTAGGAAGCTGTACATGGAACTAGACGATGGGAAGCACATGACAACACATTTTTAACTCTCACACCTGCTATTTATAGCAAGTTGGAAACAATAATACAAAGTAAACAAAGATATCACCCAATTGTTATTTAACAAAACAGAGTTAAAATATCAATTAGATATGATTATGTCAGCTTTCAGTGCCGCATTGTAAAGCACACATGAAATGAACATGAATTCCCATAATGATCGTATATAGAAAGCCAGAGTTCTAATAAGAATGAAAGGGTCTCAACAAATAATTTGATTAAACCAAAAGGGGTGATCGTTGTAATCAAGAAAAGTCAAAGCTTGGCTATGAAATGCAATAATAATTCACATCATATCAAGGCTCAGAAGCAAACTATACACTGCATGCTGCTTAATAGTTTGGTTTGGTTGGAAAAAAGTTAACGAAGAGAAAGAGTCACCTGAGTTGAGAAGTTGGGGAGCTTCTAAGGAGAGTTTGGAATGCATAGTTGGCAGTGAAGTTATGGTGCATAGTAATTAGCAGCAAAATGTGTGTGTGGCACAGACTAGAGATTCTTATCCACAAATATTTATCATAAATAGATTTCGAGGAGGCTGATATAAGAAAACGACAAATTCCTTCAGGGAGTGGATTAGGCCACGCCAGCTTCCTATTGGCAGGATCAAATTTCACCACGTATTTTTTTTATTCTAAACAAATAATGCACAAGCACAACCTTAATATTTCGAAATTTAAAAGTCACACTTTAATTTTATGACTTCATTTATTATTGTCTGATTTTCATTATTTGCCTTCCTGATATTTTTATTTAATTTATACGCATTAAAGTTGATTAATTTAATTAAAATTATTAAATTTATTTAAAACTTATAATAGATTTTTAAAATTGTTCTTAAAATGATTATTATTAACTGTTCAATTTTCTTTATTTATTTTATTTATTTAATTTTTCCTCATTTATCACTTAATTATTATTTGAGAGATAAACAATTAATGTATGTTATTTATTATTATTGATTTCAATAAATGTTATATATTAATAAAAATATTTTAGTAAAAAAATTAATTATATAAAAAATTATAAAAATAAACTTATATTAAAAGACAAATTTTCTTAAAAAAATAGTTTTATATATAGTACTTAGATTCTGGAAGTTGTTGTTCTTTTGACTAATTAATATCTTTTGAATTGTGAATCCTGATCATCTATAGAGAGAGAGAGAGAGAGAGAGAGAGAGAGAGAGAGAGAGATTTTGGAGCTGTATGCTTAAAAAATCATCGAATACAGTAGGATGTTGGATTTACCACAGAATTTATCGATTAAATAAAAGTGAGGTTTGATCTCATACTCAAATGGACCAGAAAATTTGGGAAGAATAGAGAATAAAGAGTAAAAATTGATCTGCTGCTTGAGTTTCATCTGCTTGCATTTCACAATTGACACCATTATTTAATTCACTTTTCAATATTACAAAAAAGTAAAATTAATTCTTTACTTAAACAAATACTAATTTTTTAGCTCTTGGGTTTAGCATTTAATCAATTTAAATGTACCAGAAAGTTATTAAAGGTTTGATTAATAAAATAATTGTGAATGAGTTTATTTTAGTAGATTATAATATTTTTAAAATGCTGCTTGGCTATGTTTGGATAAGATAGTAGTGATTTAAGTTAGTTTGTAATTTGTTTTATTTAACTTCAAAATTTATTAGACAAAAATGGGTTAATTTTTAGTAGTTTAATTTGTAACATTTTATGAAAAGTTACTTGAAATAACTTTTTAAGATCATAAGCCCTAAACTTATTTTATTTTTTCACACTTTTATTTTTATTGATATATTAAAAAAATCACTCATAAGTATTTAAAAATATATATGTATTATGTCATTTTGCATTAAATGGTGAATTTTACCAAACATATTAATTTAGTTTTTAGCTTTTAACTACCTTTCTTTTGACATAAGTTGGAATGCTAGTGAAATAAAAAAAATTAAAGAAAAGTTCTCTTATTCCTGGCAAAGTTTTTGGTGGGCTTTTCCTTTTTTTAGGCAAATTTGATATGGCAATCAGGTGAGGAAATAAATGTATGCAGAAGGCCCATACCCAAGAGAAAAGCCCAGGCAATATTGGTTTTCGGAAGCAAAGCTGGTGTTTTGTTTTGAGAAAGTAGGATGATGTTGAAGGTGTGGAACTGGTATCAAAACTGTCTCTCTGTTCATCCGGTGAAGACCCAAGTCATCAGTTCTGGCATCCTATGGGGTGTTGGAGACCTTGCTGCTCAGTATATCACTCACTCTTCTACCAAAAAACGACTTCAACTCTCTGTAACTTTCTCCCCATCTCTTTCTAATCACTCTTTATTAAGTGAAACTTCTCAATGGATGTCCATTTGTTACTCTTTCCTTCATATGAATTATCTTTTGAAGAAGCGTTTACCTTATCATTCTACGATTATTCTTAATTGTTATGTTACAAACACTGCAAAGTTTCCTATCATGGCTGTTAAATGTTTCAATCCCCAACATTTCTAAACATGCCTTTATATTGAGTCAATAATTGTGGTTGTGTATAGCAATTAAAAACACTGCTTCTTGGTCTGACCAACTTCAGTTATAATATACTTCCCAGCTTTATTTACTTTGAATTTTGATATATCTTTTTGGGGTTGCAGCAATTTCCCTTGTTGGGAAGTTAAGTTGGCTTGTGCTTTATTTTTTTGGTTGAAGCTAGTTGATTTTGATTTGCTGACTATGGAAAGGTGGACATGGTTTTTTCACCATCTAAAGTTATTTTTATATCGATGTGTAGGATTCAGATGCTAAATTTACAATCAATTGGAACCGCATGGCTGTTACAAGTATGTTTGGATTTGGTTTTGTTGGACCAGTTGGCCACTTCTGGTATGTAAATCCTATTACTGCCTAGTGCCTATGTAGCAAATCGTGTCTCGATATGTTGGGAATTTTTACAGATTGGTGACCATGTAATTCACCTGTAAAGAAATTCTTCAATACTGTGTCAATGAGATATATTTCATTTGTGAATTAATGGCACGAGTATGATTTTTTTGGTGCGGGACTCTGGGGCACTGTAGGTAGTTTATTATTGCATCAGATTGCATCCAATTTTTTAGACATGTCATCAAGGACTTTGACTTGTAATTTTTCTGCAATAAGTGCATCTGGTTTAGAAGATCAATCCCTTTGTAAATTTTTGTGTTCTTATTTGGTAGGTTTTTCTTAGAACGGGGATTCCAGTTTGCCTAAAATGTTAGTTTGGTAACTGCTGTCAAAACCTTTTGAATCATGAACATTACTTTGCAATTTTTTTCGGAACATATGAAGATAGTGAAGTGAATTAAAAGGTTATAATAACAGCCAAAGTTATATCTTAGAGAACAGTTCTTGTGAAAATAATAACAGCCAAAGTTATATCTCCTGCTGCTAAAATACTTATACTCAGATGGAACCAATCTTCTTTTCTTGCAGGTATGAAGGCTTGGACAAATTTATAAGGCTTAAACTTCACCTAATGCCAAAGTCTGCGCGAGCTGTAGCTACCAAAGTGGCAATGGATGGCATAATTTTTGGTCCTGTCCATTTGTTAGTCTTCTTTACCTACATGGGATTGTGTGCTGGCAAGACTCTTCCTCAGGTGAAGGAGGACTTGAAGAGGAATTATGTCCCGGCCTTGATTTTAGAAGGCGGTGTGTGGCCAGTTGTGCAGGTTTTTAACTTTCGGTATGTTCCCGTGAAGTACCAGCTTCTCTATGTTAACTTGTTCTGCTTGCTTGATAGTGCTTTTCTGTCATGGTTGGAGCAACAAAAGGATGCACCTTGGAAACAATGGTTTGCATTGTTTCATTCTTCAAATGAAAAAGGAGGTCAATCCAGATAGGAGAGCTTTTGAATATTTTGCTTTTCTGATGTTCTGTTAGTTGTAATAGATAGACTTGGGAGATATTTGTTTAGCTTTGATTATTTTTCCCCGGCCCCTAAAATTTGTCTCTCCTTGATGATACTAATGTTTTGTTAGAAACTTGAGGCCATTGTTAAACATGCTTAGCCAAAAAGCAATTGCTTAAGGTCTTAAACAGATATAATCAAATGAATATAATAATTGTTGATAAGCAACATGATATTGTCGTGTTAGAGAGAGAAAAACACAACATTATAATAGAACCCCATTTTTATTTACTTAAAAGTTTGCTAATTTATTTTTTTTAATACCTTTTTCTTTCTAATATAAGAATGTCATATTATTTATCAACATGGGAGAATCTTGAGCTATTCAGTTTGAATGAATTAGTCACATACTTATAATATATCATCAAATGTAAATGTTTGAAATTATGATATCTTACTGAAGTAGATAGATGATGCTAACTGTTTCACATGTGTCTTCCTTTGAAGAAGGGCTAGGAAGCCAGTTAAATGCAAGTTGATTTCTAAAGATAACCTACATAGAGCAAATCAAAATATTATTTTCTATTAGAAATATGATAAAGACATATGGAAGACATGTATTATAAAGAACAAAAAAGATATATGGAGATACATACTTCAACGCCTTTTCTGTAAATGTAGCTTCTTCCATTAGCAATATCAAAGTGCATTCACATGTAATGTAAAGGCGAATATTTTATATTTAGGGATTATCTCTTGTTAGGCAGTAAAGCATGCGCATGGGATCGTGCAAAACAGTCAAATCTCCACAATTTTTTCTTAAGTTCACGGGATTATCTCTTCTTTCATTAGGAGCTTTATCATTTTTATTTAACTATTATTATAGTTAAAATTACTTAACTTTTATTGCAAAATGACTTTGAAAAGAAGTTTGGGATGAGTTCTTATATTCTCTAATCTATCTTTGTCCCTGTCAAAGTTAGAACGAGTGTGCATCAAGAATGAATCCAGGTATAACGGAATGATACTTTATGCCTCCATTTAAATTTAATTTTATTTAATATATTATATTATGTTATTAAACAATAATTTAATGTTATTTAGTTTAAATTTTACCTCTACTCTTAAGAATATTTTATAATATAAAACAGAAAATATTATCTTACCTTCATTACCAAAAATTTCTGAGTCCCTACCAACGGATTCGGATTCAAATGCCTTCCCAGTTGTGCATTCTATTTGCCATTTTATAATCTCATACTGCAAGTTAATTGAGACTTATTAGTTATTGCACTAGAATAAATTTTAAAAAAAACTAAAGTGCTTCGTTTCCTGGCAATATACTTATGCTCAATTGCAATTGTCATGAGTACACGCAGAAGATGACACTGCTGGAATTTTTAAAATCATTCTATACTTATTGTTATTGAAATTTTTAAAAGATTTAAAGAAATTTCTCATATTTAAATCATTGAAATCGTCTCCCATCAATCATAGCATATCTGTCATATGTTATTTTTAGAGAGATTTTATTTCATATTAAAATGATCGCGTATACGATGATGTCTAGAATTGTCATCACTTATCACCCATTTTGTATGATTACTTTATGAACACAATTATTTGAAAATGGAGATGATGAAGAATTTTGCATATATTTATTAAGAGAACATGGTCTAATGGTTGTAATAATGCTTCGAGGGTTTGAGGTTTTGAATTAAATCATCCACAGCACAGCTTGGTATTCAAATGACCAGGTCGCCACCTTTGCGTCGCTGATTCTAGCATGAAGAAATACGTCAGCTCAGGTCAGATTAGTGGATAACTGATATGACTAATAATTGATAGTCTAGTTGGTTTTTTATTTTCTGGTTGAATCAATTAGTTTGGTAGGGATCTAATAATTATTGTTCAAATCATACTTTCAATATTTAGATTGTATTTGGATGAAATATTTAAAAATTTTAAAGGATTTAAAATTTCATGAAATTCATTTTCTATTAATTCAATTTCTATAATTGTTTAAATTATTTTTTTGGATGAAGTAATTTAAATCCTTTCATATTAAAAAATCACTTGTTTATATTAAGTATTTTTAAATTTTTACAATTTTAAATTTTTTGTTAATGGTGAGGTGGAGGTGGTGGAGGCGATGGAGATGGTGGTGGTCGTGGTGGCAAAGGTGGTGGTGATGTGGCAACATTGGAGATGGTGGGCGTAGAAGGGTGGGGTGTCAATGATGACAATGGTGGTGAGGCAACAATGATGATGGGGTGATTATAGTAGTGGTCATGATGGTGGTGGCAATGACAACGAGGAAGGTGGTGGTGAGGGATGGCGACCATGGTGTTAACAAGGATGGTGATGATAGTAGTGAGAATGGTAGTGGCAACTCGACAATAATGGTAGCGATAATAGTTATGAAGGTGCCACAACGAGGAAGTGATGATGACAGAGGTAGAAGTAATAGTTGTATTAAGGGTAGTGATAGTGACAACAAAGGGGTGGTTGGTATGGATGGAGACTATGGTGGTGGTGGCGACAAGGAGGTATTGGTTGCGATGGCGGTGCAAGTGGTGACAACAATGGTAAGGATGGTGGCGAATGGTGATGGAAAGTTTGGTGATAAAGGTGATGGCAATGAAGGAGTGCTGATGGTGATATTGGTGACAGTGAAAGGGTGGTGGAGGTAGATGCGAAGGGTGATTGTGATGATACCTACGAGGGTGGTAGTGGTGGGGGTGGGGGTGGTGGAGGTGGTGACAATGAAGGGTATTGGTGGTGGGGTGATAATGGTGGTGGCAACAGTGGTGTCGGTAATGACCATGGTAACAGTGATAATGGTAGAGATAAAGAGATGACGACAATGATAGTGGTAATGATGGTAGCGGTGACGATGGCGGGGGTGGCGGCGGCAACAGTTATGGTGGAGAGGGTGGCGATGATGGATAAAAGAATTTAGATTTATCTCTTTTTAGAATTTTAAATTCCTTATTTTTAATTATATTAAAATTCCTTTAAAAATTTTATAAATTTTAAAATTACTAAAATTTTAATACCCAAATAACATATTGTAATTATTAATATTTAAAATCCTTTATTAAAATAAATTCCTCAATTAAATTCTTCCATCCAAACACAAAGTTAGTGTATATTCCCCAAGACAATTCAGGTAGCAAAACATTTATTTAATATCCAAAATGTCACATTAAAAAAAATAAAAGTATTTGAGCAGGATAACATTTTCAGCTACCGACATTTTTATTAAATTGTCCCTTAACAATGTTATTAAGGCATATTTTTTCCTTTATTCTACTTTTAAAAAAAACTAAAAAGATTTCACTTATCAGCACGTTGTTACTGCTTGAACAAATTTAATAAAATAATAGATATTAAATTATTTACTAAGCACTCCATTAAATAAATAAATTATAATGTACGAAAAATTTATTTCTTCGTAATATTAAAAAAATATAGGAATTAAAATAATAATTTACGAATTCTAGGATGATAGATGATTTGAAATAAATTAAAATATTTTTAAAAAACTATACATTAATTTTTTTTCCAAAACAATTAAACATATTCTTTTATACTACTAACTAATTATTTTAATATTTTCAATACAATCAATTTTAAATTTTCAGCTTAAACTTTAATTTTGTGAAACTCGTACAGTTAATATTTATGTTGAAGACCATTGTTTTTGTTTTGGGAAAAGTTAATTTAAACTCCATACATTATTTTTGTACGACAAAAGATAATATCATAATTTCAGGACAGGCCTCTCGTTTCATGTTTCGTGTTCCTAACTGCCTCTCCTCCACACAAATTATATGATAGGGATAGCCATGAAAATGAAGTTTATTGATTAACACTTTAATATTTTAAGACCCTAAATAACGGCTAAAAGACAAGGGTCAAGTAAAAAGTCAATACCTGAGTCCAGATAAAATCTATATGCTTAATTTGTTTAAAAGAAAAACCAAAATCTATCAAATGTCGAATAACATAATATTAGATTAACCGAGTAAGAGAGATTCTACCCCACATATTCAATATTTAAATTAGTATTCTTTTATTAAACATGATATTTTTAAAATCAAGCAAACCAACTAATATTAATTTTAGATAAGATTGTACATTACTGACACCTCAACTTGACAATATAAGATTATAGGCAGAGATAGAAAAAAAATTGATTTCTATTATCATTGAACACATTTAAATATTCTAAATTAATCAACAACTAATATTAATTTTAGATAAGGTTGTACATTTCTGACACCTCAACTTGACAACAGAGATAGAAAAAATTTGACTTCTATTATCATTAAACACATTTAAATATTTTAAATTTAATCATCCGTTAGTAACTAAAATAGCTACAGATCTTTTAAACAAATATTTTGGTTAAGATTACAAATTTTTATTTTATCATTTTAAAAGAAATATTTTCATCTAAACATTCACTGTATAAAAAAATAGATTTTGTTAATCCAAGTTTAAATCCTTAAAAAATATTACTACAAATTTTTTTATCAAGATAAATATATTCATTTGATCAGTGTAGGAAATTTGATGATGTAGGAACTTTGGAGGCTTCTTCATGATAAAAGAGTGGAATTAATCAAATTAAAAATTTTATATTTGAGAATGATTTTAAAAGATAATAATTAGCAGTGACGTGAGTGAGTGAGAGATGCGCACACAACACATACATTACCCTTTTCTCTTTTCTGCACACTATGCCTAATCACAAACAAACCATGGACGACGCCAACAACGGCAAACACGGTCGCCGCCGCCGCCTCAACGCCTTCACTCTCCTCTCCGCTCTTCTCGCTTCCACCACTTCCCTCCTCCTCGGCTATGGTTAGTTTCTTTTCATTCTTCTTCTTCTTCTAATTCAGTTAATCTTCTTTCCCATCATTGTTCATATTCCCTTCCAGATATCGGAGTCATGAGTGGCGCAGCAATGTTGATAAGGGAGAATCTGAAAATATCATGGACCCAAGAGGAAATATTAGTAGGAACCCTAAACGTGTTCTCTCTAATTGGCTCCTTAGCCTCTGGCAAAACCTCTGATTGCATCGGAAGACGATACACAATCGTCTTAGCCTCATTAACATTCCTAATTGGCGCAATCTTAATGGGCCTCGCACCCTCCTTCCCGTTCATCTTATTGGGCCGAATGGTCGCCGGAATCGGCGTCGGTTACGCCCTAATGATAGCCCCTCTTTACACCGCCGAACTTTCCCCTCCGATGACACGTGGCTTCCTCACATCGCTCCCCGAAGTGTTCATCACCCTCGGGATTCTCCTTGGCTACGTCATCAACTACGCTCTCTCGGGCCTCCCTCTTCACTTGGGTTGGAGACTCATGCTTGGAATGGCGGCAATACCCGCAATCGCCATTGCCTTGGGTGTCATAGCCATGCCCGAATCCCCTCGTTGGCTTGTTCTCAAAGGAAAACTCAATGAAGCCAAAGAGGTTCTTCTCACTATCTCCACAAATCCTCAAGAAGCCGAGTTAAGGCTTCAGGAGATAACCCAAGCCGCCGGCCCAAACTCGAATGGGCTGGGTGTTTGGAAGGAGTTGTTATTAAGGCCCACCAGGCCCATTAAGCGCATGCTGGTCACCGCTATAGGTATTAACTTCTTCATGCAAGCCTCTGGTAACGACGCCGTTATTTATTACTGTCCAGAGGTTTTCAACGCTGCGGGGATTCATAGTAAGAAACAGCTTTTCGGGGTTAATGTTATTATGGGCGTTGCTAAGAGTTCCTTTGTTTTGGTTTCGGCTTTGTATTTGGATAAGTTCGGGAGAAGGCCGCTTTTGTTGTTGGGCTCCATCGGCATGGCTCTCTCGTTGGGTGGGTTGGGCCTGGGCTCGAAGATTCTTGAGGGGTACTCGGGGGGGAAGCCCGTGTGGGCTGTGGTGTTGAGTATTGTTGCTGTGTGTGCTGATGTTTCGTTCTTTTCGATTGGGCTTGGGCCCATTACTTGGGTTTACTCGTCCGAGATTTTCCCTACGAGGCTTCGGGCCCAAGGGTCGAGTTTGGCGATTTCGGTGAATAGGTTGGTGAGTGGGGTGGTGTCGATGACGTTCTTGACGATTTCGAAGAAGATAACGTTCGGGGGAATGTTCTTTGTGTTGGCCGGGATCATGGTGGTGGCCACGGTTTTCTTTTATGTGTTTATGCCGGAAACCAAAGGGAAGACCTTGGAAGAAATGGAAACTCTCTTTGAGGTTGAGGGTGATAGTAATAGGAGTACGGAAATGGTAGTAAATTAATGTTTAGGGTAATTAATTACGGTGTCAATTATTATTAATATTATTATCCTTTCTCGTTGTACAATTCTGAATTTAATTAAACAGATTCTAAAAGATAATTTGCGTTTGAGGGTATAGTTGGAGTCACGGGTGCTGCGTACCCCCAGAACATACGGGTTGACATTAATCTTAAACACATGCAGTACAAAATCCATGTTCGCACCCACTTGTAGTTACTCCAAACGTAGCTTTTTATTTTAGCTTCTGCTAATGCCTTACATTTACTTGAATTGTGTTTTTCTTTCTGGATTTCAATTCAAAACTCTAACACGCAATTAATATATTCTACTATATTTGATGATACATCAGTGTCCACTGTCCATTCACTTTGGTTCAATGCCTTTGTCTGATTCTGCAACAATGATCTGTTATGATGCAAACTTAACGTTGAGGATTTGAAATCCTAACCTAATCTCTTGTACATATGTTGTGCCAATCTTAGTATTACATGTGGGATTTGAAGGATCATACAACGTGTTACGCATGTATTGTCAATACAAAGGACAAGCTCAAACAATTGTGCATAAAGCAATTGTAACATATGAGGACCATACGTCATGATCCAAATGTCAAACACTAATAAACTAACACCTTTCATTGACAAGGCATAAGCTAACAAAAAAGGGGGTTCAGAGCAAAGAAGAGCAACAGTGTGTCAAGAAATCCATGTAGTTGCAATGGTTTCCTCTTGTCATTAACTTCATGTGAATTTGAAAAGCTGATTTTAACAATCTCTCACCGCTAGGTGGGGCAATTGATGTAAAGGGTAAGGGCTTCTCTTTTCCATGTGTCTTTATGTGCTTGGAAGCTTCCAAGACTTTGAGATGCTCTTTTTGAGAGAGAAAGGGCCTTGACCTTATAATTCCAATGTCACTTTTTAGTCCAATGTTTAAATGCCATTCTTTAATTAAGGCAATTAAAGGGTAATACAAGGGGTTTGGTGGACATGTATAGTATCCACAAAGACTTGAAACCTCTAATCTTGTCTTCTAACTACCGGACGAGTAGAGGAAGACGCGAGCATGTTGACAAAAAATGCTCAATAGTAATATCCCTTTAGATGGCAACATGGAAAAGGTGACAATAATACCTTTGTCCTCCACTCCCATATCTCTTATTTCGAAAATCACAATTCCACGTCTCTCACAAACAAAAGATGCCATATTTTTTTTCAAAAAAAAATCCAAATTACCAATTTAGGCATGTACGTTTTAGGTAAATTTTATGTGTTTTAAAAGTTTCAGTTTAATCTGGTATGTTTTAAGTGAGTTTAAATTTGGCCTATATATTTTAAAAATTACAGCCTAGCTTTATTTTTTTGTTAATAATTTTAAATTATAACAAAATAAATTTGATGTAACAAAAGTTATAAATGTGGCTGACATAAATAGTGTTTAATTGACACTGATGACATACCATTCATTATATGATATTATTTTGTTATTTGGAGGAGAGAAATCATAATTTCTATTTTTCCTATCAAAGACTATTGGAAAGTTAAAGAGTTTGTGAGAACTTTGATGTAAATGTGAAGCTACCAAGATCCATTTCTATCAATTTTTAAGAAATGTGAAGTCTTGCAAAGAAAACATTGTTGGAGACAATGATAGGCACAAGCATAGGAGACTGTCCTTGTTACATGTGTGTATTTGTCAGTTGATGCATGAGGAGAAAGGGTATTAGTTTTAGTTATTGTTTTAAAAAAGAAAATATTACATGGTCCAATATTATTTATCCCAATTAATTATAAAGTGATACGTCTAATAAACATAATATATTTTTTTAAAATCTCTTTTAAATCCTTCTCAATTCTGATATTTATCAAATATTTTAATGGACTAAACTATTTTAAAAAAAATACAATAACAAAACAAAATGAAATGAAATGAATGTATTAACAAATATAAAAGATTAACTGAAAATTTTTACACATACACAAATTAACTGAAATCATTAAGAGACGTAAATGATTAAAGCATAACTTTTTATTTAAAAGCCTCCCTAAATGTGTAGGACCACACTGGTAATTTAGAGAGAGAAAAAACTTAATTACAGCGTTTTCAAATTGAATAAAATAAAGGGTAAAAATCATGTGCAGGAAATTAGACATGATATACGGGTGTCCATGTTCTTGGGTTAAGTTTAAGAACTAAGGTACTTGTAACAGTAATAGAGATATGCAGATATCTGATATGGAAAGTGCATACCGTTTTGATTTCAAATGATTTGGTCAAGGGTCACTATTCAACAATGGGTTCAATAGAATGCTATAATTATAGGTACTAGGTTGTATTGGTTGCAATGCCCCGTGAAATGGAAAGTGCATACCATTTTCTTTGTCTTTCCCTTCTTGAAGCATATATTTTGTGAAGGTTGTTGAGCTTGCAGAAGAGCCCACTGCAATCTAATATTAATAAAACAAACTCTCTCTCTTCTCCATCAACTTAGTTGATAAACAATCAATTAATAATCAAAGGAACTAGATTGCTATTTTGTTATATATATTGTGACTTCATAGCTAGGTTATATAACTCACTTCTCCGTGACTTTCTTTCACATATGCATATCATTGTTTGCAGTTGTCTAGGAGTGAAACAAACAACTTAAAATTAACGGATAATATAGTAATTGAAAGGCTTATCAATACCTTTTTGATTTTATTTGTATTACTAATTAAAAAAATATAAAAAGGAGGATCTATCACGGGACCATATATGTAGAAGAAATTAATCAAGTTTAGGTAAAGATTCTTGAACTGTTATTGAAAAGGCTATGCTAATTGTGTATTACTAGGAGATACATACAGCTATCTTTTTCTACTATTTGAATTTCAAACATCATTAAGCGCCTAATTATCTGGTCCCCTACTACCATATATGTCCTAGAGCAAACATACGCTGCAGTTGTTAACTTGTTTTTTACTCCTTTTTACTTAATTAGTACAGATAGTCTATTACTATAATAATAGCAAATCAATTTCAATAATTTACATGTCAAGTACGAGGAGGAGTAACTTTACTTTTAACAATCTTACTATTATATATTTTGTTATCCACCCTCCTCATTCATCAATAGATTTTTTTAAAAATGATTTGAAAAAAATTGTTTTTTCAATTTTTTATCATTTGCAAATTATCATTCATATAATTAGAGGTATTGGTGATCATTGTATATTTATAACTAAAGCTCATTTCACCATATCATTCATAATAAAGTTGACTTTAGAAAACTGTCTATCAATTAAACTGGGTTCCAAAAGGATTACAACTTTTTTAGGTAACAATGTTAGTATAATCTAAAGTTCGATGGAACAAAGCGTGGGTTGTAAGTGGAAAGGGAAAAGAAATAAAAGCAGTGTGAATCTTCTTCGTGGGGTGATCTGAATTTACGCATGGATTGTTCTTGTCCAGTAAGCCTACCCATGCCCTTGTGTTGGTACTTATCCAGGAAGCTTTGCACTTTTCAGAGTTTCACTCATACCCAGTAGTTGAAGTTAGAGGACAAAGGGTAAAATTTACTCCTAACATGTTTGAATTCCAACTAATATTTTACACTGCAATTTCACTATGATTCTGAATATAACCTTTAATGTTCATATCAAATATCAATTATCAATATATATAATGCAATGCGCCAAGCTAGTTCAATTAGGAAATAGAATCAAACCACACAAGCCCATGTACTGCTACATTAATTGCCCCTATAAATTGCATCTCTTTTATTCCTGCTACACTTATAAAATACTTTTATAAGTCATTTTTTAATATACTTTTCATCACATCACTCATTTTCTAATAATGATTCACATACATGGTACATCCGAACAGCACCCATACCTATTTGACATCTTTCATTTATCTAATTAAGCATCTCTCTTCACTTATGTCTATTAACAAATACAGTATATACACACACATAAATTTATTTATTTATTTTTAAAGGGTAAACAGGAGAGGTCTAAGGTCAATTAGTACTGTTACAAGTGCCTACTAAACTAAACCGAAATTCTCTCATTGATCCACTCACTGCACAATGAGGACAGTGAAGAGGACGAGAAAAAAACAGCATAAAGTTACATCAGAACCCTCTTCTTTATTATTTCATTTATTTCCCCCTTCCTTTTCAAATCATTATTAATACCACCACTTCCACTTCATGCATTTATAATATCCCTCTCCTTCAAATCAATACTACTCTCTCTCTCTCTCTCTACTTCCATGGAAACCCAAAACAGGCTCAAAATGCGAATCTCTCGCATGTTCCGTTCCTCATTCAGCTCATGCAGCACCCGAAACTTAACCGATGTACTGGAAAAAGCAGTTTTTCCACCGAGCAACCAAGGTAGCTTCCACCTCATCGATCCACCCTCCCCAAAAACTCGACCTTTCCCACCCATTTGCAGGTCCAAATCCATCGACGACACTTGCATCATGTCGTTCAAGGATTCTCTCCCAAGACGCAAAATCTCAGAATCCCCGTCACCCTTTCTCCGAGGTAACAACGCCAACCTTAACCTCGGTGTCATGTCGTGCCCCTCAAACATCTCCCTCAGCAAAACCCACGAACACGATTTCGGTTTCTACGATAAAACAAACGGTTCGGAGAAGAACGTTAAGACCAATCAGAAGAAGAAGAAAAAGAAGAGGCATGCCCAGAAGAAAAACAGGGCAAGGGACATTTTCCCTTTTAATTCTTGCGCCAAAGATACCAACTTTGGTGGCTATTGGTGGTACAGCAGCGACGAAAACGATGAAACGGACACCCTTTTCTCCTCAAGGAGCCTCTCCTCGGATTCCTCGAGGTCTCGACGCCGGCGCCGGAAAAGTGACCGGAGCTCCGACATGGGCGTTCTCCCTTTGCAAGGGAAAGTGAAGGACACGTTCGCAGTGGTGAAGCGCTCGAGCGATCCTTACAGTGATTTCAGGACTTCGATGGTTGAGATGATCGTCGAGAAGCAGATATTTTCGCCGGAGGATTTGGAGAATCTGTTGCAGTGTTTTCTTTCTCTGAATTCGCATCATCATCATAAGATCATTGTTCAAGTCTTCACGGAGATTTGGGAAGCTCTGTTCTCTGATTGGTTTTGATATATAATTTCAAAAATAAGAGGGAGACAGAAAATATGTATAAGCTGCTGCTATATCTTATCTTCTTTCTCTCTGTTATTTGTGTTAGTTAGTTTGTAAGGAAATTAGTTAGTTAATTAGTTCAGTTCCTTCTAACTTTGTTTGCATGTATTATATCCAATTTGCTCCTAAATTTAATTACTGAGTTTTACTTCTTTATTGTTATTTTCTATTGTGTTAACTGGGCATAATTGTGATAACTTAATTAACTTACTCAAACTGAATCTTCTTCTTCATGTGTGGTGTTTTATTTTCCTTATCTTTTGCTGCCGTTAATAGTAGTAGTATTGTTTTTGTTCAAGAACAAGAATGGATTGTTTCGTTCATATTTGTGGATGTACTGACAAGAAACTGTATTAGCAAAGGTCGTGGTAAAAGAGTGAAAAGACCTTAAAAAAGGGCACTTGTCTTGCTTTGGGAGTGCAGATTTATTTATTTAGTTATTTTATCCTTGTGAAAAAAGATTGCTCAAGAAAAATGTTGTTAGATAAGAAATTATGTATCTTAGGATTTGATGAAAGAACAAAAAAGAAAGGGAATAAAAAATATAAAATATATGATAAATGATGTTAGAAAAAAATAAGGAAATAAAAATATAAATAAAATAGTAGTTACTATGTTCTCTTTTATAAGAAAAAAATTGATATTATTCTTCGATATTTTTTAATCCTGTGCAGCTTTATATTTAATGCGGTGCTTTTATAATTTCTAAAATCGGTAGAAAAATTGTTTATGATTTATGAAAATGTATATTAAATGATTTTTGAGGTGATTGGTGATATTGATTATATATGATTCTGGATTGCCTAGTGGAAATAGGAAAAGAAGCAGTTTTGGATCTCTGAAGGTGAAAGCTTGAAAAAGATTTGAATGAAAGAAAGAAAAAAAGTGCTGTTCAAGATACACAGATCGACCTGTCCCACTGATCTGGATGCGCCAAAACAATACAAAAAGACTACTAGTTTTTTTTTTCTTCATTTTTTAACTCAAAAGTTGACTACAGATAATAAACATGAACAACAACGGTTTAATTTTCTACCACTGAGAGATCTCAATGGTTAGTTTGAGTGTTAAATCTTTTTTAAGAGCTAAAATGGGGGGCAAATAAGTCGGTGACGGATGCAATTCCAACAAGAATAATCTGCAAATCTCCTGAAACAGAAAGGGGATTCACATGATGCAAATATTTGTAATCCTCATCCCATATTTGAATATTAAGAAATATCAACTTGTCGACCATTTTGCGGATATGGCTGAACACCAATTTTGTTTGTGTCTTGCAGTTCTTGATGAAACATGAACAATTATTTAACCAATAGCCGCGAAAAAGATTCATTGAATTCTAATTCAATTGAATACCTGGTCAAAGAGGAAAGAACATATATGTTCAATAATTTAGCAATGAGATCATTGTCACCATGCCAGGGACAACATAATTTAGGAGTCAATTAAAGCATGCATCCAAAAACAATGAAAACAATATTATTCTTTATTGGTTCTGTATGCGGTTGGCACACATGAGAGACAAAAAAATAAACAATTGTTTTGATAAGACATGTTAAGTTCGTATTATTAACCAAATTCATATCTATCAATGTATGTTCATTATCTCAGAACAAGAAGCCAAAAAGGACAACAAACACACACACCCCCCCTTAACATCAAACACTGTCCCTGAACCCTGACGGAGATCACCTCGCTTGTCTTCACTCTATACTTCAAAATTGAGAGATCTCAAAAAATTCACTAGACTAGTAGCAAGAAAGGAAGGATCTTGCCCTGTTCGTGTACATATATCAATGACAAGCAAAGAGGATTATAGTGTCTTTTTTCTTATCTAATTACAAAACAGAGTTTAGTTAATAATATTATCAAATCATTAAGATACTTTTAAATTTCATCTGACTAATAAATAAGTGTTTGTTTAGATAAAGGTTATTATGTATGTATGCTACTAATATATATGAACAAAAAAGTTATTTCATGTAATCCCAAGAAAAATCAAACATTCATGCATGCAGATTAAATTACAGCTGCAACAAACTAATGGGTATGAAAAAAAAAAGAAGCTTTATATTTGATAGAAAGAAATGCAGAAACTTGTTATGAAAAGAAGAAAGGGTTGGTTTGTTTGTCAGAGTGGTACAAAGGGCATCTGAAGTGGGAAGCATGAAATTGGGGGGCGTAAGGTCGGTGTCAAAAGAATGGGTGGTGCTTAAAAACTGAAATGAAAAAGAAGGCACAGTGGAATGAGAAAACTGTTAAGAGGGTTTGCAGAAAGAATATAAAACGAAAACGTTTCTATCTTTCGATTAGTTGTGGGGACTGGACAAGGGCACCTACTCCTACAACTTAATGGTATCATTACCCAATTACATTACACTGACCTATGATAGCAATCTAAATGTAGGATGTCACATTCATTTTTGTAAATAGGGGTTTGCCTCAAATGGAAAGAAGATTAAAGAATGTCTTTGATCGCATTTTTTGGGTTCTTGAGCCCCCAAATCTCCTTTTCAATGCACACTCTGCAATTAATTTTTGGCCGTAAAAAGGGGCCAATTACTTTCCTGCATTTTCTGAACATCAATGGGCCTCTTGGGCTTTCTATGCTCTTTCTCGTTTAATCCCCAATCTTATTATGATGCTTGTTTATTTACATAAAGCTGTTACTACTTTTCAATTTCCCTCTGTAACTCTGTACTATTAACTTCATTTTTTCATCACTATTATCCACTCTGTAACTGTAATGCATTCACATCAACATGTTTAACAATAAATTTATACAAAATTTTACTGTCTTTGGCATGCTGTTGTCCCACACAGTGTCACCATTTTTAAAAGTATCTCAGCATATTTAAAAACAAAAACCGATTCTAAAGGCCTTGCTAATTAAAAAACTTATTTAATCATTTAAATTATTTTATTAAAATAATTACAACAAAGTGTATCATTAGTATTGTTAATAAAAAAATAATTTTAATTATTTAACATAATATATACTACCAACTATATTTGTCTATGCTAACAAAAGTTCATCTAATTGGATAAGGATTTAAATTGTGGCCTGACATCATAGATTTAAATTTCATTGACATAATGAATTTATTGGCCTGTAAGCGTTTATCAAACCCCATGAAGGAAAAATTTTGTAGTGAGAGAAAATACCTACTTTAATAATATTTATAATTAAAATATCACCCAACAAAAAATATCTTAAAAATTATTATTTTGTTAATCTCTGTGATAAAAGAATTTATTTTAATTCAATTTTTTTATAAAACCTTTATAATTATGATAGTTAAGTCAGAGTTTTTTTAGATTAATTAATATATTAGTACATGCAGAATTAAATATCAAATAAAAATCATTAAGATCAATTTAGAGGACTTGAATTTGGATAATTTGCATGACATTGTAATGCAAATTTCGGTGCTTTCATTACATCAAAACTACCAATAAAAATGGTATAATTGGAAAAGAAAATTAATGCTGGAATAAGTTAATAATTTAAAAGTGAAAAATAAAATGAGAAGAATGGAGCTTTGACGTCTGAATTTCATTATTAAAAAAATCACCAAAGAAAGTATATTAATTAAAATGAGGAACAAATACAACGAGTTCCTCCTAAAATCAATCCAATAGACTATTTTTCCAATTCAATAAAAGATAGTCAAATCCTTTACGTTATGTTGTAATGAAGTATTTGAAAATTCTAAGAAATTTAAAATTTTAGGAAATTTATATTTTTATTAATTTAATTTTTATAATTGTTAAAATTATTTGTTTGGATAAAATAATTTAAATTCTTTCATTTTTAAAATCATTTGTTTGAATTATATATTTTAAAATTTTTGGCTAGTCATGGTGTCGGTGGCGGTAAATGTGGTGATGATAGAGATGGTAGCGATGACGGTGGTAATAGTAACGAAGGATGGTGGTTACGACAATACTCATGATAATGATAGTGACAGTAGTAGTGGTGTTGGCAACACCAACAGTGGTGATGGATAGTGGCGGTGTTAGGGGTTGTGATAATTGTGGCAAATGTGATGGTAGGGATGATGACAGTGGTAATAGTGGTGATGGTGCCAGCGGTGATAATGGTGTCTGCATAGCGACAACGATTGTGATGGTGAAGATGATACGAGTACAACGATGGAGTGGTTGTGGCGGCAATGATAATAGTGTTTGTAGTGGTGGTGACAACAATGATGATAGTTGAGTGTCAACATTAATGGCAGTGGTTGTGGGGATGACAGTGAAGGCAATGGTGGGGTGGTGGTGATGGTGGTAGTAGAATAAACAACGAGAATCATGGTGGTAGTTGGTGGTGTTGTGGATGTGGCGGCGATGAAGGTGGTGATGGTGGGGTAGACGACGTGTGACGACTGTGGTGGTAATGACGTTGCAGGGGGTGTAAAGATGGGTTGAATATGTGTCGAGGTCTATGTGAGAAAAAAAGTAGAAAACATTAATGCGAGGGAATTTAGATTTTTCTCTTTTTTGATAGAATACTAAATTCTTTATTTTTAACTATGTTATAATTCCTTTAAAATTTTCATGAATTTTAAAATTAGTATTCTTTTTATATTCAAACAACATATTATAATTACTAATATTTAAAATCTTTACTAAAACAAATTCCATCATTAAATTTTTTTTATTCAAACATAAGGTTATATTTTTCTCTTGAACTAGTTCTAGAATGTGCAGCTGATTATATCAACCACCTTATTCCAAATTTGAATGTGGTTGCTATTGCCATTTATATATTAATCTCTGGAGAAGCTTAAGAAATGGTGATTAGAGTTGTGGTAAAACTGTAGAAACAGCACTGGATGGACGAGCATTGAAACAAAATGTGTTGCACAGTTACAACTTGCAAGTCTCTTTAACAGTTGATGAAGGATTGGAATTCTCCCATGATTTATATATAAAAAATCGCAGCCTTGCTATTTTTTCAAAATACTTTTAGAGGTTTGAATTTGATTGGTAAAACAGAATGTGGTCCCTGAATTTGTGAGAGGTTCTGCAATGCAATCAGTGTTATATATATATATATAAGCACTCAGTACCAAATTGCAAGCTGTAAAGGTGCTAACCAAACGTTATTTTCAAACAATTTAAATTACAAAATGAAAGAAAGAAAGAAAGAAAGTTTTAAGTTGTGTTAGTTGATTTAAATGCCACTGATTGATTCATACATATGAGTTGTTCATTTTGTTAATTGTGTTTGAATCACAATCAAACCCCATCATAGTCAATTACTCCCTCCTTTTCACTCTAAATACTTTTATATCCTTAACTATAATAAGGATTAATTTTATATAACAAATTTTAAAAAGAAAATTTTCATTATGTAAACTCATTTTTCATTCTGATTTTCCATTCAAACATTTCTGAATACGAACTTTAAAACATTTATTACATAATCCAAATATTCTGACTTACATGATAATGCATAATTATAGGATAATATACATTTTAATGCATTGGAAATATATTTCCATTACATTTTAAATAACCATGTATTGCAATTTTTCCATACATATTTCACCAAATTTAATTAAAATATATTGAAAGTGTAAAAGGGGTCATGATCGTCTCCATACCTATTGCCTCTTCATTAAATTTTTTACACCGGTATAAAAAATATATTTTTATATTAGTTATTTTTATGATTAGTATAAAAAATATTTTTTATATCAATTATTTTTATAATCGGTATAATAAACTGGTATAGATGAGTTTTAATATTTCATTTCACTAGATCCATTTTGTATTTGAAATAGAGCGAAATACTGTTGGAAAAGATTAAATCTCATGTAAAGTTTTTCTACCAATAAAAGTTGATCATATTCCTTCTAATTATGATAAGTATTTGTTAATTAAGGTTGGCTAAAAAATAAGTCTTTGATTCATTAGTCAAATTTTAAAATTGAAAAGTACCTATATAAAATCAACTATAATTATTAGATAATATTATTGATCAACTATGTTTAGATATTTAGGTTACCATCACCTCCTGCATATCAAAACTTTTTTACCTTGCTTATTAAAAGAGAAGGATAAAAAATTGTTCTAATAGCAATGCTATTTGTGTAACGTCCTAGTTATTTTACATTTATTTTTATTCAAACTATTACATTTTACAATAATTTTTTTTTTGCGTGAAAACTGATCGATATTTAGAGAAAACAATTTAATTCGATACAGCGGATGAGAGAAAGGGAAATTAGGGCGTCTCGCTTGAGCGAGGCCCCTACTTGTCTAAGCGAGATTCCGGACTCTCACTTAGACGAGGTGTTGTTCAAGGATGAACACCTTTCACACATCGGATCATACAACCGGACTCTCAAACTTCGCTCTAGAAATGGTTCTATGAACCCAAAGAGTTCCCACGAAAACAAATGCAATAACAGTGCTATATTTTGAAATATATTTTTCATTCAATCCGGTCTTAACTGAACACAACTGATAATTATACAACGAGGTTTTTATACACACTTAAGACTACAAAGAGTCACCCAGTTTCATTTGGACCCTGGCACCGTTCTCCCCCTTGGCGCAGCTCCACAGCTTCTTCCCCTTCCCTGTCTCTGGTTACTAAAAAAAATATGCAAGGGTGAGTGTTTGGCGTAATAATTAATCTAGAATGGATCTTAACAAATACGTATGCATATCTATACATGCACCTCAATCATTACTTCTAAATAAACACACCGAAACATAGAATATATCAGGCAGTAACCGTATTAGACCAAACACACAGTTCATCTATTTCTCCACATTCATCGCATTCATCACATGCATCACATTCATTACATGTATCACATTACATACATCATAATCACAACTGACTCTGATGCAATCTGACTCCTAGTATCCGGATACTAAAGGATTGGCCTTCAGCTGGGGGTCCTACTTGACACCCCGTGAACCCTGCTTGGTTCACTGAGTCCTACTTGACTCTCCACCTCGACCACTGGGTCCTACTTGACCACTGGGTAGCTCAACTGGGCACGAAAACCACGGGAGCCGGAAATGAGGGGCTATCATATACCGTCGGCCATCCCATACCACATAATCATTCAACAATTTACCTTTCATAATGATATCCATCTTCTCATCCCTCGGGTAGCCTGCTTGCTAACCCGGAGTCACATACCACTGCTCATTTCACATTAGATATCAATTTCCTCATCTCTCGGGCAGCCTGCTTGCTAACCCAGAGTCTCACAACACTGATTACATCAATACTAAATATTTCAAGAGCATGCATGATAACTCTATCACAAACACAGTTCTCAACTCATCAATGTACATTATCACACATGCACAAGTATAAACACACAATTACGTTTAACAACATTTTTCTTTAGTATATTTAAGTTACTTCACAGATCAGGATAGGAAATAAGTCCTATTCTAATTAATTATAACCCGAACACCCCCCTTACTCTGATTCCACGCTTCGATGATCTGTTCTTTGTGCCGTTTTCTTCCTCTGAGCACCGGTTCTGCAATCTCAACTCCTCCACTCAGTCTTCCGTTACTTAGTTTACTACCTACGGATCATGAAGTACAGCTTTATCACTTCAACGTCCTTAGTTCATGGTCAACATTTGGCTTACACTCACAGAGGAGTGGAGAATAGTCATGAATATAGCCATGCATGGCCCTTAACAGCTAAAGAATGAAAGAAATAAGGGAATCACAATCGGGTTGGATCAGTAGACTCACCTGGAAGTCTCGATCACAGGAATGAGGTTAATTTGTAGTTCAAACACTAATGGAGTCTCACTCCAGCACATGCAGCTCAGCGTTTAAGAGAGAATAGGCAAACGGAAGAGAAGGAAGCAAACTGATAGTAAAGGCAACTTGTGTAAAATGAAAAAGAAGGAAGGGAATCTTCATATATATATGGCTCATGGGCAAGATCGTCTTTTCCTTGATTTTATTTGTATTCTAACTATTTTAAACTATTGCTTAGTCATCAAATCAATTACACGTGTTTATCCCTTCAACGCCCACGTAGTCATAGTCCTCTAATAATTCGCTAGAGTATAGGTCCGATATGAATGTCGACCCCGCCGTCCTAACTTAATGTTCATACCTCGGAAATCCGAGCTACACTTGATAGATCGGATATATCATCCGCTCTCGACTATTTGTCACACACGACCGTTGTTTCAGTTAGTATGAAGTTAATCCGAGATGTGACCCCGTGTGAGGCGCTCTCCCCACAACGGTAGGACCAGACCGCCTAGCCTTGTCCGCTCTTCTCCCACACTTCCGCTCTTTTAACTCCGCCTGCTCGCGTTTCAGATACCGACCTCGACACCGGCTCAAACAGAGTAATTACTAAATAGAATTTCTAAACATTCTCTAACATTTCACATTTCATAATTTTTATTAAAACATCAGGGATGTTACACTCACCCCCCCTAAAAGGGAGATTTCGTCCCCGAAATCAGTGCTCTGGTTGAAAAAGATGAGGGTACATCCGCCTCATATCGGATTCTAACTCCCAAGTGTAGTTTATCCAATGAAAATTCTGCCACTTCACCTTTACCAGCTGTACTTCTTTGTTCCTTAAACGTTTGATTTGGTGCTCTTCAATACCAATTGGTACAGCCTCCACCGTCAAGTTCTCCTTCACTTCAATGGAATCACTCGGTACAATCATTGTATCGCACGGAATGTAGGCTCGAAGTTGCGATACGTGGAACACGTTGTGGATATTAGTCAATGATTGAGGAAGATCCAGCCGATATGCGACTTCACCAATCCGCTCTAGTATTTGGTATGGTCCAATGTACTTCGGATTAAGCTTTTGGCTTTTCAAAATTCGACCTACACCTTTAGTTGGTGAAATTCTTAGAAACACCCAATCACCCACTTGGAATTCAAGAGGTCTATGCCTATTGTCATAATAGCTCTTCTGACAGTCTTGGGCAATTTTTATCTTCTCCAGGATTAAAGCGATCTGTTCGTTCATCTCTTGAATCATCTCAGGCCCCAGATGAAGGGCATCGCCGTCCTCATTCCAACATAATGGAGTACGACACTTTCGACCATAAAGAGCTTCGTATGGAGCCATCCCAATGCTGCTATGGTAACTGTTATTATATGCAAATTCCACCAAGGGCAAGTATTTCTCCCATGATCCGCCCTGTTCCAGTACACATGCTCTTAACATATCTTCAAGAGTCTGTATAGTCCGTTCTGATTGACCATCGGTTTGGGGATGGTAAGCCGAACTCAATTTAAGCTCAGTACCCAATTGTTGTTGCAAACTCCCCCAAAACCTGGAAGTAAATCGGGGATCCCGATCGGAAATAATACTTGAGGGCACACCATGCAGTCGTACGACTTCAGCAACGTACAACCTAGCTAATCGCTCTAACGACCACTTCATATTTACTGCCAGGAAATGCGAACTTTTGGTTAGTCGATCAACAATCACCCAGATAGCGTTGTATCCAGTTTGAGTACGGGGTAGTCCGGACACGAAGTCCATAGTGATACCTTCCCATTTCCAGATCGGAATTTCAGGAGGTTGAAGCAAACCCGGAGGTCGTTGGTGCTCAACCTTGCACTTCTGACATATAACGCAGGATTTCACGTACTCGATTATTGCCTTCTTCATGTTTGGCCACCAGAATCCCTTCTTCAAGTCATGATACATTTTCGTCACTCCTGGATGTATGCTCAGAGAGCTCTTGTGTGCTTCTGTTAACACCGCCTGCCTGAAGCCTCCATGTGCAGGCACCACAACTCGATTCCTGAATCTCCATACGCCATCCTCACCTCGAGTTATCTCTTCGTTTTTACCTCGGGTCTGAGTGTTGATCAACTTCAGTAACTCTTCATCATCCTTCTGCGCCGCCATCATAGACTCCAGAAATTCATTAGAGATTTTTAACATTCCAATCGTCATTCGATTTGGTGCACTCATGACCACTCCAATATTCAAATCCCTAAAGCTTTCTAGCAATTCTTGTTCTCTGCCCATTAAGTAAGCCACGTGTAGTACCTTCCTGCTCAGTGCATCTGCCACAACATTTGCTTTACCCGGATGATACTTCAAATCAAAGTCATAATCTTTTAAATACTCCATCCACCTCCTCTGTCTCATATTTAGCTCCTTTTGATCAAATAAATACTTTAAACTCTTGTGGTCACTGAATACCACAAAGCGAGCTCCATACAGGTAATGGCGCCAAATCTTCAGTGCGTACACTACTGCTGCGAGTTCCAGATCATGGGTCGGGTAATTCTCCTCATGTGGCCTCAATTGCCTTGAAGCATAGGCAATTGCTCGATCCGCTTGCATCAACACACACCCCACTCCAAATTTGGACGCATCGCAATATACTTCAAATTCTTTGGTCACATCAGGCAGTGCAAGCACGGGCGCAGTAGTTAAACACCGCTTCAGAGTTTGGAAACTTAATTCACATTTCTTCGACCACACGAAAGGGTTTCCTTTCCTAGTCAATCGAGTCAGAGGGAGAGCTATCCGAGAGAATCCCTCAATGAAACGTCGGTAGTATCCAGCTAATCCAAGGAAACTCCGGATTTCAGTTACTGACTTCGGTGTCTCCCAAGTCATAACCGCCTCAATTTTTGTCGGATCGACTGAGACTCCTTCCTGGGAGATTACATGCCCTAAGAATTGTACACTACTCTTCCAGAACTCGCACTTAGATAATTTAGCGTACAACTTCTTCTCGCGGAGTGCTTGTAAAGCAAGTCGAAGATGTTGAGCATGCTCCTCGTCCGACCTCGAATATACCAGAATATCATCAATGAAGACCACCACAAACTGGTCCAAGTACGGTTGAAATGTCCGATTCATATCATCCATAAAAATGGCAGGAGCGTTTGTTACTCCAAAGGGCATTACTACGTACTCGAAGTGCCCATAACGAGTCCGGAATGCTGTCTTTGGGATATCCTCCGACCTCACTCGGATTTGGTGGTATCCCGACCTCAAGTCAATCTTAGAGAACACAACGGCGCCTCGCAACTGGTCCAATAAATCATCAATCCGGGGTAGTGGATACTTATTTTTGATTGTCAGTTTGTTCAGCTGTCGATAATCAATACACATGCGCATGCTACCGTCCTTCTTCTTTACCAGTAACACCGGAGCGCCCCAGGGTGAAGCACTAGGTCGGATAAAGCCCTTTTCTAATAATTCATTCACTTGTTTCTTCACTTCGGTTAATTCCACCGAAGACATTCTATATGGCGCTCGGGACACCGGTTCTGCTCCGGGAATCAAGTCAATAGAGAAATCAATCTCTCGACTAGGAGGTAGCTCCGAAATTTCTTCCAGAAAAACGTCAGGAAATTCACAAACAATCGGAATATCATTTAGCAGAAGGTCATGTCGACCCTCCGAAGTGAATAAAACGACATACGTGGCTAGAACATCGCTCACCCCGTCCTTCACGTCAAGTTCCTGTGAGAACACAATATTCTTCCGATAGCAGTCGACCAGCACATGATTAGCAGCAAGCCAATCAAGACCTAGAATAATGTCTAAGTCCTTTAAGGGCATACAGATAAGATTCACTCGAAAAGTACGGTCTTCGATTTGCATCGGTAGTTCCCTACACATCGTAGTTGCACGGAAAGTAAAACCAGTTGGAGTGGAAACAATAAGAGCGTTCTCCATCAAATTGATTGGCAGACCAAGCCGTCGCACACAGCTTTCCGAAATAAAGGAATGGGTGGCACCAGAATCATAAATCACATTAACCAGATAACCATAGATGAGGCACTTACCCTGTACCAGATTGTCATTCCTCGTAGCCTCTGAAGCATCAAATGCGAATACACGTCCAGTCATAGCGTTCTGGGCACCGCTAGATTGAGCGTCATATCTTCCCGCTTGTGGGTTCCTTCTACCAGCTCCATTCCGATCTCCTCTCATGAAGTTGGAACCCCGGTTTCCAGAAGGGTTAGACCGGTTATCCGTTCTGCCTTGTTGCTGCCTCTGAGGGCAATCGGGCCTGAGATGCCCTGGTTGTCCGCACTGGAAGCACACAATCTGATTAGCTTGGCAATATTTGGCAATGTATCCCTCCTGACCACAATTGTAGCATATACGATTCCCAGGAGGATTACCCGATCGACCAGTGGAACCTCGACCAGAGGAGGATGAAGAGGTAGCAGAGGATTTACCACCTCGAAAGAATTGACCCATCCTCTTGAAGCTGAAACCTTTTGCCTTCAATGGCTTTTTATCTCTTGGCTGAGACATCCTTTGCAACTGCACTTCTTCTGTCAGCCTTGCTTTGTTCACCAAGGTCGGATAGTCCCTGATCTCTATCGGTACGATTACGCTACGGAGCTCAATCCGTAGACCCGCTTGGTATTTGGCACACTTGCTGCCTTCAGTCCCTTCTAATGAGAAAGGGTGGTAAAAATCACACAGCTCGTCGAACTTGCTGGTGTACTCAGCTACAGACATCCGGTCTTGCTCTAACTTCAGGAATTCCATTTCTTTCCGGATTTTGTAGTTGTCTGGGAAGTACTTAACAAGAAACCTCCTCCGAAAATTCGCCCATACTAACGGCTCATTGGCTGCGTTCATTTGCACCTTCACGCGAGACCACCATACTCTAGCCTCATCTTTCAATTGATATGAAGCAAATAAAACCTTTTGCTCCTCAGAACACTCAAAATATTCGAAAACTTGCTCGATATCCCTAATCCAGATATATGCCCCATCGTAGTCGTGTCCCTCCTTGTAAGTCGGAGGATTCCTTTTCAGGAATTTATCCAGAGTGGGACCGGACTTGGTCCTACTCATCAGCTGAGTAAATTTGGAGAAGAAATCATCTCCTCCCCCAGAACTAGTCTCTCCGTCCATTTAGCAACTCTACAATGGGCAAACACATCACCATTAATAACCAAGATCAGTCAGGGGATTATAGATTTACCTTATATTCATAGAATACTACGCCAGTGGAGTGCCAAGGGAACGGTGCCAGACCACACGTAATCTCAACACAACAAAACACAATCAACTTTCATAAGATTATCACAATCACTAGATCGGCCCACACCGGCTCTAGAAAGAACCGCTCTGATACCAAGTGTAACGTCCTAGTTATTTTACATTTATTTTTATTCAAATTATTACATTTTACAATAATTTTTTTTTTTGCGTGAAAACTGATCGATATTTAGAGAAAACAATTTAATTCGATACAGCGGATGAGAGAAAGGGAAATCAGGGCGTCTCGCTTGAGCGAGGCCCTTACTCGTCTAAGCGAGATTCCGGACTCTCACTTAGATGAGGTGTTGTTCAAGGATGAACACCTTTCACACATCGGATCATACAACCGGACTCTCAAACTTCGCTCTAGAAATGGTTCTATGAACCCAAAGAGTTCCCACGAAAACAAATGCAATAACAGTGCTATATTTTGAAATATATTTTCCATTCAATCCGGTCTTAACTGAACACAACTGATAATTATACAACGAGGTTTTTATACACACTTAAGACTACAAAGAGTCACCCAGTTTCATTTGGACCCTGGCACCGTTCTCCCCCTTGGTGCAGCTCCACAGCTTCTTCCCCTTCCCTGTCTCTGGTTACTAAAAAAAATATACAAGGGTGAGTGTTTGGCGTAATAATTAATCTAGAATGGATCTTAACAAATACGTATGCATATCTATACATGCACCTCAATCATTACTTCTAAATAAACACACCGAAACATAGAATATATCAGGCAGTAACCGTATTAGACCAAACACACAGTTCATCTATTTCTCCACATTCATCGCATTCATCACATGCATCACATTCATTACATGTATCACATTACATACATCATAATCACAACTGACTCTGATGCAATCTGACTCCTAGTATCCGGATACTAAAGGATTGGCCTTCAGCTGGGGGTCCTACTTGACACCCCGTGAACCCTGCTTGGTTCACTGAGTCCTGCTTGACTCTCCACCTCGACCACTGGGTCCTACTTGACCACTGGGTAGCTCAACTGGGCACGAAAACCACGGGAGCCGGAAATGAGGGGCTATCATATACCATCGGCCATCCCATACCACATAATCATTCAACAATTTACCTTTCATAATGATATCCATCTTCTCATCCCTCGGGTAGCCTGCTTGCTAACCCGGAGTCACATACCACTGCTCATTTCACATTAGATATCAATTTCCTCATCTCTCGGGCAGCCTGCTTGCTAACCCAGAGTCTCACAACACTGATTACATCAATACTAAATATTTCAAGAGCATGCATGATAACTCTATCACAAACACAGTTCTCAACTCATCAATGTACATTATCACACATGCACAAGTATAAACACATAATTACGTTTAACAACATTTTTCTTTAGTATATTTAAGTTACTTCACAGATCAGGATAGGAAATAAGTCCTATTCTAATTAATTATAACCCGAACACCCCCCTTACTCTGATTCCACGCTTCGATGATCTGTTCTTTGTGCCGTTTTCTTCCTCTGAGCACCGGTTCTGCAATCTCAACTCCTCCACTCAGTCTTCCGTTACTTAGTTTACTACCTACGGATCATGAAGTACAGCTTTATCACTTCAACGTCCTTAGTTCATGGTCAACATTTGGCTTACACTCACAGAGGAGTGGAGAATAGTCATGAATATAGCCATGCATGGCCCTTAACAGCTAAAGAATGAAAGAAATAAGGGAATCACAATCGGGTTGGATCAGTAGACTCACCTGGAAGTCTCGATCACAGGAATGAGGTTAATTTGTGGTTCAAACACTAATGGAGTCTCACTCCAGCACATGCAGCTCAGTGTTTAAGAGAGAATAGGCAAACGGAAGAGAAGGAAGCAAACTGATAGTAAAGGCAACTTGTGTAAAATGAAAAAGAAGGAAGGGAATCTTCATATATATATGGCTCATGGGCAAGATCGTCTTTTCCTTGATTTTATTTGTATTCTAACTATTTTAAACTATTGCTTAGTCATCAAATCAATTACACGTGTTTATCCCTTCAACGCCCACGTAGTCATAGTCCTCTAATAATTCGCTAGAGTATAGGTCCGATATGAATGTCGACCCCGCCGTCCTAACTTAATGTTCATACCTCGGAAATCCGAGCTACACTTGATAGATCGGATATATCATCCGCTCTCGACTATTTGTCACACACGACCGTTGTTTCAGTTAGTATGAAGTTAATCCGAGATGTGACCCCGTGTGAGGCGCTCTCCCCACAACGGTAGGACCAGACCGCCTAGCCTTGTCCGCTCTTCTCCCACACTTCCGCTCTTTTAACTCCGTCTGCTCGCGTTTCAGATACCGACCTCGACACCGACTCAAACAGAGTAATTACTAAATAGAATTTCTAAACATTCTCTAACATTTCACATTTCATAATTTTTATTAAAACATCAGGGATGTTACAATTTGTGCACAAGATTTAGCATATTAGATTGATAAGAAACAATGGGAAAAAAAGCTTGTTAGTAAAAAAAATAAACATGGAAAAACTTTCTCACAGTTTAATAAATTTTGTTTTATTTGTGGAAAATAATCCATGATATGAGTTCCACATGTGTTAAAACTTTTCATAAAGTGTTTGAAAAATTTACAAACGTTTTATTCATATATTACCAATAACTATTTTACTCTTGTTTTTTGTTTTTAAACCATGCATGGGAAAAAAATCATTAAGGGTATTAAAGTAATTCAATAACTTTTCACACACTTTTCTTATATATATTTTTCCCGTAAATCAAACATTGAAAGGAATATTTTCACTCAATTTTCTAAACAATCAACCAATATCTAATTTCTCATCATTTTTAAACTAAATTTTCCTATACCTTTTTTTCTTTCTAATACTTTTCTCTTACAACCAAACCGAACATCATAAAATGCATAAATCGATTTATTTTATATTCCCATTAGATAAAGATAATGAATTAATAGTTTTAAGTTTAAATATATTTTTATCTATATAAAATATACATTTTTTCCATGTATAATAATTCTTTTCTTTTACCTGTAATTTGTATTATATATTTGTAGTCCCTAATGTGAACTTGAATTCATCCATATTGACATAATTAACTAAATTATACATCAATTTGTTCAAATAATTCTGCCATATCAAATTAACTATTGACATATGACTCTAAATGTTAAAATACAATTTCCAATGCTAAGACTTTGCTTTCAAAAATACCGAAAAAAACCATTGACATTTTTAGTGGTCAAAAATTGCATTTTCACTATTAGAGACAAGTGTTAGTAATTAGGTAGACATGTCACAATCATTTGAAGAAGCCAATGTGTAATTTAGTTAGTCACATAACAACTTAATAGATTCAAGTTCACTATAAAGACTAAAAATAAAATATTTAATATAAGTTGAATGTAAAAGAAAAAAAAATTCGACCATGATTTAAAAAATGGAACTAAAACTCATGATAAAAGTCATTGTTATTAAAATTAGACTAAACTGGTTGGTTGATCTATGAACCAATTAGATAATCGATTTAGAACAATTTTTTATTATAACTTATTCAACCATCGTTCAATCCTCAATTTAACTATGGTTTACTGAAATTGAGATTTCATTGAGTATATGATTGATCTACTTCTTAAAACATTGGTAAAAGTCATTCAACTATAGGGATCATGGGAATTAATACTACATCCAATTTTTAATATAAATAAATTTTAGTAAAATTTTTTGTTCTTATAATATAAATAACTTTTCTAATAACATCAAATGTTTGTTTACCAAATATGTCCCTCCACTGTATATTCTCAAAACAACTAATTTTTTATATATAATTAATAATATTTAACGTATTTTTAAAAATTTACATCAAATATTTAATAACATCAAATATAAATAACCGCTTCTAATCATTATTTTTAATATATAAAATTAATTACTTTTCCTTATATTTAAAATAATAGTGATTTCCTTCTGCTTCACAATTCCCTCTTCTAATAAGTTCTGCATATGGATTAAGATTTTAATATAATTTTTGTTCCCTAATTTTGAGATTTATGATTTTTACTATAAATCAAACTAAAAACTTAGACTTTGCAATCATAAATTAAACTAAAATAGTCCTAATTCTTGTAAGTTGTTATGCATACTCATTAGAAATCGACAATGAGGTATAAAGTATAGAACAGAATTTTTGAAGAGAGACACAAGTCAACAATCATCCGCTCCTTTCATTCTCTCAAAAGAGGCTACACACCAAATTCCACCATCAAACATCAAAAGCAAAAGCTTAAGAAAAACTTATTATATCTATAATGTGAATATTGGTCCCATTAGGAAGCAGAAAGTAAACAAGGGCAACATAAAGGAGCGTAAGGAGACAAAACAGAACAATAAAGCCAATGACAGAAATTATAAAGAGAATTCCATTTCCATTTATTATCCAAAGTGAAAAGCTAAAGAATCTTTGATGGCTCCTCTACTTCTCTCATCAATATAAAGAAACAAACCTGAAACCTTCACTCAGATCATCATCCAATCCATCATATATATCCAACCTCAAATAACAGATTCATTAACTAATCTGCACTGCACAGCTACACTAATTCACTTCTCTGCACCAAAGTACACACACATCATAAAAACCTCATTTACACACCATCTTTAATGTCATCACCAATGCTGCTAAGAACTTCCATTTCCAACACCAAGAAGTTCTTGCAAAAGACTCTTGACAACCTCAAGTCCCTCTTCTCTCCACGTTACCAAAAGCTTCCCAAAACCCCTCCCCACAACAACCAATTCTCTTGTTCTGTAGATCATGCAGCTCCAAGTTTCAAGGACTTGGAGAAGTTCTACAGTGACTTCACCCAACAATGGGATTCAGAAAAAGGGAAAAGAACAAGGAACAGGAGCAAGAAGAAAGGTGGTGTGTTGTCATGTCCAACAAAGCAAAAAAAGGAGTTGTGCAATGAAATTGAAAGCTTCACTAGCTTGAACAATAAAAGCTCTGAGCAGAAGAAGAATGATATTGAGATGGAGAAAATTGAAGAATGTGACAAGAGGAAGAACAAAAGGAGCTTGACCCATCAAAGGGAAAAAGAGCAAGATTCATCATTGAATTCTAAGGGTAAGAGGGGAAACGGAATTTCTATAGTGGAAAAGACGCTAAGAGAATTGGAGATGTTGGAGAAGAGCAATGTGGATTATATATTGGACATTGAAGAGGTTCTTCATTACTATTCACGACTCACTTGCCCTTTGTATCTTGAAATTGTGGATAAATTCTTCATTGAAATGTACTCAGAGTTCTTTGGTGGTGCTTCTGCAGCAACACCTCGTACTCATCATAGGATGAAGTTGAGATCAATTAGGTCTTAGGCTTGCTTTGTCCGGTTTCTGGACTATGCTTCTTTAGATGATTCTCATTGTTCAATTTAATAATCTTTTGTCCATGGATGATGGTAATGCCTATTTTCATCTCTATTTTTTTTTTTAATTTTGTTCAATTATTTGGTTGATCAACCATCAATTAATATTCACTTGGATTTCGTAACTCAGCGTGCATTTATTTATTTGAGAAATTCTTGTGTTTCTTAAATGAATTATAAACTTATGTGTAACATGAATATGAAGTGTTATAATCTAGATCAGACCCTGATTTTCTTGTATCATTTCTTTTGCCATTATTCAAATAATAAAAAATCATATACAATTTATCTAATAAAACCAACAAAATTGATATATAGTTACATTTTTTAAATGCGTTGATCATAGGAGTTTGAAATTTACAATGTGTACGAGAAAATATTTTGTTAAGATGAATGAAATTAATTTTGGAGGGATTGGATTTTAGTGATAAAAGACATGGAAATGAGATAAGATTATGGATATAACTTTGGATTAACAAACTTAACCATTGATTTTGACGATTTTAGTTGTCGGTTCAAAGATATCTTTGATTATAAAATAAACACATTGATTTCTCGAAATTGTTGCTTGATCTCACATTCTCACTTGGTCCAACCAATTATCATGAGAAATGTTACAAAATTAATTCGATTAAGTTACCTTTGTTTATCTTTAATAAATGAAAGTTAAGTTCATCACATATTGCATTATAATTGATAGCATAAGATTATATAATATAAAGTGTCGTGCCTAGTGAGATTTAAAGGCGAAATATTGAAGGCTTTTATTTGCTCAATCTGCGGAGGAGATGGATAGATGGAATTAAATGGTGCAATACAACTGTGACCATAATAACTTTTTGTCAACATTATTTAACAGATAATGAGACTCTTGAGACCAGAAAAAAACATAGAAGCATATTAATGAGGCCCCATTTTTTTACCACATTTATTTTCTTTTGTCAAAGAAAAAACATTGAGCCCAAACTCATCAACTACAACGTGCATGCTTTACTTTCTGCCCCATGACCTTGAGGCCCAAATTTATTTGTTTTTTTAACTTAAGATGACCACCAAGCCCAAAGACATCAAATAATATCCAATTCCAAGCCCAAAAAGATGTTTTGACAGAATACCTATATGCTGGCCCATGAACACAATGATGACATATAGCCTTTTTGCATTTTATGATTTTCCTTTTCCATTTTATTAAAGCCTATCTCTCTCACCATGAATACATACACACAACTTTGTGTTGTCTTTTTAAAATGAAGATAAGATTTTTCAGTTGTCGTACTGGTTTTCACTTTGGGGCATGGTATCAGGAAGCAATGCATGTGTGTTTTGGATATGGTCACATGGTTCAATTTTTGTGAATAAAATGCACACACTCTAGGTTGGAACAAACATCCAATAGTGTAGGAAACCATGACCTTCATAGTACAGATTCAAGGTTCTCCACTATGTAAGGTGGATCCCATCATATCTCCCACAGTAATGATCTTCATGAAATGAAAGGAAAGCATTTCAGGAATTCATTCTCGTGACATACCCTTGTCAATGATGATTTAGGATATTCTGTGAATCCACCATTACTATGCATAGTTATTCCAACAATATGGGGTCAATGTTACTTGGACTCCACTGAATTGGAGTACTCTCTCCCCTTTCATGCAGTTGCAGGAAATGAGGAAGCCACCCTTTCACTGCTGTCTAGCTCTGTTGTGGTAAAATGGAAGATCAATAAGTGAATAAAGGGGAATCTTTTCTAGTTTCTAGGAATATTATTCTACCAAGTTTGTAGATTCCTTCCAATTTCCCTCATTGCTATCACACACAGCACTAACATACTCAAAAATAGATGAAACCCGCATGATATATTGTCCCTTCCATTTCATCTATTCAAAAATTTCCATGCTTTCTTCCTTTCTTACACAAGGAATCAGAATCTGATGATAATAAATTTAAGACACAGTTGAAGAAACATAATATTGTGGACTACACTTCATTCCTTAATGTTATCTTCTTTTTTAGTTCTGATTTTCTACTGCGTTTCTATTTCCACTTGTTTTTTTTTTCCCATTTCATCCTACCCTATTTCCTATGTTTTATTCCTCACTGTTGTAAATCGACATAGTAAAATATATCTCATCAAGTGGTGGAAAGTTGGGTCAACAAAACTATTTAATGATCGTGTCTTTTGGGACATCGCTAAATTCCATTTAACTGATGGATTAAAAATGTATTTTTAATCAATCTTAATTAACACTTTAAATTATCCAACTAAAGACCAAATGAAGGTATAGACTACATAGAGTATGTCATCATGACAAAAAAAAAAAACACCAGAAAACCACATCTTATTACTAATAAATTGTTGTTAATTAGCTTTTATTGTCGATCAAGTTTATATATATATATATGCAGCAGCAAGTTTGTCTGGTTTTGTCCTGCTATAGATCCTTAGGTGTAATTTAGCTATGTGTGACCACGACAATTGAAGGGTAGCTCCTCAAGATGAGGTAGACGGAAAGAGAGGTTTCACCAAAGGGGAAATTAATTGCAACATCTATATGCTTTGGAATCCAGAACATGTGAAGAGAGGAATGGTGTAAATGATTGAACATTACAAGTTGCAAGTGGTGGTCCAAGTAAACCTACCATTACCCTCCTCATGTGAAAGATCCTAGTGTTGATATATTTGGCAAGTACACCAAATCACATAAGTAACAAAGTATAGGATAGAACATCGTTCTCATAAGTATTGGATTGCTAAGTATCACTTACAAATTCAACTATCAAATCAACAAATTAATTGAAAGAAGAATAAATAAGACAACTCAACGAAAGAGTAGCAAAAAAATTAAAATTAAATAAAGGTCACGGTGGCGAATTAAGGAATAAATATATAATCTACTTTTATATTATAAATTGTATTCCTATTTTTTTTAATGAGATACAAAGTGTTGGATACTGGAATAATAGAATAATATCATGTAACTAAAACAAATATGAGAAAATAGGAATTGAATACACAATAATTTTATATGGAAATTTCTTAACAGATTAGAGAAAAACCATAGGCAAAACTAAATAAATATTTTTATTATGTGGAAGAAATATTGTAACTTTTCTCTAACTACAAGAAAAGAACAATAATATTACTCTCTTTTGAAAATAGAAAAACCTCACATGATCTCTTTGTATTTATCACACTACACTAAGATATTGTTTGAGGTATTTGGGATGCTTCAAACAAGCTCTACACCTTAGTAGAAATGCTAATCAAGGAAATATTTTTTTTCACTTGCCAACTACTTGATTTGAATGCACCCCAAGCTATGTGCCTAGGAGTACAAAAAATGAAGCCTCGATATTTGACTTTTGGCCATAAAAGTAGCTTTATACATTCATAAGTTTGACAATCTCTCACTTAAATTCATTTTTGTGAGTTTCTTAAATCTTTCTCTTATTAGTTTCTTGTTGCTTACGTTTTTGATAGGCCATCAAAGGATTTGTACCATATAAACTTATTAGTATTAATCGACTTTGTCATAACATCTTGCTAGATTATCTTTGGTATGAATCTTGATACTGAACTCTTATGTGCTTTGTCCTAGAGTGAAAGGTTAGATTCCTTGCAATGTGCAATACAATCTACTTGTCACAATACACTGTAATCCCTGGATGCTTTTGCTTGAGCTCTTCTAGTAACCTTTGAATCCAAATTGCTTCCTTGCATGCCTAAGTTGTTGTCATGTATTCAGCTTCTGTAGTAGATAGAGCTACAAGATATTCTAATTTGGATAACCAACGTGTTGATCCTTTTGCAAGGATGAACACATAGCCTGTAGTAAATTTTCTCTTATCAAGATCGCCTACAAAATTTGAATCAACATATCCTATGACAAGAAATTTCGATCCTTTGAAACATAATACAACACTAAAGGTTCCTTTAATGTATTTTAGAACCCTTTTCACAACATTCCAATACTCTCTTCCAAGATTTGCAACTTGCTTGTCACACAGTGCTCATAAAAAAGTAAAATTCATCGATTTAAGTCCATGAAGAATATTACACTCTACATGAATCTTTAATCACTACTAAAAAAACCCTAATTAGCCACCTCAAAATAGCGACCACCGAATGTCGTCACTAAGTAGCGACCGAATTAACGACCGACTAGAAAATAGGGACTGGGAAAATATCTTAGTGCCTAATTTAGCGACCAAATACACCCGTCGCTAAAAAGTATGACTAACACTGTCGCTAGTGTCGTCGCTAATGACACGTCATCGCTAGTGCGGTCGCTGGATTTCATTCCCTCCATTTTTTGTTTCCCTCTTTTTGGCGCCAAGTCGTTACGACGGTACATGTACCGTGGCTAATAGTGACCCGTTGCTACTGCGGTCGCTAGATTTCATTCCCTCCCTTTTTTTTCTGTCCTAGTGTTTAATTTTAGCGACGGCTGGTTTTCGTCGCTATTTGTTGTTTTTTAGCGACGGTTATTGATGACGTCGCTAAGTAGGGACGGATTTTGGGTGCCGTCGCTAATGTCTGTACGTTTAGTGACGTTGTTACCGACGGATGGCGACGGTCGCTAATGTTTACTGATACTCGACCAGTCCCTTTCCCCAAATCATTTGCCCTAACTCTCAATTCCTCCACCTCCCCTTCCACTCTCTCCGTCCCTCCCTCCCCTCCGACTCCCTCCCTCCCCTCCGACTCCCTCCCTTCCCTCCGACGACCTCCGTCGCTCCCTCCCCTTCCACTCCCTCCGTCCCTCCCTCCCCTCTGGCTCCCTCCCTCCGTCCCTGCCTCCCCTCCGACTCCCTCCCTCCGGCTCCCTTCCTCCGGCTCCCTCCCCTCCGACTCCTCCCGTCCCTCCCCTCCGGCTGCCTTCCTCCGTCCCTGTGTCCCCTCCGACTCTCTCCCTCCCTTCCACCGGCTGTCTCCCTGAAGCTCAGCAATCTCCGTCCAGTGGTCCTCGAAGGCAGGTGTTCAGCTGGTCCGTCGGTCACAGGAAGAAAACACCCAGGTTCGTTTTCACCCAGCTTTTTCTTTTTCCTGTTTTCATTATATATTTTTAATGGGTCTGCTTGAAAAAATATGCAGGGCTGTTTAGTTTAAGAAAATGGTTTTTGTTTTCATTTTCTAAAAACAATTTTCTTTTTCATGATTCCAAAATTAGAGAATATGTTTGATTATTTTTTCGTCCGTAAAGGATGTTTGATTTGGTTTGTTATTTTCTGTTCTTAGAAAATGAGAAGTGAAAACATTGAAAATGCGTTTGGGTTGGTTTTATTCATTAACAGCTTATAAATTAATCTTTATATGTATAACATGAAATTATTTCCAATTTAATTGCATTTTGGGTATTTGAAGATGTGAAGGTGTTAGACAACCGGTTTCATAATGTGACTTTACCGTGCATAATGACTCATATTTTAAGGTTGTATTTTTTTATGTTCTAAGTTCTTCAATCTTATGTCAAGTGGAGTATCTTCGTGTTTGTCTCCATTGTTCAATGGCTTTAGTTTCTAATGAATTCATGTATTGTGAAATTGGTTTGCTGTTTGTCTTTGGGAAGATGAATTCATATAGTTTTTTTCTTGGTTTTCTGTTTTTGTGTAGGTAGATGAATTCATGTTATGGTTAGATGGATTTATGTTATTTTAGAATGTGTTTTAGTGATCTTCTATTTTTGTAACATATCACTGTCAGAGTGATTAAGAGTCTTTAATTAATTGACAAACTTGATTTAAATGGTAGGTGATTTGGTATGTAGTGAAACTTTACAGATGCTTTAGCACTTCTAATTCTAGTGAAAACAAAGTGTCACAGAATCACATATGTTCTGGAGTCATGTGGTGGATAGGGGTCTAATGTCAAGAAATACAATGAAAACAATATAGAAAATGCTGATATAATGACAATCTTCCTTATGAATGACCTCTCACATCTTAAAGATTCTTCCTAGACTTGTTGCCAAATGCCAATTCATTCCTTCTGGTTATCACAGTATGCACTTTACAATTCTTGTTTGTGAACTGAACCTTACCTTTGTGAACCACTTCTAACTTGTAACTGGATTTTGGTTCTGATTCTGTGCACCTGAGCCCATAAAACAATTCATTCTGACCGACTAAATCACCTGTACAAGTGTTATAACTTTTGCATACCTCATTTCTCTCATTGCTTTTTTATGTATTCTTTCGTAGTGCTCCTTGGTAGCAACTAATAAATCATTAATTTCCCTTCTCTTTCTATCTCATGTTATTTTCTTACTCAAAACCTATGTCGTCTCTTTCTCTTTTGTGCCTAATATATCAGCAACTGTCTCTCTTTTCTGTCTTTTTCTATCCGGTGATGAAACCGTTTCACCAATTGTTCCATCCATATTTTCATTATGATCATCCGCCTGTACATGTTCCTCTTTAGCAACAACTTCATTCTCCTTTAACACTTGTTTAATAATTCTCTCGTTGTCCATAGCATGTAAGATTGAGGGAGCATCAAGTAATCCATGTATGAGTCCCTTCCAGTATATCGCTTGGCTTAGATGTTCAAATTTTTTTGAGTTATGAAAGCTTTCCATCTCAGCATCATATAACCTCTGTAATTCTTTAACTCTTCCTTCCAAGAAAATAGCCAACTTGTCATATTTTGCAACATCTGTGCAATCTTCTCCAATGTCTGTCAGCATCTGAGAGTCAGTGCTAGTCAAAGCCAAAGATTCTGAATCAAATTTTAAAAGTCTTTGCTTCAGTGACACTCATCATTCTGTTTCTTGCACGTTGGTTGTTTCTGTTTCGGTTCTGTTTCATTAGTTGTTTTTGTGGCAATGCTGGCTTTTGAATTCATATGTGTTGTATATACATGAAAAAACACCTATGACATAGGAAACGGTTAGGCTTGAACTATAAAATTTTTAACTAGACTATGTTTATTTAATCAAAGTTTGGTTTGATCTAACCTACTTTTACTCGTAAGTATAGTCATAGTGGTTCAAATTATATATGATGTATAATAAAGACTTTGTTATGTAGGAAAAAAAATCCCCTTTAATAATGTGTAGATTTCAAAAGGATTAACTTTTAGTTACTGAAAGATACTTGGTACTAAAAAAAATTACGTAAGAAAGTATGAAAATGTTTTAATAATTAGTTATATATTATCTTACATTGTTCTATTATAGAGAGTTATACTCTCTTCTGCCCCTGTATTGTCTAAAAATTAGAGAAGCTTCGTCAATTTTGTATGCACTTATACTCTTTATTGTTTAATGTAAAGGAAATAGATCTAAATGAAACTCCCTCTATCCAAACCAAAAATCTTTAGCAAAGATTGCATGGTCTTGTGAACATTGGTGTCTTAGAGAATTTTGAAATAGCCTCTTTACTATTGTTATGCATCATTGTGAAATATGGATATGGTTTGTTCTAGTAACATCAAACCAAGTTTGCATGAATGTAAATAAGTACACCACATGGCCTTGGTTAGAATTAGCTGATTCCAACAACAAATATACAAAAACCTATCCATCACTATCAAACCTGTCCATCACTATCAAGCATCCATTCGGATATGGTATTCTGAGATATTCATAATTGATAGAACATTGGAACAACAGGAGAAAGTAATTTTATGACACCTGTTTAGTTTACATTATTCTTGCTAAGAAGCCTATATGATCCATTGCTGTCACTCAGATTGAAACATTTGATTATGATTGCTTCTCCCCAGTAAACACCTGTTTAGTTTACCTTTTCCCTCAACCTCTTCCCATGCTTCTAATCTTCCTCCAACAGTAAACACCATTATGTCCCCTTGCCTCAACTACATTTCCATTCACCCCTTATGCTTTGACAAGTTTGAGTACACACTACGCTTCTGACATTGATAGAAAACCTACCAAGAATTATTATACTATTAAAGAGTTTAATTTTGGTATATTGTTAGTACGCTAAACTTTGAGCGTGTTCTGGGTTTTGATGATGAACGTAATCTATAATTTGCTTTACGTGTCTCTCTTTGTTTAGTTTCCTTGCTATTTGTAACTGTCCGATCATTTATTGGTTTGTCATGCAGACTAGCACACGTTACGCGTGGTCTCTGATCTCTGTCGATAGCTTCATATTCATCCCTGACTTTTTTCCCCAGGTAATCCCCTAACACTGACTTTCTTATTATGTGTATGCATGTCGATTGTTGTTTGTTAGTGGAGAGCAGAGCTCATAGGCAATGGTTTTGTGTGCTGATAACATGATTTTTTATGCATGTGTAATGTTGTTTATTAGTGGAGAGCAGAGCTGTGACATCCCTCTTCAAATAATATTTATTTTATTCAATTTATTGATTTTCACAATAAATTTTTCACGTTTCTAAAATTTAATTACAAAAAAAAATGCATCTTATAAAAATTACCCCAATTATAATTTAAAATAAATAATTTATAGTCCTCAAAATCATTTAAGTTGAAATAATCTCAAAACCTGAAACAGGGGTCTGACGCTACGCGCCAGTACCACGCTAGGCGTGAGACTGCATTCGTAGCCCTGACGCTGAGCGTCAGGATGACGCTACGCGTGGGCTTATCAGTGACAGCACCTGATGCTGTCACACATTTTAGGCCTTTTAACCAATTACTAACTTATCCAATTAGCTCATTTCAGGTCTAATTGCCACAAAACTTAATGGTCCATATGTTTTCCCCATTCAGAAACTATTGGCGATGTTCGTTCGCCAAAATTCCAACATATGCTCAAGTTATGCACGAAATACAACTTAACCACTTTATGTGCAACACTTTTACACCAAACACCCTAAATGATTCTTAAATGATCCAAATCCAATGCATACCACTTTTAAATATTCTTATGGACTTATTGATACTTAGCAAAGGTATTGAAACTCACTGAAACTCAAATTCACCTATCCCATTTCTCAAAGTCATAGGGATGGCTACTAATTCAAATCTCTAAATCTATTCAATTCATCGATACAACATTCAATCATTTCAAATAACCATCACAGCACAAAGACATCCACAGAACCTGCCTATAATGCATAATTTACTACAGTATAGCTCTATGCCATAACCATAGTCATCCAACAGTACCTGGTCATCACAGATGCATAATATCTAATGGCTCAATGCCATTACATAATCACATCACCCAAACCACACACATATTATACTATGCATAAGTTCACACTCCCACAGATTTACACACATATCTACATATATCTACTGACGGCTCAGTGCCATTAGGCTTCACGAACAAGTAACAACAACACATACTTCTACAAATCTACGAGATAATATATTCACATATAAATATATACAAGATATACATTCCAAACTCCTTTGGCATTTACTCCTTGCTCATTTTTGTACTGGTTTCCGCAGCATCCGCAACATCCCTGGGTTTATTCACTGTGAACATAAAATAAGGGTGAGTATATATATCACAAGAATGATATAACTACATAATCAGAGTTGATATCACCTGGAGAATCTCATTCTCCTGCCTGGGTTATTGATCCACTAAACTCTTCTCATATGAACCCAACATATCATAATCCATCATAATCATCATAAATTCATTATGTTCACATCATAACAATTATCTCGCAACATTGAGATAAATTAATTTTAAGCACCCATACTTAATCAATTCATTTCACAATTCATTATTTCAATCATATCATTATCATATCAATGCAATAATCTACATATCAGTCAAGGAGTATAATTCATAACTGACTCTCATATACATCAGACACCTAGTATCCGGATACTAACGAATCAGCCACCAGCTGAGAGTCCACCGACATCCCGTGAACACATCCTGGTTCACCGAGCCCGGTATCATAAACCGTCTCCCCACCTCAACCACTGGATCTCTTCCTGGATCACTGGGTAGCTCAACTGGGCCTCTACATGGACCACGGGAGCCAAAAGCGAGGGGTAATCTATACCGAATGGCTGTCCACAATACATATCATGCATACACAGCATCTAACAATATATCTCATCATATACACATTATTCATTTTAAATCATGAATATACATTATACAATCATTAAATGATTTTGGCATACAAGCCAACTCACAACATAAGAATCGCATCTCAGCATAAGAGCCACATCTCAACATAAATACCGCATTTCTCAGCATAAAAGCCATATCTCGGCATAAAAGCCATATCTCTCGGCATAAAAGCCACATCTCGGCATAAAAGCCATAATCTTTAAATATCATAAACATACTTTACATTCGTAATATTCACATAATCAAACATAACTTTATATCTTATATATATCACGATAATTCAATATTTCATCACTCTCCATCATGCATATTCTAAGCATACTTTATACATTATTTTCCATCTTATTCACAATTCACCTCTCATTCATTACCATTCTATTTTCCATAATTGTTAAATACAACGTATAACCACATACATAATCTAATCATATATTCTCCTATATATATATATATCAATCTCATACTTTCACAGATTTAATTTTTTTTTCCAACATAATTATCACAAATCTGTAATCAAATATATACTATAATACTCCCCTTACCTCACTGTCGACGCTCTAAACTCAATTACCAAGATCAATGCGCCGCAACCACTAAAAGATAAAATTACAAAAAGGTTTAAGGTTTTAACCGTTCAAACCTTAATCCAACTCAAGAATATGCTCAGAAATTACTTTCTAAAGCTTTAGAAGCTTACCACAACTGAAACCACAAGTTCTCCGAGAAACCCCTTTTTTCCGCTAATCTTTCAACGGCTCTTTCGCAACCTATATAAAGCGGAATTCAAATTCGTCACTCAATCCTTCTTTTGAACACCATAAGGAAACTTTTAATCGGTTTAGAATCTTAAAATTCAAAGTTCCCTTGTTTTCCCCAAAAATGGATAAAGGTAGAAATTCTCCATGGAATTCAAAATTGAAAGATCCCATGCGTTAATCTTAAGTTTCTTACCTCTAATCCGCAATTAATTTCAGATTCCAACCTCTTGTTGGCCTTTAATTGTCGCAGGGAAAAGAGAGAAGAAGAAGAACCCCAAAACTTATGTTTTTAACTTCTGCTCTGCAGGCTGTCATCTTGGGTCTTTATTCTGCCCGCGACACTGACGCTACGCGTCCCCCTGACGCTACGCGTTAAGTCTAAATTTTTATATGGACGCTACGCGTCCACTAACGCTACTCGTCAAGTTTTACCCTGACGCTACGCGTCCCACTGACGCTACGCGTCAGGTCCCAAATCAAAATTTTCTTTTTATTTTAATTTTACATCTTATAATAATCTTACTTTATTAAATATCCAAACTCATGAATATAAAACATAGGGATGTTACACTCACCCCCCCTAAAAATAGATTTCGTCCTCGAAATCAACATACCTCTGTAAATAGATCCGGGTATTGTTGTCGCATCTCAGATTCTAATTCCCACGTGTGTGAAATTTCATTGAAATTCTGCCATAAAACTTTCACTAAAGGAATATTCTTATTCCTTAGTTGTTTGGTTTGATAACCATCAATACGAAGAGGAATAGCCGATACCGTCACATCTTCTCTGATTTCAATAATGTCATCTGGAACCACCATATCATCTCGAGGGATATACTTTCGAAGCTGGGAGACATGAAAAACATCATGCAACTTTGACAAGACTGTAGGAAGCTCAAGTCTATAGGCAACATTGCCTATTCGCTCTAAAATACGATAAGGTCCAATATACCTGGGACTCAACTTTTTACTACCAATAACTCGACCCACACCTTTCGTAGGTGAAACTTTCAAAAATACTTGATCATCAACTTGAAATATCAGAGGTCTATGTTTAGCATCATAATAGCTTTTCTGACGGTCTTGAGCAACTTTCAATTTATTTCTGATCAATTTAATCTGTTCTGTCATTGATTGAACCATTTCAGGCCCCAATACAAGGACGTCACTACCATCAGCCCAACATAAAGGAGTTTGGCATTTTCTACCGTATAAAGCCTCATAAGGAGCCATACCAATACTGCTATGGAAGCTATTGTTATAAGTAAATTCAATCAAAGGTAAATACTGCTCCCAACTCCCTCCATGTTCTATCACACATGCCCGAAGCAAATCTTCCAGAGTTTGTATTGTACGTTCAGATTGTCCATCTGTTTGAGGATGATATGCGGAGCTCATTTTCAACTCAGTGCCTAGCTCACGTTGTAAACTTCTCCAAAATTTAGAAGTAAAACGAGGATCACGATCTGACACAATACTGGAGGGTACACCATGCAACCTTATAATTTCTTTCACATAAATATTAGCAAGCTTTTCCAAAGACCATCTCATATTAATAGCAAGAAAATGAGCATTTTTCGTTAATCGATCAACAACAACCCATATGGCATCACATCCAGCACGAGAACGAGGCAAACCCGATACAAAGTCCATAGAAATACTATCCCACTTCTATATCGGAATATCAAGTGGTTGTGCTAACCCTGAAGGTTTCTGATGCTCCACTTTAGACTTTAAGCACACTATACAGGATGCCACATATTCAATTATCATTTTCTTCATCCCCGGCCACCAAAATTGTTGCCGTAAGTCTTGATACATTTTCGTCACACCTGGATGAATACTTAATGAACTCTTATGAGCCTCTGATAGAATCTGTGTTCGAAATTCACCATTGGAGGGCACTATAATACGATTTTTAAACCGCCACAGCCCATTAGAATCTCTATTCAAAGATAGATTCTTGCCCCGATCTTGGGCATCAATCAACTGTTTTACATCAGTATCATCCTCTTGACATTCAGACAAGGATTTTAAAAACTCATTAGTAATTTTTAGCATCCCAATTAGCATACAACCAGGAGAATAAACCACTACAGCTAGATGCATATCACGAAAACTTTCTAGCAGTTTATATTCTTCTATCATTAAAGATGCAATATGAAGAGATTTCCTGCTCAAAGCATCAGCAACCACATTCGCTTTGCCTGGATGGTATTTTAATTCAAAATCATAATCTTTTAAATATTCCATCCATCGCATCTGCCTCATGTTCAATTCTTTTTGATCAAATAAGTACTTCAAACTCTTATGATCACTAAACACAACAAAACGGGAGCCATAAAGATAATGTCTCCAAATTTTCAATACAAATACAACCGCCGCTAACTCTAGATCGTGAGTAGGATAATTCTGCTCATGAAGTCTCAACTGCCTAGAAGCATAGGCTATAACTCTATCTTCTTGCATTAACACACCCCCCAAGCCAGATTTAGAGGCATCACAATATACAACAAATTCTCTGGTCACATCGGGTAAAGCAAGCATAGGGGCAGAAGTCAATTTCTTTTTCAATTCATTAAAACTTTGTTCACATTCATCAGTCCAAACAAAAGGACATCCCTTCCTAGTTAATTTGGTCATAGGAAGTGCAATACGAGAGAAACCTTCTATGAAACGTCGGTAATACCCAGCTAAACCAAGAAAACTTCGAATCTCAGTAATAGATTTGGGCCTCTCCCAATTCATAACTGCAATTGTCTTGGAAGGATCAACAGAAACTCCATCACTAGAAATTACATGCCCCAAGAACTGAATACTTTTAACCCAGAATTCACATTTTGACAATTTTGCATATAACTGTCTCTCTCGCAAAATCTGTAAAACAATACGGAGATGCTGAACATGTTCACCCTCGGATCTTGAATAGACTAGTATATCATCAATAAACACTACTACAAACTGATCCAAGAAAGGATGAAAGATTCGATTCATATAACTCATGAATACCGCCGGAGCATTAGTAACTCCAAATGGCATCACCACATACTCATAATGACCGTATCTTGTTCGAAAAGCGGTTTTCGGAATATCCTCAGGTTTTACTCTAATCTGATGATATCCGGATCGTAAGTCAATCTTAGAAAAGATACATGCGCCCCGTAACTGGTCAAGTAAATCATCAATCCTTGGTAAAGGATATTTATTTTTAACTGTCAATTTATTTAACTGACGGTAGTCAATACACATTCTCATACTCCCATCTTTCTTTCGTACCAATAGTACAGGAGCACCCCAAGGAGAAGCACTAGGTCTAATAAAACCTTTACTTAACAGTTCCTCAACTTGCTTTTTCACCTCAGTTAACTCTATAGATGACATACGATACGGTGCACGTGACACTGGCTCGGCACCCAAAACTAAGTCAATCACAAAATCAATTTCCCGGTTTGGAGGTAACCCAGGAATATCTTCCGGAAACACATCCGAAAATTCACTTACAACAGGTATATCAGCAAGAATCAAATTACCTATCCCTGTAAAATAACAATAACAAAAAGAAATATTAACATACCAAATCATTAGGAGTGGATTCAACAGGAAAAACCACCATTTTACGATAGCAATCCACCAGAATCTGATTGGCAGACAACCAATCCATTCCCAGAATAATATCCAGATTTTTCAAGGGCATACAGATTAAATTTGCATTAAAAGTTCGACCTTCAATAGATAAATTTACTCCTTCACACATAGTCATAGTCTTAACCTCAGAACCAGTCGGTGTAGACACAATTATAGCATTATTCATCAATACCATAGGTAATTCAAGATCTCTAGCACAACTTTCAGCAATAAACGAATGAGTAGCTCCAGAATCATATATCACATCTACAAGATTACCAAAAAGAGAACACTTACTGTGCACTAGTTGATCATTATGAATAGCATCAGAAGCATCAAAAGCAAACACTCTCCCAGTAATAACATTCTGAGCACTAGCAGACTGTGTGGTATCAGATTGTCGGATTGGGCCTCCTCGAGCCCCACTACGTCCACCCCTCTGAAACCTACCACCCTGATTCACGGGAGTAAAACCCCTACCCCCTTGTACATTCTTGTGTTGCCTCATAGGACAATCGGGCCTAAGATGCCCAGTCTCACCACAATGATAGCATATAGGCAATTCAAATCTACAGTTTCTAGCCAAATGTCCTTCTCCACCACATTTAAAACAAACTCGATTGTCAGGACGAGTACTGCCTCGACCTCTAACTGGAGAAGAAGATGAAGAAGAAGATCCACTTCGACTAAATCTCTGCTTTTTAAATTCAACTCCTTTAATTCTCAACTGAGATTTATCTTTTCTGAAAGAAACCCTCTGCATCTGAACATTTTCAGTCAACTGTGCTTTATTAACAAGTTCAGCATAGTCCCTAATCCCCAAAGGTACAATAGCAGTACGAAGCTCTATTCTCAAACCAGACTCATATTTAGCACTTTTGTTACTTTCAGTACCTTCTAAGGAAAAAGGGTAATAAAAGTCACATAACTCATCAAATTTAGCTGTATATTCAGCTACAGACATCCTTCCCTGTTCAAGATGTAAGAATTCCATCTCTTTTCTAGTTTTATAATTATCAGGAAAGTATTTTGCCAAAAACCTCTTTTTAAAATTGACCCAGTTTAAGGCCTCATTAGCATTGATCATCTGAGGTTTGGCTCGTGTCCACCAGACCCTAGCTTCATCACGCAACTGATAAGTAGAGAATACCACTTTTTGTTCCTCAGTGCATTCAAAATAATCAAACATTTGTTCCATTTCTCTGAGCCACATATAAGCTCCATCATAATCACGTCCACCCTTATACACTGAGGGATTTCGCTTTAGAAATTTATCAAGGGTTGGGCCAGATTCAGCCCTTCCCATCAGCTGAGAAAACTTTTCTAAGAAGTCACCCTCAGGGGTTGAATTAGAAGTACCAGCCATTCTACAATTAACATATCACACCATTAATAATCAAACAAATTAAATATAATCCATAATCAATACCTCAATACCAGGAAGTGCGGCTAACGGATAACCAGTGAGCACAATGCCAGGATTCCTGAAAATTCACCTTTTACACATATATAATTCCATACATACAAATGAATACACAAACAAATCTCATTACTTTTTATCATTTCTACCCACAAGGTTTACAATCCTAAATAGTCTTGCTCTGATACCAATTGTGACATCCCTCTTCAAATAATATTTATTTTATTCAATTTATTGATTTTCACAATAAATTTTTCACGTTTCTAAAATTTAATTACAAAAAAAAAATGCATCTTATAAAAATTACCCCAATTATAATTTAAAATAAATAATTTATAGTCCTCAAAATCATTTAAGTTGAAATAATCTCAAAACCTGAAACAGGGGTCTGACGCTACGCGCCAGTACCACGCTAGGCGTGAGACTGCATTCGTAGCCCTGACGCTGAGCGTCAGGATGACGCTACGCGTGGGCTTATCAGTGACAGCACCTGATGCTGTCACACATTTTAGGCCTTTTAACCAATTACTAACTTATCCAATTAGCTCATTTCAGGTCTAATTGCCACAAAACTTAATGGTCCATATGTTTTCCCCATTCAGAAACTATTGGCGATGTTCGTTCGCCAAAATTCCAACATATGCTCAAGTTATGCACGAAATACAACTTAACCACTTTATGTGCAACACTTTTACACCAAACACCCTAAATGATTCTTAAATGATCCAAATCCAATGCATACCACTTTTAAATATTCTTATGGACTTATTGATACTTAGCAAAGGTATTGAAACTCACTGAAACTCAAATTCACCTATCCCATTTCTCAAAGTCATAGGGATGGCTACTAATTCAAATCTCTAAATCTATTCAATTCATCGATACAACATTCAATCATTTCAAATAACCATCACAGCACAAAGATATCCACAGAACCTGCCTATAATGCATAATTTACTACAGTATAGCTCTATGCCATAACCATAGTCATCCAACAGTACCTGGTCATCACAGATGCATAATATCTAATGGCTCAATGCCATTACATAATCACATCACCCAAACCACACACATATTATACTATGCATAAGTTCACACTCCCACAGATTTACACACATATCTACATATATCTACTGACGGCTCAGTGCCATTAGGCTTCACGAACAAGTAACAACAACACATACTTCTACAAATCTACGAGATAATATATTCACATATAAATATATACAAGATATACATTCCAAACTCCTTTGGCATTTACTCCTTGCTCATTTTTGTACTGGTTTCCGCAGCATCCGCAACATCCCTGGGTTTATTCACTGTGAACATAAAATAAGGGTGAGTATATATATCACAAGAATGATATAACTACATAATCAGAGTTGATATCACCTGGAGAATCTCATTCTCTTGCCTGGGTTATTGATCCACTAAACTCTTCTCATATGAACCCAACATATCATAATCCATCATAATCATCATAAATTCATTATGTTCACATCATAACAATTATCTCGCAACATTGAGATAAATTAATTTTAAGCACCCATACTTAATCAATTCATTTCACAATTCATTATTTCAATCATATCATTATCATATCAATGCAATAATCTACATATCAGTCAAGGAGTATAATTCACAACTGACTCTCATATACATCAGACACCTAGTATCCGGATACTAACGAATCAGCCACCAGCTGGGAGTCCACCGACATCCCGTGAACACATCCTGGTTCACCGAGCCCGGTATCATAAACCGTCTCCCCACCTCAACCACTGGATCTCTTCCTGGATCACTGGGTAGCTCAACTGGGCCTCTACATGGACCACGGGAGCCAAAAGCGAGGGGTAATCTATACCGAATGGCTGTCCACAATACATATCATGCATACACAGCATCTAACAATATATCTCATCATATACACATTATTCATTTTAAATCATGAATATACATTATACAATCATTAAATGATTTTGGCATACAAGCCAACTCACAACATAAGAATCGCATCTCAGCATAAGAGCCACATCTCAACATAAATACCGCATTTCTCGGCATAAAAGCCATATCTCGGCATAAAAGCCATATCTCTCGGCATAAAAGCCACATCTCGGCATAAAAGCCATAATCTTTAAATATCATAAACATACTTTACATTCGTAATATTCACATAATCAAACATAACTTTATATCTTATATATATCACGATAATTCAATATTTCATCACTCTCCATCATGCATATTCTAAGCATACTTTATACATTATTTTCCATCTTATTCACAATTCACCTCTCATTCATTACCATTCTATTTTCCATAATTGTTAAATACAACGTATAACCACATACATAATCTAATCATATATTCTCCTATATATATATATATATCAATCTCATACTTTCACAGATTTAATTTTTTTTTTCCAACATAATTATCACAAATCTGTAATCAAATATATACTATAATACTCCCCTTACCTCACTGTCGACGCTCTAAACTCAATTACCAAGATCAATGCGCCGCAACCACTAAAAGATAAAATTACAAAAAGGTTTAAGGTTTTAACCGTTCAAACCTTAATCCAACTCAAGAATATGCTCAGAAATTACTTTCTAAAGCTTTAGAAGCTTACCACAACTGAAACCACAAGTTCTCCGAGAAACCCCTTTTTTCCGCTAATCTTTCAACGGCTCTTTCGCAACCTATATAAAGCGGAATTCAAATTCGTCACTCAATCCTTCTTTTGAACACCATAAGGAAACTTTTAATCGGTTTAGAATCTTAAAATTCAAAGTTCCCTTGTTTTCCCCAAAAATGGATAAAGGTAGAAATTCTCCATGGAATTCAAAATTGAAAGATCCCATGCGTTAATCTTAAGTTTCTTACCTCTAATCCGCAATTAATTTCAGATTCCAACCTCTTGTTGGCCTTTAATTGTCGCAGGGAAAAGAGAGAAGAAGAAGAACCCCAAAACTTATGTTTTTAACTTCTGCTCTGCAGGCTGTCATCTTGGGTCTTTATTCTGCCCGCGACACTGACGCTACGCGTCCCCCTGACGCTACGCGTTAAGTCTAAATTTTTATATGGACGCTACGCGTCCACTAACGCTACTCGTCAAGTTTTACCCTGACGCTACGCGTCCCACTGACGCTACGCGTCAGGTCCCAAATCAAAATTTTCTTTTTATTTTAATTTTACATCTTATAATAATCTTACTTTATTAAATATCCAAACTCATGAATATAAAACATAGGGATGTTACAAGAGCTCATTAGGCATTGGTTTTGTGTGCTGATAACATGATTTTTTATGCATGTGTAATGTTGTTTGTTAGTGGAGAGTAGAGCTCATTAGGCATTGGTTTTGTATGCTGATAACATGATTTTTTATGCATGTGTAATGTTGTTTGTTAGTGGAGAGCAGAGCTCATTAGGCATTGGTTTTATGTACTGATAACATGATTTGGTGTTCATAACTCTCAATATCATATACAATGTGTAACATATATATTTATCTATACTGGGAAGTTTTTTGTATGTAACAGGCCGTTTCTAAATTTGGGAAATGTCTAGTTTACAGGGGAGACTCTGCCAAAATTTTGTAAGGGTCCCTTTCTTAGGGAACTTAAAAAATAAAACTCAACTTTAAAAATGTAGGGTTTAGTCGTGTGTGTAACCATTAGATTCCCGTTCAAGTTTCAAAATAACCGGCTGATGTAACGTGTTGTGTTGGATCTTGAATTGTCCCGGTTGGACAGTTTGGTATGAATTTGTAACCAGTAGGGCGTAACCCATCAATGTTGTATGTGGTCTATCTTGAGACGTTGAATGTTCATTTTAAATTTCGGTTATGGTGTTTCGTATTGTCCCCAGGGTGCATGTCTGCGTGCGGTGTTTCATACCGTACGTATCTCTGTGTACTTGGGGACCAATGCGAAATGCTGCCGAAATTTCAAATGAACATCAACGACACAAGATAGACCACATACAACATCGATGGGTTACGGATGGTTGCATATTCATCCTGAATGGGATAGGGCCCCACCAATTTGCAACATCAAAGAGATAGAGAGTGATTCATAACCGATAGTCAAATAAAATTTAACTAATTTAAAGTAACAGAAATCGTGCTTGTTAGATATTGTAAATGGAGGTACCGGCAAATCGACGATGGATGTACAACCGACTAGATCGCAATCGGCGAGTGACTGAGGAGTTTATGATGGGGTTATTGGAGTTCATTCCGTTCGCTACAGTAAACACGCCTGGATTTGAAGCGACTAAGAAGATTCGTTGTCCGTGCTCAAGGTGCAAATGCATGAGTTATGAATACGCGGATGATGTCATGTGCCATCTAACTGAGAAAGGGTTCATGGAAACATACCACTGCTGGTACAACCATGGTGAGCAGTTACCGCCTAGACCATCAGGCGCAACCGTGCAACAGTCTTACTACGAGGTTGAAGGAAACAGGGATACATACAATAACATAGAACAAATGGTGATGGATCATGTTGGACCCTCCACAGGGCGTATGCTAGAACATGATGACCAAGCAGGGAATGAGGATGACAATGTAGAGGAGGATCCTAATCCAGAGGTGAAGAGATTTTATGATTTGTTAGTGGCGGCTCAGACTCCATTGTGGGACGGGTGCAAGAGTCACACTGAGTTATCCGCCTCCCTAGCTGCTTTGAGCCTAAAGGCAGATTATAATCTTTCTGGAGGTTGCTTTAATAGGATGGTCAATCTGATGGGTTCCACCATGCCTAATAATCATTGAATGCCAACAAACCTATACCATGCTAAGAAACAAGTGGCAAACTTGGGGTTGGGTTGTGTGAAGATAGAGTGTTATGTTGGCGGATGTATGCTGTTCAGAAATGAGTTTACAGATAAGAGTGTCACAAAATGTCTACATTGTAATGAGGAACGCTACAAAACCGTTAAAAGGAGAGGGAAGGTAACCCGGACGGCCAGGAAGAAAATGTGGTACTTCCTTATAACACCGCGTCTTCAACGCCTGTATGCCTCATTGTCCACGGCAAAACACATGCGTTGGCATGCTCTGAACCGAACACAAGAGGGGTTTCTTTGCCATCCTTCCGACAAAAAAGCATAGAAGTGTTTGAATAAGCTATATCCAGACTTTTCTGGCGAGCCGCGCAATGTAAGACTTGGCTTATGTACCGATGGGTTTAACCCGTTCGGTCAATACGGAAGAGCTTACTCTTGTTGGCCAGTCATACTGACCCCATACAATCTGCCTCCTGATATGTGTATGAAGAGGGAGGTCATGTTTCTATCTATACTGGTTCCAGGACCCAAAAATCCAAAGGCGAACATAGACGTGTTTTTTACAACCGTTGGTTGAAGAGTTATCACAATTATGGGATGTCGGGGTAATGACATACGATGCGTTTTTGAAGAACAATTTCATGATACGTGTTGTTTTGATGTGGACTATTAACGACTTCCCGGCCTATGGTATACTTTCTGGATGGTCAACGTCTGGGAAGCTTGTTTGCCCTGTATGCATGGAACATACCGGGGGGGAATCACTCCCTGTTAGTGGCAAGACAAGTTTCTTTGACAGTCATAGAAAGTTTCTACCGTTGGATCACCCGTTTAGGAGAAACAAAACCGCTTTTAAGAAGGACAAGGTTGTTAATAAACCTCCACCCCGTAGGTTATCCGTTGCACGGGTTTGGCAGAGGGTCGAAGAGTATCCCTACATCTGGGACAAGAGTGTTAAGGAGTTTGCGGGTTATGGTAAGGAACACCACTGGGTGAAATAGAGCATCTTGTGGGATTTGCCATATTGGAAAGACTTGTTGTTAAGACACAACATTGATGTCATGCACACTAAACGTAATGTTTTCATGAATATTTTTGACACTGTTATGGACATCAATGGGAGAACAAAGGACAACGAGAAGAGTCGTCTAGACCTTCCAATTTGGTGTTCTAGGAAGAAGTTGGAATTGAGGGATGCGGGACGTGGAAGAATGTTTAAACCCCATGCAAAACATGTTTTAACTAGACCGCAACAGATTGCTGTGTGTATTTGGATGAATGGGTTGACCCTACCTGACGGATTCGCTTCTAACTTGAGTAGATGTGTCGACGTGAAGGAGGGCAGGGTGTTTGGCATGAAAAGCCATGATTGCCATGTCTTTATGCAACAACTACTCCCGTACGCGTTTCATGCCTTACCGAAGCCTATTTGGAAACCGTTGGTTGAGTTGAGTCACTTCTTTAAGGAGTTAACGGAAACTTCGTTGACTGTGGAGAAACTTGTGAAGATGGAAGAAACCATCCCGGTATTGATTTGTAAGTTGGAGCAGATTTTCCCACCAAGTTTTTTTGACTCGATGGAGCATTTGCCTATCCATCTACCGTACGAGGCCTTGGTTGGTGGCCCCGTGCAGTATCGTTGGATGTATCCATTCGAAAGGTGAACGCCAGAACTCTTTAATTTTCTTCCAAACATTTCTTATAATAGTTTTTTCTAACTTAACATTTGTTTATGATTTGAAGATTCTTACGCTTTTTAAAAGACAAAGTGTCAAACAAAGCCTGCGTTGAAGCATTAATTTGTGAGGCATACTTAGTCGAAGAAATGACAATTTTTGCTTCTTTCTATTTTCTGACGGAGATAGAAACTAGAATGAGTAGAATTCCCCGCAATCTTGGGGTAGCCACCCGCACAGGGTTTGATGAACAAATATCAATTTTCAACTATCCTGGTCATCCGGGGGGCAAGCTCACAAAATGTTACATTGATGAGAAAGATCGAAAGGCGGCTCACTTGTACATTCTTCTAAATTGCCCAGAAGTGGAACCCTTTCTTGAGTAAGTCATAAAAGTTATATGTTACATTCTAAATGTAGCTTTTATAGTATCTAAATTTGTTTTCTTTAAATAACTTATATACAGATATGCTAAAACTTGAGCAAAATGATTTAACTGATGACCAAATTCATAGTGAGGTGTCATCCAAGTTCGTTGGTTGGTTCGCACAACATGTAAGACCCGTATACCGAGTGTTTTTTATCTTTGCTTCTAACTCTCGGTATCTAACGATGACCTATTTGTTATGTTGTACATAGATACAAGACCCTAACAACCATATTGAAGATTCTTTACTCCAAGCCCTTTCTTGGGGCCGGTGAAAACTATTAAAAAATAGCCTATTTACTACGTAAATGACTACAAGTTTAATATTCTTCAATGGAGTGAAGGGATGCGTACCCATAACTACGGGGTTTGTGTTAGAGGCACCGTCGGACAGTTGGAAGAAGACTTTTATGGAGTGCTGACGGAGATTGTTGAAGTTTCGTTCTCTAGATGACTAAGAAGAGATATTGTTCTATTCAAATATGATTGGTTCGACAACACAATCGGTGTTGGAACAAAGGTTGACAACAACTACGGCTTAGTTGAGGTCAAGAAGAATGGTAGATATAAAGGGTTTGATCCCTTCATTTTTGCCCAACAAGCTGAGCAGGTTTATTACACCGACTTCCCGGGAGGACATCGGGACTGGTATGCAGTAATCAAGGCCAAGGCCCGAAGTCAGATCACTGACAATGTCTCCGAGGAGGTCGATGACGCTTATCAGCTTGCACCACACGAGCTCAACGATGGCAATTTGTTGTTCAACATTGATCCAGTCATAAGGGATGAGACACTCGCCACTACGGGGGGTGAACACATTGACAAAGACCTTGTCTCTCAATCAAAACAGTCTAGGGCTGATCTGGATACTGATGAAGTTGTTCAAACAAATAACGACAGTGGCACTGAAACTGATGGGGAATTTGAAACTGAAACAGACACAGAGTATGTAGTTATTAAACATATATACATAGGTTTATATATATATATATATATATATATATCCTAAGACTAACCTTTCTTTTCATGATTTTATCCACAAATGACGGGACGTCGACTGCCCTTCAATAGGGGTGGTGGGTCCAGGACCCCAATATCCCGTCTGGGGACTCCCACCCCAGAGCAGGGAACCACTCCATCACCACTACAGCAGACCACTCCATCACCACCATATCGGACCACTCCATCACCACCACAACTGACCACCCCAAAGCAGACTCCTGGAGTTGGTGGCTTGGAGGACCCTGGCCATCAGGCCACCCCACCTCCGGCATCCCCTCTGCCCATGTTGGTGCCCGTGCCGGCCGGAGACGAGTAAGTCACTAAAACTCAAATACTTTTATATTATTTGTATGGTACTTTATTTTAAACTTTAGTGGAAAGACTTGTTGGTTTATTGTATGTTACTTTAATTAGTACTTGTATAGATTGAATTGTACTGGGAACTCTTCTGTTTGTAACAGGGTAACTATTTAAACTTGGAAATGTTACATTTACAGGGGAGACTCTGTCGGAATTTTGGGAGTCTCCCTAGATTGTGTGTTGTTATACTCCTGATATAATTGTTATCGTTACAGCTTTGTTGATAGTAGTCGTACTACCAAAGCGATTACTAAGGTTTTAAAGGCCCAGTGGGATGGTCCATATATATCTTGGACAGATGCTGGGAAGGTTGTCCAAGATAGGTGGTTTGACACCTTCTCGGTAAGTTACCACATCAATTTGTTGTGATTTGATTTGTAAAATAGACCTCTTATTAATTTTGATTTCTTATTTCATTCTACAGCGTGATTATTAGTGGGCAGAGGGTATGATTGATGAGATTAGGAAGGTCTTTGCCATAAAGACCTCCAAAATCATCAAGAGTACCCTTTGGAAGGTGAGGGACAAGGGTGAGCGCCCTTGTTGGATCCCCGAGGACCATTGGGACGGGATGGTCCAGAAGTGGGGCGGTGTCTCGTTCCAGCAGGCGAGTGCTCGGAACAGGGCAAACAGTGTAACATCCCTAATATTTTTAGAAAAGTTTAATTGGCGAAAAATATTAATAATTGTCCAACCGGATTTATTAAGACTTTGAGAATTATTATTATTAAAGATGTAATTACAAATAATTAAATGTTGTGGAAATAAATAAATTTATTTAATTGATTAATTATAAAAGGTTAAATGATGAATAATTAAAAGAAGGTAAAAATTTGAAGTTACAATGGGGTAAAAGGTGAGGGGTGAAAGGTAAAAGTAAAAAGTTTTAATTAAAACTTTTAAAAGAAAATGTAATTGAAATAGGAAATGACCAAATTGCCCTTGGGTATTAAAATCTTAATTTCACTTCTTCTTCTTCCTCACTTTCACGAGCGTGCACATCTTCTTTCTCCTCACCATTGCCGTAGCTGCATGCTCCAAGAGGAAGATCATTTCGCGCCGAAACTTCGAGATAACTACGTTTTTGAGACCGTAGCCTCGAGGTGAGTCCAATGAGTCTTTTAAATTAAGATTTCGCATCTCTTTCATTTTTTCTGTTAAATCGAATGGTCGTGCATGGAGGAATGAGCTTTCGTTTCTTACTCCTCTAGTACGTAGAAGCTTGAAAATGGCTTTTAAAGTAATGAGCATGGTTTAACGTTGACGGGTTTTGCATTTCGACCTCCGTAGGTAACGAAACAGTCGTCGGAGGATCGAACGGTGAAGTGGGTGTTGATTTCGAACGTAGGACGTTGGACATAGCGTCGAGAGAACGCCAATCTCATTAAGAACGAGTCGTCGGAGCTCGGAATCAAAGTAAGGGGTGTTCGGGTTGTAATTAATTAGAATAGGTAAATGTAATTAAATTGAGAAAGTGAATTAAATACAGAACTAATGAGAATATATAAGTAATGATAATTGTATGTGTATGAATGGAAGTTGTGTATGATTTGTGATGATTATGAGCACAATGTGAATTGAATGGTGATGAGTTGTTGAGTATAGTGGCATTGTGATGACGGCCTTGACAAGTAGGTCGCCCAATTGATGAGTATACGTTTTGTTGCTGGCCACTTGCAGTATGATATGTGAAATATAAATATACATGTGTGATTATATGGTGTAGAACGACCGACGGTATGTGCAGCCCCTCGCTTCTGGCTCCCGTGGTGTTTATGCCCAGTTGAGCTACCCAGTGGTCAAGTAGGACCCAGTGGTTAAGGTGGAGAGTCAAGTAGGACTCGGTGGACCAAGCAGGGTTCACGGGGTGTCAAGTAGGACCCCCAGCTGAAGGCGATCCTTTTAGTATCCGGATACTAGGCGTCGAATTAATATGAGAGTCAGTTGTGCTAATCGATGCATTGTTAGCATTGTATGATAATATGAATATGTTCTATGATAATTGTTGATTGTGATTGGCAAATTGGGGATAAAAGAACTGGAATTGAATTCTTGACTGGTAAATGGAAATTGAGGACAAGAGGTAAGATAAATAGTACAAACTAAAACTTGTGAATATGTATCTTGTTATTGAATTGTCATTCTATATTAATTATGATACCAAACATCCACCCTTGCTGTTGTTTCTTTAATTTTAGTAACCAGTGACAGGGAAGAGGTTGAAGTCCCGGAGATGCGTCAAGCGGAGAATTGATGCCAAGAAGCTAATGGAATTATGAAATGAATTATGTGTGTAATGTGTGTTGTAATTTATATATGTTGTACATACTTATTTCCTATGCGTGATTGGTTAAGTATGGTATGAATCAAATGAGTGAGAATGATTGTGTTAAATAGTGGGCTAGAATTGATGCATCATATGATGAAGATATGAATTCATAATGATAGAGTAATGTGTTGGTGATGTCAATGTGAAATATGCTGATTTTATGAATTTGAGGTACATTGGCATGGAGCCAATAGTGGGTGTGAATGAGAAACTATTATAAATAGGCTTTGTGTATCATTACGAGTCATGGATGATGCAAATGGTGTGAATTGTATGCAAATGGTGTGAATTGTTTAGTGCCTTGATAATTGGTATGTATTTAGGGGAGTGAAGTTAGAAGTGAAGTGTATGTTCAATTAAACTCAACTCTAATTGCATGTTTGGACGTATGTAAATGAGTAAATTAAGCTAAATGGTGCATGTGAATGTCTAGATAAGCTAGTTTGTGTAAGTACCTCATATTCCTGCGCATAAGCTGCATAATTCGCTTGAGCGAAATGGATTATCGCTCAAGCGACAGGGTTCTATAGCCACTGGAGTTGTTTCGCTCAAGCGGATTCAATCTCGTTTGAGCGAGAGATAGAGGAAATAGCCACTGTGTTGTACTCGCCCAAGCGGAAAGGATTTCCGCTTAAGCGATAGGGGTTTGCTGTAACAGGGGAGGGCTACTGGACGTTTTTAGCCCGAGCGTATTGAATTTCGCTCGAGCTGGAATCAGGGGAATTGATTTCATGATTAATTCGCTCAAGCGAATAAAAGCTCGCCTAAGCGAATAAGTTGAAATTAGGTACTGGAGTAATTTCGCTTGAGCGAATATGACTAGCTCAAGCGAAGGAGGGATTGTAGACACTGGAGTGTTTTCACTGGAGCGGGTTGGTTATTTAAACATTCCGCTCAAGTGAGTTGAGTTATTAATGTCTCTGGATCTGTTTCGCTCAAGCGAGACAATCTCGCTCAAGCGAACTAGATACTGGAAATATAAGGGATTTCGCTCAAGCGTGACCATGGGTCGCCTGGGAATGGGACATGGACGTCGCTCAAGCGAATGGTTATCTTGCTCAAGCGAAAGTTGAAAGTTTCGCTTAAGCGAGATGGGGCCTCGCTCAAGCGAGAGGCCCCTGATTCCATTTTCCCTCTTTTTGTTCTATTTAACTAGTTTCTTCCTTTTTACTTTGATTGTTTGATTTAATTAAGACTGTTTACTATTTTAAATATGTTTAGTGAAACATAAACATTATTTTGAATCAAGACTTAATTATTATTGTTGATCGCGAAAAATTTATTGTAAAATTTAATCGAATGAATAAAAATAAATGTAAAAGGACCAAGGATGTCATAGGTGGTATCAGAGCGGTTCTTTCTGGAGCCGGGTGAATGGGCAGTGTTAGAGGATTGTTTGAGTCCTATGTCAGACTATTTTTATATTGTATTGTAATTGTTTATGTGTTATTTAAGTTGTAACAGGTTAACTTGGCATCATTTCCCTTGGCATTCTGGCGGCATTCTGGCGGCATTATGTTATACATATGTGTATGAGGTAAATACCTTATCCCTGATAGATCATTGGTTATTAATGGTGATGTGTTTGGTTATTTTAGAACCACTTTATGGCTGAAGGAACTAGTTCAGGAGGAGGAGATGATTTCTTCTCAAAATTTTCCCAACTGTTGAGTAGGACTGAATCTGGTCCCACTCTTGATAAATTCCTGAAGAGGAATCCACATGTTTATAGAGGAGGCCATGATTATGATGGGGCTCATGTCTGGATACGAGAAATTGAGCAAACATTTGAATACTTTGAATGCTCTGAAGAACAGAAAGTCCAATTTGCTACTTATCAATTGAAGGATGAGGCTCGTGTATGGTGATCAAGGACTAGAATTCAGATGAATGCTGCGAGTGAACCATTAATGTGGATGAATTTCCAGCGGAGATTTCTTGCTAAATACTTTCCAGATAATTATAAAATCCGCAAGGAGATGGAATTCCTAAAACTTGAGCAAGGCAAAATGTCAGTGGCAGAATACACATCACAGTTTGATGAACTATGTGATTTCTATCATCCTTTCTCTCTTGAAGGAACCGAAGGCAGTAAGTGTGCAAAGTATGAATCCGGGCTAAGAATTGAACTCCGAAGTGTCATTGTTCCTATGGAGATCCGCAACTATCCCACTCTGGTAAATAAGGCCAGACTTGCTAAGGAAGTGCAGTTACAGAGAGCGTCCCAATCAAGGGAAAAGAGACCATTGAAGGCTAAAGGATTCAGTTTTAAAAAGATGGGTCAGTTTTTCCGTGGTGGCAAGTCTTCTGCTACATCTTCTTCTTTTTCGGGCCGTAGTTCTGCAGGCCGTTCTGGTGGTCATTCTGGTAGTCGTGCCTGTTATAATTGTGGCCGAGAAGGCCATATTGCAAAACATTGTCCGGCCAGCCAAATTGTTTGCTTCCAATATGGACAACCGGGGCATCTTAGGCCAGATTGCCCACAGAGGCAGCAACAAGGTGAACATAGCAGTCGAGCTAATACTTCTGTGGCCCGTGGTGCTAATTTTCAAAGAGGAGGTAGGAACAGCAGTGGTCGTGGAGGCCAACACCCGAGGAGGACTGATGCCCAATCTAGCGGTGCTCAAAATGTTATGACTGGACGAGTGTTCACTTTTGATGCTTCAGAGGTTGCAAGAACTGATAATTTAGTACAGGGTAAGTGCATTATTCATGACTGTCTGGTAAATGTAATTTATGATTCGGGTGCAACACATTCTTTTATTTTTGAAAGTTGTGTGAGGAGGTTTGGGTTACCAGTGGTGTTAATGGAGAATGCCCTTAATGTCTCCACCCCTACTGGTTCTACATTCCGTGCCACCATCATGTGTGGAGGATTACCAATGCAAATTGAAGACCGTTCCTTTTAGGTAAATTTAATATGTATGTCGTTGAAAGATTTAGATGTTATCCTGGGTCTTGATTGGTTGTCTGCAAACCATGTTATGGTGGATTGTTACCGCAAGACTATAGTATTCTCTCAGGAATTGGACACTAAGAATGTGGTAAGTGATGTTTCCGCAACTTATGATATTCTGTTTACTTCAGAAGGACGGTATAATCTTAATCCCAATGATATTCCCGTAGTGTGTGATTTTCCTGATGTATTTCCGGGAGAAATTCCGGGGTTACCTCCCAATCGGGAGATTGACTTTGCCATTGACTTGATTCCTGGGGCCGAACCTGTGTCCCGTGCACCTTATAGAATGTCTTCGGTGGAATTGACTGAAGTGAAGAAGCAAGTGAATGAGATGTTAGAAAAGGGGTTTATCCGACCAAGTGCTTCACCTTGGGGCGCTCCGGTATTGTTGGTGAAAAAGAAGGATGGCAGTATGCGAATGTGTATCGATTATCGGCAGCTGAATAAGTTGACAATTAAAAACAAATACCCTTTACCATGAATCGATGATCTGTTGGATCAGTTGAGAGGTGCTGAGGTATTTTCCAAGATTGACTTGAGGTCCGGATATCATCAAATAAGAGTGAAATCGAAAGATATTCCCAAGACGGCGTTCCGGACTCGATATGGACACTTTGAGTATGTTGTAATGCCCTTTGGAGTGACAAATGCTCCTGCTATCTTCATGGATTACATGAATAGGATCTTCCAACCTTACTTGGATCAATTTATGGTAGTATTCATCGATGATATATTGGTGTATTCAAAGTCCATTGAAGAACATGCACAACATCTTTGAATTGTTTTGCAGATATTGCGGGAGAAAGGGCTGTATGCCAAGCTGTCTAAATGTGATTTCTGGGAAGGAAGTGTGCAATTCTTGGGCCATGTAATTTCCAGGGATGGAGTATCTGTTGATCCATCCAAAATTGAAGCAGTTATGGGCTGGGAGAGACCTAAATCAGTGACGGAGATTAGGAGTTTCCTTGGATTGGCTGGTTACTATCGCCGTTTTATTGAAGGATTTTCTCGTATTGCTCTTCCTTTAACTCGATTGACAAGGAAGGAGAACTCATTTGTATGGTCAGACAAGTGTGAATTGAGTTTTCAAACTCTGAAGCGGTGTTTAACTACTGCACCCGTGCTTGCACTACCAGATGTGACAAGAGAATTTGTAGTATATTGTGATGCATCCAAGTTTGGCTTAGGATGTGTGCTGATGCAGGATGACAGGGTGATTGCCTATGCTTTAAGGCAATTGAGACCGCACGAGCAGAATTACCCTACCCATGATTTAGAGCTTGCTGCAGTGGTATTTGCATTAAAAATCTGGCATCATTATTTATATAGTTCTCGTTTTGTGGTATTTAGTGACTACAAAAGCTTGAAATACTTGTTCGATCAGAAAGAGTTAAACATGAGACAAAGGAGATGGGTAGAATACCTAAAAGATTATGATTTTGATTTGAAGTACCATCCTAGAAAAGCAAATGTTGTGGCGGATGCTTTAAGTAGAAAAGTATTACATGCAGCCTTCTTGATGGGCAAAGAGTAAGAATTCTTAGGAGACTTTCGCGATATGAACATTGGGGTTGCTGTGCAAGCTCCGAATCAAATGATAATTGGGATGCTGAAGATCTCTAATGAATTCTTAGAATCTTTAGCTGTGGCTCAGGAGGAAGATGAAGAGTTACTAGAATTGCTCGATACCCAAGCAAGAGGAAAAGATATGGAGCTAATCAAAGGTACTGATGAAATTTGGAGATTCAGAAACTGAGTTGTAGTGCCTGCAAAAGGTGACTTTAGGCAGGCCGTGTTAGCTGAAGCCCATAAAAGTTCTTTTAGCATTCATCCTGGTGTTACAAAAATGTACCATGATTTGAAGAGAGAGTTTTGGTGGCCAGGCATGAAACAAGCAATCATAGAGTATGTAAGATCTTGTGTGATATGTCAGAAGTGTAAGGTTGAACACCAGAGACCCCCAGGTCTACTTCAACCTCCGGAGATTCCAATGTGGAAATGGGAAAGCATTACTATAGATTTCGTATCCGGGTTACCCTGTACCCGTTCTGGTTGTAATGCAATATGGGTAATTGTGGATAGGCTGACAAAGAGTGCTCACTTCTTAGCTATGAACATGAAATGGTCATTGGACCGGTTGGCTAGATTATACATTGCAGAAATTGTAAGATTACATGGTGTACCTGCGAGTATTATTTCAGATTGTGATCCTCGGTTTACTTCCAGATTCTGGGGAAGTTTACAACAGAAATTGGGTACTAACTGAGGTTGAGTTTTGCTTATCATCCCTAGACTGATGGCCAATCTGAGTGTACAATCCAAACCTTGGAAGACATGCTTAGAGCTTGTGTACTGGAGCAAGGTGGTTCATGGGAGAGATACCTACCATTAGTGGAATTCGCTTATAATAACAGCTATCATAGTAGCATTGGAATGGCTCCTTATGAAGCTTTATACGGAAGACGGTGTCGTACGCCTTTATGCTGGAATGAAGACGGAGATGCAATCCATTTGGGACCTGAGTTAATTCAGGAAATGAATGATCAGGTGATAATGATTCGTGAAAAGATGAAAATTGCACAAGACCGTCAGAAGAGTTACTATGATAATCGTCATAGGCCACTTGAGTTTCAAGTGGGAGATTAGGTGTTCCTGAAGGTCTCACCTACCAAAGGTGTAGGTCGGATACTGAAGAGCCATAAGCTTAATCCACGGTACATCGGACCATATCAGATTCTGGAGAGAATTGGTGATGTTGCTTACCGATTGGATCTTCCCCAATCGTTAACTAATATTCACAATGTGTTTCATGTGTCACAACTTCGAGCGTACATTCCTTGCGACTCCATGATTGCACCTGAAGATTCTATTGAGCTGAAAGAAGATTTGACTATAGAGGTGGCACCTATTTGTATTGAAGGATATCAAGCTAAACGACTGAGAAACAAAGAGGTACCATTGGTGAAAGTGAAGTGGCAGAATATAAATGGAGTAACTTACACATGGGAGTTGGAATCAAACATGAGGCGGCTGTACCCCGATCTTTTTCAATAAGGTGCGTTGATTTCGGGGACGAAATCCCTTTTTAGGGGGGTGGATGTAACATCCCTAATATTTTTAGAAAAGTTTAATTGGCGAAAAATATTAATAATTGCCCAACCGGATTTATTAAGACTTTGGGAATTATTATTATTAAAGATGTAATTACAAATAATTAAATGTTGTGGAAATAAATAAATTTATTTAATTGATTAATTATAAAAGGTTAACTGATGAATAATTAAAAGAAGGTAAAAATTTGAAGTTACAATGGGGTAAAAGGTGAGGGGTGAAAGGTAAAAGTAAAAAGTTTTAATTAAAACTTTTAAAAGAAAATGTAATTGAAATAGGAAATGACCAAATTGTCCTTGGGTATTAAAATCTTAATTTCACTTCTTCTTGTTCCTCACTTTCACGAGCGTGCACATCTTCTTTCTCCTCACCATTGCCGTAGCTGCATGCTCCAAGAGGAAGATCATTTCGCGCCGAAACTTTGAGATAACTACGTTTTTGAGACCGTAGTCTCGAGGTGAGTCCAATGAGTCTTTTAAATTAAGCTTTCGCATCTCTTTCATTTTCTCCGTTAAACTGAATGGTCATGCATGGAGGAATGAGCTTTCGTTTCTTACTCCTCTAGTACGTAGAAGCTTGAAAATGGCTTTTAAAGTAATGAGGATGGTTTAACGTTGACGGGTTTTGCGTTTCGACCTCCGTAGGTAACGAAACAGTCGTCGGAGGATCGAAGGGTGAAGTGGGTGTTGATTTCGAACGTAGGACGTTGGACATAGCGTCGAGAGAACGCCAATCTCATCAAGAACGAGTCGTCAGAGCTCGGAATCAAAGTAAGGGGGGTGTTCGGGTTGTAATTAATTAGAATAGGTAAATGTAATTAAATTGAGTAAGTGAATTAAATACGGAACTAATGAGAATATATAAGTAATGATAATTGTATGTGTATGAATGGAAGTTGTGTATGATTTGTGATGATTATGAGCACAATGTGAATTGAATGGTGATGAGTTGTTGAGTATAGTGACATTGTGATGACGGGCTTGACAAGTAGGTCGCCCAATTGATGAGTATGCATTTTGTTGCTGGCCACTTGCAGTATGATATGTGAAATATGAATATACATGTGTGATTATATGGTGTAGGACGGCCGACGGTATATGCAGCCCCTCGTTTCTGGCTCCCGTGGTGTTTATGCCCAGTTGAGCTACCCAGTGGTCAAGTAGGACCCAGTGGTTGAGGTGGAGAGTCAAGTAGGACTCGGTGGACCAAGCAGGGTTCAAGGGGTGTCAAGTAGGACCCCCAGTTGAAGGCCGATCCTTTTAGTATCCGGATACTAGGCGTCGAATTGATATGAGAGTCAGTTGTGCTAATTGATGCGTTGTTAGCATTGTATGATAATCTGAATGTGTTATATGATAATTGTTGATTGTGATTGGCAAATTGGGGATAAAAGAACTGGAATTGAATTCTTGACTGGTAAATGGAAATTGAGGACAAGAGGTAAGATAAATAGTACAAACTAAAACTTGTGAATATGCATCTTGTTATTGAATTGTCATTCTATATTAATTATGATACCAAACACTCACCCTTGCTGTTGTTTCTTTAATTTTAGTAACCAGTGACAGGGAAGAGGTTGAAGCCCCGAAGATGTGTCAAGCGGAGAATTGATGCCAAGAAGCTAATAGAATTATGAAATGAATTATGTAATGAATTATGTGTGTAATGTGTGTTGTAATTTATATATGTTGTACATACTTGTTTCCTATGCGTGATTGGTTAAGTATGGTATGAATCAAATGAGTGAGAATGATTATGTTAAATAGTGGGCTAGAATTGATGCATCATATGATGAAGATATGAATTCATAATGATAGAGTAATGTGTTGGTGATGTCAATGTGAACAATGCTGATTTTATGAATTTGAGGTACATTGGCATGGAGCCAATAGTGGGTGTGAATGAGAAACTATTATAAGCAGGCTTTGTGTATCATTACGAGTCATGGATGATGCAAATGGTGTGAATTGTATGCAAATGGTGTGAATTGTTTAGTGCCTTGATAATTGGTATGTATTTAGGGGAGTGAAGTTAGAAGTGAAGTGTATGTTCAATTAAACTCAACTCTAATTGCATGTTTGGACGTATGCAAATGAGTAAATTAAGCTAAATGGTGCATGTGAATGTCTAGATAAGCTAGTTTGTGTAAGTATCTCATATTCCTACGCATAAGCTGCATAATTCGCTTGAGCGAAATGGATTATCGCTCAAGCGACAGGGTTCTGTAGCCACTGGAGTAGTTTCGCTCAAGCGGATTCAATCTCGCTTGAGCGAGAGATAGAGGAAATAGCCACTGTGTTGTACTCGCCCAAGCGGAAAGGATTTCCGCTTAAGCGATAGGGGTTTGCTGTAACAGGGGAGGGCTACTGGACGTTTTTAGCCCGAGCATATTGAATTTCGCTCGAGCTGGAATCAGGGGAATTGATTTAATGATTAATTCGCTCAAGCGAATAAAAGCTCGCCCAAGCGAATAAGTTGAAATTAGGTACTGGAGTAATTTCGCTTGAGCGAATGTGACTCGCTCAAGCGAAGGAGGGATTATAGACACTGGAGTGTTTTCGCTGGAGCGGGTTGGTTATTTAAACATTCCGCTCAAGCGAGTTGAGTTATTAATGTCTCTGGATCTGTTTCGCTCAAGCGAGACAATCTCGCTCAAGCGAACTAGATACTGGAAATGTAAGGGATTTCGCTCAAGCGTGACCATGGGTCGCCTGGGAATGGGACATGGACGTCGCTCAAGCGAATGGTTATCTTGCTCAAGCGAAAGTTGAAATTTTTGCTTAAGCGAGATGGGGCCTCGCTCAAGCGAGAGGCCCCTGATTCCATTTTCCCTCTTTTTGTTCTATTTAACTAGTTTCTTCCTTTTTACTTTGATTGTTTGATTTAATTAAGACTGTTTACTATTTTAAATATGTTTAGTGAAACATAAACATTATTTTGAATCAAGACTTAATTATTATTGTTGATCGTGAAAAATTTATTGTAAAATTTAATCGAATGAATAAAAATAAATGTAAAAGGACCAAGGATGTCATAAACAGAGCCGCCGATGCTGCAGCCTCAGTTTACACTGGGGGTAGCATTTCAACCCTTGAGCACAAGAAAAGATTTGTAAGTATATTTATGTTAAACATTTCTATTATGATTCGTCTGACATGTTTACAAATAATAATCTTAATGTTTTTTGTCCACCACAGGAGCTGAGGGAGCACCGAGAGCCTTCTTTGTTTGAGGTCATGCAAATGACCAAGAAGAACAAAGCCGGTGCATGGGTAGACCAGAAGACTATAGATCTAGCGGTATTTACTTTTAACTCACACATGCTTATAATTTACAAATCAGCTTACTAATCCTATCAGTGTTTTTTAATTTACAGGAGGCGTATCAGGCCAGGAGGGCCGAGAAGGAGGCGGACCTGGTGGCTTTGACTCCTGAAGGGGAGGTTCCTCCCACCCTGTCTTGTTTCGACGACAACGCCATCTATATGGAGGCTGTTGGCGGTGTGAACAAGAAAGGGAGGGTCTTTGGATTGGGTAACGTCAGCACGCAGCTAGCGAAAAAGGGGAAGACCCCTTCCTCTTCCTCTTTGTCTGGTCTTCCGACTGAGGTTGTTCAGGTAATTCAAAACCTGAACGACGAGCTACAGGAGGAGCAACGTCAGAGGCAGCTTTTGGAGGAGCGGACCGAGGCAGACCGACGACGGGCCGAGGCAGACCGACAGCGGGCCGAGGAGCAGCACTCCGAGACTCGTCGGCAACTTGCTCAGCAGCAGGAGCTACTGATGCAGTTGATGGCGAGACTACCTCCCCCCACTTCCCAGGCGCCCCCACCACCACCACAGGATCCCCCACCACCATTATGATTGTATTTTTATTATGTATACACATTGTATATTTCATTTACAGATTTTATATTATATTCCATTCAGTATTTATTTTGTCATTCTTCATTTATTATGTCAATATTTATTGGTAATTAAAGTCAAAGAAAAACGCCTTATTGTGATTATCATTAATAATTCAACCTATTTGATAAATAAATTTAATCCATTATTTTGTTTTTAATAATAATTTAATATTTTAAAAAAATTATTCAAATTTAATTATAAAATTTTATCACCCAATACAAAATATTAATCAACATTTTTAAAGTTAAATTAACAAAACCTATAAATATTTAAACAATTTTTTTAAAAAAATAAAAATTCTGATTAGCGACGGACAAAAATGGTCGCTATATAACTACTAATAGCGACGGATCCCAGTGGTCGCTGTATGGCTACCTATAGCGACGGACAAGGATGGTCGCTACATAACCTCATAGCAACGGAGGAAAGTGGTCGCTATATGGCTACCCATAGCGACGGTCATAAGTGGTCGCTGTATGGCTACCCATAGCGACGGACAAAGATGGTCGCTACATAACTATTAATAGCGACGGGGTAACGAAGTCGCTATATGGCTACTAGTAGCGACGGGGTCCTGGGCATCGCTGAACGTGTCAATTAGCGACGGGGTAACAGAGTCGCTATATGGCTACTAGTAGCGACGGGGTCTCGGTCGTCGCTGAACGTGGTCAGTTAGCGACGACTGAAGTAAGTGAAGCAGAGACCATGTTAGCGACGTCTTATGCCGTCGGTAATGTAGCGACGGGTTTCTGTGGTCGCTGATCTATCTTCGATGAAGGTTTTAGCGACAGTCGTTTGGCCGTCTGAAATACCGTTGCTAGTACTCTTAGCGACGGCCTTGGCATGTATTAGTGACCAATTGTGTCCGTCGCTAACAGGTGTTTTTTTAGTTGTGAATCCATGTTCTGACATACAACCCAACTTGTGATGCCACATCGTCATTTCTTCTTGGCTGGTTGATGCAACCAATGCATCTGCTTCTTGGAGTATATCTCCCGAAAGCATTTATATATTAGCAACAATTTTCTTTGCTTTCATCATCATTAAAGCACCTTGCACAATCTTTAAGATCCCACATTCAATATGGGTCTTACATTCAAGGTCATCTAATTTCCTAATAGACAATATTTTTTTCCAATCCTTTCATATGATGTACTCCTTGAATTATACGAACAGTAACGTCATATATTTTTAATTTTACATCACCAACTCTGGAAATTTCCAATGTATGATCATTTCCCATGAACATAAATCCTTCCAAGATAGGTTCAGTGCAAAACCAATATCGTCTTGGAGTCATGTGTCATGTTGCTCCTGAATCCATTATCCACACATCATTGAGTTGTCTCTTGCCTTTGGAACCAATTGTTGCTTCACTGTACAAGATTCCTCCATCATTAGAAAAGCTAGCAACACACCTTGAGATGTACTTGCTCCAGGAGACTTCTTTGTATTTTTCTTGTTAAACCCATAATCTTTCTTCTGGTGTCCCTTCATATAATAGTTGTAGCATTTAAAGGTTTTGTCTTCTAGATTTTGATTTACTATGATTTTGGCTTTCTTTGGAGCCATTTTTCATCGATCTTCCTTTCATCATCATCATCATCATCATCATCATCATCATCATCATCATCAAGGCTTCCACTTGCTTTGAACTTTCTTAACTATCTTCTTTGTTTTTGAGCCTAAATTCTTCTTCAAAAATGACTTCGGAGACATCATCGAAGTGCAAGCGACCAATGATATTATTATTTGTTATGTTGATGATAAGTTGATCATACGAATCTAGCAAACTCTGAAGCAAAAGTTTGACACACTTATTTTATTGTATTGTGAAATCTAATGTCGTAAATTAAGCAAACAACGTATTCAAATTGTTGATGTGGTCTGTTACCAATGTCGACTCACTCATCCAAAAAGTGTAAAGCATCATCTTCAAAAGTTTCACTGCACACTAGAATAAATCTAGTATACATTAACAATCATTGCAAAAGTATACAACCACACATGTAAATAATAATAGTGAATAGTACCATAACATGAATAGTAACCAACAATGAATAAGTCTGATACCACTGTTGGTACTAAAGTAATGGAATAATATCATGTAGCTAAAATAGATGAGAAATATGAGCTGAACACATAATAATTTTATGTGGAAAATGTAACATCCCTGTTTTTAGTAGCAGTCTTATTTGGTAAATTTTAAAGTATGAAAGGTCTGTAAGTGAGAATTGGTAAATAAATACTCTGTAGATGGTCTGTAATATCATAAGAATTTCATTTTTGTGTGTAATTATGGAATTTATATAAAGCAATTATTCAAATTCCGAGTGAAAAAGGGCTCTGTTCCGAGTGACAGAGAGAAATTCCGAGTAAAGGATTAGAAATTCCGACTGAAGGATGAAATTCCGAGTGTAAGGTTATGTTGTTCGAGTAACATATGACCGAGAGGGTTACTACTGAGTGGAATCCTGGCTTCGGAGACATTTGGAGTGAAGTGTGTTCAAGAGAACCACTTCTGGGTGAAAATTCCGAGTCAAAACACCCTTGAATGACTTGTTTCCGAGTCAAACCTTGCCAAGTGCTTCCTTTTCCGAATGAAACTTCTCTGATTGCAGTATTTCGAGAAAAGGGACTCAGTTAGGGATATATCCGAGTTCAATCCGAGTAAGTTTGTCCAAGTCAGGACCTCCCTAGTGAGGAAGGGGATAGCATTCCGGGTAGAAAGATCTCCAAGTGTGGTATTTTGGGCAGTGGAGTTTCGAGTAGGGGCATATCTGAGCCCAGTGTAACCTGTCCTGAGTGGCATGCCCCGAATATGAAATGCCAAATGGAATATAGTGATGGGAGCCCATTTCGAGTAGAATATATATAAGGCTTAGAGCCAATTTTTGAGTGAGGCTTATGTTTATGACTCCTTTTCCAAGTGGTGAAAGCCTTAAAGGATTCCGAGTGAAACATATTTTGAGAAAGGTTAGTCTATGTATTGCTAAGAGATGAATAAACGAGTGAACCCCGAGTGGGGAAGGACTTAAATTCTCCTGAGTGGTAAAATTCGAGTGAACCTCTTCTGAGGGAAGAAGGTTGTGATGGTTTTGATTGAGGTATACTCTAGGAGTCATATTACGAGTGAACGATGTTATATGTATATTCCGATTGATTAAGGGTACCTATTCCGAGTGGCTAAGTATGAAATAAGTCCGAGTAAGACTTCACTTAGTGAATCCCTCCGAGTGATGTGGCGTTTGAATAAATCCGAGTGGACAAGATTTCATTAGGTCTGAGTGAGACAGTTTAGTGAATTCCTCCGAGCAATGAGAGGTCAGAGTAATGCCGAATGGAACTTGATGGTGGAGTCCGAGGGTGTAACTCCGAGTGGGGAATTGACACCTATGGGGATTTATGATGTGTTGTCCAGAAGTATTCTGGAATAACTTCCCTCGTGAGAAAATAAAAAGGGAGTCGGTTTTTGAAGTAAATTACCGAGTGAGAAAAGACTAGGTTTTGAAATAATTCACCGAGTGAGGACCGGTCAGGAGTTGAGTCGGTTTTGGAGTAGTTGGCCGAGTGATAGACTATGTGGGTGTGAGTCGGCCCTGGAATGATTTGGTTGAATGAATAATGGGTCGGTCAGGATTATCTTGCTGAGTGGAAAACCTTTGTGCCTTGAGCTGGTTTCAGGGAGATTCGGCCGAGTGAGATACTTTGAGTCCAAGTAAGGCAACTCCGACTGAGTCACCTCCAAGGAAGGAAAATCCGACAGGGTGTTTCGAGAAGAATCAGTTCCGAGTGAGTAACCAATAGGTGGAAAGTCGGTTTCTGAAAGGCATAACCGAGTGGAACTCCGAGTGAGTTAAGACTCGGATTTGGAATAAATTTACCAATCAGGAAGTCTGAGTGAGAGAAAGAACTCAGTCTGGATAGGTTCTGCTGAGTGAGACGAGGAGTACTTGAGTCGGTTTTAGAGGAATTCCGAGCGAGAATTGGATGACTCGCTCAAGCGAGTCAGACTTCGCTTGAGCGAGATGGACCCCCTGATGCATAATTCCTCCTTTCAATCAGCCTTTTCTCTACTTCGCCCAAGCGAGCCTTGTGCCTCGCTCAAGCGAGTCGGATTTCGCTTGAGCGAGAAGAACCCCTGATGCATAAATCCTTCATTTCACTTAGTTTTCTTCACTACGCCCAAGCGAGGACAGCATGACTCGCTCAAGCGAGTCGGGATCCGCTTGAGCGAGAAGGACTTCTGATTCCCTTTTCTTTTCACACCCAAGCTTCTCCACTCACGTGAAACACCTTTCCGTCCAATCAAAGCACCTTTTACATATTTTATATATATATTCCCTTCAAATCACACTAACTCTTGTACGTAAGTGGCAGAAATGGTCAAATACAGCTCACCTTTTTGTCCATTATCTCCATTATTTCCCACCTAATCCTCCAATCAATGGAAATCTTGTCTCCCACTTGCCTTTCTCATTATTAACCCAATACTACAACTTTTAGAACACACACACACACGAAACTTAGCAACAGACACACCCTTTTTATTACTTTCTCTTCGTGCAAGCTTCTTCCTCTCTCAATTTCCTTTCCTCCTCACTGTGAGCTGAAGCAAGGACAGTGAAGGGAACGTCTGCAACTCCATTAAGGTAAGGGGGGTATATTCTCGGGTATTCTGGGGAAATCCGAGTGAAAGGAAAGGGTTAAGGTACCTTTGGTCCTCACCTTTTCAGGACAGATTCGGTGTTGTTGTGAATTAAATGCTTTAATTGTTACTATTTGTATATATATATTTGCTGCTAAGTGGATATACTCAGTGTTGAATTGTGAATAGATATGAACTGTATTGGACTGTGAAAATACTAAGAATCATGGGTGTCTATGTGAATTCCAGTGAAGAATTATAAACAGAAGTCGGATTCTATAATAATAAGCTCGGTTTTTATCAAACCGACCGGATCATCTAAGATATACAAATACATAACTTTACTTATACATAAAACCGATCTGATCATTCTGCTTGAAAGGACTACTTGGATGTTTATTCTTCTCGATATCTTCATTATTACACTCAGAAAACGCTTCTTAGACTGATTTCACTCGGAAAACATCTTACTTCACTCAGAAAACTCTTTTCAGTGATTTCACACGGAAACATAGTTATTTTCACTCAGAAATCTCTTTTCAGTGATTTCACACGGAAACATAGTTATTTTCACTCAGAAAACTCTTTTCAGTGATTTCACACGGAAACATAGTTATTTTCACTCAGAAAACTTTTTTCAGTGATTTCACACGGAAACATAGTTATTTTCACTCAGAAAACTCTTCTCAGTTTGATTCCAGTCGGAATCATGGTTAATTCACACGGAAAACTCATTTTCACTCGGAATCAAACTCATTTTACTTGGAAAAATCTGGTTTTCAACATTTTCACTCGGAAACAACTTATTTTACTCGGAAAACACATTTTCACTCGGAAACAACTCTTTTTACTCGGAAAACCTGGTTTTTGACATTTTTCATTCGGATTTTCATTCAGAAACTCTTCTTTAATCTTTTTTTAAATTATTGGGACGTTACAATTATCATTATTGTTCTTATTTCTATTATTATTATCATTATTATTGTTATTCTTATTATTATTATTAACTATTATTATTGTTATAGATATTATTATTGTTTTAATTACGAGTAATGAAATAAGGAATATATTATTTTACTCTTTAAACAAAGTATTATTTAGCCAAGATATAACCGATATATTTTCTAAAATAAGAATGAATAACTTACAATGTTTGAATGGTTGATGGGATCCAAGAGCTTGTGAATAAATATTATGAGACTGGAAACACATAAGATACCCAAGGATCAAATGATAAAAAGAATGCATTTCGCATCATGAAAATATTTGTGAAGGAGAAAAATATCTAGAGCATACACTTGGTACAGTGGAGGACACTCACGTTCGATCTCCATGAAGAATCTTGGGAGTACAACTGGAATGGAAACCCAATGACATCAGAGTCGCGCCTGAAGCCGGGTGAGACGATGCAATTCTGGTGTACTTTGACTAAATGACGGAGTGTAACTATGATCGTGGAGATCCAAGTCCCGAAATAATATATATTGATGAGAACCTGTGAGTTCATTCGTACCTTATGAAAATGAATAGGAGCTTGGGCGGACTCCGATCGCTCTAGAAAGAATGAGGAGATAATGAATTGATTTATTGGGCCCACATGCATCATGAGACTTAATTAAGATAAATCATAATAAATCAAACTCATGCATTCCATGACAGCACATTTGATTGTTATAGTTATAAAAATGTTAATTGCATGATGTGTTATATCTGTTAACTGGATTATGTCCGCACCGGGTGACCTTCAGGGTCTTGGGTTATACTCACCCTTACTGTTGAATATTTTCAGAGGAATTAAGAAATCAAGAACCAGAATACGAAGAACAGCAATACGCTGAACCAACTGAGAATGCTCATTAAAAATAGAATATATGTAGTTAAATATTTATGGATGACTGTTTTAATACTTAAGGGTGTCTGCGTGCCCCATTCTGTTAAGAGTACAATTACTTATAGTTTGTGAATGACTATGTGATTTATTTACTATTTGCTTCCACTGATCTGCCATCTTTTTATTATAAAAAAATATATATATTCACTTTTTCTGAAAACTTGTGACCTATCGGTTAAATAGGATGATCCTAGATAAAAGGGTCTGTCTTATCTAACCGAGGGTGTTACAGAAAACCCTCAATGCTTAAAGGAAAAATCAAAGGTATTATAAGAGAAAACTGTGATATTTTATATGAATATATTATTCATGAATGAAATCGATTTCTTAATAATATCTCACACATATCTCTTTTGTAGCAATTATTCATAAGTATTTAAAGTAACATAGCAATTCTTTTATATATATATATATATATTTCTAATAACCTATAAAAAAATTCAAATAATATAATAAATTGAAATAGAACAATCAAAAAATGGAATTCTATTTTTTTAAAAAATAGAATTTTTATAGAAATTAGAAATTATAGAATTCAATAGAATATATTCCATATTTAATTGATTTGTATTTTATTTTTTATAACATTTCATTTTATTCGATTTAAAAATATAAAATTATTATAATTATTACAACATTATCATTATTATATTATAAAGAGAAATATTTTTACTTAGTAAAAGAAATATTACAACTGTTAGAAGAGAACAATATCTCTCTTAAAAATAAGAGAACATACTCTATTTATGTCAATAACCAAGATAAATGATAATCAGGTAATAATTTTTTCTCACTTGCCAAAGTACTTGATTTAAATACACTGCAAGCTATGTGCCTGGAGTAGAAAAAATGAAGCCTCAATTTATGACTTTTGGCCACAAAAGTGGCTTTATACATGACACGCTTGACAATAAGTGTATATAAACACAATTTTCATCTTAAAACTGTGACAACTACAAATTTATACTGAATAATTATATATAAATGATCCAAATTACACTTAAAAATCTATAAATTTTTTAAAATTAACAACTTGAATTTGTCGCATATATAGAAATTTTTTTATTAAAAGAGGTATATAAAATTTTAGGTGATTTTTATACCTCGAAAATATTAGTTACCAACTTTTGATGGTAAAACACTTTTAAAACAATCTGACACTTACTAGTGCTTCTGAGGACTCGTCATATTCATATGCTCATGCTCACACATGACTCGCCCTTTTCATCTACGCCATAAACATCGCTTCTCACTTCTGCATTTTAACAAAATTATATTGTTTAAGGATAATTATTTCTATAGCTGTATTAATTATCACCAGATTGGAAACAATTAAGTAGTGACATAGTCCTATACCAATATAGTATATACATTCATAGGTTAATCTAATTCATTGTAGGTTTTTAGTGAGCTAATTATTAAAAAATGACTCAACAAGAAGGTGAGTCTAATCTGTATTGTCTCACCTCAACCATTAAAAACCCCAGTCAACCTAGTTCAACACATAAACCAATCGGATTAACTCATGAGTTATAGTACAATTTTTTTTTATAAAAAAACCTAATTAGAAAAAAAGTTAACTAAGTGAGTTATTCTGTCAATCAATCTGATTAGTGAACCCATGAATTGAAATATCCAACCTAGGTGGATTATAACATAAAAAAAGAAGGTTATATTTTAATTTTTTATATTTTAAAAATAGGTGAGTGAATCTACAAAACATGATGGGTTGATGTTGATCCAAAACTTTTGTTCAATTTAAAGATAAATTGAATTAGATTGAGCAGTAAAAAATCCTGCCAGTTGAGTTGGTGTATATATATATATATATATATATATGAATCTCAAAGGAAGCATTTTGTAAGTCCCAAAGCTTGTTATTTTTAGAGGATGTTTAGTTTGCAGTTAGGGAAACAAAGTTATGAAACTAGAAAAATTTAAAAGTTAATATTAATCTTTTACGCAGTTTAAAACAATCAAAACTTCGTTTAACCGTAAGATAAAATTTTTCTTTCACCTCAACTGTGTTCCTCATGTTACACCAAACATCTCCTTAGTAGGTGTCTGACTTCCATTTGTAATCCAGTGTCCACATTCATAATCACACTAAATTTGAGATGCCCACATTTTCTTTATAAATGGACCCTTCACCATACCATTTATGCATGTGCCCTTGCAACTCTTTCTTTACCTTGCCCAAGCTTTAGAATCACCCTATAAGTTAATATAAGCTCTTTCTTTCTATGTAAGTTTAGGAAGAACAAAGAAAATTAATGTTAGGGATCCATAAATTAATTGAAATATTAATAGTTTTGTTAAAATTAACTGTTAGACATTACAACAAAAGTGAATAAAACAACTTTATGTTATTGTTGTTAATAAACCTATCTAATTTAGTATGTTTAATAATGAAATAAAATTTATTTATCACCTTCTAATTAAAAAACAAATAAAAATATAAAAACTAAACAATTCAATCAAATCCAAACTACTTGTAATCAAATTAGATTTAAAAAACTATTCAAATTGATTCAATTTATATAATTAGATCGAATAAGTTTTCCGTCAAAATCAATCACAAACACTCTAATTTTACGTTACATATATCCGCTATTTATAGTATGAAAAATTATTTTCTTTACAAGAATCGGTGCTGAAAAAAATTACAGCTATTGGCTTTCTCTTGGTTGAGATTGAATTAAAAAAATGAATTTCGAGAGAAATCATACAATATGAACGAAGGGTATACGTGTAAGACTGAATAAGAATTTATATGTTTGACTCGAATTTTTCATAAACTACAACTTTCAATTCAAACTTAATTCATTTAAAGATTATAAATTGTTTAGTTCACTTCATGAGTTGAAGTTCTCAAATTTTTTAAAAATTCTATTTACTTTAACAAAAAATAAAAGATAAAATAAGTAATTGAAAAGTTACTTTTTAAGATTGAAGCTAAAATGAAATTTTATAAAGTTAAAATTTAAAACGATTTTGAAAATTTAAATATTAAAATTTTATTTAAAATTACATATATTTGTCTATTTATTCATTTATTTATCGACATAGTTTATGAATCAAATAAATTAAACTATACTAAGTTTAATTTCAATTCATTTAGTTTACGAATTTCACTATTAAATAAATTCTGTTCATTTGATTGGTGAATCAAAACCAATCAACAAATCAAATGTGAAACTTTTGTTAAGTTAGTTTGGTTTATTTGTGAAGATATTATTTTTGGTGTGCAGCTAATTTGCGTTAGGCATTTTCCGTAAATTAAATAAATCACATTGAATATTAAGTGACAGAATGCAAATCAGAACCTGTTTCCATTTCTTCTTCTCTCAAATTCTCATTGTTTAAATTTAAATCTTGGTGTGTTGATTGTAAAAAAAAAAAAAAACCGCTACAATATGACATCTCATTTTTCATTTTTTTCTGTATTTTCTTTTAAATTTTAAATATAATTCTCAAGTGCCGATTAAACCCGCAGACATTATTATTACACGAGGACTAGTTAATTAAACAAAATAGTTTAATTTTGAAGCAATATTATCAGCTTAAAAAAATTTATATTATCAATTAATAAAAAAATCATTTAAAAATATATAATATATAATATAATTTTTATCAAATCAAGTTTTTTATCTACATGAATTCATAATTAAATCTCAACAATAATGATGTACATATTGCAATTAAATTCTTATGCAATTTATGATTTCTAATTCCATAAGATTACAAGCAATATCTCTGATTTTGCACTTTACATGTTATGGACCATACATACATATATACTAATGAGTTGTATATCCATACTTATATTGTGGGAATAGCTTTAGTTTTTGTTAAACACATTGTTTTTAAAGAATAAGAAACTTTAATTATAGCTTATCTTTCAAAGGACAAATCTTAAGTACTAAACTCTGAACAACTAAGTAGTATATGACACAAGCTTAACAAACACCTTTGTTAGAGAGAGAATAACCTTAATACTTGATTTCTGGGAATGATAAAACACTATCTACACTATTTTTTCTAAGACTGGAGAATATATATATATATATATATATATATATATATATATATATATATATATATATATATATATATATATATATATATATATATATATATATATATATAGGTCGTTTTTTCTGCAAACAAAAATGAAATAAATATCACGACAATTTTCACACTATCGACACAATGGATATAGTGGGATGAGTAATTTTAAGCTTCACGCGCGTTTCAGTCCTCCACAAAATAATTAGGTACTTAGGCAGAGAAGTAATAACCCAGTGTCACATTCAGTGTCAGTGATCATATGCATTCTTCATCTAACCAATGACAAATGGTCCTGCAGAAAGATATAGAATACCCAATTATACGGTTATTATTACAATAAATCTTTTAGGACCACGAAAATTAAAGGGAGTTAATGTGCATATATATTCGAAATACATATATGGTCCAGATATATTGGTTGAGTGATGAGCATATCATCATCTTGCACTGCAGAACAGGAAAGCTAATTAAGTGATGGTTACGTTATTTTCTTGTGCTATCACGTGTCATCTGGACCATGTATATGTACTATTCTATATGTATCATGTACCTTCTTATAGCCCAAATCCTTGTTTACAGTTAGGACTCATGCATTGCATCCAACATGGTCCTTTGATTCTTTAACCATGGAATACTTAGAGAAATCGAATAAAATAAACTTTTTATTTTTTTGTTATCACAGAAAATGAAATTCATTAATCAAACTCATATACAATGATCAAAAGAAGATGCTACTAATAATACGTGACAATATGGATCCCTGGGAAAATTATAAGACCCCATATACATGTGGTTTGAGTTTATTACAAATAGTTCTAGATTAATGGGAGAATTATGAGTAAGTTCAAATTAAAAAAAAAAAAAACTATCAAACCACTCTAGAATTTTAATAAAACTGAAATAGAAAATTTCATAGGCGCGGTGCGATAAATATCAGAAGTATTGAAGAAAATGTTCTTAAAACAAAAGATGAAAGCAAAAGGGGAGAGACAATAAAAAATTCAACCAAAAACACATAAAAACACATCAAATATAAAAAGAAAATGCAGCAAAGCTGGCAAATATCTAAGCATGTCTAAAATGTCATTGGTTGTAGATTAGGAGACAAAATCTCTGAAAAGGCATAACAACAATACCAAGACTATGAATCAAGAGGCAACAAGGAATGAACAAGAGGGAAATAGTTGATGATTTGGGAATTTAACAATTCACCATTGGTCGAGATGAGTTAATTATAGGAATGTAGAACAAACAACCAACAAGAATCAACGACTAAGGGTGTTAGGGTTGCAGTTCAAACTACATTGGGGGTAAGGGTTTTATTTGGTTTAGTAAGTGTTTTTGCGATTGCAATGAGAATTGATCATTGTATTTTGGATGGATGTGTTGTAATTTCACTATAAGAAAATTGAATTATAAAGATGATGTGAGACCTTTCTCATATTCAGATATAGTGTAGGACTTAATAACTTTTATGTGAAAAGTCTCACATCAACTTTGAGATTCTAAATTGTGTGTGGATTGACTTTTAAGTGTGAGATTATATCTTATATGCCTATTTTATATGCCTATAGGATGTGTTCATCTAGATATATAGATAACTATATGATTTTAAAATCATGGAATGGAACATGTCTCACTATTTTGGAGTTTTTATGCATGCAACTTCTTTCCCCTTATTTCTTCCCCATTTTAAAACTTTTTTTCAAACTATCTCAAGATCCCAAATTTTCTTTATGTGATTCTTTGTGTATAGGTTAATAAACTTTTTTTTCAAACTATCTCAAGATCCCAAACTTTTAAACAACTCAAAGGCTAATAAACTACGAAGTTCCTTTACTTTTACGTTTTAAGGTTCTTTAGGTTAGTCTTTGGTTTATCATGTTTTATAATTAAAATATTGATATTTGAGGATAAATAACATGTTTTAAGTTTATTTACCACAATACATTATATACATCAAGTATGATAGAAATTTACACATATTTACTAGGAATCATAAAATATTACATTTTGTAGCCATATAAATTATAGAATAAAAAAATTAAAAACTTACAAATTAAATATGTACTCAATTATTACATAATTAATTTAGGTTTGTTAATCATACATATTTTAATTTTTAATTATAAATTCCTAACTAGAGTTTAGGGTTTAATAAAACATTAAAAAATTCTAATTATATATTACACAATAAAAAATTAAAAACCTAAAATTAAATATGTACTACCTGAGGACGTCGATTACATCCCAGCTAAGAGCTCTAGCTCCAACTTAGATGGTGGCAGGATTACCTTCAAGAGCCAAATGTTCAAGAGGTAAGGTTGTTGGCAATCTGGGTGCTGGTTCTTCAAACCTTCTTGATATTTTTAGGGTTTGTGCTCAAAGCACATGTCCTACGGTGAAGGACGCCTGCAGAAAGATCACTCTTACTCTTGTAAAAAAGTAAGTACTTTATATTTAAATTTGTATACTTTAATTTGATATTTAGTATGTTTTTACTCTTGAGACTAACAATTGTTTTGAAGTAGTACTTTAAACTGAAGAATGAATGTACTATCAAGCTAAGAAAATTCATTCAATCGCACTTGCATGGATCGTGCAAGGACTAGACGTCCATTTTTAAGTATGTGATCAAATCATGGTGAAGGAAATGATTGGTAAATTACTTTTATTTGTCATTTGTTAATGTTTATATTATTTTTTTAATGTTTTATATATTGTTTGTCAACTGCAGAAGGATGTTACTTTCATGCCTTAACACAAGGATGCAATAAAGGTCAGTTCTCAATGATCAGGAAGACAGGCCTTAATGACATACATAATAGGGAAGGCCTATAAAGGGGTCTTGATCGTCAGACCCCTATCTGTCTCATGGATTGGGGAGGCTGTTTGGGCTAACCTACTCACTAAGTGGGATAAGGTTGAATATCAAATGATCTGGGAGTGGAATAGGACAATTAAAGTAGTGATGTATGCTGCTCACTATAGGTAATCGACCATATGCTTACATTATTGAATTGTTGGTATGTTGTTTATCTATTTATTTATTTTACATAATATGAATTTAATAATCCTATGAGTTGTTTAACTGTTTTTTTACAAGAAGAGTTATGTGGGTGCCTTATCACCGCCACAGACACCATCACAACAACCACCACTACCACGGTTGCCACCACATTCGCCACTGTCACCATAATCATTATAGAAGATTTATTATTACTATTAATATTATTATATTATTATTGTTAATGTGTAAAGTAATTTTCATCTTAATTATGAAAGTTTGACAACTTTTTAAAATTCAAAACCATATAAATTAAATTATGAAACTAAAACTAAAAAAGTATTAAATTAAAAAATTAAAACTAAAAATTAAAAATCACCTCAAAACGAGCCTTAATTAGTTCAACTAATAGTAGACATGGCAAATGTACTCGAACACGCAGCCTTGCCTCTTACCCAAGTTTCATGGGTAAAACTCAATTTGACCGAGGATAAACAAAAGTCTACCCTGATCTCGACTCGATTTTGATGGGGACGGGACAGGTGTGTGGAGAAGCAACTACTTACCTCGACCCTGCACCTGAACTCGCTTATAAATTTAATAATTTTACTTATATTATAGTTAAATAATAACAATAAATTTATTTTCTTAAAATAATATATGATCATAAAGCTTATTATTTATAAAAAATTTTATTATATGTATATTTTATATTATTTAAATTAAAATATCTTAGATATATAATTTATTTAAAAGTATCCATTTAAGTTATCAAAAGAAAAGAAAAATAAAGCATAGTAAGTTCTTAACAGACTTTACTTAACTCGACAAAGAACTCGTAGAGTGGATATGAGTTCTAAAATTCCCAAATTCGTCTTATTTTAAGACGATCTTAAACTCACCTTAACATATAAGAATGAGGATAAGAATAGTATAACTCACCCCACCTGTCTCGTTACCATCCGTCATTAATATTGGATACTCTTTACACTAAATATTCTAGTTTCTAAAGAAAAAAAAGTATTTTTCTATACAACACCATTCTAAATTTTGTCTTTTATGGTTTGTTTTTTTTTTAAATTTGGACTTCTACATCAATCCAAAAAAGTGTTTTGACCTAAATGCACTTCACATGTAATCATCCTCTAGTCGAGAATAATCAAGGACATCTCATTCTCTAGTTTTCTTCCTTCCACCGCCTTCCTTAATCACAATCACTGCCCTATGGCTTATATCATCGTCACTCTCTAGTTTTTGGAATAAATTATGCTACTATTATTTTATTTATAATAAATTTCAGTGTATTAGTTTCAAGTTGGTGTCACTTTAATTCCCACCATATGTCATCAAGCTGCCACAAAAAATAGATATATCTGTTATAAATATAAAGGTCTTAACCTAACTGAATACCAAAAGCGAATATGGTCGTTTTAGTTTTAATGCCAACAATAAATTTGAGGATATAACAAATACCAACCTAAAATAAATTTGTTCTAGGAGAATTAGAATCTTTTTCAACATAGAAATCTTAATTGTTATTTTGTTATCACAGTAAATCAAATCTACAGTTTTTCTCTTTTTTCTCACAACTAAATAAACCTTATGTGCCTAATTAGCCGAAACTAATTGAACAAAGTTTGAGTTAATATTAATTGCTGGTCATTCTTTCTTTATCATTAACTTATATTCTCTAGGGTTTAATATTTTAGATCCTCAAAATGAACACTAAAGAATATAATTAAAAGATGCTTAACTTGGTTGATGTCAGTGGGTTATCTACATAAGAAAAAAAGAAAAACGTTAGGTGATATATACAAGCTGAAGCTCAGAGAGAAGAAAATGGTCACGTACATTATCTCGAACTTTTTCATTAAATGCTTATCTATATACATTCCTTTTAATTGTAGAAAATGACTAATAACGATTGCAAAATGATAACTTAAAGATCTAAGGAAAATCAATGTAGGGTGGCGCAATAGGAATAATTAAGGGGATGTTATGAAGGATGTGATCATGAAAATTGAAATCTCGAAAGGCCAATAATTAGCACTCATTGTGATGGTCCTCACCTGAAAAGAAAAACCCTTGATGCTGATACTCTATATATCCGCATGCAGGTTTTACAAACTGTTATTCCTGTAGAACAATTAGTAGTAGAATTGAAACAATAATATAATATTAGACATGTTGGGTGCATATTCGTCTTCATTCTTAAAGCCCTAACGTTGATAAACATATATATATATATATATATATATATATATATATATATATATATATTTGTCATTTTCTCGTAGCTAATCGAAAACTGTGTTTGATTTTTCATCCTAAATTCTTATACTTCAACTTTCGATATATTCCAACGTGCCTTTAAATTAGATATCATTGAAGTCAATAGCATCCATGTGCAGCATTGAGTACTTGTCAATCATATAAAAGATGAAGAAGCTAATTAGAAATGAAAATGTGGTTGAGATTTTGTCGACTTTCAAGACCAAAGGTGGTCCGAATTCCTGACTTCTAAGTTCTATGGAAAAGACATTATGATAAAGTGGCAATGAAGATAAGTATTAATGTAAAATGCCTAATTATATATTTAGACAAAGTGCAACTTGCACTACTGCTTCTGCAATGGATGTTACTGGTCAAAAATCGATGCTAAAAACACACGTTAAAATATAGATCACCTTAAAATCAGGTTAATACTAACTTATAAAACTCCATCGTGGTAAGTTAGATTGTCTTATCTAGTATATAAAGAAAAATAAAAATTAAAAAGAGAAAATTTATAAACAGATTTTAATTCTTAAAATTTTAAACTGAAAAATTCTATCTAAAAATTTGAATTTTGGTTTAAAATTTGGTTGTTTACCAGTATTTATTGTGTTTCCATATATTTTTCTTTAATTTGTTGTTTGTAAATATATTTCTTTAAAAGTGAGCTAATCTGTAAGTCATTTTAACTCACCTAAAGTTAAATTGAGAATAGTTTAACTTTTTTAAAAGTGAATTGAATTGGATTGAGTTGAGAATTTAGTCTATTTATAATAGGTCAACCCAAATAAAAAATATATATCTTTTTAAATGATGATTATACATAAATTGTTCGTTCTAGATATAAAAAAAATCTAAACCGTATTTATAATGGGAGAATGAATTGTTATTTATATGATTTGTTTTGATCTTAGCATATCATGATCTATCTATATTTGTTATTCAAATTTAACATTTTAATATAATATTTGACTTCAACCGATGAGACCAGTAAATCCATAAGCTGTAAGGTATCTATAATATAAAGATAATATATGAAATAAGAAGATAAATATAATAATCCTGGCTATATATTTATCCCTTAAAATGTTAATATTTACAGTTGGGATGGGTGCAGAAAAGAATAATTGGATTGTATATGAAGATGAGAAGGTTTGCAGCAATGTTGAATATGTTGAGCGATCCTTTTGGCATCAATAGAAGCACCAAGGAGGCCACGCTTAGTGAAACCCACCGCATAAAGTCCATTTTCTCCTTTCCATCCATTTCGGATCTCGCTGCTCTGCACAATTATCATTATTATTATATCTTAATTCATTCATCAACTACAAAAATTAATTAAGCTTTAAGTTTAATCACCTTCAACCAAGCAGCTACGTTGCTTTTGTACCCAGTTGCCAGAATGATAGCATCGAAATTCTCTGCTTTTCCATCTACAAACTCCACTCTTTCCTTTCTTAGTTGTTTAATTCCACGGCAAACCTATACACAATGCACCACAAATTGGATTCATTATGATATGACCAAAATAATTTAGGAAGAATCTAATAAATTCTAACCTTAATTTTCCCAGTTCTTATCTGAGCAAGTGTTCCAACATCCAAAACTGGTGTCTTTCCGTACAAATTTTTAAGCTCTAAAGGGCCAATTTTGGGACGATGAAGTCCAAATTGAGCCGTGTCCCCTAGCATTAGATGTGACATTACAAGTAAAAATTTATCCACAACACGAACTGGGAACCACTTCAGCAACCTCATACATAAACCAAAAGTTGATTTTCCAAACATCTGTTGAGGCAAGATATGCACCTGCGGTGACAACAAAAAAAATCAATTTAAAATATATGCCACTAGTGTACCATCCTTTTTTCATGCTTCCGTGAACAAACAAAAGAACATGGTCCCGTCAGAGAAAATCACGTACTATCAAAGATTTTTGGTTATTGCGCATGCAAACAGATTAAAAATTAGGCATGAACAATAACGACGATTTTTTATATAACAAAAAAACAAGAAAAAGAACAATTTTCAGAGTTGTCTTCATATCGAGTAAACATTTATGTTTAACATTTTTTAAAATTTAGTTGAATGTTTTCTTGAAAATACAATACTTTTGCCACAAATTGTTTAATAATGAAAAATACTTTTGAGGTTTTTTCTATTTTTCCTCACAATAAATTAAGAGACTAACTTGAATAACAGAATACATGTTCTAAAAAACTAATTTGTCCGACAAACACATTAAAAACTTCAGGCGTAGTCATCATTCTTAAAAGAGTAATACTATGATTCTTTGAACCTATATGTATTTTAATTTCATATCTTTAATCTCTTTAACGTAATATATCTATTAGCTGACTCTGTTCACGTCAGTTTCCAGCTGAACGAGAATCTCTTCGGAAGTTCACTATGAATTCTGATTTTTATAGAATTCATCTTGATAAAAATATGGAGACATTAATAATTAATTTAACATCACCAGAAACACTTGCAAACTGCATAATAATTACATTAATATTAATAATCTAGTGAAGGAAGAAAATACATGAAGATCTTGGTTATGATATTCAGATAATGAATTTGAAGTATACTCACCGTATCTCTAACCACAAGGGATGGATGGGCATTATGGTTACAGAGATCCAAGCTAACCTCCATGCCTGAATTCCCACATCCAACCACCAAAACTTTCTTCCCACAAAACATAGTGCCACTCTTGTATGAGCTAGTGTGTAAGATAGGCCCTTCAAACTCATCCATTCCTTCAATTGAAGGCACAACCTCCTCAGCATTCTCTCCAGTAGCCACTATAAGCCATTGGCAAACATATTCTGTCTCTTCCTTTTTCAGCCCTTCAGTAGTCTTCACTCTCCAACACCCACATCTGTGATCAAAATTGGCACTCACCACAGTCTTGCTTAAAGCTGGCTTTATGTCAAAGTGATCAGCATAAGCCTTCAAGTAGTCCAAGAATTGTTGTTTTGTTGGATAAGAAGGAAAGGTTTTGGGGAATGGCATGAAGGGTAGTTCACAGAATTGCTTTGGGAGATGAAGGCACAGGCGGTCATAAGTCTTGAATTGCCACATTGAACCTAAACAATCAGCTCTTTCAAGGATTAGGCTCTGAATGCCTTTTTGTTTAAGACACGCTGCAGCAGCTAGCCCTGATGGACCGGCTCCCACTATCACTGGTCCCGGAACCCATATGGGCCTTTCCATCTTTACTTGGTGATAATAATCATGGACACTTTTTCCTTCTAGTTCTTTCAAGTGCTCCATGAACAGTCTGAAAGTGTGAGTGGAAAGAAGGGCTTACAAATTCAACAATCGGAATCTTGCATAAGCTTCAAGGGGTTGCAGAAGAGCACTACTAAGTGAAAAGCATGACAGTACCTTGCTTGAAGTTGAATTGAGCATATGTATGAGTATGAGGTGTAGTGTGGTTATGGTTTGGTTGATGTGAGGAGAAAATCAGTGTATATGGTTTAAATTGTAAGGGTGTGAGTAGAGTATGAAGTTTGGTTTTGTTGAATGGAGGAGAAAGAAGGGAAGTAACAGAGTCACAGGACATGTACAGAAATAAATAGACAGCAAGTTAGAGGGATTTTATAGTGGTAGTATTGATATACTTGAATTGGTGACTGCTGAGTGCTGATGAATGTTAAAGGAGTTTGGTTATATGTGGGACATCTCCTTGTTAGTAATAACTAACATTAACCAACAACAACTTTCCATCCCCCAAAAAATAACACACACAAACACTAGCCAAAATTCTGTCATGTTAAATATTCTAGCAGCCACTCAAATCCTAGAGATGACAGTGGTGATTCTATCATGCATGTAATTTCAAGTTTGGAGCATTGCGCCACCACAAATGTTCAATATTATAAACTTTGACGTACGTAAAAGATGTTCAAGACATGATTAAGTTTTACATGGCACAAATTGACGTAGTAAAATTTGAGCAATATGTTATATTCTTAAGTCTTGTCAAGTGGATTTAGAAGTTCAGGTTTAATTTACATCAAAATCAATAAAAATAAGTGTGTATTAAATAGATTAATTATTTTATTTTAAACAAATAAATAGGTTTTCAAGGGTTAACAATCTACATAAAAAATATAAATATTTAAATATCATTTTTTACAACATAATTTTAACCAAATTTAATTAATTTTACAAATTATAAATTATAGACAATATCATGTGTTTTTATAAATTACTCTCTCTAGTTTTGATTATAAACAAATTAGACAAATTTTGTACATATTAAATTGACTAAAAGTTTGTATTTAGTATTATTAAATATTTGATTTATTTGTCTAAACTGTCTTTAATCTCATTTGTTATATAAAAAATTTAGTTGTCTTGCAAATGTATTCAAGAAGTACATATTTAATATATAAATATTTAATGACATTGAAAAATATACTTTTGCTTACATTGAAAAAACATTTAATGACGTGTTATGATGTTGATGGGCTAGATAGAGTTTCACCACAAAGGTAGTATTTTAATGTTCAAGTTAATACGATATTAATATCAAAGCTCAAACATTTATGTTAGGTTCAACATACCTTATGTATAATAGATAAGTGGTATTTATAGAAGTTGAGTATTGATTTAGTGACACGATGTTTGTGTCAATACTTTTCGAGATGTACCTCATGCATGGAGGAAAATAGTGTGGGAGGCTGTGTGGTGTATCATTTGACTTAAGGGTGACATGTTCTCTCATAAATATATATTTTCTTAATAGTATTAAAATTAAACTGATGTTTGGGCAGAAAGAAAATAAAGAGAGGAGAAATCATCAATAATGATAATGATATATCAAGGTAAAAAATTCAATTTTTTCTTCTTATTTTATCTTCAATTAAAATTTGAAAATATTCTCCCCATTCAATTCTCTTTGATTCAAAAATAGTATAAGATTAGACTGGACATCTTGAGTGAGGGGAGCAGATATATGTATATGCATAACCATTGAGGTTAATGTCCGCTGGTTGGTTCGCTTGGCTGCATAATTTCCATGGAAACTTACTTACGCGTTACTGTCAAAAATTATAGAATACCGTTGCTAATCAAAAAGAAAACTTACAGATGTATTCCAACTGAGAAAAATAATGAATTGCAGGAATCAAATTTGTGTTTAACATCTTACGTCTATTAAAGAAAGATCACAGTGAAATACACTATCTATTAAAGAAATGTCATCAGTATAATTAATATTTCAAAAAATTAGAATAAATGAATTCTGTCATATTATTCATTGGAAAGGAAATGTCAAATGAACCCGGTTGCAAGTTTGCAATGTCATTTAATATTTTTGTGTATATATAAAAAAATATCATATGAGAAAGGTTTTCTTATTTGAGAGTGGGAGGAGCAAATCTGGGTCAATGGATAGTTGAGATTAATTTTATGAGTTTTTAAAAAGTCATGTGATCTTCTAAGTGATCATGTGACCTTAAAAAACTTTTAATCTCAACCATCCATTGTATGGTTATACGATCTATATATCTATATATATATATATATATATAAAATATCACTTAAAGGTTAGTTTATTTAAAAGGTTTGAATTCAGATAAACTTTTGGTCCACCCACGTCCTTGCACTGGACAGTGATGGAATTGAAACATCAATCATCTGCACCTTATAAATAGGTATGAGCATTACAATATTTTCCCGACACCGAATCTTGCATGTGTGCATATCTATTTCTCTTTTTCTGAAGAAAAATTAAGGTTTAATTAATTAAGCTAACTTCAAGCTTACTCCTCAAGATGTGTACATAGTCATTAGTCAACAACACACCAATCAGGCTCCAACTTCAATATATAAATTAAAATTAATTTCTTGTTTGTTAAAACATATGTGGCCATGCACACTTCTGCGGAGTGATTGCGAGTTAATTCAGTGGTAAATCTAGCGTTTCTATATATTTGGTGGTAACCTATAAAACAAATAGAAACTGCAAAGTTAATTAAATGTTGCTTTGCTTGTTCCTATCTATAAATTAATTAAATTTCATAAGATCGATGGGACGCTATCAACTAAAATAACCAAATGCTGTCCTGCACGTGTTCATCAAACTCATTAGTTCAAGAGAATGGGTTATCTCAAGTATTCATGTCACATATATTTGCCCTGATATAATATATAGTGTACATCTTAGCACTCTCATATGCATGGATTAAATTTATGGTTTGCGAAAAAAATACAAATTAATAAGGATACGAAGGATGGTATATATGTATATGAAACTTATAACAATGAACATCGATCTGCTGAATAAATCTATACACTAAGACAAAACAGTTATATATATACAGGGGATGTATCTTATGAGAAAGGTCCTCTTATATAAGAGTGAAAAGGGCAAATTTGGGTCATATAACCATACATGGGTGGTTGAGATTAAAAGTTTTTAAAAATCACATGACCACTTAAAAGATCACATGACTTCTTAAAAAAGTCACATGGTAAATCTCAACCATCCATTGTATTATTATACGGCCTATATATATATATATATATATATATATATATATATATGTATATATAAAAGTCACTTCTAAAAATTAACCAAAGAAAGAATCATGGCTTATCTCCGTGATGAATAGGTTTTTTTACGCCTTTAAAAGTACTTAAATTTGAATTGCTAACTAACTAGTATTATATATAGGTCTCTTGCAGGATTTTTGTATGTTAAAAATCACTATACCTTATGAGAAGTCAGTTTCAAATGTTGACCTTTAGGAGCGTGTCTGTCTCATCACGAGTTGCACTATACAATATAGGTATCAACTTTAGGCACTGTGAATGAAAAATGATGAGTGTATACCCACTTTCAGAGAAAAGAAATGAAAAGAGAGATAAAAATAAGGGGAGTGTAGTTGTTGTTAATTATGGGTCCTCTAGTACTGTACTGTGTTTATAAATAAATTTACTAAAATAAGTATTCCATGTGGCTCCTTCAAATCATACGTTGAAGGAATATGCGAGCCTAATTTGGCATTTTGTTCTTCTACAGATAATTGATCTTTGGATTTTATGAGTCAATTGTGATTTAAACAACAGAAAGAGAGGCCAAATCGCCTATATGGTAATGTTAATTAGTATTTAGTGTCTTCAACCTATTCATCAATTTCTCCAACTTTCTAATGCTTCACTGACTCAACGGCGGTTATTCAACTAAGAATCAGAGTCACAACCAAATTAACTACTTCAACCGAGTTTTTTTTGACAGAAATACCCTTTTGTCATGTTTTAATTTGTTAAATATATTTTGCCAATAAAACATATCAAAAAAATCTTAAAGGTTGAAATATACGTTTTTTTAAAATTCAGAAGTTAAGTTTTATATAAATCACTTCTCTCAGTCTATTTAGATAGGTGATTAGTTAAAGTAATATATCTTGATTCTTTTTAAATAAGATTTCGAGTTTAATCTTGAAAATAAAAAAAAAATTATCATGAAAGTTAATTGTATTATGATATAAATATTTCTAATTTAATTGTATCTGCCAGACAATACATGTGGAATCTCAATATTTTTTTTTCAATAAATCTCAATATGTTAATTTCCATTTGTTTTTACTTGTCTCTGGGTCCAATTTGTAAGTGTAATGTAACTTTTCAAATTACAATTACACGAGTGTTTTGAGGCCCAACTCGACATTGTGGGCCAAACTGGGTTGATTTTGTTTTTATAGGGAGGGCACCAAAAAATTAAAGGCCCAAATTAACGACATGCCTAGGTTGGTTGATTTTATCCAAAAAAAGAGGATCAGATTCGTTGGAAAACCCTTTTTTTTAACGAGGATTGATTTATTGATCCGAAGATGTTGAAAATTGCCTCTCCAAGATTATTGTAACTTGTTCACCAAAAAAAAAAAAAGATTATTGTAACTTCTGTTAGAAAACGAATACTTGCCATTGCTTCATTCTAATGTCAAAATAATATTTTTTGTTATGTGTTTCTAAAATTGTATTTAAATTAAGTTAAATGAACCATTTGATTTCTATATTTAATTCTCATTCACGCAATAATTTACTTATATAACTAAACTTACAAATTTTACATTATAAACTGGTTTACATCATTTTTTTACTTTCTCCGTTACTTTTTATTTGATGTAATTACAGAAATAATTTATTCTTTTTTATATGTTATTTTCCTATTATATTCTTATAAATGGTAAACTAAGAAAATAGACAAAGAAACTATATATTCCAAAGTCATTTAATAATGTTCTTAATTTATATGGTTTTTAAAATTACATCAGATAAAACTAAAAAGTAATATCGATCAGTTGATTATGGGGTTCAAAATACATATTAACCACGGTTAATAGAAATAAATCAATAATGACCATTCATAAGTTTAGTTATAGAGTTTAAAACATAAGATTTCTTTCTAAAGGAATTAATTCATAAATGAGTATCTGAACTAAATAATTGATTTGCCCTTAGATTAATAATTGATTTCACCACTAGACCGGCTTATGGGTTGGGTTAATAAACCGTTTAACGCTGATAACTTGTTTTGGCGCATGCTAAAACCTATCGTTAAGTATATTATCTAGGCAAAAATATCTTCTTCTTTTTTAAGGCGAGCAAAAATATCTTTCAATTCAAGTAAGTTGACACAATTTTCATTAACATCTTTTAAAGAAACTCTTAATAACTACACATTATTAAAGTTGATACTAAATGGGATATCGATCATTATAATAAATTAACCGTATAAAGAAAATCACCTAAAAATTAATAATACCTTATAGATCACGTATAATACAGCATTAACGATATACAGAAGTCCACTAAATAAATAAAGATTTAAATAATGTTTTGTCTTTACATGGCACTTTTTGTTTTTCATTTTTGGTTTACATCTTATTTTTTTGTTATAGTTCGTACCAAATAATAAACAAAGAGTAAACCCAAAAAAAAATTGTGACTAGAAAAACAAGAAGAACTAAAAGAAAAACAGATTATATGGACTAAAAACAATTACAGAGACTATATGAAAAAAGAAACCACAAACATTAAACTACCTTAGTACTAATATATCTATTTATGTTACATATCATCCAACATATATGATATTATAATTAATCCTGTATTACCCTCATATATAATAAGACAAGATCCTTTTGTTTGGTTAACTTGTTCCAGTTTCGTTTTGTTTTCCTCTTCCTACTGGCAAGTCTCCCAACAAACACTTTCTCTGTAGACCTAACTTATATCTAATACACACATAATTTAGGTAACAATTTTCTTCATCTTTAATTGTTGGTAGGTATTTTGATGGTGAGGCATTTTGTCATCCATTTGAATTTGAAAACTGGGTGTAGTTAAAAATGGTGTATAAACATATCTATGATTTTCATCCAATGGTTGTTCGGAATGGTTAGACACGATTTGCTTGATCAAGAAAACCACCTCTTGTATTTTCTCACCAACTTCATATCAGTTGCACTTGCTTTTTGTATATACTTCCTTTGTTTTTGTGGGCTTATCAAATTGAATGGAAGTTTCTTTCTTCGCCCTGCAAGAAATGATGAAAAGCAATGTTTCGTTCAATGACAAAATCATGATGTGATTGTAAGTTTTGATGAGATTGCAAGATGTAACCTAATCACTCGGTGATATTAATGTATATTGCGACTTTGTGACTCCTAAATAGTAATATTGCTTTGTATGCACGTAACTTGGCACATTTTTAAAAGTTTCACGTATAAGTTTCAGTAGAGAGCTGTCATCACATATATGGGAAATTAAAGTTCTATAACTATCAGAAGGAAAGACATCAGGCTTAAGCTTAATAGCTTATGTTTGTTTCTCGAAATTAAATTCGTACAAAGTTTAAAGTTAACTAAATATATACTGTGAACATAAAGACACACAGCGAAAGAGTAGCTTTGTGTCCTTTTGGATAGATAATTGAGTATCTAATATTAGAGGTGTTCATCATCCAATTCAATTAAAAAAAAAAACCTTTCAACTGAATTAAAAAAATCAATAACCGATATTTTTTAATGGATTAGATTGAATTTCGGTTCCATCTTTAGGAACCGATCCAAAGTTTTTTTTTTACTATTAGTACTACTCTGGACTTGTTACATAAAAGCCCAATATATTTCCTTTGTTTCTATAATTCCTACAAATAAAATAGTTTAAGCTCAAATGACAATGTTAAATGTTTTATTTTTAATATTTTATGATTTACACTCATCAATTGCTGAAATTAAAAATAAAAGAAACCTTTGTTTTGTTTTGCTTGTCTATAACTACTATTATTATGTGGTTTTTATAGTAAATGATTTATTTTTAAGGTATTTTTTAAAAACTAAAATCTAATCCAATCTAAACTGATATATCTTATATCAGATAAGATTGGATTTCATAATATATCCTAGCCGATTCAATTCAAACCACATAATGATTTCTTGATTGAATCGAATGATTTTTGACCTCAAAATCAATCCAATCCAATTTACAAACACTCTATCTAATATCACCTAAAATGTTAGTTTCTTACATTAATTATTATTATTTTGGATTGCTAAATAAACAATATTTAAAGAAAGGGTTATTTTAAAAATAAAATAAAACAAGGCAGATTCTTGTGGAATTTCGGAGTTCAGGTTAAGCCGTTAAATTCTATGATCACTGACACAACGGCTATTAACCCCCTTCCCCATTTTGTCGCCTACTTGCAATACAGCTCAGCACGCATTCAGAGTAACTTTTGATCCTCACCATCCATCACTTTTTTCGTGTCACCAAAATGAGTGGCAATGCCACGCGGTTCCATATCAAGTATCAAATCTCATTCTCACCCGAACGGAACCCTCTTAACTACCGAAAATACCCCTTCAACGTTCGCATTAACCATCGTCTTAATGAACAAGCACAAGGTCATAATCGTCGAAGTACAGACGCATTCAGAAAGATCCTTTTCTTAAACCGGAATTTTCTTTTCTATTTATTTTCATTTATTTATATTTTATATGTTTTCTCTCTCTATCTTTCTTCACTTCTTCTTCCACTGCAAGTCTGAAACATCACTGTGCTGTTCCTACCCGAGACGAAGGGCGTGCCTATGACGATGAACCCCGCTTTTTGAACTTCCGAGTCGAACACCTCACTCACTGAGTCAAATCAACCGAGTCGAGATCTTCAAATATGTTGGACGGGCTACTCGGCAGAAGCTTCGCCGCGAAATGGTTCGCACCGTGTGTTTTACTTTCTCGCTTCTGATTCAGTTTCCAACGAAGAAAATCGTGGTTAAATTTGAGAGTATGCTTATGCTGTTGGTTACGATAAACGTGTGTTACCGTGTTCTGTTTTTTTTATTGTTTTCAGTAAATCGTTGTTGAAATTGACGAAGAGTCGAATCGATGTGATACGAAGGAAGAGAAGAGCGACAGAGAAGTTTCTGAAGAAAGACATTGCTGATCTATTGTTCAATGGTTTAGATATTAATGCCTACGGAAGAGTAATTGATTCTCTCTCTCTCTCTCTCTCCCTCTCTCTTATTTTGCCTTTCAGTTTTGTATTTTGTTATGTTAATTGTTGCCTCTAATATGCGTTGGAGAAGTATCATGCTAGTTTTCGTTGAAATATGGCTTGCATGAGACTTTTGAGATTTGATTGTGTCAATAATTAATTTGCTTATTTCTTTCGTGAACTTATTCATTTCAATTATTGAACAGGCTGAAGGACTCGTGGTTGAGTTAACACTATCCTCTTGTTATAGTTACGTTGAGCAGTGTTGTGAATTCGTGTGCAAGCATCTCTCAGGGATGCAGAAACAGAGGTATTATTTTGTTTGAAGTTTCTATTTTGGTATTTGTATTTTTTTTTAGTAAAGGAAATTTGTATTTGTTTTAGTATCATCTCTCTATTTATTTATTTGTTTTCCATATAAATTTCCATCTGAACTTGGAATTAGATTAACAAAGTTAATATGCCAGTTTTATTGTTCCGCGAGTGTTACTATTACTGTTGCGGAAAACAAATATATCACTGTGAAATTCGGCTACTGAAGAGGATTAATTATGCTTACTTATTTGTTCCGTTATCGTCAGTAAATTTTGTTTCCTTTTTGTCCGATAAATATGCAACACACATAATTGTAGAAATTGCATCCTTTTTTTGAAGAATGCATTTTCTAGTGATTTCTATCCATGATGCTGTCGTGATATCCAAAAGAAAAACGGCTTCAGTGCCAGTGGTCATCAACACTATCTGGATATGCCATTTGCATGTAGTTCTTCTGCGTGTGTGGCTGAACATAATTTTGGCCTTTGCGTGTTCTGTTGTTCTATGTTTCGGCACTATCAATAATCTTGCTGAGACGATGTAATCTGAATAATGATTTTGGTGAGGTGAACTGGTCAGAATAAAACGGTTGGTTAGAGGTGTGTCGTTTTTAATTTTCAGTTGACTGATATCGTTGGTTGGACACCTGTAGCTTTAATGTCACAAATGTCACAAAATTGATATTGTTGGGTAGTCGTTGGATATTTATCCTTGAATTCATAAGTTGAATAATCGACACAACTGCTTCCATTTCTTTTACAGTGCTTGCCCTGAGGAATTTAGGATGGCCGTAGCGTCTCTTATGTTTGCCGCTGCAAGATTTTCTGATTTACCAGAGTTACGTGAACTTAGGCAAATATTTCAAGAGAAATATGGGAATTCCCTGGAATGTTATGTAAATCAAGAGGTGAATTTTTATTTTTATCACAACTTTACTTTTATTAATGACCTTCTTCTGGTTCCCTGCGCTGACTTACTAAATTGCTCATTATCAGTTTGCTGCAAATTTGGATATCAAGACTTCTACATTGGAGAACAAGGTCTGCTTGATGCAGGAGATTGCATCAGAGTTTTCAATAAAGTGGGACTCCAAGGCTTTCCAACTGAGGATGTCAAGATCCTCTCCATTTGTACAGGTGCTGTCTTTTGCATTTTCTTTTCATTTTGGACTAGTTTTGTTGTTAGATTAGATTGAATATTCAGCTAATTCCTACTTCAAAATTTGAGGATTTATCTAAAATTGATATTATTTGTTATAATGACTTGTACAGGGCCAAAATGCTTGTATACCTAACAATATGACTAATTATGATAAACCATCACACGGCAAGGATTTTACCCAAACTGAAGTAAGGAATGAAATTTTGTTAGAGAAAAATCATGATCATGCCACTGATGGGTGCAGATTTCAGAATGGCAAGGAACCTGTTGTCTTAAACAGACTTGATCATAATCTTCAGTCCACACTCCCTGGAAATGGATTCAAGCCACTAAATGGCCTAGAAGTCCCTCGGAAAAGGGATGGCCATGATAATAATCCATTAATAGGAAGGCAAGAGGGTACTGTTGATAACAATGACATGGGTTATAGGAAGGAGGGTAGTATGCTAAAACCGATTGGACATTCACCTCAGGAAACAAATGTGGAACAATTTGAAGGTGGTTCCAACCTGCATAATATTTGGGGGAATACCAGCCCTCTAAGACAAAACCAGGATAGGATGCTAAGACCAATTGAGTGCTCATCTCAGAAGAAAACAGTGGAAGAATTTGAAGGGGGTTCCAAGCCACATGATAGTTTGGGGAATACCACTCCCCTAAGAGAAGACCAGAACATTACAACTGCTAGGAAGTCTTCCTGTCATGCTGGATTGCATCTCAAGAGTAATGTGAACGAGGCGTTTGCTGTTAATCATGTTGGCCTACCCAATACTGATAGATCTGAGAGAAAATTTCAAAAGGATGAAACACCTACGCTGAAGCCCAGCAACAGAAATATCATTCCACCTCCATACTTTAAGCAACCTAATTCTAGGCAGCTGGACAGCACACGCGGAAGAAATATAGCATATTCACGCACGGACAGTGGGAACATCTCTACATATCTTTCAGCACATGACAAGCTTGATGCTCCTTCTGTGTCAGAGAGGAATCAAGTATGTTCAGATAATTCTGACCAGGATTGGAAGGGCAGTAGTAGACACGAGAGACTGAGCAAACAGGGTCGTGAAAAGGAAATCTCTGCTCGTGAAGATGATGAGGAAGTTCCTGTGGTGAAACCGAAATCTATTAGGAGAAAGCACTCGAGATCACGACCTAGATATTATGATGCCTCTAATGAAGACTCTGGACTTGAGAGAAAATCGAGGAGCAGAAGCAGGAGACGAGATGAATCAAGACATGGTTTGAAAACTTTGTTTGATGATGAGCGGTATCAAAAGGCTGAAGAGGAAAGGATAATAGATAAATTGCTGATCCATTATAGCAAAAAACCATCTGTCCTTGTACCTGAAAAAGTAAGAAGGAGCTCTAAAACTCACCATGCACACCCAGTGGATAACACAACCAGGGAAATGCTGCAGAATGGAAGCAGCGGAGATGGATCCGATGAGGCACCTGAAATGGTTACTATTCCACCACGATCGGTTTCCCTACCTCGCGAACAACACAGAGGAGAGGAAGTTAAGAAAGTGTTTACTCGAGCTGCTACACTTGAGCCAGCCAGATCATCACTCGAAGCTCGGCATGTGCATCCTAAGTTACCTGATTATGATGATTTAGCCGCTAGGTTTGCGGCCTTAAGAGGAAGATAAAGGATATATGTATACTCGAATAATTCCTCCTTTATCAGCATGATTGCTGCACTCATTATGATCATCGTGGTTTAGTGTCTCGTGACTCCTATTTTGTTTAGTACATGGAATTGTTGAAGATTGCATGCTGGTGCTTTTATTGCTAAATATTGACTATTTGGGAGCTGTACAAAATCATCATAGATGGTCCCGTCTGTGTTGGTTGACAATAGTAACTCTGCCATCATTTTGTTGATGCAACTATAGGCCACACACAACACAATATTAATTCAAGTTATGCCTTTATGATTGTAGAAGTGTTTGTAACAAAATACTACAGGGTTCTTACCTTCCACGGGTTGATAAAATATGTTAGATGCTGTTGGTCCAGACTTCAGAGTTCTTATTTCTTCAAATAATGTTACTCAGACATTTTACACACATTATTTCATATTTGTATAATTTTAATTATTTAATTTCATTATTTATTGTTTCGAATTCTGTAACTTCACATGAATATAAAGTGCGTTCTCTCACACTTCAATGCCTGAATGTGGCATGTGGTTAAAGTTGTACAAAAGGTAACCTTGAACGTGTCCCTTCCGATTTTAAGGAACAACTCAAAAAAGAAAGCAGTGAAATTAATTTAGAGTTGAAATGAATGGAGGAAAAGAAGAATGTAGGTGTAAAAACTTTTTGTTAGTTTTACTGTGCGAGCATATGACAGGGTAAATTAACAAATTGACTACTCTGATCTGGAATGTCAGAACTAGTTCCGAACAACAAAAGCCTTTGTGTTCCCTAGGACAGTTTCTCTTTTTTACGAATAGCATCCATCTGCGTCTAATCCTTCTAAAGGTAAAGCACTGATTCCCGCCAAAAGGACTTGTTCTTACCTCTTCCCCCTATATTACCAACGCCTCTTTTACCGCCACATTCTACAAAGGAAGAGACAGAGATAGAGAGGTCAAATTCCAGACTCCAAAGAGATGAAGGGCACATCCAGGGTGATTATGGGTGCAACCTTGGTAATGGTGGTGACCCTTGCCGTAGTTCTAAGCCTTATATTTGTGCTGCTAGCTGAGCTCTACTGTTCTCTCTTACTCCGCCGGCGCCACCTCAGAAACAACAACACCACCACTCAACCCACCACAACCAGAGCCAACCCTTCTTCACCTCAACACACGACATCACATCCCCAACAACAACAACAACATTCTCCTCCATTCACTAGCATTTATGCACAAGGAGTCCTCCAAGCTCCAAGCAGCATCCTTTTACCTGCAGTTTCTTGCAAAGACGAAAAAGCTGGGCCAAGGAAGCACCCTTCTGAGCTTCATCAGTTTGTTCAAATCCAAATCCAAACCAAGGAATCAAATGCAAGCCCATGTCATTTTGGGGTTCTCTCCACTCCTTCCCCACCACCATCCTTCATCTCCATAGCCCCCTCAAAACCAAATCATGAACTCCAACTTCCTAGTACTACTACAAGTGGAACTCTTTATCATGATGATAATAAACCTTGCAGTGGTAAGGAACACCTAGTGTACATTTCCAACCCCATTTATGAAAACGATAAGAGCCAAGGCAGTGGAGCAACTACACCATTTGAGACACCAGACACTTCACCTTCACGTTTGGAAAGAAGTGGTTATTCTTCTGAGGAGAATGAAGCAGTTGAGGGACCCCCTTGTAATAATCACTCACCTACATACACACCTCCTTTGACTCCAATGAAGAAGCTACCTGCAGAGGCTTGTTCTGTTTCTCTTAGAGATGCAAAGTCCTTAGGCACTTCAGGCAGTGATTCTCACAGCAACAATGGCATCTCTTCTTCATCCTCTAGTACCCCCTGTACTTCTCCTTCATGGTAATTGTTGTTCCTCGTGAAAGATTCTGTTTTTGGTTTGTTCTGTTATGAGGGTAGTTTTTTTGTGAATAAAGTAATAGTGGTGGTGGTGACTTGTGAAAACAAAAGTAGTAGTAGTGGCAGCTTAGCAGATGAGAAAAAGCTATGAGTACTTTCTTTTTGCAGGTGTGGGTATCAATTATCATAGCGTGCCTGTTCTAGTAAGTAGCAACACTCATGGCAACGTATTATTTTTTTGTACTACTCCCTTGGCTTGCTTGTTAGCTAGTTACATTAGGAAAATGCACTGTTTTTGTTGGCATTGGCATTTGGCACACGCTGCTTGTTTTTTTATTGGAAACTAGTAGCATTTCCATGTACGAAATTTTTTAAAACTACCAATCTCGTGTTTTGTCATCATGAAAATGTTTATGTCTCTCGGTTTTTGAGAGGTTTGAGTTGTGATTCCGATGGGGTAAACCCACATTTCACAAACAAGTTGTTGCCTACCGCAACTACAATCTGCAATTAAGCACAGTCTTCAGTTTTTAGTCCACTTCGATAACGACGAACACATTTGGCTGCCAGCAAAGCATGAAGCTCAGTTTTTGCTTTGAATGTGTTATGTTTTATTGAGTAGTTTTGCATGATTATGATTAAGAAACATGTTAATTTTGTTGAGAGCATGGAGGTTGGAGCAATATCTTCACATGGAAATAATTAACTTTTTGAAAATAAAGTGTATGTCAGTTGAGTTTGTGACGAGAGTTGGGCTTTGGTATCTTTTTTATATAAGATTTGATTATGTAACTTCATAGAACCCTTTAAAAAATAACTATTATATATAAATGTATTAAATTTATATTTTTTATTATGATTCTAATTACTTTTTAATATTAAAAATGAGAAGAACTTCTTATATTGTATAGATAAAAAGAAATAAAAATTAATAAGAGTATATATTATAAAAAATAATAAACATACATTTGTAACTTGATAATAGTCATACAAAAATGACGAAAAGAAACCTAAAAGAAAAATCTTATAAAAACGACTAGACTATTAAGTTATGACCCGTTAAGAAAGTACGCATAGAAGTTGGATTCTATTCATTTCTCTTTCTCTATTTCTTTCATATTGTGAAAACTAAATTAATTAATCGACTTAACCAGTTAGATCAGGAAAGTATAGATCGGGACAAATAAAAAAATTGGAACATTTTAAACTCAATTAAAACGGATCAAAATCATTCAAAATTGATTAAAAATCGATACTAAAAATCAGGGTTGAATCAACTAGATTTTAAAAATTGTTTCTTTTCCTTTTTTGTTATTTTTTAAAAATTCTATTCTAAAATATTTTTAAATAAAAAAATCATATATAATATTTACATATTATTTTTATTTATTATAATTTTTTATCCTATAAAACATACAATATCATCCTTAATTAACTTAATTTTTATATAGTTTATTATGAACCTAGAATTATATTATATTATACAAAAATATATATTTTATTATTATCGGTTCAACCGTGGTTGAATTAATGAACCATGAACCGACATTTTTATCAGTTTGATTATTGGTTTGATTTTTTAAAATATTAATTTTTTCTCTCCATCTTGTTTTTTTTATCATTCTACATTTTTTTCACTTGCATAATAGATCATACATGCATACTTTTCTCTCTGTCTCGAACTTTACAGTTGCAGAGTGGATGGAATTCGTCCTTACAATTCATAAAGTAATAATTTTAAGTGAAGAAATACAGAAAACATAAAAATGAATAAAAAAGAATGAAAATGAAGATAAAATAGTTTTAGTTAAGTAATAGATCTTAGCGAAGAAATACCGAAAACGTAAAAGTTGAATAAGAAAAAGAACGAAACTGAAGATAAATAAGTTTTAGTTGATTAAGATGTTCTTGCCATGTTTGGTATCTTAACGATCCGTGCGGACCTTGAAAAAATGTTTGAGGGTGCCAATTAGGACTCTATTTCTTCAAAAAAAAATGCTATATAACTCTTCTTTACTTGATTTATTAAAGATACATAAAAAAATAATGTTTCATATAAATGGTAAAATATCTTATGAAAGAAATTATTTAACATATGAAGAAGTTTAAAATAAAACATTTTACTTTAAAATTAATATTAATATAGTATTATGTGATTTTTAGAAAAAATATCATATGAAAGAAATTATTTAACACATGAAGAGGTTAAGAATAAAACATTTTACTTTAAAATTAATATTAATATAATATTATGTGATTTTTTAGATAAGTTGAACACAATTTTCAATATAAGTTTAACCTTTTTGACTTTTTATCCTATAAAAAACTGTCCAAGTTAGACAAATTCTTAAAAAAACTAAATTTGAAAAAAATATTAGGGAGTATTATACCAATACATATGGAATACTAACAATAATATGAAAATTTTTTTTAATAAGAAAAAATAAAGAACAACCTTAAATTAAAGATCTCTCATTCAGAAGGGATGATCATCCCACACTCTACAAGAATTACATAAAAATAAACTCTTTTTAGCTAACTTATCTGCCAAGGCGTTGGCTTCACGCAAGATAAGCAAACATAGACTCGTCAAGATATATTGAGGTGCTCAGACACTCTCACTAAGCTCAACCACACTTTTCCACACACTCCAATTTGTTCTCAATTACCACTCTCTTAACTCAATTCTTAAAATTAACGACAATCATTTTTAATAATCCACAAGCTACCATATATATTTTGGAGCTAAAATTTACCAATTCACCTTAATTTGACAAATCTCAGCTTACCGAATTACGCTGACAAGTTCTGAAACTTAATTCCGTCAAGCTTTAACATTGCCCGCACCTCCATAATGGTTTAAAACAACCTATGGCCATGGGGATAAAACCATTAAAGCTAGAACCCATGAAGCCAAGCTAAATACGACAATGGACCATCATGTAACTTACGTGAATTTGAGAATTTAGAAAAGCCTGAATATCCCAAGCTGGCCCCGACATGTAATTGGCTCCAAAACGGCCTAAAACCCATGAAATTGAAGAATCAAAAGGTAGGGTTTTCAAGGAACCAGCCAAGTTGAAGTGGGATTCTCGGAGCTTACCTTTTAGAAACGAAAATTGAAGAACCCCCAAGCTTCCCCTTGTTGTCCTGGGAGAGAAAGAAGAAGATAGAGCTTGATTCTTGCGTTAATGGTGGAAATAAAGGTGAAGAGGAAATGGAATTGAGAGTAATGACGCGGGTGGTGGAGAAAAAGAGTTAAGTTTTCTTTCTTTTTCTCTACCGCATGCACGAAGGTACGGAGAGTGAAATTGAGAGAAAGAGAAATTAGCTTTGACATTTCATTAAGGGTAAATTCGTCATTTCAAACGTTCAATTAATTTCTAAAATCAATCAGGTAACTTCAGGTAACCAGAAATGTATCCCGATAAATTTTAAAAGTTAACGTACCCGCCAATAATTAATTGAACATTCCTAATTTAATTATTTGATTGATAAAATTAACTAATAATTAAAATCAAGATGTTATAGACAACATTGGTAAATGTGTCTGATGAAGGAGATCAAGACTTATTTGGCCATGAACTACTCTTCAAGTAACAGGGGGAAACACCGAACGCTAAAACCTAAGCTTATGATACCATATAAAAGAGTTTTATGTAAATTGTGTTCTTAAAAGATACCCACACTTTGTCTATTTTGTAATGAAAAATGATAGGATACAACATGAAAGATTAGTTACCATAAAAAAATAATCAGAAGCAAATTTAGGTAATAATTTTGAAATTGATTCTAAATATTTACTATAATAAACTTAACAAATATCCTTTTGTTGTTCTTCTCTAACCCTAAAGTATATATGGATATGGATGCATCGAGGCAGTGAATTATGTTTCCGGGTTTATTTGAATAAAATATACAAATGCTTTCCCACATGCCATTAGGCACAACAAAACAATCTTCTATTTTCTTGAATTCTGCGATGCAACGTGATTCCACTTTGACGTGAAGGCTTAGCTTTAGCCAATCTCTGTGCTGCAAAAATGTTTTTCTGTAAGGAATCTGAGCATGATATTCATGGATCCAGATGAACAAGGTAATCAATCAAGTTAAAAAGAATTCAAATAAATGACATTTCATAAAAGTTAGAGACTTATAAATGATGCTTTTTTATCAATACAATTCAACAAAAAGGCTGTAAGTGTCAAGTGTTCTTGCAACAAATTTCAAAGAACTGGCCAAAATACATAAATATGTTACCTATTTCATAGAAGAGTTCGTTGACGTTTTGTGCTGTTTTGGCTGAAGTTTCAAGAAAAGACAAGCCATTTTCTTTGGCATATTCCTCACCCTCCTGCAACCATGCATATAACTCAAGTACAATCATATGATACATGAATACCAAATTAAATATTCTTTTGCTTTTAAAATGAAAATTACATAGTAAACAAACATAAAATTAAGATAACAATTACAATTTACTAGAAATACCTCATTTCCGACTCTTCTTTGGTCTTCCAAGTCAGCCTTGTTAGCCACTAAAAACATTATTAAACTTGGATTTGCTGAGGGGAATTAAGTGAACAGCCAAATTAGCATAATAAGTAGTGATGAAATTTATCATAACTTACATGATGGTTTTACTTCTTGAGAGTTTAGAGTTACCTTGTCTTTGCACTTCACGAACCCACTTCTTTGCTCGTACAAAAGAATCCTAGCTCAGAAAATGCATTATTCACTCAGATATGTTGTTTTTTGCAATAGACATCAGAGGAAATATATTTAATTTTTCATAATCTCAATGAGACACAACCACATTGGTATAGTCATGAATTAATGATCCACTACTGTATATATTTAATTTCTTTGTTTTCTTAATATAAGACACGTATGGAGCTAATTACATTTCTAAATTTGGTTTTTCCCAATTAATAAATTTCTGGTTTTGCGTAAGTCTAATGCAGATCGCCTGTCTGTTCATTAACGTGATAAAGTAACAACCATTATATCATATATGGGTTAATTTTATCTATCCGCTACAAACATAAAAGTTTTTAGAAATTGAAGACACTTAATAGTTAGAAAAGAAATTAACATACTAAATGTCCATTTTATCCTATACAGAAAATTAGTTCACAGAAATCGAAATTTTAAGTGTGTTTAAATACACAATTTAATCAAGAGTTTATGTAATAAGTTAATTTTAAATAAGAACTTATATTATAAAATTGATTTTAAAACTTGTTGAAATAAATTAAAAATAATCTATTTTAATAAACTATATCAACTAATTTATCCAAACAAGTTGAATAAGAGTTATAAGTTATTTTATTTTATATCATATATGAAAACTCTACCAAACTCACATGAACGATTTCATGACAGAGCATATAAGACTTTTTTTAACCAGGGGCAAAGTTGGAAGAAACTATCAAAGAAAAAGTATATCAAAAGGAAAGTAATCACTATATCAGTGAATATCCTTTGCGTGTAGTTCATATTCCAAACAATTTTATCATTTATCATAGGAGAAATGAAAATGAAATGCTACCAATAAACATTAGTTGGAAAGTTGATAGTATTTAGTTACCATGCTTGTAATGTCATAGACAACTATAGCAGCAGCAGCACCACGATAGTACATAGGAGCCAAACTGTGGTATCGTTCCTGCCCTGCTGTGTCCCATATATCAAATTTTACAGTTGCTTCAGTTAAAGATAACACCTGAGTGAAGAATGCTGCTCCAATTGTTGATTCCTGCAGACATTTACTAATCTTAATCCACTGCAAATAAATCCATCATGATGTGATAATTAAGGTAAAAGAGGATTATATAAAAGTAAGAAAAATAAACTTCGATCAAGTTTCTTATGCCCTTGCTATAAGTTGTCCATTAATTCATAATTGCTGTTTCCAATAATAAATTACTTTTATTGAAACACTGTTGCAATTGCAAAATTTTAGTGACCTGATACTCAGAAAATTGGCCTTTGACAAATCTAAGAACCAAACTTGTCTTCCCTGTCCCCATGTCCCCAAGGAGTACCTGGGAAATCATAGATGATGTTAACAAATTGGGAATATTTCCTTATGCTAATTACACATGAATAATTGGTCATATATAAGAAACTCAATGGCAAAAAAGTAATGGATAGAGGTAAACATGAATAAAAAATCTTTTATTTGTCAGATTGAAGCAGTAGACATGTGCGGATTTCAACTAGAACTAATCAACTACTTTGCAAAAATATCCTGGAGCTGTATCCATGGAATTGGAACCACAAGTCAAAGTGAGCGTAGTCATGTACAAGACAAACTACCTTCAAAGGGTATTATTACATGTAGCTTGAATAATCTCTGCATCATGTCACTAATATAAGGTCACTAGCTGAATGAATACATGAAAGTATAATTATTTAGAAGAATGATTTTATATCAAATCATGTCCAAAATATGTTTTCAATCGAACGAACCCAAAGATTTAAACTTCTGAAGATGCATTAGTGGTTTTATATCTAACAACTACCAATAAACATAAATCATGTTGACCTTTAAACATAAATTTTCTTGAAGGATGAAGATAGTAGCAAGCACTAGCAGGATTTTAAAAAAAGCAACAAAAGAAAGGGGCATGCAGAGCACTTTTCAAACAAGCATTAAACTTTTGTTTAATTAGGTACCATAATCAATATGGTTGCTTAATTAAAATCCAACAAAGAATTTACATGTGAAATTAGTTGAAATTAAATTAGTAAGACATGTTCAATGTCTCTTTTTTTTAACAAGAGCTATTTCTATTCATTGACTGGAGATGATCCTTATTATATGAAATAAAAATAAAAAATTAGGGAAGACATACCCACCAGTTTGGCTTGTAAAGTCTTGTTTCCTGTCCTGGCCATATGCCTTAGCTGATCTATAGGGCAAAAAGAAGAGAATTACTTAAGTATATAATGGCCTTTTTCAAAGATTGAAGAGAGAACCCAAGAGGAGAAGGTAATGATATTTTAATGACAAATGGGACAGCTAGAAGACTGGAAAAGAAAAAGTAAAAAACAATAGGGTGATATACATAGAAGAATGGTAGTTAATTTGTTGGTTGGACTGGTAAGTAAGCTAATATGGCAAAAACTTATTTTTTGAAACTATCCATGATCTGCATTTTAATATTTGCTATGCAACATAAGTTAGTTTTTAAAATTCATAAAATTTATATCCGGTTATTGTGTGTTTTGTTTAGATTAAATTGAGATTTAAAAACTAATTAAGGGGAAATTACACACTTTAAGCAAAGCTAAATCAAAGAGGAGGGGGTCTGAATTTGCCGAAGAAAAGGTAAATGGTTTTGGATGAAGGGTGTGATTAGATAGGATCCAAACAAGAACTGAGCTAGCAAAGAGAGGTGTTTAGTTTCAATTCTGTTATCTGTGTTTTATATGATGACCATAAGGAAGATTTGAAGCACCTGCTGTTCAGCTGTAATTTCTCCTACAAAGTTTTGGATGTTAGTGGTTAGGAACACAGCTAGCTATACGAGAAGATGCAATTTCCCACTTGAAGCAAACGGGTACTTTAATATCAATCAGTTAGTTTTCCACTATTATTATTAAAACTGAACCGGTTCAGTCGGTCCGACTAGTTGAATTTAACCGATTAGGTGACTGGTCCGCGTTAATTCTTTAATAGTATCGGTTCTGTTAGGAAATCAGCAGGATGCGGAAGCACCGGATCGGGTCAATTGGATATAAAGAGAAGTAAGTAGAGAGACAAGAAATATTGACACACAATATTTACGTGGAAAACTCCAAAATCGGAGAAAAACCACTGACAATCACGAGCAAAATAATTCCACTATGTAAAATGAGAATACAAAAAAATTTTCTGAAATGATGAGAACTGAGAGTCAATAAATCCCCAAAAATATGAGGACTAAAACAAAATGATCTCTCTAATTTTCTGACTAAAATTACTCTCTCAAATGGAACTAGAAAAATATTAAGATGAGTAAAAACTCTCTCTTTTTCTCAAAGAAAAATATTTTTCTCTACTCTTTTCTTTTTTCACTCTGCACCGTGCTATTGAATGTGCAAATCAGTGCCTTTTATAGGCAATTCATGAACTGGAAAGTCACTCCAATTTGCATAATTTACGCAGCAACAAATGGAGCAAAAAACAGGCAGAAACATGCGCAGGAATTGGTCAAAGAAAATGGCTACTTTTGAGCCACCTTTGACTAACAATCTCCACCTTGGCTCAAAGTTTGATAAGTTGCTCATCGTCAGATAAAGTCCCAAAGGACATTTATGTGCTGTAAAGACCAACTAAGTTCAAACAATGTTGAAACTTAGCATTTGGAAGCGGCTTAGTAAGCATATCTGCTGGATTCTCAGAAGTATGAATCTTTTGCACCATAACTTCACCAAAAGAAACAATATCACGGATAAAGTGATGTTTTACATCTATGTGTTTGGTCTTGTCATGGTAACGACTATTCTTGGTCAAATGGATAGCGCTCTGGCTATCACAAAACACAATAAGAACCTTTTGTGTGATACCAAGTTCATTGACCAAACCTCGAATCCAAAGAGCCTCTTTTACACCCTCAGTTGCTGAGATATATTCTGCTTCAGTTGTAGACAATGCAGCAATAGATTGAAGTGAAGCTTTCCAACTGATAGCAGAATTATAGAGAGTAAAGATGTAACCAGAAAGAGATCTTCTTCTATCAAGATCACCACCATAATCCGAATCAACAAAACCTGCAACATCATTGGTTGTAGCTTTGTTTCTATTAAATACCAAGCCAATATCTGTAGTACCTTTAAGATACCGAAAGATCCATTTGACAGCACTCCAGTGATCCTTTCCAGGATTATGCATGTACCTGCTCACCATGCTGACAGCATATGCTATATCAGGTCTAGTGCACACCATAGCATACATTAAACTGCCAACTGCACTAGCATATGGAACGTGTGTCATTTGCTCTATTTCTTCTTTCATTTTTGGACAAAGTTCTGATGATAACTTGAAATGTGCAGCAAGTGGAGTGGCAACAGGTTTACTGTTGCTCATGTTAAATCTGTCAAGCAATCTTTCAATATATTTTTGTTGAGATAAGATCAATTTACCAGCTTGACGATCCCTTTGAATCTCCATGCCAAGAATTTTCTTAGCTGCACCTAATTCCTTCATCTCAAACTCACTGTTGAGTTGAGCTTTCAATTTCCTGATCAAAGACTTGTCACGTGATGCAATCAACATATCATCAACATAAAGTAACAAGTATATGAAAGTTCCATCAGAAAATTGTTGGAAATATATACAATCATCATATTGACTCCTGGAATAACCTTGCCCAAGCATAAAGGAATCAAACCTTTTGTACCACTGTCTGGGAGCTTGCTTAAGGCCATATAAAGATTTCTTTAGTCGACAAACAAGATGCTCCTTACCAGGAACAACAAATCCCTCTGGCTGATGCATATAAATTTCTTCTTCCAGCTCTCCATGTAGAAAAGCAGTCTTTACATCAAGTTGCTCCAATTCCAAATCAAACAGAGCAACAAAAGCAAGCAAAACACGAATGGAAGTATGACGAACAACAGGTGAGAAAATCTCATTAAAGTCAATACCTTCCTTTTGATAAAAGCCTTTGACTACTAATCGTGCTTTGCATCTAGGATCTTCAACACCAGGAATACCATCTTTCCTTTTGTAGATCCATTTACACCTTAGAGGTCGTTTGCCTTCAGGGAGCTTTGTCAAACTCCAAGTGTTGTTTTTATAAAGACTTTCAATTTCTTCATTCATAGCCACTAGCCACTTAGATGAATCAGCACAAGAAACAGCTTCAGTATAGCTGGCAGGTTCAATATCATCATTTACCTCTTGTGCAATAGACAATGCATACGCAGTCAAATTATCATCATCAGTGTATCTAGCTGGCCTTTTGATCTGTCTTCTTGGCCTATCTCGAGCAATATTATAATCATCCTGTTGTTGAATAGGATGACTAGTATGATCATCAATATGATCATCAGTGCTAGACTCAGTGGTAGAGGAAGATGGGACATCAACATTAGGAGCTGCAGACTTCAATTCCAACTCCACCTTCTTGCTAGTATCCTGTAGATTATTAGTACTAGAAGAAGACATAGAAGATTGTTTCCCAGAAGATAATAATGCATCCTCATTAAAAGTCATATCTCTACTGAGAATTAATTTTCGTGACTTAGGATCAGAACACCATAAACGATATCCTTTAGATTCAAATGCATAACCAAGAAATATGCACTTAATAGCTCTTGGAGCTAATTTTCCATCATTGACTTGTGCATATGCAGGACATCCAAAAATTCTTAAATTAGAATAATCAACAGGATTACCTGACCAAATTTCTTCTGGAATTTTGAAGTCAAGAGAGGAGTGAGGTGATCGGTTGATCAAGTAGCAAGCTGTGGATGCTGCCTCGACCCATAACTCACGTTGATGCCATAACCCAGCATTTGAGAGCATACAACGAGCTCTCTCAAGAATAGTTCTGTTCAAACGTTCTGCAACTCCATTCTGTTGAGGTTTGCCTGGAATGGTTTTATGTCTAGCAATACCATGATTTACGCAGAACTCATTAAAGTCACCTTCACAGAACTCCAATCCATTATCCGTTCTGAGCTTCTTGACTTTCTTCCCTGTCTGTGTTTCAACAAGAGTTTTCCACTTCTTAAAAGTGGGGAAGGTCTCATTTTTATGCCTTAGAAAATAAACCCAGACTTTACGAGAAAAATCATCAATAATGGTCATCATGTAGCGACGTCCTCCATAAGAAGGGACTTTTGAAGGTCCCCAAAGATCAGAATGAATGTAATCAAGGATACCTTTTGTACGGTGAGTTGCAGTGGAGAAGCTAACTCTTTTCTGCTTTCCAAAGACACAATGTTCACAAAACTTCAACTTACCAATACCTTGATTACCAAGAAGACCTTGCTTGCTCAGAAGGTGCATGCCTTTTTCACTCATATGGCCTAGACGCATGTGCCATAATTTGGTGACATCTTTATCAGGCATAGAAGATGAAACAGCTGCTGATCCTGTCACTACAGATCCTTGCAAGATATACAAACTACCAACACGGTTAGCTTTTAATAAAGTAAGGGCACCTTTAGATACCTTTAGAACTCCACCTTCAGCTGAGTACTTGCACCCAAGAGATTCGAGGGTGCCAAGAGAAATTAGATTCCGTTTCAAGTCAGGAATAAAGCGAACTTTGGAAAGAGTCCTGACCATGCCATCATGAGTCTTGATCTGAATAGTACCAATTCCTGCAATCTTACATTGGGTATCATTACCCATTAAGACAATACCACTATCAACAGGTTCTAAAGTGGTAAATAAGTCCTTATAAGGACACATGTGAAAAGTACATCCAGAATCAAGAATCCACTCATTTTTGCTCCTCTTATCAGAAGAGACAGAGATCATAACATCACCATCAGAATCAGTCTCAATATTAGCAGCTTCAGCAGGTTGTTTGTTTTTCTCTTGCTTTTCTTGTTTCTTTTTCAAGATAAAGCAATCAGAAATATCATGCCCATATTTCTTGCAATAGCGACAGGTTTTGTTGGATTTACGTCCTCTAGATTTGGATCTGCTTTTCTTGTTACTGGTACTCCCTTTTTCTTGAGTTCTACCCCTGACACTTAAGCCCTCACCCTTGTCCTCAGTATGAATATCAAGATCAAATTTTTCCTTGGACAATAAATTAGATTTAACATCTTCAAAGGATAAGGTATCATTGTTGCTATACAACATAATTTCTTTAAAGTGTTTATAGGTAGAAGGTAAAGAGACAACCAACAAAACAGCTTTATCTTCATCATCAATTTTGATATCGATATTTTCCAGATCCATAATAATAGAGTTAAATTCATCAAGATGAGATTGAATGGGAGTACCTTCGACCATACGGATCGTGTATAGTCGTTCTTTGAGACGAAGCTTGTTAGCGAGGCTTTTGGTCATATATAGAGATTCCAACTTTAACCACAAAGCAGCAGCGGTGGTTTCATTGGCTACCTCACGAAGAACCTCCTTGGACAAGCATAGTTGGATTACTGAAAGCGCCTTTTCATCCAACTCGTCCCATTGCTCATCGGTCATGGAAGTTGGTTTTTCTGACTTTCCATATAAAGCTTTCTTTAATCCGTTCTGGATGAGAACGGCTTTCATTTGGACTTTCCAAATGGAAAAGCTAATCTTGCCATCAAACTTCTCAATATCAAATTTGGTGACGGTAGACATCTTGAATCTCCAATTGAACAAGCGGCTCTGATACCACTTGTTAGGAAATCAGCAGGATGCGGAAGCACCGGATCGGGTCAATTGGATATAAAGAGAAGTAAGTAGAGAGACAAGAAATATTGACACACAATATTTACGTGGAAAACTCCAAAATCGGAGAAAAACCACTGACAATCACGAGCAAAATAATTCCACTATGTAAAATGAGAATACAAAAAAATTCTCTGAAATGATGAGAACTGAGAGTCAATAAATCCCCAAAAATATGAGGACTAAAACAAAATGATCTCTCTAATTTTCTGACTAAAATTACTCTCTCAAATGGAACTAGAAAAATATTAAGATGAGTAAAAACTCTCTCTTTTTCTCAAAGAAAAATATTTTTCTCTACTCTTTTCTTTTTTCACTCTGCACCGTGCTATTGAATGTGCAAATCAGTGCCTTTTATAGGCAATTCATGAACTGGAAAGTCACTCCAATTTGCATAATTTACGCAGCAACAAATGGAGCAAAAAACAGGCAGAAACATACGCAGGAATTGGTCAAAGAAAATGGCTACTTTTGAGCCACCTTTGACTAACAGGTTCAATCACAATTAAATCTCGATTCCATCACAATTTACAGTGTCTTTATCAATTCAATGATCGGTCCAGTTTTAAAAACATTAGTTTAAACTATCCATGATCTTCCATTATGTTTGTTTCATTATGTTTGGTTCATTGCAGCCAAGACGTCAAATTCTCCTTTGAGTCCAAGAACCCCCGAAATCTAGGACTTATTCTTGGTTGAGATCAAAAGGAAGGGTTTTTACAACTCCTTTGAATGAGTTAATCACCCTCTGAAATGTATTATAATTTGTAATTATATTAATTTTAATTTTATGTTTGTTTGTTGATAAAAAAGGAAATATTTTGTCTTTCTTGGTCTTAAATAAATTAACCTCTCTTAATTTTTACTATATTGTGCATATATAATTCTTTTAATGCCTATCAATTGAGACAAAATCAATCTCTCTCCATTTTAAAAAATTATATATTTAAAATCAACCTCTCAAAATTACATATTCAATGATAAAACCTATTAAAAAGAAATTGAGAATCAAATTAATTGAAAATCGTAACAAAAATAAAATAAAATTATTGAATTCAATCGCATTTTATATATGTTTAAAAAATTGATCTAATTCAACCTGAACTTATATATATTATTTATGAAATAAATGTCACTTATATTTATATAATTATATAATTGAATTTTTTTTAATTTATTTTTAAATATTTCATATTATTATTTTTCATAAGACAAATGTCTTAATAGTTATATTTGATGTATTTACAAGTTTATTAGTTCTAACATCAATTTAAACTTAACTTTATGTCTTATATTTTCTTTACTATTTAAATTTTGTATTTTGTATAAAAGCTAATGAGTATTAATGAAACAAAATTTATTTATTAGTTTCTAATTAAATAGAATATAAAACTATAAAAGTTGAACAATTCAATTTAATTCAATTCAATTCAAACTATTTTTAATCTGATGGAATTTAAAAAATTATTCAAATTGATCCTATTAAAATCACCTTATAATTTTATAAATGTACAGTATAGTTTTTAAAAAAAACTAATTCAATTGAATCCACGAATATTCTACCTCTCATTACAGTGATGTTATGATGAATTTTTGTTACATTCTTAAAAAAATTCTCCCACTGAAAATATAAGTCCCAAGTATTAAGCTTGTTTGTTTAGATGTATATGGCCAAATGGGTTGTCTGCATCAAAAGCTATAAGAAATAGAGTTACTGTTTCACGCATATTCCTACCTTCTTATCCATCCGTTATTTTCCATTTTCGATTTCAAGGACAACATTGATGTCACATCCATGAAATAACCCAGAATTTAAATTTAATTACTATCATGCTTGGTTAAGATTATTTTTATATGTCACTTTAACAGTTAATTATATGTTAGATATTTGAGATGAAAAATGATTTTAAATAATTCACTCCATTTGTATGGTTTAAAATAATCAATTATTTTGTTAGTTAAATATATATTTAAATTTAGCGCAAAAGAATCAAGTATTTAAAGAGATTCACAGGAATTGGGAATTAAAAAATCAAATTACACAAAAAAACTAAAATGATATCTCCTAATTTACTCATGTCGTGTTAACCTCTGATATTATAAAGTTCCCTCCCTAGTTTCTTTTAAAGCGAAATGATAAAAGAAGAAAAGACATTTTCATGAAGATTATTGAAAGGCTTAATTCCTCAATTTTTAGACTTTACAAAAATCTGACACTCTTAGAGAGGATTGAAGGACAAAATACAATATTATTTTTAATAGCAAAAGCACTATAAATTTCTCATTTGGTTTTGTCTTTAAAAACTTGTATAAGAAACAGTGAAAATATTTTTTATTTTCATTATTTTTGCTGTACGTATAAACTCATAAAAAATGATTGACGTGAAATCAAAGGTGGTTTGACTGTTACTCTCATTAACTACTTTGCCATGAGGGATGAGACATAAGGGGCCCTACTCTATTACTTGTCCCCCCACCCCCTTTTCTTTTTCATTGGATTATATTTTTTAAGGGTGTTTGGTTTGCAATTGAGAAAATAAAATTGAGTTAAAGTAAAAAATTTAAAAGTTGATAGTATTAATTTTCTACATTATTCGAGACAATCAAAACTCTATTGACCCGTAGGATAAAAAGTTACTTCAAAGCAACGGAGGATTTCTCCGTTATTCTGTGTTCAATGGATGGACCAAACGTGCTATTTATATAATACTTTTATTTAACTTCTTTTACCAAAAAAAAAAGTTGAGTTCCAAACACTAAAATAAACAAAAACCTTAAATCTCTTTTATATTTAAAAAAATAAAGTTGATATCAGAGTAGTAGTAGTAGTGCAGTCCCAGTGGGCGTGGTTTTCTATATAAGTGAAGTTTGTAGTGGTTGCTTTTTTTGCCACTCACCTCCTTAATTCATGGCTTCTTCCCAATCTCCGTTTCAGTATCGTCACCAACGGCGGCGTTTCTGAAAGGGCGGTGTCTGTGTTCTCCGACGACACATGAAGGCTCATTCCGGTGCCGTTTTCATCGCTCCGTCACACCATCCGCTGCTTGTTGGATGAAACATGTCTCCTAATAATCCTTAACTATGTTGCTTTGCTGTGTGAGTTGTGTTCCCATATAAGTCAATGAATTTAATTCATTTATTGTCTGCTCGATTCTTTTGCTCTTCTCTCCTCGCCAATCATTCTTCTTTTTATAGTAAATATATGAGTATGAGTGAATTTGAGCTATATAAAAACCTCAAATGATTTTAAAAAAGTCATATCACTTTTTTAAAAAAATTTATTGATTAATCACAATTATTTATACGTTTATCTTTAAAATTAGTGCAATATAAAAAAATTTCATCAATGTTTTAATAAACTTTTGGGGAAAACAGTATAAAATTTATAATTAAAATTAAGATAGATAGTTTTATAATTAAAAATAAAAATATTTTTTAAAAGCATTCATAGAACCCCTAGATTTATGGAAATAAAAAAAATCCTTATACCACACATCTCATTTTTTAGGGAATAAAAAATTATTTTACCACGAATTTTTTAAAAAAAAAATAACATTAATACTTCTTAGATTTCTATGTCCAATCCCAATAGTTAGAAAGTACAGAAGGCGTTTGAATTAAAACAAATTTTCAAAATGATTCTAAATAATGATCTGCAACTTACCTATCTTTTGGTTCCTTTGTTTTGATTAGGAAGCGGATCCAATGTTTCAAAAAATAATTTATGTGGTATATGGAAAGTGGGATGATTGTAGGAATTTTATATATATGATGATCAGAAGAGAAGGAAACTGTAAATGATAATCAGATTGCAAAGGGCCAAAGGTGAAATGCATATAATGGACAAATAATTTTCTTTGGCAGAAGCAATAGGGACCACACCCTGCGTGTCCTTTATAATTTAATTAAAATTTATCCAAAAAATTGTTTAGGGCCGTTTACATTTAGTAAACAGGAAAAATATTTTTTTAATACTTTCTCTACAAACTTTAAGAATTAAAAGATAATATAATAATTTTATAATTAAAAATAAAATAAAATAATTTTATTTAAACCAAATAGTATCTTATTTTAAGTGTTTTTTATATAAAATTTTAAAAATAAAAAATAAAGTAACAATTTTGTAATTACAAGTAACAATAAAACATTTTTAGGAGTAAATAGCCTTTGATATAAAAATTGTTATCTTTTATAATAATTACTTTAACAAGATTATTTTTAATTCTGTTAATATGTATTTATTTCTGTAACTAATTAGCTTTAGCTCATTAATCAGAGCTCGTTAAAGTTAGTTAATTTATTTTTTTCCCCAATTTTGTATATAAATTCTTCTCCATTCTTTTTTCGGTTGAGGAATAAATCATCATTTTTACACATTCAAATTTCTATCTCTTTCTTTGCGTTTTTCCTTTTCTTCTTCAATTATGGTTATTGGCAGATCTATGTTGATGGTTTTTGAGAGAGTGTAGTGTGATTTGTTCTCTTCCATTGAGAGCTTGACATGGTATCATAACCTATTTCCTAGGGGCTATGCTATGCATGTTTTGAAGCTCGAAGATTCGTGAGATCAGGGTTTCGATTCTTCACTTTTGAAAAGTTGATCTTTGTCTCAATTCATTCTTATTCGTTCAATAAATTCATCTTGATTTCTTTGTGATCTGGTCATTACTCCTTATTTCTTTCTTCTTTAAGTTTTCTTTCTGTTTTTTTTTAATGGATACTTCAACACTTGATATTTCAAGTCCATATTTTCTTCATGCAAATGAGAATCCTGGTGCTTCCATAGCTTTCTTTAGCCTTGAATGGAGCAAATTATCACTCCTAGTCTAGATTTGTGGCGATGGGATTAAAATCTAAAAATAAGTTGAAATTTATGAACGGTACTTTACCAAAACCTGGGAAAATAATGCGATGTTTGACGCATGGGAAAGATACAATACTATGGTTCTATCATGGATCATACATTCTCTGGAGTCGTCGATAGTGTACAGTGTGTTGTGGATGGATATCGCCGTAGAAGTTTGGAAAGATTTGAAAGATCGATACTATCAAGGAGATGTGTTTAGAGTTGTTGAGCTTCAAAAAGACATTTATAGTGTGAAACAAGGACATTTGTCCATTATTAAACATTACACGCAATTGAAAGGTTTGTGGCAAGAGTTGGAGAATTTTAGGTCAATTCCTAGTTGTACTTGCCAAATAACTTGTAACTGTCAACTAGTTCCAACCATTAAAGTTGGATTAATGCCTTCTATTTATATGATACCAATTCCTGGCACCTTATGTTGGGTCATCCATCTCATGAAAAGCTTCAACAATTAAAAAGATTGTACCCTTTTCACTTCTTGTAATAAGTCCAATAAACTTTGTGATCCTTGTTACGATGGAAAGTAAAAGAAATTACCTTTTTCTCATAGTGATTCTATAATTGTTGACATTTTTGAAATAATACACATTGGTATTCGGGGATGTAACACCCTCTGTTACACCTTAATAAATTCTAAAAAAAATTCGTAATTTTTTTTTCTAAAGATATGATTGTTAAAAAGAAACTATCGGAATAAATTATATACATTATTTCTGAAATACCTCATAAATATTATTAAAACTTTATAAAGTAATTTTACATTCATCCAACGGAAATAAATATTAAACATTATAAGAAAGAGAGGAAACTCCATGGCCCAGAAGCAGTTACTTATTAACATTATTTATTCATTGGACCACAGTATTCATACCGAGCTCCCTTTCTAGAACGTGCTATAGTTACTGCTGATATTCTTCGATCCTTCCCTCTGAACCATCAATTTAGAATATATGAAACAAAAACACGGAGAAAGGAGTGAGAAACAGAATATAATTGATCCGGTCCTAACACCGGCCCCCAAGAGCATGGCTTTAATGCCTTGCCAGATCAACATTTTGAATAAAGAGAAATACTCTTTAAATACACTATAAATACTACACGGAGTGCATACCGCCAGGGCAAGTAACGCCGCCAAGGCTCATAACTCCGCCCACGCACATTACCCCGCCAAGGAATGTAACTCCGTCCAGGCATGTTACTCCGCCAAGGAATGTAACCCCGCCAAAGTTGTTACCCCGCCAAGCCATAGGCTCAATATTGGCGGAATGCCGAATTTCTCCTACTGCGTAGCGAGCCCATACTCACAACCCCGGCACGAGATTGACTCTGTCTTGAGAGGTTAATAATGGGAATCACGCTGTCACGCATAAAGGGAAATAACAATAAAATATTAAAGCACTAACGCTTTCCAGACAAGTTGTGATACCTACTACAATAATGGTGCATGTAAACGGCACAGGGACCCACTACCTTTTCAGCATTATGCCTGAAGACAAGGAGCGGGTCCTACCAATAATGCAGCACCAGTAACAGGTATATAAACCTCTCTCGAAAAGGTATAAGGGATCTTTTTTCCATTCTCTGAACTTTACACTCTCTTACTTGCATAATTCTCTCTGACTGTCTTTCTAAGTCTCTAAGTATTCTGAAATACTGACTTGAGCGTCGGAGAACGATTGCAGGTACCACCCCCAATCGGGTCAAGGCAATAAAGATCCCGGCAGGCGGACTGTGATACCGCCCCAGAGTATACTGCACTCCGCCTCAGCATACAAAGACTCTCCGTATTTACATTTATACGCACATTGCTTTGTATCAAAAACACATTTATATGTATATTTTGAGTTGTTCTACAAGCATACTTCCACACCCCCTGTATAGAACAGGTCATTGGCACGCCCAGTGGGACCTGTAAACTTGGTAATCCCACAATCTTTGATCAATCTTCATTATCAATGGAGAGACAAGGACCAGAGATGCAGAACGAGGATTCTCCTCCACGCAATCCCAGACGTCTTAACTTCGACGAAGATGCTCAGAAAAAAGCAGCGCAAGCTAATTCTCCAGATCCAAGAGATAACACGATTCGAATGTTGAGAGAAGAACTTGCGGAACTTCGTCGTGAAAAAGCAAACACAGTTCATGAAAAAGCTGGTCCCGCAAGACAGCCACATCATGAACCACAAATGCAGGAGGAATCAAGTACTCCTCATTACTCTCGAATTCCTACATACATGGAGGAGCAACGAAGCCTCCCACTGGTGAATGCTCAGCATCAAGAAGGAAGGAGAGCAGGCTCAAACGCATCCCCTTTAGGATATAAGATGAGCATCCCATTTTCTAAAAGGCTCATGAATGCACATGTACCCAGACATTTGCAAACTTTGCAGCCCATTTCTATAGGGAAATATACTGGAGAAACAGATCCCTCTAAGCATTTAGATGCTTATATCTACGAGGCCATGTTTCTAGGAGCTGAGGAGGATGTCATGTGCAGAATGTTCCCCAGAACCCTTACAGGCGAAGCTCTTAGTTGGTTCAAGAGCTTACCTTCAGGTTCCATTGATTCGTGGGAGGAGCTGGCCTCAGCTTTTGGAAGCCACTTCGTAATCTCCAGGGATGCACCCAGAACTTCTCATACCTTGGCTCAGATCAAACAAGGCGACAAAGAATCTCTGAAGGATTTCCTTAAGAGATTTTACAAGGAGGCAGCCATGGTCCCTGATCTGACTGAGGCAATCCAGTTGCATATTCTCATAGAAGCTATGCAACCAAAGTCACCTTTCGCTTTGTCTTTGGCAAAGGGACCTCCAACCACGATGGAGGAATTTCGCAGGAAGGCGTCCAAGTACGTGGGTATTGAGATGCATTTGGAAGCCACTGCATCTCGCAGTAAACCACCTCCTGCAACTCCACCTCATGACAAAGGGAAAGAGAAGTCGTTGAAGAATGACAAGTCCCACCAAAGGGACAAAGTAGGGAACCAACCTTTCAAACAGCAGGACAGACGCGTGTTCAATTTTGCTCACTATGCACCACTGAACACAACCTGCGAGCAAATCTTGCGTGAGATAGGATGGACCACCCTCAATGTTTATGGAATTCAACGTCCACCCCCAATCAGGCGCGGGGAAACCCAAAGAAATATTGTGAATTCCATGAGTCAGTTGGCCACACCACAGAAGAATGCAAGCAACTCAAAAATACCATTGAGGTGCTCATTCGTGAAGGTAAACTGAAACATTACTTGTTCAAAGGCAAATCTCATGATGAGCCTGAGAAGTTTGAAAAACGACATCGTGATCATTCTCCGGATCCCGATAGTACTCGGGAACCAAAACGTACGGCGGTGTCAGAGAAACAAAAAGGCAATGTTCTGGAGTCCGCCCAATGAGAACTGAGCCCTGAACCTAGGTCACGAGGTAAAAGGCAGGTGGTGGACATGATTGCTGGAGGCTTCACAGGAGGCGGACCCTCAAACACCGCCCGGAAAAATCATCATCGTATGATCTTATCTGTGCAGGGCAAGAACAAAGAATATCGCCCATTCAGGGACGGAGTTAAGACTCCGCCTATAACTTTCACAGATGATGATTTTGGCCCAACCATTCCTGAGGGAGATGATGCGGTAGTGATCATTGCGGTGATCGCTAATATGGATGTAAAACGCATCCTAGTCGATCAGGGAAGTTCCTGCGACGTTATTTTTTATGACTGTTTTAAACGCATGGGACTGACTGACGCTGATCTGCAGCCTTACACACAGGACCTTACAGCTTTTAATGGCGCCAAACAGCCTACTAAAGGCTACTTGGACACAAGGATTACCTTCGATGGTGAACCTGGAGCAAGGACTGTGAAATCCAGGGTTCTTGTCATTGATGTTAAATCCCCATACAATGGCATCATTGGGCGGCCTACTCTGAATGCCATGGAAGCCATCGTTTCAACTCCCCACTTGTTAATCAAGTTCATCGATAAAGATAATCAAGTCTCATCTGTCAGGGGTGATCAGGAGATGGCTCGTTATTGTTACAATTTAAGTCTTAACATGGTGAAACTTGAAACCATGTCTAAGAAAAGAAAATTGAACGAAGGAAACAGTGCGGCGGCATCCGTCAACTTGGTGGATCTTGATCCCAGGGCGGAGTCTTCTATAGACCCACTGAACCCTTTGAAACCAACTCCTGATGGTGGTTCCAAGCCTATTGTTCTGGGCAGCACCCCGAAGCAAATCACTAACATCAATGACAAATTGGAGCCTAACATGGAAGCAAGACTGATTGCACTCCTCCATGAGTACAAGGAAATTTTTGCCTGGACAGCCGCAGACATGCCTGGTATGGATCCTAACTTCTGTTGCCACCGTCTGGCGGTGTATCCTGAAACTAAGCCAGTGGCACAAAAGAAACGGCGTATGGGTCCTGCTAAGCAAAATGCTGCTTGCGAACAAACCGAAGAGCTCCTTAAGGCGGGGTTCATTAGGGAACTTCGTTACTCTTCTTGGCTGTCCAACGTGGTTATGGTGCAGAAAGCCAATGGCAAATGGCGCATGTGCATAGACTACGTCGATTTGAATAAATGTTGTCCCAAAGATCCTTATCCTCTCCTCAACATTGACAGACTGGTTGACGACTCATCAGGATACAAGTATCTATCCTTCATGGATGCTTACTCCGGATACAACCAAATTCCAATGTGTGAGGATGATCAGGAGAAAACAACATTTATCAATGACAGAGGGGTCTTTTGCTACAATGTCATGCCATTCGGGCTGAAGAACGCTGGGGCCACCTACCAGCGCATGATCAACAGAGTCTTTGAGGGCATGCATACAAAGCTGGTGGAGGTTTATATTGATGATATCATCGCCAAAACTCCAGAAGGAGGAGACCATGTTGAAGACCTACGCCTCGTTTTTCAACGCCTGCGGCAATACAACATGAGACTCAACCCACTAAAATGTACATTTGCTGTGCCTGGGGGGAGATTCTTGGGTTTCATGTTAACACAAAGAGGCATAGAAGCTAATCCTGACAAGTGTCGTGTGATACAAGAGTTGCAGAGCCCCAAAACACTGAAAGAGGTACAATCCCTCAATGGCAAAATCGCCGCTCTAGCACGATTCATGCCAAAAATGGCTCATCGCTCTCTCCCCTTATACAAGATGCTGAAGAAGGATAAGAAATTTAATTGGGGCCCAGAGCAAGAGGCGGCCTTCCAGAGCTTGAAAAATGTCTTAGCCAGCCCTCCAATCCTGGTAAAACCAAGCCCAGGTGAGCAACTCATCGTTTATTTGTCTGTTTCAGATGAAGCGTTGGCAGTGGCTCTGGTCAAGGAAACAGTTGAAGGCCAACGACCGGTGTACTTCACTGGTAAAACATTGCATGGTGCGGAGTGCCGTTATCAGAAAATTGAAAAGGCAGCACTTGCAGTCGTTTGGGCCTCACGACGCCTAAGACCATATTTCCATGCACACCCCATCCTGATTCGCACAGACTTGCCACTCCGTACTATATTGTTCAAGCCAGACTTGGCAGGAAGGATGATCAAATGGGCCATAGAACTCTCTGAATTCGACATATCCTACGAACCAAGAACTGCTATTAAGGCACAAGTCCTAGCAGATTTCGTAGTTGAATTAACAGGCTCTAGCCCAGATGCAGATCATTCACACTGGACAGTATACGTCGATGGGTCCTCAAACAGCAAAGGATGTGGGGCAGGAATCGTTATAGAAAGTGATGATAGGGTACATCTTGAAATTTCATTACACTTTACCTTCACCACGTCTAACAATCAGGCGGAGTATGAAGCCTGCTTAGCCGGACTCAGAGTAGCACAAGATATTGGGGCCAAAACTGTCACCCTATGCAGTGATTCTCAATTAGTCATCTCACAAATTCTTGGTGAGTATCAGGCTAAAGAACCTCTACTGCAACAATATCTGGACTGCGTCAATCAGTTGAAACAGCGCTTCGATGAAGTAACTTTCAGGCATGTACCTCGCGAAGAAAATACACGTGCTGATATCCTGTCCAGGTTAGCCAGCACAAAGAAGGCGGGGTGCACAACCACGGTTGTACAGAGTACTCTGGCGGAGCCAAGTATATCCCTTCCCTCTTCAATTCATATGATTAAAAGTCGCCCCGTTGATGACAACTCCTGGGTAACACCAATAGTTCGTTATCTTGTTAATGGACAATTACCCACGGATGATCTTGAGCGAAAGAAGCTAAGGAGGGAGGCACCCTATTATACACTCCTGGATGGGCAGCTATACCGCCGAGGAATATCTGTCCCATACTTAATTTGCATAAATGAAAACGAGGTGCCAGCTGTTTTGGAAGAAGTCCATGAAGGGCAGTGTGGACATCATCCAGGGGCACGGAGTCTAGTGAGAAAAATACTCAGGGCGGGGTATTGGTGGCCCACTATGAAGCAAGACGCTGCCTCATATGTTCAAAAATGCGATCAATGTCAACGATTCGCGAATTTTCACCATACTCCAGCCGAGGAAATGTCATCATCAATAACGCCCTGGCCTTTCTATCAATGGGGCATGGATATTCTAGGTCCATTCCCAACTGCGCCCGGCGGTATCAAATACTTGATAGTTGGTGTTGATTATTTCACCAAATGGATTGAGGCAGAGGCAGTGGTGCACATAACGTCAGCCAGGACTCGAAGATTCGTTTATGAGAATATCATTGCACGTTTCGGAGTCCCTGAACGCATAGTCACTGATAATGGCACCCAGTTCACAGATCGCAAGTTCACTGAACTCTTAGAAAATCTCAGCATCACGCAGATTTTCTCTTCTGTGGAACACCCTCAAACCAATGGACAAGCAGAGGTCGCCAACAGAGAAATCTTGAAGGGCCTCAAAAAACGCCTTGGTGAGGCAAAGGGAGATTGGGCAAATCAGTTATGCCATGTTTTATGGGCATATAGAACTACCCCACACTCCACCACAAATGAATCTCCGTATCGGCTAACATATGGAGTCGAGGCTGTTATTCCCATAGAATTAACAGCTCCTTCAGCTCGAGTCCTCCATTTCAATGAGGAAGCCAATCAACAGAACCTCGCACACGAATTGGAGGTTTTGGCGGAGTTGAGAGAGGAAGCCTTTGTGAGAGATCAAGCTGTCAAAGCAAAGGCCGCCAAACGGTATAATGCACGCATGTGCGAACGCCGTTTCAAAGAGGGAGATTTGGTCCTGAGAAGGGCCAACATTGGCAACAAATTTGCGCACCAAGGCAAATTGGCACCAAATTGGGAAGGTCCATACCGAGTCATCGAAGTTTTGGGCAAGGGTACATACCGCCTAGAAAACTTGGATGGTACTCCGGTCAGAAATAAATGGAACATTTTGAATTTACGCATATATTACAGTTAGTTGGGTAATACGGTATGATCTTTTCTTCCTAACTCAAGGATCTTCCTCTGTATGCTTTCCTTGAAAGGGTTTCGAAAAGATATATCCCAACTCAATCTTTTATGTAATTCCATTCTCAATGAAATGCCTTCCTGCATTTAATCTTCACTCTAACTTTGAATTGATTATCCATGGCAGAATTTATTCCCATGCAGATAAAACAACGACTCTAAAATTGAAGCATTGAAGCACAAACGCATAACTCTTTATTCCATAAAGATCAACCAACATGCAACGCCGCTTCACAAACGGAGTCAACAAAAACTCCTCGGGGAATTGGTGTCTTAGCTATATGCTGCACCATACCGACCCTAAGGTACAGAAAACTCCTTGGGGGGAAAGGATTGGTGTCTCAGCTATATGCTGCACCACGCTAACCCCTAAATCCAACCAATTTCTTGCAGGATGAATTGGTGTCACAGCTATATGCTGCACCATACCGCCTCGAAGGTTTAACCAAATTCTTGGGGGGAAAGAATTGGTGTCACAGCTATATGCTGCACCATACCGACCCTAAGGTCCTACAGGCCGCCTATGGAAAGAACTAGTGTCACAGCTATATGCTGCACTAATTCACCCCCAAGGTCCTGCAGGCTTCTTGTGGGAAGAGCTGGTGTCACAGCTATATGTTGCACCATAGCAATCCGGACTTGATAATTTTCATTCGATCAGGAGTCGCACTCCAATCAAAATGCAAAAGGATGAACATTCCATCCAAAACTTGACTCCGCCTAACTCCTAACGTTTTACGGAGTACATGAGCAACAAACTCAAGCACTACCCAACAAGTTCAAGTAAGTTCAATACTTGTAAAATTGTGCTTCATCAAAATTCCTAAGGGGCTACTCCGCCTTCTTACGGAATCCAATTCCTTGGAAATTCCTAAGGGGCTACTCCGTCTTCTTACGGAATCTAGTTTCACTGAAATTCCTAAGAGGCTACTCCGCCTCCTTACGGAATACAACTTATGGAAATTCCTAAGAGGTTACTCCGCCTTCTTACGGAATCCAATTCCTTTTAAATTCCTAAGAGGCCACACCACCTTCTTACGGAATCCAATTCCTTTTAAATTCCTAAGAGGCTACTCCGCCTCCTTACGGAATACAACTTATGGAAATTCCTAAGAGGTTACTCCGCCTTCTTACGGAATCCAATTCCTTTTAAATTCCTAAGAGGCCACACCGCCTTCTTACGGAATCCAATTCCTTTTAAATTCCTAAGAGGCTACTACGCCTCGCTATTAAAATCATTTCAATGAAATTCCCAAGAGGTTACTACGCCTCATTATTGAAATTACTTCAGTTAAATTCTCAAAAAGGCTACTCCGCCCCATTACTGAATTTGTTTCATTGAAATCCCTAAGAGGCTACTTCGCCTCCTCACTGAATTTTACTTCACCAGAATTGCAAAAAGGCTATTCCGTCTCGTTATACTTAGTCATATTTCATTAAGTCCTCAGATGAATATTCCGCCTTCTCAATATCATTATACAAGGCATAAATACGACGGACTTAAACACTACATCTATGAACAGGTATACATTTGCAGGAAATATGTTTTATTGAATATTGCCAATATTAATAAAAATCCAGAGCCTATCCTGGAACAAGGCGATATCATTAAAATGCTAATAAAAACAAAACTTACAAAGAGACTGAGGAGGAGACTGAGAAGCTGATCTTTAAGGGTCAGACGGCTTCCCTTCTTGCTGAGTGGAGGTGAGCTGACCTTCTCCTAGCCTGGTCAAACTTTGGGAAGGAGGCAAGTCCGCCAAGACATATTCATCATTGGGCGCAGGCATATGACCCCCTTGCACAGGCACCATCAATTCTCCATTGATGAATTCGTAATAGGGATGAATGCCTGTGGTGGAGAGAGCTACACCTGGGTTGCGATAGCGGAGTTGGCGAACAGCCATGCTGAAAGCATCATCAATCGCTGCCTCAGCTGCATCCAAGGCAGATTGTAATTCCTTGTCAAGCCTCTCACTGGTGGCATCTGAGGCAGTCTTCTCAGCTTCCAACTCTTGAACCCGTACTTCAAGATTTCCATATGCGGTTGCTGCTTCGCCCAACTCTGCCGCCCAGGCATCTTCAGCTATGGCTTTATTTATTTCTATGGAGACCAGCCTCTGCTGAAGAATGCTCACGTCTCCGCCCAAAAGTTGGTTCTGCTGATCTAAATTTGAAACTTGTTGCTTCAGCAGAACATTATCAGCCTTGACCTGGGAGAGTCCGCTCACCACCTCACCTAGCTTTTTATTCTGTTGTTCCAGCAGGACCTTCTCAGCCTTCACCTTGGCCAACTCCTCCGTCAATTTCTTGATGTCGGAGTCGGCGGTATCAAGATGCTTGTCCTTGGCCTTGATCACCTCGGACAGCTGCTCATTGTCATGTTCCAAGCTACGAATCTTTTCCACAGACTCGTGGTAAGACGCCTGAAACATGTTCGCCTCAGCAGCAACGTCAGCTATCCGGGGGACAGAGGCCAAGAAACCATCTAACTCAGCAAGGTGCCACCTCGCAGCTGCAGCAGCCCCCGGAATCTCCTCAAAGTCGATGTTGGGGCGGAGAATGAATTCTGGATCACGCCTCTCTGACTGGCGGGATCCCGTATTTGTAAAGTACAGAAAGGGATTCAAGCGAGACCCCGCCTCAGGCAAAGAGACAAACCGCCTGGATGATTCCCCTGGCACATCAATGGGAAAAACGGCTGTCCCTCGAGCGGTCAAGCTCAGGGCGGGATCCTCAGGCGGGCGGACTGGGGAAACTTGAACTCTCCCTGCCTCGTCCCCCGTATCTTGGTCAGAAGAGGCTTGGAATCCCTCCGCTTGCTCCCCCTCGACATCTTCTTCGGGGATGCCTTCAACTCCGCCCGTAGTAGCAGAAGTACCCACGACAGGTACTTCCGGAGTCTCCTCCAAATCAATAGCAACATCAATTGATGCTCCTTCCTCAACCCTCTTCTTGCTTTTGGTCCTCCTTCTTTGCAAGGGCTGGAGGTCTATTTCCTCTTCTTCTTCTGCAGCAGCTTCTGGTTCTTGGCATTTTTTAGAACGCCTTTCAACAGTAGCTGCTGAAGATCCTGCACCACCTTCAAAATTTACTATGTTGGTGGAGGCAGGGAAAGGAAGGGTCTTTGTGAGAGCAGCAGTCAGACTCCGCCTGGGCTGCACATTGTTCTCCGCGTTAATTTCCCTGCGGCTCATTCGGATCCGTTTGATGCGCTCCATCCCAGGGAACTCAGCGATTTCTCCTGCGAAATAACAAAACGAGAATATGATTAGAAGATGCAAGATAGCAGCAATACTCAATCAACATTACGATTGTTAGTAATATTACTCAAGTATCCCTGAGCATCCTGCCCAAGCAGCCTTCGACAAAGGATCAGCTTGTGGATAGAGTTGTACTCCTTCAACGTCCGGAGTACTTCCACAGACGCCGCCGACAGAGCACCCTCTTCAACTTCATACGCTCGCTTGGTTAAGAGAAAGTGCTCATGCGTCCACGCGACTGGGAATCGATCAATTCCCTCCTTATTCCGCCAGAAGACGGACTCCCCCTCCTTCACAGAAACCTTTACAAAAATTTTTCTGAAGTGGAGACCGCCTTCTTTGGCGGAGTCTGCAAACGACTTGAAGTTTAAAATCTTCGGCTCCGCCCGAAGAGTAACAAGGCCCATACCGCCTGTTTTTACGTTCACCCTCCTCATGATACGGCAGAAAGAAAAGAACAACGCCACAGTAGGCGTAAACTCCAGATGCTCCGCCATCACCTCAAAGCTTCGAACTATTCCCCAACCATTTGGGTGCAGCTGAGAAGGGGCACAATCCAAGAACCGCAGCACGCCCATCTGGAATTTGTTCAAGGGGAAACACACTCCCAGCTGAGTGAACAAAATATCGTACATATATATTGTACGATTATTGTGAGGACGATGGCAAATCCTTTCAAATGTTTTAGGAGAGGAAACAATGAACCTATCTTCATACCGTTCACTTTTCCAGATAGGCACAGATAGCTCCACTACACCGCCGCTAGTTGTTGCATGGCGAGAGGAAGCACCCTTAACATCCTCCTCAACCCAACAATAAGGATCAATCTCGAGCGTCTTCTCCCAATCCAGTCCATGCAACACAACGTTTTGACACTCTGCCATTGTCAACACTTGGGTATGGAAAACACCTCCTGACACAAACGAATGTACAGCATTACTAAAGTACTCCACACTGCTGTAAAACGTCGAGTCCCTCCCAGTATAAAACGCCTCATCTTCACTCTCAATATCAGAAAACATGGGACGAACAGAAACCCTAGAATGAGACTGTGACCTCTTTCCTCTCATCTTCCTTTTTACGAACACACAAAAAGGAAAACTAAAGCTAATCCAACGGAAATGAAGAAGCAAAGAAGAGGAAGAAGCAAGTACCTTAAGCTTCTGAAAGATAGAAGAACTCCAAACACCAATAAACTCGCAAGAGAGTAGTAAAAACACTTTCAGCGAACAAATACGAAGTGAGAGATGAAGCAAAACATTTCCCTTCTGAGAGTTTACCTATTTATAGGCATGGCTTAGGGGGAAATAAGCGAATCCTCAGAAATTTCGAAGATGTGTTTGCAGCCGTTAGATAAATCTCATCAACGGTTCTAAAATTGAAATATGCGTTTACAACCGTTGGATTTGTCTCACTGGCGGTTCCTTTTTTGCTGAAACCGATAGATATATCTAAGGGCAGATATTTCATGGGCCACGTTTTCAAAATCCAAGGCCCACGGTAATAACCTCGAAAACGGTTCTCCATTGCCATCACGCGCATTTATGTCCCATCATTGGAATGGCAATCGTTACGAGGGCATACGTGGCAATGAGAGACTGAAGAATAAAAAACATGGTTTCGAGGCGCATTAATGACAGGCATGTCAAGTGATGACAGCTAATAAATGCACGAAAGCACTTGTCCACAAAACCTGGACTAGCAAATACCGCCTAAACCCATGCCTGCAAAAGCTAAACTTAAGTGTTGTAGCTTATTAAAGTGACTCCGCCAGTCACTATAACAAGCTAGGGGGCATATGATCCGGTCCTAACACCGGCCCCCAAGAGCATGGCTTTAATGCCTTGCCAGATCAGCATTTTGAATAAAGAGAAATACTCTTTAAATACACTACAAATACTATACGGAGTGCATACCGCCAGGGCAAGTAACGCCGCCAAGGCTCATAACTCCGCCCACGCACATTACCCCGCCAAGGAATGTAACTCCGTCCAGGCATGTTACTCCGCCAAGGAATGTAACCCCGCCAAAGTTGTTACCCCGCCAAGCCATAGGCTCAATATTGGCGGAATGCCGAATTTCTCCTACTGCGTAGCGAGCCCATACTCACAACCCCGGCACGAGATTGACTCTGTCTTGAGAGGTTAATAATGGGAATCACGCTGTCACGCATAAAGGGAAATAACAATAAAATATTAAAGCACTAACGCTTTCCAGACAAGTTGTGATACCTACTACAATAATGGTGCATGTAAACGGCGCAGGGACCCACTACCTTTTCAGCATTATGCCTGAAGACAAGGAGCGGGTCCTACCAATAATGCAGCACCAGTAACAGGTATATAAACCTCTCTCGAAAAGGTATAAGGGATCTTTTTTCCATTCTCTGAACTTTACACTCTCTTACTTGTATAATTCTCTCTGACTGTCTTTCTAAGTCTCTAAGTATTCTGAAATACTGACTTGAGCGTCGGAGAACGATTGCAGGTACCACCCCCAATCGGGTCAAGGCAATAAAGATCCCGGCAGGCGGACTGTGATACCGCCCCAGAGTATACTGCACTCCGCCTCAGCATACAAAGACTCTCCGTATTTACATTTATACGCACATTGCTTTGTATCAAAAACACATTTATATGTATATTTTGAGTTGTTCTACAAGCATACTTCCACACCCCCTGTATAGAACAGGTCAATAATATTTCCGAATAAGACATAAGCAACAAAGGGTTTTCACAAACCAATACTTAATAATATCAATCACAATCACATACACAATCAATTATGAATGCATGAATGTTATGCAATATCTTCATCACAACTTACTTATATATGTGGGCCCTTAAATTTTAATTTGCACTGGGCCAACCAGGAGTTTACACTGTTCCATAAGTCCGGATAATAATTGAACTGTTCTTCACAGGGGGTGTGGAAGTATGCTTGTAGAACAACTCAAAATATACATATAAATGTGTTTTTGATACAAAGCAATGTGCGTATAAATGTAAATACGGAGAGTCTTTGTATGCTGAGGCGGAGTGCAGTATACTCTGGGGCGGTATCACAGTCCGCCTGCCGGGATCTTTATTGCCTTGACCCGATTGGGGGTGGTACCTGCAATCGTTCTCCGACGCTCAAGTCAGTATTTCAGAATACTTAGAGACTTAGAAAGACAGTCAGAGAGAATTATGCAAGTAAGAGAGTGTAAAGTTCAGAGAATGGGAAAAAGATCCCCAATACCTTTTCGAGAGAGGTTTATATACCTGTTACTGGTGCTGTATTATTGGTAGGGCCAGTTCCTTGTTTCCTAGCATAAAGCAAGAAAGACAGTGGGCCCTTGTGTTGTTCACGGGCACCGTTAGTGTAGTAGGTATTTCCACTTACTTGGGAAGCGTGAATGCTTTATTATTTTATTGCTATTTCCCTTTATGCGTGACAGCGTGATTCCCATTATTAACCTCTCAAGACAGAGTCATTCTCGTGCCGGGGTTGTGAGTATGGGCTCGCTACGCAGTGTGGGAAATTCAGTATTCCGCCAATATTGAGCCTATGGCTTGGCGGAGTAACAACTTTGGCGGGGTTACATTCCCTGGCGGAGTAACATGCCTAGACGGAGTTACATTCCTTGGCGGGGTAACATGCCTGGACGGAGTTACATTCCTTGGCGGGGTAACGTGCCTGGGCGGAGTCATGAGCCTTGGCGGCGTTACTTACCCTGGCGGTATGTACTCCGTATAGTATTTGTAGTGTATTTAAAGAGTACTTCTCTTTATTCAAAATGCTGATCTGGCGAGGCATTAAAGCCATGCTCTTGGGGGCCGGTGTTAGGACCGGATCATATGCCCCCTAGCTTGTTATAGTGACTGGCGGAGTCACTTTAATAAGCTATAACACTTAAGTTTAGCTTTTGTAGGCATGGGTTTAGGCGGTATTTGCTAGTCCAGGTTTTGTGGACAAGTGCTTTCGTGCATTTATTAGCTGTCATCACTTGACACGCCTGTCATTAATGCACCTCGAAACCACGTTTTTTATTCTTCAGTCTCCTATTGCCACGTATGCCCTCGTAACGGTTGCCATTCCAATGATGGGACATAAATACGCGTGATGGCAATTGAGGACCGTTTTCGAGGTTATTACCATGGGCCTTGGATTTTGAAAACGTGGCCCATGAAATATCTGCCCTTAGATATATCTATTGGTTTCAGCAAAAAAGTAACCGTCAGTGAGACAAATCCAACGGTTGTAAACGCATATTTCAAGATTTTTGAGGATTCGCTTATTTTCCCCCCAAGCCATGCCTATAAATAGGTAAACTCTCAGAAGGGAAATGTTTTGCTTCATCTCTCAGTTCATATTTGTTCACTGAAAGTATTTTTGCTACTCTCTTGCGAGTTTGTTGGTGTTTGGAGTTCTTCTATCTTTCAGAAGCTTAAGGTACTTGCTTCCTCCTTTTCTTTGCTTCTCCATTTTCACTGGGTTGGTTTTGTTTTCCTTTATTGTGTGTTCGTAAAAAGGAAGATGAGAGGAAAGAGGTCAGAGTCACGTTCTAGGGTTTCTGTTCGTCCCATGTTTTCTGACATTGAGAGTGGAGATGAGGCTTTTTATACTGGGAGGGACTCGACATTTTATAGCAGCGTGGAGTACTTTAGTAATGCTGTACATTCATTTGTGTCAGGAGGTATTTCCCATACACAAGTGCTGACTATGGCAGAATGTCGAAATGTTGTGTTGCATGGACTGGATTGGGAGAAGACACTCGAGAATGACCCCTACTGTTGGGTTGAGGAAGATGTCAAGGATGCTTCCTCGCGACATGCGACAACAAGCGGAGGGGTAGTGGAGTTGCCTGTTCCGATTTGGAAGGATGATAGGTATGAGGATAGGTTCGTCGTCCGTTCACCCAAGACGTATGAACGGGTTTGCCATCGTCCTCAGAATGATCGTACCATATATGTGTACGATATTCTATTTACCCAGTTAGGGGTGCGCTTCCCATTGAATAAATTCCAGATGGGTGTGCTTAGGTTCTTGGACTGTGCCCCCTCTCAGCTGCATCCTAATGGTTGGGGAATAGTTCGCAGCTTTGAGGTGATGGCTGAACATTTGGGGTTTACGCCTACAGTGGCGTTGTTTTTCGCTTTCTGCCGCATTATGAGGAGAGTAAATATGAAAACCGGCGGCATGGGTTTTGTGACTCTCCGGGCGGAGCCAAAGATTTTGAACTTTAAGGCGTTTGCTGACTCCGCCAAGGAAGGCGGACTTCACTTCAGGATGAGTTTTGTGAAGGTATCCGTCAGGAAGGACAAACCTGTTTTTTGGCGGAATAAAGAGGGTGTTGATAGATTTCCAGTGGCATGGACGCATGAGCACTTTCTCTTAACCAAACGAGCGTATGAAGTTGAAGAGGGTGCTCTATCGGCGGCGTCTGTGGAAGTACTCCGGATGTTGAAGGAGTACAACTCCGTCCACAAGCTGATTCTTTGTCGAAGGCTGCTTGGGCGGGATGCTCAAGGATACTTGAGTAATATTATGAACAATTGCAATGTGATTGAGTATTTCCTCTATCTTGCATTTTCTAACCGAATCTTCATCTTGTTATTTCGCAGGAGAAATCGCTGAGTTCCCTGGGATGGATCGTATCAAGCAGATCCAAATGAGCCGCAGGGAAATAAACGCGGAGAATAATGTGCAGCCCAGGAGGAATCTGACTGCCGCCTTGACAAAAACTCTCCCCTTCCCTTCATCCACCAACATAGTAAATTTTGAATGTGGTGCAGGATCTTCAGCAGCTGGTGTTGAGAGGCGTTCTAAAAAACGTCAAGAACCAGAAGCTGCTGAAGATGATGAAGAGGAAATAGACCCCCAGCCCTTGCAAAGAAGGAGGACCAGAAGCAAAAAGAGGGTTGAGGAAGGAGCATCAATTGATGCTGCTATTGATTTGGAGGAGACTCCGGAAGTACCTGTCGTGGGTACTTCTGCTACTATGGGCGGAGTTGAAGGCATCCCTGAAGAAGATGTCGAGGGGGAGCAAGCGGAGGGATTCCAAGCCCCTTCTGACCAAGATACAGGGGATGAGACAGGGAGAGTTCAAGTTTCCCCAGTCCACTCGTCTGAGGATCCCGCCCTGATCTTGACCACTCGAGGGACAGCCGTTTTTCCCATTGATGTGCCAGGGGAATCATCCAGGCGTTTTGTCTCTTTGCCTGAGGCGGGGTCTCGCTTGAATCCCTTTCTGTACTTTACAAATACGGGATCCCGCCAATCAGAGAGGCATGATCCAGAATTCATCCTCCGCCCCGACATCGACTTTGACGAGATTCCGGAGGCTGCTGCAGCTGCGAGGTGGCACCTTGCAGAGATAGATGGTTTCTTGGCCTCTGTCCCCCGGATAGCTGACGTTGCTGCCGAGGCCAACATGTTTCAGGCGTCTTACCACGAGTCTGTGGAAAAGATTCGTAGCTTGGAACATGACAATGAGCAGCTGTCCGAGGTGATCAAGGCCAAGGACAAACACCTTGACACCGCCGATGCCAACACCAAGAAGCTGGAGGAGGAGCTGGCTCGGGTGAGAGCTGACAAAGCTTTGCTGGAGAAGCAAGTCTCCGGCTTAAAAGAGCAAAACACAAAACTGGGTGAGGAGGTGAGGGGCCTGACCCAGGTGAGGGCTGACAATAATCTGCTGAAACAACAGATTTCAGACTTAATTCAGCAGAAACAAAAATTGGGCGAGGATGCAAGTGAGCTCCAGCAGAGATTGATTTTCCTTGAACTTGATAAAGCCACTGCTGAAGATGCCTGGGTGGCGGAGTTAGACCAAGCAGCTACTGCGTACACTAGCCTTGAAAAACAGGTTGAAGTGTTGCAAGCTGAAAAAGCTACCTCTGAGGCCGCCAATGAAAAGCTTGACAAGGATTTACAGTCCACGCTGGATGCGGCTGAGGCAGCGATTGATGATGCTTTCAGCATGGCTGTTCGCCAACTCCGTTATCGCAATCCAGGCGTTGCTTTGTCCACCACAGGCATTCATCCTTACTATGAATTCATCAATGGAGAATTGATGGTGCCTGTTCAAGGGGGTCATGCTCCTGCGCCCAATGACGAATATGTTCTGGCGGACTTGCCTCCCTCTCAAAGTTTAAGCAAACCTGGTGAAGGTCAGGCCACCTCTGCCCAACAAGAAGGGATGCCGTCCGACCCTTAAAGACCAGCTCCTGAAACCCTTCGCCAGCTTTTATTTTTTGAATTTTGTTAATATTGCCTTGTTCCAGGATAGGCTCTGGATTTTTATCAATCCTTGACAATATTAATAAAGCATATTTTCTGTAAATGTATACTTGTTCATAGAAGTAGTGTTTGAGTCCGTCGTATTTATGCCTTGTAAAATGATATTGAGAAGGCGGAATATTACTCCGTTAAGCCATAGGCTCAACACAGGTGGAATATTCATTTGAGGACTTAATGAAATATGACTAAGTACAACGAGGCGGAATAGCCTTTTTGAGAATTTAACTGAAGTAATTTCAATAATGAGGCGTAGTAACCTCGTGGGAATTTCATTGAAATGATTTTAATAGTGAGGCGTAGTAGCCTCTTAGGAATTTAAAAGGAATTGGATTCCGTAAGAAGGCGGAGTGGCCTCTTAGGAATTTCAACGAATTGGATTCCGTAAGAAGGCGGAATGGCCTCTTAGGAATTTCAATGAGGTTGGATTCCGTAAGAAGGCGGAGTCGCCTCTTAGGAATTTCAATGAGATTGGATTCCGTAAGGAGGCGGTGTGGCCTCTTTGGAATTTCCAAGGAATTGGATTCCGTAAGAAGGCGGAGTGGCCTCTTAGGAATTTCAACGAATTGGATTCCGTAAGAAGGCGGAATGGCCTCTTAGGAATTTCAATGAGGTTGGATTCCGTAAGAAGGCGGAATCGCCTCTTAGGAATTTCAATGAGATTGGATTCCGTAAGGAGGCGGTGTGGCCTCTTAGGAATTTCCAAGGAATTGGATTCCGTAAGAAGGCGGAGTGGCCTCTTAGGAATTTTAATGAGATTGGATTCCGTAAGGAGGCGGTGTGGCCTCTTAGGAATTTCCAAGGAATTGGATTCCGTAAGAAGGCGGAGTGGCCTCTTAGGAATTTTAATGAAGCACAATTTTACAAGTGTTGAACTTACTTGAACTTGTTGGGTAGTGCTTGAGTTTGTTGCTCGTGTACTCCGTAAAACATTGGGAGTTAGGCAGAGTCAAGTTTTGGATGGAATGTTCATCCTTTTGCATTTTGATTGGAGTGCAACTCCTGATTAAATGAAAATCATCGAAGTGGGGATTGCTATGGTACAGCATATAGCTGCGACACCAATTTATCCTGCAAGAAATTGGTTAAACCTTCGAGGCGGTATGGTGCAGCATATAGCTGTGACACCAATTCATCCTGCAAGAAATTGGTTGGATTTTGGGGTTAGCGTGGTGCAGCATATAGCTGTGACACCAGCTCTTCCCACAAGAAGCCTGCAGGACCTTGGGGGCGAATTAGTGCAGCATATAGCTGTGACACTAGTTCTTTCCATAGGCGGCCTGTAGGACCTTAGGGTCGGTATGGTGTAGCATATAGCTGAGACACCAATCCTTTCCCCCCAAGGAGTTTTCTGTACCTTAGGGTCGGTATGGTGCAGCATATAGTTGAGACACCAATCCTTTCCCCCCAAGGAGTTTTCTGTACCTTAGGGTCGGTATGGTGCAGCATATAGCTGAGACACCAATCCTTTCCCCCCAAGGAGTTTTCTGTACCTTAGGGTCGGTATGGTGCAGCATATAGCTGAGACACCAATTCCCCAAGGAGTTTTTGTTGACTCCGTTTGTGAAGCGGCGTTGCATGTTGGTTGATCTTTATGGAATAAAGAGTTATGCATTTGTGCTTCAATTTTAGAGTCGTTGTTTTATCTGCATGGGAACAAATTCTGCCATGGATAATCAATTCAAAGTTAGAGTGAAGATTAAATGCAGGAAGGCATTTCATTGAGAATGGAATTACATAAAAGATTGAGTTGGGATATATCTTTTCGAAACCTTTTCAAGGAAAGCATACAGAGGAAGATCCTTGAGTTAGGAAAAAAAAATCATACCGTATTACCCAACTAACTGTAATATATGCGTAAATTCAAAATGTTCCATTTATTTCTGACCGGAGTACCATCCAAGTTTTCTAGGCGGTATGTACCCTTGCCCAAAACCTCGATGACTCGGTATGGACCTTCCCAATTTGGTGCCAATTTGCCTTGGTGCGCAAATTTGTTGCCAATGTTGGCCCTTCTCAGGACCAAATCTCCCTCTTTGAAACGGCGTTCGCACATGCATGCATTATACCGTTTGGCGGCCTTTGCTTTGACAGCTTGATCTCTCACAAAGGCTTCCTCTCTCAACTCCGCCAAAACCTCCAATTCGTGTGCGAGGTTCTGTTGATTGGCTTCCTCATTGAAATGGAGGACTCGAGCTGAAGGAGCTGTTAATTCTATGGGAATAACAGCCTCGACTCCATATGTTAGCCGATACGGAGATTCATTTGTGGTGGAGTGTGGGGTAGTTCTATATGCCCATAAAACATGGCATAACTGATTTGCCCAATCTCCCTTTGCCTCACCAAGGCGTTTTTTGAGGCCCTTCAAGATTTCTCTGTTGGCGACCTCTGCTTGTCCATTGGTTTGAGGGTGTTCCACAGAAGAGAAAATCTGCGTGATGCTGAGATTTTCTAAGAGTTCAGTGAACTTGCGATCTGTGAACTGGGTGCCATTATCAGTGACTATGCGTTCAGGGACTCCGAAACGTGCAATGATATTCTCATAAACGAATCTTCGAGTCTTGGCTGACGTTATGTGCACCACTGCCTCTGCCTCAATCCATTTGGTGAAATAATCAACACCAACTATCAAGTATTTGATACCGCCGGGCGCAGTTGGGAATGGACCTAGAATATCCATGCCCCATTGATAGAAAGGCCAGGGCGTTATTGATGACGACATTTCCTCGGCTGGAGTATGGTGAAAATTCGCGAATCGTTGACATTGATCGCATTTTTGAACATATGAGGCAGCGTCTTGCTTCATAGTGGGCCACCAATACCCCGCCCTGAGGATTTTCCTCACTAGACTCCGTGCCCCTGGATGATGTCCACACTGCCCTTCATGGACTTCTTCCAAAACAGCTGACACCTCGTTTTCATTTATGCAAATTAAGTACGGGACAGAAATTCCTCGGCGGTATAGCTGCCCATCTAGGAGCGTATAATAGGGCGCCTCCCTCCTTAGCTTCTTTCGCTCAAGATCATCCGTGGGTAATTGTCCATTAACAAGATAACGAACTATTGGTGTTACCCAGGAGTTGTCATCAACGGGGCGGCTTTTAATCATATGTATTGAAGAAGGAAGGGATATACTTGGCTCCGCCAGAGTACTCTGTACAACCGTGGTTGTGCACCCCGCCTTCTTTGTGCTGGCTAACCTGGACAGGATATCAGCGCGTGTATTTTCTTCGCGAGGTACATGCTTGAAAGTTACTTCATCGAAGCGCTGTTTCAACTCATTGACGCAGTCCAGATATTGTTGCAGTAGAGGTTCTTTAGCCTGATACTCACCAAGAATTTGTGAGATGACTAGTTGAGAATCACTGCATAGGGTGACAGTTTTAGCCCCAATATCTTATGCTGCTCTGAGTCCGGCTAAGCAGGCTTCATACTCCGCCTGATTGTTAGACGTGGTGAAGGTAAAGTGTAATGAAATTTCAAGATGTACCCCGTCATCACTTTCTATAACGATTCCTGCCCCACATCCTTTGCTGTTTGAGGACCCATCGACGTATACTATCCAGTGTGAATGATCTGCATCTGGGCTAGAGCCTGTTAATTCAACTACGAAATCTGCTAGGACTTGTGCCTTGATAGCAGTTCTTGGTTCGTAGGATATGTCGAATTCAGAGAGTTCTATGGCCCATCTGATCATCCTTCCTGCCAAGTCTGGCTTGAACAATATAGTACGGAGTGGCAAGTCTGTGTGAATCAGGATGGGGTGTGCATGGAAATATGGTCTTAGGCGTCGTGAGGCCCAAACGACTGCAAGTGCTGCCTTTTCAATCTTCTGATAACGGCACTCCGCACCATGCAATGTTTTACCAGTGAAGTATACCGGTCGTTGGCCTTCAACTGTTTCCTTGACCAGGGCCACTGCCAGCGCTTCATCTGAAACAGACAAATAAACAATGAGTTGCTCACCTGGACTTGGTTTTACCAGGATTGGAGGGCTGGCTAAGACATTTTTCAAGCTTTGGAAGGCCGCCTCTTGCTCTGGGCCCCAATTGAATTTTTTATCCTTCTTCAGCATCTTGTACAAGGGGAGAGAGCGATGAGCCATTTTTGGCATGAATCGTGCTAGAGCAGCGATTTTGCCATTGAGGGATTGTACCTCTTTCAATGTTTTGGGGCTCTGCAACTCTTGTATCACACGACACTTGTCAGGATTAGCTTCTATGCCTCTTTGCGTTAACATGAAACCCAAAAATCTCCCCCCAGGCACAGCAAATGTACATTTTAGTGGGTTGAGTCTCATGTTATATTGCCGTAGGCGTTGAAAAATGAGGCGTAAGTCTTCAACATGGTCTCCTCCTTCTGGGGTTTTGGCGATAATGTCATCAATATAAACCTCCACCAGCTTTGTGTGCATGCCCTCAAAGACTTTGTTGATCATGCGCTGGTAGGTGGCCCCAGCGTTCTTCAGCCCAAATGGCATGACATTGTAGCAAAAGACCCCTCTGTCGTTGATAAAAGCTGTTTTCTCCTGATCATCCTCACACATTGGAATTTGGTTGTATCCGGAGTAAGCATCCATGAAAGATAGATACTTGTATCCTGATGAGTCGTCAACCAGTCTGTCAATGTTGGGGAGAGGATAAGGATCTTTGGGACAACATTTATTCAAATCTACGTAGTCTATGCACATGCGCCATTTGCCATTGGCTTTCTACACCATAACCACGTTGGACAGCCATGAAGAGTAACGGAGTTCCCTGATGAACCCCGCCTTAAGGAGTTCTTCAGTTTGTTCGCAAGCAGCATTTTGCTTGGCAGGACCCATACGCCGTTTCTTTTGTGCCACTGGCTTAGTTTCAGGATACACCGCCAGGCGGTGGCAACAGAAGTTAGGATCCATACCAGGCATGTCTGCGGCTGTCCAGGCAAAAATTTCCTTGTACTCATGGAGGAGTGCAATCAGTCTTGCCTCCATGTTAGGCTCCAGTTTGTCATTGATGTTAGTGATTTGCTCCGGGGTGCTGCCCAGAACAATAGGCTTGAAACCACCATCAGGAGTTGGTTTCAAAGGGTTCAGTGGGTCTATAGAAGACTCCGCCCTGGGATCAAGATCCACCAAGTTGACGGATGCCGCCGCACTATTTCCTTCGTTCAATTTTCTTTTCTTAGACATGGTCTCAAACTTCACCATGTTAAGACTTAAATTGTAACAATAACGAGCCATCTCCTGGTCGCCCCTGACAGATGAGACTTGATTATCTTTGTCGATGAACTTGATTAACAAGTGGGGGGTTGAAACGATGGCTTCCATGGCATTCAGAGTAGGCCGCCCAATGATGCCATTGTATGGGGATTTAACATCAATGACAAGGACCCTGGATTTCACAGTCCTTGCTCCAGGTTCACCATCGAAGGTAATCCTTATGTCCAAGTAGCCTTTAGTAGGCTGTTTGGCGCCATTAAAAGCTGTGAGGTCCTGGGTGTAAGGCTGTAAATCAGCGTCAGTCAGTCCCATGTGTTTAAAACAGTCATAAAAAATAACGTCGCAGGAACTTCCCTGATCAACTAGGATGCGTTTTACATCCATATTAGCGATCACCGCAATGATCACTACCGCATCATCTCCCTCAGGAATGGTTGGGCCAAAATCATCATCTGTGAAAGTTATAGGCGGCGTCTGAACTCCGTCTCTGAATGGGCGATATTCTTTGTTCTTGCCCTGCACAGATAAGATCATGCGATGATGATTTTTACGGGCGGTGTTTGAGGGTCCGCCTCCTGCGAAGCCTCCAGCAATCATGTCCACCACCTGCCTTTTACCTCGTGATCTAGGTTCAGGGCTCGGTTCTCGTTGGGCGGACTCCAGAACAATGCCTTTTTGTTTCTCCGACACCGCCGCACGTTTTGGTTCCCGAGTACTATCAGGATCCGGAGAACGATCACGATGTTTCTTTTCAAACTTCTCAGGCTCATCGTGAGATTTGCCTTTGAATAGGTAATGTTTCAGTTTACCTTCACGAATGAGCACCTCAATGGTATTTTTGAGTTGCTTACATTCTTCTGTGGTGTGGCCAACTGACTCATGGAATTCACAATATTTCTTCGGGTTTCCACCGCGCCTGATCGGGGGTGGACGTTGAATTCCATAAACATTGAGGGTGGTCCATCCTATTTCACGCAAGATTTGCTCGCAAGTTGTGTTCAGTGGTGCATAGTGAGCAAAATTGAACACGCGTTTGTCTTGCTGTTTGAAAGGTTGGTTCCCTACTTTGTCCCTTTGGTGGGACTTATCATTCTTCAACAATTTATCTTTCCCTTTGTCTTGAGGTGGAGTTGCAGGGAGTGGTTTACTGCGAGATGCAGTGGCTTCCAGATGCATCTCAATACCCACGTACTTGGACGCCTTCCTGCGAAATTCCTCCATCGTGGTTGGTGGTCCCTTTGCCAAAGACAAAGCGAAAGGTGACTTTGGTTGCATAGCTTCTATGAGAATATGCAACTGGATTGCCTCTGTCAGATCAGGGACCATGGCTGCCTCCTTGTAAAATCTCTTAAGGAAATCCTTCAGAGATTCCTTGTCGCCTTGTTTGATCTGAGCCAAGGTATGAGAGGTTCTGGGTGCATCCCTGGAGATCACGAAGTGGCTTCCAAAAGCTGAGGCCAGCTCCTCCCACGAATCAATGGAACCTGAAGGTAAGCTCTTGAACCAACTAAGAGCTTCGCCTGTAAGGGTTCTGGGGAACATTCTGCACATGATATCCTCCTCAGCTCCTAGAAACATGGCCTCGTAGATATAAGCATCTAAATGCTTAGAGGGATCTGTTTCTCCAGTATATTTCCCTATAGAAATGGGCTGCATCGTTTGCAAATGTTTGGGTACATGTGCATTCATGAGCCTTTTGGAAAATGGGATGCTCATCTTATACCCTGAGGGGGATGCGTTTGAGCCTGCTCTCCTTCCTTCTTGATGCTGAGCATTTACCAGTGGGAGGCTTCGTTGCTCCTCCATGTACGTAGGAATACGAGAGTAGTGAGGAGTACTTGATTCCTCTTGCATGTGTGGTTCATGATGTGGCTGTCTTGCGGGACCAGCCTTTTCATGCACTGGGTTTGCTTTTTCACGACGAAGTTCCGCAAGCTCTTCTCTCAACATTCGAATCATGTCATCTCTTGGATCTGGAGAATTAACTTGCGCTGCTTTTTTCTGAGCATCTTCATCGAAGTTAAGACGTCTGGGATTGCGTGGAGGAGAATCCTCGTTCTGCATCTCTGGTCCTTGTCTCTCCATTGATGATGAAGATTGATCAAAGATTGTGGGATTACCAAGTTTACAGGTCCCACTGGGCGTGCCAATGAACTGTTCTTCACAGGGGGTGTGGAAGTATGCTTGTAGAACAACTCAAAATATACATATAAATGTGTTTTTGATACAAAGCAATGTGCGTATAAATGTAAATACGGAGAGTCTTTGTATGCTGAGGCGGAGTGCAGTATACTCTGGGGCGGTATCACAGTCCGCCTGCCGGGATCTTTATTGCCTTGACCCGATTGGGGGTGGTACCTGCAATCGTTCTCCGACGCTCAAGTCAGTATTTCAGAATACTTAGAGACTTAGAAAGACAGTCAGAGAGAATTATGCAAGTAAGAGAGTGTAAAGTTCAGAGAATGGGAAAAAGATCCCCAATACATTTTCGAGAGAGGTTTATATACCTGTTACTGGTGCTGTATTATTGGTAGGGCCAGTTCCTTGTTTCCTAGCATAAAGCAAGAAAGACAGTGGGCCCTTGTGTTGTTCACGGGCACCGTTAGTGTAGTAGGTATTTCCACTTACTTGGGAAGCGTGAATGCTTTATTATTTTATTGCTATTTCCCTTTATGCGTGACAGCGTGATTCCCATTATTAACCTCTCAAGACAGAGTCATTCTCGTGCCGGGGTTGTGAGTATGGGCTCGCTACGCAGTGTGGGAAATTCAGTATTCCGCCAATATTGAGCCTATGGCTTGGCGGAGTAACAACTTTGGCGGGGTTACATTCCCTGGCGGAGTAACATGCCTGGACGGAGTTACATTCCTTGGCGGGGTAACGTGCCTGGACGGAGTTACATTCCTTGGCGGGGTAACGTGCCTGGGCGGAGTCATGAGCCTTGGCGGCGTTACTTACCCTGGCGGTATGTACTCCGTATAGTATTTGTAGTGTATTTAAAGAGTACTTCTCTTTATTCAAAATGCTGATCTGGCGAGGCATTAAAGCCATGCTCTTGGGGGCCGGTGTTAGGACCGGATCAATAATAATATGAACAGCTCAACTGGCATGGAAACACTTAAAGACTAGTCAGATTGAGAAAGTTTTTATTGTGAAAGTACCCGACACTAGGGAGCTACCCCAGGTCCCCTGAAGCACCCTTTCACACCCTCTCATCCCAAGGCTCGTAATTAAGCCTCCTCTAATGTATCCTTGGTTTCTATAATCCGTCCCCAGACAATATTATTTCATTTCACTTTCATTATCCATGATGCATGAACTACTCGCGTATTGAGTTGGTTAAGGCTTTTAGAAACTCAATTATTAAATCCCTTAAAGGTTTACAATATCATTTCAATAAACTGTACATTTTCTCAATTTTCTGAATTTCTGTCCCATAGAAATAAATTTGGTACAGTTTTCAAATCTCACGGAAATTGAGTTTCTAAGCCTTAAATATCTAAAAACTTTATCATATAAAACTTTACATAGTCTTTCTCAAATTAAATCTTAACAAAATCAAATTTAGGAATCTCAATTATTTCCAAATATATTTAGTTATTAAGTTGGAAAAAAATAAAATAATTTTCTTTTAAAAAATTTTTTGTTTTATTGAAAGAGAATAATTATTAACCAAAAATACTTAAAATTACAAAATTTTTCTTTAACTCAAGATTTAATTAAATAAATTCTCATAAAATATTTTCTTTCTAAAATAAATACTAATTTTTTTATTCTAAATATTGAAAATAAAGTTAAAAATAATTTCTAAGAAGAAATAAAAGATAATAAAATTTAAAGAGTAAGGTAAGAAATTCTTACTGAATTTTAGTTTTCCGTCATGCTCGCTATATGCTCAAACTCCACATTACAATATCATCAATCAAAATCAAACAATATCAATCATAACTAAATATCATCAATCAATCAATCATAATCAAATCATAATCAAATCAATTAAATATCATTAATACATATCATAATACAAAATTTAATGATTATTAATATAGTCAATTTGAGTCATTTTGGTCAATTCCTCGCATAGGTATATGTAAGTCCATATAATTCAGTCCTTGCATAGGTATAGTTCAGTCCATATGGGTCATAATGGTCCAAGTCCTTGCATAGGTATAGTCCAGTCCATATAGGTCATAATGGTCCAAGTCTTTGCATAGGTATGTTAGAGTTAGTTAAACCGGATATTTAATTAAAAATTTATTAAAAAATTTAAGTTAAAAAGTTAATATTTTAAAATAATATTATTATTAAATTTAAAAGGAGTAGGGGACTCCTCCCATTATTCTTATGTCTTTTCATATTATACTTCTTATCTCACTCCCCCTTACCTTGAGTCGTTACCAAAAAGAGATTTGCTTTGCGCCTCCGATTTCTAGAAATATTAATATCAATCTTATTTCAGTATAAGCATAAGACGAAGATTAAGATTACTACTTAAAACAGAAATGGTAAATTTTAAATAGTGAATAGTGAATAGTAAATCGTGAATAGTAACAGTAAATAGTAAAACGTGAATAGTAACAGTAAATAGTAAAACATGAATAGTAACAGTAAATAGTAAATCATGAATAGTAACGGTAAATAGTAACAGTAAATAGTAATTTACTATTTAAATAGTAATTTACTATTGAAATAGTAATTTACTGTTGAAATAGTATTTTACTATGTAGAATAGTAACTTAAAATAATATTATTTCTAGTATAATAACAGATTTCTAAAAACGATATAAAAATAACCCTAAAAAATATAAAAGAGAAGTATTCTTACTTTAGGATTTTGGCAGAACCTTCTCTCCAAAAACTTTTCTTCTCTCTCTTACTTCCACCACTATCTCACTAGCACTACTGTATTAAGAAAACTTAATCTGAAATTGTGAATTCTAAAGAAGAAATCCTTCGGTATTTATAGGAAAAAAAATTTACTATGCATTCCATTATTTTAATATAAAAGTACTATGCATTTTTGAATTTTTTATTCCAGGTTACTATGTATTCTTTGAAAATTTCGTACATGCACAGTGTTTTGCATAGTAACTGTCGGCAGAATTATTAAGCCAAATAGTAACCTTTCACTCAGTATATTTTAAATATTCAAAATGAGTTCTTTTTGAAATTTAGCGATATTATATCAGTCCTCACTAATTTTATAATAAGTAATATAAAGTTGAAATTTTAAAAATCTAAAATTTTCTGTTAATAAAAATTTATTGATACGTTTCTAATTTTTTAACGATTAGAAAAAATCAAGATTTTTCTCAAACCGATAATTTTTAGATAAGTCTACTTGAAACAGATTTTAGAAAATTTTCTTATAATTTCAATTCACTTTCTTGTAAATATTTTTAATTTAAGTCACTTATATGAATTTAAAATTATTTAAAAAATATTATTTTTATCAAAAAATTCCAAAATTCCAAAAAATTCCAAAAAATCATAAATAATACGTAGATTAAAAAGTTCTAAAGAACCATAATTGAATTCCTTCAAAATTTTAATATAAAAATAAAAATAGGGGTGTTACAGGGGACCCTTAGTTGTTCCTTCTGTTTTAAGTCACAGATACTTTCTTACCACGGTAGATAATACTAATAGATTTACATGGCTTTACCTCACGAAATAGTTGAATCTTCTTTGGTTTGCTAATCTAATTGAAACATAATTATAGAAAAAGATTAAAATAATTAGAACAGACAATGGCGGTGAATTTCTTATGAAACAATGGTATGCCTCAAGAGGGATTATACACCATATCTTTTGTGTAGAAACCCCTCAGCAAAATGGTATAATGTAAAGAAAGCACCGACACATTTTAGGAATTGCTAGAACTTTAATGTTTCAGTCTTACATTCCTAAATCTTTTTGGAACCATGTAGTGGCTCATGTTGTATATTTAATCAATTGATTGCCCATAAAGTTCTTGACAAAATAATCACCTTGTACTATTTTGCACCAAGGGGCCATACCTGATGTTTTGAATTTAAAAGTTTTTTGTTGCTTGGCCTTTGCATCTACACTTGTTTCTCATAGAACCAAGCCAGACAATTACCCTGGTTCCAATCTGACAGCTAGATAATTAGTCAGAATCGGTATGGGCTGTCTATCCTTCTAAACGCTGTAGCTATAGTAAGTTAGGAAGAAGATCAAATCAAATCCCAAGTTAAGGTAAACACTATAAATACAACTCATTTATTATAAAAGGGGATCTGATCCAATTCTAGGGAGTTACCTCCGTAATACCCTATCTTATCTTAATCACCGTACTGACTTAGGCATCGAAGAATCCTCTGCAGGTATCCCTCCGGTGTGGTTTGCTGAACTTCGGCTTGGATAGGAACATCAACCGTACCTGTACTTGAAGAACCTTGGATTCCCACTGAACCTAGGTATAAAATACCGTACTCCACTGAGACGGTGTAAACTCGAGAGTTAGAGAGGTAACTACGGTCAAGGTTATTAACTCATGACCTCAGTCAAGATACCAAGCTATTGACCCCGGTTGCATAACAGAACATTAACTATATTATAAAAATATAATTTTTTAAATATTTTAATAAAAATACTTGATCCGGTCTGGATACCGGTCCCCAATATTATGACGTCAGAATGACCTCTTAGGAGGGAAACCGGTGTCACAGTTCAAACGATTCCACACCGGATATTCGTTGTACCTTCATCCGTTCTCATTCCATCAGACGTTCTATTCGCCCTCGCTACGACGGATGCTTCATTCGTTCTCATTTTACGTCTATATAACCGTTTGCCTCAGGGTCACTGTGAGATAAGAATTCCTTATAACTTATCAGCGAAGATACCCTGCATAGCGGAATGTGTCAATGTTAATTATCTCAGAGAGCAAGTACATGTGTTAGCGAAATATGCGGAAAGGTGATTATCCTCCATCCTTGTCACAGGATCGTACTCTGATAATTGACCTACCCCCCTGACACATTCTGAGCACTGAACCACTTTGATTGACACACTTCACACGCTATCAGAACCAATGGGCCCACTTGCACCCAACGATTCATTTCCTACGTTCAATTATAAATAGCACTATGAAAAACACATGCAAGGTTACGTTGTCTTAACTCACTTCTTTACTATTGCATTGCTTGAGTACTCACCGAGTTCATACATTCTTCTAACTTGAGCGTCGGAGAATCTTCGCAGGTGGCACCACCTTTCGCCCCCCTTCAATGCGAAACACTGGTGTGAAGGATCTCCAGGACTGTAAGACCGGTTTCTCCCACTGAGAGATCGGATTATAACACCGGATACCCACTGTACCGGTGTATAAAACCCTAAAACACCTGCATTCTTGTGGCTGGTCCCACACCGGATTTTAGACCCCGGTCAAGACCAATTCAATACTTTTAAAATATATTATAAACTAATATATGTAAATATTATGTTAATAATAATATATATTAATATGATATATAGTATAATTTATTTAATAATACATTTTTAACAATAAATATTATTAAATATTTATGATAAGGATTTTATTAATAATATATTTAATAAATTTATTTATTATAACTAATAATATTATACATATAATTAAGCTTAGTGTATGATTTATAAATAAATAATCATCAATTTGTTACAATTTGTCATTTAATGTTCAAATTAACTACTTGACCTATCAATTTATAGCACGTGTCATTCAATAGTGTCACGTTGCTCATCTCATCCAAATTTATAATAGTGTTAACATAAGGAAAAAGTTTGATATGTTTTATAAACGTATAAGACCAAATTGAGACAAAAAAATACTTATGAGGCCAACATAAAAGACCAAGTGTATATTTTACGCTATTATTATTTATCTAAACATTCAATGATTTATGATAGAATTACATAATGTGGGGGTAGGATTTTAATAAGATAGATTTTTGAATTTTTTCCGGTATAAAATGATATTTTGGTAGATTTATTTTGAATAAAAGACAAGTATTCAATTTAATTTGTTAACATTTAAATATAATTTAAAATGATAAGTTGATAGCTATTGTATGAATTTTATTAATAAAATATTTATTTTTCTGGGACCTAAAGTAATGACTTTACTTACCTAATGGAATTAACAATAGTAAAGAATAATTAATAATCAACAAAACATGTATTTGTTTAATCAATTTTTTTTTTTGTTCTTTACAGGTGATTCGACTGTAATTTTAGAGGAAATAATTTATGAGAAGCATAATTAAAAATATTCGGTAATAAAAAAGGAAATTATTGAAGATGATGTGTTTGGTGAACAATTCATTAACTATTAAGATGCATAAAACAAAATGGTTGGGATAATAATAGCACCTAATTATTACATTTAAAATCTTAGGAATCCGTGTTATATGAGTTAAGTCTTGTAATTCACTCTTTCGGTGAAATTTCTCAACGCTTCCACATTCCGTATTTTGCTCATTCACTTCACTAATAAATAGCACCACTTCCACTTTTCACTCCCCGAGTAACTGTTTATTCTAAATTCTCACTTCTCTCTGTTCAAAAAATGTTGCAAATGAGGGCATTCAAGTTCTTTTCTTTCTCAATTCTCTGTTTGGTGCACCTCGCCATCTCCGGCCAAGCACGCCACCACTTCACACTTTCTCCTGCACCTGCTCCTGCTCCTGCTCCTACCAGTGACGGTCATTACTCCAAACAATACCTTCTCTCTCTCTCTCTCTCTCTCTCTCTCTCTCATCGGCTTCTTCAATTTCTCTTGTAGGTACTACGATTGATCAAGGAATAGCTTGCGCGCTTATGCTGGTGGCTCTGGCAATCACATACTTGTTCCATTGATTTTTTTTAATCTACCTTCATCCCTAATTATTTCTGAGAGTATTTTCCCTGTATATCAGTGGATGAATGTTCGATTTTCTTTTTTAAAAAAAAAAAACTCTGCAATGTAATTATCAAATAAATAAGTATGTTTTCATGAAATGGTTAGAAATGAATTTAGGAGCATGAAAATTTCTCATTTAGTGTTAATTTTATTTTTCATTTAGTCCTTTAGAATCGGTATACTTGGTACTTTTGATGAACATAAAGTATCAGGGATTCGAATCCTAATCTCAAGCTCCGCAGTTCCAGTGAAAGAAATATTTTTAATATTTTGGTGAGAGATATCTAATGTTAATTTTGTTGATATTCTTAGTTAATTTCATTCCATTTGCATGATCAGTACTGAATACGTTGCTTTCATGACTGAGAAATGAAAATGAATTGCCTTTTGGAGTTTTTGAATTGATTACACCGTGTTAAGGCGTTTAATTAGATCATTAATACTAATAGTTCATATCGGTTAAGTGTATTTGTGAATATTTAAGCTTTTATTGTTCATGTCTCGTATAGTTGTTTAGGGATTACGATTTTTGCAGAAGTTTCTTTCCCATCGAATTTTTACTCGTATGATACTTATTTTCATAAAGGTGTTTGGTTTTGCTACTTATAAAATATTTTTGTATATCTCCGTTATATCAATTTTTTCCTTGTTTAATAATTATCTAAAAGATTATATGAGAATTTAATAATTAAAATATTTGGTTGTTTATACCAGACTTATATCTACATGTCCAATATTACCTGAGAGAGTTAATTTGAGTTATATCAACATTAAGAGTGATGTTCACATATATACTTTGTGTTGAAAGAACCTCATTAACATATTTTTAAATTTGGACTCTTGAATTCTTTTGTTTTTAAAGTCTTAGAAACTTTGTTTTTTTACTCCACAACTAATCACTTGGGTTCATGCCCAATATTGCTTGAGAGAACTAAGATGAATTATATTAATTGAGAGACATTTAACAATAAAATCTTAAAATATTATCGGTGATGTTTCCGACACTTATATGTTTTTTACATTCTTATATTGTATTTAATGTGAGATTTCTTTAAAGTCTCATTCCATTTTAAAATATTCAAATAATATAATAATATTTTTACTTCAATTTATCTCATTCAATTATACAAATTCAAATTTAAAGTAGAAATTGAAAATAAAATATTCAATATAAAACAAATGTAAAAGAAAAAATTATTTTATAGAGATGAAAATTTAAAAAAATCCTTGTTTTACGAGGTCTGAAAATATATTTAAGTTTTTTTTACTTAAATGATTATTGAACTATATTGTTTTGGAGAAGAAAACCGTATGTTACTTTTGTTTAACACCGTAGAAGGTCCAATAATGAAAATTATTTTATAATTTAACTACTGTATAATTTATTTATTTACTTTTATTTCACATTCTTTATCTATTAAACTATTAAAACTTGTATATTTTTAAATGTACTTAGGAAGAGAAGGTGTTAGATAAAGGTACGGGCTATGTATGAAGGAATCAAATTAGTTCAAAAAATAAGGATATTAAAGTTACAAATTCAAATAGATTCTTTAACACTACTTCAATAAATTAATGGAGGAGAAAGGGTACCATAAAAGTGATGTTAATCTTAAAGATTATTAGAATATTGGCTAGCAAATTTAAAATTTTGAAAAAGTAAATTTTAGTATATAGGAAATTGTTGAAACCTTGATAAACTTAAGTCTAAATCTAACTAGTGAGCTTGTTATTTTTTAACAAACTCGTAATAATCTTAGGGAGTTAGTTATAAAAGATATTAGGGATATTATACCAAGTTAATAATATTATTATTGGGCAATTTGGCCCTTTCACTTTGAAAAGAAAAAGAGAAAGAATACAATACACTATAAGTTGTTTATTAATTGTAAGAGAATGTTATCTTTTTCTTATGCACAAGCGTTCTTAGTTTTGCTTTCCATTTTATTCCTCCTTCTTTCTCATCAATCCGTTATTTTAAGATGGTTTTGCTTTATGCCTGCTGTGTGACACTTTATTTTATTCTCCTCAACAAGGGAATGAAGTAACCCTCACTAAAACACAGTTACTTTTTCTCATTATGTCATAAAATTCACCATCATATCATGAAACTATTTATAATTTCTTTTCCCGTCTCATTTTGAGGGATTTTCATTCCTGTAATCAGTGGGTATCCATGTTATACTGGCTCTTTGTATTTTTATTTTTGCATTGCTTAAATTACATAGAAGGAAGAAAATTAATACAGTACCTACCAATACTTGCTTCTCTTTGAATAGAATTCAATCTCATTTTGGTTTTTCATCTAATGGTTTTACGTTGAATTACTAATGCTTCCGCCTATCTATAGAGGCGTTTGACACAAGTATTTTTTTTTTTAATTTATTAGAAAACTTAACTTACAAAATTAAGTTTTAAATATTGGGATTTTCCTCTTTTTTCTATAAAAAATATATGACTAAATCATTAAGACTAAAGAGAAGCATTGGGAATGTCTATATTTTATTCCAAAATTAAAAACAATGCTAAATAAATAAAATAGTTCAACAAGAATAACCTAGTGCGTCGTTAACATTAATCTTACAATAAATGAAGTGTATATAAGATGTTTAAAAATTAATGCATTTAAAAGGTTTGTTATGTTTCTTATATTTAGGGAAAAAAATACTACCTATGTTTCCAAATATAATGTAACTAATTTGACATATATTAAGAATAGTAATTGGAAGTAGTTATTTACATTAATGTTTTCACATATTTAATTTAATTTTATAAAATATCCTTAATATCGTTTATTACCTAAAGAATTAATGGCATTGAAAATATATACAAGGAGGACATATTTGATAAATAAATATTTAATAATATTGGGAAAGTATATTTTACTTATATTAAGGAAAAAAATTATACTAAAACTTGTTTATATTTAAAACTGAGGTAGTATTTTTTTTTTGTTTTTGATAAAAAAATAGAGAAAGTATGTCCTTTTTTAAAAATATTCCCAAAAAATTAAGAACCAGTTTGGTTTGATAATTTTCTATTTTCATTTCCAATGCAAATAGAAAATGGTATTGAAAATATGCCTAACCTTAACATCTTCTCATGTCCTTTAAGAGCACAGTCGTTGAATCGCCACCGTCGTTGCAACCAACAAGTGTTAGTTGGGAAAATCGGTCTCTAAATGCTGGGAACTAGTCATCAACTACTTGATCTATTTTTCTTTCAATGGTTATTCTTTTATAAGCAATATACGTTTTAGTATTTTTGGTATTTTATTATTTTAGTAATTAAGCAAGACCTGTTGATTTTTTTTTATCCATGCATTTTTAAAATTGGACTTCTTGGTAAATACTTATATACAACATCTTTAGGAAAATGAGAATAGAAATTGATTCATGTCACGTGAAGCGTGGTTATCTCATCTAAGAACACCAAGTTTCTGTTGAAATCACCATTAGCTGCTTTATAGATAAGGTTGATTTTGATTTAGAAAGCTCGAAGAAAACAATGTATGAGAAAGGGTTGGAACTCTATTTAGTTTTCATCGGTGTTCACCATAGTAAATGTTTTCGCAAACCAAACGCCATCTAAAAAAAATTTCAAAAAAATTTTTTAAGTTATATTTCATAAAGTTTCCTAACAAAATTTCATCAAATCAATGATGAGAAACATAGTTTCCCAAGTATGATGAAAATTTTAATTATATTTAAAGAACATTCCCAAATAAACTTTTGAGAATACCAAATACATTTTAATTTTTATGGTAATTATGATTCCCAAAAAATAAGATCATTTTTATCAAAATCGGATCGGGAACCGGTGCCTTGTTCAGTCCAAAAAGGGGAAAAAACCGATCATCCATTGAACCAGTCAAAAACTGGTAAAACCAGTCAAAACTGGTCAAAAAATCGGTTTGCAATTTACTTTTTTATATTTTAGAAATTCTTTTATTTTACTTGAGTTGGACTAGTGTGGTTTTAGAACTTTTTAAATATGTTATGATAGAATGTGTATTGTTTTGAAGCTTTCTTACTATGTAATATTTTAATTCTGATGTATTTATTGAATTTATTTTATGAATAGTATATTATTTTGATCTAATATATTATTATTTAATATATAAAATAATAATAATAATTTATTATTATCGATTCGATCACTGGTTTGACCAATGACCCTTAAACTAGTACTTCCATCGGTTCAATGACCAACTGATTAAAAAATTTGAATAAAATTACAAAGAAACATGATTCCAATAAAAATAACAACTTTTCAAATGGCAAATGCCTCATGTGGTTAACAGGGGAAAAGGTAAAACAATTCACACAAGTATGAGTGGAAAGTAGCTTCACACTGTTATAAATACTTATAACTTAGCAACAAAAGTGTAAAGGAAATGAAAGTAGGAAATTAAAGTTGAATTAAAAGAGAAGAATGAGTAGAGAGTTAGAGAGTGAATGGAAAATGGGGGTTGAAGTGTGTATTAATGAGTGGGAGGAGAGTCCTATTTATAGAGGGGACATCCAATAAAATATTCATAATACTCCCCCTTGGATGTCCCTATTTTAGAATGTGCCTCATTAAAACCTTACTAGGAAAAACCCAGTGGGACAAAAACCTAGTGAAGGAAAAAGAGTACAACATTCTTTACAAAGTATATCCGTAAAAATAATTAAATTACAAATATTTAATTCTCCCCCTCATCAGAACACTTATGTAAGCGTCGAAGAACAATCTTCTGTACTAGTTGCTCGAAGACTTTGGTTGGTAATGACTTTGTAAAGATATCTGCTAGATTCTCGCATGATCGGACTTGCTGGACATTTATTTCACCATTCTTTATAAGATCATGAGTAAAGAAAAATTTTGGTGAAATATGTTTTGTCCTATCTCCTTTAATATAGCCCTCCTTTAACTGAGAAATACAAGCTGCATTATCTTCACATAAAATTGTTGGTGGTAGTTTTCCAGTATGCAAGCCACAAGTTTCTTGAATATGTTGAATCATAGATCTCAACCAAACACATTCTCGACTTGCTTCATGTAATGCTAAAATTTCAGCATGATTAGATGATGTTGCTGTGATTGTTTGTTTTATGGATCTCCATGAAATTGCTGTACCACCACATGTAAACAAATAACCTGTTTGTGATCGACCATTATGAGGATCAGACAAATACCCTGCATCTGCATAACCAATTAGGTTTGCCTTAGATATATATGGAAAAAATAAACCCATGTCCATTGTACCTGTAAGGTAGCGGAATATGTGTTTAATCCCATTCCAATGCCTTTTTGTGGGTAAAGAACTATGTCTTGCTAACAAATTGACAGCAAATGATATATCAGGTCGTGTATGACTAGCAAGATACATTAGTGCACCAATTGCACTAAGATATGGTACTTCAGGACCAAGTAGTTCTTCATTTTTGTCTTGAGGTCAAAACGGATCTTTGCTCACTTCTAGTGACCTTACAACCATTGGACTGCTCAATGGGTGTGATTTGTCCATATAAAACCGCTTTAACACCTTTTCTGTATAAGTCTTTTGGTGCATCAGAATTCCTTCCTTTAAATATTCTAATTGTAATCCGAGACAAAACTTTGTTTTTCCCAAGTCTTTCATCTCGAATTCCTTTTTTAAGCAATTTACGGCCTTTGAGAGCTCTTCGGGAGTTCCGATGATGTTTAAATCATCTACATAAATAGCAATTATCACTACTAAAAAAACCCTAAACAGCTACCTGTAGTTTGCGACCACCAACTACCGTCGCTAAGTAGCGACCGTTTTAGCGACCGTTTTAAATAAACAGCGACCAAAAAAGGTTTTAGCGACGCATTTAGCGACCAAAAGCGGAATCGGTCGCTAAAAAATACAAACACCGTCGCTACTACGGTCGCTATATTCTCAGATCCTCCTTTTTTGTTTTCCCTCCATGTTATTTTGTTGGCGCCAAACATTAGCGACGGCTAAAAGGCGTCGCTATGTTTTGTACTAGTGACGGTTCCACCAGTCGTCGCTATTATTTTGACCTTATTTTAATTTAAGAAAGGGTATTAGCGACGGTAGGAAGAACCCGTCGCTAATATTCAGGAGACTAGTGACGGAATTGTCCTACCGTTGCTAATATTCAGGAGAGTAGTGACGGATTTTGTGTTCGGTCGCTATTATTTTCGTCTTCCCTCCAGTTTTAAGAAGGGAAGTTAGTGACGGTGGGGAGCCCCGTCGCTAATTCAGGAGATTAGTGACGGGATTCGTTTTCCGTCGCTATGGTTTCGTCTTCCCTCCATGTTTTCACTTTTAAGAAGGGAAGGTAGTGACGGTAGGGTTGCCCCGTCGCTAATTTTTAGGACATTAGTGACGGAGTTCTCTTGTCGTCGGTAGGATTTTAATTGTAGTGACGTTATTAGCGACGGGTGCGAGCCGTCGCTAAGTTTTTAATGTATCTTCGAGCAAACCTTTTCCCTCTCATTTGCCCTACCGCTCCCTTGCCCCTCTCAGCCGTCTCCCCCTCCGTCAATCCCCGTCCATCCCTCTTTTTTCCCTCTCTGCGCCTCAGGAACCACCAAACCACCACGACCTGTCTGACGAAGCTCCAAACCTCCGTCTCCCCCTCACAAACGACGGTGACCCTCTCCGTTGGAAGTTGTGGCCGTTCGAGGCTCCGTCCCTCCCTCTGTCAGCCTCCCTCCAGCCGTCGACCTCCCTCCCTTCCTCCCTTCTTCCTCCAGCCGTCGACCTCCCTCCCTGTGTGCCGTCCCTGGCTTGGAGCTGTGTCCCCCTCTGTCTCTGTTCGGAAGTCCCCTAAGTCTGCCATCAGGTGTAGCAAACAGGTAACAAACTTGTAAAGCTTGTGTTCATTATCCTTTGTGTTTTTAGAGAGAAATGTGTGCCATACATTACATGTGTTTCTTTGTCTAATAATGCAACCAGTTTGTGCCTTTCATGTGTTTCTTTGTTCAGTATTGCAACCTCTGGTGTTGTAGTTGTTGTTTTGTTTGATGAAATATCATCTAAATTCTATTAAAAACTATGGAAATTAACACATATTAAGATCGAATTAATATATTTTAAAATGGGAATTCATGATCTACAAACATATCATTCGTAGTCCAGATTAATGCATAGTTTACCAGTAACAAAATTTAAGAAATAATTGCACAATATCATAAATTTTAATACAAAACAGTTTTAGTACTAATGGAGTACTATGTATAATATTTTATCCATTAGAAGGGATGATATGTAAAGTGAAACATGAGCCAACAATGAAGAATGCCATTGCCTCCCGTATTGGTTCAACCGAGGAACTTTTAGTTCCCTGTCTTAATTGTTGAGTTCTCAATCAATATCTGAATGGCTACTTGCCCCCTTGTTTGTTGCCCTTTTTCACTTTTTTCTCCTTGGGGATCTATAACAGTATTAATTATTCTATTAGGCTGTGGAAAGTTGGAGCACTTTTTGGAACTTTAGTCACCTAAAAGCGTGAACAATTTCACATTTACTTCCTAAAACGTTTTTTGCCCACCATAAGAAAAAGGAAACTATGATAAAAAATCGAGATTGTACAAGCAGTTGGGAAAAGAACGAGGCCAAGATATAGTAAACTACACTATATTTGGTATAGTTTGAGAATGATAAGTAAAAGGGTAGGCTATTATGTCATCCCTATCTTCTTATAGTGTTATATTATCAACATATCAAGTTTAGGAGGAATTGTTTAAGTTTAAACATAATAACATTCTCACAAATTATTTAGATGTTAAGATAAGTGTTATATTAGTTAGAAATATACTTTGTATACTTCTTATAAGGTTTGATGTAACGCTAACTTTTAGGTTGAATTAGGATTATCATCTACTATAATACAAATATTTTTGTATGATTTTTCTAAACCGTCGACATAAAATTTACATCGTCTAACCCATGTAAATTTTTGGTTAGTTTTTTTTACTCTCCTCCTCTTCCTTCACTCCTCCTTTTATTCTTCTTCCAAATTTGTCTTAACTTTGAATTTTCTTAGGCTAAAGCATTGCGTCAAAATAACTAACACAAAGCAATGTATTGTGTCAGAATGGTCGATGCAAATGTGTGATGGCTTTTGGATTTTTGACTTTTTTAAATACTTGCGTCAGATGAAGTCAATTAATGTGTGTCGGAAGGCATGTTTCATGTTGACGATTAATGACTTTCCTACTTATGGTATGTTGTCTAGATGGAGCGAATGGAAGGTTAGCTTCCCATTATAAATGTATGGATGACACTAAGTCATTTTTGTTGCCGATTAATGGGAGAATTTCATGGTTTAACTGCCATTGGCGTTTCCTACCAATGAAACACTTCTTTTGTGCTAATAAATCATTCAAGAGGAATTCTAGTCAACTACACGATCAACCTCTGGTCTTGTAGTTGTTGTTTTGTTTGATGAAATATCTTTTGTTATTTGGAGAATGAAGCAAAAAATGATTTTAACTTAACCCAGATCACTTTCCTTATTGCTACATTCTATGATAATTTACCTACCGCTTCCATAAAGGATTAATTTCAGATTCCATGAGATTAGAATATAAAGATTAAAATAAACTTAACAACATTGTTAAAATCAAACAGAAAATGATAAGGCATACAATGATTGCTAAAAAAAATACACATAATACCATCTTCTTAAGTTTATTCATTGCTGAAAAATGCTTTAAGCATGTCAAAATAGCAGAGTCAAGGGGTTTGTCAGGAGTAACTTTATCATCAACAATCCAAGGGTGACCTGATTATGCAAGATTTAATTGTCATTCGATCTTCCAAGAAGCTGACACTATAATAATAAAACGCCAACATACACTAGTGGCACATGAAAATCCAGTAACAACTAGTACTCAAGGAACTCATATAAAACTTCATGGGCAGAAACTCTTTGCTTAGGGTCCCTATCCAACATTTGTTTTACCAATTCTTTAGCACTTTCTGAGATATTAGGCCATGGTTCAAAAACAAAATCAAGCTCTCTGTGTAAAATCTGCCTGAAAATTCCTGATTCAGATTCTAAAAGTAATAGAAAAAGTTAATGTAATTCAGGTACAGAGTAGATGACTAAATAATAATACAACAGAGAAAAAGTTAAATGCATATTAGGATCATTACCAGCCCAGAAAGGTGGGACACCACTTAGCTTTAAAAAAATTGAAGAAGCTTTCACAGTTTTTAGTTTTAGTAATTGGTTTAGCATTCTTCGAACCCTTCTAAGGCTTTTTCTTCAAAACCTTCTGAGTCAAGCATTTTCCTGGGTACCATTGAATTTTAGTCCTATTGAAAAAGAACATAGCAAGTAAACCTTGATCAAGACCAAACCAGACCCTTTTGACAACATTATAAACTATGCAAACAGATAACATAATAACATCATTCAAAAAGAACAGCTTACCTAATTGCTTTCTCCAAAATAGGTTCATCCTCATCAATCATATGTTATGTTTTTGTCAATACAGAATTTGAAAAGTATGGATTGGTATTGGTATCAAAGAAGAACTCAAGCTTAAATCCTTTGGGGTTTTATATCATGCTCCACTTGATATCTTTAAGGAACTTGAGAGCACCTTCATCACGCTCTGAAATCTACAATATAAAGTGGTCAAAAGATCACTAAACGAACCAACTAAAAAGTAACTTCAACCCAAAACTCAACAGAAGGGGTATTTGGTATTTGTATACAATGGCTAATACAAAGCTTGGTATTTGGCTTCAAGAGCTGGTCTCTCCTTAAAAAAGCACTAGGTCGGTGAGATTGTCTTCATTGAGAGCTGTAGGGAGTAAACGATTTAAAACAGAGAAGAGAGATGGAGAAGAAGAAAACAAGAAGATGAAGAAGAAGAAGAAGAGTGACAAACCAGAGGTGAGATCTGCCGTGCTGAATTTATTATCATTGTTGTTAGACATTAAGATAAGAGGCAAAGCGAGAAGTAAAGTAGTAAAACCTAGAAAATGAAGAGAAGAGAAGAGAAGAGAAAGGGTTCGATGATACACTCAACATGCAAAACTCACCTCTTGTCTCTCCTTTTAAACCAAAACCCTTTCATTATTAGTATTTGAAAGAGTAGCAGAAGAGGGAATGGTTTCGAGGAAGAAGAAGACGATGGCTTCGAGGGAGAAGAGAGAGACGAGAGAGATGGTTGCTGAAGTACCTCGTAGAGCTTTGAGAGTCGCTGAGGCGGAGGTAGGAAGGCGGAGGCGGTCATGAATATGTCATTTAAGGCCCAGAATCGCGATTCTAGTGCGATTCATGCACATTTGGTGTTCTAGGGGCGACTCGGATCGTTTTCCTCCTCCAAAATCGTAGAATCGGGATTTTTCCGATTAAAATCAGGATTTTAACTACCTTGCCTATAGCCCTCTGGGTTCTAATCCAATCTGCTGCAAATTACTTTCCTTGCCCCTTGAATCTGACAACTAAGGCTAAAGGGTAACCTAAAATTAATCATAAATTCCACATAAAACATTAGTTCACTAGATTTAATGTAGGTATATATATCCCTCCTTTCAAGTGTTACTAGTCCACAAAGTCTAACCTGCAGGGCCGTAAAACTTAGAAATTCCTAAGAGGATACATATTGACACTTGCCTTATGATGTAGGGCTGCTTTTGCACGACGCTGATCACTATAGCCATATGCATCTAAGCCTAAAAGTAAAATATCATCCGGCGTCAACTGTAACTCAGAGAAGAAGCGGAGGGCATACAGTGATTTCTTCTGCAGATGTCTCCCAATGGTTTTTAACCAAGAGGAAAGGCCCTTAGGCTTTTTGGGTTCAATCTTAAGAAAGGAAACAAATCTCTGCAAATTGAACTGACCATTTAAAAATAGAAACCTGAAAAAGTTTCAGAGCAGAGACATGGTCAGGCAACAAAAGCAGAGGTAAGAAGATGGAAGGGAGAGACTTGCCAGACATGGAGGAGGGGGAGGGAGAGGACACGGTGGAGAGAGAGGCCATGGAGAATGGAGTAGGAAGGAATGAGAGGGGCGTGCATGAAATGGAGCTGTCGGGGTCTGGAAAGCTTTGTGCCACGGGACAAACCCAAAGGGAGAGGGTCTCCAGGAACAGGACATGCCAACCCATCAAGCATCTTAGGAGTGGAAATGTCCAAATCCCAAAACCCTCCTCCATCCCAAAACCCACGGGCCATGATCATCCTCCTCCTCAAAAATTAACTCTTTTAAAATACAAAAGCTTGTATGAATTGCCTCTAACTCCTTGTTTCCTCAATTGTTTCTCTACACTCTTTGGTCTCCACCAGAATTTAGTGACTAGTTTAATAGCAATGCAACGTGACGTGTGTAGGTAATATGTTAGTCATACCCGCTGGTAGAAGCGTTTATTTATTTTTTAACGTTTTTAGTATGTTATATATTGTTTGGATGCATGCCTAATATTAATTTGATACAATTTTTAGCATGAGGTAAACTCGTAAACTCTTACGAGTTTACGAGTCGAGTTAGCGAGTCGAGTCTACCTAGCCAAAATGAGTCTTGGTAGACTCTCGAGTCTGACAACCTTGCTAAAGTTCATTGAAAATGTATGATTAGCAAAGGCCAATAAAACTTTTTCTTTTGATGACTCAATTTCCATTCTAACTAGAGTTTGTCATGCAGACCAAGACACCTTACGTGTGGTTCGTGTTCGACCCTCATCAGCTTTGTCTTCATCGCTATCTCTCATTCCCAGGTAATCCCCTAACGCTAAGTTATCCGGCTATGTGTGTTGTATGTGTTGAAGTGTATGTATGTTGATTGTTGTTTGTTAGTGGAGAGCTGAGCTTATTAGGCAGTGATTTTGTGTGCTGATAACATGATTTTTTATGCATGTGTAATGTTGTTTGTTAGTGGAGAGCAGAGCTCATTAGGCAGTGGTTTTGTGTGCTGATAACATGATTTACGATGCATGTGTAATGTTGTTTGTTAATGGAGAGCAGAGCTCATTAGGCATTGATTTTATATATTGATAACATGATTTTGTGTTCATAACTGTGAATATCATATACAATGCGTATGATATGTTTATTTATCTATACTGGGCAGTTTTCTATATGTAACAGGCCATTTGTAAATTTGGGAAATGTCTAGTTTACAGGGGAGACTCTGCCAAAATTTCGGCAGGCTCCCTTTCTTAGGGAACTTAAAAAATGAAACACAACGTTAATAATGTAGGGTTTAGTCGTGTGTGTACCCATTAGATTCCCGTTCAAGTTTCAAAACAACCGGTCGATGTACCGTGTTGTGTTGGAGCTTGAATTGTCCCGGTTGGACAGTTTGGTATGAATTTGTAACCTGTAGGGCGTAACCCATCAATGTTGTATGTGGTCTATCTTGAGAAGTTGAATGAATGTTCATTTGAAATTTCGGTTATGGTGTTTCGTATTGTCCCCAGGGTGCATGTCTGCGTGTGGTGTTTCATACCGTACGTATCTCTGTGTACTCGGGGACCAATGCGAAATGCTACCGAAATTTCAAATGAACATTCATTCAACTCAAGATAGACCACATACAATTATGGGATGGGTTACGGATGGTTGCATATTCATCCTGAATGGGATAGGGCCCCACCAATTTGCAACATCAAAGAGATAGAGTGATTCGCAACCGATAGTTAAATAACAATTTAAACGTGTAACGTAATAGAAATCGTGCTTGTTAGATATTATAAATGGAGGTACCGGCAAATCGGCGATGGATGTACAACCGACTAGATCGCAATCGGCGAGTGACTGAGGAGTTTATGACGGGGCTGTTGGAGTTTATTCCGTTCGCTACGGCAAACACGCCTGGATTTGAAGTGACTGAGAAGATCCGTTGTCCGTGCTCAAGGTGTAAATGCATGAGTTTTGAATACGCGGATGATGTCATGTGCCACCTAACTGAGAAAGGGTTCATGGAAACATACCACTGCTGGTACAACCATGGTGAGCAGTTACCGCGTAGACCATCAGACGTAACCGTGCAACAGTCTTACTACGAGGTTGGAGGAAACAGGGATACGTACAACAACATAGAACAAATGGTGATGGATCATGTTGGACCCTCCACCGGGCGTGTGCTGGAACATAATGACCAAGCAGGTCATGGGGACTCTGACAATGTAGAGGAGGATCCTAATCCGGAGGTGAAGAGATTTTATGATTTGTTGGCGGCGGCTCAGACTCCATTGTGGGACGGGTGCAACAGTCACACTGAGTTATCCGCCTCCCTAGCTGCTTTAAGCCTAAAGGCAGATTATAATCTTTCTGGAGGTTGTTTTGATAGGATGGTCAGTCTGATGGGTTCCACCATGCCTAGTAATCACAGAATGCCAGCAAACCTGTACCGTGCTAAGAAACAAGTGGCAAACTTGGGGTTGGGTTGTGTGAAGATAGAGTGTTGTGTTGGTGGATGTATGCTGTTCAGAAATGAGTTTGCAGACGAAAGTGTCACAAAATGTTTGCATTGTAATGAGGAACGCTACAAGACCGTTAAAAGGAGAGGGAAGGTAACCCGGACGGCCAGGAAGAAAATGTGGTACTTCCCTATAACACCGCGTCTTCAACGCCTGTATGCCTCATTGTCCACGGCAAAACACATGCGTTGGCATGCTCTGAACCGAACACAAGAGGGGTTTCTTTGCCATCCTTCCGACGGGAAAGCATGGAAGTGTTTGGATGAGCTATATCCGGACTTTTCTGGCGAGCCACGCAATGTAAGACTTGACTTATGTACTGATGGGTTTAACCCGTTCGGTCAATACGGAAGAGCTTACTCTTGTTGGCCAGTCATCCTGACCCCATACAATCTGCCTCCTGATATGTGTATGAAGAGGGAGGTCATGTTTCTATCTGTACTGGTTCCAGGACCCAAAAATCCAAAGGCGAACATAGACGTGTTTTTGCAACCGTTGGTTGAAGAGTTATCACAGTTATGGGATGTCGGGGTAATGACATACGATGCGTCTTTGAAGAACAACTTTATGATGCGTGCTGTTTTGATGTGGACTATTAACGACTTCCCGGCCTATGGTATGCTTTCTGGATGGTCCACGTCTGGGAAGCTTGCTTGCCCTGTATGCATACCGGGGGGGAATCACTCCCTGTTAGTGGCAAGACAAGTTTCTTTGACTGTCATAGAAAGTTTCTACCGTTGGATCACCCGTTTAGGAGGAACAAAACCGCTTTTAAGAAAAACAAGGTTGTCAATGAACCTCCACCCCGTAGGTTATCTGGTGCACGGGTTTGGCAGAGGGTCGAAGAGTATCCTTACATCTGGGACAAGAGTGTTAAGGAGTTTGCGGGTTACGGTAAGGAACACCACTGGGTGAAGCAGAGTGTCTTGTGGGATTTGCCATATTGGAAAGACTTGTTGTTAAGACACAACATTGATGTCATGCACACTGAACGTAATGTTTTCATGAATATTTTTGACACTGTTATGGACATCAAAGGGAGAACAAAGGACAACGAGAAGAGTCGTCTAGACCTTCCGATTTGGTGTTCTAGGAAGGACTTGGAGTTGAGGGATGCGGGACGTGGAAGAATGTTTAAACCCCATGCAAAGTATGCTTTAACTAGACCACAACAGATTGCTGTGTGTATTTGGATGAATGGGTTGACCCTACCTGACGGATTCGCTTCTAACTTGAGTAGATGTGTCGACGTGAAGGAGGGCAGGGTGTTTGGCATGAAAAGTCATGATTGCCATGTGTTTATGCAACAACTACTCCCGTACGCGTTTCATGCCTTACCGAAGCCTATTTGGAAACCGTTAGTGGAGTTGAGTCACTTCTTTAAGGAGTTGACGGCTACTTCGTTGAGTGTGGAGAAACTTGTGAAGATGGAAGAAACTATCCCGGTATTGATTTGTAAGTTGGAGCAGATTTTCCCACCAAGTTTCTTTGACTTCATGGAGCATTTGCCTATCCATCTACCGTACGAGGCCTTGGTTGGTGGCCCAGTGCAGTATCGTTGGATGTATCCATTCGAAAGGTGAATGCTTGGTGAACTCTTTAATTTCATTGCAAACACTTCTTATAATAGTATTTTCTAACTTAACACCGTCTTGTTAATGATGTTGAAGGTTCTTACGCTCTTTAAAAGATAAAGTGTCGAACAAAGCCTGCGTTGAAGCTTCAATTTGTGAGGCATACTTAGTCGAAGAAATGACAACCTTTGCTTCTTTCTATTTTCCAACGGAGATAGAAACTAGAATGAGTAGAATTCCCCGCAATCTTGGTGTAGCCAGCCGCACAGGGTTTGATGAACAAACGTCGATTTTCAACTATCCTGGTCACCCGGGGGGCAGGCTCACAAAATGTTACATTGATGAGAAAGATCGAAAGGCGGCTCACTTGTACATTCTTCTCAATTGCCCAGAAGTGGAACCCTTTATTGAGTAAGTCATACAAGTTATATTATACATTCTTAACGTAGCTTTTATATTAAACTTATTTGTTTCTTTCAATAGCTTATACACAGATATGCTAAAACTTGAGCAAAATGAGTTAACTGATGACCAAATTCATAGTGAGGTGTCATCCAAGTTCGTTGGTTGGTTCGCGCAACATGTAAGACCCGTATACCAAGTGTTTTTAAGCCTATTTGCTTCTAACTCCCGTCAATATGGTAACAATGACCTACTTCTTATGTTGTACATAGATACAAGACCCTAACAACCATATTGAAGATTCTTTACTCCAAGCCCTTTCTTGGGGGCCGGTGAAGACTGTTAAAAAATGGCCTATTTACTACGTAAATGGCTACAAGTTTAATATTCTTCAATGGAGTGAAGGGATGCGCACCCATAACTACGGGGTTTGTGTTAAAGGCACCGCCGGTCAGTTGGAAGAAGACTTTTATGGAGTGCTGACGGAGATTGTTGAAGTTTCATTCTCTGGACGACTAAGAAGAGATATTGTTCTATTCAAATGTGATTGGTTCGACAACACAATCGGCGTTGGAACAAAGGTTGACAACAACTACGGCTTAGTTGAGGTCAAGAAGAATGGTAGATATAAAGGGTTTGATCCCTTCATTTTTGCCCAACAAGCTGAGCAGGTTTATTACACCGACTTCCCGGGAGGACATCGGGACTGGTATGCAGTAATCAAGGCCAAGGCCCGAAGTCAGATCACTGACAATGTCTCCGAGGAGGTCGATGACGCTTATCAGCTTGCACCACACGAGCTCAACGATGCCAATTTGTTGTTCAACATTGATCCAGTCATAATGGATGAGACACTCGCCACTACGGGGGGTGAACACATTGACAAAGACCTTGTCTCTCGATCAAAACGGTCTAGGGCTGATTTGGATACTGATGAACTTGTTCAAACAGATTACCACAGTGACACTGAAACTGAGGGGGAATTTGAAACTGAAACAGACACAGAGTATGTAGTTGTTAAACATATATACATAGGTTTATATATATCCTGAGACTAACCTTTTTTGTTCATTATTTTATCCACAGATGACGGGACGTCGACTGCCCTTCAGTAGGGGTGGTGGGTCCAGGACCCCGGCTTCCCGTCTGAGGACTCCTACCCCAGGGCAGGAGACCACTCCATCACCACCACAGCGGACCACTCCATCACCACTACAGCAGACCACTCCATCACCACTACAGCAGACCACTCCATCACCACCACCACAGCAGACCACCCCATCACCCCCACAGCTGACCACCCCAGAGCAGACTCCTGGAGTTGGTGGCTTGGAGGACCATGGCCATCAGGCGACCCCACCTCCGGCATCCCCTCTGCCCATGTTGGTACCCGTGCCGGCCGGAGACGAGTAAGTGACTAAACCTCAAATACTTTTATGTTATTTGTATGACACTTTATATTAAACTTTAGTAGAAAGACTTGTTGGTTTATTGGATGTTACTTTAATTAGTACTTGTATAGATTGAATTGTACTGGGCACTCTTCTGTTTGTAACAGGGTAACTATTTAAACTTGGAAATGTTACCTTTACAGGGGAGACTCTGCCGAAATTTTGGGTGTCTCCCTAGATTGTGTGTTGTTTTATTCCTAACATAATTGTTGTCATTACAGCTTTGTTGATAGTAGTCGCACTACCAAAGCGATTACTAAGGTTTTGAAGGCCCAGTGGGATGGTCCATATATATCTTGGACAGATGCTGGGAAGGTTGTGCAAGATAGGTGGTTTGACACCTTCTCGGTAAGTTCCTAGCTCATTTATTGTGACTTGATTTGTAAAATAGACCCGTTATTAATTTTGATTTCTCAATTCATTTTACAGCGTGATTACCAGTGGGCGGAGGGTATGATTGATGAGATTAGGAAGGTCTTTGCCACAAAGACCTCCAAAATCATCAAGAGTACCCTTTGGAAGGTGAGGGACAAGGGTGAGCGCCCTCGTTGGATCCCGGAGGACCATTGGGACGGGATGGTCCAGAAGTGGGGCGGGGTCCCATTCCAGCAGGCGAGTGCTCGGAATAGGGCCAACAGAGCCGCCGATGCTGCAGCCTCGGTTTACACTGGGGGTAGCATTTCAACCCTCGAGCACAAGAAAAGATTTGTAAGTATATTTATGTTAAACATTTCTATTATGATTCGTCTTACATGTTTACAAATAATAATCTCAATGTTTTTTGTCCACCACAGGAGCAGAGGGAGCACCGGGAGCCTTCTTTGTTTGAGGTCATGCAAATGACCAAGAAGAACAAAGCCGGTGCATGGGTAAACCAGAAGACTACGGAGCTAGCGGTATTTACTTTTAACTGACACATGCTTTTAATTTACTTACAAATCAGCTTACTAATCCTATCGTTGTTTTTGAATTTACAGGAGGCGTATCAGGCCAGGAGGGCCGAGAAGGAGGCGGACCTGGTGGCTTCCACTCCTGAAGGGGAGGTTCCTCCCACCCTATCTTGTTCTGACGACAACGCCATCTATATGGAGGCTGTTGACGGTGTGAACAAGAAAGGGAGGGTGTTTGGATTGGGTGGCGTCGGCACGCAGCTGGCGAAAAAGGGGAAGACCCCTTCCTCTTCGTCTTCCTCTGGTCTTCCGACTGAGGTCGTTCAGGTAATTCAAAACCTGAACGATGAGCTACAGGAGGAGTGACGTCAGAGGCAGTTGCTGTTGGAGCGGCACTAGGCGGACCGACAGAAGGCCGAGGCGGACCGACAGCGGGCCGAGGAGCAGCACGCCGAGACTCGTCGGCAACTTGCTCAGCAGCAGGAGCTACTGATGCAGTTGATGGCGAGGCTACCTCCCCCCACTTCCCAGGCGCCCCCACCACCACCCCAGGATCCCCCACCACCTTGATTGTAGTTCTTTTATTTATACACATTGTATATTTGATTTTTAGTTATGTTATATTTTCATTCAGTATTTATTTTGTCATTCTTTATTTATTATGTCAATATTTATTGGTAATTACATTCAAATCACAAAGCCTTATTCTACCTATCATTAATAATTCAACCTATTTCATAAATTAATTTAATCTATTATTTTGTTTTTAATAATAATTCATTACTTCAAAAAAATTATTTTAATTTAATTATAAAATTTCATCAGCCAATACAAAATACAAAATATTAAGATATTTTTAAAGCTAAATTAACAAAACCAGTCAATATTTAATCAATTTTAAAGAAATTTAAAAATTCTCGTTAGCGACGGTTCATGTCCGTCGCTGACTTATAAACACTAGCGACGGACCTCGTGGTCGCTACCTGGCAACCACTAGCGACGGACGTTGTGGTCGCTACCTGGCAACCACTAGCGACGGACGTTGTGGTCGCTACCTGCCAACCACTAGCGACGGACGTTTTGGTCGCTAAACCCTAAACCACTAGCGACGGACGTTGTGGTCGCTAAATGACAACCACTAGCGACGGACTTCGGCGTCGCTACATCGCAACCACTAGTGACGGAATGTCTTGGTCGCTGTCTCACTACCTATAGCGACGGCATACCGTGGTCGCTGTTGGCTGTTATTAGCGACGGGGGCCTCGAGGTCGCTGCATGGCAACACTTAGCGACGGCTGGAGTTATGGGGGCAGAGACGATTTTAGCGACGGCCTCACGCCGTCAATAATTTAGCGACGGTGTGTATGTGGTCGCTGATGTGTTTTCGACGAGGGTTTTAGCGACGTCCCCTTTCCCGTCTGCGATGCCGTCGCTAATGGTTTTAGCGACGGGAATTCCATTGATTAGCGACCAATTACGTCCGTCGCTAACAGTTGTTTTTTTAGTGGTGTATAACGAACTCTTTTCCTAGTCTTTTCATAAAAACACATGGACAAATTGGGTCATTTTTGTACCCTTCTTTCAACAAATATTCACTGAGACAATTGTACCACATTCGTCCAGATTGCTTTAATCCATAAAGAGATTTATTCAATTTGATTGAATAATTTTCTCGAGGATTTGTTTTATATGCTTCCGGCAAATGAAATCCTTCAGGGAGTTTCATATATATGTCATTTTCAAGTGAGCCATATAAATATGCTGCAACAACATCCATAAGGCGTAAGTCAAGCCTTTCACGGATTGCCAAATTTATCAAGTATCGAAAAGTAGTGGCATCCATCACTGGTGAATATGTTTCTTCGAAATCAATTCCAGGTCTTTGTGAGAATCCTTGTGCAACAAGTCTTGCTTTGTATCGCACAATTTTACCATTTTCATTTCTTTTTCTCGTAAAGACCCATTTGTACCCAACTGGTTTTACACCTTTGGGTGTTTGGACTACAGGCCCCAAAACTTTACGTTTTGCAAGTGAGTTTAGCTCTTCTTGCATTGCATCTTTCCACTTTGGCCAATCATTTCTTTGTGCACATTCTTTAACAGATTTTGGCTCATGATTTTTGTCATCATTTATAATATCAAGAGCTACTTTGAATGCAAAAATTTCATCAACATCGACTTCAGGTCGATTCCATTGTATACCATCCATGACATAATTTATCGAGATCTCTTTGTTTGTATCAATTTCAGGTACCTTAGTTTCTTCTGGATTTGAAACTTTGATTATGTCAGGAGACTCTACTGGAGTCTTTATATCCTCGATTCGACCATCCTCTTTATTTATTTTTCTTTTCCGAGGATTTTTATCTTTAGAACCAACAGGTCTGCCACGTTTTACTTTGGCTTCAGACTCATTTGCAATTTTAGATTGTCCTTCAGGGATATCAATCTTTATTGGAGTATTAACAGCTGGTATATGTGACTTAGTCACTCTTTTTGGATCAGTAAATGCATTAGGCAATTGGTTTGCTAAATTTTGCAAACTAATTATTTTCTGAACTTCTAGTTCAGATTGCTTTGTTTGAGGATCAAGATGTGATAGAGACATCTCATTCCAGCTAATCCTTTTATCCAACTGTTTATTTTCTCCTCCTAATGGTGGGAAAATAGATTCATCAAAATGACAATCAGCAAAACGAGCTGTAAATAAATCACCTGTTAAAGGTTCAAGATATTTTATTATGGATGGACTTTCATATCCAACATATATTCCCAACCTTCTTTGAGGTCCCATCTTAGTGCGTTGCGGAGGAGAGATAGGAACATATACCGCACTTCCAAAGATTCTTAGATGAGAAATATTTGGTTCTTTACCATGAACCAATTGTAAAGGGGAATATTCATGATTACTTGTAGGCCTGATGCGAATAAGTGCTGCCGCATGCAAGATTGCATGTCCCCAAGTTGAAATTGGGAGTTTTGATTTCATTAACAATGGTCTTGCTATCAATTTCAAACGTTTAATCAATGATTCAGCAAGTCCATTTTGTGTATGAACATGTGCTACAAGATGTTCAACATCAATTCCAATGGACATACAATAATCATTAAATGATTGAGATGTAAATTCACCAGCGTTATCAAGGCGTATTTTCTTAATTGGATAATCAGGAAAATGAGCTCTTAAACGAATTAATTGAGCTAGTAATCTCGCAAACGCCTGGTTACGAGTTGATAATAAGCAAACATGTGACCATCTAGTTGATGCATCAATTAAAACCATAAAATATCTAAATGGTCCACATGAAGGGTGTATTGGTCCACAAATATCACCTTGTATACGCTCTAAAAATATAAGTGGTTCATTCCCAATTTTCATTGGTGATGGCCGAATGATTAATTTTCCTTGAGAACAAGCAGCACATGAGAAATTCTTAGTTTGCATAATTTGTCTGCTGGACAAATAATGACCATTTGAATTCTCAACTATTTTTCGCATCATAATTGATCCAGGATGGCCTAATCGTTCATGCCAGATAACAAAGTCATTCTTATTTGTAAACTTCTGGTTTACTATGGCATTTGTTTCAATTGTACTAATATATGTGTAGTACAAACCGGAGGAAAATGAAGGCAATTTTTCCAATATACATTTCTTACCAGAAATTAACTTTGTAATGTATAGATATTCATCATTTCCTTCATTTATGGTCTCAATATGATATCCATTTCTGCGGATATCCTTAAAACTCAATAAATTTCTTTGAGACTTCTTAGAATATAATGCACTTTCAATGTGCAATTTTGTTCCTCCAGGCAACAAAATACTGGCTCTGCTGGAGCCTTCAATTATATTTATACTACCAGATATTGTATTAACATTTGCTTCTTGTTTTACTATATGGTAGAAATATTTCTCATTCTTGAGAATGGTATGAGTTGTTGCACTGTCTGCGAGACATATATCTTCGCCATTCACATGAGCATTCATTCTTCATTAAATAAATAAAATAAATCATGAGTAAAATATAATTAACAATATTTAACAAAATTTTATTGATAAAGACAGAATTTACAACAAAACAAATTACATGAAACATTAAAATAATTTATTTGGGGGCACTCCCTTCTCCAACCGAGTGGTCAATTTTTTCTTCAGGAAGAGCAAGAAAATCATCAACACTAAAGTCAGAGAAATCATCATCTATACCAGTAAAATTTGTCTCTATTATTTTCCCTTTATTTTTAAGGGATTTTTGGTATAGATCTACGAGATGCTTTGGTGTGCGACAAACTCGAGACCAGTGTCCTTTGCTACCACAACGATAGCAGATGTTTTTAGTTTGTTCGCTATTTTGAGCATCTGTCCCTTTTTTCATAAGTTCTTTATTTTTCCATGTGAATGATGATCTCTTATCATTTCGACCATGACCACGGCCAAAACCATATCCACGACCAATACCATGTCCCCGAGCATTACCTCGTCCACGACCGCGGCTATGGCCACGACCACGACCATGAGTATTATGATCGTGCGTTGCTACATTCACTTCTGGGAATGGAGCAGTTCCAGTTGGACGGGATTCATGATTTTGCATAAGCAATTCATTATTTTGCTCAGCCACAAGGAGACAAGTAATTAATTCAGAATATTTTGTAAAGCCCTTTTGGCGATATTGCTGCTGCAGGAGCAAATTGGATGCATGAAAAGTAGAGAATGTCTTTTCTAACATGTCACTTTCAGTGACTTGTTCTCCACATAATTTCAATCTCGAAGTAATTCTAAACATTGCAGAATTATACTCATTTACGGATTTAAAATCTTGAAATTGTAAATGCATCCATTCATAATGGGCTTTTGGAAGAATTATATCCTTTTGATGGTCGTATCTTTCTTTTAGATTATTCCACAGAACAAGAGGGTCTTTAACTGTTAAGTATTCATTTTTTAACCCTTCATGGATATGGTGGCGTAAAAATATCATGGCTTTAGCTTTATCTTGACTAGATGCCTGATTTCCATTTTTAATGGTGTCTCCGAGACCTTTTGCATCTAAATGGATTTCAGCATCCAATGTCCATGATAGATAGTTTTTTCCAGATATGTCAAGAGCCACGAACTCAAGGTTGGTAATATTTGACATAGTTATTTCTATATAAGAAGTTGAAACAATATATTAGATATATTTCAAATGAATAAATTTATTAATTATAAATATCTAATGGTGATGGTAACAAGTCAATAATGATTATAGTTATTTAATCATTGCATTTTATTTTTATTTTTATTTTTTATAAAAAAATCAGCACTAGAATGTGGAACTTCCATTATGAATAATTTAATGAAAGCTTGTATGATGGAGCTAATTAATACATATAATATTCAATAATATTATAAATATTTAATTTAATAGTAGGTGCAATAGCTATATAAAATTTTAAAACAAAATTAGTTAATAATCCACACATAATGTAAAGTAAAGAATTGCTAATATAAAGAAAATTAATGCAAAGCTGTATTAGCTATAGGAACAGCACGCAGTAGCTAGCAAGGAGCAAAGAAAGCAATTATATGTTATAAAGCAAAACAATGGAAAAATAATAATATAACCCAAATCGGTGGATCAACATGGCACAATAAAATATTATGAAATCTACTATTGTTATGTAAAATAATGAATGCACGCTGTTAGTGTAAGAAGCAAATATTGTACTGGAGTAGTAGTATAGAATAAAGCAAAATGGTGCAGGAAGTTAATAGTGGAATGACGCATAGCACACAACAAAAAAAATAAAAATAAAAATATATATATATATATATATGTTAAATTGTTATAATTCTTTGGGAATAATCAATAAATATTTTCAAGAATTCTTTAAGAATTCTGAATTATTTGTGATCTGTCCTGGACCGGGGTCAAGAGATCCGATCTCAAGCCAGTCACGAATAGTATGTCAATACCGTATAAAAGACCGGATGTACTTGTATCCGATGTATGTATCCGTTGTCCTTGAATGAGGAGAGCGGATTGAGCGTCCTGGGGATCCTTCACACCGACCTAACGCGTTGAAGTGGGCGGATGGTGGTGTCACCTGCAAAGATTCTCCGACGCTCCAGTCAGTAATATTCCAAGTAAGGAATGTATTCAGAGAGGAATCAGTCGTAAAGAGCTGAAGAAGATCCAGAAGATGCCCCACTTCAATCATGAAGTTAGTTCATATACCTGATTGGCTCGATTAACGAGGACACGTTGGTGGGGAACCACCAACTCCCATTAGCATTATTATATTGCGCACTTACCTGCATGATTGGGTCAAGTGGCTATTTTATATTGAGCATAGAGAATATAGACTAGGATTAGGGAACAAGTTGACCATTCCCGTGAGCAGAATTTGGCTCGTAGTGCAGGGAATTATTGATCGATCCCTGTAGTAACAATCCTTGTCTTTTGCACAGTGACGTGTGTATTATCCGATGTCATGGTGTTATCCTGGACAACCGGTATAGGGAGAACGCCTGATACAGAATTACAGTCCGGATGTATACCGATGACACCGGTTACACGTAGATGTCTTATCAAAGACGTTGAAATAAGTATAGCAGATCGGATACCGGTATTGAGACCGGATCATATGTCCCCTAGCTTGTGTGAGGGACTGAATAGTTGTTCACATAAGCTACTCAACCTGCGAGAGGTCTTAATGTCGGTAAGCTTACGTATGTGATAGTTCCTTAGCATCTGCTGTCATTCGTAAAGAACCGTTCTAAATTTAATAGAAACGACCTTTCGGTACGGTCACAACGGATTCAGACAAAGATTCGTTGTGTGAGAATTTCAAGAGTTTATTGGAATTGAAAGCTCTTGAAGTTTGTGTAACGGCTGTAAAGCGTGAATTGCGTTGCATGATTAGACATTAATGCTTTTAATCACGTGGGCAAGCAATTATTGCGTCTGAGATGAAAATCTCATTAACCGTCGTTTTGGGCTTAATGGGCCTGAAGTTTTCGAAACTTATGGGCCTAGTGGATAGCCCTTCGCTGAGTCGTTATCGTTTTGGCGCCCAAGAATTTGGAACGGTTGTGTCGTTTCATTTGTAAACGAGTGCGTTTTATCGAGAATGACACAACTTCAAGAAGGGGTAACCGAACCTCCTCGTTTCCTATAAAAGGAACAATTAGTGGATTCTGGGTTCCACTTGCTTTTGTTTACTCAACGAAACTCTGCAGAAATTTTGCAAGGAAGTTCATTGCCTACATTGCGAGGGTTTCTTCGTTCCTCAAATTCATCACTGTCACCTGAGGTAACTATCTCTTCCTTGTCGCTTTAGTTTCGCTTTGATTTGCTACTCTTAGTTATAGAAAGTAGGCTTCATCAAAAAGGGGGGGGAATCAGTTTCCCTCAACCCTAATAGTCGTGGGGAAGAATCCTTGTAATTCTTCCTAAGACTGAATTGCGTCGCTCAGAAAGGGGATCTTACTCACTGCGGGAAGTGACCTTTCCCTTCTCAGAGTCGCCCTCTGATTGTAATTGCTTTTAAAATGCAGTGAGTAATGATTGTAACTTTCTGACGACACTTTATTTCTTATCGTAGATTAAGGAGTTCGGTTTAGATATTTCTAATGGCAACTGGAGAAGGATCTTCTGGAGATAGCGCCATTTCGAAGACAGCAGAAGGTCTCTACAGCGTAGTTGCTTCAAGATTGAATTGGGAGGAGGTTCAGGCTAAATGGCCTTTCTGCTGGGTGTCCGGTGAGTTCAAGGATTTGGTCTCCCGTCATGCGGATGAGGAGGGATCCCGGATTCAACCGAGGTTCACACTGAGTTCGGATGAAGAGACAAAAAAGTGGTATAGGGTTTACGCTCCACTTCCGACAGAGCGGATATGTCACGTCGTTCCTAATGACCGCTCTGTATACATGTATGACTTTATTTTTTATAATCTGGGAGTTCGTTTTCCCCTAACCGAACTCCAGATGGGCGTTCTGAAGTTCCTGAACTGTGCACCCTCCCAACTTCATCCCAACGGTTGAGGCCTCATCCGGGCTCTGGAGGTCCTTGGTGAACATTTCAATTTCACGCCAACCGTAGCGATGCTGTTCTACTACACTCAGGTAGTTCGAAGAGCAAACAAGCAAGGTGGAGTTGGTCTGGTGACTCTCCGGACTCTCTGTTCCTTTGTGAACTTTGAGTCTTATACAGATTCTGCCAAGGTTGACGGAAAGTCCTTCAAGACTTACTTCACTCGCATCTCCATTAAGAAGGGCAAACCAAAATTTTGGAAGGACGAAGAGGATGTTGACAAATTTCCCCTGAGTTGGACACACAAGCATTTCCTCTTGAGCTCACACGCGTACTACACTGATCAATCCGATCTGTCTCGTGAGACGTCGAGAGTGTTGTTCGCACTTGAATCGCACACTACAGGTCGTCACGTCTTTTCGTGTAGGCGTCTGCTAAGTAGCTCAAGCGGAGTCCGGGAGGAATATTTGCGTACTTCTCGTTTTATTTCATCCTTTCTCCTTTATCAAATAGATATAGAATATTTGTAGGTGCTGACATCTCGTGTTTGTTCATGTAGGTGAAATAGAACAGCAAACTCCAGAAATGGACAAATTGAAGAAATTCAAGGCGGCTGGTAAATCTGTTACCCGTGAAAATGAAGTGAAGCCCAGACCCTCAACTAAGGATCGTCCTGAGGTAATCATCTTGACCTCGGATGCTGAAGGGGACATCCCACTGGTTGAGGGCGGTTCATCCGATGTTGGCGCAGCCTCGGGTCAGCCTCCAGTTACTGAGAGGAGAAGAAAGATCCAGAATGATCCTGCAAGGCGTCAGTCCAAGAAGCAAAGGGTTTCGGAGGATCCTGCTGCTGGGGTTTCTGGATCATAGCCGACCTCCTTCCCAACTACCTCGTTTCTCACCCCCTTCTTCTCCTATGAAGGTTCTACTCCAGCCACTCTTCCTCCTCCGATGTACAAACTCCGGCCTACACTCAGTCCTAAAGAAATTACGGAAGCGTGTGAGGCCGGAAGGTGGCAGTTAGCCGAACTTGCTGGAATGCTTTCTTCAGTCAGCGAGTTGGCTAGCAACGCCGATAAAGTTGAGGAATTGAGTGACGAATTGAAAGAACTCAAGCTTTCCTCGGAAAAGGACAAAGCCGCCGTGAAGTTAATGGAAGATCGTCTTAACAAGTCTAAGGAGTTTGGAGATATCATGACTAAAGAGAATCTCAAGCTCAAAGGCGATCTTAAAAACTTGGAAGGCAAAGTGGCAGAGAAGGAGGAAGAACTCCGTAGCAGCCAGGATAAACATAAAGCTGATGCTGAGGAGTGGTCTCAAAGGGAGAAGAAGCTCCTTCTTGAGATAGAGGGACTGAAGGCTAGGAAAGCGGAGTCCGAGGTGTCTAGTGAGGAACTGTCCAAGTTGCGGGGAGAATTGGCTACAGCGAAGGCTGAGAGAGAAGAAGCTGTTGAAATATGCAGCCGGGCTGTTGAAGAGTCCTTCGGCTTAGCCATACGCCAAGTCTTCTACCGCAACCCCACTGCGAAACTTAACCTTTATGGAATGGATCCGTACTATGAATTCCATGGGGGAAAGTTAGTCGCAGTGGTGGATGGTCGTCACGAAGATCCACCGACGTCCTTGTATGGTTTGGCTCCTCTTCCTGAGGGTCAAACCATGGGACCTGACTACGTCTTTCCTGTATCCGAGGTTCCCTCTTCTGAAGAAAGGGCTGAAGCTCCTGGAGGGGAGATTCCTGAGGAGGTTCCCAAGGAAGGGGGACAAGAGCCTGGTGCTGAGGAGGCGCAAAGAACTGAAGAACAGATTCCTCCTCCGTAGTTTTATTTTTATTTACATGTATAGTTGTGTACCGGGATCAACTCCGGATTTTGAACTATTGTATGTAATTTCATTTCAATGAATGAGTTTTGATTGAAGAAATTTACCTTCGTCGTTTCATGTATATATAAATCGTTTCTAATCCGTTCTGTATAATTAATCTAAGGCCGGATTGAAATAATAGCCTCGGAAGATTAAATAACAAATAAAATTTAGAATGGATAAATATATACATGTCCCCAAGTGCGTATTAAGAAGAAGGTGCCTGTCTCTGGGGCATGATCCTTAATTTTCTTAATTCTTTTGGGGAAATATGTGTCGATCCGCTTTTCAGTAGTGTAATGTAACAGGACGGATGACTGCTTTTAATCCGTAATACTCTCACAGGAGATGACAATATTATTCCAAGTTTTTAGGAAATTGCAAGGAAGTGGTGTTTGAGTCCTTCATCATAAGGATAATGATGGGAGTTTTTTCTACGCCAGGAGTTACGTCGTTGTATCACAGGATTGGTGATAAAGAGTATCCGTCCTGGGAGAATACCACTTGAAAGTGAAAGTGCGGACTGACTTTCAGAATTTTCCGTCATGGGAACGATTATATGAATTGATCATGCCAGGTGCTTTGTAATTAAATCACTTCATAAGTGATTGAGATCATCTGTCTTGGGGATGTGTACAGCACCAGAAGTTATATCGTCGGATCACATAACAGGTGATTGAGATCATCCGTCCTGGGCAGGTACACCATGTCAAGGAGTTACATCGTCAGATCACATAGTGGGTGATTGAAATTGTCCGTTCTGGAAAAGTACACAACACCAAGAGTTGCATCGTCAGATCACAGATTAAGTGATTTAATTAATCCATCCTGAAGGCATTTTTCAATCGTAGGAGTACGGATTGAGTAAACACTTTCATCGTAAGAATGATGATGAGAATTGTTCATACCAGGAGTTACATCGTCGAATCACTTTATAGGTGATTGAGATCATCCGTCCTGGAATGATTCACTCCAGGAGTTACATCATCGAATCATGGAGTATGTGATTGAGATCATCCGTCCTGGAATGATTATTGGAATTCTTTATACCAGGAGTTACATCATCGAATCACAAAATAAGTGATTGAGATTATCCGTCCTGGTGAAGTTTTGTAATCATGTGGATTGAACAAATTTTCGAATCCGAAGTCCGAGTAATCCGAAATCCGAGTAACACCTCTACCTCTACTAGCCCCCTAGCTAATGTGAGGAATGAGTAGACTTGCTCATATGAGCTATATTAATCGTAATACGTGTGGATTTCGGGACTACATCGAAGTGTATATGTCCGCCCTGGGAACAAGGTTCCGTAGTGATGAATCTCCTGAGGGCGGATTCGACAATGAGAGTACCAGGAGTTTATCGAATTTCTCAATCCTTGGTATTCGAGTAACGGTGGCCACGTTTCTAATGATTGGACATTTAATGCCTTAATTCACGTGGGCGAGCCATTATTGCATTAAGTGCGCATGTCTTAGTAACTGTCACGCATAGTCTTGTTGGGCCTAGTACTTGGTTTTAATAGGCCCATTTCGATGGCTTTGTGACAAAACGATGGGATTTTCGCGCCATGAGGTACTAAACGACAATTTTGGTCCACTAAATGGGGAGTCGTTTGGGGGTAAATGACAGATTGTGTTTAGTGGGTATTTGAAAAAATTTTTGTGCCCTGATACAGGCGTATTTGGCAATCTCAGTTACCATTTCTTCTTGCTTCCTTGACGAACCTCTGCAAAAGTCCCAAGAAGTTCTTTGTGTCCGCCTCTGTGAATTTCAATTCACTATCCTTAGGTAACCACTTTCCCTTCGTTTTTTGTATCTCTTTTCAATATTTGAGAATGGCTAGGAAGGGAGTTAGCTTCAGTGGCGTTAGCCCTAGAGGAAGAGGAGGAAGGGCTTTGGCTCAAAACCCTAATGTTCGTGGTGGGAGGATCCCAGTGATCTTCCAATCGAGGCCACAGTATACAGGGGGGAAGGAGTCGCAATATCAAAGGCGAAGGGTGATTATACCCTCTTCAGAGTCTTCCTCCTCCGGTGAGAGTGTCGAAAGTGGAGATTTGTATCTCTCTGATGATGTGAAATTTTATCGCAGCATCAAAGCTTTCACAATGGTGACAAAGAAAGCCACTGGGAGAAAATCGTCTGAAGGGGAATCCCCTTCCGAGAAGTATATCTTGAAAACCCAATCCGGCCTCTGCAATGTGGTTGCACACCGGATAGACTGGGTGAAATTCCAACAGAAACGCCCATTCAGCTGGGTGGCTGAGGAGTTTCGTGAGACACCATCCGTCCACGCTCGGGAGGATGAAGGGGAGCTGGAGCCGCGGTTTACCGTTTGGAAGAAGGACAAATACAAACGGTGTTTTAATGTATTCGCTCCCCTTCCATCAGTACGGATATGCCACACACCGGACGAGGGGTCCTTGTTCATGTATGATTTTCTATTTCTGAACTTGGGTGTGCGTTTCCCCTTGACGAAGTTTGAGATGGGAGTCCTGAGATTCTTGGACTGCGCTCCCTCGCAACTTCACCCTAATGGATGGGGATTTGTCCGCTCTCTTGAAGTGCTTGGGAAGCACTTCAACTTTAAACCGACGGTGGCCATGCTTTTCTACTTCACTCAAGTGGTCCGTCGTGCGAATAAGGAGAAAGGAGGAGTGAGCTTGATATCCCTCCGGACTATCTCCAAGATCATCAACTTCGAGGCGTACACCGACTCCGCCAAAGTTGACGGGCGTTCATTCAAATCTTATTATACGAAGATCAAAATCCATCCGAATGAACCAATTTTTTGGTTAACAGAAGATGGGATTCCAAAATTCCCAGTGACTTGGACGCATGAGCATTTCTTGCTTACCTCCCAGGCGTACTACACTGAGGAGGACGAACTGAGCCCATCTTCCATCTCCGTTCTTTCGGCTCTTCAGTCCTACACAGCCTCGCACCAATTTTTCTCCTGCAGGCGTTTGTTAGGACTGTGAACACCTATTTTTGTCCGGTAATATATATTAAAAAGAAAAAAAAGAAGAAAAAAAAAAGAAGAAAAAAAGAGTTTTTTTTTCGTCCTAGAGTCCGGAGTCAATGTTGACTGCATTAACCGGGGTCCTAGCACGGTTTCATGACCGGTGTTACCTCATTAGTTCTAAGCTCGTACAGCCTCAGTGGAGTACGGTATTTCACACCTCAGTTCGAAGGGAATCCGAGGTTCTTCAAGTTAAAACTGATGTGTTAATCCGTACTTGAACTTCAAGACACACCGGAAGTACACCTGCAGGAGAGTCCCCAATGCTTAATATTTAACCGAGGTAAAGAGAAATGTCTATAGTTGACCAATGATTTCAGACCCCGGTTATGACTTACCAGTTCTCGTTGGTGACGCGGTACAGTGCTTAGAACCCCGCCCAGTCCAGATTGCCACCCCGGATCGTATTAAAAAATAATAATATTAAAAATTGCATAGTGACCGTTGGAATAGTAACCCTTCCCCATCTCTATAAATACTCAATCCCTCTTCATTTCCTACCACACCTCTCATTTCATCAATTCTCTTCATTTTTCTCGAGCAATGGCTGATGGATGCCGAAGCCAAGAGGAAAGAATAAGGGAGAGAAGACGATGTTTTGTGACAACCTTTTTACTCCTTATAGTGTGGGTAGTAATTTATATTTATTGGATATTTTATATATTTCCATATACGTAATAAATAATTTATGTTTCCATTTGTACCTTTAAATAAAATGCCCAAAAAAAAAATCAGAAAAATAAATGGGCAAAAAAAAAAACAGAAAAAAAAACGAAAATAAAATATAAAAAAAATAATAAAAAGGGCCAAAAAGAAAAAAAGAAAAAAAAAAGAAGAGAAAAAAGGGCCCAAACAAAAAAAAAGGCCCAAAAAAAAAACAAAAAACAAAAAAACAAAAAAAAAGAAATGGGCAAAAAAAAACAAAAGTCCAAAAAAAAAAAAGGTTCACAAAAAAAACGAAAAAAAAAAAAGAGAGAAAATCAGAAAAGAAGGTGACGGTGGTTTTAGTGGTGGGCCCCGGTTTGGTTGGATAATTGGAGAAAATTGGGGAAATTGATATGGAATTTGGACAAATTAGAAAAGTAAGAAAGTGATATCTTTTAGGGAGGATCCAATGCCAATTTTCTTCTATAAATAGAAGGTGATATTGAGGCATTTTGGAGGAAGAAGAGAAAAAAGAGGGGAAAGAGTGTTAAATTTTTGTGAGAATTTTTAGAAGTTTGGGTTTTCAAAAATTACTTTGTGTAATCCTAGTTAGGAAAATGAGTGCACAACTCTTGTTTGTCTTAGTATGTGAGTTTCTGTAAGCTAAAATACTGTCCAAGTGTTATAACCGGTATCCAAATACCTTCAAATCAAGTCCAAACAAAGCCAAAAGCAAAGGAAATCTACACAAAATTGATTTCCTGACTTTCGTTCTAGTTTCTCTGTAATTGATCTTGTACCAAGGTATTTTTTATTAATACAAAGTTGTTTATTTATATTTATTTATTCGTCTTATTTAATTGTTATTTATTTTTCTGCACTTTTATTTTTCTTTATTTATATTCAAGCACTTTATTTTCCTGCACTTTATTTTTCTGCAGTTATTTATCTGTTTATTTATTTTTATGCATCTCCATCTTTATTTATTTATTTGTACCTTTATTTTTCCTTATTTATTTATTTATTTTTTACACTTTTATTCCTCTTTATTTACTTTTCTGCACTTTTATTATTGTTAATTTATTTTTCTGCACTTTATTTATCCGCACTTTATATTTCTGCAATTATTAGTTCATTTTTTTTATTTTTTACATTTTTATCTTTATTTATTTATTTTTATGCCCTTTTATTTTATTTATTTACTTTCCCGTCCCTTTATTTTTGTTATTTACTTTTCTGCCCATTTATTTTCATGTATTTACTTTTCTGCCCTTTTATTTTTGTTATTTATATTTCTGCCCCTTTATTTTTATATATTTACTTTTCTGCCCCTTTATTTTTATTATTTACATTTCTGCCCCTTTATTTCCATGTATTTACTTTTTAGCCCTTTTATTTTGGTTATTTACATTTCTGCCCCTTTATTTTTGTTAATTACATTTCTGCCCCTTTATTTTTGTTATTTACATTTTTGCCCCTTTATTTCCATGTATTTACTTTTTAGCCCTTTTATTTTGGTTATTTACATTTCTGCCCCTTTATTTTTGTTATTTACATCTCTGCCCCTTTATTTTCATGTATTTGCTTTCCTGTCCCTTTATTTTTGTTATTTACTTTTCTGCTGCTTTATTTTTGTTATTTACTTTTCTGTTCCTTTATTTTTTTTATTATTTATTTTTCTGCCCCTTTATTTTATGTATTTATTTTTTTTCTACTCTTTTATTTTTATGTATTTATTGTTATGTCTATTTATTTTTATTTTTATTTTTTTGAACTTTTCGTTTATTTTTTTTTCTACCTTTATTTTTTTATTTTATTATTATTATTTATTCTCTATACTTTTTATTTTTAGTTATTTATCTTTTTGCTTTTATCTTTCTACACTTTCTATTTATTTATTTACGTTTGACCATTTTAATAGTTTATAAATATGTTATATATATACATAATTATCCATTTTTATTATGGTCATGATTTCCTATTATTTTCTCTTAGTAACCTTTTAATAATTAAGAAGAAATTATTTTCATAAAAAAAAATAAAAAAATCAAGACTAATAAATAGTGTGTTATTTATTCATTCATTTTTCTCTTAAATTTAAGATGAGATTAATTTAGATGAGACATCTTATTAATCTTATTTTCTTAAAAGATAATTAAATAATATTCCGTGTCAATTTTAATTAATTAAGTGTATTATATTTCTTTATCTTCATGTTGATGTGTTTAATTTTATTTTTTTTTTCTCTTATCTTTATTTATTTATTTATTTATTTGTTTTGAACTTTATATTTCTCAATAAAAATCAATTTTTTTTACTAGAAAATAAGTAAGACAAGACGTCTTATTGTTTTTTTATCTTTTTATTTTTATGGTCTTTTAATCATTTGTTTATTTATTTTCTTAGAACTAAAAAATAACAAACTTAGGAGATGTATTCTTTTTACTATCTTTGTTTTATTCATATTTATATATTTTTTTATTGTGTATATTATTTATGATTGTTTTATGAAGGATGAAATATTTGATAATCATTTTTTAAATTATGCATGATCAATTTGGGTAACCGTTTTTACGGACAGTGTGGGGTGCTAATACCTTCCCCTCCTGTAATTCGACTCCCGGACTAAACAGAATCTCATTTTTTTTAAAAACAAAAAAAACCAGTGCTATTTAAAGGTTTTCCTAATATTTTCCTTAATAAATATTGGTGGCGACTCCTTGAACCCTTTATTTTTTAGGCTTCTCAAGAGCCTCACTTCAATGCCGTTTCAATTTTCTTTTATTTGTCTTTAACCAGTCCGCGTCGCGCGCCGGGACCCCGGTCGCGAAAGATGGCGACTCCACTGGGGACATTTTGAGAGTCAAGCTCGTTAAATTGATCTTGTGTATTTTGTTGATTGTTAATTATTTCATCCTTTATATTTATTTGTTATGTTATTCTTGTTGTTTATCTAATCTTCTATTAATTTTAGATTTTATACTGTTTTTTTTTTTACTTCTTTATTGCCTTAATTTAGAACCTTAGGGTAGAAGACATGTGATATTTATTTTGCTTTATGTTTGTTCATTGTGAAGAATGGGTAAAAATCCAGGTATGAATGCCCCACACACTTCACATTCACCATAATGCACACACTATTAGAAGGGACCCTATTCCCGGGCCCCGCAAAAGACATAGGCTAGGGGAGATTATTAGCGGTGTCATTTAGGACGAGACGTCCTACCATGATTCGCGTGAAAATCTCAGCCAGGGTGTTATCTTAGTTATGATGTCCGCACTAAGTAGGATTCCCTACTTTTTGCATAAGACTCATAGCTAAAGATCAGAGCTCCGGTGACCTTCTTAGAACCAATTAGAACAATTACCTTTTGAAGAAACACGATTAAATAGCCTTAGAGCCAATTAGGTGTTTACCTTGTCTAAGACACAATTGGGCAAACATTCCTTTTATCTTTTATTCATTTGCACAAAGTTTTTTTTTTTAAAAAAAAATCATCAAAAATGTATCTTTTCTATACTCAAGTCATGATAAATACTATCACTCTTATGTGAGGATATTTATCAAACTGTTTTCTTTGTTAATCTGATTTATTTATTTCTTTTGTTAAAGGTGAAATTTAAACATCGGTAAGTATCACTAAAAATGGAATTTAACATGAGATCAAGTGATCAAGAAGTGAACGTAACTGGTCTAAAAAATTTGTTACACCTCAAAGTCATCAGATCAAATACTAGCAATCTGTTGTCCTTAAGCAAAAGGATGGATATTACCCAGAAAATGACCTTTACAAGGAAGTATGGAAAGATCTTAAAATTCTTAGAGGTCGAAGTGCAAGAAGGGGCCCTTACTGCTCTAGCTCAGTTTTATGATCCTCCTCTTCGCTGTTTTACATTCAAAGATTTCCAGTTAGCCCCTACTTTGGAGGAGTTTGAACAGATATTCGGCTTGCCGTTAGAAGATTTGAAACCTTATCGTCGAACTGAACATCATGCTTCAATCTTTAGTGTAGCTCGTATCCTCAAGATGGATCCTGAAATGCTTAAGAAGGCTCAATTAAACAGGAACCAAATTTCAGGATTCGCACTAAGCTTCTTTGAGCAGCAACTCCTCAGTCAGGCAGGGAAAGGAGAATGGGACGTGTTTGTTGACATTTTGGCGTTGGCCATCTATGGTGTGATCCTCTTTCCAAGCCTTGATAATTATATTGATTTCAAGGCAATTGATGTTTTCCTAGCTAGAAAGCTTAGGGGTGAAAGTTCCATGACTGCTGTCTTAGCTGATATCTATTGTACAATGGATTCCTGTCATAACCGGAATGGGAAAAAGATTGTCTGTTGTCTACCCGCCTTGTATCTATGGCTTACTTCTCATGTCTTCAATCAAGTTGGCAAGGTTGAATGTCCTATCTCTGATTTGAAGCTCCTTAGGTTAACCAAGAAGACTAATAGGGAGTGGGCAGGACATCTGGCAGGATTATCTGCTAGCATGATTTGGTGGTACCCTCAGTGGATGAACGTAGATTCCATTATTTACTGCTGTGGAAAATTTCCGAATGTGCCTCTCATGGGAACTCAAGGATGCATCAATTACAATCCTAGCATTGCAAAAAGACAACTTGCTTATCCTATGATACAGCCTCCAGAAGAAGAAACAGTAACGCCTTTCCTTCATTATTATATTAAGGGAAATAGTGCTCCTGTTATTCAAACTGTCATTGATGCTTGGGGCAAGGTTCATAGTAAAGGAAAAGAATTGGGTGTCCAAAGTCATGCCGCAAAAGAAAGTTACCACCGGTGGATTTCAAATAGGGTAGCCATTGTTAAATTACCCTTTAAAGATCACGGTGCTCATGTGAGAAATCCAGTTCCCGATGAAAGCAAAGAGATTGAAAATTTGAGGAGTGAGTTGGCTAAAATGACAAAGAAAAATCAAGCTTTGGAGGATGATTTAATCAAAATTCAACAAGACAATGCTTCCCTTAAGAGAAAAAGGTGTGAATTAGAAAATGTCTTTGAAGACATAGGTAAGAAGCAGCGAATTGAAAGAGAACATATGATGCAATTGGATCAATGCCTCCAAACCGCGAACAGCCAATTGAAGACCAAAGAGAAACAAAAGAATGATATATTGGCTGACAAAGGGCGGTTACGAGAAATTCTAGCCAAGACAAAAGAAGAAGCTCAAGGTGAAAAGAACCTTATGCAAGCGCGAATTGATGAACTGGAACGACAAGTCAGAGATGTCGTCAGTGCTTGCGAGCGTGAAATAAATGAAGAAAAATGGCAAGCCATGGAAGACAAGGATAGATATGAAGAGATTATACGTTTAATGACCCTAGAAAGGGTTGAGTTGGAAAGTCTTGTCTATTCTTGGAGAGACCGTTTTTCTAATCTAGCCGGTCTTGCTAATGGAACACTTGGAGATATTCCTCACCTGTTGAAGAAGGCTGAAGCAATGGTGAATCCGCTTTCTACACCGGAGGAAATTGCAACATTCATCCAATACTGCAAGGGGCGATTGGATGAAATGAGGGTCTGGATTGCTAAAGCGAGAGAGAATTGATTTTGAGTTGTTGTAACAAATAATGTATCAGAACTTGTTGATCAATGAATAAATCTCATGTTGAATTTGCATTTTCCTTCTAACTTAGTACTTTAGAAAAAGACATTCTAAAAGAAAGGTTTATCTTTGCTTACCGATATTTAAAATTCATCATGTATTTACTTTACATCTCTTTATGTCATTTAACAATACTTGTTCTTGTACCAAGGGGGGTTTCTTTGTATTTATTCACATCACGGGGAGAAGGGGCTCAAAGCATCCTTATCAAACTAGACTGCAAACAAGACTTATGGCAGAGTCGGAAAGTGCAGTTGAAGAATTAAGGAATGAAGTTGGCCAGATCAAGGAGCAGATGGCAGAAATACTTAAGCTTCTTGAAAGAAGAGGTACAGAAAGGGGATCTTCTGCAGGAAATGGGGAACAAACATCCACTCCTCAAGTTCAAGCTCAAGAGGGGAACCCTATACCTTTAAATGATCCTGCTCCAGTCACTGAAACTCCATTCATCTCACACCAACCTTATGGTATACCATTGCCACCTTTTGTTTCCCAAGACGGGAATGCTCAGCAAGCATATGCTTGGCCTCCATATGGCTTACCTCAAGGATATTACACCATGCATCCTAATCCCAATCAAGAGAATCCTCCTGCTGTTCAACAAATTCCCAATCCCCCTGTATCTAACCCTCTAAATTTCAACCAATCAACAGCTATTCCCCAAAACACTCAGGCTCCACCCAATGTCACTCCACCTAATACAATTCCACCACAAAATCACCAGACTCCAAATGATGCCACACAACCAAACCCACAAGCAGTGCCATATTATTTCCCTTATGGTTGCCCAATACCACAGGCAGGTGCTTCCCAAAACCTGTCACACAAAGCTCAGGTCCCTCCACCAAATCTTGATCAGCCAGCAGCGCCTTTGTCAAAAGGGCAAATGGAGATATTGGAAGAAAGGTTGCGTGCAGTAGAGGGAGGAAGTGGCTTAGGCATAACAAATGTTTCTGAATTATGCCTAGTCCCAGATGTGGTAATTCCTCCTAAATTCAAATTGCCGGAATTTGATAAATACAAAGGAACAACTTGTCCTCGTAACCATTTGACCATGTACTGCCGAAAGATGGCTGGGTATGCTTATGATGAAAAGTTGCTGATCCATTTTTTTCAAGATAGCTTTGCTGGGGCAGCGTTGAGCTGGTACACTCACCTTGAAAGAACTCGTATTCGTTGTTGGAAGGATCTAGCCGATGCCTTTCTGAAGCAATATAAATACAATATGGATATGGCACCAGACCGGCTACAACTTCAAAATATGACCAAAAGGAATACTGAGTCCTTCAAGGAATATGCTCAACGATGGAGAGAAATGGCTGCACAAGTTGAACCACCCCTGATAGAGAAAGAGATAGTGGCAATGTTCATTGACACTCTTCAGCCACCGTTCTATGAAAGGATGCTTGGGAGTGTATCATCAAGCTTTTCTGATATGGTGGTAATATGGGAAAGAATTGAAAGCGGTTTGAGAACAGGAAAAGTTATCCAAAGTTCCCCGTCAATAGGAAGACCTACGACAGGGGCAGGAAGAAGAAAGGGTGAGGAAGCAAATGCTGTAATGGGAAATCAAGGTCAACATAATCAAAAAATGTTTCAACCTTCCCCTTTCCCTTTCCCACCTCATTATCCACCGTACGGACCTTACCCTTATGTAGCTGCTGCTTCTGGAAATTCATTTCCCCATCCTCAATCATATAGACCCCCACCCGTCCATAATTTCAAGAATACACCACCACCTCCTCCCCAACAATGGATGCAAAATCCCAACCCAAATCTTCCACAAAAAAAGCCAAACAATGACCGTCCTTCTGTCCAATTTGATCCAATTCCCATGACATATACTGAACTTTTGCCTCAACTTCTCAAAAGTTCTCTTGTTGTATGATGTCTTTTAAAACCCGTAGGGCCACCCTATCCTAAGGGGTATGATCCTAATGTGAAGTGTGATTATCATGCTGGGGCACCGGGGCATTCTACAGAAAATTGCATTGCCTTAAAGTTTAAGGTACGTGATTTGATAAATGCCAAGTGGTTGGATTTCGAAGAAGGCTCCCCAAATGTGATTAGAAATCCTTTGCCTAATCATGGAAATACTGGGGTAAATGCAATAACACATGACTTGGGAAGTGATCATTGTCCCCCTTGCAATGATGTCAACATGATCCATGGGCAGCATGGTACAGACTCAGTAAGCCCAGTCACCCCTGTTCCTTTGGTGGTCTATTACACCAAGAAACCTTTGACTGAACCAGTCATGAACCATCCGTCCTTGACAATTAGGACCCCGTCTCCATTTTCATACAAGGATACCCATGCAGTACCTTGGAAGTATGAAGTGGATGTAATCCCTCAACTCCTAAAGGGATCGTCATCCTCAATAACCAATATTTCCGAGACAAGTGGAATGACTAGGAGTGGACGAGTTTATGCTCCTGAAAACTTGAGAAAGGAGGATACACCTGTAAGTGAAAAAGAAAGTCGTGGTAAAGAACAAGATCCTCCCCAAAGAATAACAGAGGAAGATGCTTGTGAATTTTTGAAATTCATTAAGCAAAGCGAATACCAAGTCCTTGACCAGTTAAACCGCACTCCTGCAAAAATATCCTTGTTATCTCTCTTATTGGACTCAGAACCACATCGTGGAAAGTTATTGAAGGTCTTGAATAAAGCACATGTTGCAAAAGATATTTCGCCTGAAAAGTTTGAAGGGATAGTGGGGCATATTGCCTCAAATGACTACTTAACTTTTACCGACGAAGAGATACCTGCTGAAGGAAGAGGTCATAATAAGGCATTACACATCTCTGTCAAGTGTCGGGATCATATCATAGCCAAGGTCCTAGTTGATAATGGCTCCTCTCTGAATATCATGCCAAAGTCCACTTTAAATCAACTACCTTTTGATGGGTCACATATGAAGCCAAGCTCAATGGTAGTAAGAGCTTTTGACGGTACTCGGAGAGAGGTCATTGGAGATATTGAGATCCCCATCCAAGTGGGCCCATGCACCTTCAATGTATTATTTCAAGTGATGGACATCAATCCTGCTTATAGCTGCCTATTGGGGAGGCCTTGGATACATTCTGCCGGTGTGGTTCCATCTACCCTTCATCAAAAGCTTAAATTTGTGGTAAACAACAAGCTAATCACTGTTTCTGGTGAGGGAGATTTCCTTATCAGTAAGCCCATGTCAACTCCATATATAGAAGCAGCTGAAGAAAGTCTTGAGACTTCCTTCCAATCATTGGAAATTGCTCACACCACCTATGTGAGCGAAGGGTTACGACTAGCTCGTCCTTCCAAAGCTTCTATGATGGTAGCCAAAGTGATGATGAAATCTGGATTCCAGCCAGGGAAAGGGCTTGGGAAGATGCTTGATGGAGGAGTAGACCCATTATTGGTTAAGGAGAATAAGAACGGCTTTGGGCTGGGGTATCATCCATCTCCAATGGAAAGAGCGAAGGTTTCCGCAGATAAAAGAGAAAAACGACTTGCACGGTTAGAAAACCGAGAACCCCTAACTGCGAAGATCCCTATCTGTAACCTTTACCAAAGCTTCAGGAGTGCAGGCTTGACATCTCCAGACCAAGTGGCAGTCATCGATGATGAGTCCAAGAGGGAAGAAGACTTGATTTACCCTTGTCCTTCAGATACTGAACTGTGTAATTGGGAAGCTGTTGAGCTTCCAGAGATCATTTCAAAGTAATTGTTCACTTTGTAGGTTTTTGTTTAAATCCTTTGGCTATGCCTAAAGCCTTAGGATGAGTTTTAATAAGGGCAAAACATGTTTCCTTTATCATTTCAAATAAATAAAAGTTAAGTTCAATTATCATTTTCCTTATTTTGCCTTTTTTATATTAAATAAATTACAGATCTGAAATTGAATTCCAAAATAATAAGATTGCTTTCTCCCATCATGATTTTAATCCAACAAGCGAAGAGGATGAAGAGTCCGATGAACCTTCCCCTGAATTACTAAGGCTGCTAGATCAGGAAGATAAAGAAATTTCTCCCTATCTAGAAATTGTTGAAGTCATAAATTTGGGGAGTGAAGAAAACAAACAAGAAGTCAAAATCGGCACCTCTTTGAGTAGAGAACATATGAGAGAATTAATAGAATTGTTGGTCGAATTCAGTGATGTGTTTGCTTGGTCGTATCAGGATATGCCGGGATTAGATAACTGCATCGTTGAACACAAATTGCCATTGAAACCCGATTGCGTCCCCATAAAGCAAAAGTTGAGAAGGATGAAGCCAGAAATGCTCTTAAAGATTAAAGAAGAGATAACCAAACAGTTGGATGCTGGGTTCTTGGCTGTCTCCAAATACCCTGAATGGGTGGCCAATATTGTTCCGGTCCCGAAGAAAGATGGGAAAGTACGAATGTGTGTTGATTACCGGGATTTGAATAGAGCTAGCCCAAAAGATGACTTTCCATTGCCACATATTGATGTTCTTGTTGATAACACGGCCCAACATTCCATTTTTTCATTCATGGATGGATTTTCTGGGTACAACCAAATCAAGATGGCACCCGAAGACATGGAAAAAACCACTTTCATTACTTTGTGGGGAACCTTCTGCTACAAGGTAATGTCTTTTGGATTGAAAAATGCCGGTGCCACTTACCAAAGAGCGATGGTAACTCTATTTCATGACATGATGCATAAAGAGATAGAGGTTTATGTAGATGATATTATTGCCAAATCCAAATCCGTTGAAGGTCACTTGATTGACTTACGAAAGCTCTTTGAACGCCTGAGAAAATTTAAACTCAGATTAAATCCGGCTAAATGCACTTTTGGGGCTAGCTCTGGAAGGTTGCTTGGTTTCATTGTCAGTGAGAAAGGTATCGAAGTGGATCCCGATAAAGTAAAGGCAATCATGGAAATGCCCGCTCCTAGCACTGAAAAAGAAGTACGAGGATTCCTTGGAAGGTTGAATTACATAGCTCGTTTCATTTCTCAACTAACAGCTGTATGTAATCCAATCTTTAAGTTGCTTCGTAAAAATCAACCATCACAATGGAATGATGACTGCCAGGAGGCCTTTGACCAAATAAAGCAATACTTGCAATCCCCACCGATCTTGGTTCCCCCAACCCCAGGAAGACCACTCCTGTTGTATTTGACGGTGATAAATGAGTCTATGGGCTCTGTACTGGGGCAACATGATGAGTCTGGGAGAAAAGAGCATGCTATTTACTATTTGAGCAAGAAGTTCACTGAGTGCGAAGCACGATATTCTACTGTGGAACGAACTTGTTGTGCATTAGCATGGGCTGCTCGTCGCCTAAGGCAATACATGTTATCTTATACTACTTGGTTGATATCTAAGATGGACCCAATTAAGTACATCTTTGAAAAACCGGCTCTGACGGGAAGAATAGCTCGTTGGCAGGTTCTTTTGACTGAGTATGATATCATTCATGTCACCCAAAAAGCTATAAGAGGGAGTGCTTTAGCTGATCACTTGGCCCACCATCCCCTAAAAGAGTACCAACCAATGTCATTCGAATTTCCTGATGAAAATATTATGATGTTATCAGAAGAGAAAGATTGTCCTAATAGAACTTGGATTTTGATGTTCGATGGGGCGTCGAATACATTGGGGCATGGGATTGGGGCCATCCTAATCTCACCAGATAACAAACTTTTCCCATTCACTGCTAGACTTTGTTTTGATTGTACCAATAATATTGCAGAATATGAAGCTTGTGTTTTGGGGATTCAGGCGGCACTTGAAGCAAAGGTGAAATCTCTACAAATATACGGAGATTCTGCCTTGGTGATTCATCAACTGAAAGAAGAATGGGATACTAGAGATGGAAAATTGATTCCTTATCAAGCTCACATCATGGAACTAATCAAAGGGTTTGATGAAGTCTCTTTCCATCATATTCCTCGGGATGATAACCAATTAGCCGATGCTTTGGCCACGTTGGCCTCCATGTTCAACGTAAGTAGGGATTGTGACATGCCCTTCATCGAGATTGAAAGGCGTCTCGAACCTGCATATTGTCATGAGATAGAAGAAGAGCCCGATGGGAAACCATGGTTTCATGACATCAAAAATTATATTCAAAATCAAGAATATCCTCCTGGTATCTCAGAAAATGATAAAAGAACCCTCAGGCGCCTAGCCATGAATTTCTTTATGACTGGGAATACACTCTATAAGAGAAATTATGATTCTGTTCTCCTTCGTTGCGTAGACGTGACGGAAGCTAACAAAATCATGAAGGATGTTCATGAAGGGCCTTTCGGAACACATGCAAATGGGCACTCGATGGCAAGAAAAATTCTCAGATCTGGATATTATTGGATGACAATGGAGAATGATTGTAATAACTATACCAAGAAATGTCACAAGTGTCAAACCTATGCAGACAACATTCATGCACCACCATCTTCTTTGCACGTTCTAACAGCGCCTTGGCCTTTTGCTATGTGGGGCATAGATGTTATTGGTCCCATTGAACCAAAAGCATCGAATGGGCATCGCTTTATTTTGGTGGCCATTGATTACTTCACCAAGTGGGTTGAAGCAGCTTCCTACACCAACGTGACTAAAAATGTTGTGGTCAAATTCATCAAGAGAGAATTGATTTGTAGATATGGTTTACCAAATCAGATCATCACTGATAATGGTACAAACCTGAATAATAAAATGATGGATGAACTTTGTGAGGAATTCAAAATCAAACACCTCAATTCATCTCCATACAGACCTAAGATGAATGGAGCAGTGGAAGCTGCTAACAAAAATATAAAGAAAATCATACAAAAGATGGTTGAAACCTACAAAGACTGGAGTGAGTTGCTTCCTTTTGCTTTACATGGGTATCGTACCTCTGTACGAACTTCGACAGGGGCAACACCCTTCTCATTGGTGTATGGTATGGAAGCTGTTTTACCAATAGAAGTGGAAATTCCGTCTTTAAAAGTAATCATGGATGCCAAATTAGAAGAAGCTGAATGGGTTCAGTCCCGGTATGATCAATTAAATTTAATTGATGGGAAAAGGTTAACCGCTCTCTGTCATGGGCAGTTATACCAAAAGCGTATGAAGAAGGCATACGAAAAGAAAGTGCGACCTCGTCAATTTCATGAAGGTGATTTGGTACTGAAGAAAATCTTGCCGAATCAAAATGATCACCGAGGCAAATGGAAGCCAAATTATGAAGGACCATTCGTCGTAAAGAGAGCCTTTTCTGGAGGAGCTTTGATTTTGACGAACATGGATGGTGAGGAGTTATCTTTCCCGGTCAATTCAGATGCAGTCAAGAAGTATTATGCTTGAGCGTACTCTAAAGGGATAGGGTAGTCTTTATGTCCTTTAAAAGTTTGGATTAAAAATTATGATATAAACTTGTAATTTTCCCAAGTAAATATATGGAATTCTCAATTTCAGTTCCAATCCTTGTCTTGTCATGTTTCATTTGCATGCATTTTGTGGAAAATATTAAAAAAAATCATGAAAGGCATATTTTTAATCTCAAACAAGCTTGATACTTCCCAATTACACAGACCTTGGTAATCAGGATAATCCGCTCTGCCATGAGTAATAACAAGTCCCATAAGGATTGTGGTAGTCACCTGGAGGAAACAAGATCTTTGACCTTTGGTTTTCCACTTGACTATTTCTTCCATGCAGGTTTGAGGGTACAACAAGGACAAACGCTCCCCATGAAGAGTCGAGATCAACAGTTTCAGCCTATCACCTAACTCCAGTCGGGATGGTTTACTAAGATGTGAAAATGTAATCCTTGTATTCACTCGGAACCCACACTAAACCAGAAAAGTCAATCTCAGACACATTCTTCTTGAGCATAAATCTCATATAATTCTCTACCATAAGTCATTATGGTAGAGGTATCTCCCTTAAGTCTTACTTCATGTCCAAGCCTAAGGTATCCATTCCTAGGCTACTCAAATCAAATCAGGGGCATTTCCCCAGTCATTTAGTTTCATGTCAAAGCCTCAGGTATCCATCCCTAGGCTATCTCAATCAAAATCAAATCAGGGGCATCCCCCCAGTCATTTAGTTTCATGTCAAAGCCTCAGGTATCCATCCCTAGGCTATCTCAATCAAAATCAAATCAGGGGCATTTCCCCAGTCATTTAGTTTCATGTCAAAGCCTCAGGTATCCATCCCTAGGCTATCTCAATCAAAATCAAATCAGGGGCATTTCCCCAGTCATTTAGTTTCATGTCAAAGCCTCAGGTATCCATCCCTAGGCTATCTCAATCAAAATCAAATCAGGGGCATCCCCCCAGTCATTTAGTTTCATGTCAAAGCTTCAGGTATCCTTCCCTAGGCTATCTCAATCAAAATCAAATCAGGGGCATCTTCCCAGTCATTTAGTTTCATGTCAAAGCTTCAGGTATCCTTCCCTAGGCTATCTCAATCAAAATCATTCAGGGGCATCCCCCTGTCATCCATTTTATGTCGAAGCCTCAAATACCCATTCTTAGGCTCCTCAAAATGTCAAGACAACTTCATATTTTTCCAGAGCTTCAGGTATTAACCCCTAGGTTATGCCATTTATCTTCCTGTCATGTTCCAAGTGCCTCTCCTTAAACTGTCTAGCATTGGGACAACACCATTCGGCTATTTACTTCTTGTCAAAAGTTGTCGGGTATTCTTAGTGGTGTTCACGTCTTTACTTTCTTTTCACATCAATAATATGAATATGTCTCATATTCTTTCATGAAAAGAAGTAAAGAGGGGCATCTATGAACACCTATTTTTGTCCGGTAATATATATTAAAAAGAAAAAAAAGAAGAAAAAAAAAAGAAGAAAAAAAGAGTTTTTTTTTCGTCCTAGAGTCCGGAGTCAATGTTGACTGCATTAACCGGGGTCCTAGCACGGTTTCATGACCGGTGTTACCTCATTAGTTCTAAGCTCGTACAGCCTCAGTGGAGTACGGTATTTCACACCTCAGTTCGAAGGGAATCCGAGGTTCTTCAAGTTAAAACTGATGTGTTAATCCGTACTTGAACTTCAAGACACACCGGAAGTACACCTGCAGGAGAGTCCCCAATGCTTAATATTTAACCGAGGTAAAGAGAAATGTCTATAGTTGACCAATGATTTCAGACCCTGGTTATGACTTACCAGTTCTCGTTGGTGACGCGGTACAGTGCTTAGAACCCCGCCCAGTCCAGATTGCCACCCCGGATCGTATTAAAAAATAATAATATTAAAAATTGCATAGTGACCGTTGGAATAGTAACCCTTCCCCATCTCTATAAATACTCAATCCCTCTTCATTTCCTACCACACCTCTCATTTCATCAATTCTCTTCATTTTTCTCGAGCAATGGCTGATGGATGCCGAAGCCAAGAGGAAAGAATAAGGGAGAGAAGACGATGTTTTGTGACAACTTTTTTACTCCTTATAGTGTGGGTAGTAATTTATATTTATTGGATATTTTATATATTTCCATATACGTAATAAATAATTTATGTTTCCATTTGTACCTTTAAATAAAATGCCCAAAAAAAAAATCAGAAAAATAAATGGGCAAAAAAAAAAAACAGAAAAAAAAAACGAAAATAAAATATAAAAAAAATAATAAAAAGGGCCAAAAAGAAAAAAAGAAAAAAAAAAGAAGAGAAAAAAGGGCCCAAACAAAAAAAAAGGCCCAAAAAAAAAACAAAAAACAAAAAAACAAAAAAAAACAAAAAAAAAAGAAATGGGCCAAAAAAAAAACAAAAGTCCAAAAAAAAAGGTTCAAAAAAAAACGAAAAAAAAAGAGAGAAAATCAGAAAAGAAGGTGACGGTGGTTTTAGTGGTGGGCCCCGGTTTGGTTGGATAATTGGAGAAAATTGGGGAAATTGATATGGAATTTGGACAAATTAGAAAAGTAAGAAAGTGATATCTTTTAGGGAGGATCCAATGCCAATTTTCTTCTATAAATAGAAGGTGATATTGAGGCATTTTGGAGGAAGAAGAGAAAAAATAGGGGAAAGAGTGTTAAATTTTTGTGAGAATTTTTAGAAGTTTGGGTTTTTAAAAATTACTTTGTGTAATCCTAGTTAGGAAAATGAGTGCACAACTCTTGTTTGTCTTAGTATGTGAGTTTCTGTGAGCTAAAATACTGTCCAAGTGTTGTAACCGGTATCCAAATACCTTCAAATCAAGTCCAAACAAAGCCAAAAGCAAAGGAAATCTACACAAAATTGATTTCCTGACTTTCGTTCTAGTTTCTCTGTAATTGATCTTGTACCAAGGTATTTTTTATTAATACAAAGTTGTTTATTTATATTTATTTATTCGTCTTATTTAATTGTTATTTATTTTTCTGCACTTTTATTTTTCTTTATTTATATTCAAGCACTTTATTTTCCTGCACTTTATTTTTCTGCAGTTATTTATCTGTTTATTTATTTTTATGCATCTCCATCTTTATTTATTTATTTGTACCTTTATTTTTCCTTATTTATTTATTTTTTTTTTACACTTTTATTCCTCTTTATTTACTTTTCTGCACTTTTATTATTGTTAATTTATTTTTCTGCACTTTATTTATCCGCACTTTATATTTCTGCAATTATTAGTTCATTTTTTTTATTTTTTACATTTTTATCTTTATTTATTTATTTTTATGCCCTTTTATTTTATTTATTTACTTTCCCGTCCCTTTATTTTTGTTATTTACTTTTCTGCCCATTTATTTTCATGTATTTACTTTTCTGCCCTTTTATTTTTGTTATTTATATTTCTGCCCCTTTATTTTTATATATTTACTTTTTAGCCCTTTTATTTTGGTTATTTACATTTCTGCCCCTTTATTTCCATGTATTTACTTTTTAGCCCTTTTATTTTGGTTATTTACATTTCTGTCCCTTTATTTTTGTTAATTACATTTCTGCCCCTTTATTTTTGTTATTTACATTTCTGCCCCTTTATTTCCATGTATTTACTTTTTAGCCCTTTTATTTTGGTTATTTACATTTCTGCCCCTTTATTTTTGTTATTTATATCTCTGCCCCTTTATTTTCATGTATTTGCTTTCCTGTCCCTTTATTTTTGTTATTTACTTTTCTGCTGCTTTATTTTTGTTATTTACTTTTCTGTTCCTTTATTTTTTTTATTATTTATTTTTCTGCCCCTTTATTTTATGTATTTATTTTTTTTCTGCTCTTTTATTTTTATGTATTTATTGTTATGTCTATTTATTTTTATTTTTATTTTTTTGAACTTTTCGTTTATTTTTTTTTCTACCTTTATTTTTTTATTTTATTATTATTATTTATTCTCTATACTTTTTATTTTTAGTTATTTATCTTTTTGCTTTTATCTTTCTACACTTTCTATTTATTTATTTACGTTTGACCATTTTAATAGTTTATAAATATGTTATATATATACATAATTATCCATTTTTATTATGGTCATGATTTCCTATTATTTTCTCTTAGTAACCTTTTAATAATTAAGAAGAAATTATTTTCATAAAAAAAAATAAAAAAATCAAGACTAATAAATAGTGTGTTATTTATTCATTCATTTTTCTCTTAAATTTAAGATGAGATTAATTTAGATGAGACATCTTATTAATCTTATTTTCTTAAAAGATAATTAAATAATATTCCGTGTCAATTTTAATTAATTAAGTGTATTATATTTCTTTATCTTCATGTTGATGTGTTTAATTTTATTTTTTTTCTCTTATCTTTATTTATTTATTTATTTATTTGTTTTGAACTTTATATTTCTCAATAAAAATCAATTTTTTTTACTAGAAAATAAGTAAGACAAGACGTCTTATTGTTTTTTTATCTTTTTATTTTTATGGTCTTTTAATCATTTGTTTATTTATTTTCTTAGAACTAAAAAATAACAAACTTAGGAGATGTATTCTTTTTACTATCTTTGTTTTATTCATATTTATATATTTTTTTTATTGTGTATATTATTTATGATTGTTTTATGAAGGATGAAATATTTGATAATCATTTTTTAAATTATGCATGATCAATTTGGGTAACCGTTTTTACGGACAGTGTGGGGTGCTAATACCTTCCCCTCCTGTAATTCGACTCCCGGACTAAACAGAATCTCATTTTTTTAAAAAACAAAAAAAAACAGTGCTATTTAAAGGTTTTCCTAATATTTTCCTTAATAAATATTGGTGGCGACTCCTTGAACCCTTTATTTTTTAGGCTTCTCAAGAGCCTCACTTCAATGCCGTTTCAATTTTCTTTTATTTGTCTTTAACCAGTCCGCGTCGCGCGCCGGGACCCCGGTCGCGACAAGGACCAAAGTCTACTTGCGAGGAATATTTACGTAATTTCCCTGCCATTCTTCATGCGTTATTATGTCATTTGCCTTGAAAATCTTACATCTCTGATTGAGTCTTTTGACTGTGCAGGTGAAATTCAGAGCGAGTCACCAGAGATGAATAGGCTAAAAGGACTCAAGGCCAGAGAGACTTCCGTTGCGGCTGAAAATGACATTCAGGCAAAGCGGAATTCGAAGAAGGCTACTGCTGAGACGATAATATTAACTTCGTCTGCTGGTGACGATATTCCTCTGATTGAGGGCGGATCTGAGAAGGTTGTCGAGAAAAAGAAAAGGACAAAGCGTGATCCTTCGAAGACCTCAGACCGTCAATCCTCGCCCAAAAAGCCAAAAACTTCAAGAGGGGCTGCTGAGCCAGGGCCTTCTAAGGAGAAGAGAGCGGAAGGGTCTATTCCGGATACTCCAAGTGGTGTTATCACATATGGGGCGAAGCCAATAACGACTTATTTCGCGCCCAAAGCCTCTTGCCCTCTTGAAGGTAGTTCCGGTCTTGTTCAACATCCGGTGTATGAGAGCTCTGTTCCTGAGGGCGTTCCTGAATCCTCACCCAAGGTGAAGCCCTCGTTGAAGAGTGAAGAAATGATCAGAGCTTGCGACGACGGACAGAAGCACTTGGCTGAGTTATCCGAGCTCCTCAAGTCGGTTCGCGAGCTCACAGAAGAAAACGAGAGGCTCACCTCAATGGTTGGCAAGGACAAGGCAATCATCCTCCAATTAGAAGGAAAATTAAAAACTTCCAAAGAAGAAACTCAGAAGAAGGATGAAGAAATTGCCAAACTGAAGAATCTTGCCAAGGAGCTGGAGGGTCAAGTTTCTGATCAGAAGAAAATCAATGCTGACCTCAATGCTCATCTCTGCATAGAGAAGGAACACTCTTCAAAGCTGGAAGAGGGGTTGAAGGAGGCTAAGGTCGTCCATTCTCAAGGAGTGGATGATTGGACACGTAAGGAAAAGGAGCTGCTATTAAAGCTGGCGGATTCGAATGGCGAGATCAAGACCCTGAAAGCAGACTTGGACGATGCTGTAAACATGTGTGACCAAGCAGTCAAGGAGGCTTTCGGGTTGGCAGTTCGTCAAGTGCTATACCGGAATCCCAAGGTGTCAATTAATTTGAACGGTATTGATCCGTTCTATGAGTTTCACCAAGGGAAACTGGTGGCCGTCGTTGACAATCGTCATGAGAGTCCGCCTAACAGTCCTTATAAGTTTGCTCCTTTACCTAAAGGTCAATCAATGGGACCTTCCCTCCTGAAGCCTACAAGTACAGGATCAAGCTCTCGCACTGAAGGAGGCAAGACCGGAGATAAAGGCAAAGGGAAGGAGGAAGACCCAAGCCAGAAAGAGTAGCGCCTTCCTTGTTTCCTTTTTCGTTTTATTAATTCGAATTCACTGTGTTCCGGGATCAGCTCCGGATTATTACACGAATTGTAATTCTTATTGAATCAATAAAAGAGTTTTTTACCTCCATTCTTGTTTAGTGAAAAACAACTTTAATAGGGGGACTGCATGTGTATTGTATTATTCCGGATTTAAGTAATGAAGATCGGATTGTAAAACAAAATCTCCATACCGGACATATACATGTGAAATGAATTTCATAATAAAACCACCGCTTGTGAGGGAACACATCATTGCCTCAAGAACGGCTTAAGGGGAATGATTGTGAGACCGTTTAGACGAGAGTTCATTCCTCAAATTATTCGTTAAACCGTTGATGTTGTCCCCCAGTATCATTTGGTGATTATCACTTTGAATAAACTCTGAGTGAGATTTTCACGTGAGAGATCTTGAGAATGAGGATTTAAAATAGAAATTCCTCTTCAAATATTTCCGACTGAGGGATTTCGGGTGAATATGCCTTAGATTGTGGCGTACCCGAGTGAATTGTTTGTGTCGGAGTTTATGAGTCAGGTCTCAATTGAAGAATTGGTGACTCAGAACTATAAGCTATAAAACTTCCAAATAAAGAACTTCATAAGAGAGTATTAATCTGGAGTTCAGTATAACTTACTTGTTGTGTTTGGAGTTCGGTTTGATCCTACTGTCCCGTGTCATATTTGGCGTTCGGTTTAATCCTACTAGCCGTTCTCCAATTGATCTTTGGTTTTATCCAATAACAATTCTTCATCGTCGTTCGGTTAATCCTACTAGTCTTACTCAGAGTTCGGTTTAATCCTACAATTCGAGCCTTCGATACGGGGTTCAGATCAGGGCTAATCCTGAACCTACTGCGCCCGTCACTTGGGGTTCAGCATGGTCTTGAAGAAGAACCAGCTTACTGCGCCCAAGCCTTCGCATGGGGTTCGGTTTGTGGCCTTGGAGAAGGACCAGCCCTACAACCCATGTAGTCTTCGAATGGGGTTCGGTTTGTGGCCTTGACGAAGGACCAGCCCTACAACCCATGTAGTCTTCGAATGGGGTTCGGTTTGTGGCCTTGACGAAGGACCAGCCCTACAACCCATGCCCTGAGGTTCGGTTTAATCCTACAACTCAGGTCTTCACCGACGTTCGGTTAATCCTACTAGTCGTACTCAGAGTTCGGTTTAATCCTACAATCCGAGCCTTCACCGGTGTTCAGCCAAACTTACTAACCGTACCCAGAGTTCGGTTTAATCCTACAATCTGGGTCTTCAATACTTACACACTCGAGGAGTTACATCGTCAATTACAGAATGGGTAATTGAGATCATCCGTCCTGAGTATGTTCTTGTGCGTTACGCATATTCGAGGAGTTACATCGTCAACTACAGAATAAGTAGCTGAGATCATCCGTCCTGAATATGCTTCTGTACACCGGATAAGCTAAAAATCACAGCATAAGAAAAAACTCGAAAGAGTTAAATTGTTGTGAGAGATTCTTATTAAATCACAAATAAGAATTACAATGAGAGCGTAGCTGTGAAAATAAATTCTCCAGTATTCAATCCAAGATAAGGATAGGAGAGTGTAGATGGTTCCAACAGCTAGCTATAGTAGATGCGCAAGTTTTGGGTGTTCCATTTGTTTCGGATTGGAGTGCCATCAAGGTTTTCAAGGCGGTAAGAGCCTTTGCCAGTGACCTCGGATACCCTGTATGGGCCTTCCCAGTTTGGGGCCAATTTGCCTTGATGAGCGAATTTGTTCCCTATACTTGCTTTCCTCAAAACCAAATCTCCAACATTGAAAGTCCTTGATTGGACTCGTTTGTTGTACCGGAGAGCAACTTTGGCTTTGATGGCTTGATCTCTGATGAAAGCGTCTTCTCTGAGCTCTTGTATGACATCTATTTCGGATGCCAAGTTAGCATTGTTGGTTTCTTCAGAGAAGTACTTAACCCTTGTGGAAGCAATTTGCAGTTCCACAGGTATCATTGCCTCGACCCCGTATGTTAGGCGATATGGGGATTCATTGGTGGATGAATGAGGCGTTGTCCGATATGCCCATAGGACATGACACGGCTGGTCTGTCCATCCGCCCTTGGCTTCACCAAGGCGTTTCTTTAGTCCCTTCAGCACTTCCCTGTTGGCCACTTCAGCTTGACCATTAGTTTGGGGATGTTCGACGGATGAGAATATTTGGGTTATTCCTAACCCTTCAAGTAAATCTGTGAATTGTCTATCCGTGAACTGGGTGCCATTATCTGTGACAATCCGTGCTGGGACCCCGAACCGTGTTATAATGTTTTCATACATGAAACGACGAGTTCGGGCTGAAGTAATATGCACCACCGGCTCTGCTTCTATCCATTTAGTGAAATAATCGACCCCTACAATGAGATATTTGATGCCCCCAGGAGCAGTTGGAAAGGGGCCCAGAATATCCAATCCCCATTGATAGAAGGGCCATGGAACAGCGGATGTGAAGAGTTCTTCCGCCGGTGTGTGGTGTAGGTTAGAGAATTTTTGGCAAGCGTCGTATTTTTTGACGAAGTCAATGGAGTCTTGCTTCATTGTGGGCCACCAGTATCCAGCTCTGAGGATTTTTCGCATTAAGCTTCTTCCTCCGGCGTGGTGTCCACTTTGTCCTCCATGCACTTCCTCCATTACACCTTGCACCTCATCCTCTTTAAGAAAAATCAAATAGGGCACAGAGAGTGCCCTTCTGTAGAGATTACCATCAATCATAGTGAAATACGGTAATTCTCTCCTTAACCTCGTCTTTTCCTTCTCATCTGTGGGTAACTGTCCATCAGCCAAATAACGGATGTAAGGAGCCATCCATGTATCTCCGTAAAGGGAGTCAGTCATTATGGCGTTTAGAGAAGGGAAAAGAGGAATGTTGGGCGACGTTAGCGTGCTTTGAACCAGCGTAGTGGTGCTACCTGGTCATTTAGTGCTTGCTAACCTGGAGAGTATATCTGCTCTCGTATTCTCTTCACGTGGAACATGCTTGAATTCCACCTTTGAGAATTTCTCAGTCAACTCCTTGACACAGTTCAAGTATAATTGGAGTTGAGGTTCGCGAGCTTGATAATCTCCTAAGATCTGGGAAATCACCAGCTGTGAATCGCTGCATAGTGTCGCCTCAGAAGCTCCGATGTCAATTGCAGCTCTTAACCCGGCCAAGCAAGCTTCGTACTCAGCTTGGTTGTTGGATGTTTTGAAATTGAAACGAAGGGAGATCTCCAGGTGTACTCCGTCGTCACTTTCTAGAACTACACCTGCTCCAGAGCCTCTTTGGTTTGATGAACCATCAACGTAAATGGTCCAATGAACTCGAGGGTAATCTGGATCAGTCCCTGTCATTTCCATAATAAAGTCAGCCAGGACTTGAGCTTTAATAGCGCTGCGGGGTTCGTAGGATATATCAAACTCAGAGAGTTCAATAGACCATTTGATCATCCTCCCAGTGAGATCGGGCTTGATTAAGACAGAACGGAGTGGCAAATCCGTTCTCACTATGATTGGATGGGCGTGAAAGTACGGACGCAACCGTCGTGAGGCCCAAACAACAGCGAGGGCGGCCTTTTCAATTTTCTGATACCGGATCTCAGCACCTTGCAAGGTCTTGCTAGTGAAATAAACCGGTCTTTGTCCATCAGGAGTTTCTTTTATCAAGGCAACGCCCAAAGCTTCATCTGAAATAGCCAAGTACAGAATGAGTGTGTCTTCGGGGTCAGGCTTTGTGAGAATGGGAGGTTTGGACAACACCTCCTTAAGCTCTTGGAAAGCTTTTTCTTGTTCCTGTCCCCACTCGAATTTCTTGGACTTTTTCAGTATTTTGTACAGGGGGAGCGACCTGTGAGCCATCTTCGGCATGAATCGTGCCAAAGCTGCCACTTTGCCATTCAAGGACTGGACTTCTTTGAGATTCTTAGGACTCTGCATGTCTAGAATCGTTTGGCACTTCCCTGGATTGGCTTCAATACCACGTTGAGTTAACATGAAACCCAAAAACTTCCCAGCAGGGACAACAAATGTGCACTTCATTGGGTTCAGCCTCATGTTAAATTGTCTCAAACGGGTGAATACTTGGCGCAGGTCGTCAATATGATCGCCACCAACCGGTGTCTTTGCTATTATGTCGTCAATGTATACTTCAACAAGTTTGGTGTGCATACCTTCGAAAACCTTGTTGATCATGCGCTGATATGTCGCCCCAGCGTTTTTCAGGCCAAAGGGCATGACTGTATAGCAAAAGACACCACGATCATTTATGAAAGCTGTCTTCTCTTGATCCTCTTCGCACATCGGAATTTGGTTGTAACCAGAGTATGCGTCCATGAAACTCAGGTATTGATAACCAGAGGAATCATCCACCATCCGATCTATATTAGGAAGAGGATAAGGATCTTTTGGACAGCAGCGGTTGAGGTCCACGTAGTCGATGCACATTCTCCATTTACCATTGGATTTAGGGACCATCACCATATTTGAAAGCCAAGAGGAATATCGGATCTCCCTGATAAATCCGGCCTTCAGCAACTCCTCAGTTTGCTGGCAAGCTACCTTCTGTTTCTCTGGGCCCAATCGTCTTTTCTTTTGGGCCACAGGTTTCGTCTCTGGATAGACGGAAAGTTTATGACAGCAGAATTCAGGGTCTATGCCTGGCATATCGGCCGCAGTCCATGCAAAGAGGTTTTTAAACTCTTACAAGAGAGCCAACAGTCGCTGCTCTATCTTAATATCCAGCTTGTCATTGATATGGGTGATCTTTTCTGGAGAATCTCCCAAGACGATGTCCCTGGAACTTCCATCCGGTGTGGGCTTTGATGGGTTGAACGGGTCAATGTTCAAATCCGCTCTAGGGTCCAGGTCAACAAGACTTACAGATCCAGCCGATGTTCCAGTATCATTAAGTTTCCTCTTTTTATTGGAGGCGTCCAGCTTTGTCATGTTGAGGCTAAGGTTGTAACAGTACCTAGCCATCTCTTGATTACCCCGGATAGATGACACAGCATTATCCTTGTCAATGAACTTGATAAGGAGATGTGGGGTTGATACAACTGCCTCCATTGCGTTCAGAGTGGGACGGCCTATGATGCCATTAAATGGTGACTTGACATCAATCACTAGCACCCGAGACCTAACCGTCCTGGCTCCTGGCTCGCCTTCAAACGAGATAAGGGTGTCAAGATACCCTTTAGTTGGTTGCTTTGCACCATTGAAAGCTGTTAGTTCCTGCGTGTAAGGCTGTAAGTCTGAGTCTTTAAAACCCATTCTTTCAAAGCAATTATAGAAAATAACATCACAGGAACTTCCCTGGTCAACAAGGATTCTTCGGACGTCCTTGTTGGCGATCACAGCAGTGATGACTACAGCATCGTCACCACCAGGAATGGTTGGGCCAAAATCTTCGTCAGAGAAAGAGATTGTGGGAGCTTCAATCCCACCTCTGTAAGGGCGATTGTCTTTGACTTTCCCTTGCACGGATAGGATCATTCTGTGATGATTCTTACGGGCTGTAATTGAAGCTCCTCCTCCAACGAACCCTCCAGCAATCATGTCAATAACCTCACGTCGGCCCTGACGTTGCTGCTGGGGCATGCTGTCTTTCTGTGCTGCATTATCAGTCATCATACCTTTTTGCTTTTCCGCAGCAGAGAACTTTCAAACCGGACTGGGGTTATTGTCATCCCCATCGTCTGGATCTCTTTCTCTTTTCTCATTCCGTTCTGCCCTGTCAAAGGATTTTTCTTTGAACAGGTATTGCTTCAACTTGCCTTCTCTAATTAGCGTCTCAACCGCGTTCTTTAGAGCTTGGCATTCATCAGTGGAATGACCATTCTATTCATGAAAATCACAGTACTTACGTGAATTTCCTGGTCTTTTCATAGGGGCTGGTTTCCTGATGCCATATGTGCTGAGCATTGGCCATCCGACCTCTCTCAAAATCTGAGATGGTCTAGCAGATAACTGTGCATAATGGCTAAAGGAATTGACATGCCTTTCTCGAGGTCGAGGAGGGTGATTATCCACCTTAGGACTGGTGAATGGCCTCTCCATGCGTTCTGACCTCGTCTTCTCCCTACCCTTCTGGGTTTGGGGAGATGGTGTTGGTGGCTTTTTCTTTGCAGCCATTGCCTCCAAGTGCATCTCTATGCTCACATACTTTGAGGCTTTTTTCCTGAACTCCTCAAAAGTTGCTGGGGGGCTCTTTGCTAATGAAAGAGCGAAAGCTGATCCTGGCTGCAATGCCTCAATAACGATATGCAGCTTGATAGATTCTGTGGGGTTAGGAACCAGAGCTGCTTCCTTATAAAACCTCTTCAAAAAATCTTTTAAGACCTCTATTTCACCTTGCTTAATCTGAGCTAAGGTATGAGACGTCTTGGGTACGTCTCTGGAGATGACAAAGTGGGTTTCAAAGGCAGCTGCCATTTCCGTCCAAGAATCTATGGATCCAGAAGGCAAGCCTTTAAACCACCCGAGGGCCTCCTCAGACAATGTTCGAGGGAACATTCGGCACATCACGTCTTCATCAGCCCCCAAGTACATGGCTTCGAACACATAAGCATCAAGGTGCTTAGTTGGATCAGTTTCACCATTATACTTTCCGATGGAAAGTGGTTGAGTGGTTTGAAGATGCTTGGGGATACTGATGCCCATAAGTCTCCTTGAAAAAGGAACCTTTAGATTGTAAGACAATGGGGGTGCTGTTGTTGAATCTCTCTTCCTTCGGGAAGCTGCATCCTCAGAATCGCGAGTTTGTTCTCCCCCCTCAAATGTAGGGATATTTGAATACTGAAGAGTAGTGGACTTTTCACCATCAGTTGTGTGGGGAGTGTTTCGCGTGCGAGATGATTCTTTATCCTCGCTTTGCCTTTTTTCTCTTCGTAATTCAGCGAGTTCCCTCTGTAGTTGTTTGATCAACTCATCGCGAGGATCAGGATCAGACACAGTTACTATCTTCTTTGAGCTGCCCCCATGAGAATCAAAGTTGAGTTTTCTGAAGGCATTAGGATTGGTTCTGCCTTCAGCTTGATTCTCCATGAAGTCTTGTGCTTCGCCTTCCATTGTGGATTACCTACTCTGTCAAAGGATATGGGAATAACTTTATCGAGTCCCACCGGGCGTGCCAATGATCTGTCCTGGACCGGGGTCAAGAGATCCGATCTCAAGCCAGTCACGAATAGTATGTCAATACCGTATAAAAGACCGGATGTACTTGTATCCGATGTATGTATCCGTTGTCCTTGAATGAGGAGAGCGGATTGAGCGTCCTGGGGATCCTTCACACCGACCTAACGCGTTGAAGTGGGCGGATGGTGGTGTCACCTGCAAAGATTCTCCGACGCTCCAGTCAGTAATATTCCAAGTAAGGAATGTATTCAGAGAGGAATCAGTCGTAAAGAGCTGAAGAAGATCCAGAAGATGCCCCACTTCAATCATGAAGTTAGTTCATATACCTGATTGGCTCGATTAACGAGGACACGTTGGTGGGGAACCACCAACTCCCATTAGCATTATTATATTGCGCACTTACCTGCATGATTGGGTCAAGTGGCTATTTTATATTGAGCATAGAGAATATAGACTAGGATTAGGGAACAAGTTGACCATTCCCGTGAGCAGAATTTGGCTCGTAGTGCAGGGAATTATTGATCGATCCCTGTAGTAACAATCCTTGTCTTTTGCACAGTGACGTGTGTATTATCCGATGTCATGGTGTTATCCTGGACAACCGGTATAGGGAGAACGCCTGATACGGAATTACAGTCCGGATGTATACCGATGACACCGGTTACACGTAGATGTCTTATCAAAGACGTTGAAATAAGTATAGCAGATCGGATACCGGTATTGAGACCGGATCAATTTGATTATTAGCTTTATACATCCTGCATGGATGTTTATGAATAAGTTCTTCAGGAACTTTTTGTTTATGATATATATATAATCTTATACATCCTTCTGGGATGCTTGAAATATAAGTTCTTCAGGAACTTTTACAATATATACATAAATAATATAAATTAAAATTATAAAGAATAATAATAATGTATTACCTTTTGTAGACTTGACTAGATTTCAATTGGTCAGAACCTCGTGCTGATAACGTGTTATAAATACTTATAACTTAGCAACAAAAGTGTAAAGGAAATGAAAGTAGGAAATTAAAGTTGAATTAAAAGAGAAGAATGAGTAGAGAGTTAGAGAGTGAATGGAAAATGGGGGTTGAAGTGTGTATTAATGAGTGAGAGGAAAGTCCTATTTATAGAGGGGACATCCAATAAAATATTCATAATACACACCATATTTTGGCTTGTTTTCATTTCCAAAATTTTGAGTTCGTTTTCTCTTCTTGTAGGGATAAAATTAGGTTAAGTTGTTTGTTGGGTATATAATCTAACCTATTTAAGATTTAATTTGACATAGCCTATTTAATACATAAATTAAGTTAAGTCATTTTAAAAAGTTTATTTAATTAGTAAAGTTTTGGCTTTTGAAAAAAGTCTTTCTAACTTGTCAAACTGAGATTTTTAAACTCTTATATATAATTTTATAAAAAAATATAAATTATAATTTATAAATACACACGATATTTTATATGAATTATAATTTATAAAATTAAAATTTGGTAAATGAATATATATTATAGGTAAGTTATTAACTTTTTAGAAATATATTAATTTGTTTAAAATAAATTCATTAATTTGTTGAATATATTTTGTTTTATTTTTCATTAACCAATTACTATACATGGAGTGGTCAAGTTAACAAGCCAATGAAGTAGCTACCTGGCATATCCAAACTGAAATAGGTATTTATCATAATTTTAACAGCGTTTGAACAAACTTGCAGTTACGAATGCTACCTAATCTGGCTATCCAGATGCAATATAAGCATTATTATTATGCCATAATGTCTCCAAATATACCAATTAAAGAAAATTATATTTATGTGAGGACTGCACCAGAGCACAGTTCCACATGGCATAGTTGCCCCAGAAGGAAACAATTCTACATGGTGATGACATGCAGTCTGTCACGTGAATCACGTGCCTGAGTTATGATTATGCAGAATGTGATCCACATAATCAGGGTAGAAAAATTTGGTGAGGCGGGTCTTGTATTTGTGCGTTTTTAATTCTTAATTAAAGGGAGATATATAGTTTTGTTCTGTTGAGGTTAGCTGGTTAGCTTTTACTTTGGCACAAGTGAAGCCAAAACAAAGAAAGAAAGTTCCCAAAGAGAATAATAGATATCCAATCCACTCTTAAATTATTTCAAACCCAATACCATGTGCTCATATTCTAAAGCTTTGTCACTTATTTTCATATTTACACTCTTTGGCGTGTGACTTTGAGCTTCCCCTGGTTCAAAAAGAGCTTAGAGACCTTTTGTTTTAGTGCAATCATGGATATCAAAAGTTGGCAGCACAGTTCTGGCAGGAGAACAATCCAATTGGGAAGGTGCTCCAATGAGATTGATCATGTAAACTCTCTATCAGCCATTGGATCAACTAAGTTGAAGTGGAAATTGTTGTGGATCAACCCAATACCATGTGCTCATATTCTAAAGCTTTGTCACTTATTTTCATATTTACACTCTTTGGCGTGTGACTTTGAGCTTCCCCTGGTTCAAAAAGAGCTTAGAGACCTTTTGTTTTAGTGCAATCATGGATATCAAAAGTTGGCAGCACAGTTCTGGCAGGAGAACAATCCAATTGGGAAGGTGCTCCAATGAGATTGATCATGTAAACTCTCTATCAGCCATTGGATCAACTAAGTTGAAGTGGAAATTGTTGTGGATCAAGCTCAAGAAAGAAAAGAAGAAGCTTTTTGACTGTACAAGTGCAAAAACATCAACCTTGCAGGTCCCTTATGATCCATACACTTACTCTCAGAATTTTGATCATGGGACTGCACTTGATGAACCAGAAAATCTGTCCAGATCTTTCTCTGTTCGGTTTGCAGATCCTTCTAGAGTAATTGTTAATAAGAAGGGTAGTTTAAGGCAAGGCTAAGGAAACTTTAGACCCTGCTATATCACTTTGCAATGATAAAATGTCACATAGTTTTATGCCTGTATATCTCTTTTTGTCTCCCCCAAATACCTGATCAGGTTCTTCTCTTTGTGTGTGACATGTCCAATTATTATGATAGATTCAATGCATATTTGAAAGATCTGTCAATGTGTGCTGTATGGTGGAATTTAATTTGATTGGTGGTTCTTCAAATTTGCATTGTCTGTTTTCTTGCACAACCTCAGGGTACAGTTTATAGAGAGATGTTAAGGGTAATGAAATTTGGACAATATTTACTTGCAGTACCATAAATGCTTTCACTAGTAATGGTTTCGAGTTGCTAAAAATATAGTTACATAAAAATTTTGATGAGGTGTTCAAATTTGCAACTATCCCAATTAGTTATGTTATTGACTATAAAAGACTTGTTTAACTAAAATTACACCAAAATTTTGCTGAGTAAAGAATATATCTGCCACTAATGGTTTTGGTATATTTCCTGGATGAGACATAGATGTGATGGATGAGAACATAAATGAAGAATGTTCATAACTGTACCGAACTTGTAGGTGTTGTTAGTAAGGATTTTGGGTCGTGTTCATACACGTTTTTCTCCTTCTCTTTGTGTTGATCAAAGCAAAAATATCAGTCTGCTGCAAAATAATTAATTAACATATCATCCGTGACTCATGGGTTATCAAGGTAATCAATGTAATGCAAGTTTTTGACGCAATCCGAAAGGTCAATTAAGTTGCTTGTAGAAGGTCCAGATGAGCCAAAAAAGGAAGTCATTGTCGTTAGGTTTATCCTCGAAGAAGCTAGAAAAGTGAAAACCCACCAGGGTCTAATTATGCGGCAATATCTAGTTTTTTTTTTATTTTCTTTTCGGCACAAATGTAACAAGAACAAAACCTAGCCTCTAGGAAAATAACACCTTAACCATCATAAAGCAAAATAAATGTGTGTCAATTTATAAATTTTTTAGTTAAGAAATGAATCTCATATTTAATTTTCTTCTACTCATTCATCTTTTAAATAATGTTGTTGAATAGTCTATATGCTTAAATGCTAAACTTAAATATGAATTTAGTCCCTGGGAAATTTTTAAACTCAACTTCCCTCACCACTATTCAAGTTCCTAATGGTGAAAAGATTAAATTAACTTTTATCAAGGTTATCCGCTTATCCTAAATGGAAGCATGTCATGGATTAAGAATACCTAGTCCTAATATAAACCAAGATATGGTCTCTAGTTAATCCACAAGCTAACAACAATATAATGATAAATGAATGTTTAAATTCAAAAGAAATCCTAACGGTTTCATAAATAAATATAAGGTTAAACATGTGGTTAAAGATATCAATTAACAAAGAAACTTTAGTCACACAAAGACCTTTAACCTTGTGGTCAAACATACCTCAATTATATTTATGCTCACTCTAGTCCTCTATTTCAATTGGCATATCTAACATGCTGACATTAATAATGGTTTGTAAACTCAATAAGGCTCTCTATGGCCTTACATAGGCTCTAAGAGCTTAGTTCCAAAAATTTCATAGATTCGTATCTTCTCAAATCTTCATCTTTATTAGAAGTGATTGTTCTCTCTTTTTCGTAACTCGGGTCATGTCATCATGATGGTTTTGGTCTATGTGAATGACATAATTTTCACCAGCAGGTGCATTGATACTCTTAATCACTTCATCATAAATTTCCACTGAAAGACATAGAAAGCCTTAACTACTTTCTAGGCATTCAAGTGAATCATACCTATGTAGAAGGCTTACACCTTTCCCGAGCCAAGTACATATTTGATTTCCTTTAGAAAGCTAACACAATGCATGCCAAACCTATGCACACACCAATTGTTACTAGGTTTCTAGGATGAAATTGTCAAAATTTGACTCTGATGAATTTGATAACCCTCACCTATATATAGATCCATGGCGGGGGATTCACAATATGCAACAATTACAGGACTTGATATAGCGTGTGTTTGGTTGGAAACCAAACTCCGTTGCGTTCTCCGTTCCATCCCCGAACCTCCGTTCCCCCAACGGTGTTCTGTTTGGCCACACCACTGCGCCGTTTCGTCAGCCCAACCTCCGTTCAAAGCTCCGTTCCCAAGCCCCAACCTCCGTTCGCGTATAGATGGGTCTTCCCTCCCTCCACTGAACCTGGTTTGGTGAAAAGACCATCGAAGCCCTCGTTTTTACGCAGAAAACAAAGGAGCAACCATCAAAGGCACGGGCTTTACACGGTTTAGGGTCTATCTCGCGGAAAAGGAACGAACTTTGCGCAAGAAAGGTAGCCTTTGATTCCATTGCTCCATTTTGTTGGGTTTGGTTCTCTGGTTTTTGCATTGTGTTGTTGGTTTTCTGATATTGGGTGTGGGTGTTGTTGTCGTGGGGTGGGGGTTTCGGTTTGAGGTCGTGGCCATGGAGGGGATATGGGTTTAGGGGTGGTGGTGGTGGGGTTGTCGAGTGGGAGGGTGGGGGTTTCGGGTTAAGGGTGGGTGGGTCGTGGTGTGTGGGTTTCGGGCGGAGGCCAAGTGGGGTTCATGGTGGTGGGTGTACGGAGGGGTGTGGGTGGTGGGAAGGGTGGTCGGTGATGGGTGCTGCGGTAGGGGGTGGTTGTTGTGTATGGTGGTTAGGGATGGTGGTGATGGAGGTGCATGGTGGTTGATCTTATTCTGCTTGATCTTTTTCTTATTTCCAAGACCTCAAATTATTTTGCTCTGCTTGATCTTGTTCCTCTGTCTATGGGGGCGTTGTCATGGCTCAAGAACCACCACTGTCTTCAATGGTTAATCTCAATCCATTGCTTTTTTTTATGTTTGATGGAAATGTTATTTTATTTCAATGAATATAATTAATGTGTATAATGATCTATTAACTGGATTATTTTTTTTCCTTCTTGAAGACCAAAATGCATGCTTGAAGTTAATCTCTTTGTTTTTAGGGGATTGTGTTACTTTTTTTTGTGTAGATAGTAAATTAATACAGAAAATGTGTGGATTCACTTTATGTGAAGAATCTTCTTGTTTTCTTGCTGCTTGATGTTTTCTTTTTTAATAGCCTGTAACTTGACTTCTAAAAATTGTGGGCTCTAATGGTTTTCTTGTTGTTTCCTTGCAAATCTAGAATGGCTGGTGTTCTAGGTACAACCAATATTTTTTTTTATGCTGTAAAAGACGTTGGAGCTAATGTTATTATGATATCTCACTGGAGCTCACTAACTTTTGTTGCGTTTCTGCCTAATTTCTGAAAGTTATGACTGCTATGGTAATTTACTATGCAGGCTAGTAGTGAGCATTTTGTGTGCTTTGCCGTGCCTGAGAAAGAAGTAGAAGCTGTTGCAGAGGCATTACAATTTGTATTCTATAGTGCTTTGAATGTTAGGCGTCTTTCTTAGGTGCCAAATCTAGTTCCAATACAACCAGATGGCAATTTCATTTGGATTGAATCAAATTCTTCTTTTCAATTGTGACATGAAATCAAGATTCAAGACTAAAAAGATTTAACATATTTGTAGATTCTTTTATTTGTATAAACTATAGACTTGTGTAACTATTCTTTGTTAAGTGGCTCTCTTTCCCTTGTAGTTACACCGAGGCAGATAAAGCATGCAATAAAAGTATAGACCACTTAACAAAAGGAAGCAAATATCAGTGTTATATTAGTAATCGAGACTGAGAAATTGATGGCTGATACATAGATGATGAAATAATATCTTAAGGACCTAGGATAATTTAAAATAGTCAAAAGTGCCAAATGTGAAATAGAGATCTACTTTGTTTAAAAAATATAATTTAATTTGTTAAAAAAATAGATTTTAATTATATATAATATCATCTAATTTGTTAAAAAATAAATGAATATATATATATATTGTTATTTATTTATATATACATATTCTGATATAATATATATTTACATCATTTATATATATACATATTAAATATATTTTTTACTAATACACATTTTGATAGTTTCTATTAAAAAATAATCTAATTTGTTAATAACAGAGTTTAATTTTTTTAAAAATAATTTAATTATATATAATATCATCTAATTTGTTAAAAAATATAATTATACATAATATTATCTAAATATATATATATACACATATTTTGATTTAAGATATATTTACATTATAAATATATATACATATTTAATATTTTTTTTACAAATACCCTTTTTGGTAATTTTTCATCAAATCATCATTTACCCAACCTAACTTTTTCTCCAACCAAACACAATCACTACTTCTCAACCTACTTTTACCCAACCTAACTTTTTCAACAACCAAACACAACTCCTTTTATAAAACCCCAGTTTTCTCAACCCCGGTTTACAAAACCTCAGTTTTCTCAACCAGGTTACCCCAACGGATAACCAAACGGACCCATAGTCTTGTTAGTAAACAAAATTTTCCAATTTTTGTACTCTCCTAAACTCACACATTGGAAGACAGTTAAGAGGATCCTTTGATACCTCAAAGGCAATATTTCTCATGGTTTTTCCTTTCCAATCACTTGATCTTCATCTCTTAATGTTTTGTGTTGCTAGTTAGGGTTTAGACCTTGATGACAAAAAGTCTACTATTATATGTCTATCTTGGTTCTAATTCAGTGGCCTGGTCCTCCAAGAAATAGAATGTGGTCTCTAGATCAAGTACTAAGGCGGAATATAGGAGCGTAACAATTGCTTTGATTTTCACAATCTCTTACAATCCTTCACTAATGACATACAAGTAAAGAAGGATTTTTATTTCCTCCTAACATAGAAAAAATAATTATGCTAAAGTGTTAACGTCTTGCAAATTGAATTAACACATAATGGTGTGAGACAACTACCTAAATCTAAGAAGTGAATTTCTCCTAAGCTAAATGGACTTATGTAGAGACCCTCACAACATACATTATTTTATTAAACATATAAAATATATCATAAGAACTACTTTACTCATTAAATTATATGGTATTAATTTAACAAAAACAATTTAATTAATAATAGTTAATATATATCTCATGTAATTAAAATAATAAAAACATAATATCACAACATACCATATGGGAACATTCCGTATTTCTTTCTTTCATGTAGAAGAGGGGGCAAATCTCATGTAGGCATTTCTTTGTGTTGAACAAAAAAATACATTTCATTGTGAAATTTTTTTATTTTTGTGGGAAACTCTCAACTAGGATTTTTTTTAATAATGTTAATTTATAAACTATTTTTCAATTTGGCGGTGACCATGAAATATTTTTCTGTTTGGGGCTTTTTTATATTACACCTAAAAGACATGCATAAAATATGGTGTCTATTGACAAGTGTCTTGGATATGGCGCGTTAAGGGATAATGCCATAAAGACTGAGGCCACATTTTTCAAGGCACCATTCATTTTTACACCATAGTTTATTGCCTTGTTACCATAAGAGGAAAAATAACTCAAACATAACAACACAAAAATACAATAGACATACTTATCTAGGTTTCTAAAGTTTGAAAACTCGACACACTTCTTTTTAAAAATAGAAAAAATGGGACTATAATGGTGTTGGGAATAATAAAACGAATCAAGCATGTCAAACCCATAAAAAATAGGTAGGTCAAACAAAAAATCGCTACCCTACATCCTCTATAACTCGAATAGCTCAATCGGACGGACCAATCAATGAGCAGGACAAGCTAGTTCGACAACCCCTTATAGATTATAATGATAAAAATATTAAATTAATAATACAATGATTCATTTATTTTTCTACTTTATTAATTTATTACTACACTTTACATTTTTAGTTTTTTTTTTCTAGATCTAGAAATCAAAACCTATGATTTGTGTCGCTTTTTTCTCTCTTGCATCAGCCTAAACCCTTACCTCACCCTAGAGTCGCGGTGTGTGCATGATAGTGTTTGGATTATTTTGTTTATTTGTGCTGAGAAAATATTTCACACTTCATATAAAATAAACATTATAACTTTTATTTTATACTATTTAAGACATTTTACTTTGTGTCAAGGTTATATCTATAAATTAATATACATTAGACTTTTTTCTCAAACTTTTTTCACACATAAATGTGTGTGTGATTTATTTAATTTTTTGCCCATTTTCCCCTCACACTTTTTTCTATAAATCTTTGCTAATTTTTTTATCTACCAAACAGATCATTAATCATTTGTTGCATTGGGTGGAGGACCTTATTAATAAGTTGAGACTAAACAAATGAACAATAGAAATAATGTTCGGATGGAGACAAAAACATAGAAAAATATAGAGAATAAAAAATGTAGAAAATAATGTAATTCTTTGTTTGGGTTAAGAAGGAATGGATTTGCTTCTTTAATTTTTCTTTTTGCAAACCAAACACATTGTTTAAAAAAGAAGAAGAGATAAAAGAGACTTTAATGAAGAAGATGAGAAAAAGATATAAGGAGAGGAAATATATAGAAAATTTGATGGAGAAACTCTTATTTTCCTTTTTTTCAAAACCTTTACTTTTACTGCATGTTTATTTCAAATAAAGGTGTAGGGAATAAATCCATGATAAAAAAAAGTGTGAAAATTTTATTGTTTTTAAAATTTAGATTTGATGAGAAAATTTTCTCATGTAATTTTTGGGGCCAAAATTTTCTTATACAAATGTAAAATTAAGTAAATCATTTATCCTTGACTTCGTATTATTTTTGCCCTTTAATTATTTAGGTTTCCAATATATTAGAAGTATTGTTGTCCTTTCATGAGATTATTTATTCATTATATTCTTATAAAATAAATTATAGATGTTTAATTTGCATGTTTTTAATAAAGTTTCCTAGGTTATTTGCGATATTTTTCTCTTGTTTTCCATATGATTTCCTTCATTCCGCACATGTCATTCGGGTGTTTGAAGTTTTATAGCAATAACTTCGATTTAGGTACATAAATGCAAGAATACCAAGGATTTGATGAAGCGTGTGATGAATGCAGAGGAAGTCCAACCATTTGAAAGCTCAAAATAAGGCCGTATTCACCTTTGGAAGTGATATAATGAAAGGAGGAACCAAGGAGGCACTTCAAGGTCTTAAAATAGTTGAAAAAAAGGGCAATTGGTAAAGAAAAGAAAAATCCACTTACAGTGGATTTTTCCCACTGGCTATGGATCTTTCTGGATTGTGGTATTGAGGCATAAAAAATCCACTGGCCATGGATCTTACTGGTTTTTGGTGGAATCTTGCACGTTTGGGTCCTTGTCACTGTAACACCCCTATTTTTATTTTTATATTAAAATTTTGAAGTAATTAGATTATGGTTCTTTAGAACTTTTTAATCTACGTATTATTTATGATTTTTTGGAATTTTTTTAATAAAATAATATATTTTAAATAATTTTAAATTCATATAAAGTGACCTAAAATTAAAAATATTTATAAGAAAGTGAATTTAAATTATAAGAAAATTTTCTAAAATCCATTTCAAGTAGACTTATCTAAAAATTATCGGTTTGAGAAAAATCTTTATTTTTTCCCATCGTTAAAAAATTGGGAACGTATCAATAAATTTTTATTAACAGAAAATTTTAGATTTTTAAAATTTAAATTTTATATTACTTGTTATAAAATTAGTAAGGACTGATATAATATCGTTAAATTTCAAAAAGGATTCATTTTGAATATTTAAAATATACCGAGTGAAAGGTTACTATTTGGCTTAATAATTCTGCCGACAGTTACTATGTAAAACACTATACATGTATAAAATTTTCAAAAGATGCACAGTAACTAAGAATAAAAAAATTCAAAAATGCACAGTACTTTTATATTAAAATAATGGAATGCATAGTAAATTTTTCTCCTATAAATACCGAAGGAATTCTTATTTAGAATTCACAATTTTAGATAAAGTTTTCTTAATATAGTAGTGCTAGTGAGATAGTGGTGGAAGTGAGAGAGAGAAGTAAATTTTTCTGGAAGAAGGTTCTGCTAAAATTCTAAGGTACAAATACCTCACTTTTATATTTTTTAGGGTTATTTTTATATCGTTTTTAGAAATCTATTATTATGCTGGAAATAATATTATTTTAAGTTAGTATTCTGTATAGTAAAATACTATTTCAATAGTAAATTACTATTTCAATAGTAAATTACTATTCAAATAGTAAATTACTATTTACTGTTACTATTTACCTTTACTATTCATGTTTTACTATTTACCGTTACTATTTACGATTTACTATTTATCGTTACTGTTCATGTTTTACTATTTACTGTTACTATTCATGATTTACTATTCACTATTCACTATTCAAAATTTACCATTTCTGTTTTAAGTAGTAATCTTAATCTTCATCTTATGCCTATACTAAAATAAGATTGGTATTAATATTTCTAGAAATTGGAGGCGCAAAGCAAATCTCTTTCGGGTAACAATTCAAGGTAAGGGGGAGTGAGATAAGAATATAATATGAAAAGACATAAGAATAATGCGAGGAGTCCCCTACTCCTTTTAAACTAAATAATATTATTATTTTAAAATATTAACTTTTAACTTAAAATTTATAATAAAATTTAAATTAAATATCTGATGTAACTAACTCTAAAATACCTATGCAAATACCTGAATAACCTATGCGAACTGGACTGAACCTATGCAAGGACTTGGATTATTATGACCTGTATGGACTTATGGACTGAACTATACTTATGCGAGAATTGGAATATATGAACTTACATAGACCCATGCAAGGATTGGACTATAAAGACTCAAAATTAATCTTATTAATCTAAATAACCATTAAGATTTGAATTACATTATGAGTGATACTTAATTTATTTGAATTGTTTATAATTGATAATATTTGATTTTGATTGATATTTAATTGTGATTAATAATATTTGATGTGATTGATGATATTTAGTTATAATTGATAATGCTTGATTTTGATTGATGATTTTGTGATGTGGAGTTTGAGCATATAGCGAGCATGATGGAAAGCTAAAACTCAGTAAGAATTTTCTTACCTTACTCTTTAAATTTTTATTACTTTAAATCTTTTCTTCTTATAAATTATTTTTATTAACTTTATTTTCAATATTTAGAAAAGAAATTAGTATTTATTTTAGAAAGAAGACATTTTATGAAAATTAATTTATAACAAATTGAGATAATTAAATCTTGAATTAAAGAAAAATTTTGTAATTTTAAGTATTTTTGGTTAATAATTTAAAGATTATTCTTTTTTAATAAAATAAAATTTTTAAAAGAAAATTATTTTATTTTTCCAACTTAATAACTAAAGATATTTGGAAATAATTGAGAATTTGATCTTGTTAAGATTCAATTTGAGAAAGATTATGTAAAAGTTTTATATGAAAAAGTTTTGAGATATTTATGGCTTAGAAACTCAATTTCACTGAGATTCGAAAACTGTACCAAATTTATTTCTGTGGGACAAAAATTCAGAGAATTGAGAAAATGTACAGTTTATTAAAATGATATTGTAAACCTTTAAGGTATTTAATAATTAAGTTTCTAAAAGCCTTAACCAACTTAATACGCGAGTAGTTCATGCATCATGAATCATTAAAGTGAAATGAAATGATATTGTCTGGGAACGGATTATAGAAACCGAGGATACATTAGAGGAGGCTTAATTACGAGCCTTGGGATGAGAGGGTGCTTCAGGGGACCTGGGGTAGCTCCCTAGTGTCGGGTACTTTCACAATAAAAACTTTCTCAATCTGACTAGTCTCTAAGTGTTTCCATGCCAGTTGAGCTGTTCATATTATTATTATCCGGACTTATGGAACAGTGTAAACTCCTGGTTGGCTCAGTGCAAATTAAAATTTAAGGGCCCACATATATAGGTAAGTTATGATGAAGATATTGCATAACATTCATGCATTCATAATTGATTGTGTATGTGATTATGACTGATATTATTATGTATTAGTTTTGTGAAAACCCTTTGTTGCTTATGTCTTATTCGAGAATATTATATTTTGTTTCTCACTCCTTTCTCCGTGTTTTTGTTTCATATATTCTAAATTGATGGTTCAGAGGGAAAGATCAAAGAATTTCGGCAGTAGATATAGAACGTTCTAGAAAGGGAGCTCGGTATGAATACCATGGTCCAATGAATAAATAATGTTAATAAGTAACTGCTTTTGGGCCATGGAGTTTCCTCTCTTTCTTATAATGTTTAATGTTTATTTTCTTCGGATGAATGTACAAATACTTTATAAAGTTTTAATAATATTTATGAGGTATTTCAGAAATAATATATGTAATTTATTCCGATAGTTTCTTTTTAACAATCATATCTTTAAAAAAAATTACGAATTTTTTATATATTTTATTAAGGTGTAACAGAGGGTGTTACAGTCACGATCCACTGACAGTCCTGATTTCATTATTTCTTATTTAAAATAAAATGTCAAAGGAATTTGATTATAGTTCTTTAGCACTTTTTGATTGTTATACAATTTATAAGTTTTTGGAATTTTTATATTTTTTTCATTTTTTTGAGAATAACAAAATACCCTTAACTTTTCATCTAATAACCAAAATGCCACTGCCAACATCATCGCTTACTTATTGCTTGCATCATCGGTGGGTAAATACTTACACCATGAATAGTGATCGACGGGTAAATACTTACATCATGAATAGTGACTGGTGGGTAAATACTTACATCATGAATAGTAAAATAAATAATTAAGTAATCTTAAATAGTAAAATTCTCTTCCTATAAATAAATGGCTCATTTACAACATTTCCACACCAAAAATTAGAGAGAGAATCTAGAGAGAGATAGTGCGTAAGAAATTAGTGGGGAGTAAATTCTTTTGGTGAAAAGAGATTCTGCCGAAGGTGTAAGGTAATAACATCTTTCTTCTATATTTTTTTTGATTATTTAGATTATTCTTTTTAGCACTCTTAAACTATTAATATACTATTACTGATCCGGTCTCAATACCGATATCCGTCCTACAAGACATATTTCAACGTCTTAGTCAATCGCCAGTGTGTGACCGGTGTCATCGGTATACATCCAGACTCTAATTCCGTATCAGGCGCTCTCCCTATACCGGTTGTCCAGGATAACACCATGACACCGGATAACTCACACATCACTATGCAAAAGACAAAAGGCATTGCTACAGGGACCGATCAATAATTCCCTGCACTACGAGCCAAAGTCTGCTCACGGGAATGATCAACTTGTCCCCTGATTCTAGTCTATACACTCTACGCTCAATATAAAATGGCCACTTGACCCAATCATACTGGTAAGTGCGCAATAAAGTAATAATTTAATGTGTTATTGGAGGTTAGTGGTTCCCCACTAACGGATCCTCGAATATCGAGCTAATCAGGTATATGGACTCTCTTCATCAATGAAGGAGGGTTCTTTTTTTTGAACTGAATTTACTTACGATTACTCTCTAAAAAACAGTCCTCACTTGGAATATTATCACTGACTTGAGCGTCGGAGAATCTTTACAGGGGACACCACCTTTCGCCCACATCAACGCGTTAGGCCGGTGTGAAGGACCTCCAGAACGCCCAATCCGCCCTTTTTATACAAGGACAACGGATATTTATACTGGATACTCATACATCCGGTCTTCTGCACAGAATCTTCATACTATTTATGATTAACTTAACACCGGATCTCTAGACCCCGGTTCAGGATTGACCATTGGCACGCCCAGTGGGACACGATAAAGTTATTCCCACCTCTCGTTTACAGAGTCGGACCTTGCGTCATGGAAGGCAACGGAAGAAATATATCTGATGGGCATGTAGAAGATGTGACGACCCAAGAACAACCAACGAACAGACGTTTGGTTTTTGAGTCACCTGTCGAAAGTTCAAGAAGAATGGTGCAGGTATCTGCACCCGATCCAAGAGATGAGATGATACGGAAATTGATGGAAGAGTTAGTAGAATTAAAACGCGAAAGACAAAACTTGGGAGAGAAATCAACATCCCAAACTGGTGGGACACACCATACAACCGATGGGGAAAAATCCACAACTCTCCAATACTCAAACATCCCCACGTTTGAGGGAAGAGGACAGACCCACGTTTCTGATGATGAAGCTACTCGAGGGAAGAGGGAGCTAACTACTGCACCCCCGGTAACTTACAAACTTAAAGTTCCTTTTTCAAGGAGGCTTATGAGCATCCACATCCCCAAACATCTTCAAACCACTCAGCCACTCTCCATTGGAAAGTATAATGGCGAAACTGATCCTACTAAGCATCTTGATGCTTACGTATTTGAAGCCATGTACTTAGGGGCTGATGAAGATGTGATGTGTCGAATGTTCTCACGGACATTATCAGAAGAGGCCCTCGGTTGGTTTAAAGGTCTACCTTCTGGATCTATAGATTCTTGGGCTGAAATGGCAGCTACTTTTGAAACTCACTTTGTCATCTCTAGAGATGTGCCCAGGACATCTCATACTTTGGCTCAAATTAAGCAACGTGAAAATGAAGGCTTAAAAGATTTCTTGAAGAGGTTCTACAAGGAAGCATCCCTGGTTCTTAACCTCACAGAGTCCATTAAGCTGCATATCGTTATCGAGGCGTTGCAGCCAGGATCAGCTTTTGCTCTCTCATTAGCAAAGAGTCCACCAGTAACATTTGAGGAGTTTAGGAAAAAGGCCTCAAAGTACGTGAGTATAGAGATGCACCTAGAAGCTATGGCTGTAAAGAAAAAGCCACCAACACTACCTTCACAACCTCAGAAGGGTAAGGAGAAAACGAGGTCAGAGCGCATGGAGAGGCCATTCACCAATTACAAAGTTAATAACTCCTCTCCTCGACCTCGAGAAAGACGTGTTAATTCCTTCAGCCACTATGCACCACTATCAACCAAGCCATCTCAAATTTTGAGAGAGGTTGGATGGCCAGCTTTCAGCATCTATGGCATTAGAAGGCCAGCCCCTATGAAGAGACCAGGGAATCCCCGTAAATACTGTGATTTTCATGAACAGACAGGTCATTCCACTGATGAATGCCAAGCTCTAAAGAACGCAGTTGAAACGCTAATTAGAGAAGGCAAATTGAAGCAATACCTGTTCAAAGAAAAATCCTTCGACAGAACAGATCGGAATGAGAAAAGAGAAAGAGATCCAGACGATGGGGATGACAATAACCGTAATCCGGTAAGAAAATTCTCTGCTGCGGAGAAACAAAAGGGTGCAATGACTGATGATACAGCACACAGAGATGACATGCCTCAGCAGCAGTGTCAAGGCCGGCGTGAAGTCATTGATATGATCGCTGGAGGGTTCGCTGGGGGAGGAGCTTCAATTACAGCCCGGAAGAATCATCACATAATGATTCTATCTGTACAAGGAAAAGTTAAAGACAATCGTCCTTACAGAGGAGGGGCTGAAGCTCCAATAATTTCATTCTCTGATGAGGATTTTGGCCCTACCATTCTTGGTGGAGACGATGCTGTAGTCATCGTTGCAGTCATAGCCAACAAGGACGTCCGAAGAATCCTTGTTGACCAGGGAAGTTCTTGTGATGTTATTTTTTATAACTGCTTTAAAAAGATGGGTTTTAATGACTCAGACTTACAGCCTTACACACAGGAACTAACAGCTTTCAATGGTGCAAAGCAACCAACAAAGGGATACCTTGACACCCTTATCTCTTTTGAAGGTGAGCCAGGAGCCAGAACGGTTAAATCCCGAGTGATGGTAATCGATGTCGAGTCACCATTCAACGGCATCATAGGACGCCCCACTCTGAATGCTATGGAGGCAGTCGTGTCAACTCCACACCTCCTTATCAAGTTTATTGATAAAGACAATACTGTTTCATCCATCCGAGGTGACCAAGAGATGGCCAGGTATTGTTACAACCTAAGCCTAAATATGACAAAGTTAGAGGCATCCAACAAAAAGAGGAAAGTCAATGATTCTGGGACAGCTGCTAGTTCTATGAGCCTTGTCGACCTGGACCCTAGGGCGGATTTGCACATTGATCCGTCCAACCCATCAAAGCCCACACCGGATGGAAGTTCCAGGGACATCATATTGGGAGACTCTCCAGAAAAGGTCACCCATATTAATGACAAGCTGGATACAAAAATGGAGCAGCGACTCTTGATGCTCTTACAGGAGTTCAAAGACCTCTTTGCTTGGACCGCAGCCAATATGCCTGGTATTGACCCTGCTTTCTGTTGTCATAAACTGTCTGTCTACCCAGAGACGAGACCGGTTGCCCAAAAGAAGAGAAGATTGGGACCAGAGAAGCAGAAAGCAGCTTGCCAACAAACTGAGGAATTACTGAAGGCCAAATTTGTCAGGGAAATCCGTTATTCCTCTTGGCTCTCTAATGTAGTAATGGTCCGGAAAGCCAATGGAAAATGGAGGATGTGCATTGACTATGTGGACCTTAACCGTTGTTGTCCGAAGGATCCTTATCCTCTTCCCAATATAGATCGGATGGTGGATAATTCCTCTGGTTATCAGTATCTGAGCTTCATGGATGCGTACTCAGGTTACAACCAGATTCCGATGTGCGAGGAGGATCAGGAGAAAACAGCTTTCATTAATGATCGTGGTGTCTTTTGCTACACCGTTATGCCCTTTGGCCTGAAAAATGCTGGGGCCACATACCAACGTATGATCAATAAAGTGTTTAAGGGCATGCATACCAAACTTGTTGAGGTGTACATCGACGACATCATAGCCAAGACATCAATTGGGGATGATCATATTGAGGACCTACGCCAAGTATTTATCCGCTTAAGAAAATTTAACATGAGGCTAAACCCATTGAAATGCACTTTTGCTGTCCCAGCCGGGAAGTTTTTGGGTTTCATGCTAACTCAACGCGGTATCGAAGCCAACCCAGGGAAGTGCCAAACGATTCTTGACATGCAGAGTCCAAAGAATCTGAGAGAAGTCTAATCCCTGAATGGCAAAGTAGCAGCTTTGGCACGATTCATGCCAAAGATGGCTCACAGATCACTTCCTCTGTATAAAGTTCTGAAAAAGTCCAAGAAATTCAAATGGGGACAGGAACAAGAACAAGCATTCCAAGAGCTTAAGGAGGTGTTGTCCAAACCTCCTATTCTTACAAAGCCTGACCCCGAAGACACGCTCATCCTATACTTAGCTATTTCAGATGAAGCTTTGGGGGTAGCCTTAGTAAAGGAAACTCCCGATGGATAGAGACCGGTCTATTTCACCAGTAAAACTTTACAAGGTGCTGAGATCCGGTATCAAAAAATTGAAAAGGCCGCCATCGCTATTGTTTGGGCCTCTCGACGGCTGCGTCCGTATTTTCACGCACATCCGATCCTGGTAAGAACGGATCTACCACTCCGCTCTGTGTTAATCAAGCCTGACCTCACTGGTAGGATGATCAAGTGGTCCATTGAACTCTCAGAGTTTGATATATCTTATGAACCTCGAGGCGCTATTAAAGCCCAGGTCCTGGCCGATTTCATTGTGGAAATGACAGGGATAAATCCAGATGCACCTTGTGTCCATTGGACCATTTATGTCGATGGTTCATCGAATCAAAAAGGCTCTGGAGCAGGTGTAGTTCTCGAAAGTGACGATGGAGTACACTTGGAGATCTCCCTTCATTTTAATTTCAAAACATCCAACAACCAAGCTGAATACGAAGCTTGTTTGGCCGGACTACGAGTTGCGATCGACATCAGAGCTTCTGAGGCGACACTATACAGTGATTCACAACTTGTGATTTCACAAATTCTGGGAGACTATCAAGCTCGTGATCCTCAACTCCAACTATACTTAAACTGCGTCAACGAGTTGAGAGAAAAATTCTCAAAGATGGAATTTAAACACGTTCCACGCGAAGAGAATACAAGAGCGGATATACTCTCCAGGCTGGCAAGCACCAAACGACCTGGTAGCACCACAACACTGGTCCAAAGCACTCTGACATCGCCCAGCATCCCTCTTTTCCCTTCTCTAAACGCCATAATGACCAACTCCCTTTACGGTGACACATGGATGGCCCCCTACATCCGTTATTTGGCTGATGGGCAGTTGCCCACTGATGAGAAGGAAAAGAAAAGAATAAGAAGAGAATTGCCATACTTTACTATGATTGATGGCAACCTTTACAGAAGGGCACTTTCAGTACCTTACTTAATCTGTCTAAAAGAGGATGAGGTACAAGGAGTGATGGAAGAAGTGCACGAAGGACAATGTGGGCACCACGCCGGAGGAAGAAGTCTGATGAGAAAAATCCTCAGGGCAGGGTACTGGTGGCCCACGATAAAGCAGGATTCCATTGACTTTGTCAAGAAATGCGACGCCTGCCAAAAATTCTCTAATCTTTACCACACACCGGCAGAAGAACTCTTCACATCCGCTGTTCCATGGCCGTTCTACCAATGGGGTTTGGATATTTTGGGCCCTTTCCCAACTGCCCCTGGAGGCATCAAATACCTCATTGTAGGGGTTGATTATTTCACTAAGTGGATTGAAGCAGAGCCAGTGGTGCACATAACTTCAGCCCGAACTCGTCGTTTTATGTATGAAAATATTATAACACGATTCAGAGTCCCAGTACGGGTTGTCACAGACAACGGCACTCAATTCACGGACAGGAAATTCACAGATTTACTCGAAGGGTTAGGAATAGCCCAGATATTTTCCTCCGTTAAACATCCCCAAACCAATGGCCAAGCTGAAGTGGCCAACAGGGAGGTGCTGAAAGGACTGAAGAAACGTCTAGGCAAGGCCAAGGGCGGATGGACAGATCAGTTATGCCACGTCCTCTGGGCATATCAAAAAACGCCTCATTCTTCCACCAATGAATCCCCGTATCGCCTGACCTACGGGGTGGAGGCAATGATACCTGTAGAACTGCAAATTGCTTCTACTAGGGTCAAGTATTTCTCTGAAGAAAGCAACAACACTAACTTGGCATCAGAAATGGATGTCATACAAGAGCTCAGAGAGGTTGCGTTCATTAGAGATCAAGCCATCAAAGCCAAAGCTGCCCTTCGATATAACAAACGAGTTCAATCAAGGACTTTCAACATCGAGGATTTGGTTTTGAGGAAAGCAAGTGTGGGAAACAAATTTGCTCATCAAGGCAAATTAGCCCGGAACTGGGAGGGCCCTTACAGGGTATCCGAGGTCGCTGGTAAAGGCTCTTACCGCCTTGAAAACCTTGATGGCACACCGATCCGAAACAAATGGAATACCCAGAACTTGCGCATTTATTACAGCTAGCTGCTGGAGCAACATGCACTCTTTTCTCCTCACTTGAGAGTGTTCGACGGAGAAACCAATACTATTATCCCAGCTACGCTTCTATTGTAATTCTTATTTTTACTCAATAAGAATCTCATATATTAACTTAACTCCTTCGAGTTTTTCTTATGCTGTCATTTTCAGTCTATCCGGCGTGCACAAACATATTCAGGACGGATGATCTCAACTACCCATTCTGTAGTTGACGATGTAACTCCTCGAATATGCATGAACAATTGAAGACCTGGGCATAGTAGGATTGATCCTCTTGCAAGGATCATACCGAATCCCAGGAAAAGAGCGCAGTAGGATCAAACCTTTTTCACAAGGTTGTACCGAACCCCTTTCGAAGGCTTGGATTGTAGGATCAAACCGAACTCCAAGTACGGTTAGTAGGTATGGCCGAACACCGGAGAAGGCTTGGGCGCAGTAAGCTGGTTCTTGTCCAAACCACGCTGAACCCCGAGTAACGGGCGCAGTAGGTTCAGGATTAGCCCTGATCTGAACCCCGTGTTGAAGGCTCGGATTGTAGGATTAAACCGAACCCCGAGTACGACTAGTAGGTCTGGCCGAACGTCGGTGAAGAATCGTCAATGGGTAAAACCAAAGACCGACTAAAGAACGGTTAGTAGGATCAAACCGAACGCCAAATACGACATGGGCTGTAGGATCAAAACCGAACCCCGATCAGAATTTTGGATTGTAGGATCGAACCGAACTCCAAACACAACAAGTAAGTTATTCTGAACTCCGGATTAATATTCTCTTCTGAAGTCCCTTATTTGAGAACTTCATGATTTCAAAGTACGGGTCATCAATTCTCCAGTCGGCATTACTCATCCGAAGCCCGACTCATGAATTCCGCCTCAGGAATAACTCATTCGGGTACGCCCTTATCTGAAGCATATTCACCCGAAGTATTCGAAAATTCTCCATTCGGTACCATACCGGGCAGTAATCGGAGAAATCCCTCATTCGGTGATCTCCTGTTCGGAAAACTTCCACCCGGATTAACATCAAACGGGAATCGAAAATATTTCACTCAGAGTTTTTCTCATCCATTCCCCGAGTCAGAAAATAATTCACTCGGTGATTTCCCATTGGGAGATTATTCACTCGGTGATACATCACGTGGAAATCGGATGTCTTCCACGGCAGAATTGGACTCCGAGTGTAATGAGTACAATAAAACTGAATGCGACTAAAAATCTTCACTCAGCAAAAATTCCACTCGGAAATCTTCACTCAGCAGAATTTTCACTCGGAAATTCCCACTCAGAAGAATTTCCACTCGGAAGTTTCACTCGGAATTTGTTCAATCAAATATTCGCTCAGAACTGATCACCCAACAATACTGGGGGACAGTATCAACAGCCTAACCAATACTTCGAGGGATGAACTCTTAGTGAAACATTCTCACAATCACTTCCCCTCAAGATTAACATTGCAAGTCGTTCTCATGACAAGAGCATGTTCCCTCACAACAGCGACCCCCATTATGGTACTTACAACCAAAAGGCCTGATCTTCAAGGAGCAAGGTACACTTTTTACCAGGCTTGTATACCAAACGTGTGATTCCAGAAAACGACTTCATCACACCAAATTATCTATACTTGACAAAAGATACTCTATCTTTTCTGTCAAACCAAGCCTTTAGCTACCAAAGTGCCCATACATGAGAACGATAGTTATATGTCTCTATCCGTTCTTCATCCTGCATGTTCAAATCCGGAATGAAAGTTATAAGTTAACATCCGTTCTTCACGCTACATACTTAAATCCGGAATGATTCATTACACATGTAACCCTTCTATCAAAGTTGTTCTCAACTAACAAACATATAAAGGCAAATTGTTCTTTTATTGATCAAATGCTAAATTACATGAAGGAATTCATTCAGTAATTCAGAGCTGATCCCGGAACACAGCAGGTTTGAATCAATAAAAACTAAGACAAGGAGGACACTATTTCTTTTAACTTGTCTCTCCTTCCTTCCCTTTGCCTTTACCTCCGGCCTTGCCTCCTCCTTCACCAGTAGCCTTGCTTTTATTAGCACTAGAGCTTGTTCCTTCGCTTCTAAGCTTCAGGAGAGAAGGTTCCATTGACTGACCTTCTAGTAGAGGAGCGAATTTGTACGGGGTGTTAGGGGGATCTTCCTGACGATCATTAACAACGGCCACCAGTTTCCCTTGATGAAACTCATAGAACGGATCAATACCGTATAGATCGAGTTCCACTTTAGGATTCCGGTATTGAACTTGACGAACAGCCAATCCGAAGGATTCCTTGACTGCTTGGTCACAGATACCTATAGCCTCATCCAAATCCGCTTTCAAAGTTTTGACTTCGTCAGTCGAACCCGCCAACTTTAAAAGCAACTCTTTCTCCTTACGTGACCAATCTTCTACTCCTTGGGAGTAAACGACCTTAGCTTCCTTCAATTCTTCCGTTAATTTGGCCGAATGCTCCTTCTCTGTACAAAGGCTGGCATGGAGGTCAGAATTGGTTTTCTTCTGATCAAGTATCTGGACCTCCAGCTCCTTAACAAGATGTTTCAAATTGGCAATTTCCTCATCCTTTTTATACCCTTCCTCTTTGGAAGCCTCTAATTTATTCTCCAGTCGGAGGATGCTTGCCTTATCCCTAGCTGCAGTAACGCTAAGGTCATTAACTTTGCCTACTAACTTACTGAGTCGTTCGTTGTCCTCCGACAGTCTCCGAACCGACTTTAGGAGACCGGACAGTTCTGCTAACTGCCACTGTCCGACATCACAAGCTTTTGTTACTTCATCAGGCTCTAAAGTCTTTAGCTGGTACGGAGAATCAGGGATGCTTTGAGGCACGGGACCCACATACACTAGGTGTGGGGCAAGATTGGAATTCCCTGGAGGAGGACAGGAAACCTTAGGCGCAAAGTAAGCAGTTATTGGTTTGCCAACCGACGTAGGAACACTGCTCGGGGCATCCGGTGTGACCTTCTCTACCGCCTTACCCTTGGAAACCTCTGCATCAACTGCCCCTTCAGAAATCTTTTGTTTTTTAGAGAAGGTTGAGATTCGGTTTTCTTGGAAGGGTCATGTTTTGCTTTCTTCCTTTTCTCACCAACCTTTTTTCCCTCAATGTTGGAGGTCGGTATATCAGATCCGCCCTCCAACAAAGGAATATCGTCACCAGCAGACGAGGTGAGTATGATGGTCTCAACAGTGGCCTTCTTGGAATTCCGCTTTGCCTGAATGTTGTTTTCAGCCTCCACGGATTTCCCTCCAGCCTTGAGGCCTTTCAATTTCTCCATCTCTGGCGAATCTGCTTCAATTTCAACTGCATAATCAGAAAAAAGAACCGTCAGAAACAAAAGATATTGAGTTATTAAGAAAGAAGAACATGTAAAATGACAGGAAATTACGCAAATATTCCTCACAGGTGGTCTTTGACCCAAGCAAATGCCTGCAAGAGAAGAACTTACGCGAAGCGGTGTACGATTGAAGAGCAGAAAGAACGGAAACCGATATTGGTGTTAACTCGTCCTCGTCGGTGTAGTAGGCCTGGGACGTCAACAAGAAATGTTCATGCGTCCAGGACACGGGGAACTCTTCAATCCCATCTTTATTTAACCAAAAAATTGGTTCATCAGGCTTCACACGAATCCTGATAAAATAAGACTTGAAGGAACGTCCATCAACTTTGGCAGAGTCAGTGTAGGATTCGAAGTTGATGATCTTGGAGAGAGTTCGGAGGGTAATTAGACTTACTCCTCCCTTCTCCCTATTAGCACGGCGGACCACCTGCGTGAAGTAAAAAAGCATGGCCACCGTCGGTGTAAAATTAAAGTGCTCCCCAAGCACTTCAAGAGAACGAATCAAACCCCATCCGTTTGGGTGAAGCTGTGAGGGAGCGCAATCCAAGAACCTCAGAACAGCCATTTGGAATTTGCTGAGCGGGAAGCGTACACCTAAGTTCAGGAATAAGAAATTATACATATATATTGATCTCTCATCCAGTGTATGACAGATCCGTTGTGAAGGCAAGGGAGCCAACACCATGAAACGCTGCTTGTACTTTCCTTTTTTGAAAACGGTGAAGCGAGGCTCCAACCTAGCTCCATCCTCCCGAGCATGTATGGACACCGTATCACGAAATTCGTCAGCAACCCAGCTATATGGGCGTTTCTATTGGAACTTTACCCAGTCAATCCGGTGTGCAACTACATTACACAATCCAGAGGCTGTCTTCATGATATATTTTTCAGAAGATGCTCCACCACTAGTGGTGCTTTCCCCAGACATCTTCTTTACGGCTAGTTTAAACGCCTTAACACTACGATAAAAGCTAACATCATCAGAGAGGTACAAATCAGCGCTCCCCTCACTCTCGCTAGTAGAGGATTCTGAAGAGGGTATTATCACCCTTCGCCTCGAGTAGGGTGACGCCTCCCTCTCTGAATGAAGTGGATTTGAGTGGACAATCACAGGGATCCTTCCACCACGACTTAAGGAGGTCCGAGACAACACTCTACCTCCCTTTCCCCTACGACCAACGTATCTCGAACTAGCAAAGTCTCTCCCAGATATTTACAAAATCTAGAAGAAAAACGAGAAGACGAAAGAGAGGTTACCTAAGAATGAAGAGAAGTGGTGAATCAAATCTCACACAAGCAAACAGGAGTCTCTTCTCAAAATTTTTGCAGAGTTTCGTCAGGGAAGCAAACACTGAATAACTTCTGAATCTATTAAGTTCTACTCTTAAAAGGAGTCGAAGGTTATGTCGTTTACAACCAAACGATACTTTTAAACGACACCTTTTTCGTAGACACGAGGTTGTCGTTTCGAACATTGAGGCGCGAAATCAGCGTCAATTCGTCAAAAGGGCTTCTCAAACGGGTCTCAAAATTTAAATTTCAGGCCCATTAAGTGTAACACCCTCGGTTAGATAAGACAAACCCTTCTATAGGATCATCCTATTTAACTAAGAGTGTTAACAGTTTTTAGAAAAAGTGAAATATATATATTTTTTTAAATGATATAATGGCAGATCAGTGGAAGCAAATAGTAGATAAATCATATAGTCATTCACAAACTGTAAGTAATTGTACTCTTAACAGATTGGGGCACGCAGGCACCCTTAAATATTAATACAGTCATCCATAAATATCCAACTACATATATTCTATTTTTAATGATCATTCTCAGTAGGTTCAGCATATTGCGGTTCTTCATACTCGGGTTCTTGATTTCCTAATTCCTCTGAAAATTGTCAACAGTAAGGGTGAGTATAACCCAAGACCCTGAAGGTTACCCGGTGCGGACATAATCCAGTTAACAGATAATATCACATAATTCATGCAATTAACATATTTATAACTATAACAATCAAACATTTTCATGGAAATGCATGAGTAAGGTTTATTATGATTATCTTAATTAAGTCTCATGATGCATGTGGGCCCAATAAATCAATTCATCTTCATCTCATTCTTTGGAATTTCTCCATTCCATTTTAGAGCGATCAGGGTCCGCCCAAGCTCCCATTTTCATAAGGTACAAATGAACTCGTTGGTTCTCATCATTGATATATATATTTTTGGAACTTGGATCCCTACGATCATAGTTACACTCCGTCATTTAGTCAAAGTACACTAGAATTGCATCGTCTCACCCGGCTATCAGGCGCGACTCTGATGCCATTGGGTTTCCGTTCCAATTGTACTCCCAAGATCTTCATGGAGATCGAACGTGAATGTCCTCCAGCGTACCAGGTGTATGCTCTAGATAATTTTTCTCCTTCAAAAATATTTTCATGATGCAAAGTGCATTATTTAAGTTTTATCATTACTTTGATCCCTGGGTATCTATGTGATTCCAGCCTCGTAATATTCATGTTGTTAGGTCCACCAGTTTTTAAGAGGTTGTAAATTATTATTATTATTATTATTATTATTATTATTATTATTGTTGTTGTTGTTGTTGTTGTTGTTGTTATTTACTATTAAGCTTAATGGACGGCTCTGTCGCCTTATTCTCTGCATTTATCTTTCTTTTTATTTCTGTTTATTTATATTAAATGGACGGCCCTGCCGCCTTATTCCATGTATTTATCTTTCTTTTTATTTCTGTTTATCTATATTATAATGGACGGCTCTGCCGCCTTATTCTTAACATTTTATTTTTATTTTATTTATGTCATTTATTTTATTGAATATATTGGCTGGCTCTGCCGCCTTATTCTCTGTATTTATCTTTCCTTTTATTTCCGTTTATCCATATTATAATAGACGGCTCTGCCGCCTTATTCACTCTATTTATTTTCCTTTTATTTCATTTTTTTTATAACAAATGATGCCTTATTATTATTATTATTCTTGTAACTAATATTATTATTTAAGTTATGAATAATGAAATAAGGAACAAACTACTTATTCTTTAAATGAAGCATTATTTTAGCCAAGATATAACTGATATATTTTCTTGAATAATAATAAATAAAATAATAAAAATAATTTACAACGTCTTAAAAACTGGTGGACCTAACAACATGAATATTACGAGGCTGGAATCACATAGATACCCAGGGATCAAAGTAATGATAAAACTTAAATAATGCACTTTGCATCATGAAAATATTTTTGAAGGAGAAAAATTATCTAGAGCATACACCTGGTACGCTGGAGGACATTCACGTTCGATCTCCATGAAGATCTTGGGAGTACAATTGGAACGGAAACCCAATGGCATCAGAGTCGCGCCTGATAGCCGGGTGAGACGATGCAATTCTAGTGTACTTTGACTAAATGACGGAGTGTAACTATGATCGTAGGGATCCAAGTTCCAAAAATATATATATCAATGATGAGAACCAACGAGTTCATTTGTACCTTATGAAAATGGGAGCTTGGGCGGACCCTGATCGCTCTAGAATGGAATGGAGAAATTCCAAAAAATGAGATGAAGATGAATTGATTTATTGGGCCCACATGCATCATGAGACTTAATTAAGATAAATCATAATAAACCCTACTCATGCATTTCCATGAAAATGTTTGATTGTTATAGTTATAAATATGTTAATTGCATGAATTATGTGATATTATCTGTTAACTGGATTATGTCCGCACCGGGTAACCTTCAGGGTCTTGGGTTATACTCACCCTTACTGTTGACAATTTTCAGAGGAATTAGGAAATCAAGAACCCGAGTATGAAGAACCGCAATATGCTGAACCCACTGAGAATGATCATTAAAAATAGAATATATATAGTTGGATATTTATGGATGACTGTATTAATATTTAAGGGTGCCTACGTGCCCCAATCTGTTAAGAGTATAATTACTTACAGTTTGTGAATGACTATGTGATTTATCTACTATTTGCTTCCACTGATCTGCCATTATATCATTTTAAAAAAAATATATATTTCACTTTTTCTAAAAACTGTTAACTCTCTTAGTTAAATAGGATGATCCTATAGAAGGGTTTGTCTTATCTAACTGAGGGTGTTACATTGGTGGTATCAGAGCATAGTCGATTCATTAAGCTTGGGAAGTGGACCATTAGGTTTCCACGTACTCTGATAGAAATATTGAACAATCCATAAGACACCTAAGACTGAATTTTCTATGTGGAAGTCTCCACATAACTTATACCCTGAATATTTTTGTTGATATTCTTACAGCAAATTCCTAATGGCTCGCCGAAACAATGATCATGTCATGGAGGAACTTCTTACCCAAATTGTGGAGGTAATAGAACGATAGGAGTTACCTCATGCTTCTACTAGGCAGAGCCAAGGATTAGCTGATTTTCAGAGGAACAATCCTACGCAGTTCAAGGGAGGCTTCGATCCAGAAGGAGCACAATTATGGATCGAACACCTTGAAAAGATCTTTGCCGCTATGCGATGTTCTGATGAGGATCGTGTAACATTTGCTGTCTTCATGCTGGTTGGAGAAGCAGAACACTGGTGGACTCATGCTAGAATCAGATTAACAACTGATGGACATGTCGTTACTTCGGGACGATTCAAGACAGAGTTTCTCGCCAAATACTTCCCCGAAGACATAAGGAGGCAGAAGGAGCAGGAATTCTTTAATCTGAAACAAGGCAATATGACAGTTGGGGAATATGCTGCTAAGTTTGATTAATTGGCCAAATGTTGCCCTTACTACACCCACATGGGGGAAGCGTCAAGATGCGCAAAATTTGAAGCAGGGTTGCGACAGGAAATTCGCCAAGCTATATGTTGTCAACAGATCACGCAATTCTGTAATTTGGTTGACCGATGCCGCATCTTTGAAAATACCTCTAATCTTCGATGACCTAGAACGTCTATTCATGGGCCAGAACGACGTATGCCAGACAGACCACAAAGGAGGGATTTTTGAGCAGATCGACCCTACTCTCGACCACCTTATTCAGCCAACCGAAATTCTTCAAGGGATCAGGGGAACCAAAGAGGTAAAGTCTGCACAATTTGTGGACGGATTGGACATTGTGATGCTGACTGTTGGTACAGAAATAATAACAACCAACAACAAGTGACTCAAAAGCAGGCAGTACGACCTACGGGTCAAGGGAGTGGAGGATCTGCTACAAATACCTCTACAAACAATGCCCTAAGGATGCAGAATGTTCACCGCGACAATAATTCCAATCAGAACAATAAACCTAGAAGGCCTGGGAATGGCTCGACAGGAAGACAAGGAGGAAATGCCAGAGTTTTTACTATGAATGGTGCAGAAATATCACAAGGGAATGACCTTGTGCAAGGTACATGTTTTATAGGAAGCACTCTATTGAATGTATTATATGATTCAGGAGCCACTCACTCTTTCATATCTGAGAATTGTGTAAAACATTTAAAGCTTCCTATAACCTCTCTGCCCAATCAGATGATTGTCACAACTGCTGCCAATAAGCCCATTTGCCCTTCTTACATGTGTTCGAAATGCCCACTCAACATCGAAGGGAAAGCTTATCAAGTAGATCTGATATGTTTGCCTTTGATTGATCTAGATATTGTTCTAGGAATGAATTGGCTTGCTGCCAACCATATTCTGATTGACTGTCATAATAGATCCATTTCTCTCGGGTCTACTACATCACACTGTGATCAAGACATTGATTCTTGTCCTGTTGACTCAGAAAAGGTAATTCCAGCAAAGGAAGTCCAACTATACATGATCCTTACTGAAACTGAAAGTAAGGCCACTCCTCAAATTGATCAAATTCCTGTTGTTCAAGAATTCCCAGAAGTTTTTCCTGATGATATACGTGAGCTACCTCCAGAACGAGAAATTGAGTTCAGTATTGATATTATACCGGGCGCGGGACCGATCTCTATTGCTCCTTACCGAATGTCACCCAAGGAACTCAGTGAACTTAAGGAACAAATAGAAGAACTTTTAGAAAAAGGAATGATCAGACCCAGTGTCTCACCTTGGGGAGCACCAGTTCTTCTAGTCAAAAAGAAGGATGGTAGTATGCGGTTATGTGTTGACTATCGTCATTTGAATAAAGCTACGATCAAGAACCGATACCCTCTTCCAAGGATTGATGATTTAATGGACCAATTACGAGGAGCCACTATCTTCTCAAAGATTGATCTGCGATCAGACTATCATCAAATCAGGGTGAAGAAAGATGATGTACCCAAAACAGCATTCAGGACACGCTATGGGCACTATGAGTATCTTGTTATGCCCTTTGGAGTTACCAATGCACCTGCAGTCTTCATGGGATACATGAATCGGATCTTCCATGAGTACTTGGACAAATTCGTAGTAGTATTCATTGACGACATTCTCGTCTACTCCAAGAGCCATGAGGAACATGAGGAACATCTCTGAATTGTTCTAAATACTTTGCGTGCAAGACAATTGTACGCCAAGTTTTCAAAATGTGAATTCTGGTTGACTGAAGTGAAATTTTTGGGACATGTCATCTCTAAAGAGGGAATTGCTGTAGATCCTACAAAGGTAGAAGCCGTACTAAATTGGGAACAGCCCAAGAATGTGACAAAAATTCACAGTTTCCTTGGACTTGCTAGATACTATCGTCGATTCATCGAGAATTTCTCTCGAATTGCAGCACCTTTAACTAGGCTGACTCGTAAAGATCAACCATTTGAATGGACAGACAAATATAAAAGCAGTTTTACGGAGTTACGCCAACGACTCACTAGTGCACCAGTCTTGATTTTGCCAGATCCTACCAAGCCATATAAGGTATATTGTGATGCGTCAAGACAAGGACTGGGATGTGTTCTAATGCAAGAAAGAAAGGTTGTTGCTTATGCCTCACGACAGCTAAGATCACATGAAGTTAATTATCCCACACATGATTTGGAATTAGCTGCAGTTGTGTTTGCCTTGAAAATATGGAGGCATTATTTATATGGCACATATTTTGAAGTCTTCAGTGACCATAAGAGCTTGAAGTATCTGTTCGACCAGAAAGAGTTAAATATGCGACAACGTAGGTGGATGGAATTCATCAAAGATTATGATTTCGAGCTCCGATATCATCCTGGGAAGGCAAATGTTGTGGCTGATGCACTCAGCAGAAAGGCTTTACGCCTATCATATATGATGACAAAGGAGTTGGAATTGATTGAACAATTTCGCGATCTGGATCTGGCAGTAACACCTAAAAGGGGAAGCCTTATGGTTGGAATGTTAAGAATTTCCAATGATTTCCTGGAACAAGTCAAAGAAGCTCAAGCTAATGACCAGGAACTACAAGGCTTAGCAGAAAAGACAAGAGAAGAAGGCTCGAAATTTAGCAAAGATGAACATGGGTTGATCAGGTATCAACAGAGACTCTATATTCCAGTCAACACAGATCTTAAAAGATCCATCCTAGATGAAGCACACAAAAGTAAATACAGTATCCACCCAGGATCGACCAAAATGTATCAGGACTTGAAGAAATTATTCTGGTGGCAAGGAATGAAAAAGGATATCACTGAGCATGTGACAGCTTGTCTGATGTGTCAGAAGGTAAAGGCAGAACAACAACGACCAAGTGGAACCCTTCGTCCTTTGGATATTCCAGAATGGAACTGGGATGAGATTGCTATGGACTTCGTGACTGGATTTCCCAGAACATCAGCTGGATATGATGCCATTTGGGTAATCGTGGATCGATTAACAAAGACCGCTCACTTTATTCCTGTCAATATGAAGTATTCCCTAGAGAAACTCACTCAGATCTATATCAAGGAAATCATACGATTACATGGAACACCCACTGCAATTGTGTCTGACCGAGATCCTCGTTTCACATCACAATTTTGGAAGAGCCTGCAACAAGCTCTGGGAACTCGTCTGAAGTTAAGTTCCGCATATCACCCACAGACAGACGGACAATCGGAAAGGACGATCAAAACTCTTGAAGATTTGTTACGTCTTTGTGTCTTAGAACATGGGGGAAGTTGGCAAGAATATTTCCCACTTATTGAGTTCACTTACAACAACAGCTATCATGCTAGCATCGGAATGGCCCCTTATGAGGCTTTATATGGAAGAAAATGTCGTACACCTTTGTGTTGGTATGAGACGGGTGAGAAGATGATAATTGGACCAGAGATTGTTCAGAAGACTACAGAACAAGTCCAAAGGATTCAAATGGCAATGAAGGCTTCGCAAGATAGACAAAAGAGTTACTACGACAAACGTCAGAAGCCATTGGAGTTTGAGGAGGGAGATCATGTTTTTCTCAAAGTTACCCCTACCACTGGAGTAGGAAGAGCTTTGAAGGCCAAGAAGTTAAGCCCCAGATATGTAGGACCCTATCAGATTCTGCAAAAGATAGGAACTCATGCCTACCGTATTGCTCTGCCACCCGAGCTAACAAACCTTCACAATGTCTTTCATGTCTCCCAGCTCCGTAAATATGTGCCAAGCCCTGATCATGTCCTGAGACCTGATCAGTTTATTCTGAAGGAAAATCTTACCTATGAAGTATCGCCAGTGAAGATTGTTAACCGACGTCTCAAACAGTTAAGAGGCAAGGAAATCCCTTTGGTCAAGGTAGTTTGGAGTCAGACAGATGATGGGGATGCTACTTGGGAAATTGAGGAGAAAATGAGAGAATTGTACCCTCAATTGTTTTAACTTTGAATTTCGGGACGAAATTCCTAAAAGGGGAGGAGAATGTAACATCCCTGTTTTTAGAAACAGTTTTACCCTTGTAATTTTTGAAGTATGGAAGTTTTGTAAGTGATAATAAGTAAATAAGGGACTCTACATGTAGTCAAGAATTGATAATCTAATCCTATATCTAACACTAATTTAGTAAACTAATTAGACTTGTACCATCATTCATCGGGTCAATTCCTAGACACTCGATTCATACCGAAAAGAGATCCACAATTGTCTATTTCTACACTTTGGGGATATCCGATTTCAGTATGGACAGTCCCTAATGAACTGTTTTGAAAAATCAAACACTTTTCCTGAAGAGCCAAAACTTTAATTCAGACCTCATCAACCTCGTTTCTTGGAAAAACTTATCTAGTTAAATAGGAACCTCTGAATTCAACTAAAATATCTTTCCTGTTTTGGGCATAACTTTTTCATATGAGGTCGAAATTAAGAAATTTTAATCTCGGTTTCATTGTTATGAAAAACCTGACAAACTCTATTTCTAGCCTCAAACTCTATTTCGTGATCTATCATTACCAAACTTGAAAAAACCCGTTATTTAATCTTGTTAAATTCTTAGAAAAATCATACGAGCTCAGAATCAGTTCGTTGTAATTTTTTTGTTCTCGTATTAAATCCTTCTACAATTCTCGTGAAGAACCTGAAAGCTAGTTTGTAACGCCCCGGCCGCTTTTCAGGAATGAACGACTCGCCCTACAGACCAACACGAGACCTTTCCAATGTGCTTTTGTCCTCACTCACACATTTCCTGAGAACTTCCCAAGAGGTCACCCATCCTAGAATTACTCCAAGTTAAGCACGCTTAACTTTGGAGTCCTTATGTGATAGGCCACCGAAAAGGCTAATGCATTTGTTGGTATAGGTAGTACGAATTCATTTCTTTAAGCTATCCTCAACTGTATAGTCCCATACCTATACAGTCTTTGGATCCCTCTCATTCTGGTATGTATTCAGTTCGTTCATGTGTCCCTCCCACTAGAAGCCTGCCAGGAGCCGCTCCTTGTCCGTGCCTATGCACCGGCGATCACTCCCCGCCCTTAACAGTGACCGGGATGTCACATGCCCACCAGCTTCCGCCTGGTTCGTCCTCGAACCATACCGTACTAGGAGAGGCTAGGCTCTGATACCAACTGTAACACCCCAGCTTCTTTTCAGGAATGAACGACTCGCCCTACAGACCAACACGAGACCTTTCCAATGTGCTTTTGTCCTCACTCACACATTTCCTGAGAACTTCCCAAGAGGTCACCCATCCTAGAATTACTCCAAGTTAAGCACGCTTAACTTTGGAGTCCTTATGTGATAGGCCACCGAAAAGGCTAATGCATTTGTTGGTATAGGTAGTACGAATTCATTTCTTTAAGCTATCCTCGACTGTATAGTCCCATACCTATACAGTCTTTGGATCCCTCTCATTCTGGTATGTATTCAGTTCGTTCATGTGTCCCTCCCACTAGAAGCCTGCCAGGAGCCGCTCCTTGTCCGTGCCTATGCACCGGCGATCACTCCCCGCCCTTAACAGTGACCGGGATGTCACATAGTTCTTGCTCGATCATCCCCGAAAAGCAAAAATTTTTAGAGAAATAGTGATTTTCGCAGGAATAGTAACCCCTATAGAAAAACACAAATATCTCTCTCATACGATGTCGAAATGACTTCGTTCTTTTTTTTATGGTTTCGTATCGAAAAATCCTACAATTTTCATGAAGAAATGAAAGGCTAATTCCCAACAGATTTTGCGCGGCAGAATTATCTTTCAAAAAAGAACTATTACACCAACTCCCATTTTTCTCTGTTTTTGGCGTAACTTTTGCTCCGGGTGTCAGATTTTTGCATACCATATATCGCTTCGAAGAGAAAGAGCCGATCTACAACTTTCATGTTGGAAATTTTTTCAGATTCTAACCGCAACTATAAGTAACTTTTTGTTTTCTTTTAAAATTAACTATTCAAAACCGGTACCAATTAAATTTAGACCCGGTGGCCAGATTTTTCTATAAATATGGCATCACCCCTCTTCAAAAGCTGCACCACTCTTTCTCTCCCACTTCATGCAGCCCTTCTCTCTCTCTCTCTCCCTCTCTCTCCTCTATTGACACTAAACCACCTCTGTTCTTCACCAAAATCACGTAAAGTCTAACTACGGAGACAGATCATCGATTGGAGCTACGATTTGAAAGTTAGATTCTCTCCCTCTCGTCTAGTATCAAAAAAAAATACGACATCTGAGGTAAGGGGGTATATTCTCGGGTATTCTGGGGAAATCTGAGTGAAAGGAAAGGGTTAAGGTACCTTGGGTCCTCACCTTTCCAGGACAGATTCGGTTTTGTTGTGAATTAAATGCCTTAATTGTTATATATCTGTTATATATATTTTATGTATATGATTAATTGTCTGTGTTAATTATTATTAATCATGATGATTGAATGATATGATTGGTGTTAAATTATGAAAAGATATGATCTGTATTGGATTGTGAAAATATTAAGGACCATGGGTGCCTATGTAGATTCCAGTAAGGAAGTTTTGAAAGATAAGATAAACAAGGAAATAAGGATGGATGATCACCATTTATATCATTGTTACTATTATTATGATTAAGATTATAATTATGATTATTATTATTATTATTATTATTATTATTATTATTATTTACTATTAAGCTTAATGGACGGCTCTGCCGCCTTATTCTCTACATTTATCTTTCTTTTTATTTCTGTTTATTTATATTATAATGGACGGCCCTGCCGCCTTATTCCATGTATTTATCTTTCTTTTTATTTCTGTTTATCTATATTATAATGGACGGCTCTGCCGCCTTATTCTTAACATTTTATTTTTATTTTATTTATGTCATTTATTTTATTGAATATATTGGCTGGCTCTGCCGCCTTATTCTCTGCATTTATCTTTCCTTTTATTTCCGCTTATCTATATTATAATAGACGGCTCTGCCGCCTTATTCACTTTATTTATTTTTCCTTTTATTTCATTTTTTTTATAACAAACGATGCCTTATTATTATTATTATTCTTGTAACTAATATTATTATTTAAGTTATGAATAATGAAATAAGGAACAAACTACTTATTCTTTAAATGAAGCATTATTTTAGCCAAGATATAACTGATATATTTTCTTGAATAATAATAAATAAAATAATAAAAATAATTTACAACGTCTTAAAAACTGGTGGACCTAACAACATGAATATTACGAGGCTGGAATCACATAGATACCCAGGGATCAAAGTAATGATAAAACTTAAATAATGTACTTTGCATCATGAAAATATTTTTGAAGGAGAAAAATTATCTAGAGCATACACCTGGTACGCTGGAGGACATTCACGTTAGATCTCCATGAAGATCTTGGGAGTACAATTGGAACGGAAACCCAATGGCATCAGAGTCGCGCCTGATAGCCGGGTGAGACGATGCAATTCTAGTGTACTTTGACTAAATGACGGAGTGTAACTATGATCGTAGGGATCCAAGTTCCAAAAATATATATATCAATGATGAGAACCAACGAGTTCATTTGTACCTTATGAAAATGGGAGCTTAGGCGGACCCTGATCGCTCTAGAATGGAATGGAGAAATTCCAAAGAATGAGATGAAGATGCATTGATTTATTGGGCCCACATGCATCATGAGACTTAATTAAGATAAATCATAATAAACCTTACTCATGCATTTCCATGAAAATGTTTGATTGTTATAGTTATAAATATGTTAATTGCATGAATTATGTGATATTATCTGTTAACTGGATTATGTCCGCACCGGGTAACCTTCAGGGTCTTGGGTTATACTCACCCTTACTGTTGACAATTTTCAGAGGAATTAGGAAATCAAGAACCCGAGTATGAAGAACCGCAATATGCTGAACCCACTGAGAATGATCATTAAAAATAGAATATATGTAGTTGGATATTTATGGATGACTGTATTAATATTTAAGGGTGCCTGCGTGCCCCAATCTGTTAAGAGTACAATTACTTACAGTTTGTGAATGACTATGTGATTTATCTACTATTTACTTCCACTGATCTGCCATTATATCATTTAAAAAAAATATTTCACTTTTTCTAAAAACTGTTAACACTCTTAGTTAAATAGGATTATTATTATTATTATTATTATTATTATTATTATTATTATTATTATTATTATTATTATTATTATTATTATTCCAATGTAACACCCTCGGTTAGATAAGACAAACCCTTCTATAGGATCATCCTATTTAACTAAGAGTGTTAACAGTTTTTAGAAAAAGTGAAATATATTTTTTTTTAAAATGATATAATGGCAGATCAGTGGAAGCAAATAGTAGATAAATCACATAGTCATTCACAAACTATAAGTAATTGTACTCTTAACAGATTGGGGCACGCAGGTACCCTTAAATATTAATACAATCATCCATAAATATCCAACTACATATATTCTATTTTTAATGATCATTCTCAGTGGGTTCAGCATATTACGGTTCTTCATACTCGGGTTCTTGATTTCCTAATTCCTCTGAAAATTGTCAACAGTAAGGGTGAGTATAACCCAAGACCCTGAAGGTTACCCGGTGCGGACATAATCCAGTTAACAGATAATATCACATAATTCATGCAAGTAACATATTTATAACTATAACAATCAAACATTTTCATGGAAATGCATGAGTAAGGTTTATTATGATTTATCTTAATTAAGTCTCATGATGCATGTGGGCCCAATAAATCAATGCATCTTCATCTCATTCTTTGGAATTTCTCCATTCCATTCTAGAGCGATCAGGGTCCGCCCAAGCTCCCATTTTCATAAGGTACAAATAAACTCGTTGGTTCTCATCATTGATATATATATTTTTGGAACTTGGATCCCTACGATCATAGTTACACTCCGTCATTTAGTCAAAGTACACTAGAATTGCATCGTCTCACCCGGCTATCAGGCGCGACTCTGATGCCATTGGGTTTCCGTTCCAATTGTACTCCCAAGATCTTCATGGAGATCTAACGTGAATGTCCTCCAGCGTACCAGGTGTATGCTCTAGATAATTTTTCTCCTTCAAAAATATTTTCATGATGCAAAGTACATTATTTAAGTTTTATCATTACTTTGATCCCTGGGTATCTATGTGATTCCAGCCTCGTAATATTCATGTTGTTAGGTCCACCAGTTTTTAAGACGTTGTAAATTATTTTTATTATTTTATTTATTATTATTCAAGAAAATATATCAGTTATATCTTGGCTAAAATAATGCTTCATTTAAAGAATAAGTAGTTTGTTCCTTATTTCATTATTCATAACTTAAATAATAATATTAGTTACAAGAATAATAATAATAATAAGGCATCGTTTGTTATAAAAAAATGAAATAAAAGGAAAAATAAATAAAGTGAATAAGGCGGCAGAGCCGTCTATTATAATATAGATAAGCGGAAATAAAAGGAAAGATAAATGCAGAGAATAAGGCGGCAGAGCCAGCCAATATATTCAATAAAATAAATGACATAAATAAAATAAAAATAAAATGTTAAGAATAAGGCGGCAGAGCCGTCCATTATAATATAGATAAACAGAAATAAAAAGAAAGATAAATACATGGAATAAGGCGGCAGGCCATCCATTATAATATAAATAAACAGAAATAAAAAGAAAGATAAATGCAGAGAATAAGGCGGCAGAGCCGTCCATTAAGCTTAATAGTAAATAATAATAATAATAATAATAATAATAATAATAATAATAATAATAATCATAATTATAATCTTAATCATAATAATAGTAACAATGATATAAATGGTGATCATCCATCCTTATTTCCTTGTTTATCTTATCTTTCAAAACTTCCTTACTGGAATCTACATAGGCACCCATGGTCCTTAATATTTTCACAATCCAATACAGATCATATCTTTTCATAATTTAACACCAATCATATCATTCAATCATCATGATTAATAATAATTAACACAGACAATTAATCATATACATAAAATATATATAACAGATATATAACAATTAAGGCATTTAATTCACAACAAAACCGAATCTGTCCTGGAAAGGTGAGGACCCAAGGTACCTTAACCCTTTCCTTTCACTCAGATTTCCCCAGAATACCCGAGAATATACCCCCCTTACCTCAGATGTCGTATTTTTTTTTTGATACTAGATGAGAGGGAGAGAATCTAACTTTCAAACCGTAGCTCCAATCGATGATCTGTCTCCGTAGTTAGACTTTACATGATTTTGGTGAAGAACAGAGGTGGTTTAGTGTCAATAGAGGAGAGAGAGGGAGAAAGAGAGAGAGAAGGGCTGCATGAAGTGGGAGAGAAAGAGTGGTGCAGCTTTTGAAGAGGGGTGATGCCATATTTATAGAAAAATCTGGCCACCGGGTCTAAATTTAATTGGTACCGGTTTTGAATAGTTAATTTTAAAAGAAAACAAAAAGTTACTTATAGTTGCGGTTAGAATCTGAAAAAATTTCCAACATGAAAGTTGTAGATCGGCTCTTTCTCTTCGAAGCGATATATGGTATGCAAAAATCTAACACCCGGAGCAAAAGTTACGCCAAAAACAGAGAAAAATGGGAGTTGGTGTAATAGTTCTTTTTTGAAAGATAATTCTGCCGCGCAAAATCTGTTGGGAATTAGCCTTTCATTTCTTCATGAAAATTGTAGGATTTTTCGATACGAAACCATAAAAAAAAGAACGAAGTCATTTCGACATCGTATGAGAGAGATATTCGCGTTTTTCTATAGGGGTTACTATTCCTACGAAAATCACTATTTCTCTAAAAATTTTCGCTTTTCGGGGATGATCGAGCAAGAACTAGCTTTCAGGTTCTTCACGAGAATTGTAGAGGGATTTAATACGAGAACAAAAAAATTACAATGAACTAATTCTGAGCTCGTATGATTTTTCTAAGAATTTAACAAGATTAAATAACGGGTTTTTTCAAGTTTGGTAATGATAGATCACGAAATAGAGTTTGAGGCTAGAAATAGAGTTTGTCAGGTTTTTCACAACAACGAAACCGAGATTAAAATTTCTTAATTTCGACCTCATATGAAAAAGTTATGCCCAAAACAGGAAAAATATTTTAGTTGAATTCAGAGGTTCCTATTTAACTAGATAAGTTTTTCCAAGAAACGAGGTTGATGAGGTCTGAATTAAAGTTTTGGCTCTTCAGGAAAAGTGTTTGATTTGTCAAAACAGTTCATTAGGGACTGTCCATACTGAAATCGGATATCCCCAAAGTGTAGAAATAGACAATTGTGGATCTCTTTTCGGTATAAATCGAGTGTCTAGGAATTGACCCGATGAATGATGGTACAAGTCTAATTAGTTTACTAAATTAGTGTTAGATATAGGATTAGATTATCAATTCTTGACTACATGTAGAGTCCCTTATTTACTTATTATCACTTACAAAACTTCCATACTTCAAAAATTACAAGGGTAAAACTGTTTCTAAAAACAGGGATGTTACATTAAGCCCCTCAGTGACGGTTATAAAGACGTGCGCATTTAAAGTAATAATGGCTTGCCCACATGACTAAAGGCATTAAATGTCCCATCATGAGAAATATTACAACTGTTTCCTGAATACCAAGGGTTGCAAGTTTCAATAACTTCTGGGATTCCCACACAAAAGAACTTTTTGTACGGATCCGTCTTAAGAAGATCTACGACAACGGAACTTCAATCCAAGAACGGATATTTACGCAACCACGTAACGACTTTCTATAAACGACGAATATCATCCGGTATCCAAAATCATTACAGACGATGTAGCTTATATGAGCCACTTTACTAATCCCTCACACAAGCTAGGGGACAAACAAAGTGATGACCCTGTATACCGGATTCGATAATGAAATTGGATACCGGATTGTATACCGGATTCGTTAATGAAATTGAAAACTCAATTCCGTACCCTGAAGATCAAAACGTACTTTTCCAGGACGGATGATCTCAATCACCTGATCTGTGACTTGACGATGTAACTCCTGGCATAGTGTACTTTTCCAGGACGGATGATCTCAATCACCTGATCTGTGACTTGGCGATGTAACTCCTGGCATGGTGTACTTCTTTAGGACGGATGATCTCAATCACCTGATCTGTGACTTGACGGTGTAACTCCTGGCATGGTATACTTTCCAGGACAGGTGATCTCAATCACCCAGTCCGTGATTTGACGATGTAACTCCTGGCATGGTGTACTTCCCCTGAACGGATAATCTCAATCACCCAATCTGTGATTTGATGATATTACTCCTGTGATCTTGAAGGCTTAATCCGTGCTCTTATGATTGAGAGATATTTCTCCAGGGCGGATATTCCCTATCACTTGATCTGTGATTTTATGTATCAACTCCTGGCGTGAACAAATTCTCATCACTATCCCTATGATGGAAAACACAACCATCATCTTTATATATCTTTGCAGTTCTCAAATCTCGGAACGATACTCTCACATTGAACAACAGATTGACTATGTGAACCTCCTTGTGAGAGTAACACTAATTAATACTAGTCATCCGTCCTGACACACCGCTTTTGTGAACAACGGATCGACCACTTTTCTCCCCAAAAGAACTAAGGATGACGCCCTACAACAGGTACCTATTCCTTAACACGCCTATACTTGGGGACAATATTCATGTATATGTCTTTTTATTACCTAATTTTCTGAGGTAATCATTTCGATTCGACCTCAACGGTTAGTCATACAGAACAGACTATCAGGTACTGAGACAATATATATATCCAAGACAAATATCTGAATAGAATTTCATTCATTCATAAAGAAGGAAAAGAAAAAGCAAAATTACATGTAACTGTTCAAAATCGGAGTTGATCCCGGTACACAACTTTACATATAAACAAAAACAAGACTACGGAGGGGGAATTTGCTCTTCAGTCTCTTTCTGTGCTTCCCCTACTCCAAGCTCTTGTGTCCCTTCCTTCGGGATTTCCTCAGGAGTCTTCCCCTCGGGAGCCTCAGTACCTTCTGCAGATGAGGCAACCTCAGACGTAGGAAAGACGAAATCAGGTCCCATACTTTGACCCTCAGGAAGAGGAGGCAAACCGTACAAGGACTTCTGAGGATCTTCATGTCGACCATCAACCACTGTGACTAACCTTCCTCCATGGAATTCGTAGAATGGATCCATATCATAGAGGCTAAGTTTCGCAGTGGGGTTACGGTAGAAAACTTGGCGTATAGCCAGGCCGAAGGATTCTTCAACCGCCTGAGTGCATATGTCGATAGCTTCCTGCTTCTCAGCTTTTGCTACAGCCAATTCTTCCCGCAACCTCGATAGTTCCCCACTCGATCCTCCAGATTCCATGCTCCCAGTCTTCAGTCCCTCGATCTCAAGGAGGAACTTCTTCTCCTTTTGGGACCACTCCTCGGCTTGCTTAAAATAATCCTCCGTAGCAGCTTTGCTTTTGTCTTCAAGATCAGCTTGTTTAGCTTGACTGCTACGGAGTTCCTCTTGAGATTTACTAAGCGTCTCCTCCTTCTCTGCCAATTTACCTTCCAAGTCTTTAAGCATAGTTTTGAGCTTGAGATTTTCTTTGTTCATAATATCTGCAAACTCTTTAGACTTGGCGAGGCGATCTTCAGCCAATTTTAGGGCAGCTTTATCCTTCTCCATCGAGAGGTTGAGCTGTTCTAATTTATCACTCAGCTCATCAACCTTGTCAACGTCATCAGCTAACAAACTGAGTGAATAAAGCATCCCAGTCAGTTCTACTAACTGCCATTTTCCAGCCTCACACGCCTCCTTGATTTCTTTAGTTTTAAGCGTGGGCCGGAGTTCATACAGCGGCTGAGGAAGAATCGCTGGAGTTGCTCCCCGATATGAGAGGAAGGGGGTAAGGAACGAAGTTGTTGGGTAGGAGATCGGACTAGATCTAGAAACCCCGACAGGAATCCCCTTATGGTGTCCAGAAGAAACATCAGCTGCATCCGAGGTCTCTACAGCCTTACCTTCTGAAACTCTTTCCCTTTTTGAGCTCCTCGAAGGTTTATGTTTCTTCGATGGTCCTCCGGAAGAATCATTCTTGATTTTTCTCCTCCTCTCGGTTATTTGGGGCTGACTAGTAGTTGCGCCAACACCAGTCGAGCCGCCTTCGACCAGCGGAATCTCCCCTTCCACATCCGAGGTCAGAATAACCAATTCAGGACGATCCTTTACAGAAGTCTTAGCCTGAATTTCATTCTCACGAGCTACGGATTTACCTGCCGCTTTAAACCCCTTCAGCTTATTCATCTCTGGAGATTCCTGCTCTATTTCACCTGCATGCACAAACACAAGATATTAGCAACTACGAAATATTTGACACATTTGACAAAGGAGAAAAAGAGAAATAAAATGAGAATTACGAAGATATTCGCCCCGGACTCCGCTTGAACTACTTAAAGGACGCCTACACGAAAACACTTTAGAACGTGTAGTGTGTGCTTCAAGTGCGAACAACACTTTCGACGATTCAGAGGATAGCTCGGATTGATCAGCATAATATGCTTGGGATTTTAAAAGAAAATGCTTATGAGTCCAGCTCAGAGGAAATTTATTAAGACCCTCTTCATCCCTCCAAAAGACTAGTTTCTTCTTCTTAACAGATATCCGTGTAAAGTAAGATTTGAATGATTTTCCATCAACTTTAGCCGAATCGGTGTAGGATTTGAAGTTCACAAAGGAACATAGGGTCTGAAGTGTTACTAGACCAACACCGCCCTGCTTGTTAGCTCTCCGAACTACTTGAGTGTAATAGAACAGCATCGCTACAGTGGGTGTAAAGTTGAAATAATCGCCCAGAACTTCCAGAGCACGGACGAGGCCCCAACCGTTGGGATGAAGTTGAGAGGGTGCGCAATTTAAGAACTTTAACACACTCATCTGAAGCTCGGATAGGGGAAAACGAACTCCAAGGTAATGAAATACGAAATCATACATATATACGGAACGATCATTTGGCACGACGTGGCATATCCGTTCTGAAGGAAGTGGTGCAAACACCCGGAACCACTTTTTCATTTCTTCCTCTGCATGAAGTGTGAACCTTGGTTGAATTCGAGATCCATCCTCATTTGCATGACAGGAAGCCAAGTTCTTAAACTCACCAGCTACCCAACAGAAAGGCCACTTAGCCTGAAGTTCTTCCCAGTTCAGCCTAGAGACAGCAACGCTGTAAAGACCTTCTGCTGTCTTTAGAACGGAGTGATCTCCGGAGGTTCCTTCTCCAGTCGCCATTTGAGTCGCCTAGACCGAAATCTCTGATCTACGATGAAAAGTCATATCGTCAGAAAGGTGATAATCATTACTCATTTCACTTTTCAGAGCGACTACAATCAGAGGACGACTCTAAGAAGGGAAAAGTCACTCTCACAGTGAGTAAGACCCCCTTTCTGAGCGACATGGCTCAGCCCTCGGAAGAATCACAAGGATTATTCCCCCATGACAATTAGGGTTGCGAGAAATTAATCTCCCCCTAAATAAAGTACATTCTTTTCGAGCAAAAGTAGCAAAACAAACAAGATGAAAATAACAGGGGAAAGAAAAATAATTACCTCAGATGATGATGAGGATGAAAATTGAGAAAAGCTTCGTTGAACAAGCGACAAGCGTCCTTGCGAAATTTTTGCAGAGTTTTGCTAAGAAATCAGAAACGAGTGGAACCCAGAATCCACTAAATGTTTCTTTAATAGGAAATGAAACGGTTCAGTTACCAACTCTTGAGGTCGTGTCGTCCACGACTAAACGCGTTGGTTCATAAGTGAAACGACACAGTCGCTCCAAATTCATGCGCGCCAAAACAATATCAATTTGACGAAGGGCCTATCCACTGGGCCCAGAAGTTTCAAAAATATTAGGCCCATTAAGCCCTAAACGACGGTTACTGAGATTTCCATCTTAGGCGCAATAATTGCTCGCCCACGTGATTAAAATCATTTAATGTCTAATCATGCGACGCAATTCACGCTTTACAGCCGTTACGCGAACTTCAAGAGTCTTCAATTCCAATAAACTCTTGAAATTCTCATACAGCAAATCTTTGTCTGAATCCATTACGACGACATCAATACGTCAGATCTTTCGATTAAAGAACGGTTCTTTGCAATATAATAGTACATGTGAAGAAACTATTATGCGCATAAGCATACTGATATTCAGACCTCTCGCAGGTTGAATAGCTTATGTGAACAACTACTCAGTCCCTCACACAAGCTAGGGGACATATGATCTGGTCTCAATACCGGTATCTGTCCTACAAGACATATTTCAACGTCTTAGTCAATTCGCCAGTGTGTGACCGGTGTCATCGGTATACATCCGGACTCTAATTCCGTATCAGGCGCTCTCCCTATACCGGTTGTCCAGGATAACACCATGACACCGGATAACTCACACGTCACTATGCAAAAGACAAAAGGCATTGCTACAGGGACCGATCAATAATTCCCTGCACTACGAGCCAAAGTCTGCTCACGGGAATTATTAACTTGTCCCCTGATTCTAGTCTATACACTCTACGCTCAATATAAAATGGCCACTTGACCCAATCATACTGGTAAGTGCGCAATAAAGTAATAATTTAATGTGTTATTGGAGGTTAGTGGTTCCCCACTAACGGATCCTCGAATATCGAGCCAATCAGGTATATGGACTCTCTTCATCAATGAAGGAGGGTTCTTTTTTTTGAACTGAATTTACTTACGATTACTCTCTGAAAAATAGTCCTCACTTGGAATATTATCACTGACTTGAGCGTCGGAGAATCTTTGCAGGGGACACCACCTTTCGCCCACATCAACGCGTTAGGCCGGTGTGAAGGACCTCCAGAACGCCCAATCCGCCCTTCTTATACAAAGACAACGGATATTTATACTGGATACTCATACATCTGGTCTTCTGCACAGAATCTTCATACTATTTATGATTGACTTGACACCGGATCTCTAGACCTCGGTTCAGGATTGACCAATTACTATTATGAATAAGTTACTACGGTAAAAATAAATTACCACTGTGTTATTTTTACTATTTACCATTATTATTCAAAATTTACTATTTATTGTTACTATTCATAATTTACCATTTACTGTTATTATTCAAATTTATCATTTACCGTTATTATTTAAAATTTACTATTTATTGTTACTATTCAAAATTTACTATTTATCGTTACTATTCAAAATTTACTATTTACCATTACTATTCAAAATTTACTATTTACTGTTATTGTTCACAATTTACCATTTACCACTACTATTCAAAATTTACTATTTACAGTTACTATTCAAAAATTACTATTTACCATTACTATTGTTGATTTACCATTTACCATTACTATTTACTATTACTATACATATTTACTATTTATCATTCTAATAGCAATCTTAATTTTTATCTTATGCTTATACTGAAATAAATTAGTATTAATATTTTGTTAGAACTTGGAGGCGCAGAGCGAATTTTGGTAGCAAATCAAGGTAAGGGGGGTGAGATAAGGATATAATATGAAAATACATAAGAATATTTGGAGGAGTCCCCTACTCCTTTTAAAGATAACAATATTATTATTTTAAAACAATAGCTTTTAACTTAAAATTTATAATAATTGTTATTAATAAATTAAATATCTCATGTAACTTAATCTGAAATATTTATTCAAGAACCTGAACTATTATGACCTATGCGGATTGGGCTGAACCTATGCAAGGACTTGAACTACTACGAACTGGACCGAACCTATGCAAGGACTTGGACTATTATGACCTATATGGACTGAACTAGACCTATGCAATGACTGGAATATCTTAGACTTACATAAACCTATGCGAGGAACTGACTATAGGACTTAAAACAAACTTTATTAATTTAAATAATTATTGAATTTTAAATTATGATATTTATAACTGATGTTTAATTAATTGATTTATTTATGATTGCTAATATTTATTTGTGATTGATAATATTTGATTATGAATGATGATCTTGTAATGTGGAGTTTGAGCATATAACAAGCATGACGGAAAGCTAAAACTGAGTAAGAATTTACTTATCTCCTACTTTCTTATTTACTTATTCATCTTATTCAAATTACTTTTAAGAATTTTTTTAGTTTTCAATGAAACTACATAAGTTTTTAGAAATCTCTTTTTATCTTTTAATATATATATATATATATATATATATGTTTACTAAAATTATGATTTTTAGTTAAGTATATCAGAAAGAAAAAGAAAGAGAAATTATTTTTATTGATATTTTAATATATATATATATATATATATATATATGTATATATATTATTTTCAAAATGTATAGAAATATTATACAAAATTTTCAAGTACTAAGATTTTAAAGATTGATAATTCTGAATTTGAGTTTTTAGAAATTGATTTTGAATTGACCTATAAACTTTCTAAAGAAGGTTGTGAAATATATTTAAGGCTTTGAAACTCAAATGAGATTTGATTTGTGATTTGAAAATGAACTGTACTAAAATTCTATATGTGTGATAGAACTTATTTGAGAATTTGAAAAAGTACAGTTTACTGGGGTGGCTATGTCGCGATTCGTAGGCCCCGATAATATAATTGAGTTTTTAAAAGTCTTAACCAACTAAATACGCGAGTAGTTCATGCATCATGAATCATCAAAGAGAAACAAAATGATGTTGTCTGGAGACGGATTATAGAAACCGAGGATACATTAGAGGAGGCTTAATTGTGAGCCTTGGGATGAGAGGGTGTGAAAGGGTGCTTCAGGGGACCTGGGGTAGCTCCCTAGTGTCGGGTACTTTCATAATAAAAACCTTCTTAATCTGACTAGTCTCTAAGTGTTTCCATGCCAGTTGAGCTGTTCATGTTATTATTATCCGGAATTATGGAACAGTGTAAACTTCTGGTTGGCCCAGTGCAAATTAAAATTTAAGGACCCGCATATATAGGTAAGTTATGATGAAGATATTGCATAACATTCATACATTCATAATTGATTGTGTATGTGATTGTGATTGATATTATTATACTAGTTTGTGAAAACCCTTTATTGCTTATGTCTTATTTGGGAATATTATATTATGTTTCTCACTCCTTTCTCTGTGTTTTTGTTTCATATGTTTTAAATTGATAGTTCATACAGAGGGAAGGATCGAAGAATCTCGACAGTATATATAACACGTTCTAGAAAGAGAGCTCGGTATGAATACCATGGTCCAATGAATAAATAATGTCATTAGGCAACTGCTCTTGGGCCATGGAGTTTCCTCTCTTTCTAATAGTGTTTAATATCTATTTTATTTGGATGAATGTAAAACTACTTTATAAATTTTAATGATATTCATGAGGTATTTCAGAAATATTATATGTAATTTATTTTGGTAGTTTTTTTTTAACGATTATATTTTTAGTAAAAAAAATTCATGAATTTTTTAGATATTATTGAGATGTAACAGAGGGTGTTACAGGTTTTGTACGCTCTGTTTTTGGGGCAGTTTTTAAAGGGGGAAAAGAAGATTTTGAAGGAGTTACTTTTTTTCCTTTCAAAAAGGAGGTTAGAAGAGACTCATCAAGGGGGAATCAAGAGAGACTAGACTGGGCTTTTTGGAAGGATTTTCAAGAACTATCTTGTTATTTTTCTTCTAAATCCTTATTTTCTTTCATCTTTGATTTTCTCCAGTGTTAGGCCATGGATTTTGATTATTGTGCAATGATGATTGTAACCCTCATGGCACACTAAACATATTTTCTTGGGATTAAGGATCCAGTATGCTTTTGTATTGAATTAATCGTTCTTCATCTTTCAATCAATATAATTTATGTTTCTATTCAATTCATGTGTGCTTAATGCCTCTACAAGACTTAGAGATAAGCGTAGTTAATTCCAAATTGTATGTGCTACGAGAGTAGGTATATTATTCGAAAACACATGAATTGAACCTATGTTTTTGTTTCACGACAGTAGGCGAACTCATTTGAGGAATTAATTGGGTTTCCATAAAACATAAAGGACTTAATTAATGAATTGAACGTTATTCTTCAGGAATTAGACACGTTAATAGGCTTTCGAGAGAAAGGTATTAATTAACTTAGGGAAACCTACCTTAGAAACGAAATTGTATGATTGGATAGGTGATTTACATTTGATTTTTATACTAGCATATGAAACCTTAACTTCCCAAGACTTTTCCTCTGATTGAATCCACAAAAAGTAATCTAATTTCCTACTTTGAAGATATTGAAATTTCTGTCCTTTAATTAGCTTTTTATATACTTACTTTGCAATCGATCGTTCTAGATAATTGAATAACCGTTAAAATCCAATACTTGGGCACAATCCTTGTGGGAACGATAATTTTTATTACTTCGATACCCTTGCGCTTGCGGGATCCTATCAATAAACCATCTAAATTTCCATACATTTTTCTTTTTATTTTTTTCTCATAATTTTATTATTAACCAAACATAATATTAGATGAGATAAATCCTTTTAATAACAATTATCGTACTTTTTTTTCTCACTTGTTAAATCACACAAGCCATATCATTAAATTAAAATACCTTTCCCCCTCTTTGAAATTTTAATCAAACATGAATATAAACTAATGGTTTATAGTCAGACTTAAAAGGGGTTGAATAAGTCAAAGACTCTTTTTGCGGAAAATATGAACTAAATAACACAAGTAATCAAGTGAAATAAAAAGACAAAAGAAATCAACATAGAGAATTTTATACTAGTTCATTTCTAACACAAGTTATGTCCAGCCCCTTGTAACTTGAAGGATTTCTGTTATTGTAAAATCTCCTTTACAACAACAGCACCAAATCTGTGCTAGAAGTATTCTTGACTCCAACCAATTTTGGCTTAAACCAAGTATTCTTTCAGAAGCTTCTTCAGGCCAATAGTGTTTCCTACACAAACTAGTTCTGGTAACACGCCAGACTTTTGCAAAGTGTTTGAATAAATGAAAAGAATGTTTCGGGACTTAACGTACAAAAGATAAATAATTGAAGTTGTTACACTAAGTTTTGACACAAGACCAAGGTCTGCTAGAGGCAGAACAAAAAAAGAGGGTCTTTGTCTTACAAGAAATAAATGACCAAGAGAATTTTAGAACTTGAACGAGATTTGAAAAATAGTTTAAAGAAATTCTCTCTCTATGAGTCTATGTTTAAGATGTTCAATCTTGTTATTTATAGAAGACGGATGATATGACCCTTACTGCTTCTTGAAATGAGATATAAACGTTAGAAATCCTTTGAAGGCATTTTGCCTTATGCTTCTTGTTACCATACCTTGAGGATAAAAAGGAATCAAGAGGGCTGGTACAAGACTTCTTCAACTTGTTCATGAAAAAGGTTTCTCATGCATTTCCATGCACAAACCATTCGTAAACTAATTCTCGATTGAGTGACTAGCGGGATGCCAGAAGAATTCTGACATAATCTCTGAACTTGAGTAGTATGCACAGAGGTAGGTACATTGACAATTGCTGCTCATTTTGATCTTGTTCCTTGTGTTCTTTGATGATAAGCAACAAATATGATAAGAACATAAATCTCAATGCATCACTAAAATAGAATTTAGGAACATTGAAAATAGTTCTTCAAACGGAATGCTTCTATCAGACTTTGGTGATAACCTGCCAGACTTTTAGAATGTGAACTGGTCTGAACCAGGATCTGTGATCCAGTATGGGAATCAACCACAAAAGTTGGTGATTTGGGTATTTGTACATCGGTACAGTGGGTATCCGGTATTATAATCCGACCTCTCAGTGGGAAAGACCGGTCTTGTTGTCCTGGAGATCCTTCACACCAGAGTTTCGCGTTGTTAGGGGGCGAAAGGTGGTGTCACCTGCGAGGATTCTCCGACGCTCAAGTTAGTAGAGTAAATGAGAACTCAGAGAACACTTAAGCAATGCAATAGTATGATAAGAGTAAGAACAACGTAACCTTGCATGTGTTGGAGAAGATGCTATTTATAGTTGAACGTAGAAAAGGAATCGTTGGGTGCAAGTGGGCCCAGAGGCTCTGATACCGTGTGTAGCGTATCAATCAGAGTAGTTCGATGCTCAGTGTGCGACAGAGGGTAGGTCAATGATCAGTGTACGATTCTGACACAGGAATGGGGATAATCCACCTTTTCCGTATATCACGCCTGTAATTGTACTTTGCACCTTTCAGTGAGTGATATAGACATATTCCGCTGTGCAGGGTATCTATCTTGATAAGTGTTGACTCCACTTATCTTATCGTGGCACTGAGGCAAACAGTTATACGTGACGGGAGAATGAAAACGGATCAAGTATCCGGTGTCTTAGGTGCAACCTCGGATGACCGGTGAAGGAAGGACTCCTAACATGGTGTCTTTACAGTATGGATATTGACCTTTGATACCGGTTGACCTTCCAGAACAACCAAGATGACGTCTTAGCCTAGGGGCCGGTATCCAGACCGGATCAGAATGTTAGTACTCCTCCTTTGTTTTCATAACTTATTACTCGTATCCTAAAAGGTACTTAGGCACACAAATAAGTTATAATCAGTACAGACTTTTCTTCAAAGCGAAAATACTTTACAGACAATATTAACAAATTTAGGATATAAAGTCTAATGTCTAATTCAATAATATTTAAAATTTATTTACATTCAGACTTTTTCTCAACATAAACAAACCATCAAATCTCACTTCTCTCCCTCATTCCCCTCATTCATTAATCTCATAAACAAAAGTTGACATGACATTATTTTTAATGATGTTTTTTAGTGTATGAGAAAAAAAGGTACACTGAAAAGTAATGAAAAATATAATGTGATAAAACATAAAAAAAAGTACAATAAAAAGTAAAAATCATGTTAAATCATGTTTAATAAATATGATGAGTAATAGAAAATAAAAGAAAAAGAAACCCTTAAAATGTAGCAATAAAATAATATTAAAATAATTTGATGTAATTATGAATTATGTAATAGAATCATTGTAGTAACGAAAGGATTCCTGGAAAGTCGAGAACGAAGGACAGAAGGTAGATAGGTTAGGGAGAAACGGAGCAATACATTTGACATCAGAAGCAATACAAGTTTTTCTTCTTCTTGGCTCATTAGAGTTTAGCATTCTTATTTCATCATAACCCATGGCGACCGAATTGGCGACAAGGGTCCACGAATTCTTCGACGAATTGGAAGCTCACAAGAACATCATGGCAAAATGCACCGACCTATACACCGCCCTCTCTAACCACTTCTCTTCCCTCCAACACTCTCTCTCCCACAAATCCCAATCCCTCGAAACCAAATTTCAAACCCTACATTCCCGCTCCGCAGAAACCCTCCACTCCCTCCATCACCGCGAAACCTCCATCCCTGAGCGCGAGTCTTCCGCCGCCGCACGCATCGCCGAGCAGAGGGACGCCGCACTCGCCGACCTCCAAAACCCTCATCCTCCGGACCTCTCCGCCACCTTGAAATCCCTTTCGCGGAAGATGGACGCCTCGGCGCTACTGAGGTTCATCGTGTCGAAGCGAAAGGAGTCTGCGGTGCTGAGGGCGGAGATACCAGCGGCGATCGCGGAGGCGGTGGACCCGGCGAGGCTGGTTTTGGAGGCGGTGGAGGAGTTTCTGAGGTGCAAGATGGCGAAGGCCGGGGTGACCGACAAGAGGTGGGCGTGTGGTCTTCTGATTCAGGCTTTGTTGGGGGTTTCCAGGGAATATTCTAGAAGGATGGTTGAGAGGGCGGTTGGGGTTGTGGAGATGTGGAAGGGGCAGCTCGATGGTGGTGCTGCCGCTGAGGTTGTTACGTTTCTGCAGATGGTGGTGTGTTTCGGGTTGAGGTCTAGGTTTGATGATGACTATTTGAGGAAGTTCGTTATGGAGTTTGCTTCTAGAAGGGACATGGCAAAGCTCGCGGCTTCCTTGGAATTCGGAGACAATATGATAGGTTTGTCTTTTGAGCTACTTTGCTGTTCCTGAAATGTTTTGGAGATATTCTCTATGATCGTTAAGTGTTTGGTTGAATACATTGTCAGCATGGTGCATTTTGAAACATAGCACAGAACATTTCTGTTTCCACTTATATATATTTTATAGGTTTGATTCCTGCAATCTCCTTTCATTTATGGGCTGATAGAACTTCACCACTAATGTTAGAGAGGCACAATTTTTTTAGTTCTAACTCGTGCTTCATCATGCCACAATACAAGTTTCACAAACAATGAAGTTCTAAAGCAGAAGAAATATGGATGAGAATCGAGGACTACTATTAACGAGGGGGTAACTGGTTCAATGGTTCTTCTCCCAAGTCCTTTCTATGTTAGTATGCTATGCTACTCAAGCTCCCTAAAACCATTCTTTAACCCCTACCCCCTACCCAGGAACATGTAAAATATCTTCTGTTAAGGCTACAAACCAATACCTTGACCGAAATTGCAGACCTTTGGGCAGATGATTCCTAATTTCCCCCATTTGGCATCTGAAACAAATTCAGGCTCCCTGCTTGTTGTTTAGCCCCCTACTCGGAGTCGGAAGTTTAATTCCCTTTGCCTTGTATCGTCTATTTGACTATTTGCCAGTGATTGCTTTATAATTTTAGCTCAAATCTGTCAAATTTTAAACACAGTGAATGAAATTGACTCCATCATTCATTAAGCTGCAGATGTGAGCCAAGCATAAAATTTTCTGCGAAGTAAAAACAAATTCGCAGCCTCTAAAGTTCCCATTACATGCCCATATCAAACACAACTTCCCACAATAGCTATACAAAGCCTGTTCATTATTTTTCAGTACAATGGAGAGGAGAAAAAAATTGAATTGAAGGGCCAAGAGAATTTGGTTTCAAAATGTGACCAGTGTTGTTAAATAACGGCTACAGCGGTCCTATAGCATTATAGCATTGCGGGTTTGGAAGAATCCATGATATTGCAAAACAGGCCGCAATAGTCGTTGTGGGCATGGCAAATGTTGTGGCCATTGCAAAGACCAAACATTTTAATATTTTATGGTTTTTGTCTGAAGAAATGAAAATATTGAACACTCATAATGCGTGCAAAACTGTAAATAACTGTTTTTCATGACCCCCTGGCCATGTAATGCACTTCTCTCTATGCATAACTTAATTATTTCCCATAATGCTATCCGCCATCTCACATGGCAGATTTTTAGCTTTCTGCTATTTTCCGCAATTCGATAGTAATAACACTGGATGTGATGTGACACAATCGTCATACCACTGTCGCCAATCTCATGTCACCACCTGCTGGGCAACCTTTTGTTTGCGCAGAATGGCTGGCATGCAACCTCTGAGGGTGGCTATCCTCTTCCTTGAGCGCTTGTTTAGATTAGCTTGTTTTGAGGAAGATAATCTTTGGTTATTGGTAAATTTCTTAGAGAGCTTTTGAAAATAAGTAATTATTTCTCCAAATTAAGCTGAAATAACTGTGGCATTAACTGTGGGATACACTGATCTGCAGCCAGTCCCCGGTAAACTTGAATTTTGTCAGAGTCATTAAGGGTTGGGAGAAGGGAGGGGGGAGAGGTTGTTGGTTTGAACCCCCTGCTAACATTTTTAGCTGACAGTATGTTAGTTAGTGGTCCTAGATAATTTTACTTGTTTCTGTATTGGGCTCTTAGCCCCTTTTATGTCACCAAAAATAAAACATTTGCTGATAAAAGAAGTCATTAAGGGTTATTCCCTCATGTATGTCACTCCCATTATGGTATTGGTTGAGGAGTTAAGAGTTGTTCTGCTTGCATTTATGAGAGTTCAGGGAGTCATGTTTGGGATTTTAGATTCATCCCCGAGTTTTCTGCACAAAGTCATAGTTGAAGGTGATTTATATGAGCTTATCTTTATATCCCTTAGTAGTTAGTACATTGGTATCCTATAACTATTATCTTTCCTATATTCACCAGTTCCAAAGAAGGTGATTCTGATAGACCCCAAAGAGATTATTATAAAGACCCAAAATTTAGAACCAGGCTATGGGATTGACCCGAGAGATTATTATGGAGACCCAAATTTTAGAACAGGGCTACGGAATTTTTTGAGTAATCAAATTTTCAAATAGAATGAAGTTAGTTGAAATTTAAATTTCTTAAAAGAGGTTTACTTGTTTCTTTTCCCTAGAAGTAGATTTTATTGACTTGAAAGCATTTTCTCTTGCTACTACTTCACTTCTTTCAATGTTACATCTGCTCCTTGGTATATGTTACCTGGCCACATCCTCCTGCATGTCTGCTATTAATTTTCTCCAACCCTTAATCAGATGTGTTGCTTGATTTCCTGTACTTCCAAGAATCCACCTCAATTTACATCACACCCCTTTTTTCTGATAATAAAGTAGAAGAAACAAGACATAACTGGAATCAATTAGTAAGGGGAATGCAGATTGTGTTATCAAATATAGTTTTTACCTTGATTCTGATTTATCTAACACACTCTGTCGTACTTTTGCCCTTCTACAAGCAATGCACAGATAGCAGAATATTATAGATGTGATTCAACTTTTGGCAAATTCATATACTTAAATAGACTAATTAAGGCAAGTCATTTATGCAGATATTATAGATGAACTGGTTAAAAATGGCAAAGAGATAGAAGCTGTTTATTTTGCTTCAGAATCTGGTTTGACTGAAAGATTTCCTCCGATCAACCTGCTCAAGTCCTACCATCGAAACTACAAAAAGAATGTTACAGCCACATCGAAAAAGGGAAACAACAGTCAGGCTTCAACGGTTTGGATAACTACCTTTATAATTTAGTTTCATATACTGTGTTTATATTAATATCCTCGTGAATGTATGCCTTTAATTGACAACACACTTAAATCTGTCTGTCAATTTTCAGGATGATTCAAGCGCTTTGGAGTTGAATTCCATTAGGGCTATAATCAAATGTGTAGAAGATCACAATCTTGAATCAGATTTTAACCTCGATGGTTTGAGGAAGCGGGCTACTCTTCTGGAGAAAACTAAGGCTGAAAGGAAAAAGAATGCATCATCTGGAAGTAAATCTCATAATAAGCGGGTCATCCGAGGTAGTGGACCCAGCTCTTCCCGTCCGGCCAAATCAGCCAAATTCAATGCACATTCATCATCTTTCAGTCGCAGGAACCTGGCATCTTCTCTACAGCCCAGTCCTAGTACAAGATTTTCTGGACCATTCAACTACCCCAGCCAGACAATATTTGATGGCGCAAATACTAATCCTTATTCAGCAACCTATGGAACTTCCCTCACTCAGAGCCCGGCTGGAATAACACAACAGCACTACTCTCTTCCTATTGACAATTTGGGTGCGTCTGCTTACCGATCCACTGGTTCTTATTCAGGACAGACTAGCTACGGCATATACGAATACGGAAGTGGTGTTCCTCCGACTTACCAACCTCCATACACAGTAGATCAAGCAAGCTACAGGGGTTAAGTTTTCTCCCCCCTACAATCTTTCTCTGCCCGGTGTCTCCTTTTGATGCTACATTCCATTTATTTTGTATCCCCGGTTGTGCATCTCAAAATTGGAAATAAAACAGGTTCCTGGGATTGTATTTTCTTCAAATACACACATATATATATATATGGTGCCAACGAAGCTCTCTCCTTTTGTTTTTAGTTTTTCACTTTTCCATTTTGAAAGTAATTCATATACCCTTTTCTTCTTCTTTTGGAGTATTCAGTAAAATCACCATAGCTATTAGTCTGGGGTGAACTTCGAAGTTTTCTTTTAATCCTTATGCCATATTTTCTACATCTCCATGCCGTTTCAGCGCATTGCCAAATTAGCTTCTAATGATATGGGGTAAAAATTCTCCCATGGCTTTTATAGCCTATAAATTGTGCTTTTGATCTTTTAATCACAAATAAAGTCCAATCGACATATTTTCTATAGCATCAGACTTTGAATCATGTTAATTATGTAAATAAAAGCTTTGTTTGGGGAGTTTAAAGGGGTGTTTGGTTGTAAGTTAAGGTTTTTTTAATTAGGATTGGTTACATGTAACTTCTTAATTTGTTGGTCAAACGAAGTTTGATAAACTTTGAAATATTAATAATTTTGATAAACCTTAAAATATTAATCATTAGATAATTTTTTGTATAATTTTATTTACCCAATTGGTTACTAAACTAATATTAAATTTACTTTGATTATTTTTACACGGAAAAGAAAAGGGAAAGAGTACTCTTGCTTATTTCAGCAACTAAAAATGGGTATTGTTATCAACTTTTTCTCTATATCCTAAACGATACTGCATTATCAACTATCAAGAGGGATCTCTGTAAAAAACAAATTGAAATGAATAAAAAGAAGCTTCTAATGCTCAATTCCACAATAATCTCTATAAAATGTCTCTTGCAATTTATTTTTTAGTAAAGAAAAATTTTGGTGAAAATATATAAGCAAATTTTGGAGTACTACTACCCTTATTCGTCTCAAATAAAATTTGTGTTCAAACCAAAAAAATAAAAATAAAGTTAGTGTATTTATTAATGCTATATAAGTAAAACTAGTTAGTAATCTATGTATTGAACCAAACTTTTATTTTAAGTGGAATTTTTATGTATGTATATACACACAATATTAACTTTCATTTTATTTTATATATTGAATTAAATTTTAAAAATTTATAGGTATTAAATATTAGATGCAATAAATAATAATTAATGATGTTCATTTATTATTTTTTAATAATATAATTTTATTTATAATAGAAAAAATATTTTATCATGAATTAAAAATAAAACCTTTAATTTCCCTAATCATTTATTTTTTAATCTAAAATGTATTTTAAAATATTAATTTAATATTTTGAAATTTAAATATTTAAAATGTAAATTATTAGTATATATTTAAAATTAACTACATTGAAATTTAAAATATTTAAAATTAAAATAATTAACTATAGGAGAAAGAAGATATTTAACATTTTTTAAATATTAAAATTAAAGATGTTTCTCCAATTATTATTAAGTGAAAGAATATATTTAATTTTTTTAAAAAAAAGATAATTTGGCGTGGGTGAATTTATTAAGTATCTAATTTTCAAAAGTATATAGGGCTTTTTTAACATCATGTACCAAGTATATGTTTCTTGACACTATTTATTAGGAAATTAATTATTAATGAATTAAATTATATTAATAGTTTTCACCAAAAAAATTAGATCACTAATGTTTTAGGAAACAAAATTAAATGTTTAAAACTAATCCATTGACATATAAATTGGTCTTTTAAACATTTGTCTAGAGTTCCAATTGTGTCTGTCGTGAAAAGATTTTATTGCAGGAGATGAGATCATTTCCGTTAAAAAAAGTTAAATGTTGAACAATATTAATTAATTAAAATAATTATTTTTAACTAATATTATTAAATCACTAAAAGGAGAAGCTTAGACAAACCGAGTAACATATCACAGAAACTGTTCATTTTATATTCTTTTTCTCTTTTTTGTTTTAGCTAATAGCTCGGAGATTGCCTGGTTTAAGAGAATTGTTTTTACTTTTATTTATAAAAACGTCAAATTTTTTACTTTATTTCTTATTTTTATATCTAAAAGGGGAAGATTATAGGTTAAATATCTATTTTGATCTCCTATATTTCATGTTTGCACTTTAGTTTCCTAATTTTTTTTTGTTAGTTAAATCACCTAAATTGTAAAGAAATATAATTTCATAAACTTATAGACCCAATTTCAAAGAAAAAGCAATTGATGATGACGTGATTAATCGATGACTCATGACAATAAATTGAAATTTGTTGCTTAAATTGAAGATGCCAAAATTAATAACAGTTAAGGTTAGTTGAAATATCAACAAAGAGGGATCCTTCAATGTTATTGTGGCTATGGAGAATATATATGCTACAATATAAGCTACAAAATTTTGCATCATGTGATATATTCGATTGTTAATTTAAAGGTATTTTACTATTAAGTTAATGAGAATATATAAGCTACAAAATTTTATATATTTGTGAACACATATTTTTGTCCGGTGATATATATTAAAAAGAAAAAAAAAGAAAAAAAAAGAAAAAAAAAAGAAGAAAAAAAAAAGAGTTTTTTTTGTCCTAGAGTCCGGAGTCAATGTTGACTGCATTAACCGGGGTCCTAGCACGGTTTCATGACCGGTGTTACCTCATTAGTTCTAAGCTCGTACAGCCTCAGTGGAGTACGGTATTTTACACCTCAGTTCGAAGGGAATCCGAGGTTCTTCAAGTTAAAACTGATGTGTTAATCCGTACTTGAACTTCAAGACACACCGGAAGTACACCTGCAGGAGAGTCCCCAATGCTTAATATTTAACCGAGGTGAAGAGAAATGTCTATAGTTGACCAATGATTTCAGACCCCGGTTATGACTTACTAGTTCTCGGTGACGCGGTACGGTGCTTAGAACCCCGCCCAGTCCAGATTGCCACCCCGGATCATATTAAAAAAAATAATATTAAAAATTGCATAGTGACCGTTGAAATAGTAACCCTTCCCCATCTCTATAAATACCCAATCCCTCTTCATTTCCTACCACACCTCTCATTTCATCAATTCTCTTCATTTCTCTCAAGCAATGGCTGATGGATGCCGAAGCCAAGAGGAAAGAATAAGGGAGGGAAGACGATGTTTTGTGACTACCTTTTTACTCCTTATAGTGTGGGTAGTAATTTATATTTATTGGATATTTTATATATTTCCATATATGTAATAAATAATTTATGTTTCCATTTGTATCTTTAAATAAAAGGCCCAAAAAAAATCAGAAAAATAAATGGGTAAAAAAAAAAAAAATCAAAAAAATCAAAAAAAAAATCAAAAAAAAATAAATAAAAAATAAAAAATAAAAAAAACGAAAATAAAAAATAAAAATAAATAAGAAGGGCCAAAAAAAAAAGAAAAAAAAAAGGGCCCAAACAAAAAAAAACAAAAAAAACAAAAAAAAAAGCCCAAAAAAAAAAACAAAAAAAAAACAAAAAAAAAGGGAAATGGCCAAAAAAAAAAACCAAAAAAATCAAAAAAAAAACGAAAATTAAAAAAAAAAAAAATCAAAAAGTTGACGGTGGTTTATTAGTGGTGGGCCCCGGTTTGGTTGGATAATTGGAGAAAATTGGGGAAATTGACATCAAATTTGGACAAATTGAAAAAGTAGAAAAGTGATGTCATTTATGAAGAATCCAATGCCAATTTTCTTCTATAAATAGAAGGTGATATTGAGGCATTTTGGAGGAAGAAGAGAAAAAAGAGGGGAAAGAGTGTTAAATTTTTGTGAGAATTTTTAGAAGTTTGAGTTTTCAAAAATTACTTTGTGTAATCCTAGTTAGGAAAATGAGTGCACAACTCTTGTTTGTCTTAGTATGTGAGTTTTTGTGAGCTAAAATACTGTCCAAGTGTTGTAACCGGTATCCAAATACCTTCAAATCAAGTCCAAACAAAGCCAAAAGCAAAGGAAATCTACACAAAATTGATTTCCCGACTTCCGTTCTAGTTTCTCTGTAATTGATCTTGTACCAAGGTATTTTTTATTAATACAAAGTTGTTTATTTATATTTATTTATTCGTCTTATTTAATTGTTATTTATTTTTCTGCACTTTTATTTTTCTTTATTTATATTCAAGTACTTTATTTTCCTGCACTTTATTTTTCTACAGTTATTTATCTGTTTATTTATTTTTATGCATCTCCATCTTTAATTATTTATTTGTACCTTTATTTTTCCTTATTTATTTTTTTTTACACTTTTATTCCTCTTTATTTACTTTTCTGCACTTTTATTATTGTTAATTTATTTTTCTGCACTTTATTTATCCGCACTTTATATTTCTGCAATTATTAGTTCATTTTTTTTATTTTTTACATTTTTATCTTTATTTATTTATTTTTATGCCCTTTTATTTTATTTATTTACTTTCCCGTCCCTTTATTTTTATTATTTACTTTTCTGCCCATTTATTTTCATGTATTTACTCTTCTGCCCTTTTATTTTTGTTATTTATATTTCTGCCCCTTTATTTTTATATATTTACTTTTCTGCCCCTTTATTTTTGTTATTTACATCTCTGCCCCTTTATTTCCATGTATTTACTTTTTAGCCCCTTTATTTTGATTATTTACATTTCTGCCCCTTTATTTTTGTTATTTACATTTCTGCCCCTTTATTTCCATGTATTTATTTTTTAGCCCCTTTATTTTGGTTATTTACATTTCTACCTCTTTATTTTTGTTATTTACATCTCTGCCCCTTTATTTTCATGTATTTGTTTTCCTGTCCCTTTATTTTTGTTATTTACTTTTCTGCTGCTTTATTTTTGTTATTTACTTTTCTGTTCCTTTATTTTTTTTATTATTTATTTTTCTGCCCCTTTATTTTATGTATTTATTTTTTTCTGCTCTTTTATTTTTATGTATTTATTGTTATGTCTATTTATTTTTATTTTTATTTTTTTGAACTTTTCATTTATTTTTTTTTACCTTTATTTTTTTATTTTATTATTATTATTTATTCTCTATACTTTTTATTTTTAGTTATTTATCTTTTTGCTTTTATCTTTCTACACTTTCTATTTATTTATTTACGTTTGACCATTTTAATAGTTTATAAATATGTATATATATATACATAATTATCCATTTTTATTATGGTCATGATTTCCTATTATTTTCTCTTAGTAACCTTTTAATAATTAAGAAGAAATTATTTTCATAAAAAAATAAAAAAAATCAAGACTAATAAATAGTGTGTTATTTATTCATTCATTTTTCTCTTAAATTTAAGATGAGATTAATTTAGATGAGACATCTTATTAATCTTATTTTCTTAAAAGATAATTAAATAATATTCCGTGTCAATTTTAATTAATTAAGTGCATTATATTTCTTTATCTTCATGTTGATGTGTTTAATTTTATTTTATTTTTTCTCTTATCTTTATTTATTTATTTATTTATTTGTTTTGAACTTTATATTTCTCAATAAAAATCAATTTTTTTTACTAGAAAATAAGTAAGACAAGACGTCTTATTGTTTTTTTATCTTTTTATTTTTATGGTCTTTTAATCATTTGTTTATTTATTTTCTTAGAACTAAAAAACAACAAACTTAGATGTATTTTTTTTACTATCTTTGTTTTATTCATATTTATATTTTTTTTATTGTGTATATTATTTATGATTGTTTTATGAAGGATGAAATATTTGATAATCATTTTTTAAATTATGCATGATCAATTTGGGTAACCGTTTTTTACGGACAGTGTGGGGTGCTAATACCTTCCCCTCCTGTAATTCGACTCCCGGACTAAACAGAATCTCATTTTTTTAAAAAAAAAACCAGTGCTATTTAAAGGTTTTCCTAATATTTTCCTTAATAAATATTGGTGGCGACTCCTTGAACCCTTTATTTTTTAGGCTTCTTAAGAGCCTCACTTTAATGCCGTTTCAATTTTCTTTTATTTGTCTTTAACCAGTCCGCGTCGCGCGCCGGGACCCCGGTCGCGACAGATGGCGACTCCGCTGGGGATATTTTGAGAGTCAAGCCCGTTAAATTGATCTTGTGTATTTTGTTGATTGTTAATTATTTCATCCTTTATATTTATTTGTTATGTTATTCTTGTTGTTTATCTAATCTTCCATTAATTTTAGATTTTATACTATTTTTTTTCCTTCTTTATTGCCTTAATTTAGAACCTTAAGGTAGAAGACATGTGATATTTATTTTGCTTTATGTTTGTTCATTGTGAAGAATGGGTAAAAATCCAGGTATGAATGCCCCACACACTTCACATTCACCATAATGCACACACTATTAGAAGGGACCCTATTCCCGGGCCCCGTAAAAGACATAGGCTAGGGGAGATTATTAGCGGTGTCATTTAGGACGAGACGTCCTACCATGATTCGCGTGAAAATCTCAGCCGGGGTGTTATCTTAGTTATGATGTCCGCACTAAGTAGGATTCCCTACTTTTTGCATAAGACTCATAGCTAAAGATCAGAGCTCCGGTGACCTTCTTAGAACCAATTAGAACAATTACCTTTTGAAGAAACACGATTAAATAGCCTTAGAGCCAATTAGGTGGTTACCTTGTCTAAGACACAATTGGGCAAACATTCCTTTTATCTTTTATTTATTTGCACAAAGTTTTTTTTTAAAAAAAAAATCAAAAATGTATATTTTCTATACTTTAGTCATGATAAGTATTATCACACTCTTATGTGAGGATATTTATCAAACTGTTTTCTTTGTTAATCTGATTCATTTATTTCTTTTGTTAAAGGTGAAATTTAAACATCGGTAAGTATCACTAAAAATGGAATTTAACATGAGATCAAGTGATCAAGAAGTGAAGGCAACTGGTTTAAAAAATTTGTTACACCTCAAAGTCATCAGATCAAATACTAGCAATCTGTTGTCCTTAAGCAAAAGGATGGATATTACCCAGAAAATGACCTTTACAAGGAAGTATGGAAAGATCTTAAAATTCTTAGAGGTCGTAGTGCAAGAAGGGGCCCTTACTGCTCTAGCTCAGTTTTATGATCCTCCTCTCCGCTGTTTTACATTCAAAGATTTCCAGTTAGCTCCTACTTTGGAGGAGTTTGAACAGATATTTGGCTTGCCATTAGAAGATTTGAAACCTTATCGTCGAACTGAACATCATGCTTCAATCTTCAGTGTAGCTCGCATTCTTAAGATGGATCCTGAAATGCTTAAGAAGGCTCAATTAAGCAGGAACCAAATTTCAGGATTCGCACTAAGCTTCTTTGAGCAGCAACTCCTCAGTCAGGCAGGGAAAGGAGAATGGGACGTGTTTGTTGACATTTTGGCGTTGGCCATCTATGGTGTGATCCTCTTCCCAAGCCTTGATAATTATATTGATTTCAAGGCAATTGATGTTTTCCTAGCTAGAAAGCTTAGAGGTGAAAGTTCCATGACTGCTGTCTTAGCTGATATCTATTGTACAATGGATTCCTGTCATAACCGGAATGGGAAAAAGATTGTCTGTTGTCTACCCGCCTTGTATCTATGGCTTACTTCTCATGTCTTCAATCAAGTTGGCAAGGTTGAATGTCCTATCTCTGATTTGAAGCTCCTTAGGTTAACCAAGAAGACTAATAGGGAGTGGGCGGGACATCTGGCAGGATTATCTGCTAGCATGATTCGGTGGTACCCTCAGTGGATGAACGTGGATTCCATTATTTACTGCTGTGGAAAATTTCCGAATGTGCCTCTCATGGAAACTCAAGGATGCATCAATTACAATCCTAGCATTGCAAAAAGACAACTTGCTTATCCTATGATACAGCCTCCAGAAGAAGAAACAGTAACGCCTTTCCTTCATTATTATATTGAGGGAAATAGTGCTCCTGTTATTCAAACTGTCATTGATGCTTGGGGCAAGGTTCATAGTAAAGGAAAAGAATTGGGTGTCCGAAGTCATGCCGCAAAAGAAAGTTACCACCAGTGGATTTCAAATAGGGTAGCCATTGTTAAATTACCCTTTAAAGATCACGGTGCTCATGTGAGAAATCCAGTTCCCGATGAAAGCAAAGAGATTGAAAATTTGAGGAGTGAGTTGGCTAAAATGACAAAGAAAAATCAAGCTTTGGAGGATGATTTGATCAAAATTCAACAAGACAATGCTTCCCTTAAGAGAAAAAGGTGTGAATTAGAAAATGCCTTTGAAGACATGGGTAAGAAGCGACAAATTGAAAGAGAACATATGATGCAATTGGATCAATGCCTCCAAACAGCGAACAGCCAATTGAAGACCAAAGAGAAACAAAAGGATGATATATTGGCTGACAAAGGGCGGTTACGAGGAATTCTAGCCAAGACAAAAGAAGAAGCTCAAGTTGAAAAGAACCTTATGCAAGCGCGAATTGATGAACTAGAACGACAAGTCAGAGATGTCGTCAGTGCTTGCGAGCGTGAAATAAATGAAGAAAAATGGCAAGCCATGGAAGACAAGGATAGATATGAAGAGATTATACGTTTAATGACCCTAGAAAGGGTTGAGTTGGAAAGTCTTGTCTATTCTTGGAGAGACCGTTTTTCTAATCTAGCCGGTCTTGCTAATGGAACACTTGGAAATATTCCTCACCTATTGAAGAAGGCTGAAGCGATGATGAATCCGCTTTCTACACCGGAGGAAATTACAACATTCATCCAATACTGCAAGGGGCGATTGGATGAAATGAAGGTCTGGATTGCTAAAGCAAGAGAGAATTGATTTTGAGTTGTTGTAACAAACAATGTATCAGAACTTGTTGATCAATGAATAAATCTCATGTTGAATTTGCATTTTTCTTCTAACTTAGTACTTTAGAAAAAGACATTCTAAAAGAAAGGTTTATCTTTGCTTACCGATATCTTAAATTCATCATGTATTTACTTTACATCTCTTTATGTCATTTAACAATACTTGTTCTTGTACCAAAGGGGGTTTCTTTGTATTTATTCACATCACGGGGAGAAGGGGCTCAAAGCATCCTTATCAAACCAGACTGCAAATAAGACTCATGGCAGAGCCGGAAAGCGCAGTTGAAGAATTGAGGAATGAAGTTGGCCAGATCAAGGAGCAGATGGCAGAAATACTTAAGCTCCTTGAAAGAAGAGGTACAGAAAGGGGATCTTCTGCAGGAAATGGGGAACAAACATCCACCCCTCAAGTTCAAGCTCAAGAGGGGAACCCTATACCTTTAAATGATCCTGCTCTAGTCACTGAAACTCCATTTATTTCACACCAACCTTATGGTATGCCATTGCCACCTTTTGTTTCCCAAGACGGGAATGTTCAGCAAGCATATGCTTGGCCTCCATACGGCTTACCTCAAGGGTATTACACCATGCACCCTAATCCTAATCAAGAAAATCCTCCTGCTGCTCAACAAATTCCCAATCCCCCGATATCTAACCCTCCAAATTTCAACCAATCAACAGCTGTCCCCCAAAACACTCAGGCTCCACCCAATGTCACTCCACCTAATACAATTCCACCACAAAATCACCAGACTCCAAATGATGCCACACAACCAAACCCACAAGCAGTGCCATATTATTTCCCTTATGGTTGCCCAATACCACAGGCAGGTGCTTCCCAAAACCTGTCACACAAAGCTCAAGTCCCTCCACCAAATCCTGATCAGCCAGCAGCACCTTTGTCAAAAGGGCAAATGGAAATATTGGAAGAAAGGTTGCGTGCAGTAGAGGGAGGAAGTGGCTTAGGCGTAACAAATGTTTCTGAATTATGCCTAGTTCCAGATGTGGTAATTCCTCCCAAATTCAAATTGCCGGAATTTGATAAATACAAAGGAACAACTTGTCCTCGTAACCATTTGACCATGTACTGCCGAAAGATGGCTGGGTATGCTTATGATGAAAAGTTGCTGATCCATTTTTTTCAAGATAGCCTTGCTGGGGCAGCGTTGAGCTGGTACACTCACCTTGAACGAACTCGTATTCGTTGTTGGAAGGATCTAGCCGATGCCTTTCTGAAGCAATATAAATACAATATGGACATGGCACCAGACCGGCTACAACTTCAGAATATGACCAAAAGGAATACTGAGTCCTTCAAAGAATATGCTCAACGATGGAGGGAAATGGCTGCACAAGTTGAACCACCTCTGATAGAGAAAGAGATAGTGGCAATGTTCATTGACACTCTTCAGCCACCGTTCTATGAAAGGATGCTTGGGAGTGTATCATCAAGCTTTTCTGATATGGTGGTAATAGGGGAAAGAATTGAAAGCGGTTTGAGAACAGGAAAAGTTGTCCAAAGTTCCCCATCAATAGAAAGACCTATGACAGGGGCAGGAAGAAGAAAGGGTGAGGAAGCAAATGCTGTAATGGGCAATCAAGGTCAACATAATCAAAAAATGTTTCAACCTTCCCCTTTCCCTTTCCCACCTCATTATCCACCGTATGGACCTTACCCTTATGTAGCTGCTGCTTCTGGAAATTCATTTCCCCATCCTCAATCATATAGACCCCCACCCGTCCATAATTTCAAGAATACACCACCACCTCCTCCCCAACAATGGATGCAAAATCCCAACCCAAATCTTCCACAAAAAAAGCCAAACAATGACCGTCCTTCTGTCCAATTTGATCCAATTCCCATGACATATACTGAACTTTTGCCTCAACTTCTCAAAAGTTCTCTTGTTGTACGATGTCCTTTAAAACCCGTAGGGCCACCCTATCCTAAGGGGTATGATCCTAATGTGAAGTGTGATTATCATGCTGGGGCACCGGGGCATTCTACAGAAAATTGCATTGCCTTAAAGTTTAAGGTACGTGATTTGATAAATGCCAAGTGGTTGGATTTCGAAGAAGGCTCCCCAAATGTGATTAGAAATCCTTTGCCTAATCATGGAAATACTGGGGTAAATGCAATAACACATGACTTGGGAAGTGATCATTGTCTCCCTTGTAATGATGTCAACATGATCCATGGGCAGCATGGTACAGACTCAGTAAGCTCAGTCACCCCTGTTCCTTTGGTGGTCTATTACACCAAGAAACCTTTGACCAAACCAGTCATAAACCATCCATCCTTGACAATTAGGACCCCATCTCCATTTTCATACAAGGATACCCATGCAGTACCTTGGAAGTATGAAGTGGATGTAATCCCTCAACTCCTAAAGGGATCGTCATCCTCAGTAACCAATATTTCCGAGACAAGTGGAATGACTAGGAGTGGACGAGTTTATGCTCCTGAAAACTTGAGAAAGGAGGATGCACCTGTAAGTGAAAAAGAAAGTCGTGGTAAAGAACAAGATCCTCCCCAAGGAATAACAGAGGAAGATGCTTGTGAATTTTTGAAATTCATTAAGCAAAGCGAATACCAGGTCCTCGACCAGTTAAACCGCACTCCTGCAAAAATATCCTTGTTATCTCTCTTATTGGACTCAGAACCACATCGTGGAAAATTATTGAAGGTCTTGAATAAAGCACATGTTGCGAAAGATATTTCGCCTGAAAAGTTTGAAGGGATAGTGGGGCATATTGCCTCAAATGACTACTTAACTTTCACCGACGAAGAGATACCTGCTGAAGGAAGAGGTCATAATAAGGCATTACACATCTCTGTCAAGTGTCGGGATCATATCGTAGCCAAGGTCCTAGTTGATAATGGCTCCTCTCTGAATATCATGCCAAAGTCCACTTTAAATCAACTACCTTTTGATGGGTCATATATGAAGCCAAGCTCAATGGTAGTAAGAGCTTTTGACGGTACTCGGAGAGAGGTCATTGGAGATATTGAGATCCCCATCCAAGTGGGCCCATGCACCTTCAATGTATTATTTCAAGTGATGGACATCAATCCTGCTTATAGCTGCCTATTGGGGAGGCCTTGGATACATTCTGCCGGTGTGGTTCCATCTACCCTTCATCAAAAGCTTAAATTTGTGGTAAACAACAAGCTAATCATTGTTTCTGGTGAGGGAGATTTCCTTATCAGTAAGCCCATGTCAACTCCATATATAGAAGCGGCTGAAGAAAGTCTTGAGACTTCCTTCCAATCATTGGAAATTGCTCACACCACCTATATGAGCGAAGGGTTACAACTAGCTCATCCTTCCAAAGCTTCTATGATGGTAGCCAAAGTGATGATGAAATCTGGATTCCAGCCAGGGAAAGGGCTTGGGAAGATGCTTGATGGAGGAGTAGACCCATTATTGGTTAAGGAGAATAAGAACGGCTTTGGGTTGGGGTATTATCCATCTCCAATGGAAAGAGCGAAGGTTTTCGCAGATAAGAGAGAAAAGCGACTTGCACGGTTAGAAAACCGAGAACCCCTAACTGCGAAGATCCCTATCTGTGACCTTTACCGAAGCTTCAGGAGTGTAGGCTTGACATCTCCAGACCAAGTGGCAGTCATCGATGATGAGTCCAAGAGAGAAGAAGACTTGATTTACCCTTGTCCTTTAGATACTGAGTTGTGTAATTGGGAAGCCGTTGAGCTTCCAGAGATCATTTCAAAGTAATTATTCACTTTGTAGGTTTTGTTTAAATCCTTTGGCTATGCCTAAAGCCTTAGGATGAGTTTTAATAAGGGCAAAACATGTTTTCTTTATCATTTTCAATAAATAAAAGTTAAGTTCGATTATCATTTTCCTTATTTTACCTTTTTATATTAAATAAATTGCAGATCTGAAATTGAATTCCAAAATAATAAGATTGCTTTCTCCCATCATGATTTTAATCCAACAAGCGAAGAGGATGAAGAGTCTGATGAACCTTCCCCTGAATTACTAAGGCTGCTAGATCAGGAAGATAAAGAAATTTCTCCCTATCTAGAAATTGTTGAAGTCATAAATTTGGGGAGTGAAGAAAACAAACAAGAAGTCAAGATTGGCACCTCTTTGAGTAGAGAACATAAGAGGGAATTAATAGAATTGTTGGTCGAATTCAGTGATGTGTTTGCTTGGTCGTATCAGGATATGCCGGGATTGGATAACTGCATCGTTGAACACAAGTTGCCATTGAAACCTGGTTGCATCCCCATAAAGCAGAAGTTGAGAAGGATGAAGCCAGAAATGCTCTTAAAGATTAAAGAAGAGATAACCAAACAGTTGGATGCCGGGTTCTTGGCTGTCTCCAAATACCCTGAATGGGTGGCCAACATTGTTCCGGTCCCGAAAAAAGATGGGAAGGTGCGAATGTGTGTTGATTACCGGGATTTGAATAGAGCTAGCCCAAAAGATGACTTTCCATTGCCACATATTGATGTTCTTGTTGATAACACGGCCCAACATTCCATTTTTTCATTCATGGATGGATTTTCTGGGTACAACCAAATCAAGATGGCACCCGAAGACATGGAAAAAACCACTTTTATTACTTTGTGGGGAACCTTCTGCTACAAGGTGATGTCTTTTGGATTGAAAAATGCCGGTGCCACTTACCAAAGAGCAATGGTAACTCTATTTCATGACATGATGCATAAAGAGATAGAGGTTTATGTGGATGATATTATTGCCAAATCCAAATCTGTTGAAGGTCACTTGATTGACTTACGAAAGCTCTTTGAACGCCTGAGAAAATTCAAACTCAGATTAAATCCGGCTAAATGCACTTTTGGGGCTAGCTCTGGAAGGTTGCTTGGTTTCATTGTCAGTGAGAAAGGTATCGAAGTGGATCCCGATAAAGTAAAGGCAATCATGGAAATGCCCGCTCCTAGCACTGAAAAAGAAGTACGAGGATTCCTTGGAAGGTTGAATTACATAGCTCGTTTCATTTCTCAACTAACAGCTGTATGTAATCCAATCTTTAAGTTGCTTCGTAAAAATCAACCATCACAATGGAATGATGACTGCCAGGAGGCCTTTGACCAAATAAAGCAATACTTGCAATCCCCACCGATCTTGGTTCCCCCAACCCCAGGAAGACCACTCCTGTTGTATTTGACGGTGATAAATGAGTCTATGGGCTCTGTACTGGGGCAACATGATGAGTCTGGGAGAAAAGAGCATGCTATTTACTATTTGAGCAAGAAGTTCACTGAGTGCGAAGCACGATATTCTACTGTGGAACGAACTTGTTGTGCATTAGCATGGGCTGCTCGTCGCCTAAGGCAATACATGTTATCTTATACTACTTGGTTGATATCTAAGATGGACCCAATTAAGTACATCTTTGAAAAACCGGCTCTGACGGGAAGAATAGCTCGTTGGCAGGTTCTTTTGACTGAGTATGATATCATTCATGTCACCCAAAAAGCTGTAAGGGGGAGTGCTTTAGCTGATCACTTAGCCCACCATCCCCTAAAAGAGTACCAACCAATGTCATTCGAATTTCCTGATGAAAATATTATGATGTTGTCAGAAGAGAAAGATTGTCCTAATAGAACTTGGATTTTGATGTTCGATGGGGCGTCGAATACACTGGGGCATGGGATTGGGGCCATCCTAATCTCACCAGATAACAAGCTTTTCCCATTCACTGCTAGACTTTGTTTTGATTGTACCAATAATATTGCAGAATATGAAGCTTGTGTTTTGGGGATTCAGGCGGCACTTGAAGCAAAGGTGAAATCTCTACAAATATACGGAGATTCTGCCTTGGTGATTCATCAACTGAAAGAAGAATGGGATACTAGAGATGGAAAATTGATTCCTTATCAAGCTCACATCATGGAACTAATCAAAGGGTTCGATGAAGTCTCTTTCCATCATATTCCTCGGGATGATAACCAATTAGCTGATGCCTTGGCCACGTTGGCCTCCATGTTCAACGTAAGTAGGGATTGTGACATGCCCTTCATCGAGATTGAAAGGCGTCTCGAACCTGCATATTGTCATGAGATAGAAGAAGAGCCCGATGGGAAACCATGGTTTCATGACATCAAAAATTATATTCAAAATCAAGAATATCCTCCTGGTATCTCAGAAAATGATAAAAGAACCCTCAGGCGCCTAGCCATGAATTTCTTTATGACTGGGAATACACTCTATAAGAGAAATTATGATTCTGTTCTCCTTCGTTGCGTAGACGTGACGGAAGCTAACAAAATCATGAAGGATGTTCATGAAGGGCCTTTTGGAACACATGCAAATGGGCACTCGATGGCAAGAAAAATTCTCCGATCTGGATATTATTGGATGACAATGGAGAATGATTGTAATAACTATACCAAGACATGTCACAAGTGTCAAACCTATGCAGACAACATTCATGCACCACCATCTTCTTTGCACGTTCTAACAACGCCTTGGCCTTTTGCTATGTGGGGCATAGATGTTATTGGTCCCATTGAACCAAAAGCATCGAATGGGCATCGCTTTATTTTGGTGGCCATTGATTACTTCACCAAGTGGGTTGAAGCAGCTTCCTACACCAACGTGACTAAAAATGTTGTGGTCAAATTCATCAAGAGAGAATTGATTTGTAGATATGGTTTACCAAATCAGATCATCACTGATAATGGTACAAACCTGAATAATAAAATGATGGATGAACTCTGCGAAGAATTCAAAATCAAACACCTCAATTCATCTCCATACAGACCTAAGATGAATGGAGCAGTGGAAGCTGCTAACAAAAATATAAAGAAAATTATACAAAAGATGGTTGAAACCTACAAAGACTGGAGTGAGTTGCTTCCTTTTGCTTTACATGGGTATCGTACCTCTGCACGAACTTCGACAGGGGCAACACCTTTCTCATTGGTGTATGGTATGGAAGCTGTTTTACCAATAGAAGTGGAAATTCCGTCTTTAAAAGTAATCATGGATGCCAAATTAGAAGAAGCTGAATGGGTTCGGTCCCGGTATGATCAATTAAATTTAATTGATGGGAAAAGGTTAACCGCTCTCTGTCATGGGCAGTTATACCAAAAGCGTATGAAGAAGGCATACGAAAAAAAAGTGCGACCTCGTCAATTTCATGAAGGTGATTTGGTACTGAAGAAAATCTTGCCGAATCAAAATGATCACCGAGGCAAATGGAAGCCAAATTATGAAGGACCATTCGTCGTAAAGAGAGCCTTTTCTGGAGGAGCTTTGATTTTGACGAACATGGATGGTGAGGAGTTATCTTTCCCGGTCAATTTAGATGCAGTCAAGAAGTATTATGCTTGAGCATACTCTAAAGGGATAGGGTAGTCTTTATGTCCTCTAAACGTCTGGATTAAAAATTATGATGTAAACTTGTAATTTTCCCAAGTAAATATATGGAATTCTCAATTTCAGTTCCAATCCTTGTCTTGTCAGGTTTCATTTGCATGCATTTTGTGAAAAATATTAAAAAAAATATGAAAGGCATATTTTTAATCTCAAACAAGCTTGATACTTCCCAATTACACAGACCTTGGTAATCAGGATATTCCGCTCTGCCATGAGTAATAACAAGTCCCATAAGGATTGTGGTAGTCACCTGGAGGAAACAAGATCTTTGACCTTTGGTTTTCCACTTGACTATTTCTTCCATGCAGGTTTGAGGGTACAACAAGGACAAGCGCTCCCCATGAAGAGTCGAGATCAACAATTTCAGCCTATCACCTAACTCCAGTCGGGATGGTTTACTAAGATGTGAAAATGCAATCCTTGTATTCACTCGGAACCCACACTAAACCAGAAAAGTCAATCTCAGACACATTCTTCTTGAGCATAAATCTCATATAATTCTCTACCATAAGTCATTATGGTAGAGGTATCTCCCATTAGTCTTACTTCATGTCCAAGCCTAAGGTATCCATTCCTAGGCTACTCAAGATCAAATCAGGGGCATTTCCCCAGTCATTTAGTTTCATGTCAAAGCCTCAGGTATCCATCCCTAGGCTATCTCAATCAAAATCAAATCAGGGGCATCCCCCCAGTCATTTAGTTTCATGTCAAAGCCTCAGGTATCCATCCCTAGGCTATCTCAATCAAAATCAAATCAGGGGCATCCCCCCAGTCATTTATTTTCATGTCAAAGCTTCAGATATCCATCCCTAGGCTATCTCAATCAAAATCAAATCAGGGGCATCCCCAGTCATTTAGTTTCATGTCAAAGCCTCAGGTATCCATCCCTAGGCTATCTCAATCAAAATCAAATCAGGGGCATCCCCCCAGTCATTTAGTTTCATGTCAAAGCTTCAGGTATCCTTCCCTAGGCTATCTCAATCAAAATCAAATCAGGGGCATCTTCCCAGTCATTTAGTTTCATGTCAAAGCTTCAGGTATCCTTCCCTAGGCTATCTCAATCAAAATCATTCAGGGGCATCCCCCTGTCATCTATTTTATGTCTAAGCCTCAAATACCCATTCTTAGGCTCCTCAAAATGTCAAGACAACTTCATATTTTTCCAAAGCTTCAGGTATTAACCCCTAGGTTATGCCATTTATCTTCCTGTCATGTTCCAAGTGCCTCTCCTTAAACTGTCTAGCATTGGGACAACACCATTCGGCTATTTACTTCTTGTCAAAAGTTGCCGGGTATTCTTAGTGGTGTTCACGTCTTTACTTTCTTTTCACATCAATAATATGAATATATCTCATATTCTTTCATGAAAAGAAGTAAAGAGGGGCATCTGTGAACACCTATTTTTGTCCGGTGATATATATTAAAAAGAAAAAAAAAAGAAAAAAAAAAGAAAAAAAAAGAAGAAAAAAAAAGAGTTTTTTTTGTCCTAGAGTCCGGAGTCAATGTTGACTGCATTAACCGGGGTCCTAGCACGGTTTCATGACCGGTGTTACCTCATTAGTTCTAAGCTCGTACAGCCTCAGTGGAGTACGGTATTTTACACCTCAGTTCGAAGGGAATCCGAGGTTCTTCAAGTTAAAACTGATGTGTTAATCCGTACTTGAACTTCAAGACACACCGGAAGTACACCTGCAGGAGAGTCCCCAATGCTTAATATTTAACCGAGGTGAAGAGAAATGTCTATAGTTGACCAATGATTTCAGACCCCGGTTATGACTTACTAGTTCTCGGTGACGCGGTACGGTGCTTAAAACCCCGCCCAGTCCAGATTGCCACCCCGGATCATATTAAAAAAAATAATATTAAAAATTGCATAGTGACCGTTGGAATAGTAACCCTTCCCCATCTCTATAAATACCCAATCCCTCTTCATTTCCTACCACACCTCTCATTTCATCAATTCTCTTCATTTCTCTCAAGCAATGGCTGATGGATGCCGAAGCCAAGAGGAAAGAATAAGGGAGGGAAGACGATGTTTTGTGACTACCTTTTTACTCCTTATAGTGTGGGTAGTAATTTATATTTATTGGATATTTTATATATTTCCATATATGTAATAAATAATTTATGTTTCCATTTGTATCTTTAAATAAAAGGCCCAAAAAAAAATCAGAAAAATAAATGGGTAAAAAAAATAAAATCAAAAAAATCAAAAAAAAAATAAATAAAAAATAAAAAATAAAAAAAAACGAAAATAAAAAATAAAAATAAATAAGAAGGGCCAAAAAAAAAAAAGAAAAAAAAAAAGGGCCCAAACAAAAAAAACCAAAAAAAAACAAAAAAAAAAGCCCAAAAAAAAAAACAAAAAAAAAGGGAAATGGCCAAAAAAAAAACCAAAAAAATAAAAAAAAAACGAAAATTAAAAAAAAAAAAGAAAATCAAAAAGTTGACGGTGGTTTATTAGTGGTGGGCCCCGGTTTGGTTGGATAATTGGAGAAAATTGGGGAAATTGACATCAAATTTGGACAAATTGAAAAAGTAGAAAAGTGATGTCATTTATGGAGAATCCAATGCCAATTTTCTTCTATAAATAGAAGGTGATATTGAGGCATTTTGGAGGAAGAAGAGAAAAAAGAGGGGAAAGAGTGTTAAATTTTTGTGAGAATTTTTAGAAGTTTGAGTTTTCAAAAATTACTTTGTGTAATCCTAGTTAGGAAAATGAGTGCACAACTCTTGTTTGTCTTAGTATGTGAGTTTTTGTGAGCTAAAATACTGTCCAAGTGTTGTAACCGGTATCCAAATACCTTCAAATCAAGTCCAAAAAAAGACAAAAGCAAAGGAAATCTACACAAAATTGATTTCCCGACTTCCGTTCTAGTTTCTCTGTAATTGATCTTGTACCAAGGTATTTTTTATTAATACAAAGTTGTTTATTTATATTTATTTATTCGTCTTATTTAATTGTTATTTATTTTTCTGCACTTTTATTTTTCTTTATTTATATTCAAGTACTTTATTTTCCTGCACTTTATTTTTCTACAGTTATTTATCTGTTTATTTATTTTTATGCATCTCCATCTTTAATTATTTATTTGTACCTTTATTTTTCCTTATTTATTTTTTTTACACTTTTATTCCTCTTTATTTACTTTTCTGCACTTTTATTATTGTTAATTTATTTTTCTGCACTTTATTTATCCGCACTTTATATTTCTGCAATTATTAGTTCATTTTTTTTATTTTTTACATTTTTATCTTTATTTATTTATTTTTATGCCCTTTTATTTTATTTATTTACTTTCCCGTCTCTTTATTTTTATTATTTACTTTTCTGCCCATTTATTTTCATGTATTTACTCTTCTGCCCTTTTATTTTTGTTATTTATATTTCTGCCCCTTTATTTTTATATATTTACTTTTCTGCCCCTTTATTTTTGTTATTTACATCTCTGCCCCTTTATTTCCATGTATTTACTTTTTAGCCCCTTTATTTTGATTATTTACATTTCTGCCCCTTTATTTTTGTTATTTACATTTCTGCCCCTTTATTTCCATGTATTTATTTTTTAGCCCCTTTATTTTGGTTATTTACATTTCTGCCTCTTTATTTTTGTTATTTACATCTCTGCCCCTTTATTTTCATGTATTTGTTTTCCTGTCCCTTTATTTTTGTTATTTACTTTTCTGCTGCTTTATTTTTGTTATTTACTTTTCTGTTCCTTTATTTTTTTTATTATTTATTTTTCTGCCCCTTTATTTTATGTATTTATTTTTTTCTGCTCTTTTATTTTTATGTATTTATTGTTATGTCTATTTATTTTTATTTTTATTTTTTTGAACTTTTCATTTATTTTTTTTTACCTTTATTTTTTTATTTTATTATTATTATTTATTCTCTATACTTTTTATTTTTAGTTATTTATCTTTTTGCTTTTATCTTTCTACACTTTCTATTTATTTATTTACGTTTGACCATTTTAATAGTTTATAAATATGTATATATATATATACATAATTATCCATTTTTATTATGGTCATGATTTCCTATTATTTTCTCTTAGTAACCTTTTAATAATTAAGAAGAAATTATTTTCATAAAAAAATAAAAAAAAATCAAGACTAATAAATAGTGTGTTATTTATTCATTCATTTTTCTCTTAAATTTAAGATGAGATTAATTTAGATGAGACATCTTATTAATCTTATTTTCTTAAAAGATAATTAAATAATATTCCGTGTCAATTTTAATTAATTAAGTGTATTATATTTCTTTATCTTCATGTTGATGTGTTTAATTTTATTTTATTTTTTCTCTTATCTTTATTTATTTATTTATTTATTTGTTTTGAACTTTATATTTCTCAATAAAAATCAATTTTTTTTACTAGAAAATAAGTAAGACAAGACGTCTTATTGTTTTTTTATCTTTTTATTTTTATGGTCTTTTAATCATTTGTTTATTTATTTTCTTAGAACTAAAAAACAACAAACTTAGATGTATTTTTTTTACTATCTTTGTTTTATTCATATTTATATTTTTTTTTATTGTGTATATTATTTATGATTGTTTTATGAAGGATGAAATATTTGATAATCATTTTTTAAATTATGCATGATCAATTTGGGTAACCGTTTTTTACGGACAGTGTGGGGTGCTAATACCTTCCCCTCCTGTAATTCGACTCCCGGACTAAACAGAATCTCATTTTTTTTAAAAAAAAACCAGTGCTATTTAAAGGTTTTCCTAATATTTTCCTTAATAAATATTGGTGGCGACTCCTTGAACCCTTTATTTTTTAGGCTTCTCAAGAGCCTCACTTCAATGCCGTTTCAATTTTCTTTTATTTGTCTTTAACCAGTCCGCGTCGCGCGCCGGGACCCCGGTCGCGACAATATTCAATTGTTAATTTAAAGGTATTTTAGTATTAAGTTAATGAGAATATATATGCTACAGAACTTTACATCATGTGATATATCCATTATAATATATTACCACGGAGTATATAAATAACAACATATAAACATCACAAATCATATACCTATTAGAGCATATAAACATCATAAATTAGAATTACAAAATATAATTATCACCGTTCACAACCTTCCATAGCAGTAACAGTACAAATAGGGAAATTATAATGAGTGAGGGAAAGAAAGAACAAAGGGAGGAACTAACTTACGAATGACGATTTAGTGTCGAGGAGAAGAAATGGAGTTGAGAGGGGGGCCATGGGTGGTAGTGGTGACTTTGTTCCATACCCATAAAAATAGAAAGGGGATAAAAAGAAGAATAGAGGGGAAGAGAGAGAAAATAACATACCTATTAATGGTGAGAGCATGGAGATAACAATAGTGTAAGAGTGAGTACCCTAAGTTTGTTTGATGGAAAAGTAGGACAAGAGATGGAGAAGTAGGACAACAAGGAGGAAGAGAAGGAGAAACATATGCCTTAGTTAAGTACCCTAAGTTTTCATTAAGTTTTAATTAGGTCCCCTAAGTTTTTATGTAATCTCAACTGGGTTCTTAAAGTTTATGAAATCATGTTTCTTTATAAAACAACATCATTTTAATTAGAGTTGTCAAAATAGGTTGCTTGACTCGAAGTTGGCTCAGACTTTACTCGAGTTGGGCAAGAAAGACTTGATTTGAATTTGAGCTTGGATTTTAGGACTTAAGCTCAACCCATATTAGCTAGACAAGTTTGGGCGAGTCTTTCAAGCTTGATGAGCTTTTAACAAACCTGCATTGTTTCTTTTGGTAAGAAATTATAAAAAAAATACAATCATTCAAATTTTTTTTTTCATGCTTTAAATCAAATACAAGATGTAATTCAAGTAAAGAAATGTAGTGTATTTTTTCCATGTTAGTGAAATAAAAATAAAAAAAACATATTGTGGGCTAGTCCGACCCAACAAAAGTCCCACCAGGTATGAGCTTTTTTAAGTCGGGCTAAAAAAGGCCCGTCTTAATTTGGGCTCCTATTTCGAAATCAAAGCCTACCCATTTTACGACCCGCCTCGATGGACTCAACCTATTTTAACAGTTTTAGTTTTAACCCTATTTAGTTCACAAGTTACTTTACATTTACGTATCATGTAAAATGCTGTCGTTTTTTTAACTCTAGAGTTGGATGTAAAGTAAAAGAGGATATCTAACTGAAACTTTTTTTGAAACTTAAGGGACATAACTAACATAAAACAAATTAAGGACTAAAATAAGATAAACGTGAAACATAAATGATCAAAATAAGTATTTAGTCTTATTCAAACACTAAATATATTCTTAATTATTATCTATTTTTATATTCTCAACTATCGTTTATTATCTTTTAATATAATATCTTAACTCAGCTGATTTTTTTAATATAAAAATAATAGTTTATCTAATTAATTATAAAAATTTAAATTCGTACCGTTTTTTGAAAACCGGTGTTATATTCTTAATTGTTTTCCTTGAAAACAACTCTAGAACACAACTATACATACAAACCAAAAAAAAAAAAAACTGGTTTCAGAAATGACTCGTTTTTGTACCGTGATCTTTACACATTAATTTAGCATGATTTACTACACCTCACAGATCTTTTTCTTGCAATATTTAATTTATTCTTCAATTATTAACACATAAGTGTAGAATATATAACAAGACAATTAACGGAGTTCGTTTTCTCTTTTTCACCATTTTTTTATTGTGCCAGCGGCAGCGTTATTTTGATTTTGACTTTTAGGCACATGCTGCTGCTTCATATAACAACGACACTAAAAACAAAAAATAGGTCTTTGCCGAATATGAACTTGACATTTTCTTTTAGCAACAACATGACTTTGATTTACGAAGCCGCCATATTAATAATAGGTATCTTTTATTAGAAACAATTTTATTCGCTATTCATCACCTATTTAAATATGGTAAGAAAGGTTTCCAGCAGAAATTTTCTATATACACAAGGCTTTAAATATGAGACATTGTTTAAGCGATACTAAATTGTTTATCACTTGTATCAATCCTCGTTGGTATATAAAACAACCTTTAATGTTAATGTTAAGATTTAAAACAATTTTTTTTATCTATCTAAACCATATATTTTTTAATCTAATTTTTAACTTTTTTTATCTGATCCCATTTAGACAAACTATATAGCTTACTTTTAGGAGGTGTTTGGTTTTTTTTTTTAAATCTTACGATCAAACAAAGTTTTACATCTCTTAAACGACGTAAGAGATTAATATTAATCTTTAAATTTTTTCATTTTTATAACTCGATTTTCCCCATTACAAAAAAAAAAACCTTAGTTTTACCATCATTCTGTTATGTAGTAATGAGAGGGTTACTGGTTAAGTTTGGATATTTTCTTAGATGCTATTTACTCTACAAATCCCTCATGATTTGTAGTTCGTTTGAATAAAGTTTCACATCAAATTTATATAAAAAGTAATTTGGGTTTTATTATATTTGATGATTTAATTGTATATATTTATTTTAAATTTAATTAGAATATAATATTTTTTCCTTTTAAGATGTCCTCTCATCATGTTGAAAGACTAATGTCCCAGCCTTAATTGCTTACAAAGTCTTCTCAAATCCACGCGTCCCGAGATCCTAAGATTCAAGCCAGAAAATACTTTTTTAACTGATGGATAACTAATTTAAATAATACATATTTATTTCTCTTAACCAAAATCTTAGATTCAAAATTTGTAAATAATTTTTTTTAATATAGGAATTTTCTAGATAAAAAAACTTTCACCTAAAAAGTTAATTTTATTATAATATAAATCTTCTGAACTTAAATATAATTATTTTAAAAAATGAAAAGGTGATTTTAGTTCATTTTCAAATAGAATATACAGGTGGTTAAATTTAAAAAGAAAAGACACTATAACAACTTTTTTTGGATAATAATAAATGACACAATAACAATTTTAAATTAAGTTAAATAAAGAAAATACAAATATAACATTCAAATAATATTTTTGAAATGTCCCTTTTAGAAACTTTATTGGTATCCTTTCAAGTGTTGACTAAAAAATAAAGTTTAACACTTCAACACTATTTAAGGATCTTCGAGAGGCTTTGTTTGGTTACCCAACTTGGTTAGTCAAGTCCCGGTTTGACCATTCTAAAAATATATCCTACGGTCAAACAGAGTTTGACTGTCTCAAACAATGTGAAAGATCAATATCAACATTTAAAAACCAAACATACACAAGTAACCAGTGTCGTGTCTTTATTTCTACCCTCTAAATGAAGAATTATCAACATTTTTTTTATAAAAATAAAAGATAGAACCTAGACTTGTTTGGACATGACATAATTTTTGCCAACAAAAGTCGATAAAGTTAATTAATTATTGAACGTATATTCATGAGGTTCCGAATGGAAGAAAGATTATTCGTTGCAATATCATTTTCATCCCTTTGGCTAAGATTTTGTGTTTATTTTTATTTGTTGTCATCACTTTAAACCCCTTACCATAAAAATTGATTGAGATGCCTATATAGAGATATTAGAAAATCAAAAATCAAAAGCAATGATAACTTATATCGTATTCCATACGCATTTCAGCAATGACACAAAAACAAAACAAAAAAATTAAAACCAAAGTTAACGTCAATAGAAAAGGTCAAAGTATAAGCAAGTGATATGATAAATAATTAATAAAAAAATCATCATCACCCGTTAGTTTTCTTCGTAGACATTTTGATTGATATGTGGAGGCACAACCGAAGTGCACCTCGTCATTCATGATCTCAATTATATATAAATCAATTATGGCTATGTTTGGTTATCAAGTTGGGTTGGTCAAACACTAAAAATAAATCCTACGATCAAACAGAGTTTTGATTGTGTCGAACGGCGTGAAGGATTAATATCAACCCTTAAATTTATCTATTTCTCCAACTCCGTTTCTCCTAAAATGATAACATATGTAAGATAAAATAAGATATCAATCATCATTAATTTTAAAATTATTTATATTAATTAGATACCTTAAGAGCACGTTTAGGCCCATATGCAAACAAAGAAAACCTCCGTTGAGTGAAAGGAGAATTTTGATCTTATGAGTCAACGAAGTTTTGATTGTCTCAAACAGTGTGTAGAATTAATATTAACCTTTAAGTGTCCGTTTGGTTTCCAGTTGGGGAAATAGAGAAATTTAGGGGTTAATATTGATCATTTACGTAGTTTAAGACAGTCACCGTTGGATGTATTTTTGTGGTTGGTCAAACACCGATTTGACCAACCGGGGTTTGTATTCTAACAACCCCTAAATTTTTTATTTCAACTCAATTTCGTTTCCTCAACTGTAAACCAAACACTCAATAATAAGTTATATTGGTTTTTAGTCCATGTGAAATAAAAAAAATAAGAATCTTTTATTTCGGTAACATAAGTGATGATTAGTTTTTTATCCAAAATATATAATCTAAGGATTCATATTTGATTATTGTGAGTCTTAATGTGTGTGTATATAATGGAGTGGTGGTGTGGCGTTTGTATATGCAATAGTCTCAGCCCCTAACGTCTGTTTCAGTTATTGATCTCTCTGCTTTGTTTGATTCACAAACTATGACTGCCACCGTTAATGGTGAAGGTGCCTCCGTCAACAACATCCCCACCGTTAAGTTCACCCAGCTCTTCATTAATGGACATTTTGTTGACTCCGTCTTAGGTAATTCTTCTTCTCTCTTGCTATTCCTTTATCCTGTTTCTAAGTTTGGAGGCAAAGAAAGAATCCAGAAATATAAACTTCTATCATCACTGGGTTCAGTTGAATCAAACTAATGTCTGTTTAAATACTTAATTTGGTTGGTCAAATCGGGATTTGACTGACTCTAAAAATAGATCCTATTGTCAAATGAAATTTTAACTGTCTTAAACGATATGAATCATCAATATATACAATATTCATGCTTTTTTTTTTCAATAAAAGTTTAAATATTGATGGTTGTTTATTTGTAAATGGGAAATGAAAAAACAGGAAAGAGATTTGAGACAATAGATCCAAGAACAGGGGAAGTGATAGCGAGGATAAGTGAAGGAACCAAAGAAGACATAGATATTGCTGTTAAGGCTGCACGTCAAGCCTTTGACTTGGGGCCATGGCCACGCCTCTCAGGCTCTGTAAGTTAACTACTTCTCAATAATTAAATTTTTTTATGTAAATATTTTTTTAATAATCATATTGAATATTGGTATGAAAGATTTTCAGTAAAAAGTAAGGTACAATTTTTTAACATAAATAGTAATGGTTTATTTATTAAAACATACACCTTTTCAATACACGGCATGTAAATTAGAAAATATTTATTATTATTTGTAAGTTCGGATTAGTTAAAGTAAATTTTATCCTTTTCTTTTAGCAATTTATCTTTATCTTTCTACCTTAAAAAATTATCCATATTTATTAGATACTGGATTAAAATTAATGTTTTTTTCTAATATATAAATAAGATCTTAAAGACTCCTTGGTAATTTAAATGACATCTTTAAAAATAAACAATATTTTATTATAATAATTATTTAGGGTTTAATATTTTATACATTAAGAATGAAAATTAACATAATTAATATTAAGTTATAAATATTAGAATGTAAATTAAGATATTACTCATTATAAAGGTATACATCATGTGGGTGTAAAATTGAGTTTGTGATACCTTACAAATCTTTAAAAATATAATATGTTAATGAAATATTCGTATAGCATCTAATTAATTATATGACTATGGTTAACTTATTTATGTTATTTAGTCTCTTTAACGTTCTATCTAATAAATTATTTATATTTTATTTAATTGATATAAAAATAATTTTAATTATTAATTCCTTTAAATTTGTGTTTTTACATTTAAATTCTAAAGTAATATTAATACATAAAATTAATCAACAAATTTAGATCGGGATTTATTGAATATTTAATGAAATAATTTTATATAATTTGAATGAAAAATAATTAAATTAAAATCTTCCAGAAATTAAATTTATTTTTTATTTTTCTACCGAGTTTGTCGTGAAATCGTGTGCATATATATATTTTATGGAAAAATTCATAAGAAATATAGACGTTTCTTATAAATCTTATTACGAACTTCTTGTGAACAAATTTGTGGTGAATTTCACAACAAATGAAAATATTTCCTGTAAATTTTCTTTTAAATAGTCTGGCTCATAACAAATGTTTATCAAAAATTAACAAGAAGCTTTGAAAGCTCCCGCATATTTTTCTAGTTACTTTTAGAATATCTGACTAAACTGATGGTAAGAAATTGTCGCAAATTAAATATGTAAGAAAAATCGTTGGTGATTAATGAGTTTCTAGTAGTATAAACATGTTAAATAAACTTAATTACATACAAATAAATTTTTTCTTCACATTTTTTTAATAAAAAATAAATGAACATTAAGGAGTTAACTATAGATAATGATAATATCACATTCTATTAATTTTAGGTTTTTTTTTGTGGGGTGTGATTTTAAAAAAAATAAAATTTAAGGCTTAGTGTGATATTTACAAAGGGTGGTTTATGTAACTTAGATATAAAATTGATACAATTGGCTTTGTACAAAATAACTTTTTTATTTTACTACTTTGATCAATAAATATACTAGGTAGAAGAGAGCTAACAAAATTAGGACCCAAATGCATACATTTTTCAGATGGGTGAAGGGAATAGGAAATGATGGAAAAAATATTTTGTTTAGGTGAAAATTAAAGGAGAAAAGGGAAAATGATGAGAGTCATCACCACTTCAAATGAACGTTAATTACACGCTTATACACTAAGTCAAATCCAAAAATTCAGGTTTTCACCCAATATATCATGCATTGTGGCGATTACTAGACTTTCCGCATGCGTTACATTAATCCTTAGTTGTATCATATATATCGAAACTAAAATGCAAATGTAAACGTGAAATTCAGGAGAGGGGAAAAATCTTGATGAAATGGGCAGATCTAATTGATCAACATACAGAAGAACTAGCAGCACTAGATGCCATTGATGCTGGAAAGTTGTATCATATGTGTAAGGCTGTAGAAGTTCCTGGAGCAACAAAGTCTCTACGTTACTATGCAGGTGCTGCTGATAAGATTCATGGAGAGGTTTTAAAAATGAGTCGAGAGTTCCATGCATATACATTGTTGGAACCAATCGGTGTTGTGGGACATATAATTCCTTGGAATTTCCCTACTACCATGTTCTTCATCAAAGTTAGCCCTTCTTTAGCTGCTGGCTGCACTATGGTCCTTAAGCCTGCTGAGCAAACACCTCTCTCTGCTTTATATTATGCTCATCTAGCTAAGTTGGTAAGATATAACAAATGATTCGTATATAAACAGATGTTTGTGTGTTGAAAACAGGTTAAGTTAATTGAATATGTTTCTCTGTTTTTCTCTTTTCAAGGCTGGAATACCTGATGGAGTGCTTAATGTAGTACCTGGATTTGGTGCAATTGCTGGTGCTGCTATAAGCTCACACATGGATATCGATAAGGTGATTCACATGTTAAACATTTTAAAGTATGTATCATGATCTTTATTAATAAAATTGCTTATATTGCTATGGTGGTATGTTCAGGTTAGCTTTACTGGTTCAACAAAAACAGGTCGTGAGATAATGCAAGCAGCAGCTAAGAGTAACTTGAAACAAGTCTCACTTGAATTAGGAGGCAAGTCACCTCTCATAATTTTTGATGATGCTGATGTTGACAAAGCTGCTGAGCTTGCTTTATTAGGCATCTTATTTAACAAGGTAAAATTACTCTTAATATTTTTTCTCTCTTCAGATAGTATTTCTCTTTCAACTTTTCATTCTCTTCTTGTATGGCTGTAGGGAGAAGTTTGTGTTGCAAGTTCTCGTGTATTTGTTCAAGAAGGGATCTATGATGAGTTTGAGAAAAAGTTAGTGGAGAAGGCAAAAGCTTGGGTCGTTGGAGATCCTTTTGATCCTAAAGTTCAACAAGGACCTCAGGTGTGAAAAATTCGCAGTGCTACCATTACTTACACTAGCTTTAAAATATATATCAGTGATCTTATGTTAGCCAGCTAATAATGAGATAAAAATACTCATTATAATATTTTAGACAAGATATCTTAAAGTGAATTAGACTTGGTCCTGCAAAAATTTAGGGTCTGTTTCTTATAGTTTTTCAGTAACTGAAAATTATTATTTCAAAAATTTCTTAGCAACATGTGAGAACAAAGAATGGAAGAAGTAATCAGGATCCTCATTTGTTAGCTAAAAACTTTTTGTAGGTTGATAAGAAACAATTCGAAAAAATCCTTTCATATATCGAACATGGAAAAAGAGAAGGAGCTACACTTTTAAGTGGGGGGAAAATAATAGGCGACAAGGGCTACTACATTGAGCCAACAATTTTCTCTGATATAAAGGTAAATTCTAAACATGCATTGTTATCACATACATATTAAATATCTTCAGCATGATTAGATAATTAATCATCACGTTTCCTTTCTAAACTTTATTAACCACCCTTTTAGGAGGACATGCTTATAGCACAGGATGAAATATTTGGTCCTGTTATGGCGTTAAAAAAGTTCAAGTAAGTTTATTATATTTTTATTTGACAGTGTTTCTTGTTGAAATTTTAGTTCCAAATTGTGATGAATATTGAATTATAGGACAATTGAGGAAGCAATTAAGAGTGCGAACAATACCAAATATGGTCTAGCCGCGGGCATAGTGACTAAGAATTTGGATATTGCGAACACAGTGTCAAGGTCCATTCGTGCAGGCACCATTTGGATTAACTGTTACTTGGCCTTCGAAGACGATGCTCCTTTTGGAGGATATAAGATGAGTGGATTTGGAAAAGATCATGGATTAGATGCCCTCTACAAGTACTTACAAGTTAAATCTGTTATAACTCCAATTTACAATTCTCCTTGGCTTTGAACATCTCATTTCTGATCTCTGAGTTCTATCTACGTTTTACAATATTGTTGTCAATTATACTAGCAAATTTTGGCTTGTGCATAAATGCTTTGATTTGTATTATATTATCAATAATGCAGCCTAAGCTAACATTTTCCATTTCATGTAATTTATTGTTGGTTTTATATATCAAGAATAATATGATGTCAAATGTGAATTAAACTCACATTAGATTGCAATTTTTAAACATTTGTATTGAAATTAATTACTAAAAAATAAAATATTTAATATTAATTTTAAATATATGACCGATTACCAATAATCTAAACTTTTTCCCCTTTATTAATTTAGATTACTCACTCTATGTTTTTTTATTCTTATATTATTGTGGAATAAGATTACTCGTGTTTATCCTAAATAAATAATAAATCTTTTATTCAAGCTATCAGAATTTTTACAGGCCAACGAGATGATTAGTCACTATAATAGATGGTGGATATATACACCGAGTTACATCTACATAGTAAAATATTAAAATTTTTATACATTATATAATCATATTAAAGGAACTAATTATATTTGTCAAATAATTTTATCAATACAAACTAAATTCAAAATTTAATTTTAAATTAAAATTTCTCCAAAGAAATTATATTTTACAAGTAAAATTATTTAAATAATATCAAATTATATTTTATCAACTAAATCAACTAACTTACTATATATTTTAATGTTAATATTTTATTTTTTAATCAAAAAAAATTAAATATATAACATATAAATAAACTCACTGTATCTAAATTTAATTAATTTTAATATATTATTTTTCAATTCTAAATAATATTAAGATCCATATTAATTTATATATATATAACTTCCCAAGTATTTAAGTTAGATTAATTATGCTTGGGAGAATTAAATAAATTGATTGAGAGAAATTAATTGAGAAATTAGTTTTAAATTAAATTAAGGTGGTATATTATTGATTATCCTGAGGTAAAAGTAAATTATAATTATTTAAGTGAAATAAAAGAAAAAGGAAATGAATTTAATAAATGAAAGAAATTGAAAATGGAAAAGAAAAAGGAATGAAGTGACCAATATGCCCTTGGGGTTAAAACTTAAGTTCCTTATACTTTCTTGTTCCCCACGCACATGAAAAACGAGAGTAAGAAATAGGAGAGGATTGTCATAGCGGTGTGACTTTGAGCTCGAAATTGAAGGTCAATTTGTGATCGAAAGCCAAAATTGAACGCGTTTTTGGAATCTTGAAAGTGCCGACAACGTATAGGTACTTCCAATTTTTTGTTTTGTTGTAGTCCTTCTCAATTCTTTGAACCTTGGGTAGTTTGTTTGAATTTTGAAATTCTAAACTGATTAAAAGGTTCTTGTAGCCTCCAGATAGCAATGGTGCTGACAAAATCCTGTTTCGACATTGTTTAGATTTCGAGCCGAGTGTTGGAAAGTTGTTGGGCGACAGGGGTTCTATAGACAAGAATTGAAATAAGTCGAGGTAAGTTTTTAAAACATTTAGAGTTAGTTTCAAAGGATTTTGATAAATTGAATTGTAGTTTCGGAAGCTGGAAAGCTGAATGACCTTATGAATCTATTATATGTTAGGCATTCTAAGCGTTTGATATTGCCAAAGGAATTTTGAGAGCTTAGAATTGAGATAAGGGGTGTACTTGGTATATAAATTAATGAAAATAATATTGGTGATAATTTTGATGTACAGGAAAAAGGTAAAATATGCTAAAGTTGTTAAATTCTAAATACTTGTGTAGAAACGTATATAAAGATAAAAATTGTTATGTTAGGTCGAGTAGTATTGATGAATGAGTGAAATGATGTGTGAGAATGTGAATATTGAGTTATGTGGTTGATAATGTATTGCTTTAATTGTATAATGATGCCACATTTACATGTGTATGATATAAAGAATGAGTTATGTGATAATTATTTATGTCATTGTGCATTTGATGATAAGTATGATACTGATATGAAATAATGAAATGACTAAAGAGTTATTAATGTTTGAGAGAGGGAGAAGAGATTGAAATGTGCCTCGGTGGCTTTGTTGTGTGCCATGAGTCAAATCAAATGACATGAAGATATGACTTGTTATATGTGATTATTATGTTGTATGGATGAATGTTCAGTATAGTTACCTCTCATTTTTTGCTCTCATGGTCGAGTGTAACAGTTGAGCTACCCGATGATCCGGTAGGACACGGTGGTTAGGTAGAGAGTCAAGTAGGGCTAGGTGGACCAAGAGGGTTCACGGGTGGTCATGTATGACCCATAACTGACGGTCAATGCTTTTAGTATATAGATAGTGGAGAGTCTTGTATTATTAATTGAGAGTCAGTTGTGAATCTGTGTGAAATTATTTTAATGCTGATGAATTGCATGATCATTATGATTACCGAGAAATCAAGTGATTTGTTATGATGTGATGAATTGAATAAACATTGAGAATTTGAATTGTAATGGTGGAACCAATGAGTGATGATGACTACACTATACTTTCTCATATATATAGACACACACACACACATTGTTGTTATTTGTATTAATTTGTATAGTCAGTCACTCGCATTTACAATTGTTTCTAATGACAGAAGACCTGGATACTGCAATGCTACGGAGACTAATATCCGATGAGTCGAAAACAATGCGAAAGAGATTGAGTTGATAATGTATATTTGTAAATATGTAAATTTGCTATGTCTTGAGTAGTTATGGTTATGATGATGATTGGTGTAGTTATATTTGCTGTTGTTGCATGAGGCACTATAGATTGACAAGTATGATTATGTTGATGTGTTGCTTGTGGTTTTGAAGGCCTAACGTATGGCATTTCTTAAATTCAATTCTAATAATTAAATCAAGTGGTTGTCTCTTATTCTTTTTTTTTCTCAAGTGCTGTGAAATATGGTGGAGGCATTTGATTTTTAAATTGTTATGCAGAATCTTTATGCAGGGGGTACTAACTAGGAAAGAATTATGGACTTGGTTTTTATATTGTAGTTCAGCAGCTGTGTTTGTCTGAAGTTGTTGTGCAGTAGCTTTTCACAATGTGTTATAGGATAGGTATTTGTTTCAGTTATATTATATTACTCTGCGTGTTGCTGCCGTTCTGGAATTGAAATTGGTCACAAATATAAGCTGAAGGGTTTTCTTGGCATAGTTATTCTAAGCATTATCAATCTTATCATACTTTTCTTATGTCATGCATTTGTATTTTAATGTTAATCATTAAAGTAAAATTTAATGGTCTTAATTCTTTTATATCTAGGCTTAATATAATTTTGGTTTTTAATAATAAAACAATATTTTTTTACCTCTTGTGTATAATATTTTATTTTTAGTCATAAGTTTGTTAATTGTTGATATGAGTGACTATATATTGTTCAAGTAGTCCTCACATGCCCAACTGAATGTTAACTTATGGCTCTGGTGGTTTTTGGTCGTTGAACACATCAAAAGTTTTATTTTCTAAAAATTTTGAAAGCAACTTTAATTCCTACAAACTGTATTTTATTTTATTAAAGTCATGTGTTAACAATTAGATGGATATGTTAGAATTATATGAATAAACCAACGTATAATTTAATTACACATACCAACAATTAACAATTTCAAGTTTAAAATAAATAGTAGACATATAATATCCAATACTATAAAGATGTAAAAATCGTAATATTATTTTATAGGGACCGAAAAAATTGCTATTTTATAATAATTAAAAACCTATTTAAACCTATATAATAAAATATATTTGCCAATAAACCATACAAAAATACTTAGTTATTATAATAAATAAAACATAAACATGATTCTTTTTAAAATTACAATATTATCATATAATTGATAACCATTTATATAAAGATTTGATGGTTTAGATTTGTTCATTTTATTATCATGTATAACAACTTTAAAGTTGAATGAGGTATATATTATTTGGATATTTGAATGGTCCGACACTCGTATTTTAATTAGATATTAAATTCATTTTTTTAAGTCTCAATAATTTAGGAGTAGTTATAGAAATTCTCATTTTAATTATTTCTAAATTTTTTAGACATCAATCAATTCATATTTAATTATTTTACTATTTATTTCACTCAAATAAGTATCTGTCTATATTTTTGGGATGTTACATATTTCTTCTAGTTTTAAAATTTACTTTTTATAATTGTTTATAGTAATGATTTTCTAATTAAAAAAAGTAGCAATGGAATACATTAATTTTTAATGAAATGGAAAAAATTATCTTATGATATATTAATTTTTTAAAAGAAACATATATATGCACATGATATTTATTAATTATTATTTTAACTCATTTATAAATTATATTAAATTTTAATATTTTATATTTAACATTAGTTTTTCTTATGCATATTCTTTTTAATTACAAGACTCTTTATTTTGAGTTTCTCTTGGTGTTTTGTTTTTAAATTTATAATACATCATTTTACAACACATACGCTAATTACGTTAGTGCTCTTTGTTTCTCCCTGCATAAATATTAAGAGTAATTTTAGTTACAAGAATGGTAAAATTACTTAATAATTTTAGTATATTTAATTATGATAACTTGATTTCTTAATATGTGTAAAGTTAAATAATTAGGTCTGATAGAAAGTATACCAGAGAATGTCATATTTTATAAAATAACTTTTCATATTAAAATTTTCATAATTTAGGAAAAACTTCATTTGTTTGAAAACTAAATAACCATACATCTATTTTTTTCGACTTTTACAATCTCTCTAAATAGAGACAACTGAATAATAATAATATTTTAAAATTAAATATAATTAAAACTCTAAAATATGAGAACTATGTATTTAATTTAAAAAAACAATTTATAATTAAAATAATATTTCTAACTTCTATTAATTTTTTGGTTAAATTATAGTTTCCCTATGTGGATTTTAGCCAACAACACTTTGCCACCAAGTGATAATCCTTACCTTTTCATAATTTAATTCAATGTCATTTAAAAATTGTAGTGCATGTTTACTTTTATATAATGATTTACTTAAAAAGTATCTAATATATATACAATGTATACATTTATTACATATAATTAAAAAAAAATTCTCTTCTCACCTATTATTTAAACAAATTAAAATAAAACAATGCCAAAACTAAAACCATAGAGGTATATGGTATCAACTTTTAACAAAGTATTTTTGACAATGTAGAGTATAATTTACATATTAATTTTTTAAACGATATGTATTTTAAAAGTTCAAACAGGGTAACATGACTAATATTTTGGTTGCATGCTTAAGGATTAGAACTGAAAACTATACATATCATAGTTTAAAACAACCTCAACCATATCAAAAACTATTTTTTTTAAATATCATATAAAAACTAATTAATTTTATGTTTTCTAAATTATGCCATAAAAATTTTTCATAACTGGTAGTAATTAAAAGGAAAGTATTTTTTATTTAAATAAATTATAAAAAATAATTTTGAATAACCTATAATGAAAACATAAATTATATAGGATAAAAAACTCGAATACCATGTAATCCGTAAAATATATTCATATATTTTTGAGATAAATACTTTTGTTTCTTATTTATTAACATATTCAGGTTCTAGCGTAATCTGACTTTTTTTAGTTGGTTAATATATTTAGGTTTTAGCATATTCAGTCCACCAATTACATGCCCTTAAAGAAGTTTCACGTTAAAAATCAAGTACCATGGAAGGTTATATATAAATCTCATACATTTAGAAAAACTATAGGATAGTTCAAAATCACCATATGATCCTAACCGATCTTTATTTCACAAATTGCATGATTGATAACGATTACAGAGAGAAAAATAGAATAATATTGTAAAAATTTTCATGTGCGATTTGGATATTCATGAAGACCGTTTGTCCGAGATTATCCCTTGTTTTTCCGTACATGTGATGTGAAACTCTTCCTTATTATGTTTTCTTGAATTTTAGCTAAAATTTTATCTAATTGTTTTATAAAAAGGTTAATTTTTCTTAAAGTCAATGTCATCCAACTATCACAGAATTAATTATAAAACAACATTTAGAAATCTCAATACATGCTAAAAATCAATCAATTGAATACAAGATTATTAGCATGACAAGAAACCATACAAGAACCCCAATTGCAATTAAAAATTTAAGGAAATAATATATTTAACTTAATATATATAATCATCACTTTGTTCATACATTTATATGTTTTCTTTCACCACAGAATTGTATACATTATAAATGCATACTTATATTTGCCTTAGGTAAAAGGCTTTATGTTATAGCAAGTAAAAAATACTAATATGAAAATTGAAATCATTTTGGATGGTTCATGGAGAAGGAAGACCAAAGACATCAGGCACATTAGACGTGGTAGGGGTAGTTGTTGAAGGGGATGGAACATTAGGAAGGGTAGGAGGAAAACTCATAGGAGGGAATGGAAAGGCAGGGAATGGAGGGAGTGGAAAAGGAAAGGGAAATGGAAATGGAAGGGATGGCAATGGAGGAAAAGGGAATGGAATAAAGGGGAAAAAAGTATCTTTCTTGATATTCTTTTGATCATCTTGATATGTGAATCTTTGGCCACCAATATTAGCCATTTCTCTCTCATTTGAAGAACTAACGAGTACCCTTTCTTCTGGCGAAGCCTTCAGTTGTCTTGCAGCACTTGAAATAATAGCATTATTGATCACAGCTACTAAACAAAACAAAAACATAGGACTCAATGTCATCGTGAAAAACCTTTGATAAGCCATTGAAGATAGTAGAATGATGGTGAAGACAATTGATTAATTGTATTCAATTGAAAGTGTAGTGAGTATTGACAGATGCATCCAACCATTTATATACACATTGAAATCAAGACAACCTGGCAAAATTGGAGGCATATTGTGAAATTTAAAAATAAGTCTTTCAAAGTTTTCATAAACATTTATTTTTTTATAGTTAAATATAATTTTATCACGTGTTGGTTTATAAAAAAAGGTAAGTAATTTACATATTTTTATCACGTGAATAACCTTTAATAGGAGTATTGAATGTCATGGAAAAACGTGTACCATAGTTTAGGAAAGATATAAATTTTCCATTTGATATATTTTTGAGCTATAAATAATTATTATGAATAACAATATTCCTCTACCAAATTTTAATGCTTTTGTAGGGGTGGAGTCTCGAACTTGAGAACTAATTAAGATAAAAGTATAGGCCTTTGCTAATTGATTTTCATGTTTGGTAACTAGAAAAAATGTATTTAATCGTTGGTCTATGTATTATTTGTAACTATATATTTATTTGCTTTTATAGAATACATTACAAATACAAAATAAAAGTCAAGGTCCTAAAAGTAACGACTTTGTTGCTTTACCTATGGTCAACCATGTATTAAACTTGTTTTGACGTATTTCTTCTAATTTTAGAATTTACTTTTTATAATTGTTTATAGTAATGATTTTCTAATTAAAAAAAGTAGCAATGGAATACATTAATTTTTAATGAAATGGAAAAAATTATCTTATGATATATTAATTTTTAAAAAAAACACATATATGCATATGATATTTATTAATTATTATTTTAACCCATTTATAAATTATATTAAATTTTAATATTTTACATTTAACATTAGTTTTTCTTATACATATTCTTTTTAATTACAAAACTCTTCTTTTAGAGTTTCTCATAGTGTTTTGTTTTTAAATTTATAATACATCATTTTACAAACTTTACACTAATTAGTTTAGTGTTCTCTTTGTATCAATCAACTATAAGAACTTTGCTTCTCCCTGCATAAATATTATTAAGAGTAATTTTAGTTACAAAAATGAAAAATTACTTGATAATTTTGGTACATTTAACTATGGTAACTTGATTTCTTAATATGTTTGAAGTTAAATAATTAGGTCTGATGGAAAGTATACAAGAGAGTGTCATATTTTATAAAATAACTTTTCATATTAAAATTTTCATAATTTAGGAAAAACTTCATTTGTTTCAAAACTAAATTACCATGCATATAATTTTTTTCCTATTTTTACAATCTCTCTAAATAGAGACAACTGGAAAATAATAATATTTTAAAATTAAATATAATTAAAACCCTAAAATAGGAGACCTGTGTATTTAATTTAAAAGAAAAATTTATAATTAAAATAATATTATGCATTTAATTAGTTCTATTAATTTTTTGGGCAAATTATAGTTTCCCTATGTAGATTTTAGCCGACAACCCTTTGCCACCATGTGATAATCCTTACCTTTTCATAATTTAATTCAATGTCATTTAAAAATTGTAGTGCATGCTCACTTTTATATAATGATTTACTTTATAGAATTGCTTATAAAAAGTATCTAATATATATACAATGTATACATTTATTACATATAATTAAAAAATGTTTTCTCTTCTCACCTACTATTTAAACAAATTACAATAAAACAGTGCGAAGACTAAAACCCTGGAGGTAGACGGTATCAACTTTAAACAAAGTATTTTCGACACAAACACAATGTAGAGTATAATTTACATATTAATTTTTTAAACGATATGTATTTTAAAAGCTCGAACATGACAACATTACTAACACTTCGGTTGTATGCTTAAGGATTAAAACTGAAAACTATACATATCATAGTTTAAAACAACCTCAACCATATCAAAAACTATTTTTTAAGAGATCATAATAAAAACTAATTAATTTTATGTTTTTTAAATTCTGCCATAAAAAAATTTCATAACTGGTAGTAATTAAAGGGAAAGTATTTTTCATTTAAATAAATTATAAAAAATAATTTTGAGTCCTATAATGAAAACATAAATTATATAGGATAAAAAACTTGAATACCATGTAATCCGTAAAATATATTCATATATTTTTGGGATAAATACTTTTGTTCCATATTTATTAACATATTCAGGTTCTAGTGTAATCTGACTTTTTTAGTTGGTTAATATATTTAGGTTTTAGCATATTCAATCCACCAATTGCATGCCCTTAAAGAAGATTTACGTTGAAAATCAAGTAGCCATATGGAAGGTTATATATAAATCTTATACATTTAGAAAAACTATAGGATAGTTCAAAATCACTATATGATCCTAACCGATCTTTATTTCACAAATTGTATGATTGATAACGATTATAGAGAGAAAAATAGAATAATATTGTAAAAATTTTCATGTGCGATTTGGATATTCATGAAGACCGTTTGTCCGAGATTATCCCTTGTTTTTTTGTACATGTGATGTGAAACTCTTCCTTATTATGTTTTCCTGAATTTCAGCTAAAATTTTATCCAATTGTTTTATAAAAAGGTTAATTTTCCTTAAAGTCAATATCATCCAACTATCACAAAATTAATTATAAAACAACATTTAGAAATCTCAATACATGCTAAAAATCAATCAATTGAATACAAGATTATTAGCATGACAAGAAACCATACAAGAACCCCAATTACAATTAAAAATTTAAGGAAATAATATATTTAACTTAATATATATAATCATCACTTTGTTCATACATTTATATGTTTTCTTTCACCACAGAATTGTATACATTATAAATGCATACTTATATTTGCCTTAGGTAAAAGGCTTTATGTTATAGCAAGTAAAAAATACTAATATGAAAATTGAAATCATTTTGGATGGTTCATGGAGAAGGAAGACCAAAAACATCAGGCACATTAGACGTGGTAGGGGTAGTTGTTGAAGGGGATGGGACATTAGGAAGGGTAGGAGGAAAACTCATAGGAGGGAATGGAAAGGCAGGGAATGGAGGGAGTGGAAAGGGAAAGGGAAATGGAAATGGAAGGGATGGCAATGGAGGAAAAGGGAATGGAATAAAGGGAAAAAAGTATCTTTCTTGATATTCTTTTGATCATCTTGATATGTGAATCTTTGGCCACCAATATTATCCATTTCTCTCTCATTTGAAGAACTAACGAGTACTCTTTCTTCTGGCGAAGCCTTCAGTTGTCTTGCAACACTTGAAATAATAGCATTATTGATCACAGCTACTAAACAAAACAAAAACATAGGACTCAATGTCATCGTGAAAAACCTTTGATAAGCCATTGAAGATAGTAGAATGATGGTGAAGACAAGTGATTAATTGTATTCAATTGAAAGTGTAGTGAGTATTGACAGATGCATCCAACCATTTATATACACATTGAAATCAAGACAACCTGGCAAAATTGGAAGCATATTGTGAAATTTAAAAATAAGTCTTTCAAAGTTTTCATAAACATTTATTTTTTTATAGTTAAATATAATTTTATCACGTGTTGGTTTATAAAAAAAGGTAAGTAATTTACATATTTTTATCACGTGAATAACCTTTAATAGGAGTATTGAATGTCATGGAAAAACGTGTACCATAGTTTAAGAAAGATATAAATATTCCATTTGATATATTTTTGAGCTATAAATAATTATTATGAATAACAACATTCCTCTACCAAATTTTAATGCTTTTGTAGGGGTGGAGTCTCGAACTTGAGAACTAATTAAGATAAAAGTATAGGCCTTTGCTAATTGATTTTCATGTTTGGTAACTAGAAAAAATGTATTTAATCGTTGGTCTATGTATTATTTGTAACTATATATTTATTTGCTTTTATAAAATACATTACAAATACAAAATAAAAATCAAGGTCCTAAAAGTAACGACTTTGTTGCTTTACCTATGGTCAACCATGTATTAAACTTGTTTTGACGTATTTCTTCTAATTTTAAAATTTACTTTTTATAATTGTTTATAGTAATGATTTTCTAATTAAAAAAAGTAGCAATGGAATACATTAATTTTTAATGAAATGGAAAAAATTATCTTATGATATATTAATTTTTAAAAAAAACACATATATGCATATGATATTTATTAATTATTATTTTAACCCATTTATAAATTATATTAAATTTTAATATTTTACATTTAACATTAGTTTTTCTTATACATATTCTTTTTAATTACAAAACTCTTCTTTTAGAGTTTCTCATAGTGTTTTGTTTTTAAATTTATAATACATCATTTTACAAACTTTACACTAATTAGTTTAGTGTTCTCTTTGTATCAATCAACTATAAGAACTTTGCTTCTCCCTGCATAAATATTATTAAGAGTAATTTTAGTTACAAAAATGAAAAATTACTTGATAATTTTGGTACATTTTGTAACATCCCTGTTTTTAGTAGCAGTCTTATTCGGTAAATTTTGAAGTATGGAAGGTTAGTAAATAAGAATAAGTGAGTGAATACCTTGTATAGGGTCAGTAATACTCCAAAACTTATATTTTTGGGTATAATTATGGAATTTATACAGACCTTTGAGGATATTATTCAAATTCCGAGTGAAAAAGGCTCTGATCCGAGTGAAAGAATGAAATTCCGAGTGAAGGATTAGAGATTCCGAGTGAAGGATGAAATTCCGAGTGTAAAGTTATGTAGACCGAGTGAAACATGACTGAGAGGGATACTATCGAGTGGAATTTTGGCCTCGGAGACATTTGGAGTGAAGCGTGTTCAAGAAAACCACTTCTAGGTGAAAATCCCGAGTCAAAACACCCTTGATTCTTTGTTTCTGAGTCAAACCTTGCCAAGTACTTCCATTTCCGAGCAAAACCTCTCTGAAATATGGAATTCCGAGTGGAATATAGGAATGAGAGCCCAATCCGAGTAGAATATATAAGGTTTAGAGCCATTATTGAGTGAGGCTATGTTTATGACTCTTTTTCCGAGTGATAAAGACCTTAAAGGATTCCGATCGAAACACATTTTGAGGAAGGATAGTGTATGTGTACCTAAGAGATGAGTATCCGAGTGAAAAATGAGTGGGGAAGGACTTAAATGCTCCTGAAAGGTAAAATCCGAGTGAACCTCTTCTGAGGGAAGAGTTGTTATAATGGTTTGGATTGGAAATATATTCTAAGTGTATGATATATATATATATATATATATATATATAAACCGAGTGAATGAATACATGTAAGTGTGTTATGTTGATTTGATGCTTCCAACCGACTGAAATGTGTTGTCAAAATTATTTGGGAAGTATTGATGGATGAAATAGTGATTAAGTTAAGGATTCCGAGTGGTTATATATATATATATATATATATATATATATATATTGTATGGTTAAGGCATTACTTGGCTTGAATATGAGTGGTGATGAATGAATAATGTTAAGTGAATAAATACCGAGTGGAAAATGGTAAGAGGAAGCCATTCCGAGTGAATTGCAGTAAGCAGGGCTATTTCCGAGTGAATCTATGAGTATGACTCCTCTTCCGAGTGAGGTATACTCCATTGGACCAATTCCGAGTGAGACTTGTATGTGTAAGTCTTTTCCGAGAGGTAATGATCTTAATAGGCTCTGATTGGAATTGTAGTTGAAGAATTTGGTTAAAACTGAGAGAGAAATATGAGTAAACCGAGTGACTAAAGTTTGGGTACTCCTGAGTGGTAAATCCGATTGATTCCTTTCTCAGGTATGAGTTGTTATTGGAATATATTCTAAGTGATTAGAGTTTGAATAATTCCGAGTGATTGACTAATTAGGAGAGAGACGGGTTCTAGAAGAAACACTTCCGAGTGAGAGATGAATAACTCTGCCATGTGGAACTTTGAGTATCAGTTTTGAATATTAGAACAAGTAGCAACCCGAGCAAGGCAAGTCGGTTAAAACATTTAGCCGAGTGACAGAAACCGAGTGAGAAATCAAAGTACTTGAATCGGTTTCAGAGGAATTCCGAGCGAGAACTGGTTGACTCGCTCAAGCGAGTCGGATTCCGCTTGAGCGAGAAGGACCCCTGATGTATATTTCTCTACTTCGCTCAAGCGAGTAGGATTTCGCTTGAGCGATCCGATGTCAGAAACCACCCGATGTCCTCTACCTCACATCAGAATGCTGATGAAAGAAAGGAAGGACCCAGTATGATGCAGACCGGATAAGAACTCCACACCGGTTGGCTATTAAATCCGTTCTTAGATTAGGAGTTCATACCAGACAACTCTGAGCCGGTGTTTATCACAACACCGCCCTCTTTCCACAGACGGTGTCCTTAGCTCTTTCATACACACCGTCCTTCCCTACTTCACACTTCACACTGCCTTCTTCACTCTACACCGCCCCTCACTTAATACCGCCCTCACACTGCACTCCGCCCTCACACTACACTCCACTCTCATATACTCAATACCGCCCTCTTCAAAATCTCCAACAAACGAACACCTTTTTAACCCCACTCAGACCATTTTATATATATTAATATATCACTAACCCCTTTAATACAAAGCTGACAGTGGAATGAGTCAAAAGTTTCCATTATCCCACCTAATCCTCCAATTGGTGTCTCCCACTTGTCTCCTGCAACTATTAAATCAATGCATCTCCAAGCCAAACTATCAGAACCAAAATTAAGAACTTCTTCCTCTTCCTTCTTCTCTCTTTCTCTTACGTACCAGCACCAACCTCTTTCTTTCTCTCTCAAGTTCCTCTCCTCTGTTTCACTCGGAATTGGTGCAGGACAGCTCTTCTTTTCCTCCAAGAACTCCATCAAGGTAAGGGGGGTATATTCTCGGGTATTCTGGGGAAATCTGAGTGAAAGGAAAGGGTTAAGGTACCTTGGGTCCTCACCTTTCCAGGACAGATCTGGTTTTGTTGTGATTTAAATGTTTTAATTGTTTGTTATATTTGTATATATAATGTATTGAACATGTTTAATTACAGCGTTGTTTATTATTGACCATGAGAATTCAGTGAATATGTTGATTTTATTGATTAATATGAATGAATAAGTGTATATGATTGATGCTGGACTGTAAAAATATTAAAGTATCATGGGTATTTATGAGGACTCCAGTGAAGAGATATGAACTGACATCGGATACTATGATATTAAGCTCGGTATTGTACCAATCAACCAGAACAGTTAAAGAATACACAAATTCACTCAGAAATTACAGTGATTTGACCAGTTATATATTAATCCGATTGGTTATCTGAAGAATACAAGTTTCTTATTTAAATTTTCAAACAGGATTATATTTCATTTGATAAACACCTTAATTTCACTCGGAAAACATCTTTTCAAGTTGATTTCACTCGGAAATCAGTATTTCACTTAGAAAGCTCTTTTCAATTGATTTCATTTGGAGCTATATATATATTTGAACTAGAATAAAACTTATTTCACTCAGAAAATAGTTATTTCACTCAACTTATTCATTTTTGATTCACTCGGAAAATCAGTTATTTCACTCAAGAAAACTTACCCAGTTTGATTTTTACTCGGGAAACATCTTATTTAACTCAGAAAACTTCATCAGTATGATTCTACTCGGATTTATAATCTTTTCACACATAAAATCTCTTTTTAATCAGAAATTACTCAGAAAATAATTATTTCACTCAGAGAGCTCTTTCTTCCTTATGATTTACTCAGAAAAGCGTTTTAACTTCACTGAGAAAACTCTTTCAAATTGATTTCACTCGGATTCAGATTTGTTTTATTCAGAAAATCCTCTCAGTTCGATTTTATTGGAAATCCTGCTTATTTTCACTGGAAACTTAACTTTTGCACTCGGTATTTATCCAAGTTTTACTCAGAAAGTCTGGTTATCAACATTTCCACTTGGACATAACTTGTGTTTTAATCGGAAAACTCATTTCTACTCGGTACCAATCTATTTCTACTCGGAAAATTTATTTTTCACTCGGAAACAGACTTCTTTTACTCGGATAATTATATTTCACTCGGTATTTAATTGATTTCACTCAGAAAAACCTATTTGTCACTCGGTATTTAACTCCTTCTCCTCGGAAAAGCAGTCTTAACGTTTTATACTTGGATTTTTTTTATTCAGAATCCCTTCTATACTCCTTATTGAGTTATTAAAATATCATTATTGGTCTTTTCCCTATTACTATTCTTAATATTATTATTATTATTTACATTATTATTTTTATTATTGTTATTCCTATTATTATAATTAGTATTATTGTTATAAATATCTTATTTTATTAACTATGAATAAATAAATATGAATTATATTTTATTATTTATACAAAGTATAATTTCAACTAAGTTATAAACGATATATTTTATCAAAATGACCTGCAACGTTTGATCCATTAAATCAAAAGCTTGTGAACGAATATGATGAGGCTGGAATCACATAAATACCCATGACTCAAAAGATGAAAGAGAATACATTTCGCATCATGAAAATATTTTTGAAGAAGAAAAACCTCTAGAGCATACACTTGGTACAGTGGAGATCACTCACGTTCGATCTCGGTAGAAGAATCTTGGGAGTACAACTGGAACGGTAACCCAATGGCATCAGAGTCACGCCTGATAGCCGGGTGAGACGATGCAATTCTAGTGTACTTTGACTAAATGACGGAGTGTAACTATGATCGTAGGGATCCAAGTTCCAAAAATATTTAAATCAATGATGAGAACCAATGAGTTCATTTGTACCACATGGAACTTGGGTGGACCCTGATCGCTCTAGATGATTGGAATGGTGATATTCCAAAGAATGAGAAGAAGATGAAACGATTTATTGGGCCCACATGCATCATGAGACTTAACCAAAGATAAATCATAATAAATCCAAACTCATGCATTTCATTACAGCATATTTGATTGTTATAATTGTGAATATGCTAAATGTATGATCTATGTGACATTGTATGTTAACTGGATTATGTCCGCACCAGATTAACCAATCAGGGTCTTGGGTTATACTCATCCTTACTGTTGACCATTTTTCAGAGGAATTAGAAACTCAAGAACCCGAGTGTGAAGATCAGCAATACGCTGAACCCATTGAAAACAATCATTAAGGATAGAATATTTGTTATTAATAATCAGACACCGGATGACTGTATAATATTTAAGGGTGCGTGCGTGCCCCATTCTGTTAAGAGTACAATTACTTACAGTTTGTGAATGACTATGTGATATATACAATATTGCTTCCACTGATCTGCCACGTATTTATAAAAAAAAAATATTCACTTTTTCTGAAAACTGTTAACACTCTCAGTTAAATAGGATGAACCTACAGAAGGATTTGTCTTATCTAACCGAGGGTGTTACAAAGGTGGTATCAGAGCATAGTCGATTCATTAAGCTTGGGGAGTGGACCATTAGGTTTCCACGTACTCTGATAGAAATATTAAACAGTCTATAAAACACCTAAGACTAGATTTCCTATGTGGAATATTCCACATAACATATACCCAGAACTTCTTTGTTGATATTCCATCAACAAATTCCTAATGATTCACTTAAACAATGATCATGACATGGAGGAACTTCTTATTCAAAATCATGGAGACGATAAGACAACGAGAATTATCCCATACTCTACCAGGCAAAGCCAAGGACTGACTAACTTTCAGCGGAACAATCTTACACAATTCAAAGAAGGGTTACGACAGAAAATCCGTCAAGTATTATTAGACCATAAAGAACCGATTAGAGCTCTGAGTATAGGATCAAGTATCTCCAATTAAGATACCATTGGTCAGGGCTATTAAGGATATTAATGGTAATTTTTGAAGTTAGTATTAAGCCCAAACTGAGATCCTGTTCGGGAAACAAGACCTATTTCCTTATTCTCTCTTCATTTCGTGTATATACTAGGACTTGGGATAGCTTAGAGTTTAAGGTAAAATTCTCTAATCTTTTGTTGCTAGGTTTTTCTATGTGGTTGTGAGAGTGCCTTATGAATGGGTGTTAGGAATATAAATTATTCGCATTTGAAACCCAAAGGAAGGATGTACTTATGTGTGTTTTAAGGTGGATGTGAAGTAGTATACAAAAATTTTAAAATTTGAAGATGGGAGATGATAGTTATTAATGGTAATTATTCGATTTTAGTGGAACCCTAACTCTAGGATTTAAGGATTTTAACTAAGTTGATGGTTTTAATGGCTTTGAATACTCTAGAATGATTATATATGAGGAAATGAATATTTGAGGCATTAGGTGTTGATTATTGAGGATTGAGAATGAGTGTATATAAGTAAGTAGGTAGTTGGAGGAATTAATTTAGACTATTGATGTTCATGATGATAATTGCAAAACATTGATAGTAGATTAAGGAAATAATTGATAGTGAATTAAGATACTTGAGTTAATAAATAGGTATGTTATTTTGAAATAGTTGATGATCTTAGACGAAACCAAGAGACTTATAATGAGTTTGAATCAATTTTGGTGATGGTCGAATAATTTATGATGAATTGGAGGTCTTAAGGCTAAGGAAATCATAACATTGTTTTGTTAGGTATGGATAGCCCTTTAAGATTTAAGAGAATCTTGATTTTGAGAGAGAAATTTCCGGAGCATAACATGAGCATACAACTTGGATTCAGACAAGTCTAGGACTTGATGATAAGTTTTGGGGACGATGTCCTATGATGGTATATTAATAGCATATATAAGTATGATTATGATAGAATTGTATTCAGGACGATGATGCGTAACAATTTCACCTTTTGAATTTCGGGACGAAATTCCTAAAAGGGGGGGAGAATGTAACATCCCTGTTTTTAGTAGCAGTCTTATTCGGTAAATTTTGAAGTATGGAAGGTTAGTAAGTAAGAATAAGTGAGTGAATACCTTGTATAGGGTCAGTAATACTCCAAAAATTATATTTTTGGGTATAATTATGGAATTTATACAGATCTTTGAGGATATTATTCAAATTCTGAGTGAAAAAGGCTCTGATCCGAGTGAAAGAATGAAATTCCGAGTGAAGGATTAGAGATTCTGAGTGAAGGATGAAATTCCGAGTGTAAAGTTATGTAGACCGAGTGAAACATGACTGAGAGGGATACTATCGAGTGGAATTTTGGCCTCGGAGACATTTGGAGTAAAGCGTGTTCAAGAAAACCACTTCTAGGTGAAAATCCCAAGTCAAAACACCCTTGATTCTTTGTTTCTGAGTCAAACCTTGCCAAGTACTTCCATTTCCGAGCAAAACCTCTCTGAAATATGGAATTCCGAGTGGAATATAGGAATGGGAGCCCAATCCGAGTAGAATATATAAGGTTTAGAGCCATTATTGAGTGAGGCTATGTTTATGACTCTTTTTTCGAGTGATAAAGACCTTAAAGGATTCCGATCGAAACACATTTTGAGGAAGGATAGTGTATGTGTACCTAAGAGATGAGTATCCGAGTGAAAAATGAGTGGGGAAGGACTTAAATGCTCCTGAAAGGTAAAATCTGAGTGAACCTCTTCTGAGGGAAGAGTTGTTATAATGGTTTGGATTGGAAATATATTCTAAGTGTATGATATATATATATATATATATATATATATATATATATAAAAACCGAGTGAATGAATACATGTAAGTGTGTTATGTTGATTTGATGCTTCCTACCGACTGAAATGTGTTGTCAAAATTATTTGGGAAGTATTGATGGATGAAATAGTGATTAAGTTAAGGATTCCGAGTGGTTATATATATATATATATTGTATGGTTAAGGCATTACTTGGCTTGAATATGAGTGGTGATGAATGAATAATGTTAAGTGAATAAATACCGAGTGGAAAATGGTAAGAGGAAGCCATTCCGAGTGAATTGCAGTAAGCAGGGCTATTTCCGAGTGAATCTATGAGTATGACTCCTCTTCCGAGTGAGGTATACTCTATTGGACCAATTCCGAGTGAGACTTGTATGTGTAAGTCGTTTTCGAGAGGTAATGATCTTAATAGGCTCTGATTGGAATTGTAGTTGAAGAATTTGGTTAAAACCGAGAGAGAAATATGAGTAAACCGAGTGAGTAAAGTTTGGGTACTCCTGAGTGGTAAATCCGATTGATTCCTTTCTCAGGTATGAGTTGTTATTGGAATATATTCTAAGTGATTAGAGTTTGAATAATTCTGAGTGATTGACTAATTAGGAGAGAGACGGGTTCTAGAAGAAACACTTCCGAGTGAGAGATGAATAACTCTGCCATGTGGAACTTTGAGTATCAGTTTTGAATATTAGAACAAGTAGCAAACCGAGCAAGGCAAGTCGGTTAAAACATTTAGCCGAGTGACAGAAACCGAGTGAGAAATCAAAGTACTTGAATCGGTTTCAGAGGAATTCCGAGCGAGAACTGGTTGACTCGCTCAAGCGAGTCGGATTCCGCTTGAGCGAGAAGGATCCCTGATGTATATTTCTCTACTTCGCTCAAGCGAGTAGGATTTCGCTTGAGCGATCCGATGTCAGAAACCACCCGATGTCCTCTACCTCACATCGGAATGTTGATGAAAGAAAGGAAGGACCCAGTATGATGCAGACCGGATAAGAACTCCACACCGGTTGGCTATTAAATCCGTTCTTAGATTAGGAGTTCATACCAGACAACTCTGAGCCGGTGTTTATCACAACACCGCCCTCTTTCCACAGACGGTGTCCTTAGCTCTTTCATACACACCGTCCTTCCCTACTTCACACTTCACACTGCCTTCTTCACTCTACACCGCCCCTCACTTAATATCGCCCTCACACTGCACTCCGCCCTCACACTACACTCCACTCTCATATACTCAATACCGCCCTCTTCAAAATCTCCAACAAACGAACACCTTTTTAACCCCACTCAGACCATTTTATATATATTAATATATCACTAACCCCTTTAATGCAAAGCTGACAGTGGAATGAGTCAAAAGTTTCCATTATCCCACCTAATCCTCCAATTGGTGTCTCCCACTTGTCTCCTGCAACTATTAAATCAATGCATCTCCAAGCCAAACTATCAGAACCAAAATTAAGAACTTCTTCCTCTTCCTTCTTCTCTCTTTCTCTTACGTACCAGCACCAACCTCTTTCTTTCTCTCTCAAGTTCCTCTCCTCTGTTTCACTCGGAATTGGTGCAGGACAGCTCTTCTTTTCCTCCAAGAACTCCATCAAGGTAAGGGGGTATATTCTCGGGTATTCTGGGGAAATCTGAGTGAAAGGAAAGGGTTAAGGTACCTTGGGTCCTCACCTTTCCAGGACAGATCTGGTTTTGTTGTGATTTAAATGTTTTAATTGTTTGTTATATTTGTATATATAATGTATTGAACATGTTTAATTACAGCGTTGTTTATTATTGACCATGAGAATTCAGTGAATATGTTGATTTTATTGATTAATATGAATGAATAAGTGTATATGTTTGATGCTGGACTGTAAAAATATTAAAGTATCATGGGTATTTATGAGGACTCCAGTGAAGAGATATGAACTGACATCGGATACTATGATATTAAGCTCGGTATTGTACCAATCAACCAGAGCAGTTAAAGAATACACAAATTCACTCAGAAATTACAGTGATTTGACCAGTTATATATTAATCCGATTGGTTATCTGAAGAATACAAGTTTCTTATTTAAATTTTCAAACAGGATTATATTTCATTTGATAAACACCTTAATTTCACTCGGAAAACATCTTTTCAAGTTGATTTCACTCGGAAATCAGTATTTCACTTAGAAAGCTCTTTTCAATTGATTTCATTTGGAGCTATATATATATTTGAACTAGAATAAAACTTATTTCACTCAGAAAACAGTTATTTCACTCAACTTATTCATTTTTGATTCACTCGGAAAATCAGTTATTTCACTCAAGAAAACTTACCCAGTTTGATTTTTACTCGGGAAACATCTTATTTAACTCAGAAAACTTCATCAGTATGATTCTACTCGGATTTATAATCTTTTCACACATAAAATCTCTTTTTAATCAGAAATTACTCAGAAAATAATTATTTCACTCAGAGAGCTCTTTCTTCCTTATGATTTACTCAGAAAAGCGTTTTAACTTCACTGAGAAAACTCTTTCAAATTGATTTCACTCGAATTCAGATTTGTTTTATTCAGAAAATCCTCTCAGTTCGATTTTATTGGAAATCCTGCTTATTTTCACTGGAAACTTAACTTTTGCACTCGGTATTTATCCAAGTTTTACTCAGAAAGTCTGATTATCAACATTTCCACTTGGACATAACTTGTGTTTTAATCGGAAAACTCATTTCTACTCGGTACCAATCTATTTCTACTCGGAAAATTTATTTTTCACTCGGAAACAGACTTCTTTTACTCGGATAATTATATTTCACTCGGTATTTAATTGATTTCACTCGGAAAAACCTATTTGTCACTCGGTATTTAACTCCTTCTCCTCGGAAAAGCAGTCTTAACGTTTTATACTTGGATTTTTTTTATTCAGAATCCCTTCTATACTCCTTATTGAGTTATTAAAATATCATTATTGGTCTTTTCCCTATTACTATTCTTAATATTATTATTATTATTTACATTATTATTTTTATTATTGTTATTCCTATTATTATAATTAGTATTATTGTTATAAATATCTTATTTTATTAACTATGAATAAATAAACATGAATTATATTTTATTATTTATACAAAGTATAATTTCAACTAAGTTATAAACGATATATTTTATCAAAATGACCTGCAACGTTTGATCCATTAAATCAAAAGCTTGTGAACGAATATGATGAGGCTGGAATCACATAAATACCCATGACTCAAAAGATGAAAGAGAATACATTTCGCATCATGAAAATATTTTTGAAGAAGAAAAACCTCTAGAGCATACACTTGGTACAGTGGAGATCACTCACGTTCGATCTCGGTAGAAGAATCTTGGGAGTACAACTGGAACGGCAACCCAATGGCATCAGAGTCACGCCTGATAGCTGGGTGAGACGATGCAATTCTAGTGTACTTTGACTAAATGACGGAGTGTAACTATGATCGTAGGGATCCAAGTTCCAAAAATATTTAAATCAATGATGAGAACCAATGAGTTCATTTGTACCACATGGAACTTGGGCGGACCCTGATCGCTCTAGATGATTGGAATGGTGATATTCCAAAGAATGAGAAGAAGATGAAACGATTTATTGGGCCCACATGCATCATGAGACTTAACCAAAGATAAATCATAATAAATCCAAACTCATGCATTTCATTACAGCATATTTGATTGTTATAATTGTGAATATGCTAAATGTATGATCTATGTGACATTGTATGTTAACTGGATTATGTCCGCACCAGATTAACCAATCAGGGTCTTGGGTTATACTCACCCTTACTGTTGACCATTTTTCAGAGGAATTAGAAACTCAAGAACCCGAGTGTGAAGATCAGCAATACGCTGAACCCATTGAGAACAATCATTAAGGATAGAATATTTGTTATTAATAATCAGACACCGGATGACTGTATAATATTTAAGGGTGCCTGCGTGCCCCATTCTGTTAAGAGTACAATTACTTACAGTTTGTGAATGACTATGTGATATATACAATATTGCTTCCACTGATCTGCCACGTATTTATAAAAAAAAATATATATTCACTTTTTCTGAAAACTGTTAACACTCTCAGTTAAATAGGATGAACCTACAGAAGGATTTGTCTTATCTAACCGAGGGTGTTACACATTTAACTATGGTAACTTGATTTCTTAATATGTTTGAAGTTAAATAATTAGGTCTGGTGGAAAGTATACAAGAGAGTGTCATATTTTATAAAATAACTTTTCATATTAAAATTTTCATAATTTAGGAAAAACTTCATTTGTTTCAAAACTAAATTACCATGCATATAATTTTTTTCCTATTTTTACAATCTCTCTAAATAGAGACAACTGGAAAATAATAATATTTTAAAGTTAAATATAATTAAAACCCTAAAATAGGAGAACTATGTATTTAATTTAAAAGAACAATTTATAATTAAAATAATATTATGCATTTAATTAGTTCTATTAATTTTTGGGCAAATTATAGTTTCCCTATGTAGATTTTAGCCGACAACCCTTTGCCACCATGTGATAATCCTTACCTTTTCATAATTTAATTCAATGTCATTTAAAAATTGTAGTGCATGCTCACTTTTATATAATGATTTGCTTTATAGAATTACTTATAAAAAGTATCTAATATATATACAATGTATACAGTTATTACATATAATTAAAAAATGTTTTCTCTTCTCACCTACTATTTAAACAAATTAAAATAAAACAGTGCGAAGACTAAAACCCTGGAGGTATACGGTATCAACTTTAAACAAAGTATTTTCGACACAAACACAATGTAGAGTATAATTTACATATTAATTTTTTAAACGATATGTATTTTAAAAGCTCAAACATGACAACATTACTAACACTTCGGTTGTATGCTTAAGGATTAAAACTGAAAACTATACATATCATAGTTTAAAACAACCTCAACCATATCAAAAACTATTTTTTAAAAGATCATAATAAAAACTAATTAATTTTATGTTTTTTAAATTCTGCCATAAAAAAATTTCATAACTGGTAGTAATTAAAGGGAAAGTATTTTTCATTTAAATAAATTATAAAAAATAATTTTGAGTCCTATAATGAAAACATAAATTATATAGGATAAAAAACTTGAATACCATGTAATCCGTAAAATATATTCATATATTTTTGGGATAAATACTTTTGTTCCATATTTATTAACATATTCAGGTTCTAGTGTAATCTAACTTTTTTAGTTGGTTAATATATTTAGGTTTTAGCATATTCAATCCACCAATTGCATGCCCTTAAAGAAGTTTTACGTTGAAAATCAAGTAGCCATAGGTTATATATAAATCTCATACATTTAGAAAAACTATAGGATAGTTCAAAATCACTATATGATCCTAACCGATCTTTATTTCACAAATTGCATGTTTGATAACGATTACAGAGAGAAAAATAGAATAATATTGTAAAAATTTTCATGTGCGATTTGGATATTCATGAAGACCGTTTGTCCGAGATTATCCCTTGTTTTTCCGTACATGTGATGTGAAACTCTTCCTTAATATGTTTTCTTGAATTTCAGCTAAAATTTTATCTAATTGTTTTATAAAAAGGTTAATTTTTCTTAAAGTCAATGTCATCCAACTATCACAGAATTAATTATAAAACAACATTTAGAAATCTCAATACATGCTAAAAATCAATCAATTGAATACCAGATTATTAGCATGACAAGAAACCATACAAGAACCCCAATTGCAATTGAAAATTTAAGGAAATAATATATTTAACTTAATATATATAATCATCACTTTGTTCATACATTTATATGTTTTCTTTCACCACAGAATTGTATACATTATAAATGCATACTTATATTTGCCTTAGGTAAAAGGCTTTATGTTATAGCAAGTAAAAAATACTAATATGAAAATTGAAATCATTTTGGATGGTTCATGGAGAAGGAAGACCAAAGACATCAGGCACATTAGACGTGGTAGGGGTAGTTGTTGAAGGGGATGGGACATTAGGAAGGGTAGGAGGAAAACTCATAGGAGGGAATGGAAAGGCAGGGAATGGAGGGAGTGGAAAGGGAAAGGGAAATGGAAATGGAAGGGATGGCAATGGAGGAAAAGGGAATGGAATAAAGGGAAAAAAAGTATCTTTCTTGATATTCTTTTGATCATCTTGATATGTGAATTTTTGGCCACCAATATTAGCCATTTCTCTCTCATTTGAAGAACTAACGAGTACTCTTTCTTCTGGCGAAGCCTTTAGTTGTCTTGCAGCACTTGAAATAATAGCATTATTGATCACAGCTACTAAACAAAACAAAAACATAGGACTCAATGTCATCGTGAAAAACCTTTGATAAGCCATTGAAGATAGTAGAATGATGGTGAAGACAATTGATTAATTGTATTCAATTGAAAGTGTAGTGAGTATTGACAGATGCATCCAACCATTTATATACACATTGAAATCAAGACAACCTGGCAAGATTAGAGGCATATTGTGAAATTTAAAAATAAGTCTTTCAAAGTTTTCATAAACATTTATTTTTTTATAGTTAAATATAATTTTATCACGTGTTGGTTTATAAAAAAAGGTAAGTAATTTACATATTTTTATCACGTGAATAACCTTTAATAGGAGTATTGAATGTCATGGAAAAACGTGTACCATAGTTTAGGAAAGATATAAATTTTCCATTTGATATATTTTTGAGCTATAAATAATTATTATGAATAACAACATTCCTTTACCAAATTTTAATGCTTTTGTAGGGTGGAGTCTCGAACTTGAGAACTAATTAAGATAAAAGTATAGGCCTTTGCTAATTGATTTTCATGTTTGGTAACTAGAAAAAATGTATTTAATCGTTGGTCTATGTATTATTTGTAACTATATATTTATTTGCTTTTATAAAATACATTACAAATACAAAATAAAAGTCAAGGTCCTAAAAGTAACGACTTTGTTGCTTTACCTATGGTCAACCATGTATTAAACTTGTTTTGACGTATTTCTTCTAATTTTAAAATTTACTTTTTATAATTGTTTATAGTAATGATTTTCTAATTAAAAAAAGTAGCAATGGAATACATTAATTTTTAATGAAATGGAAAAAATTATCTTATGATATATTAATTTTTTAAAAAAACACATATATGCATATGATATTTATTAATTATTATTTTAACCCATTTATAAATTATATTAAATTTTAATATTTTACATTTAACATTAGTTTTTCTTATACATATTCTTTTTAATTACAAAACTCTTCTTTTAGAGTTTCTCATAGTGTTTTGTTTTTAAATTTATAATACATCATTTTACAACCTTTATGCTAATTAGTTTAGTGTTCTCTTTGTATCAATCAACTATAAGAACTTTGCTTCTCCCTGCATAAATATTATTAAGAGTAATTTTAGTTACAAAAATGACAAAATTACTTGATAATTTTGGTACATTTAACTATGGTAACTTAATTTCTTAATATGTGTGAATTTAAATAATTAGGTCTGATAGAAAGCATACAAGAGAGTGTCATATTTTATAAAATAACTTTTCATATTAAAATTTTCATAATTTAGGAAAAACTTCATTTGTTTCAAAACTAAATTACCATGCATATAATTTTTTCCTATTTTTACAATCTCTCTAAATAGAGATAACTAAAAAATAATAATATTTTAAAATTAAATATAATTAAAACCCTAAAATAGGAGAACTATGTATTTAATTTAAAAGAACAATTTATAATTAAAATAATATTATGCATCTAATTAATTATATTAATTTTTTGGGCAAATTATAGTTTCCCTGTGTGGATTTTAGCCAACAACACTTTGCCACCATGTGATAATCCTTACCTTTTCATAATTTAATTCAATGTCATTTAAAAATTATAGTGCTTGTTCACTTTTATATAATGATTTGCTTTATAGAATTACTTATAAAAAGTATCTAATATATATACAATGTATACATTTATTACATATAATTAAAAAATGTTTTTTCTTCTCACCTATTATTTAAACAAATGAAGGGTAAAACTCATATTTAGCCCTCTTAAAGTTTAGGGTTTAGGAAAAAGTCCCTTTTAAAAAAACCTAGGACTTTAGACCTTATAAAGTTTTAGAGTGTTCAAATTTAAGGAAAACGTTGTTAACTGATGAGGTGGCCAACATTTGTGCCACCTCGTCAGTGACACATGTCATATGACATGGCTACTTGAGTTAACTTTATGTTAAATGGTGGTTTGATTAATTAAATAAGACATTAGTTATTTAAATTTTTAATTAAGGTGAGTAATTTTTTTTTCAAAACATAATGTTTTGAATAGTTTAGGCTTTCTGAAACTCTCATGTTCCCTCCCTTGTATTCTTGTGTTCTCATTCACTCTCTGCTATACTTGTGTTCTATGATACTCGATTTTTAAGTGTCATTATTGTGCAAGCTCCACTTTTGTGTGGCTATGGAAATGTGTAGGCGGACGTCAACAACTAAAAAAGGGTATAATTTACTATGTAGGTATGTTTTTTAAACGTTGTAGTATAAAACCCTATTATTTTAAATTTGCTTTGGGATGGGGTTTGGGGATGGAAGGACCATATGTTGGTTGGTTGTCTTTATATGGGTATGTTACATTTTCGTGATTAAAAAAACATAATTTAGTCTTTGTGTATATTCTAGGTAGGTATGAGTTTTAGTGTTGTTATATACACCATAAGGGGAAATTCGATGAGGGTCTAATAGTGTTGTACGTTGATAAAGAAATACATGTCATTCATAATATAAACTTGGATAAATGATTGTACTTTGAGGCTAGGTCATTGGTCCAAGACGTTGGGTATAAAAGGGAATTTAAACTTTGGTGGAAGAAACTAGGAGAGTCTAAGTACAAGAGTGTCACATGGGACTCACATGCACTGGAAATGGGTGAGTATGTAGTTAATAAGAATTGTGAGGTTAATTTGTATGTTGAACACTGTTTAATAGAGACTGGGGAGGTTGTTTGCTTGGATGAGGTAGAAGGTGTGGGCCATGAAGGTGTGGTCCAAGAAGGTGTGGGCTAATAAGGTGTGGCTGAGTCCCAAGAAATGCAACAAACCCAACTTGTGGGCTAACAAACCTAAGATGATAAAAGAAATAGGAGAGCAAAGTCTAGCCTTTATGTAAGTCATAATAAAGTAATGACCAGGAAAAAAATTACAAGAGTTAGCTGCAAAGGTTAAGGAGTTTAAGGTCCACTGAGGTACCAACATGTGGGCCAACAGAGGAGCCAAGTGAGGTACCAAGTAGGGGAATTTATCCGCTGAAAGCTTTATATGTTGTCTCAACATAAAAAAAGGATGAAGTTCTAGAGGTACATGAGTTACCTGTTCTTAAGTCAAGACCTGAACTTGAGTTAAGGAATGAACCCAATGTAGGAGTTAATTCTGAATTTTCAAGGGAAAATATTGGAAAGCTGAGTGCAAGACTTGCTTTAAGGATATAGACCTACATGGTCTTGGGGTGATGCATAGATTCAAGGAATGATATTGATGAGGTGCACATTGATGTTGAGATAGATGAGGAAGTTAGAGTTCAAAATGAGGCTTTTGATGAAGAAAAGATGGGGGAGAAGTATGAATTGAAGGTTGGTATGGAGTTCAAGTCTATGGCCCAATTTAGGCAGGCCATCAAGGAGTATAATTTGTACAAGGGTAAAAAGGGGAGGTTTGAAAAAAATGAGCCTGCACGGTGTTGCATGAAATCTACAAACAAGGACTGTGGCTGGAAGGCATATGGTAGCAAAGTAAGGAGAACAAATGTGATCATGTTAAAGGCTTTTAGACCTCAACACATCTGTCCTAGAGTTTTTAAAAACAAAAACCATAATTCTAAATGAGTTACCAAGTTGCTTTTGAAGCACTTAAGAGTTAACCCTAAAATTTCAATAGCTGAGATCATTGAAATTTTCAGATGTCAGTATGTTGTTCAGTTGTCTGACTGGTCTGCCTACAATGGGAGAAGACTTACACGTGATATCCTAGAGGGTAAGGGTAGTAAGCAGTACAATATGCTGTGGAGTTATAGTGCTGAGTTAAAATGTTTATCGAGTAGTAATAGATGCAAGATACAGTTGGAGAACCCAGGTGGAGGTCTGAAACCTCGATTTAGTGCATTTTACATGTGTTTGGATGCCTACAAGCAGGTTTTCTTAAGTGGTAGCAGACCCTTTTATTGGAGTATATGGATGCCATTTGAAGAACAAGTATGGAGGCCAGCTTTTAACTACAGTTAGAAGGGATGCGAATGACCAATACTTTCCACTTGCAATGGTTGTGGTTGAGGTTGAAAATAAACAAAGTTGGAAATGGTTTTTGAGCTTACAGTTTGATGATATTGGTGATATGAGGATCAACAAATATGTTTTTATTTCTGACCAGCAAAAGGTACTGTGTTAAAAGCTGAATTTACTTTTGGTTTTTACTTGAGTTTACTTTTGGTTTTTATGGTTTGTTTTTGGAGTTGATATTTACTTGACTAAATTATACTTGCAGGATCTGTTGCAAGTTTTTGAGGAGTTGCTGGATGGTGTGGAGCAAATGTATTGTGTCAGACACTTATACACAAACTTGAAGAAGAGGTATAGTGGTGGTGCCTTGATCAAAAATTTGATGAATGGTGCAAGTAAAGCTACGTTTGTTCAAGGATGGGAGACCAAAATGCAACAAATCAAGGAGCTTGATCAGAGGGTATATGATTGGCTAATTATAATTCCAACCAAGACCTGATGCAGACATGATTTTTCATATTACCCTAAATATGATGTAATCATGAATAACAACTGTGAGGCTTTCAACTCAATTATATTACCTTGTAGAGATAAGCTAATCATTACCATGCTAAAGTGGTTAAGACAGTATCTATTATGTTGGTTTACTAAACTAAGATCAAAGATGTGGAGACTTGAAGGGAATAGTATGCCAAGACCAAGAAAAAGACTGCTCAGAAAAGTTGAGTTTAGTGGGGATTGGGTTCTAGTTTGGGCTGGAGACTTGCTTTTTGAGTTGAAACACACTAACTCAAATCATATGTTTGTTGTTGATTTGGCCAAGAAATAGTGCAGCTGTAGTTTGTAACGCCCTTAGTTACACCTTAATAAATACTAGAAAAATTCATAATTTTTTTTACTAAAGATATAATTGTTAAAAAGAAACTATCAAAATAAATTACATACATCATTTCTGAAATACCTCATAAATATTATTAAAACTTTGAAAAGTAATTTTACATTCATCCGAAGAAAATAAATATTAAACATTATATGAAAGAGAGGAAACTCCATGGCCCAGAAGCAATTACTTAATAACATTATTTATTCATTGGACCACGGTATTCATACCGAGCTCCCTTTCTAGAACGTGCTATATTCACTGTCGAGATTCTTCGATCCTTCCCTCTGAACCATCAATTTTAAAACATATGAAACAAAAACATGGAGAAAGGAGTGAGAAACAGAATATAATATTCCCAAATGGGGCATAAGCAATAAAGGGTTTTCACAAACTAATATGTAATAATATCAATCACAATCACAATCACATACACAATCAAGAATACATGAATGTTATACAATATCTTTATCATAACTTACCTATATATGTGGGCCCTTAAATTTTAATTTTCACTGAGCCAACCAGGAGTTTACACTGTTTCATAAGTCCGGATAATAATAATATGAACAGCTCAACTGGCATGGAAACACTTAGAGACTAGTCAGATTGAGAAAGTTTTTATTGTGAAAGTACCCGACAATAGGGAGCTACCCCAGGTCCCCTGAAGCACCCTTTCACACCCTCTCATCCCAAGGCTTGTAATTAAGCCTCCTCTAATGTATCCTCAGTTTCTATAATCCATCTCCAGACAATATCATTTTGTTCCACTTTAATGATTTATAATGCATGAACTACTCGCGTATTTAGTTGGTTAAGGCTTTAAGAAACTCAATTATTAAATACCTTAAAGGTTTACAACATCATCTTAATAAACTGTACATTTTCTCAATTCTCTGAATTTCTGTCATACAGAAATAAATTTTGTACAGTTTTCAATTCTCACCAAAATTGAGTTTCTAAACTTTAATTATCTCAAAACTTCTCATAGAAAATTTACATATATTTTTTTTTCAAATTGGATCTTAACAATATTGAATTTAGAAATCTCAATTTTTTTCCAAATATCTTTAGTTATTAGGTTGGAACAAAATAATTTACTTTTAAAAATTTTATTTTACTTAAATAGAATAATTCTTTAATTTATTTAAAAAAATACTTAAAATTATAAAATTTTTCTTTAAACTCAAGAATTAATTATTTCAACCTTTTTATAAAATAATTTTCATAAATGACTTCTTTTTTTAAAAATAAAAATTAGAGTTTTTATTCTAAATATTAAAAGTAGAGTTAATAAAAATAATTTCTAAGAAGAATTAAAAGATTTAAGATAATAAAAATTTAAAGAGTAAGGTAAGAAAATTCTTACTGAATTTTAACTTTCCTTCATGCTTGCTATATGCTCAAACTCCATATCACAAGATCATTCATCACAATTAACAATCCTAAATAATTAATAATCACAAAAATAATCAATCAAAATCAAGTCAATAAAGCATCATTTATAAATATTATATAAATATTATAATTCACAGTCTAATGGTTATTAATATAGTCAATTTGAGTCCTTGTCATCCATTCCTTGCATAGGTTTAGTTCAGTCAATAATAGTCCAAGTCCTTGCATAGGTTTAATTTAGTCTGTATAGGTCATAATAGTCTAAGTCCTTGCATAGGTTTGTCAGAGTTAGTCATACCAGATATTTAATTTAAAATTTATTATAAATTTTAAGTTAAAAAGTCAATATTTTAAAATAATAATATTATTAAATTTAAAAGAAGTAGGGGATTCCTATAATTATCCTTATGTCTTTTCATATTATATTCTTATCTCACTCTCCCTTACCTCTTGTATCCTGATTCGTTATTGAAGATCCGTACGCGTCTCATCTTCGAGTTTTAAAACATAGTAATTTTATTTTAATATAGTTACAAGATGAAAATTAAGATTTATACTTCAAACAGAAATAGTAAATTTTGAATAGTGAATAGTGAATAGTAAATAGTAATTCGTGAATAGTAATAGTAAATAGTAAATTGTGAATAGTAACAATAAATAGTAACAGTAAATAGTAAAATGTGAATAGTAATGATAAATAGTAAAATATGAATAGTAACAGTAAATAGTAAAACATGAATAGTAACAGTAAATAGTAAAACGTAAATAGTAACAATAAATAGTAATTTACTATTTGAATAGTAATTTACTATTAAAATAGTAATTTACTATTGAAATAGTATTTTACTATTCAGAATAATAACTTAAAATAATATTATTTCTAGTATAATAATAGATTTCTAAAAATGATATAAAAATAACCCTAAAAAATATAAAAGAAAGGTATTCTTACCTTAGAATTTTAGTAGAACCTCCTTCCAAAAAAATTATTTCTCCCTCTTACTTCCACCACTATCTCTTTAGCACTACTATATTAAAAAAATTTAATAAGAAAACTGTGATTTTTTTCGTTCCTTCGCTCGGTATTTATAGAAAAAAAACTTACCGTGCGTTTGAATATTTTATTATAAAAGTACCGTGCAAAATTTGAAATTTTCATATAGGTTACTATGCAAAGTTTGAAAATTTCAGAAACGCACAGTGAATTTCACGTGAAGGAATTTGAAGAATTATGAGGGGGTGCGAATAACAATTTTGAAGGTGCGAATAGCAATTTAGGGGGTGGTGCAAATAGTGATTTGTCGTTTTTTTTAAATAATTATTTTAAAATAAATTCTGAAAAATATACTAATCAAAAACTTCTAAAGGTCTATGGTCAAATTCCATCCAGATTTTAATATAAAATTTTCTGAATTAATAAAATTAAAATAGGGGTGTTACATAATTGGTGGGAATTGAATGGAATCCCCCGCAGGCATGTAATCTCTTCTATAAAATACAGGGGTGACATCCCAAAGCAATTTGTGTCACCATGGTACTCCAAAAGCACAAATGCCAACTGCTATGTTGAGATTATACAACTAATCAATGGTCAATCCATGTGGCCACATGTTGATGCACCAGATGTCCTCCATCCTTTATGCAAGAAGGGACCTAATAGACCAAAAAAACTTAGGAAGAGAGACCCCTATGAAGAAGACAACCCCCCAGAAGGCCAAGATTTACAAGTCAGCACCATTGAACAAACTATGATGGTACTGGGCATAACAGAATGACATGTTCAAAGGTAAGCCAAAAAGGACCTGTACTGCAATATGTAACATGTCATTTTCCCTGCACCTACACCTGCAGTATAACATATTCCATCATTTATTTTTTTTCCAGAGTGAACCTGCATATGATTCTATACATGATCCTACATATGTTGGTGTTGGTGGTGGCCAACCTGATGATTCTGTACATGATGGGCAGTCTAATGTACATGGTGGTGGTAAACCTAATGTACATGATGGGTAGTCTGATACACCTGATGCCACAACAACATCAATGAGGGGCAAACCTAGAGGAAGGCCAAGGGGAAGATAAGGAGCAAGAGGAAGGGGAAGAGGGAGGGGAAAAGGATTTATGAGTGTGCCAAAAACTATAACTGAATGTTATGACTTCCCAGGAACCCAACAGAGTGTCAACAATTGAATTTACTCTTAGCTCTTCATTCTCCTAAATTTTCACTTAATGTATTGGCTTGGAACCTGACTAATAGGTCCTTCAATTTTGTGTATATGTAACACACAATAACCAACATGTCCTTTAATTTAATAGGTTTTTCACAAACTTATGTTATACTTGTTGATTTGTAGTTTTATTTAATTATTGTGTGCATTGAGTTCCAATTTTGGATGAGGATAACAATTGTGCATGATGTTCCTATTTGCCTTCATTTAAAATAGAATAAACATACAATGAACAAACCAGATCATTCTATTAAAATACTTGTTCATTACAAATAAAAACAACATAACAAACCCTACATCTAAAACACAAGGGCTAAAACAAACCCTACATTCAAAACACAAGGGCTAAACCTTAAACCTTTGCTATTGTAGGGTTTTTTTCCTAAACCCTATTAAATACATAGTTCTTCTTATAAGAAAGCATAAACACACCCCTCAATGCTTGGTTGCTACATATAATATCACCATCATCAGCATAATGGCCCAAGAAACAATTGTAACTGTCACTAACATTGAAGATTTGCTCTTCTCAGCCACTAACTTAGATTTCTTTTTCGCATTCTTGAGCTGAAATTTCTCACACAACTTCTCTAGATTCTACTTACAGGTACAACCCTCACCTTTACTCCCTTCAACCTGAGCAATAGGAACAGTACAAGCCCACTTAAAAAACCCATAGTCTTCATTGCTTTGAGACAAGAAAATACAATCCATAAAAAAAACCCCAACTACAGTCAACCCTTAATGAAAACGATGACATTCTCTCACTTACCAAGAAAAATGGACACCTCCAAAAGGCCTTTCCATTGTTCTTCTTTGTTTTTGAAACAAGAAGCACATGGTGCTCCCCACTCCTACATCGAACGTGTTTAATCTCCATGGATGAGGAACACTCGATTGAGACATTTGATGTTGCCATATGTTTTGAGTTCTGGTCCAAAGGTTGAAGACATACGTGCAATTAATTTTTGAGTTCTGCTTCTACCCTTGTTAACCAGGGTTTCCTAATTTGGGGTTTAGTTTACAATTTTACACATAAGAAGCCATCTAGGCCTTAGTGCAATTAATTAATAACATTTGACATGTGTCACTTATGAGGTGACACAAATGTTGGCCACCTCATCAGTTAACAGCGTTTTCCTTAAATTCAAAAACCCTAAAACCTTACAAGGTCTAAAATCCTAGGGTTTTTTTAAGGAGTTTTTTTCTAAACCCTAAACTTTAATAAGGCTAAAAAGAGGTTTTAGCCACAAATTAAAATAAAACAATGCGAGGACTAAAACCCTAGAGGTATATGGTATCAACTTTTAACAAAGTATTTTTGACACAAACACAATGTAGAGTATAATTTACATATTAATTTTTTAAAAAGCTCAAGCATGGCAACATTACTAACACTTTTGTTGCATGCTTAAGGATTAGAACTGAAAACTATACATATCATAGTTTGAAACAACCTGAACCATATTAAAAATTATTTTTTAAAAAGATCATATTAAAAACCAATTAATTTTATGTTTTCTAAATTATGCTATAAAAAAATTTCATAACTTTCCATTTCTTTCTTTTTACAATGTAGAATAGATAAATTGATCTTTGGTAAAATGATCATCAACTAGGCCTAAAAATATGATAGGCATTAAATAAGTCTTGTGAAGATTAAGTTGACACCATATTAATCCCTACACCATTTTTTAATGCATGTTTTGATAAAAACTAACTACCTCCAACTAGAGTTGGGAACCTATAATAGCTTTAACCAAACATAAATACATGTGCATGTATTTAATTTTTTTTTATCTCAACCAAATCAAGTTGGGTTTAAAGCAATAGTTGGTGAAAGTAATGAATAAGTTTCTTTCATCCTACCAAGTTAATTTGATGGCTTTTTTAAAATATAAATACTAAATATGAAAAATGAAATGTTAACTATTGACTACTAAATATAAATATTAAATATTGATTTTAAATATTAAATATTAATTACTAAATATAAATATTAAATATTGATGCAATCAAGTTTATTAAACTTTATATTAACCAAACACAAATCAATACTTCCCAATCAATTTCTATGATATTATATCCAAGTATAGGTCATACTTATCAAAATTACTTTTACTCAACCAACTTTTTCAAACTTTATTTTTCAACCTAGTTTACTTAACTTTTAACCGGCACGACACTTAGTAGTTACAAGTTACAATAATCATTTCTTAATGGTTTTAACCAAGTTGATTCAATGAGTTTTATTGGGAAAATATAAATATAAAATATGAAATGTTGACTAACTATTAGAAATAAATACTAAATATTGATTTTAATTATTAAATATAAATATTAAATAAAAATACTGAATATTAAATACGAATATTAAATATTGATTTTAAATATCAATATGAATTTTAAATGCTAAATATTAATATTAAATATTAATTACTCTCTTCAGTTCTAAATATAAGCATAAATACTTATTTCATTCAGATTATTTGCATTAATATTATCTCATATTTAATTTAGTTTCCTAAATAGTATCATTAATTACATAAAGAATTAGTGACCTTTAAAACATATACAAACAAAACATATTTAATAAAGAAATATTTAATAACATTGAAAAAATATACTTTTGTTTATATTAAGGGAAAAAATCTATTAAAATTTATTTATATTTAAAATTAGAGATAGTTGTAAATAAGTAAATATACATATTAAATACCTTATATTAACCCAACAGAAGTCAATATTTCTTATTCAACTTCTACGCTAACACCAAAATATAAATATAAAGTATAAAAAAAGAGTTATCATTGACTTGAAAACGGAAAATATAACATCTTTTTCTTCAATTTTGAAAAGTGGACACCCATGGATTGAAAAAGGAAAACCTTAATTGTAAAGATACGTAAAATGAAAAATGATTGACGTAATTAACTTAGGTCACAAATTTCTATGTATTATATAATAGTGCAGAACACAAGTCTGATTCAATTCAGCCATTGAATTGGTTAGCGGAGGCACAACGATGAGCGGTTGCGGCAGTGGTGGTGGCGTCCCCACCGTCAAATTCACCAAGCTTTTCATTAATGGACAATTTGTGGACTCCGTCTCAGGTACTTTCTTTCTCTTTCCTTTACTCTACTGCTTCTTCTGCACAAATTTATCTTCCTAAAGGGATCCATTGGGAGAGAATAATAAGAGAAAGAAGAAACACCGACAAATGTTTGGTAAAACGATATTGGTTTATGGTTTATTTTACTTTGATTAAGTAAAAAAAATTTGTAACCTCTTTTTATAAAAATTAGTAAATAAACTTTTTTTAAAAATTAATTAAAATAGTGTTTCAGTTCTTTTATTTTTGGATTGCTAAGGCCCGTGTTTCTTTTTCTTAAGGGTCCATGTTTTTGTTTGCTGTTTGTTGCTATTGTTTGAATCAGGCCAATGAAACCCTTTGGGCTTTGGATTAGGCCCAATATGTTGTAGCTTTTTTCTTTTTATATGTTACTAGTCCTGATCCTAATTTGACAACAAAAAGAAAAACAAACAATTTCTCCTTCCAGCGTGGAGGAGTTTTGGGTTTGTAAAACTTCAAACGGAGGAGACAGTTTTATTTTCTTTTTCTGAAATAAAATGTTAAAATCCAAAATATATTTGTGCTTAATTTTGTTTTTACTTTGTAGCCAATGACCATTGGAGAGGTTAATTTTTATTTCGTTTCCTTTAAAAAACAAAATATCATATTAGGCTTTATTTTATGCTATGGATCCTCTTTTGTCAGGCTTAATACCTTTTTTTCTTCCAAAAAAAAAATCAAAAAGACAAAAATATGTTTTCTTTAATACTTTGAAATGATTTTGGGTCAATGAAAATTTATTGGAGACTTTCTTTTTCTTTTTTGACTAATGATAAAAACAGAGATTCATCTGAGGTTATTTTATATAAAAAAAATAGAAGTTCTTTTTGAAATTAAAAATGAATATTTTCAAAATTTTAAAATAATTTTACTTAAATAAAATTAATAATAAAATAAATTTATATAATAATTATATTTTTAACATATATATAAGTTGTGAATTATATGAATAAGTTATGATTAAGTTGATAATGTAATTCGTTCTAATAAGACTATGAAGAAACTAAAAATTAAAGGTTTTTATTAATGATAATTGCATTGCTCACACAAGTACTGTATCTTGTGGCATATCATATTCACGATAACAATCTTTAACTTTTCTGCTTTTTTTTATAATCAAGTTTAAATATTGATGGTTGTTTATTTGTAAATGGGAAATGAAAAAATAGGAAAGAGATTTGAGACAATAGATCCAAGAACAGGGGATGTGATAGCGAGGATAAGTGAAGGAACCAAAGACGACATAGACATTGCTGTTAAGGCTGCACGTCAAGCCTTTGACTTGGGGCCATGGCCCCGCCTCTCAGGCTCTGTAAGTCTACTTCTCATTGCACAGAGAAAGCTTACTAAACTTTTGAATTCATTGTTTTCTGAAAAATCTTTACATAGTATGTATTAGAATAATTACAAATGAGTAAAATTGATCAATCTAAGATAAGTAAACAAATTATATATTACAATAGATTTACCATATTTTAAGATATTAAATCTATCCTAAATTTTAAATGAGATATAATAACCAAATATAAATAGTTTGAGTCATAAGTAATTGGATTGAGCCATATCAATTTAAGATAAGTAATTATGACAAATTGACAATATCCTAAGATATCTAATCTCTCAGGTTCGTCCTAGAATTCAAATGAGATATGATAAGTAAACACAAACAGATAGAGTCATAAGTAATTAGATTGAATCATATCAATTTAAGATACATATAGATTACAACAAATTGACCATATTCTAAGATATCTAACCTCTCAGATTTGTCTCGAATTTCAAATAAGATATGATAGATAAACATAAACAGTCTTGAGCCATTAATGATAAGGTTGAACCTTGGGTGAGGGGCCGAGCTATGATAGGACTGAGTCATGGGTGATGGGTTGAGCCACTATTGAAAATTTGGTCAAGCTGTGGGTGAATGACCAGACTATAGGTGGTGGGCCAAGTCATTAATGATAGGATTGAGTCATCAGTGACTTTTGGCCTTTAAGGGTTTGTTCTTTACTTTCCTTTAGGGAGGAAGGAGAACAACCTAATTTAAAATGTACAGCAAGGAAAGAAATTTGATTTGAAAAAATGCTAGACTAGGTTGATCTTAATTTCAAGTCTTTTAATAATTACACCAAAAGCAAAACAAACAAGTGTGAAAAAAGCAAGAATATACCTCATAACATTGATTTAAATTAAACTAGTATTTACATAACTAGATTGGTTATCCAATCATTGAAGGTATCGGTTTAATGGAACCATGGTTACGTATATCAAATCTTGGTCGAATCAGTAGTAATAATGAATTGACCCAAATCAATCACCTAGCCGGTTCACGGTTCAACAATTCGGATTGGTTGGTTTGGTCTATAAATTTAATTTAAATTAAATCAACATTAGTTGCACTACTATGCATAGAGTCAAATCCAAAAGTTGAGTGACTCGCAGTACATATATAAGATTCTACATCATAATAATTACTAATTTTTTAGCCTGTGTTTCTTTGATCCTATTTTGTAGTATGTTGAAATTGACATGAAACATATGAATGTGATAACCAGGAGAGAGCAAAAATCATGATAAAATGGGCGGATCTTATTGATCAAAATGTAGAAGAACTAGCAACACTAGATGCCATTGATGGTGGCAAGTTGTACCATATGTGCAAGACTCTAGAAGTTCCCCTAGCAGCAAGTTATTTACGTTATTATGCAGGTGCCGCTGATAAAATTCATGGAGAAGTATTAAAAATGTCCCGAGAGTTCCATGCATATACACTGTTAGAACCTATTGGTGTTGTAGGACACATAATTCCTTGGAATTTTCCTACTTCCATGTTCTTCATCAAGGTTAGCCCTTCTTTAGCAACTGGATGCACTATGGTCCTTAAGCCTGCTGAGCAAACACCTCTATCTGCTTTGTATTGTGCTCATCTAGCTAAATTGGTAAGATAACAAAGTATGTTTATATTTACCAGAAATTTGGGACTCACAAGTTAATTGAACAAAAGCTAATTGGGTGTGTTCCTTGTTTTCTCTTTTCAAGGCTGGAATACCAGATGGAGTGCTTAATATAGTACCTGGATTTGGCCCAACTGCTGGTGCTGCTATAAGCTCACACATGGATATTGACAAAGTAATTTACATGCAACACATTTGGAAATCTATGCCATGGTCTTATTAAATAAAATTTCCTAAATTTTCTGGGTGGTATATTTAGGTTAGCTTTACGGGTTCAACAAAGACAGGTCGTGAGGTAATGCAAGCTGCAGCTAAGAGTAACTTGAAACAAGTTTCACTTGAATTAGGAGGCAAATCACCACTAGTAATTTTTGATGATGCCGATATTGATAAGGCTGCTGAGCTTGCTTTATTGGGCATCGTATTCAATAAGGTGAAATTACCTTTAGGATTTTTTTCCATTTTACAAATAGTTATTTGTCTTTTATCATTTTAATTTCTTCCTATATCACTATAGGGAGAAGTTTGTGTTGCAAGTTCGCGTGTCTTTGTTCAAGAAGGGATTTATGATGAATTTGAGAAAAAACTGGTAGAAAAGGCAAAAGCTTGGATAATTGGGGATCCGTTTGATCCTAAAGTTCAACAAGGACCTCAGGTAAGAAAAGTATAAAGTGATATAGTTATTTCTACATTAGGTTTAAAATACACATCAATTGTTTTTATTAAGATCTCAAACATTGACTAAAAATAGGATCAAAACTCATTGTAAGATTTTAGATAACCCTTTTCTTATTAGATAATTTTTCAAGATGAATCAGGTATAGTCTATGTTTAGTATGCCTGCTGAAGTTTCTCTATATATATGATTGTTGATTCACACTCAAATATTTAGCCCTCCAAAAATTTAGGGTATGTTTCTTGTAGTTTTTTTTTTTAACTTCAACTTTTAATGTTTCAAAAGTGGCCTAGAATCATCTGGGACAGGGATTGATAGAAATAGTTAGGATCCTCGTTTGTTAGCTAACAATTTTTTGTTTTTGGTATATTGTAGGTTGACAAGAAACAATTTGAAAAAATTCTTTCTTATATTGAGCATGGAAAAAGAGAAGGAGCTACCCTTTTGACTGGGGGTAAAAAAATAGGCAACGAAGGCTACTACATTGAACCAACAATTTTCTCTAATATAAAGGTGAATTTCCAGTCCACAAAATCATCATTTTATAAAATTGGGATATTTTGCATAATTAGATAGCTAATGCTCATGTTTCTATGTTGAATAATAATAACTACCCTCTTAGGAGGATATGCTTATAGCACAAGAAGAAATATTTGGGCCTGTTATGGCGTTGAAGAAGTTCAAGTAAGTACATGACATTGTCATTTTAAAGTGCTTCTTGTTCATTCTTATATTTTAAATGTAGTACCAGAAAGTTACAAGGGCCTGTTCATGATACTGAATTATAATCTATGAACTCCAGGACTGTTGAGGAAGCAATTAAGAGTGCTAACAATACTAAATATGGTCTAGCTGCGGGCATTATGACCAAGAATTTGGATATTGCAAACACAGTGTCAAGGTCGATTCGTGCGGGTACTATTTGGATCAACTGTTATTTTAACCTCGACAATGATGTTCCTTTTGGAGGGTATAAGATGAGTGGATTTGGAAAGGATTATGGATTAGATGCTCTCCATAAGTACCTACAAGTTAAATCTGTTATAACTCCTATTTACAATTCACCTTGGCTTTAAATTTCCATCTGCCATGTGGCACAAAAATTTAAGTCTTTAATAATGTTGTTTATGATGTATTTTATCTATATAGGTGGTTGTGTATAAATAACATATTATTCTACCTAAATTTTTCCTTCTTTTATGTATTTTATCTATATATCAAGAATCACATGATGTCAAGTATAAATTAAATGCACCAATTAAATTTAACATAGTTGATAGATAATTGGATATTTTAAACATTTATAAAAATTTGAATCTAAAAAAGGACTTTGTTAAGAGTAGAAAATGTTTACTTTAATAATTTTTACACTTTTAAAGGGATTAGTAATTTCTACGCTCTGGTTATTGATGGAAGGGCATCTTTGAGTTCACCTAAAAAATATATAAAAACTAAACCTTGATGTTATTGGAAATTTTTAGATATTTTTTGTAAAATTAATTAATTAATCATATATAATAATTAATTTTATATATTACATAAAAAATCAAGGTGTTGTTTACTTTCAGAAAATATTTATATTTATATTTTCTATTTTCACTTTTAATCATAAAATCATTACTTGCTCATTTACTGTTTGTAAAAATTTATATAGGAAACACTGAATACAAAATATTATATGGTTTTGGAAAGTATTTTTTGTTTTCATTTAGAAATTTTAATTTTAATTTCAAAACTTTCATATTAGGTTTTTATTTTGTGAAGTTTATGCAATAAACAGTCAAAACAAGGGGAAAATGCTTTCAATGTTTCATATATAAACTTTTGGTGATCGAAAATAATATGATAATTTCATATTTTAAAAAAATTTCTATCGGATAAGTTCTAGTCAATTCTCATTAGTTCCATATATACTTGACTTTGAGGTTATTCCATATTAGACATCTAATTTGTTTACTAATTTTTAGGTTGAATCATTTAATTTAATCTGATATTCTAAACACTGGTTATGATTTTTCTCATTTTATTTCTCTCAATTTATTGCATAGTATCACTTTATATATTATTTATTTTTCTTCCTTTTCTTTTTTATAAACAACAGTTTAGATAAATTTAATCTCAAGATTCATTATAATATATATATATATATATATATATATATATATATAATCCTCATATCAATAAAATTTAAACTTCCAATCTTATCATTATAAATTAAATCATTAACTACCTCCACCACAATGTTTATTGTTGCTTCTTCTTTACTTTTATTTCCAGGAACACATCATTCAATAATACAATCATTATATCCCATCTTATACCTAATCTTTCTCCAACTTTTCATCTTTTTTTTTATATTTTATTAATCAAATCATCTATCGTATGTATATTGGATCTTTGCTCACTTATTTATATTTTCTTACCATAGCTCCAAAACAAAACAAAACAAAAACAAATAAATTAATTAAAGAACGTCGGGAAAACATTTTTCTCAAAGATTTCCTTTAGGGGATGTTTAGTATCCTGATATGTTTTTTGAATATTAGGAATTATTATATTTTAGAAAATTATATTTTCAAAAATGGTATAAATACATTTGATATGATTAGAAGATTTATATTATCAACTAATTAAATTTTATTTTAAAAATAATATTTTTAAAATAATCATCACATAAATTAAGTACAATGAATGAGATATAATAAAAGATTAGTGTTAAAAATTTTACCTTATACTGTATTTTAAAAAAAATATGGATAAACAAACAAGATTATTTTACTTCAATTAACTCATACAACTATACTATTATTTAATAATCAGTTTTAAAAATAAAAAATTAAATAATTAATATTAATCATATATATTGTTTAACATATTCAAATTTCGTTAAACATACATATTTTTATTTTAATCAAATGTGATAATATCTTTTTTTTTTTCTCAATCAATTCCCTCAATGCATTTCACACGCGACTTTTGTTGTCGTTTTCTTCTTTCTCACCTCATTTTTGTTGAAGATATTGTCCTCTTTCCCCTACAATCTTTTTAAATATACTAGCCCGTTACTATTCAGTTCTTTTTTGTTGGATAAGTTCATATTTTACTCAATAGTGCTACTTTTTAAATGACAATAATAAATGAATCTTTTTAATGTTAAACACTAGCTTAAAAATTTACTCAATGAATTTTTACGGCTACTTTTTAAATTGATCTTTTGGGTTTTTTTTTCAATTACACTTTTGATTCCTCAATTTTACTAAATATTTAATTTTTATCCTTAATTTTTAATCATACAATTTTAATTTATAAACTATTTGATTTATTGACGTTTCATTCCTTAGCTTTAAACTACAGGATTTTAGTTCTTAAAATATTTATTTTGGATACATTTGCTTTCCTTCTATATTTTTGTCTAATTAGTAGTATTTTTATATAATTGTTTTTATAAACATTCATATTTATTATATTATAATAGAAAATATTAGTATATAGAAATGATAACATAAATATTATATTAAAATATTTTATTATAGATTAGCATACATCGTAATTTGATTCTGATCCGGCTTCAATTCCGGCTCCTAATCCTTTCTTTCATGAGAGCAATCAATGTGGACCCATGAGGAGACAACACATAATCCAGACTCAACATATCGGCCTCGAACAATCATTTCACTTTCAACAACTGGAGTCATAGCCCCTTTGAGTGACTATTGACCAGAGTCACGAGAAGATAAGACCAAGCCAACACCGGTCAAAACCTATAGCAATGTTAGTCTCTACATGATGTAATGACGTGCTCCCACACATAAAACGAGGCATGATATGACACTCATTCCTTATAAATACAATAAACTCCTTTATAAGTGGTAAGCTCTCTAGTACCCCTCTTATTGACCTGACATAGCTCCGATGTTAGAATCCGAACTAACTTGAGTGTCGAAGTGTCTTTGCAGGAATCACCCCTTTCGCCCCTTAATTCGTTGGGCCGGTGTGAGGAGCTTGACAACGTCATTTGATGACATCGGTCCGGTCCATGGGACCGGTTCAATTCGTGAGATTGGATCAAGAGAACCACCTGATTCCCAAAGTTCACTCGCACATCATATTACAATTTGTTCGAAATTTATAGTAGTTTTTATAAATTGTTATTAAAATAATTATCATTAATCATTAAATTTTCTCCATTTATTTTTTTTTATTTAGTCTCTTTCCACTTACTACCAAATTATGATTTAGAGATAAATAATTTAATTGATATATGTAATCTATTATTATATTAATTTTAATAAAAATTATACATTAATAAAGTATTTGCACAGTCTCTAATTTAGTAATCACCCTTCCATAAAGATAATAAAATTCCTCATACACCACACTTTTGGTTTTGCTAGGTAGTCTCTATATAATCAAAACCATGAACACCCACCACCACGCTCTACCAAAAATGACTCATCTCTCTAATTCTGGCCAGGACAACAATTTTTTCATAGAAAAGCCCAGTATCAAGTTTACCAAACTCTTCATCAATGGAGATTTTGTCGATTCCATCTTAGGTTGTGCTTTTCTTTTATTAGAATCAAATCACAAGTATAATGAAGTTTCTAATAGTAAAAAATGTGATTTGATCTGATGAAATTTTGTGTGGTTGTTTTTGTTATGCAAATACCAAAAAACAGGAAGAACATTTGAGACGATAGATCGGAGAACAGAAGAGGTGATAGTGAGAGTTAGTGAGGGAGATAAAGAAGACATTGATGTTGCTGTTAAAGCGGCGCGTGCGGCATTTGACTCTGGTCCATGGCCACGCATGCCTGGCTCTGTATGCACTCTTCTTCCTTTGTATTTAAACTAGTATTACCTCAACAACAAAAGATAATAAATCATAAAAAATAATTCTATTCAAATTAATTTGTTGATTTCATACTGACACGAGATGAAATTATGGTTCCTTGTTCATATTTTAAAGTTTCCCCTGTATCACTTATTATCCTCGTAAAAAGTATTAATTTCTATATGGCATATTGCACCAGGAAAGGGCAAAATTTTTGATGAAATGGGCGAACCTAATTGACCAAAATGTTGAAGAATTAGCAGTATTAGATACGATTGATACTGGAAAGTTGTACAATATGAACAAACTAGTGGAAATCCCTGAAGCTGCAAATATATTACGTTATTATGCAGGTGCTTCAGATAAAATTCATGGAGAAGTATTAAAAGTGAGTCGAGAGTTTCATGCATATACATTGATGGAACCAATTGGTGTTGTTGGACACATAATTCCTTGGAATGCCCCTATACCACTATGTTCTTCACCAAGGTTAGCCCTTCCTTAGCTAGCCAATGGTTCTTAAGCCTGCTGAACAAACACCTCTCTCTGCCTTGTTTTATGCTCATCTAGCCAAGTTGGTATGTATCATTCCATTTCATGGAGACATGACTTATTTCCTAATCAAACATGAGCCTTGCATACTTGGGCAAATAGTATGATTGCATTTTCTTGTGTGTTTTCTTTTTCCCTTTAAAGGCTGGAATCCCAGATGGAGTCCTAAATGTAGTACCCGGATTTGGCCCAACTGCTGGTGCAGCAATAAGTTCTCACATGGACATAGATGCGGTAATTTACATGTTGAATATTTGAAAGCATTAAGTACTTCATCGATTCTTGAAAAAAAAATTATTTTTGTATTTCTTAGGTTAGCTTTACTGGATCAATTGAAGTAGGTCGTGAAGTAATGCAAGCCGCAGCTAAGAGTAATTTAAAACCAGTCTCACTTGAATTAGGTGGCAAGTCTCCTCTCATTGTTTTCGATGATGCAGATATTGATAAGGCAACTGATTTGGCTCTATTTGGTAGCATGTTTAACAAGGTTCGATCAATAAAATTTACTTATGATAAAAAATTATCAAAAGTATTGTTTTCCTAAATTTGACTCTTGTTATTAGAGGTGTTATCTTGTGATGATGTTCTATGTTTGTGATACTAGGGGGAAGCTTGTATTGCAAGTTCCCGTGTTTTCGTCCAAGAAGGGATCTACGATGAATTTAAGCAGAAGTTGGTGGAAAAGGCAAAATCATGGATCATTGGAGATCCTTTTGATCCTAAATCACAACATGGACCTCAAGTAAGGATAATTTATTATATCATAATTATATTTACACTAGTAATTATAAATTCTGTTTCTTGTGTTAACTATAAATATTACTACTGTTATCTAAATTAATGCTATACTTAGTTGGCTAGGCTAACAATTTTCTATTGTAGGCTGACAAGAACCAGTTTGATAAAATACTCTCGTATATTGAGCATGGGAAAAAGGAAGGAGCCACCATTTTGACCGGAGGTAAAATAGTAGGCAATAAGGGTTACTACATTGAACCTACAATTTTCTCAGATGTGAAGGTGAATCCTAGTTCCATCAAAATCAAAGAATTAAATTGAGCATCTTAAGCATTTTTTTATAACTAATGACCATCATATTTTCTTTCTTTTTTCCTAATTTTAAAAAAAAAATGTTTAGGAGGACATGCTTATAGCACAAGATGAGATATTTGGTCCTGTAATGGCACTGATGAAATTTAAGTAAGTCACAATTTAATTTCATATTTTCCCCCATTTTAATAAATTAAGAATTGTTTGTGAGTTTGTTCACGAATATTGAATTCAAACAGGACCATTGAGGATGCAATTAAAAGTGCTAATAATACTAGGTATGGCCTAGCAGCTGGCATTGTGACAAAGAATTTGGATACTGCAAACACTCTGTCAAGGTCTATTCGTGCAGGGACCGTTTGGATCAATTGTTATTTTGCCTTTGAGCTTGATGTTCCTTTTGGAGGGTATAAAATGAGTGGATTTGGAAGAGACTTTGGAATGGATGCCCTTCACAAATACTTGCAAATTAAATCTGCCGTAACACCCATTTATAATTCTCATTGGCTTTGATTTTTTGACTAATAGAATGTCTCCTACGTGAGGGCATATGTATCATATTTCTAAGATAATTAATACTTCAATTTCCTATTGTAGCATAATAATACATTGTCATGCTATGTTGTGTAATTTGACACATTATAATGTGTGCTTAAGGTCTTAAATGTGGGACAAAAAGTGCCTTGGTCATCTTATTTTTACTTTACACAAAAATATCATCTCCTTCTTTCGTATTTTAAAGCACTACAAATATATATTGCTCCAATTATCTTCAATCGTCACCTCGATGGTTTGCTAATTAATCTTCAAGGTATAGCTCTATGTGAGAAAGATGATTTTGCCCAGGTGCATGTTGACAATTTTCTTTATATTAAGCAATAATTATAATACAACATTAACCAAATAATTATTATTATTATTTTTTGCTAACAACAAATTCACAGTTTGATCTGGATATGGACGCTAATACCGAGCGCGTTGTTTATGGGTCGAAAACAATACAACATGGACCAAGAACTCAAATGGCCCATGTTAATTGTGGTTGAAATGAAAAACGTTCTAACTATTGACCCAAAAGAAAAAGTTCTCAGTATGGACCAAAAGAAAAGGTATAGCCCACTTTCCCCATGAAGGATGTTGTTATTAGCACCACTAAAGTTTGTTGCTCCCACCAGTTTTTACATTTTTTGAACTAATATTATAAAACCTAGGCTCCAACAAAAACCAATATTATAAAACCTTAAACTAATATCTCCCTCTTTTTCTTTCACACACAAACCTCACTCATATGATTCACATAATGTTTCTCGGTCTTTCCTTTTTGAGTTTGGACACACTTCAATCCTTGTGACTTAATATTATCTATCTTCTCCTTCTTGATCTTTGTTTGAGTTTTTTTTATGATATTTCTTAATGGTGTGAGCTTACGATTCAACGTATGATAAAAAAATTCATATTGTACAACTTGAAACTAGAAAATATTACTGAATTATAAAATATAGAAAAACGTTTTTCTTTAAAATTCTTAGATCTCATATCTAAAACAACACTTTCTATAAAAACAAATTTGTAGATCATATGATCCGAAATACTAAAAAGAATGAGACTCCATTGTATTGTATAATTTGAAAAGTGAAAATAATTTTTCTTAGATTATACAATTTGGAAGCTCACATATAAATAGAAAAGTTAAAAAAATGATGTGATGAAAGTAATAATGGAGCAACAGTGTCAAATAAAGAACGGTAGCTTCACAATTCATACACAAACAAAACAAATAATGTGATGGTATTTTTTTTCTAAAAAAATGCTAGAGTGATGTCTAATCTCAAAGTACATGTTGACCTTCACAGTTTCTCAAAAAGAGTTATGAACAAATTCAAAGAGAATGAAGGAAATTAGGAGGTATTAATTAAAAAAAGAATAAAGGGAAGAGGTGGAGGTAATTTGATTTTTTCAACTAAGTATAAAAAAGACTTAGCACTCATCTACTTTAAAACAACATTTTTTTTATTTTTACTCTTAAATACAAAACTATTATTTTAGTTTTAATTACAGCATAGTTATAATGTTCTCTATTTTTAAAATTTTACACAATAAACAATGAAAACAAGGAAATAATACTTTGTTATACAAACTGATCCGGTCTGGATACCGGTCCCCAATGTTATGACGTCAGAATGACCTCTAAGGAGGGAAACCGATGTCACAGTTCAGACGATGACACACTGGATATCTGTTGTACCTTTATCCGTTCTCATTCCATCAGACGTTCTATTCATCCCCGCTACAACGGATGCTTCATTCGTCCTCATTTCACGTCGATAACCGTTTACTTCAGGGTCACTGTGAGATAAGAGTTCCATATAGCTTATCAGCGAAGATACCCTGCATAGCGGAATGTGTCAATGTCAATTGCCTCAGAGAGTAAGTATATGTGTCAGCGAAATATGCGGAAAGGTGATTGTCCTCCATCCTTATCACAGGATCGTACTCTGATAATTGACCTACCCCCCTGACACACTCTGAGTACTGAGCCACTTTGATTGACACACTTCACACGCTATCAGAGACAATGGGCCCACTTGCATCCAACGATTCATTTCCTACGTTCAACTATAAATAGCATGATCTAAAACACATGCAAGGTTACGTTGTCCTAACTCACTCTTTTGCTATTGCATTGCTTGAGTGTTCACTGAGTTCATTCACTCTTCTAACTTGAGCGTCGGAGAATCTTCGCAGGTGGCACCACCTTTCGCCCCTTCCCAACGCGAAACGTCGGTGTGAAGGATCTCCAGGACAACAAGGCCGGTTTCTCCCACTGAGAGATCGGATTATAACACCGGATACCCACTGTACCGGTGTGTAAACCCTAAAACACCTAAACTCTTGTGGCTGGTCCCACACCGGATCCTAGACCTCGGTTCAAACCAGTTCATTGGCATGCCCAATGGGACTCGTTAGAGTTATTCCCACTTTTTGTAGAAGTTTGGTTGTCAGAATGGAAGGTGATGGACGTGATTTTGTTGATGGTCATATGGAGGATATGACCCACCAACAGACTGGAAGGAGACTCGTCTTCGAATCCCCTGTTACCAACACTCGAAGGATGGTGCAAGTGCAAACCCCTGATCCTCGTGATGAGGTTATTAGGCAACTCAGGGAGGAGTTGATGGAGTTGAAGCGGGAGAAGAGAGGAACTGGGGACAGGGTAACGTCCCATGCAGAAGAGGCTCACCATGCATCAGTGAGGGAAAGATCTACAACCCTCCAGTACTCAAAAATCCCTACGTACGAGGAGAGGGAGCAGACCCAAGACTCTGGTGATAGGGTCAGTACCAGGAGAAGGGAGCAAGCAGTGGTGACCTCTGGTGTTTATAGACTCAGTGTTCCTTTCTCGAGGAGGCTGATGAATGTCATCATCCCTAAGCACTTGCAAATGACTCAGCCACTGTCAATTGGCAAGTACAATGGAGAAACCGATCCCACTAAGCACCTGGATGCTTATGTGTATGAAGCTATGTATCTGGGAGCTGATGAAGACGTCATGTGCAGGATGTTCCCAAGAACACTGACGGAGGAGGCTCTCAGCTGGTTCAAGAGCCTGCCCTCAGGATCCATAGATTCTTGGGAGGAAATGGCAGCTGTGTTTGAAAGCCATTTCATCATCTCCAGGGACATCCCAAGAACTTCGCACACCTTGGCCCAGATAAGGCAAGGAGAGACCGAAACTCTTAAGGAGTTTTTGAAGAGGTTCTACAAGGAGGCTGCTTTGGTCCCTAACCTCACGGAGGCCATACAGCTCCATATTGTAATGGAAGCTTTGCAACCTGGATCCGCTTTTGCCTTATCTTTGGCAAAGAGCCCCCCAACAACCTTCGAGGAGTTTCGAAGGAAAGCTTCCAAGTACGTGGGTATAGAAATGCATCTGGAGGCTACAGCAGCTAGAATGAAGCCTCCAGTACCCCCTCAGCAGCCACGGAAGGAGAAGGAGAGGATAAGACCAGAGAAGCATACCTTCTGAGAGGACTTTGCAAGCGTTCGACCTCATCAACGACACAGGCGCGTCTCGTCTTTCAGTAACTATGCTCCTCTGAACGCCAGGCATTCCCAAATCATGAGGGAGGTTGGTTGGCCAACGCTCAGTGTTTTTGGTATAAGGAAACCACCCCCAGTCAAAAGAATTGGTAACCCACGGAAATATTGCGCCTTTCATGAACAAACTGGTCATCACACAGATGAGTGCAAAGCGTTGAAGAATACGGTGGAGACCCTCATTAGGGAGGGAAAGTTGAAGCAATATTTGTTCAGAGAAAGATCCTCTGACGAGCCTGATAGGATGGACAAAAGGGGGAGAGATCCAAACGATGAGGATGACAATAGTCGTAACCTAGTCAAGAAGTTTACAGCAGCTGAAAAGCAGAAAGGAGTGGTAATCGCTGAAGGAGCCCAGCAGAACAACATGCCTCAGTAACAGAGGCAGGGCAGCCGTGAAGTGATTGAGATGATTGCTGGAGGATTTGCTGGAGGAGGAGCATCAATCACAGCCCGAAAAAATCACCACCAGATGAATTTGTCTGCGCAGGGTAAACCCAGAGATAACCGCCCTTTCAGGGACGGTGTGGCAGCCCCGATAGTGTCGTTTACCGATGATGACTTTGGCCCAACGATCCCAGGAGGAGACGACGTTGTGGTGATCATCGCTGTCATTGCTAACAAGGATGTGAAGAGGATCCTCGTTGACCAGGGAAGTTCTTGCGATGTGATTTTTTATAACTGTTTCAAAAGAATGGGTTTTAATGATGTAGATTTGCAGCCATACACAGAAGAGCTCATAGCGTTTAATGGGGCGAAGCAACCTACTAAAGGATATCTTGATACCCTCATTTCTTTTGAAGGAGAGCCTGGTGCGAGAACGGTAAAATTGAGAATTCTGGTGATCGATGTGGAATCCCCCTACAACGGGATTATAGGTCGTCCTACCCTGAATGTAATGGAAGCAATTGTGTCCACTCCTCACCTCTTGATCAAATTCATTGACAAGGACAACGGTGTGTCCTCTCTCCACGGAGATCAAGAGATGGCTCGATACTGTTATAACCTGAGCCTCAAATGGTTAAGTTGGAAGCATTTAATAAGAAGAGGAAGCTGAACGACGGAGGAACAACGGCTGGGTCTGTCAATCTGATTGACTTGGACCCCAGGGCGGAATTGAAGATCGACCCTCTTAACCCCTCAAAGCCCACACCGGATGGTGGTTCTAGGGACTTCGTTTTAGGAGATTCCCCAGAGAAGGTCACACACATTAATGATAACCTGGAGGCAGGCATGGAGCAGCGTTTGTTAGCCCTCTTGCAGGAGTTTAACGACCTTTTTGCATGGACTGCAACAGACATGCCTGGGATGGACCCTGATTTTTGTTGCCACAAACTTGCTGTTTACCCAGAAACGAGACCGGTGGCCCAGAAGAAGAGGAGGTTGGGACCAGAGAAGCAGAAGGCAACGTGTGCACAAACTGAGGAACTGTTGAAGGTTGGCTTTATAAGAGAGATTCGTTATTCATCCTGGCTTTCCAACGTAGTGATGATACAGAAAGCTAATGGCAAGTGGAGGATGTGCACGGATTACGTGGACCTTAACCGGTGTTGCCCCAAGGATCCATATCCTCTCCCAAATATTGATCGAATAGTAGATGACTCATCTGGTTATCAGTACCTCAGTTTCATGGATGCTTATTCTGGGTACAATCAGATTCCGATGTGGGAAGGAGATCAAGAGAAAACGACCTTTGTCAATGACCGGGGTGTCTTCTGTTACATCGTCATGCCATTTGGATTGAAGAACACTGGTGCCACTTATCAGCGCATGATCAATCAAGTATTTGAAGGAATGCACACTAAGCTGGTGGAAGTATATATCGATGATATCATTGCAAAGACTCCTACTGGAGGAGATCACATTGAAGATCTGCGCCAAGTGTTCACTAGGCTTCGACAATACAATATGAGGCTAAATCCACTAAAATGCACCTTTGTAGTTCCAGCGGGGAAGTTTCTGGGCTTCATGTTGACTCAACGGGGTATTGAGGCCAATCCTGGAAAATGTCAAGCCATATTAGATATGCAAAGCCCTAAGAATCTGAGGGAAGTGCAATCATTGAATGGGAAGATAGCCGCTCTAGCTCGGTTCATGCCCAAGATGGCGCATAGATCTCTTCCTCTGTATAAGGCGTTGAAGAAACACAAGAGTTTTGAATGGGGAGAGGAGCAGGAACAAGCTTTCCAGCAGCTTAAGGTCGTGCTTTCAAGTCCACCAATCTTGGTAAAGCCTGACCCTGGTGAGACTCTGATTTTATATTTGGCAATTTCTAATGAAGCCTTAGGCGTGGCTCTGGTTAAAGAAACTCCGGAGGGGCAGAGGCCGGTGTATTTTACCAGCAAGACGTTCCAGGGGGCAGAAGGAAGATATCAAAAGATTGAGAAGGCTGCTCTGGCAGTCATGTGGGCTTCACGACGGTTGAGGCCATATTTTCATGCGCACCCAGTCCTTGTGAAAATGGATTTACCCCTCCGCTCAGTGCTTAGCAAGCCAGATCTGGCTGGAAGGATGATTAAGTGGTCCATCGAGCTTTCTGAGTTTGAAATTTCTTATGAACCTCGAGGCGCTATTAAAGCTCAAGTACTGGCAGATTTCATGGTGGAAATGACAGGGTCGGATCCAGCCACACCTCGAGCGCATTAGACCATTTACGTTGATGGGTCGTCAAACAGTAAGGGTTGTGGAGCCGGTGTTGTAGTGGAGAGTGATGATGGTGTGTATTTGGAAATCTCCCTTCGGTTCAACTTTAAAACCTCCAATAATCAAGCTGAGTATGAGGCATGCCTGGCCGGCCTCCGAGCGGCGATTGACATCGGGGCGTCAGCAGTTACATTGTGTAGCGATTCACAGCTGGTGATTTCGTAAGTCCAGGGGGAATATCAGGTCAGACAGCCACAACTTCAACTATACTTGAATTGTGTGAATGAGTTGAAGGGGAGGTTCGATGTTCTAGAATTCAAGCATGTGCCAAGAGAGGAAAACACCAGAGCGAATATCTTATCAAGGCTTGCAAGCACAAAACAGCCTGGCAGTACAACGACTGTAGTTCAGAGCACATTGACAACACCAAACATCCCTCTATTTCCCTCTTTGAACGCCATAATGGTCAATTATCCTTATGAGAATTCTTGGGTCATCCCTTACATCCGCTATCTGGCAGATGGACAGCTCCCTACTGATGAGAAGGAGAGGAGACGAGTGAAAAGAGAACTGTCGTACTTCACCATGGTTGATGGTGTTCTTTACAAAAGGGGATTCTTTGTCCCGTACCTCCTTTGTTTGAGAGAAGACGAGGTACAAGCAGTGTTAGAGGAAGTACACGAGGGGCAGTGTGGGCACCATGCTGGAGGTCGGAGCTTAATAAGAAAAATCCTCAGGGCTGGTTATTGGTGGCCCATGGTGAAGCAGGATTCAGCAGATTTTGTGCAAAAGTGTGATGCTTGCCAAAGATTTTCCAACCTTCATCACACACCGGCCCAAGAACTTTCTTCATCCACTGTGCCCTGGCCGTTCTACCAATGGGGCCTTGATATCTTGGGTCCGTTCCCCACCGCTCCAAGAGGTATCAAATATTTGATTGTGGGGGTAGACTACTTCACCAAGTGGATCGAGGCTGAGCCAGTAGTGCATATCACATCTGCTCGGATAAGGCGCTTTGTGTATGAAAATATCATAGCTCGATTTGGTGTTCCAGGACGAATCGTGACCGACAACGGTACCCAATTCACAGACATAAAGTTTACTGACTTGCTCGAAGGACTGGGGATAGTCCAAATATTTTCATCTGTAGAGCACCCCCAGACGAACGGCCAAGCTAAGGTAGCTAATCGGGAGGTGCTGAAGGGGTTGAAGAAGCGTCTTGGAGAATCGAAGGGGGGTTGGACTGATCAGTTATGCCATGTTTTGTGGGCATACCGTACTATACCATACTCCTCCACTAATGAATCCCCATATTGGCTTACTTACGGGGTCAAGGCGATGATACCAGTAGAGTTACAAACCAGATCGGCCCGGGTGGAATATTTTTCTGCAGAAGATAATGATGCCAATTTGGCATCAGAATTGGACGTTCTTCACGAGTTAAGAGAGGGAGCATTTGTTAGAGACCAAGCGATAAAGGCTAAGGCAGCTCTCCGATAAAACAAGTGTGTCCAATACAGAGCATTCAACACCGGAGACCTTGTTTTGAGGAAGGCAAGTGTGGGCAATAAATTTTCTTATCAAGGGAAACTAGCACCAACATGGGAAGGCCCTTACAGAGTTGCTGAGGTGACAGGAAAGGGATCATACCGACTCGAGGAGCTCGATGGAACCCCAGTTCGCAATAAGTGGAACACTCAGAACTTACGTATTTATTACAGTTAGTTGGTAAGACGGCATGTACTCTTTTTTCCTTACTTGAGTTTTTTCCCATTGGGTTTTCTCAAGAAGGTTTTAACGAGGCATGACCCCAGCTACGCTCCCTTTGTAATATCTATTCAACTTAATGAAAGTGCAATTTTCGACTCTATCAATCTCACTCTCTCATTTGTATGATGTGATTTTTAGCTATAAGTCGTTCTTAAGCGAAGGCCCTCAGGACGGATGATCTCAACTACTCAGTCTGTAGTTGACGATGTAACTCCTCGAGGGACGATTGAAGACCCTCAGGACGGATGATCTCAATCACCTATTTTGTGTATTGACGATGTAACTCCTCGAGGGGGAAATGGGTTGTAGGATTGAACCAAACCCCATCTGAAGGCCCGGATTGTAGGATTGCACCGAGCTCTGGGTACGGTTAGTAGGATCGAACCGAACACCGTCTGAAGGCTTGGATTGTAGGATTGCACCGAACTCCAAGTATGGTTAGTAGGATCGAACCAAACACCATGCGAAGGCTTGGGCGCAGTAAGCTGGTTCATCTTCGAAACCACGCTGAACCCCGAGTAACGGGCGCAGTAGGTTCAGGATTAGCCCTGATCCGAACCCCGTGTTGAAGGCCCGGATTGTAGGAATTAAACCGAACTCTGGGTACGGTTAGTAGGATCGAACCGAACACCGTCTGAAGACTTGAGTTGTAGGACAAGACCGAACCTCAAGGGAAAGGTGTAGTTCACTAACCTTTTACAAAATCATACCGAAACCCACATGAAGGCTTGGAGGAAAGGGTTGTACCGAACTCCAAATATAATTTCCGTCCTCATTTTTGAAGCGTTCAGAATGGGGCAGTTGAACGCGAATATGGCCGTTCTATACCTCCGAGATCGGATGAACCTTTCTAATTTCCAGAAAGTTAAAGGTAACGTTTTGCAACAAACTTTTTTTTCCCAAAATACTTATACATGGGGACAGGGCACACTTCAACTTATCTGTTGCTTCTTTGATTACCATTTTTGTTATCTTACTTCAAGTTGATAAACACGCTTTAAACAACAATATAGCTAAGCAGAGCGGATTTGTAAGATATTGAAAAGGTAAAGTATTGTGCATACGACTAAGTTATCCAGCAACTGTATATTTGACACAAATGATTGAAGGGAAACAAAAACAAATCTTATTTTTATAAAGAAAAATTTTATGTGTCTCAAAGTGTTAAAACTGGAGCTGATCCCAGTACACAGCTATGAATGAATGCATAAAATCAAGGAGCGGGTGGTTGATTCTCCGAGGTGGGCACTTCCGCTCTCTCCTCTTCAGCTCCCTCAGTTTGAGCCCTATCCGCTCTGGTCTCTGGGCCAGTTTGAGCACCTTCTTCTATTTCACCTTCGGGGCCAGGATTGGACAGTGCAGGTTCCATGCTTTGACCCTTCGGAAGTGGAGGCAGTTCATAAACAGCTTCGTGAGGATCCTGATGCAAGCCGTCCTTCTTCACTTCGACAAGTTTCCCTCCATGGAATTCATAGAACGGATCCAATCCGTACAGATTAAGCTTCACATCAGGGTTGCGGTAAAATACTTGATGAAGTGCCAGGCCGAAGGATTCATAAGCCACCTTCTTGCATATTTCCAGGGCTTTGGCAGCCTTGGCCTTAGCAGCAGATAATTTCTTCTGAAGCTTGGCAAAATCCTCCTCCGATGGACCAGTGCTCGTACTCCCCTTCTTCAGCTCTTCGATCTGGGCCTGCATTTCCTTCCGAAGGATCTCCCACTCCCCTAGGCTTTTATTGTGACCGGCCTCCATTGTTTTGAGATCGTCAGCAAGCTTGGCCGATCTCTTTTTCTCTAATTGTAGCTCTTCTTCAAGGAGTGGAATGGATTTATTCTGCTGTTGAAGCTCAGTGACCTACCGCTCTAAAGCCTTGTTGGCAAAGTGAAGCTGACTGGTCTCTTCTGTCTTTTTCTGAAGTGTTTCCTTGGCTTTCTCCAGCTCAGCCTCCACACCCCTACGAATCTCAGCTTGCCTGGCTGCCCAGTTTTCCTTCTTGGCGATGTCGGCTTCAAGTTTTTCAACTTGCTCCATGTAGTCTGCCTTTTCGCTCAAGGAGTCCAAGAGGCCAGATAGCTCATCCAGTTGCCAGCGGCCGGCCTTGCAAGCACCTCGAACTTCAGCAGGATCGAGGGAAGGGCGGAGACAATACCTTGCCTTTGGAAGAGTTAGGGGCGCAGACCCCTGGAACCAGAGATAGGGTGAGAGAAAGGATTCACTTGGAGGATCAAATACTGGGGAAGGACCGCTCCCAGAGTCCGGCCCAGATGTGGTCTGTGAGGGAGGGGCAGTTGAGTCAGAGACCGGCTTTTTCCCTTTGTCCTTTTCTAAACCAGATTCCTCAAGGGTTTTTTGACGCTTCTTTGCGGGGTCACCAGAGGGAGGCTTCTCCATGCCTGACGTCTTGACCAGACGCTTCTTTTTCTTCTTTTTCTCTGGGACGTCCTCTTCATTACTCTGCTTCGTAGCCTCTGTTTGTTTTTCAGGCTCCTCCTCATCAAGGAGAGGGACCTCGTCTCCTACTACGGAGGTCAGAGGAATGGTTGGAGCCTTGGTGGAATTCCGCTTGGCTTGAATTTCATTCTCTTCGGAGGAAGAATCGTCATCAGCCAGCATGGTCCTCAGGGACAACATTTCGGGACAGGCTTTTTCGATTTGTTTTGTAAAATAAGGAAGAAATGAGTTAGCACTTGGGAAGAAAAACAATTAGAGCGGAATAAATGCATAATGTAACCACAGTTAAGAACGGGTATTACGGAGGTAGGTGGTTCAGACGTCGTCACCCCCCATGAGGAGCCTGCAGGAAAACCCCTTGAGGGTCTTTGAGGCCGTCTGCATGGCACTCAGAACCTCGACGGAGTGAGAAGAAAGCTCACTCTCTTCAGTGTAGTAAGCACGGCTCAGCAGCAGAAAATGCTCGTGCGACCAACTGAGAGGGAATTTAGTGAATCCTTCCTTGTTGAGCCAGAAGATCGGCTTGTTTGGTTGAATTCGGACCCGCGTGTAGTAGTGTTTGAAAGAACGTCCGTCCACCTTCACGGATTCGGTGTAGGACTTGAAGTTCACCATCCTCGAGTCACAACGGAGTGTTATGAACCCAAGGCCGCCCTTCTTGTTGACATGGCGGACCACTTGGCAGTAATAAAATAGCTTGGCCACAGTGGCGGTGAAGTTGAAATGCTCTCCTAAAACTTCGAGAGCCCGCACCAAACCCCAGCCGTTGGGATGCAGTTGAGTAGGAGCGCAATCAAGGAAGCGCAGGACGGCCATTTGAAACTCCGTCAGGGGGAAACGAACTCCCATGTTTTGGAAGACGAAGTCGTACATGTAGACCGACCTCTCGTCAGGAACACGGTGGCAGACCCTCTCAGTTGGAAGGGGGCAAGGATGAGAAAGCGTCCTTTGTACTTCTTCTCATAGTAGATTTTGCAGCGAAGAGTGACCGAACCGCCCTCTTCATTTGCGTGATGAGAAGGAATTTCCAGGAATTCATCTTCGACCCAACAGTACGGCCTTTCCCTGTTCAGCTTTTCCCAATTCAGCCGGTGTGCCACGACGTTGACACACCCTTAAGTAGTCCACAGAATCAACGTCTTGCCAGACCCCGGAATCTTCATGGTACCTGATGCACGATGGAATGCGTATGTGCTGTGATAGAAGGCAACATCGTCAGAGAGATAGCCTTCGTTACTTGACCCACTCTCAGAGCTGCTGGTGGCCCTCGAGTCAATGGGATCCTCAGAGCGGCGCCGATCAAAGGGCGCTCGCGAGGACGAAGTCTCAGCTCTCTCTGAGCGACGAGGCCCAGCCGCAGGAAGATTCACTGGAATCCTTCCTCCACGGCGGCTAGAGGGGGCACGAGAGCTCAGATTCCCCCTGTTTGAGGTACCAGCGCTGCTTGTTCTAGGGCGCATGATTGAAGCAAATGAATAAAGATAATACGGAGGTAAGGGTTAGGGAGGTTACCTAAAAGAAGGAAGAACTTTGTGAGGATGAAAGGCAGCAAGGTAATCTTCAGAAATTTCAGCAGAGGTTCACTAAGCTTGATGACAGGAATGGATTCCGAAACTCGTTAAGTACCCCTTTTATAGGTAACGAAGAAACACAGTGAACAACCAAGAGTCACAATGTTTGTTTCAAAATGCAACCTTTAAGATTCAAACGACTTCGTCGTTTCATAACATTAAAGCGTGAAAATGGCAACGTTTCAGTAAATGATTTTACGAAGTGGGCTCGCATAAGTTGAAATTCAGGCCCAATAAGCCCAATCGACGGTTACACTCTTGGGTAATGATGGTTCACGTGTTAAAAAGGGACATTTAATGTCCAATCATTTCAGACGCATTTAATGCATCCCAACCACTCCTCGAATACCAAGAGTTTCGATTTTTAAAAACTCTTGGGATTTCCCTCAATATGAATCTTTGTCCGAATCCGTTATGGATAATATAAGAAGAGCGGTCACATAGTTGGCAGAGCGGATGTTGAGGAGTCTTCAGAAGGAATTTCTAGAACGTTCCACCGTCATCCAGACTTCTCAAAGGCTGTATAGCTCATGTAAGCAACCTAACAGTCCCTCACATAAGCTAGGGGACAAATGATCCGGTCTGGATACCGGTCCCTAATGTTATGACGTCAGAATGACCTCTAAGGAGGGAAACCGATGTCATAGTTCAGACGATGACACACCGGATATCCGTTGTACCTTCATCCGTTCTCATTCCATCAGACGTTCTATTCATCCCCGCTACAACGGATGCTTCATTCGTCCTCATTTCACGTCGATAACCGTTTACTTCAGGGTCACTGTGAGATAAGAGTTCCATATAGCTTATCAGCGAAGATACCCTGCATAGCGGAATGTGTCAATGTCAATTACCTCAGAGAGTAAGTACATGTGTTAGCGAAATATGCGGAAAGGTGATTGTCCTCCATCCTTATCACAGGATCGTACTCTGATAATTGACCTACCCCCTGACACACTCTGAGTACTGAGCCACTTTGATTGACACACTTCACACGCTATCAGAGCCAATGGGCCCACTTGCATCCAACGATTCATTTCCTACATTCAACTATAAATAGCATGATCTAAAACACATGCAAGGTTACGTTATCCTAACTCACTCTTTTGCTATTGCATTGCTTGAGTGTTCACTGAGTTCATTCACTCTTCTAACTTGAGCGTCGGAGAATCTTCGCAGGTGGCACCACCTTTCGCCCCTTCCCAACGTGAAACGTCGGTGTGAAGGATCTCCAGGACAACAAGGTCGGTTTCTCCCACTGAGAGATCGGATTATAACACCGGATACCCACTGTACCGGTGTGTAAACCCTAAAACACCTAAACTCTTGTGGCTGGTCCCACACCAGATCCTAGACCTCGGTTCAGACCAGTCCACAAACTTTTAAAAATAAAAAAGAATACGTCTATTCTATAATTAAAATTGAAACGATGGTTTTGTAATTAAAGGTAAAAAACAAAAAATCAAAATCAAAATGTTTTCTAAAAGTAAACAAGTTACAACTAAAACTATACAAACTAAATGAAAGTATAAGAAATTGTTTGAGTGATTAATTTAAATAGTTTATGTCATGTTGATTATAGTAAATGATGCATACATGTTGAGATGAAGGAAAGATATGATTTATATGAAGGATCATGTCTTGCATTAGTTCATTAAGACCAATGTGTTAGACCTTGTACATAGGGGAGATTTAAACTAAAATCCTTAAAAGTGTTAGTTGAAATATTGACTAATTATACCAATTTTTATTAATGAATTTACGTTTTACATTAGTCAGTTACACGTAATTTTAAACAACTAGAAAAATTAATACTTAATCCATCACATTAACACCCTTACTTACTTCATAACCTCAGAGATCATTATGGAAATTCCCAATCATAGCCAATCATTTGGTAACCTTTTAAGGAGCATTATTTCAGCAAACAAAAAGACGGTCGGAGAGTGAGGAATGGATTCCAAAATTGACGAAAATTAATTCTTAAAAAGCAATTAACAACATCATTTGTATTTAATTTTTAGATATATCTGACCACTTTTTTCCATCAATTATGCTTCCTGAGCTGGCGTTTAGAAGGTTACGATTTCCTTTGCCGTGGGGTTTTACGCGTTTGTAACGAATCTACTTTCTCAAGGTCTAGTGTTAGAACGTGCTAACAAGTTCATGTCTCAAGAAAAGAAGAAAGTTTTTGTTAACCAAATATTTTCCATTATGTAAATCTCTTCGTTGTTTTCCATATGACTTCACAATAAGTTTAATGGTAGGTGGCTCTCATGGCACAGTATATTCACTAAAACTGATCCACTACTCTTGGAAAATAAATCAGACTTAATTCCTCTCAAAAAGTTAGCCTAGGAGATGAAATTTCATAAATCTGTCAATATAAGATATATTAACATACTTTTCTCACATTTAAAACAAAATATTTATTTTACCGATCAAAATTTACTTTTTTAAATAATATGTAAAATTAATACTAGACCTTGAATTTTTTATTTTCATAATTAAAATCAATTTGTCATTTGGAATGACCGGTATGCCGGGGTACACGCAACCGGTATGGAACCTCATTTTTACTCTAAATATTACACCAACTGGCTCAATGGAAACACCGTACTTTTCAATCTTCACGCTCAAGTTCTTTGGTCCGATGCGCACAGGAACACACTCTCAATGCTTAAATCAATATGAGTACAACAGGGCAATAATAATAGAGAATAAGTGAGAGTTAATGAGAATTAAATGTGTAAACACCAAATTCTTTCATTTTTTTAATTATTAAATTAAATAATAATTTTTCTGTCCCCCTTTCCAGAAATCCCGGTGCAGAATCTGGGATTGGTTTCCTTCCACTTTCACCCTTTTTCATCCTTCAGAACCCCACAAAACTCGGGGATCTCCTTGATCCTCATCTCCACCCCACTACCCACAACTGGATCTCTTCTTCATCCCTAACAGCACTAACTTCTTCATCTTCTTTATCATCCGAGCACCATCACCAGAACACCCATCTCCCTCACCTCATCACTGCCCAACAGCAACCCCAAAACCAAGCAAAACTAAAAACTATAAAAAAAACACATAAACAGCATAGATCAAGAGGAAGACAGGAAATACAGATCAAAAAAAAAGATTGTCTTTCACTCTCTCTCCGTCGCTCTTTCCCTCTTCTCCCTCTCCCTCTCGTTTCTTCTTCCTCCACTGCCGGAGCCGCCCCCCTCTTCCTCCTCACTCACTCCTTCTCTCGGTCTCTCTCCACCGGCGTCCCTCCATAGGTTCCACCGGTGCCGGCCTTCTCCCCTCCGGTCCACTCTCGGTCTCTCTCAGTCCCCTCCCTCTCTCCCTCTCCTTCTCCGATCATCCCTCTCCTCCTTCACAGAACCATCATTCCTTCACCTTTTCCATCATTCTCCTCCACCCGGATCCACCATCACCAACCTCCAATAATACAAACAGAGACAGAAAACCAGAAAACAAAAAATAAACAACAGAAAATAATAATAACAAGAAGAAAGAAGAGGAAGAAGACACTGTCCCACCGGACCGCCGCCAACCGCCGCCCTTCCGGTATCCTCCTTCCCCACTGTCTCTCCTCCTCCTCCATCGTTTTCACCCCTCTCCGTCACGCTTTCACTATCTCTCTCACTCTCGCCTCTCCCCCTCTCGGGTCTCTCCCTTTCTCTCCTTCTCCCTGGATCTCTCCCTCTCTCCCTCTCCTTCTCCGATCTCTGTCTCCCTCTCCCTCTCCCTCCGCTTCTCCTCACTCTCTCCCTCTCGATCCCACTGTCCCTCTCGATCTCTCCCCCTCTTTCCTTCACTCTCGGTATCTCTGTCTCCCTCCCTAGTTCGCCCTCTCTCTCTCTCGGACCTCCCTCTCTCTCGGTCTCTCCCCCCTCACGAGTTTCTCCGACACCAGCCTCTACCGACCGACGATCGCTCCCCTCCGCCCTTCACCGGTGCTCTCTCTCTCTCCCGATCTCTCCTTCCACCTCGCTCTCTCCCTCTCTCAGACTTCACTCTCCCTCTCGGTCTCTCTTTGTCACTCACTCACTCTCTCTAACCTTCACTCATTCACCCTCTCCCCTTCTGTGTTATTACCGCCCCCCCTCTCTATGCCTCAATCCCTCTCTTTTCCTTTCTTTAAGATTAGGGTTAATTAGGTTTGGGCCTCAAATAGTGAGGTCCATCACCAAGGCTCCCTCCTCTTTTTATTTTTGTTTGTTTTTTTAGTTCTGGGCCCTTAAGGCCCATTTCATTTACTTTTATTATTATTTTCAAAAAAAACAAAGACTTAAATAAAAAAGTGTTTTGGTTTATTTAATAATTTTTATTTATGTTGAAATAAAAAAAATATTAAATATGTGTTTCTTTTACTAAATCAAAATTTTATGGGCGATGTCGTGCAAAATTACTTTTGCCTACATCGGCTTTATAGGATCTCAAAGGTTTATGCACGTGCGATCTTCTTCGCCTTGTATTTCTCCTTCCTCATGAATTTCCTTTCATTATTAAAAAACAAAATCAATCAAAAATAATTTAAATATTTTTCTTTCAAAATTAATTTTCCAAAGAACTACGTGACCCTGATTTCTCAATACACTTGAGAATACGTAGGAGCGGGAATCAATTCCTGTCGGGCCCACTTTTTCGTTACTAATTTCTCTGTCTCTGTTATTATTTCAATTAATTTTATATAGTCAATATTTTAAATTTTATTGTTGCAGGGAGGTTAATTTAGACGTGACGTCTTGTTAATCTCGTATTTTAATATTTTTATTTAAAATAATATTTTCTTAAAATGAGGTTAATTTAGACGTGACGTCTTGTTAATCTCGTGTTTTTTATATTTTATTAAAATAATATTTTCTTAGAATGAGGTTAATTTAGACGAGACGTTTTGTTAATCTCATGTTTTTTTTTTTTTTTTATTTTATTAGAGTGTTATTTTCTTTAAAGTGAGGTTAATTTAGACGTGACGTCTTGTTAATCTCATACTTTTAATATTTTTATTAAACAATAATAGTTTCTTAATTAATTTTATTTTTTATTTATTTATTTATTTTAATGTTTAAATTTATGTATAAATTAAGGTTAATTTGGATGAGACGTCCTGTTAACCTTTACTTTCACTCTGTTTTACTTTTTTTATTATAGTTATCATTTTGTCGAGTTTCTTACTGTGATTGCTTTATCGTCTCTTACTGTTACTGTTTTAAACCTTCTACTGTCATTATTTGTTTTCTTACTGTCACTGTTTAGTCTTTTATCATTACTGTTTTCTTCTTTCTTACTGTCGTTGTTTGGTCAAATTTCTTACTGTCACTATTTAGTCTGTTTTTTCTGTTTGTGTTTCTTTTGTTGTTTTGTATTTTTTTTTTTCATAAAAGAAGTTAAAATAATTTCTAGATTATTTTGAAATAAGCGCTATCAATTTGAGGTAACCGTTTTATAACGGACAGTTGTGAGGTGCTAATACCTTCCTCACCTGTAATTCGACTCCCGAACTTAGAATTTCATTTTTCATAACCAGTGTTTTAAAAGAGGTTTTTTCTGATATTTTTATCCTAAAAAATATTGGTGGCGACTCCCTGTTTTTCTTTTCGAAAGGATTTCGAAACCCGTTTTACTTTTAAGGGTCGGCCATCCCGTCACGATCCCGGTCGCGACAGATGGCGACTCCACTGGGGATATTTTTAGAGAGTCAAGCCAATCAAGTTGATAGCGCATATTTTTAAATAGTCTATTAATTATTTAACTTCTTCCTTTATTTTTTTTATTTTTTATTTATTATTTTTTTTTTTTATCAACGTTTGTATGTGGTTTCTGTTTTATATGTATTTTGTCATTTATTTTCTGTTAAATTCTGTATGATTGTTGAACCCTAGGGTAGACGACTTTGTGTTATTGTTCTGTATTTGTTCTCTGTGCAGGATGGGATAAGGTACAGGTATTGAATGCCCTTTCACACACTACACTCACAATTCTCACACACTTATGAGTGGCGCCCTATACCCGGGCCCCAAATGAAGCTTAAGTTAGGGGAGGTTGGTAGCGGTGTCGTTTGGGATGTACTTCCCATCCGGCGATCGTAAGAACCTCAACTAGAGTTCGACCTTTCATGATGTACGCACCTAGTAGATTCCCTACTGTTGTGGTTACATCATGAGTAGGATCTTGGCTCTAGTGACCTTTTAGAAGTCTAGTGCAAGCTACCCAATGTGAGGAGTCACTATTAGACAAACTATAGATCCCAGGAAAAGACTTTCAGAAATACCTGACTTAGGGCACAAAGGGGCAGGCTTTCCCTCTACCTTCTCTTATTCTCACTTTCCCTTTTAATCCAAATTGGTGGACCACTTGCCCGTTAAATGGATTACTGCTTTCCAAAAATGACACTTTTAAATTGGTGATCCTTTAATAGGCAAACAATCCTTTCCTTTTATGCATATTTACTTTAATCTTTGGGTCCTGAGTTATGAATTTTATGAGTCGTCAAAACAAAATCAAAACAAAATCAAAAAAAAAATAAAAAAAAGTGTTGAAGACGATTGGAAGGTTCGTAACTCATGTGGCTCTCGATTTGTCACAAGTTTTGTCAATCATTACTTCCCCGAATGTAAAGATGTTTTCCAAGATGTTACCAAGGGAGTAGCGATTTATAAAACACGTCAATTCTTGATGGCTCATTCTCTCTTTTCTTTCTGTTCTCACCGGAAGCTATTTGGGGCTTAACGAATATCCTTGAGCAAGGTATGGAAATTAACATGGGATCAAACTTTTAAGAGAAGGGTCATGGTTGCCCGAGCTAGAAATGGCTAAACTTAAGGCCCTTGTCGTATCTCAGAATGGAGGATTCTTCTGTCTTCACAACTATCCCATACTAATTTCCATGTTTATCCTACTTAGTACTTTTGAACAAGTCGTTCTAAAGAATAGTCAAAGGATGCTCGTTATGACCTGTGATTGCTTCACGCGTCATTGTATTTTGTTGTCCTACTGTTTTATTTCCTTTATTTCCACCTGACATTTTTGTCTTTTTCAAAAGATATCATGGGCAAACACCCTTACAGAACCCGACTTCAGGAGAGACTCATGGCTGAAATAGAACAAGAAAATGAAAACCTCAGGAATGAGGTCAATCAGTTAAAGGAGCAAATTGCGAAGATGGCCAAACTTTTAGAGAAGAGAATCACAGGAGGGGACTCTTCTGCAGTTATCGAGGATGCCCAACAACAACTGTTAACCCCACTGCATTCCTCGGGCCTTGGTCTGACACAGGCTCAAGTTACTCACCCCATGACCACCCCCCTCACTGTTAACACTGGGAAAGCAAAGGAAGTGATTGACCCCCGACTACCTCGTGGAATGCCCTATGGTTTTACATCACAACACACATTTGTTGGCCTAAATGGTAATCCTGTACCTTTCCCACCTTATGGGATACCCCCAGGATACTCTCCCATATTCCATAACCAATAAGATGGCCATGATTTTCAAACGATAGAACCCCATGTTTCAAACCCTGCCCATCTGATGATCCTTTTTGCTAATCCTCAGCCAAACCCACAAATCCCTGAACCACAATCCACCCAAGCTTAAGCTATCCAGATGGCCCAAGCAAGACCAATAGGCCCTACTACCTTTCAGCCTGCCAATCTTCGTGTACCTTATCCATATATGGCCACCACTAACCAAAACCCCTATCCTACCTCACTACAACCCCACTTCCATCCATCTATCGCTCGAACACCTACCCACTTCCATTTGCCTGTTTTCAAACCCCCTAATCCACAGCCCATGCCAACTATCCTCCACAACGACAGACTCGGCCTCCTAATCCCATCAGAAGCACAAGAAAACACGTCAATAATCAAACACCAATTCAATTTGATCCCATTCCCATAACCTACACAGAAGTTTTACCTTGCCTTATCCGCAACTCCCTTGCGGTACCCTGTCCATTGAAACCGGTGGTTCCCCCTTACCCTAAATGGTATAATCCTAATGTCTAATGTGATTACCATGCTGGAGCCCCAGGACATTCTACTGAGGATTGTCAGGCCCTAAAATGCAAAGTGAGGGATCTAATCAAAGCCAAGTGGATAAGTTTCCAAGAAGGAAGACCCAATGTTACCATAAACCCCTTGCCTAACCATGGGAGTTCTGGGGTTACTACAATAAAAGAGGGTTAGGAGTATGGAAGAGATGTCGTCACCACTGAACATGGCCCCCGTGATGATGCATAATGCAAACTTTGTGATTGCCCGCTAGGCGGAGAGCTTTGTGACTAGGAGACTGTCAAACTCCATACGACTTTAAATTTTCAATCAAAGAGGTGTTTTCGTGACTTTTTAACCCAATAGCTATGCCTAAGGCTTTGGGATGTTTATGTACTAAGGGCAAAAATATGTTTTTATCATTTCAAGTTTCTCTTAACAAATGCGTGTTGAATTTCAAAATGCCTTTTCTTGCTTTCCTTATCGTTGCCTTGAATCCTTTTCCCTTTATTTGCTTTTTTTTTCTTTTTCTTTTTCTTTCATTCACCATGACAAACCAAATAAATACAGGTCTAAAAATGATTCTCCTGATAACAGTGAGGTCACAGTCTAATTTCACGACTTCAATTGCCCGATCAATCATGCTGACAAAGAGGGTAGGAAGATTATGGTCCCTTATCTGAATGGATCAAGATATTTGAATAAGAAGGGTCTAAAGAGATTCAGCCATCAAGATTTAGGCGAAATCATCAAATGAAGCAGATAAATGGGTCAAGATGGGTATCCCCTGAGTCAAGAACAATCGAAAGAATCGATTAAGTTATTAATGTCCTTTAGTTTGAAAAACACAGGGGCAATCTATCAGAGGGCGTTAGTAACCTTGTTTCATGACGTGATAGGAGTCTATGTGAATGACAACACAAGTACTGAAAATGGATAGGGGCAGGCCAGTCGTTTAAGGAAGCTTCAACAGTCACCAACATGGATAGGGGTAAACTGCTTATGCCTATAGATACAGACACAATCGAGGGAAACTTTGTCGACAAAAAAAAAAAGAAGAAAAAAAAGAAGAAAAAATAATCAAATAAAAAAATAATAATAAAAAATGAATCAGGCTTGGTGTCCGATGCACATACCAAATGAGGCAAGCTGATTATGTCCAGATTATCAAGGAAGCTATCACCAGACTATATGGGGGCACAGATGTCATCAAGACAAGAATGCAACAAATGACAATATTTCATCCCTGGGGCATAATTACTTCTCATGCCAATGTAACCAAGGAAATGTTCTACCATGCTGAGTCATTACGTTAGAAGCTGATTCAAAAAAAAAAAAATCAGGTTTGACGTCCTATGCACATGCCAAATAAGGCAAGTTGATTACGTCTGGATCATCAAGCAAGTTGTCATCTTTCTGTATGAGGGACACGGATGTCATTAGGCCAGGAATTTGATGAAAATAATATTTCATCCTTGTCGTCATCAATACCTTAGCCTTAAAGAGGGCTACTCCTCATGCCTATGTAATCAAGAAATAGTCTGTTAGATTGAGTCATTACATCATTGAGGGAATAAAAAAAAGAACAAAACAAAAAAAAGGCAAACAAAAGAAAAAAATGAAAAAACAAAAAAAATCCAAAAAAGAAAAAAAAAGAGAAAAAAGGAAATAAAGGCCAAAATGAGGACTCAGAGTAATTCCCTCTCATTGATGCCAAAAGGCTCACCCCTATTTCCTTGGGTACATGGAACATGAGTAGGGTCTGCTATTTGTAATGACATCAGTTCCCCAAAGGATCAAACTAAATCTGGAAAGGATGGGCAGACTCAACTGGAGTGTAATCAACTTCAACCTTTTACTGTAAAGCATGCAGTCAAAAATAAACAAGAAAAGAAAAAAAGACATTATAAAGAAAATGGAAAGCTCGCTAGGCTGAAAACCTGAAAGGGCGGCCTAGGCAAAAGTTAGAGCAACCCGGTGAGTCGAAAACCTGAAAAGGCGGCTCAGGCAAAAATTAGGGTCAAGATTTCGGCCAAGTAACTAAAGTTTCCCAATGCAAAACGTGTTAGTCCAAACTGGGGCACATGAATCATGGTTAAACTACCTTCTTAGAGGCAAAGACAAAAAGAAGATGTCGTTAGTGAGAAAAGCTCGCTAGGCTGAAAACTTGAAAGGGCGGCCTAGGCAAAAGTTAGAGAACTCGGTGAGTCAAAAAAAAAATAAAAGGTGACTCAGGCAAGAAATTAGCGTCTAAATTCTGACAATATGACTGAAACCTCCAACACAAAATGTATAACTCCAAGCTGGGGCACGTGGACCATGGTCAAACTACCCTCTTAGAGGCGAGGTCAATTGGTGAACTTGAGGTCGTGAAGTGGGATTGAGATATGCATTGTTCTCAGAAATTCACTAGAAGATCTGTAAAACCCTCTTTGCTTCACCCAGTTATCAATCTTTCATATTTAACCATGCTTGTTTCTTTTTCTTTCTATACTTTCCTCCCTCTACACCTGCCCAACTTGTAAATACAATCTCACCTATTTTTGACACGTATTTATTGTGATTTTCCATGATTTGATAAGACATATGTTTTCCCTTAATATATAAAAATGAAAAGGTAATGAAAATTTAAAGTCGTGAGGACAAGATGTTCCTGTCACTTGATCTCGCCTCATACAATCATTATGAAGACTGGGCCTGACACGTTTCCAAAGCTAGAGTTGTTTAATCTGCTCTGTTTCAGTCATGAGTCACCTCGAATCTCTAAGGGTTGTGGTTTTACAGGAAGTCTTTAAGTTTCAATTTGTTTTGCACCACTAACCTTTCTTGCAGGATGTTGCGACAAGCAGATGTGTCAAGCTTCAACCGCTAAAACTGGCATTTTCCAGGTGGATGTCCATCAGTCTCCAAAGCTCACTCTCACCCTCACTCATTGGAGTCGGTTATCCTCGAGTTTCTTCTCATAACCCACCCAAATCATTGGACAAAACACCCTTTTATGGCCAAACACGACGCCTTTCTAAGTTTCCATTTTCCTTTGAGGTTTCCATGAAGTCCATCAATACCTTGTAGTCGAAGCCGGTATCTTCCCAAGGTTTTTGTCTCGTTCATGAGGCATCTTAGGGGTCACATCTCCAAGAAATCAACTTTGTACATTCTAACAGTTTAGTGTGTCCTGTTCCTCGGCAAAGACGCCAAACTCTAGAACCTGGTTAATTTGGACGGGACCTCCTGTTAACTCCCAGATCAATCTTATCAAACTGGGGCATCTCCCCAGATTTCTCTCCCGGCCTAGGGGTAGTACCCCTGAGAACTTCCAATTTTTCCAAAACTGGGCCATCACCCCGGATCCTTCTCTAAAATTGGGGCATCACCTCAAATCTTTTCAGTCAAAGGGCATCTCTCCACGACTCTATTCTCTTTCTGTCAAGGAGGAGCACCCCTAATTCCTTCAGGTAAATTTTCCAAACAGGGGCATCACCCCAGGTCTCCCCTCTTTCAGTCAAGGGGCAGTTCTCCAAAAAATCCTTTCGATGTTCCAAACTAGGGCATCCCCCAGATTTTTCTTCTCCGATGGACCCACTATTCATCCCCAAAAGGAACACAGACTGAGAACTCCTCCCGAGGAAAAACCACCAAATGGACTCAAAAAAAAAAACCTCCTAATACCCAACGGAATTACCTTTTCGACTGAACCACAGTGATCAAAGGTTATCCACGCCTTCCTTCCCCAATAGGAAAACACTTTCCCCAGTAGGGTTACCCCCCATTAAAATGTCCCAAACTGGGACATCCATCAGATTTTTCTCCTCCGACGGGCCTGCCATACATTCCCCAATGGAACCGTAATCGCCAAAGCTGGCACCTTTCAAGGTTTCTTCCTCCATCGCCCAAGCAGACACCTTTCAAGGTTTCTTCCTCCATCGCTAAAGCTGGCACCTTCAAAGTTTCCTCCATAATTGCTAAAATTGGCAATTCCTTGAAATCTCCTCCTTAATCACCAAAGATGGCAATTCTCAAAATCTCCTCCATAATTGCCAAAGTTGGCAATCCTTGAAGTCTCCTCCTTAATCGCCAAAGTCAGCATCTTCTTAATTTCTTTTCCCTAGTGGAACCGTAATCGCCAAAGCTAGCACCTTTCAAGGTTTATTCTTCCATCACTTAAGCAGGCACCTTCAAAGTCTCATCCTTAACTGTTAAAGTCGGTATCTGTCAATTTTCTCTTCCCCAGTGGAATCGGTCGCCAAAACAGGCACTTCTCAAGTTCTTTTCCCCTGGTGGACTCTAGATTTCTCTTCCAATTAAGGGGCAGTACTCCGAATCTCCAAATCCTTCCCTAGTGGAACTACACTTCCCAGACAAATCAAACTGGGGCATCTCCCCAGATTCCTCTTGCAGTCAAGGGGCAGTTTCCCCCAAAGCTCTTTAGATCATGTCAAACTGGGGCATCTCCCCCGGGTCATTTTGTCAACCCAAGGGCAGTACCCCGCGCTCCCGGGAAGTTCGAGTTGGGACATCACCTCGGGTCTCTCTCTCCGTCAAAAGAGAACGTACCCCCAAGCTTCTTCAACCTCCCTAACTGGGGCACAACCCCATATCTTTCTCCCAGCCTTGGGGTAGTACCCCTAAATCTTCCAATCTTTCCAAAATTGGGGTATCGCTCCAAATCCTTCCTCCGTTCGAGGGGTAATATCCCTAGCTCTTTCAGCCAGATTTTCCTCGTTCCTTTTCTCTCCCAATCAAGGAGCAGTACCCCGAATCATCCAAGACAGTTTGAACTGGATCATCCCTAGATTTCTTTCCTCCAGTAAGCCCACCATACATCCCCAATGGACTCCAGATTCTTCCTTTCAGTCAAGGAGCGGTCCCCTGAAATCCCTTCAATCTTCCTAACTGGGGCATCACCCCAGACCTACTCTCTCAACCAAGAAGTGGTACCCCAAGGTTCTTTCAATCATCGCCCCAGATCTATTCTCTCAGTCAAGGGGCAGATCCCTGTGATTCTTTCAAATCATGTCAAACTAGTGTATTTCTCCCAGGTCTTTACCTTCCAGTCAACTGAGAGGCAACATCCTCGCCCTTTGCCTTTCCAGTCGCCGATCAAATGGCACCTTTTCCTTTCCGTTCGCCTATTCAGGCACCATTTCCTTTCCGTTCGCCTATTCAGGCACCTTTTCCTTTCCGTTCGCCTATTCAGGCGCCCTTTCCTTTCCGTTCGCCTATTCAGGCGCCCTTTCCTTTCCGCTCGCCTATTCAGGCACCCTTTCCTTTTCGTTCGCCTATTCAGGCACCCTTTCCTTTCCGTTCGCCTATTCAGGCGCCCTTTCCTTTTCGCTCGCCTATTCAGGCACCCTTTCCTTTTCGTTTGCCTATTCAGGCACCCTTTCTTTTCCAGTCGCCTATTCAGGCCTTTTCCTTTCTGTTCGCCTATTCAGGCACCCTTTCCTTTCCGTTCGCCTATTCAGGCACCCTTTCCGTTCTATTCGCCTATTCAAGCACCCTTTACTTTCCAATCGCCTATTCAGGCCCTTTACTTTCCAGTCGCCTATTCAGGCCTTTTACTTTCCAATCGCCTATTCAGGCACCCTTTACTTTCCAATCGCCTATTCAGGCCCTTTACTTTCCAATCGCCTATTCAGGCCCTTTACTTTCCAGTCGCCTATTCAGGCCCTTTATTTTCCAATCGCCTATTCAGGCCCTTTACTTTCCAGTCGCCTAGTCAGGCCCTTTACTTTCCAGTCGTCTATTCAGGCGCTCTTTACTTTCCAGTCGCCTATTCAGGCCCTTTACTTTCCAGTCGCCTATTCAGGCCTTTTACTTTCCAGTCGCCTATTTAGGCACCCTTTACTTCCCAATCGCCTATTCAGGCCTTTTACTTTCCAGTCGCCTATTCAGGCCTTTTACTTTCCAGTCGCCTATTTAGGCACCCTTTACTTCCAATCGCCTATTCAGGCACTCTTTACTTTCCAATCGCCTATTCAGGCCTTTTACTTTCCAATCGCCTATTCAGGCACCCTTTACTTTCCAATCGCCTATTCAGGCCCTTTACTTTCCAGTCACCTATTCAGGCCCTTTACTTTCCAGTCGCCTATTCAGGCCCTTTACTTTCCAGTCGCCTATTCAGGCACCCTTTACTTTCCAGTCGCCTATTCAGGCCCTTTACTTTCCAGTCGCCTATTCAGGCCCTTTACTTTCCAATCGCCTATTCAGGCACCCTTTACTTTCCAATCGCCTATTCAGGCCCTTTACTTTCCAATCGCCTATTCAGGCACCCTTTACTTTCCAATCGCCTATTCAGGCACCCTTTACTTTCCAGCCGCCAAACAAGGCACCTTTTATTTCTGTCAACCAAGGGGCAGCACCCCAATCCTTTCTTTTCCTGTTGAACTAGGGGTATCACCCCAAGTCTTTTATTTCCCAGCTAAAGCCTCATGGACTCATGCCTAGGCTATCCCATTTTTCAATCTGAGCCAGGGGCATTTCCCCCAAGTCATTCATTTTCTGTCAAATAGCTTCAGGAACCCACTCCTAGGCTATCCCATTTTTCAATCTGAGCCAGCCAGGGGCATTTCCCCCAAGTCATTCATTTTCTGTCAAATAGCTTTAGGAACCCACTCCTAGGCTATCCCATTTTTCAATCTGAGCCAGGAGCATTTCCCCCAAGTCATTCATTTTCTGTCAAATAGCTTCAGGAACCCACTCCTAGGCTATCCCATTTTTCAATCTGAGCCAGGGGCATTTCCCCCAAGTCATTCATTTTCTGTCAAATAGCTTCAGGAACCCACTCCTAGGCTATCCCATTTTTCAATCTGAGCCAGGAGCATTTCCCCCAAGTCATTCATTTTCTGTCAAATAGCTTCAGGAACCCACTCCTAGGCTATTACATTTCCCAATTTGAGCCAGGGGCATCCCCCAAGTCATTTATTTTCTATCAAATAGCTTCAGGAACCCACTCCTAGGCTATTACATTTCCCAATTTGAGCCAAGGGCATCCCCTCAAATCATTTGTTTTCTATCAAAGGCCTCCCAGGAACCCACTCCCTCTGGTCATTTGTTCAAAAAGCTTCAGGTACCCATTCCTAGGCTGTATCCTTCGATCCAAACATGTTGGGACAATTTCCTGTCATTCATATTTCTTCGAAGCTTTAAGTGTTCCTCTCTAGGCTAATCCATTTTCAATATTAAGGAAGTACCCCTTGATTTGTTCATGTTTTAGGAGGAAGCTCAAATTTCAGTCGTCAAATTTGGAACCTTGTTCATCTTCCCTAATTGTCAAAGTTGACACTCTTTAGGTCTTCATCATACCTCTTAAGCTTTCTAATTGGTCGAAGTTGGTTCTTCTTTAAGTCATCATCGCCAAAGTTGGTACTTTTAAGTCTTTCTTATTGCCGAAGCTGGTGTTATTTGAGTCTTCTATTTGTCAAATTCGTCACCTCATTGAGGATGTTAGTGTCAAGATGGTGTTTACGTCTTTACTTCCTTTTCACGATATGAATAAATCATTCATACTTTCGTGAAAAGAAAGTAAAGAGGGGCAGCTGTAAACACCAAATTCTTTCATTTTTTTAATTATTAAATTAAATAATAATTTTTCTGTCCCCCTTTCCAGAAATCCCGGTGCAGAATCTGGGATTGGTTTCCTTCCACTTTCACCCTTTTTCATCCTTCAGAACCCCACAAAACTCGGGGATCTCCTTGATCCTCATCTCCACCCCACTACCCACAACTGGATCTCTTCTTCATCCCTAACAGCACTAACTTCTTCATCTTCTTTATCATCCGAGCACCATCACCAGAACACCCATCTCCCTCACCTCATCACTGCCCAACAGCAACCCCAAAACCAAGCAAAACTAAAAACTATAAAAAAAACACATAAACAGCATAGATCAAGAGGAAGACAAGAAATACAGATCAAAAAAAAAGATTGTCTTTCACTCTCTCTCCGTCGCTCTTTCCCTCTTCTCCCTCTCCCTCTCGTTTCTTCTTCCTCCACTGCCGGAGCCGCCCCCCTCTTCCTCCTCACTCACTCCTTCTCTCGGTCTCTCTCCACCGGCGTCCCTCCATAGGTTCCACCGGTGCCGGCCTTCTCCCCTCCGGTCCACTCTCGGTCTCTCTCAGTCCCCTCCCTCTCTCCCTCTCCTTCTCCGATCATCCCTCTCCTCCTTCACAGAACCATCATTCCTTCACCTTTTCCATCATTCTCCTCCACCCGGATCCACCATCACCAACCTCCAATAATACAAACAGAGACAGAAAACCAGAAAACAAAAAATAAACAACAGAAAATAATAATAACAAGAAGAAAGAAGAGGAAGAAGACACTGTCCCACCGGACCGCCGCCAACCGCCGCCCTTCCGGTATCCTCCTTCCCCACTGTCTCTCCTCCTCCTCCATCGTTTTCACCCCTCTCCGTCACGCTTTCACTATCTCTCTCACTCTCGCCTCTCCCCCTCTCGGGTCTCTCCCTTTCTCTCCTTCTCCCTGGATCTCTCCCTCTCTCCCTCTCCTTCTCCGATCTCTGTCTCCCTCTCCCTCTCCCTCCGCTTCTCCTCACTCTCTCCCTCTCGATCCCACTGTCCCTCTCGATCTCTCCCCCTCTTTCCTTCACTCTCGGTATCTCTGTCTCCCTCCCTAGTTCGCCCTCTCTCTCTCTCGGACCTCCCTCTCTCTCGGTCTCTCCCCCCTCACGAGTTTCTCCGACACCAGCCTCTACCGACCGACGATCGCTCCCCTCCGCCCTTCACCGGTGCTCTCTCTCTCTCCCGATCTCTCCTTCCACCTCGCTCTCTCCCTCTCTCGGACTTCACTCTCCCTCTCGGTCTCTCTTTGTCACTCACTCACTCTCTCTAACCTTCACTCATTCACCCTCTCCCCTTCTGTGTTATTACCGCCCCCCCTCTCTATGCCTCAATCCCTCTCTTTTCCTTTCTTTAAGATTAGGGTTAATTAGGTTTGGGCCTCAAATAGTGAGGTCCATCACCAAGGCTCCCTCCTCTTTTTATTTTTGTTTGTTTTTTTAGTTCTGGGCCCTTAAGGCCCATTTCATTTACTTTTATTATTATTTTCAAAAAAAACAAAGACTTAAATAAAAAAGTGTTTTGGTTTATTTAATAATTTTTATTTATGTTGAAATAAAAAAAATATTAAATATGTGTTTCTTTTACTAAATCAAAATTTTATGGGCGATGTCGTGCAAAATTACTTTTGCCTACATCGGCTTTATAGGATCTCAAAGGTTTATGCACGTGCGATCTTCTTCGCCTTGTATTTCTCCTTCCTCATGAATTTCCTTTCATTATTAAAAAAACAAAATCAATCAAAAATAATTTAAATATTTTTCTTTCAAAATTAATTTTCCAAAGAACTACGTGACCCTGATTTCTCAATACACTTGAGAATACGTAGGAGCGGGAATCAATTCCTGTCGGGCCCACTTTTTCGTTACTAATTTCTCTGTCTCTGTTATTATTTCAATTAATTTTATATAGTCAATATTTTAAATTTTATTGTTGCAGGGAGGTTAATTTAGACGTGACGTCTTGTTAATCTCGTATTTTAATATTTTTATTTAAAATAATATTTTCTTAAAATGAGGTTAATTTAGACGTGACGTCTTGTTAATCTCGTGTTTTTTATATTTTATTAAAATAATATTTTCTTAGAATGAGGTTAATTTAGACGAGACGTTTTGTTAATCTCATGTTTTTTTTTTTTATTTTATTAGAGTGTTATTTTCTTTAAAGTGAGGTTAATTTAGACGTGACGTCTTGTTAATCTCATACTTTTAATATTTTTATTAAACAATAATAGTTTCTTAATTAATTTTATTTTTTATTTATTTATTTATTTTAATGTTTAAATTTATGTATAAATTAAGGTTAATTTGGATGAGACGTCCTGTTAACCTTTACTTTCACTCTGTTTTACTTTTTTTATTATAGTTATCATTTTGTCGAGTTTCTTACTGTGATTGCTTTATCGTCTCTTACTGTTACTGTTTTAAACCTTCTACTGTCATTATTTGTTTTCTTACTGTCACTGTTTAGTCTTTTATCATTACTGTTTTCTTCTTTCTTACTGTCGCTGTTTGGTCAAATTTCTTACTGTCACTATTTAGTCTGTTTTTTCTGTTTGTGTTTCTTTTGTTGTTTTGTATTTTTTTTTTTCATAAAAGAAGTTAAAATAATTTCTAGATTATTTTGAAATAAGCGCTATCAATTTGAGGTAACCGTTTTATAACGGACAGTTGTGAGGTGCTAATACCTTCCTCACCTGTAATTCGACTCCCGAACTTAGAATTTCATTTTTCATAACCAGTGTTTTAAAAGAGGTTTTTTCTGATATTTTTATCCTAAAAAATATTGGTGGCGACTCCCTGTTTTTCTTTTCGAAAGGATTTCGAAACCCGTTTTACTTTTAAGGGTCGGCCATCCCGTCACGATCCCGGTCGCGACAAAATGTATCTTACTTATCTAATAATGAATGATACTAGTATTTATAGTTTTCTTAGAGGTACAACTTGCGATTTAACAACGGACACGTTTCTAAATCTCGAGGCAAGTTGCTCACTTTTCTCTGAAATTCTGACTCTATGACAGTTTTTTAACCAGATCTATTTAACAAGCATACCAATTTTTTGCTTAACCTTAAATCTTTGTCTTTACTGGACCCATATCTTACATCGTTACAAATATCATGATTACCTAAGGATCGATATTAATACCTCATCAATAACCGGTGGAAGGGGCTTTGCGAGCATGTGAATGTGTAGATGGTGTAGTTGGTGGCATTAAGAAAAGAAACGAAAACCACAACTGTCAAAAACTTTTCTGAGAGGGTTCCCTTTAATCTTGGTAAGAAGAAGCATGTACAACCGTTGTAAAGAAGCTGCCAACGTATACGTACCAATCAGTTCTCATCTAATCATTCAAAGTATCATTAACCACATATAAATATTATCATAATTTTTTGCTTTCGGTTTACAATTAAATTATACTAAAATTATAAATAATTTAGGGGACATCAATCAAGATCATCTGCAGACGGTTATTTTTTAACTGCCGATGAACGGAATCTCTTGAGATTTGATAAGCACGCCACAGGTGGCACCCTAACTTTATTCCATAGTTTTTAAAATCAAATTAAACAATAAATTGGTAGATGATTCGTTTCATCAACTCTTTATTGTGACCCATTTAATTATGCTTTGGTTTCTGATTTTAATTATGGTTTATTTTAATTGGTATTTTTATTGGCTTAATAACCAAATAGATTTTAAAAACATTACTTTCAGTTTAATAAGTTTAATAAGTTTGGTAATTTTGTTTGGATTCAGGAAATAAGTTTTTATATATAGAAAAAACTGATATTAATTCTCAAATTACTGTTAAATTAAAGAAATGAATTTTAAATTTTTATGTTACTAATATATCATCAATGTGAGAATTAGGTACAGTTAAAATAAATTTTTCATTGCGGTGATTGAACTAGGATTTTGTCATATATTTTTTATTTTAATATGTTTTAGTCCCTATAAAAAAATATTTTGTTTTTTTAATAAAATATTTTTCTTTACATCTTTCTTATGTTAAATATTTTTCTTTTAGTTTTTACTTTGAATTTGAATTTATTAATTGTTGACAAGTAACCAAATTATATAATAATTTGTTCAAATAGTTTTAACATGTTACTATTAACATATGATTTTAGCATGTTTAAATACAATTTTTTGTCATTCAGAATATCCATAATTTTATTTTCTACCAATTTTGAGAACAACTTTAACTACTAAAAAATATATGTTGATATGTTAGAGTCATGTGCTAATAGCTAGTCACTTGATTGGATATATCAAAACTATGTGGATAGTCTAACATATAATTTAGTTACGTATATTAATAATTAATAAATTTAAAATATAACTAAAAATAAGATATTCAATATAAAATTATAAAAAAGTATTTTATGATTAATTTTACAAAATGGAACGGCATTTTAACCAAATTTTTACATACAGCTAAGCATTTTATAACTTGAAACGAATTCATTAAAATGCATTGAAATATAAATACATATTTTAAATATGGTTTCAAAATAATTGCAAATCCAATTCACATTAAAATAATACATTTTAAGTTTGGCTATGGACAGTCATTAAGATTTGTAAAAATGTCTCTATGAAAGAATTTGATTGATTTTTATACCCCTGGTTGGCCTTTGCTTCATGATTGGAAATGAGAGTAGCTTAGTCATTTCAAGTGCAAAGGTGGGGCTTGAGAGCGTTAACGTGCATGCTATGCGGACGCGGTGCACAATAAGGATGGAAGATGGGGCCCGTGATGATCCAGTTGAGCACGACGATACGCGTGGGTCCCAATCATGAAACTCGATTGTTGTCGTTTTCCGTCTCGCAGCGACATGTTTCATGTTCCTCCATGTTTAGTGGGTCCCGATCGAATAGGGGAACGTCCACAACGAAATCTGATGGAGACGCACAACATGTTAGCGGGTGAGGCTGCAAACATGAGAAATGGGATCCAATCTCAAGTCCCGGAACAACGTAACGCTCCTGGTTGTTGTCTTAACGCACAAGAGATTTAGGGGGGAATATAACGAATTGTTTTTCAATAATTCCAAGAGTAAAACCTTCTCTGAAGGTTCGATATACGAAATTGAATATAAAATTGATTCTCATAATTTTAATTTTAATATTTGGAAGAATATAATTGGATTTAGAATTTCAGATTTTAATTTTATGGAAATAGAATATAATTAAAATTTGTTACTTTTAACTTCTAGCGTATACGCTTTAAATTATAGGTATTTTTTTTATCTAGGTTGATGTATTTTTTAGACAAAATATCATTTAATCTGATCACATTATTAAGTTACGGTTCAACTTGGTTTAGTTAGAATGTATGATTGTATTTAATTACTTCAAAAAATGTAAGTAATATAAAAACGAACAAATCGATCCAATTATATGTTTTTATAATACTTATATTTTATTAAAAATTAAAAATTAAAAATAAAACATATAATTTTAGCCTAATAAAATCAAGAATAATTACTTCAAACATAGAATCACTAATATAAAATATTTTTAATATAATTTGATCCGGTCCTAACACCGGCCCCCAAGAGCATGGCTTTAATGCTTTGCCAGGTCAGCATTTCGAACAAGGGAAGTACGCTTCAAATGCATTATAATTGTTTCTATACGGAGTATATACGACCAAGACAAGTAACTCCGCCAAGGCATGTTACTCCGCCAAGGCATGTCACTCCGCCAAGGCATGATACTCCGCCAAGGCTCATAACTCCGCCAAGGCATGTTACTCCGCCAAGGCATGTAACACCGCCAGAATGTGTTACTCCGCCAAGGCTGATTACCTCGCCAAGAAGGAAAATATTGAATACCTTATGCATGAAATGTTCCTAATGCATATTACTCCGCCAAGTCATAGACTCAATACCGGCGGAATATTGAATTTCCCATACTGCGTAGCAAGCCCATACTCACAACAATAATGGGAATCACGCTGTCACGCATAAAGGGTAATAACAATAAAATAATAAAGCATTCACGCTTCCCAAGTAAGTGGAAATACCTACTACAATAACGGTGCTCGTGAACGACACAGGGACCCACTGTCTTTCTTGCTTTATGCCAGAAAACAAGGAACGGGCCCTACCAATAATGGAGCACCAGTGACAGGTATATAAACCTCAACAAAAAGGTATATGGGGAGGATCCCCCAATTCTGAACCTTACACTCTCTTACTTGCATAATTCTCTCAGATTTGCTTTCTAAGTCTTTAAGTATTCTGAAATACTGACTTGAGCGTTGGAGAACGATTGCAGGTACCACCCCCAATCGGGTCAAGACAAAGAAGATCCCGTCAGGCGGACTGAACACCGCCTTCGCATATTGCACTCCGCCTCAACATACAAAGACACTACGTATCTGTACATTTACGCACATTGCTTTGTATCAGATTGACATTTTATGTACATTTTGAATTGTTCAACGAACATACTTCTACACCCCCTGTAAAGAACGGTTCATAATTAAAAATCATAAATCAACATCTAAAGTCTCACTTTAAGACTAGGTCATCTATGTAATTTAGTGGAGTAATGTAAATATAAAAGTAATATATTAAAGTTTTAATTCAGTTAGACTTTGCTTGGTTTTTAGAGGTAGATATGAAATCTGATCCAAACTATACACATAATGTAGTTTTTTTTACACTTTCAGTTTGATCAGTTTTCAGTTATTTTAGATTGATTGTACAAATTTGTTTGATCCAAATCGGATGATGAACACCCCTACTTTGAATAACCAATTTTTAACATCAAGTTACCCTATTGACGCCATCATCCCCATCATCATTGTCACCACCCTCTATTGCCATTACCGTCAGTGTCGTCGTCGTCATCTTTGTTATCGTCATAGTTGCTGCTACCACTGCCGCCATCATTATGATCACCATTGCTGCAACCACCACTGTCACTGCTACTACCATTCATGTCATCACTGTTACAATTAGTCAAAGACTAATATGATATGATTTTTAACACAGAGAACCAATTTGATGTAATATTCTATATGATTCGATCCTGATACCGACCCATTGACAGTGTGAAAATTTGACCACAATCTGTCATTCAGGACTGGTATCCCGCATAGCTTGGTGTCACAACACCGGCATTCTGGTATCATGCGCAAGGTCCCTGGACTGACTCCAGTATGAGTCATTCTCTCAACACTAGAAAGTTATAGTTGACCTATGCATTAACGTGTTAAATAAGTAACCTACAAAGTAACTGATTGGTAGGTAGAGCCGTTTGGAAAAGTCTCTTTTATGTATCAGCCTTTCTACGAAGGATTAGAATAGTATTGACATAGTGTACGGAAAAATTTGAAAACAAGAAGGCTCTTCCGCTACCTCTAGGTATAAATACCTATGCATCAACATAACAAAGGCATAATATTCTCTTAAAAACTCACGCTTGAGTTATGATATTCCCTTTGACTATTCACTAACTTAAGCATCAGAGTGTCTTTGTAAGTAACACTCATTTTCACCCCACAACGCGTAAAGCTAGTGGTTTTGTACAAGGAATCACTCAAAGACCTTTTTTCCCCACTGAAATAAAGGATATAATATCAAATCCTCACTGGACCGGTGTAAAATACAAGCTTATAAACAGTAATAAGGATTGTCCTGAAGTTGATCCTTGCACTTCGGTCTAAACCAGTTCACTATATATTACAGAACAAAATTGATGTAATGTTACCGAGGGCTAAATTTATGTATGTCATCAATAAAGGTTTAAAATATCCATGTTAATATACAATGTTGCTAAATGGCAAGTCACGTCACAACTTTCATAATACTTAACATGTAATGTGACACTGTAATTGATGTCGTTCAATGACAAAGACTAATTTGATCGACAAAGGTGTACATCAAGAGTTATAAAGTTATTTTGATAGGTTAAGGACTACTTTGATTAATCATGCATACATTATGGAAAAATTTAAAGTTTTACTCAATAATTTCACATTTGCCAATTCGAATCTTAATGGAAAGGAAATGGAGAAATATATACTTATTTAAATGAAGAAAACACAAAAGATTGAAAACTTTGTTGCATAGAGAAAAGACTTGACTGATGATTTTTTTAGTGTGCTTTAAGTTCAAGAAATTTTATTTTTTTAAAAGTGATTGTGGATTCTTTGAGTTTCTCAATGCAATCGGCTTTTTTCAGTTAGGAATTACTAAGAGATTAGGGTTCTTAATTTAAAGAAAAAGGAGTTTTAGCCAATGGATTGACCTTTCTCCGTTAAAGTGAATCTAAGCTTCTAGTGATGCATGTATTTTGAACTGGATATAAAATGGCGCCACATAGTGAAAATTGGAAGGAACCAAACCTTAACCTTTTTCCTGCTCTATATTATTCCATTCTTATCTTAGTATACTCTTTGCATTTCTCATTTAAATAATTTATATAATTGTTGCAATTTATTCTTAAACATTGATATCACGCTAAAATATCAGTAATTCAGACAACCGGTATCGCAGGGCAGTATTTTCACACAGGTTATCCGTTCTCATACTTTTCCGCTCTCACTTATCCGGGTACTTCATCTGTCCTCACTCCCCCGTCATATATAACCGTTTGCCTCAGTGTTACAATAAGATAGGGGGGTTATAACTTATCAAGTGTGGATATCCTGCACAACGAAATGTGTCAATATCACTTACAGAAAGGAGTAGGTGTAACACCCTCAGTTAGATAAGACAAACCCTTCTATGGGATCATCCTATTTAACCGAGAGGTCACAAGTTTTCAGAAAAAGTGAATATTTTTTTTATATAATAAAAAGATGGCAGATCAGTGGAAGCAAATAGTATGTAATTCATATAGTCATTCACAAACTGTAAGTAATTGTACTCTTAACAGAATGGGGCATACAGACACCCTTAATATTTATACAGTCATCCAGTATCTTATTATTCAACTTCAGATATCCTACTTTTAATGAGTACTCTCAGTAAGTCCAACGTATTGCTGTCCGTCGTCCTCTGGTTCTTGGTTTCTTATTTCCTCTGTTAATATTCAACAGTAAGGGTGAGTATAACCCAAGATCCTGAAGGTCACCCGGTGCAGACATAATCCAGTCAACAGGTAATATCACATAATCATACAATTCACATATCTATGACTATAACAATCAAATATGTTGTCATGGAATGCATGAGTTCGTTTTATTATGATATATCTTGATTAATTCTCATGATGCATGAGGGCCCAATAAATCAATTCATCTTCATCTCATTCTTTGGAATTTCTCCATTCCATTCTAGAGCGATCAGGGTCCGCCCAAGCTCCCATTTTCATAAGGTACAAATGAACTCATCGGTTCTCATCATTGATTGATGTATTTTTGGGACTTGGATATCTACGATCATAGTTACACTCCGTCATTTAGTCAAAGTACACCATAATTGCATCGTCGCACCCGGCTATCAGGCGCGACACTGATGCCATTGGGTTTCCGTTCCGGTTGTACTCCTAAGATTCTTCATGGAGATCGAACGTGAGTGTCCTCCAGCGTACCAGGTGTATGCTCTAGATAATTTTTTTTTCTCCGTCAAAATATTTTCATGATGCGAAATACATTCTTTTTATCATTTGATCCTTGGGTATCTTATGTGTTTCCAGTCTCTTAATATTTATTCACAAATTCTTGGCTAAAATAATGCTTTGTTTAAAGAGTAAGTAATATGTTTCTTATTCCACTACTCGTAATCAAAACAATAATAATATCAATAACAATAGTAATAGTTAATAATAATAATAAGAAGAATAACATTAATAGTGGTAATAGTAATAGAAATAAGAATAATAATGATAATTGTAACATCCCAAAAAAAATAATTCAAAAAGGATTAAAGAAAAGTTTCTAAATAAAATCCGAGTGAAAAATGTCAAAAATAATATTTTCCGAGTGTAATGAGCTGATTCCGAGTAAAAATGTTAAAAACTAGATTTTTCCGAGTAAAATAAGTTTGATACCGAGTGAAATGAGTTTTCCGAGTAAAATAAGTCTGTTTCCGAGTGAAAATGAATTTTCTGAGTAAAATGAGTTAGATACCGAGTGTAATCAATAGGATTCCGAGTGGAATGAGTAGGATTCTAAGTAAAATCAGGCTGAGATGAGTTTCTGGGTAAAATGAATATGAATCCGAGTGCAATCAGACTAAAAGAGTTTTCTCAGTGAAGTTAAAAATGTTTTCCGAGTGAAATATGACTGAGAAAGAGTTTTCTGAGTGAAATTACTATAATTCCGAGTGAAAAATGAGTTTTTCAGTGAAGTAAAAATCTTTTCTGACTGACACGTGATTTAAGAAGAGTTTTCGAGTAAAATATTTGATTCCGAATAAAATCAAACTGAGAAGATGCTTTCCGAGTGAAAGCAAACTGGGAAAAGTTTTCTGAGTTAAATAAGATGTTTTCCGAGTGAAATCAGTCTGAGAAGCGTTTTCTGAGTAAAATAATGAAGATACCGAGAAGAATAAACAACCAAGTAATGATCGGATCGGTTTATGTATAAGTAAAGTTATGTATTTGTATATCTTAGATGATCCGGTCGGTTTGATAAAAAACCGAGCTTGTTATTATAGAATCCGACTTCTGTTTATAATTCTTCACTGGAATTCACATAGACACCCATGATTCTTAGTATTTTCACAGTCCAATACAGATCATATCTATTCACAATTCAACACTGAGTATATCCACTTAGCAACAAATGTATATGTACAAATAGTAATAATTAAAGCATTTAATTCACAACAACACCGAATCTGTCCTGGAAAGGTGAGGACCAAAGGTACCTTAACCCTTTCCTTTCACTCGAATTTCCCCAGAATACCCGAGAATATACCCCCTTACCTTAATGAAGTTGCAGACGTTCCCTTCACTGTCCTTGCTTCAGCTCACAGTGAGGAGGAAAGGAAATTGAGAGAGGAAGAAGCTTGCATAAAGAGAAAGTAATAAAAAGGGTGTGTCTGTTACTAAGTTTCATGTGTATGTGTATTCTAAGAGTTGTAGTATTGGGTTAATAATGAGAAAGGCAAGTGGGAGATACGATTTCCCTTGGTTGGAGGATTAGGTGAGAATAATGGAGACTTTTGAGCTGTTTCCACCGTCAGCTTGCATGATGGAAAGGGAATATATAATAAAATATATAAAGGTGCTTTGATTGATGCAACTTTCCCTGCAGTTGACTCGCTTGTGACAATCCCTTTTGGATTTATGTGGCTAGTGGACCGGTCACCATCAGGAGCAAAGAAAGAAATAAAGTTACAGGGGTCATCTTGCTCAAGCGAAATCCGACTCGCTTGAGCGAGACACAAGGCTCGCTTGGGCGAAGTGAAGAAAAGAGGGTCAGAACCGACTGTGCTTGAGCGCAGTATGCTCGCTTGAGCGTGGTTTGTAACACCCTCTGTTACACCTTAATAAATTCTAGAAAAACTCGTAATTTTTTTTTTTACTAAAGATATGATTGTTAAAAAGAAACTATCGGAATAAATTATATACATTATTTCTGAAATACCTCACAAATATTATTAAAAACTTTATAAAGTATTTGTACATTCATCCGAAGAAAATAAACATTAAACATTATAAGAAAGAGAGGAAACTCCATGGCCCAGAAGCAGTTACTTATTAACATTATTTATTCATTGGACCACGGTATTCATACCGAGCTCCCTTTCTAGAACGTGCTATATTTACTGCTGAAATTCTTCGATCCTTCCCTCTGAATCATCAATTTAGAATATATGAAACAAAAACACGGAGAAAGGAGTGAGAAACAGAATATAATATTTCCGAATAAGACATAAGCAACAAAGGGTTTTCACAACCAATACATAATAATATCAATCACAATCACATACACAATCAATTATGAATGCATGAATGTTATGCAATATCTTCATCATAACTTATCTATATATGTGGGCCCTTAAATTTTAATTTGCACTGGGCCAACCAGGAGTTTACACTGTTCCATAAGTCCGGATAATAATAATATGAACAGCTCAACTGGCATGGAAACACTTAGAGACTAGTCAGATTGAGAAAGTTTTTATTGTGAAAGTACCCGACACTAGGGAGCTACCCCAGGTCCCCTGAAGCACCCTTTCACACTCTCTCATCCCAAGGCTCGTAAATAAGCCTCCTCTAATGTATCCTCGGTTTCTATAATCCGTCCCTAGACAATATTATTTCATTTCACTTTCATTATCCATGATGCATGAACTACTCGCGTATTGAGTTGGTTAAGGCTTTTAGAAACTCAATTATTAAATCCCTTAAAGGTTTACAATATCATTTCAATAAACTGTACATTTTCTCAGTTCTCTGAATTTCTATCCCACAGAAATAAATTTGGTACAGTTTTTGAATCTCACTGAAATTGAGTTTCTAAGCCTTAAATATCTAAAAACTTTATCATATAAAACTTTACATAATCTTTCTCAAATTAAATCTTAACAAAATCAAATTTAGGAATCTCAATTATTTCCAAATATATTTAGTTATTAAGTTGGAAAAAATAAAACAATTTTCTTTCAAAAAAAATTTTGTTTTATTAAAAGAGAATAATTATTAACCAAAAATACTTAAAATTATAAAATTTTTCTTTAACTCAAGATTTAATTAAATAAATTCTCATAAAATATTTTCTTTCTAAAATAAATACTAATTTTTATTTTTATTTTTCTAAATATTGGAAATAAAGTTAATAAAAATAATTTCTAAGAAGAAATAAAAGATAATAAAATTTAAAGAGTAAGGTAAGAAATTCTTACTGAATTTTAGCTTTCCGTCATGCTCGCTATATGCTCAAACTCCACATTACAATATCATCAATCAAAATCAAACAATATCAATCATAACTAAATATCATCAATCAATCAATCATAATCAAATCATAATCAAATCAATTAAATATCATTAATACATATCATAATACAAAATTTAATGATTATTAATATAGTCAATTTTAGTCCTTTTGGTCAATTCCTCGCATAGGTATATGTAAGTCCATATAATCCAGTCCTTGCATAGGTATAGTTCAGTCCATATGGGTCATAATGGTCCAAGTCCTTGCATAGGTATAGTCCAGTCCATATAGGTCATAATGGTCCAAGTCTTTGCATAGGTATGTTAGAGTTAGTTAACCGGATATTTAATTTAAAATTTATTAAAAATGTTAAGTTAAAAAGTTAATATTTTAAAATAATAATATTATTAAATTTAAAAGGAGTAGGGGACTCCTCCCATTATTCTTATGTCTTTTCATATTATAATTCTTATCTCACTCCCCCTTACCTTGAGTCGTTACCAAAAAGAGATTTGCTTTGCGCCTCCGATTTCTAGAAATATTAATATCAATCTTATTTTAGTATAAGCATAAGACGAAGATTAAGATTACTACTTAAAACAGAAATGGTAAATTCTGAATAGTGAATAGTGAATAGTGAATAGTGAATAGTGAATAGTGAATAGTAAATCGTGAATAGTAAAACGTGAATAGTAACAGTAAATAGTAAAACGTGAATAGTAACGGTAAATAGTAAATCGTGAATAGTAACGGTAAATAGTAACAGTAAATAGTAATTTACTATTTGAATAGTAATTTACTATTGAAATAGTAATTTACTAGTGAAATAGTGTTTACTATACAGAATAGTAACTTAAAATAATATTATTTTCAGTATAATAACAGATTTCTAAAAACGATATAAAAATAATCTAAAAAAATATAAAAGAGAAGTATTCTTACCTTAGGATTTTGGCAGAACCTTCTCTCCAAAAACTTTTCTTCTCTCTCTCACTTCCACCACTATCTCACTAGCACTACTGTATTAAGAAAACTTAATCTGAAATTGTGAATTCTAAAGAAGAAATCCTTCGGTATTTATAGGAAAAAAATTTTACTATGCATTTCATTATTTTAATATAAAAGTACTATGCATTTTTGAATTTTTTATTCCAGGTTACTATGCATTCTTTGAAAATTTCGTACATGCACAGTGTTTTGCATAGTAACTGTCGGCAGAATTATTAAGCCAAATAGTAACCTTTCACTCGGTATATTTTAAATATTCAAAATGAGTCCTTTTTGAAATTTAGCGATATTATATCAGTCCTCACTAATTTTATACTGAGTAATATAAAGTTGAAATTTTAAAAATCTAAAATTTTCTGTTAATAAAAATTTATTGATACGTTTCTAATTTTTTAACGATTAGAAAAAATCAAGATTTTTCTCAAACCGATAATTTTTAGATAAGTCTACTTGAAATGGATTTTAGAAAATTTTCTTATAATTTCAATTCACTTTCTTGTAAATATTTTTAATTTAAGTCACTTATATGAATTTAAAATTATTTAAAAAATATTATTTTTATTAAAAAATTCCAAAATTCCAAAAAATTCCAAAAAATCATAAATAATACGTAGATTAAAAAGTTCTAAAGAACCATAATTTAATTCCTTCAAAATTTTAATATAAAAATAAAAATAGGGGTGTTACAACTCTACTCCCCTTAGAAAATTTCGTCCTCGAAATTTACATAATCAGTAAAACAAATGAGGATGAGACTCTTTCATCTCAGTTTTTAGTTCCCATGTAGCATCTTCTCCTCTCGTTTCACTCCAAATAACCTTTACAAGCGGAATTGTCTTGTCTCTTAATTGTTTTATTCTTCTGTCACTTATTCTAACAGGTGGTGCATCATATGTAAGATTATCTTTAACTTGTATGACATCAGGTTCAATAACATGTGTAGGATCAGATATATACTTTCGCAAGTTTGACACATGAAAAACATTATGGATATTAGAAAGAAAAGGTGGTAATGCTATTTGGTAGGCAAGGGGACTAACTTTATGAATTATTTGGTATGGACCGATAAATCTAGGAGTTAGTTTTCGAGATTTCATTGCCCGACCGACCCCAGTCATAGGTGTGACTTTCAAGAATACATGATCGCCTTCTTGAAATTCGAGCGGCTTTCTTCTTTTGTCATAGTAACTTTTCTGCCTGCTCTGTGTTGCCTTCATCTTTTCCTGAACTATTTTGATTTTATCCGTGGTTTGTTGTACCAACTCTGGTCCTAGCATCAAGTTTTCACCAGTCTCAAACCAACATAGCGGGGTCCTACATTTTCTTCCATATAATGCTTCAAAAGGTGCCATGCCAATGCTAGCATGGAAACTGTTGTTGTAGGTAAACTCCACATATGGTAAGAATTGATTCCAACTTCCTTTATGCTCTAACACACAAGCTCGTAACAAGTCCTCTAGAGATTGGATTGTTCTTTCTGATTGTCCATCCGTCTGAGGATGATATGCTGAACTCAGACGCAGTCTTTTTCCCAAAGCCTTGTGCAAGCTCTTCCAGAATTGTCATGTAAAGCGAGGGTCCCGATCAGAAATGATACTTGAAGGAATTCCATGCAATCTCACAATCTCCTCGATGTATAATTTTGCCAGCTTCTCCATAGAGTAACGAATATTGATGGGAATAAAGTGGGCAGACTTTGTTAGTCTATCAACTATTACCCATATCGAATCATGTCCTAATGGAGTTTTGGGTAAAGAAGTCACAAAATCCATGGTAATGCTATCCCATTTCCATTCTGGTATTTCCATTGATTGTAGCATTCCAGGGGGTTTTTGATGTTCCACTTTAACCTTCTGGCAAATTAGACATGCAGCCACATACTCTGCCACCGCTTTCTTCATTCCAGGCCACCAAAATAACTTCTTCAAATCTTGATACATTTTAGTAGCTCCGGGATGAATGCTCATATAACTTTTATGGCCTTCTTCTAGAATTGCTTTCCTCAACTCCTCTTTGTCAGGGATACACACTCGATCCTTATATCTCAATAATTGGTCGTTTCCCACATTGAACTCGACTTCTTTTCCTTGTTTCAAGAGTTCTTTCTTCTCTTGCAGGAATTCATCCTCTCGTTGAGCCTCTAAAACTTGTCTCAGGAATTCACTTGTAACTTGCAACGCTCCTAATCTGTAGCTGTTAGCATTAACCTTTACTGCTAGGTTAAGATCTCTGAAGTTCTCTATTAATTCCAACTCTTTAATCATCATTGTGGATGCATGTAGAGACTTTCGACTTAAAGCATCAGCTACTACGTTCGCTTTTCCAGGATGGTATTGTAACTCAAAGTCGTAGTCCTTTAAGAACTCCATCCATCTCCGTTGCCTCATGTTTAACTCCTTTTGATCGAATAAATACTTGAGACTCTTATGATCGCTAAACACATCGAATGTTGCACCATATAGATAATGCCTCCAAATCTTTAAGGCAAAAACTACAGCGGCTAACTCTAAGTCATGGGTAGGGTAGTTAATCTCATGTTGCCTTAATTGACGTGACGCATAGGCTACAACCTTCTTGTCTTGCATGAGTACACTTCCTAGTCCTTGTTTAGACACATCACAGTAAACTTCAAAACTTCGATGTGGATCAGGGAGTACTAACACTGGCGCAGAAGTAAGTCGATCTTTCAGCTCTTGGAAACTATTCTCGCATTGTGTCGTCCACACAAAAGGTTGTCCTTTCCGTGTTAGCTTGGTCAATGGGTATCCTAGCTTTGAAAATCCTTCAATGAATCTCCTATAGTATCCAGCCAAGCCCAAGAAACTTCTAATCTCAGTGATCGTGGTTGGTCTCTCCCATTTTAAAACCGCCTCCACCTTGGAAGGGTCTACAGCTATTCCTCCTTGACTAATTATATGTCCTAAAAAGTTCACTTCTTCCAACCAGAATTCACACTTCGACAGCTTTGCATATAGTTGTTTCTTTTTCAGGATTTCCAACACGACCTTCAAATGTTCAACATGTTCTTCTCTGCTTTTAGAGTACACTAATATATCATCAATGAACACCACTACAAATTTATCTAGATATGGATGAAAAATCCTATTCATGTAATCCATGAATACGGCTGGTGCATTAGTTACACCAAAAGGCATTACTAGATATTCGTAATGGCCATAGCGTGTTCTAAAAGCAGTTTTCGATACATCTTCTTTCTTCACCCTTATTTGATGGTATCCAGACCTCAAATCAATTTTGGAGAACACCGTGGCACCACGCAGCTGATCCATCAAGTCGTCAATCCTTGGTAGAGGATATCTGTTCTTGATTGTCACCTTGTTCAGTTGTCGATAATCTACACACAACCTCATGCTACCATCCTTCTTCTTAACCAACAACACTGGTGCACCCCAGGGGGATACACTGGGTCGTATAAACTGCTTCTCTATCATCTCTTCAAGTTGTTTTTTCAACTCTGCTAATTCTAGAGGTGACATTCGGTATGGTGCAATTGAAATGGGTCCAACTCCAGGTACTAGATCAATGGAAAATTCTACATCTCTTTCTGGGGGTAAACCAGGGATATCTTCAGGAAAAACGTCAGGAAATTTACACACAACCGGCAGATTTTTGATTTTTGATTCTTGCTCTCCTTTCGTTGAAAGCAATAGCATGAATCCTTGAGCCCCTCCTTTTAAAGAGGCACTCACTTGGTTGGCGGTTAGAAATCTCGAATCCTCAGGATTCAAATTCACTGGTTCTTTAAACATTATGGTTTTATTATGACAATCTATTAGAACATGATTGTCAGACAACCAATCTAGCCCAATAATAACTTCTAAGCCAGAAAGGGGTAAACAGAAAAGATTAGCCTTAAAGTCCCTACCATCTATGACAATAGGGCATTTCCAACAAGCTTTAGAAGTGACAATGGGATTGTTTCCAGGAGTATGTACAGATAAGTCAAATGGAAGTTCTATCACAGGTAATTTTAGTTTTTCTACACAGTCATTGGCAATAAAGGAATGTGATGCACCTGAGTCATACATAACAGTTAAAGAAATCTTATTAATGATACACTTACCTTCTACCATGGAATCAGCATGAGATGCTTCTTCTCCAGTGATTGCAAAAACCTTTCCTTTTGGTTTCGGCCTTCCGACTGCACTGTGCGCGCCTCCTTGAGTATTTATGCTTGTACTTGCACCTTCAGGGTTTTCTCTCTTCATCTCTGGGCAATCCTTGATGTGATGACCTGGTTTGTTACACTTAAAGCAAACATAAGTGTTTTTAGGACAATCCCTTTTCAAATGGGGTCCTCCACAGATAAAACATTTAAAATTTGGTGCAGATGTTGGATAATAGCTTCCAGTTGAAGCTTGGGGTCTGTTAGGAACAGATGCTGCTCCAAACCGGCGAAATGGTGCTTGGTAAGGCTTATTCCTTCTGAAATCTCTTCTTTGGTGATGGTGAGGTCCTCCACTTCTTATCTCTCCTGCCTTGTGAATGGGCTCACGACTTTTGGTCATTCTATCCTTATGGTCTTCTTCAAAGATCCTGCAGCGATTTACCAATACAGAAAATTCACGGATTTCCTGCATTCGTATAGCTTCCTTAATTTCTGGCCGCAGTCCATTTACAAACTTTGCACACCGATCTCTTTCATTAGTAGCATCATTATAATGAGAATGAAAACGAGATAGCTCTTCAAACCTGGATGCGTACTCTCCAACGGTCATATTTCCTTGGGTCAGCGACAGGAATTCGAATTGTCTTTTCTCTTTAACATCAGCTGGAAAGTATTTCTCTAGAAACATATCCTTGAAATAGTCCCAAGTGATCTCCACGTCGTTGACTTCGAATTGTTTACGCATGCTATCCCACCAATGTTCGGCATCCTCAGATAAGGCATAAGTAGCGAAGACTACCTTATCAGCTTCATTACATTGCAATGCTCGAAAGATCTTCTCTATCTCTCGAATCCAGATTTGTGCTCCATCGGGGTTATATCCTCCCTTGAAACGAGGTGGATTGCGTTTTTCGAATAGGTCCAGCCTTCTCAAGGCATCGTTACCTTGACCTTCACGTGCTCCCATTGCATTGATTAAGCGTTCTACAACTCCAGCAAGATCGTTTCCAGCCATTAGTTTCCTGTTTCACAGTAACTGAGATTTGTCACATCAATCACAGTTACTACCAAGTCAGATATTCTACCTATACAGAGTTTACAGACAAAGCAAGATAGACCTTTTCCCCAGGCCTATTGGATTAACTGCTCTGATACCACTTTGTAACACCCTCTGTTACACCTTAATAAATTCTAGAAAAACTCATAATTTTTTTTTTTTACTAAAGATATGATTGTTAAAAAGAAACTATCGGAATAAATTATATACATTATTTCTGAAATACCTCACAAATATTATTAAAAACTTTATAAAGTATTTGTACATTCATCCGAAGAAAATAAACATTAAACATTATAAGAAAGAGAGGAAACTCCATGGCCCAGAAGCAGTTACTTATTAACATTATTTATTCATTGGACCACGGTATTCATACCGAGCTCCCTTTCTAGAACGTGCTATATTTACTGCTGAAATTCTTCGATCCTTCCCTCTGAATCATCAATTTAGAATATATGAAACAAAAACACGGAGAAAGGAGTGAGAAACAGAATATAATATTTCCGAATAAGACATAAGCAACAAAGGGTTTTCACAACCAATACATAATAATATCAATCACAATCACATACACAATCAATTATGAATGCATGAATGTTATGCAATATCTTCATCATAACTTATCTATATATGTGGGCCCTTAAATTTTAATTTGCACTGGGCCAACCAGGAGTTTACACTGTTCCATAAGTCCGGATAATAATAATATGAACAGCTCAACTGGCATGGAAACACTTAGAGACTAGTCAGATTGAGAAAGTTTTTATTGTGAAAGTACCCGACACTAGGGAGCTACCCCAGGTCCCCTGAAGCACCCTTTCACACTCTCTCATCCCAAGGCTCGTAAATAAGCCTCCTCTAATGTATCCTCGGTTTCTATAATCCGTCCCTAGACAATATTATTTCATTTCACTTTCATTATCCATGATGCATGAACTACTCGCGTATTGAGTTGGTTAAGGCTTTTAGAAACTCAATTATTAAATCCCTTAAAGGTTTACAATATCATTTCAATAAACTGTACATTTTCTCAGTTCTCTGAATTTCTATCCCACAGAAATAAATTTGGTACAGTTTTTGAATCTCACTGAAATTGAGTTTCTAAGCCTTAAATATCTAAAAACTTTATCATATAAAACTTTACATAATCTTTCTCAAATTAAATCTTAACAAAATCAAATTTAGGAATCTCAATTATTTCCAAATATATTTAGTTATTAAGTTGGAAAAAATAAAACAATTTTCTTTCAAAAAAAATTTTGTTTTATTAAAAGAGAATAATTATTAACCAAAAATACTTAAAATTATAAAATTTTTCTTTAACTCAAGATTTAATTAAATAAATTCTCATAAAATATTTTCTTTCTAAAATAAATACTAATTTTTATTTTTATTTTTCTAAATATTGGAAATAAAGTTAATAAAAATAATTTCTAAGAAGAAATAAAAGATAATAAAATTTAAAGAGTAAGGTAAGAAATTCTTACTGAATTTTAGCTTTCCGTCATGCTCGCTATATGCTCAAACTCCACATTACAATATCATCAATCAAAATCAAACAATATCAATCATAACTAAATATCATCAATCAATCAATCATAATCAAATCATAATCAAATCAATTAAATATCATTAATACATATCATAATACAAAATTTAATGATTATTAATATAGTCAATTTTAGTCCTTTTGGTCAATTCCTCGCATAGGTATATGTAAGTCCATATAATCCAGTCCTTGCATAGGTATAGTTCAGTCCATATGGGTCATAATGGTCCAAGTCCTTGCATAGGTATAGTCCAGTCCATATAGGTCATAATGGTCCAAGTCTTTGCATAGGTATGTTAGAGTTAGTTAACCGGATATTTAATTTAAAATTTATTAAAAATGTTAAGTTAAAAAGTTAATATTTTAAAATAATAATATTATTAAATTTAAAAGGAGTAGGGGACTCCTCCCATTATTCTTATGTCTTTTCATATTATAATTCTTATCTCACTCCCCCTTACCTTGAGTCGTTACCAAAAAGAGATTTGCTTTGCGCCTCCGATTTCTAGAAATATTAATATCAATCTTATTTTAGTATAAGCATAAGACGAAGATTAAGATTACTACTTAAAACAGAAATGGTAAATTCTGAATAGTGAATAGTGAATAGTAAATCGTGAATAGTAACAGTGAATAGTAAAACGTGAATAGTAACAGTAAATAGTAAAACGTGAATAGTAACGGTAAATAGTAAATCGTGAATAGTAACGGTAAATAGTAACAGTAAATAGTAATTTACTATTTGAATAGTAATTTACTATTGAAATAGTAATTTACTAGTGAAATAGTGTTTACTATACAGAATAGTAACTTAAAATAATATTATTTTCAGTATAATAACAGATTTCTAAAAACGATATAAAAATAATCTAAAAAAATATAAAAGAGAAGTATTCTTACCTTAGGATTTTGGCAGAACCTTCTCTCCAAAAACTTTTCTTCTCTCTCTCACTTCCACCACTATCTCACTAGCACTACTGTATTAAGAAAACTTAATCTGAAATTGTGAATTCTAAAGAAGAAATCCTTCGGTATTTATAGGAAAAAAATTTTACTATGCATTTCATTATTTTAATATAAAAGTACTATGCATTTTTGAATTTTTTATTCCAGGTTACTATGCATTCTTTGAAAATTTCGTACATGCACAGTGTTTTGCATAGTAACTGTCGGCAGAATTATTAAGCCAAATAGTAACCTTTCACTCGGTATATTTTAAATATTCAAAATGAGTCCTTTTTGAAATTTAGCGATATTATATCAGTCCTCACTAATTTTATACTGAGTAATATAAAGTTGAAATTTTAAAAATCTAAAATTTTCTGTTAATAAAAATTTATTGATACGTTTCTAATTTTTTAACGATTAGAAAAAATCAAGATTTTTCTCAAACCGATAATTTTTAGATAAGTCTACTTGAAATGGATTTTAGAAAATTTTCTTATAATTTCAATTCACTTTCTTGTAAATATTTTTAATTTAAGTCACTTATATGAATTTAAAATTATTTAAAAAATATTATTTTTATTAAAAAATTCCAAAATTCCAAAAAATTCCAAAAAATCATAAATAATACGTAGATTAAAAAGTTCTAAAGAACCATAATTTAATTCCTTCAAAATTTTAATATAAAAATAAAAATAGGGGTGTTACATGGTTCCTTCACGCTTGGGTCAGCAAGGCAAAATTTCTCCTCGCTCAAGCGAATTCCGACTCGCTTGAGCGAGTCATCCAATCCTCGCACGAAATTCCTCTGAAACTGACTCAAGGCACTTGGTTCTCACTCGGCAGAATCTGTCCAGACCGAGTTCTCTCTCACTCAGACTTTCACTCGGTAATTTGTTCTGAATCTGAGTCTTCACTTACTCGGGTTCCACTCGGTAAAACCTTCCAGAACCGACTCCCACCTAATTGGACACTCACTTGGAACTGATTCTTCTTGAAACACTCGATCAGATTTCTCTTCCTTGGAGGTGACTCAGTCGGAGTTGCCTCACTTGGACTCACTCATAAAGTGTCTCACTCGGTAGCATCTCCCTGAAACCGGCTCAAGGCACACAGGTTTTCCACTCAGCAAAATAATCTTGACCGACCCATCATTCACTCGGTAATTCACACACACGACTCATCTGGCTTGGTTTTCTACTCGGCAAAAACAATCAGAGTTGACTCGTCTCTTACTTGGCCTTTTACTCGGTAATATATTCCAAATCCAAGTCATTTCTCAATCAGTCTTTCACTCGGTGACTTCACTCAAATCTGAGTCATTTCTGATGGTTTTCACTCGGTTAAATCATTTCAAACCTACTCTTTTCTCACTCAGCAATTTACTTCAGAAACCAACTCTTTTGGACAACACATCATAAATCCCTATAGGTTCCAATCCCCCACTCGGAATTACACCCTCGGACTCCACCATCAAGTTCCATTCGGCATTACTCTGACTTCTCACCACTCGGAGGAATTCACTAAACTGTCTCACTCAGACCTAATGAAATCTTGTCCACTCAGATTTATTCAAACTCCACATCACTCGGAGGGATTCAGTAAATGTAGTCTTACTCAGAATTATTTCATACTTGGCCACTCAGAATACATATTACCCTTAATCAATCGGAATATACATATAACATTGTTCACTCGGAATATGACTCCTAGAGTATGCCTCAATCAAAACCTTCACAACCCTTCTTCCCTCAGAAGAGGTTCACTCGGCTTTTACCACTCAGGAGCATTTAAGTCCTTCCCCACTCGGGTTCACTCGTGTAACATCCCTATGTTTTATATTCATGAGTTTGGATATTTAATAAAGTAAGATTATTATAAGATGTAAAATTAAAATAAAAAGAAAATTTTGATTTGGGACCTGACGCGTAGCGTCAGTGGAACGCGTAGCGTCAGGGTAAAAACTTGACGAGTAGCGTTAGTGGACGCGTAGCGTCCATATAAAAATTTATACTTGACGCGTAGCGTCAGGGGGACGCGTAGCGTCAGTGTCGCGGGCAGAATAAAGACCCAAGATGACAGCCTGTAGAGTAGAAGTTAAAAACATAAGTTTTGGGGTTCTTCTTCTTCTCTCTTTTCCCTGCGACAATTAAAGGCCAACAAGAGGTTGGAATCTGAAATTAATTGTGGATTAGAGGTAAGAAACTTAAGATTAACGCATGGGATCTTTCAATTTTGAATTCCATGGAGAATTTCTATCTTTATCCATTTTTGGGGAAAACAAGGGAACTTTGAATTTTAAGATTCTAAACCGATTAAAAGTTTCCTTATGGTGTTCAAAAGAAGGATTGAGTGACGAATTTGAATTCCGCTTTATATAGGTTGCGAAAGAGCCGTTGAAAGATTAGCGGAAAAAGGGGTTTCTCGGAGAACTTGTGGTTTCAGTTGTGGTAAGCTTCTAAAGCTTTAGAAAGTAATTTCTGAGCATATTCTTGAGTTGGATTAAGGTTTGAACGGTTAAAACCTTAAACCTTTTTGTAATTTTATCTTTTAGTGGTTGTGGCGCATTGATCTTGGTAATTGAGTTTAGAGCGTCGACAGTGAGGTAAGGGGAGTATTATAGTATATATTTGATTACAGATTTGTGATAATTATGTTGGAAAAATTTAATCTGTGAAAGTATGAGATTGATATATATATATAGAAGAATATGTGATTAGATTATGTATGTGATTATATGTTGTATTTAACAATTATGGAAAATAGAATGGTAATGAATGAGAGGTGAATTGTGAATAAGATGGAAAATAATGTATAAAGTATGCCTAGAATGTGCATAATGGAGAGTGATGAAATATTGAATTATCATGATATAAAAGATATAAAGTTATGTTTGATTATGTGAATATTATGAATGTAAAGTATAATTATGATATTTAGAGATATGGCTTTTATGCCGAGATGTGGCTTTTATGCCGAGATGTGGCTTTTATGCCGAGATATAGCTTTTATGCTGAGATATATAGTGTTTATATTGAGATATATGGTGTTTATATTGAGATATAGCTTTTATGCTGAGATATATGGTGTTTATATTGAGATATGGCTTTTATGCCAAGAAACGTGGTTTTTTATGTTGAGATGTGGCTTTTATTCTGAGATGTGATTATTATGTTGTGAGTTGACTTGTATGACAAAATCATTTAATGATTGTATAAGGTATATTCATGATTTAAAATGAATAACGTGTATATGATGAAATATATTGTGATATGCTGTATATGCATGATATGTGTTGTAAACAGCCATTCGGTATAGATTACCCCTCGCTTTTGGCTCCCGTGGTCCATGTAGAGGCCCAGTTGAGCTACCCAGTGATCCAGGAAGAGATCCAGTGGTTGAGGTGGGGAGACGGTTTATGATACCGGGCTCGGTGAACCAGGATGTGTTCACGGGATGTCGGTGGACTCCCAGCTGGTGGCTGATTCGTTAGTATCCGGATACTAGGTGTCTGATGTATATGAGAGTCAGTTGTGAATTATACTCCTTGACTGATATGCAGATTATTGCATTGATATGATAATGATATGATTGAAATAATGAATTGTGAAATGAATTGATTAAGTATGGGTGCTTAAAATTAATTTATCTCAATGTTGCGAAATATTTGTTATGATGTGAACATAATGAATTTATGATGATTATGATGGATTATGATATGTTGGGTTCATATGAGAAGAGTTTAGTGGATCAATAACCCAGGCAGGAGAATGAGATTCTCCAGGTGATATCAACTCTGATTATGTAGTTGTATCATTCTTGTGATATATACTCACCCTTATTTTATGTTCACAGTGAATAAACCCAAGGATGTTGCGGATGCTGCGGAAACCAGTACAAAAATGAGCAAGGAGTAATGCCAGAGGAGTTTGGAATGTATATCTTGTATATATTTATATGTGAATATATTATCTAGTAGATTTGTAGAAGTATGTGTTGTTGTTACTTGTCCGTGATGTCTAATGGCACTGAGCCGTCAGTAGATATATGTAGATATGTGTGTAAATCTGTGGGAGTGTGAGCTTATGCATAGTATAATATGTGTATGGTTTGGGTGATGTGATTATGTAATGGCATTGAGCCATTAGATATTATGCATCTGTGATAACCAGGTACTGTTGGATGACTATAGTTATGACATAGAGCTATACTGTAGTAAATTATGCATTATAGGCAGGTTCTGTGGATGTCTTTGTGCTATGATGGTTATTTGAAATGATTGAATGTTGTATCGATGAATTGAATAGATTTAGAGATTTGAATTAGTAGCCATCCCTATGACTTTGAGAAACGGGATAGGTGAATTGAGTTTCAGTGAGTTTCAATACCTTTGCTAAGTATCAATAAGTCCATAAGAATATTTAAAAGTGGTATGCATTGGATTTGGATCATTTAAGAATCATTTAGGGTGTTTGGAGTAAAAGTGTTGCACATAAAGTGGTTAAGTTGTATTTCGTGCATAACTTGAGTATATGTTGGAATTTTGGCGAACGAACATCGCCAATAGTTTCAGAATGGGGAAAATATATGGACCATTAAGTTTTGTGGCAATTAGACCTGAAACGAGCTAATTGGATAAGTTAGTAATTGGTCAAAAGGCCTAAAATGTGTGACAGCATCAGGTGCTGTCACTGATAAGCCCACGCGTAGCGTCATCCTGGCGCTCAGCGTCAGGGCTACGAATGCACTCTCACGCCTAGCGTGGGACTGGCGCGTAGCGTCAGACCCCTGTTTTAGGTTTTGAGATTATTTCAACTTAAATGATTTTGAGGACTATAAATTATTTATTTTAAATTATAATTTGAGTAATTTTTATAAGATACATTTTTTTATTATTTTTGTGATGCAATTTAATTTTAGAAACGTGAAAAATTTATTGTGAAAATCAATAAATTGAATAAAATAAATATTATTTGAAGAGGGATATCTCAATTGGTATTAGAGCAAGACTATTCAGGATTGTAAACCTTGTGGGTAGAAATGATAGAAAGTAATGAGATTTGTTTGTGTATTCATTTGTATGTATGGAATTATATATGTGTAAAAGGTGAATTTTCAGGAATCCTGGCATTGTGCTCACTGGTTATCCGTTAGCCGCACTTCCTGGTATTGAGGTATTGATTATGGATTATATTTAATTTGTTTGATTATTAATGGTGTGATATGTTAATTGTAGAATGGCTGGTACTTCTAATTCAACCCCTGAGGGTGACTTCTTAGAAAAGTTTTCTCAGCTGATGGGAAGGGCTGAATCTGGCCCAACCCTTGATAAATTTCTAAAGCGAAATCCCTCAGTGTATAAGGGTGGACGTGATTATGATGGAGCTTATATGTGGCTCAGAGAAATGGAACAAATGTTTGATTATTTTGAATGTACTGAGGAACAAAAAGTGGTATTCTCTACTTATCAGTTGCGTGATGAAGCTAGGGTCTGGTGGACACGAGCCAAACCTCAGATGATCAATGCTAATGAGGCCTTAAACTGGGTCAATTTTAAAAAGAGGTTTTTGGCAAAATACTTTCCTGATAATTATAAAACTAGAAAAGAGATGGAATTCTTACATCTTGAACAGGGAAGGATGTCTGTAGCTGAATATACAGCTAAATTTGATGAGTTATGTGACTTTTATTACCCTTTTTCCTTAGAAGGTACTGAAAGTAACAAAAGTGCTAAATATGAGTCTGGTTTGAGAATAGAGCTTCGTACTGCTATTGTACCTTTGGGGATTAGGGACTATGCTGAACTTGTTAATAAAGCACAGTTGACTGAAAATGTTCAGATGCAGAGGGTTTCTTTCAGAAAAGATAAATCTCAGTTGAGAATTAAAGGAGTTGAATTTAAAAAGCAGAGATTTAGTCGAAGTGGATCTTCTTCTTCATCTTCTTCTCCAGTTAGAGGTCGAGGCAGTACTCGTCCTGACAATCGAGTTTGTTTTAAATGTGGTGGAGAAGGACATTTGGCTAGAAACTGTAGATTTGAATTGCCTATATGCTATCATTATGGTCAGACTGGGCATCTTAGGCCCGATTGTCCTATGAGGCAACACAAGAATGTACAAGGGGGTAGGGGTTTTACTCCCGTGAATCAGGGTGGTAGGTTTTAGAGGGGTGGACGTAGTGGGGCTCGAGGAGGCCCAATCCGACAATCTGATACCACACAGTCTGCTAGTGCTCAGAATGTTATTACTGGGAGAGTGTTTGCTTTTGATGCTTCTGATGCTATTCATAATGATCAACTAGTGCACAGTAAGTGTTCTCTTTTTGGTAATCTTGTAGATGTGATATATGATTCTGGAGCTACTCATTCGTTTATTGCTGAAAGTTGTGCTAGAGATCTTGAATTACCTATGGTATTGATGAATAATGCTATAATTGTGTCTACACCGACTGGTTCTGAGGTTAAGACTATGACTATGTGTGAAGGAGTAAATTTATCTATTGGAGGTCGAACTTTTAATGCAAATTTAATCTGTATGCCCTTGAAAAATCTGGATATTATTCTGGGAATGGATTGGTTGTCTGCCAATCAAATTCTGGTGGATTGCTATCGTAAAATGGTGGTTTTTCCTATTGAATCCACTCCTAATGATTTGGTATGTTAATATTTCTTTTTGTTATTGTTATTTTACAGGGATAGGTAATTTGATTCTTGCTGATATACCTGTTGTAAGTGAATTTTCGGATGTGTTTCCGGAAGATATTCCTGGGTTACCTCCAAACCGGGAAATTGATTTTGTGATTGACTTAGTTTTGGGTGCCGAGCCAGTGTCACGTGCACCGTATCGTATGTCATCTATAGAGTTAACTGAGGTGAAAAAGCAAGTTGAGGAACTGTTAAGTAAAGGTTTTATTAGACCTAGTGCTTCCCCTTGGGGTGCTCCTGTACTATTGGTACGAAAGAAAGATGGGAGTATGAGAATGTGTATTGACTACCGTCAGTTAAATAAATTGACAGTTAAAAATAAATATCCTTTACCAAGGATTGATGATTTACTTGACCAGTTACGGGGCGCATGTATCTTTTCTAAGATTGACTTACGATCCGGATATCATCAGATTAGAGTAAAACCTGAGGATATTCCGAAAACCGCTTTTCGAACAAGATACGGTCATTATGAGTATGTGGTGATGCCATTTGGAGTTACTAATGCTCCGGCGGTATTCATGAGTTATATGAATCGAATCTTTCATCCTTTCTTGGATCAGTTTGTAGTAGTGTTTATTGATGATATACTAGTATATTCAAGATCCAAGGGTGAACATGTTCAGCATCTCCGTATTGTTTTGTAGATTTTGAGAGAGAGACAGTTATATGCAAAATTGTCAAAATGTGAATTCTGGGTTAAAAGTATTCAGTTCTTGGGGCATGTAATTTCTAGTGATGGAGTTTCTGTTGATCCTTCCAAGACAATTGCAGTTATGAATTGGGAGAGGCCCAAATCTATTACTGAGATTCAAAGTTTTCTTGGTTTAGCTGGGTATTACCGACGTTTCATAGAAGGTTTCTCTCGTATTGCACTTCCTATGACCAAATTAACTAGGAAAGGATGTCCTTTTGTTTGGACTGATGAATGTGAACAAAGTTTTAATGAATTGAAAAAGAAATTGACTTCTGCCCCTGTGCTTGCTTTACCCGATGTGGCCAGAGAATTTGTTGTATATTGTGATGCCTCTAAATCTGGCTTGGGGGGTGTGTTAATGCAAGAAGATAGAGTTATAGCCTATGCTTCTAGGCAGTTGAGACTTCATGAGCAGAATTATCCTACTCATGACCTAGAGTTAGCGGCGGTTGTATTTGTATTGAAAATTTGGAGACATTATCTTTATGGCTCCCGTTTTGTTGTGTTTAGTGATCATAAGAGTTTGAAGTACTTATTTGATCAAAAAGAATTGAACATGAGACAGAGGCGATGGATGGAATATTTAAAAGATTATGATTTTGAATTAAAATACCATCCAGGCAAAGCGAATGTGGTTGCTGATGCTTTGAGCAGGAAATCTCTTCATATTGCATCTTTAATGATAGAAGAATATAAACTGCTAGAAAGTTTTCGTGATATGCACCTAGCTGTAGTGGTTTATTCTCCTGGTTGTATGCTAATTAGGATGCTAAAAATTACTAATGAGTTTTTAAAATCTTTGTCTGAATGTCAAGAGGATGATACTGATGTAAAACAGTTGATTGATGCCCAAGATCGGGGCAAGAATCTACCTTTGAATAGAGATTCTAATGGGCTGTGGCGGTTTAAAAATCGTATTATAGTGCCCTCCAATGGTGAATTTCGAACACAGATTCTATCCGAGGCTCATAAGAGTTCATTAAGTATTCATCCAGGTGTGACGAAAATGTATCAAGACTTACGGCAACAATTTTGGTGGCCGGGGATGAAGAAAATGATAATTGAATATGTGGCATCCTGTATAGTGTGCTTAAAGTCTAAAGTGGAGCATCAGAAACCTTCAGGGTTAGCACAACCACTTGATATTCCGATATGGAAGTGGGATAGTATTTCTATGGACTTTGTATCGGGTTTGCCTCGTTCTCGTGCTGGATGTGATGCCATATGGGTTGTTGTTGATCGATTAACGAAGAATGCTCATTTTCTTGCTATTAATATGAGATGGTCTTTGGAAAAGCTTGCTAATATTTATGTGAAAGAAATTATAAGGTTGCATGGTGTACCCTCCAGTATTGTGTCAGATCGTGATCCTCGTTTTACTTCTAAATTTTGGAGAAGTCTACAACGTGAGCTAGGCACTGAGTTGAAAATGAGCTCCGCATATCATCCTCAAACAGATGGACAATCTGAACGTACAATACAAACTCTGGAAGATTTGCTTCGGGCATGTGTGATAGAACATGGAGGGAGTTGGGAGCAGTATTTACCTTTGATTGAATTTACTTATAACAATAGCTTCCATAGCAGTATTGGTATGGCTCCTTATGAGGCTTTATACGGTAGAAAATGCCAAACTCCTTTATGTTGGGCTGATGGTAGTGACGTCCTTGTATTGGGGCCTGAAATGGTTCAATCAATGACAGAACAGATTAAATTGATCAGAAATAAATTGAAAGTTGCTCAAGACCATCAGAAAAGCTATTATGATGCTAAACATAGACCTCTGATATTTCAAGTTGATGATCAAGTATTTTTGAAAGTTTCACCTACGAAAGGTGTGGGTCGAGTTATTGGTAGTAAAAAGTTGAGTCCCAGGTATATTGGACCTTATCGTATTTTAGAGCGAATAGGCAATGTTGCCTATAGACTTGAGCTTCCTACAGTCTTGTCAAAGTTGCATGATGTTTTTCATGTCTCCCAGCTTCGAAAGTATATCCCTCGAGATGATATGGTGGTTCCAGATGACATTATTGAAATCAGAGAAGATGTGACGGTACCGGCTATTCCTCTTCGTATTGACGGTTATCAAACCAAACAATTAAGGAATAAGAATATTCCTTTAGTGAAAGTTTTATGGCAGAATTTCAATGAAATTTCACACACGTGGGAATTAGAATCTGAGATGCGACAACAATACCCGGATCTATTTACAGAGGTATGTTGATTTCGAGGACGAAATCTATTCTTAGGGGGGGTGAGTGTAACATCCCTATGTTTTATATTCATGAGTTTGGATATTTAATAAAGTAAGATTATTATAAGATGTAAAATTAAAATAAAAAGAAAATTTTGATTTGGGACCTGACGCGTAGCGTCAGTGGGACGCGTAGCGTCAGGGTAAAAACTTGACGAGTAGCGTTAGTGGACGCGTAGCGTCCATATAAAAATTTATACTTGATGCGTAGCGTCAGGGGGACGCGTAGCGTCAGTGTCACGGGCAGAATAAAGACCCAAGATGACAGCCTGTAGAGTAGAAGTTAAAAACATAAGTTTTGGGGTTCTTCTTCTTCTCTCTTTTCCCTGCGACAATTAAAGGCCAACAAGAGGTTGGAATCTGAAATTAATTGTGGATTAGAGGTAAGAAACTTAAGATTAACGCATGGGATCTTTCAATTTTGAATTCCATGGAGAATTTCTATCTTTATCCATTTTTGGGGAAAACAAGGGAACTTTGAATTTTAAGATTCTAAACCGATTAAAAGTTTCCTTATGGTGTTCAAAAGAAGGATTGAGTGACGAATTTGAATTCCGCTTTATATAAGTTGCGAAAGAGCCGTTGAAAGATTAGCGGAAAAAGGGGTTTCTCGGAGAACTTATGGTTTCAGTTGTGGTAAGCTTCTAAAGCTTTAGAAAGTAATTTCTGAGCATATTCTTGAGTTGGATTAAGGTTTGAATGGTTAAAACCTTAAACCTTTTTGTAATTTTATCTTTTAGTGGTTGCGGCGCATTGATCTTGGTAATTGAGTTTAGAGCGTCGACAGTGAGGTAAGGGGAGTATTATAGTATATATTTGATTACAGATTTGTGATAATTATGTTGGAAAAATTTAATCTGTGAAAGTATGAGATTGATATATATATATATATATAGAAGAATATGTGATTAGATTATGTATGTGATTATATGTTGTATTTAACAATTATGGAAAATAGAATGGTAATGAATGAGAGGTGAATTGTGAATAAGATGGAAAATAATGTATAAAGTATGCCTAGAATGTGCATAATGGAGAGTGATGAAATATTGAATTATCATGATATAAAAGATATAAAGTTATGTTTGATTATGTGAATATTATGAATGTAAAGTATAATTATGATATTTAGAGATATGGCTTTTATGCCGATATGTGGCTTTTATGCCGAGATGTGGCTTTTATGCCGAGATGTGGCTTTTATGCCGAGATGTGGCTTTTATGCCGAGATATAGCTTTTATGCTGAGATATATGGTGTTTATATTGAGATATATGGTGTTTATATTGAGATATAGCTTTTATGCTGAGATATATGGTGTTTATATTGAGATATGGCTTTTATGCCAAGAAACGTGGTTTTTATGTTGAGATGTGGCTTTTATGCTGAGATGTGATTATTATGTTGTGAGTTGACTTGTATGACAAAATCATTTAATGATTGTATAAGGTATATTCATGATTTAAAATGAATAACGTGTATATGATGAAATATATTGTGATATGCTGTATATGCATGATATGTGTTGTAAACAGCCATTCGGTATAGATTACCCCTCGCTTTTGGCTCCCGTGGTCCATGTAGAGGCCCAGTTGAGCTACCCAGTGATCCAGGAAGAGATCCAGTGGTTGAGGTGGGGAGACGGTTTATGATACCGGGCTCGGTGAACCAGGATGTGTTCACGGGATGTCGGTGGACTCCCAGCTGGTGGCTGATTCGTTAGTATCCGGATACTAGGTGTCTGATGTATATGAGAGTCAGTTGTGAATTATACTCCTTGACTGATATGCAGATTATTGCATTGATATGATAATGATATGATTGAAATAATGAATTGTGAAATGAATTGATTAAGTATGGGTGCTTAAAATTAATTTATCTCAATGTTGCGAAATATTTGTTATGATGTGAACATAATGAATTTATGATGATTATGATGGATTATGATATGTTGGGTTCATATGAGAAGAGTTTAGTGGATCAATAACCCAGGCAGGAGAATGAGATTCTCCAGGTGATATCAACTCTGATTATGTAGTTGTATCATTCTTGTGATATATACTCACCCTTATTTTATGTTCACAGTGAATAAACCCAAGGATGTTGCGGATGCTGCGTGTAACATCCTATTTTCATCACAAATAGGAAATAGATATTAATATATATTTCTTGAGAAATACTTACTATAAGTTAGTTTATTATTATCATTTTTTTAAAATTTTGGTATTTATATTTTTATTATTTGTTTTTTTTAATAATAATAATAATAAAATGAAAATATTTTTGAATGAGAATTTTAAAGTGACTTAATTAGTATTCACTAATTAAGAAAATTATATTAAGAATTTTTAATATCTTTGTTATTCACCATTTTTATTTTATGTTGTTATATTTTTATTTTTTTTACATATTTAAGATTTAACTCTTATTAGAATTTTAAAATAAAATTTTGAAGGAATTAGACTATGGTTCTTTTAAACTTTTTGATCTACATAATATTTATGATTTTCTGGAATTTTTTGAAAATTTTGAATTATTTTAATAAAATAATATATTTTAAATAATTTTAAATTCATATAAAGTTGCTTAAAATTAAAAATATTTACAAGAATGTAAAGTTAAATTATAAGAAAATTTTCTAAAATCCATTTCAAGTAGACTTATCTAAAAATTATCGGTTTGAGAAAAATCTTGATTTTTTCTAATCGTTAAAAAATTAGAAACGTATCAATAAATTTTTATTAACAGAAAATTTTAGATTTTTAAAATTTCAGCTTTATATTACTTATTATAAAATTAGTGAGGACTGATATAATATCGCTAAATTTCAAAAAGGACTCATTTTGAATATTTAAAATATACCGAGTGAAGGGTTACTATTTGACTTAATAATTTTGCCAACAATTACTATGCAAATCACTGTGCATGTATGAAATTTTCAAAAGATGCACAGTAACCTGGAATAAAAAATTCAAAAATGCATAGTACTTTTATATTAAAATAATGGAATGCATAGTAAATTTTTTTCCTATAAATACCGAAGGATTTCTTCTTTAGAATTCACAATTTCAGATTAAGTTTTCTTAATATAGTAGTGCTAGTGAGATAGTGGTGGAAGTGAGAGAGAGAAGAAAAGTTTTTGGAGAGAAGGTTCTGCCAAAATCCTAAGGTAAAAATACTTCTCTTTTATATTTTTTGGGTTATTTTTATATCGTTTTTAGAAATCTGTTATTATACTGGAAATAATATTATTTTAAGTTACTATTCTGCATAGTAAACACTATTTCAATAGTAAATTACTATTTCAATAGTAAATTACTATTCAAATAGTAAATTACTATTTACTGTTACTATTTACCATTACTATTCACGATTTACTATTTACTGTTACTATTCACGTTTTACTATTTACTGTTACTATTCACGTTTTACTATTTACTGTTACTATTTACGATTTACTATTCACTATTCACTATTCACTATTCACTATTCACTATTCAAAATTTACCATTTTTTTATTTTAAGTTGTAATCTTAATTTTCATCTTGTAATTATATTAAAATGAAATTGGTATGTTTTAGAACTCGGAGACGAGGCGCGCATGGATTTTCAATAACGAATCGGTATACAAGAGGTAAGGGGGAGTGAGATAAAAATATAATATGAAAGACATAAGAATAAAGGGAGGAGTCCCTTACTCCTTTTAAATTTAATAATATTATTATAAAGTAATAACTTCTCAACTTAAAATTTATAATAAATTTAATATACTGTGTAACTTATTCTGAAATATCTATACATAGATCTGAATTATTATAACTTATACGGACTGAACTAAACCTATGCAAGGACTTGGATTTTTATATCCTATATGGATCGAACTAAACCTATGCAAGAACTTGGAATATTATGACCTGTCTAGACTGAACTATACCTATGCGAAGACTGGATATATGGACTTATATAGACCTGTGCGAGGAATGGACTATAAGGACTCAAAATCAAATCTACTAATTTAAATAACCATTAAAAATTTGAATTATATTTATAAGCGATATTTAGTTGATTTGACTTGATTATAATTAATTATATTTGATTTCGATTAATGATATTGTGATTTATAATATTAGACTGTGATTAATAATATTCAATTATGATTGATGATATTTGATTGTGATTGATGAGATTACTATACTTGATTGTGGTTGATGAATGATTGATGATCTTGTGATATGAAGTTTGAGCATATAGCAAGCATGACGGAAAGTTAAAACTCAGTAAGAATTTTCTTACCTTACTCTTTAAATTTTTATTCCAAGAGAAAGTATTTTGTAATTATTTTAGTTTTTTATTTCTTCTTATAAATAATTTTTATTAACTTTATTTTTAATCTCAATAATAAAATCTAGTATTAGAAAGAAGCTATTTTATGAAAATCAGAGGTTGAGATAATTAATTCTTGAATTAAAGAAAATTTTTATAGTTTTAAGTATTCTTAGTTAATGATTTTAAATTATTTTCTTTAGAAATTAGAAGTTTAAAGTAAATTATTTTGGTTTTCCCCAACGAAATAACTAAAGAATATTTTGTGGAGATTTCAAAAACTCAATCTAGTTAAGATTTAAATTGAGAAAGATTATGTAAATATATGAAGGTTTTTAAGAGAAAGCTTTGAGATATTTAAGGCTTGGAAACTCAATTTTGGTAAGATCTGAATTTGAAGACTGTACTAAATTATTTCAGTATAACAGAAGTTCAAAGAAGAACTTATGGAAATGTACAGTTTATTGTGATGATTTTGTGAACCTTTATGGTATTTAATAATTGAGTTTCTAAAAGCCTTAACCAACTAAATATGCGAGTAGTTCATGCATCATGAATCATTAAAGAGAATTGAGATGTGATATTGCCTGGGGACGGATTATAGAAACCGAGGATACATTAGAGGAGGCTTAATTGCGAGCCTTGGGATGAGAGAGTGTGAAAGGGTGCTTCAGGTGACCTGGGGTCGCTCCCTAGTGTCGGGTACTTTCACAATAAAAACTTTCTCAGTCTGACTAGTCTCTAAGTGTTTCCACGCCAGTTGAGCTGTTCATATGCCATGAAGGCATTTATGTTATTATTATCCAGAATTTATAAAACAGTGTAAACTCCTGGTTGGCCCAGTGCAAACTAAAACTTTAAGGGCCCACATGCATAAACTGAATGAGACAGTAGCATAAGCATTACATAACATTCATGTGATTGTGACATTCTATATGGATGGTTATGAATGAAAATATAAGTGTTATGTATGTGGAAACCCTATATTCATAATTGATTGTATATGAGATTATGACTGATATTACTATATTAGTTTGTGAAAACCCTTATGCTTATGTCTTATCTGTAATATATTATATTTTGTTTCTCACTCCTTCTTGTTTGAATTTTTGTGTCCAAAATATATGTTATATGATATATAGCTAGCAGTCCAAGATGGAAGGATATATAATTACAAGAGGATAAAGTGGTCTCATTCTCAATCGATTAGATGAAGAGATATGACAAGAGTAGGATTCAAAACTCGATGGTTCAAGGACTAGGAAATGATTGTTCACATTTGTAGTAGAGGTATAGTTTAGTTTTATTTTGCCTTATTACAATATCAAGTAGATAATTGTAACAAGGTAAAGGTTAAACTTTGATAAACTCTTTCATTCGGATATAATATTATAATGATTTATCACTTATGATTTCTATAAATTATTTTGTCATTATGGACAAATATTGAAAGACAATTTTTTTTTACTTTCAATATTCAAAGGAAATCAGATGTATATACGTCCTTGTATACACGAGATAAAGAGTGATAAATATGTATATCTTTCTAAAAGTTTTTTTTTAAAAGTAAGAAGAATACATATATATCTCGTGTATATAAGGGGGTGTTACACTGCGGAAACCAGTACAAAAATGAGCAAGGAGTAATGCCAGAGGAGTTTGGAATGTATATCTTGTATATATTTATATGTGAATATATTATCTAGTAGATTTGTAGAAGTATGTGTTGTTGTTACTTGTCCGTGATGTCTAATGGCACTGAGCCGTCAGTAGATATATGTAGATATGTGTGTAAATCTGTGGGAGTGTGAGCTTATGCATAGTATAATATGTGTATGGTTTGGGTGATGTGATTATGTAATGGCATTGAGCCATTAGATATTATGCATCTGTGATGACCAGGTACTGTTGGATGACTATAGTTATGACATAGAGCTATACTGTAGTAAATTATGCATTATAGGCAGGTTCTGTGGATGTCTTTGTGTTATGATGGTTATTTGAAATGATTGAATGTTGTATCGATGAATTGAATAAATTTAGAGATTTGAATTAGTAGCCATCCCTATGACTTTGAGAAACGGGATAGGTGAATTGAGTTTCAGTGAGTTTCAATACCTTTGCTAAGTATCAATAAGTCCATAAGAATATTTAAAAGTGGTATGCATTGGATTTGGATCATTTAAGAATCATTTAGGGTGTTTGGAGTAAAAGTGTTGCACATAAAGTGGTTAAGTTGTATTTCGTGCATAACTTGAGTATATGTTGGAATTTTGGCGAACGAACATCGCCAATAGTTTCAGAATGGGGAAAATATATGGACCATTAAGTTTTGTGGCAATTAGACCTGAAACGAGCTAATTGGATAAGTTAGTAATTGGTCAAAAGGCCTAAAATGTGTGACAGCATCAGGTGCTGTCACTGATAAGCCCACGCGTAGCGTCATCCTGGCGCTCAGCGTCAGGGCTACGAATGCACTCTCACGCCTAGCGTGGGACTGGCGCGTAGCGTCAGACCCCTGTTTCAGGTTTTGAGATTATTTCAACTTAAATGATTTTGAGGACTATAAATTATTTATTTTAAATTATAATTTGAGTAATTTTTATAAGATACATTTTTTTATTATTTTTGTGATGCAATTTAATTTTAGAAACGTGAAAAATTTATTGTGAAAATCAATAAATTGAATAAAATAAATATTATTTGAAGAGGGATGTCTCAACTCGGCTATTCATCTCTTAGCAACACAGACTATCCTTTCTCAAAATACGTTTCACTCGGGATCCTTTAAGGCTTTCACCACTCGGAAAAAGGAGTCATAAACATAAGCCTCACTCAAAAATTACCTCTAAGCCTTATATATATTCTACTCGGAATGGAATCCCATCACTATATTTCACTTGGCATTTCATATTCGGGGCATGCCACTCAGGACAGGTTACACTGGGCTCAGATATGCCCCTACTCGGAACTCCATTGCCCCAAATACCGCACTTGGAGATCTTTCTACCCGGAATGCTATCCCCTTCCTTACTAGGGAGGTCCTGACTTGGACAAACTCACTCGGATTGAACTCAGATATATCCCTGACTGAGTCTCTTCACTCGGAATACTGTAATCAGAGAAGTTTCATTCGAAAAAGGAAGCACTTGGCAAGGTTTGACTCGGAAACAAGTCATTCAAGGGTATTTTGACTCGGAATTTTCACCCAGAAGTGGTTCTCTTGAACACACTTCACTCCAAATGTCTCCGAAGCCAGGATTCCACTCGGTAGTAACCCTCTCGGTCATATGTTATTCGGACAACATAAGCTTACACTCAGAATTTCATCCTTCAGTCGGAATTTCTAATCCTTCACTCGGAATTTCTCTCTGTCACTCGGAACAGAGCCCTTTTCACTCAAAATTTGAATAATTGCCTTATTGGTCTATATAAATTCCATAATTACACACAAAAATGAAATTCTTGTGATATTACAGACCATCTACAGAGTATTTATTTACCAATTCTCACTTACAGACCTTTCATACTTCAAAATTTACCAAATAAGACTGCTACTAAAAACAGGGATGTTACAGTAGGTACGATCACAGGCGTGACGTACGAAAAAGGTGATTATCCTCCATCCCTGTGTCAGAATCATACACTGATAATTGACCTACCTACTGTCACTCTCTGAATACTGAGCCACTGTGATTGACACTCTATACACGATATCAGAACCTATGGGCCCACCTGCATCCAACGATTCATTTTCACGTCCGACTATAAATAGCACATTCTAATACACATGCAAGGTTACGTTGTTCTAACTCTCATCTTGCTATTGCATTGCTTAAGTATTCACATAGTTCATATACACTCTTCTAACTTGAGCGTCGGAGAATCTTCGCAGGTGACACCACCTTTCGCCCACTCCAACGCGAAACTCTGGTGTGAAGGATCTCCAGGACAACGAGACCGGTTTCTCCCACTGAGAGGCCGGATTACAATACCGGATACCCACTGTACCGGTGTATAAACACTAAAATATATATACTTTTATGGCTGGTCCCACACCGGATCCAAGACCCCGGTCCAGACCAGTTCATATGGATTATCATTCTTACTTTTTTCAAAGACCATGTGTTAGTTTAATTCACTGGCCAAATTTTATCAATACCCTCCATATCCCCTAGGCAAAGGCCTAACAAAAAATGGGCTAATACAAAGCCTACCAATGAATCGAATTAGGAGTTATAGCTTGCTCTCCTGTTGTTGGTTGACGAGCTAACCCTCAATTTTCCAATCAAGGAACAATGTTTTAAAAACAAGGGAAAATGAATCATATATGCTAAGGTGCGAGCTGCCTCGTCTAGCCCATCAAAAGAATAAGAATATCTACCTACGTCTAACCTGGTTCTTTGGTATGTATGGGTTGGGTTATGGTTGGTGACAAACTAAAATTCCTTTGTATACCTATCATTTTTGGCGGGCTTGACAGAGGGACCCATCAATCTAAATCTGTTTGTCATTCTTACTCGATCTCGAAATTAAAGGTTAAATTAGAACAACCTCATGCTAATTGATCTACCAACTTAAATGCATAAAATACCTATTTGAGAGTACCATTGACTAATTTAGAATCATAACAATTTTTTAATTTGAACTCAAATAAAATATTTAAAAAATTCTTTAATTTAAAACCAGAAGAAAAAACAAGCCAAATACTATGTATGACATATTCAGTTTAACATTTAAAAAAAAAATGAAAATTCGGACAAGTTGGATTTTTGAGAACTTACAAAAGTATAACATACCTCGAGATTTAATACTCTAGTAGGGAATTCTTATGAAAATTCTTAATAATTAAGCACTCTTGCTGAAAATTCAACCTCATTGGAGATATATAGATTCTTAGTTGGGGTGCTTAAATAAGTATTTAGTTCTTAAGTGAATACTTAAGAGCTCGTCTTTTATTTTTTAATTTTAATCTGTCATATATAACTAATAATATGAATAATTTAGTCAATTCATTTCTAAAAAATGAATAAATTTTTTAATCAATTTTTTTAACTCATGTACTTTGATAAAAATGAATAAATTCCAATCAATTATGCCATTTTAAGTTGACTAGTAGTTATTATATACATTTACATCTATTTAACAAAGATTTATGACTCACCCTAAGGATTTTGAGATTTTAAAAGAATTTAATATAGAGGAATTTGATATTGAGGAATTTAACTACTAAACCTGTTGTTTGTCCATTCTCAATAGTTTTGTCCCAGTCAAATTTAAAATTATTTCAAATCAGACATTTAAATAGTTCATAAATATTTTTGATTGAAGCAAACAATTTAGTCTGATTTTTTGAAGATTGAAAATGATGACTAAATCATGCTTAAGTTATAATGCAATGTATTCTTTAATATTCAAGGTTGATTTTGTGTTGGTTTACTATATTTAGAATATATTATTTTTATTCATTATTTTTTTATTGCTTTGTATATTTCTATATTTCTTTCATTTTACTTGAATATAAAAATCAAGATCCTAAAAAGAATCTAACGCGATGCGTGCGTGCATGTATATTTTCATTTTTCAGGGAGAAAAGGTTGGGGTTGTTTAGGCAAATAATGATAATGGGTGGCAACTTTTTAATAGGCATTGCATTGCAATAAAAGAGGTCCAAGGGCAATTTTGCCAATCCAATGGGTAATGCTATGCTCAAAAAACCAAACAAATCTACTTCAGGCCCAGGGGAATTAACTCCACTTCAGAGTCTGCCAAGTTCAACCACCAAACATAAATTCCACATTTTATTTTTATTGTTTAAATTTGTTTACTACCCGTAACTCGCCTCCACCGACTAGAGTATCACAACTATTATTTTTTCCTAAATCCATAATCATGCTAACATGATTCCAATCATCAATTCAAATTTCAAAATTACAATTCTTGGACAAACTAGCTAGGCATTGCACCTTATGACACCTCCAAATAATAATTAATAGCATTTATTTCATAACATTATAAGTAACACAACATATAGAAACAAACACGACATTACTTTAAGATTGTTCACAGCAATTGAATATTGTTTGCTGGCACGCAACGCGTCTAAATCTTTTATTTTCGGCTGGGTTTTCAGATACTCTTATACAGAACGGGAAAGTAAATACTATAGTACTATTTTAATTTTACTACTATCTGTTTGTTAAATTTTTTGCAATAATATTAAAAGTAAAATAAATGTGAGAGAGAATCTGGTGGGCTTTGAGCTGTGGCATAGCTGTCCATTTGATGAATTATTTCAAGGGTGAAGCATTGTAAGCTCTAAAATCCCTAGAAAAAACCCTCTTCTCAGCCACCATTGTCCACACCCTAGATCTACCGAAATAAAAGAACTGAAAAAGTGGCAGTGTGTGTAGCAAATGCCCCATGTGAAATGAAGAAGAAGCAAGCACACTCCTTCAAACCCACCATCCTCATTGCTGTTTTTCTAGGCACACTCGTCGTTTCTTCATCTTCCGAAGGCAATGGGGCCCACGCCGACGCAGAAACAATCCACATCAAGCAACGGCAACACTCCAAAAACGAGTTCGGCGACAGAGGAGAGAAGGTAACCGCAGACCCTTCTCTTGTCTTCGAAAATGACCGAATAAGAAACGCTTATGTAGCCTTGCAAGCTTGGAAGCAAGCCATTTTGTCCGATCCGTCAAACCAGACCGCTAATTGGGTTGGATCCAATGTCTGCAACTACACCGGGGTTTACTGTGCTCCCGCACCCGACAACCCTAAGATCCGCACCGTCGCCGGCATTGATCTCAACCACGGCGACATCGCCGGGTACTTACCGGAAGAGCTCGGTTTGCTTGTGGATCTTGCACTCTTCCACGTAAACTCCAACAGATTCTGCGGCACACTGCCTCACACGTTTAACCGGTTGAAGCTACTCTTCGAACTGGATCTCAGCAACAACCGGTTCGCCGGGAAGTTCCCCGAAGTGGTTCTGCGCCTCCCCTCACTCAAGTTTTTGGATATCAGGTTCAACGAATTCGAAGGAATGGTTCCAAGGGAACTGTTCAACAAGGATCTAGACGCCATTTTCGTAAACGACAACCGTTTCGTCTTTAATCTCCCCGATAACTTGGGGAACTCGCCGGTCTCCGTCATCGTCCTCGCCAACAACCATTTCCAAGGCTGCATTCCGGCGAGCATCGGAAACATGTCGAACCTCAACGAGATCATTCTCATGAACAACGCGTTCAGGTCGTGCCTCCCTTCGGAGATTGGCTTGCTGAAGAACCTAACGGTGTTCGACGTTAGTTTCAACCAGCTTTTAGGGCCGTTACCTGACGCCGTTGGAAACGCCGTGAGATTGGAACAGCTGAACGTGGCGCACAATTTGCTATCTGGTAAAATTCCAGCTAGCGTTTGCATGTTGCCTAATCTTCAGAACTTTACGTATTCTGATAATTTCTTCACCGGCGAGCCTCCGGCGTGTCTGGCCCTGGCGGCGTTTGATGACAAGAGGAACTGCTTACCGGCGAGACCGTTGCAGAAATCGTCGGCGGAATGTAAGTCGTTCTTGTCTAAACCTGTGGATTGTAACTCGTTTGGATGTAAACGATTTGTTCCTTCACCTTCACCATCTACACCAATCCTACCTACACCTCCTTCACCATCACCATCAACACCAATACTACCTACACCTCCTTCACCATCACCGCCAACTCCAATAGTGCCGACACCTCCAGTTATGGGACCCACACCTCCACCTTCTCAATCTCCAGAACCTTCTCCTCCCGTGCATTTGCCACCCCCTTCATCATCACCTCCTTCACCTTCACCACCTGTTCCTTTTCACTCTCCACCTTCACATTCACCTTCTCCTTCGCCTTCACCCACTCCACCGTCTATGGCACCACCTTCACCATTGCCCTCTCCTTCACCGTCTCCACCATCTCTGGCACCACCTTCACCATTACGCTCGCCTTCACCAACTCCACCATCTCTGGCACCACCTTCACCATTGCCCTCGCCTTCACCAACTCCACCATCTTTGGCTCCACCATCACCATTGCCAACTCCTTCACCGACTCCAACGCCACCTCATTGTGTGCATTCTCCTCCTCCGCCGCTTCCACCGGCTCCTGGATTCAACCCACCACCCCATTCTCATCACTATAACCCACCGCCACCTCCGCCGTCTCCTCACTCACCACCACCACCGGTTTATCCTTATTTATCACCGCCGCCCCCTCCTCCCTTCATCCATTCACCACCTCCTCCACCACCTTGTATAGAACCTCCTCCGCACTCCCCTCTACCAACACCTCCCACACCGTTCATTTCACCACCATCCCCATCTCCATCACCACCACCACCACCACCCCCTGTTCAATACAATTCGCCGCCGCCACCACCAGTTCATTACAGTTCTCCACCTCCGCCACCGCCGGTTCACTCATCTCCCCCACCATGTGAACCTCCACCACCGTCTGTTTCACCTCCTCCACCGGTTGTGCACAGAAACCCACCACCACCTGCGCCTGTATATGAAGGACCATTGCCCCCTGTCATTGGAGTCCCATACGCATCGCCTCCACCACCGCCTTTCTATTGATTCTTTTGAGAACCTTTCACCTCTCACTTTTCCCTCTGCCAACTACACGAGTCAAGCTTTTTTTGTTATTGCGGCCCTTTCTTCTGTAAAACCCATACGACTCTCGTCGCTTTTGAAGGACTAGATTTGTGCTGAGGCAGCATAATTTGCTCTTTGTTTTGGTTGATATATTTTGTGGTCTAAGGAAACAGAGAAGACGAGGTTGCAGCGAAAGCAGGGATAAGAGGAGAAAAGTCTCCATATTGATTTAAATTGGTATGCTGTGAATTAATAAAATGGCAGAGAATGAGTAGGTTGCAGACAAAAATGTATGTATAGGAACCAGTTGAAGAGCTTAATTCATGGCTACAAAGTAAGGCAGTGGCAGTTCCACTTTCTGCTACTGATTCGGGTTTATTGTTATTGCCTCTCTTATATCATACTTTTTTTAATTGGTTTATTTTAAAATTTTGTTTCTTTTCCATTTATTAGTAGTAGTATAGTTTATAAACATTTCACTTGTATTGAGTTTCTAAGTTGAGAAGATAATTCCCTTTCTCGTATCCCAAATCTGCTGCGTTTATGATATGAGATTGTTGATTTGAATGCTTTTCATCACTCTGCACGTCAAAAAAATGTCAATGTTCATTGATGTCGTTCCTCATTTTGAAAAAATGTATGCTGCTTATAACCATCTTGATGATGCTACAGGCTGATATAAACTTTTCTTTCTCCCTATTAGTATTTTGTGCTTCTTTCGCTTCCATCATTCAGAAGGATAAACCAATATTGTTTGAGAGCATTGTTTTTGGACATGCCAGCATTGTTTGAGAGCTCCCATTTCATTTGTTGTCTTTGAAACGATCTTATGTATTGTGGTATACAATTCTAGTTCCTTGAAGGTGCAAAATTGAATGGAACTTAAGTGGAGGGAACAGAAAGATATTGTTCTTTATGTTTTCATTGCTAAATGATATGGGATTTAGATGTGTAATTATGGTGCTGTAGATGAAAAGGTCTTTATTGCTGACAGTGGCCACCACCCAGAATCTACAAGACACGATTCAGATCACGGGGGTGGGGCATCAATAGATATCCTTACCATTAAGAAGCACCTATGTGGGTCAATTTATTTATGAAGTCCTTTTTCATTGTTGATTAATAAATTTCGAGATTTGGGTTCAAATTTGAAAACTGTCGTCCCAGTTTTTTCTGTTTTTTCAACTCGATATATAGCAACTATTTGTTGTTTACATATTCACGTTAAATGTGAAGCGGTACCAAATACGCGCTCATGAATTCGAAGTTCAACATGAGAACGAAGGTTGTGTTTGGAGTGTAGAGGAGAAATGTAAGGAGAAAGGATAAGGGGAAGACAAGAGCAGATAAGAGTTAAGAGACGTGAGAAAGAATTATTAAAAAATTGGTTGGTCGAGTTAGAGTTATTAATTTTGTTTGTAATTAGAGATAATATTTTTAAATTACTTTTTAAGTTAATTGGGATTAACATTTTTTTTCTATTCATTCTCTCAATTAATTCTCTCTGTTTTAGTTAATGACTTGTATTACATATAAAAATTATTTTTTGTATTAACTAATTATAATAGGAAAGATAAATATTTTAAACAATGTAATTTATTTATTATTTTAGTTTAAAAATAATTAATAACCTAAAATTTAAAAAATCTTATGTTAAGAAGGAAAAATAAATCTTAAAAATATCTTATATTTAAGGGGAAAAAATAGAAGTAATATATCAAACTACTAATCCTAACGAGCGATTGGGGAAAGGCTTCCAAACAATTTTAACATTTTCTTCCTTCCTTTTGGAAAAATTTAACTTTGAAAACATGTAAGGTCCTATTTTAGTAGGACCTCAAAGTTGAGAGAAGCATCTGCCATTCAATAGTTTGCTTGGATGGAGAGAAAATGAGGGGGGATTGGGAGTTTTTCTTTATCTATTTAAAAAAAAGTAAAAAAAAATGAAACTTGGTGAAAATTATTTTTCTTATCATATGAAAAGAAATGAAAGATGAAATGAAAGAAAATTGAGTGAAATTTCTATTTAATAAATTTATAAATATTATTAAAAACTATAAAATAAATTAAAATAATTTTTATATATTAAAATTTATTATAATAAAAAATTGAATTGTTATTTATAAAATTTAATTTATTTCTTAAATAATAATTTTATTTCTGTTTATTTTTTATTTATTCAAACAAGAAATTCTTTTTTTTTTACTCTTTTTTCTTTATTTCTCCTTATCTAAACAACATACTTTTCTCTCCTATTATTTATTTATTTTTTCTTTTCATTTCCTTTAAACATCTGAACTTTTGGGAATATAATTAGCACGAGGTCTGCCAGATTTCATGGGAACCTCTTCTGCTAAAAGGCTTGCCACTTTTCATTGTTTGTTCCTTTGGTGGGGAGAGTCGTGGAAATGAACAGAATAAAGCAATGTTTCCTTCATATTAGCTCAAAAGAAGATATGACAATCTTGTAACGTTGTTTGCACATACCACAATAATGTGCCATATCCCTGTTTCAATTTCCACTTCAACTTCAACATCCTACTTGGGGTAATTTCTTTTTGCAGTGTTCTCTCAAATAAGGTAACTTTTTAAATAAAGTTAGGGTATATATCAAAAAATTGATTAATTTAAAACTTATATCTAACTTTGAGTCCTAACATACAGTATTATGAATCTTTGTAAAAAAAAAATTACCTTCCAAACTCAAGCACAAATAAAATATATCGGAAAAAAAAACTTACCAAGGATTCCGTGAACCAAAACACCATTAGTTAACATAATCAACAATAGAGAAGTTTTGCTATTGAAATTTTATAATACATTTATGATTTGTTTATGACTTAAACTTTTTATTTTAATTTTTCAATTAGCGTCTTTAAGATATTTGGTAATATTTTTCTCAGGTTAAAATTAACTTAATATTTTTCTCAGGTTAAAATTAACTTCATAATCCTCAATAGCCCCTCCATTTTTTCTTTTCTTTTAGACATCATTTTGTACAGAAATTAAGAAAATTGCTAGAATTCTAGATTGTAAGAGTTTATTATCATTAATATATCTACTCCACCCTTTGATTTCTAAACAATTTGAATGTAATTTTTAATAAAAAATTCCATTTTTATTTCCTTAGAATATTTTGGCAAATGAAGATAGTTTAGAGGTGTGCCCAATAATAATTGAAAAACATCCAATTATTTAAGTGGTCTATATACATGCAAGTTCGGCTCAGAGGATAGTTTAAAGGTCTGCAAGCGTGCCCGTAAATGAAATAAAAGGTTAACTTTGATATTTTTCTTTCAAAATTTATTTTATGTGAGTGATGTGACTTGATGAGTTAATACATATGTCAATAATGATGACATAACAGTTATAACGATAAATAATGTAAAATATTTTTTTTACAAAATATAATATTTGCTATTTTTTATACTTCTAAAAGATACTTATTTACATATATTAAAATTAACATTTATATTCATATGACCCTTATATATTATTTTGTCACTAGCCTATAAAATATGAAGATCGATCCTTTATGTAAATTGTGGATGGTTACTTTTTTATATATATATATATATATATATATATATATATATATATATATATATGAGATGTATCTTATGAGAAATGTCCTCTTATATGAGAGTAAGAGAGACATATCTGGGCCGTATAACCATATATGGATGGTTAAGATTAAAAGTTTTAAAAGGTCACACGATCACTGAGAGTCTTTCTCACATTATACATCCTATATATATATATCCTTTTATATATATCAAAATAACCATCCACAATTTATACAAAGGAGAGAGAGCTTAAATATCATTTTTATTCTTTATATTTCACATTTTCTTTAAGTTCTCATATTTCAATTTAGTCCTTTCAATCATTAAATTATGTCAACTAAATTTTAAAAATAAACTAGAGCTAAACAATTAACTCAATGATATATAACATTATTTTCAAACATAATATTTCTCTAACTAAACATAATATCACCCTTTTCCTCTAACCATAACATCTCAACCAGCACCCTCTGCCACCTCCTCCTCTATGAGCTACAGTACATACTCCTTTATTTAAAGTAAATACGTCCAGTTTTGAATACTTATTCAGTTCAAAGTTAAAAAATTTTAAAATTAAAAATCAAAATTATATTGTAAAGGAACTTAAACATAAGAAAATATGAATTACAATGAAAGGAAATAGTAATAGAAAAGAAGCAGAGCATATCCCAGCTCCAAGGGGATAGTGACATTTGTGTATATATAACATAAGAAGGGCCCTCCATAGATAACTTTCACGTGGCATGTAAGTGCTTTTAATATCCATGATGCAATGGGAGTTGGTCAATTTGTCCTATTTGGGTATTCACCTCTTGGGACAGCCTGTGCTTGTCAATCATATTTATGGCGTTTCATGATCATTCATCTCCCTCCTCACACTGAAAAAAACTGGCAAGTCCATGTTTCAAGAAAAGAACAACAAAATGCTAATACCAAAATCAACAATTGGGACCGCCACTCGATTAGATCACTTGATCATAAGGTTGTTTTCATGTTTAACATTTAAGTTGCTATCATTTATGTAACAGGGAGAAATTTAGTCATCAGCAAGGATATTTTGATGCTAATAAGTAAGATACACAATATAAAATGTCAAACATTAAGAATGTATAATGAATGTTGGGTATATATGAAAGTTAAGGGGACATTGGAGGCACCAAAATTCACTTGCAATGGTGGCTTTACTTGTATTTGACCAAAAAAGTGTTGATATAGCTATCGATACAAGGCTAGCACCACTCGGTGATACTGGTATAGAACTCGTACCAAATATCATGGGTTGCATTTTATGTTGTACCTTGTGGTGTTACGGTGAGATCGGGTGTTGTCTGTTTCATTTTGGTATAGGTATTTAGATACTGGTATCAATACCATGTCTAGAGCATGATTGGTTAATTAGCTTGATGGATTTCATTCATTAGCCAAATGAGCTGAACTTGGTTGGTTTATGAATTAACTCAATAAATAAATATATATAAAGTTAAATAAATTTTTGGTATTTTAATTTATAAAATCATTTAATTTTATAAAGTTTCCATCTTAGTCTCAATTTGTAAAACATAAAATTCCAGTTATTTTTATTTATCTTTATCTTTTTTATTTTTCAATGAAAAAAAATAAACAAAAGACTTGTAAAGTTGATAACTTCACCCTATGAGATGAACCAAACAGTTTATGAAATTCAAAAAATTCAACTCTAAGTTTGATTTAAATAAATTCTTATTAAACCGAGTTGATTTGAGATAAGTTTTATCTGGACTTATCTTTAAATGTCTTAACAAAAGAGAAATGAGAAGCGGATGTCATGGTTAGGGCAATTACTTTTGTATCCTTAATGAATAGGGATGAGGAAGAGAAAACGTAATCTTTTACTCCTCCACAGACCACAATCACACGTATAAGAGCAAGATAGAGGATAAGATTGCATTATGTATCTACATCAAGTCTATACTAGGTTAATATAGTAAAATAGACAAACATTATAAGTTTATCTTCTATTATTAGTTCAAATGTCGAATTAAGATAGAACTTAGTATTTTATCTTTTTGTAGATTTCTTATTTTACTTATCAAATGAAGAGGGTGAGAAGATATTTTATGAAGCCTTCTTCTCTCTTATGTTGTGAATATAATTTTTTTTAGTTTGATTTACAAAGATAGTTTCTTCTATTTATTTCCTTATTTTCCGAAATCTATTCCTTTCCCTCAAAGTCAGCACTCAGTTTCTAAACCATCTTGCCCTGCACATTGAACCATCTTGCCTTTGAACATGAGTTTTATTGATATTATATAATTATTTTGAACATGAGTTTTGTTTTTTGGTGAAGAACATGAGTTTTTTAGCCATTGTATTACTGTTTTACTATACAAATATTACAAACCAGTCGGCCCGAACTCGTTTTCGAATGGGCCCAAGCAAGTGGGTTAAAAAACTTAACTTATGGGCAAAACATTTAAATGATTAGGCCCGAACTCGTTTTCAATGGGCGCAAGCAAGTGCGTTAAAAAACTGACTTATGGGCAAAAAATTTTAAATGATTAGGCCCGAACTCGTTTTCGAATGGGCCCAAGAAAGTGGGTTAAAAAACTTAACTTATGGGCAAAAACATTTAAATGATTAGGCCCGAACTTGTTTTCGAATGGGCCCAAGCAAGTGGGTTGAAAAACGTGATTTACGGGCAAAAACATTTAAATGATTAGGCCCGCCCATTTTTTGGGTATCGCCCTAACCCATTTTAATAACCCTGCCCGCCATCAATATGATTGTATGCTAACATGACATGTGCTTATTTGAGAACTCAATCAAGTAATTTGACAGTGCCAAAAAAATAATAAAATCAAGTAATTTGACTAATTGGGAAATTTAATAAATTTTTTTATACAAAACAGCTTTTATCTTATCAACACATATATTTGTTTATATTATCTCATATATGTGTGTTTTAACTTTATCATATCAGAAATTTTCATATGCTCATATACACAATTATTTGTTAATATATGAAAATATTTTATCATATATTTTAATATCTTAAATTATTTTCCATAAATAAGGAATAATACTCTAACTTTTATAAACACATAAACTATTGTAGTACATTCAATCACTGTACATCTCTTTCATTCTCTTTCCCTCTACCCCTTAAACCAGTTATCATATACCAAACGTTTTTAAATCAAAATGGTCACATTCATAATGTGTCTACAACTATTTATTCATAAATTTTTGCTAATATCATCTTTACCATGAAAACAATACTGATTAGTTCAAGTAGTAATGTTTGATTCATCTTAAGGAGAGTATTTTGTTTAAGTCAAGTCAATAGATGAAAAAAAATTTCACTAGAAAGGTTGATCTCTTATCATGATATGAATGTTTCTAGTTTGACTATGATTGTCTATGATAGATGATATTACTTAACAAAAATAATTAAAAATGTAAGTTGAGAAAAAAAATATTATTGTTATATTTGTTCTTTTTAAAAGGAGGTAAATATCTCACCATATTCTTTTGTTTTCACCCGTTTAAAAAATGAAATCTTGAAATTTTTTTCAAGATGAAATAACGAGTTAATTTTTGATATTTTGATTTATTTTGAAGTTAAATAATTTTAAAATATATTTGAGTTTTTAATTAAATCTTTATCTTTCATATATATATATATATATATATATATATGTAATTTTAGAATACTATAATTAAATCAACATCCTCAAGTTAGGTATAATTTTTTTTTATAAATTATTTATATAAGCAATTATATCTATAATCCATAACTATATATGTTTTGATGTGTTAGGTAAAATAGTAAGTTTGAAAAAGCTTAAAAAAAGCTTATAAAAATAATATATAATTCTTGTTGTTATAAGTTTTTTTAACTTATTTAATAAATTACTTGATATATTTTATCAAAATAAGTTATTTTAAATTTATTATATTAAATTTTGTAATCAAATTTATAATATAAAATCTTATTTAAAAATAAATCATTATATAAACTTTTAATTAAGTTCCATATAAAAATATAGATTGAGTGATTTTAAAACAATCTATTTTGTTGATTATTTTTTTGTTAAAATTATGAAAAAGGATATCAAACTATTTGTAATAGTTAGATGATCTGTCCTGAACCGGGGTCTAGAGATCCGGACTCAAGTCAGTCACAAACAGTATATAAATACCGTATAGGAGACCGGATGTATGAGTATCCGGTGTAGGTATCCGTTGTCCTTGAGCAGAGAGAGCGGACTGGACGTCCTGGAGGTCCTTCACACCGACCTAACGCGTTGAAGTGGGCGAATGGTGGTGTCACCTGCAATGATTCTCTGACGCTCAAGTCAGTGATAATATTCCAAGTAAGGAATGTATTTCAGAGAGTAATCGTGCATAGAATCAGTTCCAGATCCCTCACTTCATTATTGAAATGAGTTCATATACCTGATTGGCTCGTTTTTCGAGGACTCGTTAGTGGGGAACCACTAACTCCCATTAGCATTATTATATTGCGCACTTACCAGCATGATTGGGTCAAGTGGCTATTTTATATTTAGCATAGAGAATATAGACTAGGATTAGGGAACAAGTTGACCATTCCCGTGAGCAGAATTTGGCTCGTAGTGCAGGGAATTATTGATCGATCCCTGTAGCAAATATCCTTGTCTTTAGCATAGTGACGTGTGTATTGTCCGATGTCATGGTGTTATCCTGAACAACCGGTATAGGGAGAACGCCTGATACGGAATTACAGTCCGGATGTATACCGATGACACCGGTTACACGTTGATGTCTTGACAAAGACGTTGAAATATGCCTTGCAGGTCGGATACCGGTATTGAGACCGGATCATATGTCCCCTAGCTTGTGTGAGGGACTGAGCGGTTGTTCACATAAGCTACCTAACCTACGAGAGGTCTGAATACCGGTGAACTTATGCGTTAAATCGTTCCTTAGCATTTATTCATAAAGGACCGTTCTCAGATTAAGAGATATGGTCTGTCGATGTCGTTACAACGGATTCAGACAAAGATTCGTTGTACGAGAATTTCAAGAGTTTATTGGAATTGAAAGCTCTTGAAGTTCGTGTAACGGCTGTAAAGCGCGAATTGCGTTGCATGATTAGACATTAATGCTTTTAATCACGTGGGCAAGCAATTATTGCGCCTGAGATGGAAATCTCATTAACCGTCATTTTGGGTTTAATGGGCCTAAAATTTTCGAAACTTTTGGGCCCAGTAGATAGGCCCTTTGTCGAATTACTATTGTTTTGGCGCCCATGAATTTGGAACGGTTGTGTCGTTTCGTTTGTGAAGCAATGCGTTTAATTGAGAACGACATAACTTCCAGAGTGAGTAACCGAACCTCTTCGTTTCTTATAAAAGAAACACACAGTGGATTCTGAGTTTCACTTGCTTCTGTTTCCCTAACAAAACTCTGCAAAAATTTCGCGAGGAAGTTCGTTGCTCATTCTACGAGACTCTGCTCGTTCTTCATCTTCAACGTCATTACCTAAGGTAATTATTCCTTCTTCCTCTGTAAACCTTGTCTTATTTTGGGTATGTCATTTTTGCTTGAAGAGAGTGTAGTTTATTTAGGGAGAGAATAATTTCTCGTAACCCTAATAATCATGGGGAAGAATCGTTGTGATTCTTTTTCGGGTCGAGTCATGTCGCTCAGAAAGGGGATCTTACTCACTGTGGAAAGTGACTTTCCATTCTCAGAGTCGTCCTCTGATTGTAGTCGCTTTGTAGAAAATGAAGTGAGTAATGGTTATCAATTTTCTGACGACATGATTTCTTATCGTAGATTAAGGAGTTCAGTCTAGATATTTCCAATGGTAACTGGAGAAGGATCTTCTGGAGATGGTGCCATTTCGAAGACAGCTGAAGGTCTCTACAGTGTCGTTGTCTCCAAGCTGAATTGGGAAGAGCTTCAGGCCAAATGGCCTTTCTGTTGGGTGTCCAGTGAATTCAAGGACTTGGTTTCCCATCATGCAGATGAGGATGGAACCCGGATTCAGCCTAGGTTCACACTCCATGCGGAAGAGGAAATGAAAAAGTGGTTTAGGGTTTATGCACCGCTCCCTACAGAACGGATATACCATGTCGTACCAAACGACCGTTCTGTTTATATGTATGATTTCATTTTTCATTACTTGGGAGTTCGTTTCCCTCTAACCGAGCTTCAGATGGGAGTGTTGAGGTTCTTAAACTGTGCACCCTCTCAACTTCATCCCAACGGCTGGGGTCTCATTCGAGCCTTGGAGGTTTTGAGTGAATATTTCAACTTCACTCCTACTGTGGCGATGCTGTTCTACTACACTCAAGTAGTTCGGAGGGCAAATAAGTAAGGCGGTGTCGGTTTGGTAACACTCCGGACTCTTTGTTCTTTTGTGAACTTTGAGTCTTACACCAATTCAGCTAAAGTTGACGGAAAGTCATTCAAGACCTACTTCACCCGGATCTCCATTAAGAAGAAAAAACCAATATTTTGGAAGGATGAAGAGGGTGTTAACAAATTTCCTCCGAGTTGGACTTATAAGCATTTTCTCATGAGCTCCCACGCATATTACGCTGATCAATCCGAGCTGTCTCGTGAGTCATCGAGAGTGTTGTTTGCGCTTGAAGCACATACTACACGTCACAACGTATTCTCATGTAGACGTCTTTTAAGTAGTTCAAAAGGAGTCCGGGATGATTATTTGCGTAATACTCATTTTATTTCCCTTTTTCTCCTTTGTTAAATGTATCGAACATTGGGTAGTTGCTAATCTCTTGTGCTTGTTCGTGCAGGTGAAATAGAACAGGAAACTCCGGAAATGCATAAGCTGAAGGGATTTAAGGCGGGGGTAGATCCGTTGCACGTGAAAACGAGATTAAGCCTAAGCCCTCCACAAAAGATCGTCCTGAGCTAATCATCCTGACCTCGGATGCTGAAGGGGACATCCCACTGGCTGAGGGCGGTTCATCCGATGTTGGCGCAGTCATGGGTTAGCCCCCGGTCACTGAAAGAAGGAGAAAAATTAAGAATGACTCAGTGGGAGGCCCGTCCAAGAAGCGCAGAACTCCGAAGGATAATCCTGTTGAAACCTCGGAAGCAGCTGTTGCTTCCTCTGGAAGTAAAGGAATTGCTGCCGGGGTTTCTGGAGCGAAGCCGACCTCTTACCCAACCAACTCGTTTCTCACCCCCTTCCTCTCCTATGAGGGTTCTACTTCAGTCACTCTTCCACCACCGATGTATAAACTCTGGCCTACGCTCAGTGCTAAAGAAATTAAAGAAGCGTGTGAGGCCGGAAGGTGGCAGTTAGCCGAACTTGCTGGAATGCTTTCTTCAGTCAGCGAGTTGGCTAACAACGTCGATAAGGTTGAAGAATTGAGTGACAAATTAGAAGAACTCAACCTTTCCTCGGGGAAAGATAAAGCCACCATAAAGCTGATGGAAGATCGTCTTGCCAAGTCTAAGGAGTTCGGAGATATCATGACTAAAGAGAATCTCAAGCTTAAAGGCGACCTCAAAGGCTTGGAAGGCAAATTGGCAGAGAAGGAGGAAGAACTCCGTAGCAGCCAGGATAAAAATAAAGCTGCTGCTGAGGAGTGGTCTCAAAGGGAGAAGAAGCTCCTTCTTGAGATTGAGGGACTGAAGGCTAGGAAAGCGGAGTCCGAAGGATCTAGTGAGGAGCTGTCCAAGTTGCGGGGAGAATTGGCCACAGCGAAAGCTGAGAGAGAAGAAGCTGTTGACATATGCAGCCGGGCTGTCGAAAAATCCTTCGGCCTAGCTATACACCAAGTTTTCTACTGCAACCCCACTGCGAAACTTAACCTTTATGGAATGGATCCGTTCTATGAATTCCATGGGGGAAAGTTAGTCGCAGTGGTGGATGGTCGTCACGAAGATCCCCCAACGTCCCTGTATGGTTTGCCTCCTCTTCCTGAGGGTCAAACTATGGGACCGGATTACGTCTTTCCTGTGTCTGAGGTTCCCTCTTCTGAAGAAAGGACTGATGCTCCTGGAGGAGAGGTTCCCGTGGAGGTTCCAAAGGAAGGGGAACAAGAGTCTGGTGCTGAGGAGGCACAGAAAACTGAAGAACAGATTCCTCCTCCATAGTTTTGTTTTCCTTTGTATGTATAGTTGTGTGCCGGGATCAACTCCGGCTTTTAACCATTATATGTAATCTCAATTCCAATGAATGAATTCCATTTAAGAAATTTGTCTTCATTGTTTCATGTATATTTAAATCGTTGCTGATCCGTTTTGTATGATTAACCTTGAGGTCGGATTGAAACAACTGCCTCGGAAGATTAAACAACAAATAAAATTTAGGACAGATAAATATATACATGTCCCCAAGTGCATATTAAGAAGAAGGTGCCTGTCTTTGGGGCATGATCCTTAATTCTTTTAGGGAAAGATGGGTCGATCCGCTGTTCAGTAGAGTAGTGTAACAGGACGGATGACTGTATTTTATTCATGTTATTCTCACTGGAGAAAACTATGTCGTTCATTGTAAGAGTATTGTTCCAAGTTTGGGGAACTGCAAAGGTGTAAGAAAGTGGTGTTTTGAGTCCTCCATCATAAGGATAATGATGGGAGTTTTTCTACGCCAGGAGTTATGTCATTGTATCACAGAATAGGTGATAAAGAATATCCGTCCTGGGAGAATACCACTTGAGAGTGAAAGTGCGGATTGACTTTCAGAGATTTCCATCATATAAATGATTATGGGAATTGTTCGTACCAGGAGTTTTATCGTCGAATCACTTCATAGGTGATTGAGATCATCTGTCTTGGGGATGTGTACGACACCAGGAATTACATCGTCAGGTCACATAGTAGGTGATTGAGATCATCCATCCTTGAGGTGTGTATGGCGCCAGGAGTTACATCGTCAGATCACAGAATGGGTGATTGAGATCATCCATCCTGGGCAAGTACACAACGTCAGGAGTTACATCGTCAGATCATATAATGGGTGACTGAGGATATCCGTTCTGGAAAAGTACACTGCCAAGAGTTACATCGTCAGATCACAGATTAAGTGATTTAGATAATCCGTCCTGGAGAAGTAGATGTACGGATTGAATGAATAATTCTCAGTTTTCAAAAGCTTCCATCGTAAGAATTTTCATACCAGGAGTTGCATCATCGAATCACAGAATAGGTGATTGAGATCATCCGTCCTGGAGTGATGATTGGAATTGTTTGTACCAGGAGTTGCATCATCGAATCACAGAATAGGTGATTGAGATCATCCGTCCTAGAGACATTTTTCCAATCATAGGAGTACGGATTGAGGTGGATGCTTCTCAATCGTAAGGATTCAACTTTCGTATCCGAAATCAGAGACCATCAGTATTCTACTAGCCCCCTAGCTTATGTGAGGAATTAGTAGATTTTCTCATATGAGCTATATCGATCGTAGTATGTCTGGATTTCGGAATCGTACCGATGTGTAAATATCCGCTCTGAGGACAAGGTTCCGTTGTAATGGATCGCTTGAGGGCGGATTAGGACAATGAGAATCTCGGAAGTTTATTGAATTTCGCAACCCTTGGTATTCGGGTAATGGTGGCCACGTTCCCCATGATTGGACATTTAATATCTTTACTCACGTGGGCGAGCCATTATTGTGTTAAATGCGCATGTCTTAATAACCATCACTTAGGGGCTTGTTGGGCCTAGAATTTGGATTTAATAGGCCCATTTAGAAAGCTCTGTGACGAAACGATGGCATTTTGGCGCCTTTGGGTTAAAAACGACAATTTTAACCCTCTAAACGGGGAGTCGTTTGAGGGTAAACGACAGGTTACCTTGAGTCGGTATTTGAATTTTCATGCCCTGAAAAAGGCATATTTGGCAATCTCAGTTACCATTTCTTCTAATTCTCTTGATGAACCTCTACAAAAGTTTCGAGAAGATTATCGTGTCTGCCTCTGTGAATCTTAATTCACTATCCTCATCCATCCTTAGGTAACCACTTTCTTTCCATACTTTGTGTCTCCTTTCAATATCTAAAAATGTCTAGGAAAGGTGTTAGTTTTAGTGGTATTAGCCCTAGAAGAAGAGGAGGAAGGGCCTTCAATTGAAACCCCACAGTTCGTGGTGGGAGGATTCCAGTGGGCTTCCAATCGAAGCCACTAAGCTCAGAGAGGGAGGTGTCGCCGTATCAGAGGCGAAGGGCGATTATACCCTCTTCAGAATCCTCCTCTAGTGAGAGTGCTGAGAGTAGTGACCTGTATGTTTCTGACGATGTGGACTTTTACCGCAGTGTAAAAGCTTTCACAATGGTGGTGAAGAAAGCGACTGGGGGAAAATCATCTGGAGGGGAAGCACCCTCTCAGCAATACATACTGAAGACAGCATCCGGGCTATGTAACGTGGTTGCACACCGGATAGATTGGGTAAAATTCCAAAAGAAACGCCCATTCAGCTGGGTGGCTGAAGAATTTCGTGAAATAGCATCAGTTCACGCTCGAGAGGACGGAGCGGAGTTGGAGCCGCGTTTTACGGTCTTCAAGAAGGACAAATACAAAAAATGCTTCATGGTGATAGCTCCGCTGCCATCCGATCGAATTTGTCATACTCCGGACGAAAGGTCCCTGTATATGTATGACTTTCTATTTTTGAACCTTGGTGTGCGCTTTCCCCTTTCGAAGTTTCAGATGGGGGTTCTGAGATTCCTGGACTGCGCTCCTTCGCAGCTTCACCCCAACCGATGGGGATTAGTCCGTTCTCTTGAAGTGCTTGGGGAGCACTTCAACTTCAAACCGACGGTGGCCATGCTTTTCTATTTTGCTTAAGTGGTCCGTCGTGCGAATAAAGAGAAGGGGGGAGTGAGCTTGATATCCCTCCGGACTCTCTCCAAGGTTATCAACTTTGAGGCGTACACTGACTCCGCCAAAGTTGATGGACATTCATTCAAGTCCTATTTCACGAAGATCAGCGTTCATCCTGATGAGTCAGTTTTTTGGTTAACTGAAGATGGGATTCCGAAGTTCCCAGTGGCTTGGACGCACGAGCATTTTTTATTGACCTCCCAGGCGTACTACACTGAGGAGGATGAGCTAAGCCCGTCTTCAGTTTCTGTTCTTTCCGCCCTTCAATCCTACACCGCCTCGCACCAATTTTTCTCTTGCAGGCGTTTGTTAGGATCGCGGTCCACCCGCGAGGAATATCTACGTAATTTTCCTGCTATTTTTCATGTTTTATCGTATCATGCCTTGAAGTCTTTGATTTCTAACCATGTTGTTTGGTTTTGCAGTTGAAATTGAAACTGTGTCACCAGAGATGGAAAAACTGAAGGGGCTCAAAGCTGGAGTGAATTCCGTAGCAGCTGAAAATGACATTCAAGCAAAACGGAATTCGAAGAAAGCTACAGCTGAGACTATCATTTTAACCTCATCTGCTGGTGACGATATCCCCTTGCTAGAGGGCGGATCTGAGGGGGTTGCGGTTGAGAAGGTCGGAGAGAAGAAGAAAAGGACAAAACGCGGTTCCTCCAAGACCTCGGATCGTCAACCTTCTCCCAAGAAACAAAAAATTTCAAATGAGGGTGTTGATCCGGAGCTTTCAAAGGGAAAGGTAGTGGAAGGGTCCACTCTGGATGCGGGATCCACTTCGGATGCCCTAGGCGACGGGGTCACTTATGGTGCAAAGCCAATAACGACTTATTTTGCACCCAAAGTTACTCGCCCCCTTCAAAGTAGCTCCGGTCTTGCACAATATTTGGTATACGAGGGTTCCGTTCCTGAGGGTGTTCCTGAAACTCCGTACAAGTTGAAGCCCTCATTGAAGAGCGATGAAGTAACCAAAGCTTGCGATGCCGGACAGAAGCATCTGGCAGAATTATCCGGGCTCTTAAGATCGGTTCGCAAGCTTTCAGAAGAGAATGAGAGGCTTAGCTTATTGGTTGGCAAGGTTAACGATCTTAGCGTTGCTGCTGCCAAGGACAAGGCAACCATCCTCCGTCTAGAAGGTAAATTAGAAGCTTCCAAAGAGGAAGGATATAAGAAGGATGAAGAAATTAGCAGATTGAAGTACCTTGCCCAGGAGTTGGAGGCCCAAGTAGCTGACCAAAAGAAAATCAATTCCGACCTCCACTCCGGTCTTTGTTCGGAGAAGGAACGCTCTACAAAGCTGGAAGAGGAGCTTAAGGAAGTTAAAATTATTTATTCTCGAGGAACCGAAGATTGGTCGTGTAAGGAGAAGGAGCTGCTCTCAAAGTTGGCGGACACAAAAGCAGAATTTGACGAGGCAGTAGATATGTGTGATCAAGCAGTCAAAGAATCCTTTGGGTTGGTTGTTCGTCAAATTCAATACCGGAATCCCAAGGTGAAACTTAACCTGAATGGTATTGATCCGTTCTATGAGTTTCATCAAGGGAAACTGGTGGCCATCGTTGAAAACCGTCATGTAAGTCCGCCTGACACGCCATACGAGTTTGCTCCTTTACCTGAAGGCCAATCAATGGGACCTTCTCTTTTCAAGCTTATAAGTACAGGAACGGACTCCAGTGCGGATAAAGGCAAGACCGGGGGTAAAGGCAAAGGGAAGGAAGGAGAAACAAGCCGCAAAAACTAGTGCCTTCCTTTTTTCTTTTTTCTTTTTATTGATTCAAATTCGCTGTGTTCCGGGATCAGTTCCGGATTATTGAACGAATTTCTTCGTGTAATATTCATTTGATCAATAAAAGAACGATTTGCCTTTATATGCATGTGTATCGAGTCATTCCGGATTTAAGTAATGAATGTCGGATGATATAAAATCATCATTCCGGATTTGTACATGCGAGATGAAGAACGGATAGGGGTATATAACTATCGTTTTTCATGTATAGGCGTTTTGACAGCCAAAGACTTGATTTGACAGGAGAGATAGAGTATCTTTTTGTCAAATGTGAGTAATTTGATATATAAAAGCCTGGTAGAAATCGTATTTTGTTTTTCGAAGGTCAGGCCTTTTGGTTGTAAGTACCATGATAAAGAATAGCCGTTGTGAGTAAACATGTTATTGTCATGAGAACGGCTTGTAATGTTAATCTTGAGGGGAAGTGATAATGAGATCGTTTCAGTAAGAGTTCATTCCCCAAGATATTTGTTTAACTATTAATACTGTCCCCTAGTATTATTGGGTGAGCAGTACCTTGCACAAACTCTGAGTGATGTCTCCACGTGAGAGTTTTTCAAGAGTGAGGATTTCAAGTAGAGATTCCTCTACTTGACGATTGCGAATATAAATATTTCCGACTGAAAGGTTCCGGGTGAATATGCCTCACATTGTGGCATACCCGAATGAATTATTTTTGGGTCGGAGTTTGCGAGTCAGACTTCAATTGAAGAATTGATGACTCAGAGTTTAAAGCTATAAAACTTCCAAATAAGGAACTTCAAGAGAGAGTATTAATTTGGAGTTCAGTATAACTTACTTGTTGCGTTTGGAGTTCGGTTTGGTCCTACAATCCATATCGTATTTGGGGTTCGGTTTAATCCTACTAACCGTTCTTCAATGGGTTTTTTGGTTTTACCCAATGACAATTCTTCACCGACGTTCGGTCAATCCTACTAGTCGTACTCAGAGTTTGGTTTAATCCTACAATCCGAGCCTTCAAAACGGGGTTCGGATCAGGGCTAGTCCTGAACCTACTGCGCCCGTTACTTGGGGTTCAGCGTGGTCTTGAAGAAGAACCAGCTTACTGCGCCCAAGCCTTCAATACGGTGTTGGGTTCTACCCTTTTACCGCTCTTAGAATGGGGTTCGGTTCAATCCTACAACCCATTTCCTGAGGTTCGGTTTAATCCTACAGCCCAGGTCTTCACCGGTGTTCAGCCAAACTTACTAACCGTACCCAGAGTTCAGTTTAATCCTACAATCCGGGCCTTCAGTTACTTAGACACACTCGAGGAGTTACATCATCAATTACAGAATGGGTAATTGTGATCATCTGTCCTGAGTATGCTCTTGTGCGCTGCATATATTCGAGGAGTTGTATCGTCAACCACAGAATAAGTAGTTGAGATCATCCGTCCTGAATACGTTTTGGTACGCCGGATAAACTGAAAATCACAACATAAGAAAAACTCGAAAGAGTTAAATTGTTGTGAGAGATTCTTATTAAATCAAAAATAAGAATTACAATGAAAGCGTAGCTGGGAAAATAATTTCTCCAGTATTTAATCAAAAATGAGGATAGGAGAATGTGTATTGTTCCAACAGCTAGCTATAGTAGATGCGCAAGTTTTGGGTGTTCCACTTATTTCGGATTGGAGTGCCATCAAGGTTCTCAAGGCGGTAAGAGCCTTTGCCAGTAACCTTGGATACCCTGTATGGGCCTTCCCAGTTTGGGGCTAGTTTGCCTTGATGAGCAAATTTGTTCCCTATACTTGCTTTTCTCAAAACTAAATCTCCGACGTTGAAAGTCCTTGATTGAACTCGCTTGTTGTATCGGAGAGCAACTTTGGCTTTGATAGCTTGGTCCCTGACAAATGCATCTTCTCTGAGTTCTTGTATGACATCCATTTCTGACGCCAAATTAGCATTATTAGACGCTTCAGAGAAGTATTTGACCCTTGTGGAAGCAATCTGCAGTTCCACGGGTATCATTGCCTCTACCCCGTATGTCAGGCGATATGGGGATTCGTTAGTAGATGAATGAGGCGTTGTCCGGTATGCCCAAAGAACGTGGCATAGCTGGTCTGTCCATCCGCCCTTGGCTTCACCAAGGCGTTTCTTTAGTCCTTTCAGCACTTCCCTGTTGGCCACTTCAGCTTGGCCGTTGGTTTGAGGATGTTCAACGGATGAGAATATCTGGGTTATTCCTAACCCTTTGAGTAAATCTGTGAATTTTCTATCCGTGAATTGGGTGCCATTATCTGTGACAATCCGTGCTGGGACCCCGAACCGTGTTATAATGTTTTCATACATGAAACGACGAGTTCGGGCTGAAGTAATATGCACCACCGGCTCTGCTTCTATCTACTTAGTGAAATAGTCGACCCCTACAATGAGATATTTGATGCCCCCAGGAGCAGTTGGAAAAGGGCCCAGAATATCCAATCCCCATTGGTAGAAGGGCCATGGAACAGCGGATGTGAAGAGTTCTTCCGCCGGTGTGTGGTGAAGGTTGGAGAATTTTTGGCAAGCATCGCATTTTTTAACGAAGTCAATAGAGTCCTGCTTCATCGTGGGCCACCAGTATCCAGCCCTGAGGATTTTTCGCATTAAGCTTCTTCCTCCGGCGTGGTGTCCACATTGTCCTCCATGCACTTCCTCCATTACGTCTTGCACCTCATTCTCTTTAAGACAAATCAAATAGGGCACGGAGAGCGCCCTTCTGTAAAGATTACCATCAATCATAGTGAAGTATGGTAATTCCCTCCTTATCCTCGTCTTTTCCTTCTCATCCGTAGGCAGCTGTCCATCGGCCAAATAACGGATGTAGGGGGCCATCCATGTATCTCCATAAAGAGAGCTTGTCATTATGGCATTTAGAGAAGGGAAAAGAGGAATGCTGGGCGACGTTAGTGTGCTTTGAACCAGCGTAGTTGTGCTACCTGGTCGTTTGGTGCTTGCTAATCTGGAGAGTATATCCGCTCTAGTATTCTCTTCACGTGGAACATGCTTGAATTCCATTTTCGAGAATTTCTCTCTCAACTCGTTGACACAGTTCAAGTATAATTGGAGTTGAGGTTCACGAGCCTGATAATCTCCTAAGATTTGTGAAATCACCAGTTGTGAATCACTGCAGAGCGTCGCCTCAGAAGCTCCGATGTCAATTGCAGCTCTCAGTCCGGCCAAACAAGCTTCGTACTCAGCTTGGTTGTTGGAGGTTTTGAAATTAAAACGAAGGGAGATTTCCAGGTGTACTCCGTCATCACTTTCCAGAACTACACCTGCTCCAGAGCCTCTTTGGTTCGATGAACCATCAACATAAATGGTCCAATAGACACGAGGGAAATCTGGATAAGTCCCTGTCATTTCCACAATAAAATCAGCCAGGACTTGAGCTTTAATGGCGCTTCAGGGTTCATAGGATATATCAAACTCAGAGAGTTCGATAGACCATTTGATCATCCTCCCAGCGAGGTCGGGCTTAATCAAAACAGAGCGGAGTGGTAAATCCGTTCTCACTATGATCGGATGGGCGTGAAAGTACGGACGCAGCCGTCGAGAGGCCCTGTAACGCCCCGAAACGTGGATTGAAATTTTCGAGTAAATTTTTTACTTTTTCGAAAGATCATTTTAAAAATTATAAATTTAATTCAGAGTTTATATAACAATTAATAACAGCGAAAAAATTATCATATATACTAGTCGTGAATAATTAAATTCAAGAAAATATTTAAGTAGCGGAAACGATTGTGAAGATAATGGTACATGACATATTATATTTATTACAACCCATAAATTTAAAGTTCAGGTAATAAAACAAATAGACATCCATCATGGCATCACTCTGTATTCTGCGTGTCATTCACTGTAAAAATTAATGTAAGAGTGAGACAGAATATAGAATAAATATAAAATAGATAAAATTGCACAAACACAATCAACAATTCATAATGATATGATGAATATGCCAAACAAGTCCATTAATAGATCTTTAATTAGTCAAATGATGTCATGCTGGATCCATTTGGTCTTGGTGGGAATACTGCAGTAAAAGTCTCATAGAGACACAAATAGGGCTTTAGCATATACCATGAATCCCTATACTTCATGGCGCTTAAGTACCGAAGTACACAATATCATAAGTAGGACTTCTGCATAAACCATGAATCCCTACACTCCATGGCACACAACATAATAGGGCTTAACTCATCATAGAGTAACCCCCCACCAGGGTAGGCAATCATGGAACCCCTAAATTCCATGGTGCGTCCGAATGCTTATGATGCATGAATGCCTTTAATTCTTTTAACATACCATGATATCCACATTTCCAAAACCTCTTGGATACTACAAGTCCTCAAGGAACACAATACACATAATAATTCACAAAATCATGGATTTAGTGTTTCAACCACATATGTCAATAACCACAAGGCATTCATGTACATATATATTAATTATGTCATTCATAATTATTCACCATCACAATATACAAACTGTGTGATACTCAACAACATTTATAATAATTCATAATCACTCAATAATTTAATAAATAATTTTTATACATAGAGAAAATATCATTTTCTTTCAAAATAGCCATTCTAAGTGACTTTCAGCATCCCCAACAGCAACATACATTAGCAAAATAGTCATAACATGGGCAAATCAACTCCTTTTTAGGTGATTCCACTTTCTATAGCTCAATAATATAATTATCTACAACTTTCATGAAGAACACAGTTTCAAATTCCGAACAGAAATATTACTTATTCATGAAATACCACACTGCCTTAAGGTGAGTTTTTCAAAACGTACATATATTAGTAATTTCAGTGTTTCTGGAGTTACAAAAATGATTTTTGCATGAAACCAGTTCTAAAATACTCTTAACATAATTATCTACAACTTTCATGAAGACTCAAACAACTAATTCATACCACAAAATTCCCAGTATTGAAAACAAGATTCGGATTTCCAAAATTCCAGAATTTCAGAATTTCAGCTTGCACATACTTCAGTAATTTGAGCATAACTTGAACTACAAAAATTATTTTGATGTGAAACCACTTTCTAAAAATCCACAACTTAATTATCTACAACTTTCATGAAGACTTAAACAACTAATTCATACCACAAAATTCCCAGTATTGAAAACAAGATTCGGATTTCCAAAATTCCAGAATTTCAGAATTTCAGCTTGCACATACTTCAGTAATTTGAGCATAACTTGAACTACAAAAATTATTTTGATGTGAAACCACTTTCTAAAAATCCACAACTTAATTATCTACAACTTTCATGAAGACATCCAAGGCTGATTATGCATGTATAATTCCCAGCATATCAAAATATACACTAAACATGAAGCAAATCTTTCACTCGGAAATACAGTAGTATTTTGGCTATAACTTTTGCTACACATACTCAAATCAATCAGTTCAGGTCTCAAAATTCACATAACAAAAAGATTTACAACTTTCATGAAGACACTGATCACTAATTCTTACTACAAAATGCCCAATTTTAACAATAAGATACGGATTTCAAGTTCACAGATTTACAGCTTGTACATACTTCAGTATTATGAGCATAACTTGAGCTACAAAAATTATTTTAATGTGAAACCACTTTATAAAGATCCAAAACTTAATTATCTACAACTTTCATGAAGACATCCAAGGCTGATTATGCACGTACAGTTCCCAGTAAATCAATATATACACAAAACAAAGGATAAATCTTTCACACGAACATGCTGTAGTATTTTGGCTATAACTTTTGCTATACTTATTCAAATTACTTGATTAAGGTCTCAAAATTCAGATATCAAAAAGATCTACAACTTTCATGAAGAAGTTAGAGTCAAATTCACACGTTTTCAATATCAAAAATGAGCAACAAGTTACGAATAAATTCTGGAATCCTAGAATCAGTATACAATTCTACCCATTTCACAAATATTCACAACCCTGTCCCCTCTTACCTTAATGGAGGTTCCTAAAGTGGTTGAAAGTGTTGTATTATTGTCCTAGCTTCAGATCAAGAGTGAAATTGATGGAGAAAGTGAAAGAAAATAAGAGAGAGACTTCACTAACTTTAGCTTGTTCTAAGAATTCAGACTTGGGAACAAGATGTAGTGTTGATTTAATGATGTAAATTACAAGTGGGGGACAAGATTTTCATAATGGGATTGTAGTGGGATGTTAGGTGCATGAATTATGGTGATAATGGAGGTTTTAGGTGAGAAAAATGAGCTGGATTGTTGACCATTTCCGCAGCCTACATAATGTAGTTTGTTTGATTGAAGTAAATATCAATTCTGACACTGTTTTGGTATTTTAGGCATATCTCTCTCATATCTTAATGGATTTTAACAAATGTAGTCTTGTTGGAAAACTAAGACAACGAGAAACAACTTTGTAGTTTACGAATTTTTCAAATTCGGACTCTAACAAGGTATTAAATATGTACAAGATGATATGATTGAAATAAAATATCAATTCTGACACTGTTTTGGTATTTTGGACATATCTCTCTCATATCTTAATGGAATTTAACAAATTTAGTCTTGTTGGAAAGATAAGAAAAATAGAAACAACTTTGTAGTTGGACACATTTCCAAATTCAGACTCTAACTAACAATTAAAATGTGTACAAGATGATGCATTTTGAGTGGAGTATGTGGCAATTTGATGAGAGTAATTGGAAAAGCCAAGGAAATTAATAACTAAGGAAATAGGTAATAAATTATTTGATTAACTTTTACCAAAGGTATAAAGTTAAAATTATTTACCATGGTAAAAGGTTAAATTGAAGATGTTGTCCTAACCAAAAATTTATGTAGAAAGTTGAGATAAAATGGATAATATCATTGATGGTCTAAATCAAAATGATTATACATGAGAATAAAATTTTTAGGATGTTACAATTCTCCCACCCTAATAAAAATTTCGTCCTCGAAATTTAATCATTACGCACTCCTCAGTGAAACAATTCTGGATACTGTGTCCTCATAGCATCTTCACGCTCCCAAGTCAGAGTTACATCAGTTCCTTGTTTCCATGCAACTTTTACCAGTGGTACATTCTTGTTCCTCAAGCGTTTATTCGATCCTTCTAGAATCTGTGTAGGTTCTGTGGAGATGGTCAGATTTTCTCTAACTTCAATATCATCGGCAGCAATCACATGGTTGGGATCTTGTACGTACTTCCTTAGCTGTGATACATGAAATACATTGTGCAGATTTGCCAGGTGAGGGGGAAGTGCAATCTGATATGCCACTGTACCAACCCTCTTTAGGATCTCATATGGTCCAATGAATCTCGGACTCAATTTCTTACTCTTCAATGCTCGACCAATCCCCTTGTGAGGTGAAACCTTCAAAAATACATGCTCACCAACTTGGAATTCAAGTGGTTTCCTCCTCTTATCATAATACTGCTTCTGTCTGTCCTGAGATGCCTTCATCTTTTCTCTGATCATTTCTATCTGTTCAGTAGTCTGCTGCACAATTTCAGGTCCTAACGCAAAACTTTCACCAGTTTCTAACCAACAAAGTGGCGTTCGACACTTCCTACCATACAATGCTTCGAATGGAGCCATACCAATACTGTTGTGGTAACTATTATTATACGTGAATTCAATCAATGGAAGAAACTGCTCCCAACTACCACCATGTTCAATCACACAAGATCGCAGTAAGTCTTCCAAACTTTGTATGGTACGTTCTGACTGTCCATCTGTTTGGGGATGATAAGCTGAACTCAATCGAAGCTTTGAACCCAATTCCTGATGCAAGCTTCCCAAGAATCGGGAAGTGAATCTTGGATCTCTATCTGACACAATACTTGATGGTACACCATGTAGTCTTACGATCTCCTTCACATATAACTGTGCCAACTTTTGTAAAGAGTTCTTCATATTCATTGGGAGAAAGTGAGCAGACTTTGTCAATCTGTCTACAATAACCCAGATTGCATCATTCCCTGAACGTGTTCTTGGTAACCCCGACATAAAGTCCATTGAGATGTCATCCCATTTCCAGACAGGAATCTCTAATGGTTGCAGTTCACCAGATGGCTTCTGGTGTTCTACCTTGGCTTTTTGACACACCAGACATGAAGCCACATATTCAATTATCTCTTTCTTCATCCTTGGCCACCAAAAGCTTTTCCTCAGATCTTGATACATCTTAGTTGATCCAGGATGAATGCTCAACATACTTTTATGCGCTTCTTCTAGAATCGTCCTTCTCAGATCAACATCATCTGGTACACAAATTCTATTCCTGATCCTCCAAATTCCATCTGATCCTTCTTGTAGTCCCATATCTTTTCCATTCGCCTGTAATTCTCTCAACTCCTGTAATGGCAAATCTTCTTTCTGTCTTTCACCTAACAGTTTCAGGAAATCATTGGTTATTTTCAAAGTCCCCAAAGTCATACTCCTTAAAGATTTTATCTCTACACCCAAGTTCATGTCTCTGAACTGTTCTATCATCTCTATTTCTTTTATCATCAAAGATGCCATATGAATGGACTTTCGGCTTAGTGCATCTGCCACCATATCTGCTTTTCCTGGATGGTATTTCAAATCAAATTCATAATCTTTAAGAAATTCCATCCACCTTCGCTGCCTCATGTTTAATTCTTTTTGATCGAATAAATACTTCAAGCTCTTGTGGTCACTGAACACTTCAAACCTGACTCCATACAAATGGTGTCTCCAGATTTTCAGAGCAAATACCACTGCTGCCAATTCTAGATCATGCGTCGGATAGTTCATCTCATGTGGTCTCAACTGTCTAGAAGCATAGGCAACCACCTTTCGTTGCTGCATCAAAACACATCCTAAGCCCATTTTGGAAGCATCACAATAAACCATGAAATCTTCTTGTGGGTTAGGTAAGGTTAAGACTGGAGCAGATGTAAGCTTCAACTTCAGTTCTTGGAAACTTTTCTCATATTCTGGCGTCCAAGAAAAAGGTTGATTCTTCCGAGTTAGCCGAGTCATTGGTAGGGCAATTTGAGAAAACCCTTCAATGAATCTCCGATAATAACCAGCATTTCCCAGGAAACTTCATATCTCAGTGACTGAAGTAGGTCTCTCCCAGTTTACCACAGCTTCTATTTTAGAAGGATCCACAGATACTCCTTCGTTTGAGATTACATGGCCTAGGAATTTTACCTCTTTCAACCAGAATTCACATTTTGATAACTTTGCATACAACTGCTTCTCCTTCAAAATCTGCAATACCACTCGAAGATGCTTTTCATGTTCCTCTGCAGTTTTTGAATAGATCAGAATATCATCAATGAAAATGATGACAAATTGATCCAAGTAGGGATGAAATACTCGATTCATGTAATCCATGAATACGGCTGGGGCATTGGTCACTCTGAAGGGCATCACAAGGTACTCGTAATGACCATATTGTGTTCTAAAGGCTGTCTTTGGAATATCCTCAGACTTGACACGAATCTGATGATACCCCGATCGTAGATCAATCTTGGAAAACACTGCAGCACCTCTCAATTGATCTATCAGATCATCAATTCTGGGCAAAGGATATCTATTCTTCACTGTCAATTTATTCAGTTGACGATAATCTACGCATAACCTCATGCTTCCATCTTTCTTCTTGACGAGCAATACTGGCGCTCCCCATGGTGACACACTCGGTCTGATGAAATGCTTCTCCAGCAACTCTTCAATTTGTTTCTTCAGTTCCGCCAGTTCAATTGGTACCATACGGTATGGAGCTTTAGACACTGGTTCTGCTCCTGGAATTAAATTAATGGAGAATTCTACCTCACGTTCTAGAGGTAAACTTGAGACATCTTCAGGAAATACTTCAGGAAATTCAGAAACAACCGGCATCTCGATTGCTTTAGGTTCACCATCTTCTTTGTAAAGAGTGAATAAAGCAAACAATTGACTTTCACCTTGTAATACATAGGTCTTGAGGTTGTCAGAATTTAGATTTTCTGATGGAAATATCACGGTCTTGTTGTGACAGTCCACCAAGACTCGATTTGTCGATAACCAGTCCATCCCCAGAATCACGTCCAGATCCTTCAAAGGTAAACAAACAAGATCGACAAGAAAGCGTCTACCTTCTATGAGTATAGAACATTCGTTACACACCTTAGCAGTTCTAAGTTGTGTACCGGTGGGAGTAGAAACAATCAGATCATATGTCATAGGCTTCACAGGTAATTGAAGGCGTCTAACACACTCATCAGAAATGAAAGAATGTGTAGCACCAGAATCAAATAACACAGATAGGATTGTACCATTAATGTCACACTTACTTTGTACGAGGTCATCAGCTTGGTCTGCCTCTGAACCGCTGATGACATAGACTCTCCCAGCTGTTTGTTGCAACCTCTGATCTATGGACTCCCTGTTCTGTCTTGGAGGTTGGGCAGTACGTGTGTCTTCTCCTCGGCCTCTCTGATAATTAGAGCCTCTTGGTTCACTCATAGTGTTCCTGTTGTTGTTTTGATTGTTCTGCGGACAATTTGGACTGATGTGTCCTTTTTAGTTACATCGGAAGCAAGTGACCTCTTCAAGACGTCTGTTACAATCACGTACATGATGATTACCTCCACACTTAAGACACCTCATGTTATTGCGTCTATCAAAAGATGACGATGATGATGATCCGCCTCTAGAGCGATTTGGATAGAACGATCCTCTTCTTTTGAAATCAACTGACTGAGGTTTCAGTTGTCTATTGGCCTTTTCATGTGCTAGTCTGGCTTGATGATTCTCTTCAAAAATTCTGCATTTGTTGATCAAAATGGGAAAACTCCGAATTTCTTGGTACCCTATCGCTTCTTTGATTTCCAGATTCAGTCCGTTCTCAAATTTAACACATTTCGATTCTTCGGCACCAGCCTGTTGAAAAGGAGGGTAAAGGAGAGATAGTTCTTCAAACTTTGCAGCATATTCTCCAACGGACATCGAGCCTTGTTTCAACTCCATAAATTCCACCTCCTTGCGACTTTTCACACTTGCTGGAAAATATTTCTCCAGGAAACAGTCTTTGAAGTTGGCCCAGATCAAGGGTCTGTCAGTCTCGATCATACGGATTCTAGCATGAATCCACTAGTTCTCTGCCTCTTCCACCAACATATAGGTGGCATACTCCACTTTTTCGTATTCTGTGCAGGGCAATGCTCGAAAGATACGCTCCATTTCCTTGGCCCAAAGATATGCTCCTTCTGGATTATAACCTCCTTTGAATTGTGAAGGCTTTCTCTTCAGGAAGTGGTCTAACCCATGGAGTCCTCCAGTGCTCCTTGGTTGATTTTGTCGTTCTATGGCTTCAGCTAAACGGTTGAAAGCTGCTGCCATATCGTGGTTGTTGTTGTTGTTGTTTCTTGCCATCCTATATTCGTAGTTTAGTTTATACCAATTCTAAGGGATAATATATCATATATAAATACTATATAACTATCATTATTCTACAGTTTATCAGTTAAGCAATCAATCATATCACACATTTATCATATCATCAAGCGGTAATCAAAACAAATCTTTTTTTGCAATTAATCAGTCAGGCATAAGTCATATAGTATACATTTAGCATGTTATCAAGCAATAAATCAAACATTTTACATATTATGTCGAGAAACAGTACATGTCATAGCAATTGGTCCTGAATTTTTGAAAATGCTCTGATACCAACATGTAACGCCCCGAAACGTGGATTGAAATTTTCGAGTAAATTTTTCACTTTTTCGAAAGATCATTTTAAAAATTATAAATTTAATTCAGAGTTTATATAACAATTAATAACAGCGAAAAAATTATCATATATACTAGTCGTGAATAATTAAATTCAAGAAAATATTTAAGTAGCGGAAACGATTGTGAAGATAATGGTACATGACATATTATATTTATTACAACCCATAAATTCAAAGTTCAGGTAATAAAACAAATAGACATCCATCATGGCATCACTCTGCATTCTGCGTGTTATTCACTGTAAAAATTAATGTAAGAGTGAGACAGAATATAGAATAAATATAAAATAGATAAAATTGCACAAACACAATCAACAATTCATAATGATATGATGAATATGCCAAACAAGTCCATTAATAGATCTTTAATTAGTCAAATGATGTCATGCTGGATCCATTTGGTCTTGGTGGGAATACTGCAGTAAAAGTCTCATAGAGACACAAATAGGGCTTTAGCATATACCATGAATCCCTATACTTCATGGCGCTTAAGTACCGAAGTACACAATATCATAAGTAGGACTTCTGCATAAACCATGAATCCCTACACTCCATGGCACACAACATAATAGGGCTTAACTCATCATAGAGTAACCCCCCACCAGGGTAGGCAATCATGGAACCCCTAAATTCCATGGTGCGTCCGAATGCTTATGATGCATGAATGCCTTTAATTCTTTTAACATACCATGATATCCACATTTCCAAAACCTCTTGGATACTACAAGTCCTCAAGGAACACAATACACATAATAATTCACAAAATCATGGATTTAGTGTTTCAACCACATATGTCAATAACCACAAGGCATTCATGTACATATATATTAATTATGTCATTCATAATTATTCACCATCACAATATACAAACTGTGTGATACTCAACAACATTTATAATAATTCATAATCACTCAATAATTTAATAAATAATTTTTATACATAGAGAAAATATCATTTTCTTTCAAAATAGCCATTCTAAGTGACTTTCAGCATCCCCAACAGCAACATACATTAGCAAAATAGTCATAACATGGGCAAATCAACTCCTTTTTAGGTGATTCCACTTTCTATAGCTCAATAATATAATTATCTACAACTTTCATGAAGAACACAGTTTCAAATTCCGAACAGAAATATTACTTATTCATGAAATACCACACTGCCTTAAGGTGAGTTTTTCAAAACGTACATATATTAGTAATTTCAGTGTTTCTGGAGTTACAAAAATGATTTTTGCATGAAACCAGTTCTAAAATACTCTTAACATAATTATCTACAACTTTCATGAAGACTCAAACAACTAATTCATACCACAAAATTCCCAGTATTGAAAACAAGATTCGGATTTCCAAAATTCCAGAATTTCAGAATTTCAGCTTGCACATACTTCAGTAATTTGAGCATAACTTGAACTACAAAAATTATTTTGATGTGAAACCACTTTCTAAAAATCCACAACTTAATTATCTACAACTTTCATGAAGACTTAAACAACTAATTCATACGACAAAATTCCCAGTATTGAAAACAAGATTCGGATTTCCAAAATTCCAGAATTTCAGAATTTCAGCTTGCACATACTTCAGTAATTTGAGCATAACTTGAACTACAAAAATTATTTTGATGTGAAACCACTTTCTAAAAATCCACAACTTAATTATCTACAACTTTCATGAAGACATCCAAGGCTGATTATGCATGTATAATTCCCAGCATATCAAAATATACACTAAACATGAAGCAAATCTTTCACTCGGAAATACAGTAGTATTTTGGCTATAACTTTTGCTACACATACTCAAATCAATCAGTTCAGGTCTCAAAATTCACATAACAAAAAGATTTACAACTTTCATGAAGACACTGATCACTAATTCTTAATACAAAATGCCCAATTTTAACAATAAGATACGGATTTCAAGTTCACAGATTTACAGCTTGTACATACTTCAGTATTATGAGCATAACTTGAGCTACAAAAATTATTTTAATGTGAAACCACTTTATAAAGATCCAAAACTTAATTATCTACAACTTTCATGAAGACATCCAAGGCTGATTATGCACGTACAGTTCCCAGTAAATCAATATATACACAAAACAAAGGATAAATCTTTCACACGAACATGCTGTAGTATTTTGGCTATAACTTTTGCTATACTTATTCAAATTACTTGATTAAGGTCTCAAAATTCAGATATCAAAAAGATCTACAACTTTCATGAAGAAGTTAGAGTCAAATTCACACGTTTTCAATATCAAAAATGAGCAACAAGTTACGAATAAATTCTGGAATCCTAGAATCAGTATACAATTCTACCCATTTCACAAATATTCACAACCCTGTCCCCTCTTACCTTAATGGAGGTTCCTAAAGTGGTTGAAAGTGTTGTATTATTGTCCTAGCTTCAGATCAAGAGTGAAATTGATGGAGAAAGTGAAAGAAAATAAGAGAGAGACTTCACTAACTTTAGCTTGTTCTAAGAATTCAGACTTGGGAACAAGATGTAGTGTTGATTTAATGATGTAAATGACAAGTGGGGGACAAGATTTTCATAATGGGATTGTAGTGGGATGTTAGGTGCATGAATTATGGTGATAATGGAGGTTTTAGGTGAGAAAAATGAGCAAGATTGTTGACCATTTCCGCAGCCTACATAATGTAGTTTGTTTGATTGAAGTAAATATCAATTCTGACACTGTTTTGGTATTTTAGGCATATCTCTCTCATATCTTAATGGATTTTAACAAATGTGGTCTTGTTGGAAAACTAAGACAACAAGGAACAACTTTGTAGTTTACGACTTTTTCAAATTCGGACTCTAACAAGGTATTAAAATATGTACAAGATGATATGATTGAAATAAAATATCAATTCTGACACTGTTTCGGTATTTTGGACATGTCTCTCTCATATCTTAATTGAATTTAATAAATTTGGTCTTGTTGGAAAGATAAGAAAAAGAGGAACAACTTTGTAGTTGGACACATTTCCAAATTCGGACTTTAACTAACAATTAAAATGTGTACAAGATGATACATTTTGAGTGGAGTATGTGGCAATTTGATGAGAGTAATTGGAAAAGCCAAGGAAATTAATAACTAAGGAAATAGGTAATAAATTATTTGATTAACTTTTACCAAAGGTATAAAGTTAAAATTATTTACCATGGTAAAAGGTTAAATTGAAGATGTTGTCCTAACCAAAAATTTATGTAGAAAGTTGAGATAAAATGGATAATATCATTGATGGTCTAAATCAAAATGATTATACATGAGAATAAAATTTTTAGGATGTTACAGGCCCAAACAACAGCGAGGGCGGCCTTTTCAATTTTTTGATACCGGATTTCAGCACCTTGTAAGGTTTTGCTAGTGAAATAGACCAGTCTCTGTCCGTCAGGAGTTTCTTTTATCAAGGCAACGCCCAAAGCTTCATCTGAAATAGCCAAGTATAGGATGAGTGTGTCTTCGGGGTCAGGCTTTGTGAGAATGGGAGGCTTGGACAACACCTCCTTAAGCTTTTGGAATGCTTTCTCTTGTTCCTGTCCCCACTCGAATTTCTTGGACTTTTTCAGTATCTTATACAGAGGGAGGGATCTGTGAGCCATCTTTGGCATGAATCGTGCCAAGGCTGCCACTTTGCCATTCAGGGATTGGACTTCTTTAAGATTCTTTGGACTTTGCATGTCTAGAATCGTTTGGCATTTCCCCGGGTTGGCTTCAATACCTCGTTGAGTTAACATGAAACCCAAGAACTTCCCAGCAGGGACAGCGAAGGTGCATTTCATCGGGTTTAGCCTCATGTTAAATTCTCTCAAACGGGTGAATACTTGGCGTAGGTCTTCAATATGATCACCTCCAACCGGTGTCTTGGCTATTATATCATCAATGTAGACTTCAACAAGTTTGGTATGCATACCTTCGAAAACCTTGTTGATCATGCGCTGATATGTTGCCCCAGCATTTTTCAGGCCGAAGGGCATAACTGTATAGCAAAAGACACCGCGATCATTTATGAAAGCTGTCTTTTCTTGATCCTCTTCGCACATCGGAATCTGGTTGTAACCCGAATAAGCATCCATGAAGCTCAGGTATTGATAACCAGAGGAATCATCTACCATCCGATCTATATTAGGAAGAGGATAAGGATCTTTTGGACAGCAGCGGTTGAGGTCCACATAGTCAATGCACATTCTCCATTTGCCATTGGACTTACGGACCATCACCACATTTGAGAGCCAAGAGGAATAACGGATTTCTTTGATAAATCCGGTCTTCAGCAATTCCTCAGTTTGCTGGCAAGCTGCCTTCTGTTTCTCTGGGCCCAATCTTCTTTTCTTCTGGGCTACCGGTTTCGTCTCTGGGTAGACGGATAATTTATGACAGCAGAAAGCAGGGTCTATGCCAGGCATATCGGTTGCAGTCCATGCAAAGAGGTCTTTAAATTCTTGAAGGAGCGTCAGTAGTCGCTGCTCCATCTCTGTATCTAGCTTGTCATTAATATGGGTGATCTTTTCTGGAGAATCTCCCAAGACGATGTCCCTGGAACTTCCATCCGGTGTGGGCTTTAATGGGTTGGACGGATCAATGTTCAAATCCGCCCTAGGGTCCAGGTCGACAAGGCTTACAGATCCAGCAGCAGCTCCAGCATCATTGAGTTTCCTCTTTTTATTGGAGGCATCCAGCTTTGTCATGTTGAGGCTAAGGTTGTAACAGTACCTAGCCATTTCTTGATCACCCCAGATAGATGAAACAGAATTATCCTTGTCAATGAACTTGATAAGGAGATGTGGGGTTGATACAATTGCCTCCATTGCATTTAGTGTGGGGCGGCCTATGATGCCATTAAATGGTGATTTGACATCAATCACTAGCACTCGGGATTTAACCGTCCTGGCCCCTGGTTCACCTTCAAACGAAATAAGGGTATCAAGATACCCTTTGGTCGATTGCTTTGTGTGAACACCTATTTTTGTCCGGTGATATATATTAAAAAAAAAAAAAGAAAAGAAAAAAAAAGAAGAAAAAAAAAAAGAGTTTTTTGTCCTAGAGTCCGGAGTCAATGTCGACTGCATTAACCGGGGTCCTAGCACGGTTTCATGACCGGTGTTACCTCATTAGTTCTAAGCTCGTACAGCCTCAGTGGAGTACGGTATTTTACACCTCAGTTCGAAGGGAATCCGAGGTTCTTCAAGGTTAAAACTGATGTGTTAATCCGTACTTGAACTTCAAGACACACCGGAGGTACACCTGATGTGTTAATCCGTACTTGAACTTCAAGACACACCGGAGGTACACCTGCAGGAGATTCCCCAATGCTTAATATTTAACCGAGGTGAAGAGAAATGTCTATAGTTGACCAATGATTTCAGACCCCGGTTATGACTTACCAGTTCTCGTTGGTGACGCGGTACAGTGCTTAGAACCCCGCCCAGTCCAGATTGCCATCCCGGATCATATTAAAAAAAAATAATATTAAAATTGCATAGTGACCGTTGGAATAGTAACCCTTCCCCATCTCTATAAATACCCAATCCCTCTTCATTTCCTATCACACCTCTCATTTCATCAATTCTCTTCATTTCTCTCAAGCAATGACTGATAGATGCCGAAGCCAAGAGGAAAGAATAAGGGAGGGAAGACGATGTTTTGTGACTACCTTTTTACTCCTTATAGTGTGGGTAGTAATTTATATTTATTGGATATTTTATATATTTCTATATATGTAATAAATAATTTATGTTTCCATTTGTACCTTTAAATAAAAGGCCAAAAAAAAAATAAATGGGCAAAAAAAAAAAAAAAAAAAAACAGAAAAAAAAATCAGAAAAAAATTCAAAAAAAAAAAACGAAAATAAAAAAAAATAATAATAAAAAGGGCCAAAAAAGAAAAAAGAAAAAAGAAAAAAAAAGGGCCCAAACAAAAAAAAACAAAATAAAAAAAAAAAAGAAAAAAGCCCAAAAAAAAAAAAAGAGAGATATGGGCCCAAAAAAAAAAAGGTCCAAAAAAAAAAAGTTAAAAAAAAAAACGAAAATTAAAAAAAAAAAAGAAAAAAAAAAAGAAAAAATCAGAAAAGAAGTGACGGTGGTTTTAGTGGTGGGCCCCGGTTTGGTTGGATAATTGGAGAAAATTGAGGAAATTGATATGGAATTTGGACAAATTGGAAAAGTAGGAAAGTGATGTCTTTTAGGGAGGATCCAATGCCAATTTTCTTCTATAAATAGAAGGTGATATTGAGGCATTTTGGAGGAAGAAGAGAAAAAAGAGGGGAAAGAGTGATAAATTTTTGTGAGAATTTTTAGAAGTTTGGGTTTTCATAAATTTCTTTGTGTAATTCTAGTTAGGAAAATGAGTGCACCACTCTTGTTTGTTTTAGTATGTGAGTTTTTGTGAGCTAAAATACTGTCCAAGTGTTGTAACCGGTATCCAAACACCTTCAAATCAAGTCCAAACAAAGCCAAAAGCAAAGGAAATCTACACAAAATTGATTTCCTGACTTCCGTTCTAGTTTCTCTGTAATTGATCTTGTACCAAGGTATTTTTTATTAATACAAAGTTGTTTATTTATATTTATTTATTCGTCTTATTTAATTGTTATTTATTTTTCTGCACTTTTATTTTTCTTTATTTATATTCAAGCACTTTATTTTCCTGCACTTTATTTTTCTGCAGTTATTTATCTGTTTATTTATTTTTATGCATCTCCATCTTTATTTATTTATTTGTACCTTTATTTTTCCTTATTTATTTATTTATTTTTTACACTTTTATTCCTTTTTATTTACTTTTCTGCACTTTTATTATTGTTAATTTATTTTTCTGCACTTTATTTATCCGCACTTTATATTTCTGCAATTATTAGTTCATTTTTTTTTATTTTTTACATTTTTATCTTTATTTATTTATTTTTATGCCCTTTTATTTTATTTATTTACTTTCCCGTCCCTTTATTTTTGTTATTTACTTTTCTACCCATTTATTTTCATGTATTTACTTTTCTGCCCTTTTATTTTTGTTATTTATATTTCTGCCCCTTTATTTTTATATATTTACTTTTCTGCCCCTTTATTTTTGTTATTTACATTTCTGCCCCTTTATTTCCATGTATTTACTTTTTAGCCCTTTTATTTTGGTTATTTACATTTCTGCCTCTTTATTTTTGTTAATTACATTTCTGCCCCTTTATTTTTGTTATTTACATTTCTGCCCTTTTATTTCTATGTATTTACTTTTTAGCCCTTTTATTTTGGTTATTTACATTTTTGCTCCTTTATTTTTGTTATTTACATTTCTGCCCTTTTATTTTTGTTATTTACATCTCTGCCCCTTTATTTTCATGTATTTGCTTTCCTGTCCCTTTATTTTTGTTATTTACTTTTCTGCTGCTTTATTTTTGTTATTTACTTTTCTGTTCCTTTTTTTTATTATTTATTTTTCTGCCCCTTTATTTTATGTATTTATTTTTTTTTTTTCTGCTCTTTTATTTTTATGTATTTATTGTTATGTCTATTTATTTTTATTTTTATTTTTTTGAACTTTTCATTTATTTTTTTTCTACCTTTATTTTTTTTATTTTATTATTATTATTTATTCTCTATACTCTTTATTTTTAGTTATTTATCTTTTTGCTTTTATCTTTCTACACTTTCTATTTATTTATTTACGTTTGACCATTTTAATAGTTTATAAATATGTTATATATATACATAATTATCCATTTTTATTATGGTCATGATTTCCTATTATTTTCTCTTAGTAACCTTTTAATAATTAAGAAGAAATTATTTTCATAAAAAAATAAAAAAAAATCAAGACTAATAAATAGTGTGTTATTTATTCATTCATTTTTCTCTTAAATTTAAGATGAGAATAATTTAGATGAGACATCTTATTAATCTTATTTTCTTAAAAGATAATTAAATAATATTCCGTGTCAATTTTAATTAATTAAGTGTATTATATTTCTTTATCTTCATGTTGATGTGTTTAATTTTATTTTATTTTTTCTCTTATCTTTATTTATTTATTTATTTATTTGTTTTGAGCTTTATATTTCTCAATAAAAATCAATTTTTTTTTTTTACTAGAAAATAAGTAAGACAAGACGTCTTATTGTTTTTTTTATCTTTTTATTTTTATGGTCTTTTAATCATTTGTTTATTTATTTTCTTAGAACTAAAAAACAACAAACTTAGGAGATGTTTTTTTTTTACTATCTTTGTTTTATTCATATTTATATATTTTTTTATTGTGTATATTATTTATGATTGTTTTATGAAGGATGAAATATTTGATAATCATTTTTTAAATTATGCATGATCAATTTGGGTAACCGTTTTTTACGGACAGTGTGGGGTGCTAATACCTTCCCCTCCTGTAATTCGACTCCCGGACTAAACAGAATCTCATTTTTTTTTTAAAAAAAACCAGTGCTATTTAAAGGTTTTCCTAATATTTTCCTTAATAAATATTGGTGGCGACTCCTTGAACCCTTTATTTTTTAGGCTTCTCAAGAGCCTCACTTCAATGCCGTTTCAATTTTCTTTTATTTGTCTTTAACCAGTCCGCGTCGTGCGCCGGGACCCCGGTCGCGACAGATGGCGACTCCACTGGGGATATTTTGAGAGTCAAGCCCGTTAAATTGATCTTGTGTATTTTGTTGATTGTTAATTATTTCATCCTTTATATTTATTTGTTATGTTATTCTTGTTATTTATCTAGTCTTCCGTTAATTTTAGATTTTATACTTTTTTTTTTTTACTTCTTTATTGCCTTAATTTAGAACCTTAGGGTAGAAGACATGTGATATTTATTTTGCTTTATGTTTGTTCATTGTGAAGAATGGGTAAAAATCCAGGTATGAATGCCCCACACACTTCACATTCACCATAATGCACACACTATTAGAAGGGACCCTATTCCCGGGCCCCGCAAAAGACATAGGCTAGGGGAGATTATTAGCGGTGTCATTTAGGACGAGACGTCCTACCATGATTCGCGTGAAAATCTCAGCCGGGGTGTTATCTTAGTTATGATGTCCGCACTAAGTAGGATTCCCTACTTTTTGCATAAGACTCATAGCTAAAGATCAGAGCTCCGGTGACCTTCTTAGAACCAATTAGAACAATTACCTTTTGAAGAAACACGATTAAATAGCCTTAGAGCCAATTAGGTGGTTACCTTGTCTAAGACACAATTGGGCAAACATTCCTTTTATCTTTTATTCATTTGCACAAAGTTTTTTTTAAAAAAAAAATCATCAAAAATGTATATTTTCTATACTCAAGTCATGATAAATACTATCACTCTTATGTGAAGATATTTATCAAACTGTTTTCTTTGTTAATCTGATTCATTTATTTCTTTTGTTAAAGGTGAAATTTAAACATCGGTAAGTATCACTAAAAATGGAATTTAACATGAGATCAAGTGATCAAGAAGTGAAGGCAACTGGTTTAAAAAATTTGTTACACCTCAAAGTCATCAGATCAGATACTAGCAATCTGTTGTCCTTAAGCAAAAGGATGGATATTACCCAGAAAATGACCTTTACAAGGAAGTATGGAAAGATCTTAAAATTCTTAGAGGTCGAAGTGCAAGAAGGGGCCCTTACTGCTCTAGCTCAGTTTTATGATCCTCCTCTTCGCTGTTTTACATTCAAAGATTTCCAGTTAGCTCCTACTTTGGAGGAGTTTGAACAGATATTCGGCTTGCCGTTAGAAGATTTGAAACCTTATCGTCGAACTGAACATCATGCTTCAATCTTCAGTGTAGCTCGTATCCTCAAGATGGATCCTGAAATGCTTAAGAAGGCTCAATTAAACAGGAACCAAATTTCAGGATTCGCACTAAGCTTCTTTGAGCAGCAACTCCTCAGTCAGGCAGGGAAAGGAGAATGGGACGTGTTTGTTGACATTTTGGCGTTGGCCATCTATGGTGTGATCCTCTTCCCAAGCCTTGATAATTATATTGATTTCAAGGCAATTGATGTTTTCCTAGCTAGAAAGCTTAGGGGTGAAAGTTCCATGACTGCTGTCTTAGCTGATATCTATTGTACAATGGATTCCTGTCATAACCGGAATGGGAAAAAGATTGTCTGTTGTCTACCCGCCTTGTATCTATGGCTTACTTCTCATGTCTTCAATCAAGTTGGCAAGGTTGAATGTCCTATTTCTGATTTGAAGCTCCTTAGGTTAACCAAGAAGACTAATAGGGAGTGGGCAGGACATCTGGCAGGATTATCTGCTAGCATGATTCGGTGGTATCCTCAGTGGATGAACGTGGATTCCATTATTTACTGCTGTGGAAAATTTCCGAATGTGCCTCTCATGGGAACTCAAGGATGCATCAATTACAATCCTAGCATTGCAAAAAGACAACTTGCTTATCCTATGATACAACCTCCAGAAGAAGAAACAGTAACGCCTTTCCTTCATTATTATATTGAGGGAAATAGTGCTCCTGTTATTCAAACTGTCATTGATGCTTGGGGCAAGGTTCATAGTAAAGGAAAAGAATTGGGTGTCCGAAGTCATGCCGCAAAAGAAAGTTACCACCGGTGGATTTTAAATAGGGTAGCCATTGTTAAATTACCCTTTAAAGATCACGGTGCTCATGTGAGAAATCCAGTTCCCGATGAAAGCAAAGAGATTGAAAATTTGAGGAGTGAGTTGGCTAAAATGACAAAGAAAAATCAAGCTTTGGAGGATGATTTGATCAAAATTCAACAAGACAATGCTTCCCTTAAGAGAAAAAGGTGTGAATTAGAAAATGCCTTTGAAGACATGGGTAAGAAGCGACAAATTGAAAGAGAACATATGATGCAATTGGATCAATGCCTCCAAACAGCGAACAGCCAATTGAAGACCAAAGAGAAACAAAAGGATGATATATTGGCTGACAAAGGGCGGTTACGAGGAATTCTAGCCAAGACAAAAGAAGAAGCTCAAATTGAAAAGAACCTTATGCAAGCGCGAATTGATGAACTAGAACGACAAGTCAGAGATGTCGTCAGTGCTTGCGAGCGTGAAATAAATGAAGAAAAATGGCAAGCCATGGAAGACAAGGATAGATATGAAGAGATTATACGTTTAATGACCCTAGAAAGGGTTGAGTTGGAAAGTCTTGTCTATTCTTGGAGAGACCGTTTTTCTAATCTAGCCGGTCTTGCTAATGGAACACTTGGAAATATTCCTCACCTGTTAAAAAAGGCTGAAGCGATGATGAATCCGCTTTCTACACCGGAGGAAATTACAACATTCATCCAATACTGCAAGGGGCGATTGGATGAAATGAAGGTCTGGATTGCTAAAGCAAGAGAGAATTGATTTTGAGTTGTTGTAACAAACAATGTATCAGAACTTGTTGATCAATGAATAAATCTCATGTTGAATTTGCATTTTTCTTCTAATTTAGTACTTTAGAAAAAGACATTCTAAAAGAAAGGTTTATCTTTGCTTACCGATATCTTAAATTCATCATGTATTTACTTTACATCTCTTTATGTCATTTAACAATACTTGTTCTTGTACCAAAGGGGGTTTCTTTGTATTTATTCACATCACGGGGAGAAGGGGCTCAAAGCATCCTTATCAAACCAGACTGCAAACAAGACTCATGGCAGAGCCGGAAAGCGCAGTTGAAGAATTGAGGAATGAAGTTGGTCAGATCAAGGAGCAGATGGCAGAAATACTTAAGCTCCTTGAAAGAAGAGGTACAGAAAGGGGATCTTCTGCAGGAAATGGGGAACAAACATCCACCCCTCAAGTTCAAGCTCAAGAGGGGAACCCTATACCTTTAAATGATCCTGCTCCAGTCACTGAAACTCCATTCATCCCACACCAACCTTATGGTATGCCATTGCCACCTTTTGTTTCCCAAGACGGGAATGTTCAGCAAGCATATGCTTGGCCTCCATACGGCTTACCTCAAGGGTATTACACCATGCACCCTAATCCTAATCAAGAAAATCCTCCTGCTGCTCAACAAATTCCCAATCCCCCGATATCTAACCCTCCAAATTTCAACCAATCAACAGCTGTCCCCCAAAACACTCAGGCTCCACCCAATGTCACTCCACCTAATACAATTCCACCACAAAATCACCAGACTCCAAATGATGCCACACAACCAAACCCACAAGCAGTGCCATATTATTTCCCTTATGGTTGCCCAATACCACAGGCAGGTGCTTCCCAAAACCTGTCACACAAAGCTCAGGTCCCTCCACCAAATCTTGATCAGCCAGCAGCGCCTTTGTCAAAAGGGCAAATGGAGATATTGGAAGAAAGGTTGCGTGCAGTAGAGGGAGGAAGTGGCTTAGGCATAACAAATGTTTCTGAATTATGCCTAGTCCCAGATGTGGTAATTCCTCCTAAATTCAAATTGCCGGAATTTGACAAATACAAAGGAACAACTTGTCCTCGTAACCATTTGACCATGTACTGCCGAAAGATGGCTGGATATGCTTATGATGAAAAGCTGCTGATTCATTTTTTTCAAGATAGCCTTGCTGGGGCAGCGTTGAGCTGGTACACTCACCTTGAAAGAACTCGTATTCGTTGTTGGAAGGATCTAGCCGATGCCTTTCTGAAGCAATATAAATACAATATGGATATGGCACCAGACCGGCTACAACTTCAAAATATGACCAAAAGGAATACTGAGTCCTTCAAGGAATATGCTCAACGATGGAGAGAAATGGCTGCACAAGTTGAACCACCCCTGATAGAGAAAGAGATAGTGGCAATGTTCATTGACACTCTTCAGCCACCGTTCTATGAAAGGATGCTTGGGAGTGTATCATCAAGCTTTTCTGATATGGTGGTAATAGGGGAAAGAATTGAAAGTGGTTTGAGAACAGGAAAAGTTGTCCAAAGTTCCCCATCAATAGGAAGACCTATGACAGGGGCAGGAAGAAGAAAGGGTGAGGAAGCAAATGCTGTAATGGGAAATCAAGGTCAACATAATCAAAAAATGTTTCAACCTTCCCCTTTCCCTTTCCCACCTCATTATCCTCCGTACGGAACTTACCCTTATGTAGCTGCTGCTTCTGGAAATCCATTTCCCCATCCTCAATCATATAGACCCCCACCCGTCCATAATTTCAAGAATACACCACCACCTCCTCCCCAACAATGGATGCAAAATCCCAACCCAAATCTTCCACAAAAAAAGCCAAACAATGACCGTCCTTCTGTCCAATTTGATCCAATTCCCATGACATATACTGAACTTTTACCTCAACTTCTCAAAAGTTCTCTTGTTGTACGATGTCCTTTAAAACCCGTAGGGCCACCCTATCCTAAGGGGTATGATCCTAATGTGAAGTGTGATTATCATGCTGGGGCACCGGGGCATTCTACAGAAAATTGCATTGCCTTAAAGTTTAAGGTACGTGATTTGATAAATGCCAAGTGGTTGGATTTCGAAGAAGGCTCCCCAAATGTAATTAGAAATCCTTTGCCTAATCATGGAAATACTGGGGTAAATGCAATAACACATGACTTGGGAAATGATCATTGTCCCCCTTGCAATGATGTCAACATGATCCATGGGCAGCATGGTACAGACTCAGTAAGCCCAGTCACCCCTGTTCCTTTGGTGGTCTATTACACCAAGAAACCTTTGACTGAACCAGTCATGAACCATCCGTCCTTGACAATTAGGACCCCATCTCCATTTTCATACAAGGATACCCATGCAGTACCTTGGAAGTATGAAGTGGATGTAATCCCTCAACTCCTAAAGGGATCGTCATCCTCAGTAACCAATATTTCCGAGACAAGTGGAATGACTAGGAGTGGACGAGTTTATGCTCCTGAAAACTTGAGAAAGGAGGATGTACCTGTAAGTGAAAAAGAAAGTCGTGGTAAAGAACAAGATCCTCCCCAAGGAATAACAGAGGAAGATGCTTGTGAATTTTTGAAATTTATTAAGCAAAGCGAATACCAGGTCCTCGACCAGTTAAACCGCACTCCTGCAAAAATATCCTTGTTATCTCTCTTATTGGACTCAGAACCACATCGTGGAAAGTTATTGAAGGTCTTGAATAAAGCACATGTTACGAAAGATATTTCGCCTGAAAAGTTTGAAGGCATAGTGGGGCATATTGCCTCAAATGACTACTTAACTTTCACCGACGAAGAGATACCTGCTGAAGGAAGAGGTCATAATAAGGCATTACATATCTCTGTCAAGTGTCGGGATCATATCGTAGCCAAGGTCCTAGTTGATAATGGTTCCTCTCTGAATATCATGCCAAAGTCCACTTTAAATCAACTACCTTTTGATGGGTCACATATGAAGCCAAGCTCAATGGTAGTAAGAGCTTTTGACGGTACTCGGAGAGAGGTCATTGGAGATATTGAGATCCCCATCCAAGTAGGCCCATGCACCTTCAACGTATTGTTTCAAGTGATGGACATCAACCCTACTTATAGCTGCCTATTGGGGAGGCCTTGGATACATTCTGCCGGTGTGGTTCCATCTACCCTTCATCAAAAGCTTAAATTTGTGGTAAACAACAAGCTAGTCATTGTTTCTGGTGAGGGAGATTTCCTTATCAGTAAGCCCATGTCAACTCCATATATAGAAGCGGCTGAAGAAAGTCTTGAGACTTCCTTCCAATCATTGGAAATTGCTCACACCACCTATGTGAGTGAAGGGTTACAACTAGCTCGTCCTTCTAAAGCTTCTATGATGGTAGCTAAAGTGATGATGAAATCTGGATTCCAGCCAGGGAAAGGGCTTGGAAAGATGCTTGATGGAGGAGTAGACCCATTATTGGTTAAGGAGAATAAGAACGGCTTTGGGCTGGGGTATCATCCATCTCCAATGGAAAGAGCGAAGGTTTTCACAGATAAGAGAGAAAAGCGACTTGCACGGTTAGAAAACCGAGAACCTTTAACTGCGAAGATCCCTATCTGTGACCTTTACCGAAGCTTCAGGAGTGCAGGCTTGACATCTCTAAACCAAGTGGCGGTCATCGATGATGAGTCCAAGAGAGAAGAAGACTTGATTTACCCTTGTCCTTCAGATACTGAACTGTGTAATTGGGAAGCCGTTGAGCTTCCAGAGATCATTTCAAAGTAATTGTTCACTTTGTAGGTTTTTGTTTAAATCCTTTGGCTATGCCTAAAGCCTTAGGATGAGTTTTAATAATGGCAAAACATGTTTCCTTTATCATTTCAAATAAATAAAAGTTAAGTTCAATTATCATTTTCCTTATTTTGCCTTTTTTTTATATTAAATAAATTGCAGATCTGAAATTGAATTCCAAAATAATAAGATTGCTTTCTCCCATCATGATTTTAATCCAACAAGCGAAGAGGATGAAGAGTCCGATGAACCTTCCCCTGAATTACTAAGGCTGCTAGATCAGGAAGATAAAGAAATTTCTCCCTATCTAGAAATTGTTGAAGTCATAAATTTGGGGAGTGAAGAAAACAAACAAGAAGTCAAAATCGGCACCTCTTTGAGTAGAGAACATAAGAGAGAATTAATAGAATTGTTGGTCGAATTCAGCGATGTGTTTGCTTGGTCGTATCAGGATATGCCGGGATTAGATAGCTGCATCGTTGAACACAAGTTGCCATTGAAACCCGGTTGTGTCCCCATAAAGCAAAAGTTGAGAAGGATGAAGCCAGAAATGCTCTTAAAGATTAAAGAAGAGATAACCAAACAGTTGGATGCTGGGTTCTTGGCTGTCTCCAAATACCCTGAATGGGTGGCCAACATTGTTCCAGTCCCGAAGAAAGATGGGAAAGTACGAATGTGTGTTGATTACCGGGATTTGAATAGAGCTAGCCCAAAAGATGACTTTCCATTACCACATATTGATGTTCTTGTTGATAACACGGCCCAACATTCTATTTTTTCATTCATGGATGGATTTTCTGGGTACAACCAAATCAAGATGGCACCCGAAGACATGGAAAAAACCACTTTCATTACTTTGTGGGGAACCTTCTGCTACAAGGTGATGTCTTTTGGATTGAAAAATGCCGGTGCCACTTACCAAAGAGCGATGGTAACTCTATTTCATGACATGATGCATAAAGAGATAGAGGTTTATGTGGATGATATTATTGCCAAATCCAAATCCGTTGAAGGTCACTTGATTGACTTACGAAAGCTCTTTGAACGCCTGAGAAAATTCAAACTCAGATTAAATCCGGCTAAATGCACTTTTGGGGCTAGCTCTGGAAGGTTGCTTGGTTTCATTGTCAGTGAGAAAGGTATCGAAGTGGATCCTGATAAAGTAAAGGCAATCATGGAAATGCCCGCTCCTAGCACTGAAAAAGAAGTACGAGGATTCCTTGGAAGGTTGAATTACATAGCTCGTTTCATTTCTCAACTAACAGCTGTATGTAATCCAATCTTTAAGTTGCTTCGTAAAAATCAACCATCACAATGGAATGATGATTGTCAGGAGGCCTTTGACCAAATAAAGCGATACTTGCAATCCCCACCGATCTTGGTTCCCCCAACCCCAGGAAGACCACTCCTGTTGTATTTGACGGTGATAAATGAGTCTATGGGCTCTGTACTGGGGCAACATGATGAGTCTGGGAGAAAAGAGCATGCTATTTACTATTTGAGCAAGAAGTTCACTGAGTGCGAAGCACGATATTCTACTGTGGAACGAACTTGTTGTGCATTAGCATGGGCTGCTCGTCGCCTAAGGCAATACATGTTATCTTATACTACTTGGTTGATATCTAAGATGGACCCAATTAAGTACATCTTTGAAAAACCGGCTCTGACGGGAAGAATAGCTCGTTGGCAGGTTCTTTTGACTGAGTATGATATCATTCATGTCACCCAAAAAGCTGTAAGAGGGAGTGCTTTAGCTGATCACTTGGCCCACCATCCCCTAAAAGAGTACCAACCAATGTCATTTGAATTTCCTGATGAAAATATTATGATGTTGTCAGAAGAGAAAGATTATCCTAATAGAACTTGGATTTTGATGTTCGATGGGGCGTCGAATACACTGGGGCATGGGATTGGGGCCATCCTAATCTCACCAGATAACAAGCTTTTCCCATTCACTGCTAGACTTTGTTTTGATTGTACCAATAATATTGCAGAATATGAAGCTTGTGTTTTGGGGATTCAGGCGGCACTTGAAGCAAAGGTGAAATCTCTACAAATATACGGAGATTCTGCCTTGGTGATTCATCAACTGAAAGAAGAATGGGATACTAGAGATGGAAAATTGATTCCTTATCAAGCTCACATCATGGAACTAATCAAAGGGTTTGATGAAGTCTCTTTCCATCATATTCCTCGGGATGATAACCAATTAGCCGATGCTTTGGCCACGTTGGCCTCCATGTTCAACGTAAGTAGGGATTGTGACATGCCCTTCATCGAGATTGAAAGGCGTCTCGAACCTGCATATTGTCATGAGATAGAAGAAGAGCCCGATGGGAAACCATGGTTTCATGACATCAAAAATTATATTCAAAATCAAGAATATCCTCCTGGTATCTCAGAAAATGATAAAAGAACCCTCAGGCGCCTAGCCATGAATTTCTTTATGACTGGGAATACACTCTATAAGAGAAATTATGATTCTGTTCTCCTTCGTTGCGTAGACGTGACGGAAGCTAACAAAATCATGAAGGATGTTCATGAAGGGCCTTTTGGAACACATGCAAATGGGCACTCGATGGCAAGAAAAATTCTCCGATCTGGATATTATTGGATGACAATGGAGAATGATTGTAATAACTATACCAAGAAATGTCACAAGTGTCAAACCTATGCAGATAACATTCATGCACCACCATCTTCTTTGCACGTTCTAACTGTGCCTTGGCCTTTTGCTATGTGGGGCATAGATGTTATTGGTCCCATTGAACCAAAAGCATCGAATGGGCATCGCTTTATTTTGGTGGCCATTGATTACTTCACTAAGTGGGTTGAAGCAGCTTCCTACACCAACGTGACTAAAAATGTTGTGGTCAAATTCATCAAGAGAGAATTGATTTGTAGATATGGTTTACCAAATCAGATCATCACTGATAATGGTACAAACCTAAATAATAAAATGATGCATGAACTTTGTGAGGAATTCAAAATCAAACACCTTAATTCATCTCCATACAGACCTAAGATGAATGGAGCAGTGGAAGCTGCTAACAAAAATATAAAGAAAATCATACAAAAGATGGTTGAAACCTACAAAGACTGGAGTGAGTTGCTTCCTTTTGCTTTACATGGGTATCGTACCTCTGTACGAACTTCGACAGGGGCAACACCCTTCTCATTGGTGTATGGTATGGAAGCTGTTTTACCAATAGAAGTGGAAATTCCGTCTTTAAAAGTAATCATGGATGCCAAATTAGAAGAAGCTGAATGGGTTCGGTCCCGGTATGATCAATTAAATTTAATTGATGGGAAAAGGTTAACCGCTCTCTGTCATGGGCAGTTATACCAAAAGCGTATGAAGAAGGCATACGAAAAGAAAGTGCGACCTCGTCAATTTCATGAAGGTGATTTGGTACTGAAGAAAATCTTACCGAATCAAAATGATCACCGAGGCAAATGGAAGCCAAATTATGAAGGACCATTCATCGTAAAGAGAGCCTTTTCTGGAGGAGCTTTGATTTTGACGAACATGGATGGTGAGGAGTTATCTTTCCCGGTCAATTCAGATGCAGTCAAGAAGTATTATGCTTGAGCGTACTCTAAAGGGATAGGGTAGTCTTTATATCCTCTAAAAGTTTGGATTAAAAATTATGATATAAACTTGTAATTTTCCCAAGTAAATATATGGAATTCTCAATTTCAGTTCCAATCCTTGTCTTGTCAGGTTTCATTTGCATGCATTTTGTGGAAAATATTAAAAAAAATCATGAAAGCCATATTTTTAATCTCAAACAAGCTTGATACTTCCCAATTACACAGACCTTGGTAATCAGGATATTCCGCTCTGCCATGAGTAATAACAAGTCCCATGAGGATTGTGGTAGTCACCTGGAGGAAGCAAGATCTTTGACCTTTGGTTTTCCACTTGACTATTTCTTCCATGCAGGTTTGAGGGTACAACAAGGACAAACGCTCCCCATGAAGAGTCGAGATCAACAGTTTCATCCTATCCCCTAACTCCAGTCGGGATGGTTTACTGAGATGTGAAAATGCAATCCTTGTATTCACTCAGAACCCACACTAAACTAGAAAAGTCAATCTCAGACACATTCTTCTTGATCATAAATCTCATATAATTCTCTACCATAAGTCATTATGGTAGAGGTATCTCCCTTAAGTCTTACTTCATGTCCAAGCCTAAGGTATCCATTCCTAGGCTACTCAGATCAAATCAGGGGCATTTCCCCAGTCATTTAGTTTCATGTCAAAGCCTCAGGTATCCATCCCTAGGCTATCTCAACCAAAATCAAATCAGGGGCATTTCCCCAGTCATTTAGTTTCATGTCAAAGCCTCAGGTATCCATCCCTAGGCTATCTCAATCAAAATCAAATCAGGGGCATCCCCCCAGTCATTTAGTTTCATGTCAAAGCTTCAGGTATCCATCCCTAGGCTATCTCAATCAAAATCAAATCAGGGGCATCCCCCCAGTCATTTAGTTTCATGTCAAAGCCTCAGGTATCCATCCCTAGGCTATCTCAATCAAAATCAAATCAGGGGCATCCCCCCAGTCATTTAGTTTCATGTCAAAGCTTCAGGTATCCTTCCCTAGGCTATCTCAATCAAAATCAAATCAGGGGCATCTTCCCAGTCATTTAGTTTCATGTAAAAGCTTCAGGTATCCTTCCCTAGGCTATCTCAATCAAAATCATTCAGGGGCATCCCCCTGTCATCTATTTTGTGTCGAAGCCTCAAATACCCATTCTTAGGCTCCTCGAAATGTCAAGACAACTTCATATTTTTCCAAAGCTTCAGGTATTAACCCCTAGGTTATGCCATTTATCTTCCTGTCATGTTCCAAGTGCCTCTCCTTAAACTGTCTAGCATAGAGACAACACCATTCGGCTATTTACTTCTTGTCAAAAGTTGTCGAGTATTCTTAGTGGTGTTCACGTCTTTACTTTCTTTTCACATCAATAATATGAATATGTCTCATATTCTTTCATGAAAAGAAGTAAAGAGGGGCATCTGTGAACACCTATTTTTGTCCGGTGATATATATTAAAAAAAAAAAGAAAAGAAAAAAAAAGAAGAAAAAAAAAAAAGAGTTTTTTGTCCTAGAGTCCGGAGTCAATGTCGACTGCATTAACCGGGGTCCTAGCACGGTTTCATGACCGGTGTTACCTCATTAGTTCTAAGCTCGTACAGCCTCAGTGGAGTACGGTATTTTACACCTCAGTTCGAAGGGAATCCGAGGTTCTTCAAGGTTAAAACTGATGTGTTAATCCGTACTTGAACTTCAAGACACACCGGAGGTACACCTGATGTGTTAATCCGTACTTGAACTTCAAGACACACCGGAGGTACACCTGCAGGAGATTCCCCAATGCTTAATATTTAACCGAGGTGAAGAGAAATGTCTATAGTTGACCAATGATTTCAGACCCCGGTTATGACTTACCAGTTCTCGTTGGTGACGCGGTACAGTGCTTAGAACCCCGCCCAGTCCAGATTGCCATCCCGGATCATATTAAAAAAAAATAATATTAAAATTGCATAGTGACCGTTGGAATAGTAACCCTTCCCCATCTCTATAAATACCCAATCCCTCTTCATTTCCTATCACACCTCTCATTTCATCAATTCTCTTCATTTCTCTCAAGCAATGACTGATAGATGCCGAAGCCAAGAGGAAAGAATAAGGGAGGGAAGACGATGTTTTGTGACTACCTTTTTACTCCTTATAGTGTGGGTAGTAATTTATATTTATTGGATATTTTATATATTTCCATATATGTAATAAATAATTTATGTTTCCATTTGTACCTTTAAATAAAAGGCCAAAAAAAAAATAAATGGGCAAAAAAAAAAAAAAAAAAATCAGAAAAAAAAAATCAGAAAAAAATTCAAAAAAAAAAAACGAAAATAAAAAAAAATAATAATAAAAAGGGCCAAAAAAGAAAAAAGAAAAAAGAAAAAAAAAGGGCCCAAACAAAAAAAAACAAAATAAAAAAAAAAAAAGAAAAAAGCCCCAAAAAAAAAAAAAGAGAGATATGGGCCCAAAAAAAAAAAGGTCCAAAAAAAAAAAAAGTTAAAAAAAAAAAAAACGAAAATTAAAAAAAAAAAGAAAAAAAAAAAAGAAAAAATCAGAAAAGAAGTGACGGTGGTTTTAGTGGTGGGCCCCGGTTTGGTTGGATAATTGGAGAAAATTGAGGAAATTGATATGGAATTTGGACAAATTGGAAAAGTAGGAAAGTGATGTCTTTTAGGGAGGATCCAATGCCAATTTTCTTCTATAAATAGAAGGTGATATTGAGGCATTTTGGAGGAAGAAGAGAAAAAAGAGGGGAAAGAGTGATAAATTTTTGTGAGAATTTTTAGAAGTTTGGGTTTTCATAAATTTCTTTGTGTAATTCTAGTTAGGAAAATGAGTGCACCACTCTTGTTTGTTTTAGTATGTGAGTTTTTGTGAGCTAAAATACTGTCCAAGTGTTGTAACCGGTATCCAAACACCTTCAAATCAAGTCCAAACAAAGCCAAAAGCAAAGGAAATCTACACAAAATTGATTTCCTGACTTCCGTTCTAGTTTCTCTGTAATTGATCTTGTACCAAGGTATTTTTTATTAATACAAAGTTGTTTATTTATATTTATTTATTCGTCTTATTTAATTGTTATTTATTTTTCTACACTTTTATTTTTCTTTATTTATATTCAAGCACTTTATTTTCCTGCACTTTATTTTTCTGCAGTTATTTATCTGTTTATTTATTTTTATGCATCTCCATCTTTATTTATTTATTTGTACCTTTATTTTTCCTTATTTATTTATTTATTTTTTACACTTTTATTCCTTTTTATTTACTTTTCTGCACTTTTATTATTGTTAATTTATTTTTCTGCACTTTATTTATCCGCACTTTATATTTCTGCAATTATTAGTTCATTTTTTTTTATTTTTTACATTTTTATCTTTATTTATTTATTTTTATGCCCTTTTATTTTATTTATTTACTTTCCCGTCCCTTTATTTTTGTTATTTACTTTTCTACCCATTTATTTTCATGTATTTACTTTTCTGCCCTTTTATTTTTGTTATTTATATTTCTGCCCCTTTATTTTTATATATTTACTTTTCTGCCCCTTTATTTTTGTTATTTACATTTCTGCCCCTTTATTTCCATGTATTTACTTTTTAGCCCTTTTATTTTGGTTATTTACATTTCTGCCTCTTTATTTTTGTTAATTACATTTCTGCCCCTTTATTTTTGTTATTTACATTTCTGCCCTTTTATTTCTATGTATTTACTTTTTAGCCCTTTTATTTTGGTTATTTACATTTTTGCTCCTTTATTTTTGTTATTTACATTTCTGCCCTTTTATTTTTGTTATTTACATCTCTGCCCCTTTATTTTCATGTATTTGCTTTCCTGTCCCTTTATTTTTGTTATTTACTTTTCTGCTGCTTTATTTTTGTTATTTACTTTTCTGTTCCTTTTTTTTATTATTTATTTTTCTGCCCCTTTATTTTATGTATTTTTTTTTTTTCTGCTCTTTTATTTTTATGTATTTATTGTTATGTCTATTTATTTTTATTTTTATTTTTTTGAACTTTTCATTTATTTTTTTTCTACCTTTATTTTTTTTATTTTATTATTATTATTTATTCTCTATACTCTTTATTTTTAGTTATTTATCTTTTTGCTTTTATCTTTCTACACTTTCTATTTATTTATTTACGTTTGACCATTTTAATAGTTTATAAATATGTTATATATATACATAATTATCCATTTTTATTATGGTCATGATTTCCTATTATTTTCTCTTAGTAACCTTTTAATAATTAAGAAGAAATTATTTTCATAAAAAAATAAAAAAAAATCAAGACTAATAAATAGTGTGTTATTTATTCATTCATTTTTCTCTTAAATTTAAGATGAGAATAATTTAGATGAGACATCTTATTAATCTTATTTTCTTAAAAGATAATTAAATAATATTCCGTGTCAATTTTAATTAATTAAGTGTATTATATTTCTTTATCTTCATGTTGATGTGTTTAATTTTATTTTATTTTTTCTCTTATCTTTATTTATTTATTTATTTATTTGTTTTGAGCTTTATATTTCTCAATAAAAATCAATTTTTTTTTTACTAGAAAATAAGTAAGACAAGACGTCTTATTGTTTTTTTTATCTTTTTATTTTTATGGTCTTTTAATCATTTGTTTATTTATTTTCTTAGAACTAAAAAACAACAAACTTAGGAGATGTTTTTTTTTTACTATCTTTGTTTTATTCATATTTATATATTTTTTTATTGTGTATATTATTTATGATTGTTTTATGAAGGATGAAATATTTGATAATCATTTTTTAAATTATGCATGATCAATTTGGGTAACCGTTTTTTACGGACAGTGTGGGGTGCTAATACCTTCCCCTCCTGTAATTCGACTCCCGGACTAAACAGAATCTCATTTTTTTTTTAAAAAAAACCAGTGCTATTTAAAGGTTTTCCTAATATTTTCCTTAATAAATATTGGTGGCGACTCCTTGAACCCTTTATTTTTTAGGCTTCTCAAGAGCCTCACTTCAATGCCGTTTCAATTTTCTTTTATTTGTCTTTAACCAGTCCGCGTCGTGCGCCGGGACCCCGGTCGCGACACTTTGCTCCGTTGAAAGCTGTTAGTTCCTGCGTATAAGGTTGTAAGTCTGAGTCTTTAAAACCCATCCTTTCAAAGCAGTTATAGAAAATAACATCGCAGGAACTTCCCTGGTCAACAAGGATTCTTCAGACGTCCTTGTTGGCTATCACTGCTGTGATCACAACAGCATCATCACCACCCGGAATGGTCGGGCCAAAGTCCTCATCGGAGAAAGAGATTGTTGGAGCCTCAATCCCACCTCTGAAAGGGCGATTGTCTTTGACTTTGCCCTGCACAGATAGAATCATTCTATGATGATTCTTACGAGCTGTAATTGAAGCTCCTCCTCCGGCGAATCCTCCAGCAATCATGTCAATGACTTCACGCCGACCTTGACGCTGTTGCTGAGGCACGCCGTCCTTGTGCGGTATTTCCTCCGTCATCACACCCTTTTGTTTCTCCGAAGCAGAGAATTTTCTGACCGGATTACGATTATTGTCATCCCCGTCATCTGGATCCCTTTCTCGTTTCTCATTCCGATCTACTCTGTCAAAAGATTTCTCTTTGAACAGGTATTGTTTTAACTTGCCTTCTCTAATTAGCGTCTCAACCGCTTTCTTTAGAGCTTGGCATTCATCAGTGGAATGACCATTCTGTTCGTGAAAATCGCAGTACTTGCGGGGATTTCCTGGCCTCTTCATGGGAGCTGGCCTTCTGATGCCATATATGCTGAAAGCTGGCCATCCAACCTCTCTCAAAATCTGAGATGGTTTGGCAGATAGTTGTGCATAATGGCTGAAGGAGTTAACATGCCTTTCTCGAGGTCGAGGAGAGTGGTTATTGACTCTGGGATTGGTGAATGGTCTCTCCATGCGTTCTGACCTCGTTTTTTCCTTACCCTTCTGGGCTTGGGAAGGTGGTGCTGATGGCTTCTTCTTTGCAGCTATGGCCTCCAAGTGCATCTCTATACTCACGTATTTGGAGGCTTTTTTCCTGAACTCCTCAAAAGTTACAGGAGGGCTTTTCGCTAAAGAGAGAGCAAAAGCTGATCCTGGCTGCAACGCCTCAATAACGATATGCAGCTTAATAGACTCCGTGAGGTTAGGAACCAGGGCCGCTTCCTTGTAGAACCTCTTTAAGAAGTCTTTTAAGCCTTCGTTTTCACCTTGCTTAATCTGAGCCAAGGTATGAGACGTCCTGGGCACATCTCTGGAGATGACAAAGTGAGTTTCAAAAGTAGCTGCCATCTCAGCCCAAGAATCTATGGATCCAGAAGGTAAACCTTTAAACCATCCGAGGGCCTCCTCAGATAATGTTCGAGGGAACATTCGGCACATCACATCTTCATCAGCCCCCAAGTACATGGCTTCAAATACGTAAGCATCAAGGTGCTTAGTAGGATCAGTTTCTCCATTGTATTTTCCAATGGAAAGTGGCTGAGTAGTTTGAAGGTGCTTGGGGATGTGGATACTCATAAGTCTCCTTGAAAAAGGAACTTTTAGCTTGTAAGACACTGAAGGTGCTGTCGTTGACTCCCTCTTCCTTCGGGAAGCCTCATCTTCAGAATCACGAGTTTGTTCTCCCTCGTCAAACGTAGGGATCTTTGAGTATTGGAGAGTGGTGGACTTTTCACCATCAGTTGTACGGGGGGTGTTTCGCGTGCGGGTTGATTCTTTATCCTCGCTTTGCCTTCTTTCTCTTCGCAATTCAGCGAGTTCCCTCTGAAGTTGGCTGATCAGCTCATCACGAGGATCAGGATTAGAGACTGTTACTATCTTCTTTGAGCTGCCCCCATGAGAATCAAAGTTGAGCTTCCTGAAGACGTTGGGGTTAGTTCTGTCTTCAGGCTGATTCTCTACGAAATCATGTGCTTCCTCTTCCATCATGGATTACTTGCTCTTTTCAATAGATATGGGAATAACTTTATCGGGTCCCACTGGGCGTGCCAATGATCTGTCCTGAACCGGGGTCTAGAGATCCGGATTCAAGTCAGTCACAAACAGTATGTAAATACCGTATAGGAGACCGGATGTATGAGTATCCGGTGTAGGTATCCGTTGTCCTTGAGCAGAGAGAGCGGACTGGACGTCCTGGAGGTCCTTCACACCGACCTAACGCGTTGAAGTGGGCGAATGGTGGTGTCACCTGCAATGATTCTCCGACGCTCAAGTCAGTGATAATATTCCAAGTAAGGAATGTATTTCAGAGAGTAATCGTGCATAGAATCAGTTCCAGATCCCTCACTTCATTATTGAAATGAGTTCATATACCTGATTGGCTCGTTTTTCGAGGACTCGTTAGTGGGGAACCACTAACTCCCATTAGCATTATTATATTGCGCACTTACCAGCATGATTGGGTCAAGTGGCTATTTTATATTGAGCATAGAGAATATAGACTAGGATTAGGGAACAAGTTGACCATTCCCGTGACCAGAATTTGGCTCGTAGTGCAGGGAATTATTGATCGATCCCTGTAGCAAATATCCTTGTCTTTAGCACAGTGACGTGTGTATTGTCCGATGTCATGGTGTTATCCTGAACAACCGGTATAGGGAGAACGCCTGATACGGAATTACAGTCCGGATGTATACCGATGACACCGGTTACACGTTGATGTCTTGACAAAGACGTTGAAATATGCCTTGCAGGTCGGATACCAGTATTGAGACCGGATCATTAGATATGTATTTAAATTAATTAATTGGTAAGAATAAAATAAAAAATTTAAAAAATAATCTATCAAATTATAATTATAATCTCCAAAAGTCCATTTGTAGATGATAATCAAACAATCAGATTCTGATTTTTCATATTATAATAAAGTTGTCAAACACATTAAAATCAAAATGACGTTATAATCTTATTAAAACCCAAAACATAATCATACCAATCATGTGCTAAATATTGCTATTTACGGAATTGCTGAACCGGTAAAATTGTATGAATTTTTCTACTAAAACGCTCCAAAAGGCATGCGCTGCTTTTCCCCTTCCTTCTAGGTAGGGGTGAGCAATATCCACCCACCCGACCAGAAACCGTGAAAACCGGGAATAAAAAACGAGTTCGGTCAGGTTTGGGCGGGTAAACGGGTAAGCGGGTAAAATAACCGGTTAAGTTTGGGTAAGTTTGGACGGGTACGGTTTTAATTTCTCCCAACCGAATTAACCGTACCCGACCAGTTAACTTTGGTTTAGGGGTTGAGTTTTTCATTTTTCAGGCCCAACTTTAGTCATTAAATGGTTAGCTTTGTACAATTAAAGTTATAACAAGCATATTAAAGTTACTTAATGGATATTACAAGCATATTAAAGTTATATAGTACCAGAAGCAAAATGCAACGTGATATAAATTTATTTTTATTGTCTATATATAATCTTTGTTTGTTAGTTTTATTTTATTAATAATTTTGAAAATCGTCATAGTTCTATTAATTAGTTGCCGAATTTTTAAAAAACCGGTAATAAAGAAAATTGAAGCTTAAGTATATAAGAAATATATAATATTAAGAGCATATATATTATTATTATTTATTAAATGAGAAGTCAAATAAGTAAAATTGATTATAGGAACTATATATATGTAGTACATACTATCGAATTAATGAGAAAAATGTATAAAAAAAAGTTTAAAAAGTAAATTTTAACCACAAAAAATTTTAATTTATTACAAGATTAAATCGAAGTTAACCATCCAAACTTAACCGAAACCGTTCAACCGAAACCCGATCAAACCGTAGAGTCATTTGGTCGGGTTTGGTTGAAAATAAATTATTTTCAGTTAATATTGGTTGAAGTCTTCGTCAATCGAACCCGGTCGAACCCGACCGGTGATCACCCCTACTTCTAGGCAAGGTAAGGTTAACATATTATATTTATTTTCTTTCCAAAATTTTCTCTAGTATCCAACACATTTCATCTCTATCTCTTTTTTTTGCACGTTATATTACACATCATATTTATAATTGATTTTTTTTCAATTTTTATCTATATCCATATGATATATATATAATCAACAGTGTCTATTTGCTAAGAATTGAAACCAAGCTGAGCTATTCCACTTGTTCCTAGTTCTCGGTGTTTATTTGGTAACTTTTATGCAAACCAAATGTGATTACCAGCATGTTTGGCGCGTCATTGGAACGGAGAAATTCTCCGTTGGCTTCCGTTCCTATAGGTCAACGGAGTGTTGATTGTCTTGAATAGCGTAAAGAAAATCTTTAAAATTTTTACTTCAACTCAACTTCATTTCCCCAACCGTAGACCAAACACCCCTTACATCTATGTTAATATTACATGTCATTCAAGATATTTATGCATCTGTTTGATTAACAAATAAAAACTTATTTATGAGAAGCAATTATCCCTCTCAATTACAAAGATTTAAACTGTAGGGGCAACTAAAAGTCCAATGAAATTATAGGAACATAAAACTAATTAGCCTTTTCATCATTGGTTATAAGATAAGTGATTTGATAAAAAGAAATATATTAATATTATAAGAGGGGGTTGAGTTGAAAAAAATAATAAAAAGAATAGCTTGAAAGGAAGACCAATGTGGCGCAGAAAGAAAGTAGAGGAGGCTTACGGCGGGAAAAAAAGAAATAAAAAGCAATCTCTCTCTCTCTCTCTCTCTCTCTCTCATCTTAAACCATTTTTAAATAAAAGAGGCAAAAGCACCCCATAATTCCTCTCCGTTTTCATTTTTTTCTTTTAATTTATCTTTCTCTGAAAACACTGATAAAAGAGGATGAAAGCAATGTTGATGAGTGCGAGATCTGCGTCTTCTTCACCATTGCTTTGATGTTCTTCTATTTCTCTCTCTCAGGTACTTAGCATTCCTCCATTTCTTAGATTCCTCGCTTTTCCAACAAGCGATTCTCTTTTCTCACTTCCGTTTACTGCTTCCAAGCCTTCCATTGGTTTTCTTAGGTACCAACGTTTATTCTGTGCATTGTCTGAATTCGATGACCTGTTTCTACCTTTTTTGGTTGCATTTTTATTTTATTTTACTGGATTGAGTGTTCGTCTTGTTTATGTTCGCCTTTCGTGATCTTCCATATCATGTAGTTCGTAGTAGGCATTTCGTTTCTGGATTAAATTCCTGGATGCATATGCTTGATCGATGTTTTGATGTTTGCTCACCGAGAAAATTAGGAAAGAAAATGAACTAAGTTTTGACGGTTTCTTGGAAGTAAAGAAAAACGAATCACTCCAATGCACTCAACTGCTTCAAATAATAATAATAATAATAACTGTAGATTTGGATCTCTATTTGGTGAATTTAGAACTGGAAATTGAGTTCATCTTTGCTATTTTTTGAAATGTTTGAAAATAAAAAACAACAGGTTATCATACAGATTCTGCCTCGTTTGTATTTTTATTTTTCAATATTCATTGAGGACTCCTCAGTGATAAACATGTAATTTTGTTGATAAGTTTTTTTTTAAGTAATTTTGTTGATAAGTTACATTAACAAATGAAATATTGATAGATAGTTCCGAAATTAAACTGTTTTCAGCATAGATTCCTTTTTAGAATATATACGGACATAATTTTTTGAATTTGGATATATTTAACTTTTGGTGCATTTAGAATATTCATATCTGTCAAAACAAAACTATCTATCAATAACTCATGTAAAAGATATTTGGAAAAGTATTTTTTATATCTGATTATTAAAAATAATCAATTTAATAAGTAATTTAATAAGTGTGCATATGAAATATACCAAATATTGAATGCACGTAACCAGTTATTAACTTTTTGGTTCGTAGAGAATAGAGATAAAAACTGGGACCTGTAATTCGGTTTCGGACTGTCTTCAGACGGTATATGAGTTTTTAGTAACGTTAACGCATTTCCATTACGTTTAATTTATGATTTAAGCAAACGTTCATAGAACGGAACCTGAAGTTAAATTTGCCGTCTAAGTGAGTTATGGCCTATGAGTGTTAAATTATTTTCGGGGAGAAGAGAGAGAAAGAGTTATGAGAATTATGTTAAAGACATTTCACATTTGATGTACCATTTAAACTGTCGGAATTGGAATTTATTGTACGATGATTGATATTGTATGATGGGCAGGACAAGTGAAATGACTATATCTATAATTCACTGCCAAAGAAAGAAAAAAAGTGAAACAAATACTATTCTCCAGTTACGTGAAGACAAACCCATAAGTTAAATTTGACCAAAAAAGCTGCTCAAACCTCCCCATGATTTATGTTTTTGTTGTGTCATTTTATTGTAAGGCTTAGCTAATGGTACGAAGCTCTTTTTCTGAATGACACGGTACAGGGGAATTGAATAAAGCTTCATTGAATAACATCCATTCCTTCCGTGCTCTATTCATGCTCTGCTAAGCACTGCTGTTCTGAAGAAGAGATGGAAACTGGGGAAACCAACAATGGTAATCAAAGGAGTGTCATATCCGTGGATTCTTCATGGTGCGGTCAATTCCGAAATGCATCGAATCCTTGGATGGCAAGATATGCATATGCCTTGATCTTTCTTGTGTCTAATCTTTTGGCATGGGCTGCTCGGGATTTTGGTCGTGGCGCTTTAACAGAAATGGAAAGTAAGATTTCTTAAGTCCTTGAAGTGATGAACTATGACATAATGCCTCTTTCAGATCCAGTTTTTATGCTTAAATATTCCATTTTGTACTTTATATAAACTGAGAATGGTTTTCTTCTTAATTGATTAAGGTTCACCATCTTAACCTGCAAATTTGACATCTCATCTGAATGCTTGCATTACTTAATAAGCATGAATTAGATATAGTGGAAAATATTCAGAAATGCACAATGTCTATCCGTCTATTTTAATAAGTTGGACTTTTGTAAATGTTAGCAAATGGAAATTCTTGGGTACACATCAGATACACATAGATCACGTTCCCTCCAATCTAAAGCTGTTTTCATTTGAGCAAACTTTTTCATATGATGACTTTTGCTTAAAATCTGATATACTGAACGTACAGGATTAAAAGGATGCAATGGTGGGAAGGACTGTTTGGGTGCTGAAGGTGTTCTGCGTGTGAGCTTAGGTTGCTTCGTATCCTTTTCAATCATATGAATAAAAATAGTTGGCAAAGGCTTTTTGTAATAAGGTTTGCATAAAAGAAAGCATTAGTGATTTGATTAATCAGTAATTTATGTTCATTAATGCTGGGAAGAAAAAATAAATAGGAAGAATAGAGAAAAGTGTTTTATCATAACTATGTCAGTCAATGCCTTAGTCCTATAACATTTGTGATTTTTCTATCCATCATAACCTTGTATATGATAAAAAATCAAAAGATGAAAAGTTTTTATTAGAAATTGAGTTGAACTTGCTTGAAAATCACAGGAATATGATTTCCAATGAAAAATTTTTATTTTATGATTTCCTATCCTTTTAACATGTTAGAAAAATAGTAATATTTAAGGTTAACCTTAACCCAAGTTCAGGTATTTTATATCATGATGTTTTTGTCAACTGCTCGCACTTCTAGGCAAAACAATGTAAGAGATACATGGCACTGTGGATGGTGGTCAGTCAAGATTGCCCTCTGGGTCATCATGACTATCATCCCATTTCTACTCCCTGCTGGTGTTATTCAAATTTACGGTAATTGTATTTTTCAAGAAGCCTCCTAGTAGCAATACATCCTCTGAGATATTATAACCTAGTCATTCCTCTGAATCTCTGATACAATCCTTTGGCAGGGGAGGTGGCTCATTTTGGTGCAGGGTACAGTTTAAATCCCTTATAAATAATTTAGTCTTTCCATTCTTCCTAAACTAATCAGTGAATGCTAAAAGTGTCCCGTTATTTCTTTTTCAGGGTTTTCCTTGTAATTCAACTAATAAGCATAATCACCTTCATTAATTGGCTGAATGATTGCTGTCAGTCCGAAAGATATGCAGCTAGGTGGTAAGAATTTATCAGTTAGAGAATTAGAGAATTCAAACAAATACATTATTCTCCCTGAGCGTCAACAATTTGCTTGAGATGATCGTTGCTTAAATAAATTTTGATTTTTCATTGTAACATTTTTGGAAGGCATGTTTGATGATTTTAAGATATTGAATAACTTCAATATTCTAAGGCTGTATTAGATTTAAAAGTACTCAACCCAGAGTGGGACAACCAGTTATCCTCCGGTCGATGTTTTTCTAGCTTATGTAGCAGTTTAGTATCAAGCTCCCTTATATAGCCATTAGTAGGGCACCAAACCTACAGTATTCCTTGTGCATATTTGTCCCTATTCCACTTGGAAAGCTTTTTCAGGCTGAAAAACTTATTTGGCATAATATCAGGGATAAGATTCCATATTCTGTAGATGTTTGCATTAATCACCAGTTCTCATGCAGCCATATCCATGTGATGTTGTTTGCAACGGCTGCATACGTTGTCTGTGTGGTGGGGATCATTTTGATGTACATTTGGTATACACCAAAGCCATCTTGCCTCCTCAACATTTTCTTCATTACTTGGACGCTAGTACTTCTCCAACTTGTGACAAGCGTGTCTCTGCACCCAAAAGTAAGTACTATTTGTTAGCCTCAATTCATTTCATCGTACAACATAACTTAATGTAAAATTTCTAACAATATCTGCAATAGGTTAATGGTGGCATTCTAACTCCAGGACTAATGGGGCTTTATGTTGTGTACCTTTGCTGGTGCGCTATTAGAAGGTAGGGCTACCAATCTTTTCCTGATAGTTTTGGATTTGTTTAGTGCATTTAGCTTTCTATTGTTTAGTGTATATCTCCCAAAGAAAACATAAAACGATCCAAAAAAAAGGCATCTGTGTCTCTAGATTTCTTTTCATTTATTGCTTATATGCAACCCCTTTAACATCCTAATTTCATTTCTTTTGAATCTGAGGTCTAGAATAATTTTGTATGCAGTGAACCTGCTGGAGAAAACTGCATCAGAAAGTCAGACTCTCCAACCAAAACAGACTGGCTAAGCATCATTGTAATATATGTCTATATCTATTCTTGCTAAACTGAAATTCAAAGTCTTAGAACAGCTCTTAAACTATGAACTTACAACTATGTGCATGTATGATGAAGCTTTTTAAGAAGGGCTCGGAAAAACTGATGTTGAAAATACAATTCAGTATTTCTTGTCTATTATAAAATCTTACAGCTCGTTTTTCTTTTAAAAGTTCCCCTTTGCTTGTATATATCGTATCTTCATTAGATTTCTTGGTAATTAATTTTAAAATCTTTAAAATATATAACTCCAATTGCTTTTTTTAATCATTGATTGATCTGTGAATGTTCTTTTTTTCGTTGGCAGAGCTTTGTTGTCGCAATACTAGCCATGGTTGTTGCTACATTTTCAACAGGCATAGATTCCAAATGCTTCCAGGTTAGTTACAAACTGAGTTTAACTTGGATTTTAATAGTCAATCGTTCTCAATACTTATCAGACAGATCCCTGCAGTTCAAGAAGGATAATACGCCACCAGCAGAGGATGGTGTACCTTATGGTTATGGCTTCTTCCATTTTGTTTTTGCCACAGGAGCAATGTACTTTGCTATGCTATTGATTGGATGGAATAGTCATCATTCTATGAGAAAGTATGGTCTCCTCCCCTCTTGTATTTGATTTAATATCATGTTATCTGCATTTTTAGTTGCTCATCAGCAAATGATTACAAGAAAGTCACAGAAACCCAACTAGTGCGGTTTCCATTAAGTTGTGTTGTTTGGTTTCTAGATCCAAGACATTGAGTTGCTCTGATTTGAATCTTCTAATGTCAGAAAGTGCACTTTAGAAGATAAACAACAATTATAACTGTTGACTAAAGAATTAACGGTTGATTCTGCAATGTAATGATATTCTTCTGCAGATGGACAATTGACGTGGGCTGGACCAGCACGTGGGTCAGAATAGTAAATGAATGGTTGGCGGTCTGTATTTATAGTAAGTATTTTTAGTAAAACCAAGTCTAGCATGAAGATCTGAATTTTATCTAAGTGTAATAAAAGAGCCATATAACTGAACTAGTGAGGCTCAACTGAACCAAATTTATATCTTTTGACAGTATGGATGCTGGTCGCTCCAATCATGTGGAAGAGCAGACACACTAATTCTACTTGAGAAACATCCGAAACATATTCTAGTCTAGATATGATACCTTTTGAGGATTAAGATCTTCAGATATGCATTTAGGAAAAGGAATTGCATTTGCAATATCTGCGAATTCTCTGGCAGAAGATATCATTGATAATGGACAGAAGCAATGAGTCTGGCAGAAAGGCTCAAAGTCTTTTCACTCCATCCCGGGGATTAAAAAAAAAAATATACCTTTTACCTGTACATGTGTGGACAAGGGTGCATAATGTAAATTAAAATAATTTATTAGATGTTAGTTAGATTTTTCATTCATAATTTTTGATATAGTTTTGGTTGGGAAACTACGGTTTTAAATTATATTTTAATTGAGTTGTGTAAATAGTGTAATGAATATATAATAATCAAAATTATGTAAACAAGTTTATTTATAATTTAATTGATTATGTCAACAATTATTCATTCAAGTTCTTAGTAGAAATTAAAAATAAAATATTCCATCATTTATCATAAATTTTCTAAAGCTCAAGAACTTGCATGATAATTTTAACTTAAATAGCTCACGGTAAACTTAATACAATCTTTTGATAAAGAAGCTTCGCAAATGTGCCACGCATGTGGGATGCAAAAATAAAAATTAATGTCACTTTCAATAAACAGACAGTAGCATTGACCTCAAATTCGACAATTATTTGACAGTGAGATTTCATGTCCTTAAACGAATAGAAAGACCCTTAAAAAATTATAAGATTAAAATTAAAAAATTATAAGATTAAAATATAATACAAAACAGGAAAATCCGCAAAACAATACAACTAGGGGCACACATCATTACCCAATCAAAGCTAAAATTGCAACACGTGGCCGCGTCAAAAAAATTATTTATCCCCCTTCCCTTTTCATATTCAATGGGTCACTATCTCAAGTCCTGCAAAACCCCTCCTTTTTTAAGGCAAATTTTGCCTTTATCTTTTCCAATATCAATAAAAAATTTACAAGGCGAGGTTCTAATATTTGAAGGTTAAAATACAAATTCATCTTTCCTAAAATATAGGGTTTAGAGAAATGCCCTATAAATAAAAATAACCACTTTAAACCCTATAAATTTTTAGGGGTGATTAAAAAACACATTGTTTATTGTTAGCAGTTCGGTCTATATTATTGCTCACGGTTGAACTACTAACAATGAATGATGGGCTAAAAGTGATCATTTTTAATTATAGGGAGGTTTTTCTAAATGCTATGTTTTACAAGGGATGAATTTGTATTTTAACCATATTTGAATTAGAGCTAATGAAGGGAGTGGTGACCCATCATAAATCTCTAAAAATGCTTCAGTGCGCTTCACTTTGACTGACTGACAAACGACAGAAACAACTCACGATATTTGTACAGGATGCAACAAATTGATGCATAACTTAAGAGTCCGAGCAGACACAAACTTTGGATCATCCGAATGGGTTCCCTCCGACAGGAAAGGGATTTGGGGTAGCAGCGGTTGACAACCTACCAGTCAGCTCCTGACCAAGATTTGAGAAGCCATAAGCAGTTCCGTCAGTAACAAAACTCCCAACTCCTTGATGCCTACATATTCCAGCTATTTTTAGAGGCATGGAAAATGATGCAAACGACAGCCAATACTTATCACCCTATCCATACACTAACACAATATATTGACCCTAGCACAGATTACTTGACAAACAATTCAGTTAATAGCAGCCCAGTCAAGGAACGATAGCCGATGAACCTACTGAATGAGATGCTGAAGTTTCAGATTTTATTAATGAAAACCGGGTTCACTTTGTTATGCCAACATGGGACACAATACAAACAATCAGTCCCGGAAGATGAATTTCCGACATTAAAAGAAAAACCTAACCTGCTTTAAAGCAGCCTATGCAAGCAGTAAATATTATCAACACTACAGAACAGTTACCTTGGCATTGGCATGTTAGTTGCCATTTGCTGGCCCAGGTTTGCCCCTGAGATTTTTATAACATGGTTTAGGATACAGATAAAAGAGCAAAATCGCCTTGGCATAAAGTAATGGTTGAGGATATGGTAATAGCATACCTGGTGCACGAGTGTGAGCATGAGGATGTGGCACTGATACATATGATGAAGATGAGGGTGGATTCCAGGCATGAGATGGATTACCCATGTTTGAAGGGTGCAATGTCGCTGAAGGTGTTACACTAGGCAGGGCACCTTGCAAGGATGACATGGAAGGAAACTGCAACCAAGGAACATCAACCACAATGTACAATTAACTGATGAAATGCTGAGCAGATTATGCTATACTCGATTTTCGTAAGACAAGCTCACAGTCTATAATAGGTTTGAATTCACGGGTGAAATAACGTACTAGAAAGTCAGCACATCATACTACAATGTTCCAGCTATTTAAAAACCAGATGATCTGAGAAAGAAAACAGACAATATTTTCTTGCATTTCCGAGACTTTTCTAAAAAACTGCAAACTTCAGAAAGCAATGCACACTTACATGATTAACGATGAAAAAACAAATCGAGTCAATAAACACAATAGGGGACAAATTTCAAACCACATTATCTTCCACCAATATTGGGCTGTAAAAACCAGAACTTTCCTCTATCAAGCACATCATGCACCTTAAGAGAGTCAAATGCCCATCAACAATATTAAATATAAACAATTTAATACAATACCCACATATGATCTACACAAAACAAAATAAAAGTGTACATGGTATGACTGGGAATATTTTACACACTAATATATCAAAGAAAGTCACATACAGTCGGGGCTTGAACTGGAGCTGGTATGATGCTGACATCAAATGGATTTGTTGATTTTGATGGTTGGGGAAAACTTGGCATGGGCTGCAACAGTGGGAAGAAATTTATGCAGCTATTGAACTACTAGCCAGTAGTAGTACTGACAGATTAAAACAAAGTTATAAGCAATTATTTGAATTGTAATAGTACCATCGTGTTATTATATTGAATTGAGATACCCATGCTAGTTGGCAGACCCATTTGCCAGCCTGGGACTGAAGTAGGGAAGGATGAATATTTTACAGTGAATAGATCCTGCAGAAATCACAACTAGCCCCTAAGATAAACAATGGATGCACAATCATGCACAGTTATATAATTGCTTTATGGAGTCAATATGGTGTAAAGAATACCTCAGGAAGTTCACTTCTTCCACTAGGTTTTGCGTCTACCTTAGGAGGTTGTAAAACAACACTAGATTCAGCCTCATTGCCAGGCTTTGGGACAAGGTGTGATGCAGGAGGCATTGCTGTGCTTGGATGTCCCTGTACTGATGGTACAGAAGGCACAGTCCAGGGCTGCAAGAAATTTCCAGAAAAGGGTGAACAAATATCCCATCTGAATAAGCAGAAAGAACAGTTGAGACAAACAATAAAAACAAACCTGATTATTTAAAGCTCCACCTACTGGTGGGGTAGATTGTTGAATAGCAGGCTGACTAGAAGTAGCAGGGAATAAAGGTTGTTGTTGCTGATACTGCAAACTAGCCCACTGTCCTACATTATTGAGAGGTGATGCTGTTGTCAATCCAGAAGGTGTTACTGAAGCACCACTGGCTGCAAATGTTGAGAAGCTGTTAACAAATGGAGCTCCAGCAGCAGTAGCAGCAAGAGCTGATCCTACCCCAGGTCCTGCGGTTGAAAGAGATGAGTCATTGACTCTTAACAATGTAGCCATGCTACTCCCAGGAATAGCTGTTGCAAGATGGGGATCACCTTGTGCTCCAGAAATCTGAGCAGGTAAAGATGCTGGTACTGACAATTGAGACAGCACAGATTCAAGTGGATTTACATTTGAAGGACCCTTAGAAGCTTTTGTCTCAGAAGCGACATCAAAAGAGGCCCAATTATTATCACTGGAATTTGCAGGCATCCCAAGTTGAGCCACAGTAGCTTGCTGGGCCTGAGGAATTGCCGGAGTAACAGGTGGTCCAGGATCATCATCAAAATCAATAAGACTCTTAGTAGTCTCTAGCTTAACTTCTGCTGGGGTTCCATTGCTGGATGCCAAGCTACTGGAAGATGCAGTTCTCTGCATTTAGAATAGTCAGTTATGATAATCTACTTTTTGGAAAATCAATTTGGATAAACTACAGAGTAAAAGGGGGAGCTTATCGTGGAAAAAAAATCATAGCAATGAAGGTAAATACTGAGCCACATCACATAGTGAATGAACATATTGATGTTTATGCTAATTGTCACTTCCATGGTTCATCTGATTCTAGCAGAAAAGTTCGATACAAATAAGAAGACTAAGGGTGGTGACAAGAGGCCATCAGCTATTTGCTAAAATTTCACTCTCAATTAAGTAATGCAAGGCTATTAAATCCACTGATGAATAAATCAAGTAGCATCAGACCCACATTGTTGGGTTTGAGAATAGGAGGATGTAGGGAAAGGAGATTCAGATCAGTATCATTTGTAAACCTCTTCTAACTAACCCCTTCTATTAACTATTATAATTGTCCCAACTGACTGTCATAAGTTCTAACTCCTAACACAGATGGTTGAAATATACTGAACATTATTGGCAATAACTTCACCTGAGTGATTGCTGAACCATCTGTTTTAGGGGGTTCACTGATTCGAAGAGGTACTATATTTTCTCCCAAGATATCTCTAACAGGTCGGACCACAGGTGGACTGGAAGAATCCTGGGTTCGCTCAGGAGATTGGCTTTCTACCTTATTGTCTCCATCAGATATTCTACGATCCTGAAATTTCTGTCCATCCCCAAATCTATCTTCACGATGCCAATCATTGATTATTGGAGGACGACCTGGGCTTTTCTTGTGATCAACGTATTGCCTATTTTCTTGGTCATATCCAGGACTTCTTCCACCAGAACCAGACCTGTCACTGTATCGACGTTCGTATGTATCCTCATATGGAGGGCTTTTAGATCGTCCCTGATATGTTGGAGGCTTGTCATGGGCCCTCTCACCAGCAAATCTTCTATCCACATAAACATGCTTAATAAAGTCCCGGAGCCTGTCAACATTGCTGGCACCAGATATGCCAATCAGAATAATGCATCTTGCAATTATACATAAAAACTAACAAGCAAATGCTTACCTGCTATCAGGCAAAGAATGATGTTGTGGATCCCATTCTTTAAAATAGATTTCTTTTGCACGCTGCAAGTATCAGGTATAAATAATGAGAATCAACTTGAGAAATATGTAACATGAGTTAGCCTGAAGATATCTAGAGTGCGCTTTAGCACAAAAAGCATTCATGCCTGATTTCCTCCTTCTTGAAGTGCACTAACTTCTTGTGCATTAAATTTAGCCATTGAAATTGATTTTACCCGATGTGTAAATTCTCGGCTGGAAATTGAAACAAAAAGCAGCTGAGAAGAAAGAAAGTTCTAAATAAAACAGAACATTCAAACAAATTACAGTTTGGAGTTTGGACAACCCTGCCAAATAAGAAATCAGATTTTACGAACTCCAATGCAAAAAAAGTATTAGGGTTTAGGGTTTAGAAGTTACAACAATACACATAGAAAAAATATATTCAGTTTACAGGCAGTAGAGTTCAAGCTTCATTGTTAGTAGAGTAGAAGATAATGAGAAAAACATATGAATGCCTGAAAGCCAAAGGCACATAGCAAAAATCAAACACCTTAAAAAATATTATTATTCAAAAATTCTCAAAGGCAATGCATTTTGACAAAACGATGAGTAAAAAGATTTTTTGTACTTACTGTATTCCACTACAGTTTGTGCAAACAAACGTCCAGAAATTTGTGCATACATATTGTGGTCCCTAACAAGAGAGGAGGAAAAAAGGGATTTAATGTAACAGAATTGTCTGAAATCTCAACATCAAATTTAACAATTTCCTTGCTAGATTCAGAAGAATGCAATCAACATAACACTCTAAAAGTTGGTAGAGATTACCGGCTCTTAAAGTCTTCAAAATGATTATAAACATACCCAACAAAATTTATCTTATATTCAAATTTATATCTTCGTTTGATCCTTTTATACATGGAATGTTGAGACTAATATATAGGTACTCAGCACTGCTAGCATCCCAGCAATCACAATGGTCTACAACCATGACATTAAAGAAAATTTGAGAACATGAGTTTTCCCCTGAAACTTCATAAATATTATTATACAGACCCACATATTTCTGTATAAACTTGTCTGTAGTCAACATTAATGGTGGTTTAAAGCAGAACGAGGTTGTTAATTGTTTGACCCAGAAGTTAGTTGTTTAATAATTAAAACTTCAAAATCCAAAATATTATCAACCGAGTAAAACTATACTTGAAAAGACTGCAGTATCTAACCTGACTACAATTTTCAATAATTGCCATTTAAACGAAAGACTCCTATATCATTTGATTTTGACATGCCAGACAAAGGTGAAATTTGAGCCATCAACTCTAGTGTGTTCAAATATAACAAGGAAAGAAGCAAAATATTTCATGTTTTTGTGTTTTCTCCCCCGTAATAATACATGCACTGATATGTAAACAGTTAAACAATAAACATACATACTTTCTGGTTGTTACAATTAATTCCTTCTGTCCAACCATTTTTTCTATTAAGTAGCAAACTACTTGGAGTCCAGGTGAACCTAACATTAATGACCTTGTAGAAGGAGACCTAATTTCACTCACGTGCGCACACACGTGTCCACTAGCGTGTGCATCCATACACACACCATAATTCAAAAAAGAAATTCTTAGGTGCTTGAGTAAGAGATCATGAGCATTAAATGTATATCATCATTATCATATCAGTATCCCTCACCTTAATTATATTCTGAATGTTATAGACTGATGTAGCATACATTCAATGGCACAAAGTAAGAAAATTCACTTGCTCCAAGATCACCTAACAATATCTCAATTCCCTAAACTCGGAACAATATAAAGAAAGAGACAAATAGGTTAATAAAAATCCTACCAGGCTGTTACAGTTAATGCATCTTCGATTCGGTGTAAGTTTGAGAAGACCTCTAATTATTCGTTCATTTTTCTCATCTTCCTTCAGTCGACTCGCCATCTCCACTTCTGCAACACACATCACAGACACAAAAAACACAACACGTCAATGACTCACGAAAATCAACAAAAACCGAATTAAGCAATTCACAGAGAAATGAACTATAACTATGCACACTTTCATCCAATACCACGACCATCCGTCGCATCTAGAAGATTCCAGAACCAAAAAAAAAGAAGCTAGAAGTCTAGAACATTCCATTCCTTAAGAAACAATTTTCGCAACGGGCGAAGAGTGTAAATAGCACGCAAACCGAAAACACTAGATCTGAGAATCAAACACTTGCATAAGAAGAAAAACAAAGCGTGATGTTCTGAACTAAATTGTTTTCGAAACCCTAAGGTAAACAGAAAGAGAAAAGTTGACGAGACGAGAGAATAAGAAAAAGAGTAAAATGAGAAGTACCTGATTTTGCCACAGACGAAGAAACAGTTCTAAGACTTCAACTTATATACCTGTGAAGCTAAAGAAAAGAGAGATCCACCAAAAGGAATAGAGTAGCAGATAAATCGTTCTGAGTTGGTAAACTACGGCTTTGTACAACAGACAGCCAAACGCAGTTTAAAGAGAGAAGAAGAAAAACAAAGAGAACAGCGAGCAAAGGATTTTTATTTTATTTTTTTGTTAATAACATATTCTCCCCTTCTACTTTTTTTTATTTAACTTTTCATTTAGAATTTTTAAAAAGCATGAATTCTTCTTTCAATACTATCTTATTATTAATATAAAAATGGAATTTTTTTAAAAAACAATAGATAAATAAGAGATGAAAATAAATTAGTTTATAAAAATTAACTATTTTAGTTACATTTGAAAATATGATCAAATAGAAATGAAATGAATATATTCATTAGTAACAAATTTATTTAGTGAGGATAAACCGAATTCTTTCAACAATTTCCTTCAGCATATAAAAATAAGTCATAGCCAATTGGTAACATTGATTTGAAAAAGGTTGATTTTATTTTAGGTTTGTCTTTCTTTTCTTTTTTTTTGAGTCTTCTGTTATGGTCATACATGGCGACTGCATCAGCTATATAACCTTGACCAATCACATTCTTTCAAGAAATTCAACCCAACAAACAATGTGATGGAAGGTTCCTTGATTTTTAGGTAGTTTTCTTCTGGAGAAAATTAGTTCGAAAAATCAAAATTTGAAACTTCTAAATGAATTTTCGTCTAATACATGTTTTCGTTAAACCGACACGTTGATGTAATGATGTTCGTTCTTTTTTTGAAACGTATCCTCTGAAAAATTAAAAAGCTTGATCATGAGTAATGAGTTCATTCTTTTCAGATTTGAAAAGGTGCGTTTAGGAAATTTTTATTGTTTGCTCGTGAAAATTATTTTATTCTAGCTTTTTATAAACAAATCGATGGCATGCCGAAATCGTTGATGTAGTTGGGGGTCCCAATTTTTTTATATATATAATTTAGTGATGAAACTAACTCAATGAAAAAAAAATTAAAAATAACTAAATGTAATCAAGATTGATAATTAAATTAATTTTACTATTAGTGATTAAGTATAATAATAATTTTACCCGAACAATTTTTATTTTGTAACACCCTCTGTTACCCTTAATAAATTCTAGAAAAACTCATAATTTTTTTTTTACTAAAGATATGATTGTTAAAAAGAAACTATCGGAATAAATTATATACATTATTTCTGAAATATCTCACAAATATTATTAAAAACTTTATAAAGTATTTGTACATTCATCCGAAGAAAATAAACATTAAACATTATAAGAAAGAGAGGAAACTCCATGGCCCAGAAGCAGTTACTAATTAACATTATTTATTCATTGGACCACGGTATTCATACCGAGCTCCCTTTCTAGAACATGCTATAGTTACTGCTGATATTCTTCGATCCTTCCCTCTGAACCATCAATTTAGAATATATGAAACAAAAACACGGAGAAAGGAGTGAGAAACAGAATATAATATTTCCGAATAAGACATAAGCAACAAAGGGTTTTCACAACCAATACATAATAATATCAATCACAATCACATACACAATCAATTATGAATGCATGAATGTTATGCAATATCTACATCATAACTTACTTATATATGTGGGCCCTTAAATTTTAATTTGCACTGGGCCAACCAGGAGTTTACACTGTTCCATAAGTCCGGATAATAATAATATGAACAGCTCAACTGGCATGGAAACACTTAGAGACTAGTCAGATTGAGAAAGTTTTTATTGTGAAAGTACCCGACACTAGGGAGCTACCCCAGGTCCCCTGAAGCACCCTTTCACACCCTCTCATCCCAAGGCTCGTAATTAAGCCTCCTCTAATGTATCCTCGGTTTCTATAATCTGTCCCCAGACAATATTATTTCATTTAACTTTAATGATTCATGATGCATGAACTACTCGCGTATTGAGTTGGTTAAGGCTTTTAGAAACTCAATTATTAAATCCCTTAAAGGTTTACAATATCATTTCAATAAACTGTACATTTTCTCAATTCTCTGAATTTCTGTCCCACATAAATAAATTTGGTACAGTTTTTGAATCTCACTGAAATTTGAGTTTCTAAGCCTTAAATATCTAAAAACTTTCTCATATAAAACTTTACATAATCTTTCTCAAATTAAATCTTAACAAAGTCAAATTTAGAAATCTCAATTATTTCCAAATATCTTTAGTTATTAAGTTGAAAAAAATAAACTAATTTTCTTTTGAAAAATTTTAATTAAAGATATAAATTAATTTTCATAAAATGTCTACTATCTAAGGTAAATACTAATGTTTTATAAAAATAATTTCTAAAAAGAAATAAAAGAAAAATAAAAAATTTAAAGAATAAGGTAAGAAATTCTTACTGAGTATTAGCTTTTCGTCATGCTCGCTATATGCTCAAACTCCACATTATAATATCAACAATCAGATATAATCAATCACAGTTAAACATCATCAATCACAAATATAATCAATCATAATCAAATCAATTAAATTAAATATCATTAATACATATCATAATTTAATGATTATTAATATAGTTAATTTAAGTCCTTTTGGTCAATTCCTCGCATAGGTATATGTAAGTCCATATAATCCAGTCCTTGCATAGGTATTGTTCGGTCCATATAGGTCATAATGGTCCAAGTCCTTGCATAGGTATAGTCCAGTCCATATAGGTCATAATGGTCCAAGTCATTGCATAGGTATATTAGAGTTAGTTAAACCGGATATTTAATTTAAAATTTATTAAAAATTTTAAGTTAAAAAGTTAATATTTTAAAATAATAATATTATTAAATTTAAAAGGAGTAGGGGACTCCTCCCATTATTCTTATGTCTTTTCATATTATACTCTTATCTCACTCCCCCTTACCTTGAATTGTTACCCAAAATAGATTTGTTTTGCGCCTCCGATTTCTAAAAATATTAATACCAATCTTATTTCAGTATAAGCATAAGACGAAGATTAAGATTACTACTTAAAACAGAAATGGTAAATTCTGAATAGTGAATAGTGAATAGTGACAGTAAATAGTAAAACGTGAATAGTAATGGTAAATAGTAAATCGTGAATAGTAATGGTAAATAGTAAATCGTGAATAGTAACGGTAAATAGTAACAGTAAATAGTAATTTACTATTTGAATAGTAATTTACTATTGAAATAGTATTTTACTATGCAGAATAGTAACTTAAAATAATATTATTTCTAGTATAATAACATATTTCTAAAAACGATATAAAAATAACCCAAAAAAATATAAAATAGAAGTATTCTTACCTTAGGATTTTGGCAGAACCTTCTCTCCAAAAACTTTTCTTCTCTCTCTCACTTCCACCACTATCTCACTAGCACTACTGTATTAAGAAAACTTAATCTGAAATTGTGAATTCTAAAGAAGAAATCCTTCGGTATTTATAGGAAAAAAATTTACTATGCATTCCATTATTTTAATATAAAAGTACTATGCATTTTTGAATTTTTTATTCCAGGTTACTATGCATTCTTTGAAAATTTCGTACATGCACAGTGTTTTGCATAGTAACTGTCGGCAGAATTATTAAGCCAAATAGTAACCTTTCACTCGGTATATTTTAAATATTCAAAATAAGTCCTTTTTGAAATTTAGCGATATTATATCAGTCCTCACTAATTTTATAATAAGTAATATAAAGTTGAAATTTTAAAAATCTAAAATTTTCTGTTAATAAAATTTATTGATACGTTTCTAATTTTTTTAACGATTAGAAAAAATCAAGATTTTTCTCAAACCGATAATTTTTAGATAAGTCTACTTGAAACGGATTTTAGAAAATTTTCTTATAATTTAAATTCACTTTCTTATAAATATTTTAAATTTAAGTCACTTATATGAATTTAAAATTATTTAAAAAATATTATTTTTATTAAAAAATTCCAAAATTCCAAAAAATTCCAAAAAATCATAAATAATACGTAGATTAAAAAGTTCTAAAGAACCATAATTTAATTCCTTCAAAATTTTAATATAAAAATAAAATAGGGGTGTTACAACTCTACTCCCCTTAGAAAATTTCGTCCTCGAAATTTACATTAATCAGTAAAACAAATGAGGATGAGACTCTTTCATCTCAGTTTCTAGTTCCCATGTAGCATCTTCTCCTCTCGTTTCACTCCAAATAACCTTTACAAGCAGAATTATTTTGTCTCTTAATTGTTTTATTCTTCTGTCACCTATTCTAACAGGTGGTGCATCATATGTAAGATTATCTTTAACTTGTATCACATCAGGTTCAATAACATGTGTAGGATCAGATATATACTTTCGCAAGTTTGACACATGAAAAACATTATGGATATTAGAAAGAAAAGGTGGTAATGCTATTTGGTAGGCAAGGGAACTAACTTTATGAATTATTTGGTATGGACCGATAAATCTAGGAGTTAGTTTTCGAGATTTCATTGCCCGACCGACCCCAGTCATAGGTGTGACTTTCAAGAATACATGATCGCCTTCTTGAAATTCGAGCGGCTTTCTTCTTTTGTCATAGTAACTTTTCTGCCTGCTCTGTGTTGCCTTCATTTTTTCCTGAACTATTTTGATTTTATCCGTGGTTTGTTGTACCAACTCTGGTCCTAGCATCAAGTTTTCACCAGTCTCAAACCAACATAGCGGGGTCCTACATTTTCTTCCATATAATGCTTCAAAAGGTGCCATGCCAATGCTAGCATGAAAACTGTTGTTGTAGGTAAACTCCACATATGGTAAGAATTGATTCCAACTTCCTTTATGCTTTAACACACAAGCTCGTAACAAGTCCTCTAGAGATTGGATTGTTCTTTCTGATTGTCCATCCGTCTGAGGATGATATGCTGAACTCAGACGCAGTCTTGTTCCCAAAGCCTTGTGTAAGCTCTTCCAGAATTGTGATGTAAAACGAGGGTCCCGATCAGAAATGATACTTGAAGGAATTCCATGCAATCTCACAATCTCCTCGATGTATAATTTTGCCAGCTTCTCCATAGAGTAACGAATATTGATGGGAATAAAGTGGGCAGACTTTGTTAGTCTATCAACTATTACCCATATCGAATCATGTCCTAATGGAGTTTTGGGTAAAGAAGTCACAAAATCCATGGTAATGCTATCCCATTTCCATTCTGGTATTTCCATTGATTGTAGCATTCCAGGGGGTTTTTGGTGTTCTACTTTAACCTTCTCGCAAATTAGACATGCAGCCACGTACTCTGCCACTGCTTTCTTCATTCCAGGCCACCAAAATAACTTCTTCAAATCTTGATACATTTTAGTAGCTCCGGGATGAATGCTCATATAACTTTTATGGCCTTCTTCCAGAATTGCTTTCCTCAACTCCTCTTGATTAGGAATACACACTCGATCCTTATACCTCAGCAATTGGTCACTTCTTACATTGAACTCGACTTCTTTTCCTTGTTTCAAGAGTTCTTTCTTTTCTTGCAGGAATTCATCATCTCTTTGAGCTTCTAAAACTTGCCTCAGGAATTCACTTGTTACTTGCAACGCTCCTAATCTGTAGCTGTTAGCATTAACCTTTACTGCTAGGTTAAGATCTTTGAAGTTCTCTATCAATTCCAGCTCTTTTATCATCATCGTGGACGCATGTAGAGACTTTCGACTTAAAGCATCAGCTACTACGTTCGCTTTTCCAGGATGGTATTGCAACTCAAAATCGTAGTCCTTTAAGAACTCCATCCATCTCCGTTGCCTCATGTTTAACTCCTTTTGGTCGAATAAATACTTGAGACTTTTATGATCGCTAAACACATCGAATGTTGCACTGTATAGATAGTGCCTCCAAATCTTTAAGGCAAAAACTACAGCGGCTAACTCTAAGTCATGGGTAGGGTAGTTGATCTCATGTTGCCTTAATTGACGCGACGCATAGGCTACAACCTTCTTGTCTTGCATGAGTACACTTCCTAGTCCTTGTTTAGATGCATCACAGTAAACTTCAAAACTTCGATGTGGATCGGGGAGTACTAACACTGGCGCAGAAGTAAGTCGATCTTTCAGCTCTTGGAAACTATTCTCGCATTGTGTCGTCCACACAAAAGGTTGTCCTTTCCGTGTTAACTTGGTCAATAGGTATCCTAGCTTTGAAAATCCTTCAATGAATCTCCTATAGTATCCAGCCAAGCCCAAGAAACTTCTAATCTCAGTGATCGTGGTTGGTCTCTCCCATTTTAAAACTGCCTCCACCTTGGAAGGGTCTACAGATATTCCTCCTTGACTAATTACATGTCCTAAAAAGTTCACTTCTTCCAACCAGAATTCACACTTCGACAGCTTTGCATACAGTTGTTTCTTTTTCAAGATTTCCAACACGACCTTCAAATGTTCAACATGTTCTTCTCTACTTTTAGAGTACACTAATATATCATCAATGAACACCACTACAAATTTATCTAGATATGGATGAAAAATCCTATTCATGTAATCCATGAATACGGCTGGTGCATTAGTTACACCAAAAGGCATTACTAGATATTCGTAATGGCCATAGCGTGTTCTAAAAGCAGTTTTCGATACATCTTCTTTCTTCACCCTTATTTGATGGTATCCAGACCTCAAATCAATTTTGGAGAACACCGTGGCACCACGCAGCTGATCCATCAAGTCGTCAATCCTTGACAGAGGGTATCTGTTCTTGATCGTCACCTTGTTCAGTTGCCGATAATCTACACACAATCTCATGCTACCATCTTTTTTCTTAACCAACAACACTGGTGCACCCCAGGGGGATACACTGGGTCGTATAAACTGCTTCTCTATCATCTCTTCAAGTTGTTTCTTCAACTCTGCTAATTCTAGAGGTGACATTCGGTATGGTGCAATTGAAATAGGTCCAACTCCAGGTACTAGATCAATGGAAAATTCTACATCTCTTTCTGGGGGTAAACCAGGGATATCTTCAGGAAAAACGTCAGGAAATTCACACACAACCGGCAGATTTTTGATTTTTGATTCTTGCTCTCCTTTCGTTGAAAGCAATAGCATGAATCCTTGAGCCCCTCCTTTTAAAGAGGCACTCACTTGGTTGACGGTTAGAAATATCGAATCCTCAGGATTTAAATTCACTGGTTCTTTAAACATTATGGTTTTATTATGACAATCTATTAGAACATGATTGTCAGACAACCAATCTAGCCCAATAATAACTTCTAAGCCAGAAAGGGGTAAACAGAATAGATTAGCTTTAAAGTCCCTACCATTTATGACAATAGGGCATTTCCAACAGGCTTTAGAAGTGACAATGGGATTGTTTCCAGGAGTATGTACAGATAAGTCAAATGGCAGTTCTATCACAGGTAATTTTAGTTTTTCTACACAGTCATTGGCAATAAAGGAATGTGATGCACCTGAGTCATACATAACAGTTAAAGAAATCTTATTAATGATACACTTACCTTCTACCATGGAATCAGAATGAGATGCTTCTTCTCCAGTGATTGCAAAAACCTTTCCTTTTGCTTTCGGCCTTCCGACTGCACTGTGCGCGCCTCCTTGAGTATTTATGCTTGTACTTGCACCTTCAGGGTTTTCTCTCTTCATCTCTGGGCAATCCTTGATGTGATGACCTGGTTTGTTACACTTAAAGCAAACATAAGTGTTTTTAGGACAATCCTTTTCAAATGGGGTCCTCCACAGATAAAACATTTAAAATTTGGTGCAGATGTTGGGTAATAGCTTCCAGTTGAAGCTTGGGGTCTGTTAGGAACAGATGCTGCTCCAAACCGGCAAAATGGTGCTTGGTAAGGCTTATTCCTTCTGAAATCTCTTCTTTGGTGATGGTGAGGTCCTCCACTTCTTATCTCTCCTGCCTTGTGAATGGGCTCACGACTTTTGGTCATTCTATCCTTATGGTCTTCTTCAAAGATCCTGCAGCGATTTACCAATACAGAAAATTCACGGATTTCCTGCATTCGTATAGCTTCCTTAATTTCTGGCCGCAGTCCATTTACAAACTTTGCACACCGATCTCTTTCATTAGTAGCATCATTATAATGAGAATGAAAACGAGATAGCTCTTCAAACCTGGATGCGTACTCTCCAACGGTCATATTTCCTTGGGTCAGCGACAGGAATTCGAATTGTCTTTTCTCTTTAACATCAGCTGGAAAGTATTTTTCCAGAAACATATCCTTGAAATAGTCCCAAGTGATCTCCACGTCGTTGACTTCGAATTGTTTACGCATGCTATCCCACCAATGTTCGGCATCCTCAGATAAGGCATAAGTAGCGAAGACTACCTTATCAGCTTCATTACATTGCAATGCTCGAAAGATCTTCTCTATCTCTCGAATCCAGATTTGTGCTCCATCAGGGTTATATCCTCCCTTGAAATGAGGTGGATTGCGTTTTTCGAATAGGTCCAGCCTTCTTAAAGCATCGTTACCTTGACCTTCACGTGCTCCCATTGCATTAATTAAGCGTTCTACAACTCCAGCAAGATCGTTTCCAGCCATTAGTTTCCTGTTTCACAGTAACTGAGATTTGTCACATCAATCACAGTTACTACCAAGTCAGATATTCTACCTATACAGAGTTTACAGACAAAGCAAGATAGACCTTTTCCCCAGGCCTATTGGATTAACTGCTCTGATACCACTTTGTAACACCCTCTGTTACCCTTAATAAATTATAGAAAAACTCATAATTTTTTTTTACTAAAGATATGATTGTTAAAAAGAAACTATCGGAATAAATTATATACATTATTTCTGAAATATCTCACAAATATTATTAAAAACTTTATAAAGTATTTGTACATTCATCCGAAGAAAATAAACATTAAACATTATAAGAAAGAGAGAAAACTCCATGGCCCAGAAGCAGTTACTAATTAACATTATTTATTCATTGGACCACGGTATTCATACCGAGCTCCCTTTCTAGAACATGCTATAGTTACTGCTGATATTCTTCGATCCTTCCCTCTGAACCATCAATTTAGAATATATGAAACAAAAACACGGAGAAAGGAGTGAGAAACAGAATATAATATTTCCGAATAAGACATAAGCAACAAAGGGTTTTCACAACCAATACATAATAATATCAATCACAATCACATACACAATCAATTATGAATGCATGAATGTTATGCAATATCTACATCATAACTTACTTATATATGTGGGCCCTTAAATTTTAATTTGCACTGGGCCAACCAGGAGTTTACACTGTTCCATAAGTCCGGATAATAATAATATGAACAGCTCAACTGGCATGGAAACACTTAGAGACTAGTCAGATTGAGAAAGTTTTTATTGTGAAAGTACCCGACACTAGGGAGCTACCCCAGGTCCCCTGAAGCACCCTTTCACACCCTCTCATCCCAAGGCTCGTAATTAAGCCTCCTCTAATGTATCCTCGGTTTCTATAATCCGTCCCCAGACAATATTATTTCATTTCACTTTAATGATTCATGATGCATGAACTACTCGCGTATTGAGTTGGTTAAGGCTTTTAGAAACTTAATTATTAAATCCCTTAAAGGTTTACAATATCATTTCAATAAACTGTACATTTTCTCAATTCTCTGAATTTCTGTCCCACAGAAATAAATTTGGTACAGTTTTTGAATCTCACTGAAATTTGAGTTTCTAAGCCTTAAATATCTAAAAACTTTCTCATATAAAACTTTACATAATCTTTCTCAAATTAAATCTTAACAAAGTCAAATTTAGAAATCTCAATTATTTCCAAATATCTTTAGTTATTAAGTTGAAAAAAATAAACTAATTTTCTTTTGAAAAATTTTAATTAAAGATATAAATTAATTTTCATAAAATGTCTACTATCTAAGGTAAATACTAATGTTTTATAAAAATAATTTCTAAAAAGAAATAAAAGAAAAATAAAAAATTTAAAGAATAAGGTAAGAAATTCTTACTGAGTATTAGCTTTTCGTCATGCTCGCTATATGCTCAAACTCCACATTATAATATCAACAATCAGATATAATCAATCACAGTTAAACATCATCAATCACAAATATAATCAATCATAATCAAATCAATTAAATTAAATATCATTAATACATATCATAATTTAATGATTATTAATATAGTTAATTTAAGTCCTTTTGGTCAATTCCTCGCATAGGTATATGTAAGTCCATATAATCCAGTCCTTGCATAGGTATTGTTCGGTCCATATAGGTCATAATGGTCCAAGTCCTTGCATAGGTATAGTCCAGTCCATATAGGTCATAATGGTCCAAGTCATTGCATAGGTATATTAGAGTTAGTTAAACCGGATATTTAATTTAAAATTTATTAAAAATTTTAAGTTAAAAAGTTAATATTTTAAAATAATAATATTATTAAATTTAAAAGGAGTAGGGGACTCCTCCCATTATTCTTATGTCTTTTCATATTATACTCTTATCTCACTCCCCCTTACCTTGAATTGTTACCCAAAATAGATTTGTTTTGCGCCTCCGATTTCTAAAAATATTAATACCAATCTTATTTCAGTATAAGCATAAGACGAAGATTAAGATTACTACTTAAAACAGAAATGGTAAATTCTGAATAGTGAATAGTGAATAGTGACAGTAAATAGTAAAACGTGAATAGTAATGGTAAATAGTAAATCGTGAATAGTAATGGTAAATAGTAAATCGTGAATAGTAACGGTAAATAGTAACAGTAAATAGTAATTTACTATTTGAATAGTAATTTACTATTGAAATAGTAATTTACGGTTGAAATAGTATTTTACTATGCAGAATAGTAACTTAAAATAATATTATTTCTAGTATAATAACATATTTCTAAAAACGATATAAAAATAACCCAAAAAAATATAAAATAGAAGTATTCTTACCTTAGGATTTTGGCAGAACCTTCTCTCCAAAAACTTTTCTTCTCTCTCTCACTTCCACCACTATCTCACTAGCACTACTGTATTAAGAAAACTTAATCTGAAATTGTGAATTCTAAAGAAGAAATCCTTCGGTATTTATAGGAAAAAAATTTACTATGCATTCCATTATTTTAATATAAAAGTACTATGCATTTTTGAATTTTTTATTCCAGGTTACTATACATTCTTTAAAAATTTCGTACATACACAGTGTTTTGCATAGTAACTGTCGGCAGAATTATTAAGCCAAATAGTAACCTTTCACTCGGTATATTTTAAATATTCAAAATAAGTCCTTTTTGAAATTTAGCGATATTATATCAGTCCTCACTAATTTTATAATAAGTAATATAAAGTTGAAATTTTAAAAATCTAAAATTTTCTGTTAATAAAATTTATTGATACGTTTCTAATTTTTTTAACGATTAGAAAAAATCAAGATTTTTCTCAAACCGATAATTTTTAGATAAGTCTACTTGAAACGGATTTTAGAAAATTTTCTTATAATTTAAATTCACTTTCTTATAAATATTTTAAATTTAAGTCACTTATATGAATTTAAAATTATTTAAAAAATATTATTTTTATTAAAAAATTCCAAAATTCTAAAAAATTCCAAAAAATCATAAATAATACGTAGATTAAAAAGTTCTAAAGAACCATAATTTAATTCCTTCAAAATTTTAATATAAAAATAAAATAGGGGTGTTACATATTTCAATCACAAAATGATGAGGCTTCTTCATCGATGATCAAACAATAATTTTAGCGTTGTGAGTATAATGATATAAGTTTGATTCAAAAGGTTTTGAATTTAAGTATTGTAAATAAAAATAATTTTTGGTAGCAAAATTAAGGTATCATTTGAATGAATGTATTTATTTCCTTCATTTGAGTGGACAGAATATATCTAGAGGATGAGACATTAAAATGCAATGGATCTACTAGATTAAATTTTCATTTAATAACCTAACTATTTGAGTGAACTTTTGTTTTTGTCTTTTTATGGACAGAAATGTCCCTTAATGCAATGAGTCCCATAGATTAAATAGGGATATTTTTATCTTTTTTTAAAATTATTTTATTTTTTAAAATAAATAAAAAGTTAAGTATTTCCTTCTTCATACTATTTTTCAATCCATATAAATACATAATTCCTCTCTAATTCCAAACAACATCTTTTTCATATATTTTATTTTCATTCAATTTCTTTCTCATATAATTCTTCTACCTATGCAAATGAATAACTCTATTAGGTGAATGATACATTCAGTTTTTTTAAAAAATCAAATCTTTCAGATTTTTTTTTCTTAAATGAAAAACAAACTAAGCAATTTGATCAATCATTTCCGTCGTGGGCACTTATAAAAAAATAAAAACAATGATAAGACTTCTTCTCTGTCGTATAGCAACAGTGTCACAATCACTGTCTGGATATAACGAACACAGACCAAACCATAACTTGCAAGTTGCAAACTTGTGTTTAAAAAAAAAACTTATTTTTGGGAATTAACGTTAAATCCTTTTGATCCAATGAAATGATGAATGTATGCTTCGTATCCAGTTATTTACATCCTTTTTTTTCTTTATAACAATGGGTGGTTAAAATTTTGTAATTTTTATTTAAGGTAGTTTTGTTAAGTTTTTTTTCTCTTTCAACTCACTCCCTTAGATTAATATGGGACATTGTTATATGGTATAAAATAAAAAAGTATAGAAAATTTATATAAGTTGAAAAGTTAATCTATATTTAAAATTTGATAAAACATAAATAATTAATGCAGATCGATAATTAAAATTTTTTTTATGATAGATACTAAAAAGTAATACATATATTTCCTCTAGTGCCGAGGTTAACAAAAACTCATAAATATTAAGCATAGAAAGCATGTTTAAATATTAATTGACATATCTCTGTTATTTTCTTTTATCATTATTGTATAGGATAAATGAAATAAACACCCCACAAAATACAAACTGTTAATTAGTTATAAATAAATGAGAAATCTACCATAAAGGATGTAAAATAGTTAACAAGATTTATTTTAGTGTCATTTGTATGAAGCCTGCAATCTCATTTACATCAAAACCTAATAGAAAATTTAACATCCATATTAATCATGATATTAGATGTTGACATGAATGAAATATATGAAATCACAAAAAAAAAAAAATTAGTGTGTTTTAGGGCATATTTTAAGAAATAAAAAACAAATTTCATTAAAGATTATGTTAGACCAGTAATAAATAACAGAGATTATATCAAACATAATTTTTAATAAAAGGTTATCATTTTTTTAATTTCTTTTTTATTTTGGTGAACATTTTTTAATTTCTTAAAATGTGATATAAAACACACACAAGAAAAACCTAAAAAAATGCAAAGGTTTTTGGATAACAAAAAAATGCAAAGTGAGAGCTTGCAGTAATAAGACCCATTTGAGAAGGGGCAACCATGAAGAGGCCCAAAACCAAAAGTAAAAGTAAATATAAAGCATTTTTGGAACCTCTTTCATAACATGATAAATCATGATTTGAGATGGACAAAAGTGATTTGACCTCAAAAATTATGGTTAAATGATTTTGTGAAATATGTTTTAGATTAATGTAACAATGGTTTTATTGAAGCAATTTCCCCCTTACTTTTACTGTAATAAATAATTAATTATGATGAAAAGGTCTACATTTTGGTAGTTATATATTCAAAACGCAATTTTATAAAAAAAAATCCAAACATCATTAATCACTTTTATAATATCTATTATTTAAAAGAAAATCACCACGTTATTAATTTTTGTGTGTCTTTATTTTTATCTCGATTAATTCTATATTGGTAATATTTAATATTAAAATACTGTTTTAGCGCGAGGAGGTTAATTCAGACGAGAAGTCTTGTTAATCTCTTCCAATTTTCGATATGTCCTTACTTTACTTAATAATAATGTTTCTTATAAAAAAAGGGTTAATTTGAATGAGGCGTTTGTTAATCTTTTGTTCGGTAACTTTATGTCATCTCATCTTGTTTTATCTCGTCTCGTTCTATTTTATTTAATCTAATCCCATTTAATTTAATTTAATTTTAATCTTTAAATCTTTATTACAAATTAAGATCAATTTGGATGAGACGCCTGTTGGTCTTTACTTTTATTCTATTTTACTTTTAATTGTTATTGCTATTATTTGATTAAGTTTTTCGATTTAAGATTAATTTGGATGAGACATCTTGTTGATCTCATTTCGAAAATTCTTTTGTCCGTGTTGTTCATTTCTTTTCTCTTAAATTAATTTATAGGCTATTTAAAATGTGCGCAATTAATTTGCGGTAACCGTTTTATAACATACAGTGTGAGGTGCTAATACATTTATCACCTGTAATTAAACTTCCGAACTTAGCATTTCACTTTTATGACTAATGCTTTTAAAAATGATTTTCCTGATATTTTACTTTAAAAAAATATTAGTAACTCCCTGTTTTTTGAAAAAGATTTCGAAGCAATTTATTTTTTTGGTCAGCCTCCCACCACGATCCTGGTCGGGACCTTATATTTTGAATTCGGTATTGTCTTTACTTAAAGGAAGTGTACCCACATCCGAATTTTGACAACAATAGTGAGGAATTCACTCAAATTAACAAAAGTCGCGATTTTTACCTGAAAGGTTCAGCTGGGTAAACGAGGAACCATTGTTGTCGACTTCAACTATATCGTCGCAGCATAAGTATAGATTAATGAATTTAGGGTATTTTTTTTCCTGCACAATTTAGGTTATTGGATTGGTGGAATATAACATAATAATATATAATTTATCAAAATAATGAGATGGATTTATGTAAAAATATTATTATATTATTTAAATATTTTATGATAAAATAAAGGGTTAAATATATGTTTTTGTCTTTTTTTGCATTTTGATTATTTTTTATTGAGTTGTCTCTAAAACCTAGCTTAATTAATTAATGGTGGTAAGTGAAACGAAGCATCTTACTACTAATGTATCACTATTTTAAATTTTACAGGTGGAATATTTTTTTTCCTTGTAGCGAAAGAAACTCTCTTAAAAAATTGAAATGTTAAAAGAAAATTGGACCGTGGGACTTTTTCTAAAAATAAAAATAAAACTGAAATTCAGTTTTATGAAAAGCTGTTACTTTTAATAAAAACACTCGATCATATAAAAAAAACCTTTTTTCACGTGAATTCAAAAAATAATATTTAAAAAATTACCAAAACACCCTCTAAAAATCTCCCTCCACTTGATTATTTTACATGTAACTTAAAACTTCTACTATTAGATGTCAGTTGTGGTATACTTTTGCTTGATAGGAGTACAATAGACCGAAGAATATGAACTGTTGAATGTTAATTAACTGTTTATATTTATTGATGGTAAATTGTTTAACACATCACCATTTAAAATTTATAGTATTTGTATTTTCTCCTCTCAAATCAAATAAATTCTAAATATCTAAAATTTTTAAAAAAATTGATTAGCATTCTAAAATCTGATTAACATTCTAAACCTTTCTAACAAAGGAATTTTAACTAAATTAGATGCATTAGAAACTATAGTGGCAAATATTAAAATTATAATATTAAGTTTTTGGTTACAAGTTTTAGATTAACTTAAACATATTTAATCTAATTTTTTTGATATCTTAAAACCAACCCATATACATATGTGCCTTAATATAATATATAAAAAATAAGTGTAAGTTATCTATAAATTAAAAAAATAGTAGTTTAACCTGTTATAATAGGTTAATTCAAAAAGGTCCATGGTACACCAACTTATAATAAGTCTACCTTAGAATTCATCCTAACAGGGTTGGTGTTCAACTTTTCATTCCACCTATTTTCGAAACGAGGAATTCAATTTTGTTTGGACATTAATTTAAACTAATAATAAAAATATTTAAAACATAAAAGTATTGGTTGTTTAATTACAATTTTCTATTTTAATTTTTAAAAATAATTTTAAAACTATTTTTTTAAAAAAATAACTTTGATAATCTGATAAAAAATTGTATATTTTGGTAATAAGTTCAAACCTTAGTTTTGCTTATAAATAAATAATTTTCTTTTGTTTCTTATAAAACACACGAGGGAGAGTATTATTATTATTACTCTGTGTAAGAATGAATTGGATGGATGGTGGTATCCAAGTATGCACCGACCAATGTGTTGTCCGGTTTACCTGTTACCTAAAGCACGGGTGCTGCTCTTTGCGGTGGCTCCATGGTGATGGATTTAAGGTCCATTTGGATCCTTAACCTGGTTGGTCAAACCAACTCAAAAATAAATCTTACGGTCAAATGGAGTTTTGATTGTCTCGAACAACGTAAAAGATCAATATCAAACCTTAAATTTTTTTATTTACTCAACTCTGTTTCCCTAATTGAAAACCAAATGAACCTTTAGTTGGTGGTTCAGTGTGAGAGAATCATTCTAATCGTACAATCCAAATGGAAATGACCCAAGTGAGACATCACCAATGAGCTAACACAACAATGATCGGTGTATTTAATTAATTCGTGTATTCAATTTGGATTATAGCTCACATGCAATTTCATTAAACAACCAACTGCCAATTGCCGGTAAGTGTCATTTGCTATCCAATTAATAATTTGCAAACCCAAGTGTGTTTGTTTAGTTTTCGGTGCAGATTATTTGAATGAGATTAATTAGAAGTGGTTTTTAATAGGCTAGTGAAATAAAGTTGAATGATATCTTGAATAATATGTAAAATCGTCATTAGATAATATTTTCTTTGTAACTTTGTTTTCCAAATCAAGTTATTAAACATGTATCGCGTTTCTCACATGAAATCAATAGTTAGATGTATATTTGCATGGTGTTCAAGGCACGTTTAGTAAGCAAGGTGAAAATCTTGCTGTGACCCAACTTCATTGGTCAACTTTACAAAGAAAGAAGCATGCTACTCATGTGGATGCATCTATTTTGATTTGTCAAGAAGAAGATTAGAGTTGATTAATGAAAGTTCAAATTCAAGAAGATATAATCAATTAGATATGTGATTGCTCCATTCTTTATTAAATAAAATTTTATATTAGGAGGACTAATTGTAACAAAAAATTATTAAACACTCTTTAAATAAGATGTTTTGTGTGTGTGAGAAGAAAGATATATACTAACTTTACATCTTAAGATCTAATATAATGATTTTAATATATGTTTGATTTTAAGTTAGAATACAGTAAGTGAAACATCTAGAAATCCAAAGAATCAATATAAGTTATATATGCTCAAACATTAGAATCAATAGTAAAAGGATACAACTCGTATTATTTACATAATAGGGAATATTAATAGTTATAGAGTCTTATTAAGATGAGACAAACTTATTCTTCTTTAATTCAACAGCAATGATCAAATGTCACAAATAAATAAAGAAGTAAAGAAGAGATGCTGTAAATGTAAATAAGGGTCTGTATGTTTAGTTTTTGCATGTATGTGAATTTAGATATGGATCATAGAAGAAAAAACCAATGAGAAATTCAAGAGTCTTCATTGTTAGTCCATGAAAAACATTTACTCCCCTGCCAATTCGTAATCCTCTACCAAGTTCCTAGTCATAACCATAGGCAAATGTAACTCTACCTAAATCAACCCACGTGGAAGTGGAATGGTCACATCTTATGGAGTTTCACATGTACAAGCATTGTGTCCCATGGCACTTGGATCCAAATCCTCTAATTGTGTTGAAATTTTCATATTTGGTCATCTTCCTCTGTAATTGAGGTTAGGGGTGTCCATCGGTCGGGTTTGGTCGGATTCAGTTACTTTTGAGTTCACTTGTTGTTATCCATGAAACATAAATAATAACCCATTTTCACCCAATACTATGATCGGTTTGGTCGGGTTCGGTTAAGTGCGGTTCTCGGTTTTTTCGGTCGGATTTTTCGGTTAAGTATCTTAGGAAAATTTAATTTTTATTTTTTGCTACTTTTTATGTATAAAATAATGTTAGCAAAAACTTGCATATAAAAATGATGTATTTCACGTTTTAGAACTAAAGCCTTATGGAATATGAAAGTGATATAGCATTGAAGCAGTAGGAAGTAATTCTATTAGATTGTTTTTTTTTCTAATCATAGATTGTACTAGTATCAGAAAAATACTTAAAAGTTATTAAGTATTCAAATCTAACACATGCATTTAGAATATGATAATTTGATGATAAACTTATGTATGACTTCAGGTTGACTACATAAAGACTAATCTTAAAGAAAGTATCGTCAATATATTTAGAAATCAGTAAAGAGAAATAACTACATGATATTCATAGTAGCAGTCGGTTGAGTATGGGTATCATCGGGTTTAATTTTTTAACCCGAACTCGCCCATTTTTAGTCACAATAAATCGTTTAAATGACCTTTTTTACACGAAAACCCGTTACAAACTGACCCGTTCTTACCTTTAAAATCGGGTAGTTCGGGTTCACACGGATAACAGCGAAATTGGACACCCCTAATTGAGGTAGATAGTGAACTTAAGTTGAATTGATTTTCTTTCACTTTTTTATTTAATTATTTATTTTGCATAAAACATTTTAATGTCTTATTTGGCCATTTTAGTGAGTGGGCACCTTAAAACCTAGGAACCAATTTATTATTATTAATTTATCTGTGGGGGATAAAGTTTGTTGATCCTATGGTAATATAAATACACCATTTAGCTATAGAGGGACACTATCTCTCAATGAAACTGGATTTTTCATACCAAAATTTACATTTCAACTTGATATTTACTTACGTTGTTAAGTAATATTTGATATTATTATTTGAATGCTTAGTATCCATTTTTTTGTCTTTCTTTTAAAAGTAAGCAATTAATGCTTAACTCATTTTCAGGAGCCAAGCTGAGAGAGAATTTGAAGTGGAGGTAGAAGCAATTGGCTTTCTGCAGCACAAGAATTTTGTGAGGTTGCTTGGATATTGTGTTGAGGGGCACACATCTATTTATTAAGGTTGTGTGATTATGTTGGTTTGTGGTTCTAGTACTTGATGCTTGCTATTAAGTAATTAGCAATTTGGCTTTGTTTGTCTTTGTTTATACTTTCATAATTATCATTATTTTGTAGTATATAATTGGTTATCTTCAATGCATTATTAAAAATTAAGGAATTGTGTTTGAATTAAATATATATGTTACTTGTTGATTTTTAGTGCTATTCTCATCTATCTAAATTGGGTTAGAATTGCAATGATTTGACATGTAGCATATATATTTAATACTATTTTAGTTTCATGTTGATTCCATGTTGTGTGTGACTCTAGGATGTTGAATAAATTTTAAAATTTGTAACTGACGGTTAGCACTGTTCACAATACTTTCTAAAATTTTTGCCATCAAATTAGTGGCGGTTCAGGGGCACTGTAACTGCCATAAACTAACTGACTTACTTAATAGCACTACTGCCGACGGTAAGGTAAAACTGGTGTTAAGACATTTACCGTGGTAATGTTAGTAGCCGTTTGATAAGCCCTAACAAATATAGGGTCCGTTTGGTATGTAATTGAAAAAATGAGGTTTAGAAAAAGGAAAAATCTAAAGGTAATATTAACTTTTTACGAAAAATTAAATTTTCGTTTGACTGTAGGATATAGTTTTACCCATTTATAAATCTCTGTTTACAAATCTAAATTTTTATACAAACAGACTTGTAATAAGGCAGTTAAAACACTGTTAATATCAGTAAAACATTTGTATTAGGAGGACTAATTATAACAAGAAAAATTGTTAAGTATTTGTAAAAGGAGATGTCTCTTGTGTGTTAAAATAAAGATATATGCTAATTTTAAATCCTTTTAACATCAAATACAATAATTTTAATGTCTGTTTAGTTCTAGTTAGAATTAAATAAACATGGTGGATTAAAAGTAAATTTTTGATCTATTAACTCAATAAAGTTGTAGAATGTAAGTAGAATGTAAATTTTTTTTTGTTAGTCTAATGTTTTCATTCATTCAAAGGAAACGACTGTGCATGTTTGTTTCATTTTTTGTTAATGAAGAAAAACATTTAACAGTTTTATTTATTTTACACATCGTTCGAGGGATTTTTTTTTTTGGTCAGTCATCGTTCGAGGGATTTAAACAACATCGTTCCACCAATAGATCTAAAAGTTGGGTTTTGACAAACATCGTGCGGTGCTGCCATCAACAAAGCAAGCATCCACTTAATCATATTTTCTACTTCATTTTATTTATATTTCAATTATTCTTACTTTTTATCAACAAAAGAAAAATTAAAAGAAGAGTACAGGAGTACCCAAAACCCATTTGTTATAAAAAAGGATTTCATACATAACAATGACTCTGTTTCCCATTCATAAACAGAAGGAAGAAAAACCTTGCACATTTGCTCTAAACTAATACCATAATCTAAATTTAACCGTCTAACATGGAGAAACAAAATTCAGCATCATGGTTGAAACATTTATTATTCCTAAATAACCAGATTGACCATATCACAACTAACCAAATAATTTTTTGGTAAATTTAATTACTCTTGTTTACCAGCTTTTTACCTTATTCATTTTATTTCATCCTTTATCCAAATATATCATAAGTATGGATCGTAATTCGTTTCCAAAAGGAATTTACGACTACCACCAAACTATGACGCACAAAATAATGGGTGGTGAAAGTTGTAGGTGACGACGACTCACAATAATTCATAGAGACACCTACATGCCATTGACCTGTTTTTTTGTAAACAAATGTTTTATGAAATATAAGCCATTAGCCTTAGAATTAATTAAGTTTACACAATGGATGTCATATATATATATATATATATACACACTCACACACACTATCATATAAAGGCTATTATAAGAAGTACCATGCAATTAAAAAAAAAAACTTAATTACACGTTTGGTTTCACAATAACTTTGTTAAATGTTTTAGTTTGGTTATTCAACTTTTAATTGCATAATTTTAGTCCATAAATTATTTGTTTTGTTAATATTTAATTTCTTAACTTTTAATAATTGTATAATTTTAATATCTAAACTATTTAATTTGTTGATATATTTACTTTTTTCTAATTAATAATACTTTTCTATTATTACTTTTTATAAACATTGATAGTTATTATATTAAAACAGAAAAATTTAATTTTTATATACACATAATATAAATATTATGTATCGTAATTTTATTATCCATATTATCAATTGAGTGAAAAATAAAAATGTGCCAACAAATCAAATAATTTAATAGTTAAAATTGTGTAATTAAAAGTTAAAAATAAAAAAAAACTAGAAAAATAATTAATTTAGTAAAAAAAGATACAATTAAAAGTTAGGCAACAAATAATTGAAAAAATTGGGGAAATTAAGCTAAAAAAATTATAATAACAGAGGCATCTTTTTCATTTAATATTGGTATTGGTATGTGTATACTTCACATCTCTCGTAACGAGGAATCATTTGATAGAGAAAGAGGAAAGAAAAAGATGTTGTTTTCCAAGAAGTTTGAGTGAGAATTTTTTTAAAGTGCCATGGTTATAGTCGACCAATTATGGCACATTATTACTTTACCATGTTGTATTCTTATAAAATTAGGAGTGTTGCTCAACAAAGACGACATAGTTAGGAGATGTGTTTTTTCAACATGTTAATAAAGGTTAAATTTTTTATAATGTATATGAAAAATGTTATATGGTCAAAACTTATTTTAATGATTATTCCAAGATATTCTTATTCCTAAACATAAAACATAATTATAAATGGTGTTCCATGCAAAACTCTTTTATTAGTTACCAACACATTATTTTATTAACTACTTTTATCGCCGCTTAAGCAAGGTAAGCTCATGTGACAAGTGTTCTTTGCCCTTAGCATAGTCAAATTCCTGAATGTGCACCATTTTTTAAAAGATCCACTGTCACATGGACCAACCTGTAGATAGGAAAAGAACCTTTATTATTTTCAATTATTCAATAATTCGAAAAACCCTTATGAGCTCATAGTGTCCAATAATGCAAAGGACACCGTCCCATTTTGCCATATTATATTCAATGTACAGACAAAGACATCAACAGATTCAGCTCCATTCAGGTCTCAATGTGTCACATTTACTTATTCTATAATTTCCCCACACCTTTGCACTTATATGGCTAAATAAAATCATCTAATCACATAGTTTAGAATGTTAAGCATGCAAAGCCTCTCAATCAATCATGTTTTCTAATTATGTAATTAAATTTACAATAATAGAATGTCATTAGTCACCTGTTCCTTTTAGATGTCTTTATGCAATTTTCAATTCAAAAACGGTGTCAAATAATTAAGCACCGTGCACTGTTGATATTTTTGTTTGACAAAAAGTTTAAGGCATTGGATTTATATCTTTAAAAAATTCATTTATTAATTAACTGGATTAACTTTTTTTGAATTAGTTCAATGTACTAATATACTAGAAACTTTAAAGAATTTGAGGTATTTTTGTCTTATGAATACCGATTAAGTGTCTATTTGATTTACAGTTGTAGTTGGGGGAAACAGACATATGAAAATAAAAAAATCTAAAGGTTAATATTGATTCTTCACACTGTTAAAGATAGTCAAAACTCGGTTTAACCATAACCAAACAGTGACTAAGTTGTATTGGCATTTGTTTTCTTTTGTTTATAGTTTCCAAGTTTGCGCCACAGTTGTATTACCAAATATGCCTTGACTTTGTTCCTTTATATTTGACCTCTTTACCATGCTTATAATAACTTATTAATTTGGATGTACACTTATCCACATGGATCTATATAATTGTATATTCTTTTCCTCTAAGTCTCATCACACTCATATAAAGTTTGTCATTACTACTTCCCTTCCTGTGTGAACAATGTGTCTTCCTTTTCTTTTCTCTCCTCTTTGATCATGACTCGTGTTTCTCTTCTTTTTAATGCATATTTGTTACCTTCATAGCTAAAAAAAAATCAATGATACGCTTATCAAACCATGTTTAAGTGGTTTTTTTTTTGGGTGAAATGTTTAAGTGGTTGATAATTTGGCATCTTGAGTGGATTTGAGTTTGGTCAGTGTCTAGTGGTTCATCACATGACAAGTTCCAATCACACTTGGTCTATTTTCTAATATTATCATCGACCCAAGTCATTGGGTTATGTGCAGTTTGGTTTCCTCAATAAAATTTGACCTAAAGCAACCTTCTTTGGTTTTTTTTTAACACCCTTTGAGGCTCATCTCCTTAACATAAGGTGTTATAAGTTAGAGTTTGTGAGAACAGAGAGGTGTTTTTCATTGAAATGGGGAAACTTGGTAGGATGTTGGACACGTTCTGTCTTTCTCCTGGTTCAAAATCATGCTTCTGTGGAAATTATTCTATGGAATTTGAAGATGAGTTTGAGAGCAAGCCCTTGATTGCAAGTGGAAGTGGTCATAATAAACTAAGATTGAAGGATCTTGTTGCTGGAAAGCAAACACTGGCTTTTCAATTGAAACCCAAGGTGAGGTTTCTTCTTTCTTTTTCTTTTTTGCATTCAAGTGTCTTTGCTATATAACATCATTCACTCACTATTTTCTCATTCAAGGGGACAAAAAAAAGAAAAAAAATGGTTTAACATTTTTGTATTGGTTAATCTTATATCTTTTTTGTATTGTTGCAGATGGTGATATTGAGGGTGTCCATGCATTGCTATGGCTGTGCAAGAAAAATTGAGAAACATATCTCAAAACTAGAAGGTGAGCAGCACCTTGCATTTTTTTTTCAGATAGAAATATAGATTTTTTTTCTTAGCTATCATATAAAAATAGAGTTACTACTTACCCTATTTCCTTTAACTTTCTTTGTGTTACTGTTAAATGAGTTTGTTTCAAGTTTCAACAATTCATCGTAACCAAATTCTATTATTGAAAAATAGTGAGTAAAAAAATTAGAGAGGTTTCCCAAAGGTGAATTATTTTAGCCCATGATGATAAATGCTCTTGCAAAGTCATGTGTGAAAAGTAAACTTTATTATTGATTACTCTTTCGTAACACTTTCTTTTTTTTAAGATGGGTTGTTAATTATTTTGTATTTTTTTATTCTTTTGCATATATTTTTAGTTTCAAGTATCTTGTTAGAGTTCAAGTCTAATTTGACTCATTTTATTAAATTGTATTTTTTTTCTATAACTCAAACCGCAATTCTTTTATTAGTATTCTAGTGTCTTTCTAAGTATATCAACACCTTTAGTGTTTATAATTATAATTATAATTGTAATTTCTAAATACTTTATCGGTTTCTACTTATCAACAGGAGTGAGCTCATACAAGATAGATATGGAAACCAAGATGGTAGTTGTTGTTGGCGACATTCTTCCATTGGAAGTGTTGGAAAGTGTATCCAAAGTTAAAAATGCAGAGCTTTGGAATTCTCCATGCTAAGAAGGAAAAATACTGCACAAAACACTATCATTCTCAGCAGATTCGACAAAGACAAAAGTTAACATAGAATGGAGGAACTCGAATTTCATCTCTCATTTTGTTGTTATTATACGGAGCATATAATAATATTGCCTGTACCATGTTCCAGCAATTCTCTTGCAGGAAAAAAAAGTTAAAAAAGAGGGGGGGGGGGGGGAAGTAAATAAAGGAACTCGAATTTCATCTCTCTATCTCTCTCTCTGAAACTACACATCTTTTACTGTATTTGGTTAATTAAGGATTTGATGTAAGGCATTAGGATTAATGACCAATTTTGTTCCCTATCGCCAAGTTGTGCCCAGAAAAAGTTTCGTTTTATTATTTTCTTTTCACATGCTTTTTTAACTCAAATTTGTTCCACATCACACGTTATACAAACCGAAATTAGTGGCAATTACCAATTTTTTTGTGCCATTCATTATAATAGGAAAATATTATTTAAACATTAAAGTGAAATAACAAAGGTTTAATATATCTGATGCAAATATAGTTAATAGTACTAGTTTAATTAAGTTTTTAGCCCCATCTATTACTCAATTTGGAATTGGTCTCTAACTAATTTTTTATTATTTTGGTCATTGAAGTAGTTAAAATAATATAAATTAATCTTTAGAGTTAAGCACATTTTGTGAAGTATTGAGGTGATTAATAAAAATCTACCCGACATTGACATTTTTAAAAAATAATATACTAATTTACAAGTCAACTCTTGATAATTTGTTCCTTTCACTCCTCACTCCACCCCACCCAAAGCTTTTTTCACCCCAAGGCATTGAAGGTTGGTGGAGGGATTTGGTCTAGATGATAGGATTCCGCTTCGGCGTGGAGAGAGAAATGGTTGAAAAGGGATAAATTTTTTTATTTAATTGTTTATCATGCTAGCATGACATTAAAAATATTATTAAATAATGTCATGTGTTACTGTTGACATTGTTGAGTTGTATTTCAATTAAACATGTCATTCATTAATGATAAAGACCTAACGACACTAACGATTATAATAGTTCAATATGATTATTTCTTATAAAAGATTAATCATAGACTAATTTTTTAACTGGGTAATAAATGAAGGATAAAAAACTTAATTAAGTCTTAATAATTTTAGCTCTCACAAAAAACTATTCGTGTTATCCCTATAATTTTTTAAAAAATAATAGTCCACATAATCTCATATTAATAAAGTCTAAAGTATTTAAGTATGTTATATCATATCATTTATCTATTTATCTATTGAGTTGATTGTTAATCCTATATGTTCAAGGTATACATCACACTATATTATGCAAAAATATAAATCTCTTAAAATTATTAAGATTAACTAATTGTTAGCCTCTAAATTTTTTTTCAAGATTTACGTTTAGTCCATGTAAAGAAATGTTAGGATCTTATCACTAACTTTATTTTATTAATAAGATTTAGTCTTTATTGTTGGTTTTATTCTATTAATAGCTTTGTTAGCTGTTATCAATATTGATATGTTAACTATTGAACTAAAAACAAAATTGATGATGAAGAAAATTGAGGCGGAAATAAGTCATAAGTCAGTATGTACTCAATGTTACGGTCATGTAATACAATTTACAATGTAGCTAAATTAACAAAACTAACAATAGAGTACAATCTAAACAATAAGATAAAGTGCTTTAGTTTGGCCTTTCAAATTAGTGCAATAGGTGTGACGTTGTGACTCTTAATCGAGATTGTGACTAAGGCACTTCCTTGAGACATCCTTAACATTCTCCTAATGTCTCTCCTTCTTGTTCAGAAAATAAGGTAATTGTTTCTTCTGCATTCATGTACTTAGAGGGGGGAGAAAAATCTCTCCATGAATTTCACCACCACCTTTTCCCAACTATTAATACTCTAATTTAGGCATGTCTTAAGCCAATCCTTAGCCTTTCCTAACAGGGTGAATTGAAAGAGCCTCACCCACACTATTTCTTTGTGCTCGACAGTGATCCCATGATCTTGTAGAGTTTGTAAAAGGATTGAAGGTGGGCATGGGGATATTCACTATCCAACCTAAGAATTAGAAGATTGGATGAGTTGAAGTATGATTGGCTTGATTTCAAAGGCTGTTGTAGCTGGTTGCCCTTGAAATTTACCCAACACATGGGGTTGGACCTTTAATTTTGGCGTATTCCCCTTGAGTACGCATAGTAGGAGGCACTACTACAGTCAACATGTTGGAAGGTAAAAGATGATGAGGTAGAAAGAGAAAAACAATAAAATGACACCCTGTATACACAAACACTAACAAATAAGGAAATTAGTGTAATACACTCAAAATGAATAAAGCAATAAATAAATCAAAACAAAAAATATAAACTATGAACAAGAATAATGACAAACAAGCAGACAATTGCCGAATTGCTAAATATTTGGATGCAAGTCCTCGACAATGGCGCTAGAAACTTATTGGTCATTTGGCAATTGTACTAAATCGACTTACAGTTTCAATAAGTATTTTTAGAGTTGTTGATTCCATAGAGACTTACAAGATATTTAACAATAAAACAACAATTACTTGTAAACCACAAAGAATGTATCCACAATATGTTTAAAGGTCTGTTTATTGATTGTTTGTATAGAAAATATTAAGTTTCACAAGATAAAAGTGATCAAAAGTGAGAAAAACGATGAGTAAATATTTCGTGATTGAACTTCTTCACTCTATTTAATTCATTGAATCCTTATTATGTATGGTTACACATGTAGTCTATAACACCCTCTGTTACACCTTAATAAATTCTAGAAAAATTTGTAATTTTTTTTTTACTAAAGATATGATTGTTAAAAAGAAACTATCGGAATAAATTATATACATTATTTCTGAAATACCTCATAAATATTATTAAAACTTTATAAAGTATTTGTACATTCATCCGAAGAAAATAAACATTAAACATTATAAGAAAGAGAGGAAACTACATGGCCCAGAAGCAGTTACTTATTAACATTATTTATTCATTGGACCACGGTATTCATACTGAGCTCCCTTTCTAGAACATGCTATAGTTACTGCCGATATTCTTCGATTCTTCCCTCTGAACCATCAATTTAGAATATATGAAATAAAAACACGGAGAAAGGAGTGAGAAACAGAATATAATATTTCCGAATAAGACATAAGCAACAAAGGGTTTTCACAAACCAATACATAATATCAATCACAATCACATACACAATCAATTATGAATGCATGAATGTTATGCAATATCTTTATCATAGAAAGAAAAGTTGGTAATGCTATTTGGTAGGCAAGGGGACTAACTTTATGAATTATTTGATTTGGACCAATAAATCTAAGAGTTAGTTTTCGAGATTTCATTGCCCGACCGACCCCAGTCATAGGTGTGACTTTCAAGAATACATGATCGCCTTCTTGAAATTTGAGCGGCTTTCTTCTTTTGTCATAGTAACTTTTCTGCCTGCTCTGTGTTGCCTTCATCTTTTCCTGAACTATTTTGATTTTATCCATGGTTTGTTGTACCAACTCTGGTCCTAGCATCAAGTTTTCACTAGTCTCAAACCAACAAAGCGGGGTCCTACATTTTCTTCCATATAATGCTTCAAAAGGTGTCATGCCAATGCTAGCATGGAAACTGTTGTTGTAGGTAAACTCCACATATGGTAAGAATTGATTCCAACTTCCTTTATGCTCCAACACACAAGCTCGTAACAAGTCCTCTAGAGATTGGATTGTTCTTTCTGATTGTCCATCCGTCTGAGGATGATATGCTGAACTTAGACGCAGTCTTGTTCCTAAAGCCTTGTGCAAGCTCTTCCAGAATTGTGATGTAAAATGAGGGTCCCGATCAGAAATGATACTTGAAGGAATTCCATGCAATCTCACAATCTCCTCGATGTATAATTTTGCCAGCTTCTCCATAGAGTAACGAATATTGATGGGAATAAAGTGGGCAGACTTTGTTAGTTTATCAACTATTACCCATATTGAATCATGTCCTAATGGAGTTTTGGGTAAAGAAGTCACAAAATCCATGGTAATGCTATCCCATTTCCATTCTGGTATTTCCATTGATTGTAGCATTCCAGGGGGTTTTTGATGTTCCACTTTAACCTTCTGGCAAATTAGACATGCAACCACGTACTCTGCCACTGCTTTCTTTATTCCAGGCCACCAAAATAACTTCTTCAAATCTTGATACATTTTAGTAGCTCCGGGATGAATGCTCATATAACTTTTATGGCCTTCTTCCAGAATTGCTTTCCTCAACTCCTCTTGATTAGGGATACACACTCGATCCTTATACCTCAGCAATTGGTCACTTCTTACATTGAACTCGACTTCTTTTCCTTGTTTCAAGAGTTCTTTCTTTTCTTACAGGAATTCATCATCTCTTTGAGCCTTTAAAACTTGCCTCAGGAATTCACTTGTCACTTGCAACGCTCCTAATTTGTAGCTGTTAGCATTAACCTTTACTGCTAGGTTAAGATCTCTAAAGTTCTTTATCAATTCCAGCTCTTTAATCATCATTGTGGACGTATGTAGAGACTTTCGACTCAAAGCATCACTACAAGGAAAACGGGTATTAGTGGCGGTTTAAAATGCACCTTACCGGCGGTTTTAACCGCCACAAATAACATTACCGGCGGTTGTAAAACCGCCGCTAAACGTGGCGCCGGGAATTGTTTTAGTGGCGGTTATTTAATGGCGGTTGGTAACTTATAAACCGCCACAATGTTACTTATAATAGCGACATTATATTTCAAATTAAATATCCCTATCAGTTTAGTTAATTAAGTAACCGCCGCTAAACAAGAAAATATTCCTGGTGGTTATCTGAATTAATAAACTGCAGTTAAATAACTACCATTAAACATTACTAAACCAACCTTGAATCTGATGCTATTTGGAAGGCAGTTTTTGGTAACAATTTTATTGTAACAAAATCTCTAGTTTTTTTTTGTTATTATTATACTATTATTATTCAGATTACTATTATTTTTATATATTGAACTAATATTATTATTCATTGAAACTTCTCTTATAAGAGTAAATACACACAAAAATAAAACCCAATGCTATTATTCCAAGGCAAATAAAATTAATAGCTTTGGTAAGACACTATATAGCATAAGTAAATTAACATACACTAAATAACATTTGTCAAGAACATATTACAATACAAATTTTGAAAAAAAGACACATTAAGTTATGCAAATATACATTGCTAAATTAACACATAGCAAACATCATTTGTCAAGAACATGTTCTAATCTGTATTAAAAAAAACACATTAAGTTAAAAAAGAAAAGAAACACAACTCAGCCAACAACTCCATCAAGTGGTCTTTTCTAACTCCATCCAAAAAGCTCTTTCGTTCTTCTAGATCAAACCCTAAAACCACAACAAAATACAAACCATATAACTATGAGAATATTATAAGTCATATTAAGTGACAAAGTGAGGGGGAAATATGACAATTGGCAACTAATGTATAAAGTATGAAGTTTCCACGGTGCATTTAAATCAACTAGCATGTACATATTGTTAACATTAAAAAAGGAACCCAATACATTATTTTCTCATATTTTCTTTCAAAAACTCACCCTTACACAACAAATCTTTTCCTTCTCTTTTGACTTTTTCTCTTACTAATAATCATACAAGCAGCAAGCATAATACCTCACAAGAATGTAATTAATAATCTAAAGTGAAAATAGTTTAAGGTTTATGCCATGTAGAAAACAAGTTACCTAGCAACTCAATCATGGGAGATGTGTTCCAGATTGTGAAGTAGAAGGTTGATGTGCTGGTGTTGGCTGCACAAACTATTAGAAGTAGAAATTAGTGTTACAATATATGAAATAATTATATAAAGTGCATAATTATTAAACTAGCTTACAAGGTCATTAGAAGGATCATTTATCCCTACAGGTAAATCAACATCAACTTTCTTGAGCAACTCAGCAACAATCATCTCTAACTTTTGAATCCTAGCCTTGGCTTCTGATTGCATCTTAAGCATTACTTGCACAGGTACAGTGTTACATTCAGATGCACCCACCCCAGATGTATCCCCAATAGATGCTCCAGAGACTTGGGTACTATATTGCTGGAAATTTGTTCCAAAAGCAATAGAAGGTGGAATAGCTGACCCTAACCCTCGTGTTCGACCTGGATGCTCTTTCCCAAAGACTTGACCTAGAGAATCATTTGGGGCCACCTCTTTAGGAATAGTCTCTTGGCTTTCAATCTCGAGAATTTTTTCCCACAAGCAAATTAACATGATCTTGAATGAAATATGCAAAATCAAGCAGTACATGGTATATATACACTAAATTTCATCATAAGTATACAACTTACACAAACAACTTGAGCCTCACTGTTAACATATGACCCATCCTTCTTGTGAGTAGCAACATACAAAGTACCCCTACTAACAACTTGGCCTGTCTCAGCAGCCTATGTCAATCAATTAAAAGTATGATATTTATTTGGTAATATACAAAGAACATACTACAATGTGAAGATAGTCTATACTTACAATCTCTGAAGCCCTCCGCTTAAGCTTTTTGGATCCCCCAGCATGAGGGATTGTTTGCTTTGAACGATTCACCCCATTTTTTTGACATATTTCCTATCAAAATGCATGAAAAAATATTATTAATGAAATGGTTACAAGAATGTTAAAAAATTTAAATAGTATATTACCTTAGTCTTTTCTTCTGATCTATAATCAATATATGCTGCCCATTCTGTTGTAGTAGCACCTACCGGATGATTGCTAATATTCTCCTCACGAGTCTTGGTTGGATCATAATGGGTGGCATATATATTTAGTCTGTTATCTCTCCACTTCTTACCAAGTTCCTTAAAAACATATGTTTTTACAGCAGCTTCATATGTTGGTTCCCACGAAAACTTACTCTAACATCATTATGAAAATATTATTAATATGTACCATATTTAACCAAATAGTAAGAAAATATTAAATGATGTTACATTGATTTTGTACCTTCATCACATTCCATACATCATCTTTGTAGGTATTGGGGACTTTTTTCCAAGTTTTGAAACTTATTGGTAATTGCTTGAGGTCCCTTGCAACTAGTCCGAGAAAACGTCCTAATAGGCTACCAGCATCAGCGCCAGTAGGTGAAACACCTTGCCAAGGGAGAAGCACAGTGTCCCCAATCTTAAGCACCCAAACATCTTGGGCTCTCATGGTTTCCTCTCTTAGTTGCCCATCTACATCTATTTGAAATATTGAGAAAACAACATTAGTTATATATATTATTTAATGCTTAATAAAGGTATGTTTTAATTAGTTCTTAATACGTAAACATCATTTTTATTTAATTCTTAATAAAGGTATGTTTTATTTAATTCCTAATACGTAAACATCATTTTTTATTTATTTCTTAATAAAGGTATGTTTTATTTAATTCTTAATACGTAAACATCATTTTTTATTTAATTCTTAATAAAGGTATGTTTTATTTAATTAATTCTTAATACGTAAACATCATGTTTTATTTAATTCTTAAGAAAGGTATGTTTTAGTATAAAAACATTGTTACTATAAAATATTATTAATCCAATACCAGAATCTTTAATTAAATATGTTATAGAATCAACACATGGATGCCATCCTTTGAACCAAACTAGTTAATATGCTCAAATATTCATGAATAAAATAATAATATGTAATATATTATTATTTTAAATAATGTTTATTATAAGAACTTGCCATATGGTAAAATGGATAGCACATAAAAACTCCAATAGCCCTGAACACACTCATCACATCTTCAAGCACCCAAAAATTAAAAAATCCATAATTTGTAGTATTATCACAATGATCGTACTAACTATTAAAGAAATATATGTTGTTTGCAGTACAATAAAGACACTACCTTGTTCAACTTCTTTGCTAGCTGGTGAACTCCACAACTATATGCTAGACCACTATATACCTGTCAATACCATGAATATATAAAAATAAGAATATATTCTGCATTGTAAACAAGATACCAAATAATTTGAAGATACCAAATAATTTGCTTTATAATGGACACCAGCTAATATCTAATATTCACAATAGATTTTCACCACAATTAAGAAGGTAAATCCACCAATTCTTAGTCATAGATCTTTTGTCTGATTTAATCAACTATCATTCAGCAACACATGCAAAGACTATAAAGCACTTCAACGATAATATGTACAGGTACAGATAATGAGTTCTAATTTTTAGCTTGTTTGCCTACTTGAAAAGATTAGATAATACTGCAGCTCCTAAACTGATTCCAATTAATAATTTCTAAGAATATGTTGCACTTCTTATAAAATGTAATTTTATACATCCCTTATATTGATCTAATCATATTAAACTAAATCCTCAATCAACCACCCAGGGATCATAATTCAATTAAAGCAAATAAAAATATGTTGCACTTTTCCTGCAATTCCTTCTCGAAATTTAATGCTTCAGGGTTAGTCAGTATGATAAAGTCACACAAGTATACCACATGGATAGAAATTGAAAAGAGAAGATAACTTATACAGGGAAGAAAAATATAGAAGTTATGTCAAAGCTCAAAGTAAACATACATAACTTAACAATAATGGAAACTTTCTTTTCAAAAATAAAAGATTTAATTGTCCTATCTTCCCATATAGATACTGTTGTTTGGCTGGGGGGATATTGATAATGATATGGTTGGGTGGCAAACAGAAAAATATAAATAGCTAATTAACTATTAGTCAAAGGATCCAAACCAAACATTCTCTACTTTTTTCTTTCAATAAGGTGAATTGGTTTTTAAGAAAAATGCTCATTTGCTCTGTTATTTTGTACAAATGATCATCAACATTAGACAAAATATGTATTTTAAAAATAAACAGATTATAAAACAAAGAGATAGACAGATTATGAAACAAAGAGGTAATAGCATTAGCCTTAAACAAACTAAATTAATTACCTTAATGAGACTGAATTCTGACCATTAAACTTGAAAGAGAAACAAAAAAAGGTCACAACATGTATCCTGAGAGATTAATCACAGAAAGTAGTCAATTAGACAGTGAGTTCCAGCTGTATAGGAACAAAACCAAGACAAAAACAATGAAACCAATGGATTAAAAAGTTTCTCAAGATTATAGGTTGCCTCCTTCTTACTCTGCAGCAGCAAGGCTGGACCTAAACAGCCATGGAGACAATGATGCTGCAACCAATTGTAAGCAATTGGACTTGAATAGATTTAGTTGGAGCTGAGAAGATGCAGAAAACAAATTTTAGTTTACACCTTTCTACTCTTTAAGTATCTAAGTACTCATACTCGGATTTATTATTTGCATTTTAATTAAATCTACTAAAATAAAAGAACATGCAGCTAAACTACAACGCATGTAGTAAATAGGAAATATCATGCATAATAATTCATTGTAGTTATTGGTTCCAACCTACAAGTACGTACCCACCATAACAATTCATGCATAACTTTAATTTTCAATGAAGCAGCAACCTTGTAAAGTGAAAAATTCTGAACCTAAACTGGTTGGTAGCTGAAAACCATTTAAGAGAAAACTTAATTAAGCATACTTAACCAAATAGAATACGACAAAAAAATCAGTTGATGCAAAAATCAATAACAGAAAAGAACACAAATCATCTTATTATCGTAGAGGTAATGAAAAAACGATGCAGAAAAGGCTTCACATTTAGAGGGGAAACACTATACAGAAGTAGATAAGGTAGGACACTTACCATGCAACGGTCACACAGGCACGACGGTCACAGCTCCAGCTCCACAACAGCAGGGATGAAGGTGACTGACTGGACCAAAGCTTGCACGATGCTGACAGGGTAACGAAAGGGAAATGGGAAAGCAAATCGAAATGGGAAAAGGGGAATGAAATAAAAGACAAGTGGAGGAAGATTCGATGAATCGGAGGGAAATAGGAAAGCAAATCCAAATGGGAAAAAGGGAATGAAATGAAAGACAAGTGGAGGAAGATTCGATGAATCGGAGGGAAATGGGAAAGGGGGAAATGAAAAATTAGAGTGATTAGGGCTTTTGGCAATGGAGGGAACAAAGAGTGAAATCAGAAAAGAAAGGGTTATTCTGTATGTAAACATAAAAAAGAAAAGAAAAGAAGGGCACGTGAGAGCCACATGGTTTTTTAATGTTGTACATAACGGCGGTTACGTAACCGCCGTAAATGTTGCGAGAGATTTGCTATTTTTCTTAACCGGCGACGGTTTTAATTAACCGCCACTAATAAACCACCGCAAAAACACGTTTTTCTTGTAGTGCATCAGCTATTACATTCGCTTTTCCAGGATGGTACTGTAACTCAAAGTCGTAATCCTTTAAGAACTCCATCCATCTCCGTTGCCTTATGTTTAACTCCTTTTGGTCGAATAAATACTTGAGACTCTTATGATCACTAAACACATCGAATGTTGCACCGTATAGATAATGTCTCCAAATCTTTAAGGCAAAAACTACAGCGGCAACTCTAAGTCATGGGTAGGGTAGTTAATCTCATGTTGCCTTAATTGGTGCGACGCATAGGCTACAACCTTCTTGTCTTGCATGAGTACACTTCCTAGTCCTTGTTTAGACGCATCACAGTAAACTTCAAAGCTTCGATGTGGATCGGGGAGTACTAACACCGGCGCAGAAGTAAGTCGATCTTTCAGCTCTTGGAAACTATTCTCGCATTGTGTCGTCCACACAAAAGGTTGTCCTTTCCGTGTTAACTTGGTCAATGGGTATCCTAGCTTTGAAAATCCTTCAATGAATCTCCTATAGTATCCAGCCAAGCCCAAGAAACTTCTAATCTCAGTGATGGTGGTTGGTCTCTCCCATTTTAAAACTGTCTCCACCTTGGAAGGGTCTACATCTATTCCTCCTTGACTAATTACATGTCCTAAAAAGTTCACCTCTTCCAACCAGAATTCACACCTCGACAGCTTTGCATACAGTTGTTTCTTTTTTAGGATTTCCAACACAACCTTCAAGTGTTCAACATGTTCTTCTCTGCTTTTAGAGTATATTAATATATCATCAATGAACACCACTACAAATTTATCTAGATATGGATGAAAAATCCTATTCATGTAATCCATGAATACGGCTGGTGCATTAGTTACACCAAAAGGCATTACTAGATATTTGTAATGGCCATAGCGTGTTCTAAAAGCAGTTTTTGGTACATCTTCTTTCTTTACCCTTATTTGATGGTATCCAGACCTCAAATCAATTTTGGAGAACACCGTGGCACCACGCAGCTGATCCATCAAGTCGTCAATTCTTGGCAGAGGATATTTGTTCTTGATCGTCACTTTGTTCAGTTGCGGATAATCTACACACAATCTCATGCTACCATCCTTTTTCTTAACCAACAACACTGGTGTACCCCAGGGAGATACACTGGGTCGTATAAACTGCTTCTTTATCATCTCTTCAAGTTGTTTCTTTAACTCTGCTAATTCTAGAGGTGACATTCGGTATGGTGCAATTGAAATAGGTCCAACTTCAGGTACTAGATCAATGGAAAATTCTACATCTCTTTCTGGGGGTAAACCAGGGATATCTTCAGGAAAAACGTCAGGAAATTCACACACAACTGGCAGATTTTTGATTTTTGATTCTTGCTCTCCTTTCGTTGAAAGCAATAGCATGAATCCTTGAGCCCCTCCTTTTAAAGAGGCACTCACTTGGTTGGCGGATAGAATTCTCGAATCCTCAGGATTCAAATTCACTGGTTCTTTAAACATTATGGTTTTATTATGACAATCTATTAGAACATGATTGTCAGACAACCAATCTAGCCCAATAATAACTTCTAAGCCAGAAAGGGGTAAACAGAAAAGATTGGCCTTAAAGTCCCTACCATCTATGACAATAGGGCATTTCCAACAGGCTTTAGAAGTGACAATGGGATTGTTCCCAGGAGTATGTACAGATAAGTCAAATGGTAGTTCTATCACAGGTAATTTTAGTTTTTCTACACAGTCATTAGCAATAAAGGAATGTGATGCACCTGAGTCATACATAACAGTTAAAGGAATCTTATTAATGATACACTTACCTTCCACCATGGAATCAGAATGAGATGCTTCTTCTCCAGTGATTGCAAAAACCTTTCCTTTTGCCTTCGGCCTTCCGACTGCACTGTGCGCGCCTCATTGAGTATTTATGCTTGTACTTGCACCTTCAGGGTTTTCCCTCTTCATCTTTGGACAATCCTTGATGTGATGACCTGGTTTGTTACACTTAAAGCAAACATAAGTATTTTTAGGACAATCCCTTTTTAAATGGGGTCCTCCACAGATAAAACATTTAAAATTTGGTGCAGATGTCGGGTAATAGTTTCCAGTTGAAGCTTGGGGTCTGTTAGGAACAGATGCTGCTCCAAACCGGTGAAGTGGCGCTTGGTAAGGCTTATTTCTCCTGAAGTCTCTTCTTTGGTGATGGTGAGGTCCTCCACTTCTCATTTCTCCTGCCTTGTGAATGGGCTCACGACTTTTGGTCATTCTATCCTTATGGTCTTTGTCGCGACCGGGGTCCCGGCGCACGACGCGGACTGGTTAAAGACAAATAAAAGAAAATTGAAACGGCATTGAAGTGAGGCTCTTGAGAAGCCTAAAAAATAAAGGGTTCAAGGAGTCGCCACCAATATTTATTAAGGAAAATATTAGGAAAACCTTTAAATAGCACTGGTTTTTTTTTTTAAAAAAAATGAGATTCTGTTTAGTCCGGGAGTCGAATTACAGGAGGGGAAGGTATTAGCACCCCACACTGTCCGTAAAAAACGGTTACCCAAATTGATCATGCATAATTTCAAAAATGATTATCAAATATTTCATCCTTCATAAAACAATCATAAATAATATACACAATAAAAAAAATATAAATATGAATAAAACAAAGATAGTAAAAAAAATACATCTCCTAAGTTTGTTGTTTTTTAGTTCTAAGAAAATAAATAAACAAATGATTAAAAGACCATAAAAATAAAAAGATAAAAAAACAATAAGACGTCTTGTCTTACTTATTTTCTAGTAAAAAAAAATTGATTTTTATTGAGAAATATAAAGTTCAAAACAAATAAATAAATAAATAAAGATAAGAGAAAAAATAAAATAAAATTAAACACATCAACATGAAGATAAAGAAATATAATACACTTAATTAATTAAAATTGACACGGAATATTATTTAATTATCTTTTAAGAAAATAAGATTAATAAGATGTCTCATCTAAATTAATCTCATCTTAAATTTAAGAGAAAAATGAATGAATAAATAACACACTATTTATTAGTCTTGATTTTTTTTTTATTTTTTTATGAAAATAATTTCTTCTTAATTATTAAAAGGTTACTAAGAGAAAATAATAGGAAATCATGACCATAATAAAAATGGATAATTATGTATATATATAACATATTTATAAACTATTAAAATGGTCAAACGTAAATAAATAAATAGAAAGTGTAGAAAGATAAAAGTAAAAAGATAAATAACTAAAAATAAAAATTATAGAGAATAAATAATAATAATAAAATAAAAAAAATAAAGGTAGAAAAAAAATAAATGAAAAGTTCAAAAAAAATAAAAATAAAAATAAATAGACATAACAATAAATACATAAAAATAAAAGAGTAGAAAAAAATAAATACATAAAATAAAGGGGCGAAAAAATAAATAATAAAAAATAAAGGAACAGAAAAGTAAATAACAAAAATAAAGCAGCAGAAAAGTAAATAACAAAAATAAAGGGACGGGAAAGCAAATACATGAAAATAAAAGGGCAGAGATGTAAATAACAAAAATAAAGGGGCAGAAATGTAAATAACCAAAATAGAAGGGCTAAAAAGTAAATACATGGAAATAAAGGGGCAGAAATGTAAATAACAAAAATAAAGGGGCAGAAATGTAAATAACAAAAATAAAGGGGCAGAAATGTAAATAACCAAAATAAAAGGGCTAAAAAGTAAATACATAGAAATAAAGGGGCAGAAATGTAAATAACAAAAATAAAGGGGCAGAAAAGTAAATATATAAAAATAAAGGGGCAGAAATGTAAATAACAAAAATAGAAGGGCAGAAAAGTAAATACATAAAAATAAATAGCCAGAAAAGTAAATAACAAAAATAAAGGGACAGGAAAGTAAATAAATAAAATAAAAGGGCATAAAAATAAATAAATAAAGATAAAAATGTAAAAAAAAAATGAACTAATAATTGCAGAAATATAAAGTGTGGATAAATAAAGTGCAGAAAAATAAATTAACAATAATAAAAGTGCATAAAAGTAAATAAAGAGGAATAAAAGTGTAAAAAAAAAATAAAAATAAATAAGGAAAAATAAAGGTACAAATAAATAAATAAAGATGGAGATGCATAAAAATAAATAAACAGATAAATAACTGTAGAAAAATAAAGTGCAGGAAAATAAAGTGCTTGAATATAAATAAAGAAAAATAAAAGTGCAGAAAAATAAATAACAATTAAATAAGACGAATAAATAAATATAAATAAACAACTTTGTATTAATAAAAAATACCTTGATACAAGATCAATTACGGAGAAACTAGAACGGAAGTCGGGAAATCAATTTTGTGTAGATTTCCTTTGCTTTTGGCTTTGTTTGGACTTGATTTGAAGGTATTTGGATACCAGTTACAACACTTGGACAGTATTTTAGCTCACAAAAACTCACATACTAAGACAAACAAGAGTTGTGCACTCATTTTCCTAACTAGGATTACACAAAGTAATTTTTGAAAACCCAAACTTCTAAAAATTCTCACAAAAATTTATCACTTTTTTCCCTCTTTTTTCTCTTTCTTTTCAAAATGCCTCAATATCACCTTCTATTTATAGAAGAAAATTGGCATTGGATTCTCCATAAATGACATCACTTTTCTACTTTTTCAATTTGTCCAAATTTGATGTCAATTTCCCCAATTTTCTCTAATTATCCAACCAAACCGGGGCCCACCACTAATAAACCACCGTCAACTTTTTTTTGATTTTCTTTTTTTTTTTTTTAATTTTCGTTTTTTTTTACCCTTTTTTTGGATATTTTTTTTTGGCCCATTTCCCTTTTTTTTGTTTTTTTTGGGCTTTCTTTTTTTTGTTTTTTCTGTTTTTTTTGTTTGGGCCCTTTTTTTCTGTTTTTTTTTTTGCCCTTCTTATTTATTTTTATTTTTTATTTTTGTTTTTTTATTTTTTATTTTTTTTATTTTTTTTTATTTTTTTTTGATTTTTTTTATGATTTTTTTTATGATTTTTTTTTACCCATTTATTTTTCTGATTTTTTTTGGGCCTTTTATTTAAAGGTACAAATGGAAACATAAATTATTTATTACATATATGGAAATATATAAAATATCCAATAAATATAAATTACTACCCACACTATAAGGAGTAAAAAGATAGTCACAAAACATCGTCTTCCCTCCCTTATTCTTTCCTCTTGGCTTCGGCATCCATCAGCCATTGCTTGAGAGAAATGAAGAGAATTGATGAAATGAGAGGTGTGGTAGGAAATGAAGAGGGATTGGGTATTTATAGAGATGGGGAAGGGTTACTATTCCAACGGTCACTATGCAATTTTTAATATATTTTTTTTTAATATGATCCGGGGTGGCAATCTGGACTGGACGGGGTTCTAAGCACTGTACCGCGTCACCAACGAGAACTGGTAAGTCATAACCGGGGTCTGAAATCATTGGTCAACTATAGACATTTCTCTTCACCTCGGTTAAATATTAAGCATTGGGGGAATCTCCTGCAGGTGTACCTCCGGTGTGTCTTGAAGTTCAAGTACGGATTAACACATCAGTTTTATCTTGAAGAACCTCGGATTCCCTTCGAACTGAGGTGTAAAATACCGTACTCCACTGAGGTTGTACGAGCTTAGAACTAATGAGGTAACACCGGTCATGAAACCGTGCTAGGACCCCGGTTAATGCAGTCAACATTGACTCCGGATTCTAGGACCAATAAACTCTTTTTTTTTTCTTTTCATATTTTAATATATATCACTGGACAAAAATAGGTGTTCACAGATGCCCCTCTTTACTTCTTTTCATGAAAGAATATGAGACATATTCATATTATTGATGTGAAAAGAAAGTAAAGACGTGAACACCACTAAAAATACTTGACAACTTTTGACAAGAAGTAAATAGCCGAATGGTGTTGTCCCAATGCTAGACAGTTTAAGGAGAGGCACTTGGAATCATGACAAGAAGATAAACGGCACAACCTAGGGGTTAATGAAGTTGTCTTGACATTTCGAGGAGCCAAAGAATGGGTATTTGAGGCTTCGACACAAAATAGATGACAGGGGGATGCCCCTGAATGATTTTGATTGAGATAGCCTAGGGAAGGATACCTGAGGCTGTATCATGAAAATAAATGACTGGGTGGATGTCCCTAATTTGATTTTGATTATGATAGCCTAGGGAAGAATACCTGAGGATTTGACATGAAACTAAATGACTGGGGGGATGCCCCTGATTTGGTTTTGATTGAGATAGCCTAGGGAAGAATACCTGAGGCTTTGACATAAAACTAAATGAATGGGGAGATGCCCCTGAATGATTTTGACAGCCTAGGAATGGATACCTGAGGCTTTGACATGAAAACAAATGACTGAGGGATGCCCATGATTTGTTTTAGTAGCCTAGGAATGGATACCTGAGGCTTTGACATGAAAATAAATGACTGGGGGATGCCCCCGATTTGTTTTAGTAGCCTAGGAATGGATACCTGAGGCTTTGACATGAAAATAAATGACTGGGGGATGCCCCTGATTTGTTTTAGTAGCCTAGGAATGGATACCTGAGGCTTTGACATGAAAATAAATGACTGGGAAAATGCCCCTGATTGGATTTGGTAGCCTAGGAATGGATACCTGAGGCTTTGACATGAGAATAAATGACTGGGGGATGCCCCTAATTTGTTTTAGTAGCCTAGGAATGGATACCTGAGGCTTTGACATGAAGTAAGACTTAAGGGAAATACCTCTAACATATGACTTATGATGGAGAATTATATGAGATTTATGCTCAAGAAGAATGTGTCTGAGATTGACTTTTTTGACTTAGTGAGGGTTCCGAGTGAATACAAGGATTGCATTTTCACATCTTAGTAAACCATCCCTACTGGAGTTAGGTGATAGGCTGAAATTGTTGATCTCGACTCTTCATGGGGAATATTTGTCCTTGTTGTAACCTCAACCCTGCATAGAAGAAATAGTCAAGTGGAAAACCAAAGGTTAAAGATCTTGTTTCCTCCAGGTGACTACCATAATCTTTATGGGACTTGTTATTACTCATGGCAGAGCGGAATATCCTGATTACCAAGGTCTGTGTAATTGGGAAGTATCAAGCTTGTTTGAGATTAAAAATATGCTTTTCATGATTTTTTTTAAATATTTTTCACAAAATACATGTAAATGAAACCTGACAAGACAAGGATTGGAACTGAAATTGAGAATTCCATATATTTACTTGGGAAAATTACAAGTTTACATCATAATTTTTAATCCAAACTTTTAGAGGACATAAAGACTACCCTATCCCTTTAGAGTATGCTCAAGCATAATACTTCTTGACTGCATCTGAATTGACCGGGAAAGATAACTCCTCACCATCCATGTTCGTCAAAATCAAAGCTCCTCCAGAAAAGGCTCTCTTTACGACGAATGGTCCTTCATAATTTGGCTTCCATTTGCCTCGATGATCATTTTGATTCGGCAAGATTTTCTTCAGTACCAAGTCACCTTCATGAAATTGACGAGGTCGCACTTTCTTTTCGTATGCCTTCTTCATACGCTTTTGGTATAACTGCCCATGACAGAGAGCGGTTAACCTTTTCCCATCAATTAAATTTAATTGATCATACCGGGACCGAACCCATTCAGCTTCTTCTAGTTTGGCATCCATGATTACTTTTAAAGACGGAATTTCCACTTCTATTGGTAAAACAGCTTCCATACCATACACCAATGAGAAGGGTGTTGCCCCTGTCGAAGTTCGTACAGAGGTACGATACCCATGTAAAGCAAAAGGAAGCAACTCACTCCAGTCTTTGTAGGTTTCAACCATCTTTTGTATGATTTTCTTTATATTTTTGTTAGCAGCTTCTACTGCTCCATTCATCTTAGGTCTGTATGGAGATGAATTGAGGTGTTTGATTTTGAATTCCTCGCAGAGTTCATCCATCATTTTATTATTCAGGTTTGTACCATTATCAGTGATGATCTGATTTGGTAAACCATATCTACAAATCAATTCTCTCTTGATGAATTTAACCACAACATTTTTAGTCACGTTGGTGTAGGAAGCTGCTTCAACCCACTTGGTGAAGTAATCAATGGCCACCAAAATAAAGCGATGCCCATTCGATGCTTTTGGTTCAATGGGACCAATAACATCTATGCCCCACATAGCAAAAGGCCAAGGCATTGTTAGAACGTGCAAAGAAGATGGTGGTGCATGAATGTTATCTGCATAGGTTTGACACTTGTGACATTTCTTGGCATAGTTATGACAATCATTTTCCATTGTCATCCAATAATATCCAGATCTGAGAATTTTTCTTGCCATCGAGTGCCCATTTGCATGTGTTCCGAAAGGCCCTTCATGAACATCCTTCATGATTTTGTTAGCTTCCGTCACGTCTACGCAACGAAGGAGAACAGAATCATAATTTCTCTTATAGAGTGTATTCCCAGTCATAAAGAAATTCATGGCTAAGCGCCTGAGGGTTCTTTTATCATTTTCTGAGATACCAGGAGGATATTCTTGATTTTGAATATAATTTTTGATGTCATGAAACCATGGTTTCCCATCAGGCTCTTCTTCTATCTCATGACAATATGCAGGTTCGAGACGCCTTTCGATCTCGATGAAGGGCATGTCACAATCCCTACTTACGTTGAACATGGAGGCCAACGTGGCCAAAGCATCGGCTAATTGGTTATCATCCCGAGGAATATGATGGAAAGAGACTTCATCAAACCCTTTGATTAGTTCCATGATGTGAGCTTGATAAGGAATCAATTTTCCATCTCTAGTATCCCATTCTTCTTTCAGTTGATGAATCACCAAGGCAGAATCTCCGTATATTTGTAGAGATTTCACCTTTGCTTCAAGTGCCGCCTGAATCCCCAAAACACAAGCTTCATATTCTGCAATATTATTGGTACAATCAAAACAAAGTCTAGCAGTGAATGGGAAAAGCTTGTTATCTGGTGAGATTAGGATGGCCCCAATCCCATGCCCCAGTGTATTCGACGCCCCATCGAACATCAAAATCCAAGTTCTATTAGGACAATCTTTCTCTTCTGACAACATCATAATATTTTCGTCAGGAAATTCAAATAACATTGGTTGGTATTCTTTTAGGGGATGGTGGGCCAAGTGATCAGCCAAAGCACTCCCTCTTACAGCTTTTTGGGTGACATGAATGATATCATACTCAGTCAAAAGAACCTGCCAACGAGCTATTCTTCCCGTCAGAGCCGGTTTCTCAAAGATGTACTTAATTGGGTCCATCTTAGATATCAACCAAGTAGTATAAGATAACATGTATTGTCTTAGGCGACGAGCAGCCCATGCTAATGCACAACAAGTTCGTTCTATAGTGGAATATCGTGCTTTGCACTCAGTGAACTTCTTGCTCAAATAGTAAATAGCATACTCTTTTCTCCCAGACTCATCATGCTGCCCCAGTACAGAGCCCATAGACTCATCTATCACAGTCAAATACAACAGGAGTGGTCTTCCCGGGGTTGGGGGAACCAAGATCGGTAGGGATTGCAAGTATTGCTTTATTTGGTCAAAGGCCTCCTGACAATCATCATTCCATTGTGATGGTTGATTTTTACGAAGCAACTTAAAGATTGGATTACATACAGCTGTTAGTTGAGAAATGAAACGAGCTATGTAATTCAACCTTCCAAGGAATCCTCGTACTTCTTTTTCAGTGCTAGGAGCGGGCATTTCCATGATTGCCTTTACTTTATCGGGATCCACTTCGATACCTTTCTCACTGACAATGAAACCAAGCAACCTTCCAGAGCTAGCCCCAAAAGTGCATTTAGCCGGATTTAATCTGAGTTTGAATTTTCTCAGGCGTTCAAAGAGCTTTCGTAAGTCAATCAAGTGACCTTCAACAGATTTGGATTTGGCAATAATATCATCCACATAAACCTCTATCTCTTTATGCATCATGTCATGAAATAGAGTTACCATTGCTCTTTGGTAAGTGGCACCGGCATTTTTCAATCCAAAAGACATCACCTTGTAGCAGAAGGTTCCCCACAAAGTAATAAAAGTGGTTTTTTCCATGTCTTCGGGTGCCATCTTGATTTGGTTGTACCCAGAAAATCCATCCATGAATGAAAAAATGGAATGTTGGGTCGTGTTATCAACAAGAACATCAATATGTGGCAATGGAAAGTCATCTTTTGGGCTAGCTCTATTCAAATCCCGGTAATCAACACACATTCGCACCTTCCCATCTTTCTTCGGGACCGGAACAATGTTGGCCACCCATTCAGGGTATTTGGAGACAGCCAAGAACCCGGCATCCAACTGTTTGGTTATCTCTTCTTTAATCTTTAAGAGCATTTCTGGCTTCATCCTTCTCAACTTTTGCTTTATGGGGACGCAACCGAGTTTTAATGGCAACTTGTGTTCAACGATGCAGTTATCTAATCCCGGCATATCCTGATATGACCAAGCAAACACATCGCTGAATTCGACCAACAATTCTATTAATTCCCTCCTATCTTCTCTACTCAAAGAGGTGCCGATCTTGACTTCTTGTTTGTTTTCTTCACTCCCCAAATTTATGACTTCAACAATTTCTAGATAGGGAGAAATTTCTTTATCTTCCTGATCTAGCAGCCTTAGTAATTCAGGGGAAGGTTCATCGGACTCTTCATCCTCTTCGCTTGTTGGATTAAAATCATGATGGGAGAAAGCAATCTTATTATTTTGGAATTCAATTTCAGATCTGCAATTTATTTAATATAAAAAGGTAAAATAAGGAAAATGATAGTCGAACTTAACTTTTATTTATTGAAAATGATAAAGAAAACATGTTTTGCCCTTATTAAAACTCATCCTAAGGCTTTAGGCATAGCCAAAGGATTTAAACAAAACCTACAAAGTGAATAATTACTTTGAAATGATCTCTGGAAGCTCAACGGCTTCCCAATTACACAACTCAGTATATATCTAAAGGACAAGGGTAAATCAGGTCTTCTTCCCTCTTGGACTCATCATCGATGACTGCCACTTGGTCTAGAGATGTCAAGCCTGCACTCCTGAAGCTTTGGTAAAGGTCACAGATAGGGATCTTCGCAGTTAGGGGTTCTCGGTTTTCTAACCGTGCAAGTCGTTTTTCTCTTTTATCTGTGAAAACCTTCGCTCTTTCCATTAGAGATGGATGATACCCCAGCCCAAAGCCGTTCTTATTCTCCTTAACCAATAATGGGTCTACTCCTCCATCAAGCATCTTCCCAAGCCCTTTCCCTGGCTGGAATCCAGATTTCATCATCACTTTGGCTACCATCATAGAAGCTTTGGAAGGACGAGCTAGTTGTAACCCTTCGCTCACATAGGTGGTGTGAGCAATTTCCAATGATTGGAAGGAAGTCTCAAGACTTTCTTCAGCCGCTTCTATATATGGAGTTGACATGGGCTTACTGATAAGGAAATCTCCCTCACCAGAAACAATGATTAGCTTGTTGTTTACCACAAATTTAAGCTTTTGATGAAGGGTAGATGGAACCACACCGGCAGAATGTATCCAAGGCCTCCCCAATAGGCAGCTATAAGCAGGATTGATGTCCATCACTTGAAATAATACATTGAAGGTGCATGGGCCCACTTGGATGGGGATCTCAATATCTCCAATGACCTCTCTCCGAGTACCGTCAAAAGCTCTTACTACCATTGAGCTTGGCTTCATATGTGACCCATCAAAAGGTAGTTGATTTAAGGTGGACTTTGGCATGATATTCAGAGAGGAGCCATTATCAACTAGGACCTTGGCTATGATATGATCCTGACACTTGACAGAGATGTGTAATGCCTTATTATGACCTCTCCCTTCAGCAGGTATCTCTTCATCGGTGAAAGTTAAGTAGTCATTTGAGGCAATATGCCCCACTATCCCTTCGAACTTTTCTGGCGAAATATCTTTCGCAACATGTGCTTTATTCAAGACCTTCAATAACCTTCCACGATGTGGTTCTGAGTCCAATAAGAGAGATAATAAGGATATTTTTGCAGGAGTGCGATTTAACTGGTCGAGGACCTGGTATTCGCTTTGCTTAATGAATTTCAAAAATTCACAAGCATCTTCCTCTGTTATTCCTTGGGGAGGGTCTTGTTCTTTACCACGACTTTCTTTTTCACTTACAGGTGCATCCTCCTTTCTCAAGTTTACAGGAGCATAAACTCGCCCGCTCCTAGTCATTCCACTTGTCTCAGAAATACTGGTTACTGAGGATGACGATCCCTTTAGGAGTTGAGGGATTGCATCCGCTTCATACTTCCAAGGTACTGCATGGGTATCCTTGTATGAAAATGGAGATGGGGTCCTAATTGTCAAGGACAGATGGTTTATGACTGGTTCGGTCAAAGGTTTCTTGGTGTAATAGACCACCAAAGGAATAGGGGTGACTGGGCTTACTGAGTCTGTACCATGCTGCCCATGGATCATGTTGACATCATTGCAAGGGGGACAATGATCACTTCCCAAGTCATGTGTTATTGCATTTACCCCAGTATTTCCATGATTAGGTAAAGGATTTCTAATCACATTTGGGGAGCCTTCTTCGAAATCCAACCACTTGGCATTTATCAAATCACGTACCTTAAACTTTAAGGCAATGCAATTTTCTGTAGAATGCCCCGGTGCCCCAGCATGATAATCACACTTCACATTAGGATCATACCCCTTAGGATAGGGTGGCCCTACAGGTTTTAAAGGACATCGTACAACAAGAGAACTTTTGAGAAGTTGAGGCAAAAGTTCAGTATATGTCATGGGAATTGGATCGAATTGGACAGAAGGACGGTCATTGTTTGGCTTTTTTTGTGGGAGATTTGGGTTGGGATTTTGCATCCATTGTTGGGGAGGAGGTGGTGGTGTATTCTTGAAATTATGGACGGGTGGGGGTCTATATGATTGAGGATGGGGAAATGAATTTCCAGAAGCAGCAGCTACATAAGGGTAAGGTCCGTACGATGGATAATGAGGTGGGAAGGGAAAAGGGAAGGTTGAAACATTTTTTGATTATGTTGACCTTGATTTCCCATTACAACATTTGCTTCCTCACCCTTTCTTCTTCCTGCCCCTGTCATAGGTCTTCCTATCGATGGGGAACTTTGAACAACTTTTCCTGTTCTCAAACCGCTTTCAATTCTTTCCCCTATTACCACCATATCAGAAAAGCTTGATGATACACTCCCAAGCATCCTTTCATAGAACGGTGGCTGAAGAGTGTCAATGAACATTGCCACTATCTCTTTCTCTATCAGAGGTGGTTCAACTTGTGCAGCCATTTCCCTCCATCGTTGAGCATATTCTTTGAAGGACTCAGTATTCCTTTTGGTCATATTCTGAAGTTGTAGCCGGTCTGGTGCCATGTCCATATTGTATTTATATTGCTTCAGAAAGGCATCGGCTAGATCCTTCCAACAACGAATACGAGTTCGTTCAAGGTGAGTGTACCAGCTCAATGCTGCCCCAGCAAGGCTATCTTGAAAAAAATGGATCAGTAACTTTTCATCATAAGCATACCCAGCCATCTTTCGGCAGTACATGGTCAAATGGTTACGAGGACAAGTTGTTCCTTTGTATTTATCAAATTCTGGCAATTTGAACTTGGGAGGAATTACCACATCTGGAACTAGGCATAATTCAGAAACATTTGTTACGCCTAATCCACTTCCTCCCTCTACTGCACGCAACCTTTCTTCCAATATTTCCATTTGCCCTTTTGACAAAGGCGCTGCTGGCTGATCAGGATTTGGTGGAGGGACTTGAGCTTTGTGTGACAAGTTTTGGGAAACACCTGCCTGTGGTATTGGGCAACCATAAGGGAAATAATATGGCACTGCTTGTGGGTTTTGTTGTATGGCATCATTTGGAGTCTGGTGATTTTGTGGTGGAATTGTATTAGGTGGAGTGACATTGGGTGGAGCCTGAGTGTTTTGGGGAATTGCTGTTGATTGGTTGAAATTTGGAGGGTTAGATACAGGGGGATTGGGAATTTGTTGAACAGCAGGAGGATTCTCTTGATTGGGATTAGGATGCATGGTGTAATATCCTTGAGGTAAGCCATATGGAGGCCAAGCATATGCTTGCTGAACATTCCCATCTTGGGAAATAAAAGGTGGCAATGGCATACCATAAGGTTGGTGTGAGATGAATGGAGTTTCAGTGACTGGAGCAGGATCATTTAAAGGTATAGGGTTCCCCTCTTGAGCTTGAACTTGAGGAGTGGATGTTTGTTCCCCATTTCCTGCAGAAGATCCCCTTTCTGTACCTCTTCTTTCAAGAAGCTTAAGTATTTCTGCCATCTGCTCCTTGATCTGGCCAACTTCATTCCTTAATTCTTCAACTGCGCTTTCCGGCTCTGCCATGAGTCTTGTTTGCAGTCTAGTTGATAAGGATGCTTTGAGCCCCTTCTCCCCGTGATGTGAATAAATACAAAGAAACCCCCTTAGTACAAGAACAAGTATTGTTAAATGACATAAAGAGATGTAAAGTAAATACATGATGAATTTTAAATATCGGTAAGTAAAGATAAACCTTTCTTTTAGAATGTCTTTTTCTAAAGTACTAAGTTAGAAGAAAAATGCAAATTCAACATGAGATTTATTTATTGATTAACAAGTTCTGATACATTGTTTGTTACAACAACTCAAAATCAATTCTCTCTTGCTTTAGCAATCCAGACCTTCATTTCATCCAATTGCCCCTTGTAGTATTGGATGAATGTTGTAATTTCCTCCGGTGTAGAAAGCGGATTCATCATCGCTTCAGCCTTCTTCAACAAGTGAGGAATATTTCCAAGTGTTCCATTAGCAAGACCGGCTAGATTAGAAAAACGGTCTCTCCAAGAATAGACAAGACTTTCCAACTCAACCCTTTCTAGGGTCATTAAACGTATAATCTCTTCATATCTATCCTTGTCTTCCATGGCTTGCCATTTTTCTTCATTTATTTCACGCTCGCAAGCACTGACGACATCTCTGACTTGTCGTTCCAGTTCATCAATTCGCGCTTGCATAAGGTTCTTTTCACCTTGAGCTTCTTCTTTTGTCTTGGCTAGAATTTCTCGTAACCGCCCTTTGTCAGCCAATATATCATTCTTTTGTTTCTCTTTGGTCTTCAATTGGCTGTTCGCGGTTTGGAGGCATTGATCCAATTGCATCATATATTCTCTTTCAATTCGCTGCTTCTTACCTATGTCTTCAAAGGCATTTTCTAATTCACACCTTTTTCTCTTAAGGGAAGCATTGTCTTGTTGAATTTTGATTAAATCATCCTCCAAAACTTGATTTTTCTTTGTCATTTCAGCCAACTCACTCCTCAAATTTTCAATCTCTTTGCTTTCATCGGGAATTGGATTTCTCACATGAGCACCGTGATCTTTAAAGGGTAATTTAACAATGGCTACCCTATTTGAAATCCACCGGTGGTAACTTTCTTTTGCGGCATGACTTCGGACACCCAATTCTTTTCCTTTACTATGAACCTTGCCCCAAGCATCAATGACAGTTTGAATAACAGGAGCACTATTTCCCTCAATATAATAATGAAGGAAAGGCGTTACTGTTTCTTCTTCTGGAGGCTGTATCATAGGATAAGCAAGTTGTCTTTTTGCAATGCTAGGATTGTAATTGATGCATCCTTGAGTTCCCATGAGAGGCACATTCGGAAATTTTCCACAGCAGTAAATAATGGAATCTACGTTCATCCACTGAGGGTACCACCGAATCATGCTAGCAGATAATCCTGCCAGATGTCCTGCCCACTCCCTATTAGTCTTCTTGGTTAACCTAAGGAGCTTCAAATCAGAGATAGGACATTCAACCTTGCCAACTTGATTGAAGACATGAGAAGTAAGCCATAGATACAAGGCGGGTAGACAACAGACGATCTTTTTCCCATTCCGGTTATGACAGGAATCCATTGTACAATAGATATCAGCTAAGACAGCAGTCATGGAACTTTCACCCCTAAGCTTTCTAGCTAGGAAAACATCAATTGCCTTAAAATCAATATAATTATCAAGGCTTGGGAAGAGGATCACACCATAGATGGCCAACGCCAAAATGTCAACAAACACGTCCCATTCTCCTTTCCCTGCCTGACTGAGGAGTTGCTGCTCAAAGAAGCTTAGTGCGAATCCTGAAATTTGGTTCCTGTTTAATTGAGCCTTCTTAAGCATTTCAGGATCCATCTTGAGGATGCGAGCTACACTGAAGATTGAAGCATGATGTTCAGTTCGACGATAAGGTTTCAAATCTTCTAACGGCAAGCCGAATATCTGTTCAAACTCCTCCAAAGTAGGAGCTAACTGGAAATCTTTGAATGTAAAACAGCGAAGAGGAGGATCATAAAACTGAGCTAGAGCAGTAAGGGCCCCTTCTTGCACTTCGACCTCTAAGAATTTTAAGATCTTTCCATACTTCCTTGTAAAGGTCATTTTCTGGGTAATATCCATCCTTTTGCTTAAGGACAACAGATTGCTAGTATTTGATCTGATGACTTTGAGGTGTAACAAATTTTTTAAACCAGTTGCCTTCACTTCTTGATTATTTGATCTCATGTTAAATTCCATTTTTAGTGATACTTACCGATGTTTAAATTTCACCTTTAACAAAAGAAATAAATGAATCAGATTAACAAAGAAAACAGTTTGATAAATATCCTTACATAAGAGTGTGATAATACTTATCATGACTAAAGTATAGAAAATATACATTTTTGATGATTTTTTTTTAAAAAAAACTTTGTGCAAATGAATAAAAGATAAAAGGAATGTTTGCCCAATTGTGTCTTAGACAAGGTAACCACCTAATTGGCTCTAAGGCTATTTAATCGTGTTTCTTCAAAAGGTAATTGTTCTAATTGGTTCTAAGAAGGTCACCGGAGCTCTGATCTTTAGCTATGAGTCTTATGCAAAAAGTAGGGAATCCTACTTAGTGCGGACATCATAACTAAGATAACACCCCGGCTGAGATTTTCACGCGAATCATGGTAGGACGTCTCGTCCTAAATGACACCGCTAATAATCTCCCCTAGCCTATGTCTTTTGCGGGGCCCGGGAATAGGGTCCCTTCTAATAGTGTGTGCATTATGGTGAATGTGAAGTGTGTGGGGCATTCATACCTGGATTTTTACCCATTCTTCACAATGAACAAACATAAAGCAAAATAAATATCACATGTCTTCTACCTTAAGGTTCTAAATTAAGGCAATAAAGAAGGAAAAAAAACAGTATAAAATCTAAAATTAATGGAAGATTAGATAAACAACAAGAATAACATAACAAATAAATACAAAGGATGAAATAATTAACAATCAAAAAAAAAATACACAAGATCAATTTAACGGGCTTGACTCTCAAAATGTCCCCAGTGGAGTCGCCATCTGTCGCGACTGGGGTCCCAGCGCACGACGCGGACTGGTTAAAGACAAATAAAAGAAAATTGAAACGACATTGAAGTGAGGCTCTTGAGAAGCCTAAAAAATAAAGGGTTCAAGGAGTCGCCACCAATATTTATTAAGGGAAATATTAGGAAAACCTTTAAATAGCACTGGTTTTTTTTTAAAAAAAATGAGATTCTGTTTAGTCCGGGAGTCGAATTACAGGAGGGGAAGTGATCTGTCCTGGACCGGGGTCAAGAGAACCGATCTCAAGCCAGTCACGAATAGTATGTCAATACCGTCTAGTAGACCGGATGTATGTGTATCCGATGTAGGTATCCGTTGTCCTTAAATGAGGAGTGCGGATTGGGCGTTCTGGAGATCCTTCACACCGACCTAACGCGTTGAAGTGGGCGAATGGTGGTGTCACCTGCAAAGATTCTCCGACGCTCAAGTCAGTGATTATATTCCAAGTAAGGAATGTATTCAGAGAAGATTCAGTCGTAAAAGAGCTGAAGAAGAGGATCCACCTCCCTAACTTCGATCATGAAGTTAGTTCATATACCTGATTGGCTCGATTAACGAGGACCCGTTGGTGGGGAACCACCAACTCCCATTAGCATTATTATATTGCGCACTTACCTGCATGATTGGGTCAAGTGGCTATTTTATATTGAGCGTAGAGAATGTAGACTAGGATTAGGGAACAAGTTGACCATTCCCGTGAGCAAAGTTTGGCTCGTAGTGTAGGGAATTATTGATCGATCCCTGTAGCAACAATCCTTGTCATTAGCATAGTGACGTGTGTATTGTCCGATGTCATGGTGTTATCCTGAACAACCGGTATAGGGAGAACGCCTGATACGGAATTACAGTTCGGATGTATACCGATGACACCGGTTACACGTAGATGTCTTATCAAAGACGTTGAGATATGTATAGCAGATCGGATACCGGTATTGAGACCGGATCAGGAAGGTATTAGCACCCCACACTGTCCGTAAAAAACGGTTACCCAAATTGATCATGCATAATTTAAAAAATGATTATCAAATATTTCATCCTTCATAAAACAATCATAAATAATATACACAATAAAAAAAATATAAATATGAATAAAACAAAGATAGTAAAAAAAATACATCTCCTAAGTTTGTTGTTTTTTAGTTCTAAGAAAATAAATAAACAAATGATTAAAAGACCATAAAAATAAAAAGATAAAAAAACAATAAGACGTCTTGTCTTACTTATTTTCTAGTAAAAAAAAATTGATTTTTATTGAGAAATATAAAGTTCAAAACAAATAAATAAATAAATAAAGATAAGAGAAAAAATAAAATAAAATTAAACACATCAACATGAAGATAAAGAAATATAATACACTTAATTAATTAAAATTGACATGGAATATTATTTAATTATCTTTTAAGAAAATAAGATTAATAAGATGTCTCATCTAAATTAATCTCATCTTAAATTTAAGAGAAAAATGAATGAATAAATAACACACTATTTATTAGTCTTGATTTTTTTTTATTTTTTTATGAAAATAATTTCTTCTTAATTATTAAAAGGTTACTAAGAGAAAATAATAGGAAATCATGACCATAATAAAAATGGATAATTATGTATATATATAACATATTTATAAACTATTAAAATGGTCAAACGTAAATAAATAAATAGAAAGTGTAGAAAGATAAAAGCAAAAAGATAAATAACTAAAAATAAAAAGTATAGAGAATAAATAATAATAATAAAATAAAAAAAAAGGTAGAAAAAAAATAAATGAAAAGTTCAAAAAAAATAAAAATAAAAATAAATAGACATAACAATAAATACATAAAAATAAAAGAGTATAAAAAAATAAATACATAAAATAAAGGGGCAGAAAAATAAATAATAAAAAAATAAAGGAACAGAAAAGTAAATAACAAAAATAAAGCAGCAGAAAAGTAAATAACAAAAATAAAGGGACGGGAAAGCAAATACATGAAAATAAAGGGGCAGAGATGTAAATAACAAAAATAAAGGGGCAGAAATGTAAATAACAAAAATAAAGGGGCAGAAATGTAAATAACCAAAATAAAAGGGCTAAAAAGTAAATACATGGAAATAAAGGGGCAGAAATATAAATAACAAAAATAAAGGGGCAGAAATGTAAATAACAAAAATAAAGGGGCAGAAATGTAAATAACCAAAATAAAAGGGCTAAAAAGTAAATACATAGAAATAAAGGGGCAGAAATGTAAATAACAAAAATAAAGGGGCAGAAAAGTAAATATATAAAAATAAAGGGGCAGAAATGTAAATAACAAAAATAGAGGCGCAGAAATGTAAATATATGAAAATAAATAGGCAGAAAAGTAAATAACAAAAATAAAGGGACGGGAAAGTAAATAAATAAAATAAAAGGGCATAAAAATAAATAAATAAAGATAAAAATATAAAAAAAATGAACTAATAATTGCAGAAATATAAAGTGTGGATAAATAAAGTGCAGAAAAATAAATTAACAATAATAAAAGTGTATAAAAGTAAATAAAGAGGAATAAAAGTGTAAAAAAAAATAAAAATAAATAAGGAAAAATAAAGGTACAAATAAATAAATAAAGATGGAGATGCATAAAAATAAATAAACAGATAAATAACTGCAGAAAAATAAAGTGCAGGAAAATAAAGTGCTTGAATATAAATAAAGAAAAATAAAAGTGCAGAAAAATAAATAACAATTAAATAAGACAAATAAATAAATATAAATAAACAACTTTGTATTAATAAAAAATACCTTGATACAAGATCAATTACAGAGAAACTAGAACGGAAGTCGGGAAATCAATTTTGTGTAGATTTCCTTTGCTTTTGGCTTTGTTTGGACTTGATTTGAAGGTATTTGGATACCGGTTACAACACTTGGACAGTATTTTAGCTCACAAAAACTCACATACTAAGACAAACAAGAGTTGTGCACTCATTTTCCTAACTAGGATTACACAAAGTAATTTTTGAAAACCCAAACTTCTAAAAATTCTCACAAAAATTTATCACTTTTTCCCCTCTTTTTTCTCTTCTTTTTTCAGAATGCCTCAATATCACCTTCTATTTATAGAAGAAAATTGGCATTGGATTCTCCATAAATGACATCACTTTTCTACTTTTTCAATTTGTCCAAATTTGATGTCAATTTCCCCAATTTTCTCCAATTATCCAACCAAACCGGGGCCCACCACTAATAAACCACTGTCAACTTTTTTTTGATTTTCTTTTTTTTTTTAATTTTCATTTTTTTTACCCTTTTTTTAGATATTTTTTTTTTGGCCCATTTCCCTTTTTTTTTGTTTTTTTTTGGGCTTTCTTTTTTTTGTTTTTTCTGTTTTTTTTTGTTTGGGCCCTTTTTTTCTCTTTTTTTTTTTTGGCCCTTCTTATTTATTTTTATTTTTTATTTTCGTTTTTTTATTTTTTTTATTTTTTTTATTTTTTATTTTTTTTATTTTTTTATTTTTTTATTTTTTTTTATTTTTTTTTGATTTTTTTTTTACCCATTTATTTTTCTGATTTTTTTTTGGCCTTTTATTTAAAGGTACAAATGGAAACATAAATTATTTATTACATATATGGAAATATATAAAATATCCAATAAATATAAATTACTACCCACACTATAAGGAGTAAAAAGATAGTCACAAAACATCGTCTTCCCTCTCTTATTCTTTCCTCTTGGCTTCGGCATCCATCAGTCATTGCTTGAGAGAAATGAAGAGAATTGATGAAATGAGAGGTGTGGTAGGAAATGAAGAGGGATTGGGTATTTATAGAGATGGGGAAGGGTTACTATTCCAACGGTCACTATGCAATTTTTAATATTTTTTTTTAATATGATCCGGGGTGGCAATCTGGACTGGACGGGGTTCTAAGCACTGTACCGCGTCACCAACGAGAACTGGTAAGTCATAACCGGGGTCTGAAATCATTGGTCAACTATAGACATTTCTCTTCACCTCGGTTAAATATTAAGCATTGGGGGAATCTCCTGCAGGTGTACCTCCGGTGTGTCTTGAAGTTCAAGTACGGATTAACACATCAGTTTTATCTTGAAGAACCTCGGATTCCCTTCGAACTGAGGTGTAAAATACCGTACTCCACTGAGGCTGTACGAGCTTAGAACTAATGAGGTAACACCGGTCATGAAACCGTGCTAGGACCCCGGTTAATGCAGTCAACATTGACTCCGGATTCTAGGACCAATAAACTCTTTTTTTTTTCATATTTTAATATATATCACTGGACAAAAATAGGTGTTCACAGTCTTCTTCAAAGATCCTGCAGCGATTTACCAATACAGAAAATTCACGGATTTCCTGCATTCGTATAGCTTCCTTAATTTCTAGCCGCAGTCCATTTACAAACTTTGCACACCGATCTCTTTCATTAGTAGCATCATTATAATGAGAATGAAAACGAGATAGCTCTTCAAACCTGGATGCGTACTCTTCAACGGTCATATTTCCTTGGGTCAGCGACAGGAATTCGAATAGTCTTTTCTCTTTAACATCAGCTGGAAAGTATTTCTCCAGAAACATATCCTTGAAATAATCTTAAGTGATCTCCACGTCGTTGACTTCGAATTGTCTACGCATGTTATCCCACCAATGTTCGGCATCCTCAGATAAGGCATAAGTTGTAACACCCCCTTATATACACGAGATAAAAAAAACTTTTAGAAAGATATACATATTTATCACTCTTTATCTCATGTATACAAGGACGTATATACATTTGATTTCCTTTGAATATTGAAAGTAAAAAAAATTATCTTTCAATATTTGTCCATAATGACAAAATAATTTATAGAAATCATAAGTGATAAATCATTACAATATTATATCCGAATGAAAGAGTTTATCAAAGTTTAACCTTTACCTTGTTACAATTATCTACTTGATATTGTAATAAGGCAAAATAAAACTAAACTATACCTCTACTACAAATGTGAACAAACATTTCCTAGTCCTTGAACCATCGAGTTTTTGAATCCTACTCTTGTCATGTCTCTTCATCTAATCGATTGAGGATGAGACCACTTTATCCTCTTGTAATTACATATCCTTCCATCTTGGACTGCTAGCTATATATCATATAACATATATTTTGGACACAAAAATTCAAACAAGAAGGAGTGAGAAACAAAATATAATATATTACAGATAAGACATAAACATAAGGGTTTCCATAAACTAATATAGTAATATCAGTCATAATCTCATATACAATCAATTATGAATATAGGGTTTCCACATACATAACACTTATATTTTCATTCATAACCATTCATATAGAATGTCACAATCACATGAATGTTATGTAATGCTTATGCTACTATCTCATTCAGTTTATGCATGTGGGCCCTTAAAGTTTTAGTTTGCACTGGGCCAACCAGGAGTTTACACTGTTTCATAAATTCTGGATAATAATAACATAAATGCCTTCATGGCATGTGAACAGCTCAACTGGCGTGGAAACATTTAGAGACTAGTCAGACTGAGAAAGTTTTTATTGTGAAAGTACCCGACACTAGGGAGCGACCCCAGGTCACCTGAAGCACCCTTTCACACACTCTCATCCCAAGGCTCGCAATTAAGCCTCCTCTAATGTATCCTCGGTTTCTATAATCCGTCCCCAGGCAATATCACATCTCATTTCTCTTTAATGATTCATGATGCATGAACTACTCGCATATTTAGTTGGTTAAGGCTTTTAGAAACTCAATTATTAAATACTATAAAGGTTCACAAAATCATCACAATAAACTGTACATTTCCATAAATTCTTCTTTGAACTTCTGTTATACTGAAATAATTTAGTACAGTCTTCAAATTCAGATCTTACCAAAATTGAGTTTCCAAGCCTTAAATATCTCAAAGCTTTCTCTTAAAAATCTTCACATATTTACATAATCTTTCTCAATTTGAATCTTAACTAGATTGAGTTTTTGAAATCTCCACAAAATATTCTTTAGTTATTTCGTTGGGGAAAACCAAAATAATTTACTTTAAACTTCTAATTTCTAAAGAAAATAATTTAAAATCATTAACTAAGAATACTTAAAACTATAAAAAATTTCTTTAATTCAAGAATTAATTATCTCAACCTCTGATTTTCATAAAATAGCTTCTTTCTAATACTAGATTTTATTATAGAGATTAAAAATAAAGTTAATAAAAATTATTTCTAAGAAGAAATAAAAGACTAAAATAATTATAAAATACTTTCTCTTGGAATAAAAATTTAAAGAGTAAAGTAAGAAAATTCTTACTGAGTTTTAACTTTCCGTCATGCTTACTATATGCTCAAACTTCATATCACAAGGTCATCAATCATTCATCAACCACAATCAAGTATAGTAATCTCATCAATCACAATCAAATATCATCAATCATAATTGCATATTATTAATCACAGTCTAATATTATAAATCACAATATCATTAATCGAAATCAAATATAATTAATTATAATCAAGTCAAATCAACTAAATATTGCTTATAAATATAATTCAAATTTTTAATGGTTATTTAAATTAGTAGATTTGATTTTGAGTCCTTATAGTCCATTCCTCGCACAGGTCTATATAAGTCCATATATCCAGTCTTCGCATAGGTATAGTTCAGTCTAGACAGGTCATAATAGTCCAAGTCCTTGCATAGGTTTAGTTCGATCCATATAGGATATAAAAATCCAAGTCCTTGAATAGGTTTAGTCCAGTCCGTATAAGTTATAATAATTCAGATCCATGTATAGATATTTCAGAATAAGTTACACAATATATTAAATTTATTATAAATTTTAAGTTGAGAAGTTATTACTTTAAAATAATAATATTATTAAATTTAAAAGGAGTAGGGGACTCCTCCCCTTATTCTTATGTCTTTCATATTATATTCTTATCTCACTTCCCCTTACCTCTTGTATACCGATTCGTTATTGAAAATCCATACGTGCCTCGTCTCCGAGTTCTAAAACATACCAATTTCATTTTAATATAATTACAAGATAAAAATTAAGATTACAACTTAAAAGAAATGGTAAATTTTGAATAGTGAATAGTAATAGTAAATAGTAATAGTAAATAGTAAAACGTGAATAGTAACAGTAAATAGTAAATCGTAAATAGTAACGGTAAATAGTAAATCGTGAATAGTAATGGTAAATAGTAAAACATGAATAGTAAAGGTAAATAGTAATAGTAAATAGTAATTTACTATTGAAATAGTGTTACTATGCAGAATAGTAACTTAAAATAATATTATTTCCAGTATAATAACAGATTTCTAAAAACGATATGAAAATAACCCAAAAAATATAAAAGTGAGGTATTCGTACCTTAGAATTTTAGCAGAACCTTCTTCCAAAAAAAATTATTTCTCTCTCTCACTTCCACCACTATCTCACTAGCACTACTATATTAAGAAAACTTAATCTGAAATTGTGAATTCTAAAGAAGAAATCCTTCGGTATTTATAGGAAAAAAATTTACTATGCATTCTATTATTTTAATATAAAAGTACTATGCATTTTTGAATTTTTTATTCTTAGTTACTGTGCATCTTTTGAAAATTTCATACATGCACAGTGTTTTGCATAGTAACTGTCAGCAAAATTATTAAGTCAAATAGTAACCCTTCACTCGGTATATTTTAAATATTCAAAATGAGTCCTTTTTGAAATTTAGCGATATTATATCAGTCCTCACTAATTTTATAATAAGTAATATAAAGCTGAAATTTTAAAAATCTAAAATTTTCTGTTAATAAAAATTTATTGATACGTTTCTAATTTTTTAACGATTAGAAAAAATCAAGATTTTTCTCAAACCGATAATTTTTAGATAAGTCTACTTGAAATGGATTTTAGAAAATTTTCTTATAATTTAACTTTACATTCTTGTAAATATTTTTAATTTTAAGCAACTTTATATGAATTTAAAATTATTTAAAATATATTATTTTATTAAAATAATTTAAAATTTTCAAAAAATTCCAGAAAATCATAAATATTATGTAGATCAAAAAGTTCAAAAGAACCATAGTCTAATTCCTTCAAAATTGTATTTTAAAATTCTAATAAGAGTTAAATCTTAAATATGTAAAAAAACAAAAATATAACAACATAAAATAAAAATGGTGAATAATAAGGATATTAAAAATTCTTAATATAATTTTCTTAATTAGTGAATACTAATTAAGTCACTTTAAAATTCTCATTCAGAAATATTTTCATTTTTTTATTATTATTATTTTAAAAAACAAATAATAAAAATATAAATACCAAAATTTCAAAAAAAATGATAATAATAAACTAACTTATAGTAAGTATTTCTCAAGAAATATATATTAATATCTATTTCCTATTTGTGATGAAAATAGGATGTTACATAAGTAGCGAAGACTACCTTATCAGCTTCATTACATTGCAATGCTCGAAAGATCTTCTCTATCTCTCGAATCCAGATTTGTGCTCCATCAGGGTTATATCCTCCGTTGAAACGAGGTGGATTGCGCTTTTCGAATAGGTCCAGCCTTCTCAAAGCATCGTTACCTTGACCTTCACGTGCTCCCATTGCATTGATTAAGCGTTCTACAACTCCAGCAAGATCGTTTCCAGCCATTAGTTTCCTGTTTCACAGTAACTGAGATTTGTCACATTAATCACAGTTACTACCAAGTCAGATATTCTACCTATACAGAGTTTACAGACAAAGCAAGATAGACCTTTTCCCCAGGCCTATTGGATTAACTGCTCTGATACCACTTTATAACACCCTCTCTTACACCTTAATAAATTCTAGAAAAATTCGTAATTTTTTTTTTACTAAAGATATGATTATTAAAAAGAAACTATCGGAATAAATTATATACATTATTTCTAAAATACCTCATAAATATTATTAAAACTTTATAAAGTATTTGTACATTCATCAAAAGAAAATAAACATTAAACATTATAAGAAAGAGAGGAAACTCCATGGCCCATAAGCAGTTACTTATTAACATTATTTATTCATTGGACCACGGTATTCATACCGAGCTCCCTTTCTAGAACATGCTATAGTTACTGCCGATATTCTTCGATTCTTCCCTCTAAACCATCAATTTAGAATATATAAAACAAAAACACGGAGAAAGGAGTGAGAAACAGAATATAATATTTCCGAATAAGACATAAGCAACAAAGGGTTTTCACAAACCAATACATAATATCAATCACAATCACATACACAATCAATTATGAATGCATGAATGTTATGCAATATCTTTATCATAACTTACCTATATATGTGGGCCCTTAAATTTTAATTTGCACTGGGCCAACCAGGAGTTACACTGTTCTATAAGTCCGGATAATAATAATATGAACAGCTCAACTGGCATGGAAACACTTAGAGACTAGTCAGATTGAGAAAGTTTTTATTGTGAAAGTACCCGACACTAGGGAGCTACCCCAGGTCCCCTGAAGCACCCTTTCACACCCTCTCATCCCAAGGCTCGTAATTAAGCATCCTCTAATGTATCCTCAGTTTCTATAATCCGTCCCCAGACAATATCATTTCATTTCACTTTAATGATTCATGATGCATGAACTACTCGCATATTGAGTTGGTTAAGGCTTTTAGAAACTCAATTATTAAATACCTTAAAGTTTTCAATAAACTGTACATTTTCTCAATTCCCTGAATTTCTGTCCCACAGAAATAAATTTGGTACAGTTTTCGAATCTCACTGAAAATTGAGTTTCTAAGCCTTAAATATCTAAAAACTTTCTCATATAAAACTTTACATAATCTTTCTCAAATTAAATCTTAACAAAATCAAATTTAGAAATCTCAATTATTTCCAAATATCTTTAGTTATTAAGTTGAAAAAATAAAATAATTTTCTTTTAAAAATTTTATTTTATTAAAAGAGAATAATTTTTAAATCATTAACCATAAATACTTAAAGTTACAAAATTTTTCTTTAATTCAAAATTTAATTATCTCAATTAATTTTTATAAAATGTCTACTTTCTAAAATAAATACTATTTTTTTATTCTAAATATAAAAATAATTTCTAAGAAGAAATAAAAGATAATAAAAATTTAAAGAGTAAGGTAAGAAATTCTTACTGAATTTTAGCTTTCCGTCATGCTCGCTATATGCTCAAACTCCACATTACAATATCATCAATCAAAATCAAGCAATATCAATCATAACTAAATATCATCAATCAATCAATCATAATCAAATCAATTAAATATCATTAATACATATCATAATACAAATTTTAATGATTATTAATATAGTCAATTTGAGTCTTTTTGGTCAATTCCTCGCATAGGTATATGTAAGTCCATATAATCCAGTCCTTGCATAGGTATAGTTCAGTCCATATGGGTCATAATGGTCCAAGTCCTTGCATAGGTATAGTCCAGTCCATATAGGTCATAATGGTCCAAGTCCTTGCATAGGTATGTTAGAGTTAGTTAAACCAGATATTTAATTTAAAATTTATTAAAAATTTTAAGTTAAAAAGTTAATATTTTAAAATAATAATATTATCAGATTTAAAAGGAGTAGGGGACTCCTCCCATTATTCTTATGTCTTTTCATATTATACTCTTATCTCACTCCCCCTTACCTTGAATTGTTACCCAAAATGGATTTGCTTTGCGCCTCCGATTTCTAGAAATATTAATATCAATCTTATTTCAGTATAAGCATAAGACGAAGATTAAGATTACTACTTAAAACAGAAATGGTAAATTTTGAATAGTAAATAGTAAATAGTAAATCATGAATAGTAATAGTAAATAGTAAAACATGAATAGTAACAGTAAATAGTAAAACGTGAATAGTAATGGTAAATAGTAAATCGTGAATAGTAACGGTAAATAGTAAAACGTGAATAGTAATATTAAACAGTAAAACATGAATAGTAACGGTAAATAGTAATTCGTGAATAGTAATAGTAAATAGTAACAGTAAATAGTAATTTACTATTTGAATAGTAATTTACTATTGAAATAGTAATTTACTATTAAAATAGTATTTTACTATACAGAATAGTAACTTTAAATAATATTATTTCTAGTATAATAACAGATTTCTAAAAACGATATGAAAATAACCCAAAAAATATAAAAGAGAAGTATTCTTACCTTAGGATTTTAGCAGAACCTTCTCTCCAAAAACTTTTCTTCTCTCTCTCACTTCCACCACTATCTCACTAGCACTAATATATTAAGAAAACTTAATCTGAAATTGTGAATTCTAAAGAAAAAATCCTTCGGTATTTATAGGAAAAAAATTTACTATGCATTCCATTATTTTAATATAAAAGTACTATGCATTTTTGAATTTTTTATTCCAGGTTACTGTGCACCTTTTGAAAATTTCGTACATGCACAGTGTTTTGTATAGTAACTGTCGGCAGAATTATTAAGTCAAATAGTAACCCTTCACTCGGTATATTTTAAATATTCAAAATGAGTCCTTTTTGAAATTTAGTGATATTATATCAGTCCTTACTAATTTTATAATAAGTAATATAAAGCTGAAATTTTTTTAAAAATCTAAAATTTTCTGTTAATAAAAATTTAATGATACGTTTCCAATTTTTTAACGATTGGAAAAAATCAAGATTTTTTTCAAACCGTAAATTTTTAGATAAGTCTACTTGAAACGGATTTTAGAAAATTTTCTTATAATTTCAATTCACTTTCTTGTAAATATTTTTAATTTAAGTCACTTATATGAATTTAAAATTATTTAAAAAATATTATTTTATTAAAAAAAATTCCAAAAAATTCCAAAAAATAATAAATAATACGTAGATTAAAAAGTTCTAAAGAACCATAATTTAATTCCTTCAAAATTTCAATATAAAAATAAAAATAGGGGTGTTACATAGTCATATAATGTGGTATAAATTTTATTAAACCTAATCACTTAGAGAACAAATCTTAAACCCTAACATCAAATATCAATTCCTTAAGTATTCAATGCTATCATTTACATTAAGAAAATATTTTGACAACCATTATTATAAACCAATTCCTAGGTGAAGAATAATGGGAATTTCATCCTTAAACCTGTTTGAAAACCATAAACACACGCATAAATGTTCACTTGTTCAAAATATACATTAGGGAGAGATAGAATAAATGATAACATTGATATAAATGCACAAATAGACACAAAAATTCAATGCAATATCATAAAATCAAGTAGGTCATGTCCAATCCCAACAAAAGAGAGGTTTAGCCGCACGTAGTTATGGTGACTAACCTTAAATACATCAAGGAAACAAAGGAAAAAAATAGGTAAACCGTAGAACGAAGCTCTGAAGCCTTGAAGGATGAAGAAAAACTCCAAGCTCCAATTCTTCCTAAAGCCAATATGTCCAAAAAATATGTTTTTGGGCACTTAAATGCGTCCTGTTGTGAGCCTCTGAATGAGCACTTCCTCGTTGGGACAATAACCTCAAAATCTTATCTTCATCCCAACAAGTTGTCTCCAACAGCTCCCTTTGAGATTCTTCTCCATGCCCTAATTCTTGGCTTTTTTTTCTCGCAAAACACAATCAAATTATTAATAACCAATAAAGGAGATGATGTTTTAAATTCAAAGAGAATGAGGACACTTTTACTACTAAAAAGGTTGAAAGAAAATACAATTAAATGCTAAACCCCAAGGAAAATAACCTAAAATAGGTCACTAATACTGCCTTTACCACCATAATTACCATTGTCACCACCATTGTCACTGTCCTTGCCACCAACACATGGTCACCACTGCCACCAATGTTGTCGCCATCGTCACTACTATTACCATCACCACTATTGTCGTCATGTCTACCACCTCTGTTGTCGTCATCGTCGTTGTTGTCATCATCACCGCCAACGTTACCACCACCATCATTGTCGTCAATTCCATATACCAAATGAACTCTTAGACTAGAAGATAATTTGTAATATTTTGTTGGTTTAACCAAGATATTCTCTTTTGGAAGCAATCTTATTCGAGTTAGAAACATCCACATCATGGTAGAGCTAACTTTCTTAATGAGAATTTTTTTTCCATCCACAAAGCTTGATTTGAGATCTTGCTTTAAAAGAAATTTTTTACCAATTTTTTTTTAACTTAAAGGTATTATTTTGTTAAAAAAAATTAAAGAGTACCAAACAATTTCATCTTTATTTTTAAAACTTTTATTGTTTACTTTAATTTAAAAATAATTTTTAAGAAAAAGAAAAGTTAGGTCAAACAAATCCTGTGTACCATGAGGTATAAATTTAAACTTGCTCCAGCCCAATGTAATGATAATTTTTTCCATCTTCTGGTTACAATAATTTATGCGTTAACAAAATGACAACCACTAATGATTAAACGATTTAAATGAAAACGGGGGATTTGAGTATAATAGTTTAATTTGTGTGTGATCATTGTACCATATTTTAATATTTTAGATTTCATTTATTTATTTTGAAATTAAAATATATCCTTAGTTAAAAAAACTATTCTTTACCCTAATCTTAAATTAAACAACCGTTGTTTTCCCTCTTTGTTGAATTGTTAATTTGACATTGAGTCAAAAACTAATTTTTCAATTAAACGACAGTGTGTAGTTATAATATACCTTAATTTTAAAATGATCAACAAAACGGACACTTAAAATAAAATACAATATCCATAAACAATCAAAAGATACTAAACCGTTTCAACAAAATCCATGAATTGGAGTTAAAATTTTGAATGAGGAAGGAAATGGAGTACCCACGGGGCACTCAATACAAGGAAATCAAATGCAATACTGCCAATAAAAAACAACCATGGTCTGTCGACAATGGCTTAAGTGTATATTGTGGTCCATACCTTCACCCCTTCTACAATCTACACTTGCACCAACAACCTCCTTCTTTAATTTAGACCCTCACTAAATTCACAGTAGTACTAGTTTGTACTATTAGCTTTCCATCAACGTAGATCATTTTTCTGTTTTAAAATTAGGGGGTGTTTGGTTTGGAGTTGAGAAAACGGAGTTGAGTTAAAGTGAAAAATTTAAAAATTGATATTAATTCTTCACGCTGTTTAAGACAATCAAAACTCCGTTGACCCGTAGGATCAAAAACCTCCCACTAGCCAACAGAGGTTTTCTCCGTTTAAAAAGTTACCAAAAGTCCTTGTATGTTTAGCAATGATTTGACAGTGAATATTAATTCTATATGTTTAAAGTTAGTCAATATCTATTTAGTCAACGGATTATAAAATTATTTTTAAACAGTTTTAATTCCCATACGATTTTTGATGGTGCTAGCCATATACGGTTGTACCATTTTAATCCATATCTTTGAGACTTAACACTTCTAATGTGTGTTTCTTTAACCATAGATCAATTTCCTTTATCAGTTCAATGGGCAAAGGGATCATTGGCTAAATTAAATTAAATGGGTGCGCATGAGAGTTAGCGTTGTCAAATCACATACAGCAACCAATAAGGCTATAAGAGACGGCTGATATATATGTGGCTGCACCCAATGTGAATACAAAGCACACGAGACCAAAAGTAAAAGGTGTGAATGAGTCATAAAAAAATTAGTGCTGGATATATCTAATTATAGAAATTGGATTCCATTAATATTGATATTAATTTAATAATTTTTTAAAAATATTTTTAAATTATTGTTGATTAATAAATTTAAAAATTATCCCGCTCAATCTTACTTGAGTTAGGAAATCGTAAAACTTATGTTTGACATGCATATGTGTGGGGTGGTAAAAGGGGCCGGCCCGTTCCATCAAAGCTCGTCAAAAAGTGAGTTAGACTAGCCGTCTTGTCTAAATAAATAGGCTAAAAATTATGACTCGTCCCACCTAATGGTCAGTCGAGCGGGTTGGTGGACTGACCTGTCAAAACCAAAATTATATGTCTTTATGGAAAAAGATGGCGGGTTAGTGGGCTGACTCATTGGCCAGCCAAATTTTTTTAAAAAAATTGTGTCAAATTAAAATTAAAATTTAAAAATAATTTTAAAAAAATAAAGAAAATATTATTAAAAAAATATATAAATAATAAGATATGTCACTTTTTATTAACTTAAAAATTAAAATATATATTTTAATAAAATAAAACATAAATTATTTTATTATTAATATTTATTTTTCTTTAACGGGGCCTGTGAGGCCAGCCCGCTTCACCAGGTTTTGGGCTGAGCCATGGTGGGACAATGGGTTCAAATTATTTTTATTTTATTATTATTATTATTATTTTGTTTTATTACAAATCGAATCTGTATTAGAAAACTTATAAAAATATATACATCTTGATTAATCAGCTAATTCCTTAACTAGTACTGCTATAATCTATATTCACTGATTCTTTCTGTCACTGTTATAAAGATTCTATTACTGCGGTATGGTACGCCATGGCATCAACGGCACAGTGAATGTTTATCTTGTATCTTCATTAAAACATCACGTAATTACGTTATATATATGTTATTGTTAGCAATGGTAATGTCTATTGCACGGTTGCATCTATATATAAAAAAATTATATAATCATGATAATTGGATTAAAATATATAAATATATTAAATTTTACATGTAAAAAATATTTGAGATAATCTTACGAATATAATGTTTGATTTAGATATAAAAATGTTTCTCAATAACTATTATTAAATTATATAGCAATAACGATATTAAAATTATGATATAAAGGAATTACAAAATTAGTCATATCTATAGAATAATGATGCAATATTTAAAAATAGCATGTCATGCTTGTCGGTCTAAACCGAGTTATGAGAGATTTTTAAAGATTTAAATGTCTCGTCTTATCTAATATTTATAAGGTTTTTTTTAAGGTTCACCTCGTTTGGTAAATAATAATACAAATAACACATCATGTTATATTTTAACTTAAGCATAACATTATAATATTAAATTAAACTAAAAAATAAACAACAGATTTAAATGATGATAATATTGAGAAATTTCAAATACGAAAATAAGAAAAATAAAGTAATGATAACAAAAGTACAAAATAACATGGATCAATTAACTAATCAAAAAATTTGACCAAGTCAATTCAAAACTTATTTAGGCATGATAAATAAGTTGAATAAGAGGTAAAAATCAATTGAAAATTTTCTTCTTTCCTCTTACATGCAAAAGTTGCTTATGATTGTTTATTTATATCTTTCCTAGTATTTACCTTTTTTTCTTCATAATTGTCAAAGTTAATTTTTTAAAGAATTGAAATCAATTACTTATTTTAAATCTGTTTTTTAATTGGCATTTTAAATGTGTTTTAAATATGATTCTTACTATAAGAGGAAAAAATCATCCAAACATGAAAAAAAAATATCCACCTTTTCTTACACTTTATTATCCAACAAACTTAGAAAAGAAAGATATGATTTTTATTGTTTTGTCACGTATCAAACAGCTTCAATGTTTCTAATATTGAATTAAATCAATTCGGAAATCAATGAATCAATCAAGTCATTGGTTTGGACAATTCAAAAAATCTATAGAGTAAAAAATCAATCCTAAAGTGGGCAAAACTAGGACGCTTTTCATTTCAAATTATAAGCTTCTAAAACAAGAAAAAATGTTTAATTTTTTAAAAAAATATTAAAAGCATTTAATACATCTTTCTTGTTTCACCTTAAATTATTTAATGTTTTTACATTTGTATGATTAATATGGGATAATAGAATTTAACTTTAAATGAGAATATATTTGAGAAGATAAAATTATGCTTTACTAAATCAAAATAATAATTGTTCTCCTCAAACTATGCATCCTTGTAAATAAGGACTTATAATATAAAATGGATGGAGTACCATCAAATTAGTTTGAACTAGTCTTTAAAAAACTCACATTTTTTTTATTTTTATGCTTTTTTTATATATGAAATTTTAAAATTGTTATATAATAATAATTAAAAATTAGTGCATGAAACATATGTATAAATTAATATTATTTTAATTATTTTTATCTTATAAAACATGTAATATGATATTTATGTCATCTTAAAATTTTTCTTGCCTTAATTTTCTCATGATTTTATAGCTTTAATGGTGAACTCATAAACTTTTAAAATATATATTAATTATCACTAATCCAACTAGGTTTAGACAACGATATGATTTTTCGGTTTAGTCAATGGTCTAATTTTATAAATACATTTTTGGTTAAGTCAATGGTCATGAACTGTAACCTTTAAAAATACAATTTTTGGTTTAGTCAATGGTCTGATTTTATAAATATTAAGCAACTTGAATCATTCATATAAGTTTTTATATTTTTTCTTTTTTATTATTTTTGTATCTATTTTTGCATGGTTCAAATGAAGCAACATTGTTTTTTGTTTACTTGTTTGTTGAAGGACACAAAAGAACCTAATAACCAGAACGCTTCACTAACCTAATAAGTGTTGGTTGAAGAGGTTAAAAATGATGATGCAAATTCAATCCATGTATATAAACTACTTGTTTGGAGAGACTTTTAATTATCACACCGAGTTGACACAACTTTTCAATCCCTCAATTTTATGTAGTTAAAAAAAGCCCCATGCAATGCATAGTTATGCCATGCATGTTTAGACTTTGAAATGCCACAATAAGAAGAAATTAAAATGTTTGAAAATCTCAACATACAAAATTATATTACTTCATTATAAATTTACAACATGTATGAAAATTTAGATATATATACTTTCCATTTTCTTATTGTTATAGTATGATTATGTTCTATATAAAATATAAAGATCATTCAACCCCAACCCCTCATCCCAACCAAACAAACAAAAAGGATGAAGACCTTGAAATATGTATTCCAGTAACAAGTATGGGCGGCAATACAGGCCAACGGGCCAGGTAAGGTCAAGGCCCGTATAGGCCCTGTATAATATGGGTTGAGCCATAAAGAAAAACAGGCGAGAAACATTGGTCTGACCCGTATTTTATGTTACTTGCGGGCCAATGGGCCAACCCGTTTTTTTTTTAAATTATGCATAACATTTTTTATTCTAAATTTGTATTATTTTTAAGCCTTTTAAAAAAATAGATATACAAACCATATTTCACCTTTTTTAAAACCAATTTTTGTATAAATAACCCAATTTATTTCATTAAAAGTTTAAATAAATTATATTTGTATTAATGAAAATAATACTTTATTATTTACATTTTATAATATTATATTATTAAATTTATAATAATAAATAGTAAAAGTCCATGATAGTAAAAACCTAAATAAATAATATCAAATAAAGTTCATAATAATAAAAACCTAAATAAATTTATAATAACATAATAAAGTCCATAATATACACCTAAACAATAAAAGTCCATAATAAATAACCACATCAAGATTCAAGAACATTTGAGCTACACTTGGACTCGAATAGCTCCGCTTTTGGAGGAGGTTAAGTAAATAAAAAAAATTGTTAGATATGAGTTACACAAAATATTAGTTAGTAAATAAAAAGTAAATTATAAGATTAAAATTTAAAAACACCTTCATCAACAAAACCATGCATTCAATTACGAGCACACATCAAAGCTTCAACATTTTTGAAAAACAATTGATTCCTATGCTTATTAAGCACATGTGCTCCAATGCTAAATGCAGATTTAGAGGCAACAATGATGATTGGAATGCTTAATACATCTGGAGCCATATTTGAAAGTTCTTTAAAGCAGCTAACATTATCCTTCCACCATACAAGAACATTCAACTCTTCGTAAAAATTAGAAACCAATGTTGGCTCATCCAAGTAAATATCAAGTTGATATTTCCTAATTTTCATGTGCATTTGGGTTTTGTGTGAGACCAATTCCTATTAAATCAAGTACTTCTTAATGTCAACAATATTGACAACAATATAAATAAAAATGAACAATGAAACAAAAATTATAATAAACTTACATTAAATAAGTAAGCCATAGAGTTGGATGAGGAGGACTTGGAATCTGATACGGATCCCTTGATAGCTGATTTAACCTTTCCACTTCGTGTACAAGGTCCTCCTTTTTTATGATATTGTTCAAACAACTCGTACAAATTCATCTTGACACCATGTAGCTTTCTCTCACAAGTCAAATGATCCACTTTCATGTAACAATAGCTCAAAGTCTTAAATTTTAATCTTGGATTAAGAATTGCACCAAGAGCAAGCACAATGCTATACTCATCCTAATATTTCTCAAACTTAACATCATTCTTTTACCCATTTTCTTGACAACTATATCATCATCTCTTAAATTCTCAAGCAAGACACATTGAATCTTCCAAACTTACAAGAAATACAAGCGGGCAATAGGATATGATGTCCCAAAAAATAAAGTTGTTGTTTTATAAAAAAGCAACAAAAACACATATTTTTCTACTTTTTTCCTGTCATCAGGAGAAAGACAAAACTTGTAATTAACATCATAGAGTGAAGATTTACAAAGACAATTTATATATAAGACTAGACTCGAGCATCGAATAAGTAAAGTTCCATTTTGTGATCACATCCAAACACAACTCACATGAAGTGTCAACGCCACCAACTTTCTCAACACATTCCTTAAACTTTTTCTTCCTACCTTCAGAACCCCTCGTATATTTTATGCTTTCTTTAATCAAATGCAAAACATCACTAGTCACTTTCAACCATTCTTGGACAATCAAGTTTAAAATATAAGCAGAACAACGAACATGAAAAAATTAACCACCACACAATAACTGATTTTGCAAATTCAATTGGTTTTTCAAATTATCAACCACAACATCATTAGAAGTTGCATTGCCCAATGTGAGACTAAATATCTTTTTTTTAATTCCCCATTTAGTCAAAAAATCAAGTATTTTCAAAGAGTGTGAGGAGGGGCATGTGACAAAAATTATTTATTTTACTGTTTAACTTCCAATTAGAGTCAACATAATGTGCAGTCAAAGTTATATAACCTTCAATAGTACAAGCAGTCCATAAATAAGATGTCAAAGATATCCTACCCACACAACTAGCCAACTCATGCTTAAGTTTTTCCTTTTTCTCAAGTATATTTTCAACACATTAGCCTTTACAGTATTATGAGATATCATTTGCAAATAAGGATTCAAATATTTTAGCCAACTCCTAACCTTACTAAACTCAACATAGTTGAAAGGCAAATCATGTGCAATAATAATAACAGCAAGCATTTCACGTGCAACCAAATAATCTATCTTTCTAGCTTTTAATTTCCTTGAGCATCAATTATCATTTGACCCACATCCTCAAACTTGAGTTTTTCTTTTGCATTTAGCAATATGCCTATACAAGTGAGAAGTTCCATATGTTGTTCCACCAATTTTAAATTTTACTGAACAACCATTACATTTCGCTCTTTCAATCCAATCATTCTCTCTTCCTATCTTAGTGAAATATTTCCAAACATCTGAGGTGAAACTCTTAGCCTTCTTATTAGGAAAAGGAACACTATTATTATCATTAACGTCAACAAGATCATCATTGTCATGAACAACACCATCGTCATTAACATTAACCAACTCTTGAACTCTAACCCTCAAATTAACATTGCCACTAACACTTAATGAAACATTACCAGAATCCATTCTATTAGATAACCCAACTTTTCTGCATACCCTAAATAATTCTAAAACAATTTACTGTTAGTCTATTATTAATTAATTTATTACTATTAGTAATAATAACTATTAACTAATTTAGAAATACACAACAGAACACAATCACTCAATTTTCAAATAATTGAAACAAAAAAGTAACAACAACACTAACAGCAGTGTAGCACAGTAGTACTTCAGAAACCATTGGAACATTTGAAACGTTGAAATTAAGCATTATAGCACAACAATGACAACAATATAGATAGTAATTCAGAAACCATTGAAACATTAAAATGAAACCATTGAAACATTCAAATTAAGCAGTATAGCACAACACTGTCAAAAGTATAGCATAATAGTAATTCAAAAACCATTGAAACCCTTGAAACATTCAAATTAAGCAGCACAACACAACACTGGCAACAATATATGCATGAATCATCTGACGAAATTCAGAAACCATTGAAACATTCAAATTTAAATTTAGCACAAAAATGCACCATTGCTACAATTCAATTTAGCACAAGTGAATGCGCCTTGAAATGGCCCATAGAGACTAGAGAATGAGACATACTGCCTGCCTCGAGTGATAAAGATGGAGATGGAGCCGAAGAGAAGCGTGGAGGACGCTGTGTGACTGGCTGACTGGGTTTGTGTCAGCGTGAGCATGAGCGTCAGATGGAATAACAATGGAGAAGGGAAGATTGCTTTAGAGCCCACACAATGTGAGTGAAAGGAAAGGAAACACACAGTGTGCGTGAGTGAAAGGAGGAAATGGTTTAACTGTTTAGGGTCGACGCAGAGAAATTGAGAAAGGAAAGAGAAGAAACATAGCCTAACATATATAAATTAAATTTGTTTTTTTAAATATTTTAATGTTTATTCATTAAGTAAAAACATGTTTTAATGAAAATTTTTGGTCCCATAAAATAAACAAAACTACATTTTTAAATATTATTAAACGTTTATCTACTAAATATATCATATTTGTATATATAAAGACAACTAATTTTTTTACATAACACTACATTTTCTCCTTAATATAATTTTTTTAACTAATGACAGTTCTAACAGAATTTGATTAATATGGTTATAGTCATTTAATACGTCTATAAGTTATAAGAGTTTTCCAAAAGTACCTTTACATACTCACAAATCTCACTCTTTTTTAGTTAATACTTATTTTATTAATAGTTAATAAAAATATTTTGGGGAAAGTTAATTAATATCATCAACTTTTTACGAAGTTTTTATGTTAACAACTATAAGAATCTTTTAAAAAATTCTTATATTAAACAATAAAGATTGTAAGTGATATTAAGAGTATTATATACAAATAATTATTTTCAATTGAAATGTATAATTTTCTATTTATATTTGAGATTAAAAAATATTATAAAATTACAATATATTTTAATTCTAAATTAATTTAACACGGGAGAGTGGTCGTGATCCTGATTCATTGGTCGTTTTCTCAAGGCTCTGAACAACGCTTTATGTTTCCTGAAATATTTGCTGAAAATAATTATTAAAAGCCAAAAATAATAATTTCTGGATAATGTGGTTCTCACGCGCATAAAATAGAACTGTCAATACACGTACCAATGGCATGGAGAATCATTGCTTTATGTACTTTTTCTGCAACAAAAAGCAGAACCTAGCTATTCGCTATTGGTAAATCATTTTTTGGGTTCATTTTCTTAGGTTGTTAAACAAATTTTATTAGACAGTTTTATCCTTAACATGCCACTGTTTTGCTGTTCTACTTTTAATACTAGTATTTATTACCTTCTTCTGTAACTCTGAAGATTTTAATTATTTTATCCTAGATACATACACTGGTTATTACAAAATCCTTTTTTAACACGTAAATTATTATTTTTACAAGTTTTATTTTAATAAACAAAACTTAATAGCTTAAAATTAGTAAATACTTATTAGATAAATATTTTTGTTTTATGTAATAATATATATTTAAAAAATAACATTTTTAAATTCATAAAAGAAAGTACTTCTAATTTATATTTATTTAAATTTAAGAAATGATAATAATATTTTTTAGTTGCCCATAATTTCATTTTTACCAATTTTATACTAACCAATCAACTAATAAAGAAATATTTATTTTTGTCATATTTTTTCAAGTAAACCAAACAACCTAAACTTTCCTTTTCATGTTTTTTTACCTCATCATTTTTTTTACTTCATGTATCAACAAAATATAACATAAGAACCTGATTTGAACTAATGTCTCAATTGACGTGTGTTGGTTATCTCCAAAACACTTAAAATCTTACTTTGGTGAGTAACCCTTTACGGAAGATCCCCTACTATTTAGGAGACGTTTTTGAGATTATTAAATTAATTTTAAACTAACATAATTTAGAATCTTAAGTATTACAACTTAAATAATAACTCATTCATTAATTGGATCACCAGTTCAGACAATAATATCCAACTTGATGGACCATGAGTGTTATCTCCTCCTATAGTCTCACCACCGCTAGAATTTTTTTTTTTGGAAAAATGTACATAAATATAAAAAAACAATAGAAATTTATGGTGTGTTTAGTTCATAAGTTTTTTTAGAGAAATAGAAAATTATTCTTAGAAAAATTTAAAAAATAGAAAAACTGTTTATTTTCTATTTTTTAAGAAAATCAGAAAACTCTTTTAAAAGGTTTTCTAAGAAAAGTAAAAAAATAGAAAAGACAATAACTGAATTACAATATAAAGTAATTGAATTACAAGATAAGGTAACTAACTGTAACCAACTGTTACTAATTCGAAAAGTTCTACTGCTACTATTTTGAAATATATTTAAACATGAACTTATTTGCTCTCTTTTTAATATTACTTTAAATTTTTGTTATAATTTTTATGTGATGCATATACTATACAATATTGTCATAAATAATATACATATAAGAGATATCTCAATTAATTGGAATTAAAAAATGTTTGAAAAAAATTAAAAAACTGAGTGCACTTGAACAACTTTTTTAGTTTTGTAATTTTTCAAATTGAAAAACTGTCGCATTATCTAAATGAGTTTTCAAAATTTTTCTAGCTATTCCAGGAAATGAAAATTTTGTAAAACAAACAGAAAACTTTTCTTAAAAAACTAGAATAATTTTCTGTAACTAAATACAAGTATTGAAGAAAATTCTCAAACACGGAATAATTTGTGAAATATAATTTTCTGTAACTAAACACAAGGATTCAAAAAAATTCTCAAACACGGAATAATTTGTGAAATTTGAGGTGGGGCATTTAGGTCCATTGAAGTGAATGGTATTAAACGGAAAGGAAGGTAGGAAAAGTAAGCGCAGCGTGTTAGCATAAATATAGGTCATGGTGGTGATGTGATGAGACTCATCATTTAGGGGTGATCACCGGTCGGGTTCGACCGGGTTCGATTGACGAAGACTTCAACCAATATTAACCGAAAATAATTTATTTTCAACCAAACCCGACCAAATGACCCTACGGTTTGATCGGGTTTCGGTTGAACGGTTTCGGTTAAGTTTGGATGGTTAACTTCGATTTAATCTTGTAATAAATTGAAATTTTTTATAGTTAAAATTTACTTTTAAAACCTTTTTTTACACATTTTTCTCATTAATTTGATAGTATGTACTACATATATAGTTCCTATAATCAATTTTACTTATTTGACTTCTCATTTAATACATAATAATAATATATATGCTCTTAATATTATATATTTCTTATATACTTAAGCTTCAATTTTCTTTATTACCGATTTTTTTAAAATTTGGCAACTAATTAATAGAACTATGACGATTTTCAAAATTATTAATAAAATAAAACTAACAAACAAAGATTATATATAGACAATAAAATTAAATTTATATCACGTTATAAATTTAATATAACTTTAATATGCTTGTAATATCCATTAAGTAACTTTAATATGTTTGTTATAACTTTAATTGTACAAAGCTAACCATTTAATGACTAAAGTTGGGCCTGAAAAATGAAAAACCCAACCCCTAAACCAAAGTTAACCGGTCGGGTACGGTTAATTCGGTTAGGAGAAATTAAAACCGTACCCGCCCAAACTTACCCAAACTTAACCGGTTATTTTACCCGCTTACCCGTTTACCCGCCCAAACCTGACCGAACTCGTTTTTCATTCCCAGTTTTCACGGTTTCTGGTCGGGTGGGTGGATATTGCTCACCCCTATCATCATTCATGAGAGTGTGCGAGTAAACGTGCGACTACAGAGAACCCCTTCTCTTGCTTTCGAACTCCTCTCTCACGCTCCACTCCGCGCGTCACCCTCCCCACCTTCTCTCCTTTCTATAACGTGAACAACTCGCCCTCGTACTACTTCCTCTCTCTCTCTCTCTTCAACAACTAAACTAACACGGAGAAGTAGTTTCTCCGTGCTTGGATTTATTCACTCTCTTCGGAGCAAATTCCATGCTCCGCACCAAAACCATAAGGTTCAAGATTCTCTCTTCTCAACTTTTCCTAAAATTCATACCTTCTTTTATCTATTTTATTTTATTATATTTTGCTTTTTTTTTTCCGCCTCTTTTATCTCCGCAGATTCGCTCTTCTTTCTCTTCACCCTCTCTCTCCTCTCTCATTTATGTTTGCTTTGTAATTCTGTAACAAACAAAGTACATGGTTTCTGTTTTTGCCTCGTCTATTTTCCCGTTTTTGAATTGTTTCTTATTCTGGAAAAATAAGAAAAACTCGATTTGATTTCACTTCTCGTCAATGTGGACTGCACAATGCGTGTGGGATTAACGCTTAAGTCGTGATGTGCGTGCGTGGCTTTATCCTGATATTTCTATGTTATGTTTGTTTTAAAAATTTAAATTTAAATTGTAGTCTTTTATATAATTTGGTCCGTTGGATATACTGGGTTTGTTGGTATGCTATTTGTTTTATGCTTATTTAATTATTTTGGGTGACGCATTTTGGATTGTGGTATAAAATGGGGAATGAAAAGAAAAATGGAAGATTTTAGTTTTGTTTTCACCTAGTATTCTGTGGTTTATTTTTGTTGTTCCTGGAATCATTTAATATAATTTTGTAACTTGGATTGTGGTTTGTTTGTTTGTTACTCGTCTATTCTGTTCTGTTCTTGAGCTACATTCTAGTTTTCGAGTATATGAATTGACATTGTTATGTAATGTTATATAACTTTTGGTTTGTTGGAGTGAAGTTAGAGGTAAACAGCCAAAACCAAAACTTTTGTGTTACATTGCTAAAAATAGTTGTGCGTTCCTGATGTTTGAACAGAGTGGAATTTTAGCTCAAGCGGGTTGGTTCACATGTTAACAATTTCAGGAAATTTCCCTTTGTTTACTTTCTTTAGTGTAATTCCATATTTGAGACTACTTACTAATTTCCTTTTATATTTATTTAGGCATAGAGTGGAGTGGTAACTCGTACATTCGGTTAGTTTTAATCTTCCCGGTAGCACAAACATCCTTGTAAATTGAAATGCTAGTTTCTCTCTGTCTGCCAGGTTAGGGCAACTTGATTATAGCTTTTAGCAACTAGAAATGGATTTAGAAGAGAAGTTTCTTCCTAAAGGTATGGTTCTGTGCTTTTTGAGTCTGCTTTTTCAGAAATTTTCGCTGGGTGTTAGCTAGTGTAGTTTTATCACTGAATATCTTGTTTGTTAATTTATTGAAAGTTGAAAGCAAACCAGAGAGTATGGTATGGTGTACAAATGTAATTTGAGTTTGTGATAGATGCAAAGGTGATTTTAAAAGTTTTATTGCCTAAGTTGTGTCGGATGTTTCTGTCATATTACCAATGTTCCTCCATTGAAAGTCATGCTGCTATTTATTTTACATATATCTAACCATGTGATTAATCCCTTTTCCTTTCCTGATAGAGGTAAAGACTGATTGTTATGTTATGTATGTTTGGTCCAATGTACTGGTGTAAATATACATGTTGGAAGTGACCAGTCATGCAGAAGGGTTTTTATCCGATCATCATTATTGACCTTTACATGTTGCAGCCTAACAAAACACTAGATTGCCACTGAGAGGAAGAGAAGAACTGAGAGTGAATGAAAAAGAATATTACTTTCATTAATTTGCAACTGAAGGATACAAGAGGTATTTATACAGCGGTGTGGTTGTAACTAAAAATAAGATACAACAAGTGTATTGAATTAGAACTAGTCTAACCAACTCAACTATCTAAACCTCACACGTGTATGGCGTGATATTCTGTTAGCTGCTCTCAAGCTGAACGATGATAGATGCTCATCAAGTTCAGCTTGAGAATGGCAGAGGGAAAAGTGGCAGGAGCTAAAGGTTTGGTAAGCACATCAGCTAAATGATTAGCAGAGGATACTGGCAACAACTTGAAAATTCCATGAACAACTTTCTCTCTAATGAATTGACAATCTATTTCCAAGTGCTTAGTTCTTTCATGAAACATTGGATTTAAGGCCGAGCGTTTCACTATCACAGCACAGTGCAGGAGCTTTGTCACATTTTACTCCAAGGTCTTGGAATATGCTAGACTGCAACTGTAGTCTTGTAAGTAGGTAGGTGGCTTCCTATTTCTGTTAGGTCTTATGTTGTTATGATGTGAAGGGATGTTGGGTGTAGGTTGTGTATTAGGTATTGGTGAATGAATGTGAAGTGAACTAAGTAATGGTGGTTTTGGTGATAATGCTTAGTCTGATGTGGGTAGGACATAGGAAGGTTCAGGTGTAGGTGTGATGGTTGGTGATATGGGAAAGATTGGATATGGTTGGTGATATGGGAAAGATTGCACAACACTGGAGTAGGTACCCTATTTATTGGAAAGGTTGCATGCACAACAACATAATTCCAGTATTTCTTGGGCAATCCAAATTGCAAGATCTGAGTTTTGGCAATATTTAGTATATGCTGATGCTTTCTTTCCACCTTGGCATTCTGTTGTGGTGTGTCTGGACATGATGTCTCATGCAAGATACCAAACAAATCTCGAATAATCATCCATCATAGTTAGGAAATATTTATGTCCATGTATTGATGTGACAGGAAAAGGGCCCCAAATGTTAAAGTGTAACAAGTCAAAAACAGCTTTGGCAACATTGTTACTGGTAGGAAAAGAAAGTTTCTTCTGTTTAGATAGTTGACACATCACATATCTTAAATTTAGGTATTAGGCCTAACTCAATTCTAAAAGCTAGCTCATAGGATGAGGATTACCCTCCACCTTATATACTTTTGATTGACCATATCTCTAGTCAATATGGGACTTTTAACACACTACCTCACGCTCAAAAGTGGAGCGTGGATGAATACAGGTGGCTTGCAGGATTATTAACACACCCTTTCACACTCAAGAATGGAACGCGAATGAATACGGGTGGCTAGTAGGACTTATTAACACCCCTTCGTGCACAGAAATGGAGTGTGGATGAATACGGGTGGCCCGTGGGTCTTATAGAACACTCCCACACTCAGGAATGGATCGTGGACAACATGGGTGACCCAACAACGGATCTAGGATAGATTTTGATACCATCTTAAATTTGAGTATTGAGCCTAACTCAATCCTAAAAGCTAGCTCATAGGATGAGGATTACCCTCCACCTTATATACTTTTAATTAACCATATCTCGTCAATGTGGGACTGAGTGTAGCTATGGTGAGAATTCCACTGTGCCTGAGTGTAGCTGTGACAGTGTTACCAGTTGGTAGGTGTGACAGTGTGCTTGAGTGTAGCTATGACAGTGTTACCATTTGGTAGGTGAACCATCAAATTATCTATTTGCCTATAGGATTTAAACAGAGAATGGGAGCAGCAAACATGACCTGAGGCTCCTAAGTTAAGGATCCAAGGGACATTACTGGCCATATTGCCACTCCTAGTGCTTCTAGAACTCACTTTCCTAACTAAAATTTTGTTTGATAGATGGTTGCCTGCATTTCCTTCAACTTGCTTTAAGAGGTTGATTAGGCCTTTGTACTGCTCATCAGTGAGTAGATTTCCTCCTCTGGTTTATGTCTCATTAATAGTCTTCACAATCTTCACCTTTATCCTCATCATTCTTGCCGCTAGCGAAATTCAGAGCAATTTCCCTTTTTCTTCAAGCTTGAGGGATAGCCATGTTTCTGTCTCTACTCTTTCCTCTGACCAGTCCCTTCTTGAACTCAGCCGAATTAATGCTAACATTCACCTCATCTATTTAACCAAGGCAATTTTACCTTTCATGTTGCAAAATCATGGAAAACACTCGATCCAGTGACGGTCAGGGGCTCCATGATTAAGATTTGTGAACTAATTGATGCAAAATCATCATTAAGTCCAGTAAGAAACCTGATCACCTGGTCTTGCTCTTTGTATAACCTTGCATTCCTCGTAGCTACACAAGAGCAGGGAACTGGATATGTATAATATGGCATTAGTCAATAATTTGCTAACGCTTCCCATAGAAGGTTTCAATTTAGTGAAAACTTCACTAACATTTGAAACTCTTTGTTTCAGATTGTAGATCTCTTGCTAAAGTCCTGAAACGCAAATCAAATTGCCCTGTGGAAACCTTTCTTTGAGGTCATTCCATACCTCCAAAGCTAGATCAACGTAGATCACGCTTTGCGCAATAGAAGAAGACACCGAATGAATAAGCCAAGAGTGCACAAGATTGTGCACCTCTCCCAAGGATTGAACACAGGATCAAAATTGTTAGGCATAATGATGGATAGTTGCTTGTGAGGATTAGTGTCACCAAGGCCACTGAAGGATTTTCACTCGGATGAAAATAGAACGGTGAAGCTGGATTCTAAGATGGATCAGAATTGATAACGGCACTACCACCGCCACCTGAACTCGTGGCGCTGGTATGTCACGCGGGTATGTCCCGCCATTTCACGGAGTAGAAACAGAGCTCTGAAGCTTCAAAGCTTTGATACCATAACAAAGCACTAGATTGCCACCGAGAGAAAGAGAAGAACTAAGAGTGAATGAAAAAGAATGATTACTTTCATTAATTTGCAATTGAAAGATACAAGAGGTATTTATACAAAGCCATGGTTGTAACTAAACATAAGATACAATAGGTGTCTTGAATTAGAACTATTCTAACCAACTCAACTATCTAAACCTCACACATGTATGGTGTGATATTCTGTTGCTTATGAACATTATGTGCGAACTTAATCTAGAATCTTGAAACTCAAATTTCCAGTATGATAGTCTTTAAGTTGAAGCCGCCTTTGCTCTCTTGGTTTATCACTTATGTGAAATCTGCATGGCCTATCTGATGAGTATATATTATAAATTTGTAATAATTATTATATTATATAACTATAATTATATGCTAATTATTAAAACGTAGAAGTGGAATGACGTGATATACCATTTTAGTATACATAGTAGAGATAAATTATGCTGAGCAGCGATTTTCATTGAATCAGGGATCAATGTTATCTCAGGGACATGGTTCCGGCGTTTTGATACATGCTAAACACTTATGGTCAATAACTAAGTATTGTTTAATTTCTCTCTTTGTCTGAAGCTTATACTTTTGGAATGGAATTGTAGCAATGGTTTACAACTTTGCGTAAGAGTGATATCCAATAACCTTCCCTACCCTTTTTTTATTTTGACACGGAAGAAAACACTGATTGTTTCTGTTTCATGTTGAAGTGTTTTATATTGTGAAACCTCTATATTATCTTATTAAGGAAGATAATAATAATTATAATAATGTAATATATGTTTAGATAATAATTATATTGTTTAATTTCTCTCTTAGTCTGAAGAGTATACTTTTGGAATGGAATTGTGGCAATAGCTTGCAACTTTGCGTAAGGGTGATATCTGATAACCTTCCCTACGCTTCTTATTTTGAATTTGGAAAAATATCATACTACCCGGAAGAAAACACTGATTGTTTCTTTCTGTTTTATATTGTGAAAACTTCCATGTTATCTTATTAAGGAAGATAATAATTATAATAATGTGATATGAGAGTAGTTAAAAAATTTTGAACTATAATTTAAGGGTATTGAGATTGTAGAGAAAACCCATATAGAATTTAATTTTCCTACAGGGTATTACTTGGTTTTTCCCTTTTAAGATGTTTTTGATTAGAATATCCAATTATCTTCCTTTTAAAACTCTTGGGGTTATAAACTTTTACGTTAACATTGATTTTCTTTTTTAAAACCTGTGGACGTAAGTTTTCCAGTAGTAAAATATGTAACTATTTTGCATTGATTTTCCTTATTATTAATTACTCAATCATGGCATTCATATTCATAATAATCAAAATAAAAGGCCAATATTTATTTAACAAAACCTAAGTTGCTTGCTGCAACTGAATCACAAACTCACTGTCTATTATTTTGATGTTTTGAATCATTTAACCCTGGTGTAATGAACCAACATCCCTTACAATTTATGGTATTAGATTAGGTGAAGATAAATGAATGGTTTTATATTGTCGCCTCCAACATGCTCTGTCATGCAAGAGCCTTTAGGCTTGAAGTTTGGATAGATAATACACCAGTCCATTTACCTTTTTGATGAAATTCAACTTTTTTAAATGGGGGTGGAAAAGATCAACCTCTAGAATATTTTGTCATGAAAGGCTTTGATTCAATGTCATGGACTAAATATTCCAAAATTTTAAGTAAATAGGTGAAGACTCATGGATGGTTCACCCTGTTAACGTCACATTTAACAAGTCAGATAGTTATGCTTTCAGGGAATTCGTTTACCCTTATAAACGAGGCACCAAAGGCATGCCTTTACTGAACCAGAAATGGACATTCAAGGCGTTAATCCCATCAGGCACCTTGTCTTATTTTTTTGTGATTTTGACTACAGTACTACACAGCTGAGCTGAGCTGGCATTAGAAGCAGCTGATGCGAACTGTTAAGATGATGATTATGTATAAATTGGCGGTAAGGTTGGTCAATCATTACTTTCCATATATGTTAGAAGTAATTTTAAATTGGTGTCAGTTTTGGCACGTGTTTTGTTGTTTGCATAGACCCCGCTCTATATTAAGGGCTATTCCAAATTCATCTGCCACTCATTGGCCTTGGATGCTCTTCTAGGGTTGCCACATTGTCAGCTATGGAGATGCTTCCCTAGTGCAAAGCATTTTTATTTTATTCTGTCCAGAGTAGTGAGGAGTTGATGGTCATGAGGTATTCACTTTGCCAATCTCAATTCCCTGCAACCTTCTATTTGGTTTCTTAGGTATTTGAATTGTTTTGTGTGCATACTTTTGCTACTTTGATAGTCCTCTTGATGTGAATATTCTAACTTTTGGTGAAAAAATTGATTTTATTACTTGGAATTTATGAATAGTGTTATAAATTTACACATTTCAGGATGGCTTGAGGTTTTTACCCCTCCTATTGCATGATGGATTATATAGTGGTTGTTTTGTTCAAAATGAGTGACTGGAGGAATTTGATTCTAGGTCTTTTCCTTGGCAGATGTTCATTTAGAATCAGAACTGCCATGATTAACTCATACTCGGTGTTGTTGTGACTGGTTATTGTTTATATTAGTTTTATTGTTTGTATATGAATTAGTTTGAGGTTTAATTTTTGGCATTTTTCTAGCAAAGACTTTACAATGGGTTATTATTTCTGTCCAGTTTCTGGTGTTCAAAGCCTTTCTTCGAGCGTACAAAGTACTCCAGAAAAAAATGGTCATTCAGATGATGCTTCAAAAAGTTCAGAATTCCTTCAAGATTTCATGAAATGTGGTCCAAAGAAGGAACTTCTTCGAACATGCTTTGACAAGGACAAAAAGAATATTTCATCAAAAAGCAGGATGGCCGAAACTAAGTCAACCAATAAGATGATAATTAAGAAACAAGACACAAAAAAAATTTCTAGTCTCAGCCATCAGCCCTCTAGGAAGCAACCCCGAAAGGGTGAAAACCCCATACGACTCGTATCTCCTCCAGACCAGTCTTCTGACTTTTCCAATTCAAACACTTGGATCTGTAAAAATGCTGCTTGTAGGGCGGTTCTGTTTATAGATGACATATTTTGTAGAAGGTGCTCATGCTGTATTTGTCACCTTTTTGATGATAACAAGGATCCAAGTCTTTGGTTGGTATGCACATCTGAATCTACTCAAGGGGACTCCTGTGGGTTGTCTTGCCATATTGAATGCGCTCTTCGACATGAAAAACTGGGAGTTATTGATCATGGCCAACTAATGCAACTAGATGGTGGTTATTGCTGTGCATCCTGTGGTAAAGTTACAGGGATACTTGGGTAAGTAATTTTCTTTATCTGTTGATATGCTGAATACTGAACTTTTGATTTGTTTATAGACTTTATTCATATTTCACAGTAGAGCTTTATGGTATCATTTGATCCATGTAGCTTATTCCGCCCAGTGGAAAAAGGCTGGCTTCTTGTTGATGTATTGAAGTTTTGGTGAATCTTTAACAATTTCTGCTTTGATATTATAATTCTTCTCTGACTTGCATTCTCAATATCCCGTTGAGTAAAAGAATTTTAAAGGGATTTGCCTATGTTTTCTGCATTTCCGCCCCTCGCTGACTTGATATGCTTGCAGCTGAGTGGACATACTGCTGCAATTTTTGGCATGCTTGATTTTATCTTTTGAAAATGATTTTAAACCCATTTTGTTCTTGTTCAGTTGCAAAAGAGGTGTATGATATATTCAAACGATTTGCAACTTGCGATTTGGTAAGTAAATTTTCAGTCCCATGTTGATGACCTTTGTAATTCATGGTTATTAATGGCAGTTGCTGGAAGAAGCAGCTAAATATAGCAAAGGATGCCCGGCGCGTGGATGTACTCTGTTACAGGATATATCTGAGCTACAGGCTCCTGGATGGGACTTCAAAATTTAAAGAATTGCATCAAATGGTACAAGAGGCAAAGGCTAAACTGGAGACAGAAGTTGGTCCAGTCAATGGGGTTTCTGCCAAGATGGCACGAGGTATCGTCAGCAGACTCCCTATTGCTAGTGATATACAGAAACTCTGCTCTCTTGCTGTTGAGAAAGCTGATAGGTGGCTTGCTACTGCTTCCAATGCAAATGCAGATTCCAAAGGTTGGGACTAATGCTCTTTAGTTCATGCTTTTCTAGTCAGTCTCATTTATTTGGTACATGATGACATTTTTATAACTTGCAGAGGGTTCACTTCCTGCTGCTTGCAAGTTTGTTTTTGAAGAGGTAACAAGTTCCTCGGTCAAAATTATTTTAATCGAAATGTCAAACATATGCTCTGAGGACATTAAGGGATACAAGCTTTGGTATTACAAGAGTCGGGATGAATCACCCACAAAAGATCCTGTTTCTGAGTTCCCCAAGTCACAGAGGAGGATTTTGATATCCAACCTTAAGCCTTGCACAGAATATACTTTTAGGATTATATCTTATACTGATACGGGTGACTTGGGTCATTCCGAGGCCAAGTGTTTCACTAAAAGCATCGAGATAATTAAAAGCAACACCTCTTCGTCAGTTGCCATGAATCATAAAAAAGAGAACCTTCTAACTAGGGGCAATTCTTCTGGCTCCAAGATGGAGCCGAATGGTATAATGGAAGACTATGGATTCAAGGTTCGAGACCTTGGGAAAATTTTGCGTCTTGCTTGGGCTCAAGAACAAGGTTACTTGGAAGAGTTTTGCTCTGCTGATATGAAAAATTGCTGTGGTCAAAATGAAATGGACAAGCCTAAAATTCCGGAAGCTCAGTTACCTCCAGTTGCACGAGGCCTTGATTTAAATGTTGTTTCAGTGCCTGATTTAAATGAAGAGCTAACACCTCCTTTTGAGTGTTCTAGGGATGAAGATAATGGTTGCTCTTCACTACAAGCTGTCGAGGCAGATGATGATGCTGCTTCTCATGATCTTGAGAAAAATGGTTTAGCAAGATCACATGGGAGTGGGGATTCCCAGACATGGACTCATGGGCCAGTAGGAGAAGTGTCTGCTGTGGACTCTCGCATGGATGTGTGCCGGAAAAGGATAGCAAGCACAAATGAAGAGACTCATGATTGTGACAGCACTTTGATAAATGGTTCTCCTTTACACATATCTGATGGCTCATGCTCCTTGGATGAGAATTTTGAATATTGTGTGAAAGTGATTCGTTGGCTAGAATGTGAGGGTCACATCAAGCAGGAATTTAGGTTGAAATTGCTAACATGGTTTAGTTTAAGATCGACAGAGCAAGAACGCAGGGTGGTTATTACCTTCATTCAAACTCTTATTGATGATCCAAGTAGTTTGGCAGGACAACTTGTTGACTCTTTTTCTGATATCATTTCCAACAAGAGGCCAAGAAATGGATTTTGTAGTAAAGCTGTGGCATCAAATCAAGGGTGATCCTGTTATAAAAGTTTGTCATTTGCTTCAAGCGTTCCATTTACCATTTTACATGTCATAAAAATTCACCCTCTGATTGTTTTTGGCTTCCTTGTACAGGCATTTTTTTAAAAAATTAATCTCCTTCAAAGGGATTCATTTTTAGGGCAGACAAGTTTTTGCCTTGCTAAAAGGATTTGCTTTGATGATCGCAGCAACAGTAACTCATTTTTCCCAGGAGGGAGGATCTTTGGACATGGAAGTTTCAGGATGTAGGAGGCATTGTTATTTCCTAAATTGATGCAATTATTTTCAGCGATGAATTGAATTATATGGATATTAGTATTGAAACTTTCTTCTCATAACTTTATTTGAACAAGGTACATGAGATACAATTGCTGATTTGATTTATACCTGTCATTCTTTTGTTATCTTTGTTGTTCCCCGCACTGATAAGCTGGCATTGGTATATATGAAAATGCTTGCTTCAACCAATGCTGCTTCTGTGCAGTTTACTGAGGTTTTCTATGAGAGCGTTCCACCTGATTCCTCTTGAAGGGTATTGGAGATCTTAAGTTAGCTACATGAACTTGGTAAATTAGACAATAGATTCATTATTTTTTCATAAACTGATCTATAAAGTTTCGGACTGAGTTCAAATGAATGCCACTTTCATTGGATGGAGGAGGAAAGAAAATAGAGGAAGGAAAATATCCATCACAATGCATTTCTTTTTTTTAGTAAGAGAAAATAATGAGAAATTAAATTTTAGAGATGAAGTTTCAAAATTGTCAGTCATATCTTTCTTTTAATTTAAGTTTCCATTTTTTTATTTAGCTCAATTAAGTTTTTGGTTCCCAGGTAATATAGTAAATTTAGAATTAGTTCTTGTAAAAAATATGTCCGGTTATTTGAAATTGATCTTTATCCTCGGCCTCTTTTGTTAAGTGATCGTATAGCAAATGGAATGTCATGTCATTTATTAAACATCTGGGTAAAGTTTATTTCTCTCTCTCTTGTTTTTCTCTTCTTTCCCCTTTCTGCTCTTTCTTTCTTCCTCCTAAATCCAATTTGTTACATTAATGCCATGTTATCTTTTATTGAAGAAGATTGACAAGAGGTTGTATCTAAATTAGGGTTTATTGAAGAAGAGTTAATTCTAAACACCTTAAATTTTTCAAGAATTAAAACTGAACAAATTTTTTATACACTTCAACCAATGTATAATTATATTAAATTTATATTTAAGATAACAATACAATAGTCCTTGAAAAACGGTTGCCAAATTTGTATATCATTCCTATTTCCTATTTTGTCTCTTGCATGCGTATGCTCCCCTTGGTTAATGCTATAAAAATATTGTATTGTTATCTTAAAAATAAATAAATCCCATTTTTTTAATATAAACTAACTTATATTTTTTAATAAATAAATTCCCACCATACGTATTCACAATTTAATCATGGACGCTAACTTAAGCCCTAAAATTGTTGAGGGTAAGGATGATCATCCATCGAGTTTGGGCGGGTTTGGTGATGAATAACTCAATCAATGTTAGCCAAATGTAACTTATTTGTAACCAAACCCGATCAAATAACCTCACACTTTCATCGCATTTTGAGTAAGTAGTTTCGGTTAAGTTAGGATGGGTATTTTTTGATTTAAACTTGTAATGAATTGAATTTTTTTGTGGCCTAAATTTATTTTTAAACTTTTTTTACATATTTTTCTTATCAATTCGATAAAAAAAATGATCTAATGCCTACTACATTATCACAATATGTACTATATATATTTCACATAATCATATGATAAAAGTCTTAGAGTATAATTAAAATAAAATAAACATATAGGTTTATACTAATGTAATAAAAACAGTTTCGGTTGGGTATGATTAATTCGGTTGATAAAATATAAAATTGGACCATCCAACCTTAACCAAACTTAGTTAGTTCTTTGACCCGATTACCTATTTACCAGCCCAAAACTGACTAAACTCATTTTTTATTTGGTTTTCACGGTTTATGGTCAGGTGGGTGGTTCATGCTCACCCCTAGTTGAGGGTCATATTCACAGTGTTACAAGGATTGAGGTCCAAGTGCTAGGTTACAATACTGGTATTGTAGAGACTTTGGGTTCAGCATAACCTATGTGAGGACAAGTTAGGGTAGTAAGTCATCCTAACCCACAAGATGAATTGATTGAGCAATTATGGGTAGAGTTGTAGGAGTTTACGCAAGTAAAGGTTAAGGAGGCTGAAGAGAGAATGACTAGTCAGGCCAAAATGTCCCCAGTTAAAGCACAACCATAACCATTGCCATATGATGTGTCGACATCGTCTGAGTACCTAGAAATCTCGACCTACGAGGACAACCAGGAGTCCACATGCTGGGTGGAGCATCATAATCCTTATTGTCGTAATCTACAAACTGTTGGCGAATCAGGAGAATATAAGTTTAGTATACTATTTACACAACATCTGCTGAGCATAACTATTCCAAACATCTGTAAACCCCAACCCTTATCAATAGGAGAATATACTGAAGAGATTGACCCCGGTAAATGTAACACCCCTAATTTCATTATTTCTTATTTAAAATAAAATTTCAAAGGAATTTGATTATAGTTCTTTAGAACTTTTTGATTGTTATATAATTTATAATTTTTTGGAATTTTTATATTTTTTCATTTTTTGAGAATGACAAAAATACCCTTAACCTTTTATCTGATAACCAAAATGCCACTGCCGACATCATCGCTTACATCATCGGTGGATAAATACTTATATTATGAATAGTAACCAGTGGGTGAATACTTAAATCATGAATAGTAAAATAAATAATTAAGTAATCTTAAATAGTAAAATTTTCTTCCTATAAATAGATGGCTCATTTACAACATTTCTACACCAAAATTAGAGAGAGAATCTAGAGAGATAGTACTTAAGGAATTAGAGAGAAGTAAGTTCTTCTGGTAAAAAGATATTCTGCCGAAGGTGTAAGGTAATAATATTTTTCTTCTAAACTCTTTTATGATTATTTAGATTATTCTTTTTAGCACTCTTAAACTATTAATATACTATTATTATTATGAATAAGTTACTATAGTAAAAATAAATTACCACTGTGTTATTTTTACTACTTACCGTTACTATTCAAAATTTACTATTTATTGTCACTATTCACAATTTACCATTTACTGTTATTATTCAAATTTATCATTTACCGTTATTATTCAAAATTTATTAGTTGCGGTTACTATTCAAAATTTACTATTTACCATTACTATTCAAAATTTACTATTTACCGTTACTATTCAAAATTTACTATTTAATGTTATTGTTCATGATTTACCATTTACCACTATTATTCAAAATTTACTATTCATGATTTACTATTTACTATTACTATTCAAAAATTACTATTTACCGTTACTATTGATGATTTACTATTTAACGTTACTATTTACTATTACTATACGTATTTACTATTTATCATTCTGATAACAATCTTAATTTTCATCTTATGCTCATACTGAAATAAAATAGTATTAATATTTTGTTAGAACTTGGAGGCGCAGAGCGAATTCACTTTTAGTAGTAAATCAAGGTAAGGGGGTGAGATAAGGATATAATATAAAAATACATAAGAATATTGGGAGGAGTCTCCTACTCCTTTTAAACATAACAATATTATTATTTTAAAATAATAACTTTTAACTTAAAATTTATAATAATTGTTATTAATAAATTAAGCATCTTGTGTAACTTAATATCTGAAATATTTATTCAAGAACTTGAACTATTATGACCTATGTGGACTGGATTGAACCTATGCAAGGACTTAAACTATTATGGACTTGACTGAACCTATGCAAGGACTTGGACTATTTATGAGTTATATGGACTGAACTAGACCTATGCAAGGATTGGACTATCTTGGATTTACATAGACCTGTGCGAGGAATTGACCATAGAACTTAAAACAAACTTTATTAATTTAAATAATCATTGAATTTTAAATTATCATATTTATAACTAATGTTTAATTATTTGATTTGATTATGATTGTTAATATTTATTTATGTTTTATGATGTTTGATTGTGATTGACAATGTTTGATTATGATTGATAATCTTGTACTGTGGAGTTTGAGCATATAGCAAGCATGACGGAAAACTAAAATTCAGTAATAATTTACTTATCTCCTACTTCTTTATTTACTTATTCATCTTTATTCAAATTACTTTTAAGAAATTTCTTAGATTTCAATAAAACTACATAAGTTTTTAGAAATCTCTTTTTATCTTTTAATATATATGTATATATCTTTACTAAAATTTAGATTTTTAGTTAGTTTATCAGAAAGAAAAAGAAAGAGAAATTATTTTATAAAAATAAATTTTTACTAATAATTTTAATATATATATACATATTATTTTCAAAATGTATAAAAATATTATACAAAATTTTCAAGTACTAAGGTTTTAAAGATTGATAATTCTGAATTCGAGTTTTTAGAAATTGATTTTGAATTGACCTATAAACTTTCTAAAGAAGGTTGTGAAATATATTTAAGGTTTTGAAACTCAAATTATAAGGAGATTTGATTTGTGATTTGAAAAGGAACTGTACTAAAATTCTATGTGTGTATTTAAGAAGTTGAAAAAAGTACAGTTTACTAGGGTGGCTATGTCGCGATACGTAGGCCCTGATAATATAATTGAGTTTCTAAAAGCCTTAACCAACTAAATACGCTAGTAGTTCATGCATCATGAGTCATCAAAGAGAAACAAAATGATATTGTCTGGGGACAGATTATAGAAACTGAGGATACATTAGAGAAGGCTTAATTGTGAGCCTTGGGATGAGAGGGTGTGAAAGGGTGCTTCAGGGGACCTGGGGTAGCTCCCTAGTGTCGGGTACTTTCACAATAAAAACCTTTTCAATCTGACTAGTCTCTAAGTGTTTCCATACCAGTTGAGTTGTTCATGTTATTATTATCCGAAATTATGGAATAATGTAAACTCCCGGTTGGCCCAGTGCAAATTAAAATTTAAGGGGCCCGCATATATAGGTAAGTTATGATGAAGATATTACATAACATTCATACATTCATAATTGATTGTGTATGTGATTGTGATTGATATTATTATACTAGTTTGTGAAAACCCTTTATTTCTTATGTCATATTTGGGAATATTATATTCTATTTCTCACTCCTTTCTCTATGTTTTGTTTCATATATTTGAATTGATGGATTGTACAGAGGGAAGGATTGAAGAATCTCGATAGTATATATAACACATACTAGAAAGGGAGCTCGGTATGAATACCGTGGTCCAATGAATAAACAATGTCACTAGGTAACTGCTCTTGGGCCATGGAGTTTCCTCTCTTTCTAATGATGTTTAATATCTATTTTATTTGGATGAATGTAAAATTATTTTATAAATTTTAATGATAATTCATGAGGTATTTCAGAAATATTGTATGTAATTTTACTCGGATAGTTTCTTTTAGCGATTATATTTTTAGTAAAAAAAAATTTATTATTTCTTATTTAAAATAAAATTTCAAAGGAATTTGATTATAGTTCTTTAGAACTTTTTGATTGTTATATAATTTATAATTTTTTGGAATTTTTATATTTTTTCATTTTTTGAGAATGACAAAAATACCCTTAACCTTTCATCTAGTAACCAAAATGCCACTGCCAACATCATCGCTTACATCATCGGTGGGTAAATACTTACATCATAAATAGTGACTGGTGGGTAAATACTTACATCATGAATAGTGACCAATGGGTGAATACTTAAATCATGAATAGTAAAATAAATAATTAAATAATCTTAAATAGTAAAATTTTCTTCCTATAAATAGATGGCTCATTTACAACATTTCCACACTAAAATTAGAGAGAGAATCTAGAGAGATAGTACTTAAGGAATTAGAGGGAAGTAAGTTCTTCTGGTAAAAAGAGATTCTGCCGAAGGTGTAAGGTAATAATATTTTTCTTCTAAACTCTTTTATGATTATTTAGATTATTCTTTTTAGCACTCTTAAACTATTAATATACTATTATTATTATGAATAAGTTACTATGGTAAAAATAAATTACCACTGTGTTATTTTTACTACTTACCGTTACTATTTAAAATTTACTATTTATTGTCACTATTCACAATTTACCATTTACTGTTATTATTCAAATTTATCATTTACCGTTATTATTCAAAATTTATTAGTTGCTGTTACTATTTAAAATTTACTATTTACTGTTACTATTCAAAATTTACTATTTACTGTTATTGTTTATGATTTACCATGTACCACTACTATTCAAAATTTACTATTCATAATTTACTATTTACTATTACTATTCAAAAATTACTATTTACCATTACTATTGATGATTTACTATTTAACATTACTATTTACTATTACTATACGTATTTACTATTTATCATTCTGATAACAATCTTAATTTTCATCTTATGCTCATACTGAAATAAATTAGTATTAATATTTTGTTAGAACTTGGAGGCGCAGAGCGAATTCACTTTTGGTAGCAAATCAAGGTAAGGGGGGGTGAGATAAGGATATAATATAAAAATACATAAGAATATTGGGAGGAGTCTCCTACTCCTTTAAACATAACAATATTATTATTTTAAAATAATAACTTTTAACTTAAAATTTATAATAATTGTTATTAATAAATTAAGCATCTTGTGTAACTTAATATCTGAAATATTTATTCAAGAACTTGAACTATTATGACATATGCGGACTGGATTGAACCTATGCAAGGACTTGAACTATTATGGACTTGACTGAACCTATGCAAAGACTTGGACTATTTATGACTTATATGGACTGAACTAGACCTATGCAAGGATTGGACTATCTTAGATTTACATAGACCTGTGCGAGGAATTGACCATAGAACTTAAAACAAACTTTATTAATTTAAATAATCATTGAATTTTAAATTATCATATTTATAACTAATGTTTAATTATTTGATTTGATTATGATTGTTAATATTTATTTATGTTTTATGATGTTTGATTGTGATTGACAATGTTTGATTATGATTGATAATCTTGTACTGTGGAGTTTGAACATATAGCAAGCATGACGGAAAGCTAAAATTCAGTAAGAATTTACTTATCTCCTACTTCTTTATTTACTTATTCATCTTTATTCAAATTACTTTTAAGAAATTTCTTAGATTTCAATAAAACTACATAAGTTTTTAGAAATCTCTTTTTATCTTTTAATATATATGTATATATCTTTACTAAAATTTAGATTTTTAGTTAGTTTATCAAAAAGAAAAAGAAAGAGAAATTATTTTATAAAAATAAAATTTTACTAATAATTTTAATATATATATATATACATATTATTTTCAAAATGTATAAAAATATTATACAAAATTTTCAAGTACTAAGGTTTTAAAGATTGATAATTTTGAATTCGAGTTTTTAGAAATTGATTTTGAATTGACCTATAAACTTTCTAAAGAAGGTTGTGAAATATATTTAAGGTTTTGAAACTCAAATTATAAGGAGATTTGATTTGTGATTTGAAAAGGAACTGTACTAAAATTCTATGTGTGTATTTGAGAAGTTGAAAAAAGTACAGTTTATTGGGGTGGCTATGTCGCGATTTGTAGGCCCTGATAATATAATTGAGTTTCTAAAAGCCTTAACTAACTAAATACGCGAGTAGTTCATGCATCATGAGTCATCAAAGAGAAACAAAATGATATTATCTGGGGACGAATTATAGAAACCGAGGATACATTAGAGGAGGCTTAATTGTGAGCCTTGTGATGAGAGGGTGTGAAAGGGTGCTTCAGGGGACCTGGGGTAGCTCCCTAGTGTCGGGTACTTTCACAATAAAAACCTTCTCAATCTGACTAGTCTCTAAGTGTTTCCATACCAGTTGAGCTGTTCATGTTATTATTATCCGAAATTATGGAACGGTGTAAACTCCTGGTTGGCCCAGTGCAAATTAAAATTTAAGGGGCCCACATATATAGGTAAGGTATGATGAAGATATTACATAACATTCATACATTCATAATTGATTGTGTATGTGATTGTGATTGATATTATTATACTAGTTTGTGAAAACCCTTTATTTCTTATGTCCCATTTGGGAATATTGTATTCTGTTTCTCACTCATTTCTCCATGTTTTATTTCATATGTTTGAATTGATGGATTGTACAGAGGGAAGGATCGAAGAATCTCGATAGTATATATAACACATACTAGAAAGGGAGCTCGGTATGAATACCGTGGTCCAATGAATAAATAATGTCGCTAGGCAACTGCTCTTGGGCCATGGAGTTTCCTCTCTTTCTAATGATGTTTAATATCTATTTTATTTGGATGAATGTAAAATTACTTTATAAATTTTAATGATAATTCATGAGGTATTTCAGAAATATTGTATGTAATTTTACTCGGATAGTTTCTTTTAGCGATTATATTTTTAGTCAAAAATTATTGAGATATAACAGAGGGTGTTATAGTAAACATCTAGATGCATACACTTGGGGGTCCCTATTATGAGGTGTTATGACTAGATCACGACGAGGCCGACCCTTAAAAGAGTTTCCAAAGGCCCTTTCAAAAAAATATGGTTCAAAAATGGAGCCGTCACCAATATTTATTTTTGAAGAAAACTAATAGGAAAACCTTTTTGTTAAGACACTAGTTATTTAAAAGAAAAGATTTTGAGTTCAAAGTCAAATTATAGGTGGGGAAAATATTAGCACCATCCATTGCCCGTTATAAAATGGTTACCTTAACTTAATCATGTACATTTTAGTAACCTAAAAAATTGATTTAACCTCTTTTTAAAAAACCAATGATGGATAAAGAAAAAAAGAACGCAAAATAACAAAAAATGGGAAGGACTCCGAAGCGAGATTAACAACACATCTTATCAAAATTAATCCTCATTAAAAGGGCGTCCTGCCCAAATTAATTTTTAGAGATGCGACCCAAAAGTTGGCGGTGTTGGAAGCATTTTTTTAAAAGGAAGAGATTAACAAGAGGTCCTATCTAAATTAATCTCAAAGACAATAAGTTGTAAAAAATGGTGACAAGATTAACAACACGTCTCGTCTAAATTAATCCCATCATAAAAAAAAACTTTATTTTGGCAAAAGTGAGAGAGGCTGTATAAAATGACAAGATTAACCAGACGTCTCATTTAAACTAATCTCATCATAATAAAATTTTATTTCAACGAACAAGAGCAAAATGCATAAATAAGTAATAGAATGGTAAAGAAAACAAAATAAACAAATAAATTGAAAAAGACAAACAAGAATAACAACTAAATCAAAAAAAGGTGAAAAGGCAAAAAGGGAAAAAATGGGAAATGGGAAAGAACGGAAAGAGCTTCACATAATTCGAGTTACCAATACCAAACTAAACTTAAACAACAATCATTAAAAGCAACAAGATACAAATCTTAAGCATAAAATTGGTATGTGAAAATAAAAAAAAATACAAATGTCTCCTAAGTAGGGATTATACCTTGTCTCCTTGTGGAAGGGGAGACAATACACATTCCACACTTTCTTTTTGACTTTACAAGTGAAGATGAAGATGAAACACCTTTTTCTTTTCCCTTACCTCCTCTACTCTCTTTAACTTTCAAACTATAAGATTTCCCTTCTTTTCAAAAGATGAATGGTCTTCTCTTTTCGTTTTCCTTCTCCGTTTTTATAAAGCAAATAAGAGATCTTGAATATCCAAAACTCTAGTTGTATCCTTCTGCCTAATGGACCAAAGTTAGCCTTGAACTTTCTACTTCTATGCTTATTCATCTTCTTATTTTCTCCTAGGCAAGAGTTCCTTCCTCCTTTGGTTATAGGATGTTTTTTTGTCCAAGGGAAAATAAAGTGGTTTAAAGTAAATAGGAGAATGAGCCTTGTGCCCTATGGGTAAAGGGGAGTTTTGGTATAGATTAAACAAGGGGAGAATGAAATGTTAAGGGACTTCCTAAAGCGATTTTATAAATAAGTTGCACTCATACCAAGATTGATAAAACAAATCCAATTGTATATTGCTATAGAAGCATTGCAATCGAGGTTGCCTTTTACCCTGTCTCTAGAAAAAGGAGTCATAGTCTTTTGAAGAATTCTAAAAAAAGATAACAAAATACGTTAGCAAAGAACTACATATTGCCATTGTAGAGGCTAAAACGGTGACAACAACATCTGCACCAACACCAGTTCAAAAGGAAAAATAGAAAGGGGATAATCAATCCTAGAGAGATAAGGACGATGAGAATACAGCTTGCCTAAAGGAGAAGAAAGTACTTAATTTCAGCCATTACACCTCTCTCAGTGTTAGAATAAGTCAAATTCTCTAGGATTTAGGTCTCCCAGGATTAATTATATATGGGTTCACAAAACTGGCGCCGATAAAGAGACTAAGAAACTACCACAAGTATTGTGAATTCCATAAGCAGATTGGTAACATCACTGAGGAATGTCGACGACTGAAGAACACTATTAAGGTTCTCCTCAGAGAAGGAGAGTTAAAACAATACCTATTCAGGGATAAGTCCTACGATAACCCTACCTAGATAAGACAAAAAATAAGATAGGTCCCTTGACAACAAGAGTGGACAGGGTCTTAGGAAGGCCATTACGACATAAAAAATGAAATTAGTGGTAGAAGCAATTGATGACAAAGATGACATGGAGATGCCACCGTCCAAAGGAAAAAGGGAAGTGATTGACATGATCATTGGGGATTTGTCGGAGGCGGTATATCAAACACTGCTTGGAAGAATCGTTTACGCATGATAATGTCAGTCTAGACCAAGGCAGACAACAAGCCATTTGGAATGGGATTCAAACCCCGCTAATCACCTTTTTAGATGATGATTATGGCTGAATGATTCCAGGAAGAGGCTATCATGGCTAACAAAACTGTCTAACGCTTACTAGTAGATCAAGGCAACTCATGTGACATAATTTTTATGAATGTTTCAAGAAAATCAGTTTGATCAACATGGATCTCCAGCCTTACACACAAGACCTTACCATTTTTAATGAGGCAAAACAACCCACAAAAGACTACTTGAACACCACACTAATGTTTGATGAAGAACCATGGGCCAGAACGGTTAGGACTCGAATTCTAATCATTAATGTAAAATCTCCCTTCAATTGGATCTTGGGAAGGCACACTTTGAATTCTAGGAAGGGCATCATGTCTATGCATTTAATCAATTTTTGTTGACAAAGACAATCAAGTATCATTTGTATGGGGTGACCAACATATGGCCTGATGTTACTATAACCTCAGTTTGCAAATGGTGAAGGAAGAAGAAAAAACCACTTTTGTCAATGACAATATAGTATTTTGCTACACCATTATGCCATTTGGATTAAAAAATGTTAGGGCAACTTACCGATGGATGGTGAACAAGGTGTTTAAAGAAATACACACTATGCTTATTGAGGTGTACATGGACGACATCATAGCCAAAACTCCTTCCATTACATTTACATATTCATAGCTCATGCATAAAATTTCCTAGTCTTTGATTCTCGACAATATTAATTTCATATCTCATCACCATTCAATATAATTCTACTCTTCAACTCTTACATATAATTATTTAACATACTTCTCATAGTTACTCACTCGGAAACTCATTCCAACATCAATTATTTATTAAACTCATCATTTTCACTACACTATATACTAAAATCCCATAAATCATACATAATAGTTAATCTAATTATTTGATGCTAATTTTATTCCTTTTTCCGAACACCAGTCGGCGTGGACAATTATATATGAATTAATTAATAATCCAAATGCCTCTTACCTTGATTCCAAGCTTTTGAATCTTGTTCTCTATGTCGGGTACACCCAATATTTAAAATTTAAGAAATTTACGAAATGGGTTAGCATATCAACTTTCAAAATCAAAACCCATTTTAGTAGAATAACTCTAATATACTTTTAAGGCTTCTGAAGCTTACCTTGATTAATCCCACTCTTGGTTTCGAGTTTCACTTCAGCTAACGCCTCACTGACACTTAGTCGATAACCTATGGGTACCAAAATGAAAATCCAATAGCAATTTATTGATACCCAACATCCAAGGTTCCCATTTATAAGCTTAAATTGTAAAATCTCATTAAAATGGAAAACCCCTTCGATATGGTGAATTTCTAATGTTGAAGAAGATGAATGAAACTAGAAATTGAAGTTACAAATGTACTTACCTCGTTCCACGAATTTAGAAATACGATCAATTTTAAGATTTGTCGTGAAATTGGGCGCCAATCGAGCATGATCACCTCACGACCATGGAAGAGGGATGAATTGGCTTCTATTTATTTCTTTCAATGGTACGCATGTATGTAGCAAGAAAGGAATTGAACATTTTACTTCGACCTTAAGTGCAATTTAGTCAATTCACATTTTATTTTTTATTTCCTTTAATAAAGTTACACTTTTACCTCATGGTAAATTATATTTTACCACCACCATTTAATCTAAATTTAAATTTACTAATTAATCACTCAAAATTAAGTTTTAAATTTTATTACTTCACTAACAACTCTTAATTAATTTATAACAATTTAAGAAAATCCTTAATTAATCCAAATTAATTTAATTTAATTCCCAAAAACATTTACTTAACATTGTGCGGCCAAAATAAATTAAATTTTAACATTAGGGATGTTACATCTAGCGCTTCAATGTCAGGGATCTAGTGCTTCAACGAGCTACTGTTGGGTACAAGTTTGCTCATCAGGGAAGCTTGGCCCCAACTGGGAAGGACCATATCGGGTCTCCAAGGTCACCATAGGAGGATCCTATTGGCTAGAGACTTTGCAAGGAAACGTTATTAACAACAAGTCGAATGTACAAAACCTTCAAGTTTATTATAGCTGACTAACATCACAAGTGTACTCTTTTTCCTACCTTAGGCTTTTTTCCCACTCGGTTTTGCCTAAGGAGGTTTTAACGATGCATGTAGCCGGACCAGCTCGATGTATATCAAATTAATAAAAGATCATTCATATAATGTTTTTTTATTTTTACTGGTATTAAACTAGCTCCGATGTGTGGAGAGGCCAATCACTCGCTATGAGAGTGATTGATCGGACCCCAACGAGTAGTAAATTCACCTTAAGGAGTGGAAAGGTTAATCACCTGCTATGAGAGTAATTGCCCGGACCCTAATGAGTGGCAAACTCACCCTAACAAGTAGAAAGACCAATCGTCCGCTATGAGAGTGATTAACCAGCCCTCAATAAGTGGCAAGCTAACCACTACAAGAAGGCAAAGTCAATCAACCCGATATGAAAGTGACTTGCTTAAAAAACCTATAGCAATTTGCATTTTCACTAATATGGCACCCCATGAACACTTGGTTAAAGTTCAAAGGAATTCATCTGGTGCTCACACAACAAGACAATAAAACTGATATAGAAAATCTACTTGATGAAACATGTAATTTGATTCAAACTACTAAAGTCACATTCATTTCTTAACGAATTAATCAACAATCGGTAAACTTCGGTATGAATGAGTAACCAAAACTTGGATACTTTCTATCAAAAAAGGATTTAATTGTCATTTATAAGAATCATGGGTCTATCTATAAAAAGTCATAAACAAAAAAGAAATAAGGGCACCACGGCCTCATAGAATTCCTATACTGATCCGGTCTCAATACCGGTATCCGATCTGCTATACATATCTCAACGTCTTTGATAAGACATCTACGTGTAACCGGTGTCATCGGTATACATCCGGACTGTAATTCCATATCAGGCGTTCTCCCTATACCGGTCGTTCAGGATAACACCATGACATCAGATAATACACACGTCACTGTGCAAAAGACAAGGATTGTTGCTACAGGGATCGATCAATAATTCCCTGCACTACGAGCCAAATTCTGCTCACGGGAATGGTCAACTTGTTCCCTAATCCTAGTCTACATTCTCTATGCTCAATATAAAATAGCCACTTGACCCAATCATGCAGGTAAGTGCCCAATATAATAATGCTAATGGGAGTTGGTGGTTCCCCACCAACGAATCCTCGTTAATCGAGCCAATCAGGTATATGAACTCACTTCATGATTGAAGTGGGGATCTTCAGCTCTTTTACGACTGATTACTCTCTGAATACATTCCTGACTTGGAATATAATCACTGACTTGAGCGTCGGAGAATCTTTGCAGGTGACACCACCATTCGCCCACTTCAACGCGTTAGGTCGGTGTGAAGGATCTCCAGAACGCCCAATCCGCTCTCCTCACTCAAGGACAACGGATACCTACACCGGATACACATACATCCAGTCTTCTGTACAGTATTTACATACTATTTGTGACTGGTCTGAGTCCGGATCTCTAGACCCCGGTTCAGGACAGATCATTGGCACGCCCGGTGGGACCCGATAAAGTTATTCCCATATCCTTTGACAGAGCAGGTAATCCACAATGGAAGGCGAAGCACAAGACTTCATGAAGAATCAAGCTGAAGGCAGAACCAATCCCAACGCCTTCAGAAAACTCAACTTTGATTCTCATGGGGGCAGCTCAAAGAAGATAGTAACAGTGTCTGATCCTGATCCTCATGATGAGTTGATCAAACAGCTTCAGAGAGAACTCGCTGAATTGCGAAGAGAAAAAAGGTAAAGCGAGGATAAAGAATCATCTCGCACGCGAAACACTCCCCACACAACTGATGGTGAAAAGTCCACCACTCTTCAGTATTCCAATATCCCTACGTTTGAGGGGGAAGAACAGACTCGCGATTCTGAGGATGCAGCTTCCCGAAGGAAGAGAGATTCAACAACAGCACCCCCATTGTCTTACAATCTGAAAGTTCCTTTTTCAAGGAGACTTATGGGCATCAGCATCCCCAAGCACCTTCAAACTACTCAACCACTTTCCATCGGAAAGTATAATGGTGAAACTGATCCAACTAAGCACCTTGATGCTTATGTGTTTGAAGCCATGTACTTGGGGGCTGATGAAGACGTGATGTGCCGAATGTTCCCTCGAACATTGTCTGAGGAGGCCCTCAGGTGGTTTAAAGGCCTACCTTCTGGATCCATAGATTCTTGGACGGAAATGGCAGCTGCCTTTGAAACCCACTTTGTCATCTCCAGAGACGTGCCCAAGACGTCTCATACCTTGGCTTAGATTAAGCAAGGTGAAACAGAGGGCTTAAAAGATTTTTTGAAGAGGTTTTATAAGGAAGCAGCCCTGGTTCCTAACCTCACAGAATCTATCAAGCTGCATATCGTTATTGAGGCATTGCAGCCGGGTTCAGCTTTCGCTCTTTCATTAGCAAAGAGCCCTCCAGCAACTTTTGAGGAGTTCAGAAAGAAAGCCTCAAAATACGTGAGTATAGAGATGCATTTGGAGGCGATAGCTGCAAAGAAAAAGCCCCCAGCACCACTTCCTCAAACCCAGAAGGGTAAGGAGAAGACGAGGTCAGAACGCATGGAGAGGTCATTTACAAATCCTAAGGTTAATAACCACCCTCCTCGACCTCGAGAAAGGCACGTCAATTCCTTCAGCCATTATGCACAATTGTCTGCCAGGCCGTCTCAGATTTTAAGAGAGGTCAGATGGCCAATGCTCAGCACATATGGCATCAGAAGACCAGCCCCTATGAAAAGACCAGGAAATTCCCGTAAGTACTGCGATTTTCATGAACAAAATGGTCATTCCACTGATGAATGCCAAGCTCTAAAGAACGCGGTTGAGACGCTAATTAGAGAAGGCAAATTGAAGCAGTACCTGTTCAAAGAAAAATCCTTTGACAGGGCAGAACGGAATGAGAAAAGAGAAAGAGATCCAGACGATGGGGATGACAAAAACCCCAGTCCGGTTCGAAAGTTCTCTGCTGCAGAGAAGGAAAAAGGTGTGATGACTGATAATGCAGCACAGAAAAACAGCATGCCCCAGCAACAACATCAGGGCCGACGTGAAGTTATTGACATAATTGCTGGAGGGTTCGCTGGAGGAGGAGCTTCAATTACAGCCCGTAAGAATCATCACAGAATGATTCTATCTGTACAAGGGAAAGTCAAAGACAATCGCCCTTATAGAAGTGGGTTTGAAGCTCCCACAATCTCTTTCTCTGACGAGGATTTTGGCCCAACCATTCCTGGTGGTGACGATGCTGTAGTCATCACCGCTGTGATCGCCAACAAGGACGTCCGAAGAATCCTTGTTGACCAGGGAAGTTCCTACGATGTTATTTTCTATAATTGCTTTGAAAGAATGGGTTTTAAAGACTCAGACTTACAGCCTTACACGCAGGAACTAACAGCTTTCAATGGTGCAAAGCAACCAACTAAAGGGTATCTTGACACCCTTATCTCGTTTGAAGGCGAGCCAGGAGCCAGGATGGTTAAGTCTCGGGTGCTAGTGATTGATGTCAAATCACCATTTAATGGCATCATAGGTCGTCCCACTCTGAATGCAATGGAGGCAGTTGTATCAACCCCACATCTCCTTATCAAGTTCATTGACAAGGATAATGCTGTGTCATCTATCCGGGGTGATCAAGAGATGGCTAGGTACTGCTACAACCTTAGCCTCAACATGACAAAGCTGGACGCCTCCAATAAAAAGAGGAAACTTAATGATGCTGAAGCATCGGCTGGATCTGTAAGCCTTGTCGACCTGGACCCTAGAGCGGATTTGAACATTGATCCGTTCAACCCATCAAAGCCCACACCGGATGGAAGTTCCAGGGACATCGTCTTGGGGGATTCTCCAGAAAAGGTCACCCATATCAATGACAAGCTAGATACTGAAATAGAGCAGCGACTGCTGGCTCTCTTGTAAGAGTTTAAAGACCTCTTTGCATGGACTGCAGCCGATATGCCAGGCATAGACCCTGAATTCTGCTGTCATAAACTATCCGTCTATCCAGAGACGAAACCTGTGGCCCAAAAGAAAAGACGACTGGGCCCAGAGAAACAGAAGGCAGCTTGCCAGCAAACTGAGGAGTTGCTGAAGGCCGGATTTATCAGGGAAATCCGATATTCCTCTTGGCTTTCGAATGTGGTGATGGTCCCTAAATCCAATGGTAAATGGAGAATATGCATTGACTACGTGGACCTCAACCGCTGCTGTCCAAAAGATCCTTATCCTCTTCCTAATATAGATCGGATGGTTGATGATTCCTCTGGTTATCAATACCTGAGCTTCATGGACGCTTATTCTGGTTACAACCAAATTCCGATGTGCGAAGAGGATCAAGAGAAGACAGCTTTCATAAATGATCGTGGTGTTTTCTGCTATACAGTCATGCCCTTTGGCCTGAAAAACGCTGGGGCGACATATCAGCGCATGATCAACAAGGTTTTCGAAGCTATGCACACCAAACTTGTTGAAGTATACATTGACGACATAATAGCAAAGACACCGGTTGGTGGTGATCATATTGAGGACCTACGCCAAGTATTCACCCGATTGAGACAATTTAACATGAGGCTGAACCCAATGAAGTGCACATTTGCTGTCTCTGCTGGGAAGTTTTTGGGTTTCATGTTAACTCAACGTGGTATTGAAGCCAATCCAGGGAAGTGCCAAACGATTCTAGACATGCAGAGTCCTAAGAATCTCAAAGAAGTCCAATCCCTGAATGGCAAGGTAGCAGCTTTGGCACGATTCATGCCGAAGATGGCTCACAGGTTGCTCCCCCTGTACAAAATACTGAAAAAGTCCAAGAAATTCGAGTGGGGACAGGAACAAGAAAAAGCTTTCCAAGAGCTTAAAGAGGTGTTGTCCAAACCTCCCATTCTCACAAAGCCTGACCCCGAAGACACACTCATTCTGTACTTGGCTATTTCAGATGAAGCTTTGGGCGTTGCCTTGATAAAAGAAACTCCTGATGGACAAAGACCGGTCTATTTCACTAGCAAGACCTTGCAAGGTGCTGAGATCCGGTATCAAAAAATTGAAAAGGCCGCCTTCGCTGTTGTTTGGGCCTCACGACGGTTGCGTCCGTACTTTCACGCCCATCCAATCATAGTAAGAACGGATTTGCCACTCCGTTCTGTCTTAATCAAGCCCGATCTCGCTGGGAGGATGATCAAATGGTCTATTGAACTCTCTGAGTTTGATATATCCTACGAACCCCACAGCGCTATTAAAGCTCAAGTCCTGGTTGACTTTATTATGGAAATGACAGGGACTGATCCAGATTACCCTCGAGTCCATTGGACCATTTACGTTGATGGTTCATCAAATCAAAGAGGCTCTGGAGCAGGTGTAGTTCTAGAAAGTGACGACGGAGTACACCTGGAGATCTCCCTTCGTTTCAATTTCAAAACATCCAACAACCAAGCTGAGTACGAAGCTTGCTTGGCCGGGCTAAGAGCTGTAATTGATATCGGAGCTTCTGAGGCGACACTCTGCAGCGATTCACAGCTGGTGATTTCGCAGATCTTAGGAGATTATCAAGCTCGCGAACCTCAACTCCAATTATACTTGAACTGTGTCAAGGAGTTGACTGAGAAATTCTCAAAGGTGGAATTCAAGCATGTTCCACGAGAAGAGAATACGAGAGCGGATATACTCTCCAGGTTAGCAAGCACTAAACGACCAGGTAGCACCACTACGCTGGTTCAAAGCACGCTAACGTCGCCCAGCATTCCTCTTTTCCCTTCTCTAAACGCCATAATGACTAACTCCCTTTACGGAGATACATGGATGGCTCCTTACATCCGTTACTTGGCTGATGGACAATTACCTACGGATGAGAAGGAAAAAATGAGGATAAGGAGAGAATTACCATATTTCACTATGATTGATGGTAATCTCTACAGAAGGGCACTCTCTGTGCCCTATTTGATTTGTCTCAAAGAGAGTGAAGTGCAAGACGTAATGGAGGAAGTGCATGGGGGACAATGTGGACACCACGCCGGAGGAAGAAGCTTAATGCGAAAAATCCTCAGAGCTGGATACTGGTGGCCCACAATGAAGCAAGACTCCATTGACTTCGTCAAAAAATGTGATGCTTGCCAAAAATTCTCTAACCTTCACCACACACCAGCGGAAGAACTCTTCACATCCGCTGTTCCATGGCCCTTCTACCAATGGGGATTGGATATTCTGGACCCCTTTCCAACTGCTCCTGGGGGTATCAAATATCTCATTGTAGGGGTCGATTATTTCACTAAGTGGATAGAAGCAGAGCCGGTGGTGCATATTACTTCAGCCCGAACTCGTCGTTTCATGTATGAAAACATCATAACACGGTTCGGGGTCCCAGCACGGATTGTCACAGACAATGGCACCCAGTTCACGGATAGAAAATTCACAGATTTGCTTAAAGGGTTAGGAATAACCCAAATATTCTCATCCGTCGAACACCCCCAGACTAATGGTCAAGCTGAAGTGGCCAACAGGGAGGTGCTGAAGGGACTAAAGAAACGCCTTGGTGAAGCCAAGGGCGGATGGACAGACCAGCTGTGTCATGTCCTATGGGCATATCGGACAACGCGTCATTCATCCACCAATGAATCCCCATATCGCCTAACATACGGGGTCGAGGCAATGATACCTGTGGAACTGCAGATTGCGTCCACAAGGGTTAAGTACTTCTCTGAAGAAACCAACAATGCTAACTTGGCATCCGAAATGGATGTCATACAAGAACTCAGAGAAGACGCTTTTATCAGAGATCAAGCCATCAAAGCCAAAGTTGCTCTCCGGTACAACAAACGAGTCCAATCAAGGACTTTCAACGTTGGAGATTTGGTTTTGAGGAAAGCAAGTATAGGGAACAAATTCGCTCATCAAGGCAAATTAGCCCCAAACTGGGAAGGCCCATACAGGGTATCCGAGGTCACTGGCAAAGGCTCTTACCGCCTTGAAAACCTTGATGGCACTCCAATCCGAAATAAGTGGAACACCCAAAACTTACGCATCTATTATAGCTAGCTGTTGGAACAATCTACACTCTCCTATCCTTATCTTGGATTGAATACTGGAGAATTTATTTTCACAGCTACGCTCTCATTGTAATTCTTATTTTTGATTTAATAAGAATCTCTCACAACAATTTAACTCTTTCGAGTTTTTCTTATGCTGTGATTTTCAGCTTATCCGGTGTATAGAAACATATTCAGGACGGATGATCTCAGCTACTTATTCTGTAGTTGACGATGTAACTCCTCGAATATGCGCAACGCACAAGAACATACTCAGGACGGATGATCTCAATTACCCATTCTGTAATTGACGATGTAACTCCTCGAGTGTGTTTAAGTATTGAAGGCCCGGATTGTAGGATTAAACCGAACTCTGGGTACGGTTAGTAAGTTTGGCTGAACACCGGTGAAGGCTCGAATTGTAGGATTAAACCGAACTCTGAGTACGACTAGTAGGATTAACCGAACGTCGGTGAAGACCTGAGTTGTAGGATTAAACCGAACCTCAGGGCATGGGTTGTAGGGCTGGTCCTTTTTCAAGGCCACAAACCGAACCCCATTCGAAGACTACATGGGTGGTAGGGCTGGTCCTCTTTCAAGGCCACAAACCGAACCCCATGCGAAGGCTTGGGCGCAGTAAGCTGGTTCTTCTTCAAGACCTCACTGAACCCCAAGTAACGGGTGCAGTAGGTTCAGGATTAGCCCTGATCTGAACCCCGTATCGAAGGCTCGGCTTGTAGGATTAAACCGAACTCTGAGTACGACTAGTAGGATTAACCGAACGTCAGTGAAGAATTGTCATTGGATAATACCAAAGACCAATTGAAGAACGGCAAGTAGGATTAAACCGAACGCCAAATATGACATGGACAGTAGGATCGAACCAAACTCCAAACACAACAAGTAAGTTATATTGAACTCCAGATTAATACTCTCTTATGAAGTTCTTTATTTGGAAGTTTTATAGCTTATAATTCTGAGTTATCAATTCTTCAATTGAGACCTGACTCATGAACTCCGACATAAACAATTCACTCGGGTACGCCACAATCTAAGGCATATTCACCCGAAATCTCTCAGTCGGAAATATTTGAAGAGGAATTTCTATTTTAAATCCTCACTCTTAAAAGCTCTCACGAGAAAATCTCACTCAGAGTTTATTCAAAGTGATAATCACCCAATGAAACTGGGGGACAGCATCAACGATTTAACGAATATCTTGAGGAATGAATTCTCGTCTAAACGATCTCACAATCATTCCCCTTAAGCCGTTCTTGTGACGATGATGTGTTCCCTCACAAGCGGTGATCTTATTATGAAATTCATCTCGCATGTATAAGTCCGGTATGGAGATTTTGTTTTACAATCCGATCTTCATTACTTAAATCCGGAATGATACAATACACATGCAATCCCTCTATTAAAGTTGTTTTTCACTAAACAAGAATGGAGGTAAAAAACTCTTTTATTGATTAAACGAGAATTACAATTCGTGTAATAATCCGGAGCTGATCCCGGAACACAGCGAATTTGAATCAATAAAATGAAAAAGGAAACAAAGAAGGTGCTACTTTCTCTAGCTTGAGTCTTCTTCCTTCCCTTTGCCTTTGTCTCCGATCTTGCCTTCTTCAGTGTGAGAGCTTTTTCCTGTACTTATGGGCTTCAGGAGTGAAGGTCCCATTGATTGACCTTTAGGTAAAGGAGCGAACTTATAAGGAGTGTTAGGCGGACTTTCATGACGGTTATCAACGATGGCCACTAGTTTCCCTTGGTGAAACTCATAAAACGGATCAATACCGTTCAAATTAATTGACACCTTGGGATTCCGGTATAGCACTTGACGAACTGCCAACCCGAAAGCCTCCTTGACTGCTTGATCACACATGTTTACAGCATCGTCTAAGTCTGCTTTCAGGGTCTTGACTTCGCCATTCGAATTCGCCAGCTTTAAGAGCAGCTCTTTTTCCTTTCGTGACCAATCATCCACTCCTTGAGAATGGACGACCTTAGCCTCCTTCAACCGCTCTTCTAGCTTTGAAGAGCGTTCCTTCTCCACACAAAGATTGGCATGGAGGTCAGCGTTGATTTTCTTTTGATCAAGAACATGACCCTCCAGCTCCTTGGCAAGGTTCTTCAGCTTGGCAATTTCTTCATCCTTCTTCTGAATTTCTTCTCTGGAAGCTTCTAATTTTCCTTCTAATTGGAGGATGATTGCCTTGTCCTTGCCAACCGTTGAGGTGAGCCTCTCGTTCTCTTCTGTGAGCTCACGAACCGACTTGAGGAGCCCGGATAACTCAACCAAGTGCTTCTGTCCGTCGTCGCAAGCTCTGATCATTTCATCACTCTTCAACGAGGGCTTCACCTTGGGTGAAGGTTCAGGAACGCCCTCAGGAACGGAGCCCTCGTACACCGGATGTTGAACAAGACCGGAACTACCTTCAAGAGGGCAAAGGGCTTTGGGCGCGAAATAAGTCGTTATCGGCTTCGCCCCATATGTGATAACACCGCCTGGGATATCCAGAATAGACCCTTCCGCTCTCCTTTCCTTAGAAGGCTCTGGCTCAGCAACCCTTCTTGAAGTTTTTGGTTTTTTGGGTGAGGATTGACGGTCTGAGATCTTCGAGGGGCTACGCTTTGACCTCTTCTTTTTCTCGACAACCTTCTCAGATCCGCCCTCGATCAGAGGAATATCGTCACCAGCAGACGAAGTTAATATTATCGTCTCAGCAGTAGCCTTCTTCGAGTTCCGCTTTGCCTGAATGTCATTTTCAGCCGCAACGAAAGTCTCTCTGGCCTTGAGACCTTTTAGCCTATTCATCTCTGGTGACTCGCTCTGAATTTCACCTGCAAAATCAAAAGACACAATCAGAGACGAAAAAGTTTCAAGGCATGACATAATAACGCATGAAGAATGGCAGCAAAATTACGTAAATACTCCTCGCGAGTAGGCTTTGATCCTAACAAACGCCTGCAGGAGAAAAATTGATGCGAGGCTGTGTAGGATTGAAGAGCCGAAAGAACGGAGATGGAAGGTGGGCTCAGTTCGTCCTCCTCAGTATAGTACGCCTGGGAGGTTAGCAAGAAATGTTCATGCGTCCAAGCCACTGGGATCTTTGGAATCCCATCTTCAGTTAACCAAAAAATTGGTTCATTCGGATGAACGCTGATCTTCGTATAGTAAGATTTGAATGAATGACCATCAACTTTGGCGGAGTCAGTGTACGCCTCGAAGTTGATGATCTTAGAGATAGTCCGGAGGGATATCAAACTCACTCCTCCCTTCTCCTTATTTGCACGGCGGACCACCTGAGAGAAGTAGAAAAGCATGGCCACCATTGGTTCAAAGTTGAAGTGCTCCCCAAGCACTTCAAGAGAACGGACTAACCCCCATCTGTTGGGGTGAAGCTGCGAAGGGGCGCAGTCTAAGAATCTCAGGACCCCCATCTGAAAATCTGTAAGGGGAAAGCGTACGCCGAGATTCAAAAACAGGAAGTCATACATGTACAAGGACCTTTTGTCCGGAGTATGACAAATCCGATCTGATGGGAGCGGAGCTAATGCCTTGAAACACCATTTATATTTATGCTGCTTCCAAACCGTAAACCGCGGCTCCAGCTCCCCTTCATCCTCCTGAGCGTGGACGGACGGTGTTTCACGAAACTCCTCAGCCACCCAGCTGAATGGGCGTTTCTGTTGGAATTTCACCCAGTCTATCCGGTGTGCAACCACATTGCATAGGCCGGATTGGGTCTTCAAGATATACTTCTCAGAAGGAGATTCCCCTTCAGACGATTTCCTCCCAGTAGCTTTCTTTGTCACCATTGTGAAAGCTTTGATGCTGCGATAAAATTTCACATCATCAGAGAGATACAAATCCCCACTCTTGACACTCTCACTGGAGGAGGAAGACTCTGAAGAGGGTATAATCACCCTTCGCCTTTGATATTGCGACTCCTCCCTCTCTGTATACTGTGGCCTCGACGGGAAGATCACTGGGATCCTCCCACCACGAACACTAGGGTTTTGAGCCAAAGCCCTTCCTCCTCTTCCTCTAGGGCTAACGCCACTGAAGCTAACACCCTTCCTAGACATTCTCAAATACTGAAAAGAGATACAAAAAACGAAGGGAATGTGGTTACCTAAGGATAGTGAATTGAAATTCACAGAGGCGGACACGAAGAACTTCTTGGAACTTTTGCAGAGGTTCGTCAAAGAAGCAAGAAGAAATGGTAACTGAGATTGCCAGATATGCCTTTTTCGGGGCACGAAAATTTTTCAAATACCCACTAAACACAACCTGTCGTTTACCCCCAAACGACTCCCCGTTTAGTGGACCAAAATTGTCGTTTAGTACCTCAAGGCGTGAAAATGCCTTTGTTTTGTCACAGAGCCATCGAAATGGGCCTATTAAAACCGAATACTAGGCCCAACAAGACTATGCGTGACAGTTACTAAGACATGCGCACTTAACGCAATAATGGCTCGCCCACGTGAATTAAGGCATTAAATGTCCAATCATTAGAAACGTGGCCACCATTACTCGAATACCAAGGGTTGCGAAATTCCATAAACTCCTGATATTCTTATTGTCGAATCCGCCTTTAGGAGATTCATCACTACGGAACCTTGTTCCCAGAGCGGACATATACACTTCGATGTAGTCCCGAAATCCAGATGTACTACGATTAATATAGCTCATATGAGTAAGTCTATTCATTCCTCACATTAGCTAGGGGGCTAGTAGAGGTATTACTCGGATTTCGGATTTTCAAAAATTTGTTCAATCCGTACTCCATGATTAAAAAACTTCACCAGGACGGATAATTTTAATCACTTATTCTGTGATTCGATGATATAACTCCTGGTATAAAGAATTCCAATAATCATTCCAGGACGGACGATCTCAATCACCTATTCTGTGATTCGATGATGTAACTCCTGGTGTGAATCATTCCAGGACGGATGATCCCAATCACCTATAAAGTGATTCGACGATGTAACTCCTGGTATGAACAATTCTCATCATCATTCTTACGATGAAAGCTTTTGAAAACTGAAAAGTATTCACTCAATCCGTACTCCTACGATTGAAAAATGCCTCCAGGATGGATTATCTAAATCACTTAATCTATGATCTGACGATGTAACTCTTGGTGTTGTGTACTTTTCCAGAACGGATAATCTCAATCACCCATTACGTGATATGACGATGTAACTCCTTGACATGGTGTACCTGCCCAGGACGGATGATCTCAATCACCCATTCTGTGATATGACGATGTAACTCCTGGCGCCATACACACCTCAAGGACGGATGATCTCAATCACCTATTATGTGATCCGACGATATAACTTCTGGTGCTGTACACATCCCCAAGACGGATGATCTCAATCACTTATGAAGTAATTTGATGACAAAACACCTGGCATGATCAATTCATACAATCATTCCTATGATGGAAAATTCTGAAAGTCAGTCCGCACTTTCACTTTCAAGTGGTATTCTCCCAGGTAGGATACTCTTTATCACCTATTCTGTGATACAATGACGTAACCCCTGACGTAGAAAAACTCCCATCATCATCCTTATGATGGAGGACTCAAGCACCACTTCCTTACACCTTTGCAGTTCCCCAAACTTGGAACAATACTCTTACAATGAACGACATAGTTTTCTTCAGTGAGAATAACATGAATAAAATACAGTCATCCGTCCTGTTACATTACTCTACTGAACAGCGGATCGACCCATCTTTCCCCAAAAGAATTAAGAGAATTAAGGATCATGCCCCAAAGACAGGCACCTTCTTCTTAATACGCACTTGGGGACATGTATATATTTATCCGTTCTAAATTTTATTTGTTGTTTAATCTTCTGAGGTAGTTGTTTCAATCCAACCTCAAGGTTAATCATACAAAACGGATTAGCAACGATTTAAATATACATGAAACGACGAAGACAAATTTCTTCAGTCAAAACTCATTCATTAAAGTGAAATTACATACAATAGTTCAAAATCCAGAGTTGATCCCGGTACACAACTATACATGTAAATGAAAAGAAAACTACGGAGGAGGAATCGACTCTTCAGTTTTCTGTGCCTCCTCAGCACCGGGCTCTCGTGCTCCTTCCTTTGGAACCTCCACAGGAGTCTCACCTCCAGGAGCCTCAGCCCTTTCTTCAGAAGAGGGAACCTCGGACACAGGAAAGACGTAATCAGGTCCCATGGTTTGACCCTCAGGAAGAGGAGGCAAACCATACAAGGACATCGGTGGATCTTCGTGACGACCATCCACCACTACGACTAACTTTCCCCCATGGAATTCATAGTACGGATCCATTCCATAAAGGTTAAGTTTCGCAGTGGGGTTGCGGTAGAAGACTTGGCGTATGGCTAGGCCGAAGGACTCTTCAACAGCCCGGCTGCATATGTCAACAGCTTCTTCTCTCTCAGCTTTCGCTGTAGCCAATTCTCCCCGCAACTTGGACAGCTCCTCACTAGATACTTCGGACTTCGCTTTCCTAGCCTTCAGTCCCTCTATCTCAAGAAGGAGCTTCTTCTCCCTTTGAGACCACTCCTCAGCATCAGCCTTATTTTTATCCCGGCTGCTACGGAGTTCTTCCTCCTTCTCTACCACTTTGCCTTCCAAGTTTTTGAGGTCGCCTTTCAGCTTGAGATTCTCTTTAGTCATCATCTCTCCGAACTCCTTAGATTTGGAGAGACGATCTTCCATTAACTTCATGGAGGCTTTATCTTTTTCCGAGGAAAGGTTGAGCTCTTTTAATTTGTCACTCAGCTCTTCAACCTTATCAACGTTGTCAGCCAACTCGCCGACTGAAGAAAGCATTCCAGCAAGTTCGGCTAATTGCCACCTTCCGGCCTCACACGCTCCTTTAATTTCTTTAGCACTGAGCGTAGGCCAGAGTTTGTACATCGGTGGTGGAAGAGTGGCTGGAGTAGAACCCTCGTAGGAGAGGAAGGGGGTGAGAAACGAGGTAGTTGGGAAAGAGGTCGGCCCTGATCCAGAAACCCCAACAGCAGTGCCTTTATTGAGATCGGAGGAAGCACCAATCGCTTTCGAGGCTTCAATAGCTTTATCCTCCGAAGTCCTTTGCTTCTTGGACTGACGCCTTGCAGGATCATTCTGGATCTTTCTTCTCCTCTCACTAACTTGAGGATGACCCGTGGCCGCGCCGGCCTCAGAGGAACCACCCTCAACCAACGGAACGTCCCCTTCAGCATCCGAGGTTAGTATTATTAACTCAGGACGATCCTTGGTTGAAGGCCTGGGCTTCACTTCATTTTCATGGGCAACGGACTTACCCGCAGCCTTGAATTTCTTTAACTTGTCCATCTCTGGAGTCTCTTGTTCTATTTCACCTACATGAACAAACACAAGATGTCAGCAACTACAAATATTCTATATATATATTTGGTAAAGGAGAAAGGGTGAAACAAAACGAGAAGTACGCAAATATTCCTCCCGGACTCCGCTTGAGCTACTTAGCAAACGCCTACATGAAAAGACGTGACGACGTGTAGTGTGTGATTCGAGTGCGAACAACACTCTCGACGTCTCACGAGACAGATCGGATTGATCAGTGTAGTACGCGTGTGAGCTCAAGAGAAAATGTTTGTGTGTCCAACTCAGGGGAAATTTGTCGACGCCCTCTTCATCCTTCCAAAATATTGGTTTGCCCTTCTTAATGGAGATGCGAGTGAAATAAGTCTTGAAGGACTTCCCATCAACCTTGGCAGAATCCGTATAAGACTCAAAGTTCACAAAGGAACAGAGAGTCCAGAGAGTCACCAGACCAACTCCACCCTGCTTGTTTGCCCTTCGAACTACCTGAGTGTAGTAGAACAGCATCGCTACAGTTGGCGTGAAATTGAAGTGCTCCCCAAGCACTTCGAGAGCTCGGATGAGGCCCCAACCGTTGGGATGAAGTTGGGAGGGTGCACAGTTCAGAAACTTCAAGACACCTATCTGGAGTTCGGTTAGAGGAAAACGAACTCCCAGATAATGAAAAATAAAGTCATACATATATACAGAGCGGTCATTGGGGACGACATGGCATATCCGCTCTGTCGGAAGTGGTGCGTAAACCCTATACCACTTTTTTGTCTCCTCATCCGTACTCAGCGTGAACCTCGGTTGAATCCGGGATCCCTCCTCATCCGCATGACGAGAGGCCAAGTCCTTAAACTCGCTGGACACCCAACAGAAAGGCCATTTAGCCTGAACCTCCTCCCAATTCAGCCTCGAAGCAACTACGCTATAGAGACCTTCAGTTGTCCTCGAGATAGCGCTATTTCCAGAGTTTCCCTCTCCAGTGGCCATTTGGATTTTCTAAATCGAACTCCTTAATCTATGATAAGAAATAAAATGTCGTCAGAAAGTTGCAATCATTACTCACTGCATTTTAAAAGCAATTACAATCAGAGGGCGACTCTGAGAAGGGAAAGGTCACTTCCCACAGTGAGTAAGATCCCCTTTCTGAGCGACGCGATTCAGTCTTAGGAAGAATTACAAGGATTCTTCCCCACGACTATTAGGGTTGTGGGAAACTGATTCCCCTCCCCTTGATGAAGCCTACTTTCTATAACTAAGAGTAGCAAACCAAAGCAAAACTAGAGCGACAAGGAAGAGATAGTTACCTCAGATGACAGTGATGAATTTGAGGAATGAAGAAACCCTCGCAGTGCAGGCAACAAGCTTCCTTGCAATATTTCTGCAGAGTTTTGTTAAGTAAACAAAAGCAAGTAGAACCCAGAATCCACTAAGTGTTCCTTTTATAGAAAACGAAGAGGTTCGGTTACCCCCTCTTGAAGTTGTGTCGTTCTCGATAAAACGCATTCGTTCACAAGCGAAACGACACAACCGTTCCAAATTCTTGGCGCCAAAACGATAGCGACTCAGCGAAGGGCTATCCACTAGGCCCAAAAGTTTCAAAAACTTCAGGCCCATTGAGCCCAAAACGAAGGTTAATGAGATTTTCATCTCAGACGCAATAATTGCTTGCCCACGTGATTAAAAGCATTAATGTCTAATCATGCAACGCAATTCATGCTTTACAGCCGTTACACGAACTTCAAGAGCTTTCAATTCCAATAAACTCTTGAAATTCTCACACAACGAATCTTTGTCTGAATCCGTTGTGATCGCACCGAAAGGTCGTATCTATTAAATTTAGAACGGTTCCTTACGAATGACAACAGATGCTAAGGAACTGTTACACACGTAAGCTTACCGATATTAAGACCTCTCGCAGGTTGAGTAGCTTATGTGAACAACCATTCAGTCCCTCACACAAGCTAGGGGACATATGATCTGGTCTCAATACCGGTATCCGATCTGCTATACATATCTCAACGTCTTTGATAAGACATCTACGTGTAACCGGTGTCATCGGTATACATCCGGACTGTAATTCCGTATCAGGCGTTCTCCCTATACCGGTCGTTCAGGATAACACCATGACATCGGATAATACACACGTCACTGTGCAAAAGACAAGGATTGTTGCTACAGGGATCGATCAATAATTCCCTGCACTACGAGCCAAATTCTGCTCACGGGAATGGTCAACTTGTTCCCTAATCCTAGTCTACATTCTCTATGCTCAATATAAAATAGCCACTTGACCCAATCATGCAGGTAAGTGCGCAATATAATAATGCTAATGGGAGTTGGTGGTTCCCCACCAACGAATCCTCGTTAATCGAGCCAATCAGGTATATGAACTCACTTCATGATTGAAGTAGGGATCTTCAGCTCTTTTACGACTGATTACTCTCTGAATACATTCCTGACTTGGAATATAATCACTGACTTGAGCGTCGGAGAATCTTTGCAGGTGACACCACCATTCGCCCACTTCAACGCGTTAGGTCGGTGTGAAGGATCTCCAGAACGCCTAATCCGCTCTCCTCACTCAAGGACAATGGATACCTACACCGGATACACATACATCTGGTCTTCTGTACAGTATTTACATACTATTTGTGACTGGTCTGAGTCCGGATCTCTAGACCCCGGTTCAGGACAGATCATATACTTAACAAGTAAAATTATTGAGACTGAAGCCTATCCCAACACAAGGCATTATAGGAAATAATTAAAAAGAAAAGCAAAAACTTCACACAACACGAGGAGTAGAGGGACGATCACCCTGTTCCATATTCTGATCATCATTTACTTTGGTATAACTAGGGGAATCATATTGCTCAAAGATTTGTTCCTTGTCGTTTGACTGTGGGAGAAGGTGAAACAACTCATTTGACACCTCGTACTCTTCCTTATTGACTTCAATCACTAACTCACCCCGATAAAATTTATTACAAAATCCAATTCCTTTAAGGTTAAGAGAGAAGTCATAGTTTTGATGTATTACCTGCTGAACGCCATGACTGAATGACTCCACCGAAGCCTGCCTAAACATACACATGTTGGTTTGGTATGTGGAGTTCTTGTCTTATACTTCTGCAGCCTCTTGTTCTTAGATTCGAGGTCTGTATTTTTCTTTGATAGTCGCTCAACTTTGGCCTTGAGCCGCTTCACCGCCCCCTTCATCTCCTCCTCCTTGGTTTTCAAAGTTGACACTGTCGTGATGTAGGAATTACATAGGATGGATCTAGATCTTGCTTCTCCTTAGATCTTCAAGCAATTCCAAGCTTGTTTGTAATTACAAAAGCAATTCTCCTTCACTCTAGGTGTTGGATGAATGCATATATAGCCTAGGTCAGGGTTCCTAAATTCTAAAATTGGAAAGTAATTGGTAAAAATATGGAAGAGATGGAGAGACAAGAGAAGAAGAAGAAGGAAAATGCCACTCTCTAAGGTTTAGAGAGATAAGTTTCAAAAAGATGTTCACCACCATTGGATAGGTTCCAAACGGATAAAAACTAAAGAGAGGTGCTACGTATTCTTAGGTTTTAGAGAGAGAAAATTCAATCTATCTTACTAAACACTCAATAAATGAATTCTATGATGCAAATTACAAAGGAAAGGAACAATATATACTCCCTAAGTGCCCCCACTTAATATGTTTTTTAGAAACTCCACTTGGCCCAACTTTATTTCTACTAAAACATGGCTTAATATGAAAAAGACGAATGTACAAGGTCCAGAAAAAAAACTTGGTCATGCAAGGCCCAAAACCTAAAAACTAATGGTTTTCCTTACAAAAATTTAGAATACACAAAACTAATAAGCCCATTAGGCTAAGCCCATAAAATATACAAAGAATTGAAAGAGGGACCTAAAAGAGAGTCTAAATGAGGTTTAAACAACATATAAAGCCCTATTTTTTAAAATAGTACATGAGAAATGGGAGAGGTCTTCAAAGGTTCCTTTTTAGGCTTAGGCCCATATAATAGTGTTAGAAAGAGGGATAATGCTCTAGAGAGTGCTTCTTTGGTCTTCTTGGTCCTTGACTTAGTCAAAGAACCACTAAGACCATCCAAGACATCCTCTAATCTTTATGTAGGCTTAGTGAGGATGATGTCCTTATTACATCGCCTCTAAAGTAATATTCTTCTCATTTAATTCTTTCAGATAATAGAGGATCTTACCCTGGTTTTCCAACACCCAAGCATTTTTCTAACGGAGGCGATCAATCTCTGCTATAAGGCCCTTTAAAGCAAAAGAATGGAGGATATAAAGGCTCTTTAAAGCAGACCACACCACCCTGTTTAGGGCATAGTCAAACGCTTTAGTACCCAATCCGTCCTTGAGGTAGAATGGAAGAGTAAATTCATTTTGATCCCCTCCAACGAGCTCAAGTAGGTAAAGATCATCTTCACCGCTCTCCATATTGAAGGGGATAACATCGGTCTCTGGATTGAGCCGGTCTGCGTTGTCCCTTCCTATCGCCAGGGTTGTCAAACCTTTACCCTTATCTTACAAGGTGGGTTGCTCTGGTCTCTCAGTTTTCCCAGATCCTTCAGTGTCCTACCGAGATCGTTTTTCTCTTTTTTAGGATGAGGGTAGTTTTGTTGAAGGGTATGGATATCTTCTTCACCTTTTTAAGCTGAGGCAGAATCTGATTCTCCATATCAGGGTTGGTATTCACCACTTCCATTATCCCCTGAAGCTGATCCAAAACGCTTACGCCCATGCTCCCTATCAAAAATAAAAGATATATATATATATATATATATAGCTGATTAGATACCGATCATAAACTTTTAACTTGTCATTTACAATGAATAAAAACATGTGTAAATTACCCAAGGAAGACAAGTATTCAGTTTTTTTTTTCATGAGGGCCCTAGAGAGCTCGACATTTCAAAAGCCTCAACCATGAAATTTCATGAAGAGCATTAGCTACCAACTATGACTTTTCATTCTCATCCTTCACCACGTACGCCTCGTTCTCCATTAAGAAGTGATGGTGGGTCTATCCGTTGAAAACTCTGGTGTACCATCTATATTCTTCCAAAATATAGGTAAGTTTGGCTTCACACATACTTTGAAAAATGATCGCTTGAAGGAGACGTCACAGTCTTCACTGATTCACATACACCTAAAGTTGACGATTTCGCTTTAGCACTGCAGGTTGATAAACCCCAAACCTCCACCGAGGTTGGCATGCCTTAGGATGTAGACGTAACGAAAGAACATTGCCATTGTTGGAGTGAAGCTGAGGTATTTGGCAAAAACCTCCACGACAATTATTAGATATACTTGTTTGAATGAAACTGGTTAGGGGCGATGTCTAAAAATCATAATACCCCAATTTTAAATTCATTTAGTGGGACTTGTAATCTTAACTTGTAAATAAAATCTCATACATGTATACATATTGGTCCCCTAAGGTATGGCAGGTTCGGTCTTTTATTAAAAGAACCACTAGGGAAAAATAATCTTTATATTTGTTTGAGGGCCATATCCTCTCGCATCTAGTTGAACCTCATCGTGTGCTTCCGTGTGACGGTTAAGGAAGGATAAAATCTCTTGATGGACCCAGAAATATGGGTCTTTCGCCTTACGAGCTAGCCAATTGATTTGGTCCACAATCATATTGCTGCCTGGGGGATCGGTTAGGGTATAATAACTCTCCACTTCGGATTATGTGTCTTTAATGGCCATCATTTGCACTACATGTTTCAAGAAAGACACACACTAATAAAAGAATGGTGTCGTCAGCATGGTAACAAATGATACTGGAATATTGTTTACGGGAGTAAGACGACGTGGCCATAGGTGATCTTGCAATCAACGGGGTGAAAATTAATGAGTCCGACTTAGAGGAAAGCATTTTCTTTAGGAGCTGTTATAGCTCCTCCCTCTAGGATCCCCCATATTGGGAGATGGAGTCAGCCTAATGATAAAAGACCTCAGCATAGCCAAAGTGGCTTCCCAGGGACCCTTCCTAACCTATCTACGTATATCTACTTGCGACAACTGCAGTTTTTGTCGGGTTCCACAAACGGCCATAATGGTGGCTTAGAGACGCTCTCCACTGATTTGTCACTCACGTGGTTATCTCCCTTATCTGAGTTTAACATCATAAAAATTAGAAGCAAAGTGCAGAATTTAAGAAAAAGTTGGGATAAAGATACTACCTTGGGGTTCTTTATGAGCGATTTTCTTGGTACGAGCTAAGAGGATGTCAGTTGCTAACAATAGAATGACATAGTTTTCACGATCAAAATTTTGAGTGACTTACCTTCTATTTATAGAAAAACTTGGAGGCAATAGGCCGAAAAGTTAACAGATGCAACCGAATATGTGACTATAAACATGTCATTTTGGCTCAAAATGCGGGGCATAACAATACACAAAAACATGAAGTGACATATCCAACCAGCATGTGTCGTGCATTATGTGTCAATTTCCACTACAATACGACACCCATACTGGCTAAACGACTAATCTTCCCAATGTTTGACAGGTCTTGAACCACGACTTACATAATGGTTTATTTTCTACTAAAATTTAAAAACATATTCCATGCCTTATATAACAGTTCCAAACAATAAAACAATGGAATGAAACAACCCATTAAAGTGACACATATCACTTCAACAGGTTAGGGGAAATGATCTAGGCACAATACTGGCCCTGATCCCAACTTACAGCACTGGTACTCAACAGGTGGAACGACATCGGTAATAGAAGGAATCTGGTATGGCCCTCAAGCACACTAGTCAAACCCTCCTCCATCCAGATCTTTTATGACTGATGTCGGAGCGAGGAGCCCGAGATAGATAGGTACACACCGAGCCTAAAAGCTACAAACAATGGCAGAAATGACTAAGCGTGATAGCTTTTTTGTGTACCAAGCGGACTAGTGATGTAATCGTCATATCAAAATTTGTCCCTTCAACATAAACCTATAAATACTTACATTCAATACACACAAGGTATACAACAATTAATATCTGTAGTGCTCTAGTATTGAACTCTCACAACTTAAGCTTCGGAGTGTCCTTGCAGGTAACACCAATATTAGCCCAACAACGTTAATCTAGAAAGCCAGACCGAAGTGGAGGACAAAGACTTTGAGCTTCCCTTGGACTAAAAAAAACATAATACCAGATCCCATTGACTGGTGTAAAATTTATAGTTGAAGTGATTTAGGATACTGGACCTTGACCGGAACACACGGTCCCCCAATATCTGACATTTTAACTTAAAATTTTTAAAACATGTAATATGATTTTTTTTATGTCAACTTAAAATTTTTCTTGCCTTAAATTAATTGGTGAACTCATAGATTTATATTGGATTATTAATATATCATGTAACTTTTAAAATATATTAATTATCACCGATTTTACATATATTGAACAACTCGAAATGTTCATATAATTTTTGTATACTTTTTTCATATAAGTTTTTATACTTTTCCTTTTCATTATTTTTGTATCTATTTTTGAATGGTGCAAATGAAACAACAATGTTTTTTAATTACTTGTTTGTTGAATGACACAGAATAACCTAATAAGCAAAATCCCTCACGTAACCTAATAAGTGTTGGTCATATTGGTTAAAAATGGTGATGCAAGTTCAATCCACATACACGCGCACACACATACATACACTACTTGCTTGGAGAGACTTTTAGTTATCACACCCAAGTTGAAACTATAATTTTCTAGTCCCACGATTTTATGTAGTTAAAAAAAGCCCCCATGTAATGCATAACTATGCCATGCATGTTTGGACTTTGGAATGCCGTAATAAGAATAAACTAAAATGTTTGAAAATCTCAACATACAATATTATATTACTTCATTATAACATGTATGAAAATTTAGATGTATATACTTTCTATTTCCTTACTATTATAGTATAATCATTTTCTATATAAAATATGAAAATCATTCAACCTTAACCCTTCCTCCAAACTAAAAAAACAAAGAGGACGAAGACCTTGAAATATATATTTTAGTAACAAGCACATGGATGAGACTAAATGTGTTTTTGAGATCTCATTTGTCTATTTTAAAATTAGAGTATATTATAATTTTACAGTGTCCCTCAATTAAAAAAATTAGTTTATCATAGTCTTAAATCAATGATTCAATAAAGATGAGAAACAACATTTCGTTGAGTTGAGACTTTTTTCAATTGAGAGATACTACTTCAATCCCAAATATAAACAAATTTTAGTTTAAGTTTTTGGTACTATAGAATAAATAAAACTATACTTTTCCAATACATTAAATGTTTATCTATTAAATATATCATCTTTGTATATATTAAGACAACTAATTATTTAAGTAATACTACGTTTGTCCCTTAATATAAGAATGTTTCAACTAATTCCAGTTTGTATGAAAAATTTATGAATATAATTAAAGTCATTTGACGTGTCTACAAGTTGTAAGAGTTTTCCAGAAATACCCTTATTTCACTATCTTTCTTCTCAATTAAGACTTATTTAATTGATGGTTAATGAAGATATTTCAGTGAAAAATTAATTACTGTCGTGGACTTTTTGACAAGGTTCTTATGTTAAGAATAAAAAAAATCTTTCCAGATATTCTTATATTTGGAGACAAAGACAATAAATGATATTAAGAGTATTTTATGAAACTAAATTAAACATTATATATTGTTAATATAAATAACTAATTTCAACTAACATGAATAAAATCAGATATCTTTTTTATATATGAAATCAGAAAAATATTGTAAAATATAATGTATTTTAATTTCAAAATTAATTTAACATAAGTATGAGTGACAATTTGGGTCTGACCTGCGGGCCAGTCAAAAATAGACAGGCTAGGTCATGACTCAAAACCCGATTTTAGAATAGGTCTAACCTATTTTGACTTGCCATAAAAACGGATCCTGACGGGCCGGACCGAACTAAGCTGGCCTGTCAAGCCTCTATTAAAAAAATATATGAATATATATACTTTAAATACTTAGCGTTAAGTTCCCTTTGCTGGCCCTAAGTTCCATTCCATTATTTCCTTCTTTGTGTTGCGTCTCTCTTTTTCCCCACGCGACTCTCCACACCTGGTTACTACTAGGTTCCACACACTTCCATGCTATCTTAGTCTCGCATCTCCACATACTATCTCGTTCCAGCAAGAGCACACATTCTTCTCCCTCTTGTTCCGATTTAACCTGTATTTTGACGGACTTATACAGATCTTAGCCCATCCCGACCCATCGACCCATTTTACTGTTGGTGATCTGATTCATTGAGTATTTTCTCAATACTCAGAGTATCCGTTTGGTTTCCAGTTGGGGAAACAAAGTTGGGAAAATGGAGAAATTTAAGGGTTGATATTGATCCTTCATGCCGTTCGAGACAGTCAAAACTGCGTTTGATCGTAGGATGTATTTTTGGGTTGGTCAAACCTACTAAAGTCTGTATCTAAACAGAGATAGAATAGCGCCTTATGTTTCTTGAAATATTTGCTGAAAATAAATAATAAGAGCAAAAAATAATAATGTCTGGATAATGTAGTTCTCACGCGCAGAAAATAGAACTGTTAATACACGTACCAATGGCATGGAGAATCATTGCTTTATGTACTTTTTCTGCAGCACAAAGCAGAACCTAGCTATTCACTATTGGTAAATCATTTTTTGGGTTCATTTTTTTAGGTTATTAAATAAATTTTATTAGACAGTTTTATCCTTAACGTGCCATTATTTTGTTGTTCCACTTTTAATATTTTATCACTTTCTTTCTATAATAGTGAAGATTTTAATTTTTTTAATTGAAATCATTTTTCTTAGATGCATACAACGGTTATTACAAAATCCTTTTTTGCCTTTTTTTTAACACTATAATTCTCTCAATAATTATAGTTATGTATACAAATTTAAGTTAAATTAGAAATTTCAATTAAATATTATTAAAAGATTTATTTTAGCACATATATAAGGTTAAAGTCAAAATATTTTATTTTAAGTTTATGACGGGAGATCTTATATATTATAACAACATTATAATAAAATATTATCTATTACATCTAATATTTAACACATAAAATTTCATATACAACTAACACATAAAATTATTATTTTCACAATTAAATTTTATTTTAATAAATAAAAATTAAGAGCTAAAAATTCTTAGCTTCATATGATGTCTTTTCTTAAAATACAAATAAATTAAATTAAAATTTGTAAATACTATATTATATATTTTTTTTGTTTTATGTAATAATATATATTTAAAAATAAAATTTTAAATTCATAAAAGAAAGTACTTCTAATTTATATTTATTTAAAATTTGAGAAATGATAATAATATTTTTTAATTGACCGTGATTTTTGTTCCCAAATTCATACCAACCAATCAACTAATAAAGAAATACTTAATTTTCTCATATTTTCCAGCAAATCAAACAATCTAAACTTTCGCACTCTTTCACATAATTTTCATTTTACCTCATCATTTTTTTCTATACTTCACATATCAACAAAACATATCATAAAAACTTAGTCTGAACTAAAGTCTCCCCTGATGTATTTTGGATATCCCCACAACCCTTAAATATCTTGGTGGGCAATCTTTTGTGGAAGGTTTCCTATTACTTAGGAAACATTTTTTAGTTCATTAACTTAATTTTAAACTGACACAATTTAGAGTTGTGGGTGTTATAACCTAAGTGATAGTTCATAAACTACTGATTGGATCATCAATTCATATAACAACATCCAACCTGGTGGACCATGGGGGTGTTATCTCGTCTTATGGTCTCACCACCGCCTAGAAAAAAAACTTATGGAAAAAATATACATAAATAAATAAGAAAAACAATAGAAATTTAAGTATTGAAGAAAATTTTCAAACATAGAATAATTTGTGAAATTTGAGGGGGGGCATTTAGGTCCATTGAAGTGAATGGTATTAAACGGAAAGGAAGGTAGGAAAAGTAAGCGCAGCGTGTTAGCATAAATATAGGTAATGGTGGTGATGCGATGAGACTCATCATTCATGAGATTGTGCGAGTAGTAAACGTGCGACTACAGAAAACCCCTTCTCTTGCTTTCAAACTCCTCTCTCACGCTCCTCTCCGCGCGTCACCCTCCCCACCTTCTCTCCTTTCTATAACGTGAACAACTCGTTCTCGTACTACTCTCTCTCTCTCTCTCTCTCTCTCTCTCTCTCTCAACAACTAAACTAACACGGAGAAGTGGTTTCTCCGTGCTTGGATTTATTCACTCTCTTCGGAGCAAATTCCATGCTCCGCACCAAAAACATAAGGTTCAAGATTCTCTCTTCTCAACTTTTCCTAAAATTCATACCTTCTGTTATCTATTTTATTTTATTATATTTTACCTTTTTTTTTCCGCCTCTTTTATCTCCGCAGATTCGCCCTTCTTTCTCTTCACCCTCTCTCTCCTTTCTCATTTATGTTTGCTATGTAATTCTGTAACAAACAAAGTACGTGGTTTCTGTTTTTGCCTCGTCTATTTTCCCGTTTTTGAATTGTTTCTTATTTTGGAAAAATAAGAAAAGCTCGATTTGATTTCACTTTTCGTCAATGTGGACTGCACAATGCGTGTGGGATTAACGCTTAAGTCGTGATATGCTTGCGTGGCTTTATCCTGATATTTCTATATTATATGTGTTTTAAAAATTTAATATTAAATTTTAGTCGTTTATATAATTTGGTCCGTTGGATATACTGGGTTTGTTTGTATGCTATTTGTTTCATGTTTATTTAATTATTTTGGGTGACGCATTTTGGATTGTGGTATAAAATGGGGAATGAAAAGAAAAATGGAAGATTTTAGTTGTGTTTTCACTGAGTATTCTGTGGTTTATTTTTGTTGTTCCTGGAATCATTTAATATAATTTTGTAACCTGGATTGTGGTTTTGTTGGTTTGTTACTCGTCTATTCTGTTCTGTTCTTGAGCTACATTCTAGTTTTCGAGTATATGAATTGGCATTGTTCCTATTTAATGATATACAACTTTTTGGTTTGTTGGAGTAAAAATAGAGGTAAACAACCAAAACCAAAACTTTTGTGTTAACATTGCTAAAAGTAGTTGTGCATTCCTGATGTTTGAACAGAGTGGAATTTTAGCTCAAGTGGGTTGGTTCACATGTTAAAAATTTCAGGGAATTTCCCTGTTTACTTTATTTAGTGTAATTCCATATTTGAGACTTCACTTACTAATTTCCTTTTATGTTTATTTAGGCATAGAGTGGAGTGGTAACTCGTACATTGACTAGTTTTAATCTTCCCGGTAGCACAAACATCCTTGTAAATTGTAATGCTATTTTCTCTCTGTTTGCCAGGCTAGGGCAACTTGATTATAGCTTTTAGCTACTAGAAATGGATTTAGAAGAGAAGTTTCTTCCTAAAGGTATGGTTCTGTGCTTCTTGAGTCTGCTTTTTCAGAAATTTTAGCTGAGTGTTAGCTAGTGTAGTTTTATCATTGAATATCTTGTTTGTTAATTTCTTGTAAGTTTAAAGCAAACCAGAGAGCATGGTATGGTGTACAAATGTAATTTGAGTTTGTGATAGATGCAAAGGTGATATTAAAAGTTTTGTTGCCTCTATAAGTTGTGTCTGATGTTTCTGTCATATTGCCAATGTTCCTCCATTGAAAGTCATGCTGCTATTCATTTCACATATATCTAACCATGCGATTACTCCCTTTTCCTTTCCTGATAGAGGTAAAGACTGATTGTTATGTTATGTATGTTTGGTCCAATGTACTGGTGTAAATATACATGTTGGAAGTGACCAGTCATGCAGAAGGGTTTTTATCCGATCATCATTATTGAACTTTACATGTTGCGGCCTAACAAAAACACTAGATTGCCACTAAGAGAAAGAGAAGAACTGAGAGTGAATGAAAAAGAATGATTACTTTCATTAATTTGCAACTGAAGGATACAAGAGGTATTTATGCAGAGGTATGGTTGTAACTAAAAAATAAGATACAACAAGTGTATTGAATTTGAACTATTCTAACCAACTCAACTGTCTAAGCCTCACATGTGTATGGTGTGATATTTTTGTTAGCCGCTCTCAAGCTGAATGATGATAGATGTTCATCAAGTTCAGCTTGAAAATGGCAGAGGAAAAACTGGTAGGAGCCAAAGGTTTGGTAAGCACATCAGCTAATTGATTAGCAGAGGATACCTGCAACAACTTGAAAACTCCATGAACAAGTTTCTTTCTAATGAATTGACAATCTATTTCCAAGTGCTTGGTTTCATGAAACACTGGATTTAAGGCCGAGTGTCTAGCACTTTCCCTATCACAGCATAGTGCAGGAGCTTTGTCACATTTTATTCCAAAGTCTTGCAACAAGTATGAAGGCCATAATAGCTGAGAAGTAGCATCTCCTAGTGCTCTTTACTTTGCTTCAGTGGAGGATCTAGATATTGCGTGCTGATTCTTTGATTTCCAGCAAATTAGAGAATTTCCCAATTGAAAACAGTACCTGTCACAAACTTTCTAGTGTAAGGACATCTTGCCCAGTCTGAATCACTATAACCAATCAGTTGAATTGAGGAATTCCTAGGAAGAAAAATTCTTAAACCAGGTGATCCCTTCAAGTATCTCATCACTCGAGTTGTAGCTGGGAAATGATCTTCAGTAGGTGAATGCATGAGTTTGCTAAGTTGTTGTGTTGCATACATGATGTTTGGTCTTGTATTAGTCAAGTATATCAATCTACCAACAAGCCTATATGCAAGAGGATCTGTGCATAAGGATGATGGAGATGAATGATAAACCATTGGCACTTTTACTGGTTTGCAGCCTACAAACCAGCATCATGGATTAGGTCAAAACAACACTTCCGTTGACTTATCGTTATGCCTTTGCTGGAATGTGCAATCTCAAGACCCGAGAAGTACTTGAGAATCTTTAGGTCCTTGATGCCAAAAGCTGTGTGAAGCTTTGTTTTTATCATGTCAAAAACCTCTAATGAATCACCTACCAGAATAACATCATCAACATAGACCAACAAAGCCATGAATGGTGAGCTGTCTTTTCTAATGAATAGGGAATGGCCTGATTTTGTTTGAACAAAGCCAAGTCTTAACAAGAAGTCTTTGAGCTTCTCATGCCAGCTGTGACTAGCTTGCTTCAAGCCATACAAAGATTTCAACAATCTAACACTTGATTAGGCTTGTTCGTTGTCATCCCTTTAGGCAAAGTCATATAAACTTCTTTCAAATCCGCATGAAGAAAAGCATTATCCATGTCTAGTTGGTGAATATGCCATTTCTTAATTGTAGCCAAAGGTAGAATCAATTGGATTGTGGTGATTTTCACCACAAGAGAGAAGGTTTCTAGGTAATCTAGTCCTTCAACTTGTGTATAGTCCCTTGCAATGAGCCTCGCCATGTACCTCTCGACACTTCCATCTGCTTTCCTTTTTATCTTGTACACCCATTTGCTATCAATCAATTGCGTTAACATTTGGTGGACAATCTATTATTTCCCAAGTGTTGTTTTTACTAAGAGCATTGAACTCCTTGGCAATGGCATCCCTCCAGTGCTGAAACCTAGACGCTTCCTCAAAAACTTTTGGTTTTGTCTACTGGTTTAGCATAGTTGCATAAGCTTTATGATTAGGTGACAGATGATGATAGCTAACTACAACTTCTGAGATAGGATATCTGGAATTGGCTAGGCTGCAACTGTAGTCTTGTAAGTAGGTAGGTGGCTTCCTATTTCTGTTAGGTCTTATGTTGTTATGATGTGAAGGGATGTTGGGTGTGGGTTGTGTATTAGGTATTGGTGAATGAATGTGAGGTGAACTAAGTAATGGTGGTTTTGGTGATAATGCTTGGTCTGATGTGGGTAGGACATAGGAAGGTTCAGGTGTAGGTGTGATGGTTGGTGATATGGGAAAGATTGGATATGTCATTATGCTGGTAGTTGTACATGGTGCCTCTAGCTGTTTGGTAACATACCTCCAACAAAATCTTTGTGGATCCTTGAAAGGTAGAATCCTTTCGTAGAATATCACATTCCTTGAAACTGTTATGTTCTGTGACTTGAGATTCAGAGTTACAAACCCCTTAGTCCCAGCTTTATATCCCAAGAATGCTCCAATTTTAGACCTGGGATCAAACATTTTCCTCCCTGCCATCAAGGTTGAGGTATAAGAAAGGGAACCAAATACTTTGATGTTTGTCAAATCTTGCAACTCTCAAAAATAACTTCAAATGGATATTTATTGCACAACATTGGAGTAGGTACCCTATTTATTAGAAAGGTTGCATGCACAACAACATAATTCCAGTATTTCTTGGGCAATCCAAATTGCAAGAACAGAGCTCTGGCCATATTTAGTATATGCTGATGCTTTCTTTCCATCTTGACATTTTGTTGTGGTGTCTATGGACATGATGTCTCATGCAAGATACCTTTTTTGGAGTTGAACTCAGGCATGTTAAACTCTAGGCCATTATCACTCCTAATCCTCCTTACTTTGGTGTCAAATTGAACTTCTACAAGTTGAATAAAGTCCTAATTGTGTTTCCTAATCTCTGACTTGTTTCTCAATAATACAATTCAACCAAATCTTGAACCACCATCCACCATAGTTAGGAAATATTTATGTCCATGTACTGATGTGACAGAAAAAGGGCCCCAAGTGTTAAGGCTTAACAAGTCAAAAACAGCTTTGGCAACATTGTTACTGATAGGAAAAGAAAGTTTCTTCTGTTTAGATAGTTGACACACATCACATAAAAGAAACTCATTGCAATCAATGTAATCATATCTCTCCTTTAATGCTCTTAACCTTTTATTCGAACAGTGACCTAATCTATACTGCTAGAGACTAGCTTCTGGTATAGAACAATGTGTGAATGAGAGTGTGTCTACAGAATTATCATCGGCAGGACACAAATTTACAGTGCTAGAGTCATTGTGTGAAACTTGTGCACCGGTAAGATGGTACAAACCCCCTTGTAGCTTAGCCAAACCAATCATCTTCCTTGTCTTCTTTTCCTAGATTAAGCATACATCATTACTAAATAAGAGTTGGCAATCCAAGTCAATGCAAAGTTTAGACACTGATATTAAGTTTAGTGCAAAATCAGGCAGATATAAAGTGTCTCTCATAATCAGGTGTGGTGAGAATTCCATTGTGCCAATAAGTGTAGCTGTGACAGTGTTACCATTTGGTAGGTGAACCATCAAATTATCTATTTGCCTATAGGATTTAAACAAAGAAAGGGAGCAGCAAACATGACCTGAGGCTCCTGAGTCAAGGATCCAAGGGACATTACTGGCCAATGGCCATATTGCCACTCTTGGTGCTTGTAGAGTTCATTTTCCTAACTGAAATTTAGTTTGATAGATGGTTGCCTAGATTTCCTTCAACTTGCTTCAAGAGGTTGATTAGGCCTTTGTATTGCTCATTTGTGAGTAGATTTCCTCCACTGGTTTCTGTCTTATTAATATTGTCTTCACAATCTTCATCTCCATCCTCATCATTCCTGCCACTAGCAAAGTTCACAAAGTAATTTCCCTATTTCTTCAAGCTTGAGGGATAGCCATGTTTCTGATAACACATCCACTGTGTGTCATTCCCTACTGCAATAGGTGTAGGCTGTCTCTCTACCCTTTCGTCTGACCAACCTCTTTTTGAACTCAGCCAAATTAATGCTAACATTCACCTCATCTATTGAACCAAGGCAATTTTACCTTTCATGTGGAAAACACTCAGATTGAGTGGAGGTCGGGGGCTCCATGATTAAGATTTGTGAACGACTTGATGTGAAATGATCATTAAGTCCAGTAAGAAACCTGATCACCTTGTCTTGCTCTTTGTATAACCTAGCATTCCTCATAGCTACACAAGAGCAGAGAATCAGATATGTACAATATGGCATTGGTCGATAATTTGCTAACTCTTCCCATAAAGTTTTCAATTTAGTGAAAAATTCACTAACATTTGAAACTCCTTTCAGATTGTAGATCTCTTGCTAAAGTCTTGAAACGCAAATCAAATAACCCTGCGAAAACCTTTCTCTAAGGTCATTCCATACCTCTGAAGCTAGAACGACGTAGATCACGCTTTGCGCAATTGAAGGAGACACCGAATGAATAAGCGAATAGTGCACAAGATTGTTGCACCTCTCCCAAGGATTGAACATAGGATCAAAATTGTTAGGCATAATGATGGATACATTGATGAATTTGTACTTGTTCTTAGAAACAAGAGTTCTTTGCATTAAACATGACCACGAGTGATAGTTACTTCATGTGAGGATCGGTGTCACCAAGGCCACCAAAGGATTTTCACTTGGATGAATGTAGAATGGTGAAGCTGGATTCTGAGATGGATCAAAATTGATAACAACACCATTGCCGCCGCTACCAGAACTCGCTGCGTTGGTACATCGTGCCATTTCACGGAGAAGAAACAGAGCTCTGAAGCTTCAGAGTATACAAGTGTATTGAATTAGAACTAGTCTAACCAACTCAACTATCTAAACCTCACACGTGTATGGCGTGATATTGTGATGCTTATAAACATTATGTGCGATCTTAATCTAAAGTCTTGAAACTCAAATTTCCAGTATGATAGTCTTTAAGTTGAAGCCGCCTTTGCTCTCTTGGTTTATAATTTACGTGAAATCTGCATGGCCTATCTGATGAGTTTATATTGTAAATTTGTAATAATTATTATTTTATATAATTATAATTATATGCTAATTATTAAAACGTGGTAGTGGAATGACGTGATATACCATTTTAGTATGTATAGTAGAGATAAATCATACTGAGCAGCGATTTTCATTGAATCAAGGATCAATATTATCTCAGGGACATGGTTCTGACATTTTGATAAATGCTAAACACTTATGCTAAACAACGTTCCCTACCCTTTTTTATTTTGAATTTGGAAAAAGTATTGTAACACACGGAAGAAAACACTGATTGTTTCTGATTCATATTGAAGTGTTTTATATTGTGAAACCTGTTTATTATCTTATTAAGGAAGATAATATTTATAATAATGTGATACGCAAATAGATAATAATTATATTGTTTAATTTCTCTCTTAGTCTGAAGAGTATACTTTTGGAATGGAATTGTGGCAATGGTTTGCAACTTTGCGTAAGTGTGATATCCGATTACCATCCCTACCCTTCTTATTTTAAATTTGGAAAAATATCGTACTGCACGGAACAAAACACTGATCATAATAATGTGATATGAGAGTAGTTAAATTTTGAACTATAATTTAAGGGTATTGGGATTGTAGTGAAAACCCATCTAGAATTTAATTTTCCTACAGGGTATTACTTGGTTTTTCCCTTTTAAGATGTTTTTTATTAGAATATCCAATTATTTTCCTTTAAAACTCTTGGGGATATAAACTTTTACGTTAACATTGATTTTCTTTTTTAAAACTTGTGGATGCAAGTTTTCCAGTAGTAAAATATGTAACTATTTTGCATTGATTTTCCTTATTTTTAATTACTCAATCATGACATTCATATTCATAATAATCAAAATAAAAGACGGATGTTTATTTAACAAAACCCTAAGTTGCTTGCTGCAGCTGAATCACAAACTCACTTTCTATTCTTTTGATGTTTTGAATCATTTAACCTGGTGTAATGAACCAACAATCCTTACAATTTATGGTATTAGATTAGGTGAAAATAAATGAATGGTTTTATATTGTTGTCTCCAACATGCTCCGTCATGCAAGAGCCTTTAGGCTTGAAGTTTGGATAGATAATGCACCAGTCCATTTACCTTTTTGATGAAATTCAACTTTTTTAAAATGGGGGGTGGAAAAGATCAACCTCTAGAATATTTTGTCTTGAAAGGCTTTGCTACAATGTCATGGACCAAATATTCCAAAAGTTTAAGTAAATAGGTGAAGACTCATGGGCGGTTCACCCTGTTGACGTCACATTTAACAAGTCAGATAGTTATGCTTTCAGGGAATTTGTTAACCCTTATAAACGAGGCACCAAAGGCATGCCTTTACTGAACCAGAAATGAACACTCAAGGGTTAATCCCATCAGGCACCTTGCCTTAGCTTTTTGTGATTTTAACTACAGTTTTACACAGCTGAGCTGAACTGGCATTAGAAGCAGCTGGTGCGAACTGTTAAGATGATGATTATGTATAAATTGGCGGTAAGGTTGGTCAATCATTACTTTCCATATATGTTAGAAGTAATTTTAAATTGGTGTCAGTTTTGGCACGTGTTTTGTAGTTTGCATAGACCCTGCTCTATATTAAGGGCTATTCCAAATTCATCTGCCACTCATTGGCCCTGGATGCTCTTCTAGGGTTGCCACATTGTCAGCTACGGAGATGCTTCCCTAGTGTGAAGCCTTTATATTTTATTCTGTCCTGAGTAGTGAGGATTTGATGGTCATGAGGTATTCACTTTGTCAATCTCAATTCCCTCTAACCCTCTATTTGGTTTTTAGGTATTTGAATTGTTTTGTGTGCATGCTTTTGCTACTTTGATAGTCCTCTTGATGTGAATATTTTGACTTTTGGTGAAAAAACTGATCTTATTATTTGGAATTTATGAATGTTGTGTTATAAATTTACACATTTCAGGATGGCTCGAGATTTTAATCCCTCCTATTGCATGATGGATTATATAGTGGTTGTTTTGTTCAAAATGAGTGACTGGAGGAATTTGATTCTAGGTCTTTTCCTTGGCAGATGTTCATTTAGAAGTAGAACTGGATGATTGACTCGTACTAGGTGTTGTTGTGACTGGTTATTGTTTATATTAGTTTTATTGTTTGTATTTGAATTGGTTTGAAGTTTAATTTTTGGCATTTTTCTACCAAAGACTTTACAATTGGTTATTATTTCTGTCCAGTTTCTGGTGTTCAAAGCCTTTCTTCGAGCGTACAAAGTACTCCAGAAAAAAATGGTCATTCAGATGATGCTTCAAAAAGTTCAGAACTCCTTCAAGATTTCATGAAATGTGGTCCAAAGAAGGAACTTCTTCGAACATGCTTTGACAAGGACAAAAAGAATATTTCATCAAAAAGCAGGATGGCCGAAACAAAGTCAACCAATAAGATGATAATTAAGAAACAAGACACAAAAAGAATTTCTAGTCTCAGCCATCAGCCCTCTAGAAAGCAACCCCGAAAGGGTGAAAACCCCATACGACTCGTATCTCCTCCAGACCAGTCTTCTGACTTTTCCAATTCAAACACTTGGATCTGTAAAAATGCTGCTTGTAGGGCGGTTCTGTTTATAGATGACATATTTTGTAGAAGGTGCTCATGCTGTATTTGTCACCTTTTTGATGATAACAAGGATCCAAGTCTTTGGTTGGTATGCACATCTGAATCTACTCAAGGGGACTCCTGTGGGTTGTCTTGCCATATTGAATGCGCTCTTCGACATGAAAAACTGGGAGTTATTGATCATGGCCAACTAATGCAACTAGATGGTGGTTATTGCTGTGCATCCTGTGGTAAAGTTACAGGGATACTAGGGTAAGTAATTTTCTTTATCTGTTGATATGCTGAATACTGATGTTTTGATTTGTTTATAGACATTATTCATATTTCACAGTAGATCTTTATGGTGTCATTTGATCCATGTAACTTATTCCACCCAGTGGAAAAAGGCTGGCTTCTTGTTGATGTATTGAAGTTTTGGTGAATCTTTAACAATTTCTGTTTTGATATTATAATTCTTCTCTCTGACTTGCATTCTCAATATCCCGTTGAGTAAAAGAATTTTAAAGGGATTTGCCTATGTTTTCTGCATTTCCGCCCCTCACCGACTTGATATGCTTGCAACTGAGTGGACATACTGCTTCAATTTTTGGCATGCTCGATTTTATCTTTTGAAAAGGATTTTAAACCCATTTTGTTCTTGTTCAGTTGCAAAAGAGGTGTATGATATATTCAAACGATTTGCAACTTGTGATTTGGTAAGTAAATTTCCAGTCCCATGTTGGTGACCTTGGTAATTCATGGTTATTAATGGCAGTTGCTGGAAGAAGCAGCTAAATATAGCAAAGGATGCCCGGCGCGTGGATGTACTCTGTTACAGGATATATCTGAGCTACAGGCTCCTGGATGGGACTTCAAAATTTAAAGAATTGCATCAAATGGTACAAGAAGCAAAGGCTAAACTGGAGACAGAAGTTGGTCCAGTCAATGGGGTTTCTGCCAAGATGGCACGAGGTATCGTCAGTAGACTCCCTATTGCCAGTGATATACAGAAACTCTGCTCTCTTGCTATTGAGAAAGCTGATAGGTTGCTTGCTACTGTTCCCAATGCAAATGCAGATTCCAAAGGTTGGAACTAATGCTCTTTAGTTCATGCTTTTCTAGTCAGTCTCATTTATTTGGTACATGATGACATTTTTATAACTTGCAGAGGGTTCACTTCCTGCTGCTTGCAAGTTTGTTTTTGAAGAGGTAACAAGTTCCTCGGTCAAAATTATTTTAATCGAAATGTCAAACATATGCTCTGAGGACATTAAGGGATACAAGCTTTGGTATTACAAGAGTCGGGATGAATCACCCACAAAAGATCCTGTTTCTGAGTTCCCCAAGTCACAGAGGAGGATTTTGATATCCAACCTTAAGCCTTGCACAGAATATACTTTTAGGATTATATCTTATACTGATACGGGTGACTTGGGTCATTCTGAGGCCAAGTGTTTCACTAAAAGCATCGAGATAATTAAAAACAACACCTCTTCGTCAGTTGCCATGAATCATAGAAAAGAGAACCTTCTAACTTGGGGCAATTCTTCTGGCTCCAAGATGGAGCCGAATGGTATAATGGAAGACTATGGATTCAAGGTTCGAGACCTTGGGAAAATTTTGCGTCTTGCTTGGGCTCAAGAACAAGGTTACTTGGAAGAGTTTTGCTCTGCTGATATGAAAAATTGCTGTGGTCAAAATGAAATGGACAAGCCTAAAATTCCGGAAGCTCAGTTACCTCCAGTTGCACGAGGCCTTGATTTAAATGTTGTTTCAGTGCCTGATTTAAATGAAGAGCTAACACCTCCTTTTGAGTGTTCTAGGGATGAAGATAATGGTTGCTCTTCACTACAAGCTGTCGAGGCAGATGATGATGCTGCTTCTCATGATCTTGAGAAAAATGGTTTAGCAAGATCACATGGGAGTGGGGATTCCCAGACATGGACTCATGGGCCAGTAGGAGAAGTGTCTGCTGTGGACTCTCGCATGGATGTGTGCCGGAAAAGGATAGCAAGCACAAATGAAGAGACTCATGATTGTGACAGCACTTTGATAAATGGTTCTCCTTTACACATATCTGATGGCTCATGCTCCTTGGATGAGAATTTTGAATATTGTGTGAAAGTGATTCGTTGGCTAGAATGTGAGGGTCACATCAAGCAGGAATTTAGGTTGAAATTGCTAACATGGTTTAGTTTAAGATCGACAGAGCAAGAACGCAGGGTGGTTATTACTTTCATTCAAACTCTTATTGATGATCCAAGTAGTTTGGCAGGACAACTTGTTGACTCTTTTTCTGATATCATTTCCAACAAGAGGCCAAGAAATGGATTTTGTAGTAAAGCTGTGGCATCAAATCAAGGGTGATCCTGTTATAAAAGTTTGTCATTTGCTTCAAGCGTTCCATTTACCATTTTACATGTCATAAAAATTCACCCTCTGATTGTTTTTGGCTTCCTTGTACAGGCATTTTTTTGAAAAATTGATCTCTTTCAAAGGGATTCATTTTTAGGGCAGACAAGTTTTTGTCTTGCTAAAAGGATTTGCTTTGATGATCGCAGAAACAGTAACTCATTTTTCCCAGGAGGGAGGATCCTTGGACATGAAAGTTTCAGGATGTAGGAGGCATTGTTATTTCCTAAATTGATGCAATTATTTTCAGAGATGAATTGAATTATATGGATATTAGTATTGAAACTTTCTTCTCATAACTTTATTTGAACATGGTACATGAGATACAATTGCTTATTTGATTTATACCTGTCATTCTTTTGTTATCTTTGTTGTTCCCCGCACCGATAAGCTGGCGTTGGTATATATGAAAATGCTTGCTTCAACCAATGCTGCTTCTGTACAGTTTACTGAGGTTTTGTATGAGAGCGTTTCACCTGATTCCTCTTGAACGGTATTGGCGATCTTAAGTTAGCTACATGAACTTGGTAAAGTAGACAATAGATTCATTATTTTTTCATAAACTGATCTATAAAGTTTCGGACTGAGTTCAAATGAATGCCACTTTCATTGGATGGAGGAGGAAAGAAAATAGAGGGAAGAAAAATATCCATCAAAATGCATTTTTTTTTTGTAGAAAGAGAAAATAATGAGAAATTAAATTTTAGAGATGAAGTTTCATAATTGTCATTCATATCTTTCTTTTAATTTAAATTTCTATTTTTTTCTATTTAGCTTAATTAAGTTTTTGGTTCCCAGATAAGATAATATAGTAAATTTAGAATTAGTTTTTGTAAAAAATTTGTCCGGTTGTTTGAAATTGATCTTTATCATCAGTCTCTTTTGTTAAGTGATTGTGTAGCAAATGGAATGTCATGTTATCTATTAAACATCTGGGTAAATTTTTTTTTCTCCTTTTCCCCATCTTTTCCCCTTTCTGCTCTTGCTTTCTTTCCCCCAAATCCTATTTGTCACATTAATGTCATGTTATCTTTTAATGAAAAAGATTTAAATTTTTCAAGAATTAAACCCGAATATATATTTATATTAAATTTATATTTAAGATAACAATACAATAGTCCTTCAAAATTAGTTTATTTTATTCCCCTTTAGAGACGGATGCCAAATTTCTATATCATTTCTACCTCCTATTTTGTCTCGTGTGTATGCTCCGCTTGATTAATGCTAAAAAATATTGAAATTGTTATCTTAAAAATAAATAAATTATATTTTTTAATACAATTAAACACATATATTAACAAAAATAAATCGTACCCTTTAATTAAAAGGGGTTATAATACCCTTTGCAATTCTAATAGTCAATTTACAGGGAGTTATTATAATTATCATATTATTTATAACCTATATTTATTTTTTTATTATTTAAATAAAATAATTATATATTATTAAATTAAATATATATAATTAATTGGACGATATTAAATGGTACCTCTGCCCTCTAAAATCAAATAATACAGGAGAAAGAACCTAAAGTAATAATGGTATGTTTGAAACGGGGTTTTGTGTTTTTGTTTTTTAAAACTTGTTTTCAAAATATATCTTAAAATAAACAAAAACTATTTGACAATATAATTTTAAAAAACAGTTTTTAAAACAAAAAATTATTTTTTTGATGAGTTTATTCTTAAAAATAAATATTTAAAAAATAATTAAATATTTGATAAGTTAAATCTTCAAATAATTTTAAACAAATATCTAAATATAACTAGAGTGAATCTAATCATTTACACTGAAAATAATTAACTTACTTTTTCGTGAGTTATAAAGGTTAATAATATTTAAAAGTTTGTTGGAATAAATCTAATAAATTGTAAAAAAAATATTATTAAGTTTTATTTTATATTTAAAAATTATTTTTAAATATAGGTAAAAGCTGGTTTCAATTTTTAGTTCTTAAAAGTAATTTTTTATTTTTATATATTTAAAATAATGAATAAAAAACAACTTACTAAATAATTTTTATTATTTTTAAAAAAACAAAAACTATTCTAGAACCAAAATTCAAACATGCCCATTGATTTTCTCTTCCCAACCCCGGTCAAAGAAAGTGAAACAACGCATGATGATCTGAAGGAATTCAAGTGAATGCCCAATAAATAAATTATGAATTTTAGGTGGCAAACATAATCGTCACTGTACAGTTAGTCAGAATAAAAATCTTTCAGGAATAAAAGATCTTGAAAATTTTGAATATCTATAATGATAATGATATGAAGATATACTTCATAAAAAAAAATTAAGACACTGTTAAGAATTTTTGAGACTTTTAAAATTAACAACATTATTTTTAAAAAATTAATAACATATTTAAATGCTAATGAAACATTTTAAAAATACTACCAAATTTTAATTTGATGGTTTTTAATATAAACAGAAAAAATTTAAAACAACACACATTGAGAATTTTTTTAAAAAAATAATCATGTTTAACTTATCTTAGATTACCATTTATAATTATTTTAATAACTAATTCTTTATAATTATCTAAATACACTTTAAAAATTTAAAGCACATATTTTATTGCAAATTAAAAATTGTCTTATTTGAAAAACCATGTGATAACACGAAGACACATTTCACAGGCAAACTATTCAACGAAAATGCTAATAATGGACCGTTAATAATGATAATAGACAGCACTGACAAGAAAGTCTACCAAAGACTTTGAATAATTGTTATATGCAAACAAAATGTTACTTTCTGAGAAGAAAATTACACTTGTACGGTTCATTATAGGAATTTTGAATATTAATCCTATAAGATTTTTTTTATTTTTATAATTTTATTTTTTCAACTAAATACTAAACAAACTATTAATAAACTTTTCACTATGTTAGTTAAATATGACGTGGCAACTTTTTAAAACACTAATTTTACTGTTATTCCAAATCATTAAAATGGCTAACAACGTTTTAAACATTATATCTCATAAAAAATAATCAATTACATTTTTATTCTCTTTTGTCCCCTATTTTATTTATTCATAATATGTCTCTCGTATTAAGTATAGATGGGAAGTTGAATGAAAATACAGTAAATCAACTTTAAAGTTTGGTTAACTAATTTTTTAGTCTTAGTTCAATATTCAAGGTCAAGGATCCTAACTAACATGAATCATGTCGTCTAAAGAAAATTAAATAAGATCAGTCAATATTTTTAATTAATATAAATTGACTATTTATTGTTTATATTTGAGTGTGGAATAAGTATTTTTTTTCCTATGGATACTTGGAAATTCATGATACTAAATGTCTAAATTGTATCGGTTCAGTATTTTTTTAAACCCAATAATAACTTCCGTCTATTTTATGTTATCGGTTTAATTTAATGAAGTAATGTGACATACTTTACATCAATACATGAATGATTATATTTCATTACGATACAAATTTTACACATTCTTAGATGGAAGATCAATCAATATTTTTAATTAATATTGAAATCATTTTTTACTCACATCTTTACTTTAAAATTTGGATCTGACTGACAGTTAAGGAAGTTAAGTGAATTTTTCTTATAAAAAATGTGTTAGACATCAAAAGATTTAGAGAGGTTACATTAATTAATATTAGTTAAAATGATTTTTATATAGTTTCTTAAAGAATATCAAAGTGATACTTTTAACACTTTTCGTCAATTTTTTAAACGGTACATTTTACCCAAAATAAGAATTTAATTTTTTAATTAAAAATTCTGTTGAAATTTCTTTTAAAATTAAATGATATTGCATTAATATTAATTAAAAATAAAACTATTTTCTTTGTTTTATCATATAACTATATATATAATAAAACATAGTTGATGCTTAATGGAATTTAATAGGTGTCACTTTATGGTGTACTTGTTTTCCCTCCAAAACACTTCTCTCTTATTGACACCTTAAATATTTTCGTTTTTAAAATTTTTAATTCTACACTTAATACCCACCACTCTGTCTTTTACTATACCCAACATTCTCTCTTTCCCACGTTTTTTAATGCCACCTATTTCTCTCCCTTTCATCTGAGTCTTCCACTCTTTGTTCTCTCTCCGTCCGCGGTTTCTTAATACCATTATGCGTTTCTCTCTTTCCTCCGTCTCTTTGTTTCTTGGTTTCTATCTCTTTCCAGCATCTTTCTCTTTCCCCATAGCATTTGTTTCTTTGTGTCTCTCTGTTTACCCGTCTCTTTGTTTATCTGTTTAGGTGCTGATATAAATGACCTATTGTTGTTCTGAATGTCTATTTTTGGTTCCCTTTCCTATTCCCCCCACCGATCCTTCTGTGCTCCTTTTGGTTCCAGATCATTCTCTCTTTCACCTCATCTGATCATCCTTCTCCTTTTCTTATTTCCTCTTCATACTCCCCTTTTCACAACGATCCGCGTTGTATATAAACACCACCATTTTTTGGCCGCCTCTGTGGAACGTCATACTTTATTCTACGATGATTATGGAATGGCCAACTAATCCAAAAGAACCATAGTCTAATTCCTTCAAAATTTTATTTTAAAATTCTAATAAGAGTTAAATCTTAAATATGTAAAAAAAACAAAAATATAACAACATAAAATAAACATGGTGAATAATAAGGATATTAAAAATTCTTAATATAATTTTCTTAATTAGTGAATATTAATTAAGTCACTTTAAAATTCTCATTCAGAAATATTTTCATTTTTTTATTATTATTATTTTAAAAAAACAAATAATAAAAATATAAATACCAAAATTTCAAAAAAAAAATAATAATAAACTAACTTATAGTAAGTATTTTTCAAGAAATATATATTAATATCTATTTCCTATTTGTGATGAAAATAGGATGTTACAACTCTACTCCCCTAAAAGAAATTTCGTCCTCGAAATTTAATATTGTTAATAAATCTTACCATAGATAAACTAACTGAACTGTTCTAAAATATATTTCTAGTTTCCTTGACAATTGTGTACATTTTCCTTAACATTGCCATTTATCTCTCTTCTTTTTTTTTAATCTTATCAGTATATTTTTTTTTCCTTAACTCAAAAATATTACTCGTCTTAATTTTGTCAACCATGCTCATCATAAATTGATGGTTAACTCTAAACACTTTAATAATTACGTTTCTCAATCTATTAAAATCTTACTTAACATAATCCATAACATCTATTAATTAAAATTCCTACTCACAACATAGTAAAATGGACTGCTGAGAATTAATTACTGGACAACTAGCCGTTGGACTAGCCGTTTATGACCGTTGCAACTCTCCCTCCCTTGCTTGCTTATAAATTCTCATTCCATTCTCACTTCCTATCACAACTTCAAGATTTCTTAGTTTTTCTCTTCTATCTAATTTCTTCAATCTTTTTCTCAAGTACTATCATACTATTCGATGGCCAACCTTCCTAGAAGTAAGGAAGAACGAAGTCGGGATAGACTACGGGTTGTGGTAACAAGTGCCTCACTTCTTATAATCGTTATGATTATTTCTCTAGTTTGGATAATTTTTGTATTGCCAAGACTTTTAGACCTCTATCTATGATATACTAGATGTTCTATTTTATTTTCCTTAATGTAATCGTGTATAATAAATTATCCTAGTGAGAAAGGATAAATATGTCTTAGTCCATGTTGTACTTGTTTATCTAGTTAAATCCTTGTGGTCTTTGTTTCATGATAATCCAGGGTATGTAATCATTTCTTATTGTCTTCTATAATGAATTAAATATTCCTTAACTAAGTGATTGTACATTCCATTATAATTGACTACAACCATTACATATATTTGATAAATTCTCCAATCTTAAATGATCACAAATCACTACGTTGACTTAGAAATACTCACTTGAATTTTTTTTTTGGTAACTAAGACTTATGTAATTCTCTTTATAGGAAAATCAATAAGTAAAGGTTCATATATACTTCCTCATGGTTTACTAACACATTTCTTTATTTTAAATCTACAATGGTCATTACATAACAATGATTTATATCAGGTATGTATATTCGTCGAACAAAATCGATGACTAAAAGAAAATAACTTGATAAACATGTATCATATTGTTAGGAATCACAAAAATATTTTATGTCACAATTTCTAAATATTAAACCAATATCAATGTCTTCCAAAGATCTATAATGCTTATTTTAGGTCATTCATTGATATATTTATCACAATAAATCAATTAAAAAAAAATTCAAAAATATATGGTTAATTACATTCGATGTCACAATCATAAAAGTTTCATTAATTCATATATTTACACACATAACCATCATATATATTATTCAATCGTAGACATCATAAATGAAAACTTCATCAAATCAAACAATAATTAACATATCTTATATGTCATACAAAAGAAGAATCAATACAAATAGCCAGAGATACAATTCCTAATATGATTATTTGTTATATCAAACAAGTTATAAATTATCATATTTCTTTCATGAAGCATACATCCACACATTTTTCTTTTCAAAATATATCACCAAAGGACAAAACTATGATTCTATCTTAAACAATTTGTTATACTAGTTTGGGATTACAACAGTTATCTACCCATTGGAATTCTAATTCACACAAGTATCTCTTACAACTTCAAGGACATGGTAAGGAATATCCTAATAGAATTTATTGAGTTTATCTCCATTTCTCCATATACCACATTAACCCAAGGTTAAATTCGTTGATCTTAACATCCTTCTTTTGACATGTCTTTCACTACTTAGTGCAAATCATTCGGGGTGATCAGTCCCGATAGTTTATAACTAAGTAGTCAAAGTCACGACAGCTCCAGTCTAGAATTCATACCAAAATATTTCTAAGAATTTTCTATTGTCTTATCTCCCTTGTTGTCTCATACCATATTGTAAAACAGGAAAATGTTAGAATATTTCACTATCACATATTAATCAGAGAATCAAACACCATACAATACATTTGGAATAAAAGGAAATAACTGCATTAGTTAATTTACCTTATCATTCCACCATACATTAAGGCCCGTACTTAAACAATGTCAAGAAAGACTTTAGAATGACCAGTTTCTGATAATCCCTGCAATAACATTTTTCAAGTAACAGGCTATAAAGTTCTAACTTATACTTCTTATGAACTTAAAATTAGTTCCTTCTTTCTATACTCCTAATTTTTCTTCACTTACTTCTTACCATTTACTCTAATAAAATTTCCTCTTTTCTCAACCATAAAATCTCTTGTCAAACTCAACCATCAGAGTACACTAACACGCTAGTAAGACCATACCACAAGCCGGTTTGGATTGAACTGCTCTGATACCACTTTGTAACACCCCCTTATATACACGAGATAAAAAAAAACTTTTTAGAAAGATATACATATTTATCACTCTTTATCTCGTGTATACAATGACGTATATACATCTGATTTCCTTTGAATATTGAAAGTAAAAAAAAATTGTCTTTCAATATTTGTCCATAATGACAAAATAATTTATAGAAATCATAAGTGATAAATCATTACAATATTATATCCGAATGAAAGAGTTTATCAAAGTTTAACCTTTACCTTGTTACAATTATCTACTTGATATTGTAATAAGGCAAAATAAAATTAAACTATACCTCTACTACAAATGTGAACAAACATTTCCTAGTCCTTGAACCATCGAGTTTTTGAATCCTACTCTTGTCATATCTCTTCATCTAATCGATTGAGGATGAGACCACTTTATCCTCTTGTAATTACATATCCTTCCATCTTGGATTGCTAGCTATATATCATATAACATATATTTTGGACACAAAAATTCAAACAAGAAGGAGTGAGAAACAAAATATAATATATTACAGATAAGACATAAGCATAAGGGTTTTCACAAACTAATATAGTAATATCAGTCATATTCTCATATACAATCAATTATGAATATAGGGTTTCCACATACATAACACTTATATTTTCCTTCATAACCATCCATATAGAATGTCACAATCACATGAATGTTATGTAATGCTTATGCTACTATCTCATTCAGTTTATGCATGTGGGCCCTTAAAGTTTTAGTTTGCACTGGGCCAACCAGGAGTTTACACTGTTTCATAAATTCTGGATAATAATAACATAAATGCCTTCATGGCATATGAACAGCTCAACTGGCGTGGAAACACTTAGAGACTAGTCAGACTGAGAAAGTTTTTATTGTGGAAGTACCCGACACCAGGGAGCGACCCCAGGTCACCTGAAGCACCCTTTCACACTCTCTCATCCCAAGGCTCGTAATTAAGCCTCCTCTAATGTATCCTCGGTTTCTATAATCCGTCCCCAGGCAATATCACATCTCATTTCTCTTTAATGATTCATGATGCATGAACTACTCGTATATTTAGTTGGTTAAGGCTTTTAGAAACTCAATTATTAAATACCATAAAGGTTCATAAAATCATCATAATAAACTGTACATTTCCATAAGTTCTTCTTTGAACTTCTGTTATACTGAAATAATTTAGTACAGTCTTCAAATTCAGATCTTACCAAAATTGAGTTTCCAAGCCTTAAATATCTCAAAGCTTTCTCTTAAAAATCTTCATATATTTACATAATCTTTCTCAATTTGAATCTTAACTAGATTGAGTTTTTGAAATCTCCACAAAATATTCTTTAGTTATTTCGTTGGGGAAAACCAAAATAATTTACTTTAAACTTCTAATTTCTAAAGAAAATAATTTAAAATCATTAACTAAGAATACTTAAAACTATAAAAATTTTCTTTAATTCAAGAATTAATTATCTCAACCTCTGATTTTCATAAAATAGCTTCTTTCTAATACTAGATTTTATTATAGAGATTAAAAATAAAGTTAATAAAAATTATTTATAAGAAGAAATAAAAGACTAAAATAATTACAAAATACTTTCTCTTGGAATAAAAATTTAAAGAGTAAGGTAAGAAAATTCTTACTGAGTTTTAACTTTCCGTCATGCTTGCTATATGCTCAAACTTCATATCACAAGATCATCAATCATTCATCAACCACAATCAAGTATAGTAATCTCATCAATCACAATCAAATATCATCAATCATAATTGCATATTATTAATCACAGTCTAATATTGTAAATCACAATATCATTAATCGAAATCAAATATAATTAATTATAATCAAGTCAAATCAACTAAATATCGCTTATAAATATAATTCAAATTTTTAATGGTTATTTAAATTAGTAGATTTGATTTTGAGTCCTTATAGTCCATTCCTCGCACAGGTCTATATAAGTCCATATATCCAGTCTTCGCATAGGTATAGTTCAGTCTAGACAGGTCATAATAGTCCAAGTCCTTGCATAGGTTTAGTTCGATCCATATAGGATATAAAAATCCAAGTCCTTGCATAGGTTTAGTTCAGTCCGTATAAGTTATAATAATTCAGATCTATGTATAAATATTTCAGAATAAGTTACACAATATATTAAATTTATTATAAATTTTAAGTTGAGAAGTTATTACTTTAAAATAATAATATTATTAAATTTAAAAGGAGTAGGGAACTCCTCCATTTATTCTTATGTCTTTCATATTATATTCTTATCTCACTCCCCCTTACCTCTTGTATACTGATTCGTTATTGAAAATCCATGCGCGCCTCGTCTCCGAGTTCTAAAACATACCAATTTCATTTTAATATAATTACAAAATGAAAATTAAGATTACAACTTAAAATAAAAAATGGTAAATTTTGAATAGTGAATAGTCAATAGTAACAGTAAATAGTAAAACGTGAATAGTAACAGTAAATAGTAAAACGTGAATAGTAACTGTAAATAGTAAATCGTGAATAGTAATGGTAAATAGTAATGGTAAATAGTAACAGTAAATAGTAATTTACTATTTGAATAGTAATTTACTATTGAAATAGTAATTTACTATTGAAATAGTGTTTACTATGCAGAATAGTAACTTAAAATAATATTATTTCCAGTATAATAACAGATTTCTAAAAACGATATAAAAATAACCCAAAAAATATAAAAGAGAAGTATTCTTACCTTAGGATTTTGGCAGAACCTTCTCTCCAAAAACTTTTCTTCTCTCTCACTTCCACCACTATCTCACTAGCACTACTATATTAAGAAAACTTAATCTGAAATTGTGAATTCTAAAGAAGAAATCCTTCGGTATTTATAGGAAAAAAATTTACTATGCATTCCATTATTTTAATATAAAAGTACTATGCATTTTTGAATTTTTTATTCCAGGTTACTGTGCATCTTTTGAAAATTTCATACATGCACAGTGATTTGCATAGTAATTGTCGGCAAAATTATTAAGTCAAATAGTAACCCTTCACTCGGTATATTTTAAATATTCAAAATGAGTCCTTTTTGAAATTTAGCGATATTATATCAGTCCTCACTAATTTTATAATAAGTAATATAAAGCTGAAATTTTAAAAATCTAAAATTTTCTGTTAATAAAAATTTATTGATACGTTTCTAATTTTTTTAACGATTAGAAAAAATCAAGATTTTTCTGAAACCGATAATTTTTAGATAAGTCTACTTGAAATGGATTTTATAAAATTTTCTTATAATTTAACTTTACATTCTTGTAAATATTTTTAATTTTAAGCAACTTTATATGAATTTAAAATTATTTAAAATATATTATTTTATTAAAATAATTCAAAATTTTCAAAAAATTCCAAAAAATCATAAATATTATGTAGATCAAAAAGTTCAAAAGAACCATAGTCTAATTCCTTCAAAAGTTTATTTTAAAATTCTAATAAGAGTTAAATCTTAAATATGTAAAAAAAACAAAAATATAAAAACATAAAATAAAAATGGTTAATAATAAGGATATTAAAAATTCTTAATATAATTTTCTTAATTAGTGAATATTAATTAAGTCACTTTAAAATTCTCATTCAGAAATATTTTCATTTTTTTATTATTATTATTTTAAAAAAACAAATAATAAAAATATAAATACCAAAATTTCAAAAAAAAAATAATAATAAACTAACTTATAGTAAGTATTTTTCAAAAAATATATATTAATATCTATTTCCTATTTGTGATGAAAATAGGATGTTACAGGTATAATATCTCCTTATGATTGTTTTTTTTTCTTGCAAATCTTCAAAATGTATGTTGGGGTTCTTATCATAACTCTTTCTATTTTTTGTTTCAACGTTAACCGTCTTCCTTTTCCATTGGGGATTCTGAGTTGCTCACCATTACCTCAGATTCTTTGGATGTTGCAAGGGTATAAGATTTCGTATAGTATGATTAAATTAATTTTTTGGTTGAGTAGGATACCATATCAGAATTATGTGACACAACTATTGATTTGAGGATCTCTAACTTCCTCACTCTGAAATTAATATGTTCTCTTCTAATCCCCACCATATAATTGTAGATGTTGTTGATCAAAAAATAATATATGCAAAACAACATTAATAATTAAAAAGTAACGAATAGTTTCTCATTGCAAGAAAAGTAAATTAATTTAATGAAGCAACCTCAACCACCATCGTATATGTAAAGTCGGCTTTTCTTGTTGTTCATCCTGGTATATGTGATTATAATTTATGAAAGAACCTAACTATTTCATGAAAGAACTTTAATCATCCAAAATTTTTCTATGAAATAACTCTTCTTATAACTTAAAACTAGGTAATATGATTATAATTTAAGACAGATTGGTTAATTTACAACACAATTAGTAATTCATATATAGCTCTTTTACGCTAAACTGGAAGTTTCCTTTAGTCCCTGCCCCATGATGTGTAATGATCCAATTTTGGTTATGGATCAAGTTGGAACTAAACTTACCTCACTATTTATCTAACTTATAAATGACTAAAAAATTGATTCATATAAAATAAGAATCACATATTAAAAAGGTACAATTAATAATACTATATAATTATATATTCTTTGTGAAAGGTGTCATACAACTTAAATAATAATTTCCATTACATGTATTATATTTTGTTATCAACTCAAACCTTAACTATCCATTGCCTTTGTGTCTCTAACATTTTTTAAAACAACAAGAAAAAATGAATATTACAAAGTATTATTATTATTATTGTTACAATTATTCAGTTTCTTATCCTTATAAATCAAAAGCTTAACTATCTCATTACCTTTCTGTTTCTTTAGTCACAAATCTGTTGGACATATTGCACCATGGATAGCATTGAGAAAAAAATGGCAAGGTTTAACCAAGCAATGAATATTCGAAACAAGAGGAACACCTTTTATTCTTCTACTTCTGTTCATGGACATTCACAGGGTAAGAACCAAAAGTTTCAGATTACTTTCCACAGTATTCCTTTTTATGAGTTTCATATATTCAAGTTAACACCATGTCCATGATTTTTTAAAATGTCACGTCTAGATGATAATGGGAGCAATGTTCATACAATAAGTGGAAACAAAAACTTTTCCCGTGTAGAAGGTTGGATGCAATAAATTTAATCTTATGTGTCATGTGCTCAATGTGATTTATTCAAACACTTACATGGAAATATTAACGGTTTCTCTAGGCATAAATAATGAAAGACCCATATTGCACTTAGGAGGGGTTATTATGAAAGGTAAAGAGGTACATGGTAAAGATATAAATTTGAAATAGAAGTAGTATGTATAACTAACGGTATGTAGGCTAACAATATCATTCATTGTCATAAGATGCTAAACTAATTCACGCTTTATAATATGTGTCTTCTTAATGTTTTTTAAATGTAACCATTCCAAGAAAGAAACAGGAGCATGATGAAAAGGGGAGATTTCATGCAGGGATAGTTTTAGAGGTAATTTTAGTAGCAATATTCATACAACAAGTGGAAACGAAAACTTACCCAATACAAAAAGTTGGATGCAATAAATTTAATCTTATATGTGATGTGCTCAATATGATTTCGAACTGGTCTGAACCGGGGTCTAGGATCCGGTGTGGGACCAGCCACAAAAGTATAGGTGTTTTAGGGTTTGTACACCGGTACAGTGGGTATCCGGTATTGTAATCTGGCCTCTCAGTGGGTGAAACCGGTCTTGTTGTCCTGGAGATCCTTCACACCAGAGTTTCGCGTTGATGGGGGCGAAAGGTGGTGCCACCTGGAAGATTCTCCAATGCTCAAGTTAGAAGAGTGTATGAGACTCAGTGAATACTCAAGCAATGCAAATAGTAAAAATGTGAGATAAAACAACGTAACCTTGCATGTGTATTGGAATATGCTATTTATAGTTGAACGTAGGAAATGAATCGTTGGATGCAAGTGGGCCCCTTTGTTCTGATAGCGTGTAGAGTGTGTCAATCAAGATGACTCAGTACTCAGAGTGTGTCAGGGGGGGTAGGTCAATTATCAGAGTACGATTCTGAGACAGGGATGGAGGATAATCACCTTTCTGTATATTTTGCTGATGATTGTACTTACTCTCTGAGATAATTGACATAGACACATTCCGCTATGCAGGGTATCTTCGCTGATAAGTTATAATGAACTCTTATCTTATAGTGATTCTGAAGCAAACGGTTATACACGACGTAGAAATGAGAACATATGAAGCATCCATCGTGGCGAGGACGGATGAAGTGACAATGGATAACTGATGTGGCACTGTCTTCCTGTAACACCGGTTGTTCCTCTAAGAGGTCACTCTGACGTCATAACTTTAGGGACCGGTATCCAGACCGGATCAGATTTATTCAAACACTTATGAGGATAAACTGTTTCTCCAAAAAAATAATGAAGGACCCATACTGTCCTTCGGATGAGAGATTATGAAAGTAAAGAAATACATGCTACAAATATAAATTTAAAATGGAAGTTGTATGTATTTCCCTTTTTACCATATTTTCTTTTATTTTTCTTTTATTCATCACAGAGTCTCCTTCATAGATAGTGTGCAATTATTTTGTTTTTCATATGAATAAGACTGACTAAATTCTTTCTACAGGGAATGCATTTGTCTTTCCCCCAAGCCAACAAGTATTGATGATTTCATCCCCGTGAGAACCCTGTTATCAAACATAACCAATGGTATACGACCTGACAATGTTATTCATTCTCATAAGGTTCTTAATAATTCACACTTTGTAAGATGTCTCTTAATGTTCTTTAGATGCAACCATTTTAAGAAAGAAACAAAAACATTTCCAAACTCTACAAATTTCATGCAGGGATGCTTTTGGAGGTAAATTGTGTAACTTATTATTTATTCTCATGGCCTATGTAATGGTATAAGATTACAAGTAAAACAAATGGGGAACCATGTTCTTCAATCTCAAGTGTTAACTAGAACCCATGTTGGAGATGTAGTTCATATTCGTAGGATATCAATGACTCCTTTAACTGAACTTTTCCTGTTAAATATAATCAAAGACAATTTCCCCTCATTGTTTCATTTGCAATGACTATTAATAAGTCTCAAGGACAAACTCTTTCTAATGTCGATCTTTACATGTCCTGCCCAGTTTTCACTCATGGTCAACTGTATGTTGTATTGTCAAGGGTTAGGTCAAAGGAAGGATTAAGAGTCCTGTTGAAAAATAATGAAAATGTCACTCAAGGACATACTATTAATGTCGTTTACCGAGAGGTTTTTGCAAACTTGACATAGGTATACCAAATTACTTATAAAACTATTGTTTGTCTTAAATGTTTATAATAACAATGACTTTTATATTCTATTTGTGTTCTTAATAGAAGGTGTCAAATTTTGATTAATTTTTTTTGCAATTTCCAAGCGATGGCTTCTTTGTATTTGTTTCATCTACTCTAACAAACAACAGTTGATAAATAGGTTATGTGTTACTTATAATACATAGAACCCACAAAATCATGATAAATAGGTTATAAAATTTGTTTGATCCATAATTCACCCTTTGTTTTTCTTTTGAAGGGTTCTTTTATCCTTTTTTTTCTTAAGTACCCTGTTTTAAATCTCTAGGTCCTTCAAAAGTTGGATTCAATTGATTTGTAATTCAATGTTTTCTATATGGAGCATTTCTAATAAACAAGTAACATATTCATTATATGTTTGCAAATTTTCCTCCTTTCTTATTTCTAAATATACTATAAAATAGATTAATCAAAACCAAATAATATTATTTGCCATTTAAGATAATCAAATTATTCTTTTAGTTTATTATAAATTTCTCCATAAATTTATTTTTTCTTCTCTAACTTATCCTTATCATAATTTAAAATTTTTCCGTGAGAAATTATATATAATACAAATAAATAAAGGTGTTCAAGTTAGAAAAATTGTTGCTTTATAATGATTCTTAGCTACTTTGCCGCCTTATTATTGTTTCCAAGATAATTTAAACCAGTGATATGACCTATCTCTGATAACAGAATTCACAATATTAATGGTTCTAGGAGGAGTAGATAGATATTCGAAACTACAGTACTACTACATTAATCATAAATTCACCCAATTTCTATTTTATAACTTATATGTAATGAACTTTAATTTTCACCTACTCCATCATCAGGGATCCCTTATCTGAATATAAATGCAAAATAACTGTTCCATTTATTGGTTTTATCTATAAAAAATATATTTTACTATAATTTCCTTCATTTGAACATGTAAGTTTAATTTCTCTATTAAAAAAGAAGATATATATTTTTCTAGTTTCGAATATAAATAAGAAAAGTTTAAAAGGTTTTAGTATAAAATATAAGTAAAATTTAGCTAACTATACTTTATTTAATGATATAATTTCTATTATACTCTTTATTAGAAGTATTTATTACAATCTTTTCTATTTTACATTTAATATTTTTATATTTATACAATTAATATATAATAGTGAAATTTGACTTTAAATGAGATAAATTAAAAATGATAAAATTGTGTTTTGTCAAATTAAGACAATATTTACTTTTATAAAATTATACACCCTTATTAAGAGGGGTATATGATACGAAAAGAATAGAATAATGTTTATTGAGATAAACTAATATTTTTAATTAGTGTGAATAAGTTATTTGTTGTTTATATTTGAGATTAAGAGAGTATTAAATAAAGATATTTTAAGAATACTTCTGAATTTAATGGATTAGAATAGATTAAATTTGCTCATATTCTAAAACAAAACTATTTTTTAGTTGTTTATATTCAAAGACAGGATAGTGCTGATTATATATTACTTCATTTGTTTTTATTTAACTATCTAGAAATATAAGAAATACACATATTAAACAAGAAATGTAATTAATATCATTAATTTTTATAAAATAAATTATTGCTTTCGTATATTATATTTTTCTCTTATTTATTATTTTTTAATTTCTCTTGATTTTTAATTAATATCCATAAGGGTATTTTTACAAAAACAACAGTTGATACTTTATTAAAATTTTAAATAAACAATTAAATAAAAATGATTTTTTAATCTATTAAGTAGAGCGATTAGTTAAATAAAAATGGATGGAATGAATATGAATTAGATTTATAAACTTTGACATATATTATCAATTGATATTAACTCAGACCATTAATGTAGATGTAATATTTTATAGTAGTCTGCAACTCAAGTCATAGGTAGCATATAATATATAGGAATTAATATTGTTCAACTGTAAGGGCATATATACAAAGACTTGTGTGAACTTAAATCAATTGAACAAGTTTATGATAGAACTCTCTTCAAGCATGGCAACAAAAGAAAAAGGGATTTCAGGGTCTTTGAATGCTAGAACTCAAGGCACTGGCACTCAAACTATTGTGCTTGCTCATGGCTTTGGAACCGACCAGTCCATATGGGAAGAAGTCACTCCTTTACTTGTTCAAAATTACCGTGTTGTCACCTTTGATTGGCCTTTTTCTGGAACTGTAAATGACCATAGCCTCTATGACCCACTTAAGCATTCCTCCTTGGAAGGTTTTGCTGATGATTTGATCACTCTTTTGAATGAGATGCATCTCAAACCTGTCACTTTTGTTGGCCATTCCATGTCCGGCATCGTTGGTTGCATCGCCTCTATCAAAACCCCTCACCTTTTTAAGAATCTGGTTCTCGTTGGATCTTCTCCAAGGTATGCGCAATAACCTTCTACAACTCCTTTCTCATTTTTCTCACCTCCCTTCACCTAATTACCAGACCACCTTGGTTGCTCTGATATTGAATGTAAGAAAAAAAAACTAGCATTGAAATTATTGTTATCAATGTTGGTGTTCATAGTAGTATATTCAAGTTTAGAGTAGCACTCTTTAAAATATTAAGAAGTTTAAGTTTAACCACATCTTTCCTAAACTATATTTAATTTTTTCTCTTTTAAATAAGATTTCAACTGAGAAACTTAATGGAGAAAAGACTCTTGTTGAATCTAGTTCCTGATTCGTATGATTTTCTCTACCTGAAAACTAGACTAAAATAAGTTACTTTTTATAAGAAAGGATCCAATTGAGATTCTTAAAATCTCATGAATTGAAATGCTCGATTAATATAATTTGGGTTAACTTATAATTGTTTACTTGATACTTCTTTTCTCTTCAGGTAAGTGATTTTTTTTACCATTAGTTGGATGCATTATATATAGTGGCTATATTTTGGGTTGAAGATCTGATTAAAAGTAAATTACATATATATAGTGATTGGCAACCCATGTACAGGTGTATAAATTCAGATGATTACGAGGGAGGATTTAACAAATCAGACATTGATCAATTAGTCTCAGACATGGAAATGGACTTTGATAAATTTGCTTCTTACTATGCCTCATTAGCAGCGGGTACAATTAATGCTTTCTATGTTGACAAATTTGAGAAGTCCATGAAAACAATGCGCCCTCAAGTGCTTGTCTCCTTGGCCAAGACAGTGTTCTATATTGACTATAGAGAAATGCTTGAAAAGGTAGAGACTCCATGCACTATCATCCAAACCACCAAGGATATAGCTGTTCCACACAGTGTAGCACTCTATATGGAGAACAAAATTAAACGAGCAACTTTGGTGATCATAGACACCAATGGACATTTCCCTCATTTAACTGCACATGTTGAGTTTGTTCAAGCATTGAAGAATGTTTTAGCTTCATGAAACGAGGGGGAAATGTTATTAGGATCATTTTTAAATATTTTTTTACCATATTATTGAAGTTGAACTACGTCTCATATAGATCTTTTTTCCTCTTTGTAAATCTAAGCAAGTATAAATATAGTCCAATACTAAAGAACATGATGAAAAAATATTTAAGAAAGCATGTTAATAACATTTATCTATGATTTTGGTTTCATATATGGGAAATGTTTGTGATTTGATTTCCTGGCAGGAGAGGCAGACCGACAGTATGTTTTTGTTTAAAAATAATGTGCGATCAATGTTTGAATCCTTTTTCTAATTTCATGTCAAGCTATAGCTTTACGAAAAAGAATAATGATTTTTATGCTATATATATATATAAATAGAGAGAGAGAGGCACGTGTATTTTATTTTTACGGATTTATTTTTTAATTAAGAAAATAAAAATAAAATATTTCATAAAGAATCATCATTAAACAACTTTTACCCAAATTCCGATATAACAATTTTACTTTTGATTTTTTTTATCTTGTGATTATATACAAATCCTTATTTTATTTGATGTTATGTTGGTGTTTGAGTACAAAATAGGAAGAAAAGAACAACAGTTAAAAATAAAAAATGTAATGAGTTGTTGAGAAAAAGAAATGAACAATGAAAAAATAGTTTTAAATATTATCGATAGATATAGTGAGGGTCGGTTTAAATAGTAAGTGATTTGATTTCACTTAAGTAAAGTTTGAAATTTGATATTTTATGTATGAAAAAAATCATGTTAGGAAATACAATTCCACTAATTTACTGATTTTTAACTCTAAATTAGTTGGTTTGAAGGGTTAGATCACTGAAATATATACTTATATAACATACAATCATTACTCTAATTTTATTAGATTGTAATTAACATAACATATATTCTTTTCCATTAGAAATAAAAAATATATTATAAAAAATTTATAATAATTCACACTTTAATTTAACTAAGCCAGACCTCATTAATGAAAACAACATTATTAGTTCTCCTTAAAGATTTTCAAACGTTAAGTTTTAATTAAGATTGAGTGACGTTACCCCTCTTATTTTAAATTATAACACAACTTTTTCTTGAACGAAGTTGAAATTACATTTACCTCTCTTTAGAGAAAGATTAGTGATTTTTTAAAAAAATATATTAAAATTTAAATTTTATTAAGTGAAACCTCACCGTGAATCAGAATAATATTTCAAGTCATTAGGATTTTATACAAATATATTTTTAACATTACAATTTCTTTAATAAAAAAAATATTGATTAGAGTACAAAGATATTCAGACCCATATATAAAAGTTAGACATCTAAAACAATAGTTAGACTAAGTAGTAATTTTTTTAAAAAAATAAAACATACTCAACAAGCCAATTAAAAAACAAAATAAAACCAACTAAATCTACTTTCTCATAAGAAAATTGTAATTTAACCGATCATGGTTGCTTGACTTAACCCTAGTCAGTAAATTTTTCACAACCAAATTAAAAATTGATTCCTACATTAGTTAAATGTGACATGACCACTCTTTAAAACAATAATTTTACTGCTATTCCAAATCATTAAAAAGGTGTGACATGAAGGAGGCGTGAAAGAGAAGACAAAGGGAAGAGATAAGAAGAGAACGAGACATAGAATGATAGAAGGAATGATGATTGTCATAAGTTGCTTAAAAAACATAACACCACAAAGTTGTTGGATGTTGTAAAGCCCACCAAATCCACTTCTTAAGAAGACTATTATTAAGGAAAGTGTCGTAATATGGAAACACCAGATGAAGTCAATTGAAGATAAGAGAAACAAATATAGGCAAGAAAATCATGTAACATCTTGGATTTAATTATTGGATTGATTTTATTGATCTATAATTAAATGAGGAAGGTTAAATTAATTTAAGGTGGTTAAGTTAATTTCTGGAACTATCAGGGTAAGTTTTGGATAACCTGAAGTTACCCAATTAATTTCAGAAATTGATCGAACACGAAAAGGACAATGTTACCCTCGATTCCATTAGTTGGCCAATGATAAAAAATTACTTTCCTCTCATTCTCTTACTCTTGCGAGCATGTACAGAAGAAAGGAAAAAAGGAACACTTGCTTCTTCTTTCCCTCACACCTGTGGCCACCTATCTTTCTCTTTACCATTCTTCTTCAAATTTCCAATAAAGCAAAACTAATTTCAATCTTTCATTGTCATTTCTTCTTCACGCACGACATCTAATAGCCTTAGGTTCCTCAAATTTCTTCAATTTCTTAGGTAAGGCTCCATAGACCATTACTATTTTGGCAAGCTCCTTGAACCCCATTCTTAAATTTCGTTAATTTCATGAACTTGGGGCATTTTGGGGACCTAATTAGCGCGTGGGAAAAATTAAGCACTTGGGGTTCTTGACTTCTCAAAATCCAAGTGAGTTACATGATTACCCATTGCCTTATGTAGCTCTGTTTCATGAATTTGAGCTAAAACCTTGTGATTTCCATGAGTTAGTAACTATTACGGGGGCTATTTCGGAGTTGTTTTAGAAGTGGACAACGTTGGGGTTTTTTGAAATCAAGTTTCGGTGGTCGGCGACATTATTCGGTAAGTCAAAATTATCAAAATCTTTATGAATTGGTAGTTTTAGTGTCGAAAAGTAATTTTGGTAACATGTGGATTATTAACAAATAATTGTTGTTGATTTTAGGAATTTTGGGATTTAGAACTAGTAATCAAAACGGGTTAGAAAGCGATTGGATAACATTTCAATCATTTGGAATCGTCGACTCCATGTAGGGGGAACATTATATTTTAAATGTATAGATTATAAACGAATAAAGGTATATATACATGTTATACTGATGATTGTGATGCTTTAATGTGAGTTGTGATTATTATGATAATTGATTGGCATTATACCTTTTTGATGTGATTAGTAGCTATATTGATGGTCTTGGATGTTATTGTTATTTTGATTGGTATTCTGGAATGAGTTGATCTCCGTTCATATATGCTTGTGATGAGGATTAACATTAGATTGCAACGATGGTCGATGATATAAAAATTGATAATCTTGATGAAATTGTAAGGATGATGAACATGATGATTAATTAGCTTTGGATAGCTGGAATTAGGGATGTGAATTATTGATTATTGCATGTTATGCGTGATTGTTGAATTAGAATAGAAACCCTTAGTTATGGTAACCAAGTGGTGGCCCCTAGTGATGGTAACCACGTGATCCATAAGGATTATGATTGTTGTGTTGCAAAGTATTGCATATTTCAAACGCATATAGGACTACAGGGGGCCTGTGATGCCAACCTAAATAACAGGACGACCTTTAGATAGGCAAAGACCCTGTGTGGTTTCCTTTGAGATCCACAGCCACCTTGAATTGGGTTCAAGGCCGACCCGTAACACCGAGTTGAGTTGTCATTGTCACTGAGAGTGACTGGTGTTACATTATAGGCAAGCAGTTCAGTACTGGTAAAAATGAAATTGATAATATGTTGTGAAAATTTAGACACTACAATTTAATTCTCATCATTAGAGTTAGATCCGCATGCATATGCATTGACATGTAATTATTGAGATGTGAGGGCTGTTGGGACAACTTAAAACATGTATTGTTGTGTTTGATGCATTTGAGGTGATGTAGCTATGTTAGATGATAATGACTATGATGATTGTACATATTGATGTGTTGTTGTAGAACTGGATAGGTAATTGCTATTACCGTGGCTGAATTCGATTCAGTACCTATCATTTAACATATATATGCTCACCCCTAAATCTATGGTTGTTTTTCAGTGGATTTGGATCGAGACGAGGAATGGTGATGAGTCACTAACCTTTAGCGAAGGATTAGTTAGAAACGTTGTACATATGTAAATATCGTGCATAGTTGTATAGCTTTTGATATGTTATGCCTTGGCCGACTTTTGATGTATATATTTATTTTGGATAGTGGATTTAGGTATCTGGTGACTTCCCTAAAAGTTTAGATTTGATTTTGATATATAGTTATGAATTATGATGATGATGTTAATGTATGTACGATGAATTAGGTTGGTAAGTATGGATTGGTCCATACTAGCCGAAATGTTTATGAATTATGCCCAGGAAATGCCATGTAGTGCATATTGTGACATTCCTCATCATTTTCCCATTTTTCCAAAATAATTTTTCGCGTTTAAATAAAAATCCACCTGGTTTTAATAAAATAATGTTTACTTTTCCTTAAATGCTTTTCAAATAGTAAAATAATACTTTAAATAGTGAATCCCGACTGAAATCGATCGGAAATACCTCCATTAATGAGACAATTATTTAATAACAATGAAAGGACGAAACGGAGTCAGGGTCGATCGCTTAAGCGAACCCCTACTTCGCTTAAGCGAGCACCGACTCGCTTGAGCGAGTGCTGCTCTAGAACTTGAGCGAACAACAATCTACAAGAAAAGTCGACCAATCAGGTTTCACTCGGAACAAGGTGCACTCGGGTATCCCTCATTCGTCACTCGGCAGTAGCTTACAATCTCATCACGCGGGAACTCTTAACCTTCATCCACTCGGACACACCACTTTTGATTCATTCCTAACCTTTATTGAGGAATGGTTCACTTGGTCTCGGCTCACACTGGAATGATCTAATCTTCACTCGGTAAGGTTCCTCTCGGTCATAACTTCCTCGGTGGCATTCTCACTTTTGCTTAGGAGCGACCTCCTCTTCTTCGATCAGAATGTTCCACTCTCACTTCACTCGGAAAGTACCCTTTACTATTCCTTACTCCGAAAGAAACGAATAATACTCTCTTAGGCCTAAATGGCACCAATTCAATCAACCCCTTGCTCGGATAAGAAGGAATCCACTCGGTAATCGACTCTGCTACAGTAATTCAAAAATTTATTCATAAAATAAACACCAATCACTTAACATCAGGAATTTATTTCATCATACGACAGTACGGTAACACCAGCACTCGGAGAACTCAAAATATACGCATATTACATGATTTATTCAATTTTCAATCGGTTCCTTGGCATCAATCTTCCGCTTGACGTACCTCCATGGCTCCGTCTCCTCCCTGCCACTGGTTACTAAAAATTGTAAACAACAGTAAGGGTGAGTGTTCAGCATTACAATTAATCTAGGATGGAATTAAAATACGAGTATGACTCTCTCCGATTCTTTAGTTTCAGATTACACAATACACTCGGTCATTTATCTCATACTCAACACTTTACCCCCATATCCATTAGCACTCGGCATTCTATTAATACACATTCAGCAGCATAACAGTTCTTCCTTCAACAACCTTAACAAGTAGCCATCACTCAGCAAATATAACAATCAATCGGTAATTATAATAATCACTCGGTAAATATTACAGATTAACTCTCACTCGGTAATATACTCACTCGGCAATCTTAGCAATTAACGCTCGGCCCTTTTCGCAATCACTCTCAAGTAGCTCAGATTTACGGCAACTCTCATTTGGGAATTTAGTAACATTCGTCAAGCATAACACCACCATTCAGTAAGTATCACAGTCACTTAGCAAACTTATGAAATTGCACTCGGCAACCATAATTAACACTAAACAACCTTTCACACTCAGCAAGTAAGTTTCACTCGGTGATATAACCATTTTCCACTCGGAAAATATATCAACTCAGCAATTATTTAAGCTTTCATTCAGCAATTAAAATTAATTATACTCCTCAATACATAAAATCATCCCCAGCAAATATATCAAAATCTCATTCTACATCTATAACAAATTAATTCTCGTCAAATACAATATCTTACTCAGCAATCACAGAATTTCATATTCATCAAATTCATCAAATTCGCATTCAGCAAAATCATTAATTATCACAACTGACTCACATGAAATCGACTCCTAGTATCCGGATACTAAAGGATTGGCCTTCAGCTGGGAGTCCGACTTGACATCCTGTGAACCCGACTTGGTTCACCGAGCCCGACTTGGCTCCCCTCAACCACTGGGTCAAAGACCTCTGGGTAGCTCAACTGGGTCCGACTTGACCACTGAAGCCAGAAACGAGGGTAACGTATACCGTCGGCCATCCCATACCACACAATTACATCTCAATCATTTCATATTATCAATAATCAACAAATGCAACTACCAGAAACTGGCATGTGCTTTCATCACAGGGCGACCGACTTGTCCAACCCGACTCCTCATTCCATAGTATACCGATTGTCACAGCATCATTTACATTTCAATCAGATTTACACATAAATCAATGTCCATATACTTGCACATACATTTCACTCAGCATTATTTCATCATAGCATCAAATAATTCCAGTTTACTTGGAATATACCACTCACACAATCAAACCGATCGGGGTACATACATATACATGCATTCATCCACATTCATATACAATTCATTCGGCATCATTACCATGATCATAGCATCAAATACTCTTCTAATCACATACACGCGATCTGAAACTGATCGGTGTTCACACACATGCATGCTCATACATTCTTAAAAGTCATTCAGCAAAGTCATACACACCCACACGCTCCTAAACCGGTCGGTGTGCACAGAACACCTTCGTAACCTTTCGTCCAGTCTTGTTTCTTACCCGGTTTGCAAATGTCCCAACAACTCAGACAGTATTTCCTATCCCAATTAATTATAACTCAAACACTCCCCTTACCTGGGGTGAAGATTCCAGAAGCTCCTTGAGCGTACAACACTGTCCGATCGTCCTTCGGTCACTCGTTCTCAACAGAACGACCCGATCCAGTCATCCACCATAGCACTTCAGCTTTGGAGAAACCAAAAGCTGTTTCCCCCTCGAGCAGCTCTGCCACTAAGACACTCAGCACTTCTGCATGCAAGGACAGTGGGGAGTTCCAAGCCTCCAAGGCACAAGCCGTCCTTTCACTCAGTCCAGTGGAGAATTCCAAAGCTGTTCCCTTACTCTGATAGTCCACTCCTCACCAATCAATGGAGGACTTCCAGGCATCCAACGCTGTGTAGGCGGAACAGTGGAGGATTCCAGCCTCCAGGCACTCGGTGCTCTGCTCACTCTCCTGCAGTCCGATTTTCACCGACAGTGGAGGACTTCGACCCTCCAAGTCACCACAACAGTGGCTGGTGAAGAGAAGAAGACGGGTTACATGCACGGAGGGAAGAAAGGCTAAGCTTCCCTCCCCTTTTCACCTCTGTTCCACACCTTGAAACTACGCCCACAACTACGCAATTATCTCACCATTTGATACAGAAGGGACCCTCTTTCAAAGCTTTTGGCTTCAATAATGGAGGAAGGAGAAGGAGAGAGAAGGGACAGGCGACGAAGAAGAAGGTTCGTGAGAGGAGGAATAATGGAAGAAAGAGAAGAAACCTTTCTTTAATACCCAATGCAACCGGTCACCTACACAACCGGTCATTTCCTCATTCCATTATAATCTCTGTAATGATTTTAATTAAACCTCTTTTCTTCTAATCACCCTCTCATAATTAACCAATAATCCATAGAAATATCAATTAAATTTCTAAAAACAATTTCTAATATTTTCTGTTTCACAAAATTTTCTATAAATATCCGGGATGTTACACATATGGTTTTGAGTTGACATCATGGGTAGGGAATTATGCTTATTATATAGCATATGAGTTATTGAATTTGATGAAAATGGTTTGGTACCCATAAGGATGATGAATATGATGTTATTTTGTTGAAATCATGCATAATAAGGAACTGAATAGGTCAAATGGCGATCTGTGAGGTTTTGGAACCTCCGGATAGGCCAAATAGCTAGTATTCAGTATCTAGAATAGGTATGAAGTGGAATGGGCCAATTTGGATGTGAATTGATAGGTATGTTGCTTGTAAAAGGCCTAAAATGGCCTAAATGCATTTTCGTGCGTTAACTCATTCAATTTCGAGAATTTTGGGACGTGGTCGTTAGCTACGAGTAATAAATGATGTGTTTTAGGTGGTGTTCAAGTTTGGTGGTGTTTGGAGAGACAAAGAAGTTATGGTACATAGAAGTTGACTAAATTCAACATAATTTCTACATTTTGGTCTAATGTAATCGATTACAAGCTCTCTATAATCGATTAAGACCATTATGGATTGATGGTAATTGAACTGGTCTAGGCCAGGGTACAAGGGTCGGCATCGAGACAGTCCTTAATATTCGTTTATAGGTGTATGTTTTACATCAGTCCTGTGGGGATTCAGTATTATATCCTCTATTTTAGTAAGAAATAAAGGTCTTAGAGTGATTCCTCATATCAAACCACCAGCCGTAGGCTTATGGGGTGAAATAAGGTGTTACCCGCAAGGACACTCCAACGCTTAAGTCAATGAATATTCAAGGGAATATCATAGCTTAAGCGTAAGTTCTAAAGAGAATGTTTTACCTTTGTTACGTTGATGCATAAGTATTTATACTTGGAGGTAGTGGAAGAGTCTTCTTGCTCTCCAAGTTTTATGTACACTGTATTAGTACTTTTTTGATCCCTTATAGAATGGCTCACATGTGAAAGGGACTTGTCCAAACGGTTCTACCTATCAAACTGTCACTTTGCAGGTTACTTATTCAACACGTTGACACATAGGTCAACTCTGATCATCCGGTATTAAGAGAATGACTCATACCAGAGTCAATCTCGAAACCTTTCATGTAATACCGCCATATCGGTGTTATTACACTAAACTGTGTGGGATACTAGCCTTGAATGACGGATTATGGTCAAATTACCATACTACTTATAGGCCGGTATCAAGACCGGATCAATAATCGATTAGCAGGCCTGATGTAATCGATTGGGATCATTTTGGATTAATGGTAATTGATTAGCAGGTTTGGGATAATCAATTAAGGTCATTCTGTTGTTCTAATAATCGATTACTATGTCTTTTAGACTTCCAAAATAGGTTGGAAATGCATCATAATTCCACCTAACTTCTGCCTAGGCTACTCTAAGCCCATTTAACCGATGTTGGGGGCTTTCGAGCGGCCGAATAAGGTCCACAAATAATTGAAAAAAATTTTCTTTAGAATTTTTTTTAATTAAACATTAGGTGCTCACAAATCACATACAAAATTTACATGAAAAACTCCAAAAATAAAAAAAAAATTTACAGACAATCACAATCAAAATAGTTTCACATAAAAAGGAGAATACAAGAAATTCTAAAAATGAAAATAATAAAAAGATAAGAAGTCCTATAAATTACAAGAAAAAATAAAATTATCTTTCAATTTTTATAACTAAAAATACTTTCTCAAATAAAATTAAAAATATAAACTTACTGTTAAAATTCTCTCGTGATTTCACTTTGAGAATTTGATATGTAAATGTTATAAACTCTTGGCTCCTATCCTATTTATAGACTGATGAAGGGAATATAATAGTGTTTTCTGAAGGATGAAGAAATGAGCTTGACGGTGGAGATGAAATTATGACATCTCTAACTTTGCAGTGCACTGGAAACATAGAATTCGCCTTAAATTATTGCAGGAGCCATGAAGCTTGGCAAAACACACAAAAATGCCACTAAAGGCTATTAATTCTAAAGCTTTGTAAATGTGAAAAAACGAGAACCACATATCTAACATCTACAATTAAACCACACCACATTCTTAACATCCATTTGTTTTCAGCTTTACAAACCACATCCCAATTCAACCAATGAATTTTAGAACCTTGTGCCAAATCACGCTGAATCTTCACAATTGCCTTAGCCACAGAATTTGGAAGTATATAAAAAGACAAAACATGAATTAGGATATTGGCAACCAACACATTAATCAATGTCATCCTTCCACCAATAGAAATAAGTGCTTATTTCATATATAGTTAAGAAAACAAAATTTAAAAAAATAAAAAATTTAATGATTAAATTTAATTTTTTATACTGTTTGAGATAATTAACAATCTGTTTAATTGTAGGATAAAAAATTTTCCTCTAACAAAAACCATTTAAATGTTTTTAACTTGCCAACAAACTAACTCTAAACCTTTTTTTTTCTGAGTGGACAATCTTCTTTTCATTTTCTTCTACAAGTGTTTCGACATAAAAAGTTTCCACATAGTACTCTCAATTTAAATACCCACATACTTAAAAGGAATATCACCTTCACTACAAAACAATTTTTTTTTTGGCTAAAGACACAAAATCAGACAAAATATTAAACCTACAAAAACAACTTTTTATGAAAATTAATTTTCACATGCATAAAATTAATTCGAAACTCCTTAGCACCGCTTTTAGAGTCCACAAATTTTCTCGTGTTGCTTCTCTAAAAATTAACATATCATCTGCAAATTGCAACAAAGAAATTTTTGGACCATATCCTCTCCCAATTGGCACCTCTTTCATAGGACACCCATAAATATAATATTCCATCCATTTAACCCACTTTTCAGCAAATTTAATCAAATATATTCTCATCTTGTGTAATAAGTAACCCCAATCAAGTGAATCATACACTTTCTCATAATCCACTTTCAGTATAAAGCAAATCTTCTTATTTTCTTTGGCAAAATCAACCACCTCATTTGCAACAAGCAATCCATCCAACATATACACCATCCTGGAATAAACACTTGTTACTCATTAATTAAATAATGCAACTCCTTTTCAACATGTTAATCAACGACTTATCCACAAATTTATATAAACATCCTAATTAATAAAGATATACACTTTGAAATTATACAAAGATTTCAAGTTAACCTATTGACATTTCCCCATATTAACAATCATAAAAATTTTAAGACATGAATCCTGAAATTCTATAAAAAAAAACTTATATAAATTATGATATTTGAATCGTGGAATTTTGTTTATATTTATATATTTAATGAATATTTGTCATAAAAAATAAAACTTAAATATGATTTTATTAAATTTGAGATTAATTAAAATATCTTAAAAAAGATTACGAAGTTATGTGTAACCATAAACAAAAAAATTTACAAGTTTAACTAATTTTATCAAATATCTTACCTATGGGAAGTGACTACACATTATTGTTTGGAGGGATAAAATTTTTATAAAAAAGGTCTAATAGTATATAAAAATTGACTGAAATAGTATGCGCAGAGTAATTATTTTCTACAGTAAGAAGTCATTTTTTAGGGTATAAATTCGCATCAGACTCTTTATGTACTCTTTACTTCAAGTAACCTTAATTTCTGGTTCTTAGTGGACTTGTAAGCCAAAAGATGGCCACAAAAGAAAAAGGTCTTTCAGGAGCTTTGAATGTGAGAAGTCAAGGGTGTGGAAGTGAAACTCTGGTTCTGGGTCATGGCTATGGAACGGACCAATCCATTTGGGACAAAATCACTCCCTTACTTGCTCTAAATTACCATATTGTTACGTTTGATTGGCCTTTTTCTGGAGCTGTAAATGATCATAGCCTTTATGACCCTCTTAAGTATTCCTCCTTGGAAGGTTTTGCTGATGATTTGATCACTCTTTTAAATGAGATGCATCTCAAAGCTGTCACTTTTGTTGGCCATTCCATGTCTGGCATGATTGGTTGCATTGCCTCTGTTATGAGCCCGCACCTCTTCAAGACCCTTGTTCTCGTTGGTTCTTCCCCAAGGTTTCTACATTATCTCTTCTTTTAACATCTATTCCATTTCACTTTTCTTTAATTTCTTACCCTTACTCAGATTTGTTTCTTAAACATCTCCTTTGTTTCATAACAAAATAGCTTCTGTTACGTTTCATCTATCAACTTAGTTAAAATGGTAAGTATTTTTTAATTAGGTTTTTTATGTTTAAAAATAGTTTCCGTTAAGTTTACTCTATTAATTTTTGACTAATATCATTAATAGAGATTTAACATGTTATTAATCTCGTTAACATAATTACTTTACTTATTGATATAACTATCTCATACACCTAACTAAAAAAATAAAATTTAAGGTCTAACTTAAAAAAACCTAAAAAACTAAAATTATAGGTATTTAGCATTTTTTTAAAATCAAATTTCACACTTCATATTATTTTTTTTTATCTTTGGTTCCAGTGAATCTTAATATTAATGTAAGGGTATATTTATAATTTTAATATTTTCTGATTTTTTATGCTGATTATATTTTCTAATTTGTTTACATGCATAATTGGTATTTGGTATAGGCTGAAAGTAGAGTACAGTTTCCACAATAATTCCACTTTTCTCGGCCGTTGTTTCATTAATGGATTAAAATAACTAAATATGATTGTTATAACTATTTGTTTTCATACTTTTAAGTGGTTATGTTTTCACCTGATCTTCCTATCATTCGCGTTTACTTAACAATTCCTTTCCTTATCATTATGTAAAAATGTACACATTTTTCTTGAAAAGAGGAATATTCAGTACATTTAAGTCTATTTTAATATAATTGAGCCTTTCAAATTTAAAATCCTTTCAATAGTTTTTGATATAATTTGATTCTATTTATTCATAAGATAACTTGATATAATTAATACTTTATCCGTATCTAATTAATACTTTTATTGTAACCTTACACAAATATACTACTATCCTTTTTACTTAATTCATAAATGTTAAGAAAATTGGTTACTTTAGTTAAAATTATTAACTTTGTCTAAAATTAGGGGTATTTTTTTAAAATTATCTTTAAGATCGTTAAAAATATCAGTTTTTCTTCTCATCTATTCTTTCTCCACTCATTCTCTTCTAGTGACTCTGTATTCTATATGAAAAGACAAAGTCAATAAGAAAGAGAAATTAATATTTGTGTCAATCAATTATAATAGTTAAAGAGATACATGTTTAAAACAATATAATTCATTTATTCTTTTTTTAAACTTCAATAGGAGTTACTCATTTAATATAAGTATTTTAATCTAAAAATATAATAACATACAAATTTAAAAGAGAGTCTTGTACTAAGAAAGAAAAAAATTCTCAAAAGGATTTTATATTTAAAAGAACGAGTTCTATAGGAGACTTCATTGTAACCCTGCAACCGGTTCACATAAATTCAATGATTTCATATGAATTAAATTTTAAAAATGATTAAGTCAATGTGTTTGATGATAGATACCTAATTTTAAAAATGATTAAGTCAATGACTATAATAAAACCCGTAAAAAAATATCACGCAAATCAACATGACAGCAGCACAACACCTAATTTAACAGTGATTCACCAAGAAATCCAACACCCAATCTCACAAAGTCAACTTCATCATGCTACCAGAGTTGTTACTCATGATACCCAAAACCTATAATGTGAATATAACATGCGTTTTTTATTTTTCAATGGATAAACACTGGAGAGTACTTTTTTTATCGTATTAATCCTTAGCACTTGTTACATTAACATATGCACATAGGTTTCTAAATTCAGATGATTATGAGGGAGGGTTCAGCAACTCAGACATTGAGGGGTTACTCTCAAACATAGAGAGCAACTACGAAAACTTTGCTTCTACGTTCGCGTCATCAATAGCGGATCCAGTTAACAGTGTGTGTGTGGATAAATACGAGAAATGTTTGAAAAGAATGAGACCAGAAGTAGCTCATTCATTAGCCAAGACAGTGTTTTATTGTGATTGGAGAGAGATGCTTGAAAAGGTGGAGACTCCATGCATTATCATCCAAACCACCAAGGATACGGCTGTTCCACACAGCGTAGCTCTCTATATGGAGAACAAAATTAAAGGGAAAGTTACTTTGGAAATCATTGACACTGTTGGACATTTCCCTCAGTTAACTGCACATCTTCACTTTCTTCAACGCCTCCAAACTGCTCTGTCCACATGAATGAATGAAAAATATTTATTATTACCTTTGATTCTAAAAACTATAGAAATAGAATATTGTCTTGTAATTTTATATTTACAATAAATTAATGCTATAAAATAATATTTTGTTATCTTAATAATCGCAAAATATCATTATTTGATTGACAAAAATAAAGTGTTACGTGAAATATTTTGAGTTTTTACTAATGATACAATGTATTGTATTCAAATTTTATGTAATATTATTATAGATCAACTTTGTATATAAAAATTATTTATTAATATATTGCATTAATTTGTTAGTATATATATCAAAATTATCTATGCTAACATTTTATTGTTTTTGTTAGTTGAATGTTATGCTAACAAAGATTTTCTCAATAATTATTAAATTTTGTGCATTAGTAAGTAATAATTTTTTCATGATGAATTAAATAAAACTAATCCATAAAATTAAATATTGAAAAATCTAAAAAAATTGCTCTGTCACTAACTAAATTACTGTTACCGCGCTAAAACATGGACATAACCGGACATGTGTCTGGGTCTCAATTTTTCTATTTCTTTATTATAAGGATAAAAAAACTAATTTATTTTAAAATGGTAATAATTATCTCATCTCTAATTATTTTCTTCTTCGACAAGTTACTAGTACCTCCGATTTTAAATATAAACAATTTTTTTTAATATAAGCAAAATTAGATTTTCTCCATGTCATTAAATGTTTGTTTACCAAATATGTCCTCATTATATATTTCCAAGGCTACTAATTTTTATATAATAAATGATACTAAGGGTATTTTAAAAAATTAAATCAAATATATGGTAATATTAATGTAAATAACTACCTTTAACCATTTTAATATGTGTGAAATTAGGTATATTTACTTATATTTAAAACTAAATATAATATTATTTTTTAAGTAAACCAAAAGACATTTTTTAATCCAAAGCTAAAGACTAGTGCATTCATAAGTTTACTAAAGAAATTACATGTCTCATCACTATGAAACAAATACAAATCAAACTCTGCATATCACAGTAACTAAATTTGTAACAAATACTTTGCTGTTGAGTAAAATTTTTTCAAACACATTTAGGTAATGTGAAAAGTTTTTAACAAATATAATAGTTATAATAACTACTATTTATTTATTAGATTTCATGTTGATTGGGATGCTAATTCAGTAACCGATTATCTTGCTAATGGGTGTTAATGGTTATGGGCAAGATGTGCATTGCTATCTCTCATATAATGATTCTTCATTCTCGTTTGTTAACAAATTATTAAATTAAAATTGTAGAAATAAAATTATCTTGATAGTTAATATTTATTTCTTATATCTCTTTAATCAATAGATCAAAGAAATTATTTTTAACCAACTTCAATTGAATCCAACTAAAAATCAGGTAATTTGTATGATTAGTTTTCCACTTCACCAAACAAAAATTTAATAATATATTATAGTATAATAGCATTTTAGTTTATTTTAAATTAAGAGTTTTGTTTACCAGAATGTTAGGATTGATTTTTTTGACTGAAAATAAATATATTTATTCCATTTTTTATTTTTATAATAGAATTATTGTCTTTATTTTAATATAAAAATTATTATTATTTATTTTAAACTCAATTCTAAGAAGTGAGAAGTGAGGCTGACAAAACTTAAATTAATCATGCAGTATCATATATTTTATATCTATTTTATTTTATTTCTTTTTAAAAAAAAAACTGTATCCTGAACACAGTAAATACGATATACGTTGAGCAATTTTGCAGTTTGTTGACTAATTTAACCTCGAGGAAAAGAAAAGAAAGAGTAAAAATAGGAAGAGAAGGGAGGGGCAAAAGAGTAAGGAAGTGGAAAGGAAACATGTAACATAACGAGACGTGTATCTTCGTCGTTATCACGGGATATATCACAGGAGAAGGATGCTAGTTGTTGGTGTCAGAACTCATCGTTTTCTGAGTTCACTCACTTCTTCTCGCCCTAAACCTTCCTTCTCTCTCCGACCATTCTCCAACATGGCCGATGAATTCGTCAAAGGAAACGTTCATCAAAACGGCGTCGCCGTCATCACCCTCGATCGCCCCAAAGCTCTCAACGCCATGAACCTAGGTTTTATTTTCCCTCTTCTTTCATCATTTTTCCTGTAAATATCTCCATGCTTCTAACTTGTCAATTCTGTTTCGGAATCTGAACTCTTCACTTGAACTCACTTATACACAATTATCGTCGAGCTTCTCGCCTATTTCAAAATTAATATCCGCGATTAGTGTCATTAGGCGCTGGAAATTTGGGAGAATGCGAAACTCGTTTGTTTTTGTTGGAATTTTCAAGGCAACGATGATTATGGATGTTAATTGTTCTACGTGGAATCAGAAAATCCAGGGCTTAGTGTTAGGCCATGGATATTATTATTGATTGTCGTTTGTCATGATGATGCTACCCTTGATTTTGATTTCAAAATCTCTTGCTATGGTGCAGATATGGATGTGAAGTATAAAAGTTATCTTGATCAATGGGAATCGGACCCTAGGGTTAAATGTGTTCTGGTTGATAGCTCCTCGCCTCGTGCTTTTTGTGCTGGTATGATTGAATAAATCAGAGAAATCTATAATTTGTTAATATTTTTGAAGTGTGTTTCTAGCTTAGATGCATTAAAAATTAGCTTTTTTCGCTGATATTCTGTTTTAGATTTGAGGTTATTTGGTTTTGAGCGCTAGGTAAGGCTTTGAGAGTCACCGTTGATGGTCAATGCAGGTATGGATATTAAAGGGGTTGTTGCTGAAATACAAAAGGACAAAAACACTCCTTTAGTGCCGAAGGTCTCATTATGTTATTCGTTTTAATCTCAAGTGTATTAATACATGCTTATCCAGTTGCAGTTGTTATATTCTTCATTGGATATATTGTTTGCTTCTTTGTTGGCATCATGATCGTCTTCAATGTAATCACACTGGTCTAGAAAGTATAGTTTCTGTTTTGTCAAATAAAATATTTCTGTATTCTCGATGATTGCTTTCACGGTAACCGAGATCTTAGTTTATCTGCAGGTGGTGATGTGAAGCAGATAACAATCAAAAACCATCTATCAGATATGATTGAGGTCTAGTTGTGTCCTCTGTAACTATATGCCTTCAGATTCATACCCTTACACTTTATCAAACCATGTCAATTCTAAATAAATACCTTTCCTACTGGAATTTTTTGCACTTAAGAACGAATAATGACTATGCTGGAATGCTAATTTATTAGACCATATTATTCATGAGTCATGAGAAATTTGGCTCTAGTGTCAGCATTGGTGTCTTTAAAAGCTTAAACATTGTAAGATAATTGATATGTCCACTTATTGAGGGAGTTTCATGATTGACCAATGAAGGCTTTTGTAAGAGTTTATTTGAGCTTTTGGAATTAGTTATGATTTCATAAGCTTTGGTTTTGGCCTATTCCAACAAACTTCATGGAGAAGCTTATCAAAATAAGCTTTTTAGCTTATTTGGGAACTTTCCACATTTAGTTTATGAATAAGCTCTTATTTGATAAGAGCTTACTAAATATACGCTTAATTAATATATTTACTCAAATGTGTACTAAGTCCAAAATAAATTGTATAAAACTTGCAACTCTTAGCCTGTGATTAAACAAGCCATCCCTGCAACTTTTGTTGCTTTAGCTATTTGCACACTTTCAGGTGTGGGACTAATCCCTCCTCAGATGTTGGTTTTGCCATGGCCTGGAGGTGCTTCCTGTGTAGGTCATATTAATCCCTCTTCAGCCTTTTTTCTCTTTGCATCTAACATCCCTTGGGTGTTTTAGTGGATGTGAATAATAGAGATACATATGTAATTTGGTTGATTTTAAACAGCTTTTGTTGTTGGTTGGATTACATTTTGTTTCTTATTAATTGCTTTGTCAGCATTATGCTTTTTGCTGCATCTTGCATTTTTGCATGACCTGTTTAATGTACTATGTAAAATTGTTTACATGTTAGCTGTGCATATTTTAGGTCTTCACGGCTGAGTATTCTTTGATATGCAAAATTTCTGATTACAAAAAGCCATATATAAGCTTCATGGATGGAATAACAATGGGTTTTGGAATTGGCTTATCTGGTCATGGTCGCTATCGCATCATAACAGAGGTAAGCTCATGTGGCAATACTTGCCTTATTTAGTACCAAATTGCTGTTGTAGATCTTGTGTATGACCTTTTTTTTCTAATGCATCTACAGAGAACTGTTCTTGCAATGCCAGAAAATGGAATTGGCTTGTTCCCAGATGTTGGTTTTGCTTATATAGCAGCTCAAAGTCCAGGGGAAGGATCTGTTGGTATTTTTTTAAGATTAATACAGCAGTTGTAGTTCTTTATTGGTTTTATGAAATGAATTGGATCTGGAGGTTGTTAAGTACCAATGCTTTTGTTTTTTTCTTTTCTTTTTATGCACTATCCTACTGTAATCTGCACTATGAATACTTCTTGTGTGCTAAACTGTTGAAGTATCTAGATGTGGTCTCAGGTTTCAGTTAAAATTGGTTTTCTCAAATATTGTTAAAAGGTTCTTAAACTTTTTATAGATTCTCTTAGTCATGTTACTAATAAAATTTTACTAATTGCAGGTGCTTATCTTGGATTGACTGGAAAGAGGATTTCCACTCCTTCAGATGCAATATATGTCGGCCTTGGAACACATTATGTGCCATCTGGAAAGTTGGGTTCATTCAAGGAGGCCCTTTTGGCAACCAACTTGTATGTTAGCTTGAACCTTTGAATTGTTCCTGAGAATCTTTTGAAGATGATCCCCGCCATGTTTTCATCAATTTAGATTGAATAGGATCCATGAAATGATAATAATTCATTGGTGTGTCTGTGTCATGTGCTGTATGCACTGCATGTATCACTCATGGTCTTCTTGTTTGTTGAAATAATCTATCTTACGGTTCATATCTGTTGGCTTTGTTAGGAAGTATATAACTGCAGTGAGTGCATACATACCAGTATTCAAACATCAAAGATATAATGATCTTACCCAAAACTCATTGGTTATACAGTTCCCAGGATCCACATCAGGACATCAAAGTACTTTTAGCAAGATATGAGTCCAACCCTGAGTCTGAGGCACAGTTGAAAGTGCTCTTACCTCAGATAATTTCTTCATTTGGAGGAAATAAATCAATCACTGAGACCATCAAGGAGCTAGAAGAGCACCAGTCAAGCACTGATCCTAATGGTATGGTGATTGACATTGTTTGTGTTATACTGTAATGACCAGAATGCAATTTCAATTATTGTTTTTTGTATATTAAATAATGATGTTCAAAATTATAGTTAATTGCTTGTCTAGTCATTGTAATTGTTGAAAGTCCAACATCGTGTGCCTTATAATATGTGGTATGGTTTATATACTCGTGTGAAAACGCGTCACGGAGAAGGGCAGCACTTGAAGGCGTGTGTGACCAATGTTTGGGACGCGGCCAGCAGGGACACAAGACGATGCCGGTGGTGTGGTTGTCAGTCAGAAAAGACCGGCAGCGGCGGCAAGGGAGACCAGGGGAGGACCAATTGCAATGTGTTTGAAACCCTTGAGAGAATTAGGATTTCAAAAAAAATTTACACAGGGAGCAGTGACTCACTGGAGATGTACGAAAAATGAGGAACTCTCGTTGGACTCTGAATACCATTTTGAAAGAGAGGAAAACAAGAAAACATATTATGAATTTCATGTGTTGTGGTTTCAGAACTTTTGCATTTATAGAGAATTGTACATAATTATAGAATATACAATTTCCTAATTTAAGACTAATTTACATAAAGATAGAATCAATCTAATTAATCCTAATATGTACGATTATTATATTTATGTAAACAGTAATATTCTTGTGCTTTTCTATTTCTAGTTGTTGAGTGGGCTAATGAAGCTCTCCAGGGCCTTGGAAAAGGTGCTCCTTTTTCTCTTTTCTTGACCCAAAAGCATTTCTCTACAGTTGCTTCTGCTCTAGGGGAAAATAGAAGTGAATTATCTACAGTAAGCATTTTCCTTTGGGTGGTTAAGGGAATGGGGGGCCGGAGGTTATTTTTCCATTTTCAAGCTCTAATTTTTGTATGTTTCATCTGCATTTGGGAAATTACAGCTTAGTGGTGTAATGAAAACTGAGTATCGCATTGCCTTGAGATCTTCACTGCGACATGATTTTGCAGAAGGTGTTCGAGCTGTGCTGGTGGACAAGGATCAGGTTCTCTCTTCCTCTCATGATTTTGATATTTTTTATCTGGCAGAAAAATTTTAATTTTAGTTGTTTGGTAAACTAGGAAAACAAAGGTGCAATTGACTTGTCCACCAAAAATAAAGAATGTCACTAGAATTTATTATATATTTTACTTTGTGGTCTTGTGGGGTACTCGAGATATTACCAACTTCAATTTTAGTTGTTTGGTAAACTAGGAAAGCGAAGGTACAATTGCCTTCCCTACTGAAAATTTGTGATGTTACTATTAGTTATTATATATTTTACCTTGTGGTCTAGGGGGGTACTTAGGATATTGTAGTGCAATCATGCAAAAATATGCTTGTCCTCTGTTCATATTAATGCTTTCAATCTTCCAAAACTAGGTAAATCTCACGAATCTGTAGTTGAAAATGCATGTGCCAGTTTGATTGAAAACCATTTTGTTTTATGAAAACTAAAGAATAAAAAAGTCTGTTTGGATGCATGTTTTTTAATCTAATTAATCTCCATAGCCTGATGAAAACTAAAGAATAAAAAAGTCTGTTTGGATGCATGTTTTTTAATCTAATTAATCTCCATAGCCTGTTGTTGGAGTCGAAAATCGACTATCAATTTTAGCTGGTTTTATTTATTTTACTTTTCATGGATTCTCTAATTCCACTAAAAAATGACCACTGTCGTCACTTTGCCTCCGCCATTATCAGTATTACCCCCTATCACCATCCCCACAATCTCTGCCACCAGAGTGTCCTCATTCCTCAAGCTTCAGAACTTACTGTGAAAACAAAATTTATCAAACATGTTTTTGATATTTTTATTGTGTGAAATAATTTATAAAAAGTACTAAAATGAAATATTCCCTATATATCTCTGCATATGAATCTACAGATTAAGATATTGATATCTGATTCTACGTGATAGTTCCTTCTGTTCTACACTGCTAGTGCTATGAATCCTTCAATACTTTGTGTATGCTGTTTCGTGCTAGAGCAATAGATTAGATTCAATCATTCTAGAACTGTTCTCCTGCAGAACCCTAAGTGGAAACCATCAGAGTTGAAGGAAGTTGATCCAAGTGAAGTGGATGCCGTCTTTAAACCATTAGGACCTGAGGTTAGGGAGTTGAGTGTGTAATTTTAGAAGGAAAAGTGTACTTTCTCATTTCTTCAAATGCATTACAAAATTGTGAACACTTCATAAAATAAATAGAGTCATTGGGTCTGGGTTCCGGGTCGGGCCAGTCCAGATCCAAGGTGTTACTTGTACTGTGTCACCATGATTTTGGAAAGTGAAAGGATGATGTTGCTTCTATTATACATACCCACATGGAAGAAATGGAGACTTTTAATTTCCTTAATGGTCTTCTATGAATGTACTATAAATGAATACGTGATCTTTTCTTATATTATCTGTTCTTAATTTTCTCAGATGTTATCATTTCAATTTAGTTAAATCTCATTATATAATCATTAATATAAAAAGTATTTCATATTTGTAATTTAAAAATTCAAAATTTTGAATTTTGATGTGCTAGATTAATTTATACTTGATTTATAAATACATTTTTATAATTTTTTAATTATATTTAATACTTTATTATAATCTGAATAGTTTGTGTAGGTATGTATGTTCTGTTGCTATTTTTCATTTTATATTTTTAAAATTTACCCAAATACCGGTGCAATGGAAAACTTGCTATATATTCTTTCCAAAATATTGACTCAAGGAAATATAAGCCTTAATTTGCCTTACCCACATTAAATTTTTAAGTTTGATCTGTTTGAAGATCGGGCTCATTTAAAAGTCTGTTTATAATGAGACTTTTAAAAAGCAAAGAACAACTTAAAAAAATTATTTTTTTCTCTTAATTTTTTAATTGTAAATTTGTAATATTAATTTATATTATGTAAATGTAAATATGTAATATATCTATATATATATATATTATAACTAATTAATAATTAATCTAATTAAACAGATTAATCTATTGGGCTTCAAAGCTTTTTAGAAAGTCTATGTCCTGACTTGTTTAGTTTAAAAGGCTTTCTAGCCATTAAGCTTTGACCTATATAGGCTTTAAACAGGTTAGGCCACAAGTTCTTGATAGATGGACCGACCCATTTCCATCTTTAATTCTAACCCATGGTTGACTACTTGGTACTAACGAGTGGCAAGGGTTGGTTTCTGTCAAAATCATACTAAACCCTAATGAGAGGTGTAGGTAGATCTTAAGGAACTAGGTTAACAAGGTTTTTACCTTATTACATATTTGGTTCTTTCAATTTTATTAACAGAACCGGACTAGAGTCTTGCATACGGGATAATGTTCAAGAGTTCTTATAAAGAGATGCATAAAAGGTTACGACCCTGACAAGGACAACACTTATATCGATACGATTGAATTTTCATTCAATTATAATAAGAGAGATAAATAATCTAATTAATGTATTTCATTTATTGTTATCTTGATTTCAATAAAAGTTATACATTAATAAAGTGTATTTTTAACAAAAAAAATAATTAATAAAATGAAAACTTTAGAAAAAAAAAACTTATACTAAGGGATACAAAATATTATGAAAAGGGTTTTGAAGAATAAGGAAGTACAATATTTGATTCCAAATATAAATAATTTTTAATGTCATGTTTGTCTAACAAATATGTCCTCTTTACATATATTCCCAAAATCATTAATAGCTTGTGTAATAAATGATATTAAAGGAATGTTAGGAAATTATATTAAATATTTGATATTAATACAAAAACTACTTCCAACTACTATTCTTAATATGTAAAATTAGTTAATTTTATTTATATGGGAAATGACAGCTAATATAATATTATAATTATGAGATATATAAGTTGTCTTTTAAAAAATTATAACGATATTAATTAGTTTTGTTGAATGTCAGATAAAAAAGTTGTGAAGGGGTTTTGACCGCCTCAAATCAAAAAATGCATTGTAATGGTACAAAATAAAAATTGTTTAAGATAAGTAGGTTTATTTTTGTTAGCTAAGGAAGGTGCAACTCTTATTCAGCGGTTCTGACTACTCAGCGTTAAAAAAAGCCTTGCCTAGAAAATCCGGGAAACATGGGCACTATACATTTCTGAGCGGTATAAAATTGCCGCTAACAAAAAAGTAGCGCTTCTTTCGGAAATACCGAGTAAGTATTTCTAAGCGGTATCAAAGTAAAAGCGCTAAGGAAACCCTTGTTAGCACTCCCCCGGTAAATCCGGGAAACATCACTAGACATTTCTCAGCGGCATAAAATTCCTCTGCTAACAAAAGAGTGGTACTTGTCTTTGCACTCCCCAAAAACCCGCTAAGCTTTCCCGATAAATTTCTCAACGGTACAAATCTGGGCCTGCTAAGAAATGCCTCGTGTGTTTCTTAGCATATCTAAAATTGCTAAGATTACCCCTATATTTATCAACAGAATGAAATCAAAACCGCTAAGATAAGTCCAGGTTATTTTTCCTTAACAATTTTAATTAAAGATAAACTATATTTTCTTTTGGCCGTTATAATTAAAACTTCTTATATCAGCACACACTTTCCTAAGCGGTCCAAATAATAATCATTGACCTTAGGAAACTTTGTTGTATAGTTCATCTAGAACCACTAATGCAAGAGTCATACTTGTCTTCACATCTGAACATTACAAAAACTTACTTAACACAACTCACGATTTGTAATTAACATCACTAAAAATACTTTAAATAATACCAACAAAATTAATGCTTATATATATTTATTTCAAAAAATATTAGAAAAATCAATATTGATATAAATGTTTTTATGGTTTGATTAAGTTATTATCGGCCGCTCAATCATCGTGAACCTAAATACCCATATAGATTCTATAATGTCTACCTCCGCTCAAATGGAAGTGTCAACCACATATCAAGGCCATAAAGCTCCGCAAGGACAAAGAAGCCACCATAGATATCACTTTTTAAGTAATCATTACAAAATTAACAACTTTTTACTTATACAACAATCTTTTTTTTTGTATTTTTCAGTGTCTTCATACGTCAACATTAGAAGCCGCCCTTCTTGAAATTATTTTTCGATAGTCTTCTTCGACGTAATTTAGGAATACAAAGCTCACTTACGTACCTGCTTGCTCTTTTTTCATTCTTTATAATTGCGCGACTTAGTTATTTTCTTCTAGGATGTTGATAACTATAAAAGATGACTCGGAAATAATACTGGAGAATTCATACGAATTATTATTAAAAAGCATACCAAAAAGGCAATAGTTCAATTTCTATCAGGATTTTCCCTTGCACTCCGAATTTGTAATTTCTTGCGGAACATTGAGAATTTATAATTTCTTGTGATAAGTGGAGAATTTCTTACAATGAATTGAACTTCAACCTTTATCGAAATCACAACCTAATTCATTTAATTTGAGCTAAGCTAAGTAAATCATCCATCGAAACCTGTATAAGTAAACCTGGAAAGCAAAAATCTGTTTCCAAGCATAAATGTTGCGCCGTTTCCTTTTGACTGCAGATCGTCAGGCTCTTCAATTTCAGTCTAAATTGTAGGTATTTCAGTCTGGGTGCTCCAAATATCTTACACCATACGTTTACTAGCAATGCTGTACATATTCCTTTCCATTAAAAGCTGAAAACTTCCACTATTCCTTCCTAGTGGCAGGCTGAATCATTTAGGAGATTTAATATGCTTTAAGGATTTAACTTAAAATTGGCATTGAGTAGCAGAAGCCAAGCAGTAATGCCTTGCATGGGAGGCCACCTGCCATGACGAGATCACTTATTGGAACAGTATCGAGAACTCTTATAGGTACAATACCGTCTGAGTACCTGCATCAAGTGCAATTAATCTTATAGTTAGGTGATTGCAATCAATAAGGCCATAATCATCAATTCTTCACGACCAAAATCTTTGGCAGAGCTTACGGAAGTCATTAATTATCATAAGTAATCTACAGTACCAAGAAACTTTGAGTGATAGGAAGTTGCCAAGGGTTCACCATTGAATCCCCGTGTATTAGTTGAACCCTGAAAAGCTTTACCATTTTATTACCATTCTATTGCCAGGGGTCATGGGGATTAAATATGGGAAATCATATGCAGGAATAATAGGTTGCAAAAGAGTGTCTAGCTACATTAACCGTGGCATATGAACTATTCAGCTTCAATGGATGCACAGCCAAATGGCACCCAGAGTCACCGGTTGCAATTTCCACTTCTTCATCTGTCCAGCACTTTAACAATCTGGAAACAATAGCTTGAGAGCATCATACTGAGATAACACTGAATAGTCCAAACCATTTCAAGAAACATGGATTCTTTAATCAATTGCAATCGCCAGAAGAAGAGAAATGATTGCACAATTGAGGGGTTTTCTAAACAATAAACTATGAATACAGTTTTCTAAACAATAATGTATAGAACATAAACACAAACAAGCAAGAGGTGTTTATTATAGTAATAATTTATAACTGGTGAAAATGCACACCAGTGTTGTATCATATAATATATAATTAATCCTAAAAAGGAATGGAATAGTGCCCATCCAGTATGACCAATGGACCAACTGTTTCTTTATTCATGCCTAAAACTTGAGCAGGACGACAGCGTTTCTGTCCAGATAATTCCTTTCTATCATACAACATGATATTAAGCTGCAATTGCAAACCACATCGTCCACACCCAATTTCAAGTAAGCATATTTTAACATAAACAACTTGGTTAGATTCATAGCATGAACAAGTTATTATCAGGCCAAGAATAAACTAGCAAAACCAAGAAAATGTGAATGTGATATAACAATTTCAAAGTCGTTCACCTCAGATGATGACAAGAACTTGTATATTCCACTCTGTTCATGAACAACAATAAAGAGATATCAACATGTCAAAAATGAAGAATAACAAGTAAATGAAAACTTGCATCAATTTTCTGTTAAATAGCACCTGAGGAGTACTATTAAAATCACCAGCTAGCACAACTGGGGTATTGCCCCATTTCTTTGAGAGGTTCTGTGCTCTTGATAAGAGAAAACAAATCTGAAATATTAAATGTTTCAATTTTAATTTTTGAGACTAGAGCAAGTTCAAAGAAAGTCGAGTCAATCTAAGCTTTTATCAATTTCCCAAAAAGCATAAGCTTTAATGGATTAGGCATTGGTAGTTATACCAATTGATTTGCCAGTAGTTTATTTTGATGAAGTGGTCAACTGAGATGAGAATTGACATAAAAGAGAGGGGGAAAAAAGAGCGAATTATGGGAAAATGTCAAAAAACACCACATGAAATCAGTATACAAGCTATTAATGCTTCAAATAATACTTGATTTTATTTATTTATTGTTTTTGATACTTTTACTCATACCCCACTTTATATTACAACAATCATATTCAATTGTATCACGAAACAATCGTTTTTGATACTTTTACTAATACACCACTTTATATTATAACAATCATATTCAATTGTATCAAGAAACAATACTCATATTAAATATGACTGCTTGAATATGTTATAGAATTTAATATGGAAAACCCTGCATAAATGTTAATTTCGAAAGTTACAGTGCAAAAGTACAAGCCAAAAGCACTTTCAATGAGATAATTATAATAGAGGAATGATGATATAACATTTTGTTTTCTGGAGGGGGAATAAAAGACTTACTTGACCTAATTTAACTTCTCCCTTGTTTGGGTTGTAAAGTACATGGATGTTACCAACTAACAGTCTTCTTGAGTCAGATTCACACATCTGCCTGTAAAGGATGAAGTTAGAAATGCAAAGGATGACTAATTGGATATACACTGTAGATAAAAATTTATAGAATAGTTATAGGAATGTTACAATTCATGATTCAAATCATGTAATTTGATATGACTTGGCTAGCCAAACAGTTCATATCATTAAAGAATAGCCAATGAGTTCAAATCTTGCAATACATGGATGAATCAACATGAATCCATACCGCTTACATGAATCCCATGATACAACAATTCATTATTTCTTTCACCATTTCTTAACAAAGAAATATTTGAAAGTTTGATAAACTGAATTGTTGAATGAATTTGATTATTCAGATACTTTCAATGTTATCAATGGCGGATGGCGGTTCATGACTACGAGCCAAAAAAATGCCATAAAGGTTATGGCGGATGCCATGGCGGGTTATGATGGATGACGTGGCCGTCATGATAAAAACTCTATAATATGCAGAAAAATACATTAAAAAACACTGCAGAATTTAAAACTAAGCAAAACTAACATAATAACTCAATTAAAATTATACCATAACAATGTTTCAAGTTCAATCAAGTCAAGTAAAAGTGTAAAACATTACATAAATGAAAAGTTCAAAACATAGTAATCAATTTAAAGAAGGAAAAATGAAACCTAAAAAATAGAAATAAAAAACTGTCAAAAACTAAAAAAAATTATAATATAAAATATTAAACTTAAAACTGAAGTAAGAAGAACTAAAAAAATGATACAATTTAAAGGATCACTTAAAAAAAAAAACTGAAGTAAGAACTAAAAATAATCAAAATATGAATGTTTTACAATATCATTACAGCTTTGTAATTTGTAAATAGAAGCATATTACATACACTCAGCACTCAGCACTCAGCATATATGAGATACAAATACAGAATATAAAAAAATAATTAAATCAAAACAACAAAGAAGACAGAACAGCACAGCACAGGGGAGAGTGGAGAAGAAAACGAACTAGAGGAGATGAACAGGGGAGAAAACCAGAACAGAACAGAGAGACGAGGAAGACAAACCAGCATGCCAGAGAAGACGAACCAGCACACCAGAGAAGACGATCCAGCACGCCCGAGAAGAACCAGAACGCCAGAGAAGGTGACCAGAACGCCGGAGAGGGTGAAATCACGTCAGAGAAGATGACCCAGACTGTCAAAGTTGAAGAAAACGCTGGAGAAAATCACCCAGTCCGTCGAAGTTGAAGGAAACGTGGGAGAGAAACGGGAAACTGAAGGTTGCTGTTGGGTTTAGGGTTTTTCAAACTTTTTTTAGGGGTTTTCAAAGTTTTGGGCACTTGGGTTACAGGTTGGTAACCGGGCCACAGGCCCAAAACCTTTTTTTTTGTTTTTTCCCTTCAATTTCCGCCATGGCCCGCCAGCATCCGTCATTGCGCCTTGTCCATGGCGGCGCCATGAAAATCCGCCACACCATGAAGGTTCTATATCGGAAAGCTCAAAACCTGCCACACCATGGCACCATGGTAGTGCCATGGCCGATTTTTAACAACACTGGATACTTTAGATTCATTCTAATGAGATATGGTCTCTCATTGGCACTTATTCTACACAGTGGATTTAAGGACTCCATTACTTTAATTTTGCTCTTCTAAAATAGATGCCTCACACACTTAGTTATGACATAATTTTCTTTTGTACGATGTGTGATCATTTTCTAGTTCAAAATCATCACATTAAGCACTTTACATCATTTATATGATTCAAAACTAGCCTGATATTCATAATTTATATTGTTTTTTGATAAACTTATAATAGTAAAATTAAGACTATAAATAACAGCTAATACTATTTACATTCAAGCTGATAAAGGATATCGCATAATATAAAGCAAGATATGGCCAAGAAGCCAGGAATTTAGGAAAGCTCTTAGTGCCATGGCTGTCGCTTCTATAAAGATGTTATGTGTACGTAATAAATATTCCTACTCCTACCGGCCACCAATGTTGAAAATCAACATCTCAAATGCATGAGATATTCTACTGTACTTGCAAACTGTTACTTTTTATGAGTTGAGCAGTGCAGTAATAAACCATCAACACTCCAGACCCCCCCCCCCCCCCTCTCAACAAGAGAAACTCAGCCATCCCAGGAAAACATCCATTGGGATGAAACCTTGTAGCTCTATTTAGGAGAGTGCAAGCAACAAATTAAAACTTTTTGGACCTACAATATGGACCATGGACAAACTATGAAACTCGAAAGTTCAGTACAAATCCTGTGGTTGCTTGCTTAAGTTCTGATGGAAACAATCTCCAACATTTGCTTCCACTTGTTTGGCATGATTGAAGAATTTTCAATATTGATTAGTTCTATTGTTACACAAGAGGCCCATGAATTTTTTTTAATAAAAAATAAAATAAAACAAAATTCAAGAGCATATCAAGACACCTGAATGTACTATCCATTAGTTGACATGAGAGAACTAATACCTCAAAAACTGAAAGTTGAGCGACATTATCACGAAGGCCAATGTCCTTAAATTGAATGCTCTCTTCTTCCAATAACCGGAACCTGACAGAAAGAAAGAAAAGACCAATCAAAAGTGAATAACATATTGAAGATATCATTTTCAACCTTACAAGAAAACTGGGCAATCAATAAATTACTTGTCAGCTTCCCAAAACATGGCACAACCGTCAACAGAATCTCCAGTGCGTCTCTACAGCTCCATATAAACAATTCATTAGGATCTCAAATCTCAATAGTTACACATCAATATATCAGTCATCATCTTAAACGATTATGCAGATCAAATCAACCAACACCCATTTTAAATAAGTGAACCCTCAAGTTAGTCCCTAAAACTGTAAAAATCGTGTCCTGCAGTGCAGTCCATGGGATTTTAAAAATCTCAATTCAGAGTCTGATTTTACAAAACAACATTTAATTCAGACTTTTTTGATATAAAACTAATGTAAAAAATATACCATAAAATGACTAAAATGAATGATCCTTTACAATGCTAGGGACTAAGTTGTTTTTAAACTCATTAAAATGCATGATTCTTACAATCTTAGGGACTAACCTAAGAATTTATCATATACTCCATTTTAAATGAATCAAAACTTGATCAATAAGATACCATACCAGACGTTTGATAAGTTAATAGACAAAGCCAACACAGAAATTCAGAAGAAAAAACTAGGAAATTGAAATACACCTTATAAGATCCCGGATATCCAGCTTTAACCAAAATATCAGAAAGTTCAAAATACTTACCCACCTCCTGGAAAATTAATTTGAGGTTAGTAGTATTAGAGGTGAAAATAGTGTTGAAAACAACTACGACAGACCTGTAATAGGTTTTGTAAAGTTTGTTGAAAACAAGCTGACCTATTCTCCTTCAAATGGTAAAAGTCAAGTCAAGTCTGTTAGTTGCACCTTCTGTAAAAGACATGGTCATGCCATCAGAAACTGTCTTAAAAAGAAAGAAACACTAACTCCTCGGGACCCAGAAAGATATGGGTACCAAAATCAATGATAATTCCTCTTGCAGATGTGCTTAAACGGAAAAGAAAAATACCAACAATTGAGTCTTCAAAGATTTTATTCCAAATTCTAAAAGGGTACATATCTTGTTTATAGCATAAGCTTCCAAAAATCAGAACCTATGAAGAGTGTGCACTGCTAAGTGCTAAATAACCCTGAAACTAGCAATAACATATCTCAAACACCTATTACTAACCTTAGATATCAAGATTGTTTTACATTGCCCTACCTGCAATGAGAGGTTTGGGAGGAGACAGAGATCTAAGTTCGGGTGCAGAACTAGGGAAGAGTATGTTCAGCTTGTGCATCAGAATATCAGTCCTAGATGGGATTTCATTAAGAAGAAACTGCTGAACTATTGGTTTCTTAAACCATTCCATGACGGAATCCCCTGACGCCCTAAGAACCACTTTACTCACCTCAAATGGAGATTCTACAGAGCTCAACATCTGTGCAGCCACAATCTTCAAAGTAGGTCCTGTCACCAATTTAATCCGTCTTGGAACAATACCATAATACAGCATGCGTTTTCTGAACCTATGAAGAGTGTGAACTATGGCAATAAGAGCAGCTCCAACTGATAAGTTTCTAACATCAAGCGACCAAGCTATGTGCTGATCAAAAACTATAGCCTTTGGGAAAAGTTTATTCTCATAAGCCACCTTCCAAACACATCGAGCCCGATTTATCTGCCCCATAAGAACTAGGTAATTAAGAAGAACATTAACAAAGTACTTTGCAGCACCTTCCTCCAATTCGTAATCAATACCTTGAAAGAATTCCCTAACAAAAGATAACACCGGTTGTCCCCTCTGTTCTGGGCCAGTGAAAAGTCCACACATAAAAGAGTGGGCCTTATGCTTTGTAGCGCTAAGTATAGACATCAAATGCCTCTCATTCTGCTCCTCCTGACACCTAACAAGATGGGCTAAAATGGAGGTATAAAGTATCAAATCAACTTTTGCAGCAGAGTTAACATAGGTTTCAAGAAGAGGCTTAGCTGACTCGTATAAGCCATTCTTCATGCATGACTCAAACAACTGTCGGATTATGAAATTATTGGTTCTGATCCCCGAGGAACCCATGAAACGCAGCCACCTCAAAGCAAGATCGACTGAACCTTCCTTAATATACACCATAAGAACATCACTAGCTGTCACATCCACTGAATATCCCATAGCCTTCATTTCAAGTAGAATCTTGGCAGCCACATCCACCAACTTCTTATTAGCCAGAAGAGTCAAAAGAACAGTATAAGTGCTTAGGCCAGGCCTTAAACCTGCATTAGTCATTGAATTGTACAGTCTCATGGCATGATCAATTTGCCCAGATGCAGCATGCATTTCCAAGAGACAAGCGTATGTAGATGGGGTGGGCAGAAATCCAGCCTTCTCCATATCTGAAAATGTGGACATGGCAATGTCAAGCTTCCCTGATTTTGCATGGGACTCGATGATCAATGTATACAGGCCAAAGTTAGGTCTGAACCCAGCTTTCTTCATCTCATCCCAAAGCCTAAGAGCTGTTTCTAACTTCCCAGACTTCAAATAAGATTCAATCAAAGAAACATATAGTGTAGGGGGTGGCCTGTATCCATAACCTTGCATCTCCATGTACACCTTCATCGCACCATCCAGTCTCCCAGCCTTGCCCATTGAATCAACAAGCGACGTAAATATGATTAAACCTGGCCTGAAATTTCTTCCTTTCATTTCTTGGAAGAGCTTGAAAGCAGCATCGAGACGGCCTGACTTTGCCAAGTTTGGGATCATCAATTCATAAGTAGAACCATCCAACGAGCAATTGGCTTTTTCCAGGCTCTCATATATCTCAAAAGCCTTATAAGGCAAACCCTTATTTAAAAACAAAGTAATAAGTGAATTATACGTGTCAGTATCAATTTTACAACCTGCATCCTGTATCTTCTTAAAGCAACAAAAAGAAACCTCCAACTTCTCAGCCTTAGCTAGGTACCGAATCACCCGATTATACGCAACAATGAGGGAAACCCCAGTATCAGCAGAATCACGAACCATCTCATCAAACAAAGATTGAATCCCATCAAAATCCCTACACTGGTTCAAACCATCAAACAACATAACATAACAGTCATCAGTAGGCAAATACCAAGACTGCCTCTTAGCCCATCTAAACAAACTCAAAGAAGCATCACTATCATTGATAATAAGCTTCAAGGCCTGGGTAATGTGAATCATGTTTGGCATAAACTGTAGTTTGTCCAATTGGGTCTCCAATTCAGGACCCCATTTCCACCTCTTAACAAGCTCAACAATTTTAGCCACAGCAAGGGCATTCAAGAAAGGCTTTTTGACCTGACCCACCATTACATGATCATCAACACCAGGTTCCACTGACCTAATACCCTTACCCTTGTAAAGAACACTACCCGATTCATCCAAGTACTCAATTTCCTCCTCAGTCCATTCCTTAGACCCAACACTACTACTATCAGAACAGTAACAACTAACCTGACCCCCAAGGCAGTTTCTCCATATTGGGGTTGTGGAGGTCAAAAACGTTGACTTTTGAGCGAAGGGTATTGGGGAAAGCGTATTGTATCCGTATAAATACGGGTGGGTCCGTACCCAGACGTGGGAAGCTCTCCTGGCTAATTCCTTTGTGAGCTTCAGCCGTAACCATGGTGTGCATGCCATTACTTCCAACTTCAATAATTTTCGAAGACTTCGCTACCGCTTCTTCCTCTTACAACAACGCCTCTTCTTCCACCTTCAGGTTGTCGCTCCAAGAACACCTTGATTGCTTGCTATGCTAGGAAACTATTTGATGAAATGCCCCAAAGAGATAACTTTTTGTGGGAAGGCTGTCACATCTTATGTTAGCCACCACCTTTTACCTATATTTCAATTTCAATTAAAATAAATAAATAATACACACTATAAATACAACATATCACATCTTAAAAGTTAACCATTTAAATTTGAATGATTCAATTGGCAATTTAACTAGTCAAGACAGAGTTGAAGAGGGGAAGAAATGCCAAATTACCGTGGATTAAGACATTCAGTAAATAAGAAGAAGCAGACCACCTAGAGAGTGGTGATGAGAAGTGTGAACCGTGAGTGGTGGTGAGACCGTGAATCGAGCCAGAGACTGGTCGTGGACTCGGGAGTCGTGGTGGTGGTCGTCAAAATGAAAACAGCAAGAGAGAGAGACGTGCAGGGAGAGAGAGTAAGAGAGAGAGAGAGGCGAACAGAGTCAGAGACGAACCAGACGATCGTGAGTCGTGACCCCGACGCCGTGCGTGACCGTCCGTGAGCGAGCGAGAGGCGAGCAGAGAAAGAGACCAAGGGGTGCGTGCGGGGTGCGGCGCCTTTCCACGTCTGAGAGAAGAAGATACGAGAATTTTTTAATATCCTAACTCCGGTTCTAAATATAAACAACACGTATATTAAGAATATTAGTTGGAGGTAGTTATTTACATTAATGTTACCACATAATTTAATGACACTGGACCAAAAAATTTCACTAAAATTTACTTATATTTAGAACCGGAGGTAGTATTTTTTTCCTTGGCCCTCGGTAATATTTTTTTTCTTGGACGGCAAATTGACCCACAAACCCTTGGGCTAGGTCTATCTTAAACTACGGGTTATACGGTCCCATGGGCCCACTTTTTAAACGTTTCAATTATTTTGACCTATGTAAAGAGTTAAATATAAGACCATTCATTTATAAAATGATGGTAAAAAAGGACCTCATGTTAAATACCTCAAAATCCATTGTCTTTAAAGGAGTAAAACCTAAAGTTGCTTGTTTAGTCTTTACCATGTTAAAATAATGTTATAACTTTAAATATATGTAAGTTATTTATGATGTTGGTCTATATCATTGACAGTCATTGAATAACGTCAATTAAAGTGTCATGTGACACTCGTAGATTAAGGGCCCATTTGTTTAAGTTTATTTTTAAGTGTTTTTAAAAAATATTTTCTTTATAAATACTTTTTAACAAACAAGTCAGAGTTGTTTCTTAAAATAAGTAGAAATTTACTCATATTTTTACTTCTGCTTATTTTTAAACTTTAAACAAACACGTAACAATTTAAAATAAGTACTTTTTTTTAAATAAAAAACATCTATCTCATAAATATATGTTTAAACAAACGAGTTTTAAGTGTCATATAAACTGTCACGTGACAATCACATGGTCACGTTTTACATTGATGTTGATATTTTAAATATTCAATTATGAAATGTATCAATTTTGTCCCAAACGTATATAATATTACACCAATTTGATCTTTAACTTATATACCATTACATCAAACTAGTCATTGTCTCATTAAAAAATTATCATATTGGTCCTTAATCGATTGTAATTTGTATTAAAGAAATCTCTAATGTATTAGTAATCACATCATATCAATGTTTAATGTTACTCTAAGTTAATATTATTTATAAATTATGTTAATGTAAGGAAAATGTTATTCAACAAAATCGGTGTAAAAAAGTTTTAAGCACAGTTAATATAGCGGATTGGAATTAAGACACAATCTTCATTTATCTTTAACTATGTAAAAATCAAATTACACATTTGTCAGAAATAAGAGGACACATTGTCTCTCAAAATAATATGTATTCAGCATAATATATCTAAAACTCAACTTGAACATGAACATAGACAAACTTACCTTCATAATCATTAAATTATATTGGCTTGGATTGTACACTGATCATTATCAACCTACCTAAAAAAATCACATCGGCCTACTATTATCTTTATGGTAAGTTTTACAATTCTACTACTACTACTCATCCAAATCAGAGTAACAATAGTGTCTTTTATTTCTTTTTTTGCTTTATATTATACAAAATGCATGCAACTATTCAAGACATATACATGTATGAACAACTTTTAAATTGTCATATACATTAACGCATTAATTATAAGAACAGTATATTCCAATTCCTTGTTTCACACTAGCACTTGTGTAGTTTGACCTTTATTTTCTTAGGATGTCCATTGTGTCATCTATGCCAACTTTACCTTAATAAGGACGAATGTGGGCTTAATATCCTTAATACACCTTTTTGTATCATAATGTTGTATGATTTTGATATCAATCCACTATATTAATCATGCTTAAAACCATTTTACATTGAAACAACATCATTAAATCAACATAAAGTAACTAAGCCACATATACACCAATGTCTAGTTTTAAGTATTTAAAACAACATTAGATATTTATATGATGTGATTATTAATACATCAATGACTTTTTTGAAACAAATAAGAATCAATTAAAGCTAAGTATGATAAAAAAAAATAATACGAGGTAAGAACCAATTTGATGTGATATTGTATAGTTAGTTATCAAATTGATATAGTATTAATTACATTAAGGATCAAATTAATACATTTCATCATTGAATGTTGAAATGTCCACATTACATGACATTTAATGTGTCATATTAACAACGAGGACTCACTTGATAGACAATTTACATACATAAAGATTTTAATATTATTTTGATAGGTTAAAAACTAACTTAATTGATCACATATACATTAGAAACAACTTTAAGATTTTACTCCATTTTAAAGTAACTATTGAAAAAGCCACCAATAATCCCTTAAAATTCATTGAGCCTGTTCTCCATGGAAAGGTTTATTTGATAAACCCTTTTGTTTGTTTCCTTTGTGTTTTTGGATAAACCCTTTTGTTGATTTCATTAACATACCCTGTTTTAGTTTAGTTTTCTATTATTATTATTATTATTATTATTATTATTATTATTATTATTATTATTATTAGTTTTGTCAAAATTACATTATGATTTATTTTAGTTTGATATATCCTGTTTGATTTAAGACAACTCTTCATATTAGGACTCGATACCACATGTTAAATTAAAATAATTACTCACTGATCTGCCATTTAATGGTAAATTCCGTTATGAATTATGATATGAAAATTTGATTATTATAATTTAAAAGGTGAAGTTTTTGAAAAATATAAGATATTAGACTAGTTTTTAGTCAACTTATATTTTCTATTTTATCCACAGGAGTTTAACATCACATCCGAATGCTACACATAATTTCATATTGCTTTTTATAATTTTATTATGAAATAATCAATTATTTTCAATAATTTTAAAGAAATATATTATTTTAAAATTATTTTTCACATAACACATTTAAATATATACAATAATTAACTATGACCACAATCAGTTATTCAAAATAATTAATGCTTAAATAATCTCTTAAAATAATTGTGTCTAGACACACACTTAAAAGCTTTAATCAAAACATGTTTTTACAAATAATTATACCTTTAAATTTGACTCAACTCAACTCAGTTTTAACCCCAGCGCTTATAATTGAGAAATTGAATAAAATCCAATATTTTTTTTGCCCAGACCTAAAATAATCTGCTGAAATCCGGGCCAAAACATTCTCTGTTTCTAAGCAATGATAAAAACATTGTGTTTTTCTTCCCCTTCCACTAAAAATAAAATAAAATAAGAGAAACATTCTTAATACGGTATTAGAAATTCAGAATAATAGCCCGAAACCACTGCTTTGTTAAAAACGCAAGGTATATTAACTCACTGTTATTCTGTACTTGCCACTCCAACACAGCAAATACAAAAAGAATCGGATATTTTATGTTTACATTAAGAAACTATTTCGAGAATATATATAGGAGGTATCCGATGAAAATGATTATTTTATGTGAGGGTGAGAAGAACAAATCTAGACTATATAATTATACAATGAATGGTTGAGATTAAAAATTTTTCAAAGTCATACAATCACTTAAAAGATCACATGACTTTTTAAAAAACTCACATAATTAATCTCAATAATCTATTGTATGATTGTGCGTCTTAGATCCACCCACTCTCACATAAAAGAAGATACATATTATAATATATATATCCGAATAAATGAAATCTCTGCAAAATTACCTAGCCAAGACTAAATTATATTAAGCATACTAATGCAACGGAATCGGATACCTTTCAAAATATTGATCGAAAATAAAATCGTAAACATGCGAGGCAACCAGGTCTACACACTTCATAGTAATGAATATATAATCTTAGACAGTGACCAAGAAAACACAAAAAACGTTCGGTTCTATAATCGTCTAAACCTAAAAAAGTTGAGTTTAAATAAACGACAATAAACTTTATCAGAAATGAAACCAAAAATTCTTGTGCCTACAAATCAGCTGGGAATTCTACAAATCACCTGAATCTGCAACCACAATTTCAATATAGAATTAGGGACAGTAAAATTGCAAAGAACCAGGCCGAAAGATGGAGTTTTTCCTTGAGTAAGCGATGCAGATTAGTTAATTACATCAAGGTTATGAACAAATCCGGACACCATACAAACAAGTATTTGATCACACGGGGATAAATTGCAGAGGATTCGTTTCAATTTTCTATTAACTAGGATATACTTTTATTATAATTGATGAATAACATCAGGAAGTTTATTAGGGACCTGCTTCGAAACTCAAAAATTTTATCATGACCAAAGAATAAAGGACTTAAAAAGTTTCCATAAACAAAGTAAATCATGATCTTCTGATAGCATTCCAAACAATAAAATGTTTCAAGTCCTAATCAACTCTTGAAAGTTGAAAAATAAAATGGGTAGATTTATAGATAAAAATGCATATGACATTTAGCATTTACTTATTGCAACAAATTTGTTTTCTTGGCCATCATCTAGCAGTATAAACAAGTAAATATCAACTAAACTTAGTCAACTCACATTGTAAGAAAACAGTGCAACAAGGATTGTTTGGTTTGGTTCAATAAAATGTTTTCTGTTTTTATTACAAAACTGTTGCTTTTCTGTTTATAAAAGTTTATATAAGAAATTCTGAAAGTAACATTTTACTGTTTCTGAAACAAACTTTTGAAAACAAAAAATAAAAATGATAGTTTTGTAATTAAAAATGAAAACAAAATATTTTCTCAAACCAAAACAGCCCCTTAGAAGTCCATGCCAGTAAGGCAAGAAGTAAAGGTCTGTTTGGTTTCTATTTCTATTTCCAGTTTTTAGTTTTAATTACAAAACTGTTATTCTATTTCCTGTTTTCAAAATTTTATATAAGAAAAACACACTAAAAACAATTTTTTTTTGTTTCCCTTACAAATTTTTTAAAACAGGAAACATGGTGACATGTTTGTAATTAAATCTGAAAACAAAAACCAACTAGGCCCTAATGTCTGGCAAAGTGCAATGCTTCATTATTTGTTTTATAACTCATGTTATAATACAAGCAAGTTTGCTATTACAAAAGGAAAAGCAAAAAACAATTCAAGCATTGATGCAGGACAAAGGAATAATCGTAATGAATGTCCTAAGCCTATGAATAGCATAAATACTTGCCCCACGCTCATGTATCTCTAATCGATACATACCGTATCCGTATTCGATACTCTCAGATACTTCACCGATACTTCTCCATTAAGTATTTAAGCGCTTAAAAAGGTTATAAAATTTTAATCTAGCTAGATGCAAGACAAGTGTGTACAAAAAATACGGACATAGGAAGATTATCTCTTGACGAACTAGAAATAAAGGTTGTCATCTTTATAGATGATGCTTTAGAATAACGAGATTAATATTATATTATTCCTATTCGTGAAAAATATGGATACAATTATGAAGACAATCATTTAAAGCTTTGGTTTTGTTTTGGTTATGTACAAAAATCATGTTCTTAATTAAAATTGTATTATTGCAACTCTAAATTCATTGTGATTTATGAAATTTTATACATATCTTCCACACATCATATCATATATATATTTTAAGAATAGTCGCATATCAGTAGTATCGAATATATATGGTTTCTGTGTATCATATTCAGTGTATCATAGTCATAAACAAATATGGAGATCCATCCAAAGACATAACGCACAAAATACAACACACACGAGTTCCAAATATTTCACAAGGGACAAAGAAGAGGAAGGACCTACAAATTATCAGAAAAAAAGGGGTACCTTTACCTCATATGTTACTTGGATACATGAATACTCTTACTCGAGCTCCCTGCAATGCATCAAAACTCAAAAATGTCACTCACGGGTGGAAGAACCCAAACAACAGAAAACATTGCGGTTAAAATTATTACCATTGATTTTGGTGGAAGGTTTGACTTGAATTTCGCACGAACAATCCCACTGTTCCCATGGGGCCTAGTGACCTTACCCCATATGCAGCGATAATGGCTTCCATTCTTCTTCACCTTGGCCTTGTAGATGTATGCCATTCGTTTCCCAGCATACCATCCTACCTCTTCCTTGGTGTTTACACCCTCAATTTGGATCAGGGATGTGTTTGGGTACTGGTTTGACTTGGATCTGAAGAGTACCAACACCACCTTATCATAAACCAAATAACCAAACAAAGCCCGTCTTGTTGTGACTCATCACAAACTTATAACAATATACATTTCAATTCCAAAGAAGCTTTTACCTTTTGTACCCAAGGATTGAACCCCTCACGTAGAGTCTAATGGAAGAGGATAAAAAACACACACAGTATTAGCATATTTCACATCGAAGCATATTCACAAAACCAGCAATCTAAACCTTTAATTGTTGTTGTTGTAGTAAGTGACAAGAGGAAACCATGAATTGTAAAATTATATTTGGAAAAATTGAGAGAGCAAAGGATTGAATACCTAACACGCTCTCCTTGGCGTCCCTTCACCATGTTGATGGCTAGATTTTGCAAAACTCTAGAAATTCGGGTTTTAGGGATTTTATAAGCGATGAAACGGAACACTGTCTGTCTTGGTTAGGTTTTTTTGGTGGGAGTCTTGGTTAGGTTCTTAAGTCACCTTCTTTGGCCCAATCGATGTTGGGCCCAATCAGTTTTGGGCTCTACTCATCGAACATTTACCTTTACATAGACAAAACAATAGAATAAATACCTTTAGCCAAGGAGAGATTTCTGTTTTTCGTATCAGAGCAAGCAGGCCTGTGTCTCAAGCTTATTGCTAACTTGGCCTAGTCAATTGTCTCTGTCTTTGGACTGTTGGGCCTAATGTACCTTTAGCCTGGTCTTCTGAAATGTCATCTTAAAAAAAAATGAATAGCTGGTCCAAAAAAAAATGAATACAAAACAAAAGACAAAACAATAGGATGTTCTCTGTCATGTGTCATCGAGGTGTCTTGTCTTCATTGTCTTAGCAAAAGTATTACCTCGCACCCTTAATATAATAGAACCTATTATGAATATTTCCTAATGGTGGATGTCCATTATATGCCTATAAAAGGGACTCACCTCCTCTTCTATCAATACATAAGTTACACCCCATTTTTCTCTTTCACTCTCTCTAATTTTCCTTACTCCCATTCTATACTTCAATTCTTTACCTTCATTTCTCTCTTCTAAATCTTCTTCTCCTATACTCATTTAATTTTAGTTTATTTCATAACAGAACCATATTAGAAAAAAATCTTTTGTCTGTTTTATATGACACTTTTGAATATTTATATTTTCTTTACTAAATACTTTTGTGAATAACTTTTTTAAATCAAAATAAATTGATTAGACTATTTATGATAATTGAATAATATTAAAGTTACATTTCATTTCTGGTAAATAAAATCATTAAATGTAGTGGACAAGGATTAAATACAGAGAGTAGAGAAAATAAAATGACGAATCTTAATAATCTTAATGGTAATTAAAAATGACTACAAATTTTTGATAGAGCTAATAATTATAACTAAATTAAGTAAAAGAGTCTTATATTAAAAAATTGATCAAATGTAATAATTGTTTAAGGTGTTGAAGAGAAAAAACCAGAACAGAAAAAATTATAAAAAAAACATGTGGGAAGTGACAAAAGCACTCCACGTTGTTAAATGGTTTTGAAATTGCATATATTTCTGGTAAATAGTTTTCAAAATTGTATTTCTTTTTTGGGTCAAATTGTCACATAAAAGATCCTGCAAAATTGCTTTTTTAGTTGGAACGGTTTGTATTTGTCATTTTTGATCGAATGGAATGCTATCAAGAAGGTTTTATGTTTTTTGTTGTAAGATATGCAAAAGAACTACAAGTCTTTATCATGATTGCATCTTTTCATTCTATTTGAGAATTTTTCCTGATCATTGCTGTACCTAACATCTAACCCACATATACTTTTTTTATCAGAAAGAGAGGAAATAAGCATGTGATGAGCAGCTTCTGGTTTTCATCAGAATTTAGTCTCCAATTTACATGGAAATGCATCTAGCCTTGGTATTCAGGACTTTTAAGAATTGACATTGTCCTTCTTGAAATTATTTTTCGATAGTCTCTTCTTCGGCGTAATTCAAGAATATAAAGCTCATTTACGCATCTGCTTGCTCTTTTTTCATTCTTTATAATTGTGCGACTTAGTTATTTTCTTCTAGGATGTTGTTAACTATAAAAGATGACTCGGAAATAATACTGGAGAATTCATACGAATTATTATTAAAAAGCATACCAAAAAGGCAATAGTTCAATTTCTATCAGGATTTTCCCTTGCACTCCGAATTTGTAATTTCTTGTGATAAGCGGAGAATTTCTTACAATGAATTGGACTTCAACCTTTATCGAAATCACAACCTAATTCATTTAATTTGAGCTAAGCTAAGTAAATCATCCATCGAAACCTGTATAAGTAAACCTGGAAAGCAAAAATCTGTTTCCAAGCATAAATGTTGAGCCGTTTTCTTATGACTGCAGATCGTCAGGCTCTTCAATTTCTACTCTAGGTGATGCAGCTGCTGCCACTATGTCTGCGGGTTTATCATCGCATCTGAGAAGGAAAATTCAGAAACCAATGCCAAATGGTCGCTTCCCACTTTCTATTGATCAGGAAAAAGACTAGTTAGAGTGGAAAAATTATGTTTAGACATTTGAATTAATCGTAAAAAAAATGCACTGTAAGTAATGTGGTTTGACAAAATGATCCAAGAGGAGTGCTAAGATGAATCTATTACACCTATTTCAATTCAAAATGCCCTTCAACAAAGCCAAACATCATTATGCTCATAAATGAATCATTTAACCAGGAAAATTATCCCAATGCATAAAGAATAAGCGACATCAAAACATCAACAAATGTTAGAAAAAACCCGGACATGCCAAATCCTTAAGTCAAGACATCATTTTATTTGTCCAATTCCAAGCAAGAGATTGAAGATTCAACCTTCAATCCCGATCTTTGTTTTGTGCATAGTGGGGTACAGGTGGGTAGTTGAAAACCCACAGATAAATTTCTTTGAACCTAGTCTAAATTGTAGGTATTTCAATCTGGGTGCTCCAAAAATCTTACACCATACATTTACTAGCAATGCTGTACATATTCCTTTTCCATTAAAAGCTGAAAACTTCCACTATTCCTTCCTAGTGGCAGGCTGAATCATTTAGGAGATTTCATATGCTTCAAGGATTTAACCTAAAATTGGCATTGAGTAGCAAAAGCCAAGCAGTAATACCTTGCATGGGAGGCCACCTGCCCTGACGAGATCACTTATTGGAAGAGTATCGAGAACTCTTATAGGTACAATACCGTCTGAGTACCTGCATCAAGTGCAATCAATCTTATAGTTAGGTGATTGCAATCAATAAAGCCATAATCATCAATCTTCACGACCAAAATCTTTGGCAGAGCTTAGGAAAGTCATTAATTACCATAAGTAATCTACAGTACCAAGAAACTTTGAGTGATAGGAAGTTGCCAAGGGTTCACCATTGAATCCCCGTGTATTAGTTGAACCCTGAAAAGCTTTACCATTTTATTACTATTCTATTGGCAGGGGTCATGGGGATTAAATATGGGAAATCATATTCAGGAATAATAGGTTGCAAAAGGGTGTCTAGCTACATTAACTGTGGCATATGAACTATTCAGCTTCAATGGATGCACAGCCAAATGGCACCCAGAGTCACCAGTTGCAATTTCCACTTCTTCATCTGTCCAGCACTTTAACAATCTGGAAACAATAGCTTGAGAGCATCATACTCAGATAACACTGAATAGTACAAACCATTTCAAGAAACATGGATTCATTAATCAACTGTAATCCCCAGAAGAAGAGAAATGATTGCACAATTGAGGGGTTTTCTAAACAATAAAATATGAATACAGTTTTCTAAACAATAATGTATAGAACATAAACACAAACAAGCAAGAGGTGTTTATTATAGTAATAATTTATAACTGGCGAAAATGCACACCAGTGTTGTATCATATAATATATAATTAATCCTAAAAAGGAATGGAATAGTACCCATCCAGTATGACCAATGGACCAACTGTTTCTTTATTCATGCCTAAAACGTGAGCAGGACGACAGCGTTTCTGTCCAGATAATTCCTTTCTATCATACAACATGATATTAAGCTGCAATTGCAAACCACATCGTCCACACCCAATTTCAAGTAAGCATCTTTATGGTTAGATTCATAGCATGAACAAGCTATTATCTTGTCAACAATGAATTAGAAAAACCAAGAAAATGTGAATGTGATATAACAATTTCAAAGTAGTTCACCTCAGATGATGACAAGAACTTGTATATTCCACTCTGTTCATGAACAACAATAAAGAGATATCAACATGTCAAAAATGAAGAATAACAAGTAAATGAAACTTGCATCAATTTTCTGTTAAATAGCACCTGAGGAGTACTATTAAAATCACCAGCTAGCACAACTGGGGTATTGCCCCATTTCTTTGAGAGGTACTGTGCTCTTGATAAGAGAAAACGAATCTGAAATATTAAATGTTTCAATTTTAATTTTTGAGAGTAGAGCAAGTTCAAAGAAAGTCAAGTCAATCTAAGCTTTTATCAATTTCCCAAACAGCATAAGCTTTTATGGATTAGGCATTGGTAGTTATACCAATTGATTTACTAGTAGTTTATTTTGATGAAGTGGTCAACTGAGATAGCCAATTATGGGAAAATGTCAAAAAACACCACATGAAATCAGTATACAAGCTATTAATGCTTCAAATAATACTTGATTTTATTTATTTATTGTTTTTGATACTTTTACTCGTACCCCACTTTATATTATAACAATCATATTCAATTGTATCAAGAAACAATTGTTTTTGATACGAATACTCATACACCACTTTATATTATAACAATCATATTCAATTGTAACAAGAAACAATCACTCATATTAAATATGACTGCTTGAGTATGTTATAGAATTTAATAAGGAAAACCCTGCATAAATGTAAATTTCAGAAGTTACTGTGCAAAACAAAAGGCCAAAAGCACTTCCAATGAGATAATTATAATAGAGGAATGATGATATAACATTTTGTTTTCTGGAGGGGGAATAAAACACTTACTTGACCTAATTTAACTTCTCCCATGTTTGGGTTGTAAAGTACATGGATGTTACCAACTAACAGTCTTCTTGAGTCAGATTCACACATCTGCCTGTACAGGATGAAGTTAGAAATGCAAAGGATGACTAATTGAATATACACTTATACAATAGATAAAAATTTATAGAATAGTTATAGGAATCTTATGATTCAAATCACGTAGTTTGATATGACTTGGCTAGCCAAACAGTTCATATCATATAAAGAATAGCAAATGAGTTCAAATCTTGGAATACATGGATGAATCAATGTGAATCCATACCACTCATGAATCACATGATACAACAATTCATTATTTTTTACTTTTATACCTTTTATTTTTCTTTCACCATTTCTTAACAAAGAAATATTGAAAAGTTTGATAAACTGAATTGTTAAATGAATTTGATTATTCGAATACTTTATATTGATTCTTATGATATATGGTTTCTCATTGGCACTTACTTAGTCTATGCAGTGTATTTAAGGACTCCATTGCTTTAATTTTGCTCTTCTAAAATAGATGCCTCACACACTTAGTTATGACATAATTTTCTTTTGTATGACGTGTGATCATTTTCTAGTTCAAAATCATTACGTTAAGCAATTTACATCATTTATATCATTCAAAACTAGCCTGATATTCATAATTTAAATTGTTATTCGATAAACTTATAATTGCAAAACTAAGACTATAAATAACAGCTACTACTATTTACATTCAAGCTAATGTAGGATATCGCATAATATAAAGCAAGAGATGGCCAAGAAGCCAGGAATTGAGGAAAGATCATTTCCTGCTTTTCTCTAGAGTCTTGTAGATATGAATAATGTTGATAGGTTGTATAAGGTTGATATGTCCGCATCAATATCAGTGATTACTAAAGCTCTGGTTTTAAAGGCCGTTAAGCCTTTTATTGGCAATAATGGTTATGTATTTAGACTAGTAAGCTCTATATTTGAGCTTCCTATCCATACAAAGGATGGGGTTCCAGTTATGGCTCTCACTTTTATAAAGATGTTATGTATACGTAATAAATATTCCTACTCCTACAGGCTACACCAATGTTGAAAATCAATATCTCAAATGCATGAGATATTCTACTGTACTCGCAAACTTTTACTTTTTATGAGTCAAGCAATGCAGTAATAAACCATCAACATTCCACCCCAAGAGAAACTCAGCCATCCCAGCAAAGCATCCATTGGGATGAAACCTCGTAGCTTGATTTAGGAGAGTGCAAGCAACAAATTAAAAAGTTAAGTACAAATCCTGTGGTTGCTTGCTTAAGTTTTGATGGAAATAATCTCCAACATTTGCTTCCACTTGTTTGGTGTGGTTGAAGAATTTTCAATATTGATTAGTTCTATTGTACCTGATGTGGTTCCTGATGCAACCACACAAGAGGCCAATGAATTCTTTTTAATAAAAAATAAAATAAAACAAATTTCAAGAGCATATCAAGACACCTGAATGTACCATCCATTAGTTGACATGAAAGAACTAATACCTCAAAAACTGAAAGTTGAGCGACATTATCACGAAGGCCAATGTCCTTAAATTGAATGCTCTCTCCTTCTAATAACCGGAACCTAACAGAAAGAAAGAAAAAAAGACCAATCAAAAGTGAATAACATATTAAACATATCATTTTCAACCTTACAAGAAAACTGGGCAATCAATAAATTACTTGTCAGCTTTCCAAAACATGGCACAACCGTCAACAGAATCTCCGGTGCGTCTCTACAGCTCCATATACACAATTCATTAGGATCTCAAATCTCAATAGTTACACATCAATATATCAGTCATCATCTTAAACGATTATGCAGATCAAATGAACCAACACTCATTTTAAATGAGTGAACCCTCAGGTTAATCCCTAAAACTGTAAAAATCGTGTCCTGCAGTCCAGGGATTTTAAAAATCTCAATTTTGAGTCTGATTTTACAAAATAACATTTAATTTAGTCTTTTTTGATATAAAACTACAGTACAAAATATACTATAAAATGACTAAAATGAATGATCCTTTACAATGTCAAGGACTAAGTTGTTGCTTTTAAACTCATTAAAATGCATGATTCTTACAATCTTAGGGACTAATCTAAGAATTTATTATATACTCCATTTTAAATGAATCAAAACTTGATCAATAAGATACCATACCAGACGTTTGATAAGTTAACAGACAAAGCCAAACTAGAACATAGAAATTCAGAAGAAGAAAAAACTAGGAAATTGAAATACACCTTATAAGATCCCGCATATCCAGCTTTAACCAAAATATCAGAGAGTTCAAAATACTTATCCACCTCCTGGCAAATTAATTTGAGGTGAGTAGTATTAGAGGTGAAAATAATGTAACAGGGAGAAAGATTTGAAGGTTACTTGTAGACAGATAATATCAGGGTTCCATCCAAAGAGTTCGTTACAAATAACGGTCTTGCGACGATTCCAGTGGATGTAACGAGAAGGAACGTTTACGTATAAATCTGAGTGTTGAGAAGCGTTTCTAACTGCAAGTATGTTGTATGAGGCCACAGTAAATGTTTGTGGAGAAGCGAGGAGGAGGGATTGGTGATCTTGTTCAACCCAATCGCGTTTGATTTCGGTTGGGCGACTGTACTGAATCTGAGAAGCGTTCAATTTGAAGCGGCTTGTGTGGCGTTTGGCGTTGGTGGATGAGGCTACGAGACATGTGAAGGAGGAAGAGCAATTGTTGCACGCCATTGTTTCTCTTTCTCTGCTTTGAATGAACAACGAAAACGCTCCCTTTTAGCGCCACAATTCGTTATCTCATCCCAATGCATCTCTTTCCCTTTAATCCTAACCGTTTCTTTTTCTTCTATTTTTTTATCCTTTCGTCATTAACTAAATGAATTTTAAATGGTTGTGACTAACGTGACCGGCTGCAAACATCCCTAGTTGTTTGTATACTAACAAACCCTAAATCATTAATTAAAAAAAACAAATAATGCTAAGTTATTTTGTAACATTCCCATTCTCTCTTGTTAAATGGAAAAAGAATTAATTAAAAAAAATGTGCATTTATTTTTTATACATAATTTTTGCTTATAAAAAATATTTGAGTGTTAATTATCATTAATATAAAATAAGACGTGCAATATGATAAAAATATTGTAAACAATGCAAGAATAATATGATTCCTGATTTCCTGTTGCAATTAATAACCACACTTGGATTTAATTATACTTCTTAATTCCTGTCATTATTTATCATGTGTACACCCATTACCAAGGCAGTCTCGTACAAGCAGAAATTATCATAAGACTTGTTGACTTGACTAACACTGTAACTATGAATATTTTAGATAAGCTTAAATAGAACTCATAGTTAAATTTTCAGGTAATCATCTGGGATTCTCTAGCATGCAATTCAAATCCTAGAGACTACTCCCTAAAAAAAGATATTGGTGTGTCATTTTTTATTTTCTATTCATTACAATTACATAAAATTGAATCAAATAACAAACAAGTGATTGTATCATTGGTCATTGAACCAATCAAATTTCAATTTGACTAACCAAAAAAATAATCTGTTGATTCAACAAAATTTTGATTATCTCTAACGACATGAAAGGTTAATATTAATCATTAAATTTTTCTATTTTTGTAACTCTATTTTTTTAACTGGTTATCTAATAGGACACTGACCCTAACAATTTGGAGAGTTTAACGCCACATATACCTTGAAAGACTACCAATTTTTTTAGTGGTCAGCATGACGCTTCCAGTAACATTTTGTTGAAAATACTGTTTACTGCATACATTACACGTTTTCACGTTGTAGCATTTATATTTGACTCAACCAATTACGGTACAATGCTATGCAGCTTACTAGCTTTGTCTTAAACTGTATACAAGCTAGCTGTCCAGAATCCACAGGAATTTAACTTGGACTCCAATACCGTTCATAAATAAGAAAATGAGGTTGTGCCAGTTACAGTATAGTTATATGCACGGAAGAGAAAGACATTAATGACAACAGCACTAATTTAGTGCTCAACATTGGACTTTCTGAAACTGCTGGGATCTCAACTAGGTAAATTAAATTAACATGTATTCATATTCATAAGAAACTCAAGGGCATTTTCTTTGGATATAAGAAGCGCCTTGCTCTTCGTACCTATCCATAGCAGAGTGAAATAGATTTGTATTAAAAAATTATTCACTTGAGTTCAGAACTTCAAGTTCAATTTTGGTGAAGGTTCACGAAATTAAATAAATGAGCCTTTTGCAATTAACTAATACTTACTCAGACTTGGAGAACCACATCTGCTGGAAGGAACCAAGAGAAGCCAGTATACTCCCCCCTATCCAAACACTGCATATAGAGTTATCATCATGATTTAATTAATAGGGTGCCATCTATTTGAAGTACAAACAAGCTCTCATATAAATCATAATCCATAATCTTAAGTTGCATTGTTTGAATAAACATCACTTATGGAGAAAGGAGGTAGAACTAGAGCAGATGTTGCAATATGAACCATCTCATCATAATATGATCACACTCAGACATTCGCACTTGAGAGAGAGAAACAAGAACATCCCACCTGAACCTTCTTTCAGTTGCATTTCCACTGGCAAATACTTTTACTCTAGCAGCTTGGGGGGACTCCTACAAACAGAAATCACAGCTCAATCAATATTTTATATGTGAACACAATTTCCCGCAACCTAAAAACCTCATTCAAACATATTTGACGAATCAATAATCATCTCACACAGATTTGTGTGAATGTTTGACATGTTCCGCTTTCAAAAAGAGAACACAGGTTGTGTTTCTCTTAGTTCTATGCCCTCAAAATCTCAAATGAATAAAAAAGAGAAGCTACAGCCCCCCTAAAATCAACAAGAATGGTGGAAGTGAGGATTCTCTCATGAATGGAACAAATAAACAACAATGAAAGAAAATGCATTAGCTCAAAAAATATCTCCAATCTCACAGCAAGACCATCAAAGCGGCCTCCTCAAAGGACCACAGGTGGTTTATCAAAAACAAGAAAAGGAACCACAAGTAAACTCGACAAGAAACTTTCTTGTAGAAGCATTATGCTGCAGCCAAATGTCCCAAGCACCCCCCCCCCCCCCCCCCCAAAAAAATAAAAAAAGAAAGAAAAAACTATCCATAAAATTGAACATGAATAGACATCAGATATTTAAATGAAAAACAACCAGTAAAATTTATGTTATCCAGGAAATTGGCATTCAGCAAATAAAAATGTGCTTCTATGTAAATTTCACCTCTAGCAAGTCTTTCTCAATGCGTTCCTTCAATTGTTGCATTGAAGCAGTACCACCAGTAAGCTGTGAGATAAACAGAATCAGTTTCAAATGTCAGAGACCTTTAAATGCAGAGAGAAGGGTAAGGGTAAGGGTAAGGAAGAACACCAAATCAATAACAAAGTTACCAGTATGGTACTAAATAGTTCTCTTCGAATGTCCACATCACACTTATTAATGCTCTCTATAATCTACACACATCCAAGAGAAACCATAAAATCATGAGCAATGAGAATAAATTTTGAAGTATTGATTATTGACTATATGATATAAAAAAGGCATTAAGATAACAAGGAAATAAAAAATACCATTTTTGGAAGACCACGAATTGAAGGAGCTATTTCTGCAAAACTCTCCATGCCAGGGATTGTCTGTGATTTACATTAAGACAGTAAAATTAGCAAAGAACAGAACACATATTGGAATTTTAACTGAACTCAACCATTCATCACAGATTAAAGAACATTCTGACCATGCAGCCACACACCTGAACCAGTGATGGATTAAAAAGAATATCAGGAATCTTAAATCTGTCAGATCCAACTTCAATTTTCCTGTGTCATTGTAATCATAGTTAAATGATAATCACAAGTAAACTAAACCAGAAGAAACAATTAGGCTTCAAATCAACAAAGATATTTGCAGATACACAGAAGATAACAAAGACTAGAATAGAAGCAGACAAATCAAATAATTCAATGAATCCTTGGAATTTCAGTGCAAGTTGGACTCACTGGCCATCGGGAAGCTCATATGGGGTCATTGGAATGTTAGAATATGCACTCTCTGCCATGGACAAGAAAGAATAATGGATACCATGTCATACCAATAATAACAAAGTCCAACATAAGCAGGAAAATAAACGCATCAACGAGCTATAAAATACAATTCCTGCTAACAATTTTACCAAGGCACTGATTAAGAAGTGTGTAATATGCACTATTAAATGCTTCTATTATATATTAAAGGAGTTATCCAAAGAACTTTGCCGTTTGGACTTTGACATGTGGACGAAACAGATGTCATTTGATATTTGACACTTGGAAATTCTGAAAAACTTATTTGAGAAATCACTACACCACTAATTAAAGATGAACACTTGACATAAATGCATTAGTGTCATGCATTGAAGACAGCCCCTTCATATTAATGCACTAATGTTGGGTTGATATTAAATTTTTCAGAAATTATATTTAATAGTTCAAGGTTTTGAAAATAATAAACTATTAAAGGTTTAACTTTTAAATATTAATTGTGTCAGTGTCACCATATGTAAGGCATTTATACATCCAAGTCCAATCAAGAATATAAAACTAGGCCAACAAGACTCAACACTAAATGAAATTATAACACCTGGGACACAAACCATCATATGGAGAATCTGGAGTTCGGCAAACACATTCCTTGATATCACTAGCAATCACCCTCTGTCACAATAAATGGTCAGCATGGACAGAAGATGACATAGGAAAATAGAATTTTGGGCAAATTACAGACCTGGGAGCAGAGTTTGTAGCTTTCTGTTGTATGGGGGAAATCAAGGTTTATAGTCTGTGATACAGAAAAAGAGGCAACAGAAATTACACTTCATTTGCGTATTTACTATTTACTGCAGTAATTTACCCTTACCTGAAGATTTCCAGGCCGTATTTCCTTTTTCTTGAATGAATACCGAGGTTTTATCTTCAGTAACAAAAGAACAACAACACATATAAATAATTAAATATAGCTACTTGCTTCATGTGACCATTGAGAAGAAAAAAAACCAATGTTTGTCACTCACTGTGATACCTTTGCCTTCCAAACTTTTCATCAAGCAATCTGTCAAAAATTCTCCTCCAATAGGAGAAGCTATCATAGCCTATTTATAGTAAACATAAACAAAAACATAAGCAGAAACTTGGAACACTAACCAACTTTTATACACAAAATACAAGTTACAAATGCAATATAATGAAAAACCTTCTAAATTACATCAAGGAAAGAGATTGCAAGACATCAAACACAGAGACAGATGAAGGAACATTAACATTGACATAGAGTCATCAATGAAGCAAAATGGAATGTGCATATCAATGTCAAAATTGTCATGGTGGAATTTGCATTAGAGCCTTCTACAAATCTATCGTTACTTTATGTCTTTCTTTCATGATTAAATTGTTATATTTTAGCAAACATTTGATTAAATGGTCAATCATCATAACCCATCAGGCACAACCATGGTTAGGATGCCCTCCTAACAATTTACCCTGGAGAAGGCAATTGTTAGGACTAGGAGGGCCTTTTGTATCCAGTATCCACAACAGTACTCAAAGCAAATATTATGGAGATACCTTAGCTAAAGACAAGAAAAGGTCAATCATCAATTATCAGATAATTTTGACAATGTCTCAACTATATCATCTCTACATAACATAAGCAGTTAAATTCGGGTGTTCACAATTCAGTTTAAAAGTAAAAAATTATTTGATCTGATAAAAAAGAAAACAATTGTCATTTGATTTGGATCAGTTTGAGAATACTATTAAGTCCTAACCAACCCAAGCCAATTTTATTGTTTGGATTGGATTATCAGTTGCTTTGCTTTGATTTTTGCTTTATTTTTCTTATTTTACAGGAAAACATCTTATATTTTGGTCATCAAACAAATGAAATTTCATTAACTAAACACTAAAAATAAAAAATGCTATTAGATAAGTATATAGTATGTTTCATGGTTTGGTGCAGTTTGATTTTGAACCTGGGAACCAGAACCTGATGAGAATTGAATAAAAAATTGTTTTTTATTTTTAATTTTTTCAGTTTTGGGTTTTTTGGAATCTGTTTAAAGGTTTGAATTGGTTCTAGAACACCCAAAAAACCATTTTCTTACATACTAGAAATAATCATAATCAAGGTTATACAGCTAAGAAACCTCCTAATTATTGTTACAAATTTTAAAACATAAATATCACTAGTCTTTCTTAAAGACCATAGAAATTATCACATCATATTGAATATCTTTTAGGCATATATCAATATCAATGACTTACTTTTGAAAGTTGAACCCCTAATCCACCAGTGATAATTTTTTAAAAAAGAAGCATGTGTTTTGAAACAATGATGCATACAAAAAGAGGTGGAAATAGAAAAATTAGTGTCTTAAAAGTTGAAGATGATAAATAGTGAAGTGATTAAGTAAAGATAAAACTTAAAAGATATGATAAACATGCTTAAAAGATGGACCAAGTCATTCAATATACTGCTTCTAATCAATAAAATAGCAAGCAATACCTTTTGAAGAACATAACCATCAAGTACGGGTACAACTGTAGTTGATCCTCCACCACTGAGTTTTGAAATAATGAGCAAAACTATCCATCAGCACTGTGGTACTATGCTGTGGCACTCTAAATACACTCAATATTCAATAAACAAAGTAACAAATAGTGGCAACAAAAAATTAGTTGCCTGCTGGAAAGAAAAATACAATTTTATTTTACTGTCTTTCAAACTATATTCATATGGTGGCAATTGTGTTGCACATTAATATGATCATAGAACCAAATTGTTAGTCAACAAGTTCAAAGTCTCTTACCTATCAATAACTAATGATGTAGCTCTCCCTGATGCAAAAGATGTGAGAACCTGATGTTAAGAGATAATACCCCTTCGTTAGCTAGACCATAAATTCATGGTTTCATTGCAACTTGCAAGTTAGACACATTGCAGTAAAGTACATATGTCTTACAGCATTCTTGGCCAAAAACAATGCAGGCACTTGGTATTTTTCAAACATAAGTTCTGCTGTTCTGATACAGTGACAAAAATATGAACATGAAATATTCTAACAGTGTATACTGCTGAAAGCCAAAATCAAATGAAAGGAGGAGGAAAAGTTGTAAACAAAAATACAAATACCTTTCTCTCTGTTCTTGCGTGTTTGAACAAGGTTCAGCAAGTAGCATTGGACGCTCTTTGGGATCAACTAGTAGGCATTCCCTGAAAACCAGTGAATAGTAGCATAAAGCATAAAAAGGAGAATCAAATTAGCAGAAATTCATCTGAGAACAATATTTAACACAATAATGGAAAAACAGTAAAACACCATCATACATAGAATGCGGTTGGTAAACATAAAGTGAGATTTGTGTAGAAGTATGTACAACTAGCATAAACAACAGGATATTATTAGTCATTCTCGACCACAAAAGTATTTAATTTTTAGTTTTATAAAAAGTTGACTAATTTTGGAACCATTGCATATTAAAAGAAGCCTCGTGAGCTTCCTAAGAAATAAGAACCTTAACACTTGAAAACCAAGAAGAAGAATGGCAGTCCATACTCCAAAGCAGATTATAGAGTACAGACAGATTTGGTAATCAGCAATAACCTCAAAGCATGATCCCATATGTTGTCTACAATGTTCCAGTCAACCACAACTCCATTCTTTAATGGTGACAGCACCTGATCAGCACAATGGAAATAAATTATTATTAACCGATGATTTTAAAATATAACTGAAATGATTAATCAAAGCATAACCCAGAAGATATTTCAAAGCATTACTGTTACCTCCATATGGTCTCTACGGTACCCTAACGACTGAGATCCCACGTAAAGTTTGCATTTTCCCTTAGTTTTGTTAGCATCACCATGTCCTGAGTTCTCATCAGCATCACCAGGTCCATCAATGTCCATTTGATCAATCGCACCAACAACCTAAATAAACACATGCCAAATTGCACTAAAGTTATAAACAACCACTGTACACAAGTTCTATAAAATTTCTAGATATCCCTTAAAAACAATTTGTTAAAAATGCATCCAACTGCATTAAGATCAAACAGCAAGCTTCATTACAGGGGCAGCATCCAGAGTTCTTGTAACAGACAAAGGATAATAATTTTTTCTTTTAAAAAAAGGTGGGTCACTAAACAAATAACACTCCCTCCTTTCCATATTATAAGTCATATTTATAAGCTTTTGTTATTCCCAAGTCACTTAACAAAATCTATGAAGCATTAAATGTTATTCCAAGTCTATCCTTGATATTTGATTCAATCTTATTTAACTTTTCTTATAAGTTTTTTTTTTCTTTTCTAATTATAGTAGCATTTTTCTCTGTTTAAAGTATTTTCTATACTGTACAAATATTCGAAAACAGTAAAAGGCTTTGAAAAAAGAAAACATGTCAGTTTTGTAATTAAAAGGAAAAACAGTGCCAACTCTTTCTTTAGTTAAGTTCACCTTACACCATCCTTACAGGCCTTAATATCCCTCAATTTCATTCAATGCGGGAATTAAAAATCCTCTCTCTGGTGTGTAACTGCGTAAATCTTCAACAGCACCAAAAATGTCAAGTGTAAATTAATAAAAATTAAAAAAACACGTAACGAGTGCCACATTTTATGAAACTTGAGTTGCGCGAATCGGTGTAGACACATAAACAGACGCACATTGCGAATTGGCGAAGAAAATAACGGCAGAAGGTTTACGTGGCGAGGAGGTCACAGTGACAGAGACACTTACAGAGGGAAACACGGCCTTTGGAGCATCTTCGCCAGCGTAACCGGCTTTGCATGTGTGGGAACCTAGGTCAATCACAATTGCAGATACTTCGTCTGCGAAATGCGAACAAAATGTTGCAATGGAAATGAGAATCAGAGAATTACAGAACTTGCGGAAGGAGAAAAAGGGAACACTTACCTCCGCCATACATGATTATGAGAGAATGTGGGTTCGGTCAGAACGAGTTTCGGAATTTCAAGTTTGTGAGAGTGCAACGAGCGCGGAAGAGTGAGCTTCGACTTCCAAGGAAGGAACGGAAAGAAGGGTTTTCGACTTTTTAATAACGGTTTTCTGTTTTTGTTTTATGTTATAAATGTTATAAATTTCCCTTTTTTAAGTCCCATGTTTTAAGAACCATGGTCTCTAGTTCGTGGTTTTTTTCAAAATAAAACATGTTAGTTAATTTTTAACTCATTTTAAAAATATTTTTTAATTATATTTAAAAAATAAAAAATATTTTTTCTATTTTTGTTTTCAATTATATAAATATTTGACCATAAACTCAAAACTATTATCAGCAACACCACAACTGTGATGGTCACCACCATCACTACCACTACCTTGTCATTATCATGACAATCATCACTACCATCGTCTCCACCCCCACAACCACCACAATTGTCATCGTCACTACCATAACCACCACTATAACCTGTCGCCACCACAACCTCAAACCTGAATTTATCACCACCACTGTCGTTGTCCGCCACCACATCACCTTGTCATTGTCATCAGAATCGTCACCCTTACCCCTATAACCATAGCCTTCATAACCGCCATAACCCTAAACCTGAAATCACCGCCATCATTATCATCACCACCATAACCCTAAACCATAAACAACAAATTATTATTGCTACCATCATCACTGCCCTCATTATTGTTGACGTCACCACCACTATCGTTGTCGTTATCACCCTCACAGAAATCATTCTCACTACCAAAACCATCACCACAATTACTGTCATCGTCACTACCACCGTGTTACCGCCATCATCATCACCACCATCGTCACCATTACACCATTGTCATCATCCCTGTCACAATTACCATAAATATATTGTTGTTGTTGTTTACATGTAATGTAGTGAGATTAAATAAAAATTTTGCAATAACTTTTTAAAATTTAAAACCGTAAAAACTAAAACATGAAACTAAAAACTTAAAACAAATTTTAATTTTTTAAAATTTTAAAACTAATGGGGCCAAAGATTTTTGGGTAACCTAAATCCTTCACCAATAGATAGACCTCTCTAGATTATAAAATGTTTACGTAGTTTTATTTTGTTTTTATTTGTTATTTTATTATAATATAATAATGAGTACAAAAAGTATATTAGTTTTATACAAATTTGATTTTGATGAATTTTTAACATAATATTTCTACATCGTCAAACAATTAGAATATAACCATATCAAATTATAATTGTTTATAGTACAGGAAAAATATAATTTCCTATACCTTGAAAGATTTTTTAACTTTAGGAACTAAGGTAGACTTCAACTCATAATGTGTCCCTTTGCATTCTTGACGTCAACTAGTCTATTTTAAACTTAAAGAATCACACCTTTTATAGACCTAGTGATTACAAGTTAAAGTTAAATTATTTTTTTTACATATTTAGTAACTTCATATCACTTTCAATAAGTTAATAATTGTATTTTGTAGATTCTATCACTTTTAATGTTATTTTGTTAGGAGTTAAGCTACTAAATAGCTTTTTATATTATTATCAATTAAGAATAAAATAGTTTTGTTAAAAATGGATGTTTAACATATTAATGGATTGTGAGTGGATAAATGATATACTTGAATCTAATAAGAGGGGTTTGAAACATGAATTTTTTTAAGGGGTTAATGAATTTATTGACAAAGTTAATGAATAATTCTTTATCATATCTAAAGGTAGTATATTAGATCGTCATGTGCGTGAGCATTCTTTTAAGGAGATATAACATGAAAGTTGGATTAAAGTTTATTTGTATAAGTGGGTTTCCAACCTAATTACTTGATTTTGGACATTACATGGTGAAGTGTTTGAACGTTTAAATTTTATTGGTTTATTGTGGTGTAGTACTAGTTCCCTAAGGATGAATATAATAATTTTAACAACATGAATCAAATGATATATGGTGTCTTCACACCTCATGTTGCTCCTAATGAATATATTGGTGATTATGTGTACGATGATGACATGGAAAATGAATCATAGGAGCTTAATCCTTAATGTCAACAAATTTTTAACATGTTGATGTCTTCTAATGAACATATTTATAGGGTGTCATTGAGTCAAAATTATCAATTACTGTTAAATTGCTTGATGCTTGATCAAAATGGAAGATTTTGTAAAAATAGGTTGACTTTTTTGTATAATTACTACCTGATTGTGTTGAGATTCCAAATAATATCCTTGAAAGTTACTATAAGGCCACCAGGTTACTAGGTAAGTTAGGGTTTAAGGCAAAACAATTTGATTGTTGTGAAAATTTGTGTATGCTTTACTAGAAGGATGATAGCAAGTTAATTGAATGCAAGTTGTCATGAATTGAGGTATCTACCTCAAAGAACTGGCACTAAGAAATACAAGAATGTTCTTTAGCTTGTAAGACAATGTTATATGATGGTTCATAGTCAGACTTGGAAGGGGGTTGAATAAGTCTGACACTTTTTTTGTGAAAATATGAACCAAATAATACAAGTAATTAAACAAATAACGAAAGAAATCAACAGAGAGTTTATACCGGTTCACTTCTAACATAGAATTTACGTCTAGTCTCTTCTAACTTGAAGGATTTCCACTATTGTAAAATCTCCTTTACAATATCAGTATCAGACTAGTGTCACAAGTATTCTTGACTACAACCACTGCTAGCTTAACTCAAGTATTCTTTCAACAAGTCACTCCTGGCTTAACCTAAGTCTTCTTTCGAAAGCATCTTCAGACCACAGTGTTTCCTAACAAACACGCTTTGGCAACACACTAGACTTTTACAAGGTTTAAGTAGGAAAGAAGATTATCTGTCCAGAAGAATCCGGGGTCAGGGATGACAGTTGACCGGATTCCTAAGTTCTCCTCTCACTCTCGATTTTACACCGCTTCAGTGGAGTACGTTATTCTGCACCTCAGTTCAGTGAGAATCCGAGATTCTTCTCGTAAAGGTTACTATTGTTGTTAGCTTCGCACTGCCTTCAAGACCACACCGGAGGAGTACCTACAGATTATTCTCCGATGCTTAAGTCAGCACAGTGTTCAAGATAATATTGAATTAAGGAGGTAGATTACGGACTACTTGGATCAGATACCTGTTCAGTAATAAATGACTTGTATTTATAGTATTCACCTTAGCTCTGAGAGTGATTTGACCACTCTCCTATAACTTACTGTTGGTACATTGCCTGCAGGGTATGGTTGCCCATACCTCTTCTGACTAATTGTCGAATTGTCAGAAATGAACCGTGGTCTACCGTAAGGGCCCGTAGTCAGCTAGGCATGAGGACTCCGGTTTTCACTCTTTATCTTTGGACGTCAGCTTGCCACCCCGGATCAGAAGATAACACTTGAAACTTAGTATTTGACAGATATACAAGAGAAATTTAAGCACTAAGTTATGACATAAGACCAGATTCTACTAGACACATAATAGAACAAAGAAGGTCTTTGTCTTACAAACAAGAGAATTGAAATTGAGAATTTTGCAAGCTTGGAAGATTCGTGACTCTTGTTGTTTTTGATGTTCAAATGTCCTTGGCATATATAGAAACTTAAGGATATGACCGGTACTGCTTCTTGAGAGGAGATATAGTCGTTGGAAATCTTTTAAAGGTATTTTTCCTTAAGCTTCTTGTTAACAGACCTTGAAGATGAACTCAAGGGGGTCTGATACACACTTCTTCAGTTTTTTCACGAAAATAGTTTCTCATGCATTTCTATGCACAAACCATTTGTAAACTAATTCTTAATTGAGCAACAAGTCTCTTTCTGAAATATTCTGACAAAATTTCTAATCGTGATCAGTATGCACAGAGGTAAGTAAGCTGACAGCCGCTTCTCATTTTGATCTTGTTCTTTATATTCTTTAAGGATAAGCACACAAATATGATAAGAGTATAAATCTCAATGCATTCTTGAAGCTTCAAGGGGCAATTTCAAACTGCAGCACATGGACCGTGCCAAAATTAGGCAACTCCTTGCTACTTATGCATATGAACATGTGTATGCATCATTTGAACTTTCATGGGTTACTTCTACTCTCCGAGTTTAAATATTTTCTATATGAAGACTGCAAGTTCCGGTTAAGTATATATGCACCATTTCCTCAGCAGTTCACATTCTAAAAAAAGATCTTCTAATTTAAAGTATTAATTGTACATTATAAAAAATTATATTAATTGGAGTGTCTTTTGCAAGTGTCCATTTCTTCCTCACTCATGGACAACATCATTGAGGAATTGAGAGTAAGAAAAGTCGTCATTTTGATTTAAATACATTTATTGGATTGCATGTGAGCATTTATAATACCTCCTCTTCCAAACAAAATAATTTTTTTTCCATTTCTATAAAACAATTACATTTTTTTAGTCTAAGAGAGGTATTTACCATTAACCACAACGACTAATTCTTGTACCAATTTATATGTCTCTTAACATTCATAGATAAATTATCACATGTTAATTTGAAAGTTTTTTTAGATATATACTAATCCTTATTTTAATGTGATGAACCCTTATCTTATTTTAACCATTTAATAATTTTATAAAATATTCTCTAACATAATATATAATATTGTTGTTTGTAACAAGAGCCCAATGAAGTTATAGAAGACTAAGTTACTTTAAAAAATCAATACGCTCATGAACATTTAATCAAAATATAATTGGAAACTTATTTGGTTTAGCTTTTCGTTCACATGTCTCGTTTATACTAAAGAAAGAAACGTCTGTACACAAGTTTCATACCCACCACTCTAAACAGAGATAAATTTGAAAAATGTGATGGATTATTTTGTTGAATAGGATAAAGAAAAACTTAACAAAACAAATTGAAGATAATAAAATTTGAGTGCTAAAAAAGTATAATTTTTAATTTGGGAGAATAGCTCTTTTTCACATTTCAGCAGGATCTCTCCATATGCATCCACAACGTGACGCAAAACAGGGTAGCGTTTTTGTTTCTTTTATCTTGAATCGGCGTTGGTGATCATAAAGCAAAGCATGCTTATGCCTAACGTCCCATGCACCCTCTTAATAAATTCCTGTAACAGACGAAACCAACCACGAGAAGCTCAATCACCCATTCCATACTTCTTTTTCATGCTACCTCAATCTTCCTTTTTCCTTACTTTATCAAAATGAACATTCTCAAAATAATGTTCCAATTCCATGTGTGTGTGTATATATATATACACACACTGTCAAACTCAACTCCCACAAGCCCCTAATCTCTCAACAATGGCTCACATCACTCTCATTTTCCTCACCCTTGTACTTGTCTTCTCCCTTTCTCTTCTTCCTCATAATGCCAACACCACTTCCTTTGAATTCTCCACCACTATCCTCAACGTCACAGCCATACTCCCCTTCAAACCCAAACCACACCAACCCTCTTCTTCTTCCTCCCTTCCATTACACCCAATAGATTCCGGTAACTCATTACTTGCTCGACTCGGCCGTGACTCAGCCCGAGTCACCTACATCCTCTCCAAACTCGACAACAACAACAACCGGAACCTCAAACCGAACAACCTATCTTCGCCGGTAACATCGGGCGTGTCAGCCGGAAACGGCGAGTACTTCGTGAGAATCGGAGTGGGACAACCTTCGCAACAATTCTACATGGTCATCGACACTGGAAGCGACCTAACTTGGCTTCAATGCGAACCTTGTCTCCCATGTTACAAACAAACCGACCCAATTTTCGACCCTGCCACGTCATCATCATACTCTGTAATCCCCTGCGACGCGAAATCCTGCACCCTACTCGACAAACCGCTTTGTAGCAACAGAAACTGCCACTACGTGTTAGTGTACGGTGACCAATCATACAGCACGGGTAATCTCGTCACTGAAATGGTATCGTTGGGGCAAACCGGTTCAACGAACCGGATCGCAATGGGATGCGGCCACATGAACCAGGGTTTGTTCGTTGGAGCCGCGGGGATCCTCGGGCTTGGTGGTGGGCCCCTTTCGTTTACATCGCAGATAAACGCGACGTCATTTTCTTACTGCTTGGTGGACCGCGGCACGAATAAAACGTCGTCGTTGGAGTTTAACTCGGCTCGACCCGCTGACTCGGTGACGACTCGGCTGGTGAAGAACCTTAAAGCGGGGAGTCTCTATTACGCGGCGTTTTCGGGAGTGAGCGTGGGAGGGTTGAAGGTTAGGGTTCCGGAATCGACGTTCAAGATCGACGAATCAGGGCGAGGTGGAACTATCATTGACTCGGGGACGGTGATAACGAGGTTGCAGAGGGAGGCGTATGTGGCGGTGCGTGACGCGTTTGTTGCGAAGACGACGCACTTGCGACGCGCGCCGGGGTTCCTCATATTGGACACGTGCTACGACTTGTCGTCGGAGAGGAGTGTGAGGGTTCCGAAGGTGTCGTTTGAGATGAGTGATGGGAAGTCGTGGGTGATTCCGCCGAGAGGTTACATGATTCCGGTGGATGCTAAAGGAACTTTCTGTTTCGCTTTTGCGCCGTTGCCGATGCCGTTATCCATCATAGGGAACGTGCTGCAACAGGAGACACATGTCACCTTTGATCTTGCAAACTCCGTTATTGGTTTCTCGCCATCTAAGTGTTAGTTAAGACTTGTAATAGAATTTATGTCGCGGATTAAGGACATATTAAATAAAAAGTGTACTCCATTTATAAAGGTGGTAAGGTAAATATTTAAACAAGAGTTTAATTTTAAAATAAATATTTTATATGATTAATTTAAGCTAATTTATTAAAGGAATACACCAAACAACATAATTAAGTTACCATCTATGCCAATGAGTCTCGTGAGCCTGTCATGACTTATGCGGAAACATATATATGGTTCCATTGCCATGTGTGTGTATACATTTAGGTTGTGTGTTAATTACATCAGGAAACAGAAACGGGTAGGAATGTGATGTATACGAGAAGCATTGACAATGGGAAAATGGAAACCACGAATAGTTCACAACACAACTTCACATGCAGAAGCAGAAGCATGCACGTATATAAAAACAAGGGAAATACGCACTCTCAGTTTCAAACATACAATCATGTTATGTTGTACATCGAACAAACCCGTTTGAGTTTAGGTTACTTATTAAATTTAGAATTCGTTTGGTTATCTAACTTGGTTGGTCAAATTGGGGTTTGACCAACCCTAAAAATAGATTCTACGGTCAAACAAAGTTTTGACTGTCTCGAACAGCGTAAAGAATAATATTAACCGTTAAATTTCTCTATTTCCTCAACTTCAGAAAACTAAACAGACACTTAATATGTTTTAGGAGGGGGAGTTAATGTGAATTATATATTAAGTAAGAGACACTTACAATAAAACCTCTTTAAGAAAATATGTATGATGCTTTCAATCTTTTGTACACTCTTTGTATTTTATCATTGTATTTAAGGTGACTCTTAACATTTCTATCCTTAATCTTAAGCCTTCCCTCACACTTATCTTTCTTGGGAGAAAAATAAATCTCATCTCATGAGAAACAAAATTAACATTTGAATTTTTTTTTTGTTAAGAATCTTTTAGAATTGTTTTTACGTTGAGTCCCGTAGAGGAAAATTTTCTCACAAAAGTTTGAGAAATCAACCTACTTTTGTTCTTTTATTTTCATCACTCTTTTGTCCTTTTGTTTATGAATGCTATTTATTCCCAACAAAAACGTGATTATTCTATGAATGCTATTTTTCATTGAGTTTATGTATCTTGGACTCTGCAGACTTTTATGACAAACAATCCGTGGTATACCTTATTTTCATTACTAGCATTTGAAATAGGAGAAACTAGAGTTGCTTTGGTAAAGAATCATAAAACAAATCTATCATAATATTTTATTCAAGCAGCACAAAAAATATCCTGATATCAATGGATAATTTTTGAATTTGAATAAAAAATTGATAACTTAATTTATTGTAAAGATCTATTATAATCCTTAAAGCGTAATCCATTATTGATTAAATAGAGGGTGGAGATTGCGTGCACTTGCTAAGAAAGAAAAATGTTCTATATAAATCCCATACTTTTGTGGTAGAATACTTGTTTACTCCTTACGGTTTTTATTTATTTATTTATTTCTTCTCTTACAATTTTTTTTAAAATTTAATCTTTTACGTCATGAACCATCCTTTAAATGGTCCAATTTAAAATTGGTTCTTTTTCTGTAAATATTTTACATTACGGTTGAAATCCTATTTAAAATATATATTTATAATAATTTTACAATTATTCATCTAAAAAAATAAGCACAAAATAAGTTTCAGTTAGCTAAGTTGATAGAAAGTACCACTGAATCTAATATCACTTCAAAACATAAGAAATTAAATTTACACAAAAAAGATAAGAGACAAAATCAAAATATAAAAAAAAACATAAAATTAAAGGTATATTTTTGCCCATACCGTTTTTCATGTTTATAGAGTGATCATGAATATAGTTTTAAATTTAATTATATTAAAAACTTATGTTTGAACTTAACACCTCAAATTGCAAAGGAGTGAGTGTGATGGAGCCTCGCGCGACACACGCAGTGGCCATAACATCAAACACAAAAGAGGTTGCAGTGTGGAACAAGCTCATAACCCAATACTCCAAATCAAATCTCTTCTCTTCCTACGCTCTCCAAGTTTTCCTCCGAATCCCTTCTCCCAACGTTGTCTCATGGACATCACTCATCACCGCCTACTCCAACAACTTCCTCTCCCTCCACCACTTCCTCTCCATGCTCCGCCACCCCACTCTCCCCAACCACCGCACCCTCGCCTCCCTCTTCACCACCTGCGCTACCCTCAATGCTCACTCCTTCGCCCTCTCCCTCCACTCTCTCTCCCTCAAACTCGCCCTCTCCCATCACCCCTTCCCCGCTTCCTCTCTCCTCTCCTTCTACTCCAAACTCCGTTTGCCCCTTCACGCCCGCAAGGTGTTCGACGAAATTCCCCACCCGGATTCCGTTTGCTTTTCCGCCTTGGTCGTCGCTCTCGCCCAGAACTCTCTCTCCGTCGACGCCTTGCTCGTCTTTAATGACATGAGACATAAGGGCTTCATGTCAACGGTTCACAGCCTTTCCGCGGGTTTGCGTGCTGCTTCTCAGCTTGCTGCGTTGGAGCAGTGTAGGATCATTCATGCACATTCACTTGTTTCTGGGTTTCATTCCAATGTCATCGTGTGCAGTGCTCTCGTTGATGGGTATGGTAAAGCCGGTGTTGTTAATGATGCTAGACGGGTTTTTGAGGACAATTTTTGTAATATGAATGCAGTGGGTTGGAATGCAATGATGGCTGGTTATGCACAGCAAGGGGATTTTCGGTCTGCTTTTGAATTGTTTGAGTCTATGGAAGGTTTTGGACTTGTGCCTGATCAGTACAGTTTTTTGGCGATATTGTCTTCACTGTGTAATGCTGGGATGTTTCTGCAGGTTGAAAGGTGGTTAACAAGGATGAGGGTGGCTTATGGTTTGGAACCAAGTTTGGAGCATTATACTTGTTTGGTGGGTGCAATGGCACGTGCTGGACAATTGGAGAGTGCTGAGAGGGTTGTGTTGACGATGCCATTTGACCCCGATGCTGCAATTTGGCGAGCTTTGCTATCGGCCTGTGCGTATCGTGGTGAAGCTGACAAAGCTTGGTCTGTGGCTAGGAGGGTGTTGGAACTTGAGCCAGATGATGATTCTGCTTATGTTATTGTTGCTAATGTGTTTTCAGGTGCAGGGAGGTGGGATGATGTTGCAGAACTGAGGAAGATGATGAGAGACAGGGGGGTGAAGAAAAAAGGTGGGAGGAGTTGGATTGAAGTGCAGGGAAAAGTTCATGTTTTTGTGGCAGGGGATTGCAAGCATGATAGGTCCGTGGAAATTTATCACAAGTTGGCAGAGCTTATGGGGGATATTGAAAAATTAGGATATGTTCCTGTTTGGGATGAGATGTTGCATAATGTAGGGGAGGAAAAGAGAAAGGAGGCTCTTTGGTATCATAGTGAGAAGTTGGCTGTTGCATTTGGAGTGTTGTGTGGAGCTGTGCCACCGGGGAAGCCACTGAGGATTGTGAAGAATTTGAGGATTTGTAAAGATTGCCATGAGGCTTTTAAGTATATGTCAAGAGTTTTAGACAGGGAAATTATTGTGAGGGATGTCAACAGATACCACAGATTTGTGGATGGTAATTGTACTTGTAGAGATACGTGGTAGCACAAACTAATGACAATACATATGTTCGAGCTTGTTTCTCATAAGTCATTTTCCTCATAATGCTAAGTCTTGTTCTTGCCAATGTTTCTGTATTTTTCTTTCATGATTTTTGTCTGCAGTTTGAGCTGTTTTGAGTAAGATCAAGCTGAAGATATTTCGTGACAGCCTTTGTAGTGATAGTCTCACCACTGAACCATGACTAAAAATTTTAATTTACATTACAAGATGGGTGTAACTTATTTCATTCCCACATTTAGTTTGTTGGTTTCTTGTGATCATTGCATGAAATGCATTTAATGAGGCCTCTTTGAAACTGCTGAGGTGGATAGGTGAATGCACCCACGCCTCTTTTATCTGGAAGATTGCTTGTATGAAACATGCTAATTAAATCCCTTTCTTGTTCTACTTCTTGATAGAACAATATATTAAATAGGGTTATATGGAGTCCTATGTCTAGAAAACTAGTGAAGTTTGAGTGAAAAGTTCAATTACCTATTAATGAAACAAAATTGACAATAAAAGAGGGATGTGAGGACCTGGTAGATAAACAAAATGAAACTTCATTTAATTATCTGTTTGTTTAAAAAATTAAGAAAATTTTAGTGAGTTTCTTTTTTACTGAAGTCCCTTAAACTCACGAGTTACTTTCTAGAATGTTCTAAATTGTATATGATGAATTGATGCCTCTATATCTCAATATTCATCAATGAATTAATGCAGTGTCATTTTATCAGATGTTCCTGACAAAGTATTTTTTAGATGGATTGAAATATTTGTGAACGGATGGAAGTAGCCCTAATTTATAGGCACATATTTGCAACCATCGATCCATTTCCAATCTTTAGGATCAAGGCACATATTTGTACAATCACATTGTTGGTAGTGTACAAATGAGTTTCTACATTGATTTTCTACTTTCAACAAGAATGTAATTAAGTGTCATTTTTTAGGATGCTAATTAAGGGATAAAATATCTTCTATCTTTAATTCTACCGAAAAAGCCACTGGGTAGTGGTGCCAAATGTGGAGGTAGATTAAGTTAGAAGTAATGGTATAAGAATCACTTGATTTGGAGAGCGTAGGAAGAGAAGAGCTTCAATTTGGTGGCACTAAGTTAATAGAAGCCTAACGTTTTCTTAATTTCGTAAATTTTAAAATTTTTTAAGAGCCAAAATTTTTTTAGGAGTTTTTTCATAAACCCTAGACTTAACTAAAAATGTATTTTAGCCTTTTCAAAATTATTAAAGTATATCCGATACAATTTATGTCCCTTGATAAGAACATTTTTTTCCTTAATATAAGAATTTTGTTAAAAAATTAATAACATTAGTTAATTCTTTTACTAAAATATCTTTATTATTATTTATTAATAAAATAAACATTCATTAAATAAAAAAAATAATGAGTCTCAATAAATATAAAATGATACTTTTAGAAAACTAATACAATTTTATAGACAAATTAAATGACTTTAACTATATTAACTAAATTTTCTTAAAAATTAAAATTAGTTGAGGGGTTCTTATATTAAAAGGAGGAATACAATTCGTTTAAAATGGCTTCATTACCATAGAAAGACTCATCAAATAAACAGTTTATTTACATGTCTATTTGGTTGGCTATTGTGTCAATCAATTCAAGGTTTGACCGATAAAAAAATGATGTGTATGATTGATATTAACCATTAAATTTTTCCATTTTCACAATTCTATTTGTGTGCCTGATTACCAAACATGTGAAACTATTTGGTTGCATTTGGCTATTAACACTCCCTAATTGTTTGTAATTTTAAATACATATATTGTCGTCCTTCAAGTAAAAATATATCAACTCACTGGCATTCCAGCCAAAGATAAATCAATTATAATATCGATGATAATTCAATAACCTTATGTGATAAACATGTACCTATAACAGCTTGATAATTCAATAACATCACATTGTAACTCACGATGCTGAAACTGCTCAAAATTATAATAAAACAAAATTAGTAAACTTACAATAAGTACCTTAAGATTCCAAGCATCAGGTTTGAATTCAGAATTCATGGGCTGCAAATGCTTTCTGAAAGAATGGATGAATACTTTGGTCAATAATTGGTCTATCCAATTAAAAACAGACACTTGAATGACTTTAATCTTTTAAAGTTAGCTTGTATCTCCTTGTAGCAAGATCGTGCTTGTTTGTGCTTTGCCAAAAGGATATTTTAAATCAGTATTTCCTCAACCTGTTTGCTCTATCTTTTTGGCACTATTAACAAATGTTGCACTTTTATCGAATCCTTCCAGCAAAAGAATTCGCACAGCTTCTAATCCATGCTGTAATGTAAAATCCAACTGAAAAGATATTTTCATCAACATTTAGAACTTTCATATGCTGAAGGCCACTGGCCCTTTGTCAGTTCAAACTTCAATAAATAATAAAGGGAATATGTACCTCTTCCCTTTCCTGTTTAGTGAAAGGTCGAAGAACAAATGCTACGGGATCCATTTTTCCAGGAGGTCGTCCAATGCCTAATTAGAATAACAATAAAATAACAAATTTTGTTACAAATGATTGCCACATAATGAATATTTTAATACATGAAATGTATGGACGTACCAATTCTTAAACGAGGAAAACCGTTATTCCCTTTAAAGTGATTAATAACACTCTTCATTCTGCCAAATAGCAAGGAGAACAAAACAGTTAAACTTACAATTATCTTCCACTTTGAAAGAAACAAGGCAAAATGAGTATAATATCACTCAGTATGAATAAATTATCATATTAAAAATACGTATGCTTCTGGCTAGGCTTTGACCTTGGAATGTGGGCACAATGCAACCTTTCCCTCCTACACTTATTTCACTTATTTAGCCACATCTGATGAAAATTGAAAGTTCCTCTCCAAGATAAGGTATGCAAGCCCAGCATCCAACAAGGCCACAACCACCAATAATTTTTTTGCCTTACCCAGTTGATAACTTGGAAAGTGACAGTGTAGCAGAGTACTTTTTCAGGTTGATAATTTCCCTTACCCAAATTGTGGAGGTGAGACTAAAGGAAGAAGGGCAATTGACATTTCAACTATCATAAATTTGAAGATATTCACATAAACAGCTGACATGTTAATTTATAAACTCAATAAAGTGCTAAACCAGGCCTAGACAAATGCTGTAATGCAACCAAAATAAAAGAGTGGAAGCAATGAAGATTATAATTAGTAAATTACCCATTATGACCTCCATGTCCACCTTTTGGTAGCAGCCGCAATTTAGCAAAAGGCAAATCCATGTCATCAAAGACCTGAAAAAGAAAATTATTGAGCACTCAAGCAGATCATCCTTCTGCTTTTCTTTTGTTACTCTCAAATGGAACGAAAGAAGTAGCCATAGCATAGATATTATACCACAAGTACTTGCTTCAATGGAATCTTGTAATACGAAACTATGGCCCCAACCTTCAAAATAGATTTCAACACCAGCTAATCAGCATCAAAATAGAGGTATTTCAAACAGTAAATTCCTAGTGTGGATACGACATCGAATAAGTATATGTTTACAACATGGACATGGACATGGAAATTATTTTATAGGACACAACACAAGTATAGTACAACATAAAAAAATAGGATAAAATTAACGTAAAACTTAAATATTTATAACAAAAGAGAGAATTGATGTTTTTAGAGTTAGCATGAGTCATCGTAGACATAACAAAATGCCATCTTTTACATACTACATATGAAGATTTTCCAGATAGCCGACTTACAGATTCACCACTTGAATTCATAAAAGTCTGTGGTTTTGCAAGTATAACCGGTACATCACCTATAAAACCTGCAATAGGAAAACACTTTCTGTCACAGATAGGCACATACTAACTAATACTCAAATTTGAGTTTTTCTTTTTTGCTTTTATCATCACTATTCTGAAACCTGAAATAAAATTATTTTGAGAAGGCACACAAATCAATAACCAGAGTCAAAGAAAAGAAAGAATCAAGCCTCAAAAGCTTAGAGTAATGTCAGAATACACAAAAACTGAAAAAGGGTGAATGAACACTGCAGCTGAGCAACAGGACAGAGGTAGATCAAAGGCAAGATCTATGTGAGATGAAAAGGACTTGTGTGGGAACTCGAGTTGAGCTGTAGAGGACATGCAGAACAAAGCAATAGGTTACAGGACTTGGCCAGAGAAGGCTGTTTGTAGATCAAAGGCAAGACCCATGTGAAATGAAAAGGACTTGTGTGGGAACTTGAGTTGAGCTGTAGAGGACATGCAGAACAAATCAATGGGTTACAGGACTTGGCCAGAGAACTAAGAGAAGGCTGTTGGTGCTTGTGTGCAAGAGTACTTAAACAAAGATTTTTGAACCCTTTCCACTGGTGCAAAAATGGACAAATCATAGAATACAACATAGAAAACAGGAGCCAAGACATATTTTTAGTTTCTATATAGCCACAGCATCACTTCTGGCAACATCCACAAAGCCAAAATGCTCTGAGATGGGATTCAGTAGCAGCCAAAGTCCATGCTGTGTGTGCTATGACATGCTTTTAATAACTGAGAATATAACATAGAAGAATTAGGATTTAGGACACATACACAACCCTGGACACTAAAGCTAATTATTCAATTCAGGTGATCATTTGTACAACCATTTAATGAATGTCTAGAACACATGGATAACAAGGTTGAGAATATCAAGTATCATTAACAGTTCTTATGCATACTGCATATTTGACTTGAAAAGGGACGCAGAATGAAAACTCCATCAGCTGCCAAATGTGCAAAATACTTTCAGGCAACAAGACACTGTAATTTGTTAAAGGAAAAAGGCCTACGATTACGATCCCACCAAAAGAGTAGCAACTTTGCTAGATAAACTTAAATCCTCATAATTTTGGACAATTATATGATACCATGAATAACATTATACCATAATAAATAGATTAAACAGTGGAAAATGCAGTGCATTCCCCTATTCACGATAATATCTAAGGAGCAAGAGAATAATCATATCTTTACCAATAACATACAATTTGATACTGATTGCCACATCTTTATGTAAACCAAATCCTATAGAGAGAAATATTAGTGGGTCTTTTATAACCTTTTCCAAATAAGGCTTTAAGGGAAACACTGCTCATAGATATCCCTTCAGCTTCAGCTATGGTATCAACCATCTCAAAACCCACCTGAAATAAAGCTCCAACACAGGATGGGATAAAATATCAGAAGTTATCAACTTGAGACTTAACTTTTTCTATCAGTTTGAACATAATACCAACTCAAAAGTATAATAACAACTCAAAATATAAGTCAAATACTCCATACTCTTGAACATGGTATGAAACATTTTATTTTTTAACTGAGGAAGTTGCTTAGAGCATGAGAGGTGAGGGACCTACGCAAATTCAACCATGACAAACACCAATGACAAAACATTAGGACATGCAGAAAGACCAATCCCGAACCTACCACATTAACATGAAGATCAATGTCAACAGAGCATGGATACTTCATTGATGTGCTAATAGTGATCTTATTCCTTTTTGGTTCAAAATTTCATGACCCTCGACAATAATAAAAAGAAAAATGCTAACGGTTCAAACATAATCAGACTTGTTCTCACAATTGATGTTCTATCCCAAATTCGAATAATGGTTTTTCTGCTACTTCAGCAGTGTACGTGCACCTTACTACTGCGCCAATTTCATTCAAAATTAACCTTAATGTAACGTCTCCTAGTTAACAAGGCCCTAATAATAATAATTGAAAGAAGGAGTAGTGAGATACATTGTGGCGGGTGGCGGCGTATTTTTTGCCAGGATTGCCGAGGCCAACAATCAACCAAGGGTCTTTTTGTTTGGGTTTGGTAGATTCTGTGGCGGTTGTGGTTATGGAAGCTGAAGAATTTTGAACGGATGAAAGTGACATAATGCAAGACGATGAGGAAAGCTTTGAGAAGCGGCGCCACCTTGGGGGAAACTTGATCAATGACAATGAACAACCACAAACATTCATATTTCCTGCTGCACGCGTCAACTTTTATATGTTTCAACGTTTTGGTAACAAACCCTAAAATGAAGAATCGAGGAAACTGGGAGGAAGAAGAAGCACTCTGTATATGCAAATAGATAACAGCCAACAAAACAAAGAAACAAAAAAATTGAAAAACACGCCGTTGCCGGGGATCGAACCCGGGTCACCCGCGTGACAGGCGGGAATACTCACCACTATACTACAACGACTTGTTGATAACTTATCTCATAAAAACATATAATATCATACATGTCATTATAATGTTCACATTTTGTTTTGTCTGGATAATAAAATAAATGGAAAGAAAATGAGTAGAAATTAAAGAAAATTTTTATGTTTGTATTTGTATAAAATGAAGAGAATCGAGAGTATACATTTTTTTAATAGATTGCTTGATGAATATGTAGTTTTTTTAACTAATTGAGAATAATACCCTAATTAAGAATAATACTCTTAGTAAACATTCTTTTAAAGTTTCATTTCTCTTTTTTATACGGCTCTCTTTTATTAAAATAATCATACAACAAGTTTGAAAATATAAAACATCTTCTGGTAAATATTATTTAGATATTATTCAAATATATACAAGCAACTGTATTTTTGAGTTGCTTATAAAAAGAATGTTACCTCTACCTTTGACAAGTATTACGCACACCAATGTAAGAATGTTTTAATTAAAGTAGGTCGTACATGTCTAGTTGCTTAGTTGTGGAAATGGAGTTTAATTTAAGATATTTGTTCTGCCATTTATAACTCATTAAGGTTGAGTAAATGGAAGAACAAAATTTATTGGGTCATGATATGCAGTATTAATGTTAATTATTATGTATTTTTATTTTTGTAACTATTTACATTTTTTAAGGATTTAAATCTATACTTTTTTCCCTCCCCTTTTAACTCATATTATAATTTATTATAGTGTACATACCGGCCTCGAAGGCTAACAACACCAATCAAACACAGTAAATAAATAAACATTGTCAAAGTGAAACATGGGACGAAAATCAATGTGATTACTAAGACATAGTACGGATTCTTGATCATGACCCAGTCAAAAAAACTGCCACCTAAATTTGAGTCAGGTGTAAGTGAACTTGCACCTACAAAGGCTGTAGTCACTGTTCAATGTAAGAGAGGTCAAATCACCACTTCCACCTAAGGAAGTCCTATAAATACAATTCATTCATTAAAACAATATTTACTAAGCTTAACCACTTTCGTAATCTCTCCACTTTTCCGTAATAATCATATTGACTTAGGATCGGAACCCCTTTTGCAGGTACACTTCCGGTGTGTCCCCTCAGACTGCGGTTGGAATCGACTCACATAGTACCTTAACGCGAAGAGCACAGAGTTCCCATTGGCACCTATGTGTATAATACCGTACTCCCACTGATACACTGTAAAAGTGAGAGAGTGAAACATATTTGACATCAGTTCAGAAAAGGGAACTTTGTACGCCGTACACTAGTTAGATCATAATCACTAAGTCAACCTTACAACTTTTCTAATTGTAAATTGTATATATTTATTATCATGATTAAAAAATTGTCTGTTTATCTTTTTCTTCTTCTTTTATAATGTATATGTTTTAAATTATTTATATATTAATATTTATTTTATATATCTATTTATTAAACTCAATATTGGTCGGTACCTATATTTTTTCAATTTTATTGAATATTTTCTTTGATTTGTTATTGCTTGAAAATATATAAAATAAAAATATTTTTATTCATAAAATTTTATCTTTTTTATATTTTATTTAATTAAATGTAAATATTTGTTGTGGTGTTGATCTCATAAAAAAAACTTAAATGTTACTATTTTTTTTATAATATATAACACATGAAATAATATATCACCTTATATTTTAATTCACAAACATACTCTATATTAATCAATTTCACTCAAAACTAAGGTGAAACAATAATAATGTAAAACAACTAACCACAAATGTGAAGGCAGTTGGTCTTTGAAACATAGAAAAGAAAATCACAAACGGATAACTTATAATTAAACCCTTGTAAGGGCAATATAATTATATAGCATAGCATGTAATCTTCATCAAAGGCCATGGCATGAGTGAACCCTAGCGAATCATGCCTGGTGCAATATTTGGTGGCACATTTGGTGCCACTTGACTGACTTTGGTCATTCTTTTCTCGTTGGCTGCCCAACCTATAGAAAATAAAGGTTCATCAGAAATAAAACTAGAATATTAGATTCACAATATCTACCTATATTTTGTATTTATTTCTATGTATCTATATATTGCATACAATTAAGTCATCATGTGTTATTCTCTCGTACAATTGAGTTCTCATTTCAAAACAAATATGTTACATGCCATTTTCTCATGCAATAGCTTTCATCAAATTAAATATATAAGTTTCTATTTATAAAAACTATATAATCAAATAAAAATAAATTGACAAAATTTAAAACCTAAGATTTAAACTCATGCTCTTTTAACACCAAGCAACTCATTATCATAATGTCAATATTTTGATTTAGAATATTTATGAATCTCTTAACTGATATACACTTAAATGATATATATTTAGAAACCGAGTCTAATATTGAGTAGATTATTCATAAGTACAAATGAAAGATTACTTATAAGAGTAAAAAATTAGTGTTTTTGAATTCACATGAGATATATTATTCATGTGGATGAAGGACTCTATATAGGGGTCACGTAAATTTCTTTATAAAGGGATTTGATCGGTCAGTCCTACTTAACTTGATGGTTTAATAAAAAGGAATCAAGTCACACGAATTTCGTTTTAACAAGTTTAACCAACCAGTCCGAGTCAATGTTTATATATGAATTGTTTAAACTATGAAACGTTTTAGACAATACATAATAAACTTTTTTTTATAGTTGAAAATTAGTTTAAAATTTTTAGTTGAGAAACAATTAAATTACTAATATAATTAGTTGTATATTGCATGACAGAGTTACAGGTTTGTTTATAACTTGTTTGACATATTTTTCTAAAAATTAGTATATAGTAACAAATTCCATTCATCAAAGTTCACTGTAATTATATTTTTTTATAATTAACAGTGGTGAATTAATGATAGATATATACCTATTGAGGGGTCGAATCCACGGTTTTTAAGTTCCCTGTACTCTTGGCAAATGGCACAAGGAGTGCAGAATAAGTCCATGCATGGTTCTTCTGGTAAAGAGTAGCTGGTTCTCAGTTTGCTTCTGTATATGCATGAATATAAACACCCACACCCGATAAAGGTAAGCCCATAGAATATCAACGCAGCAATTCCACACGCTGCACCAATACCAATGTAATGAATTAGTTAATTAACTCTTCTTATTATCTATTCAATTCTTTGTCTACAACTTCAGCATTCTGACCAAACACCACACATGGGCACCAGGTAGTCATACAACCTTCACACACAGAGGGAGAGGCATAGCTTTTATTCAGATCAAAGTCAATTCCTAGAGAAAATTAATGGAATTCTCCTACTTGCTAATTCTTTTATTCATCTATTTTGAAGTTTCTAAATAGTTATATATTCTAAAATTATTATTCAAACAAAAATCATGTTATTTTAAAACTAATTTTACAAAATTCACAGAATGAGTTAATGATGAAGCTTACAACTTGCGAAGTCCTCAAAACAACCGAATAAGCCTGTTGTCCATGTTCCAATTGGTGGATCCTGGCATGGTACTTGTATTGCCTTAGGGGTTTCATCGTTGTTATACATATTCATCAAACAAACAAATTTCAAACTCTACGCATGCATGCCTTCGTATTTCTCAAGGGATGTGTTGCTTTAAATGTGTTTTTGTCTGTGATCCCCCGTATACCATGCCACCCTTATTGCCATCCATTGGATCACACCTCTCCACTTCCTCTTCTATATATACTACTTTTAAATACAAAAACAATGACAATATCAAAGTCAAAATTATTAAAGGAATTGTGTTTTACAAATTAAACCTCCTTTTGAAAGAATAATTTTAAAACCTAAAACTTAAAATCAATTAAAAAACAAATTGTTGTAGGTGAGTCTTTATGTACCTAATCGAATCTAAACAAAATTAAAAAATCACATATTTATTAATAGTTCCTTAAACAAACTTGTAAACTCATATGAGTTTATAAGTTGACTTGCGAGTTTGACAATCATAATAAAATAGTACTAATTTATATTAATTAAATTATTAAATGTTAACATTTAGTACCGTAGATAATAGAATTTGGTGTCTCACTCCAAGGCAAAAGCATTTCTCTATTAGTGTTAATAAATATATTAGTTTTATCGTCTTGATTTTATATTTAAAATTTAAAAGTTAAAAATATATTAATATAATAATAAATTATATAAAAAATAAAGATATAGATATATTAAAGGGTGCATTCATAAAATCAAATTTCATGGCATAAAGAAATAGGCACGTAATTGTTTATCCCACTTGTAAAAATAGCGTTGGTCTAGTCAATGGTATGTTATATTTTGTTTGGATTAATAGAAAAGGGAATTTTAAAAGTAAATTTTCTCTCCGTCTTTTTGTAAATCAAGTTAAAGAAAATTATTATCTTTTTTTTTTCTTTTCACTCAAAAGAACCATAGGCCTAATGCAAGCTAGCGTGTTGGTGACATTCCCGCTGGTAGCAAAACAGCCACATCTTAAACAATGTCGTTTAAGCTACAAAGGCTTCAGCTAAAAGAATGAAACCTTTTATTTAGTTCAAAAAATTGTTAATTGCTATAGTTCTTTTATCACAAGAAAGTTACCCACTGATTTTGACTAAGTATCAGCTTTTTCAATCCGAGCTTAGGTCTGTGAATCCATACCGAAGTTGAATATTAGTCCGGTTTTAAGATATTTCGTTTAGTATTTGATTTGACTTAATATTTATTATTGTTCAACACAGTTGGTGTCACTAGCCTTTAGGGACCGGTACGCATACCACAACAGGAGGTAACCACCAACTTATTATCAAGAAATTTTAAACTTATAACGTAGAAATTGGTAATTGGTCCGTATAATTTTATAACAAAATAAAATGTCAACTAAAGTGTGACTAGGCCAACAATAAATAAATGTATTGACTCAATAAAATTTAACTTTATCAAATAAAATGTAAAATCAATATTAAACCCTAAAATATTTACTAATAATTTTTTCTATTTCTACAATTTCATTTCTATGATTACTAAAGAGATACTCAATCAAATTCTCTGTTTCAAAAAAAAATAATCAAATTCTCTGTTGGGCATATACCAAATCGGGAACCATATTTTTATTTTCATGTAAGGGAAACCAATTTTTATTTTTATGTAACGAAACCATATTATTTCTTATAGGCAAATCACATAAGACGAAGATTATTAAATTTAAATCTTATAATTATAATTCAATGATATGTAACTATTTAAATGATAATGTTGGTTTTAGAAGAACTCACATAACTTATATACTTATATATTTTAATTTTTGCCATCCAATTCATCATCTAATATAATAGTTAATATTTATTCCCACCAATATCACATAAGAAAGATGTTATATGAATCTTTGCCTATATTTATTCCCACCAGGAGCAGAGCGAGAACTTCATGTGAAGGGAAGCTAAATATAAGATTATTTTGGTCGAGAACACCATAAAAGTTATTAATAAAATAAATGAAATTATTAGAAAAGATAAGATAGAAAAACGATAAAATATAAATGAAAACAAATTAGAGAAATTCAAAATAATTAATCATATGATAAAATTTTATTTTATTTGTAATATACTATTACAGTAATGTTACAGAATCCATTTATAACAAAAAAAAGAATGTTTATCTTAACATATACTACTAAAACATGTTCTAAAAAGTCATTTTTTTCCTTACAAGCTTAATTTTGACAAGATTTATAAGAGAAAAAAGGAACATAAAAATTAAGTGAAATTTTAAAATAGTATAAGAGAATCATATTGCACATCTTATAAAAGATTAAATATTCATTACAAATATTATTATATATAGGTATTACATGTAAGACTTCTATCTATTTAAAACATATTACAATTATGTTTAAAAAAAATAAAAAGAACATTTTTTAAAAGACCGGTTCAATCCCAAATTTGGGTACTAGTTTTTAACTAACTTGAATGATTCTAGCTGGTTTTGATCGAACTAGCTTAAAAGATAATATTACTTCTAAACTTTTAAATAAATATAAATAAAAGTACTCCTGATAAATTTAAAAATGATTTTATAATATATTTTATTTGTATTATAAGGGAAACATTCATATACGAGGCTAAAATTATTGATTTGATTCTTACGTAAGGAAACATTTTTTTTCAGTAATTTGCGGGAATTTTTTTTTCATACAAACCATTTGCTTATTTTTTAATAGGATAAAGACAAATGAAACAAACAAAAAAATTGCTAGAAATACTATTTTTTTCTCATTTTATTTTCCGATTTTCTCATCTTCTAAACGAAATATTTTAGCATCTTACAACTTGAATTATTAAAATATTACAAACACCTTTACTACATTAAAACAAGAGTGCAATTATTAGACTCTGTATTTGCAAGTCACCTTTTTTCTGGATTAGTCATGCCTTTGAGAGTATTTTAATAAATTCAAACTATAATTTGTTAAAATACCAAACTGTAACCGTTAATTTTCCAAAGCCTGGATGTATGGCAAAATCAATTGAGAATGTAACTAAATTTATCCACACTAGTAAATTTATACAGGCATACAGCAATCTCTAAACAAAAATATAAGTGTTGGCAACTTTGACTCATCAGATATATCGCACATTATATACTAGGGGGAAGTGGAGATAGCCCCGCCCTTCATTAAGTACCTATAAAATTACTACAAACGTGAACATGAATTTATGAATCAAGCTCAAATATTAATGGTTGCATCCCACAGCCTTAAAAGCCCATTACGAGCACCGCTGCATATCCTTTTCCTTTCAAGGTCTGAAGCTACACACCTCACCTGGATGTCATAATACCGCCAAAGTAAATCCAGGAGAAAAATCAATAATAACTGCATACTGTTAGAATATTATAAATTGATTAGGATTGATTGTATATGATTATATTGTGATACTGTATTTATTATTTCATTATTATAAATATGCTAACCCGTTGTGTATTCAAACACACGGAATTCATCCAATGTCTCTAGGTTTCCTCATTCTTAACATGGCGGCCGGAGGGGGTGGGCTTCTGGGGTTTAGCTGATCTGGGAGGGGCGGTTCCGATCCCGGGGGCGAGATGGCCTCTGTCCGCCTATTTCTCTCCATCGCTGCCATCCGTCATTGGCCCCTCTACCAGTTAGATATCAAAAATGCCTTCCTCCACGGTGATCTAACTGAAGAAGTATATATGGAGCAACCACCTGGTTTTGTTGCTCAGGGGGAGTGTTCAAGATCAGTTTACCGACTTCGGAAGTCTCTTTATGGTCTTAAACAATCCCCAAGAGCATGGTTTGGCAGATTCAGCACCGTGGTAAAAGAATTTGGCATGACTCGGAGTGAGGCGGATCATTCTGTTTTTTATCAACATTCTACCTCTGGGTATGTTTACTTGATTGTGTATGTTGACGACATTGTTATCACAGGCAGCGATCACATTGGCATTACTCTCTTAAAACAACATTTACATCATTACTTCCAGACAAAAGATCTTGGAAGACTTCGCTACTTCTTGGGGATAGAGGTGGCACAATCTAGATCAGGAATTGTGATTTCTCAACGAAAGTATGCGATGGATATTTTGGAGGAAACCGGCTTGATGGGGGCCAAACCGGTAGATACTCCTATGGATCCCAACATTAAGCTTATGCCAGAACAGGGGGAGCCTTTCTTTGATCCAGAGAGATATAGAAGACTAGTTGGAAAGCTAAATTATCTTACTGTCACACGTCCTGACATTTCCTTTGCCGTCGGTGTAGTAAGTCAATTTCTCAACTCTCCTTGTAAAGGTCACTAGGATGCAATCGTCCGCATCTTAAAATATATCAAAGGGGCACCAGGAAAAAGGCTCTTGTATGAAGACAAGGGTCATATGAGAATAACTGGATATTCAGATGCTGACTGGGTAGGATCTCCTATTGACAGAAGGTCTACTTCGGGCTATTGTGTCTTCCTTGGGGATAACTTGGTTTCTTGGAAAAGTAAGAAGCAAAGTGTTGTAGCCCGATCAAGTGCAGAAGCGGAGTACCGAGCCATGGCTTTGGCTACATGTGAGCTCATATGGCTCAAACAGTTGCTTGAAGAACTAAAATTTGGGGAAACTACACCAATGACACTCATTTGTGATAATCAAGCAGCATTGCACATCTATTCTAATCCAGTGTTTCATGAGAGGACCAAACACATTGAAGTAGATTGCAATTTCATCAGAGAAAAGATTGTATCTGGGGACATCGTTACAAAATTTGTAAATTCCAATGATCAATTGGTAGATGTCCTCACAAAGTCTCTTAGGGGTCCTCGTATTAAGTACATATGTAACAAGCTTGGTGCATATGATTTATATGCTCCAGCTTGAGGGGGAGTGTTAGAATATTGTAAATTAATTAGGATTGATTGTATATGATTATATTGTGATCCTGTATTTATTATTTCATTATTATAAATATGTTAACCCGTTGTGTATTCAAACACACGGAATTCATCCAATGCCTCTAGGTTTCCTCATTCTTAACACATACAATCATATGTCTGGAATTATATGGAACAAAAGAAGCACATAACTGCATACCATAGCAACTGTTTTCTGGGGTGTTCTGTAAAGCTGCCAACCAGCCATCTTGGACCCAGTGCCAGAAAAACCACCTAGTCTTTCTTGGGGCCGATGAAAGAGAGACAGAGAATTATCAGCTGCTCCAATGCCTAACCAGTGCTCCCCAGCATTGATAGATAATATGGAAGCATTGTGAATTGTTACATTTTTTGCACACTTTATACCTCCTGCACAGCCAATGTGTGATGTTAATAGGTGATCTCAAAATGCCTTCTGAATATGCACAGAAGAATTATACGGGCACAACACTAACTCTCAAACATTCTTGCATATGATATAGACTTCTTATATTTTCTTACAAAATTTATTTACTTGGCTTTGCAGCAAAGACACCATATATGTGGAGTAGAAAAAACATGATTATATTATACAATAAGACATTTAGTTTAATGAATAACTGCATGTTGGGTACAAGAACAAAAACTCTTTATGTTATGTTTGGATGGAGACTTATAGAATTTATAAATTGTTAATAACAAGGGATGATTATAAAAAGAAAGTCAAGTATACAAATAATTGTTAATGGTAATCTAAGATGAGTCTGTTGAACAAAAAAGATGAATTCTAAAATCTCTTTTTAACATGTGCCATTTGAAATTCTTACTAATTGTACTAAAATTTATCAAGTTAGAATTTTGTGGTATTCTTAAACTTCTTTCTTCTTATTCAAGCATATTGTCAATCTTAAAATTCTCTACTGAAATGAAACACAATGTTAGGAAGTGCTAGGTTCAAAGGAGGGAAGAGAAGGGGAAAGAAAAACCCCATTATTAAGAGGGTGGCAAACCCTCCAAAGAACAAGTTAGGTGATTAAAAATCTCTTTCTCACCATCTTAAGTTTGAACCAAACGAGAGATGCAAGATCCCTCTCCCCCCTTCCCCTCCACTATTTTAAAATCAAATATGTTAACCTCACTAAAACCCACCATCTCCAATTCCCTCAAACCAAACATTACGTATGCTGGCGCTTCTTGTGCATTTGCAACCTTAAACAAACAAGATGCAAACAATGAAAATATGTTGCCACAATGAAAGAGTGTGATACCATCATCATTTTCCCAAAAACGTAGCAGGCCATCAGTTGACCCTGGCATGGAAATTTAACATTTCAGTAAGCATGGGAGATAAAAACAATCACAAAAAATTATCTTCAACATCCCTTCAAGAACATGCAAAATAAAGATATCAAATGGCAGCATAGCCAAAAATTGGGGATGACTTACCTGTGATGATTCCTCTGTCTAAAGAAGAATATTCAACGCATGATATTGGCCCTGCATGGCATGCCAGGACAGCATCACATGTTCCTCGAGAAACAGACCATATTCTTGCTGTCCAATCATCACTACCAGTAATCACAGTGTCACCAACCATTCTTATGGATCTGCATTTTTTAAACAGGATCACGTATTTGTAAACACATACAGAAGTAGAAGAGTTGAAATGTATGTTTTCTTGTTTACCGTATCCATTGTGTATGTCCTGAAAGTCTCTGCATCTGCCTACTAGCACGGATGTCCCATATATTAGCAACCCTACGGTTCAAGCAGCAGGTTAGACATTATGTAATTAGTGCATGACAAATATCAGAATGACATAAGGAGAAATCAGTATCCGAAATCTCTTCCACTTATTTCAACATACACATCCCTTCCAGCAGCAGCCAAGACTCCCACATTGTCATCATATTCCATGCATAAAACAGCACTAGAGCAACGGCCAACAGTTGCAACACATCTATCAGTTCTTACATCCCACATCTTCACAGTTCCATCATAGGAAGCAGTTAGCACACGTTCACCTGAGAGCGTGCGCACACAGCTGACCTACATGGTTGGCACTCTAAATTAATTTCAATTCTCCTGTCCTTATTTTCTAATGGATCCACATATGTCTATATATATATATGGTTTATAATAGAACAACCCAAATAAATTTTAAAAGAAAAACATACCGGTCCATCATGGCCTTTAAGCTCTTCTAGAAGTTGAGTTGTTTGCTTATCCCACACCAGAACAGACTGATCATCAGATCCTGAAACCACCTTCGCCCTATCTGAACTTATGGCGCGGACAGTTCTACATTTTAAGTCAGAAGCAAGATTGCACATAATTATCTATTCAAAGACGTTGACAACAATACAACAAGTTTAATGAGCAAGAGAGAACCTTGTATGCCCTTTTAAAGTTGCTCTGAGTTCAGAACCACGAAGGCTAGGATCCCAGATCTTAACCTGCATATTTTCAAGTGTTTTATGCACGGTACATCATCCAGTTCTCGTTATCACAAGGCAATGAAACAGTTTGTTACCAACCACCAAATAATTCCATATTATAGATATTGACACTTACTAAGCAGTCTGTACTTCCGCTAATAAAGAAACCAGCATCTTCACGGTCACCCACCAAATCCCACACTTCTCTCTTCGTAACACAATGGATAGCGGTAATGGCACCATTATGACCCCTAAGTATACGAACATTGGTTTGAATCTTCTTCTGCCCACCAGTTGATAGATCTTGTTTGCGGGGAGTCCCATTCTCACTTGTAGCTAAAATTATAAGGCAGTCGAATAAAGTGAAAATCATAGTTTATTCAAAAATCAAGACTAAATGATACTGACAATTTATTCAAGAACAAAGTACCTGAATTGCCTCCATCAGATGTCCATCTACGAACACGGCTAAATGAGCCGGATCTAGTAGTTGTATTTCGGCTGAACATACTCTGCACCCAGCTTCTACCAACACCAGTTGCCTCAGTGGGTTGCAGGTTCTCATCTTTGGCATCTTTAGAGTGTGGGGATGGCGATCCAAGTGATAACACAGACTGTATCTTCATTGAAGTGATTCCCCAGTATCCATTACGTAATTGTTGGATATGAGACAAGAACCCTCTGATTTTAATCTGAACCAATCACATGAGGAAAAAGTGAGTATAATAATTCAAGATGTGAACCCAAATTTTCAATTGCAGAAAATCAAGGCAAATAGAGAAGTAATACATATATAAAGGAACATTCAGAAAGAGAACTCATACAATTTTTATAGTGACCATTAACACTGACTATAAAATGAAAAATGTAGCACTCTTGTTGCAAGAAAAACAGGATGGGATAAAAAGATGACACAATAATGAAACATATTGATGTCGTTTAAGCAGCATTCGGGTTGACTAAATCACCATGTTGTAATTTTGATTATTAGATGCCTTTATTAAATCTCCTGAATAACTGAATAATTAAATTTGCTCAGTTTTCTTTCCTACCATCTCTTTCCTCTGTTCTTTGGTCTATTGCAATTTTCATCATATCAGCAACTATTTGGTTCTACATTATATAAGTCAACACAAATCAATTTTGGATCTTTACTTTAATGCACTATGTACCACTAAACTTGTTTCATGATCTTGGTTTCAAGTAGGACTATGAAATCTCATACTTCCACGGTTAATTATTTTCTTATCTGTCTATGGCCACAGCTGGTCCTTAGCTTGAGTGAAGGAGGAGGGTTGTGTTGGGCCCTCAACAACCAACATAAAATTGTTGAATCTACATACAGGTATTTATCATGGCAGATTTGTGCTAATACTAGATCATTATTTGTAAAGTAATGCACTATATAGCTATAAACAATGTTATACAATCTAGAGCCACTTATATCACCACTCAACTGTAGTGTTAAATGAGTAAGGGTCCTAGCATCTTTTCAGACAGATGGAGGCGTTAGCCCAGGAAAGTTTGCTTAGTTCTTGGAATATTGGTACGATGACACGTCTTTGGAGGTGTGGATATCATGATTCACCAAAGGATTAACATCATGTGTCTTCAAGAGACTAAATGGGCTAGGGATTAGAGAAAAGGCTAAGGAGTTACATACTACCAGATTTAAACCTTGGTGAATGGAGTTGGTGTTATTTTGGACAAGAATTGGAAGAATAATGTGGTGGATGTAAAGAGAAGTGAGGACAGGATCTTATCCATAAAAAATAGAGGAAAGAAATGGGATTGTTTGACTTAATAGGCCAGGCGGCCCAGGCCCATATCAATAGGGAAAAGAAATGGGATTCTAATGAAGAAAATAATATTCCAAACTTAGACTACTGCTTTCGGAACCATGTCAATTTGCTATTTGCACCATGTCTTAGTTCCTTGTGAAATGTTCCCTAAAATATCTTTGGCATTGGATACGGAATTTAATTTCCAGGCCACAAGAGGATTAGTGGTTTGACGAATTTCAATTTCTGTGCTTGCAATGTGTCCATCCACCAGATTTCAATTTCCATACCGTTATGAAATGGCTATTTTAACCGTTAAAAAGACTTCCTTTTGTTCTAGTGACCAAAATGATCAAATCAATCTTTGGAAGACTTATTTGGTAATCATCTTTGAGAAACCTAGTTGGTAGCCACCCAATCTGTCAATGACCAATTTGACTGTTTACTCTATACCAATGAATACAAAGTTGCCTAAAATTGTCACATTCTTTTTGGAATAAGAAGATTTAAATGAAAGGAAAAAAGTTCATGTATGCTATGGAAGTAGAAGGGGTGCTTGCATCTATTCTACATGCCTCAAGATAAGTCAGCATAATTTATTCAAATTTGCTGTTCACAATGTTTATCTTTGTTCTCAATACCCTGTATGCTGAAAGTTGAATATCTCATTTACTTAGATAAGATTTAAATTTTCCATAAGCCCATTAAGTGTCTCTATAATCCCTAAATCTCTACTAAATCCAAAATTTCTAGAAGCCCATTTTCATGACTTGAATTATTCCAGAGACCAAGATAGCATTAACTCACAAATTGCTTGGATCCAATGCTGTTCCTCTCTGCGATTGTTTCGATCATGTACCAAGCATCGTTATCAGGAAGTCCCAGCCCAGCCTTCAAGAAGACAAAAGAGGTTTGGCATTAAAAGCACAGAAGGATACAACTTGACTTCAATGAAAATTCAAAGGTAACATGGAAATTCAAGCACGTGAAAAGCCAAAACAATACCATGTGTGACGCCAAAACAACAAGCTGTGCTGTCACCAAAGATGCATAGTTGGCTGACCTGGCAAAAAATGAAAACTCATGAACAATAGTTAGATGCATATAATTTTATTTAACTCAAGCTGCAAAACTTAGATGTTTGGATACCAATTCAGGAAGAATACATAATGTTGGAAATTTGGAAGTATCAGTAGCAAAATTATAATGATGGAAAACCCTTATGTGGGGATGTCAGGAAAATGATGGGGAAAGTAGGGTAAAAAAAATGGTGGTCGAAATGAATATACATAACGTTCATTTTTTATCCTACAAGCATCTAACCAAACATAACTGTTATGATGTTCATGTTATATGTGGAAGATAATCTCTCTCTCTCTCTCTCTCTCTCTCTCTCTCTCTCTCTCTATACACACACACATATATATAGTGATTCGTTTTTTTTGAAAGTTGTAACATAATAAATACAATGTAGCACACAATTTATTTTAGCTAAACTAATATTTATGAGGACAGAGAAAATACCATAAGGAAGATAATAAGGAATCTGTTTATAAAGAAAAACACAGGAAAGAAAAATTAAACTCATAAACTTTTTTGTCCTTACTTGTTTGAAGATTGCTCCATTAAATAGTCAAAATACCCTTCCCAAAATCTGTAAGGAAAGTGCATGAACTAATTTTAACACAGTTTATAACCAGAATACTACAAGTTCCTGATAATGAAATAATTACATGTAATGCATACCGTAATTCCTCCCAAATAGATAGAGAGATAAGGTGACGTTGGACGTAGTCTGGCACATTGTTATTGTCTTTCTTATACATATCAGAAGAAACTTCAAGAGCATCTCTGATAGTCAACAAGTCATTCCGTGATATTGCACGATTGATAGCGGTTTTGAGCTAAAAATAAACAAATTCAAAAAGAGACAAGAAAAATGAGCAAGACCCTTAAGAAAATATTCATTCAATTAGAAGTTAAGGGAAAATTTTATCATAATATATATTCACTTTTGCTAGTGTTTCTTAGCTCTTGCCATTTTGAAACAAGTTTTTTGAGCTGAAGGATGCGTTTGGGTACACAACTTAGTTAAGCACTTATTCAATAAGCTCTTTTTACACTTGTTTATGCTATAATTTGACCATAAAACTTATTGGAATAAGTTAAAAAAAACTTATTTTAATAAACTATATTAGAAAGCTTCTTTTTTGTATTTGAAAGTCTAAGTTGGGTCCCAAAGCTCACCAGGGTCAAGGCATACCTCGAGACTTGACGAGCTCTTACAGATCACCCGCCAACAAGGTTTTTACATTAGTGAGATTTGAACTCAGATTCCATGGACACATAGACCAAAGTTCAATCCTTAACCAACTAAGTCAACCTTTGTTGTGCTATATATTTGACCACCCTCAAGATTTGAAATAAGCTTAAAAGTGCTTATGAAAGTCATAAACTATTCCCATAAGCTCTTCCTCTTCCAAATGCACTAACTAAGAATTTACTAGACAAACCTTTTTCATTTAAGGGTTTATGCTAAATATTTGACTATTAAACTATGGAAATAATGTTATTTTCATAAGTTTTCTATAAAATCTTCCAAGCATCACCTGATTATTTTAATCTTCTTAGGTTTATAAAAATATCAATTTGACTCCCTTATTGCAATTGCAGTAAATTTTTCCTTTTGTTGGGGTATATAGCATTATGTGTTATTGTTAAATCTGGTAGAAAATATCTTCTGAATGTAAGAAACTCTGTTAGAGAGTTTGTTACATTTGGTGCCAAAACAGTTTGGACCATTAGCCTTATAAATACCTTGTAATTCTCTCATTCAATTAATTCAAGTAATGCAAATTCAGATTTCTCTCTTATCCTTTCTTCTCTCTATTTCTGAATTCTAAAATTTTTCGATTTTAAATCAATGTTTATTTCAATCAATAATGGGTCGTCCTACTGAAAACAGAGAATTAGAAGTTTGCAGCAGCACTGTTCTTTATTACTTTGTCCCATTGAACAGTAAGACATGGCATCTTAGGACTCACTCTTTTCCACGTATGACCTCATTTAGGTACCACACCTGTGGAACTGGAATGGTTCTGGCTCATCAGTTCATTGAGTATTTGCCTATTAATGATCGCACTTGATTACATTGATTTTATTGGAAAATAACAGACCTAACTCAACCCAAAAATTAGCTCATGGGTTAAGGGTTGTCTCAAGCCTTATAAGACATATTCCTGGCCGATATGAGACTTATCTCGATATTTTAACACATCCTTCTCACACTCATCTGGAGCGTGAAGCTTATAAGACTCAACATTTATGGGTGACCCAACATTCAAGGCGGAAAAAGCTCTGATACCATGTTAGAAAATGACGGGCCCAACTCAACCCAAGAGCTAGCTCATTAGTTAAGGGTTGTCTCAAGCCTTATAAGGAGTATAGCGATCATATTCCTAACTAATATGAGACTTATCTCAACATCTTAACAGATTTAAAATTTAGAAGGCAACATTGTTATGACTGAAACTCGGGATATTGAGTTTTCTATATAAGACAATGAGGAGATGGAATGTGTATTTAAGAAAAATGTTATGCTTTGAAACTGGACCTACTTGTAATTGACAAAAGATAATCAATTTCAATGAAGTATCAGTGAGAAAATTTAAATATTGCTGTTAGGATACCAGTTTTCAAAAGCCAGACATATAACTAAAATCCCATTATTTGTGGAGGCAACAATAATGTGTTGGAGAATTTTATAATGAGGAAGGGCCAGGTAAGACAACAGGCTGAATATGTAAATCAAAGTAGATGTGACACCTAACTAGGTAAGTACACCTCAAGTTTGTTTGGCAGATTATCAAGATTGCAACACCAATACATGCCCATTCACAAATTTAATAATTCCAATTTTTTCTTCTCTGCAAGTGTAATTCACACACATGAAGGATTAAAAAGTTAAATACAAGAAAGGTACAGGATTTGTTTACCAATTCTTTCACTGCAATAAACTGTTCTTCAGTGAGCTGACAGTCCCAACCCTGGGAAAACGATCCAGCATAAGCTTCATTGTTCCAGAACAAGAAATTATAAATAGAGATAAATAATTATCAGTGTTAGCTAAATAAGTTACTAACTGAATGTATATGTTCCCTTATACATTCAACAAATCCACTGCCACCAATCCCCTCTGCATCAGACTCAATCAAAGCTGCAAAACCAATCACACAATTACTTTTTGACTAGTTCTCCAGACTTCTATTACAGAAGAAATTGTCTAGCAATAAACAAGAGATGTTTGCTCCACAAGTATTGGCAATAAATGAAATGAGCTACGGATTAATGTAATACCAAGTATTGTTCCATACTCAAAGGATGAGAGAGGATCATCTGTTGCTCCCAGTTTAAGAAGCCGCAGCCATAAACCCTGTGCAATGAGAAAAATCTAATGTAAAAAGAGAAAAACAGATGAAATGAAAAGAAATTACAGGCTTGCATTTTTGCTAGTGAACATTAAAGAACCCAACTAGGATTCAACAGAAACACAATATATGGAAGTATCATTTAACAAGCACCCCCTGATCAATGTGACTAAGAAATAGCAGATACCGGATGGTATACAATTCACAGTCACAGTCCCTCGGGGAATTTGAGAGAACCTGACCTTCCCCAATATCATTCCAAAACCTTCCTGTCTTGGTTTCCCACTCATCTACCTATGAAAATGGATTTCTAACCCACTCACAGTATTGAAATCAATTTGGCTACAATTAGTTAGGTGGGGTTATTAACCCCCGCTACCCATCCACACCTTGTATTGTCAATGCCATCCCTAATTATTTTTGGCCTGTTATCGCCATTGGAACACAAACACATACACACATGGGGGGATGTATATAAAAGAGCAAAGAAGCTACCTGAAGCTTAACCTTAATATCCAACACCATGCGCTCCCTTTCAGCCTGAAACCACAAAATAAATAAACTTAGGGACCATTTACATCTATGCTTCATTGATACAAAGAGCAGTAATTCCTGGTGGTAATAACTTACAGCTCTCTCAAGTGGACTAAGAGTATCAGCTAGAGGATCCTTACTGCTGAATACAGAAATGAATAGTAAGATAAGACAGAGAAACATGCAGAGGAAGAAGAAAAAGTAAGTTAAACTGTAAGGGCATGAATGACAATCAATTAATTCTATAATAAAGCAGAATGGGTTGCCCATAACAGAAAACAAGTTCTGTTTCAAACATCCAACAGTGAAGTTAATACCATAACTTGAAAGCACCATCATAATCATAAAATACAGTCTTACAACTTTCCAGACTCCAGTGGTGCCTATAATTTCCAAGAAAACTGCCAATTTGATCCTCCAAGGTTATATATGTCAGCAAATTAGTTCTTCAAAAAATTGGCCACCAAATTTGCTCCGGAAAGAATTAATATGTCACCATATAAGCTTTAAGACTTTTTTCAGTTTTCACCAGATTAGTGCTTCAAATATTTAATCTATCACCAAAACAATCCCTCCAGTATCTAAAATGTCACCATATTTGTTTTTATGGAGGATTTAAGTGATGACAAAAAAATAATAATTTAAAGGACTAATTTGGTATCCCAAATTTTTGGAAGACTAATGTAGTGACTAAAGCTTTTTCTCAAATCTCTAGTATGTTTCTGAAATTTTCTTGACTAAGCTTTTGAATTTTTTAAATATAGGGCCTTTATGGAACATGAGGTTATTTGGTGCTTATGGTAGGAGCAGGATGGTGGATTTTTCGAGCTGTTACCTCTTCAATGGGATAAAATGGTCTTCTAAGTACCCCACAGTGCCACAAAAATTTGAGGGTTGGGCGTGCTTCACCCTGTTTTGCTTAGTTGATGAGCTTTTCTAGCTTTTTAGTTTTGCAATGTTTAGCTTCTTCTAGAAAGATAACGCAACCTCTTCTGCACTTCTGTTTTTTCCCCACAAGTAATATTTTTTTATGGAACAATAATGATAAAAAAGGGGTAAAACTTGGCGCAACAAACAGGTTCTAACCATTTACCCAAGTGAAAAGTGCTTTGCTCAGCTGACACCCATAAAAATTAATGCAAGCTATACAAATAAATTCCAAGGCCTCCTTACCATCATGGAACTAATTTATAACAAGGGCATGACAGTATAAACTTTATAAACAGAAATTTGTCATTGTACGCCCTGCTACATTCAATCCTTTGGCGTATCTTTAAAGAAGAACCTTTGAAATAACTAAAAAGGATATGCAGGACAATTTCCCGGCTCCAATACAGCCAGTATTGGAAAACTTTTAAGAAAAACAACAACATCCTTTACTCTTCCCATAGTAGCTAGCATTACCTTGGAGCATGTCTTCCTGAATACTCAAAGGCATTACTAACTGCAGCAAGAATCTGCTTTCTCTTTTCTTCCTGCTCTTCTGTTCTGATGTTTGAAGGGAATCGATCATAAGTGTATTTGGCACCAGATCCTGATGAAATGAGAAGTAATAAATATATGCAGCTTAGGCTATATTTGCAAGTTGCAACAAACTCATTTAGCTAGAAATTTTGTTTTTAAGTCATTCATTGTACCTGATATTCCAACATCAGAATCTGATATTGTTAAAATCTCAGGCTCTACTGAGGATGAAGGAAGAATTGACATAGGGTTTTGACCCCTTCCAATTGCATCTTGTAGCTTATCAAGCAGATTATTGCTGTTTTCATCAGAACCTAGCCCTCTCTCCAAATAATCCATGAAACCTTGAGAGTCAAGGAACTGAACTATCTGTAAAAATCAAACTTAAAATTAATAGGAAGAAAAATTCTAACATGACATGAAGAATAAAATTAACATTTCATTCATAAATCAGGAAAAGATAATCTGACCACTACATGAAAGGGGTCTTCATCATTACATCCAATAGTATGTTTGGACAAGTGCTGAATGCTACCAAGCATTGGTTTAATGCTTGTAAATGTGATTATGAAAAACTATGATTGGCTACTTTCAAACCAAAATTGCCTTACCCCTAAAAGCATGTTTGACTAGAAGTGAACAAATCGTACCTTTTGCCCTAGGTTAAGAAATTTCATACTAACTTCTACCACATGCTTGAGGATAAAATTTCTAAAAGAAGACCAATTCACTTCAAACTAACTTTTAACCAAAATCAATTTTCCAAAATCTAGTTTGCAAACGACACAATAAAAGATCAATTCATTTCAAACTAACTTTGAACTAAAATCAATTTTCCAAAATCAAGTTTGCAAACATTCATGCATGCTATATGCGACTTACTCAAACAGTTATGTAAATATAGTAACCATGCATATTAGTATTAATTAGATTGATTATATATTTATGTAATTAGTCTAAATTAAGGTAATAAATATAAGCAATGCATATTCTGGAAGAAACAGGAATGTTAAATTCCAAGTCAGTTGACACTCTCATGGATCCAAACTCCTGCCAAATTAGGGGGAGCCTCTTCCGGATTTTGAAAGATACAGATGCTTTGTTAGTAAGTTAAACTACCTCGTTGTCACTAGCCCAAATATCTCTTTTGCAGTGAGTGTGGTAAGTCAATTCCTTAACTCTCTTTCATGAAAGGACGAAGCATGTTGAAGTTGACTGTCATTTTGTCAAAGAGAAAGTTATGTCTGGTGAAATATCCATTAATTTTGTTAGCTCTAATAGTTCAATTAGCATATGCATTCACTAAATCACTAAGGGGTCATCAGATTGACTATATATTTAACAAGCTTAGTGCATATGACCTATATACTCCAGCTTGAAGGGGAGTGTTAGAGTTATATAAACATAGTAACCCGCGCATATTAGGATTAATTAAATTTGTTCTATATTAATGTAATTATCTTAATTAGGGTAACTGTATATTCTGTAATTATGTACAATTATTTATAAATGCAATTGCTCCGGTATGATCTCAACACACAGAATTCATAACATGTTCTCTCATTTGTCTCTATTTCAACTCATAATAAGTAAAGAAGTTTAATTAGGATCAGGATCATCTAAGCTATTGTAATTTGCCATCACAGCCAATTGGAGAACAAAATCCATGTCATGACCTAAAATTACCATGGGCTCTGGTGGTCGATTAGTAGATCGAGCCCGCTTCTTCAAAAAAGCTTGAGTGTTGAAGACATGGGCAGCACTATTTTCCTGATGTCAAAGAAAGCAAAATACAAAGGTCATAACAATGTAATGCAATAGATTGCAAACCAAATCTTTGTTACAAGAAACGAAAATTCATACTAGGAAATTGCGATAGCCACTTAAAACCGTTGCAAGGAATTTTAGGAATATCATCCTGCACAAGGTACAATGACAATTTGACATATCAGAGTAGGCACTAATTATCTACGATCAACAAGCCAGTTTGCTACTAATTATTGGTCCATCTTATTACTGTTGAAAGCGACTTAAGGAATGGGGAAGGAATTTTATTTTAGAGTCAAAGTTTAACAGAAAAGAAGAATCCAATCAATTTATTAGCCTGATTGCATCTTTTGCAAAGTTACATACCATAAAATTTGGATATCGAACCTAACTCAATCCTACAAGCTAGCTCGTAGAACGAGGATTACCATCACTTTATATACTTTAGTTAGTCATATCACTAGTTAATGTGGGACTTTCAACACACCCTCTCACGCTTAAAAATGAACAGTTGGAGCATGGACAAATACAGGAGACCCAATAACATACACCCTCTCATAGGCGACCCAACAACAGATCTAGGATAGGTTCTGATACCATGTTAGAAAATAGGCGGGCCTAACTCAACCCAAAAGCTTGTTCATGAGTTAAGGGTTGCCCCAAACCTTATTCCTAACTGATGTGGGACTTATCTCAATATCTTAATACACCTCCTTATGCCTAGGATTAAACATTTGGAGTGTGAAATTTGCAAGATTGGACATCTGTGGGTGGCTCAACATTCAAGGCGAACCAAGCTTTGATACCATATTAAATTTGGATATCAGGCCTAACACAATCCTAAAAGCTACCTTGTATGATGAGGGTTACCCTCACCTTATATATTTTTAATTAGTCATATCACTAGGTAATGTGGGACTTTCAACACACATGATATATTGGAAGAGTCAGCAAATTTTATAAGGTTCTGAAATCTGAAACTCATGGAAAGTAGTGAATAATTCAGAATCCAAACATCACCTAAGCTGAAGGTCATGTTCCTCTCCCCATTGCTTAGTCCTTGATTTAGGATAATGTTCAGATACACTGTATATTCCAGCCTTTATCTCGTCAATTCCAATTACATTGGGATATAATAACTTCGTTATCTCACCACGCAAAAGGCTGGATTCTGGCTCAGGAATAGGTGGAATTTCCTCTGAGGTGGTGATTCGATTATACTCAAGATCCACAACAACTACCTACAAGAGGTTAAAAGACAACATATTTTAATGAAGCTAAAACAACATTTGAAACGAAGAAAACACAGTTCATCGATTGTATGAAGATAGTGGAACCTAAATGACATATATCACAGACAGGGTTACATGCAAGATCAAGAATATGATACTTTATACAGTGTTCTTGGCAGTTTTGTTAAAAGTTGTGGTAACACCATGGCAAAATTGCATGGAAGAAAATCCAGAAATCCAAAAAAATCATCAGGAAGTTATGGTGTTATGGATTTCACATGGAAGATGATGTTGACCATATATTCATGTTCGACGGGAATAATCATAATAATTCTTTACTTGATTATCAAATGACAAAAATCAACTGACATTTAAGTAATTTAATTATCAGATGTAAAGATAAGTATTTAGTTTAGTTTAAATTTTTGCCATATACAAAGTCAATCACATTGTGATTCTCCCTGCTGTCAACAGAGATCTATTTTTTTGGTCTGAAGTCAGGCCTCATTTTGGACAAATAGGCAGCAGAATATACAAAGACACTAGTCCCTAACTCTGCAGTTCAAAAAAAAAAAAACTAACCTGAGGTGTCATAAAGGAGCAACAAAGAACAAACTGAAGACCAGGGTCCATACAGTATTTACTCTTTAGACATTCTTTATATTCATATCATTTCACAATGCAAATAGAAATAGCTTAGCTATAACAGAATAACTTTGATAAAACTAAGAATGAAAAATTTAAAGCTAACTATTAGTCAACAACTAAATGAAATTCACAACCACAAGGTGGACTCGACCACAAACAGGATTTTCTTTAAAATAAGTCAGGGTGGTGGAAGAATAAGAGAAGTAACAACTTACCCCGTCCATTGCCAAATAAGAAGTATCAACACCTGAATGGAGCCCCATCATATATGGTGTAGGAGCATCAATATAATCTACTCCACTGAAAAACAGCAACGGAATGTATACATGCTTGAGGAAAGAAAAACCCAAAAAAAGACCCAAGAAAAAGGATTAGAAGTGAATCAACAAAAGGTATCAGTATTTTAGGGAAATTATATGATGTGATATGCACAGAGCATAACCAGAAAATTTAAAGAGGGGATACTAAATATACACTTACCAACATAATACTGTAAAATGAGTGATGTAGAAGGGAGGAAAACAATAGTATATAGAAATCAAATAAAAAAAATGATTGGAGATGCCATCACCCCCATGGTAACATTTAAAGTGATGCAGCGACAAAAACAAAACACAAAAAAGCACTTACAGAAATAGATGAAAAATTAATGCCAAGTCTATGAAAAATTTACAAAGCTCACCTGCCAACGGAATGGGTAGATTAAGTGACAAATGGCCTCTGATGCAAGAGTTAGAAGTGAATACCTGCCAAAAGAAAATACAGACTAAACAATCATTTTACAAACTGAGTTGAATACACAGTCTAAATGACAGATTACCAGACAACCAAGATGAAATTGAGTAAGAGTTATGTTAGATTTATTTTGTAATTAATTAGATTGATTTTATTCTTATGTAATTACCCGTGATTAGGATAATTGTATATGTAATTATGTACAATCTCCTATAAATTTAATAGCTCTATTGTGGTTTTAACACACAGAATTTATAACATGTTCTCTCGCTTTGCTCTCTTTCAACATGGTATCTAAAGTCTAATGAGAGACATTCTTTTCCTTGACTCTCCGGTGAGTCCACTGCTTACCATGTAAGAATATTTTTCGAAAGCCTAGTCCGTGTTTTGAACCTCTCCAGTCAGTTTTCCTCCGGCCCGTTCGCTGCTGCCCCCTGCCGCCACCGGTCCTTTTCGACCAGTGACCAAACTGTTGGGTGCGTCATCCCCAAATCGGCTGATCCCCATCGACGCTACCACGCACCCCTTCTCAGGCGCATTCTTTCCCACACGTGCCCCTTCCAGCCATGCGTAGCGGCACGTCTAGCAACAGTTCCAAACGTCGTCGACTCAGTTTTGCTCGCCTAGTTATCCTCTTTTCGGATCTGCAATTGGTTCAGTGTTTGGACACTGTTTTGTCCAGGCTTAGCCCTTTTCATGCCGCTGCTCGTGTTTTTCTCTCTCCTCTTGCTAACCCATGGCTGCCTACGACTCTTCAAAGCCTGACACTATGATTTTTACCAACCATGTCACTGCCCTGCTCTCTTCTGAGCCATTGGATGCCAAGAACTAACCTCTTGGGCTTCTATGATTGAACTTTGGCTTATGGGGCAGGGTTATGAGACACATCCGAGCCACCATTGAGCCATCCCTTGACGATGTCTTTCGTACTCACAAAACCTACAAAGGTGTTTAGGAACAGGCCAAACAACTCTTCACCAACAATACTTGTCGGCTCTACCAGGTTTGTGAAGATCTCATGACCATCCTTAGCTCTCGTCATCTTAACGGCCTTATGTCACGTTATTTGGGTTCGGTAAATAATCTCCTATGTGAATTCAATGAATTACTTCCTCTTGTTGCTATGGTTGTTAAACTAAGTTTTAACTTGTAGAAATGTATGATTCCACGTTTCTAGGTGTAGATTTCATGTTGATTCAATTGGCAACTTGGACCTTTTTTAACTCACGAGTTTCGTTTGAGTAACCAAGTTTGATCAAACCAAAACCCTAACCCCCAAATCACCAAAATGATGCATGTTGGGTAATTTTCCCCCTCTTTTATATTAGTTTCTCAACTTCACAACCCTCATATCGAACCCTAGTTGCCCTTGCCTTGTGACCTACAAATTTCAAACCCAACTTCCAACGCCAACGCCAAAGATGTTCCTATCTGTTTCAATCTTGGAGACACTCCAACGAGGTACGTCTCAGGCCGTCGGGACATAAACCAAACAGTAGCAGGTTCATTTTTTCCTTTTTCATTCTTCTTGCTTCATTTCGAAATCTGACTAGGGCCACTATTCTTGCTTCATTTAGTTCTTTTCATCCTCTTAAACTTCTTCTCATCCCTCATCAACCACATGCCTTCCTCTGTCCTAAAAGACAAAATCTCTCATCAAATACCTATGAAAAGTAGGAGAGTAACACTTGTACCATCGATATATTCTCTACTCAATCTCACAATGTGTTTTTGTCAGGTACTCACACTCCCAAAAATGGTATAAGTGTTACTCTCCTACTTTTTCTAGGTATGTTATCTCTACCGATGTCACCTTCTTTGAAATTGTTCTATTTTTTTGGTATGGAGCATCTTTATCAGAGACTTCTCCTTCTACGACTACAACTACTTCAGTCCCTTTTACCATCCAATGGAGTCTCCATCTCCTTCAAATCCTTCTCTACCTTTGCAGGTTTATCAGTGTTGTCCCTATCTTGTACTGTCGTCACTTGCCACCGACACCATCGTAAACTCACCTTCAGAGCCAATTCATCCGTCTTCTTCTCTAGTCCTACCTCCTAAGTCTGATATTTCATTGCTCTTCGAAAAGGTATACACTTTACTCGTAATCTTTCTCTTCACTATACTTCTTTGAGTTATTATCGCATCTCTCCTTCCTATTATTCTTGTCTTTCTTTTTTGTGCTCTATTTATATTCCTAAGAATGTAACCTGCAATATATACTACATAATATGACTAATCACTCTAGTAGTCTAACACTAATTTTACCAAAATTTAGTCATGCTAAAAATATTGAAAAAGTACTCCAAATCTCAATATGCCATCAAATGAAGCCCTAGTTCAATTTCACTTTCATATAAAATAACTTCCAGAGATGTGGTTAAGAAATCAAATGAACAGTGTAGTATATAAAAAATCAAACAAGAACATACAAAAAAAAAATTCAATTACTTTTCGATTATAGAATATTAACACTCCCTCCCAAGTTAGAATAAGTCATGTGTATAACAGACCACATAAATATCCAAGGAGCGCACACATTTTGAAACTATCATTGGCATAAATCAGAAGAAGCTGTATGTATATCATCTAAAAGTTCCACCTTATCATATACTACAATAAAACCTCCTTATAGCTGAGAAACACATACATGATGGGCCGAGTTGGTCACACTACAACAGCTACTAAATACAAAAGTCAGAGAAGTTAAATTCCTTTTAGTGAAGAATCACGCTGGAAAATATCATTTTGGAGGGGTCCAGCAGACCAAGGTGTGCACCAAAATGGATCAATATAGCCTTTATAATACTGTCCCACAACATACAACTATCAGATCCCTTTACGTAAAATATCCAATTTTGATATCAACAGAAATCCAAGTGAATTCAAATTTCCAAATGCTGATTGCATAATCAGTATGAATCATAGGGCAAAAGCCGTTAAAGCATGGAAAATATATGAGGTAAAGTTTAGTATTAGCTTCAAAGTGTCAACTGTGATCAACATGAAATTATGGTAGTGGAGATGGCAATGAACCAGATCATTGCCACTGAAGAGGTCAATGTTGACCAAAAAAGTACGTTGGAAATACTTCAATAGTCTTAAGAAGAAAATTACTTGTTAGCTCGAAGTAAAATCCTCCTCTCAAGCAAAACTGCTGTAAAAAGTCTCATTAAGTTATCAACATCCAAACACTGCACCAGAGGCTGAAATGATATCTGTTCCATAAAATTTAGCACAGTTGTTAGCTAATGAAGCAAAAGAAAGCAAGCTAATAAACCCAAGAAAAAAGTTCTAAAGTCATACATCGGCATGGGGAAGCCCATCAATTGGTGGAGCCTCAACAGAAAGCAGACAATTTTCAATAGGAAACAGAACTCGCTCCCTTCCGGGAGTTGGCAAAGGCACACTGGACACCATATGTGCTATAACATCCCATAGTGGTTTGCTGAAATTATAAACATTAAAGGCAATAAAAACTTAATATGACAATACAACGGATTTTCACATTTAATCTAAGGAAGAAGTTTTAGGATGCATTTGATACACAGTTAAAGGTCAGTGTAGAAAGAAGTCTATTGAAAGAGAGCAAAGCGAGCGAGAGAACATGTTATGAATTTCATGTGTTTAAAGCACGGCAAAGCTATTAAATTTATTGGAGTTGGTACATAATTACATAATATACAATGACCAGAATCAAGGCTATTTACATAAGAATAAAATCAATCTAATTAATTATAAAATAATTCTAACATTCCCTCTCAAATTGGAGCATATGGGTCATATGCACCAAGCTTGTTACATATGTAGTCAATTTAAGGACCCGTTAGTGGAAACACCACCCATAATGCCTTAAGGTTTTAGGAGTTAAGTGTCTCCCACCTAATAAACTCTCCTTCACTCTCCCCAAGCATATTGGGTCCATAAACCAACTACAATTCTAACATGGTATTAGAGCCTAAATGCTTAACTGTGCTGATCCTTAAAAAAACACAACCTACGAGAGTCCAGGCAAAAAAAAAAAAAAAAGCATTCTTGATGTCCAACCCAACTGATAATGAGGCCAATGACGAATGGCTACAATGGATAAGAAGAGTCGCATAAAAGGCATTTTACCAACCAGAGAAAGTGTCCCCATAATCTAGGCCGAAGATCTAAGTATAGCCTTTTGCAACAAGACGAGCCTTAAGACTGTCAATCTTTCCGGCAGGGTCAACCTTCACCGTATAAACCTATTGAAAACCAACAACGGACTTCCCTGGTGAGAGAGGAACGAGGTCCTATAGTCCCACTGCTCTGTAATGCACACATCCCATCTATCATAGTTGTTTCCATCTTGGATGGGCAATGACATCTCCTTCATTCTTAGGAATAAAAATAGAAGACAACGAAGAAAAACAAGAATAGTAGGAAGGAAAGATGTGATGATAACTCAAAAAAGTATAGTGAGAAAAAGGATTACAAGTACAACCCATACCTTTTCAAGAGCAATGGGAATATCATACTCAAGAGGCGGAACCGGAGGATAAGACAAAGGAGTGGGCTCTGAAGGTGAGTCTGTAGTGTTGGTGGTGGGAGGTGGCGGCAATACAAGACGAGAATGACATTAATAGACCTGCAAAGGCAGGGGGGAGGGGTCTGGAAGAGATGGAGACTTTTTTGGAAGATAAAAGATGACTGGAGTAGGTGTAGTCACGGGAAGTCTTAGACGGTGATGCTCCAGGCCCAAAAAATGGAATTGTTTCAATGAAAGTGACATCAGCATAGATGAAATACCTATCAAGAGTAGGAGAATAATACTCGTACCCTTTTTGAGATCGTGGGTACCCAATGAAAACACACTTATGAGACCGAGCAAAGAGTTTGTCAATGCCGAAACCAAGGTCATGAGCAAAACACAGAACCAAAGACCCGAAGAGGTAAAGGGTGAAGAGAGTGATGAGGATATGAAACTCAATGAGGAATTTTACCTTTTAGAACTGAAGAAAGCATACGATTGATGAAATAACATGAAGTGAGCACTACATCACCCTAAAACTGATGACGAACGTGAGAATGGAGAAGAGGGGTTCAAGTTGTCTTAAGAAGATGTCTATTCTTACGCTCAGAAACCTTATTCTATTGACAGGTACGTTGGCAAGATGCTTGATGCAACACACCATGATAGGTCATAAAGGTCTAAAACTGATTAGACAAATATTCACGTGCGTTATCACTTAACAAAGTGCTAATAGGAACACCAAATTGATTTTTTAATTAATGAAAAAAGACTGAAAAATAGAAAAATAATTCTGAACAATCTTTCATGAGATATAACCACGTACAAGAAGAAAAACCGTCTATAAAAGTAACAAAATACCTTGATTCTAATGTAAAGGATACGACTCGGACCCCAAACATCTGAATGAACTAAAGCAAAAAGAGACAACCCAACTAATAGTGCGTCTAGAAAAAAAGGTATGGATATGGTTACTTAAATGACACGACTCGTAAGATAAAGACTCTAACTTAGAAAGACTAGGAACGAACAACTTTAATGTATCAAGACTTGGATGTCCTAACCAAGCATGAACTAAAAGAGGAGATGTTGCCTCCAAATCAACAAGAGAGGGCATGTTGAGTTGATAAAGGTCGTAAGACTTACATCCAAAACCAATCATCTGCCTCGTGCTCTAGTCCTGCAAAGAAACAGAATCTTTAATAAAAGAAATTACACAACCAAGAGATCGTATAAGCTGACTAATGGACAATAAATTAAAAGGCGTACCAGGGACATACAGGACATTATGAACAGAAAGAGAAGGAAAAGGATGGACAATACCAACACCTCGGGACTGTGTTTGAGAACCATTTGTCAAAGTGACAGAGGTAAGTAACCAGAAGTAGAAAGAGACGAGAAAAGAGATTTATTACTAGTGATATAATCGATGACCCCAGAATCAAGGACTCAAGAGCCTAAGGAGTGAGAGATGTCAATAAAAGAATTACCTATGTATACAACAATAGCAATCGATCTTGAAACTTGATAGTCTTCGTACCATTACAAGAAGTCATTGTAGGAAGGCAATGGAGTCAAATTCGGAGGCAACAACAAAGCAGAAGTCGAAGAGTAGTACTCACCATCCACTTGCTCGAAAGAGAGCGGTACAGTGATATCGTTGGTAAAAGTCGGAATATCAGGCTTCACAGAGTCGTTGGCAGTCATGGATCAACGAGAGAGAGAGAGAGAGAGAAAAAAAAATACCCACCGGTGGCACAAAAAGGGCAAAAAAACAAGACGAGTAGGTGTCTAAACACCAAACCAAGGACAGATCTGGATAGAGGACTCAAGACAAGCAAAACCCAAGAACCGATGTCTAGAACGGCAGCTGGACGCACCACCACACACGACTAGAAGACGGGGCGTGAGGGAAAAAGCACACCAGAATGAGGAGGGGCATGTGGGCGAGTGGTCGCACCAATGATGGGCGGGCCGGTGGGGATTGGCCAATTTGGGAGAGGCGCACACAGCGGTATGGTCGCTGGTCAAAAAAGACCAGCGGCAACGGCGGGCAACAGTGAATAGGACAGAGGAAAACTGGTCAGAGAGGTTCGAAACCCAGAGAGGAATAGGGTTTTAGGGAAAAAAATTATGCAGTAAGCAATGGCCCACCAGAGAGTTACGGAAAAAATGTCTCTCGTTAGGCTCTAAATACCATATTGAAAGAAAGGAAAGTGAGAGAACATATTATGAATTTCATGTGTTTAGAACACAAAGAAGCTATTGAATTTATAGGAGTTTGTACATAATTACAAAATATACGATTACCCTAATGAAGGCTAATTACATAAGAATAAAATCAATCTAATTAATTACAAAATAATTCTAACAAAGTCAAAGAACAATATAAAACAATTAATTGAGACACAACACAATTTTTTATTTTGTCCATTGTTGGATGGTTGACAGATAGCACCAGACATAGCAATACAAATTTTACTATAATATCCTCTGAATAATAGAATATTTCTTTTATAATAAAAATCTTTAAGAAAAAATATTTTTTAAAATTAGTTTAACATTTATCATTAAACTATTTTTTGTATTTAAATTTATATATGATATTATACAGTATTATACTATATTCGTCCCTTAATAAAAAAATATCTCAACCAATTCCAATTTTTAAGAAAAATTGATTAATATAGTTTAGTCATTTAATGTGTCAACAAATTGTAGTAGTTATTCAAAAATACCCTTACATTTTTATTGAGACTCACAAATCTTATTCTCTTTCTTCTTAATTAATGTTTGTTTAATTTATAATTAATAAGGGTATTTTAGTAAAAAAATAATTAATACTAACTTTTTTATGGGGTTTTTATATTAAGAATCAAAGAAATCTCTCAATAGATTTTTATATTAAAAGACCTAGGTAGTATTACATTATAGGAAGTGGGTGTGTGTGCACACACACAGGTGGATTGGATGCTGGATACTGTTTCCTGGTGATACAATATACAAGGTCAGGCAGAAGTTATAAGAGTGTGCAGTTACTAATATGGTGTAAGGAGTGAATGGATTAGAGAAGTGGGTTAGGGAAGTTGTTGAGATGAATAATTTAGGCTTTTTATAACATTGTGTTCTGGGAAAAAGGTTGTCCCGTGATTTTATGAGTAACAAAAATTGTAGTGTGTCCAGTACTGCATCCTTATTTTTGTGCTGTCCAGTATAAAATGGAATAAATATTTTTGTGTTGCCCTGTAATCCACTTTTTAACAAATCAAACCCACCCATAGTCCCATCCACGAGGCACAGCTATAACAGAAGTCACAGTTTTAAGTTTACTTTAAAATGGAGGAAAATGATTAAATTCGAGTTAAATGTTGACTTTCAGAAGATTACTTTATTATAACATATACAAAGGGTGTCATGATGTCAAGTGTCAACAAACGGATCTTTAAGAAAGCAGGTGAAGTTTTGGCCACCATAGCATACTTACCTACTTCCATTCGGGGAGAAACACAGTGCAAATATTTCCTCAAGAGCATTTCTTAGTACGTGGAAACTTGGCAAGCGTGAAACTAGGCAGATGCATTTGTCAGCATAAGAATTTGCCTGTATCCTGTAGGCCTCTGCGATATCCTCACAGACTGGATCCCGGAAAGAAATGCAGCTAACATAGATTTTTGAACCATCACCCTCTGTATCAAACTTTTAAGTCAATATGGCAATGGAAATTAACACCCATATTAGAAGGTAACACTAATCAAGCAACTAAAACAGACAAACTTATTGAAATCTCAACTCCTTAATAAAAAAAATGGTGAAAGCAACAACAGAAAAGGTAACGGTACATGTGAAAGAAAAACGTTAACATTTTGCAGATTTAAGGGCCCAGCAATACACTTTCACAAGATAGTTGTGTTATGAACAGCAAGAGTTCAGAACAAGTGGCGTGCTTTTTACTACATTATAAGGTGGTTACTTCCTTTGGAAAAAGTGTTTGCTGTGGAAGTAGGAACATTTTCTCTCAGTTCACCAAGTTAAAGCATAATGCCTACACTTCATGAATGTCTACTTGCCCAGGATTTTATTTGCTCATGCCTGTGTTTACAGCTTCTCTCTATGATTGTGGTTTCTTCAAGGGAGTTTCCCAATATGCGGAGATTGGGGGTTCCTTGCTGCACTTGTCAACAATCCACTTCATCCCCGTTCACTGCCCCACGCCTACATAGTAACATCTCCTTAACTAATCACTTGACCATTGTGTCTTGAACAGAGCATTACAACTAGAGTAAACCTTCAAGTTAGTCCTTGAGATCCTATGAGTCGTACATTTTAGTCAAGTGAGATTTTAAAAATCTTAATTTAGTCCTAATTTTATAAAACGAATATCAATTAAATCTTTTTAGTATAAAATGACAGTAAAAAATAAATAACTCAAATGAATGACTTTTTACAACATCAATGACTAATTGAGGACTAACTTGAGGGTTTCCTCATTAAAACTAATACTAGAAAACCACAGTCTCTACTCCCTGGCATTACAAAAGTGCAATGTATGTGCAATCTTTAATCAAACAACACCAGTTAACAGTTATCACATTCCTCAAATTTCACACCACGCAATTGAGTAAGTTAGTTATAACCATCTAATCAAGACGCGTCGAGAAACAATGGCTAACCTAACCTCCTAATATACATTCACCAAGACTCAAAAAAATAACAAAAAAGCAAAAACTAAAGGCAAATGGCAGAAACAACGGTTGCACTGAAGCATACCGGTCAAAACAATCGGATAGCTCCGCGGAAACGTGGAAGGATCATTGGAATCGTATCCCGAGGAATAGAACTCAACACAGGCCGGTAAAACACACTGAAAGCAAACGATCACACACATTAGATAATGAGAGTTAAAAATGACGAAATCGAAGGAAGAGGTGTTGGAATTTGCTTACAGTGGAAAGCTGAGGAGGCGGAGGAGGATAGAGAGTGTGATTGGGAGGAGGATACTGATCGAGAAGAGAAGGAAGATACAAGCAACCAGTGCCATGGTAGCCTTTGTTTCCATCAATGGTTCGAATCTCAGGCCCGATCCCACACACAACGAAGTACTCGAAGATTGGAGGCATTGTATTTGTTGCTGGTGAAATCGGAGATGTTTTCTTCCCCTTTTCCCTCTCCGAAACCACGGGAGAGAAGGGGTGTTCCTAGATCTGGTTCTCTTCGACTCTCCGATGCCTGAATTTGAATGTTAATTTCAGTTTCTTTGCTTTTTAACTTGTAATTCTGAATTCAGGGTTCCTTTGTTTCTTTCTTCCGTTTTGGCTTCTAAAACGCGAAATTATGTTTTTTTGCAGCGAAATGCAATCCAGATTCTTAAGCGCTGGAAATGCATCACTGTTGTATCTTTTTTTTTTCCAGTCCTTGGGTGGATGGATTGGGTCAGCAGGGAAACGGAAAGAAGGAAAAACGTGAGACGGGAAAATTCTTATTTGCTAATGAAATACTGATCTTATTTTGGGGAAAAAAAACTTATATATTTTTTTATGTTCAATATTTTTTATGTTTAACCTTATATTAAAAATATTATTATTAACATTAAAATAAAATATAAAGATATAATTGGAATGTTTTTATAAAATTTAGTGTAATAATAATGTGTGTTTTTTGTTAGATATTTTACAGTATTGATTAATTTATATGGATAAGCATTATTAAATTGATAATATAATATCTTATTATTTATTATAATATAAATAATTATATTCATTATTTATTTATATGGTTTATGTTGTTAGATTTTTGATTTAAACAGTCATTATTGATTGGCTCATTGGTTTAATGTCTAATGTATGATTCTGATTCTCATTTAATTAGGTTGATATAAGTGTTGCCCCCATTAAAACAGTTATTACATGGGGGAACTAGAGCCAACAAATATTAAAGAGCGGTACATTAATTAGATGAATGAGATTAATTTGAACATAAAATGATGATTACATGAATTATTTTCTACAATTGACATTAGAGTCTATATTAACACATCTCATGGTTGTTTGAATCTCAATCTTTTGATTCACGAAACCTTGTAACCTTATATATGGTTTTTTAAATTAATTGAAGTGTTTTAATCCATAGCTATCCACAAACAATATATAAAAAACTTGATGTATTTCATGGACTACCGGGAGATACTTTCACTTATTTCATTTTATGAAACGAAGAACCCTAAATCCCCCCCCCCCCAATTCATCAAAATAAATGAGTGATTATCAAAACTAGTTTAAGGGTTTGGTTAATTATTGAAAGGCGAACGAAATGAACAAAGAATTGAATCAGGTAGTGACATATCCACAGACAAACTCTATTATCATTTTTCGATATGAATTTAAAATCATCATTTTTCCAAATTCATTTACTCTTCCATGAAGCTCGATTTTCAAAAATAACCTTAGGTCTTTTAACGAAAAAGGAAACATGATTCTAACAAACCATAACAAGTTTCCTAATGTGGCCAAAACCACAAAGAATAAAAAAATGGGTTTTGGCATTTTGCATGAACCCTAGTTCCAAACGTTTTAAAATCAAGTAAATTTCTATGACATGATTACAAAATTGAAGGTAGGGATTTGCTCCTTGAAGATGGGCAACCAAAAGCCCTTTGTTTTCAGTGTGCCCGGTGGATGGAATGACCAAAATTTTTCGAGTCGAGTTTTAACCTACGAGGAGATAACACCAGGTCATTTCTGTCCACACCCACTCACAAGCATGTGGTGTGTGTGGGCTTATCCAGGATTCGTTTGGACGCATTCTTTAGCCCATTACATTCAATTATTTTTTTTTTAATTTTTTAGGACTAGTTTCACATTTTTTGGACCATGATAGCTATTTTAATTAATTAATTTGTTTAAATTAATTACTTAATTACTTTATTATTAGATTTTGGACCTAAAGTTTTTCGTACATAATTTCATTATTATTTGTGACATTTTCATGTTCATTCTCTCTACTAAATGTATTAAAAGTTTCATATTGACTAGAAATATGTTCAATCAAAAGTATATAAGGTGAAGGATAATCATCATCATATGAACTAGCTTTTACGATTAAGTTAGACCTAATACTCAAATTTAAAATGGTATCATAGTCTATCTAAGATCCGTTATTGGGTCACCCATGTTGTCCACGATCCATTCCTAAGTGTAGGGGTGTTTTATAAGTCTCGTGGGTCACCCTATTCATCCACACTCCATTCCTGAGCGTGTGGGGGTGTGTTAAAAAGTCACAAATTTACTAGAGATATCACCAATCAAAAGTATATAAGATGAAGGGTAATTTTTATTCTATTAACTAGCTTTTAAGATTGAGTTAGACCCATACCCAAATTCATGATAATGTTATATTTGTGTGATTTTATTTAGGTCTTTTATATGAATCAATTGTTATAATAATTATTGTTTCCATGTTTGACATGATTATATCAATTTTGTTTGTATGGTTTGGTATTATTATTTTGGTAATATTTATCATAATGAATTTTTTAAGTATCTAGTAGTTCAAGAATTTTTTGTTTAATGTTACGTTCTTGAATTATTTTTTGGCCTAAAATATTTTGTTTGTAGTAATTCTCTGTTCCATATCTATGTTATAGAATTGTTTTATTTGGGATTATAAAATTAAAATATAGTTTATGCTTTTTAATAAAATATATATTTAGTATGAAATTTGTAATTTGTTATAACTATGTGTTCACCTATCATAGATACAATTATATGTAAATTTTTTTTATGAATTGAATATATATTATTATGTTAATTTGATTTATTGATGCTTGTTATTAATTTATTCATATAAGCATGACTAGCATCTATTTAACTATTATATATTTGAATTGTGATTAAAATTTAATGCTTAAAATTATTACATCAGTAATAATTATAATTTATCGATATATATTGTTATTAATGTAATTTTATGATAATTTCAGTATATTTTGGAGGGAAGTTGTTCAAAACTTTTGATGCATTACCAAGGGATACTTGTGTAAATTTTGAAAATAAAAAGTATAGAAATGAGTTATTGAACTTTATTGATTGCTCTGGCACTGGCAGATTCCATGAAATTTTCATGGTAATGAACTCCCACATCCCCAAATACCAAAAAAAATGGGGTCATATTACAGCGAATTCACAAAGGACGGTGACAAAGTTAGCATCCTTCCAAAGTAATTTAGTATTAGTATTGCAGTTTCTCATTTGGAAGCTCTACCCCTGCAAAACATTGGTTGCCATGAGCAAGTTCATATTTCAGTCCTTGAATTTAAAGGTTAAACAACCTGGTCCAAAAGCCACGAGATGCCACCGTTGCTTCATGTTCAAGAGGGTCCACAAAGTTTGCCTTTTCACCTAGTTCCTCAAATGAATCCACTAGGTTTTGAAGTCTAGCTACAAACTCAATCAGAAGTGATGTAAATGTTGTTAGTGACAGTGCACTAGCACTTTCAAAAGTTTTTGACTCATGATCCTGTTTTGTTACTGCATCTGTTTTGTGGTAAATATGAGCAGGCAAAGATATCTGTTTCCTGAACATGTTTTCAGAGGAAACTGGTCTAGGCACAGAAAGGTTATTGCTATTGTTATTATCATCACCACCTAGAGTTAAATTTCCATCCCAACTTTTTGGAACTTCAACTGCTCTGAGATCCAGAACTGCTTCACTGAGAGACTTATACTCAGGAAACTTTCTTTCTCCATCCATGTTAAAGAGGCCTTGTTGAGGATCCCTTACACTTTCTTCTTCTTCTCTTGGCCGGTTTCCAATTTCCCAGCTCTCTGAATTCACAAGAATGTAAGATTTTTTATCAATCTTCTGTTGTAATTCCTCTGCTGCATCGTGCACTTCATAGAGCAAGTCTCCTCGGTCTAGTTTCTCCATCTTTTTAACTTTGTTTCCAAGCTCTCGCAGCACTTTTGCGCCTTCAGAACCTACCCTCTTAAGCTCATTACGGAAAACTTGTCTCTTTTCTGCTGGAGCCTATGAATCAGAAAAAGGTCCAAAAGGAAGTTTAGTACACGTGTGTAAATATTAACTCAAGCAAAAGAAAAGAAAAACTAGACAACCAACAGCTTTTAAAATGAGACTAAAAATTGATCTGAAGAAGCAGAATTGGTGCATTTAGAATGCCATATACTAGGTGAATGTTTAGCCCAGCTTTTCTTCTCCTTGAAGGAGAAATTGAGCCAAACAAATCTTAAGTACCTGCCATAGGAACTTAGTTCGTGTAGTAATGTGGTTCGTCATTTTTTACATTAATTTTACAAGGCCTCCAATAAAAGAACTTCGCACACGGTATGCGATATTATGGGGAACTCAGCATGCAGTATGCAGGGTTATGGAAATTTTTTTTGTAACTTTCTCTACAAGTGTACATGAAGTTAGAAGATCACTGACTGATCGAGGTTCAGCACAAGGAAAAAAGGATTCACATTTTTTTCAACAAAAGTCCCTAACATCTGATGAAAAGTGCGTGAAATTAACATGCTGAATTGGCACACAAACACATGTTCAATTTAAGGCAGAAACAGATCACTGTCATAAATGGTAAACCTGTATGATAAGGATTCCAGTAACATCTTTATCTTAGCATAATGGAGCACTGACAAAAGCAACTGATAGTGTGATACTGTATTGATCAGCAAAACCTTAAGGAAATTGAGCAGAATCTTTAAGGTATGCTAAGTGAAAAGGTATTAAGGATAATATCCACAACAGAAAAAGAACTACAAAATGTTGCTCTATAGGCCTCTGTTTACAATGACACATAGTTTTAGAGGAGTAATTATTATCTTATATTATAAAAGCCAATTTTATTTTTTCAATTTTATCTTTATTTAAAGTTAAACTCTATTATTAAATATTAATTGCACAAGTATAAAACACATTAAATGCTTAAGGGTAAACTAAGAAAAAGTATAATAAATGCTCCTAATTTTTTTTTTAGAGGCTTATAAAATATAATACTTTTTTTTATTTCAGAAACTTGTAATATGAAACGGAGGGATTATTGTTTATAGAAAAACTGAAAAATGAAGAAGGATGAGAAATGTGTCAAGAACAACTCTAAGTCCCTCATGCAAGCACCCCAGTGCTTTCTAACCCCAGACCCCAACCCCTTTTTCACAAAAGAAGAGGAACACATCCCAAGTCTGTGATTTACATTTCTATTAGCTAAACTTGATTGATAACAACTTATAAAAAATGTTCTCCATTTTGTCCATATTCATACATGTTATGAATTTACTCCCAATTATTTTCAATTTAGTTCCTATAAATGCCAATTTCACAGCTTTATAATGGCAGTAGATAGCAGGAATATTGAAAATCATAATACATATAGGGATTTAATAGAAAAAATGAATGTATTTTTTAACCAAATTCAAAAATGACAAATCACCACAGCCTAAAATAAAAGAAAGGTGAATTCGAACAATTACTCACTGTCAGTCTGTCACTACTCATCTTAATGGACATGTGAAGTTTCAGAGGTTTTCTACTAACAACCATTACAGAAAAGTTCAGAGACAAGAAGTACCTGTATTTCAGAAAGTATGCATCCATGCATAGCCATGACCATAAATGCACAATGCCTTAGAGCCCCGCTTACTTTCACATAATTCCTCCATGGATATTTAAGCATTTTGTAATGGCCATGAGGTGGTTCCCAGACAGCAAACCCCATCTTCAATCACTAACAAGTGACAATGAGTCATATTGACGATAAAAACATATTCATCAAACAGAGAAAAAACTGAAGAAGACAGTACCAATGAATCCTCTTTACTTGTAGATTCAACAACTGTTCTATAGCCATTGTAAACTGGGTCATCGGAAGCTTGGAAAGTAAGAATTTTAGATGGAACCTTCTTATATTCAACACAACTGAGGTAGTGATTGACCACACCTGAAAACAAGAAAGTTATGCAACCAAGGAAACAACATGAAGCAACAAGCTACAAGGTAGTAACTGCCAATTAAATGAGATGGTAAAGAAATTGTAAACAACCTTCCAAAGACGTTGCAACACCCATGAAATTATTTGTCACGAGATTATGCAGATCCTCACCAGCCCAGATTGGATATATGCAGATATTTACTCCCAAGGATACAGAAGCACCAAGTGCAATGAGCAAAAATCTATTTAAAGCAGTATCAAAAAATTTCCCAGTTCGATACCCAGATACCGTAACGAAGCAGAATGTGATCAAGAACACACGGAACCCGTATTCATAAGGCTTCAAAGTCGGGTATAGTTTAGCATAGGTGGCACAAAATCCTGCCATCAATCACAAAGCATTTGTCAGATATATGCCAGATGCCAGAAATACACAACTGTGGAATGGATATAGTAAAGTTCATCAACAAAATGTGAAACGAAAGTGATAATGAAAACACACCTACAATGAAGATGCTAATAATAATTATAAGTTCCTCCCAATCTCCAGCCAATGCTGATAACTCAGCCATTCCAAGAGCAAGTCCACCAGCTGACAAAGTCCCCAATCCTCTGTTAAACCCTTTGCTCAGAGTTGCCCCTGCAGTAGTACATTGTCTTTGGTCATAATTTACTGTGAAATTAAGTAATCATAGAATGGATTCATATACCCATGTTAACCCAATGGGAAACATAAAAGCAATGGATTATTTTGTGACAATAAAAATGTTTTATTTCCAGCCGCATGTTCCAATGGATTTTTGCAAGCACACGAACAGGAACTGTTTTCCTTTAACTTCAGAATTTCAGATACCTCGGCGTCATGAAAAAGAGTGACCTTTCTGCACTAATCCATGCATATGATTCACAAACTCAACTCAATGCACGTGGGGTGAAGGAATGTAAAGGAAGCAAATCTCATAATCTAAACAATCTTAACTTTAACTTTAAACACACAAATATAAACAATCTTAAAGGTGGTAGACAATGAATTCAATATTTTTTAGAAAAATTCTCCCTCCATTCTACTTGTTCTGTTCGAGAAAAAAACATGCTTGATTAAAAGAAATAACGTGATTTAAAAAGTGAATTATGTGATTAAAAAAATAATTATATTCATTGATTTGTGTATTTTTCTTTTTTCTGAATAATTAAATAGGTCTATCTACCTGTGTCTCTAATGGAGAGTAATGAATATTGAGTAAACAAGTACCCCACCACCACCATCACCTCCCAAATAATTTATTTTTTAAAGAGAAGAACCTTTACATGATTAGATGTACCTATGCTGAATTCGAAGACGACAACAACGGTTAGAATAGCCCAAACGGAGTAGCGACTCATATCCTTGAAGTTGAAGGGTGCTTCGAGGAAAATCAAAAGGAAAATAAGGGTCAGAGCAAGACCCATTTTTGCAGAGAAAACAATCTTCCTTGGATCAGAGCGACCCATTTCCCATGCCTTTCCAGCAACACGCTTCACTCTTTTCCAATACTTGACCATCCACCATTCTTCTTCATCCTCTAATTCCCTGCCAATAATTCCTCCTTTCATAGACAGAAACCTCTCCTTCTTCTCCGCCAAACCGTTCATGTTTCCAAGTTCAATGCAAAATTGATATGATGATCGATAAGTATTGTATCGTACTACTTAAGACATGGGAAGAATGTGAGTGGGTGAATAGAGACAAAGAAAGGTTGGAACTTGGAATGGTGGGATGGCGGTTTATTGCGTTATAACACATCCAATCTCCCTCCGTTTTGATAAATCAAAAGTTTAATATTTTATTATTTATCTAAGAATTAGTTTCGGATAAATTCACTTAAAAATACTCTATTATTAATTCTCTAAACCTATGAATTTATAATTCTCACTTCCTTTATTAATTAACTTGACCAATCTTTATGAAAATTACAAAGATGATCCATTAGTAATATTTTTAAGTAAAACTATTTCAGATATTTTATCTGTTTGAAATTATATAAGTTAAATAAAGTTCTGTGTGGTGTTATTTGCATCCGCGCAAAAATATTTATGTTAGACATGAGAATGAGATGACATCATGAGACTGCGAAAGGACATGAAAGAAACTAAGTCCATTTGTGTCTTCACAACTCGACAAGTCATATGTTGCCCCTCCCGAGGTGAAGAAACTGCGTTTTATTGGGAAATCCGCTTCATCTTTTTTAATTTCCTTTACCATGTATTTGGATAATAACTCTTGACTACTTGAGTCAAGGTTATGGGTCATCGGTAAAATCATCTATGGAGAAAATACAAAAATAAGATTATGATATAAAAATTAGGAAATATATTTAGTTATTTTTCAAAAACTAAATATATATTAAGAGAATCACCACTGCTCATGTATTTTGTTTAATCAAGTCAATTACCATTATATCCAATGATTTCTTTACAACTTAAAGGTTTGAAGTGCAAACCATCATCTAAGGTCCCATTTAGATATTTCAAAACACGTTTGGCAGCCTGCTAATGATTAGCTAGATGTCTATGTATAAGTTGAGATAGCTTTTAATCGTGTATGTTATGTCAAGTCGTGTTATGGTTGAATATTATAGTGCACCAACAACTAATCTATATTGTTGAGGATCGGAAGCTTCTGAAGTGCCATTGAATGAGAGCTTAAGATAAGGTGTCATTGATGTCTTAATAGATCTAGAACACAACATATTTATAGTCCGTTTGGTTTCCAGTTGAGGAAACGGGGTTGGGAAAATGGAGAAATTTAAGGGTTGATATTGATCCTTCACGCCGTTCGAGATAGTCAAAACTCCGTTTGACCGTAGGATTTATTTTTGGGGTTGGTCAAACCGAGGTTTGACCAACCAAAAGAGCAATCCAAACGGGCTCTAGTCTAGTAAGTAGAACAGACAGATAATTTGTTTGATTTAAATGCAGTCTACCTTAAGTATCAAAATTTTATTGTATGCTAAGAAAATAAGCTAAGGGCCCAAGATCTTTAAGAGAAAAGGTATAACTAAGTTTGAAAACCAAATGTTGAATGAATTTGGAGGAATTACATGTAATTAGGGTGTCATCCGCACACATTATAAGATGCAGATTACTAAATTGAAAGAAGTAAAGGTAAACAAGGATGTATCATATTTTGCTTTAAGGAGTGAAGAGTGATGGCTAATTTTTGAAACCAAGCCCCAGGTGCTTGTTTGAGACCATGGAGAGCTTTATTTAACTTGCTTACAAGTTGATTGCCTCCTCAATCAAAACCTATCCATTGCCTCATGTAGATGTCCTCTTTCATATTTCCTTCAAGCAAAGCATTGTGTATGTCAATGTGATGAATTGACCATTATTTGGGTACTACAACGGTAAGAGCAACTCTAATTGTACAAGGCTTTATAACTAGGCCAAAGGTATTTGGATAATAAAAGCCTAGCTACTGATTAAATCCCTATGTAACTAGCCTAGCTTTGTGCTTTTGCACGCTACATCTGGGTTGTATTTGATCCTAAAAATTCATTTGCACCCTATGGTCATTTTGTTGGTGGGAAGAGACATCAAATCCTAGGTAGAGTTCTTCAATAAGGCTTGATATTATGTCTCTATGGCTACCTTTCACTCAAGTGTTTGTGAAGCTTGAGTTACTGAAGTTAGTTAAATTGTAGCAAGATGAGCTTTAGACTTGAATGTTCCAGCTTTTGCTCTAGTTATCATAGGATATTGATTCATTTGTAGAGGCCATGTAGAGGCATGAGTACTATATGGAGTTGTAAGATCTTTAGTTGTCAAAATGATTGGAATGTTGCACTGAGATTGATTTGCAACAACTTTATCAATTTATAAAATATTGACAAAACATAAGTATTACAAGCTACCTTTGTTTGTATAATATTGGTAAGAGTTGTTGCAATTGAAGGAACCATGTTTTGATATGCCATAATAACATAAAGCTCTTCTGTATGAAGTTTGAATTATCTTTGAAAGAAAAACAATTTTCATCTAGATAACATGTCTTGAAATGAAAATCCTAACACTAGATGATAGGCATTTATAACCTTGTGAGAGGTCCTATGACCAATTACATAATTCAGATCTAATATTTTGTGTTAATTATAGGGTTTGATGTAAGGAAAGGAAACACATCCAAAATGTTTAAATATAAAATAAATTGGTTGCTTATTAAAAATAATATCAAACAGAGATTTTCAAATGGAGACATCATTATTTTGTGTTTCTTAAGTCTTTCCCTCTTGTGCCATTAGAAGAGCCTCAGTTTCTTTGACAAAATAATGTTCTTTTCTTGAAATAATTAAGGTGAGGAAACCATTATATTCTTCATGCAATCCATCAAATGTTGTATATATATATCCAAACAAAATATTTTTGACATATGTTAAATGACACTGTTATTAATGATGAATTGTGGTGATTGGTTGATTAAATAAAAAGTATGATTATTATGTGATTATTGTAGGAAATGGGTATGTATTGTTATAGGTTAAAGTTAACTACAGTTCAGTATTTATCATTTAACATATATATGCTCACCCCCTAAACATTTTTAATTACAGTGAACTTGAAATGAGGGGGTGATTGGTGAGATACCAATGTCATTGAGATTGGTGATCCTTTGAAAAGGTTTTGTACAAAGTCTTGGCTAGCTCTTTTGATACATAGTGTATATGTATATGTATAGTAGATTAGGTGTCTGATAACCCCACCGGAGGTTTAGTATTTGTTTTGATACCTAAATGTTTATGTTAATGACTTAGTAAATTAAAAATACATTATGGTATTAAAATGTAGTATGTGATGACACTTGTCATACATGCATGCATTTTGTAACGTCCTCATCTCAATTCCTAGCATTTATCCTAGAGTCTAAGAAAATCAGAGTAAATTTTTTGCATTAGAAATTTCCCTAACAATAAACAATAGGAATTTAAGGGATATGCAACCCAAAACCTCTCAAAACTCCCTAATTTTGCTTTAGTAATCTATTACATAAGTTGTAGTAATCGATTACATAAAGTTTTTAATCGATTACCTATGAGCATCCTGTTCAAGATTTCACTTCTGTTCTGGTAATTGATTACCTGACTGACAGACCTGTAGAATTATGTAGATTTTGGCCTCCGAGCAAACTTCTACACCCCCTAACTTAGCCGTTTTAACTTTAATTGTTACGAAACTTTATGGGCACTATCTATGACTCATTGTGGACCTGCAAGCGTAATCAATGCTCAAGAATTCCTTAGTAGCATAGAGTTATGCACAAAAATACAATTAGTTCCATTTTAACCAACTACCTCACCAAAATCACCTTAAATACTAATTAATTAGTAATTTCTTTGTACACATAAATTCTAAATATGTCTAGGGTCCTTTTGGTACCTTTCAGGGATTCTAAATCTCAACGAAACTTAATTTGACTTATTCAGTTGGCTTAATTAGCCATTATTCCTCTTAAAACATAACCTCTATGTGTAGGACCAAGTCTGTTTTAAAAAAGACTTTGGAAAACCTAAAAATTATTTTAGAGACCCCAAGATTTGTTTATAACACACATCAAGACCTTTAATTAAATAAAATATGTTTACGTGTTATTTAACCCTTTTAATTTAGTATTTTATAATGCAAAGTCTATTATGCAAGAGCTACAATCTAAAGGGGGCCATCATTTTAAAAGCATTCAAAGTCTGTGTAACACCCTCTGTTACACCTTAATAAATTCTAGAAAAATTCGTAATTTTTTTTTTACTAAAGATATGATTGTTAAAAAGAAACTATCGGAATAAATTATATACATTATTTCTGAAATACCTCACAAATATTATTAAAACTTTATAAAGTATTTGTACATTCATCCGAAGAAAATAAACATTAAACATTATAAGAAAGAGAGGAAACTCCATGGCCCAGAAGCAGTTACTTATTAACATTATTTATTCATTGGACCACGGTATTCATACCGAGCTCCCTTTCTAGAACGTGCTATATCTACTGCTGAAATTCTTCGATCCTTCCCTCTGAACCATCAGTTTAGAATATATGAAACAAAAACACGGAGAAAGGAGTGAGAAACAGAATATAATATTTCCGAATAAGACATAAGCAACAAAGGGTTTTCACAACCGATACATAATAATATCAATCACAATCACATACACAATCAATTATGAATGCATGAATGTTATGCAATATTTTCATCATAACTTATCTATATATGTAGGCCCTTAAATTTTAATTTGCACTGGGCCAACCAGGAGTTTACACTGTTCCATAAGTCCGGATAATAATAATATGAACAGCTCAACTGGCATGGAAACACTTAGAGACTAGTCAGATTGAGAAAGTTTTTATTGTGAAAGTACCCGACACTAGGGAGCTACCCCAGGTCCCCTGAAGCACCCTTTCACACTCTCTCATCCCAAGGCTCGTAATTAAGCCTCCTCTAATGTATCCTCGGTTTCTATAATCCGTCCCCAGACAATATTATTTTATTTCACTTTCATTATCCATGATGCATGAACTACTCGCGTATTGAGTTGGTTAAGGCTTTTAGAAACTCAATTATTAAATCCCTTAAAGGTTTACAATATCATTTCAATAAACTGTACATTTTCTCAGTTCTCTGAATTTCTGTCCCACAGAAATAAATTTGGTACAGTTTTCAAATCTCACGGAAATTGAGTTTCTAAGCCTTAAATATCTAAAAACTTTATCATATAAAACTTTACCTAATCTTTCTCAAATTAAATCTTAACAAAATCAAATTTAGGAATCTCAATTATTTCCAAATGTATTTAGTTATTAAGTTGGAAAAAAATAAAATAATTTTCTTTTAATTTTTTTTTATTGAAAGAGAAATATTTATTAACCAAAAATACTTAAGATTACAAAATTTTTCTTTAACTCAAGATTTAATTAAATAAATTCTAATAAAATATTTTCTTTCTAAAATAAATACTAATTTTTTTATTCTAAATATTGAAAATAAAGTTAATAAGAATAATTTCTAAGAAGAATTAAAAGATAATAAAATTTAAAGAGTAAGGTAAGAAATTCTTACTGAATTTTAGCTTTCCGTCATGCTCGCTATATGCTCAAACTCCACATTACAATATCATCAATCAAAATTAAACAATATCAATCATAACTAAATATCATCAATCAATCAATCATAATCAAATCATAATCAAATCAATTAAATATCATTAATACATATCATAATACAAAATTTAATGATTATTAATATAGTCAATTTTAGTCCTTTTGGTCAATTCCTCGCATAGGTATATGTAAGTCCATATAATCCAGTCCTTGCATAGGTATAGTTCAGTCCATATGGGTCATAATGGTCCAAGTCCTTGCATAGGTATTGTCCAGTCCATATAGGGCATAATGGTCTAAGTCTTTGCATAGGTATGTTAGAGTTAGTTAAACCGGATATTTAATTTAAAATTTATTATAAATTTTAAGTTAAAAAAAGTTAATATTTTAAAATAATAATATTATCAGATTTAAAAGGAGTAGGGGACTCCTCCCATTATTCTTATGTCTTTTCATATTATACTCTTATCTCACTCCCCCTTACCTTGAATTGTTACCCAAAATGGATTTGCTTTGCGCCTCCGATTTCTAAAAATATTAATACCAATCTTATTTCAGTATAAGCATAAGACGAAGATTAAGATTACTACTTAAAACAGAAATGGTAAATTTTGAATAGTGAATAGTAACAGTAAATAGTAAAATGTGAATAGTAACGGTAAATAGTAAAACGTGAATAGTAACAGTAAATAGTAAAATGTGAATAGTAACGGTAAATAGTAAATCGTGAATAGTAACGGTAAATAGTAAATCGTGAATAGTAACAGTAAATAGTAACAGTAAATAGTAATTTACTATTTGAATAGTAATTTACTATTGAAATAGTAATTTACTATTAAAATAGTGTTTACTATGCAGAATAGTAACTTAAAATAATATTATTTTCAGTATAATAACAGATTTCTAAAAACGATATGAAAATAACCCAAAAAATATAAAAGAGGAGTATTCTTACCTTAGGATTTTGGCAGAACCTTCTCTCCAAAAACTTTTCTTCTCTCTCTCACTTCCACCACTATCTCACTAGCACTACTATATTAAGAAAACTTAATCTGAAATTGTGAATTCTAAAGAAGAAATCCTTCGGTATTTATAGGAAAAAAATTTACTATGCATTCCATTATTTTAATATAAAAGTACTATGCATTTTTGAATTTTTTATTCCAGGTTACTGTGCATCTTTTGAAAATTTCATACATGCACAGTGATTTGCATAGTAATTGTCGGCAAAATTATTAAGTCAAATAGTAACCCTTCACTCGGTATATTTTAAATATTCAAAATGAGTCCTTTTTGAAATTTAGCGATATTATATCAGTCCCTACTAATTTTATAATAAGTAATATAAAGCTGAAATTTTAAAAATCTAAAATTTTCTGTTAATAAAAATTTATTGATACGTTTCAAATTTTTTAACGATTGGAAAAAATCAAGATTTTTCTCAAACCGATAATTTCTAGATAAGTCTACTTGAAATGGATTTTAAAAAATTTTCTTATAATTTCAATTCACTTTCTTGTAAATATTTTTAATTTAAGTCACTTATATGAATTTAAAATTATTTAAAAAAATATTATTTTTATTAAAAAATTCCAAAATTCCAAAAAATTCCAAAAAATCATAAATAATACGTAGATTAAAAAGTTCTAAAGAACCATAATTTAATTCCTTCAAAATTTTAATATAAAAATAAAAATAGGGGTGTTACAGTCTGCGTGGGACCAATTCAAAATATTTCAAGTATGTTTCAACTTTAAGTCTGTGTTGAAGACAACGTTCAAAAGAAATTTCTCTAAGTATGTTTGTCCCAGACTTGAGTCTATTGAGTCATGTTTTTCAAACTAATCATCCTTCAGACTCGGCATATTTTTTTTCACATGATCATTTATTCAAACTTCAAGACACATCAGACTCAAACGTCTCAAGTTATAGAATGGATCTCTAATTCTGAATCAAAAGATACAAGGTCGTCTTAGTGTTAAATGTAACACCCTCGGTTAGATAAGACAAATCCTTCTGTAGGTTCATCCCATTTAACTGAGAGTGTTAACAGTTCTTAGAAAAAGTGAATTTTTTTTTTTAAATAAATACGTGGCAGATCAGCGGAAGTAATATTGTATATATCACATAGTCATTCATAAACTGTAAATAATTGTACTCTTAACAGAATGGGGCACGCAGGCACCCTTAAATATTATACAGTCATCCGGTGTCTAATTATAAATATTCTATCCTTAATGATTGTTCTCAATGGGTTCAGCGTATTGCTGATCTTCACACTCGGGTTCTTGAGTTTCTAATTCCTCTGAAAAATGTTCAACAGTAAGGGTGAGTATAACCCAAGACCCTGAAGGTTACCCGGTGCGGACATAATCCAGTTAACAGATAATATCACATAATCATACAATTAACATGTTCAAAATTATAACAATCAAATATGTTGTCATGGAATGCATGAGTTGAATTTATTATGATTTATCTTTGGTTAAGTCTCATGATGCATGTGGGCCCAATAAATCATTTCTTCTTCTCATTCTTTGGAATATCTCCATTCCATTTTCTAGAGCGATCAGGGTCCGCCCAAGCTCCCATAGGGTACGAATGAACTCATTGGTTCTCATTATTGATTTATATATTTTTGGAGCTTGGATCCCTACGATCATAGTTACACTCCGTCATTTAGTCAAAGTACACTAGAATTGCATCGTCTCACCCGGCTATCAGGCGCGACTCTGATGCCATTGGGTTGCCGTTCCAGTTGTACTCCCAAGATCTTCATGGAGATCGAACGTGAATGTCCTCCAGCGTACCAGGTGTATGCTCTAGATAATTTTTCTCCTTCAAAAATATTTTCATGATGCAAAGTGCATTATTTAAGTTTTATCATTACTTTGATCCCTAGGTATCTATGTGATTCCAGCCTCGTAATATTCATGTTGTTAGGTCCACCATTTTTTAAGACGTTGTAAATTATTTTTATTATTTTATTTATTATTATTCAAGAAAATATATCAGTTATATCTTGGCTAAAATAATGTTTCATTTAAAGAATAAGTAGTTTGTTCCTTATTTCATTATTCATAACTTAAACAATAATATTAGTTACAAGAATAATAATAATAATAATAATAATAATAATAATAATAATAATAATAAGGCATCGTCTGTTATAAAAAAAATGAAATAAAAGGAAAAATAAATAGAGAGAATAAGGCGGCAGGGCCGTCTATTATAATATAGATAAGCGGAAATAAAAAGAAAGATAAATGCAAAGAATAAGGCGGCAGAGCCAGCCAATATATTCAATAAAATAAATGACATAAATTAAATAAAAATAAAATGTTAAGAATAAGGCGGCAGAGCCGTCCATTATAATATAGATAGGCGGAAATAAAAGGAAAGATAAATGCAGAGAATAAGGCGGCAGAGCCAGCCAATATATTCAATAAAATAAATGACATAAATTAAATAAAAATAAAATATTAAGAATAAGGCGGCAGAGCCGTCCATTATAATATAGATAGGCGGAAATAAAAGGAAAGATAAATGCAGAGAATAAGGCGGCAGAGCCAGCCAATATATTCAATGAAATAAATGACATAAATTAAATAAAAATAAAATGTTAAGAATAAGGCGGCAGAGCCGTCCATTATAATATAGATAAGCGGAAATAAAAAGAAAGATAAATGCAGAGAATAAGGCGGCAGAGCCGTCCATTAAGCTTAATAGTAAATAATAATAATAATAATAATAATAATAACAATAAATATAATAATAATAATAATAATAATAATAATAATCATATTCATAATCATAATTATAATCTTAATCATAATAATAGTAACAATGATATAAATGGTGATCATCCATCCTTATTTCCTTGTTTATCTTATCTTTCAAAACTTCCTTACTGGAATCCACATAGGCACCCATGGTTCTTAATATTTTCATAATCCAATACAGATCATATCCATAATTTAACACCGATCATATTATTCAATCATCATGATTAATAATAATTAACACAGACAATTAATCATATATATAAAATATATATAACAAATATATAACAATTAAGGCATTTAATTTACAACAAAACCGAATCTGTCCTGGAAAGGTGAGGACCCAAGGTACCTTAACCCTTTCCTTTCACTCAGATTTCCCCAGAATACCCGAGAATATACCCCCCTTACCTCAGATGTCGTACTAGATGAGAGGGAGAGAATCCAACTTTCAAACCGTAGCTCCAATCGATGATTTGTCTCCGTAGTTAGACTTTACGTGATTTTGGTGAAGAACAGAGGTGGTTTAGTGTCAATAGAGGAGAGAGAGGGAGAGAGAGAGAGAAGGGCTGCATGAAGTGGGAGAGAAAGAGTGGTGCAGCTTTTGAAGAGGGGTGATGCCATATTTATAGAAAAATCTGGCCACCGGGTCTAAATTTAATTGGTACCGGTTTTGAATAGTTAATTTTAAAAGAAAACAAAAAGTTACTTATAGTTGCGGTTAAAATCTGAAAAAGTTTCCAACATGAAAGTTGTAGATCGGCTCTTTCTCTTCGAAACGATATATGGTATGCAAAAATCTGACACCCGGAGCAAAAGTTACGCCAAAAACAGAGAAAAATGGGAGTTGGTGTAATAGTTCTTTTTTGAAAGATAATTCTGCCGCGCAAAATCTATTGGGAATTAGCCTTTCATTTCTTCACGAAAGTTGTAGGATTTTTCGATACGAAACCATGAAAAAAAGAACGAAGTCATTTCGACATCGTATGAGAGAGATATTCGCGTTTTTCTATAGGAGTTACTATTCCTGCGAAAATCACTATTTCTCTAAAAATTTTCGCTTTTCGGGGATGATCGAGCAAGAACTAGCTTTCAGGTTCTTCACGAGAATTGTAGAGGGATTTAATACGAGAACAGAAAAATTACAACGAACTGATTCTGAGCTCGTATGATTTTTCTAAGAATTTAACAAGATTAAATAACGTTTTTTTCAAGTTTGGTAATGATAGATCACGAAATAGAGTTTGAGGCTAGAAATAGAGTTTGTCAGGTTTTTCATAACAACGAAACCGAGATTAAAATTTCTTAATTTCGACCTCATATGAAAAAGTTATGCCCAAAACAGGAAAGATATTTTAGTTGAATTCAGAGGTTCCTATTTAACTAGATAAGTTTTTCCAAGAAACGAGGTTGATGAGGTCTGAATTAAAGTTTTGGCTCTTCAGGAAAAGTGTTTGATTTGTCAAAACAGTTCATTAGGGACTGTCTATACTGAAATCGGAAATCCCCAAAGTGTAGAAATAGACAATTGTGGATCTCTTTTCGGTATAAATCGAATTTCTAGGAATTGACTTGATGAATGATGGTACAAGTCTAATTAGTTTACTAAATTAGTGTTAGATATAGGATTAGATCATCAATTCTTGACTATATGTAGAGTCCCTTATTTACTTATTATCACTTACAAAACTTCCATACTTCAAAAATTATAAGGGTAAAACTGTTTCTAAAAACAGGGATGTTACATTCTCCTCCCTTTTTAGGAATTTCGTCCCGAAATTCAAAGTTAAAACAATTGAGGGTACAATTCTCTCATTTTCTCCTCAATTTCCCAAGTAGCATCCCCATCATCTGTCTGACTCCAAACTACCTTGACCAAAGGGATTTCCTTGCCTCTTAACTGTTTGAGACGTCGATCAACAATCTTCACTGGCGACACTTCATAAGTGAGATTTTCCTTTAGAATAAACTGATCTGGTCTCAGGACATGATCAGGGCTTGGCACATATTTGCGGAGCTGGGAGACATGAAAGACATTGTGAAGGTTTGTTAGCTCGGGTGGCAGAGCAATACGGTAGGCATGAGTTCCTATCTTTTGCAGAATCTGATAGGGTCCTACGTATCTGGGGCTTAACTTCTTGGCCTTCAAAGCTCTTCCTACTCCAGTGGTAGGGGTAACTTTAAGAAAAACATGATCTCCCTCCTCAAACTCCAATGGCTTCCGATGTTTGTCGTAGTAACTCTTTTGTCTATCTTGCGAAGCCTTCATTGCCATTTGAATCCTCTGAACTTGTTCTGTTGTCTTTTGAACAATCTCTGGTCCAATTATTGTTTTCTCACCAGTTTCATACCAACATAAAGGTGTACGGCATTTTCTTCCATACAAAGCCTCATAAGGGGCCATTCCGATGCTAGCATGATAGCTGTTGTTGTAAGTGAACTCAATAAGTGGGAGATATTCTTGCCAACTTCCCCCATGTTCTAAGACACAAAGACGTAACAAATCTTCAAGAGTTTTGATCGTCTTTTCTGATTGTCCGTCTGTCTGTGGGTGATATGCGGAACTTAACTTCAGACGAGTTCCCAGAGCTTGTTGCAGGCTCTTCCAAAATTGTGATGTGAAACGAGGATCTCGGTCAGACACAATTGCAGTGGGTGTTCCATGTAATCGTACGATTTCCTTGATATAGATCTGAGTGAGTTTCTCTAGGGAATACTTCATATTGACAGGAATGAAGTGAACGGTCTTTGTTAATCGATCCACGATTACCCAAATGGCATCATATCCAGCTGATGTTCTGGGAAATCCAGTCACGAAGTCCATAGCAATCTCATCCCATTTCCATTCTGGAATATCCAAAGGACGAAGGGTCCCACTTGGTCGTTGTTGTTCCGCCTTTACCTTCTGACACATCAGGCAAGCTGTTACGTACTCAGCGATATCCCTTTTCATTCCTTGCCACCAGAATAATTTCTTCAAGTCCTGGTACATCTTGGTTGATCCTGGGTGGATGCTGTATTTACTTTTGTGTGCTTCATCCAGGATGGATCTTTTAAGATCTGTGTTGACTGGAATACAGAGTCTCTGTTGATACCTGATCACCCCATGTTCATCTTTGCTAAACTCTGAGACTCCTTCTTTTGTCTTTTCTGCTAGATCTTGTAATTCCTGATCATTGGTTTGAGCTTCTTTGATTTGTTCCAAGAAATCATTGGAAATCCTTAGCATTCCAACCATAAGGCTTCCTCTTTTTGGTGTTACTGCTAGGTTCAAATCGCGAAACTGTTCAATCAGTTCTAACTCCTTTGTCATCATATATGATAGACGTAGGGCCTTTCTACTGAGTGCATCAGCCACAACATTAGCTTTTCCTGGATGATATCGGAGTTCAAAATCATAATCTTTGATAAATTCCATCCATCTACGTTGTCGCATATTTAACTCCTTCTGGTCGAATAGATACTTCAAGCTTTTGTGATCACTGAAGACTTCAAAGTATGTACCATATAAGTAGTGTCTCCAGATTTTCAAGGCAAACACAACTGCAGCTAATTCCAAGTCATGTGTGGGATAATTAACTTCATGCGTTCTTAGCTGTCTTGAAGCATAAGCAACAACCTTTCTTTCTTGCATTAGGACACATCCTAGTCCTTGTCTTGACGCATCACAATACACTTCATATGGCTTGGCAGGATCTGGCAAAATTAAGACAGGTGCACTAGTGAGTCGTTGGCGTAACTCCGTAAAACTGCTTTCGCATCTGTCAGTCCATTCGAATGGTTGATCTTTACGAGTCAGCTTAGTTAAAGGTGCTGCAATTCGAGAGAAATTCTCGATGAATCGACGATAATATCCAGCCAGTCCAAGGAAACTGCGGATTTCCGTCACATTCTTGGGTTGTTCCCAATTTAGTACAGCTTCTACCTTTGTAGGATCCACAGCAATTCCTTCCTTAGAGATGACATGTCCTAAGAATTTCACTTCTGTCAACCAGAATTCACATTTTGAAAACTTAGCGTACAATTGCCTTGCACGCAAAGTGTTTAGAACAATTCGAAGATGCTCCTTGTGTTCCTCATGACTCTTGGAGTAGACGAGAATATCGTCAATGAATACAACCACGAATTTGTCCAAGTACTCATGGAAGATTCGATTCATGTATCCCATAAATACTGCAGGTGCATTTGTAACTCCAAAGGGCATAACAAGATACTCATAGTGCCCATATCGTGTTCTGAATGCCGTTTTGGGTACATCGTCTTTCTTTACCCTGATTTGATGATAGCCTGATCGCAGATCAATCTTTGAGAAGATAGTGGCTCCTCGTAATTGGTCCATTAAATCATCAATCCGTGGAAGAGGGTATCGGTTCTTGATCGTAGCTTTATTCAACTGACGATAGTCAACACATAACCGCATATTGCCATCCTTCTTTGTGACTAGAAGAACTGGTGCTCCCCAAGGTGAGACACTGGGTCTAATCATTCCTTTTTCTAGAAGTTCTTCTAACTGCTCTTTGAGCTCACTGAGTTCCTTGGGTGACATTCGGTAAGGAGCAATAGAGATCGGTCCCACGCCCGGTATAATATCAATACTGAACTCAATTTCTCGTTCTGGAGGTAGCTCACGTATATCATCAGGAAAAACTTCTGGGAATTCTTGAACAACAGGAATTTGATCAATTTGAGGAGTGGCCTTACTTTCAGTTTCAGTAAGGATCATGTATAGTTGGACTTCCTTTGCTGGAATTACCTTTTCTGAGTCAACAGGACAAGAATCAATGTCTTGATCACAGTGTGATGTAGTAGACCCGAGAGAAATGGATCTATTATGACAGTCAATTAGAATATGGTTGGCAGCAAGCCAATTCATTCCTAGAACAATATCTAGATCAATCAAAGGCAAACATATCAGATCTACTTGATAAGCTTTCCCTTCGATGTTGAGTGGGCATTTCGAACATATATAAGAAGGGCAAATGGGCTTATTGGCGGCGGTTGTGACAATCATTTGATAGGGCAGAGAGGTTGTAGGAAGCTTTAAATGTTTTACACAATTCTCAGATATGAAAGAATGAGTGGCTCCTGAATCATATAATACATTCAATAGAGTGCTTCCTATAAAACATGTACCTTGCACAAGGTCGTTCCCTTGTGATATTTCCGCACCATTCATAGTAAAAACTCTGGCATTTCCTCCCTGTCTTCCTGTCGAGCCATTCCCAGGCCTTCTAGGATTATTGTTCTGATTGGAATTATTGCCGCGGTGAACATTCTGCATCCTTGGGGCATTGTTTGTAGAGGTGTTTGTAGCAAATCCTCCACTTCCTTGACCCGTAGGTCGTACTGCCTGCTTTTGAGTCACTTGTTGTTGGTTGTTATTATTTCTGTACCAACAGTCAGCATCACGATGTCCAATCCGTCCACAAATTGTGCAGTTTCTACTGCTTTGGGTCTCCTGACCTCTAGGAGGAATTCGGTTGGCTGAGTTGAAAGGTCGGAAATATGGCCGATCTGTTCGAAAATCCCTCCTTTGTTGTCGATCTGGCATACGTCGTTCTGGCCCATGATTAGACGTTCCAGGTCGTCGAAGATTAGAGGTGTTCTCAAATATGCGGCATCTGTCAACCAAAGTAGTGAATTGTGTAATTTGTTGGCAACATATGGTTTGACGAATCTCTTGCCGTAATCCAGCTTCAAACTTCGCGCACCTTGACGCTTCTCCCATGTGGGTGTAGTAGGGACAACATTTTGCCAATTCGTCAAATTTAGCAGCGTACTCCCCAACAGTCATATTACCTTGTTTCAGATTGAAGAATTCCTGCTCCTTCTGTCTCCTTATGTCTTCAGGGAAATATTTGGCAAGGAACTCTGTCCTGAATCGTCCCCAAGTAATGATATGCCCATCAGTAGCTAGTCTGATTCTAGCATGAGTCCACCAGTGTTCTGCTTCTCCAACCAGCATGAAGACAGCAAAGGTTACACAATCCTCATCAGAACATCGCATAGCGGCAAAAATCTTTTCAAGGTGTTCAATCCATAGTTGTGCTCCTTCTGGATTGAAGCCTCCTTTGAACTGCGTAGGATTATTCCTTTGAAAATCAGCTAATCCCTGTCTGGCAGAAGCATGAGGTAACTCTTGTCGTTCTATTACCTCCACAATTCTGGTAAGAAGATTCTCCATCACATGATTGTTATTTTGGCGTGCCATGAGGAATTTGCTGAAAGAATATCAACAAATAGATTCAGGGTATGCGTTATGTGGAGCATTCCACATAGGATATTTAGTCTTAGGAGTGTTATAGACTGTTCGATATTTTTATCAGAGTACGTGGAAACCTAATGGTCCACTCCACAAGCTTAATGAATCGACTATGCTCTGATACCACCAATGTAACACCCTCGGTTAGATAAGACAAATCCTTCTGTAGGTTCATCCCATTTAACTGAGAGTGTTAACAGTTCTTAGAAAAAGTGAATTTTTTTTTTTAAATAAATACGTGGCAGATCAGCGGAAGTAATATTGTATATATCACATAGTCATTCATAAACTGTAAATAATTGTACTCTTAACAGAATGGGGCACGCAGGCACCCTTAAATATTATACAGTCATCCGGTGTCTAATTATAAATATTCTATCCTTAATGATTGTTCTCAATGGGTTCAGCGTATTGCTGATCTTCACACTCGGGTTCTTGAGTTTCTAATTCCTCTGAAAAATGTTCAACAGTAAGGGTGAGTATAACCCAAGACCCTGAAGGTTACCCGGTGCGGACATAATCCAGTTAACAGATAATATCACATAATCATACAATTAACATGTTCAAAATTATAACAATCAAATATGTTGTCATGGAATGCATGAGTTGAATTTATTATGATTTATCTTTGGTTAAGTCTCATGATGCATGTGGGCCCAATAAATCATTTCTTCTTCTCATTCTTTGGAATATCTCCATTCCATTTTCTAGAGCGATCAGGGTCCGCCCAAGCTCCCATAGGGTACGAATGAACTCATTGGTTCTCATTATTGATTTATATATTTTTGGAGCTTGGATCCCTACGATCATAGTTACACTCCGTCATTTAGTCAAAGTACACTAGAATTGCATCGTCTCACCCGGCTATCAGGCGCGACTCTGATGCCATTGGGTTGCCGTTCCAGTTGTACTCCCAAGATCTTCATGGAGATCGAACGTGAATGTCCTCCAGCGTACCAGGTGTATGCTCTAGATAATTTTTCTCCTTCAAAAATATTTTCATGATGCAAAGTGCATTATTTAAGTTTTATCATTACTTTGATCCCTAGGTATCTATGTGATTCCAGCCTCGTAATATTCATGTTGTTAGGTCCACCATTTTTTAAGACGTTGTAAATTATTTTTATTATTTTATTTATTATTATTCAAGAAAATATATCAGTTATATCTTGGCTAAAATAATGTTTCATTTAAAGAATAAGTAGTTTGTTCCTTATTTCATTATTCATAACTTAAACAATAATATTAGTTACAAGAATAATAATAATAATAATAATAATAATAATAATAATAATAATAATAATAAGGCATCGTCTGTTATAAAAAAAATGAAATAAAAGGAAAAATAAATAGAGAGAATAAGGCGGCAGGGCCGTCTATTATAATATAGATAAGCGGAAATAAAAAGAAAGATAAATGCAAAGAATAAGGCGGCAGAGCCAGCCAATATATTCAATAAAATAAATGACATAAATTAAATAAAAATAAAATGTTAAGAATAAGGCGGCAGAGCCGTCCATTATAATATAGATAGGCGGAAATAAAAGGAAAGATAAATGCAGAGAATAAGGCGGCAGAGCCAGCCAATATATTCAATAAAATAAATGACATAAATTAAATAAAAATAAAATATTAAGAATAAGGCGGCAGAGCCGTCCATTATAATATAGATAGGCGGAAATAAAAGGAAAGATAAATGCAGAGAATAAGGCGGCAGAGCCAGCCAATATATTCAATGAAATAAATGACATAAATTAAATAAAAATAAAATGTTAAGAATAAGGCGGCAGAGCCGTCCATTAAGCTTAATAGTAAATAATAATAATAATAATAATAATAATAATAACAATAAATATAATAATAATAATAATAATAATAATAATAATCATATTCATAATCATAATTATAATCTTAATCATAATAATAGTAACAATGATATAAATGGTGATCATCCATCCTTATTTCCTTGTTTATCTTATCTTTCAAAACTTCCTTACTGGAATCCACATAGGCACCCATGGTTTTTAATATTTTCATAATCCAATACAGATCATATCCATAATTTAACACCGATCATATTATTCAATCATCATGATTAATAATAATTAACACAGACAATTAATCATATATATAAAATATATATAACAAATATATAACAATTAAGGCATTTAATTTACAACAAAACCGAATCTGTCCTGGAAAGGTGAGGACCCAAGGTACCTTAACCCTTTCCTTTCACTCAGATTTCCCCAGAATACCCGAGAATATACCCCCCTTACCTCAGATGTCGTACTAGATGAGAGGGAGAGAATCCAACTTTCAAACCGTAGCTCCAATCGATGATTTGTCTCCGTAGTTAGACTTTACGTGATTTTGGTGAAGAACAGAGGTGGTTTAGTGTCAATAGAGGAGAGAGAGGGAGAGAGAGAGAGAAGGGCTGCATGAAGTGGGAGAGAAAGAGTGGTGCAGCTTTTGAAGAGGGGTGATGCCATATTTATAGAAAAATCTGGCCACCGGGTCTAAATTTAATTGGTACCGGTTTTGAATAGTTAATTTTAAAAGAAAACAAAAAGTTACTTATAGTTGCGGTTAAAATCTGAAAAAGTTTCCAACATGAAAGTTGTAGATCGGCTCTTTCTCTTCGAAACGATATATGGTATGCAAAAATCTGACACCCGGAGCAAAAGTTACGCCAAAAACAGAGAAAAATGGGAGTTGGTGTAATAGTTCTTTTTTGAAAGATAATTCTGCCGCGCAAAATCTATTGGGAATTAGCCTTTCATTTCTTCACGAAAGTTGTAGTATTTTTCGATACGAAACCATGAAAAAAAGAACGAAGTCATTTCGACATCGTATGAGAGAGATATTCGCGTTTTTCTATAGGAGTTACTATTCCTGCGAAAATCACTATTTCTCTAAAAATTTTCGCTTTTCGGGGATGATCGAGCAAGAACTAGCTTTCAGGTTCTTCACGAGAATTGTAGAGGGATTTAATACGAGAACAGAAAAATTACAACGAACTGATTCTGAGCTCGTATGATTTTTCTAAGAATTTAACAAGATTAAATAACGTTTTTTTCAAGTTTGGTAATGATAGATCACGAAATAGAGTTTGAGGCTAGAAATAGAGTTTGTCAGGTTTTTCATAACAACGAAACCGAGATTAAAATTTCTTAATTTCGACCTCATATGAAAAAGTTATGCCCAAAACAGGAAAGATATTTTAGTTGAATTCAGAGGTTCCTATTTAACTAGATAAGTTTTTCCAAGAAACGAGGTTGATGAGGTCTGAATTAAAGTTTTGGCTCTTCAGGAAAAGTGTTTGATTTGTCAAAACAGTTCATTAGGGACTGTCTATACTGAAATCGGAAATCCCCAAAGTGTAGAAATAGACAATTGTGGATCTCTTTTCGGTATAAATCGAATTTCTAGGAATTGACTTGATGAATGATGGTACAAGTCTAATTAGTTTACTAAATTAGTGTTAGATATAGGATTAGATCATCAATTCTTGACTATATGTAGAGTCCCTTATTTACTTATTATCACTTACAAAACTTCCATACTTCAAAAATTATAAGGGTAAAACTGTTTCTAAAAACAGGGATGTTACATTAAACTCCTTCAGTCAAGTCTGTTCCTAGCCTGAAATGGACAAAGAAATAAAACTCTTAGAGAAACAAATGTTCGCATGAGAATAAATCGATGAAACTACTCTAAGTATATCAAAAAGTTGTCAACATGTTGTGCTCTGGTTAGAAGCCTTCAAAAAGTCAAACAAGCTATTTTACAATATCCTATGTTAGACAAAAGAAAACAAAAAGTGGACTTTCTCTCTACAAGATTTAAGGCACCTTGTTTTCGTGCAATTATCTTCTATCCTCAAACCAGACGTTGTCCTTATCTTTTCTCTCATGCTTCTATGTTTAAACGGCCACCTCTTCTTCAATGGAATAGTAAAGGCTAATACGCAGAAGATGCCAAAAAAAGAGACCTAGCAATTGGAGTATAAGAGTCGAAGAACCAAAAACAAAGAAAAAATAACTTACAATTGTTAACACTTCAGCTTGCTGTTTCTCTCTTTTTCAAGCACAACCTTGTTGTACCTAGTCTTTAAAACATTTATACTTTAGTTCGAGTCTGGTTGGGTTAACCAATCCTAATTTCTTGCATGAAACATTGTTTGTTTGAAGAGACTTTTGAAAGAATACTTATGACTAAGCCAGGAGTGGCCTGTGAAATAATACTAGGGTTAGCTGGAGTTAAGAATACTTGAGGTACAACAGTGCTGTTTATGTAAAAAGATTTTTACAAAGTGAAAAGCCTTCAAATTGAAGAGACTAGACGTAGCTTCAACATTTGGAAGTGAACCAGTATAAATCCATTGTGTAAATCTCCCTACCCTTCTCTTTGTTAAGTTTGGATTTGTACCTGTTAAGTATACTGCCCCATTTTTTTAAAATAAGGTTCTTTCTCGAAAAAGAGTCACAAACTTATTCACCCGCCCCTTCTAAGTCTGTCTCTGAATCTCCACTCTACATATATACATACACATATGCATTATTCCCTTTAATTACAAGCGTTCATCAAACACGCCAGGGCACACCATCATCCATCAACCTATCCTGCTTACAGAATCTCGCTTTCATCAATACCTTGGCCTAATGTCATCACACCATATTCACAATACCTAGATATCACATATACATATATAATTTCATAGCATTACCTAATTGTCTTAATGTCTTCTATCAATAAGACACACACACAAACATTACTCCACTACAATCACCTGTCAATATATCACACAATCTGGCAATATGTAATGGTTCCATGCCTTTTAAAATAACACATATACACATAAGCAACATAAAAGATCATGACACAATTATTTGAACAACTACACATGATTTACACTTTTACAACAATACAACTTTCTCCATTATTCCTTGGTATCTCGAGCTCCTCTGGTGCCTGCCTATACGGTGTCCATGATATTTATGTCATTTGTCACTAAAAAGAAAACAACAACAACAACAACAACAATAGAAAAGGGTGAGTGGCGAACATATTAACCAATATGGAAACTCAAAAGTGAAAAAGGCATAACATCAACTTGTGATATACCTACTCAGTTCACGTTTCAATTGCACCACCTGTGCTTAGTCATTAATCTCATTATCAAAACCACAAGTTGCTCAGGCTACAACCAACAGTGTACATCCATTCATACACATATATGTGTCACTTATTCTCAATTAATTTAAACTTTTACAACCATCATGTGCCACTCAGGCTACACATACTAGCACATACATATCAAACTTCATTTCTAGCAACATCTGGTACTCATAGTATAATACAACACGTCAATCACCATTCATCAACATATAATGACACAACTGACTCCCACTCAGAGTTTAATTAGACTCACTAGTATTTGGATGCTAAAAATGGATAGGCCTCTAGCTAGGAGTCCTACTTTACACCCTATAAACCCTACTTAGCCCACCGAGCCCTATTTGGCTCTCTACCTCAACCACTGGATCCTTCTTGACCACTACTGGGTAGCTTAACTAGATCCTGCTTAACTACATGAGTCAAAACTGAGGGGCAAAATATACCATACAACCATCCAAACCACACAACATCATATATATTCATTTTAACTTATTTTCTTTAATTTAATTATTCAATTCTCTTAATAAAGGCACAAGGCCATCATCATAAACCACTTCATAACCAGCAACTCTGGCAATTTATTTCATCACTAGCCACTCGGGCTTTAATATCAATAAAATGATGGCCACTCAAGCACACACTATAGCTCAATTCTCTGTTCATCGTTATTTATTTTCATGACAACAAGGCCACACGGGCATCATTTATATCCAATCCACATTATAGCAATCACACAACTACTCAGGCATAATAATATTCAGCTAAATTCAAATTAACCACTCAGGTCAACACTTGTCAATATAATTATAATCACGACATTAATCAATCACTCAGATATAATTCATTCACAATTTCTAATACACTATTACTTTCCTCGTAGAAATTCTTGGAACTTATTTCTACATGCATATGTGTGTGTGTGAATATATATATATATATATATATATATATATATATCTGAACTGGTCTGGACCGGGGTCTAGGATCCGGTATGGGACCAGCCACAAAGGTATATATATTTTAGTGTTTGTACACCGGTACAGTGGGTATCCGGTATTGTAATCCGGCCTCTCAGTGGGAGAAACCGGTCTCGTTGTCCTGAAGGTCCTTCACACCAAAGTTTCGCGTTGGAGTGGGCGAAAGGTGGTGTCACCTGCGAAGATTCTCCGACGCTCAAGTTAGAAGAGCGTAAGTGAAATCAATGAAGGCTTAAGCGATGCAATAGTAAGATGTGAGATAGAACAACGTAACCTTGCATGTGTATTGGAACATGTTATTTATAGTTGAGCGTGGAAAATGAATCGTTAGGTGCAGGTGGGGCCAGGAGACAAATAGTACACTGCTCAGTGTACGACTCTGACACGCGACGCGGGGGGTGTCGCATTTTTCGTGTAACGTCTTTGGGGCTGTACCCTGTACCTTCTGTCGGGTGACGTGGATACTTTCTGGTATACAGGCTAAGAACCTCGGCATTCCGGTATGGAGAACGTCTCATACAGAGTCGTAGTCTGAAAGTGTACCTGCGAGGTTGGTAGCATATAAACGGATGACCGGTGTGACGATGCCTCCCTGTGGTACCGGTTGCCCTTCTAAAAAGGTCATGCTGACGTCACAACTTTAGGGACCGGTGTCCAGACCGGATCAATATCAATTATACATCACATTATTCATTCCATACTATAATTGGAAACTTATTTCAACATATATACTCCTATATACATACTTTCTCTACTCATTCTCAACAAATGCCAATTATCCATTTTTCACATTTCCTCACCAAACATGATTTTTACATAATAATTTATTGTTTTTAGTCTTAACCTCACTAGGTCCAAGTCTGGTCGTAGTACATATTAAAAATCTAATAACTATATATTATAATAAAATTAGGGACCGGTGTCCAGACCGGATCAATATCAATTATACATCACATTATTCATTCCATACTATAATTGGAAACTTATTTCAACATATATACTCCTATATACATACTTTCTCTACTCATTCTCAACAAATGCCAATTATCCATTTTTCACATTTCCTCACCAAACATGATTCTTACATAATAATTTATTGTTTTTAGTCTTAACCTCACTAGGTCCAAGTCTGGTCACAGTACATATTAAAAATCTAATAACTATATATTATAATAAAATTAGTGAATTGATGTTAATTATGTTCCTTTTTCGGACGTCAACCAATGTCGAATAAACCAATGTCGAATAAATATATGTTTAAGGGTTCCGAAGGTTGCCCTGATTAAACCCGCTCTTAGTTTCGAGTTTCACTTCGACTAACGCCTTATTGAGTGTCAGTCTGTAACCTACGAGCATCGAAAGGAAAACCGGTCAACAAAATAACAACACCTGTCATTCCTAAGTTCTATTTTCTAGCTCAAAATGCCAAAATACAAAGAAAACAAAACCCCTCATCCATTATGGGTGAATCTCGGTTTAGAGAAGAAGTTGTTGTAACCAAAAATTGAAGGTATCAAAGTACTCACCTTATTCCCACATGTCCGAATACGCGATCAACTTTAAGTTTCAACGAGAAATCGGGCGCCAATCAAGCTCTGAAGTCACGCGGCCATGGAGGATGGAAATGGCTCCTAATTCTTTCTCTCCCGCACGTAAAACAAGGGTAAGGAAGAAAGGAAAAGAAAAATTTAAAGTCTTAAAGGCATTTTCATTATTTCTTTATTTCTTTTTTATTTTTTTATTTCCTTTTATAAAAATTTACTTTTATCCCATGCTAAATTATATTTTACCACTACCATTTAATCTAAATTTAAATCTACTAATTAATCACCCAAAATTAATTTATTACCTCAATCAAAATTCTCAATTAATTTATAATAATTTGAGAAAAAATCCTAATTAAACCTGAATAAATTTAATTTATCTTCAATAATATTTAATTAACTTCACTACGACAAAATAAATTGAATTTTGACATCATGGATGTTACACATTTTGTCCTTCCATAATACAAAATGCATGTTTCGTAATTTAAAAGTGTAAAATAAAATCATTGAAGTGACAATTTTCACCTTAGGCACATAAATATTTTTTTAAACCCTATTTTACAAATTTTTTTTTTATTTCTACCCTATAATGGAAAAATATCCACATCGCAACACCGCTAGTAACAATTTTCTTGAAGCCCAAGTTAAAAATTAACCAAGAAATTGTGCCAACTAAAACGTTTTATTTGCAAATACTATCATAAAATTTTGAAGGCGCTTAACAGGAAAAAAAACAATAGGTAACAATAACAATATTCTATTTGGTGGTGTTTGGTATGAGAGATCTTTTTAAGTGAGATTTGTTTCCTAGGAATGCATTTCATGTGTAACTTATTTCTCATGTTTGGTATTAAAAAAACTTACCAGAAAATCTTTTTAATTTCTCTCATGTTTGGTATTAAAAAAACTTACTCGGGAATCTTTTTATTTTATTAGAATTTGGGAAGAAAATTGGGGCATTTTTGTCCTAAAATCTTTTAATCCCGGGAATGTATAGAATACGTACTTGTTGAAATAGGAAAGTGAAGTTTTTAATTTTTTCATAATTCAGTTTCTGGGAATAATCTCATATTCTTGAGAATATTTTTTTTATCTCATACCAAACATGAGTAAGAAAATATTTTAAATAGTATTCCTAGAAAAGTTCAAACATCTCTTGTACTACAGACCACATTTTTTGTGACTTCTATTCTAAATTCTAATAAAAGAGGTAGGATTTTGGATAAAAACATGCAAAAAACGAGAAACTTGATGGATTCAGGGAGAAATTTTTGCATTATTTGGATATTGGTTTAATGTTACATCAACGGTTGAAGTGAGTGCATAAATTATTTATCATACATGTTCAAAATCCAACCAAACAAAAACATTAAATTGTGGAAGGCGAAAATAAACAAAACCGAACAGAAGGCAACAAAAGTTGTCCACTCTTTTGGCGATTATTACTGAAAAGAATATGGGATTTGGCTGAAACATGACAATAGAATTAAGAAAAAGAAAAATATAAAATCGGATTGAGAGGAGAACCTTTTTTAATACTCTTAATTTGCGTTATCTAACCACATAAAATGTTCGTTGGATATATAGTTAAGAAACGAATTATGAAAATAAAAAAAATCAAAAAATTAATATTAATAAAATTTAGTTGGATCATATAATATATTCTCGAGTCTTATTAGAGCATGTTTGGTATTTCTGTTGTTGAGTTGAAAGCAACGGATGTGAGATATAACAAAAAATTCATCCTATGGTCCGACGAATTTTTGACTGTTTCAAATATCGTGAATGATCAATATCAACCTTTAAATTTTTTATATTTCCCCAACTGCAAACCAAACACCCCACTAATCTATCAGATATAACAAAAAGATTCTATCTAAACTTTTCGTGAGCATTATGTCCTACCGAATTACATTAGATGTGCTTCGGCAAGTGATTTATAAAAAAATTGTTACTCCTCATCAAGCAAGATCACTGCCAAAATACATGATAGTCTTTAACTGTATATAGAAGAAAAGAGACCCGAACCTTCTCATGAAATCAATCAAAGATGGATAATGAAACAGACACTTTCAGAACAAAATGTTTCAGAATCTAATACAGCATTCTTTAATTTTGTCAATTAAAGTGAGGATGAATCAACTCAAAAAATCTATTAGCTCAACGAAAATTTTAATTATTTTAAATGATGTGTATAATTTAAATTAACCATTAAATTTTTTATTTTAACAATTCTATTTTTTCTTCTGCTTAAAAAAAGGGACACATAATATGAACCCAAAATGTAAAGTGAATTTTAAAAGGCAACAATGTGACTTTGAGAACCAAAAAAGGTATACTGGTGAGGTGGGTAATCATGCTTTTTAAAATGATAGATGGAGTCTATTTTTTCTAAGAATTAGATGCTACTTTAAATAAGATGGAGTCCCAGTATTGTTGGATTCTCACACTCCACTTTATGTATATGCCACGTAGGGCATACTTTATTTAAGGAAAAAGCATCTCTTTTGATTCAACTTGTCATACTCATGACTTTGATCATCATTTCTTAAAGATTGTGAATATTGATTGACCATAGCTTCAACTAATTTAGAGGGTCAATCAAACTAAAAGACAGAATATATGTTGCTTTTATTTTATCAAGTCTTTTCCTTTGAAGTTGAACTAGGCAAAAGCATGATAAAGCTGTTTAAGCCCAGAAGTAAATTACAAGTTTGATCTACACTAAATTAAGACTTTAATATTAATTAAATATGGGTGTAAATATACTATTAACCAATAATTAGGGTTGTTTTAGATTTTTTTTATGAACATGTGAGAAACAAACCACATTAAATTAATATTTTTTTTAATTAACGAGTATTTTTCGAATAAACAATCATACTTAAAACTTAATTATAGTTGAGGTTCTTCATTTCTTTCCTAAATAGCTTTATAATCTTAGTTTAGATTACTGTTTCAATCATAACTTTTGTATAGGAATATCTTTTTTTTAGTGTGGTTTGATTTGAAAAGATGTTTTATATTTTTCAAGTATAAACTTATCAATTTTTTTATCATATTTTTATACGAATTTTTCAGAAAAAAATGTTTTTATAATTAAGAATAAAAACAGAAACAAATTTTCAATCCAAATGGTTTTTTTTTTTTGGCAAAAATCCAAATGGTTTACATTATTTGTTTTTGCCTTATATATATTGTCAAGGATCACTGATTACAAATCTACAGGCCCAATAGCGACTAACGGATCAGCCCATTCCTTTTTACAATTCTTTCTTAAAAAATTTTATACTTTTTCGATTAATGATATTTTTTATCATAGAAATTACTAAAATGAGGTGTTATTATTCATAAAAATTATTTATACATAAAAGGGACAACAAAATTTGAATTTCTTATCATATATTTAAAGGATTTAGTTACCTCTCTTTGTATTTCACTAAACATATTTAAAAGACATTTTATTCCAAAAGAAGATTTTTCTTACAAAAATATGTGCTTTAAGTTTTAAATTTGGTCCTCTATCAACTTTTCTAACTAATTTGATCATTTAGGTTTCTAATTTGTCTCATAATTTTTCTTTTCAGTTAAATTCATTAACCTCGTAAATTCTTTCATCTTGTTTTTTTCTCCCCCATCTTACGATCAACAACTTTATTTTACTCCTCTTTCTTCTCTTTAGAGATTTAGTGAATTTAACATAAAAGCTATGAAAATTAATGTAAACTAGGGATAGGTTATAGGTAGTTAGGAGAAAGATGGTAAGAAGTTAACCCTGAATATGTGAAGACAGCCACAAAAAAAAATTAACAACACCAGTTAACTTGAAAACTTTGCAAAAACATTCAATCATAAAATATTAAATTTGTTCGCTCTGAGCGTAAATGTAACACATATGGTTTATTATTTAAAAATGTTACTTAAAAAATATAAATGAGACTTTAAAGTCCTATTTATACAGCAAGAAAAATGTTTTGATTTCAACTCAACAATCATTAGTTAACGATAATCCCCTTTGATTACAAAGAGATAGAAATATATTTCTAAAATAAATGGGACACTCCCCACTTGGGGAAATCGATTTAATTATTTTTAACGAATATGAGAATTTGGTAAATTAATATTTCTTTGTATAAGGATGGGTTGATAATCTCATTACTTAATTTGGTAAATGAGGTTTACACATTGCCTAACTTAAAGTGGAACCTTACCATCAAATTACTTAAAATCCCTGTTGCTTTTCTTTGAGACCAACACCTTAACATTGACTTCAAAAATCATCTCCCTCGTTAGCGTTCGGAATGGAACACCATTATTAAGACAGGAAAATATGGTTCAAATTTCAATTTCGTCTTCACATATACACTCATTTTCAAATTTATTTTTTAATTCGTTTAATTTTTTTTCTCTTGACAATGTATCTTTGAATAAATCAAACAACATTTGTATTTATTTTATGGGTTAAAATTACTTTTCTCTGTGTTTTTATTAATTACTTATTGTAGTTCCTCAATTATTCTGTAGTTATTTTTTAATTGATGTTGATTCATATATAATCTAATATGTTAAAGGTTGATATTAACTCATCACGTCGTTGGAGACAATAAAAACTTTGTTTTTTCTCTACCAGATTTGTTTGCCGGGATAATCTTAAAATTATAATGAAGATAAAACTGAACACACACAAAAAATCATCACAACACAATAATCATAATTTAAGCCTTATTTTAGTAATTTGTTATCAGTAAAAATGGAACCTACACGTACTCTACTTATTTCTACTCTACCACGTGACTGTATCAAGTGAAATGAATAAAAAAAAGTAAAATATCCCTATTTGTAATTTTCGGTTATTTTAATTTGCAATTTGGTAACTAGAATTTTTATCGAAAGAACCAAAACAAAAAACGGTGAAATTATCATTCGCTAACCAAGCCTAGTGCATTCACATTTCCCAAACATTGTTAATAAAAGAACATGTCTCAAGTCAAGGGTTTGTTTGTTTGGTTGAGTCGATTAGAACAAACCAAAACAACAAATTTAAACTCCTACATTTTTTTCATCTTCACATCTACCCACCTAATCTTATCCTAAAACCTAGACAGCTTTACACTTCCCAACTTACCCTTAGCCAAACACCTCCTTACATAGCCTGCAACGACTCCGACCGCCACAAAATATCGGTGGTTGGCTCCGCATAATCAAACAACCCATCTATAGTCACATAACCACCACCGTTATCTTCCACATCGTAACCCACAAACCCAAACCCTTCATAGTTCCTAACATCATCCTCAAAACCCCAAAACCCGGTTAGATCCAACCCTTCCGGTCCAACCCGGCCCGGATCATCACCTCCCGGTTTTCTCGTCTCCTCGTTCGCCGGCGCCTCCGTTGGCGGCAACCCCAGTTCATCATCCGAGGCTTCCAATAAATACCCTAGGTTCGGCTTGAATTCACCTGATAGGTTCACGTTCGGATCCGAACTTGGGGCGAGGATTTCCTCTTCAAAACTCTTGATAACCGAGTCAAGACCCTGAACCTGCATGGCCGGGTTCACATTCTCCGCGTCGTTTAACATCTTCAAAAGGTCGTCTTGGATCTCGTTTACCCCAGACGAGTCAAGAACCGGGTCGACTCGGTCGAGTTCGAACTCGTCGCTGGACTCGCCTGGGTTAACCCTGTTGAGTTGAGATTCGGAGAAGTTAACATCAGACTCGGAACCGACTCGGAGTTGCTTTGTCGACTCGGGCGAGTCGGCTTCCGAGTCATCAAGAACTCGCTTCCTCTTGTTGCATTTTTCCATTTTTTTGAATGAGAATAAAAAATGGTAGGGTTTTGTTAACGTTACAGTGCTGTTATGGAGAGAGAGTAGAGAGAGAAAATGAAAGTAATTGGGTGGAGGGAGAAAGAAAGGGTGGAGGGTATATATAGGGGTTGGAAAAGTTGAATAGATAGGTTTACTTTACTTTGATGCATTAACGGCAGATAGAGACAGGCGCGTGCGTAGCAGAAAAAGCCGAATTATGCTCTTTCATTTTACCATTTTATTTTTAGAATAACGAAGAAACCATCGCAATGATCGTGTTTGAGTCGAAAACATTTATATCATAAAAATATTAATTAAAAATTATTTTTATTTATAAAACTTAAATCTTAAAAATCTAAGAAATTAAATATATATTATTTAAATGACTATTCAATCATCATCACTTCTGTTTTTTCAATAAATATATGAAAAGTTAATTGTTTAATAAAAGATTATTAGTTTAATTAATTATTGTGGATCTTTTAAGAATTTAAGAGGTGTTCGAGTTTCCTGAAGTTTTTTTAAAAAAAGAGTTTCTTAATTTTGATGTGGGATCCGTTGCGGTCATTATTGCGGGGCAAGGAGAGGATATTTTTTGTTTCATTTATGGCACTTTAACTATATTTGAATGTTGTGTGAAGTCCGTGGGTGCGGGCCCACCGACAACGGGGAATCATGTGGTTGTTTTTTTATTATTTTTTCTCACGACTTTTTTAAGGTTTTTTTTTTTTTTTGCTTTTTTGTTATGGGGTTTGGAATTTTGGAGTGGTCACTCACTGGTACCCCACCGGTGGAGGAGCGCTGTTGTTGGATTCTGGAGTTTGCTTTTCGGTCCTTTTTTAGACCGAGAAATTTTCTCCTTTGTTTATTTATTTTTGACATTTTCTTGCTGATTTTTTCAATCCTACAAGAAAAGAAGTTTCTGACGCTTCAAACGTACGTTGCTGTGGATGTTGCCGCTAATTGTCTGGCTTATCTGTTGTTGTGTTGAGTAGGGGTGTCCAATTTTTGTTTTACCCATGCAGACTTGAGATACTCAAATTTGAAAATAAAAACGAGTCGGTTTGTAACGGATTATAGGTAAAAATAGATTATTTAAATTGTTTATTCTGACTGAGAATGGACGGGTTTAAGTTAAAAAATTAAACCCAATGATACCCCGATCGATTGCTTAGGATTTGGTGTGGTGGTTGTTATTATTGGTTAATGGATTACATTATATTTATTAAGGAATTAGAATGTATATTTCAGCGATATATTCATTTTAGGTTTATGTTTTTACTTGATAAAAGTTTTGAAATATTTTTATATGTAAGTTGTTTGTTAAAATTATTTTAAAGTCCCAAAGGTTCCTAGACCATATGAAGCTTACCAAATAATAATGGCTAAAGATGAACAATCCTATGATGATGGGGTTTTTCATTACAAGGAACCAGAAGAAGACTCAAGTGATGAAGATCCGATCGAAAATTGTGGGCCCAGTCATGAATGTCTCTAGAAGGACTAAAGAGACACGTGCCTGAAAAGAATCCGAATCTTATCAAGATTGAAGACCTTATCTGATTGTCGGCCACTTTACTTTATCTCTTTGTCGGCCACCTTATCTTATCATATGCTATCTTCCACGTGTCATTGTAATATAGCGTGTAATCTATGTAATCTTATCTTCTTATCTCGAATAGTTTCCAAATCCCTGTCTATAAAAAGGATCCTCTTGTAAAATAGGAAGCAGGAGTTCGAGAGAACAAAACCTTCCATAAATAAACTTTGTGTGCTTTTCAAATTATGAGTTTCTAATTTCTCTTCTTTCTTCTGAAAGCTCAAGGCGGTAGTATTATGCTATAGGCACTATTCCGATCAAGAGATACAATAAGACATAAAGTATGCTCTACACTTGCCTTATTTAAGGATCCTGTGTATCGGAAATATGTCGGAAAAGATCCATGCTACGATCCTTCTTAGCATAGATTTAAATGCCAAAATTGGTGACCATGGTTGCAAGAGTAGGCTTAAGGTTGCCGAAAATGCATTGTCTGTATGTTTTGGTGTTTATATTTATGTTAAGGAGGCTCTCGGCCATCACTTTCCTAAGAAACTTATCCAAAAACCCAACCGAAAAAATTGAGAACCGTAATTAACCGAAAAAATCAACCATAGTATTAAGTGAAAGTGGGGTTATTATTTGTGTTTAATAGATAGTAACGAGTGAACTCAAAATTCCGAATCCGACGGATCGACGGCCCTAGTGTTGAGTCTCACCATTTTGGCGGTCTTTTCCTACTACCCATTTTGTAGTTTTTTTGACTAATTTTTTCTTACACGCTGTTTTCGTTGTTGTTTGTTGATCTTTGCCTAATACCTGAAACCAGATCCAGAACCTTCTATTCTTTTTCCACAACTATTTTCGAAAGGTAAGGTAGATAGTTAACACGAAAAGAATACTTTTATGAATTTTATTCGTACGTGATAAAAAGAAATTTGTTTTCTTTGATTCAATGTGAAAAGGTGTTAAAATTTGACGGAAAAGAATACAACATAAAAATTATGCAAAAAAAAATTCAAGTTGGTTGGTTGATGCAAACGAATAAAAATTATATTTATTGTTAAACTCAGGAATGGGATTGAGAATAGGTTGTACATCGGGGTTAGCATGTAAACGGGGTAGGAATAGGTTGAATGATATTTATACCTATATCTATAAATATAAATATAAGAGTTAATACAAGTATTTATTTATTGGTATTTATTTATTTTTAATATTTAAATAATAATAATAAACACATCCTGAAAATAATATTATTTTTTTTACAATAGGATATAAATTAATACTGAATAATATAGTTACAATTTTGGGTTTTAGAAATATTATTATTGAATAATATTAATCTTCTATCTCATTATATAATAATAAAATGTATTTTATATTTAAATATATTTTATATAAAATAAATATAAATACTTATACGGGTATCTACAAGGCGGGTAGCAAAGTAACCATACCTGCCCGTTTAGAGAATTTGTAGATACTCGTTGCAGGATATCCATAATACCTATGAGTGTAAATTATTTTGTCATTTTTAATCGAGGTCTTTGACTTAATTTATTTAAGTCCTAGTTTGAAACATTTTCTTTTTAATGAATTATTTGATTTATATATATGTGATGTTTATTTACTCCCTACATTACTTTTTTATAAGAAAAATATTACTTTTCTTTATTTATAAGAAACACGTATATAATATAGTAAAGTTTATGTTAATGATGCACCAACTAATTTTTGTTCAATCATTTTAATTATTTAATGTTGTGGTGGTATTTTTAAAATAAAACGTTAAATTAAAAAAAATGTTTTACTTAATATCCAGGGGATGTATATGATTTTCTTGGATGTAACTAGTAACCAGCTACTAATTAAGCATGGGTCGGTTGGTATCAGTGACTATGCCTAAAATTATTCTATAGTTGTTTAATAGAATTATTGTGTACATATACAAAATAGAAAGAACAGAATAGTAGATAGACGTATCCCTGTAAAAATACAAATAAATCAAGTGAAGAAAGAAGAAGAAAATTAGCATAAAAAATGAGAGAGACTATCAAAGTCATTTTCGTTTCATGTTAGCAAATTTGACATGTGAATTTTAAGAGTAAATAAAAAAAACAAAGTAGAAAATGACTTTATAAAATAAAAAGATAAGAAACACAAATAGTGATAATGTTTTTGTTATAAGCAACACACTCCGGTGTATAAATTATTACAAAATTGTAATAATTTTATTATTATAGAGAGCTTTTTTTGTTGTTGTTTTTCAATACTTATTCTGAATGTTATATATTCCTGTAGTTATATAAAAATTAAATAGTCATTTTAAATTTATTGCATGCATCTATTTTTACTTTGTTGTTTCTTAATTCAAAATCTAAAAGTAAAAATTCAATCATTCTACTAAATTCTCTTTCATGATATTTTAAATAATTATTTCTTCTTCATTTCTTAATGTTAGTTTTTAGATAATTATATTTTTCTTTATCAATGTGGGTGGACATTGTTATTAACGATGCTTTTAAAAAGAAAAGTTTTCTTTTAAAATTTATTGTATTGTATAAAATTACACAAATTTGAATCGGATAATACCTCTTACTAGTTATACATACAAAGAACTTTCAACAAAAACAAACTAACAAACAAAACATAATTAACAAAACCCAAACTACCAAACTTAACACTCTCTTGTAACTCTGTTTCTCACACTTCGGACTTTTTATGTACTCATCTTTTGGGCACTAGATTTTCACTCATCAGACCTGCAACAGACTTATACTTCAACTTTGCACATTAACTTATTCCTCAACTTTTCAAATATGTTCTTCTTCAACACCTTTGTGAAAATATTTGTAAGATTCCCTTCTGATCTGCAGTACTCCAGCACTATCTCTTCCTTATTTACCTTATCACGAATGAAATGGTATCTGGTCTCAATGTGTTTGGTTCTCCCATGATCAACAGGATGCTTGGCCAAACTTATCGCAGACTTATTATCAACATACAACTTCATAGCTTTTGAATATTCGTACTTTAGTTCCTCCAGCAATTTCTTCAACCAAATTCCTTTTCAAGCACTAAGTGAAGCAGCTATTTATTCTGCCTCACAAGTAGGCATTGCTACTCCATATTCTTTCTTCGAACACCAAGATACAGATGCCATCCATAATAGAAAATGTAATCTGCTATACTTTTCCCATCATCATAATCACATTTTCAGTCTGAGCCCGTGTAACCAAATAGATTTATCTCTGCACTACTGCACTTTGGAAGTAACACCCAATAACTGGTAGTTCCCTTTACATATCTCAATATTCTTTTTGCAGCAATTATGTGTGAACTCAGTGGGTTCTGCATAAATCTACTAATTATTTCAATACTTCAAACTAAGTCAGGTCTGTTATTGCACAAGTATCTTAACAATCTTACAATCCATCTATACAAGGTTGCATTTGCAGGCTTCCCTTCCCTTTCTGCTCTCAGACTCAAACCAGTTTTAGTTGGTGTATTTGCCAAGTTACATTTAGACATATTAATTTTCTTTAACATATCTAATGCATACTTGTTTCAATGCATCACAATCCTTTGCTCTGTCTTTCTAAATTTTATCCCCAAGAAATGGGATTGTTGTCCCAAGTTTTTCATTTCAAAATACTTTTGCATCACATGTTTGAATTTTTTAATTCCCTTATCATCACATCCTATCACTAGAAGAACATTTACATAAAGGTAGATTATAATCAGGTTTGTATCTGATTTTCCCTTCACATAAACCCCATGTTCAAAACTGCATTTGGTAAAACCTATCCCAAAAGGAAAATTGTCAATCTTCTTGTTCCAGGAATGTGGAGCTTGCTTCAGACCATACAAGGCTTTGTTAAGTCTGGAGACTTTTCTTTCTTATCCTGGAACACTGAATCTAGGGGCTACTCTATGTAAACCTCTTCTTCAAGTAGGCCATTGAATAATGCAAACTTTACATCAAATTGGAACAAATTCCACCCTTTCAGACTTACAAGTGCAATTACAACTCTCACAGTCTCAATCCCTTACAACAGGAGCAAACACCTCCTTGTAATCAATCCCTTTGATCTGTCCTGGACCGGGGTCAATAGATCCGATCTCAAGCCAGTCACGAATAGTATGTCAATACAGTCTAGTAGACCGGATGTATGTGTATCCGATGCGAGTATCCGTTGTCCTTTAATGTGGAGAGCGGATTGGGCGTTCTGGAGATCCTTCACACCGACCTAACGCGTTGAAGTGGGCGAATGGTGGTGTCACCTGCAATGATTCTCCGACGCTCAAGTCAGTGATTATATTCCAAGTAAGGAATGTATTCAGAGAGTATTCAGTCGTAAAGAGCTGAATAATCAAGATGAAGAAGAAGATCCCTAATTTCAATCATGAAGTTAGTTCATATACCTGATTGGCTCGATTAACGAGGACTCGTTGGTGGGGAACCACCAACTCCCATCAGCATTATTATATTGCGCACTTACCTGTATGATTGGGTCAAGTGGCTATTTTATATTGAGCGTAGAGAATGTAGACTAGGATTAGGGAACAAGTTGACCATTCCCGTGAGCAGAATTTGGCTCGTAGTGCAGGGAATTATTGATCGATCCCTGTAGCAACAATCCTTGTCTTTTGCATAGTGCCGTGTGTATTATCCGATGTCATGGTGTTATCCTGGATAACCGGTATAGGGAGAACGCCTGATACGGAATTACAGTCCGGATGTATACCGATGACACCGGTTACACGTAGATGTCTTATCAAAGACGTTGAAATATGTATAGCAGATCGGATACCGGTATTGAGACCGGATCATATGTCCCCTAGCTTGTGTGAGGGACTGAATAGTTGTTCACATAAGCTACTCAACCTGCGAGAGGTCTTAATATCGGTAAGCTTACGTGTGTGACAGTTCCTTAGCATCTGTTGTCATTCGTAAAGAACCGCTCTGAATTTAATAGAAAAGACCTTTCGGTATTGTCACAACGGATTCAGACAAAGATTCGTTGTGTGAGAATTTCAAGAGTTTATTGGAATTGAAAGCTCTTGAAGTTCGTGTAACGGCTGTAAAGCGTAAATTGCGTTGCATGATTAGACATTAATGCTTTTAATCACGTGGGCAAGCAATTATTGCGTCTGAGATGAAAATCTCATTAACCGTCGTTTTGGGCTTAATGGGCCTGAAGTTTTCAAAACTTTTGGGCCTAGTGGATAGCCCTTTACTGAGTCGCTATCGTTTTGGCGCCCAAGAATTTGGAACGGTTGTGTCGTTTCGCTTGTGAACAGGTGCGTTTTATTGAGAACGACACAACTTCAAGAAGAGGTAACCGGTCCTCTTTGTTTCCTATAAAAGGAATACTTAGTGGATTCTGGGTTCCACTTGCTTTTGCTTTCTCAACGAAACTCTGCAGAAATTTTTGCAAGGAAGTTTATCGCCTATATTGCGAGGGTTTCTTTGTTCCTCAAATTCATCACTGTTATCTGAGGTAACTATCTCTTCCTTGTCGCTTTAGTTTCGTTTTGAGTTGCTACTCGTAGTTATAGAAAGTAGGCTTCATCTAAGGGGGGGAATCAGTTTCCCTCAACCCTAATAGTCGTGGGGAAGAATCCTTGTGATTCTTCCTAAGACTGAACCGCGTCGATCAGAAAAGGGATCTTACTCACTGCGGGAAGTGACCTTTCCCTTCTCAGAGTCGCCCTCTGATTGTAATTGCTTTTAAAATGCAGTGAGTAATGATTGCAACTTTCTGACGACATTTTATTTCTTATCATAGATTAAGGAGTTCGGTCTAGATACTTCCAATGGCAACTGGAGAAGGATCTTCTGGAGATAGTGCCATTTCGAAGACAGCTGAGGGTCTCTTCAGCGTAGTTGCTTCGAGGCTGAATTGGGAGGAGGTTCAAGCTAAATGGCCTTTCTGTTGGGTGTCCAGCGAATTTAAGGACTTGGCCTCTCGTCATGCGGATGAGGAGGGATCTCGGATTCAACCGAGGTTCACGCTGAGTACGGATGAGGAGACAAAAAAGTGGTATAGGGTTTACGCACCACTTCCGACAGAGCGGATATGTCATGTCATCCCCAACGATCGTTCAGTGTACATGTATGACTTTATCTTCCATAATCTGGGAGTTCGTTTCCCTTTAACCGAACTCCAGATGGGTGTTTTGAGGTTTTTGAACTGTGCACCCTCTCAACTTCATCCCAACGGTTGGGGCCTCATCCGAGCTCTCGAAGTGCTTGGGGAGCACTTCAATTTCACGCCAACAGTAGCGATGCTGTTCTACTACACCCAGGTAGTTAGAAGGGCGAATAAGCAGGGCGGAGTTGGTCTGGTGACACTCCGGACTCTCTGTTCCTTTGTGAACTTTGAGTCTTATACTGATTCGGCCAAGGTTGATGGGAAGTCCTTCAAGACTTACTTCACTCGCATCTCCATCAAGAAGGGCAAACCAAAATTTTGGAAGGACGAAGAGGACGTCGACAAATTTCCCTTGAGCTGGACACACGAGCATTTCCTGTTGAGCTCTCACGCGTACTACACTGATCAATCCGATCTGTCTCGTGAGACATCGAGAGTGTTGTTCGCGCTTGAATCGCACACTACAGGTCGTCACGTCTTTTCGTGTAGGCGTCTGCTAAGTAGCTCAAGCGGAGTCCGGGAGGAATATTTGCGTACTTCTCGTTTTATTTCATCTTTCCTCCTTTATCAAATATATATAGAATATTTGCATTTGCTGACATCTTGTTTTGTTCATGTAGGTGAAATAGAACAGCAAACTCCGGAAATGGATAAACTGAAAAAATTCAAGGCGGCTGGTAAATCCGTTGCTCGTGAGAATGAAGTAAAGCCCAGGCCCTCAACTAAGGATCGTCCTGAGGTAATCATCTTGACCTCGGATGTTGAAGGGGACATCCCACTGGTTGAGGGCGGTACGTCCGATGTTGGTGCAATCTCGGGTCAGCCTCCCGTTACTGAGAGGAGAAGAAAGATCCAGAATGATCCTGCAAGGCGTCAGTCCAAGAAGCAAAGAGTTTCGGAGGATCCTGCTGCCGGGGTTTCTGGATCAGAGCCGACCTCATTCCCAACTACCTCGTTTCTCACCCCCTTCCTCTCTTATGAAGGTTCTACTCCAGCCACTCTTCCTCCTCCGATGTACAAACTCCGGCCTACACTCAGTCCTAAAGAAATTACGGAAGCGTGTGAGGCCGGAAGGTGGCAGTTAGCCGAACTTGCTGGAATGCTTTCTTCAATCAGCGAGTTGGCAAGCAACGCCGATAAAGTTGAGGAATTGAGCGACGAATTGAAAGAACTCAAGCTTTCCTCGGAAAAGGACAAAGCCGCCGTGAAGTTAATGGAAGATCGTCTTCACAAGTCTAAGGAGTTTGGGGATCTCATCACTAAAGAGAATCTCAAACTCAAAGTCGATCTTAAAAACTTGGAAGGCAAGGTGGCAGAGAAGGAGGAAGAACTCCGTAGCAGCCAGGACAAACATAAAGCTGATGCTGAGGAGTGGTCTCAAAGGGAGAAGAAGCTCCTTCTTGAGATAGAGGGACTGAAGGCTAGGAATGCGGAGTTCGAGGTGTCTAGTGAGGAGCTGTCCAAGTTGCGGAGAGAATTGGCTACAGCGAAAGCTGAGAGAGAAGAAGCTGTTGACATATGCAGCCGGGCTGTCGAAGAATCCTTCGGCCTAGCTATACGCCAAGTTTTCTACCGCAACCCCACTGCGAAACTTGACCTTTATGGAATGGATCCGTTCTATGAATTCCATGGGGGAAAGTTAGTTGCAGTGGTGGATGGTCGTCACGAAGATCCACCGATGTCCCTGTATGGTTTGCCTCCTCTTCCTGAGGGTCAAACCATGGGACCGGATTATATCTTTCCTGTGTCCGAGGTTCCCTCTTCTGAAGAAAGGGCGGAGGCTCCTGGAGGTGAGACTCCTGCGGAGGTTCCAAAGGAAGGGGGACGAGAGCCTGGTGCTGAGGAGGCACAAAAAACTGAAGAACCGATTCCTCCTCAGTAGTTTTGTTTTTATTTACATGTATAGTTGTGTACCGGGATCAACTCCGGATTTTGAACTATTGTATGTAATTTTATTTCAATGAATGAATTTTGGTTGAAGAAATTTGTCTTCATTGTTTCATGTATATATAAATCGTTACTAATCCGTTCAGTGTAATTAATCTTAAGGCCAGGTTGAAATAATAACCTCGGAAGATTAAATAACAAATGAAATTTAGAACGGATAAATATATACATGTCCCCAAGTGCGTATTAAGAAGAAGGTGCCTGTCTCTGGGGCATGATCCTTAATTCTTTTGGGGAAAGATGGGTCGATCCGCTGTTTATCAAAGTAGTGTAACAGGACGGATGACTGCTTCTAACCCGTAATATTCTTACAGGAGATGATAATATTGTTCCAAGTTTAGGGAACTGTAAGGAAGTGATGTTTGAGTCCTTTATCATAAAGATGATGATGGTAGTTTTTTCTACGCCAGGAGTTACGTCGTTGTATCACAGAATAGGTGATAAAAAGTATCCGTCCTGGGAGAATACCACTAGAAAGTGAAAGTGCGGACTGATCATGCCAGGTGTTTTATTATTAAATCACTTCCTAAGTGATTGAGATCATCCGTCTTGGGGATGTGTGCGATTCCAGGAACTACATCATCAGGTCGTGTATTAGGTGATTGAGATCATCCGTCCTTTGGGTGTGTATGGCGCCAGGAGTTACATCGTCAGATTACAGCATGGGTGATTGAGATCATCCGTCCTGGGCAGGTACACCGCGTTAGGAGTTACATCGTCATATCACATAATGGGTGACTGAGGTTATCCGTTCTGGAAAAGCACACATCGTCAAGAGTTACATCGTCAGATCACAGATTAAGTGATTTAGATAATCCATCCTGGAGACATTTTTCAATCGTGGGAGTACGGATTAAGTGAATACTTTCATCGTAAGAGTGATGATGAGAATTGTTCATACCAGGAGTTACATCGTCGAATCACTGAATAGGTGATTGAGATCATCCGTCCTGGAATGATTATTAGAGTTCTTCGTACCAGGAGTTACATCATCGAATCACAGAATAGGTGATTGAGATCATCCGTCCTGGAATGATTATTGGAGTTCTTCGTACCAGGAGTTACATCATCGAATCACAGAATAGGTGATTGAGATCATCCGTCCTGGAATGATTATTGGAGTTCTTCGTACCAGGAGTTACATCATCGAATCACAGAATAGGTGATTGAGATCATCCGTCCTGGAATGATTATTGGAGTTCTTCGTACCAGGAGTTACATCATCGAATCACAGAATAGGTGATTGACATCGTCCGTCCTGGTAGATTTTTCCAATCATGGGAGTGCGGATTCGATTGGCAATTTTCGCTCCATCCGAAATCTGAGTATTACCTCCACTAGCCCCCTAGCTGATGTGAGGAAGCAGTTTGCTTGCTCATATGAGCTATATTGATCATTGTACGTCTGGATTTCGGATTTGCACCGAAGTGTAAATATCCGCTCTTGGAACCATGTTCCGTAGTGACGAAATTTTAAGGGCGGATTCGACAATGGGAATATCAGAAGTTTATCGAATTTCGCAACCCTTGGTATTCGAGTAATGGTGGCCACGTTTCTAATGATTGGACATTTAATGCCTTAATTCACGTGGGCGCGCCATTATTGCGTTAAATGCGCATGTCTTAATAACCGTCACGTAGGGGCTTGTTGGGCCTAAAATTTGGATTTAGTAGGCCCATTTAGAAAGCTCTGTGACGAAACGATGGCATTTTCGCGCCTTGATGTACTAAACGACAATTTTGGTCCACTAAACGGGGAGTCGTTTGGGGGTAAACGACAGGTTATGTTTAGTGGGTATTCGAAAAATTTTGGTGCCCTGATATAGGCATTTTTGGCAATCTCAGTTACCATTTCTTCTAATTCTCTTGACGAACTTCTGCAAAAGTTTCGAGAAGATTATCGTGTCTGCCTCTGTGAATCTTAATTCACTATCCTCATCCATCCTTAGGTAACCACTTTCTTTCCATACTTTGTGTCTTGTTTCAATTTCTGAAAATGTCTAGGAAAGGTGTTAGTTTTAGTGGTATCAGCCCTAGAGGAAGAGGAGGAAGGGTCTTCAATCAAAACCCCATAGTTCGTGGTGGGAGGATTCCAGTGGTTTTTCAATCGAAGCCACTAAGCTCAGAGAGGGAGGCGTCGCCGTATCAGAGGCGAAGGGCGATTATACCCTCTTCAGAATCCTCCTCTAGTGAGAGTGCTGAGAGCGGTGACCTGTATGTATCTGACGATGTGGATTTTTACCGCAGTGTAAAAGCTTTCACAATGGTGGTGAAGAAAGCGACTGGGAGGAAATCATCTGAAGGGGGATCTCTTTCTGAGAAATATATCTTGAAGACCCAGTCCGGCCTCTGCAATGTGGTTGCACACCGGATAGACTGGGTGAAATTCCAACAGAAACGCCCATTCAGCTGGGTGGCTGAGGAATTTCGTGAGACACAGTCCGTCCACGCTCGGGAGGATGAAGGGGAGCTGGAGCCGCGGTTTACCGTATGGAAGAAGGATAAATACAAATGGTGTTTTAAAGTATTTGCTCCCCTTCCATCAGTACGGATATGCCACACACCGGACGAGAGGTCCTTATTCATGTATGATTTTCTATTTCTGAACTTGGGTGTGCGTTTCCCCTTGACGAAGTTTGAGATGGGAGTCCTGAGATTCTTGGACTGCGCCCCCTCGCAACTTCACCCTAACGGATGGGGATTGGTCCGCTCTCTTGAAGTGCTTGGGGAGCACTTCAACTTTAAACCGACGGTGGCCATGCTTTTCTACTTCACTCAAGTGGTCCGTCGTGCGAATAAGGAGAAAGGAGGAGTGAGCTTGATATCCCTCCGGACTATCTCCAAGATCATCAACTTCGAGGCGTACACTGACTCCGCCAAAGTTGATGGGCGTTCATTCAAGTCCTATTTCACAAGGATTAGCGTACATCCGAGTGAATCAATTTTTTGGTTAACTGAAGAAGGGATTCCAAAATTCCCAGTGACTTGGACGCACAAACATTTTTTGTTGACCTCCCAAGCATACCATACCGAGGAGGACGAACTGAGCCCAACTTCAATCTCAGTTCTTTCGGCTCTGCAGTCCTACACAGCCTCACACCAATTTTTCTCCTGCAAGCGTTTGTTAGGACCAAAGTCTACCCGCGAGGAGTATTTACGTAATTTCCCTGCCATTCTTCATGCGTTATTATGTCATGCCTTGAAACTTTTTCGTCTCTGATTGTGTCTTTTAATTGTGCAGGTGAAATTCAGAGCGAGTCACCAGAGATGAATAGACTAAAAGGTCTCAAGGCCGGAGAGACTTCCGTTGCGGCTGAAAATGACATTCAGGCAAAGCGGAATTCTAAGAAGGCCACTGCTGAGACAGTAATATTAACTTCATCTGCTGGTGACGATATTCCTCTGATCGAGGGCGGATCTGAGAAGGTGGTCGAGAAAAAGAAGAGGACCAAGCGTGATCCTTCGAAGACCTCAGACCGTCAATCTTCGCCCAAAAAGCCAAAAACTTCAAGAGGGGCTGCGGAGCTTGTGCCCTCTAAAGAGAAGAGAGCGGAAGAACCCACTCCGGATGCCCCCGGTGGTGTAATCACTTGTGGGGCGAAGCCAATAACAACTTACTTCGCGCCCAAGGCCCCCCGCTCTATTGAAGGTAATTCCGGTCTTGTTCAACATCCGGTGTACGAGGGCTCTGTTCCAGAGGGCGTTCCTGAATCCTCACCCAAGGTGAAGCCCTCGTTAAAGAATGAAGAACTGATCAGAGCTTGCGACGACGGACAGAAGCACTTGGCTGATTTATCCGAGCTCCTCAAGTCGGTTCGCGAGCTCACAGAAGAAAATGAGAGGCTCACCTCGGTGGTTGGCAAGGACAAGGCAATCATCCTCCAATTAGAAGGAAAATTAAAAACTTCCAAAGAAGAAACTCAGAAGAAGGATGAAGAAATTGCCAAGTTGAAGAAGCTTGCTAAGGAGCTGGAGGGTCAAGTTTCTGATCAGAAGAAAATCAATGCTGACCTCCATGCCAATTTTTGTGTGGAGAAGGAACGCTCTTCAAAGCTGGAAGAGGGGTTGAAGGAGGCTAAGGTCGTCTATTCCCAAGGAGCGGATGATTGGTCACGTAGGGAAAAGGAGCTGCTATCAAAGTTGGCGGATTCTAATGGCGAAGTCAAGACCCTGAAAGCAGACCTGGATGATGCTGTAAACATGTGTGACCAGGCGGTCAAGGAGGCTTTCGGGTTGGCAATTCGTCAGGTGTTATACCGGAATCCCAAGGTGTCACTTAATTTGAACGGTATTGATCCGTTCTATGAGTTTCACCAAGGGAAACTGGTGGCCATCGTTGACAATCGTCAAGAGAGTCCGCCTAATACTCCTTATAAGTTTGCTCCTTTACCTAAAGGTCAATCAATGAGACCTTCCCTCCTGAAACCCATAAGTACAGGATCGAGCTCTCGCACTGAAGGAGGCAAGACCGGAGACAAAGGCAAGGGAAAGGAGGGAGACTCAAGCCAAAAAGAGTAGCGCCTTCCTTATTTGCTTTTTCGTTTTATTGATTTGAATTCGCTGTGTTCCGGGATCAGCTCCGGATTATTACACGAATTGTAATTCTTATTGAATCAATAAAAGAATTTTTTACCTCCATTCTTGTTTTGTGAAAAACAACTTTAATAGAGGGACTGCATGTGTATTGTATTATTCCGGATTTAAGTAATGAAGATCGGATTGTAAAACAAAATCTCCATACCGGACATATACATGCGAAATGAATTCCATAATAAAACCACCGCTTGTGAGGGAACACATCAGTGTCTCAAGAACGGCCTAAGGGGAATGATTGTGAGATCGTTTAGACGAGAGTTCATTCCTCAAGATATTCGTTAAACCGTTGATGCTGTCCCCCAGTTTCATTGGGTGATTATGAATTTGAATAAACTGAGTGACATTTTCTCGTGAGAGTTTTTAAAAGTGAGGATTTAAAATAGAAATTCCTCTTTAAATATTTCCGACTGAGAAATTTCGGGTGAATATACCTTAGATTGTGGTGTACCCGAGTGAATTGTTTGTGTCGGAGTTTACGAGTCAGGTCTCAATTGAAGAATTGATGACTCAGAACTATAAGCTATAAAACTTCCAAATAAAGAACTTCACGAGAGTATTAATTTGGAGTTCAGTATAACTTACTTGTTGTGTTTGGAGTTCGGTTTGATCCTACTGTCCATGTAATATTTGGCGTTCGGTCTAATCCTACGAGCCGTTCTTCAATTGGTCTTTGGTTTTATTCAATGACAATGCTTCACCGACGTTCGGTTAATCCTACTAGTCGTACTCAGAGTTCGGTTTAATCCTACAATCCGAGCCTTCAATACGGGGTTCAGATCAGGGCTAATCCTGAACCTACTGCGCCCGTCACTTGGGGTTCAGCGTAGTCTTGAAGAAAAACCAGCTTACTGCGCCCAAGCCTTCGCATGGGGTTCGGTTTGTGGCCTTGAAGAAGGACCAGCCCTACAACCCATGTAGTCTTCAAATGGGGTTCGGTTTGTGGCCTTGAAGAAGGACCAGCCCTACAACCCATGTAGTCTTCGAATGGGGTTCGGTTTGTGGCCTTGAAGAAGGACCAGCCCTACAACCCATGTCCTGAGGTTCGGTTTAATCCTACAACTCAGGTCTTCTCCGACGTTCGGTTTAATCCTACTAGTCGTACTCAGAGTTCGGTTTAATCCTACAATCTGAGCCTTCACCGGTGTTCAGCCAAACTTACTAACCGTACCCAGAGTTCGGTTTAATCCTACAATCTGGGCCTTCATATTTACACACTCGAGGAGTTACATCGTCAATTACAGAATGGGTAATTGAGATCATCCGTCCTGAGTATGTTCTTGTGCGTTGCGCATATTCGAAGAGTTACATCGTCAACTACAGAATAAGTAGCTGAGATCATCCGTCCTGAATATGCTTTTGTGCATCGGATAAACTGAAAATCACAGCATAAGAAAAACTCGAAAGAGTTAAATTGTTATGAGAGATTCTTATTAAATCAAAAATAAGAATTACAAGGAGAGCGTAGCTGTGAAAATAAATTCTCCAGTATTCAATCCAAGATAAGGATAGGAGAGTGTAGAAACAGCTAGCTATAGTAGATGCGCAAGTTTTGGGTGTTCCATTTGTTTCGGATTGGAGTGCCATCAAGGTTTTCAAGGCGATAAGAGCCTTTGCCAGTGACCTCGGATACCCTGTATGGGCCTTCCCAGTTTGGGGCTAATTTGCCTTGATGGGCGAATTTATTCCCTATACTTGCTTTCCTCAAAACCAAATCTCCAACGTTGAAAGTCCTTGATTGGACTCGTTTGTTGTACCGGAGAGCAACTTTGGCTTTGATGGCTTGATCTCGGATGAAAGCGTCTTCTCTGAGTTCTTGTATGACATCTATTTCGGATGCCAAGTTAGCATTGTTGGTTTCTTCAGAGAAGTACTTAACTCTTGTGGAAGCAATTTGCAGTTCCACAGGTATCATTGCCTCGACCCCGTATGTTAGGCGATATGGGGATTCATTGGTGGATGAATGAGGCGTTGTCCGATATGCCCATAGGACATGACACAGCTGGTCTGTCCATCCGCCCTTGGCTTCTCCAAGGCGTTTCTTTAGTCCCTTCAGCACCTCCCTGTTGGCCACTTCAGCTTGACCATTAGTTTGGGGATGTTCGACGGATGAGAATATTTGGGTTATTCCTAACCCTTCAAGCAAATCTGTGAATTTTCTATCCGTGAACTGGGTGCCATTGTCTGTGACAATCCGTGCTGGGACCCCGAACCGTGTTATGATGTTTTCATACATGAAACGGCGGGTTCGAGCTGAAGTAATATGCACCACCGGCTCTGCTTCTATCCACTTAGTGAAATAATCGACCCCTACAATGAGATATTTGATGCCCCCAGGAGCAGTTGGAAAGGGGCCCAGAATATCCAGTCCCCATTGATAGAAGGGCCATGGAACAGCGGATGTGAAGAGTTCTTCCGCCGGTGTGTGGTGTAGGTTAGAGAATTTTTGGCAAGCGTCGCATTTTTTGACGAAGTCAATGGAGTCTTGCTTCATTGTGGGCCACCAGTATCCAGCTCTGAGGATTTTTCGCATTAAGCTTCTTCCTCCGGCATGGTGTCCATTTTGTCCTCCATGCACTTCCTCCATTACACCTTGCACCTCATCCTCTTTGAGACAAATTAAATAGGGCACAGAGAGTGCCCTTCTGTAGAGATTACCATCAATCATAGTGAAATACGGTAATTCTCTCCTTAACCTCGTCTTTTCCTTTTCATCTGTGGGTAGCTGTCCATCAGCCAAATAACGGATGTAAGGAGCCATCCATGTATCTCCGTAAAGGGAGTCAGTCATTATGGCATTTAGAGAAGGGAAAAGAGGGATGCTGGGTGACGTTAGCGTGCTTTGAACCAGAGTAGTGGTGCTACCCGGTCGTTTAGTGCTTGCTAACCTGGAGAGTATATCCGCTCTCGTATTCTCTTCACGTGGAACATGCTTGAACTCCACCTTTGAGAATTTCTCAGTCAACTCCTTGACACAGTTCAAGTATAATTGGAGTTGAGGTTCGCGAGCTTGATAATCTCCTAAGATTTGCGAAATCACCAGCTGTGAATCGCTACAGAGTGTCACCTCAGAAGCTCCGATGTCGATTGCAGCTCTTAGCCCGGCCAAGCAAGCTTCGTACTCAGCTTGGTTGTTAGATGTTTTGAAATTGAAACGGAGGGAGATTTCCAGGTGTACTCCATCGTTACTTTCGAGAACTACACCTGCTCCAGAGCCTCTTTGGTTTGAGGAACCATCAACGTAGATGGTCCAATGGACTCGAGGGTAGTCTGGATCAGTCCCTGTCATTTCCACAATAAAGTCAGCCAGGACTTGAGCTTTAATAGCGCTGCGGGGTTCGTAGGATATATCAAACTCAGAGAGTTCAATAGACCATTTGATCATCCTCCCAGCGAGATCGGGCTTGATTAAGACAGAACGGAGTGGCAAATCCGTTCTTACTATGATTGGATGGGCGTGAAAGTACGGACGCAACCGTCGTGAGGCCCAAACAACAGCGAGGGCGGCCTTTTCAATTTTTTGATACCGGATCTCAGCACCTTGCAAGGTCTTGCTAGTGAAATAGACCGGTCTTTGTCCATTAGGAGTTTCTTTTACCAAGGCAACGCCCAAAGCTTCATCTGAAATAGCCAAGTACAGAATGAGTGTGCCTTCGGGGTCAGGCTTTGTGAGAATGGGAGGTTTGGACAACACCTCCTTAAGCTCTTGGAAAGCTTTTTCTTGTTCCTGTCCCCACTCGAATTTCTTGGACTTTTTCAGTATTTTGTACAGAGGGAGTGACCTGTGAGCCATCTTCGGCATGAACCGTGCCAAAGCTGCTACCTTGCCATTCAGGGATTGGACTTCTTTGAGATTCTTAGGACTTTGCATGTCTAGAATCGTTTGGCACTTCCCTGGATTGGCTTCTATACCACGTTGAGTTAACATGAAACCCAAAAATTTCCCAGCAGGGACAGCAAATGTGCACTTCATTGGGTTCAGCCTCATGTTAAATTGTCTCAAGCGGGTGAATACTTGGCGCAGGTCGTCAATATGATCGCCACCAACCGGTGTCTTTGCTATTATGTCGTCAATATATACTTCAACAAGTTTGGTGTGCATATCTTCGAAAACCTTGTTGATCATGCGCTGATATGTCGCCCCAGCGTTTTTCAGGCCAAAAGGCATGACCGTATAGCAAAAGACACCACGATCATTTATGAAAGCTGTCTTCTCTTGATCCTCTTCGCACATCGGAATTTGGTTATAACCAGAGTATGCGTCCATGAAACTCAGGTATTGATAACCAGAGGAATCATCCACCATCCGATCTATATTAGGAAGAGGATAAGGATCTTTTGGACAGCAGCGGTTGAGGTCCACGTAGTCAATACACATTCTCCATTTACCATTGGATTTAGGGACCATCACCACATTCGAAAGCCAAGAGGAATATCGGATTTCCCTGATAAATCCGGCCTTCAGCAATTCCTCAGTTTGCTGGCAAGCTGCCTTCTGTTTCTCTGGGCCCAATCGTCTTTTCTTTTGGGCCACAGGTTTCGTCTCTGGATAGACAGAAAGTTTATGACAGCAGAATTCAGGGTCTATGCCTGGCATATCGGCTGCGGTCCATGCAAAGAGGTCTTTAAACTCTTGCAAGAGAGCCAGCAGTCGCTGCTCTATTTCAGCATCTAGCTTGTCATTGATATGGGTGATCTTTTCTGGAGAATCTCCCAAGACAATGTCCCTGGAACTTCCATCCGGTGTGGGCTTTGATGGGTTGAACGGATCAATGTTCAAATCCGCTCTAGGATCCAGGTCGACAAGACTTACAGATCCAGCCGATGTTCCAGCATCATTAAGTTTCCTCTTTTTATTGGAGGCGTCCAGCTTTGTCATGTTGAGGCTAAGGTTGTAGCAGTACCTAGCCATCTCTTGATCACCCCGGATAGATGACACAGCATTATTCTTGTCAATGAACTTGATAAGGAGGTGAGGGGTTGATACAACTGCCTCCATTGTATTCAGAGTAGGACGGCCTATGATGCCATTAAATGGTGATTTGACATCAATCACTAGCACCCGAGACTTAACCGTCCTGGCTCCTGGCTCGCCTTCAAACGAGATAAGGGTGTCAAGATACCCTTTAGTTGGTTGCTTTGCGCCATTGAAAGCTGTTAATTCCTGCGTGTAAGGCTGTAAGTCTGAGTCTTTAAAACCCATTCTTTCAAAGCAATTATAGAAAATAACATCGCAGGAACTTCCCTGGTCAACAAGGATTCTTCGGACGTCCTTGTTGGCGATCACAGCGGTGATGACTACAGCATCGTCACCACCAGGAACGGTTGGGCCAAAATCCTCGTCAGAGAAAGAGATTATGGGAGCCTCAATTCCTCCTCTGTAAGGGCGATTGTCTTTGACTTTCCCTTGCACGGATAGAATCATTCTGTGATGATTCTTTCGGGCTGTAATTGAAGCTCCTCCTCCAGCGAACCCTCCAGCAATCATGTCAATAACTTCACGTCGGCCCTGACGTTGTTGCTGGGGTATGCTGTCTTTCTGTGCTGCATTATCGGTCATTACACCTTTTTGCTTCTCTACAGCAGAGAACTTTCGAACCGGACCGGGGTTGTTGTCATCCCCATCGTCGGGATCTCTTTCTCTTTTCTCATTCCGTTCTGCCCTGTCAAAGGATTTTTCTTTGAACAGGTATTGCTTCAGTTTGCCTTCTCTAATTAGCGTCTCAACCGCGTTCTTTAGAGCTTGGCATTCATCAGTGGAATGACCATTTTGCTCATGAAAATCACAGTACTTTCGTGAATTTCCTGGTCTTTTCATAGGGGCTGGTCTCCTGATGCCATATGTGCTGAAAACTGGCCATCCGACCTCTCTCAAAATCTGAGATGGTCTGGCAGATAACTGTGCATAATGGCTGAAAGAATTGACATGCCTTTCTCGAGGTCGAGGAGGGCGGTTATCCACCTTAGGATTGGTGAATGGCCCCTCCATGCGTTCTGACCTCGTCTTCTCCTTACCCTTCTGGGTTTGGGGAGATGGTGTTGGTGGCTTTTTCTTTGCAGCCATTGCCTCCAAGTGCATCTCTATGCTCACATACTTTGAGGCTTTTTTCCTGAAATCTTCAAAAGTTGCTGGGGGGCTCTTTGCTAATGAAAGAGCGAAAGCTGATCCTGGCTGCAATGCTTCAATCACGATATGCAGCTTGATAGATTCTGTGAGGTTAGGAACCAGGGCTGCTTCTTTATAAAACCTCTTCAGAAAATCTTTTAAGCCCTCTGTTTCACCTTGCTTAATCTGAGCCAAGGTATGAGACGTCTTGGGTACGTCTCTGGAGATGACAAAGTGGGTTTCAAAGGCAGCTGCCATTTCCGTCCAAGAATCTATGGATCCAGAAGGTAGGCCTTTAAACCACCCGAGGGCTTCCTCAGACAATGTTCGAGGGAACATTCGGCACATCACGTCTTCATCAGCCCCCAAGTACATGGCTTCAAACACATAAGCATCAAGGTGCTTAGTTGGATCAGTTTCACCATTATACTTTCCGATGGAAAGTGGTTGAGTGGTTTGAAGGTGCTTGGGGATGCTGATGCCCATAAGTCTCCTTGAAAAAGGAACCTTAAGATTATAAGACAATGTGGGTGCTGTTGTTGAATCTCTCTTCCTTCGGGAAGTTGCATCCTCAGAATCGCGAGTTTGTTCTCCCTCCTCAAAGGTTGGGATCTTTGAGTACTGAAGAGTGGTGGACTTTTCACCATCAGTTGTGTGGGGAGTGTTTCACGTGCGAGATGACTCTTTATCCTCACTTTGCCTTTTTTCTCTTCGCAATTCAGCGAGTTCCCTCTGAAGTTGTTTGATCAACTCATCACGAGGATCAGGATCAGACACTGTTACTATCCTCTTTGAGTTGCCCCCATGAGAATCAAGGTTGAGCTTTCTGTAGGCATTAGGATTGGTTCTGCCTTCAGCTTGATTCTCCATGGAGTCTTGTGCTTCGCCGTGCATGGTGGATTACCTGCTCTGTCAAAGGATATGGGAATAACTTTATCGAGTCCCACCGGGCGTGCCAATGATCTGTCCTGGACCGGGGTCAATAGATCCGATCTCAAGCCAGTCACGAATAGTATGTCAATACAGTCTAGTAGACCGGATGTATGTGTATCCGATGCGAGTATCCGTTGTCCTTTAATGTGGAGAGCGGATTGGGCGTTCTGGAGATCCTTCACACCGACCTAACGCGTTGAAGTGGGCGAATGGTGGTGTCACCTGCAATGATTCTCCGACGCTCAAGTCAGTGATTATATTCCAAGTAAGGAATGTATTCAGAGAGTATTCAGTCGTAAAGAGCTGAATAATCAAGATGAAGAAGAAGATCCCTAATTTCAATCATGAAGTTAGTTCATATACCTGATTGGCTCGATTAACGAGGACTCGTTGGTGGGGAACCACCAACTCCCATCAGCATTATTATATTGCGCACTTACCTGTATGATTGGGTCAAGTGGCTATTTTATATTGAGCGTAGAGAATGTAGACTAGGATTAGGGAACAAGTTGACCATTCCCGTGAGCAGAATTTGGCTCGTAGTGCAGGGAATTATTGATCGATCCCTGTAGCAACAATCCTTGTCTTTTGCATAGTGCCGTGTGTATTATCCGATGTCATGGTGTTATCCTGGATAACCGGTATAGGGAGAACGCCTGATACGGAATTACAGTCCGGATGTATACCGATGACACCGGTTACACGTAGATGTCTTATCAAAGACGTTGAAATATGTATAGCAGATCGGATACCGGTATTGAGACCGGATCACCCTTGTTTCTATAGAAAACCTTCTGCCATTAGTCTGGCCTTATGCTTGACTATTTCTCACTTTAGACTCATTTTCACCTTGAAGACCACTTCACTGAAATAGCTTTCTTGTTAGGTGGCAACTCAACAAGGCTCCATGTTTTGTTCTTCTCAATAGAACTTAGCTCCTCTTTTATTGCATTTACCCAGTTTTTATTTCTTGCAGCTTTATCGAAACTTATTAGCTCTGTATCAACAAATAAAGCAAAATGTACCAGTCTCCCTCTACGTTTATATTAACATTTGGAAGAACTTGATAATCTTCCAGCCATTTGAGTATGCTCCTTACTCTCTGAGATCTCCTTAGACCTTGGTCTACTGCTGTTGATGTATCCTTCTCAACAGATTCAAAATTATTAAAATCAACAATTGCTTTAACTAAGTCTGGTCTGGGTCTGCTCTCCAGTCTGGTTCTGTTGTCTCATCTTTAGTAACATCTTTGTTGATACCCACTTGTTTTATCCTTAGATCAAACAACTTATAGCCACATGTTGAATGATATCCAAGAAAAATCAGTCTGTCCCTTGTCATTTAGTTTCTGCCTTAACTGATCTAGTATGCATCTATAACATACTAAGCCAAAATTTCTTAAATGGCTGACATCCTGTTGCTGTCCACTCGATGCTTCTTATGGTGTTAAGCCCTTCAGTTTCTTAATGAGGCATCTATTGATTAGATATATTACTGTTGACATAGCTTCACTCCAAGGGTAATGTGGAAGATACTTGCATTTCAACATGCTTCTTACCATGTTCAAAATACTTATATTTTCCTCTCAGTTGCCCTATTATGCTAAGGTGTATAAGGAAAATAGACCCTAGGCACAATCCCTATTTCTCCATAATAATCATGAAACAATTTTGAGGTATAATCACGAACAAAACATACAAAGTACCTATTTCCTCCAATAGATTCAGTTTAGAAAAGACCACAAACATCTAAGTAAATCACTTCCAGTTTTTGCTTTGTTCTTATCGAAACTTGCTTCTTGAAAGCACTTATGGTTTACTTGCACTTCAAATAGTCACCGCACTTCTCAATTAGTATTTTTCAAATGTTGCACTCCTATCACAGCCTTATGCATTTGACTCACCCTTGAAAATAAGGTGACCAAGTATGTAGTGCCATAACCATCCCTCTTCTGAAATTCTAGCAGCAAAGCATCTATGCTTCAACACATTAATTTCAACCTTGAAAGTTCTATTTTTAGACAATGGTGATTTTATAATTAGTCTCCTTTTGTTATCATACACTTTCAGCATTCGACTCCTCATGTTCATCACATATCATTTTTCTAATTGATGGTCTAGACTTAGCAAATTACACTTCATACTAGGAACATTAAGCACTCCTTCAATAGATGATTATTCTCCAGCCTTCCTTAGAATCATGATCTTTCTAACACCTTCAACTATAAGTGTGTTGTCATCTGTAAACTTCACTTTACTCTTTAAAGACTCATCTAGTCTTATGAACCAGTCTTTTTTACTTGTCATGAGTGTAGAACATCCAGTGTCCAGGTACCAATAATCACTATTATCATTTACTGCGGTTGTTGTCACCATTAACAGAACCTCATCTCAGTTTGTTCCATCTTATTGGGGCATTTTTGCTTCATCACTGTGATATTTTTCTTTACTCCATCATTGTGATATTTTTCTTTGCTCCAACACTCACCAGCAAAATATCCTTTCTTTCCACGCTTATAACACTTAATATTTCTTTTATCAAACTTCTTCTTTCATTCTCCGCCTCTTGTATCCTCCATTATTATGTTTATTTCTCTCTTCTTTTATAGAATTTTCTTTTCTATTATAAGTCTTCCACTTTCCTTTTCCTCATTTTCCACGCTTGCTTTCACCAGCCACCATTTTTATTATTGTTAAGCTTATAAAGCTTGCTCCAAAGTCTTCTCACTGTCTCTTTCATGTAGCCCCTATTCATATGCCTCTAAAGACCCTTGAAGCTCATCTACTGTCATTTCTTCAAAGTTCTTGGACTCCTCAATGCCGCCACAATGTGATCAAATCTTGGAGTTAGGCTTCTCAAGATCTTCTCAACCAAATACTGATTGGTGAACGATTCTCCACACATCTTCATTGAGTTTGCAAAAGTCTCTACTCGACCAAAGAACTGCCAATACTCTCATTGGCTTCCATTCACAGCATCACATACTACCTCCTCAGAGTCGGAAGTCTCACTTTCTTGACTTTCTCTGCACCTGCATAGGCTCTATGAAGATTATCATATGCCTTTTTCAGACTCTGCTCTTGCAATCTTCTCAAAGTTTGTTTCATCCATCTGCTCATGAATTATGAACAAAGCTTTACAGTCCATCTTCTTCAAGTCTTTAATCTTCAACTTATTTTCTTCACTTGTCTCCTTTGTAACCTTCTCATTCCATTTTCAACAATGTCCCACAACTCTTAAAACCCAAATAATGCCTTCACCTACACACACCAATGATCAAAGTTCTTCCATGTAAGAACTCGAAGAATCACAAGAAAATATCCATTGTTTGCAATTGTTTTCACCACACAGGTCCCTCTCAACCTTGTTCTTAATACCACTGTTGGAACCAAGTTCCTTCTCTTGCAGACTCTGATTCTACTCTATTTTATGTTACAAACTTAAGGTTTGTAACATTTTTGTTTATCATATTATTATTTTACATTTTTGTATTATTTAACAATAATTACGTAACATTTTTGGTTATCATATTATTATTTAATAGAGAATATTAATAAAAATACTTATGACAAACACTTTAAAAAATTAGAGTCGAGAGTAATTAATGAAACCTTAAAAACTTGTATTGTTATTTTTTAGAAACAATGGTTTTATTAGACATGTTAAGTGTCTGTTTGACGTAACAAGCTTATAGCTTTTAAGGAGCTTATGCCTTTTCGAAAGCTATTAGAACGGTTAATGAACACAAAAAAATACGCTTATAGTTTTTGAAAAACTATAAGCTCTTTTAGAAAACTATTTAAGAAAATGTACAACCTTTCAAAAGTTATAAGCTTTTTTATTAATTGTTTAAGAAACTACTTTTATTAAATAATAAACTTTTTAAAAAATTATAAATTATAAACTACTCAAAAAGTTATAAAATAAGTGTTATAACCTTTTACCAAACAAATCTTAATTAAAGCCACCAAGTTGAGTGGAGGATAATTAATGACACACCATAAAGATGGAAGTCATTATTGCATGCGGAAAATTGCAGCAGATTCAACCAAACCATACTGAACGGCTGTGGAATTTGTTTCTTTTAGCATTTTCCATGATTATTTTTAAAATTGATATAAAAATATCAATTTTAAATTTGATAGTTATCATAATTTTTATAGTATTCTTTTTAAAAATTAATTATAAAACATACTTTCTATATTAGTTGTAAAATTAATTGATGTAAAAAATACTGAAAGTAAACTTAAAAAACTTTGTAAAGGATCTGATCCCTAATTAGGGTTAGATATTTTATATTTAATTTATTGTTAAATTAAATCTATTAAACCCTAACATGCTTAATACAGTTATAAAAAACCTAACATGTTTAATAGAATTACACATTCCCTAGTTGATATAGGTTTTAAATATGCTTAAATAGTTTTTTAAACATATTATTTCCTATAGTTGCAGTTATAGAAATAAAAATTAATAAGAAACCAAAAAGAAATCTTCATTAACTCCGCTATGACGCATCATTTGAATTTAACAACAAAACAATATTATTTCTTATTAAATATTCTTTTCATTTTTTAATATATGAATCTTTTAATTAGTTTCAGTTTTTAAGAAAAGTTAATTAATATAGTTAAAATTATTTAATTTATTTATAATTATATTAATTTTTTTAAAATACTCTTTTATTTTTGTTGATAATCATAAATCTTATCAACTTTTTATTTAATTAATATTTATTTTATTAATGACTAATAAAAATATTTTTATAAAATATCTCTCAAATAGATGTTATGTGAATGGAATGGGGCACTATTCTACACGTTATGCTTTTCATATACGCATCATTTATTTATTTATTTGCTAAGGTCATAGACGCATCATTTGAATTTAATTATATGTTTTTGATTGCAAAAATGTTTTTATACAGTCATCAAACAATGCTATTTTGGAATTTTTATAATTTTTAAAGGGCTATTTTTAAAATTTTATAAGGGCTAAACATCCATATGTTATACCATTTGGGCATTTTTGGCATAAAATAAGATATGGTGTTGGATAAATTCCAATTAAATATATGGTTAAATTAAAAATAATAGTGACAACAGAACCATAACAATTATGATTAACAAAACAATAATTATAATAAAATATATGGTGATATATATGATATTAGTTATAATTAATTATGATCACCAAATAATAATAACTAATAAAAACTATCTTAATATTATAATAATAAATAATAAATAAAATAATACAACACAATGATAACAATAGGTAAATTTTAAATAATAATTATAGTAATAACCGTTGAATATGTTTTTTATTTTTGTGAAATTACTAAAATCCAGTTTTTCTTCATATAAATTTTTATATTTTATGAATATTTTTGTTACATTTTTCCGTCTCTCACGAGTATAAAATATTTACATATAGTCACTTATTAATTTATATATTATTTTGGTCTTTATTTTATTGTTAAGTGTAAATCTTTCAATGTCATTGTCCTAAACAAACCATTATAAATGATATTATATAATTTAAACATATTAATTACTCTAATAAAAAATTCCATAAAAATTAAATGGTTTTACCTCAAAATTTTGTTATATTTATCTTTAAGGATAATTAAATGATATATAAGTGTGAATTATGTGAAGAAAGCATCAATTTTATGCACGTTACCCAATCTCTATCACTGCAAAAGAAAGCAAAGAAAAAGAAAGTGGTTTAATATATCCTAACTTAAAAAAAAACTCTAACTTTATGTTGTGAAATTAAAGTACGAAATAATAAAATAATTCATAACAGTTTTACTCTGTTACAATTCACAATCTCCTTTATGAATTGTCACATTGGTATCGCAAAATAATCTTTACTTGGTACAGTGGGGACCACATTGCTTGTAGTTGCAATGGTAACAGAGGACAACAAGAACTGTGAAAGTCATGGCGTTCGCAGCTTCCAATTTTCATCAAGTTATGGTTGATTGCGTTGGGTTGGTCAAATCGGGTTATTTGATTTTTTATTAGGTTAATTAAACTATCTAAAAAAAATTTATAATTAAATAGAGTTTTGATTGTTTTAAATAACATGAAAAATTAATATTAATTTTTAAATTTTTTGATTTTTATAACTCTATTTTTTAAATTACAAACCAAACAAACACAATTTCCATTCAGATGTTGTTTTTTCTTCTTCAATATTTAGATGTATTATTTTTTTTAATGATCTATTGATTGAGTAATATCAAATCATAGGTTGAAATCTCATCATTGTTTATTTATTATTAAATTAATGAACATTTGACGTAAAAAAACAAAACAAGTAAGGAGTACCCTACTTATCCAACAAGAAAAGACTAAATAAACACTCTCAAAACCTGGAAATGCTCACGACTCTCAACAGTACAATGTAGTATTAAAACATAAAAATGAACATTTTGTTAAAATTTAAAATGAAGAGTGAATATTTTCATAAAGGATATGTCATACCAAAAATATTATCTTATATGAGACCGAAAGAAGTGAATTTAAGTTATATAACTATATAATGAATATTTAAAATTAATCATGTGAGTTTTTAAAAAAGTCATATGAACTTTTAAGTGTCTGTTTGATTTCTAGTTAAGGAAACAGAGTTAGGGAAATGAAGAAATTTAAAGATTGGTATTAATCCTTTACTCAACTTAATATCTAAACAGGCAATAAGTAATTATATAACTTTAAAAAATTATTAATTTTAACCATGATATGATTATAACGTAAAAGAACCTTTGTCCTTAATTTAAAGAAGCGGTTGTTTTGGTGATAGGAGGGAAAAGGTGATGTGGTTCCACGTGTAATGAGGTGTCAGACAGGGACCAGTCACATGCGGGTGGCATAATTGACATTGTCAGTTGGGTAAAGCTAAATTATCATCATGTTGCTTCATTCTTATGCCAAATTACGCATTTACCCTTTACTTTCACTTTTAAATTTCATACAACGGTCTCCAACTCTGACATCTCAAAACATTTTTATCATCTTTTCTTTTCCCCCAAAAGACAATATTAAACACTTTTTTTTTAACTTTAACCCATTCACCTATTTACAGAATAAAAAGCATTTTTAAAATTAATATAAATACAGTTTTTAAATTTTTCAAGTAAAAAATAGTAATTTATCACGTACAAGTTTTCACAAAAGAATAGTATTGCATGCTGTCCCCTGCCGACAAAAAAAATCCAAAGTGGATGGTTGCTAAGCTGCGTATACGACAAAATGTGAACCGGCACGTTTAACGGCAACCTAAATGTCTTTTAATACTATAAAAAGAGTTTTCTTCGTATCTATATTTACCCGTACGGTCGACAACATAAAATAAATAATATATCATATTTTATATTTCATGAGTTCATATCATAAACTTATTATATTTCTGATTTGTAATTTTTATTTTTAAAAAAACATAGATTAAGAATGGACGGAATATCATAAAAAGATATTTTTTTTAATTGTTGTTGTTATGTTGTTAGTTTTATGATTATATGGTATCATAATAAAAATAATATTAATGTTATTTTATTATTATTAAGGGATTTATCTAATTTTCTATTTTATACATCAAACACTAAACAAGATAATAACTTATTTAACTATTATCTTATCATATCTTATTTTTTTATTTTATGTTAATCTACCTGCCAAACATGTGTTATCTAATGTTTGTTTGCATTGGTAAAATATAAAAGTAAAGAAAGTAATTAAAATTTAGATATGAGAGAAAATGAAATAATTTTTCATTCTTTCTTTTATGTTTCTTTTATATAATTATTTTCATCACATTTCATCTTTCTATCCATACAAAGTTTTTGTGTGTGTCACAATGGGACAAAATAACGATTCCAAAAACAAAAGAAACTACCACTTTTAAGGGTTTTCTAGTTGAAAATTATGAAGTCGTCATCAAATCTTATTTTATTTCAGAAGGGTAAAATATTGAAAGATAAACTTTTAGAATTCTATATTCGGGAGTTGATTGCAAAAAGGAATGTATTAGCACCCTTATGTATCCATTCAAAAGAACCGTACCTTAAGTAAATTGTGCGACTTTCGTGACAAATTTAAAATTGACCAGAAGATTATTTTTAAATTAATGGAAAGATATTTTTGTGTTTTTTTAAATTAAGAACTTTGAGTGTGAACTAGTCCGAGCCGAGGTGTAAGGTCCGACATGGAAACTAGTCCTCAAGAGATGTTGAAAGTCTAAATTTTATACCGGTCTAGTGGAAATCTAGTATTATATTATTTACTCCAGTGGGGAAAAAAGGTTTTGGAATGATTCCTCATATAAAAATGATGACTTTTAGGTCAAATGACCTTTCTACCCATAGGCTGGTATCGAGACTGGATCAAAGTGTTTTTTTAATGGTTACCTCATGCAGATCTTTGTTTTTATCATCAACCTAAAACATTTTTGAAGTAGTTAATAAATTTTTAATTTTTATTTCAGAAAACATTATATATAAAAAGGTTGATTTTAACTTATTTGGGGAAGAAGATATTTTGGACTATAAAAGAAAGACTTCATGCTAAAGGATATAAGATATAGTAATCTATACACTTATCCTTCTTTACAATTTTGTAGCATTTGTGCATATGAAGTAAATCATATGACACCACTATAAATTATTGCATGGTTTTTATTCAATAAGGATATTTTATTTTTGAATAGAAAAGAAAAGGGATCTCATGCCAAATGGGTACGAGATAGAGTAATATATACATTTACCATCATTTAAATTTTTATAACATTGATATAGATAAAATAATACAACACCACTATAAAATTATTGCATGGTTTGTATATATTACATAGGCATTTTTTCATTTTGAAAAAAAGAAAGCTCAAATAATTGATATGATAAATAAATAAATAAAAACCAACATGAAATATATTTTAATTTTTTAAAGAAAATAAAAACAAAAAAACTATACCTCATAAATAGTCATTGGTGTATAAAATAAAAAACTAAATATAATTTTGCTTTATATTTTAATTATAAGAATAAAAAAGAGATTAAACAAAAATGTTTTTAAGTTTTTTTTACTTTGTATTAAAAAAGAAGCAAAACAAATAAAAACCTAAGACTACGCTTCAAGAATAGTTTCATTGGCCTAATAAGAAGCGTCGACAAATAACAAAAACGGGTTCCCCTCGTAGGCTTAACTTAAAACAAAAAAGAAAAAAACAAAAACGAGCTTTGGCTAAGACAAGGGCCTTATTGGCCCGATTGGACAAAAAAATGAAATAGAAAACAAAACTGTATCAACTCTGACAGAGGGTCTCAAACACTAAACCCAACCTCGAAAGAAAAGTTCTTATTCGTTACTCAGATGGGAAACCCCTTCATACGTAAACATGTACCTTTTGGCGATCCAACTTTCTAAAGTTGCTTTTCGATTCACCGATTGCACTTTCAAACACTAATTTTCTATTTCGATAATTCCTAAAAGTTAATTCATTAATTCAATACACTTTCAATAATTTCAACCTACTAGACTCCGAAACGTAATCGGGACCTCGAACCTTCATTGATTCTCTCTGAATTCACTTTCTAGTTGTTGCCCAACATAAACTAAAGCATGATTCAATAATAACATTAATGGGTCATTATTTCCTGCATGGACGAATGACAAATGAAGCAAGGATGACTTCAGATTTTACCTTTCAAGCTCTAAAACGTGAATTGTAGATTTTCAAACCTTCAACACCACCTCCCATGGCTACCATGACTAAGCTTGATAGCGAGGAAGAGAATTTACCATTAATGCATGCTAAGAGAAATTGAAAGGTGAAGAAGAGAGAATAGGCACATGGAATTTGTAAATTGCTTTACCTTAATAGAGCTAAGATGAAATTGTGAGAGTGAACGAGGTGGGCTCGGTTCAGTGGAGAGGAATGGCAAAGATGATGGCTAGGGGAAGAAGGCATACACAAGTGAGAGAGAAAATGAATGGTGGAAGAAAATGAAAAAGAAGGCAATGAAGAAAGAAAGAAAAATTAGTAAAAGAAAAAGAAATAAAATGAAGATTAAGAAAATTAAATAAAATAAAATAAAATAAATACATATAGTTTATCCAAATTAAATTTGCCCAGTTTTAGAAACTTTAATCTGTTCCATTATTTTAAACTTAGAATGTTATATTTACAATTAAAAAAGTAACAAAAAATTAAAATATTTCTATTTTTTCAATTTTATATATATCAAAATTTTATTAGAAAGAAATGTTTTTTTGGTTGAATGTTGAATCCTTCACTAACCACCTTATAAAATAAATATTTTTATGAAATTTATTCATTTATAAAATAAATAAGAAGTATATGAATTAAAATAATAATTCATAAAGTTTAAGATGGTAAATTATACGAGATACATTAAAATATCTAAAAATATTACACGTCATGCCTAGATAATGTTTTTTATAACTTTATTTTAAAATACGCCTAACTAATTAAACATATAATTTTATATTTATTAATTTTATATTTAAGATATTATACGTCAGGGGACTTCGGAGTCTCTATTATGCTTGTAAACACCTCTTTTAGTCCGGCCCAAAGTGTAAGCTTAAGCGTGAATTAAGAAAAATTGAGAGCATTAGGGGCCTCTCGCTTAAGTGAGACCTCCTCATGCTTGAGAGTGAAAGCTGCGCGCTTAAGCGTGCCAAGTTGGAAACAACGCTATGAGAAAGTGGAAATAACGGGTGCACTACAAGGTCAAAAGCATCAAAAGCATCTGTTACCTAAATCAAGGATCCGTGGAAATTTTTAATTAAAAAAAGGCACCAGACATCCATTGCCCAAATTGGGGATCAGTGAAGAATTTCCGAGTCTGACTTTGAATGAGTGCTTCACGGGCAGAGATATTTCTGAGAGAAGAATTACCGAGTGGGATGTTTCAGAGTGAGCCATTTCTGAGTGGGTTGCTTCCGAGAGATGTACTTCCGAGCGAAGAAAGGCTCTGACTTGGAATGAGCCTCTTTCAGCCAGAGACTCTCTCAAGTTCCATACTTCCGAGTGGGATGTCTCCGAGTGATGCATGTCCGAGTGGGTTGCTTCCAAGGGAATTACTTCCGAGCGAAGAAAGCCTCTGACTATGAAGAGTACTTTTCGGGCAAAGATATATCCGAGTGAGATATTTCTGAATGGGTTGATTCCGAGGGAAGTACCTCCGAGCGAAAAGAGGCTCTGACTTCGAATGAGTACCTCTCGGTCGGAGATACATCCGAGTGGAGAATTCCCGGTTGAAGCCATTCTGAAAGAAAAGTGAGTCTGACTTCGGATGAATGCTTTTCCTAGGCAAAGAGGTTTCCAAATGGATAATTCCCGAGTGAATTGATTCTGAACGAAAAGGGCTCTAAACTTCAAAGGAGCACTTTTCGGGCAAAGGCATTTCCAAGTTCCATGCTTCCGAGTAAGGTGTCTTCGAGTGAGCCATTTCCGAGTTGGTCATTCTCGAGGGAATTACTTCCGAGCAAAGAAAAGGCTCTGACTATGAAGTACTTTTCGGGCAAAGATATATCTGAGTGGGGTGCCTCCGAGTGAGCCATTTCCGAGTGGGTCATTCTCGAGGGAATCACTTCCAAGCAAAGAAAGGCTCTGAACTTCAAAGGAGCACTTTTCATTTCCGAGTTCCATACTTCCGAGTAAGGTGTCTCCGAATGAGCCATTTCTGAGTGGGTCAGTTTCAAGGGAATTACTCCTGAACAAAAAGGGGCCTGAACTTCGAAGGAGCACTTTTCGGGCAGATATTTCCAAGTTCCATACTTCCGAGTAAGGTGTCTCCGAGTGAGACATTTCCGAGCGAGTCATTTCAAGGGAATTACTTCTGAGCAAAGAAAGACTCTGACTATGAATGAGTATTTTTCGGGCGAAGATATATCCGAGTAGGATGTCTCCGAATGAGACATTTCTGAGTGGGTCACTTCCGAGAGATGTACTTCCGAGTGAAGAAAGACTTTGATTTCAAAGGAGTACCTCCCGGGCGGAGACACATTCGAGTAAAGAATTCCCGAGTGAATCAATTTTGAATGAAAATTGACTGACATCGAAGAAGCTCTTTCCGGAGAGATATTTCTGAGTAAGATGTCTCCAAGTGAGACATTTCCGAGTAGGTCACTCGGGGAAAGAAAGACTAACTATGAATGAGTGCTTCAAGCGGAAACACTTCTGAGCGAATCATCTCCAAGTGAAGCGATTCTGAACGAAAAGACTCTGATGAATACTTCTCGGAAAGAGATATTCCCGAGTGAGTCGGACTTCGAGAGATATATCCAAGTGAGACCGGTGTCCTCTCTTATCTGACGTGGGCAGGCGCTTTCACGAACTTGATAATGGACCCATGTGACATCATTCGAGGAGTCCAATTGCCCATGCTGACTTGGAATCGCACCATCCTAGTTGATCCTTGAATCCTGGGGGCGGCTGACAACAGACAAAAATGAAAATAATAAAAAATCACCCATCAGCCGCTGTCCCCCATAATTGTCAATGGCCAGACTGTCTTTGAGCTGTCCAAGTGTTCAACCAGCACCCATAAGCCTCTATAAATGCCTCAGGTGAAGAGGCACAAGGGGAGCATCTTGAATTCCAGAAACTCCTGGTAAAAATTTACTCTAGTCTCCTGAATCTGAAGAACCTGTCCCCAACCCATATTCTCTTGTTTTCTTCGAAACAGGAACACCAGTCCTGGTCTTCAACGTCCTTACTACACCAGTCCTGGTCTTCAACGTCCTTACCACACCAGTCCCGGTCTTCAACGTCCTTACCACACCAGTTCCGTTCTGCCTCTTTTCTTTTTTTTATTGCTTATTCTTTTACCGAATTTGTAATTTTTGATGAATCTGTTCTCTTGTTTAAGTTTATTCCGTTAAATTTCTTTTATTTTGCTTTGTAACTAGTAATAACAAAAAAGAAAATAAGTGTTTTCTCTGTGTCCCTTCAAATCCAAAAAAATATAAAAATTGTCTTTAACCAGTGTCGTATGGCAGTACTTCCATCTACACTATTTTCCTAGAACTTGTACACGTGCGAAGAACTTCGTCTTGTATGGGTCTTTTCCAAGAACATTATCCACCACCAACTTCCTAATTTATTTTTTCTGAAAGCCATTTTCAAAGAACTACGTGACCCTAATTTCTCGAAAGCTCGAGAATACGTAGGAGCAGGAAACAGTTCCTGTCGGGCCCATCTTTCTCTATTTAATTTTCAGAGTTTCCATTTTTATCTTATTATTAAAAGAGAGGAATGAGATTAATTTAGACGAGACGTCTTATTAACCTCACTTTTTGTAATATTTCTTTAAAAAAAAGGAGGAACGAGATTAATTTAGATGAGACGTCTTGTTAATCTCACATTTTTGTAGTATTTCTTTAAAAGAAGGAGCGAGATTAATTTGGACGAGACGTCCTGTTAATCTCATTTTTTATTTTTTTAATAATATCTTTTTTTAAAAAAAAGGGAGCGAGGTTAATTTGGACGAGACGTCTTGTTAATCTCATTGTTTTTTAAAAAAATTATGTGCCTATTTTTTGTTTATTTTTTGTATGCTTTGTCATTTCGCATTCCTTTTCTGAAGAAGTTAAAATAATTTTTGGGCTAATTATAATGCGCGCTATCATCTTGAGGTAACCGTTTTATAACGGACAGTTGTGAGGTGCTAATACCTTCCTTACCTGTAATTAGACTCCCGAACTTATAATTTTTACTTTCATAACCAGTGCTTTAATGAAAGGTTTTTCTGATATTTTACCCTTAAAAATATTGGTGGCGATTCCCTGTTTTCTTTTCGAAAGGACTTCGAAAAACCCGTTTTTAATATTTTTTGAGGGTCGGTCTTCCCGCCGCGATCCCGGTTGCGACAATGCTTTTCAAGAATAAAGGAATTCGGTAGGGTTCCTTCAGTTCTGAAGGGAATAAGTTAAAAACATGAGAATCATAAACTATTTTCATAAGTTGTTTATAAGTTATTTCAAATTCACTCATAATGAAGTGAAATTGAAGGTGATTAAATTAAATAATAAAACTGATAATATAACTGAAAAAACATATAATATTGTCTTAAATTTTTAACTCTAAAAAAATCAAATTTAAAAGTATACCTTTTTTTTAAAAAAAAAATAACCGGAGCGGGTAAACAACAGCTATTGCTATTGTTTGTATGCCCGTGGTTTTTGGTATACACTTCAATTACAATTTACAATCATGCTCAAGAAAAGTGGTTTCTGAAATACTAATATTTTTTGTAAACATGTGGAAAATGATCCTATCCAGATAAAAATATTTAAAAATATCCAATATTACTGTTTATTAATACTAATACTGTTTTTATAAAATATTTTAAAAGTACCTTATAGAATAATTATGGAGAAAAACATTAAACTTTAAGATAAACAAAATATTTTTTTTAATTCATTTATTTTCTTCATCTTTAAATAAAAGTTTTTATTAAGTTTTAATTTTTTTTAATATTTATATGTCTTTTGAATAATACCAGTGCATATATGAATTTGTATAATTAATTACAATTACAATTTCTCACGGGTTGTATATTATTTGTCACGGATGGGTACAATTGCCGGAAGCATCGTTGTATAACGTGGTTTGAATCGGCGATGTGCTGAAGTGTTTGTTTAGTATACAGATGGGAAAATAAAGTTATAAAAATAAAAAAAAAATTAAATATTAATATTAATTATTCATACCATTCAAAATAATTAAAACTATATTTAACTATATGATATATATATTTTTATTTTCCCCGAATTCCGTTCTAAAAATAAAACGAGGAAATAAACAGGCCAGAAGGACAGTAGGTTATTAAACTTGTTGTGCATATGAATGAATGAAAAACAATGAGTAATGGGTTGAATAGAAATGGTGGAAAATAATTAATGTGAAGGTGGGGCATGAGGTTGAGAAAATTGCAGTTGACGTTTGGGTGATTGTTGATGGGCACATGGCCCAACTACTAGTCAAGGCACCACACATTTCTTAGCCCTCCATACTCTGTTCTTCATTTCTTCCTTTCATGGCCACTTTCATGTCACCACATATACATGATCAACTCAAACAACCCTGTCATGTTTGAAATCATGCTGCTTCCAAATTACCTACTATAACTCATTTGAAACCAAGAATTGGTCCATTCACTGCATGTATTCATTTTTCTTTTTTTTGGAATTGCTAGTTCATATGGTTTGTTAACATCACATGGACATGAACATGTGTAACTCTTTACTTGATTGTGTTTGATTGTGCGATATGTACTATTTGTCCTTTGATTTTTATATATGAATAAGTATTATTCAGTATAGAGGATCAATCAATAGGTTTGTGGTTAACATAATATCTATGAATTTAGAATTTGGTATGTGTTAAATGTTATATTTTAAATGTTTTAAAAAAATAAGTGTTTTGATAAGTTACGACCTTGCGTAGTCTTACATTTATAATGTAGATAACGAGATGTGATTTTTATCTGTAAAACACATCGATACTTAAATACTAGACAATATTGAAGATCATAATCATATGTTTTGTGATATGTGTATGGAGTGGTGTTTATATATTATGAGAATGGTTTTTTCATAAAGTTTTTCCCTAAAATCTTAAGATCAAATGTTAATTCTAAAACACTCTTTATTATAACAATTTATACACTTTTTATTATGACAATTTGTATACTATTAACTATTCATTATCCATCAAAAATAATTATGTCTAAACCAAAAATATTTATATCATGATAAAATTAATTCAATTAACTTTTTCAATGGAATCTTTTATATCTGCATAATTTGAACTTAAAATCTTGCTTAATAAAGATAAACATATACTATTTAAATCAACCATTCCTTAGTTGTGTTCTATGCAGCTAATTATACTCTTATATATTCAATACCCTTTTACTTTTATTATGATGAGGAAAATAATAAGATGATGTGAATGTGGGGTAGCAAGTTCCAAAGAGCAAAATTTCTTGCATTAGACTTCTGTTTTATTTCTTGTTGAAAAAAAAATCCAATTTTTATTTATCTTTAAAATATTTTATAAAAAATGATTAATTAAAAATATATACAAAGTAATTATATATATTTTTCTAACTATTAATTAAACACGTTAACTATTTATTGAGTAACTATTTTCTTTTTTGGAGGCAATTATATCCATCTTAAACCGTGTATTTAAATATGATAATTAAAACTTTAAACCAAAATTTTCTATATACAAATTCTTAAACCTAAATTTTCTACTTAAATAATACTAAGTCATTTCCTACTTGATCTATTTTTACTTAAATGACTAGTAATTTCAAGTTCAAACATCTACTTATTTGATAATGTTAAGGAAAAATTTTTCTCCTCGTATCCATTTAAGTCCAAATATAGTATATTAGATAAAAATATAAATGTTTTTTTGGCTATTACTATTTTTCGTAAATACTCCAAATAAAAAATCATGTTTAGAATTTAGAGTATATGAACTCATGTGCAAGCCTTTCTAGTATAATGCCAAATATACTCTAATTAATTGTGTGATTAGACAGTTTGATACGAAAAATAACGTGTGATTATTGATAGCATTGCCGTGCAGATGTGGTTTGATTTGAGTGTAACATTTTTTGGCTGTGTGGAAAAGTACGTGAAACTCCAAAGGACAGAGTCTGGGGCCTCAATAATTCTCATTATTAGTTATTGAAGATTTAAGAATCGTTTGGTTTTTTAACTTGGTTGACCAACCCCAAAAATAGATTTTATGGTTAAATAAAATTTTAATTATTTCGAATGGCGTGAAGAATCAATATCAATCTTTAATTTTTTTTATTTCTCCAACTCTGTTTCCTTAACTTCAAACCAAACATACCCTTAATTAGGAGACATTATTAAAAAAAAAAGTTTCTTTTAATTTAAACATATTAAAAGTTGTCAACTATTATTTTTAAGACAAAATTCACTTTAATAATCTTTATATTTCATTTTTCATCTAAACACAAAACAAAAAAAAAAACAAAAAAATAGGGTAAATTACCGAAGAAATTACAATGTGCTTCATTTATTTGAATAAATTAGGGATATCCCTTAATTTTCTTACCTTACAACCCACCTCAACTTTTTTTGACATGTAGTTTGAATAATAAAGTTTATTTAAAATAATTAAAATTTTATTTTACTGTAGAATTAAAATACCCCATTTTAAATTTGAGAGTTCTTAAGTCTCAAATAAACCGACTTTTAGTCCCTCATAAATGCACAGTTTACGGTGGACCATGTGGCAACCAATTGCTCACTGAATGTACCATTTAGTTTTACCAAAAAAAAAAAATTATATATAATTTTTTGAACAATTTATTTAAAACCTCTTGTCTTTTAGTGTTTTGCCGTGTAAAAAGAGAATCTTTATGTTATAATTTGGCAAGAGAAAAAATATCTGGAAGTGTTATAATTTTTTTGGGTGCAAAACTAATGATTCAAGGGTTCTAATACGAAATGATAATTTCAAATTTATAAGTACCACAGATTAATTAAAGTTCAAAGATATTTTACACATGTAGTATCATTGATGTATACATAGATAATAGACAAAGAAAAATATTAAAAGGTAGAGATATGGATTCTTAAAAAAAAACAAAACGAAACTCTACTTTTTTTTTGGCTGTTAGATGTTTTATATCAATTATTTTAATAAGTGATGTAAATTAAAATATTTTAAAAATAGGTTATAGACACAATTGGTATATGAAACTAAAAAAAATAGTATTTTATATCAATTATTTCAATAACTACTAAAATAAATAAATAAATAGTTAATTTTCGGATAAGAAATCAAATATTGTTTTAATGGCCAAAATCAATTTGTAAAATCTGTATGAAAGCCTTTGATACCAAATAACACTTCTCACTCACAGTAGTAGGGATGTCAACGGGGCGGGGCGGGCACGGGTACCTCTTTCCCGCTACCCGTACCCGCGGATAAAAATAATATCCGTACCCGCCCGTTACCCGCACGGGTACCCGTTTTACGGGTTTTTTTTCGGGTAGTTACTACCCGCGGGTATCCATGGATATCCACGGGTACCTAATTAAAATAAAAAATTTAAAAATAAAAATATAGAAACATTTAAATAAATTACAAATTAAATATTTATCATCACAAATTACAAAAATACCCACTGAATATAATTATATATTATTAATAATAAAGGGTATTAATATAATTTTATATATACGGGTACCCGCGGGTACGGATATCATTATATCCGTACCCGTACCCGTTTCTTAACGGGTAGTACAAAACCCTAAACCCTACACAGTAGTGATAGCAGTCTAAATGGTCCCACATCAATTAGTTTAATTTTTTTAAAAAATAAAACTTAATTATAGTTTTACCAAAAAAAAATTGTTTTTATTTATCAAATAACTATTGTTTAAGTTAAAAAAATATCCAAATAGAGTATTCCTTAATAAGTGGGTTGAGTTGTAATGTACGAAACTTAAATGGAGTTTATCTAATATAAAATTTATTTACCGTCTAGATTAACTCGATTTGCTTAGTAAAAAAATTAATTTTAAGTTTTTCTAAAAAATATTTAACTAAAAAAAGTTAGACTTATGTACTTTTAAAATAGTATTTTTAATTAGCTTGTCGGATTTGTCTATTTGAGTCTATATATATAATTTTATTAAACATATTATAATTTATGATTATATTACAATTGTATTTTTATAGTATAGTTTATAATATAAAAAAAATTAATGTTAATACATAAATTTAATAATTAAATATGTATTTTATCTAAATTGTTAAGATTTTTGAAGCTGGTTGATATGTTTATAACAAGTCGGTTAATTATCTTTAATAGTCTTAATACAAATAGTTTTTTATTAAAAATTATCAAATTAAATTATTATTTTTTAAAATAGGTCAAACTGCACCTAAAATTATAACTTATAATAATGAGTTAGCTATGAAGCCTAATTAACCTGGCCCATTTCTGAGTTTACACGCTTAGTATTTTATGATTAGCTTAATTATCATTTTTTAGTTGTTTAGTGAAACAACCCGCTTTAATTTGAAAATAACCGAGACCAGGGACAATTTTTTTTAGAGATCAAAGGGTGTTCAAGAGCAAAATAAGCAATTGAGGGTTAAGGAGAGTAGAAATCAAGACAGGAAAGGAGAAGGAAGTAAAACCGATCACACAGCAAACAACGGAAGACATAAAGCTTAAGCGAACCCAACAGCGTTCACTCGCTCAAGCGAGAGCCACATCCGCTTGAGCGAGACCACTCATCCCGCTTGGGCGAAGCATCCATTCGCGTAAGCGAAACCAATTAGAGACTTTCCTTTCCATTCACACTCGCTGAAGCGGACACTTAGTTGCTGAGGCGAGTAACTCCACTCGGGTTTTCCTTCACTCGGAATCAGAGTCTAAGTTCACTCGGAAAAGTCTTATGCTCACGACTCACTCGTGCATTCTCTCACTCACACCCTATTTTATTCTTAGGGGTTCACAACTAAGACTCACTCGGAGTTGACTCCCACAATCCCTTCACTCGGGAATGTTTTCCGTACCCATCTCTCGAGAATGTAGTCTACATCACACTAAAGCTTCTTCGCCAAGTCAGATCTTACTTAAGGAATCGTACAACTTCACTCACTCGGAAATACTCTAATTTCCCGCCACTCAGAATACATATAAATTCCTCTACATGCAAAGGACCTTGCAAAACTGAAATTTGCTCCTTATCATCTAGATCCTACTCTCTCTCTCTAGTAAGTTTACTACAACAGGCTTACTCAAATTCGTATTGCCAATTCAACCATCAGGGGAACATTCACTCGGTTGACTTCCACTCGGAATCATCAAAACAACCTTCAGTCTGAAAATTTTATCTAAGAAACCTCTCGCCCCATAACACATTAACCAACGTACCACGAAGGTGATTTTAAATGGGTATATTCCACTCGGAGTTGGCCCAACCTCACTCCACTCAGAAGAAAGTCACTCGTCATGCCTTATCCAGAATTAACTTAACTCTTACTTACTTAAACCACGCGGTTATACATACTTAGTAAAAGGTAACGTACACCAATCGAACATTCACACACAGCATAGGATGAACATACAGTATAATATATATATATATATATATATATATATATATATATATATATATACATGCACATTGTCGTACTCTCAACCCGAGAGAGTTTAGTTCTGATATAGTTAGATAAAGAACCAAAATAAGAGCCGGCCAAGGCTATAACAAGACCTTTTACATATACATATATAATTCCACAGTACACAAGCACTTCACACGGCTTGCAGCTCCTCCATCATTCACCGTCTCGTGCGATGTTCACTGAAATATAGCCACAGTAGGGGGTGAGTATCTTAAATATTAAATGATAGATACTGACTTGGATTATTCCTCAATCATGCAACAATATATATATATATATATATATATATATATATATATATATATATATATACATAGCATCAATCAATAACATATACAGTGCCAATTAATCGAACATACATAAGACATCTTCCGATCAGAATCTACCCAGTTATCTCTCGGCTATATGCACATATCATTCTCTGTAACAATAACACATACACACACAATCAGGTCTCAATCAGCATCAGTTGTACATGTACATAGATTCATTCACTCGGATCCGCTTCGTGTGTTATCGGTTTTTATCGTTGCAACGTAGGCTCCCAGCCTTTTATTCAGCTCCCAGCTGACTTGGTTGTTTTACTGGTACCAAACCGTTTGCCCTCACTTGTAACACCAACACTCTCAGCGTCAACGGCGGTGCTACGGGCAGCCCTGAGTCCCACTCAGTCGGCTTGCCTTGAGTCCCACTCAAGGTCTTAACAGCATCCCATGCTTTTAATAACCGATTCAATGGTAGTGTCCCACACTACATGCTCTCAGCATTCAATGCATCTCATGCACCACGCGCGGAATAATCATACAACACAGATTTCACACACACAACCTTTCATTCGATAATACATGCATCACATGCAATTGGTATTAGACATTATCATAACTCAATAAGTTAATCTTTCTTCACATGCATTCAGCATTTAGGTTTATAGTAACCTACATGTCACATAAATCATACGGTAATCATCAATAATACTTTAGCACATTCTCTTCATGCAATCATTCAATACTCAAGATTATTAACATGCATTTCATGGACGGAACTAGACATGCAATACTCAATTCCTAGTCGTCGTGCATCCGGGCATCACGTATCCTTTACGCAATCAAAACACACCAAGCAAAACACAGAATCAACAAGTCATTAACACCCGAAACCCGTCCATAACCCATGCATTTAAGATATAAGATACCCCCTACCAACTAAAGAGATTCCAAGAAGTTCCTCTGTTTTGGCATTGGTCCGCTGCCCTGTTTGCTTCGTTCACCACTCTCACTCGTTCAGTCCTCCTCGAACACAGTCGCACCCTTTCATCAGCTTGGGAACGGGAAGTTGTTCTTCTTCCACTTCGACGATCGTCCTTCACCAACCGAGGGAACTCCCAATCCTCTGCAACACCGCTGTCGCGAGTTTACGGAACAGAGAACATAGGAGAAGAAGAACGAAGAAGAAGAGAAGTAGAGGAAGAGGAAGTCTTAAGGAATTAGAGTGAATGGACAGCAGTGGGCTCAGATCATATATATACACGCAGAATGAGAAGAGTGGGGTGGGAGAATGTGAAGTTGGCAGCTTCACACGTGCTGCCCATCTTAATTAACCAACAATCATCCTTAAATTAAAATTAATCTCAATTAATAAGTAATTCATGCCTGCAATTATTTTTAGTTTAGTGGCTTAATCTCATTCGGTGGTTAATTTTTAAATTGGGATGTTACATTTAGACCCACGCACGCACCACATCACATGAATTACATTCTTCCAGACAAATGCTACATTGAGATACAATAAATTTAATTTCATTTTTTTTTGACAACGAGATAGATTAAATTATTAGTCTGTGAAATGATAACTGATTTTTTGTTTTTGTTTTTTATATGACATTTTCTTTTGTTTTGATATTTATTTTTTTAGAATGTTCTTTAATAGTTAAAATTGAATAATTTTATTAAAAACTGGAAAAAGCAAATAATAATATATTAACAGCAAATAATAATATATTAACAAATATTGATAACTTATTTATGCCTAGTATGCATTTTTGTTTTATAACAGAACAAATTCATTGTAATAAAATATAATGGGTATTCTAATTCACATATATCAGATTAATATTAAAATAAACTTTATATTGATTAAAATATGATCACAAATTTATAATACTTTTTTTAAGACTTGAGCCGTTTCATTAAAGAAGATGGATCGATTAAACACATCCTATTAAGACTTAATATACACTTTTCTTTAGTTAGGCTAATTATCAACTACCAATACACAAATTAGAATTGGAGTAATAATTTTTTATTGGAGTAATTTGACCTATCCATTTTTTTTTCTTACACAATCCAAGTTTTTTTTATTATGTTCCTTTGTCTAAGTTTCCCGTTGTCATGATATGATATATATAGATGAGGTGTTTTATCATTTAATATAGATCGAATAATATTGTTCAATTGATTCAAAATAACTAAAAATTAATTAAACTAAAACTTAAAAAATCTGTAATATGTATGGATTGAATTTTAGATACACATTTGTTTATGTTATCTTATTAAATTATATATACGACTTAAACTTTAAATGAGACTCAATGTAATGGTTTGTATTTTTTTTAATTGCATTGAAATTTTTTTACAGTGATGGTTTTGTTTTTGAAATAATTATTATTAGTTTTATTATATTATAATTGTATTTTTATATTTGATTTTGTTAAAAAGTTTATTATTAAGATAAAACAGAAAAAATCATTTCAATCCAAATAACATTTAATTGTACCAAACTAGATGTCATCGTATCAAACTAAATGTTATTGTACATCCTAACCAAACTAAATCGCAACTTAATAATATAGTTGAATTAAATAATATATTATATAAAACTCAACTCATCAAAACGTAGAGAGATAAACACATTAAAACATACTCTATATACACACACCTTATACCGTTTGGATATTAAGTTGGGTTCCCAGAAATATATTCTATGGTCAAACGAAGTTTTGACTGTCTCGAACGATGTGAATGATCAATATCAACCATTAAAATTTTCCATTTCTCCAACTCTGTTTCTCCAACTGGAAATACGTTCCTGGCCAACTTTAACAGGTTTGAATGTTGAAATTAAAGAATATTAAACATTGACTAGTATATTTCAAGGATCGGTTCAACTTATTATTTGGATTTCCAATTCTTCCAATGTCTTATTTTTTTTAATATATTTATTTAACAATTATGAATTAATAACGAAGTTTCGTTAGTCAACAAAACATAATATAGTTGATAGAGAGAATTAGTCTTCTAAGTATGTAATCATCATCTCAAAGTGATTTATACTTAATTTTGACTAGAAAATACTATTGGATTAAAGATAATAATGAGATTTCTTAATTTTACAAAATAATTCTAAAATAACATAATATCATAATTATATTATTACTTTTTTTTTCAAGCTATATATCATAAAATAGTTTTATACTTATTTAATCATTTTAATTGATATATTAATTAACAAGTTGGACTGAAATTATTTCATCCCCCAAGTAAACGGTTCTATCAGTTTTCAATGTCAGATAAGAATAAAGCAAATATGATCCCCACCTTTCCTTTGTACACCGAAAAAATTTCTAATTGTAAACACACACATTACGCATACTAATATTTTTTTTTTCTTTCAAAATTTGTATTACGTAAATGATATATATTATATTTAAAATAATTTTTTAGCTGTTATATTTTTATGGATAATTTTGTGTCATTTTTATTAACTTCATAGTTTGTATATTGTTTTTGTAATAAAAATTTAAATTTATATGGGAACAAATATTTTTATTTTAAAAATATTCATTAATGATATATAATAAATTATGAAAATTAATTGACATTCTATTTCTGTTTTTGAAAATTTATACAGAAAAGAATGAAAATATAAAACAAGAAAAATTTATTTTCAGTATTTTCTCAACAAAATATTGAAAACAGGAAACATGATAATAATTTTATAATTAAAAAAAAGATGAAAAAAAAATCAAACAACCTTTACTTACTGTTTCCCTTTGTTTTCATTATTATTTGTGAGATTTTTTTTATTATCCAAAACCTAAATTTGTTTCAGTGCTTAGTTAAACAAATTCTAATTAAAACCTAAATTTGCCAAAACGGTTCTAGAAATTATTATAAGTAATAAAGTTCTCTTTACTAAATTGTAATGCAATTATATTTTCAAAACTTTTTTTTTTTGGGTGAATTCAAAACTTAATTTTGAAAGCACCGGAAACTGGTAATCATGAGTTTTTATTTTTTTTTTTGGGTCTGATGATGAGTTTTAATCTATCCCTAGTACTTGGGCCTGGCCCATTCTTAATGATATAATTGTATTTTTCACCCAAATTTTTTTGGACCCATTTTGACGTGTAGATCTCAAGAAGTGGAGAGGATTTCTTTCAGCACCTTCCTGATTTTTCACACCACTCATTTTTTTAACCAATAATATTCCTAGAGTGTCCCTGCAGAGATCGAATCCTCTTCTGCTCGGTGTGGTAAGTACGGCTGAGCAACGGGTCAGATTTACCTATTTAATCCGATTATCCAATTTAATTCAATTAAATTGGATTAGATTTTTTTGGTCATCGGATCAAATCCAATCCAATCCAACCAAGATTCAATTATAATCGGATCGGATATCGATACTCATGTTTTTCCCTTTAGATCAAATAAGGGAATACCCAATCCAAGGTTAAAAAAATAGAAATACTCAATCCACACTCACGTTAATAAAAAAAATATGGCATAGCTACCTTGTTATTGTGGTCATTTTATTTTAAATTTAATGTATTATATTTCTATTGATTATGTGTGTTATTAAACACTAGTAAGTACTATGTTGTGATGTTTGACATGGACTTTAAGTTGCTAGAAGTTTTTTTATATTGTGGTTTCATAAAAACTATAACAAATTTTCTTTAATCGGATATTCAATTATCCAATCCAATCTAATGAAATTTGATCAGATCTGATTATTTTTTACGGGAAATCCAATCCAATCCATTACTTGCTCACCCCTAGTGGTAAGGTACATTTTGGGCTTTGATTAAGCATATTTTTAAGTACTTTTTTAAAAAAATGTTTTTTTTATAAATACTTTTTAATAAGAAGATTAAAGTTGCTTACTAAAATAAGTAAAAATCAGCTTATTTTAAGTTTCTACTTATTTTTAAAACTTTAAACAAATATATTAAAATTTAAAATAAGTATTTTTTAATTAAAAAAAATTTACCTCTTAAAATAAATTTAAACAGACATCTATTATGATTGTTAGTTTAATAAATCGATGTAAAGAATAATTTTTTTATCAGTTTATTCAAATAACTAACGTAGAAAATCTAGTACAAAAACAATATTAAATCGGTATATGATATAATTGTTGTAAAATGTACGTTTTTGGCTTAGATTTCACGAGTGATTCGTGTATTTTGGCTTAGATTTTATAATAATTTTTAAGAAACAATTCAAATATTTCACCGTTATTGTCTTATCATAATTGGTGCTTAACATATATATAATGTTGGGAACGAGTTTTGAATTGTGTCTCCAATACTGCTTCTCCTTTTACTCTAATGTCGATCATCGTTCAAAAGGGTAAAAAAATATTTCAATGTCATTGAAAAAATTATAAACAAATTGAATAATATATGCTTAATTAATGATTAAGGATGAAAGTTGGTTCTTTTGGCAAGTGTATCAAAGTATAAGTGTCGTATTTATAAATACATGCGCGATATTTAACAAATAAGGAATAATTACTTGTAAATCAAAATGAATATATGTAGATTTTGCTCAGGTTTGTTCATACCATTGGTTGTTGGAAATTGATTGGTATTAGGCGAGAAAAACAATAAAATGAAGTTACTAACAATAAAAGACATTGTGATTAGACTTTCTTATACTATTCATTTATTTGAAATCTTATTATGTATGGTTAAACATTAAAATAAGTTAATGTGACATAAAAACCATTAAACCTAATCTCTTAATGAATAAATTGTAAATTCACCAATCTAATTTAAAACTTAGTCATAATTAAAATTTTTTATCCGTCTAAAAAATATGTTTAATGTGAATTAAATTTGGAATTCTCCCCACACTCTTCGTCTACATTGACAAAATTGAATTTTACATGATTTGCATTACAACTAACGCTAGATCGTCAATTGTATTCATTACAGTGAAGTAAAATGTGAGAAACTACTTGCGAAGAGATTACTCAAATAAACATTTGATACAAGAACCAATCACATCATCCTAATGGGAATATGACTTTGGAGAAATGACAGAGAGATAGAAGGGAAATATTTTGCCACATATATTATGAATGTGTGGTTCAACCAATGGAAACTTTTTTTTTAAGATCTATTAAAAATAGTCTAGGTTATTTAAATTTACATTTTAACATTAGGGATAATCAATATTAATATCTAAGACATGATAAAAGAAGTAAATTAAGACTAAATTATATTTTTTAAAATGATGTTATTCATTCAACTAAGAAAAGAGAAACCACCACGATAAGTTAAAAAAGGTTCATAAAGATTGGGGTAAGACTCAACCCATACCAATACATGTTTCTTAATTGCCTTATTATTATGAGACATTGATACAAATTAAATCTTAATGTGGAAAAGTGAAACTAGATGTTGATATTCCACCAAGATGTGATGAAAATAGGATCTCTTATATTGCTTTTCCCTACATCGATTGTAAATGACCTAATAATTTGTCTTTTTAATAATAAATGCGAAACACAACTCTAAAGACAAAATTGGATCCCATTTAAAATTCATTGCTTCATCATCTTTGGATAAATATTTATAAAATAAAAATCACACTTTACTGCACTAGCCAAAGCTTAACCTCCTTTACTAGCTATCCATATTGCACTCATACATAAAGTTTGTTTGGTTGGAAGTTCCAGCCAACGGAACTCCATTGAGTTGAAAGGAAAAATTAATTTGATAGTCAAATATAATTTTGATTATTTCGAACCACGTGAGTGATTAATATTATCCTTTAAATTTTTTTCATTTTCATAATTTTGTTTTCCCAACTGCAAACCAAACATCCTCAAAATCCTTTACTCGAGTTTAGTGCGGTGTGAATATTGACTTTTACCGTAGGCCCTTTGTTCTCAACCTACCTCGAATCATACCTCTGCTCCGATGAAGAAATAAGCTTACTATCCCTTGCTAAGCTTAAAACCACCACAAATTTAATTTAACCAATATGGTAAAATATGTGTTTTTATAGGAGTTTGGAATGAAGTATAATTTTGGTAAGTATGAAAATATTAAAGTTGGGTTGGAGATACCCCATGTGACAAAGTCAATGAGAAATGATTCACGCATTGTTTTAAGTTGGAGAGAGGAGTCACACTATTTGTGGGGCGGAGTAAAAAGTAAAAAAGAATAAAAAGAAGGAGATATATTTGTGTCAATTCAAAAAGATAAAAATACATTTTCCTACTTTTTTAATTTCTATTCTCCTTCAATCAATCTAAATATAGATACTTTCTCTTTTAATTTCAACTCATTATCTTCCCTATAAAAATTTTTGTTATCATTGAAAAATAAAAACACCTAAAAAAATTTAATAATATATAATTGATTTATTATTAAGAATAAATTTAAAACATTTAATTTTCATATATTTTATAAAGTAATAAATAAAAATAACAATTTTTTTAATATATGACTTGTGGTAAGAAATTAGGGAATTAATATGGGTGACTTTTCAATGGTTGTTATAAGATTCAAGACATGTCTTTTCAAATTTATTCACACTAGTCATATGAAAAAAAAACTAATCAAATGTTATTTTTAATTAAAGGTTTGTGATATTATTTTAATTGGGATTAGAATTTTATATGGTAATTTATATTACCATTTAATGTTAATATTTAATATTAGATTATTTTGGTAAAATTTCAATATTGAATTATAAATATCTCCTTTATTTGATAATCTAAAGAAAAGCATTGCATTTTTTTTTCTTATTCATATTTTCGCTTATGGTAGTTCTTCCTTTTTCCTTGACTAGATTCCAAAGAAAAGAGATGGTGGTGAGCTCTCAAAGCCAAGTCGTGACCCAAGAGAAAGGAAAAGGGAAAGTCCACAATACAAAAAGGGAACCAATTTCTTTTAAGAAATTACGAATTATATACAACGACCCAGATGCTACAGATTGTTCAAGCGATGAAGAGAACCAAGTGATAGTTGATTCAAATGGTTCAAAGCGATGTGTGAAAGAGATTTTGATTCCTGACAAGCCTATCAATGCATCCAATAAGCTTTACCAAAGCACCACAAACGACAAAATGTCCAACAAATATATAGGTGTTAGACGCAGAAAATGGGAAAGATATGTTGCTGAGATTAGAGATCCATTCCAAAAGACTCGACTGTGGCTTGGCACTTTTGACACTGAAATAGAGGCTGCAGTTGCTTATGGTAAAAAGAGAAAGGAATTTGACAATCATAGAAAAAGAAAGGAGTTTGACGAACAAATGAAAGACACATCAAGGCATTCTGAGAAGGGTATCAAAAAAGGTGTGGTTGGTTCTTCTTAGTTCTAATTAATTGGTTAGGTGTTAATTGTTGTAATGGTTAATGTAATTTTTCTTATATAATTCTATCAAATGTAGTTTGTATCAAAGAATTGTACGAAAAAAGGTCTAGTAATTGGTTCATTTTAGTATTTGTTTGGTTAGACATTAGTTATTATTGTATAAATTATGTTTGATTACATAATATTATAAAAACTAGCTTCATTAGAGTGTTTTTGGGTTTAATTCTATTTGTATCAATGCATTAGGAAGGTACCAAAGAAAGTCTAATTTGTTGATCTTAATGTCTGTTTGCTTAAAGCTTAATTATCATATAAATTATGTGTCTGTTTGGTTTCTAGTTGGGGAAACGAAGTTGGGGAAATGGAGAAATTTAAGGGTGGATATTGATCATTTATGTCGTTCGAGATAGTCAAAACTCAGTTTAACCGTAGGACTTATTTTTGAGTTGGTCAAACCGACCCTAAACCGATGTTTGACCAACCAAGGTTGATAACCAACCACACCCTATGTTTATGAATCTCAAAACTAGCTAGATGAACAACACCTATTTTTTTTTTTTTATAATTTCATCAAATGTGGTTTGTACAGTTCACATAGAAAAACTGGGTTGTATGACAACCAATGGCAGAGTGTTCGTGATAATCATTAGATAATATTTCCTAGGACCGTTAGTAACTACTTTTGTTTGCTAATAAGAAAAATTCATTATATAATAATTAATGATGTCATCATTACAATGAAGGAAAACATGAACACAAGAGTTTGTGAAGAAATCCCCAGCTAATGTGAACACAAATTTGATAAAGAGACAAAGGAAACTAAGATAAATGTACAGGTAACTGCAATTATATATATATATATATATATATATATATATATATATATATAAAGTGTATTTTTATGTGAATATAATAAGATGTACAATTATACGTGAATATAAATGATATAAATAATGTATTGGGTGAAACTAACATAAACGTTATTGAAAGTTAAAAAAACTAGCGTTGTTGAAAGTTCAGAAAATTAAACAAAACAAGCATTACTTTTTTTAAGACTATGAACTTTATCTAATTATTATCTTTTTTACAAACAAGTGTCATGTTTGATTAAAGTGTTATATATAAGTTAACAGTTGAAAGTTCTTTGCTTAAAATTTGAATGTTATTTCTTTTGTTACAAGATCTATTATAAATAATCTAGGTAATTTATAATTATAGCTTAATTGTAGGATAGTCATTGACATTCTATATATCCCATCTTTTGTCGTGGTAATTAACGTAAAATAAAACAAGTAAATCAACACTAAACTATCTTTTAAGATTACAATATATTGACGCAATTCATTAGGCAAGTTGATATATAACATTAAGACGTGTGTATATGAATTTTACTAATAATTAAATAGAACTCCCGTAAATATATATATATATATATATATATATATATATATATATATATATAATCAATGTATTTCTATATAAAAGATATAATAATTAAGGTTATTATATATTAAAATATTTCTTTATCAACAAAAAGTAACCAATATATTAAAAGAGGTACTGGGGGTACCTTAACCCATATACAAAAAGAAAAAATTATTACTAACTAGATAAACATAACAGAGGCTCTTTATATCATTTAGTAAAACTTCTAAAGAACTCATTCATGCAAAACCTTAATCATAACCAAGACCTATACTAAACCAACTCATACATTTTCTCTACATTCACAACTCCACCTTTGAAAAATAATGTCATTCCTTGCCTCCTATATTGTCCAAATAGTAGCAAACCATATCACAATCAACCCAAGTTTGATCTCTTTTTTAACCCCATATCCCAAAGTACATTTAAATTGTTTCCTTAGCAAAACAATGTTACACCGAACAGTATCTCAACCATTCAAAACACATCTGCCATTGTAAATAGGAAATGTTACACGAAAAGAAAAAATGAAAATAATCTTTCGCGCAGTCATCGCTTAATACACACAAATCAGATGAGTTATGAAACACAATCTCACGTGTAACTAAGTTAGACTTAACTGGAAGTCAATCAAGAAGTAGTCTCCATCCGAAGCCTCCAACTTTAAGAAGCATAATATTTTTCCAGAATAGGCGCACAAAATGTGAATCCCACATAGCAGACTCTTGAAGTAAAACATTGTAACCCGACTTCATAGAGAACTAACCAGAGATATCTCCCATCCATAACCTATAGTAGAGGTCGTGAAGAAGAGATGCTAATAAATCATGTTCCCAAACAAAGAACTCTCTACGCCATTTTAAATCTCAAACTCATAAATTATCCACCCATTTGCCCATATTAGCCACTAAATCATTTTGTTGTAATGACATTAGAAACAACCTATGGTACCTAGACTTTAACGATGTTTCTCCCAACCAACAGTCATACCAGAACCTTGTTTTTTCCCCATCTCCACCTCCCTCTTCACATTAACCCGAAATCACCCAAACTCTTCAAACACTATCAAAACATTCCCTAAATCTATCCACCATCTTGAGCCTTTCCTGAAAACCTCCCAATCCCCAGACCATGCATAACTCCTATATTTAGATTTTAAAACTCTACTCCATAGACAATCATGATCACCCAACAACCTCCACACTCACTTGTCAAGTAAAGCAACATTAAATTTTCCTACTAACTCCTTCACACCCAACCCACCAGCCTCCTTACTTTTACACACTTGTTCCCATTTTACCCAACAAATCTTTTTTCTCTCCTCACCCGCTCCCCGCAAAAAAGATCTTTGCAACGAGGTTAGTGCTTTTATAACAGAAACAGGTGCTTTAAAGAAAAAAAAATAAAAGAGAGGAAGCGAAGAGAGTACCAATTTAACAAGGCAGAGACGCTCACCAGAGGATAAGTGACGTTGATTCCATAGGGACAGTTTTTTTTTCAAAATTTCATCACAATAGGATCCCAAGTGCCGTTTCTCCCAGAATTCGCCCCCAAAGGAATACCAATATATACAAAAGGCAAACACATAATTTTACATTGTAACAATTCTGCATACCGAGCTATTTCCTCCTCGTTACCAAAAATAGCTCCCAATTTACTCTTAAAAAAATTAACCTTCAAGCCATTCAAAGAATCTCAACACACATTTCACTGTCATAACATTCCTTAGCGATATCTCACCAAAAAACAGAGTATCATCCGCAAACTGTAAGTGAGATATGCATACTTGATCATTTCCCACAAAACTCCATGAAACAATTTTTTTTTTCACAGCCTCTCTCATAAGCCCACTAATCCCCTCAACCACAAAAAGAAATAGGAAAGGGCCCTAGGATCACCCTGCCTAATACTCTGTCGCATAAGAAATTCCTGAGTTTGACTCCCATTCACAAGGATTGGCACAACCGAAGACAATAAGCAACATCTGATCCATTTTACCCATCGTTTAGTAAAGCCCAACCTTCTCATCATATAAAATAAAAACTCCCAGCAAACAGAATCGCATGCCTTTTAAAAACTCACTTTGAAAATTAAACAAGACTTACGTCTCTGTTTCATATCATCAATCAGCTCATTGGTCACTATAACTCCATCTAACATATTTCTCGCCCCACAAAAGCTGACTGGTTTTCACAGATAATTCCACCAACAACACCAGTCAACCTACGAGCCAGTACCTTAGCATTAATTTTATAGATATAACCCATCAATGATATGGGCCTATAATCACCTAATCCCGCCTGAAGTTGTACCTTTTGAAATTAACGCTAGAAATGATGAATTTGACCCCGCAGGCAACACCCCGTTTTCATAAAATTCATCTATCATTCTACAACTATCCGATTTCAGCAAGTTCCAAAATGATTTTATAAAATGAAAATTAAAACCATCAGGCCCTGGACTTTTAGACCCATCACATTCCCATACAATCGACCTAATCTCTTCCTCAGTAAACTTTTGATTTACTTTATCACTAATATCTGCCCCCAACGTCGAGAATTCTACACCATTCAACACAGGTCTATTCTAAGACTCACCAGAAAATTTATTCTCGAAGTAAGATTTAACACCCTCCTTTACTCTTATCGGATCCTCCTCCCAAGTTCCATCCAACCATAAACCTTGAATTGCACTCCAACATCACCGCTTATTAATAACATCATGGAAGTATTTTGAATTTGAGTCTCTTTCTTGCAACCACTTAACCCTTGACTTTGGCAGCAATATAGAATCCTCCATTCTAACAACCTCCCACTATTCCGCCAATAAGTTCTTACGAATCAGTACACCCTCCTCATCCAAACCATCTTTTTCCTCCTGTAAATCTAGTGCCTTTATTTTACACTCCAACCCCCTCAACCTCACACTCAACACACCAAAACTTTTCTGATTCCATTCCTTCAACGCCAACTTTAAACTTTTTAATTTTTCTTTCAACACAAAAGCTGAATGTTTAATTTTTCCACTCTTCCTCCACAAAAACTTTAAACCCGGAATGCTTTAAACGACAATCTAACACCCTAAATGGTCTCAGCCCCCAATCCACATCCACCACCCTAAGTAACACTAGGCAATGATCAGATAAATTTATGTTCAGAGCTAATTGAGTGCAATTCGGAAATGAATGAAGCCACTGATGAGAACACAAATCTATCCAACCAGCTTCTTGCCGACCCATTTGGCCTATACCACGTATATTGTAACATCCCAGATGTTTTGATAATAGAAAATAAATTGGAAATAAATAAATTATTATTTGGCTTATAATGAAAATGGTATATGAAATGTTAAGTGGGGAAAAGCAGTTTTAAATGAAATTTTAAGGAAAATGGCATCAGGACTCTGACGCGTAGCGTGGATGGGACGCGTAGCGTCAGGTGTGATTTAGTGAGCTGACGCGTAGCGCCAGCGTCGCGATCTGTTTTATAACAGGGTCACACAGAACAGAATCTGTAAACCCTTTCTTTCATTTTCTCTCTTCTCTGAGGCGATTTGGCTAGGGTTTTGAGGGAAACTTGGATTTTTGGTGGTTTTAAGCAATTTGGAACCAAGGTAAGGCATCTAGGGCCTCTAATCTTTAGTTTCTTCTCCTTCCCTTCATGAAATCCGAGTTTGCATGTGATGATTGGGGTTTTGATTCTGAGTTTCAGTGGTTTGTGAAGCTTGGGTAATGAGTTTGGAAGTATAAGGAAGGTAACGTACTAACTAATTTGATGTTTCGGTGACCGTAGGTGCCGGAACGAGTGTTAGGCAAGCGATTGACAAAGAGGACGTTGGAAGCGAAAGAGGAACGGTGATTCCAGCGGCTGTAGGACGCTATCCACCCCTTGAGCAAACTGTCGGAGCTCGGAATAGAGGTAAGGGGGGGTGTTCGGGTCATAATTAATTAGAATTGATATGAAAACAGATTATGGAAAGTTTAAGAATTTAATAAGAGTTGTCATAAATACTATAAAGTAAATGAATATAGTAGTTGTGAATATATGAGTATGTGGAATGAGATTAAATGACTGAATATGAAAGAGATATGTTGATTGAATTGATTATATAATGAAATAAAGATTAGAATGATGGAAGTGAAATATATATGTAATATTCCCACTTTGAGTGGTGTATGTATAATTGATTATGAATAAAAATGTGGAATTTTGAATTATTGATGATATATGCCATAGCATTGTATGGATGGGTTTGACAAGTCGGTCGCCCTGTATTGTGAGCACACGCCAGTTTCTGGTAGTTGCACATGTGATTCGTTGATGATATGCTATGATTATGAGATATGATATGTGAATATGTGGTATGGGATGGCCAACGGTATGTATACCCCTCGTTTTTGGCTCCCGAGGTCTTTGTGCCCAGTTGAGCTACCCAGTGGTCAAGTCGGACCCAGTGGTTGAGGTGGAGAGCCAAGTCGGGCTCGGTGAACCAAGTCGGGTTCACGGGATGTCAAGTCGGACTCCCAGCTGAAGGCCAGTCCTTTAGTATCCAGATACTAGGCGTCAAATTATATGAGAGTCAGTTGTGACTTATGTGAATTATATATTGATTGATGATAGAAAATGAATTATGAATTGAAAGTGTAATGTGAATGAATGAAAGTATGGTTTGAATAAGTTAAAGATTGATATGTATGTGTGTAGTTGCATTGATGTGGATAAGTGCAGGAAACCGAGAGAGGTTATGTAATAACAAAGAGTAGTAGGTATTGTTAAGTTCAATACTTCGTTCTATATTAATTATGATATTCTAAACACTCACCCTTGCTGTTGTTTAATTTTAGTGACCAGTGACAGGGAGGATGCTAATGCTGCGGAGATGCGCCAAGAGGAAGTTTGATGCCAGGGAATGAAGATGTATATAATGAATGTAATATTTTGAGTGTATGTGTTTAAGTGTGTAATAAGTAATGTAGTAATATAGTGGGTGGTAGATGATAAAATATGTGTGATGAACTTGCCATGATTATGCATGTTGTGGTTTGATGACTCATTGATGAGGATGAATTATGGCACGGAGCCATTGACCTGTGTGAATGTTGAATGTGATGGGCAGGTGTTGCGTTGATGCATGATTGATATGTATGCTATGTGATTGATGTTAGGATGATGATTAGATTGATTTAGATAAGTTATGCATATAGTTGGATATTGAGTTTAAGGAACCGGATAGGTGAAATTAAGATTCGGTGGGTGTGAGAAACCCCAGAATACATTAATAGGTCTTCCATGACATTTAGGATTTGGATGCATTGGCTTTTGGTCCATTGGAATTCATTTAGGATGTTTGGTGTAAGGGTTTTGCACCTAATTGGGTTAAAATGCATTTCGCGCATAACTTGCGCATATGTTGGAATTTTGGCGAATGGACAGCGCCAACAGTTCCGAAATGGGGAAAACAGGTGGCCCGTGAAGTTTCGTGGCAATCGGATCTAAAACGGGCCAATTGGATAGGTTAGAAGTTAGTAAAATGGTTTAAAGGTGTAACAGCATCAGGTGCTGTCTCTGTCATGCCCACGCTATGCGTGAGGCTGGCGCGTAGCGTGAGTTGCGCAGCAGAGGGCTGACGCTACGCGTGGGAATGGCGCACAGCGTCAGGCCCCTGTTTCATATTTTTGAGTCTTTTCTAAATCAAGGGAATTCTAAGGTTTTGTCAAACTATATAATTATTATTTTGAGTATGTTTAGTGAAAATAAATATTATTTTGAAATGGGAAATAATTAAATTTTATTAAATGCGAAAAATTTATTGTGAAAATTAATTAAATGGATATAAATAAAGGAAAATTGACGTAGGACGTCACAGGTGGTATCAGAGCGGTTCTTTCTAGAGCCGGGAAAATGGGCAGAGTTAGGGGATTGTTTGAGTCCTATATCAGGCTGTTTTGTATTTATTGCATTATGCTTGTGATTGTTTACATATTAACAGGTTGACTTGGCATCATTCTCTTGGCACTCCGGGCAGCGTCTTGTTATGTGTTTATACATGAGGTAATTTTTGTACTCCCTGGTCAATTATTGGTTATTAATGGTGATGTGTTTTGGGATATTGTAGAACTAAAATATGACGGAAGGAAGTAGTTCTGTTGGTGGTGATGATTTCTTTGAGAGGTTTTCTCAAATGATGGGGAGGACTGATTCTGGTCCCACCCTTGATAAATTTTTGAAGAGGAATCCACCTATTTACAAAGGAGGACATGATTATGATGGGGCGCATATATGGCTACGTGACATTGAGCAAACATTTGAATACTTTGAATGCTCTGAAGAACAGAGAGTGCAATTTGCTACCTATCAATTGAAGGATGAGGCTCGTGTATGGTGGTCAAGGACTAGAATTCAGATGAATGCGGCGAATGAACCATTAATGTGGATGAATTTCAAGAGGAGATTTCTTGCTAAATACTTTCCAGATAATTATAAAATCCGTAAGGAGATGGAATTCCTAAAACTTGAGCAAGGCAGGATGTCAGTGGCTGAATACACGTCACAGTTTAATGAACTATGTGATTTCTATCATCCTTTTTCTCTTGAAGGAACTGAAGGTAGTAAGTGTGCAAAGTATGAATCCGGGTTAAGAATTGAACTCCGAAGTGTCATTGTTCCTATGGAGATCCGTGACTATCCTACTCTGGTAAATAAGGCCAGACTTGCTGAGGAAGTGTAGATACAGAGAGCGTCCCAGTCAAGGGACAAGAGACCATTGAAGGCTAAAGGATTTAGTTTTAAAAAGATGGGTCAGTTTTTCCATGGTGGCAAGTCTTCTGCCACATCTTCTTCTTCTTCTGGACGTGGATCTACTGGTCGTTCTAGTGGTCGTGCTTGTTATAATTGTGGTCAGGAAGGTCATTTCTCTAGGCATTGTCCTACAAATCAAACTGTTTGTTTCCAGTGTGGACAACCTGGACACCTTAGGCCCGACTGTCCACAGAGGCAGCAGCAGGGAGGACGTGGTAATCGGGCAAGTGCTTCTATGGTCCGTGGTGGGAATTTTCAGCGTGGAGGCCGAGGCGGCGGTAGCCGTGGAGGCCAACACCCTAGGCGATCTGATGCTCAGTCCAGTGGTACTCAGAATGTTATGGCTGGACGTGTGTTTGCTTTTGATGCTTCTGAAGTCGCAAGAAATGATAATTTGGTACAGGGTAAGTGTCTTATCCATGATTATCTTGTAAATGTTATTTATGACTCTGGTGCAACCCACTCTTTTATTTCTGAGAGTTGTGTTCGGTGGCTTGGTTTGCCGGTGATATTAATGAAGAATGCTCTTGATGTCTCCACTCCTACTGGTTCTACATTTCGAGCAACTACTATGTGTGAAGAATTACCTATGCAAGTAGAGGACCGATCTTTCCTGGTGAATTTAATATGTATGCCATTGAAGAATTTAGATGTTATTCTGGGTCTTGACTGGTTGTCTGTTAACCATGTTATGGTGGACTGTTACCGCAAAACTATAATTTTCTCTCAGGAATTGGACACTAAAAATGTGGTGAGTGATGTTTCTGTAATTTATGTTATTCTGTTAGCTTCAGAGGGGCGGTATAATCTTAAACCTGCAGATATTCCAGTGGTGTGTGATTTTCCTGATGTATTCCCGGAAGATATTCCGGAATTGCCTCCAAACAGGGAGATTGATTTTGCTATTGATTTGATTCCCGGGGCAGAACCTGTGTCCCGTACACCTTATAGAATGTCTTCAGTAGAATTGGCTGAAGTAAAGAAACAAGTAAATGAGTTGTTAAGCAAGGGGTTTATCCGACCGAGTGCTTCACCTTGGGGCGCTCCGGTGTTGTTGGTGAAAAAGAAGGATGGCAGTATGAGAATGTGTATTGACTACCGACAATTGAATAAATTGACGGTTAAGAATAAATATCCTCTACCACGAATTGATGATTTGTTGGATCAGTTGCGAGGTGCTGTGGTGTTTTCTAAAATCGATTTGAGATCTGGATATCATCAGATTAGAGTGAAGTCAGAAGATATTCTGAAAACGGCGTTCCGGACTCGATATGGACATTTTGAATATGTTGTAATGCCTTTCGGAGTAACCAATGCTCCAGCTATCTTTATGGATTATATGAATCGGATTTTCCAACCTTACTTGGATCAATTTGTCGTGGTGTTTATTGATGATATTCTAGTATATTCAAATTCTGTAGAAGAGCATGCACAACATCTTCAAATTGTTTTACAAGTGCTACGTGAAAAGAAGTTGTATGCTAAATTGTCGAAGTGTGATTTCTGGGAAGCAAGTGTGAAATTTTTGGGGCATGTAATCTCTTGTGATGGTGTGTCTGTTGATCCATCCAAGATTGAAGCAGTTATGGCTTGGGAAAGGCCTAAATCAGTGACTGAAATTAGGAGTTTTCTTGGATTAGCTGGCTATTATCGCCGTTTTATTGAAGGATTTTCCCGCATTGCACTACCCTTGACTCGATTGACAAGAAAAGAGAATCCCTTTGTGTGGACGGAAAAGTGTGAATTGAGTTTTCAAACGCTGAAGCAGTGTTTGACTACTGCACCTGTGCTTGCATTACCAGATGTAACGAAAGAATTTGTGGTATATTGTGATGCATCCAAGTTTGGCTTAGGCTGTGTGCTGATGCAGGATGACAAGGTGATTGCTTATGCATCAAGGCAATTAAGACCGCACGAGCAGAATTATCCTACCCACGATTTAGAGCTTGCGGCAGTGGTATTTGCATTAAAAATTTGGCGTCATTACTTGTATGGATCTCGTTTTGTGGTATTCAGTGACCACAAGAGTTTGAAGTATCTGTTTGATCAGAAGGAATTAAACATGAGGCAAAGGAGATGGGTGGAATACCTTAAGGATTATGATTTTGATTTGAAATACCATCCTGGTAAGGCGAATGTTGTGGCTGATGCCTTAAGTAGAAAAGTATTACATGCAGCTTTCTTGATGGGCAAAGAACAAGAATTGTTAGAAGACTTTCGTGATATGAATATTGGGGTTGTCATTCAAGCTTCAAATCAGATGGTAATTGGAATGTTGAAGATCTCCAATGAATTCTTAGAATCCTTAGCTGTGGCTCAGGAGAATGATGAAGAGTTGCTGGAATTGCTTGACACTCAAGCAAGAGGCAAAGACATGGGATTAACCAAAGGTAAGGATGGAATTTTACGGTTTAAGAACCGTGTAGTGGTAACCACAGAGGGTGATTTCAGACAAGCTGTATTAGCTGAAGCGCATAAAAGTTCTTTAAGTATCCATCCTGGTATCACTAAGATGTACCATGATTTAAAGAAAGAATTCTGGTGGCCGGGAATGAAGAAAGCAATAATTGAATATGTAAGATCTTGTGTGATATGTCAGAAGTGTAAGGTCGAACATCAGAGACCTCCAGGTTTACTTCAACCCCCGGAGATTCCAATATGGAAATGGGAAAGCATTACTATGGATTTTGTATCTGGGTTACCTCGTACTCGTTCTGGTTGTGATGCAATATGGGTAATTGTGGACAGGTTGACCAAGAGTGCTCACTTCTTGGCTATGAATATGAAATGGTCATTGGACCGGTTGGCTAGATTGTACATTACTGAGATTGTAAGGTTGCATGGTGTACCTGCGAGTATTATTTCGGATCGTGATCCTCGGTTTACTTCCAGATTCTGGGGGAGTTTACAGCAGGAATTGGGTACTGAACTGAGGTTGAGTTCAGCTTATCATCCTCAGACAGATGGCCAGTCTGAGCGTACAATCCAGACCTTGGAAGATATGCTTAGAGCTTGTGTACTAGAGCAAGGTGGCTCATGGGAGAGATACCTGCCATTGGTGGAATTTGCTTATAATAATAGCTATCATAGTAGCATTGGGATGGCTCCTTATGAAGCTTTATATGGAAGACGGTGTCGTACGCCTTTATGTTGGAATGAAGATAGAGATGCAATCCATTTGGGACCCGAATTAATTCAGGAAATGAATGATCAAGTGATAATGATTCGTGAAAAGATGAAAATTGCACAAGACCGTCAGAAGAGTTATTATGACAATCGTCATAGGCCACTTGAATTTCAGGTGGGAGATTGGGTATTCCTGAAGGTGTCACCTACTAAAGGTGTAGGTCGTGTGATGAAGAGCCAGAAACTTAATCCAAAGTATATTGGACCCTACCAAATATTGGAACAAATTGGTGAAGTAGCATACAGATTGAATCTTCCCCGCGCATTGACAAATATTCACGATGTATTTCATGTTTCACAATTAAGAAAATATGTTCCTTGTGATTCGATGATTGTACCTGAAGATTCCATTGAATTGAAAGAAGATTTGACTGTGGAGATCGCACCTATTTGTATTGAAAGTTATCAAACTAAACGATTGAGAAACAAAGAAGTATCCCTAGTAAAAGTAAAGTGGCAAAATATAAATGGAGTGACGTATACATGGGAACTGGAGTCTGATATGAGGCAGTTATATCCAAATCTTTTCCAATAAGGTACGTTGATTTCGGGGACGAAATCTCTTTTTAGGGGGAGTGGATGTAACATCCCAGATGTTTTGATAATAGAAAATAAATTAGAAATAAATAAATTATTATTTGGCTTATAATGAAAATGGTATATGAAATGTTAAGTGGGGAAAAGCAGTTTTAAATGAAATTTTAAGGAAAATGGCATCAGGACTCTGACGCGTAGCGTGGATGGGACGCGTAGCGTCAGGTGTGATTTAGTGAGCTGACGCGTAGCGCCAGGCTGACGCGTAGCGCCAGCGTCGCGATCTGTTTTATAACAGGGTCACACAGAACAGAACCTGTAAACCCTTTCTTTCATTTTCTCTCTTCTCTGAGGCGATTTGGCTAGGGTTTTGAGGGAAACTTGGATTCTTGGTGGTTTTAAGCAATTTGGAACCAAGGTAAGGCATCTAGGGCCTCTAATTTTTAGTTTCTTCTCCTTCCCTTCATGAAATCCGAGTTTACATGTGATGATTGGGGTTTTGATTCTGAGTTTCAGTGGTTTGTGAAGCTTGGGTAATGAGTTTGGAAGTATAAGGAAGGTAACGTACTAACTAATTTGATGTTTCGGTGACCGTAGGTGCCGGAACGAGTGTTAGGCAAGCGATTGACAAAGAGGACGTTGGAAGCGAAAGAGGAACGGTGATTCCAGCGGCTGTAGGACGCTATCCACCCCTTGAGCAAACTGTCGGAGCTCGGAATAGAGGTAAGGGGGGGTGTTCGGGTCATAATTAATTAGAATTGATATGAAAACAGATTATGGAAAGTTTAAGAATTTAATAAGAGTTGTCATAAATACTATAAAGTAAATGAATATAGTAGTTGTGAATATATAAGTATGTGGAATGAGATTAAATGACTGAATATGAAAGAGATATGTTGATTGAATTGATTATATAATGAAATAAAGATTAGAATGATGGAAGTGAAATATATATGTAATATTCCCACTTTGAGTGGTGTATGTATAATTGATTATGAATAAAAATGTGGAATTTTGAATTATTGATGATATATGCCATAGCATTGTATGGATGGGTTTGACAAGTCGGTCGCCCTGTATTGTGAGCACACGCCAGTTTCTGGTAGTTGCACATGTGATTCGTTGATGATATGCTATGATTATGAGATATGATATGTGAATATGTGGTATGGGATGGCCAACGGTATGTATACCCCTCGTTTTTGGCTCCCGAGGTCTTTGTGCCCAGTTGAGCTACCCAGTGGTCAAGTCGGACCCAGTGGTTGAGGTGGAGAGCCAAGTCGGGCTCGGTGAACCAAGTCGGGTTCACGGGATGTCAAGTCGGACTCCCAGCTGAAGGCCAGTCCTTTAGTATCCGGATACTAGGCGTCAAATTACATGAGAGTCAGTTGTGACTTATGTGAATTATATATTGATTGATGATAGAAAAGGAATTATGAATTGAAAGTGTAATGTGAATGAATGAAAGTATGGTTTGAATAAGTTAAAGATTGATATGTATGTGTGTAGTTGCATTGATGTGGATAAGTGCAGGAAACCGAGAGAGGTTATGTAATAACAAAGAGTAGTAGGTATTGTTAAGTTCAATACTTCGTTCTATATTAATTATGATATTCTAAACACTCACCCTTGCTGTTGTTTAATTTTAGTGACCAGTGACAGGGAGGATGCTAATGCTGCGGAGATGCGCCAAGAGGAAGTTTGATGCCAAGGAATGAAGATGTATATAATGAATGTAATATTTTGAGTGTATGTGTTTAAGTGTGTAATAAGTAATGTAGTAATATAGTGGGTGGTAGATGATAAAATATGTGTGATGAACTTACCATGATTATGCATGTTGTGGTTTGATGACTCATTGATGAGGATGAATTATGGCACGGAGCCATTGACCTGTGTGAATGTTGAATGTGATGGGCAGGTGTTGCGTTGATGCATGATTGATATGTATGCTATGTGATTGATGTTAGGATGATGATTAGATTGATTTAGATAAGTTATGCATATAGTTGGATATTGAGTTTAAGGAACCGGATAGGTGAAATTAAGATTCGGTGGGTGTGAGAAACCCCAGAATACATTAATAGGTCTTCCATGACATTTAGGATTTGGATGCATTGGCTTTTGGTCCATTGGAATTCATTTAGGATGTTTGGTGTAAGGGTTTTGCACCTAATTGGGTTAAAATGCATTTCGCACATAACTTGCGCATATGTTGGAATTTTGGCGAATGGACAGCGCCAACAGTTCCGAAATGGGGAAAACAGGTGGCCCGTGAAGTTTCGTGGCAATCGGATCTAAAACGGGCCAATTGGATAGGTTAGAAGTTAGTAAAATGGTTTAAAGGTGTAACAGCATCAGGTGCTGTCTCTGTCATGCCCACGCTATGCGTGAGGCTGGCGCGTAGCGTGAGTTGCGCAGCAGAGGGCTGACGCTACGCGTGGGAATGGCGCGCAGCGTCAGGCCCCTGTTTCATATTTTTGAGTCTTTTCTAAATCAAGGGAATTCTAAGGTTTTGTCAAACTATATAATTATTATTTTGAGTATGTTTAGTGAAAATAAATATTATTTTGAAATGGGAAATAATTAAATTTTATTAAATGTGAAAAATTTATTGTGAAAATTAATTAAATAGATATAAATAAAGGAAAATTGACGTAGGACGTCATATCTTCTTCCCTGCAGAGGGAGGTCCACTAACTCCATTGAAAGGATAAAATTGTTAAACAATCTCAATTCTGGAGTACTTGCAAAATATTCATCACCAATCACCATTTTTCTCTCCTCACTACACCGAACCGCATTAAAATCACCAAACACACACCACTTAGAATACTCTTTATATAAATTTTTTACCCCGAGCCCCTCCTGTAACACTCCTATTTTTATTTTTATATTAAAATTTTGAAGGAATTAGATTATGGTTCTTTAAAACTTTTTAATCTACGTATTATTTATGATTTTTTGGAATTTTTTAGAATTTTGGAATTTTTTAATAAAATAATATTTTTTAAATAATTTTAAATTCAAATAAGTGACTTAAAATTAAAAATATTTATAAGAAAGTGAATTTAAATTATAAGAAAATTTTTTAAAATCTATTTCAAGTAGACTTATTTAAAAATTATTGGTTTGAGAAAAATTTTGATTTTTTCCAATCGTTAAAAAATTGAAAACGTATCAATAAATTTTTATTAATAGAAAATCTTAGATTTTTAAAATTTAAACTTTATATTACTTATTATAAAATTAGTGAGGACTAATATAATATCGCTAAATTTAAAAAAGGACTGATTTTGAATATTTAAAATATACCGAATGAAAAGTTACTCTTTGGCCTAATAATTATGCCGACAGTTACTATGCAAAATACTGTGCATGTATGAAATTTTCAAAAGATGTACAGTAACCAGGAATAAAAATTCAAAAAATGCACAGTACTTTTATATTAAAATAATAGAATGTATAGTAATTTTTTTCCTATAAATACCGAAGGAATTCTTCTTTAGAATTCATAATTTTAGATTAAGTTTTCTTAATATAGTAGTGCTAGTGAGATAGTGGTGGAAGTAAGAGAGAGAAATAATTTTTTTGGAATAAGGTTCTGCTAAAATCCTAAGGTAAGAATACTTCTCTTTTGTATTTTTTAGGGTTATTTTCATATCGTTTTTAGAAATCTATTATTATACTGGAAATAATATTATTTTAAGTTACTATTCTGTATAGTAAAACACTATTTCAATAGTAAATTACTATTCAAATAGTAAATTACTATTCAAATAGTAAATTACTATTTACCGTTATTATTTACCTTTATTATTTACGTTTTACTTTTTACCGTTACTATTCACGATTTACTATTTACTATTACTATTCACGCTTTACTATTTACTGTTACTATTTATGATTTACTATTTACCATTACTATTCACGTTTTACTATTTACTGTTACTATTCATGATTTACTATTCACTATTCACTATTCACAATTCAAAATTTACCATTTTTGCTTTAAGTAGTAATCTTAGTTTTCATCTTGTAACTATATTAAAATAAAATTGATATATTTTAGAACTCAAAGACGAGACGCGCACGGATTTTCAATAACGAATCAGTATACAAGAGGTAAGGGGGAGTGAGATAAGAATATAATATGAAAAAGCATAAGAATAATGGGAGGAGTCACCTACTCCTTTTAAATTTAATAATATTAGTATTTTTAAAATATTAACCTTTTAACTTAAAATTTATAATAAATTCTAAATAAATATCTGATGTAACTGACTCTAACATACCTATGCAAGGACTTGAACTTTTATAATTTATATGAACTGGACTATATCTATGCAAGGACTTGGACCACTATGACCCATATGGACTGAACTATACCTATGCAAGGACTGGATTATATGGACTTACATATACCTATGCAAGGAATTGACCAAAAGGACTCAAATTGACTATATTAATAACCATTAGATTTTGAATTATAATATTTATAAATGATGCTTTATTGACTTGATTTTGATTGATTATTTTTGTGATTGTTAATTATTTATGATTGTTAATTGTGATGGATGATCTTGTGATGTGGAGTTTGAGCATATAGCAAGCATGACGGAAAGCTAAAACTCAGTGAGAATTTTCTTACCTTACTCCTTAAATTCTAAGAAAAAGTATTATTTTATTTTTTTCATTGATTTTACTTTTAATCTTTAAAAATCTAGTATTTATTTCAAAAGAAGTCATTTTATGAAAATTAATTTATAAAAAGCTTGAATTAATTAATTCTTGAATTAAAGAAAATTTTTATAATTTTAAGTATTTTTTTAAATTAAGAATTATTATCTTTAAGTAAAATACAATTTTCAAAAATAAATTATTTTATTTCAACCTAATAACTAAAGATATTTAGAAATAATTGAGATTTCTAAATTCGATATTGTTAAGATTCAATTTGAGAAAAAAATATATGTAAAGTTTTCTATCATAAGTTTTGAGATATTTAAGGCTTGGAAACTCAATTTTGGTGAGAATTAAAAACTGTACCAAATTTATTTCTGTGGGACAGAAATTTAAAGAATTGAGAAAATGTACAGTTTATTGAAATGATGTTGTAAACCTTTAAGGGATTTAATAATTGAGTTTCTAAAAGCCTTAACTAATTAAATACGCGAGTAGTTCATGCATCATAAATCATTAAAGTGAAACAAAATGATATTGTCTGAGACGGATTATAGAAACCGAGGATACATTAGAGGAGGCTTAATTACGAACCTTGGGATGAGAGGGTGTGAAAGGGTGCTTCAGGGGGGTGCTTCAGGGGACCTGGGGTAGCTCCCTAGTGTCGGGTACTTTCACAATAAAAACTTTCTCAATCTGACTAGTCTCTAAGTGTTTCCATGCCAGTTGAGCTGTTCATATTATTATTATCCAGACTTATGGAACAATGTAAACTCCTGGTTGACCCAGTGCAAATTAAAATTTAAGGGCCCACATATATAAGTAAGTTACGATAAAGATATTGCATAACATTTATGCATTCATAATTGATTGTGTATGTGATTATGATTGTGATTGATATTATTATATATTAGTTTGTGAAAACCCTTTGTTACTTATGTCTTATTCGAGAATATTATATTCTGTTTCTCACTCCTTTCTCCGTGTTTTTGTTTCACATGTTTTAAATTGATGGTTCAGAGGGAAGGATCGAAGAATCTCCGCAGTAAATATAGCACGTTCTAGAAAGGGAGCTCGGTATGAATACCGTGGTCCAATGAATAAATAATGTTATTAAGTAACTGCTTCTGGGCCATGGAGTCTCCTCTCTTTCTTATAATGTTTATTTTCTTTGGATGAATGTAAATTTACTCTATAAAGTTTTAATAATATTTATAAGGTATTTCAGAAATAATGTATGTAATTTATTCTGATAGTTTCCTTTTAACAATCATATCTTTAAAAAAAAAATTATGAATTTTTCTAAAATTTAAGGTGTAACAGAGGGTGTTACACCTCTCACAACCTTTTCTTCTCTATCAAAAGGCAAGAAGAATAAACATTTATAATAAGACATAGTTGTTGCCTTTCTTTCCAAGACCCTATCACCCTCAAAAAACCACACTCCTCAATCACCTGAACCTTTTGAAACTTTGATTTATCCTGGATACACAGCAATCCCCCAGCAGTGCCTACTGACGGAGAGGCACACCAATCAAATTCAGATCCTCTCCAAATTGACTCCACCACTTGATCATCTATATTACTCATCTTAGTCTCTTGAATCCCCATAAAATCGATCCCCATCTTACATATTAGCTCCCTGACCAACTTATTTTTTATCCTACCTCCCAACCCGCACACTGATGGGTACCTGGCCCAACAGGAAGAAAAGCCCAAGAGATCAATAAAAACTCCTTTTTGGATGAAGGATTTTATTTAATTATTGATTGGTTAGTTTAGTTCTTGTGCTGGTCTAATTGTTTTGGCCCTTAGATTTTTTCTGAATTCAGCAAGTATTTAAAGTTGTGTGAAACTTATGAAAGGGATATATGATATTCTGAATTTTATTGTCTTCTTAGCTGAGTAAGTAGTTAGCCAAACCCTAGCACCCTATCATTGGTGCTTTCATTCACCTTCTCTATGCCTCCCAAAACCCTTACTTCTAAAGATGTGGAGGAAGCTCTCCAGGCTCTTACTGATAGAATGGGGACCCTGCAATCCCAGTTGGATTCTCAACTCACTGAGAAATTAGCTGTTCTGGAAACACAGCTCCATGATCAACACCAGGTCCATGCCTCTCGCCACAACAACCTGGAACAGATGCTTGACCGTCGCATCGAGGCCCTAGCGGCCCTTTTGGGACAAACTGCAGGAGCTCACTCATTCCAACCAGAGGTATCTCTTGGATCCTCCTCAGGTATGGCCCATGATACTACACACACCCCTACTGCTTCTGTTTTCTGCAGAACCCCAGCTTCCCCACCACCCAACATTTCCACTACCCCCACTGTACCCATTGTTACACCTACACTTCCCTCCACTCCCTCCATTCAATTTGGCCATGTCCCACCTTTGTCTAACCCTTTTCCCTCCTACGTACCCACTTATCACCCAACCCAACCCTTTATACCCCCAACTATACCTTACTTTCCTCCAAATCCCCAACTTTCCCACCACCAAACACCTACCCCACCACACCAACTTACTGCCACACCCCCTAAAGTTACCCTTAATGCCTTTGATGGCTCAGAACCCCTAGACTGGATTTTCCAAGCAGAACACTTCTTTCTGGTTTACCAGGTTCCAGTGGAGCAACGCCTAGGTTGGGTTGCTTTCTACATGAAAGGAGATGCCTTAAGTTGGTATAAATAGATGTACCAGAACAACCTCCTTTCAGATTGGGGTTCTTTCATTAGGGCTTTAGCTCTACGCTTTGGACCCTCCACCTACGTTAATCATCAAGCTGAACTTTTCAAGTTAAGACAATTTGGCCCTGTCTCAGATTACCAAGCTAAATTTGAGAAGTTATCTAACATGGTTTTTGGCCTAAATCAGGAAACCTTATTGAATTGTTTCATCTCAGGTTTGCTTCCTGAAATCAGGAGGGAATTAGCCATCCTAAACCCCCTATCTCTACATCAGGCTATCCATCTTGCTAAACTGGTGGAGGATAAGCTTAAGGACTCCAAACCAAAACAGCCTCGTTTTTCAATTCCACACCATACAACACCTTCCCAGAACCCCACTAACCTGCCTATTTCCCCCATCCTTTCCAATAAAGCCTCCACATCTACATTACCCATAAAAAAATTAACACCTGCCCAAATGCAAGAACGGCGAGCCCAGGGCCTATGTTATAATTGTGATGAAAAATTTGTGTTTGGCCACAAGTGCACCACCAGTCGTTTCCTACTTCTCCTAGATACTGAAGCCGAACCTGAGTCATCTGCTAACCAAATTTCCCGGGAGCCCTCACCTCTTGCTCACCAAATTGAACCTGAGTTTCCCCAAGATGCTATCCATTTCCATCTGTCCCCTCAAGCTCTCACTGGTCATCCCTCCCCCCGCACCCTTAAATTTACAGGCTACATCTCAGGCCTCCCTGTTGTGATTTTAGTTGATACTGGTAGTTCCCATAATATTATCCAAACAAGACTTGCTACCCATCTTAAACTGCCAACTCAACCAGCCCCCAAGTTTTCAGTTTTAGTGGGTAATGGGGCCCAAATTCATTGCACTGGCTTTTGTCCTGAGGTTCCTATTTCCATTCAAAACCACTCATTCCACATTCCTTTTTATCTTCTACCTATTGAGGGTGCAGATGTTGTGTTGGGTATGGAATGGTTGTGTACCCTGGGACCTATAAGTTCAAATTTTGCCATTCCAAGCTTATCCTTTACTCATGAAAAGCAACCTATTACCCTTACTGGAGACACAGAGATATCCCCCTCACCCACCACTTACCATCAACTCTCCCATCTTCTTCATACCAACTCTGTTGCATCCTTCCATTTACTATCTTTACAACCTATCCTCTCAACCAACACCCTTCCCCCAAATCACCTAGCCTCCCTGCCACCAGAACTCAAAACCCTCCTAGATAAACATCAAAATGTTTTTCAGGAACCACATGGCTTACCCCCTACTAGACCTCATGACCATCACATTCCCCTCCTCCCTAATTCACCCCCCATTACTGTCAAACCTTACCGCTACCCCCACTCCCAAAAAGAAGCCATGACCCATATCATTAATCAGATGCTCCAACAAGGCATCATTGTCCCTAGCACTAGCTCTTTCTCCTCCCCAGTCCTCTTGGTAAAAAAAAAAGATGGGACTTGGCGTTTTTGTGTAGATTACAGGGCTCTTAATGCTGTCACTATCCCAGATAAATTCCCTATCCCCACTATTGATGAGTTGCTAGATGAGTTAGGCTCAGCTACTATCTTTTCTAAGATAGACCTAAAATCAGGATATCATCAAATTCGGGTCACACCCACAGATACACATAAAACAGCGTTTCGCACTTTTGATGGTCACTATGAGTTCCTAGTTATGCCTTTCGGCCTAACAAACGCGCCCTCCACGTTTCAATCTGCAATGAATGATCTCCTACGACCCTATCTCAGGCGCTTTGTTTTAGTTTTCTTTGATGATATACTTGTTTACAGCCCTACATTTTCTACTCATTTGGATCATTTGAGTCAGGTTTTGGAATTACTTTCTTCTAACAGTTTTTGTGCTAATCTTTCTAAATGTATTTTTGGTGTCTCTACTGTTAGCTACTTAGGACATCAGATTTCAAGTAGAGGGGTTGCCCCTGATCCAGACAAAGTCCAGGCTATTATGGAGTGGCCAGAACCACGATCACTCACGGCACTCCGAGGATTTTTAGGCCTCACCGGGTTCTACAGAAAATTTGTTCGTAATTACGCCTCACTCGCCGCTCCCCTCACCGATTTATTGCGTTCCACTACATTCTCTTGGCATACAGAAGCCTCTAAGGCTTTTACAAATTTAAAGGAAATCATGACAACTATGCCTGTGCTTACTTTGCCTAATTTTGATAAATTATTTGTTGTGGAGACAGATGCTTCAGGTGTTGCCATCGGTGCAGTTCTTTCTCAGGATAAGCACCCTATAGCCTTCTTCAGCAAGCGAATGTGTCCCCGGATGCAAGCTTCTTCAGTTTATGTCCGTGAGATGTATGCCATTACTGAATCAATCAAGAAATGGCGTCAGTATCTTATAGGCAACCACTTTCACATTTACACAGATCAGCAGAGTTTAAAACACCTTGTTTCTCAGACATTTCAGACACCTGAACAACTTAAATGGGCAGTTAAACTCCAAGGGTATAGTTTCGATATCTTTTACAGACCTGGTCGTTCTAACGGTGCTGCAGACGCCTTATCACGCAAGTTCATGGACGACCCGCCACTGCTGTTGGCTCTATCATCACCCATTCCAGCTCTTTTGGATGACTTGAAGACTTATTTCCACAATAATCCAGAGGGTCAAATCTTTCTTCAAAAGCTCCAGTCAGATCCTACCATGCAAGAGACTTTTTCTTATTCTCAAGGCATCGTTTACTTCAAAAATAAAATTTACATTCCAGACTTACCCGGTTTGCGGCAGAAGCTAATCATGGAATTTCATTCCACCCCATCTGCTGGCCACTCAGGGTGCAAACCCACTGTTGCTCGTTTGGCAGCCACCTTCTATTGGCCGGGTCTCTACACAGCTGTGAAGAATTTTGTAAAACATTGTTCTACCTGCCAAATGAACAAATACCTACCACAAAAAAAACAGGGACTGTTACAACCACTACCAATTCCTACTCAAGTCTGGGAAGATCTTTCAATGGATTTTATCACTCACCTTCCAACTTCTTTCGGACATACTGTTATTTGGGTGATCTGTGATCGCCTTACAAAGTTTGTCCACTTGTTGGCTCTGCCCACTCGATTCACCGCTCCAGTTCTGGCCTCCCGATTCATCTCTGAGATTTGTAGGTTGCATGGGTTTCCGAAGTCTATAGTCTCCGATCGCGAGCCCTTATTCCTGAGTATGTTTTGGAAGGAATTATTTCGGTTGCAAGGCACTACACTCCGATATAGCTCCTCCTACCACCCTGAAACCGATGGGCAAACAGAGGTCACGAACCGTTGCCTTGAAGCCTACCTCCGTTGTTTCACCAGTGATCACCCAAAACTGTGGTTTAAATTTCTCCACCTTGCTGAGTATTGGTTCAACACTACCTTTCATTCCGCTATCGGAATGACCCCCTTTCAGGCACTGTATGGTCGTCTTCCACCGTCACTACTGGATTATGCCCCAAAATCCACTTCTGTTATTCCACTAGACGTGTCCCTGCAACAAAGGAACCAACTTTTAGCAACTTTAAAACTAAACCTCCAGAAGACAAGGCAAAGGATGGTCAACCAGGCTAATCAACACCGAAGAGACATTACCTTCAAGGTCGGAGAGTGGGTTCTTCTCCGTTTGCAACCGTATCGGCAGATCTCTGTCTCCCGGCGGGTCTCCCAAAAACTGAAACGTTTCTATGGGCCTTTCCAAGTCCTCCGTCGAATCGGATCGGTCGCGTACGAGCTCGCACTTCCCCCCTCTGCTCGAATCCACCCTGTGTTTCACGTCTCCCTCCTCCGTCAGTACCATGGTGACACCCCAGAATCTCATTTTACTCCCCTACCGGTGTTTCCCTCGGATTCTTTTGTTACAGACAAGAACCACCACTCCCCCTCAACAGAGGTCGTACCTTTGGGTTCCCAACACAAACAAAGTGAAACTGAGTCTGAGTTACGAAATGTGGGCACCTTTTCACTTCCATCAAACTCCCTCTCTCCTAAAACGCGTAACCCATCTGGACCATTGGATCAAAATGCGTCTGCCAAGACTGGATCTACACCGTCCGTGACCCATTCCATCCATGCACCTCCCACACATGATTCACCCACGGTTACCCTACAACCGTTGGATCCCCAACGTTTAATTCAGCTTAGATCTGGGCCCTCCATTCAAATTCAAAACGCTGAGGCCCCTGGACCGTCAGATTCCCACACGAAATCTGATCCCTTGAATTCAGCTTCGGAATCCGTGACATCCAGCACTTCCAATGCCGCGATTCCCGCGCCTGTTCCCCAACTTCACGTGCCTGGCCCCTCGGTAAGCGTGAAAGCTGTGGACTCCCTGCCCACTTCCTCACCGTTAGATGCACACGGTTTGCCCATCCATTTTTCTCCACCGATTGCAAGAAGCACAATCCGTGCCAATAGCCTTCAACCACTCACTTCGCGACACCTCAGCGCCACAGTCCCTTCTAACCTTGTGGACAAGGTTCCTACCCGACCCGGCGGTAATGATGGGTACCTGGCCCAACAGGAAGAAAAGCCCAAGAGATCAATAAAAACTCCTTTTTGGATGAAGGATTTTATTTAATTATTGATTGGTTAGTTTAGTTCTTGTGCTGGCCCAATTGTTTTGGCCCTTAGATTTTTTTGAATTCAGCAAGTATTTAAAGTTGTGTGAAACTTATGAAAGGGATATATGATATTCTGAATTTTATTGTCTTCTTAGCTGAGTAAGTAGTTAGCCAAACCCTAGCACCCTATCACACACATTATAGCTTATTAACTTCATGGACAATTTTATTTAACCCACCCGATATATCCTTAGACAATTCTTTATTTCTTTCCAATTTATCCCTTTCCTCCATATCTACCATATGCCTAATAATCTCCTCCCCCCACCACCGTAACACCCAGCTTCTTTCCAATCTCCTACAATGAGACCGCCTTAGAATGATTATTTTTTTAACCAAACAGAACTATTAATGGTAGGAGTCACATTATTGGTTTCATCCCACTCATTCCAAAATGTCTTCCATTCACTTAATTGTATGCTCTTATTTTTCTTTTTTCTTTTCCTCCTTCTTACATTAAGGAATAGTATTTGTTCCCTTGGGCCAACACAAGAAGAAGGCATAAGAAGTGGTTCAGAATTTATATATGATTCATGACTGTCCTTCACACCATCCTTTCTCGTACCAATTTCATCCATCGATAAACATTTATCAATGCTATTTGTGTGATTCTTATTTGGCACGATGTTATTGGGCAATAAATCATGCATTGTTATTGACCCCCTCACACTGATTACCTCCCGATACCCCCTGTTCCTCTGAATTCAACCCACACAAATCAATTAATTTAAGTTCCTCGCACTACAACACTCCACGTATTAGTTGATTGCTGGACCCCACACTACCTGGTCACGTGATTGGGCATTGCTGTTTCACGCTACCAATATTCTCAAATTCCAAGTCTATAAATTCGCATGGATTGGTCCACCCAAATGTTGTGCTCCAATGTCACCTTGACCCACATCAAATCCCTGATCCATTTCCTTCCAGGCCCATCCTTGCCTTGCAAATTCCCATCAATCTCCAGCCCAAAATACTTAATTGGCCCATTACCCGTCATGACCTTAGGAAAATATTTCGGCATAGTCCACTTCTTTTTAATCTTCCACCATCATTTTCATAGGTGATGTCGCTGCTTTTATTTTTTACTTTTTTACTTTTTGAATCGTGACTTGAAGACTTCTTCAGTTTTTCCTTTATGTTTTGTTTAGATGGTAAGAGTTAAGAAGGGTGAAATTAAATTGAACGAAATTGAAGTGAAATCCATTTTGTACATGTAGTTTGGATGTGAATTTATTTCATTAAGGTCCACCAAAAATTATCCCTCTTGAAGGCTAGACATTTAAATGGACCATCACCGGCCTTCTTTGTTAGGTTGGAGTAAAAAATAAAAAAGAATAAAAAGAAAGGGATATTTGTGTTAATTCAAAAAGAATAAAAATACATTTTCCTACCTTTTTTTAATTTCTATTTTCCTTTATTCAATCTAAATATAAATAATTTTTCCTTTAATTTCAACACATTATCTTCCCTATAAATATTTTGTTATCATTAAGAAATAAAAGCACGTGCAAACAAATTGAATATATAATTGATTATGATTAAGAATAAACTTAAAAACATTTAATTTTCATATATTTTATAAAGTAATAAATAAAAATAACAATTTTTTTTGAATATATGACTTATGGTAAGAAATTAGGGAATTAATGTGGGCGACTTTTGAATGGCAGTTTGGAGATTCAAGACACGTCTTTTCAAATTTATTCACTAGTCATATGAAAAAAACTATTCAAATGTTATTCTTAATTAAAAGTTTGCGGTATTATCTTAATTGGAATTAGAATTTTATATGGTTATTTATATTGCCATTTAATGTTAATATTTAATATTAGATTATTTTGGTAAAATTTCAATATTGAATTATAAATATCTCCCTTATTTGATAATCTAAAGAAAAGCATTACATTTTTCTTTTTTCTTATTCACATTTTCGCTTCTGGTAGTTCTTCCTTTTTCCTTGACTAGATTCCAGAGAAAGGAGATGGTGGCAAGCTCTCGAAGCCAAGTCATGATGCAAGAGAAAGGAAAAGGGAAGGTTCACAATACAAAAGGGGAACCAATTTCTTTTAAGAAATTGCGAATTATATACAACGACCCAGATGCTACTGATTGCTCAAGCGATGAAGAGAACCAAGTGATAGTTGATTCAAATGGTTCAAAGCGATCTGTGAAAGAGATTTTAATTCCTGACAAGCCTGTCAATGCATCCAATAACCTTTACCAAAGCACCAAAAACCGCAAAACATCCAGCAAATATATAGGTGTTAGACGCAGAAAATGGGGAAGATATGCTGCTGAAATTAGAGATCCATTCCAAAAGGCTCGATTGTGGCTTGGCACTTTTGACACCGAAATAGAGGCTGCAATCGCTTATGGTAAAAAGAGAGAGGAATTTGACAATGGTAAGAAAACAAAGGAGTTTGACAAACAAATGGAAGACGCATCAATACATTCCGAGGAGGGTATCAAAAAAGGTGTGGTTGGTTCTTCTTAGTTCTAATTAATTGGCTCGATATTAACGACTATAATGGTGAATGTAATTTTTGTTTTATAATTCTATCAAATGTAGTTTATATCAAAGAATTGTATGAAAGAAGGTCCAGTAATTGGTTCATCTTGGTATCTATTTGGTTAGACATTAGTTATTATTGTACAAATTATGCTTGATTACATGATATTATAAAAACTATCTTGGTTAAAGTGTTTTTGGTTTTAATTCAATCAAATGTAGTTTGTATCAATGATTTAGGAAGGTAGCAAAGAAGGCCTAATTTGTGGATCTGAGTGTCTGTTTGCTTAAAGCTTAATTACCATACAAATTATGTTTAGCTTTATGAATCTCAAAACTAGCTAGATGAACAACACTGGTTTTTTTTTTTTCATCAAATGTGGTTTGTACAGTTCACACAAAAAACCGTGGGTTGTATGACAACCAATGCCAGAGAGTTAGCGATAATCATTAGATAATATTCCCTAGTGCCGATAGTAATTACTTTTGTTTGCTGATAAGAAAAATTCATTATATAGTAATTAATGATGTCGTCATTACAAAGAAGGAAAAGATGAAAGCAAGAGTTTGTGAAGAAATCCCCAGCTAATATGAACACAAATTTGGTAGAGAGAGAAGGGAATCTAAGATAAATGGACAGGTAACTGCAATGTACCCCTTGTTGAAAGGCCTCCAAAAATGGCCAGAATTTTGCTTCGATTGATGAAATGTTTTAGTGGTAATGCTTGTTTAATTTGAATTTATCATGTACAACAAAAAATTTTAACCTCAATTAGAGAGATTTGTGTATGTACCCAACGGGACATTTACATAGAAGCATATCAAATATGTAGGTTTTATATACATTCTTAGTTGACTTTTTGTTTGGTTTGTTATACTAGTCGAATTTCCCTATGTTTCTTTTTACTTTAAGCTTGAATAAAATTACTTTTGGCATATGAGATTCTGCACTTGGGTATCAGTATAATCTTTCTCATTTACCTTCAATCTTAAGAGTATTTTTTGTGAATATGATAAGATATATAATTATACATGAATATGAATGATATAAATGTTGTATTGGATGAAACTAACATAAACGTTATCAAAAGTTTAAAAAAAAACTACCGTGTTGAAAGTTTAAAAATTAAACAAAACAAGCATTACTTTCTTTAAGACTATAAACTATATCTAATTATTATCTTTTTTTACAAACAGGAGTCATGTTTGATTAAAGCATTATATATAAGTTTAACAGTTGAATGATCTTTGCTTGAAATTTGAAAGTTATTTTTTTTTTGTTTCGTTACAAGATCTATTATAAAGAATAATTATGATTTAATTATTGGATAGTCATTGTTATCATAACATTCTATATATCTGATTTGTTGTAGTAATTAACGCAAAATAAAAAAAAGTAAATCAACACTTAATTTCTTTTAAGATTACAATATATTGACGCAATTCTTTAGGCAAGTTGATAACGTTAAGATGTGTGCCAATGAATTTTACTAATAATTAGATAGAACTTCCGTAAATATATATATATTCAATGTATTTATTTATAAAAGATATAATAATTAAGGTCATTAAATATATATATAACTAATTTTGAATTCATTACATGTGTTTTTATTTAACTAAATGGTGATTACAACTAAAAATTAAAAGATTAATGCATTCAATTTAATGTCACTAGAGAAGACATTATCTCTCCTAACCAAGTTTTTTTTTACACATATAGTGGTGTTCAAACAACTAACTACATGTTTACATAAAGTATTAAAGTTTTTATCAAATATATTACCCGATTTATTAGTAATTCATTACATGTTTTCTATTTATAAACAAGATGAAATTTATCATGTGATTGAATCTAAAACTTATACAAGATAAAATTGGACCTTTAAACATGATATCAATGGTTTAAAATTTTAAATAGTTGAAAGAAGCAAAAATCATTAAGCTGTCAATCAAAGGATACCATTAAGTTTGCGTAAAAAAATCTAAAACAAAAAAATGATATTTAATATATGTAAATTCTGACTTTAAAAAGATGAAATGAGATAAATATGATGGAAATAAGATGAAAAAACATGTTGTTTAAATGGATAAAAGAGAAATAAATAAATAAATATTATTTTCTTGTTTAAATGGTTAAAATCAAGATTACAAAATTAAATTTATTGTACAAGAAATAATTTATATATTTTTTATTATAAAAAATTTAATGTATACAAATTTTTCTTATGTTTTTTAATAATATTTACTAAAGTAATACTATTTATTAAACAATAATCTTATCGTATTTTCTGTTATTTCTCTCATCTTATAATGAAATTAATTTTCATTATGCCTTACTTCTTTTCTTCTTCTTCTCCTCTCTATATTTCTTTTCAAACAACTCTCCTCTTAATTAAGGATGCCAAAAGAGGTCCGCACCTGTGGGTATTCGTGGGTAAATACCCGTAACGGGTAAAAAACCCGTAAAAAGAGTATTCGCAGGTAGCGGGTATTTCAAAACCCATAAATAAATGGGCGGGCGTAGATATAAGGGTACTCGTACCCGTGGGTACCTGTATATGTGAAAATATTATAATACTCTTATTTATATTATGTAATAGTTAATATAAATAATGGGTTTTTAGTCTTTTTGGTTACTAGGCAACCCGAAATAAAAAAGGGATCACTCATGCGAATTATGTTTCTTTCTTTCACTCCACCGTAGAGACCAGTGTTCGTTCTCACCTTCTCGGGTATTGCAAATCGAAGCTTTCGTTCACTCGTTCTCACCTTCCACCGTTGATAACAATAAGAGATGTGTGTATATATGTGAATTTTAATGACAATTAAATAAAACTACATAAAAGATATAATAATCAAGGTCAAATATATATATGTAACTAATTTTGAATTCATTACATTTCTTTTTCAGTTCAATGGTGATTATAACCCAAAATTGAAAGACCAATCAATTTGAAATGAGGAGATCACTACAGTAGATATTATCTCTCAGGGATTAGGGTTTACATTCTTTTATGTTTTATTTTTCCTTTTAAATTTTAATACTTTTTTCCTTCGTAGATAATGGATGTTATATAGTGGACCATCATGTTGGCCTTTCCTTTCACCATATCACTTGTTGTCTCCAAGCCCATATCCCCCTTGCCAGTTTCCAAACGTCAATTTTTAATCAATGTGATGCTGTTATTAATTAGTCTCATGTGAATAAGCTTTGTATTCAATTTAACCTTAATTCTTTCACCTACAAGCAAAGAATAGAGAGTGCATGTGTGTGTCTATAAATTAAAGGGAATGTAACAAAAACATTGTTGAATAGCAATTGAATAGTTTTGGTCAAGTACTTGAAAATTAATATATAATCTAATAAGCCACGGCTATAACAACACTGATATTGATAGAGAAAGATACATAAAAAAAATCTTACTTGGGAGAAGCAATCATAATCAAATGTTTTAATCTGAGTGATAGCAATGGATCATATAGGCTTCTTAGCAAGAATAATGTAAACTAAACAGGTGTCATAAAATTACTTTCTCCTGTTGTTCCAATGTTCTGTCAATTATGAATATCTCAGAATACCATATATCAGATTGACATTAACATTGTACCAAGATTCCTCAATATTCTGGTTAGGCTTTTAGCCACGGCCACGCGTTTTGTCCTTTCTATGCCTATGTCCCTTCCCTTTCTTCTCCCGGGGCTGTGTTGTTACTTACCCTATACCAGTTATGTTATTTAACCTTGTTCTTTATCTAAATATGAGCCAAAAAAAGTGCTTGTTCTTTCATTATCGACATAGATATAACTAGTGTACGTATGCATGTCTTTTATCATACATACATTTATTAATTACTTCTTTATATATATTTTTCCTCTTTATATGAATAGGATTTAAAAAATTCATTTATCCTTCTGTATTAATATGAAGGGTAAAAATATAACAAACTTAATATATATATTTATCTAGAATAATTAGATTATCTTAATTTATGTGAAAATTATGCAAAAACCAATGCGATTTAGGGTTTTGGTAGAAAATTTACTGGCCTAAAAAATTTCCAAATTTATATGGTGAACTATGTGTTGTCTTCATTCGTAGAATGTCAGCATTCAGGTTGTTTTGTGGGCCTTTAAAGTGATAATGATACATTTTCCAAGAATTAGTTATATTCATAAGCTTGAAAAATGGCTAAAAATTATACTTAAAAAATTTAAATACTACTGGTCTTCATAAGTATTTTAGTTTTGATTTTGGTCTTTTCTGATTGTTTTTCTGTAATTCCATGAAGTTTTAATTATTTCACTTGTTTAGTTTTCTTTATAATTATTGTAACTTAATATAAGCAAATTTTTTAACATGTCAAATAACTTCACAAAAACTATTCGATTAGGACAAAAAAAAAATTTAATTAAAATGCTTAAGGAGATAAAACCTTAAGGATCTTTAAGTATCTAAAGCAATCCTTAAATGTCAACTTCATGAATATTTTAACCTTAAAATGAATGGTTGAAATTTCAATTATCCTAATTGGCAGATGTGTTATATAATGGCCACGGCTATCTGCATGCTCCTAGATCTGTGTTCCATCAAAATTGCCTTTCAATCAATGCATGGAAATCTTAGTTAAGTAGATAACTTGCTCTTCGGATTCTGCTTTGTTAGAATGACAACTTGATTGAACCATCCATCTTGTAAATTTGAACTCATTGGTAGGCATTATATCCATTTCTTGCTTGGTAGGGATTGTTTATTCTATTTACATCAATCTTAATTTACCCAGCACAGACAAAATTAATGATTAGTCAATCACAGGATCAGCAACAAAATCCTCAGCCACCTATTTAAAATAAAAAAAGTTTGTCTAACTTATATAATCTTATATATGATAATAGATTAAAAGTAGTTTTCTTTTATTGAAAATAATATAGAAATTACTTAAAAATTTAGATGAGTATGAGTTTAAATAAAAACTTTCTATTTTTACTTTTATAATGGATAAGATGACATAGATTAAATAAAAACAAGGCAAAAAGTTACCAAAATACAAACCGTAGTCTCATTTACATATGGTTTAGATTTCTCTTAAACATAAGTAACAAACTTTGTGCAGGAAACAAAAAAACTAGATAATTAACAAGAATGATACATGTATTATTCATCCACTTCCCAAGCATCTAATGGTGAAGACAAAGAGAAAAAGAGGACATAGTGAGGATGGGTAGAGGGCAAGTGAGGGTGAATAGAAAGCAACCTTAAGGGCAGGACCACAAATTGGGATTTTAAAGTTCTACCAGGAATTATTGAATCATAAAAGCAACACAACAAAAGGGTCTCACATCAAATTTAAATGCACAACCCACACTAACTCAAGCAGACTAGTAGACACCAACACCAAATGGGTCCATGAGAAATCTCATAATTAAAAAGCCAACCAATGAAAATTCAGAGAATAAGATCAACTTCAGACCTCCAACCAATCAACACTTGGATGAGGCCAAATGGTGGGTCCCTAAACCCCCCAATTGAATTAGGAAATTACCAAAAGTGCATGGGCAGAGAGAGTAAAAACAGACCCCACAGTCACACTGTCAAGTCTCAACACACACTCACAATAATTGAATCAGATTCCACACAAATAAATCACCAAAACAACACCTCAATAGTCCATTTCTAGCAGCATTCACAAACTAAAAAAAAAGAGAGAAAGTTTCAATGATTTCAGACATGAAAACCGCTGTTGCCTTGGGAGCCAAGACAGCAAGAGCCTGTGATAGCTGCATCCGCAAAAGGGCAAGGTGGTTCTGTGCAGCTGATGATGCTTTTCTCTGCCATGCTTGTGACAGTTTGGTTCACTCTGCAAACCAGTTAGCTAGCAGACACGAAAGAGTTCGCCTTCAAACAGCATCCTCTAAGGTAACCACTTCCACACACGCATGGCACAGTGGATTCACACGCAAGGCAAGGACCCCTCGCCATAACAACAACAACAACAACAACAAGCAATTTCGTCTCAAAGATCAAGTGCTTTTCAACAATAACAACGCGAGTTTCCTTCCCCTTGTTCCGGAGCTTGGAGGCGAAGAGCCTGCGGTAGTGGACAGTGATGAGGCAGAGGAACAGTTGCTGTGTCGCGTGCCAGTGTTTGAGCCCTTTGAATCAGAACCTTGCAGTGTGTATGCCAAGAGAATTGATGATGAATTGGACAGGTTTTCTGATCAGTTTGACATGGATTTCGCCGAGTTTGCTGCCGATGTTGAAAGCCTACTCGGGAGTACTACTACTACTGCTACTAATGAGGTGGATGATAAAGAACATGGTGAAATTGCTGCATGTGTTAAGGTTAAGGATGAAGAAGAAGACGTTGATTGTGATGGAGATATTTTGTGCCATGTTGAGTCAGTTTTTGACATGACAAACGAGGATGCTTTTTATTGGAATAACATTGAGTCTGTGTTGTCACCTAGAGAGGAAGAGAAGGAGGGTGTGGCGGTGGCGAGTAATGGTGGTGATAATGAAGAGGGAACAAAGAGAGACATATTTTTGAGACTAAATTATGATGAGGTTATTAATGCTTGGGCTACCCATGGTTCTTCTCCTTGGACAACTGATAACCCACCTAGGTTCAATTCTGATTATGAATTCTCCTTGGTACGCACTACTTAACTTTCCTCTGTCATGGACTCTTTCTCTTGCTTCTCCTGCTTCTTCTTTAACAATGAACTAACCTTATATCTTCTTCATCTGTCAATTATAAGACCCTTTTTTTGTTCCTTGAGTAATTAATTAACCAATGATGCTTCTATGCTAGCATGGTTAGTATACACTAAGAGATGATGGTTTTGTTCTTTAATCAGAATTAAAATTTTATCTCGGTAACATGCATCTTAAGAATTGGTATTATTAAAATTGATTGGAAAATATAACAATAAACACATAAGAACTGCATCTAAGTTTTGTCCGATAAAGATTTGCATCAATCTATGATTGACATGTGAGTGTTTGTGAAATTCTTCAGGGTGGTGCAGATGCAGAAGTGAGGAGCTTAAGGGGGCACATAGATGGGGGAAGAGAAGCAAGAGTGTCAAGGTATAGAGAGAAGAGAAGGACTCGTTTGTTTGCAAAGAAGATAAGATATGAAGTGAGGAAGTTGAATGCAGAGAAGAGGCCTAGAATGAAAGGTCGTTTTGTCAAAAGAACATGCATTGTTGGAGCCAATGCTTTTCCTACTTACTAATGACATTAATCAATTAACCTTTCTTTCCATGTTTGCTCTTTCCTGCAAATTTGGATTGGTACTTGGTTTGGCTATATACCATAATAGTAGTGTTACTAGATATGTTGCTGGGGATGTTTTATATATCTCTAGCAGGTCTAGTACTAATTAATGATCATAAGCCTTCTTTCTTATTAGAAATTCAATTATTAAAAGCTGGTGCTGTGATTTTCTAGTTGATTTTTTGGGCGAATCAATGATTAACAATTAATGTTTAATGCCATCAGGTTAAGATGTCAGTTAGACTATTAGTGTGTGTGTACTCAAGAAGAAAAGCCCAACACCTCAAGTATTCACATTAAGGCTCTTCCTTTACAAAACTTCAAGTTGGTTGCTTGCACTTTTATTTTCAAATAATTTTTAAACCTGTTATTGAAATAAACTTGATTATTGAAATAACTAGTGTAAAAATATATATTTTTTACTCTAGTTGTTTCAATAATCAATATATATTATTAATTTTTATACTGATTATTAAGATGATTGGTGTGATGTAAAAAGGATTAGTTTTTTTGAATTTTTTTATAGTAAAAAGTGTCTAAATATTTTAAATGTTTTTTTGGTACATAAATATTTTAAATTTTTGAAAAAAAGTCTTGTCATTAAACTTGATAAGTTAAGTGATAAAGTGTCTAATCATTAAATTTAGTCTTTTAAATGTTTATTGTTAATGGTTCCTTTGTTTAATCGCAAACAAAAATAATTATAATACAAAAAACTCATTGTCAGTTATTCTTTGTGATCTGGTCTGGATATCGGTCCCCAAAGTTATGACGTCAGAGTGACCTCTTAAAGGAGCATCCGGTATCACAATAAGACAGTGCCACAACGGACATCCGTTGTGGCAGTATCCGTCCTCACTTCATTAAATGATTCTTCCGTCCTCTCTACGACGGATACCTTATCCGTTCTCATTTCCACGACGTGTATAACTGTTTGCCTCAGGATCACTATGAGATAAGAGTTCCTTATAACTTATCAGCGAAGATACCCTGCATAGCGGAATGTGTCTATATCAATTATCTCAGAGAGTAAGTACAATTGTCAGCGAAATATGCGGAAAGGTGATTATCCTCCATCCCTATCACAGGATCGTACTCTGATAATTGACCTACCCACCTGACACACTCTGAGTACTGAGTCACCTTGATTGACACACTCTACACGCTATCAGAACCAAGGGGCCCACTTGCATCCAACGATTCATTTCCTACGTTCAACTATAAATAGCATGTTCCAACACACATGCAAGGTTACGTTGTTCTATCTCACATTCTTACTATTGCATTGCTTGAGTATTCATTGAGTTCATACACTCTTCTAACTTGAGCGTCGGAGAATCTTCGCAGGTGGCACCACATTTCGCCCTCTCTCAACGCGAAACGTTGGTGTGAAGGATCTCCAGGACAACAAGACCGGTTTCTCCCACTGAGAGACCGAATTACAATACCGGATACCCACTGTACCGGTGTACAAACCCTAATTCACCTGCACTCTTGTGGCTGGTCCCACATCAGATCTTAGACCCCGGTCCAGACCAGTTCACTTTGTTTAACTGAAAACAAGAGCAAACACACCAGAAAAGCTTATTAAGGCTAGTTATGTTGCAAAAAAAATCAAAATTTCATAACAAAATGATTAGCCACTTTCTTTATGAAGTTTGTAATTAATCAAAGCATTAATAATTCCAAAAAGAAAAGTCACAAAACAACAATTAATAAAAACAAAAAACCTTACAAAACACAAAAATTAATCTAAAGGCTCATTTTTTTTGGGAAGCAACAAATTGATGCTTATAGGTGAAAGCTCATTTAGCACTCTACCAGACAAAAGAAAAACAAAAAACCGAATAAAATAAAAATCAAACAAGGTTGGTGACTTGGTCTTGATACCGGTATGTAGGCAATACGTTAATTTGATGGCCATCCGCAATCCATGACCGGTATCCAGCATATTTTAGTGTAACAACACCAGTATGTCAGTATTTAACCTATGTATCAGTGCGTTGAACAAGTAACTTGCAAAGTGACTGTCTGTTGGTACGTAAAGCCGTTTGGACACGTCTCTTTCATGTGTCAGTCTTTCTACAAGAGATCAGAAAAATGCTGACATAGTGTATGGAAAACTTTGAGGGTAAGAAGACTATTCCACTACCTACAGGTATAAATACTCATGCATCAACGTAACAAAGGTAGAACATTCTCTCCAGAAGCAACGCTTAAGCTCTGAAATTCTCTTAAATATTCACTGACTTTAGCGTCGGAGTCTCCTTGTAGGTGATACCCCTTTTGCCCCACAACACGCAAAGCTGGTGATTTGGGACGAGGAATAACTCTAATACCTTTATTTCCCATTGAAATAGAGGATATAATACCATATCTTTACTAGACCAATGTAAAACTCACACCCAGAAATCAAGTATTAAGGACTGTCTCAAAACCGGTTTTTTCAATATAACTATATATGGCCAATTCAAATGTTTAACACTAAAAAAATGATAAACTTGGTGGCAATGACAACACACAAAGCTCCCTAATTACATCATGTCATATTCATGTGAAACTTCTTCATGGGATGTTTGTACACTTAACAAACTAGAAGTTTTATAATTAGTCCTTCATTTTCTCTTGATGGAATCAAGAGTGACTAAAATTTACGACGAGTTTCATAATCAAAATGATCTCTTAAAAACCAGACATCATACTAAAACAACAATTAATCAAAGTCATAATGTGCTAACTTTTCAAACACATGCCTTCACATATCCTAATAGTCATCTAACTTAATGAAAAACTCACTCTCTTTATATCTTCACCCCATCAGTAATAGCCTTAAAAAACCTAAACTTTATGCAAAATCCATCAAATTAACCCATGAAAACATAAAAAATTTAGATCCACAAACCAAAAACTTAAGCAAAATGAAGAATTGAAAATGTTACGCAATGAAGTCATTTATTTCAAATTGTTGCCTTATTTCTTTCTTTACAGGTCGCGACCATGTTTTACGAGATACTCTTCCACGTGGTTCAACATGCCGTAGTGTTCCAGGATTATATGGTGATGGTGTTGTTAAGGATTTCAAATTCATTCGATCGACGAGTAATTGGAAAAAGATGTTGATAGGTTTTTGAATTAGAGACAGGGAGCAAGGAATGGAAGAGGAAGATGAAGAAGATTGAGGGAGGAAAGAGATATTAGGGCGGTGATGGAGATGTAATGTGAGAAAGAGGAAAAGGGGAGAGATAGAAAAAATGAGGTAGGGTTGCGGTGGGAGGATTCAAGACACGTGTCAGTGTTGAAGTGGTTAATATTAATTACCTCTGTACATAACTGACGAAGTTTAACTCACAAACTTTTTTCAAATATTTAAAATATTTTGGGAGTCTTTTAAAAAACATTCTAGGGATTGATATTAGTTTCGTTCAATTACATATATTTTTTTACATAATTTAATCAAAATATATTAATTGAAGCGTATTTAGCAATATAATATTGGCTTTATTTGTTTTGGCCAAAAAAAATGAATCAATTAAATTCAACTCCATAAAATCTAACCGCTATGCAATATAACTTGATTAAGAAGATGCAATTAATCTTGTTTGTAGCATATAGCAAGATCTTTCATAACTTCGCCATTTATACTCTACAATGTGATTATATACTATACAAGAAAGCAATAACTAGGGTGTGCCTATTCATTCATGTATATTTGGTGTCCTTATTAGTATTATTTTTAATACGATGATGATTAATTATTTCAGAAATTACTAAAATAAGTTTTACTTTAATAAAGTTTTTTCTATACATCAATATTTTTATCCATGTATTGACTTCATCATCTTAATATTTGATTTGCTGCCCATTATTTTAAGGCGTGGTTGATGAATAATTTAAGAAAATTAATAGAAAACTTTTATTAGAAACCAGGATGATGAAAGTATATAGTATATTTGTAACCTTAAATGTTTCATTTTTCAATGAAGGTTTTTTTGCTTTAAAGACAATGGTTAGCAAAGCTGATTGATATTAATCAAACCTGGAATTTATCTTCAATGTTGAACATAGATGTCCCAACCAAGAAAGACTAATTACTTTTTAGGAACAATTAATGTGATATCACTTGGAATAAATTTGAAGTTATAATATCAAGGAGTATCACATGCTAGTGTGGTAAAAAGACTTTAGTTTGTATTACTGCATGAAAATAGTTTAGTTGCTTTTAATATGGAAATTTCACTCTTTTTTCGGTCATTGGATCTTAATTGTTTGACAAAACTAGTAGATAAATTAGATGAAACCTAAAAAAATAATTGAAGTTGATAAACTAACTTAAAACTTAAAGTTGGTGGTAGCTGAAAGTTGATAAACTAATTAAATTAAAACATGTTTGATAAAACTAATTAATGTAAAATGATATAAAAAATACATATTTTTAAAACGGATGGGTATTTTTTTAAAAAATAAGTCTGTGACAATAAAAGTGTAAAAAATTAAACTAAACTTGAAGCTTGTAAGTTTAAAAGCTACTTCAAGTAGTTTTTCAAAATCGTTACAAACTATTAAAATAAGTTCATTTACTAAATAAAATCATTATATCTAACAAACTTTTAAACTAGTAAAATTAGCTTAAGAATTCGTTTAGTAACCAGTTTGAGAAATTGTAAAAATAAAAAAAACAAATAATTAATATCAATCATTCATATTATTTAAAATAGTCAAAATTTTATTGAACTAATGAATATTTTATTCTTTGATCAAATGGTTAAATCTCATTGTATGGCAAGTTTGGATGATAGAACTAGTAGTGGGTGATGACATGGAAATTGAAAATAAAATTTAAGATGATGATGAAGTATTGGAATGTAAGCTCATATTTATATATAAGTTAATAATGAGAGAAATTGAACATGATTGTGTCGATGGTCAATACATATAAGTAGAAGTTTGTCTCTCCGGTGCCCCAAGAGCTATATCAGGAGCAGTAGCTGACAGAATCTGAAATGGAAGTTTTGTTGGCTTTGTAAATGAGCAATAAGTGGTCCAGAAATTTGTGGTTGCTTTTGTGAAAATGAAATAACATATAATCTTCAAAATGGCAAATGGGCCATACATATAATCATCACCATTGTCTCAATTTATAAGGTCCTCACCCTTGGTTTTTCTCAATCACTCACATAAATCATTTTAGACTTTTCCTTATAAAATCACTTTCTTTATTTTGGGTCCCTTCTTCCCCTTTATCATCATCATTTCCCAATTGAGAGGAATGTATCTTTGACTTTTTCCCTCATCATGTCATTGCCAACAATGGAGTGGGAACATAGGCCCGATGTTCAGAGTTTCAGTCATTTGGTTTTAAATGTTTTAACATATTTGTAAAATGGAAAACTATACAACAAAATTAAGTTATTAAGTTGGAACAACATTTATCTAGTTTTTAATTTTTAGTTTTTAAGTTCTTTATTTTTTTCCCTAAAAAAGTATGGAAATTTGTGAAAATATATTTATATATTGTATCGGTTTTTCAATTTGAAAAATGTATTTAAATGTAACCAGTTTTTCATTTTACTTTTTTTTTCTTTCACATTTTGTAAAAAAAACTATTTTAATAAGTTAGGTATGTGAACATGTTATTATTTTGTTGTGTATTCTTAGGTTTTTTTTTATATATTTTTCTAGGAAACATGTCTAACTAAACACTTGTTAAGTATTTGTGAGTTGTCACTACAACTTATCCAATATTCACTAACTACTATTAAAAAATATATAATATGAATAGTTAATTTTAATTTGATATGAGTCTTAAAACTATCCAATAATATATCACACAATACCATAAAAAAAATCTTAACAGAGTATTATAAATAAACTTTTTACAAATTTATTATTTTACTATTTTATTAACTTCACCTGTTAAATGATATATATGTGTGTGTATATATAATACAAAAGTTTAATAACCCCCTTAAACGGGGTTAGCCTAATGTGCTAAATATGATTTTGTAACAACCTAATACTGACTCTATAGTTGAAAAAATAGGCGGGACTTTTCGAGCTGCGACCTTTTCAAGTTAGGTTAAAGGCCACATTAATTTAGGCCTTACTTTTTTATGTCTAAACCCGCCCATTTTTATAAGTGGGTCGGGTCAAGTCTGTAAATTCAAACTTTTTTTGACGCATCTCACATGATTATACAAGTAGAAGATCAATGACACTCAGCTCACATTGGGTGCGAGGATTTTCAAGCAAGCTAAAAAGGCTTGTATTAAGTGTCCGTTTAGTATGTAGTTGGGGAAACTAAGTTATGAATATGGAAAAATCTAAAGGTTAATATTAATCATTTACACCATTAAAGACAGTTAAAACTTCATTTAACCGTATGATCTTTTTTTTTGGGTTGGTCGAGGTTTAACCAACCCCAACGGGGAACCAAATGAGGCTTAAATTGGGTTTTGATTTTATATGCCCAAAGGCACCCATTTTATGGTCAGGTCAAGTCATCAGGGTATGCCTATTTTGCGAGCTCTACCCGACTTATTTGATTAAATTGATTTTTCAAAAAAACTTAAATCTGAGTTTTTTACCCAACAAATTTGATTTTATCAAACATATTTTAGATGAGCGAGACCATAAACCTCTTATGAATGGTGTGACCTATTTCCACTTCCAATTGTGCCTGACTTTCAATACTTACTTTTTGAAGCACCCTATTTTACTATTCACACTTGATCCAAAAATTAAATTTTCATACCGTTTTCAAAAATAAAAAAAATCCAGAAATTATATATGCTTCCAGAAATTGAAAATTGGAAAGAAAAATTAAATATTTTGACTTTCAAAATTTCAATTTATAGTAATGAAAATAAATGATTTAACATAAGGATTTTCAATTTTCATAAATTCCTTAAACATTTAACTTCCAAAAATAGTGGTAGAAAAGCAATTATGCTCACCTTCACTCTTTTCCCATAAATAGACCACAAAGACACATTACCTCCATCGTAGTTTGTACAATTCAATTGTTGGGTCACCCAACCTTCTTCTCTAGGCCTTATCACAGATTCCCTTCCCTTAATTCATTATTTGTTTTTACCCCAAAAAAAAAATCATTATTTGATTATGATAATCTTTCAATCATCCTTGTGTCCTAATTAATCACTACTCATCCTTCAAGCCAGATCTAGCATGACAACACTAGACCACTGAAACAATGAAAACGGCTTCTAAATAATAATTTCACAGTAATTTTATGACATCATAGTACAATGATTCACATAATACTTATTTATACCCTACGTAAATTCTTATCATGCATGCACTACTCATTCATTGCGGAAATTCTTGTAATTTATTGCAATTTCTTATAAGGCTTTGTTTTTTTTAGGTAATCCCTTAATCATAAGGCTTTGTTTGCAAACCAAACAGAGAATAGAATGCATTCTTAAGAATTGAGAATTAATTAAAGTTGTCCAACTGACTTCATAACGTATGCCAAATTTTTTTGTCATGGTTTAGATATCAATTATCTTTTCTAATTTCAAGACTTTGCATTCTAAAATCGTTGTTTCAATTCCTTTGCAAAGTCGCTGTCTTTTAACTTCTGACATTCATTTCATTCCCATAGTATTAACTTTCCACTTTACTCAATTCCATGGTTAATTATCATTAGTGTATATGTGAAACTTATTTTATATCTTCTGCCTTGAAAACCACTTCATCCCTTCTCCTCCACCTAAACATATTGTAACAAAAACAAAAAGTTGATCACACACAAAATGATTGACCCAAATTGATTACTTATTTGCATTGAAGTGGCTAAAATCATATATTTGTTGATCTAGTTCTTCTATAAGTTTTCTCAATTTATCACATTATTAATGAAAAACACTAAATAACTAGATTATGTTATCAATTGAATGAAAAAGTTATTAGATAAGTTAACTATATCTATATCAAGAATTTAATATATTACTCAAGAAAGTTCACTTAAATGAATAGTTATTACGTCACGAATAATAATTTAAACTAATTTTAACCTTATTTTATCATCTTAAACACTTGTTAGATAATATAACTGTGTTTAATGTTTAATAAGTGAACTTATTTTATTAGCTTATAGCATTTTAAAAAAAATTAGTGTATGAATTTGTTAGTATTGAAAATATTTTATTTTTTAGACTTTTATTGTTATTGATATTTAAAATTTATTTATTTATTTTAAAAATATATTATTTATATATTTCATACTTAATAACTAATTCATTAAACACATTTTTATTCATCGACTACCCATGAGTTAAAATAAATATTATTCCACATTTTTTTGCTAAACTAAAAAGGTAGAAAGATTTTAGTTGCAGTGACAAGTAATCACAACACAAGGGAAAGAACAGAACCGCCATGAATACGTGGCAGTGCTGTTTTTTGGCGGTTGGTTGGCGCTGAATAATCGTGACGCAGAGAGGGTTGCACTCCTATTTTCTCGGAACAGTCTTTCATCTCTCTCATTTCTCACTTTCAAACAAACATTACCAGAAACTTACACATCAATTTCCAAATAATCATCATCATCGTAATAATAAATAATTAAAATTGAAATTTTTCCCAATGGGTATTGGGAGCATCTCTTTCTCACAAATCTCTCAGCTCCCCCCCACCCCATTCACATTCAACGTCAAAGTCTCACTTCATTCTCCGGTTTGCACCATTCAATTCATTGTTCCTCTTTTCAAACCTTTTCCAATTTCCCCCCTTCTCCATGATTTTTTTTTTTTTTTTTTACATTCTGAAAACTATTTTGCCTCTGCTGTATTCAAATTATTCATGGTATTTTTTGTTTTTTATTTTATTGGAATGTTAATTTGAAAATCTCTGAAATTCGAAATTGAAAATATATGGCACACAAAAAAGTTTTTTTTTTTTAAAGTTTTCTTCTTTAGGATGGTATTGACATATCTGGTGATATACTTAGCCCCAATACGTTACAATTGTAGAATGATTGTGTCTTTTCTGTTCTACATGGCTTTAATCAGAGAAATGGAATTGGAACCGTAATGTTTTCTTAACAATGCATTGCATTGAGCAATTTAATTAAGGCTGCCATACCATGATTGTAACTTTTTTTTTTATTATTGTTTTGGATTGGATATTAATTTCAGGGTTTCAGCTTTCAAGAATAGTGTTATGATGCTGCAGTTTCTTTGAAACATGTCTCCATGGAAATCTGAGGTTGCATACCCCTCCAGGAACCTAGGGATGAATTCCCCATCTGAATATTTCAACGGTATAGAATCTAGAGAGTTGGGTAGCCAAAATGCTGGTTCCAATGGAATTCATAAAAATGGCAGTTTTTTATCCATCTATGGTGAGGTGGAAGGTATGAAGATAGGACCTAACTTGAAAAAAAGCTACCACAACCCTCTTAGTAATTTGCATTTTATGTTAATGTTATGTATTCATATTCATGTGGTGATCACCATATATTTGAATTTTTTTTCAGCAAAACATCGATTGCTTTTGGTTCAGTGGTTATCTGGCCTTATTCCTTCATTGTACTTTCCAATAAATGTCACGGATGGTGAGTTAAGAGCATGCTTAAGTGATGGTACAGTTTTGTGCCAGATACTGAACAAGCTAAGACCCGGTACTGTGAGTATGGTAATACTTCTCAACTTTTTAATTTACTCAAATTGTGAATTGGTAACTTGATTTGAGATATACCTTTTAGTGTGGATTCTCTTATGTAGGTTAGTGAACCTGATAATTTTCTGCCATCACAATCAGAAAATGTTAGAACTTTTCTGAGAGCTTTGGATGCAATGGGATTGCCCCGGTTTGAAATATCAGATCTAGAGAAGGTACCAGACAACTAACTAGGTGTCATGGATCTAAATTATGGTTTCAATTTCAGAACAAATATTACTTTGTATAATGGAGACTTGTAAAAATTGTATCAATATAAATAGCATTAGTTTTTCGTTTATGTGTATGAGTTTTTCATGAGCTTGTTTCATGCTCCTTAGTTTTGTTTGCCATGTGTCTTGTTTTTGTGTAGGGATCTATGAAAGCTGTTGTGGATTGTCTTTTAACACTCAGAGCAAAAAGTTTGCAGAATGCTTTGGGAGACGGTTTCAACACAGCAAGCCCTCGGAATGTTCACGGTTCTCCAACAGTTCGGTTAGAGCCCAGGAGGGGTTCATTTGGATCAAGGTTGCAAAATGTCTTGAGCAGTGGCTCAATTAAGGCTGGTCCGGTGAATTTTATTCAACTCAAACTCTCTCTTGTTGTATGTTTATGCATATAATTTCCTAAATATAGTGTCATGGTTATCTTAATAATCAAGAAACCTCATCTATAGAATCTTAACTAGTACTATCAAAAGCTAAGGAGAACGCTTAGATAGACCACTATAGACTTTAGGTAGTATTAGTACTATTCTCTAATCAAATATTTCACCTAAGTAATTATTGCTGATTTTTGTTAATAAGATGAAACCAATTGTTATAGATATGAAATGTTAATTTTAATTGGAGAACGATGTCTAACTTATATGTACGAATGACACTACATCTAGTTTTTATCCTAAAGCTAAACCTTAACATTTGTATGGCAAACCTTTTCCTTGAAATTTCTTGGTAAAATCATACTTATCTAGACTTTTTGTCCATCATCTGTTTCTAAATAGAGGATGTAGCTCTTGCCTATAAGTGCGATTAGTTTGACTCATTTGTATATTTTTGTAGAGCCATCACCTTCATTAATACACCATGTTGGTCTCAAGTTCCATGAGGTGTTTCAACTGAAACCTGCAAGCTACGCAGATCTCCCTGCTTCAAAGATATCAGAAATGCTGAAATCAAACAGTTTAGATGTAAGTTCTTGAAGTCAACCTCCACATACACTGAATGAATATACATAAATATACATATAATTTATTTATTTTGTTTCTGTTTGATCCATCACTGATTTGTTTCAGCATCTATTGTTGTAGAATGCTCCCACTCAGTCACTTCTGAGTGTTGTGGATGGCATTCTTGAAGAGAGCGTTGCAAGAAGAAATGGGGAAATACCTCATGTATGGCCTTGGAGACTTTGGTTTGGTGTTACATATGTTCATAAACTCTTTCATGAAACTACATGTATACAATCCATGCAATTGTCTTGCACCACTAAAAATCATGAACCACATAGCTGTTTCATAAATGCTTTCTATTGTCTTTGTTGTTCAGCGTGTGGTATGCTTGTTGAAAAAGGTTACTCAGGAGATTGAGCGGCGCATTTCAACTCAAGCAGAACATTTAAGAACTGTATGTTGTGTTCATTACATTTTTGTTTACAAAAGCAAGTTACTTGATTTTGGTTTTCTCAGTTGCCTTCTTCATGACACTTTTCTTATCATATGGCTTCAGCAAAACAATCTTTTTAAGGCTAGGGAAGAAAAATACCAATCGAGAATTAGAGTTCTAGAGGCACTTGCTTCTGGAAATGGAGATGAGAGTGAGGTATCACAAATAATTTTGTTAAAAGTTGATCAATTTTTTCAGGTTCAAATCTCTGTCTCTATTTCGTATTGTCCCAATTAAAAAGTGACAATGGTGAAAAAGTAACATTTTCTCTCTTGATTGTTACCTTTTCTTTATATATATATATATATTTGAACCGTATAAAACTTTTATAAATGATACAATTCTTCCTACCAAACTTTTCCTACAATTATATTCACATAACTCAAACTTGAAAATACTGGTTACACTACAACAACCTCAGGCCATTAACTAATAATCAAGACATACTCTATCTATAACTCTTGATTGTTAGTGACTATTGCTCATGTGTCACTTTTTTAATTGGGATAGACACAAGGAATGGAAGAAATAGAGATAGGTGATTTGGTTTCCAATTTTACATTTCTTCAAACTTTGCATATTGGTATGAGAATTCTATTTATCAGAGGGAACTTTTGTAACAGCTATTAGCAGGTCAGCTTCCGCAGTTGAAGGTAAGGGTTTCTTCCACATTGATTCACCTTTAGATGAAAGAAAGACAAGACAAGAAGTTTTGATTAGATTATTTTCATGTTATTTGTATTTTGGGCTCTTTGGACCTGAGAAGATCAAAGAGGAAGAAAAGGTAGATCAAAAAGAAGTTGTTAGGTTGATGAAAGAGCAAGTGGACAATAGTTTGGAAATTTCAGCATTGAAGCAAGATCTGGAAATAGCCGAAAGAACATATGAAGTACAATTCTCACAATTGGAAGAAGAAACTAGGGGTGCTAAAGCAGAATTGACACAGAAGGTTCAAGAATATGAGCATCAATTGGAAGAGTTAAGAAATAAGGTAACATTTTCTTACTTTGTAACCTTGCACACTATGAGTTGAAGGGACTTTGGTATGACAAAATTATTATTATTATTAAATTTTAATTACAAGAATATTACTTTATTTTTAGATCTTATTTCTTGACTCTTCCAATTTTGGGCTCTATGACCCTTCCATACAGGTTCAAAGGATGAAAGAGGAAGAAAAAAAGGCACATGAAAAAGAAGAAGAGGACAAAGTTTTGGAAATTTCAGCATTGAAGGAAGCATTGGAAAAAGCCAAAAGTATATTTGAAGTACAATGCTCACAGTTGGAAGAAGCCAAGGGTGCTAAAGCAGAATTGACACACAAGCTTCAAGAATACGAGCGCCAATCAGAAGAATTAAAAAATAAGGTAACTTTCTGTACTAAATTTTCTCAAGTTAAAAGATTAAAATTGAAGTTTTTAAAATTCTAAAAAAAATTGTTTAACTAAGATAATATGGAAGACTAGAATGAAACTATTAATATTCTAATATATTTATTCACAATTCCCTTTTTCTATTTTCATAATGTCTTTCATAATAAATACTTGTACAGTGAATAGACATCAGAATGTCAATAATCCCATCCCAAAATTAATATATTCAATTCGGACTTTATTCTTTGCAAGCCAAGTTAAAGTGAATTTGGTTTGAGAATATTCTTTCTTTTATTTTTAATTACAAAAATATTATTTCATTTTTATTTAATTTTTTGTTTTTGAAAAATCTTCCTAAAAAACTATAAAATTTATTAGTCCTTACGTAAATTTTTTAAAATGAAAATAATATGAATTTTAATTATAATTGAAAATAAAAACAAAAATTATTTTCTTAAACTGAAAGACCTTGTTTCCATGCAGGCTGAAAAGATCAAAGAGGAAGAAAAGAAGGCACGTGAAAGAGAAAAGGAGCACACAAATTTGGAAATTTCAACATTGAAGCAAGAACTGGAAACAACCAAAATAGCATATGAGGTACAATGCTTACACTTGGAAGCAGAAGCCATGGACGCTAAAGCAGAATTAAGTCACAAGTCTCAAGAATTTGAGCACCAATTGGAAGAACTGAGAAATACGGTAAAAATTTCTAATCTTTTGAGAATTTAAATGCTCTTTTTTTATCATTTCGTTTAATTATGAATTTTCATATAAGAAAAAATCACTTAATTGTAGAATAACTCCTTAAAAATATTGATTTTTATTTGATTGGGAACTAATCATGAATTGACTCATCTCTAAATTTGATAGACTTGTTTGATGTATCTACATCAAAAGTTATATTTCTGGTGTATTATACTTAATTGACCGAATAAAAGTTTTTGCATTGTTAATGAATCAAAATTGAATTTATTATATTATGGAAGTTATTATACTATATATTTATTTATTAAGTAGTTATTATATTTCGTTATTAGTTATTTGATTTCCTTAAAAAAATATTATAGTAGTCATTATATTATATTATTAAGGAGATAAAAAATTGATGTTAAGATGGGAGTATGTTTCTCATGTTATTTGCGTTATACACCCTTTTGGCCCTCCAATTCAGGTTGAGAAGATCAAAAAGGAAGAAAAGAGAGCAGATAGAGAAATTGTTAGGTTGATGAAAGAGCAGGAGAATAAAAACTTGGAAATCTCAGCATTAAAGCAAGAACTCGAAACTTCCAAAAAATCATATGAAATACAATGCTCACAGTTGGAAGGAGAGGCTAACGGTACCAAAGCAGAATTGAGACAAAAGTCTCAAGAATATGAGCATCGGTTGGAAGAATTAAGAAATAAGGTTAAGGAGCTTGAGGCTTCTTCTCATTCAGAACATCAGAAGTGGAACATGAAATTGAACCAACTGCAGACTCTTATATTATTTCAATTCAGCTCCTTACAGGTACACTTACAAATGTGTTAATGTCAATGTTATCATTCTGATGTCAATCATTAACAATTTTGTACTGAAATTCCCAATACCCAGACTTTGAAATTATCTTGGGAATCCATTAAGCAAGATGTTGTGAAACAGCAAATGGTTTATGCAGATGAGTGTAGTCGATTTGGTAGGCCTTGTTATTCAAGTATCATTTTAGTGCTTCCTTTTTTCATTTCATTGGAGGTAATCTCTAATCATTTAATTGTAAATTATACAGGCGTGAATCTTAAATCACTGGTAAATGCAGCTGAGAACTACCATGTTGTTCTTGCTGAAAATCGACAACTGTTTAATGAGGTTCAAGAATTAAAAGGTGGCATTATCTGTGTGTGTCTTCTAGGTTATTGATGTAGGTGCACAATGACTCACAAGCTTTTCTTTCTTTCTTCTTTCTTCTAATCCAGGAAATATCAGAGTATATTGTCGAATTAAACCATTTCTCTTGGGGAAAAAGGAGAAACAATCTATTGTGGACCACATTGGTGAAAATGATTTGGTTATTGCAAATCCAACCAAAGAAGGAAGAGATGTTCCTCGATCATTTAAGTTTACCAAGGTTTTTGGCCCTACCACAACTCAAGGTTTATTTCTATATATCCACCATTTTCAAGATTAAAAAATTTGTATCAAGATTCCAGTGCATGCAGATAACAGTTTCTTCTTTTTCTGTTCTCATGCTAACATTCTAATGTTGAAACCATGGTATTAATGTCAATGATGCAGCGGAGGTATACTCTGACATCCAATCCTTTGTAAGATCAGTACTAGATGGGTATAATGTGTGTATCTTTGCATATGGCCAAACTGGTTCAGGGAAAACTTACACGATGGTATGACCCATCTGAACATATTTTTTTCATCTCTTACATGAATGCTATTAAAGGAATTCTTCATTCTGTGAGATGCCAATTTTTCTCAGACTGGTCCAAATGGAGCAACAAGCGAGACTATTGGTGTTAATTTTCGAGCTCTAAATGATCTATTCAAAATTTCCACAAGCAGATCAGGCTTCATAGCCTATGACATTGGTGTTCAAATGGTCGAGATATATAATGAGCAAGTGCGTGACTTGTTAACAGATGGTTCAGCAAAAAGATATCCTTTGTTTTTCATGACTTAGTACAATTTATTCTTTGCATGAATTTTCTTCCAGTCTTTTTCCTCCTCTGATTTCCTTAAATGCACACACTTGGGATATTGACCCACTCACAGCCTAATGGCTTAGCAGTGCCAGATGCTAGCATGTTCCCTGTGAAATCACCTTCAGATGTCATTAAGCTAATGGACATTGGATTCAAAAATAGAGCCGTTGGTGCAACCGCTATGAATGAAAGAAGTAGCCGTTCCCACAGGTTAAGCCTTTCTCTTTAACATTTAACATTGACGTGAAAGCTTTCTGTTATGCTGACATGACATCATATCAACTCGTGTGCACAGTGTGGTCTCTATTCATGTCCGCGGGAAGGATTTGAAGTCTGGTTCAAGTCTGGTTGGTAATCTTCATTTGGTAGATTTAGCAGGAAGTGAAAGAGTAGATCGTTCTGAAGTAACCGGGGAAAGGCTTAGGGAAGCACAGCATATAAACAAATCACTATCTGCCCTTGGAGATGTCATTTTCTCCCTTTCTCAAAAGAGCTCTCATATACCCTACAGAAATAGCAAGCTTACTCAACTTCTGCAAACTTCACTTGGTATTCATTACTTAATTATTATGTCATCATGCCCTCAATCTTTTCCATGCAGATATTCTTATCTTGTCCATGTAGATTTTCTTCCTAAGCTTTGAATCTTGTCTTTGATTTTTCTGCACAGGTGGTCAATCAAAGACACTCATGTTTGTCCAAATAAATTCAGATGTAAGTTCATTTTCTGAAACTGTGAGCACTTTGAAGTTTGCTGAGAGGGTTTCTGGAATTGAATTAGGAGCTGCAAAAAGTAGCAAAGAAGGAAAAGAGGTCAAAGAATTAATGGAACAGGTACTTTACTTTTTTCCTACCATATTGATTATGTTGGCTTGGTTGTAATACACATTTTGTGCATGCACCAAAATGCCTTTGAGTTCATCTTATATTTTCTTTCTCTTCCTTGCCTGACTTTCCAGGTGGCTTGTTTGAAGAACGCTCTTGAGGCAAAAGATGAAGAGTTTGAGAGACTTAAATTACTCAAAGGTTCAGTTAGTAGTGTTCATAAGCAAAACCAAAAACCACCACTTGGAAATGTTAAGCGCCTTGAAGCTAACAAGCAACCAATGGATGATCATATACATCAAAATGAAGTTCTCCATCAATCTGAACTTTCTTTGGGAGATGTTAAGGCTCATCTTGATGAAAGATGCAATAATTCTGCTAACAATGGTGTTGCTCCAGGCACCGAAACTGATGGTTCTGAAAATTCCTTTATCTCTGAAAGCGCAAAATCTGCAGATCAGATGGAGAAGTAAGCAGTGCTTATACTGTTATTACAGATTTTGCCACTGCCCTTTACATTATTTTTTAAAAAAATTCACATTGGTTTGTTAGACACAAATGAAATGGTATATAAATAAAGTGGTTATTAGTTATAAAATTTTGGACAAATAAACCCTCAAACTTTACTAATATATATTTAAACAATTTTACTAAAACTTCATATTCTAGCTAGTTATCTACAGTCTAGATCAAGAATATATATCTATTAACTTGTATATTATCCTTCCTTGGACTCAATTATCTAATGGGAGACTTTGTATGTTACAAGGGTTTTTCTAATCTTCATTAACTGGACTGGAAGCAAGATCTTAATTTTTTAAAAGAAATTAATGAACATATGATTTTTTTTCTTTTTATAATTTTCTTTGTGTGTGTTGCAGATCTAAAGTAATACCCAAAAGTGTACAACCGGTAAAGAAAATAAGTAGAACCTCATCTATCATATCCTCTGTAAAGGAATCCTTGAGGAGGTCACCAAGTATGTAACGTAAATGATTATATGAATATTATTTGTTTGTTAACTATTTTCTGCTTAAAATCTATGCAAATTGAACTTTGAACTTTCTTTACAAATATGATTTCAGGTATTAAAAAAAGTGTCAGTATTGGCCAACTTAAATCTTCAAAACGGTGGCAGTAACGTAGGAAGAGCAGTGGCTACAATTCATACACATTCTCTCCACAATTTGACACGCACCATGTAAATATTGCTTACTTTGTTGGTATGTTCCAACACTTGATTTCTAGCATATTGGTGACATTTCTGTGGATATATGCTTTAGTTTGAACCAAAAGAAAAAGAAAAAGTATATTTGTGTACAAAATATGAGAGATTAACCACATGAAGTTTCAACAGAAAAAGGATGTGGTAAGATGTGCTTTTCAAAATCATTATGGTTAGTTTGGAAGTGTATAATTAAGAGTCCCTGAGCACTTGCTCACATGGCTGTGACGCTGACATGCATATGAACTGTTGAGGTTTGGTCCCTTTCTTCAGCGGTGAGATTTTTCTTGTTAGATCTAAATCAGTCTTCCTGGGATTTCACAGGACTCTCAAAAGGTGTAAGAAAAAATTTGCCTTTTTAAAATTATCATCTGGAATGGTGATTAAGGAAAGGGGAGATTTTATGGAGCTCTGAAGAAGTGTAAGGAAGAATTTAGTGCTTCTTTAAAAAATTATTTAGAATGGTTATGAAGGGAAGGGTTCAAATCTTAACCCTAAGTTAATCTCAACACAAACTGTATGAATTTTACAATATGAGTGAATTTGGCTTGATTGTATTCTTAATCCCTTTAAAATTGAAATTTTGTAATTTTCGTCTTACAAATTTTAATTGACGATTTTGGTCCATGAGATTTTTTTATCTTGATCTCTGCATTGAATTGAATGTTAACTCATTTGTTCATTCGGCTTTTAAAATGCTGTGTTTTTATCAATCAACTGTTAATTTATGTTACTTTCATATTAGAAAGTGATCCACGTTACCATGATTAACTGGTCTTTTAGCGATTAGCATAGATGAAATAAGTTGGAAATATTAGGACCAAAAACACCAAATTTCAAGACTAAAGTGACCCAAAGAAAAATGATATAATTTTTAAATTAAATGGACAAAAATCACCCATATTATCATATGTTATCACATGATTAATATAAAAAAGTTCTTCCTAAAATAATGATTCGTTAAGCACACGACATAGAATGAGTAAACATGATCAAAGAAGGGTTTTAAAATGCACTCCTACTATGATTACTGCAACTGTGTTGTGCCGTTTGAATTCTTTTTGGTGCTTGAAAATCAATTCCCACGCTTTCTGATGAAAAGAAAACATTTCAGGCTGAAATTAATTTAGATTATTTGGCATATATATTTGACTAATCAAGATTAGATTCGGATACATTTTTACTCAGAATTAACTAATCTAAATTAGATTCAAATACGTTTTTACTCAAAACTAACTAATCCAGATTAAATACGTTTCATTCCTGAGTCCTGGCTATCTACGCGACTCTAAGAGCAGGTTTGGTTGTGCTTTTCCAAGAGAGAAAACTCCGTTAATTGAGAAAAGGCTTTCGATCCTGGATCAACGAAGTTTTAATTGTCTTAAACGATGTAAAAAATTAATATTAACATTTAAATTTTTCACTTCAATTCAATTCCGTTTTCTAAACCTCAAACCAAAGAACTCATAATGTTTATTAAATGTTATGTCCTGTCCCTAGATCAACCACTAACCATAAATAAAGACACATGCTAAAGCAATAAAATAAAACCAACACACTCCCTCACATGCCACACACACCACTCTACGTCAACGCATACTTCCAACAAAATCCCCACAAAATCTAACCATGAATTAAACCAATAATTTTTTATCCCTCGTGTCTATCTCTCTTTTAAACAACACAATCATGGATATGCACCAATACAAAATTACAATAAAACATCCTCGCCTTTTTCAATCGGTGGAATGCTTTGTCCACACAACACAACTTGCTTTATGATATTAACATGATGTGTCATAACAAATAGGCATCACCTCCAAAAAGGGCACCCACAAAATTCAATGAAGATAAAAATAATGTACACTTTAATTCCAAAGATTTTATCCTCAATGTCCTCCAAATTACAATTACAAAGGGAGGATCTGAGTGACAGGCACATAATTATAGTCATAGACTCTCAGTGAACCTAACAAGACACGAAGAAGAACAAGGCTTGGCTTGGTCTTCTTTTCCATGCCTCTTATTGATCAAAAGGAAAACCGAAAAAGGAGTCCTCCCCGTCTAAATTCTACATGACACCATACTCATGAAAAAACAAACTTGCAAATACCATTTATATACACATATGGTAGTACTCTAACAACATGATTAGTTTCTCTTTTGCCAAACAAAGAAAAAAGAAAAAAGAAAAAAAAAGTCCCCTTTCTATTAGAACTTAGTTGACTTTTAGCTCTCTACCTTCTTTTCTCTGCTTCCTGTATAAGTTCTCTTTGTTTTTTTCCCTCAAAAATTGGATTATGCCACAGCAGAGATGCTGCAGCTGCTCCTATCTCTGCTAAGACAGTCAAAACCTTCAATCCTCACAGCAGCTGGAGAGTGGCCAAATTTGATTGGAACACAGCCTCTAGCTGAAGAAGAGGATGACTCGGTAAATGGACTAAAATTCCCATTATTACCAAATTGCTCATCTTGGATCACGGGGTTTGAGGCCCTGCTAGGTGGAGATCCACAGAAAAATGGTGGTGGTGATGATGCCACCACTTGATCCCCATAGCATTTTTCCTGCAAGCAAATCAGTAAAGAAAGAAACTTTGGTTAGATTATTAGAAACCCATAACAAATATTAGGATAAAAAAATGCTGTCAACAAAAGGGATGCATAAGCTTTTGATAATAAACCATCACAAAAATTTTATCTAGCGAATCATGAAACAAGTTTGTTGTTCTCAAGAAAATACCGGTACTAGGAAAATCAAAATGGATGCATAACCTTTGATCATGAATCATCTCAACAACCCTAGTTAAAAGGAAATCTCATTTTTAATCACAAGAAATCAACTCGCTATCATGTACTTCCTTTACTTTTAATTAACTGTTCACTTACGCCCACCCCCAAAATAAAAAACCAGTCATTGACTTTTTCCAATAATATCCCTATGTTTCTCAAGAAAATACACCAGTACAAGGAAAAACATGAAGATTATGCCAGAAAGTACATATAAAAAAAAATTGTTTCAAAAACTTTGTTTCCTAGTATATAACATAAGATTGACATGGGAAAGAACCTTGGGGAGGATGATGTCCAGAAGCTCTGCCCCAACCCCTGAATCTTCCATCACAGATTGGTGGCTGTATTATTTTTTTAGAGAACAAATAGAACAAGAAAAAAAGGTCATAAATCTTATCATAAAATTGATTAAAAATCACTACCAAAATAGCTAGAAAATGAATAAAGAATTACCTGATGGGGTGTCTCAAGGGTGTGATGTGGTTGTTGATGGAAGAGTGATTGAAGAGACCCAATCGGCGAGGTACAGGGCAAATCACTGATTCCATCCTCATCTCCTCGCAGCTTCTGAAGGTGTTCTTCTCTTGGTACTCGTAGTAGCTATTCATCTTCGCACTTTTTCCTTCAAACCACAGATCCAACACCTGCATCAAACCACGAATTAAGAGTAAAAAAAGGCTTTTTTTAATCATACAGAGAAACCTATTTTCACAAATTTCTCAGAATTTGGAGAAATTCAAAAGAGGCTTAAAAAAATCCAAAGCTTGATTGAAACTTGAAAACAAACATGGAAAATACCCCACCATCGGAAAGCTTCGTTCAACAGTAGAAAAAGGTCATAAAGGCTTTACAGTTTGAGACTTTGCGTACACACGCACAAGGGAAACTAATTAATTTTTTCAAGGGTGTTGAAAAAAAACCATTCATGAGATGAAAACACAAAAAGAGAAATAGAGAATACCTAAGCTGCCAGGGAGTGAAAGAGGGTCCTCTGAAGGAGTAACAGAAGAAGAGGAGATAAGAGGAAAGAAAAGTGTATTGTGTTGGGCGTGTATTCATAGACAGAGCGAGTGTGTGTGCTACAGTGGAGGCGAGTGCAGAAGAAGTGATGTGAGACCGCACTTGTACAACATTGGATACTGTTGAATGTGTAGTATCGTACAGTGTGATTTGTGACGCTTACTAAAAGGAGAAGGAAGCGATGTGATCCACACGTCGTGGTGAGGATGATGAATATGCCTCTCACTCTCTCTCTCTCTCTCTCTCTCTCTCTTCCCTTTCTATACTAACTAACGTGTATTCATTTATTGTGCCTCAACTAAAATCTTAACATTGAAATATATTCAATAAAGAAAACAAAAGTTTAATTTATAAGTATACGTATCAACTCATTTGGTAAATGGACGGATACCCATTACGGGTATATCTACAAATACCCGTAGACATGGGTATTTCTATGAGGTCCATCTTCACCCCCACACAAAACAATAAATAAACAAATAAATGATAAAAAGAGGACCAATAAATTTAAAATAATATAAAATATAAAAATGATATTCTCATTAATATGTATTAAATTATTAAAAAAATTAAATCAAATTAAAAAAAATCACTTCTTTTCCTTCCATTTTGAGTGAAAATAAAATGTTGAAGACGCCGTTACTTTTTCCTCTCATCATCCTTCAATTTTATATCTAAACAAATGAGAAATATATATCTTCCATCCCGTTTTCATTTACCATCCAAACAATGTGTTGGTATGAATTATGGGAATATGCATGTTAATTGAGAGATTATGTAATAACTGAGTGTTTTTTATATTTAAGTATAAGATAAGTTAGTTTTCATTAGTTTCTAACTAGATTCTCAAATAATCATCAAATAAATTTTGATGACATTATATATTAATTCGATATAGTCAAATCATTTTTTTGGATAATTTATGTTGTATCCATCATATTTAAGAGATTTAACTGAGTATATGGTAAATGGTGACCATGTCTATTTTCTGATGAGTAATTTAACTATCTCTCTGTATTTATTATAGATTCTGCCAACATGCTTAGTACTTTTATGGGAAATGATAACTATTTTTCTTAAGATATTTGATCTGTCCTGGACCGGGGTCAAGAGATCCGATCTCAAGCCAGTCACGAATTGTATGTCAATACCGTCTAGTAGACCGGATGTATGTGTATCCGATGTAGGTATCCGTTGTCCTTGAATGTGTGGAGCGGATTGGGCGTTCTGGAGATCCTTCACACCGACCTAACGCGTTGAAGTGGGCGAATGGTGGTGTCACCTGCAAAGATTCTCCGACGCTCAAGTCAGTGATTATATTCCAAGTAAGGAATGTATTCAGAGAGGAATCAGTCGTAAAAGAGCTGAAGAAGAGTCTCCCTAACTTCAATCATGAAGTTAGTTCATATACCTGATTGGCTCGATTAACGAGGACGCGTTGGTGGGGAACCACCAACTCCCATTAGCATTATTTTATTGCGCACTTACCTGCATGATTGGGTCAAGTGGCTATTTTATATTGAGCATAGAGAATGTAGACTAGGATTAGGGAACAAGTTGACCATTCCCGTGAGCAGAATTTGGCTCGTAGTGCAGGGAATTATTGATCGATCCCTGTAGCAACAATCCTTGTCTTTTGCACAGTAACGTGTGTATTGTCCGATGTCATGGTGTTATCCTGAACAACCGGTATAGGGAGAACGCCTGATACGGAATTACAGTCCGGATGTATACCGATGACACCGGTTACACGTAGATGTCTTATCAAAGACGTTGAAATATGTATAGCAGATCGGATACCGGTATTGAGACCGGATCATATGTCCCCTAGCTTGTGTGAGGGACTGAATAGTTGTTCACATAAGCTACTCAACCTGCGAGAGGTCTTATTATCGGTAAGCCTACATGTGTAACAGTTCCTTAACATCTGTTGTCATTCGTAAAGAACCGCTCTGAATTTAATAGAAAAGACCTTTCGGTACTGTCACAACGGATTCAGACAAAGATTCGTTGTGTGAGAATTTCAAGAGTTTATTGGAATTGAAAGCTCTTGAAGTTTGTGTAACGGCTGTAAAGCGTAAATTGCGTTGCATGATTAGACATTAATGCTTTTAATCACGTGGGCAAGCAATTATTGCGCCTGAGATGAAAATCTCATTAACCGTCGTTTTGGGCTTAATGGGCCTGAAATTTTCGAAACTTTTGGGCCTAGTGGATAGCCCTTTGCTGAGTCGCTATCGTTTTGGCGCCCAAGAATTTGGAACGGTTGTGTCGTTTCGCTTGTGAACGGGTGCGTTTTATCGAGAACGACACAACTTCAAGAGGAGGTAACCGATCCTCTTTGTTTCCTATAAAAGGAATACTTAGTGGATTCTGGGTTCCACTTGCTTTTGCTTTCTCAACGAAACTCTGCAGAAATTTTGCAAGGAAGTTTATCGCCTACATTGCGAGGGTTTCTTCGTTCCTCAAATTCATCACTGTTATCTGAGGTAACTATCTCTTCCTTGTCACTTTAGTTTCGCTTTGACTTGCTACTCGTAGTTATAGAAAGTAGGCTTCACCTAAAAAGGGGGAATCAGTTTCCCTCAACCCTAATAGTCGTGGGGAAGAATCCTTGTGATTCTTCCTAAGACTGAACCGCGTCGCTCAGAAAGGGGATCTTATTCACTGCGGGAAGTGACCTTTCCCTTCTCAGAGTCGCCCTCTGATTGTAATTGCTTTAAAAATGCAGTGAGTAATGATTGCAACTTTCTGACGACATTTTATTCCTTATCGTAGATTAAGGAGTTCGGTCTATATATTTCCAATGGCAACTGGAGAAGGATCTTCTGGAGATAGCGCCATTTCAAAGACAGCAGAAGGTCTCTACAGCGTAGTTGCTTCGAGACTAAATTGGGAGGAGGTTCAGGCTAAATAGCCTTTCTGTTGGGTGTCCAGCGAGTTTAAGGACCTTGCCTCTCGTCATGCGGATGAGGAGGGATCTCGGATTCAACCGAGGTTCACGCTGAGTTCGGATGAAGAGACGAAAAAGTGGTACAGGGTTTACGCACCACTTCCGACAGAGCGGATATGCCATCTCGTCCCTAATGACCGCTCAGTATATATGTATGACTTCATCTTTCATTATTTGGGTGTCCGCTTCCCATTAACCGAACTCCAGATGGGTGTTTTGAGGTTTTTGAACTGTGCACCCTCCCAACTTCATCCCAACGGTTGGGGCCTCATCCGAGCTCTCGAAGTGCTTGGGGAGCACTTCAATTTCACGCCAACAGTAGCGATGCTGTTCTACTACACTCAGGTAGTTCGAAGGGCGAATAAGCAGGGCGGAGTTGGTCTGGTGACACTCCGGACTCTCTGTTCTTTTGTGAACTTTGAGTCTTATACTGATTCGGCCAAGGTTGATGGGAAGTCGTTTAAGACCTACTTCACTCGCATCTCCATTAAGAAGGGCAAACCGAAATTTTGGAAGGACGAAGAGGATGTTGATAAATTTCCCCTGAGCTGGACACACAAACATTTCCTCTTGAGTTCGCACGCATACTACACTGATCAATCCGATCTATCTCGTGAAACGTCGAGAGTGTTGTTCGCACTTGAATCACACACTACAGGTCGTCACGTCTTTTCGTGTAGGCGTCTGCTAAGTAGCTCAAGCGGAGTCCGGAAGGAATATTTACGTACTTCTCGTTTTATTCTATCTTTTCACCTTTATCAAATATGTATAGAATATTTGTAGTTGCTGACATCTTGTGTTTGTTCATGTAGGTGAAATAGAACAGCAAACTCCGGAGATGGACAAATTAAAGAAATTCAAAGCGGCTGGTAAATCCGTCACCCGTGAGAATGAAGTGAAGCCCAGGCCCTCAACCAAGGATCGTCCTGAGTTAATAATACTGACCTCGGATGCTGAAGGGGACGTTCCGTTGGTTGAGGGCGGTTCTTCTGCCGCTGATGAATCCACGGGTCATCCTCCAATTTCTGAGAGGAGAAGAAAAATCAAGAATGACTCAGTGGGAGGCCCGTCCAAAAAGCGCAAAACTTCGGAGGGTAAAGAAACTGCTGCTGGAGCTTCTGGGTCAAATCCGACCTCCTTCCCAACGACCTCGTTTCTCACCCCCTTCCTCTCCTATGAAGGTTCTACTCCTGCCACTCTTCCACCACCGATGTATAAACTCCGGCCTACGCTTAGTGTTAAAGAAATTGAGGGAGCGTGTGAGGCCGGAAGGTGGCAGCTAGCCGAACTTGCTGGATTGCTATCTTCCGTCAGCGAGTTGGCTAAGAACGTTGACAAGGTTGAGGAGCTAAGTGACAAATTAGAAGAGCTCAACCTTGCCTCAGACAAAGACAAAGCCGCCATGAAGTTAATGGAAGATCGTCTTAGCAAGTCTAAGGAGTTTGGGGATCTCGTAACTAAAGAGAATCTCAAGCTCAAAGGCGATCTTAAAAACTTGGAAGGCAAGGTGGCGGAGAAGGAGGAAGAACTCCGCAGCAGCCAGGATAAAAATAAGGCTGATGCTGAGGAGTGGTCTCAAAGGGAGAAGAAACTCCTTCTTGAGGTAGAGGAACTGAAGGCTAGGAAAGTGGAGCCCGAGATATCCGGTGAGGAGCTGTCCAAGTTGCGGGGAGAATTGGCTACAGCGAAAGCTGAGAGAGATGAAGCTGTTGACATATGCAGCCGAGCTGTTGAAGAGTCTTTCGGCCTAGCCATACGCCAAGTTTTCTACCGCAACCCCACTGTGAAACTTAACCTTTATGGAATGGATCCGTACTATGAATTCCATGGGGGAAAGTTAGTCGCAGTGGTGGATGGTCGTCATGAAGATCCACCGACGTCCTTATATGGTTTGGCTCCTCTTCCTGAGGGTCAATCCATGGGACCTGATTATGTCTTTCCTATGTCCGAGGTTCCCTCTACTGAAGAAAGGGTTGAAGCTCCTGGGGGGGAGATTCCTGATGAGGTTCCCAAGGAAGGGGGACAAGAGCCTGGTGCTGAGGAGGCACAAAAAACTGAAGAACAGATTCCTCCTCAGTAGTTTTGTTTTCGTTTACATGTATAGTTGTGTACCGGGATCAACTCCGGATTTTAAACTATTGTATGTAATTTCATTTCAATGAACGAATTTTGGTTGAAGAAATTTGTCTTCATTGTTTCATGTATATATAAATCGTTACTAATCCGTTCAGTGTAATTAATCTTAAGGCCGGATTGAAATAATAGCCTAGGAAGATTAAATAACAAATAAAATTTAGAACGGATAAATATATACATGTCCCCAAGTGCGTATTAAGAAGAAGGTGCCTGTCTCTGGGGCATGATCCTTAGTTCTTTTGGGGAAAGATGGGTCGATCCGCTGTTTAACAAAGTAGTGTAACAGGACGGATGACTGCTTCTAATCCGTAATATTCTTACAGGAGATGATAATATTGTTCCAAGTTTAGGGAACTGCAAGGAAGTGGTGTTTGAGTCCTTTATCATAAGGATGATGATGGGAGTTTTTTCTACGCCAGGAGTTACGTCGTTGTATCACAGAATAGGTGATAAAGAGTATCCGTCCTGGGAGAATACCACTAGAAAGCGAAAGTGCGGACTGACTTTCGGAATTTTCCATCATAAAGATGATTATGAGTATTGATCATGCCAGGTGTTTTATCATTAAATCACTTCATAAGTGATTGAGATCATCCGTCTTGGGGATGTGTACGATACCAGCAACTACATCATCAGGTCGCATATTAAGTGATTGAGATCATCCGTCCTTTGGGTGTGTATGGCGCCAGGAGTTACATCGTCAGATCACAGCATGGGTGATTGAGATCATCCGTCCTGGGCAGGTACACCGCGTTAGGAGTTACATCGTCATATCACATAATGGGTGACTGAGGTTATCCGTTCTGGAAAAGTACACATCGTCAAGAGTTACATCGTCAGATCACAGATTAAGTGATTTAGATAATCCATCCTGGAGACATTTTTCAATCGTAGGAGTACGGATTGAGTGAATACTTTCATCGTAAGAATGATGATGAGAATTGTTCATACCAGGAGTTACATCGTCGAATCACTGAATAGGTGATTGAGATCATCCGTCCTGGAATGATTATTGGAGTTCTTCATACCAGGAGTTACATCACCGAATCACTGAATAAGTGATTGAGATCATCCGTCCTGGTGAATTTTTCCTATCATGGGAGTGCGGATTAGGCAATTCTCGCATCCATCCATCCGCGGAGTTACATCACCGAATCACTGAATAAGTGATTGAGATCATCCGTCCTGGTGAATTTTTCCTATCATGGGAGTGCGGATTAGGCAATTCTCGCATCCATCCATCCGAAATCCGAGTAATACCTCTACTAGCCCCCTAGCTGATGTGGGGAAGTAGTTGACTTGCTCATATGAGCTATATTGATCATAGTACGTCTGGATTTCAGGATTACATCGAAGTGTAAGTGTCCGCTCTGGGAACCATGTTCCGTAGTGATGAAATTTTAAGGGCGGATTCGACGATGGGAATATCAGAAGTTTATCGAATTTCGCAACCCTTGGTATTCGAGTAATGGTGGCCACGTTTCTAATGATTGGACATTTAATGCCTTAATTCACGTGGGCGCGCCATTATTGCGTTAAATGCGCATGTCTTAATAACCGTCAAGTAGGGGCTTGTTGGGCCTAGAATTTGGATTTAATAGGCCCATTTAGAAAGCTCTGTGACGAAACGATGGCATTTTCGCGCCTTGATGTACTAAACGACAATTTTGGTCCACAAAACGGGGAGTCGTTTGGGGGAAAACGACAGGTTATGTTTAGTGGGTATTTGAAAAATTTTGGTGCCCTGATATAGGCATATTTGGCAATCTCAGTTACCATTTCTTCTTGCTTCCTCGACGAACCTCTGCAAAAGTCCCAAGAAGTTCTTCGTGTCCGCCTCTGTGAATTTCCATTCACTATCCTTAGGTAACCACTTTCCCTTCATTTTTTGCATCTCTTTTCAATATTTGAGAATGGCTAGGAAGGGTGTTAGCTTCAGTGGCGTTAGCCCTAGAGGAAGAGGGGGAAGGGCTTTGGCTCAAAACCCTAGTGTTCGTGGTGGGAGGATCCCAGTGATCTTCCAGTCGAGGCCACAGTATACAGGGGAGGAGGAGTCGCAATATCAAAGGCGAAGGGTGATTATACCCTCTTCAGAGTCTTCCTCCTCCAGTGAAAGTGTCGAAAGTGGGGATTTGTATCTCTCTGATGATGTGAAATTTTATCGCAGCATCAAAGCTTTTACAATGGTGACAAAGAAAGCCACCGGGAGGAAATCGTCTGAAGGGGGATCTCCTTCCGAGAAATATATCTTGAAGACCCAGTCCGGCCTCTGCAATGTGGTTGCACACCGGATAGACTGGGTGAAATTTCAACAGAAACGCCCATTCAGCTGGGTGGCTGAGGAATTTCGTGAGACACAGTCCGTCCACGCTCGGGAGGATGAAGGGGAGCTGGAGCCGCGGTTTACCGTATGGAAGAAGGATAAATACAAATGGTGTTTTAAAGTATTTGCTCCCCTTCCATCAGTACGGATATGCCACACACCGGACGAGAGGTCCTTATTCATGTATGATTTTCTATTTCTGAACTTGGGTGTGCGTTTCCCCTTGACGAAGTTTGAGATGGGAGTCCTGAGATTCTTGGACTGCGCCCCCTCGCAACTTCACCCTAATGGATGGGGATTGGTCCGCTCTCTTGAAGTGCTTGGGGAGCACTTCAACTTTAAACCGACGGTGGCCATGCTTTTCTACTTCACTCAAGTGGTCCGTCGTGCGAATAAGGAGAAAGGGGGAGTGAGCCTGATATCCCTCCGGACTATCTCCAAGATCATCAACTTCGAGGCGTACACTGACTCCGCCAAAGTTGATGGGCGTTCATTCAAGTCCTATTTCACGAGGATTAGCGTCCATCCGAATGAATCAATTTTTTGGTTAACTGAAGATGGGATTCCAAAATTCCCAGTGACTTGGACGCACGAACATTTTTTGTTGACCTCCCAAGCGTACTATACCGAGGAGGACGAACTGAGCCCAACTTCGATCTCTGTTCTTTCGGCTCTGCAGTCCTACACAGCCTCACACCAATTTTTCTCCTGCAGGCGTTTGTTAGGACCAAAGTCTACTCGCGAGGAGTATTTACGTAATTTCCCTGCCGTTCTTCATGCGTTATTATGTCATGTCTTGAAACTTTTTCGTCTCTGATTGTGTCTTTTAATTGTGCAGGTGAAATTCAGAGCGAGTCACCAGAGATGAATAGACTAAAAGGTCTCAAGGCCGGAGAGACTTCCGTTGCGGCTGAAAATGACATTCAGGCAAAGCGGAACTCGAAGAAGGCTACTGCTGAGACGATAATATTAACTTCGTCTGCTGGTGACGATATTCCTCTGATCGAGGGCGGATCTGAGAAGGTGGTCGAGAAAAAGAAGAGGACTAAGCGTGATTCTTCGAAGACCTCAGACCGTCAACCCTCGCCCAAAAAACCAAAAACTTCAAGAGGGGCTGCTGAGCTTGTGCCCTCTAAAGAGAAGAGAGCGGAAGAACCCACTCCGGATGCCCCCGGTAGTGTAATCACTTGTGGGGCGAAGCCAATAACGACTTACTTCGCGCCCAAAGCCCCCTGCTCTCTTGAAGGTAATTCCGGTCTTGTTCAAAATCCGGTGTATGAGAGCTCCGTTCCTGAGGGCGTTCCCGAATCCTCACCCAAGGTGAAACCCTCATTGAAGAGTGAAGAACTGATCAGAGCTTGCGACGACGGACAGAAGCACTTGGCTGATTTATCCGAGCTCCTCAAGTCGGTTCGCGAGCTCACAGAAGAAAATGAGAGGCTCACCTCGGTGGTTGGCAAGGACAAGGCAATCATCCTTCAATTAGAAGGAAAATTAAAAACTTCCGAAGAAGAAAATCAGAAGAAGGATGAAGAAATTGCCAAGTTGAAGAATCTTGCCAAGGAGCTAGAGGGTCAAGTTTCTGATCAGAAGAAAATCAATGCTGACCTCAATGCTCATCTCTGCACGGAGAAGGAACGCTCTTCAAAGCTGGAAAAGGGGTTGAAGGAGGCTAAGGTCGTCCATTCTCTAGGAGTGGATGATTGGACACGTAAGGAAAAGGAGCTGCTATCAAAGCTGGCGGATTCGAATGGCGAAGTCAAGACCCTGAAAGCAGACCTGGACGATGCTGTAAACATGTGTGACCAAGCAGTCAAGGAGGCTTTCGGGTTAGCAATTCGTCAAGTGTTATACCGGAATCCCAAGGTGTCACTTAATTTGAACGGTATTGATCCGTTCTATGAGTTTCATCAAGGAAAACTGGTGGCCATCGTTGACAATCGTCAAGAGAGTCCGCCTAACACTCCTTATAAGTTTGCTCCTTTACCTAAAGGTCAATCAATGAGACCTTCCCTCCTGAAACCCATAAGTACAGGATCGAGCTCTCGCACTGAAGGAGGCAAGACCGGAGACAAAGGCAAGGGGAAGGAGGGAGACTCAAGCCAGAAAGAGTAGCGCCTTTCTTGTTTGCTTTTTCGTTTTATTGATTTGAATTCGCTGTGTTCCGGGATCAGCTCCGGATTATTACATGAATTGTAATTCTTATTAAATCAATAAAAGAATTTTTTATCTCCATTCTTGTTAAGTGAGAAACGACTTAAATAGAGGGATTGCATGTGTATTATATCATTCCGGAATTAAGTAATGAAGATCGGATTGTAAAACAAAATCTTCCATACCGGACTTATACATGCGAGATGAATTTCATAATAAGATCACCGCTGATGAGGGAACACATCATCGCCACAAGGACGGCTTAAGGGGAATGATTGTGAGATCGTTTAGACGAGAGTTCATTCCTCAAGCTATTCGTTGAATCGTTGATGCTGTTCCTCAGTTTCATTGGGTGATTATGAATTTGAATACATTCTGAGTAAAATTTTCTCGTGAGAGTTTTTAAGAGTGAGGATTTAAAATAGACATTCCTCCTCAAATATTTCCGACTGAGAGATTTCAGGTGAATATGCCTTAGATTGTGGCATACCCGAGTGAATTGTTTGTGTCGGAGTTTACGAGTCAGGTTTCAATTGAAGAATTGATGACTCAGAACTATAAGCTATAAAACTTCCAAATAAAGAACTTCAAGAGAGTATTAATTTGGAGTTCAGTATAACTTACTTGTTGTGTTTGGAGTTCGGTTTGATCCTACTGTCCATGTAATATTTGGCGTTCGGTTTAATCCTACCAGTCGTTCTTCAATTGGTCTTTGGTTTTATCCAATGACAATGCTTCACCGACGTTCGGTTAATCCTACTAGTCGTACTCAGAGTTCGGTTTAATCCTACAATCCGAGCCTTCGATACGGGGTTCAGATCAGGGTTAATCCTGAACCTACTGCGCCCGTCACTTGGGGTTCAGCGTGGTCTTGAAGAAGAACCAGCTTACTGCGCCCAAGCCTTCGCATGGGGTTCGGTTTGTGGCCTTGAAGAAGGACCAGCCCTACAACCCATGTAGTCTTCGAATGGGGTTCGGTTTGTGGCCTTGAAGAAGGACCAGCCCTACAACCCATGTAGTTTTCGAATGGGGTTCGGTTTGTGGCCTTGAAGAAGGACCAGCCCTACAACCCATATCCTGAGGTTCGGTTTAATCCTACAACTCAGGTCTTCACCGACGTTCGGTTTAATCCTACTAGTCGTACTCAGAGTTCGGTTTAATCCTACAATCTGAGCCTTCACCGGTGTTCAGCCAAACTTACTAACCGTACCCAGAGTTCGGTTTAATCCTACAATCTGGGCCTTCAATATTTACACACTCGAGGAGTTACATCGTCAATTACAGAATGGGTAATTGAGATCATCCGTCCTGAGTATGTTCTTGTGCGTTGCGCATATTCGAAGAGTTACATCGTCAACTACAGAATAAGTAGTTGAGATCATCCGTCCTGAATATACTTCTGTACACCGGATAAACTAAAAACCACAGCATAAGAAAAACTCGAAAGAGTTAAATTGTTATGAGAGATTCTTATTAAATCAAAAATAAGAATTACAAGGAGAGCGTAGCTGTGAAAATAAATTCTCCAGTATTCAATCCAAGATAAGGATAGGAGAGTGTAGATGGTTCCAACAGCTAGCTATAGTAGATGCGCAAGTTTTGGGTGTTCCATTTGTTTCGGATAGGGGTGCCATCAAGGTTTTCAAGGCGGTAAGAGCCTTTGCCAGTAACTTCGGATACCCTGTATGGGCCTTCCCAGTTTGGTGCTAGTTTGCCTTGATGGGCGAATTTATTCCCTATACTTGCTTTCCTCAAAACCAAATCTCCAACGTTGAAAGTCCTTGATTGGACTCTTTTGTTGTACCGGAGAGCAACTTTGGCTTTGATGGCTTGATCTCGGATGAAAGCGTCTTCTCTGAGTTCTTGTATGACATCTATTTCGGATGCCAAGTTAGCATTGTTGGTTTCTTCAGAGAAGTACTTAACCCTTGTGGAAGCAATTTGCAGTTCCACAGGTATCATTGCCTCGACCCCGTATGTTAGGCGATATGGGGATTCATTGGTGGATGAATGAGGCGTTGTCCGATATGACCATAGGACGTGACACAGCTGGTCTGTCCATCCGCCTTTGGCTTCACCAAGGCGCTTCTTTAATCCCTTAAGCACCTCCCTGTTGGCCACTTCAGCTTGACCGTTAGTTTGGGGATGTTCGACGGATGAGAATATTTGGGTTATTCCTAACCCTTCAAGCAAATCAGTGAATTTTCTATCCGTGAACTGGGTGCCATTGTCTGTGACAATCCGTGCTGGGACCCCGAACCGCGTTATGATGTTTTCATACATGAAACGGCGAGTTCGGGCTGAAGTAATATGCACCACCGGCTCTGCTTCTATCCACTTAGTGAAATAATCGACCCCTACAATGAGATATTTGATGCCCCCAGGAGCAGTTGGAAAGGGGCCCAGAATATCCAATCCCCATTGATAGAAAGGCCATGGAACAGCGGATGTGAAGAGTTCTTCTGCCGGTGTGTGGTGTAGGTTAGAGAATTTTTGGCAAGCGTCGCATTTTTTGACGAAGTCAATGGAGTCTTGCTTCATTGTGGGCCACCAGTATCCAGCTCTGAGGATTTTTCGCATTAAGCTTCTTCCTCCAGCATGGTGTCCACTTTGTCCTCCATGCACTTCCTCCATTACACCTTGCACCTCATTCTCTTTGAGACAAATTAAATAAGGCACAGAGAGTGCCCTTCTGTAGAGATTACCATCAATCATAGTGAAATACGGTAATTCTCTTCTTAACCTCGTCTTTTCCTTCTCATCTGTGGGTAGCTGTCCATCAGCCAAATAACGGATGTAAGGAGCCATCCATGTATCTCCGTAAAGGGAGTCAGTCATCATGGCATTTAGAGAAGGGAAAAGAGGGATGTTGGGCGACGTTAGCGTGCTTTGAACCAGAGTAGTGGTGCTACCCGGTCGTTTAGTGCTTGCTAACCTGGAGAGTATATCCGCTCTCGTATTCTCTTCACGTGGAACATGCTTGAACTCCACCTTTGAGAATTTCTCAGTCAACTCCTTGACACAGTTCAAGTATAATTGGAGTTGAGGTTCGCGAGCTTGATAATCTCCTAAGATCTGCGAAATCACCAGCTGTGAATCGCTACAGAGTGTCGCCTCAGAAGCTCCGATGTCAATTGCAGCTCTTAGCCCGGCCAAGCAAGCTTCGTACTCAGCTTGGTTGTTAGATGTTTTGAAATTGAAACGGAGGGAGATTTCCAGGTGTACTCCATCATCACTTTCGAGAACTACACCTGCTCCAGAGCCTCTTTGGTTTGATGAACCATCAACGTAAATGGTCCAATGGACTCGAGGGTAGTCTGGATCAGTCCCTGTCATTTCCACAATAAAGTCAGCCAGGACTTGAGCTTTAATAGAGCTGCGGGGTTCATAGGATATATCAAACTCAGAGAGTTCAATAGACCATTTGATCATCCTCCCAGCAAGATCGGGCTTGATTAACACAGAACGGAGTGGCAAATCCGTTCTCACTATGATTGGATGGGCGTGAAAGTACGGACGCAACCGTCGTGAGGCCCAAACAACAGCGAGGGCGGCCTTTTCAATTTTTTGATACCGGATCTCAGCACCTTGCAAGGTCTTGCTAGTGAAATAGACCGGTCTTTGTCCATCAGGAGTTTCTTTTATCAAGGCAACGCCCAAAGCTTCATCTGAAATAGCCAAGTACAGAATGAGTGTGTCTTCGGGGTCAGGCTTTGTGAGAATGGGAGGTTTGGACAACACCTCCTTAAGCTCTTGGAAAGCTTTTTCTTGTTCCTGTCCCCACTCGAATTTCTTGGACTTTTTCAGTATTTTGTACAGGGGGAGCGACCTGTGAGCCATCTTCGGCATGAATCGTGCCAAAGCTGCTACTTTGCCATTCAGGGATTGGACTTCTTTGAGATTCTTAGGACTCTGCATGTTTAGAATCGTCTGGCACTTCCCTGGATTGGCTTCAATACCACGTTGAGTTAACATGAAACCCAAAAACTTCCCAGCAGGGACAGCAAATGTGCACTTCATTGGGTTCAGCCTCATGTTAAATTGTCTCAAACGGGTGAATACTTGGCGCAGGTCGTCAATATGATCGCCACCAACCGGTGTCTTTGCTATTATGTCGTCAATGTATACTTCAACAAGTTTGGTGTGCATACCTTCGAAAACCTTGTTGATCATGCGCTGATATGTCGCCCCAGCGTTTTTCAGGCCAAAGGGCATGACTGTATAGCAAAAGACACCACGATCATTTATGAAAGCTGTCTTCTCTTGATCCTCTTCGCACATCGGAATTTGGTTGTAACCAGAATAAGCGTCCATGAAGCTCAGGTATTGATAACCAGAGGAATCATCCACCATCCGATCTATATTAGGAAGAGGATAAGGATCTTTTGGACAGCAGCGGTTGAGGTCCACGTAGTCAATGCACATTCTCCATTTACCATTGGATTTAGGGACCATCACCACATTCGAAAGCCAAGAGGAATATCGGATTTCCCTGATGAATCCGGCCTTCAGCAATTCCTCAGTTTGCTGGCAAGCTGCCTTCTGTTTCTCTGGGCCCAATCGTCTTTTCTTTTGGGCCACAGGTTTCGTCTCTGGATAGACAGAAAGTTTATGACAGCAGAATTCAGGGTCTATGCCTGGCATATCGGCTGCAGTCCATGCAAAGAGGTCTTTAAACTCTTGTAAGAGAGCCAACAGTCGCTGCTCTATTTCAGCATCTAGCTTGTCATTGATATGGGTGATCTTTTCCGGAGAATCTCCCAAGACAATGTCCCTGGAACTTCCATCCGGTGTGGGCTTTGATGGGTTGAACGGATCAATGTTCAAATCCGCTCTAGGATCCAGGTCGACAAGACTTACAGATCCAGCCGATGTTCCAGCATCATTAAGTTTCCTCTTTTTATTGGAGGCGTCCAGCTTTGTCATGTTGAGGCTAAGGTTGTAGCAGTATCTAGCCATTTCTTGATCACCCCGGATAGATGACACAGCATTATCCTTGTCAATGAACTTGATAAGGAGATGTGGGGTTGATACAACTGCCTCCATTGCATTCAGAGTAGGACGACCTATGATGCCATTAAATGGTGATTTGACATCAATCACTAGCACCCGAGATCTAACCGTCCTGGCTCCTGGCTCGCCTTCAAACGAGATAAGGGTATCAAGATACCCTCTAGTTAGTTGCTTTGCGCCATTGAAAGCTGTTAGTTCCTGCGTGTAAGGCTGTAAGTCTGAGTCTTTAAAACCCATTCTTTCAAAGCAATTATAGAAAATAACATCGCAGGAACTTCCCTGGTCAACAAGGATTCTTCGGACGTCCTTGTTGGCGATCACAGCAGTGATGACTACAGCATCGTCACCACCAGGAACGGTTGGGCCAAAATCCTCGTCAGAGAAAGAGATTATGGGAGCCTCAATTCCTCCTCTGTAAGGGCGATTGTCTTTGACTTTCCCTTGCACAGATAGAATCATTCTGTGATGATTCTTTCGGGCTGTAATTGAAGCTCCTCCTCCAGCGAACCCTCCAGCAATCATGTCAATAACTTCACGTCGGCCCTGACGTTGTTGCTGGGGCGTGCTGTCTTTCTGTGCTGCATTATCGGTCATTACACCTTTTTGCTTTTCTGCAGCAGAGAACTTTCGAACCGGACTGGGGTTGTTGTCATCCCCATCGTCGGGATCTCTTTCTCTTTTCTCATTCCGTTCTACCCTGTCAAAGGATTTTTCTTTGAACAGGTATTGCTTCAATTTGCCTTCTCTAATTAGCGTCTCAACCGCGTTCTTTAGAGCTTGGCATTCATCAGTGGAATGACCATTTTGTTCATGAAAATCACAGTACTTTCGTGAATTTCCTGGTCTTTTCATAGGGGCTGGTCTCCTGATGCCATATGTGCTGAAAACTGGCCATCCGACCTCTCTCAAAATCTGAGATGGTCTGGCAGATAACTGTGCATAATGGCTGAAAGAATTGACATGCCTTTCTCGAGGTCGAGGAGGGCGGTTATCCACCTTAGGATTGGTGAATGGCCTCTCCATGCGTTCTGACCTCGTCTTTTCCTTACCCTTCTGGGTTTGGGGAGAGGGTGTTGGTGGCTTTTTCTTTACAGCCATTGCCTCCAAGTGCATCTCTATGCTCACATACTTTGAGGCTTTTTTCCTGAACTCCTCAAAAGTTGCTGGGGGGCTCTTTGCTAATGAAAGAGCGAAAGCTGATCCTGGCTGCAATGCCTCAATTACGATATGCAGCTTGATAGATTCTGTGAGGTTAGGAACCAGGGCTGCTTCCTTATAAAACCTCTTCAAAAAATCTTTTAAGCCCTCTGTTTCACCTTGCTTAATCTGAGCCAAGGTATGGGACGTCTTGGGTACGTCTCTGGAGATGACAAAGTGGGTTTCAAAGGCAGCTGCCATTTCCGTCCAAGAATCTATGGATCCAGAAGGCAGGCCTTTAAACCACCCGAGGGCTTCCTCAGACAATGTTCGAGGGAACATTCGGCACATCACGTCTTCATCAGCCCCCAAGTACATGGCTTCAAACACATAAGCATCAAGGTGCTTAGTTGGATCAGTTTCACCATTATACTTTCCGATGGAAAGTGGTTGAGTGGTTTGAAGGTGCTTGGGGATGCTGATGCCCATAAGTCTCCTTGAAAAAGGAACCTTAAGATTGTAAGACAATGGGGGTGCTGTTATTGAATCTCTCTTCCTTCGGGAAGCTGCATCCTCAGAATCGCGAATTTGTTCTCCCTCCTCAAACGTTGGGATCTTTGAGTACTGAAGAGTGGTGGACTTTTCATCATCAGTTGTGTGGGGAGTGTTTCGCGTGCGAGATGACTCTTTATCCTCGCTTTGCCTTTTTTCTCTTCGCAATTCAGCGAGTTCCCTCTGAAGTTGTTTGATCAACTCATCGCGAGGATCAGGATCAGACACAGTTACTATCTTCTTTGAGCCGCCCCCATGAGAATCAAAGTTGAGTTTTCTGTAGGCATTAGGATTGGTTCTGCCTTCAGCTTGATTCTCCATGTAGTCTTGTGCTTCGCCTTCCATGGTGGATTACCTGCTCTGTCAAAGGATATGGGAATAACTTTATCGGGTCCCACTGGGCGTGCCAATGATCTGTCCTGGACCGGGGTCAAGAGATCCGATCTCAAGCCAGTCACGAATTGTATGTCAATACCGTCTAGTAGACCGGATGTATGTGTATCCGATGTAGGTATCCGTTGTCCTTGAATGTGTGGAGCGGATTGGGCGTTCTGGAGATCCTTCACACCGACCTAACGCGTTGAAGTGGGCGAATGGTGGTGTCACCTGCAAAGATTCTCCGACGCTCAAGTCAGTGATTATATTCCAAGTAAGGAATGTATTCAGAGAGGAATCAGTCGTAAAAGAGCTGAAGAAGAGTCTCCCTAACTTCAATCATGAAGTTAGTTCATATACCTGATTGGCTCGATTAACGAGGACGCGTTGGTGGGGAACCACCAACTCCCATTAGCATTATTTTATTGCGCACTTACCTGCATGATTGGGTCAAGTGGCTATTTTATATTGAGCATAGAGAATGTAGACTAGGATTAGGGAACAAGTTGACCATTCCCGTGAGCAGAATTTGGCTCGTAGTGCAGGGAATTATTGATCGATCCCTGTAGCAACAATCCTTGTCTTTTGCACAGTAACGTGTGTATTGTCCGATGTCATGGTGTTATCCTGAACAACCGGTATAGGGAGAACGCCTGATACGGAATTACAGTCCGGATGTATACCGATGACACCGGTTACACGTAGATGTCTTATCAAAGACGTTGAAATATGTATAGCAGATCGGATACCGGTATTGAGACCGGATCAATATTAATCAACAAATTAAAGTAAAAAATATTTTTAAAATATTATTCATACACTATCCCTCAGGTTATTTATTTCTATACTTAAACAAAAAGGAATATATTATCTTTTCCTATGATGTGTGTCGCGAATAAATGCTTGTTGGTTTGGGATTCTTTTCACTTTTCATTGGACAATAATGGCAACATAATTCATTTGCAACACAAAAACTCAGTTCATTCAAATTTTAATTTGGGTTTGGAATAATGTTAATGGACTCCTTTCCATGTAAAATATGTGGTGCGTATTCAGTTCCTACCAGCCATTAGTTTAATTCCACACTTTTTCATATTAAAAAATGAACCTTGTTATATGCATCAACCATCCACGAATCGATACCCCAACAATCTAAATTACTCTCTGCATGCTCATATCTCTATACGTTAATAAATATATAATTAGAATGCAAGGTTATAAGAAAACTTTAATATTAAATTATATGAGAAAAACTATTTTATATGAAAGTGAGAAGAGCGAATGTGGGTCATACAACCATATAATGGACGATTGAGATTAATCGTGTGAGTTTTAAAGAAGTCATAAACTTTTAAGTGATCATGTAACTTTAAAAGTTTTTAATCTCATCAGATTCGCTCCTCTCACTCACAAAAGAGAACATTTCTTATAGGATACATCATGTGTGTGTCTATATATATATATATATATATATATAAATGAAGGAAGAGAAATGTTATTTTATATGAGAATGAGAGGAACAAATTTAGGTCGTACAACCATACAATACATGATTGGTATTAATCATGTGAGTTTTTTAAAAAGTCATATAACCTTTTAAGTGATCATGTGACTTTTGAAAAACTTTTAATATCAACTATTTATTGTATGATTATGCGGTCTAAATTCGTTCATCTCACTCTCATATAAGAGAGTCTTTCTTATAAAATACATATAAAATAAGATTTTTAAAACAAACTCTAAAACGAGATCTTTTGAAATATATATAATAATTTATCCAATTCATTGTTATTATATTCAAAATTTATCTTTCAGAAATGTTTTTTTTTTTTTTGGTGAAATCTTTCAGAAATGTTGGAATGAAAATTTTTTACAAACTCATTTACAAATACCAAATCTAGCACTTTATTGTATAGGCATAAGATAGTGGACTTTTTCTGGGTCGAATATGATAGTGGACGTTGGAGCTTCCATGGGCCTCACCTCTAAAGCCCGCAACTCATTTTGGGTCGAAATACCATGGGCAAAATCTGTCTTAAGCCCATAATTGAACTATTCAATGTCATGTAGTAGGTGCTTATGTTTTTCTAATGACTTTTTAAAAAGCTATTTGGTGAGAAAAAAATATTTGAGTTAACTTAATACTTTTCTCCTTATTAATTATTTAATTATTATTTTTTATTTTTATATTAAAAAACTTTTATTTCTTACATAATTAAAATATTATACACATTATAAATTTTTTTAAAATTATTTAACATAATTTAAGATAATGTTACTAAATAAATCTATTTTAAAATTATAAACATAAGTTTGAAGTTTATTTTCTCAATGAAGAGAAGGGGAAACACTGAGTACTATTGCTCAGCAATGGACAAGTTTCCTTTGACTGTTTGAATTGAGTATAATAGTTAGTTGACTTCTACCAGGAAAATACTAAATATACCCAAATTTTTTAATGTATATAATATACCGGTTTATATCCACCCAATTATAAGGTCTGATAATATAACAAAACCAGATATAAAGTCCCCTGCCTATACTTTGTAGTGTATATTCCCCCAAAACATAATGTATGCAGCAATTTCCCATCTAACAATGCATTCAATATCTCATGGAATGAGAGGAAAAGGGTCCAAGAATAAAATTTGAGCTCTATTTTTTTCCAGTTAATTTTGGGTTAACTCAGAAATTCACTACACATATTTCTTTCAGTTGTGATCATAGTCAATCAAATAAATTTTATACAGATTATGAAAGTTGATCAAAAGTTATTATTTTCATTGATGTTATCAAATATTTGATATTGTATCTAAAGTGCCTTTAATTTTATTTGTTACATAAAAAATTTAGTTGTCTTGGAAATATATTTAAAAAAGATATTTGACATATCAACATTAAAATTAGAAAAAGATATTTTTGTTTAAGATTTAAAAAATCTTATAATTTACTTATAATTAGAGGACCGAAAGGGATACTAACATTACTGAAATTTAACTCAAAAGTTAATGAAAAATTTAAGTATGGTCATGTTATGAGTTTTTACTACAACTATTATTATAACTCAAAAGTTAATGAAAAAAAGTAAATGACACTACCCAAAAAGAAGAAGATGCAAAAATAACGAATGCCAGGATGGTGTAAGAAAATACAGCCAAAAAAACTTACTTAACTAAGAGATATGAGACATACTTGAAATAATAAAAACATATGTGATTTACTTAAAATAAACAAAAAAAAAAGAGATTTACTTTTAAAAAAATGATGACATAAGGAAAGTTATATGAGGAAACATTTTCAAAAGAGACAATTTATTGTATTCCTCAAACAATTTAATTTAACCCATAATTTTGTTTAAAGGATAACAGGTTTATTTTACTTCACTGTGACTTTTTATTAGACCTTTTCACTAAATTTATAATAATTAAGAAATATAATTAATTTAATTAATATTAATGAAAAATTGAACTTATCATTATATTTATAGAAAATAATAAGTTCACATTATAATTTTTTTAAAAGAAAGTTAAGGAGAATGAGAAGCTAAAAAATGAAAAGGAGAATGAGAAACTCCATAAAAGAAAGTGCAATGAAAAAAAGTAGAAAGAGTAATACATAGATGCCCATGTTAATGTCAAATATCAATAATTCAACAAACTATTTTTAACATAGAAATTTATTGCTAATTTCTTACAACGTACTGAATGTTGTAAATTTTATTTTACAAGTGTTTTACAGTGTATATATATAAACTAAGCCTTCCATTTGATGCCTACATCATCTGCTCTAACTTTTTTTAATCCCCAAGACTAGTGTTTTATTCAATTTCATGTTTTGATTCAACTCAAATCAAACCTAGGTACTTGCTTTGCTTCTGGTCTTCTTTCAAAATGCATCCATGACAAAGATCCAATTTTGCCCCTCTTGTTCATGGATTTTAATATGCTCCACAATCCATGCTTCCACTTGTTTTTATTTTTATTTTATTTGTAGGGTAGCTTAATTTTCTTTAATCTTGCATTGAAGAAGAGTACTATGAGGTTATTATGTACATTCATGACATGGTGACCAAATAATAGCATATGTTGGGTCAATGTGAAGGGAAGAAAAGTGGGGTGGAATATTCTCTTTGAAGTTTTCCTTCCATGATTCTCAATTTGCTCATCTTTTCCTCACACCAATGCAGCTGTGCTTCACTTAAGTCATTCATTCTTAAGACCCTTGACACCACTTTTAGGTCTATTAGAGCCATCAAAATATCCATATCTTCTTCCATCTTTAACTTTCTCTTCCTCAAGCATTTGCTTGATTGCCGAATGTTCTTAACCTTCACCCTTTTCTGCATATTAGGTGGAGCCACAAATATGTGTCAAGAAATTAAATTAAAAATTAAATATATTTTTAACCCTCACAAATATAAGTATTCTTCCTTGAAATTTCACAATACTCCATCCAACTACATGGATGAGATGGAATCATATTAGTGTACTACCTGTTCCTCTCTATTTATCTTTCTAGCTAATTTTCTTATATATTCAAGGAAATCATAATACATTGTCTTGCATTGAAGGAAAAATAATTTAAAATCTGGAACTTGCCTTTTGATTAACTTTCTTCATTAGCCTGAGTAGTGTAGGATCAACTGTGCCTCTTAGGTTTCTTTTGAAGTATGCTGCTAGGATTTGACAAGGTTTCTCTTTATCACTCTTCAGAAAATTCATGAATGTTCTGATCCCATCCTCCATTATCCTTAGAAATGAAGCTGATGATATTTTACATTGAAAACCACCCTCCTTCTCATCATCCTCCAAATCTTTCAAACAAAAAAGAAAGATAATTATTCATAACAATGGTGTGTACTTCTCAATTCTAAGGTGATACATTATTTTCTAGCATATATTTTCCTGTCACCCTTTACCTGAAGAAATAAGAAATATGGTTAATTTACCTATAAATAAAGTTAGATGAAATGGTCTCATCAAAAAGGCCAAAAGAGTATTATTTTAACATACTACCCTGCACTAAAGTTCACTAGTCCCTTTTTTCATCCTCTAATTAAAGCATGACACTGATTAAATGTAAATAATGTGTGCCAATGTTTTTAAAATTCATGATTATGTGTAACCAATACCACTAATTTTTACTATCCTTAAAGATTATTGTAAAGGGGAAGATGATAAGTATCAAAAAATGAAGAGTCAGAGTTTGAAACAAGTTCTAATACTTTATATCTATATCACCTACCACCCAAACGTGCATGTCTTAATAAGAGACCACTAGTTAATTATATTCCTACAAGACCAGTAGAGGGAGAAAAAATAATTTTGATACCTTGGTATTCTGGCACTAGGAGCAGTTTTGGTGCCAAAAGCCTCATTCTAGCGTAAATTTCAGGTCTCCTTCCATGTTCATAAGGCTCATTCTCTACGTATCTCTGCAACAAAACCTGAAATTGCTGGAATTGTTGTGCAATGGTGGCAGGACAACCACTGTCATGATCATGAAGTGAAGCATGTTTGGAACGAAAATTTTTGTAGTTCCAACTAAGGGCTTCCCATGTTAAACAAATTTGTGCAACATATGCTGCCTCTAGTTCACGATATGGGTTGTGACCAACATCACCGCCATTTTTATTCAGAGTTGAAAACTTGTACACAATGCGCTCTGACATTGATCTTGGAGATGCTTGTATGGATCTTAAAGACTCTGAAAATTGGTTAGCCAATGTGTTAACAAATATTTCTGACACAATAATATTTCATACTCATTCTTATAACAAGACAAAACTTAGACAATTTATTTAATGGCAGATTTACAACGAACTTATCTATGTTTTTTCAATTATTATAGTGCATTAAGAATTACTAGGAAATGGTGTTACCAGTTTCATAAAGTTTTTGTGCACTAATTCTATCTAAGATTGCCATTTCTTCATCATACTTTTGGAACATTGTGTATGATTCCCACTTGGGGCAACTTCTTCTGGATGAAGAAGAAAATGCATCTTCAGTCTCAGAATCTCTGCACATGATGGAGCTCCTCCATTTAGAGGAACTCCTAGAGTCATCATCCCTCTCTTCAACCATCAACTTCTTACTCTGCAACTGGGTAGAAGCAAAAACAAAGAATCTCTCATCCCTTGCCAGGTTAGCCTCTTGCACCTTCTTATTCTTAATAATTTCAACACTAACATGATCATCTGCATAAAGTAATAAATATCAGACATTGAACTAGTATTTGCCCTTGTAAATAAATATAATAATCAAACACATTGTATTTAACCGTTTAGTTTGAGAAAATATTTTCAGTTTTATTTTTTATTTTTATTTTTAATTATCAAACTACCATATTGTTTTTTATTTTTAAATGGTTTTTTATTTTTCATACAAACTTTTTAAAATAGAAAACAATATGGCAATATTATAATCAAAAGCAAAAACAAAAAATGCTTTCTTATCATAAACAAAGTTATTTTATACTACATAGAATAGAATGATATATTAACTATGATTATACCATGATTTTGTCTTTTACTTTTGTATGCATTCAGGGTAATGGGAGAGGTGGTCCTGCTTTGAACTGGGATAGAATTTGCAACAGAATCAGCATCTCTTGATGGAAAGTCTTCTCCAACTGCTTCTGTGTCTTTGTCTTCAAAGTCAGAAACTTGGGGTGAGTGATGAACTGACAATGTATCAGAATAATGGTTTTCTTCTGACCCTTCAGTCAAGCTCTCTGCAGGGCTTATGAATTCTTCAGTATCAGAATAATGAGTCCTTTGAGGCTTCTCACTGTGCAGAAAAAGATTCCCCTTACCATAAGCAATGATGTCTTCTCTCTCAGCAGAATCAGCACAAGAATACCCTTCTTCATTTGCTTCTTCTTCCTCTTCTTCTTCATCTTCGGTAAACACGTACTCATATTCTTGATCTCTGCAACATACAAAGAGAAACTTATGTAAATGTGATGCTAGAGCCTGGAGGCAATAAATATTAGAAATGGCAGGCATGACTTAGCCCAAAAATTAACCCATTAGTTCATAAGCCTCAAGTATTATAAGAAGTATTCTAGCCATATTCCTAACTGACATCTTAACAATAAATGTGGCTATCAAGATTCAAGAGAGAAGAGAGTGGGATAAGGACCTTTGGATTAAAGGGTATCTGCCAGTGAAGGTTAAGAAGGTGAGAAGAAAAATGGCAGAGGAGAAGAGAATGAGGAAGAGAAGCTGGAAAGGGGTTGAGGCATTGTACAAGAGTTTAACAAGTGCTTCTTCTTTGGGACATAGCAGCATTTTCTTTGTGGTTTTGCTCCAAAGTGATCAGCTTCAGAGGACTCCACCACTAAGCAAAGCAACTCCTAAAGTAGTGGCCTTAAGTTGCTTTCGTAATGTGTATCCTTCTTGGTCAACAACAATAACATTCTCTAAAATGTCAAAATCTCTAATAACCCCAGCTGCATCATGTCCCCTAGTTTATAAGCCCTAAGCATCACACACTAACTCTCATTAAGTTTAGAATATTGGACAATTATGCCTTCTATCTTACTATTTCTATCATTTAGAGAAAAATGGCAAGAGAGGAGGAAAAAAAAAGATTATGAATATATTTTGTAGAAAGTATGTGTAAGAATAATATAACATTTTTACACATGTGGAGACTTGGAGGACACTCCCATGATAACTATATAATCATCATTTTCTATAATTCAGGAATTAACTTTTATCTGCATGAGATCTATCTGTGCTTATTTTGTTATCATCATAACTTTAGCTTAATTTAGTATTTCAAATTTGATTCACATAGAAGGATGTCTCTTATACTCCTATGATTAAGTAACATCATTGGCTTGAAACAATACTTTAATTTACAGTTACAAGTGTAAGGTATATATGTAATTGGTGAGGACTGAGGTTTTTTTTTTCTATTTAATCTGAATAAAAGAAGAAAATAAATCACATAAGAGGAATATTTCTTTTGTACTTTTCATGTTTAGTAGTGTGTGTTTAACGCAGAAAATCCAAGTCCAACAGGGTCCTTTTTTCTTATATGGACAAAAAGGTAAAAAAGAAGAGACCAAAACCAAGACACACGCATAGGTAGACAAAATATAAACTTCACTTTATTAAAGAACTGCATAACATGACATTCTTGAAGGAGAAGTTGAAATTGATACATTGTTTAACCGAATAGATAATGTGTCTCTGAACTTGGGTTCTTGTGAATTGTGATTCCAAAACAGGAAAGAGTTTCTTTTAATTTATATTCCTTGCCTACTGATGGAATAAAGAGCCATATTGAAAAGATTGTATTGTGTTGGCTGTGTCAATTGCGAATTCTTGTGGCAAACCTCTTTATTGATCCTTGTCTTTAACGTGGTTACTAAGATTGCAGAATAGATGTTGTGCACACAGAAAAAGTGATATTATTATTATTATTATTATTATTATTATTATTATTATTATTAAGCTTTGTTAATCTCAGTCATTAAAAATAACAAATTTTATTGAATGTAATTGGGGCATCAAAAAATAAAAATGCAATAAATTAGTTATTTTTCAATAAAAATTACTATTTTAATGGTTTAGATTCAATCTTCAAAGCTGAGCTTTACAAAATTCATTGTGATTAATCTCTTCAATTTTTTTCACAATGCAAAGTTTGGAAGCTTTTGATGAATTTTCTTTTTTATGAGATAGTTAAAATTTTTATGAAGTATTAGTGTTTTCTTAGGGCACTTATTAATTACAAGAAATAATAGACTATTTGAATATATGACTTCTTAAACTAATAAATTAAAAGATGAGAGAAATTAATATTTTCATAAATAACAAAACGTATTAATTAAGTTTATAGTATTATACCTGAAATGTCATATTCTATTTTAAAAAGAAAAATAACTCAACTACCAATTAACTATTTTTATTGGTTTTAATTATTTAATTAATTTTACCTCTTATTATTTTTATTATTTGTATTTAACTATTCAAATAAAGAAAAAAGACACATATTAAGAATTAGTGTTGTTAGTTTTAATAAAAATAATTATTTTTTTATTTGATCATACTTTTTTCTTATTTATTGTTTTTAAAACTCTTTTTACTTTCAATATTAGTAAGAATATTACTTGAGAAAACTTAATTGATACTCTTTTGAAATTGCAAGTGGAAAGATAATTATAGACTAAATAAATATTCCAGTCCTTTTTTTTTGAAAATTTTAAGTTAGACTTTTAATTTTTTTAGGTTTCTTATCTTTTTAAAACGTTTTAGTTAGGTCGCTCAATCTATTTATGATTAATTCTGTTAACAAATATTTGACATGCCATTAATTTGGCTAATTTGGATATTCTATGTGTCATCAAATGCTACGGACATGACTAATGTGAAACTTCACATATTAAATATTCATTAACGACTTCATATGTCATTTATTCTTTAATCGATGAACATGTAACACGTAGAGTCATCATATTAGTGGGTCAACATTAACAACATCTTATATGTATGATGATATTGCATAGTTAGGAAATAAAGACACAACCACATGTAATGTCTACCATGTGATGACTATATTTGAAGAGCTGGTAAAAATTAGATAAAATAAACCTAAGTAAAACATTTTAAAATGATACAAAACTTAATTGATTAAAACAAAATTAATAGTCTAACTTAAAATTTATGAAAAAAATAAATAATTGAAATAATAATTTAACCATAATTATCAATAGGGCTTTTCTCCTCAAGCGTAGAGTTGGAAGTTTTTGAAGTTGGCCAATTAATTAATTTGTTGGTCTGCATAACTTTATGCATTCAAATGAAATGAAACATACCTTGGGTTCAGCATAGTTCATAATCCCTCCTAGAGGTGTGAATTTGCTTTCTAATAATAGGTGGGTTGGGTAGATTTGTTTTGACAATTTTATTCTTTTGTATAAGATTTAATTTTGAGTTTTTCTTGATTTTGTTTATAAAACCTTTTGCAAGTTAGGATGTGTATTTATTATATTTTTACAACATATACATTTATTAACTATATTTTTTCTTTTGATATGAATGAAATTTAATTTTTTTATTCATTAATAGGTAGGATAATTTTAAAAGTATGACAATAATAATTGATATATTTAATACATTTATTTAGAATGTTTAGATTTCTTAATTTGTAGTTGTATGAAATAATGTTTTATAAAAACAAATCAGAGGGAGATTATGAAATAAACATAAAATGTGTTGAAATGTTAGTTATGTCATTTTCTTCTTGGCATTTATCTACCTGTATTTTACGTTGTTTCAAAAATGAACTGAAGGATTAATTTGGTCTTTGAGTGCCATGATGTTCAATTTAATATTCCATCTCATTCAGCATTAAATTCTAATAATGGAACATTAAGGTAGTTTAAGAATTTGAGACTTCTCACTATGATGGTTGTTATTTCATATTTGGAAACCTCTAATCATTATCTACTACTCCCTCTAACTTAACAATTAAAAATAATTACATAAAAAAGGAAAGAAAACCTGTGAGATAATCACAAAATAAAAGATTATTTATATTAGATATAAATTGTTCCCGGGTTTTGTCAAATAATTTAAGTTTCTAGATTTATTTAACAACAACAACATACAAACTAATACAATTGTAACCAAAAAATTTAAAAAATTAAAGAAGATAAGGAATAATCATTTTAAACTCAAAATCTCAATATATATATTTTTTATATCAGCAAAGAAATTAACATTAAAAAAGGTATAAGGGTACCTTAACCCATATACAAAATTAAGTAATTACAAATTTAAACAGTATAAAATAGGCTTCCTATACCAGTCAACAAAACCTCTAGAAAAATCATTCAGTCGAGACCTAAGCCAAACCCAACTCTTATATTACACCAACTCAAACATTTTATGTAAACAAATACATTTATTTTTTAAAATATATATTTTGTATTCACACTACTAATATAGTTAATTTCCTTAAGCATGCCAATTTGAAATTTATATAAAAGGTAACTTTATTTATTTATATATAAAAGAGTTAACATCAAGATTCTTAATGAATACTTAAAAGTGTTGGACTTTGGGTATTGAAATGACGTCTAACATACAAGCAAAGGTCTTCCTTGGCCCATGCACATAATATAATGATAGCGACCATCCTTCTGAAGTTCGGTGACGCCAGGAGTTCTAAGAATTATGAGCAAGTTAGGTTACAAATTTCATCATGCTGATAATATCAAACAAACTCTTCAATTTCTCATACAATAAACATTTATTTTAAAGATTACATAATTCTAATGCCTTTCATCAAATCTTCGTTTATCATTTCTTGGTAAGTAAAAATAAAACAAATACTGCTCAAAATCTATCTATATAACACTTAAATGTTTACTCACTAAACAATAATTTCTTAGTAATGACTTGCATCGAGTTTCCTGGTTTAAGTTTGATTACTTGCCTATTGACAACTTTACTTGTTGACAAGTGATCTATATATGAGTATCATTCTAACCTTGGTAAATTTTCAAGCCTTATTATAATTTTATTAATGCAAAACATCTTACGACACTCTATTAACGTAAAACTAACTTATAAGTTAATTGTTGTTTTAAGTTTTGTACAAGATAAAGGATTAAAAGTATAATTATTTTTATTGAAACTTGTGCTGGGATTGTTTAGAAATTAGTGTGAGTGAGTGTTAATGATATTTTTAAAAAAAACTTTTTATTTTTTGATATTTTAATAACCCGTGTAAAGTTACACAGGTTAAATAAACCCTAAAAAATTATAAACAAAGGAATATAAAGAAAAATTCACCATCAACTTACATAAAAATGTGTAATTATCTTTTATATCTAAGATTAGAAGGAATATCATTTATGATAAATTTTCTTTTTATTTTTACACTTTTCAGGTACAGGTGGAGTTAATGACTATTTTGACAACTCTATTTATTGGTGAGTGATTTATAAATGAGTATCATTTTGTAACCTTGCTAAATTTCCAAGTCTTATTATAACTGTATTAACATAGGACATTTAAGACACTTTGCAAATAAGTTAATGGTTATTTCAAGTTTTGTAACAAATATTTTGATCAAATATATTTCTAACCAACCGCTAACTTTTATTCTTTTATTTTTTATATTATATTTTCTCTGGTCGCAAATATAAGAGACATTTGAAAAAAAAACAGTACCAATTTGCAATAATTATGTTAGATAATTAATGTTTCTTCTTATAATACCCTTAATTAATGGTGAGATTAAGTAAACATGATCAAATAAAAGAGTTTGACTAACTTGTGCAATCTTGTACAAGATAAAAGATCAAAAATAGAACTATTTTATTAAAATTTATGCTAAACTTGTTTAGAAATAACTATTGTGGGTGAGTATTAGTGATATTTTTAAATAAAAACTTTCCATTTGTTGATCTAAATAAGGAATATGAAGGAAAATTCACTATCAATTTACTTAAAAATATGTATTTGCTTCTTATATTCAGAGGCGGAAGGAGTATCACTTATGATAACTTTTCCTTTTATTTTTACACTCTCATATCACACATCCATTTTACAAAGGTGAATATTATAATTAGGATAACAAAGAAATGGGGACAACAAAGAAAAAATATTTAATAAAATGGTAGGAAAAAAAAGTAAAGAGAAGATACAAGTTATTAGATATTATATAAACATAGCTTTTCTCTTACAATTAACATCCAAAATTAATTAATTTAGAGCAATCAACTACTGGAATTAAGTGTTCCTTTCCCTGTGTGATAAAGAAAGCTATGTTACATATAATAGAGTTAGTTCAGATAAGCAGGGAGATGCAAGAGAGAGGCAGCAAATTAATGAAGTGTGCTTCTAGAATCCTTCTGAAAAAACATGCACATACTATGCAAAGTTATGGTAGGATTGAATTTCGACAGTCTTGTGGGTTGGTGACCATTTTAACCCACTCCCAGTAACATTAGTCCATGTAAACTCTAACCAAATAAATATAAATATTAAAACACACGCAGCAAATTATATATATTATACTATTGGCCAACCTATGTTTTATTATAGATGATTAAAATTAAAGTATATCAGTAATATAATTTTTTTTAAAATTATATAATTTTTTAAAATGATTATATGATTTTGATTAACTTCTAATTATAATGATTAATATATTGACTACTTTCACTAAAAAAAGAACGTTTCTCATTAGATATATACCACTGGTAATTTTAAAAATTCGTTACGTGTTTGTTATTGATTTTGTCAATATTTAAAATGGTAATGATTTTTTTAAAATTAAAGTTAACATACATAAACCCGACACAATTGATGTTTAATTAACATAAATATAAACATTAAGGGTTGGGAGTAGAGTCAATCTTTATTCCCCTCTCATGATTTACCCCTGTTGCAAAACTATAAAAAAAAATTAGTGTAATAATATTAAATTTTATATAAATTTGAATATAGTTTTTCACTTTGAATCACTATATTTAATATTAGTTAATTAAATCATTCTATTATGATCCTTTTAGTTTTTAATCATTGCATTAATCAATGAAGCATCAATATATATGTACCCTACCCATTAATTTAAGTTAAGCATATACTTTAGAAAAAGATCATGTATGTTAATTTCTTACAAGTTGAGAGAAAGACAGAGATTACAAATACAAATCGGTTGCAGCTGAATCTAAAAAGAGGGTTGAGTTTTATTCTCTATAAACACATTTAATTATTAAGATTATTTTGAATAAAAATATGTGTAGTTATAACAAAAATGGGAAAAAGAAAAGGAGATGACGGTGAGTTTTGGCATATATATTAATTGAAAGAGAATGCGGCTTAAATTAAGTACACGTTCTGGTTTGGACTACAGGCATAGGCTTTGGTGGGTAGAAATGGGTGAAGGTAGTTGAAGAGAGCATCACATTCACATAACAGACGCAAAATCTATCTATCACCATATCCCAAACACACATTCAACCCCCTCTTATTCCCACTACCCTTCCTAATTAATTAATACTATTACTATTACTGTATAACACATTTCCCACCCTCTTCCACATAACACGCACACTGTTTGTATCATTATAAAAACCGAATCGGTTCGGCGGTTGAACCGTGAACCGGTTAAGTGACAGGTCCGGGTCAATTCTTTAATATTACCGGTTTAACCACGGTTGGACCCCAGTTTTAACACGGTTTTCATGAACCGATGTCTTCACCGGTTCGATGACCGGTCCGGTTCTGAAAACATTAATTTGTATATTCATATATCCATCAATATATATAACCGAATTTCAGCTATATACCAGTATTAATTTAACTGTTAGATTAATTCTTCAACAAAACGTTGTGTATATCACTGTTTTTATATAATATACGTAAACTTTAAAGAATTAATTATCTTTCTAATATTTGAATTGGGCAAATTCTAATACTGTGATACTTGTATCTTAACTTAACATGCAGGAAAAAAAATAAATCCACATGTGTATTTCAGGGAGATGTCATGTTTGTCAAAGAGTTAGCTGTGTGTATTAAATAAAAATAATAGGAAGTAGAGGGATGCATGACATGTATAGAGGTCATGTTGGTGATGTTATAAATTTGAGTATGATTATCCGTACTTGCATTGCATGTGGTTCACTTTTTCAATAAAAGGTTGCGGAGTTTAATTGGGCATGCACAGGGGAAAAAGAATAATGGAAGAAAAGCTACCTCCTGGGTTCAGGTTCCATCCCACAGACGAAGAACTCATAGCATATTATTTATTAAGGAAAGTCTCTGATTCCACCTTCACTTCCAAAGCTGTAGCTGTTGTTGATCTCAACAAGTCTGAACCTTGGGACCTCCCAGGTTTTTTATTTTATTTTATCATCATTCACGAAAAATTTTCTCAACTTGATTGTTTTTTAAGAATTAATCAGTGCAAATATATCATTGAATGCGTTCTCAATCTTCACTGTTTCATCGGAAGATTAAATAATGACAAGGTGTAAATAAAACTTAAATATTAATGGTATATCATTCTTCCGAGTGCATTTCATCATTCTTAATATATATACCTTATTCATCAGGTTTTGTTTCTGCTAGCTAGCTAGCTAGCTTCATCGATCTTCATCCTATATATATACACATGCATATATATATCGTTTTGAGAGTACTTAATTAATTAGTTGCTGCAAGCCTAATTAATTTACAATAGTTATTAATTCAGAAATTTAACTTTAATTGCCTATTCATGCATAATGAATAACTAAGATTAAATCAATTATTAAATATAGTTTTGAAGTACTACATATATGAAAGGTTTTATTTTTGGGTATGTTTGGACACCAACCCTAGACAAAAGTGAATCATATATATATATATATATATATATATATATATATATATATGTGTGTGTGTGTGTGTAACCTAATAATTAATTTTAAGTGAAAAAGATCTATACACATAAATTAACTAAAGTTAAATTAGGAATATATTGATGATGCAGTGTGTGGTGTCTATATATGTATAGATAAGGCTTCCATGGGAGAGAAGGAGTGGTATTTCTTCAGCTTGAAAGATCGAAAGTATCCAACAGGGCTTCGAACCAACCGAGCCACAGAATCAGGATATTGGAAAACCACAGGAAAAGATAAGGAAATTTTTGGTGATGGAGTTTTGATTGGAATGAAGAAAACCTTAGTCTTTTATTTGGGCAGAGCTCCAAGAGGAGAGAAAAGTAACTGGGTTATGCATGAATATAGGCTAGAAAACAAGCACTCCTATAGATCTTCAAAGGTTAGTAAATGTAAATGCATGCACCACAAAAGAAACAATGTTTCTTTTACTGGCTAGCTACTTTTTGCATTGCATGTACTTTTCATCATATATTTTAAGTAAAGGAAACTATTTGGTATATATAACTATTTAGGATGTTAGAGTTTAAGTCACTGATTGCTTTCTATTGATAAAAAGACATTTACTACATAAGACATATACACATATATAAATTAATTATACTGTGCTCATGTCTATCTATAAATAAAATACTATAAATAAATTCTGTTAAGAGAAGATATATAATTTTAATAACCAATTTCTAGAATGACATGCATTTATCTAAATATTACATATCTAAACTTTATTATTCTTTAAGAACAAACTTTTTAATATTTAACATAAACATTTTTAAAAGGGTAAATTACAAGGAATTCCTTGTAGTTTTGGACTTTTTATAACTAGCTCTAAACTATTAAGGAAATTACCTTCAACCTTAAACATATTTTAATCTTCTAGTTCACTCCATTTGAAAATTAACAAAATACTTCACTTTTTAACCATGGTAAAATTGTGTATAATATTTAACTCTTCTTGTTTATTTTTAAAATAAAAAATTGAAAATAAATAAAGGAACATCATATTACCCACAATATAATAGGCATCAGGAAAATTAAGAAATTAAAATAATAATTTTAATTGAATAACAATTATATTTGATGATAATACCATATATTTATTTATTTTTCATGTTGTTTAATATTTTTTAAGCATTTGGGAGTAGTCTTGCTAATACATTTATCAAAGTCATCGTGTTTTTTTTCTTCTTCCTAATACTTTAAGCTATATTTCTTGCTTTCAACATATTAATTCATTGTACATAATCATTTGTTTTTATCTACTTATTCAAACATTTCATGATTGATAATACATTTGTCCATGCCACTTTATAGTGATAGGAGAAAAAAGAAATGGAAGAAATTACATGTAAAAATAAATTAAAATGAAAATATTTAGACATTCATAAATTTTAGTTTGAAGAATATTTTAAATTAAATTAAGTTCATGAAATATCATTTTAAGAATAACATCGAGTTTTCAAAAGAAAATTATAATGTCAAATTATTTAGTAAAGACACTTATTTGAGTAGTTTGTAATTTGTGAGTTGAAACTCTTAGCTTATTTTATTTTATATTTTTTTATTATAATATTTTTTTTAAAATCACTATTATCTATTTTAAAAGAAAAATATTTTCTTTTATGTCATTTTAAGTTAGTTTTATTAAACACATTTTAACTCAATTAATAGTTTATCAATTTTTACCTTACAGCTATTAACATACATTCAACTATCTTTTTACTTCTCAGTTAGTTTATTTATAAGTTTTGTTGCCAAATAGATCATTGTTTTTGGTAAAGGAACTCCTAAAAATCACTTTGACTAAATTTTGATTCCCCTGATAGCAATTATTACATCATATTCCTTTATTTATTTTTATTTTTAAAAAATAAACAATCGAGTTAAACACCATGATTAAGAAATGGATAATTTGTTGGCTTTCAAATGTGATGGACTGCAAGGTTGCAACATATGAATTTTCTTAAAAGTTTGGAGCTAAACTATAAGAAAGTCCTTGTAATATTTAGCCTTTTTAAAAACATATCTTTAAATAAATATCCTCATAGGATTTTAGTCTTTTTAGATATTTTCACAGACATTCCTATAATTAATAGTCATTTTTGTACTTTTTTTCTTTTAGTAGATTCGTTACTTTGTACTTCAATAAATGAAAATTTGGTCATTGTAAAGCAATTTTTTTGGTTGACAATTGGTTACTGTAACGCAAGAAATATATTCTAACAAAGATTAAAAGTTAGGTCATATATACCACTTCTTAAAGTGGTTATCAACATTAATGTTTTAATATCTTATTTATTTAAATAAAATTTAATGGTTTTGTTTGTATATCTTATTTTCACTTGATAGATTTATTATTTAAGGTAAGAATTATAATTATCAAGATAGACAGTCTAATAAACTTGCATCAGTGAAATTAGATATGGGGTAAAAAAAAAGTCTATAGTAATTCTAGGTATAAAAAAGAATGATCATATTTGTAAAAGTCCAAATGTTGAGAAAACTAAGTGGGTCTGGTTGATGAAATTTGCAGGAAGAGTGGGTGGTTTGCAGAGTGTTTCAAAAGAGTTCATCAGCAACCAAAAAAGCACAGCAGACATCAGTATCCCCCCAACAATCTGAAGAGTCACCCAATAATGAGTTTGGTGATGTTGACCTTCCAAATCTGAACACCCTCATCACAAATTCATCCATTGCTCCCAACAACACAAACATGATGTTGCATTGGCCTGAGGTTCCATCTCTCCCATGGCATTCCCAAACCCAATTACTGAATCCAAATCTTTCTCTGAATTCTTTGCTTCTAAAGGCACTACAGCTTAGGACTAGTACTTACCAACAAACAGAACCTACTACTACTGATCACTTTGCAGCATATCCTCATCAATCTTATCATCACCTCATCACCTCAAATGATCTCAGTGCTTCTTCTTCTTCCAAAGCTTTGGAATCTTGCATGCCTCAGCAGGAGCAACCATTCGATATGGACTCCATTTGGTGAAGCTGTATTATCGCTAACACATTATATATTGTGAATTATTTGTCCAAAATCCAAACGCTTCAAAGTGCAATATGTAGATAAAGAATCACTCTCTTAAACTTGTTTGTTACTTTTTCAAGACAAAGAACTGTAATGTACTGTAAACATGTTGTAATCATTAATAAGCAAAATTCCATTCAGTCGCTATGGCAGAAATGTTATAATATATATATACTATCTTATGAGAATTAAAACCTTAACGTAGATATCACAGTTATTAATAAAGATTACGTGTTTTGATTTCGATAATTTACTCTTCAATGTTAAGAGATTTATCTCTATGATTTAATCACATCTAAGTTACTAGAATATCTTTTCTCCAAAAAAACAAGTTAATAGAATATTTATTATTAATTAATCAGAGGGTGAGCTGAAAGCCTTGTATATCACCAATGTAGCATACATTCCTTTATTTGAAAGAATATTAGCAGAGTTTACTCCGATATAATTATTGATTTAGTTAGTTAAATATTATTGAACTCATAACCATTAAATGATAAGTTTAAATTCTATTGATATAAAATTCATATTGATGAATGATATATAATTAGTAGATACTTGTTGAAACATGTCTTGACCTGGTAAGTTTGGTCTAAACTTCTTTTCATCTAAAAAAATATCTTAATTTTATTGTTTGTCAACAAGATAGAAGATGAAATTTATTTATTTTAACTTTTTTTTAGGAAAAGAAGATGGAATTTATTATTATTATTATTTGGACCATTATTTTATTTTATTTTTTTGGGTAACAAGATGGAATTTATTTAATTTTTTTTGGAAGGAAAAATTTATTTAATTTATACTTGTGTAAGGTCCATATTCATTAACGAAACCCGGTAAAGTTTGGGCTAAAGAAAATTAATTGCCCAAATAAAGGTAAGCCCATAAGGCCCAGTAAAAGCCTAAAACCGATAATTTATAATTTCCGCGGAATATCTCCTTCATAACATAGTTAACGACATTTAGCTTCTGGGCAGAGCAATGGCCGGGAAACAGGTCGGCGGCGAGGCTTTATCGGCGAACCTTGCCGGAATGTCGAAGAATCAGCTTTACGATATTATGTCTCAGATGAAGGTACATTACATCCTCGTTTCGTTTCTTCACTCTTTATAATGATTGAGAACGCACGTAACCCTTTCGTTTGTTATCCCTCAGAATCTCATCGAACAGAACCAGCAACAAGCAAGGCAAATACTCATCCAAAACCCTATGTTGACCAAAGCTCTTTTCCAGGTTTTCATATCCCTGCCTTTATTTTCTTGCGTTTCACTAATTTCTTCCAATTTTATTTGTGCATATTCTAAATTTAACTTAATTACTTTGTCGACAATATGCACGCATTCTTTAGTTACAATCATGTGGTTATTTTCTGGTAATTGGGGTTAGAGGAGCTATTTTCCCTAATGCTTTATGATATGTCATATGATAAAACCCTAAGCCTCTTCCATGTCATAAAACCCTATTTTGAAAGTTACGGTCTTGTACTTATTTTTTCGTATTGTGTCATTTGCTAGTTTAAATCTTACTCTTCATTTGTCGATTATTGGTGCCCTTGACAATATAATTACCGAGTTTGAGATTGAGGTGTTGGATGTTTGCTTTATGTTCAGAGTCATAGACCTTCTTATTGATACTGTAAGGTTTTTTATTTTCTTTTTTGAATTCCTTGAATGCATTGAGATTTTTTAGGAGGTCCCTGATGCTTTATGCATGTGTACCTATTTATTGGACTTCGATGGGTTTGAATTATGTTTGGAACCATCAGATTTCATATTTGTTTGTAGTCTTGCTTGTTTAGTGTTTATATGTACTATAGTTTGTCTCAGAGGTGCCATTATTCTTCTAGTCATAGTCTTACTGAAACATTAATATCTTCAAGTGTGTGAGAAAAAAACTGATTTATTTTTTGTCTAGTCCAGATATCTTCAATGAATACAGTAGTGTGTATTTTAATTTGGTTTTATTTTTCTGTAACCTTAGTTTTTGTTTGAAGGGATTCACCTACATTACCCTTAGTTATATGTTTAACTCTGAAATTTTTATCCATTTCGCTTTTATTAATCAGGCACAAATTATGCTTGGAATGGTGCAATCACCTCAAGCGGTATGTATTTTACTTTGGTGTGATGTCTTTTTCACTACCATTCATATTGAGAAATTTGAATGTTGAAATTTTGTATGCTTCTAGGTTCCAAAAGTTCAGCCAATGGTTTCTCAGAACAATCAGCAAGCAATGCAGCCAACACAACAGCCAAACATTCAGCCTGCTCCTGGGCACAGTGGTGCACAGGATCAAGCAGGTGTATCTCAAACCCAAATTCCTCTGAGGAAACACCAAAACCAACCTCCAGTGCCTGTTTCATCTGCTGCTGTTCCAGCAATGAGTCATCAATCTCAGCCCACGGCTGCACATTCTTTGCAGATGCCACAACAGCCTAAAGGACATCTGACTCCCCAAGTGGCTCCAGTGTCTCTTCCACAATCATCACAACTTCCAAACATACCTCCACCTTCTCTGCATTCACCTTCCCAGCCACTTCACCCAAGTCAAATGCCAACTGCTTCTGGTCAGTTGCAGCAACCATTGCAGGCTTCTGGATTTCCACATATGCCTCTGCAACCACCTCTGCCACCACAGATCAGACCACCTGCAGTGCAAACCTTCCATCCCCAGTATCCCCCACAAATGGGTTCAAACTTAGGTTTTCAACATGCCGGTGCTTCTCACAATCATCCACAGTCCATGTTTCATGTAAGTTGAATATTTCACTTTACAATTCATAATCTGATGACTGATGGCATGTTTCTTTTAAATTTAATAGCGTTGTTGGTGAAATTTTCAGCCAGGTACAAAACCTCCTGCTAATATTGGATCCACCTACCCACAGGGGCAGACACTACCACTTTCAAATCAACAATCATCCCAGGCACCTTATCAGGTAGGCCAAGCTACACCATACCTATAAATGATGGTTAAGACTTAATGACTGCAGGCTGGTGCCTTGAATTCTGATACGAACAATTAGGCTGCTTTCATTAATCTTGATGGCTTTATGAGGCTTTCTTGTTACCATAGAATCATAGTCATAAGATTCTACTAAAAGTACAAGCAAAATTTGAACATATATACATGCTTTAGAATAATGAAAATACCCTATTATTCTTTTAAAAATCATATCATTAATCACATAGTGCATATCATTCCCAGAGCATTCTTTTGGATATTAGATGCACCTGTAAGGCTGTAACACTCGAAACATGCCCCGTACGACAATCAGGAACCTGCCCTTGGCAATTACTTCCATTCCCATCAACCTTACCACCACCAAACGCCAAGAAACAACAGAAAGAGGTCAAGAATTTGAACCTCTTCTCTGTTGCTAGGTAAGGTGTGCAGTGTGCTCTCCTTCCGCCTTATTGCTTCTTTTTTGGGTCTCACTCAATGCATGAGAATTGAGAAGAAAAGATAGAATAGAGGTTTCTTAGGGTTTCGGTTGATAGAGTGAGGAGAGTGAAGGACAGAGAGGCAGGGCCAAAAAGAAGCAAAGAGGTGGGGAGTTGTGGATGAGAGGGAATGTGAGGAGATTGTTAAATGTGAGGCTTTTTTATGAATAATGTTATTTCAAAAAGTATTTACGCATTTGGGGTTGTTTTGAGAGATATTATGTGTCTGGGGCTGTTTTAGAAGTTACATCATAATAATATGACTTCAATATCGTTTCTATTCAGTGCGACAAAACCAGGTATTGACACATGTGGGATACAGCATGGAAATCATATGAAATTTTTGCGACACAATAGTGTCATAGAAGGATAATGTGACACCATCACCAATTTTCCAGACACATCCAATTTAAATCATTCAGGACTGAAGCAAATTGGTTTTTGCGACTTTGTAGTTGTATGCATATTGGGTATTGACAATTCTATTGCTGCTCCAACTTTAATCATCAAAACGACTCCAATATACTAAATATATTATGAAAAAATTCCTAGATTGAGATATCTTTCACATGAATGTAACACATCACAAAAAGGGAAACTTGTACATACATTGTAACACCACATTTATGGAATCCATCAATTAAAATACGCCACGTCAATCAATTAGTTATATTAAATTTTTTCTCAATAACCATGCATTTTAATTTTCTAAATTTTAGGGGTCAGTTTTCCTTTTTTAGTACTGGTTGTTTCAATACTTGTTGTAAAAAAATATTTTTACACTGGTTATTGTAGCAACTAGTGTAACATGTTGATTTTTAACTAGTGTAACAAGTAGCTTATAGCTTATTGCTTTTTATGTAGCTTATTGATATAGAGGTGTTTGGTAAAACTAGTTTAAATTGTGTTACATGACTTTAAAGGACAAATAATATTTTAATAATATGAGAGATAAAAAGTTGTTACTTTAAAAAATGTAAGAGTAAAAATAATAACTAAGCAACTAATGAGGGAGCTTATAGCTTTTCAAAACCTATAAACTATTTTATGTGGTATACCAAACAGTTTAAGTAGCATTTAAAAAACTATAAACTCCCAAAAAAATCATAAATTTTGTGTTTACCAAGCTAGGCTCCCTACGTTAAATGGACACTAGATCAGTTAGATAAAAATTTAATATGATCAAATGATGTCTAAATAATGAAACAGGAAATGAGACATACTTAATAAACATGTGAATTTAATATGTATAGAACATACTTATAACATTAATTACAATACCTATAAATGAAGAGAACACCTAATATTTTATCCAAAAAAAAAAGTGAGAGAACACCTAGTATATTCTTCAATTATATACTAATATAATTGATGTTAATCAAATCCGATATGTGAACTTGTATGAATTACATAGCTATACATATCGGTTATTGGAATGGATCGTCAATGTGTCATGGGTTCAACTGCTGGTGGAGCATTCGGAATTGAGCAATGTGTCATATTAGTATGACTTATGCTGTGTTGTGTTTGAAATTGGCGATACCATGATGGTATCGCATTAGCCTTCTACGACACAGCTGTGTCATAAATTTCATACGATTTCCATGCTATGTCCCACACGTGTCAATACCTGGTTGTGTTGCATTGAATAAAACCGATATTGAAGTTGTATTATTATGATGTAACTTCTAAAACGGCCCCAGACATGTTATATCTCTCAAAACAACCCCAAATAGATACTTTCCAAAAATAACATTATTCATAAAAATACCTTGAATGTGAGGTTCAACAACGAAATTAATAGAGGTATTTAAAAGTTACGCAACCCCCAAACTGAAGCAAACAGCATGGAAATGTGTGGGTTCACAAGTGTTCTGGGTTGGTGATTCCTCACCTGCCAATCAGAAAATAATTCCTGGCATGATCTGACAAGGAAACAGCATGAAAAATCCCAGAAACATGCAGCTACATATTCCAGAACATGATTTTGACAGCCTTGTTAATAACAGTAGTGAACAGAAAATATTACATTTTCTTGGTTTTCTCAGATAATTTATATATAAAAAAATCTATTTATACGTTTGGAGTTGGTGGGTTTTTCCAGTTTCAGTGAAACATCTAATGAATTTTTCAGATATATATATATTTTTTATTTCTTGCTACATGTGATCTGCTGCATAACTGACAATTATTCCTTACTAATTTATCATTGCTCCATTTGAATTTCAAATTGAGGTACTTCAATCAGTTTGATCAGTTGAGAACCATTCTGAAAATTTACAGAAACGCATGTTGTTAATGATACGACTAGAAGACAGTAGTTTGGTTATTCATAATGATAACGTGTATCTATTATCTCTGCTCTGTAGTAGTTTGGTTATTCATAATGATAATGTGTATCTATTATCTCTGCTCTGTAGTAGTTGGTCGTTCATATGCTAAGTGATGTTTTCTTATTAGGTTGGGAATATGACCGGAGGGGCTGATTTTGGCAATCAGAGTGGAAATGCAATGCAAGTTGACAGAGGATCTTCTTGGATGCCCGGTCCATCAGAAAACCCAGCCCATCTTTCCGGTCCTTCTGGGCCGCCATCTATAGTTTCTGGTCAGATGGGTGCTGCTAATCAGCCAATTCGGCCTCCGGGGGTAATTGTTTTGAATTAACATTTATTTTACATAGATAGTTTTGTCCAGTGTATGGAACTAAGTTTTGAATTAACATGATGTTCATTTCTTCTGTACATGCAGTTGACACCAGAGATGGAGAAGGCACTGCTTCAGCAGGTGATGAGTCTCACACCAGAGCAGATAAATCTCTTGCCTCCAGAACAAAGAAACCAAGTGCTGCAGCTACAACAGATGTTGCGTCAATGATGCAAACACATATACACCATGAAAGTTAGGCAGTTTTAATCCCTCCAGCTTGGCAGAGACTATTGTGTCATATACTCAAACTGATTAGCTGCCATGTTTTGTAGAAACTGTAATGAAAGTCATGTAAACATTATAGACCATATTCTTTTATTCTGGAATTGGCTCCAATTAAAAGTTGCCAGTAGTATGTAATGTAGTGCTATTTGCAAAATTATGTCCATTTTTTCTCATCTGATATTTAATCGATAATTTCACCTGTACGATAATACAACTTTTGAGATAATTTCACCTGTACGATAATACAACTTTCGAATTAAATATAAGAAAAAAAAGTCATCCTAATTAAGAAAATTAGTTGATTTCATTTAATTTTTGTGTTGATTTTTTATCCGTAAATCTTTTCGCTTATTTTTGATTATTTTTAGCCTACTTTTTAAAAGAAATTTGTACTGTCCATTTGATAAAGATAGTTTATAGATAAATTAGAAGTTTATAGGTTCTAAATAATTAATAAAGTTGTTTAATAAACATAAAAAAGTACAAGTTTCTAACTTTTGAAAGTTACTTATAGCTAGCTTTTCAAAAAGATAAAATTCTTTTGAAAGTTACTTATAGTTAGCTTTTCAAAAGAGATAAAATTCTAATTGTTTAGGTATTATCATCTTATATTTTTTAAAAGATAATTTTTACCTCATAATTTCTTTAAACAGTTAAAGTTAATTTTATTAAATAATTTTATTTCAATAAACTAACAAAGTCTTAGTTCCATATTCTATTTATTTGAATGAACTTTCTTACAGGTGTTTCTTATTTATGTGCACAGTTTTATACTTGCTCATTTGTACAATTTTTCGCATTTAATTGAAGAAACTCATGGCAACTTTTTCTGTCACATGCAATGTTGTATATGGAGCAATTTTTTATATTCACCAAAACTAAACTAGTGCACATAACCTTTTCTCTCATCCACAGGTAAATACATACGAGACAAAATGATATTATATAACTGTTTAATCAAGAAACGGTAACATGTTTCATGATGTATTATAACATCAAACAAAATAAAAATGATATCAGAATCAGGTGTACAAATGCCACTTATATGATACGGATAGACTTGTCTTGGGTAACCTAATCAAAATTGTTTCCCATCTAGTAGTTACATCTCCGTATACTTGTTATGTGTGGTTTTGGGGTGGGGGCGATATCATGCCAATTACAATAACGCAGATTCAACCATACCGCTCAAAATTTAGCCAACATCTTCAAAGATATCTCACAGCAGTGACAATACAACTAGCACTGATTGGTGGCCGTAGGGGTTTCGGATGCACATCTCAATGGATAGGACTCCAGATTTTCAAGTCTTACGTGCAAACAATGGAAGACCCATTCAACTCGATGTAAACCCGCCTCTTGATAACCCTCCATGTAGCGAAGATTACTGATAAGTCATAAATAGAGCACAATCAGAAAAACTCATATTTAATGCTACTAATTAATACAAACAAGAAAATGTTGGCCTTAAAAGAAAACGATGCTTCATCTGATCAAGAAAATTAGGGGAGATCATTATTTTTCTCAAATGCAATCTATTAATATCATTGTTAAGATCTATAGCAAAATTGATACCTAGCTGGCTACAGGCAATGTCAGATGATGTTTACAGACTTCATCGCATACAAGTCAACCTGTCTTCATAGGAAGTTTATCATCTTCTAAGTTTGAAAATTTGGAATCCTCATCATTACAATCACTGTAATCCTCTTCACAGAAATCACCATTAGTATCATTGTCATTAGAACTTTCATCCTCACTCTGCAGAACCACAATTAACAGGTAGTTAATTTTCACTGTAACTTATAACCATTTTTGTATTAGTTTCTTTCACCAATATTTCTCATTGCTACCCTCTTTAATATGATAATAGATTTGATATTAGGCATGGTCAAGGTAGCCAAGGGTAGGTCATGTCAAGTCAAGGTCAGCGTTAAGATTAAGGTGGTCAAAATAAAGGTAGCCAAAGGCAGGTTATCTAAGGTCAAAGCAAGGGAAGTTAAAGGTCAAGGGCAAGTCAATATACGAGTATCCATCGTGGGTAACCCGTGAATTACCCGCGGGCGCAGGTTTTTTTGCCATCCCTAGTCACGTCAAGTAAAGGTCAAGGTCTAATAACCTTCCCAAAATAGAGAAAAGAAAGATGAGAAAAATCTTACTTCGGTGAATTCTGATACATGTCCTATTTGGCTGTGGTCCTCTATGCTCCACCCATCTTCAATCCCCAAATCTTGAGACAAACCCTATGGATAATTTGAAAGACTAATTGTTATACAGACTTCAAAAAACCCCATGCCAACTAGTCAGCATTCAACAAGAGACGCAAGCATAACCATCACATTTACATGAGCACACGTGAAATTCTAGAAAGATTTTAAATGCTAACAATAGTGGAATGTCAAGGTGAAGATTAAGCATATAATATATTAAAATTAAAATACTAACCATTCAAAAAATATATATCTGGAGCTAGTTGATAATTGTTACCAAAAGACCAGCCCAAATCATACTTAACTACCATAGAAGAGCCAGAAATGTGTTCCATTTGAACTACATTAAAAGTCAAAAAGTAAAACACTATCGACATGGTATGTTGGTGCATGAGTGGATAATTTCAAATTCATAAATGTACCCTCAAATTAAAGAAAAGTTTAACAAAAAGAGACTGGACATATTTCACACAGAGCACTAATTGAAATATTAAATCAAATAAGTGGTTACTAATATATCTGGTTTGATATTTTAATTTAAAAACAGAACGTCCTGTGGTGGAAACCAGTCAGATTTGGAAAAAGATTAACATAACCACTCCCACAAATGTGGTTTTCGAGCTCACTGTAAAATAAGATGTCTATATTTGATAAATTATACAAACTCAAGAAAATAACACTTGATATATAAGTAGGTCAATCTCAGGACAGATGGCATGAAGGTCTAAAATTACTAATATTGATTGAAGAGACTCCAATCCAGAAAGCAACAAGCAAAACCCATGAAGATATATGGGCTGGGCATGCTGGGCAGTATCCCACTCCCAATATCTTCAATTCACTGAGTACACTATACATCCAATTAATCCATTTTAGGTAAATACAACTACAGAAAATTATGACAAGTCAATAATTACTTACAAGTTCTTTTTTCATTTCTACTATTTTTTCTCCCAATTCAGTTATATGCTGACTCAGAGCCTGCACAACATTTACAAGGTCAAATGTGACACTACGGATGCAAAAAGAGAAAAACAGACTTGTAATTTTCATATAAAAACTAGAACCTCATGACGTTGCATGGCTATAGAACGCTTCAGTGCCTTTGCCTTTGTTAGAAGGTTTCTAGGCTTCAAAGTCAGGGGTCGCCTGTAATTCTTTCCACGGTAGTAAATAAGAGAAAATCCTTTGGGAACTTTATCTATTGCTATTAGTATTCCACCACTCTCGTATTCCAATAACCTAGCCGTGTCTTCAACAAAAGCAAGGGTCTTTTGTTTTGTTATTAATTTAACAAGTTCTCGATGTCTCCAATGCAAATGCATATTCTCAATGACACCATCAAAAACACCACGTATACCTGCAGATCACCATAAACCCCTGTTAGTATTGCATCATTGCAATATAATGACTTTCATATAGTTAAATGTTACCCACCAAGTGGCAAGTATGCCTTCATTCTTAAACCAATTGAACGGAACATAACACGTTCTTCATCTGTGATTGTTTCCTTGTCACAATCAGGGCCAGAAGGAACCAAGTATGCTTCAATTTTAGCTAATAGCTTTTCTGCTTTAAGCCTTTTTTCCTGGGCCTGTTCATGAATTCAGAGTTTTATATATAAATACAGCAAATTTAGAAAACACACAAAAAGAGTTATACATATCTGATTCTATCCTACTAAAATGTTGTATAAAAACACATTGAGTTGAAACTTGAAATAAGACAGCCATCTGACTCGTACTTTAAAATTCATATGAAGTCAGAATTTCAAATTGAACTTTATAAAACTGCAAGTTAAGGAAAACAGTATACCAAAACCATAAAATATTTACAATCTCAAAAATCCAGAATTCTAAACCCACCTCCTACAGTCCTACATCCTACTTCTACCAATTCTTATTTGAACTTCATTTAACTTTTCAGCTAATTAGGCTCAAAGAATTTAGAGCCTATCAGAACCAGATGTTGAGTTTTTCAAAGGCCAATGTACAAAAAGAAGTCACTATATTTCTAAGATTAAAAAGGTCCAGTCAAGCCTAATTTCATAGACCTAGACTGAACCAGAGGGGTTGTAAAGATGTTTTATCTGCACCAAATTACTGGAAATTTGTATCAATGTCAAAGCTTTAGCTAATAAACCATAGCCCATAAAACATCATATCCAAATCCTACTTTTTTTGAAAACCTCAATTTCAAAGTTCAGATTTGTGAATAAATTCTACAATATTCAACTGTAACGAGTTATAATTTTCCATCAAAATGAGAGCCAAATAACATTGTGACCTCTCAAAAGTTCCACTATCCTAACACAACAATCTAATTCTAATTTACAAACATTACAAACCTCTTTACTATGAAGCAAACTATTTCTAATTGCTTCGAACAAGCTCAATAAAACATCACACACTTTCCAAAACACATAGATACTTACAACAGCTAGTTTACGTTCAATTTTTTTGAAAAGCTTGAGATTTTTAGCTTCGGTGACTTCTTTCATCATCCTCTCACGTTCTTCAGCAGATATACCCCTTCCCCAGTATTCCTGAACCTTATGAAACTCAGCCAATGATCCTGCTTCTGCGGTATCCCTGTCTTCCACTGATGGAGTTACATCCATAGCTCTGCAACGCACCTTCTCTTCAACATCCAGCACCTGTTTTGTCAATTCCTGCCTTCCTTCTAAAACAGCAGCCACACTGGTTGGAACAAAGTCCTTCCCACGATATATTACAATGTAATATTTACTCCTTAGCAGCAAGGTGCCCCCTGTTAATTTCTGCAACTCGAAAGGAAAGCAAACCGATTCTCTGATATTCAAATCAACAGAACTACTGCATTGATAACTTTTATTAGAATATCACAAGTTCTCAACAAAAGAATGCACCATTTGACTATGTAAGTAAAATTTAGGCCTATCCATATTGTGTAGATTCAATGCAGAGAATCAGACCAGTATCTTCAGAATAGTATATTTATTCGTATGATAGGTTAACACTACCTGGTGAATGATGTTTATCAATTCCTTTTAAATTATTCTTTTCTTTGATTGTTGTCTAGATTTTAAGATTAATCCCTCAAAGATATAATCGTAAACAAATTACAATTTGGTTGGTGATTCTCTCACATTAAACTGCAGTGAAATAAAAGCATAGCCAACAGCATCAAAGAACCTTTAAATTATAGCACAATATTTTGTATGAACTGTAACTGTGTTGAAGACTCTATGGGGGCTTGGACATATTACCTTCAGTCCACCATAAATTCTAACAATACCATTGAATATTCACTCTTTTTCATTTTATAGCTCGGGAGCCAAGTACCCAGTTTTAATTCAGCAGTCTGTACTCTGTCCATAATGTGATAGCATTCGGCTTTATACACACTCGTTGCACATGTAACCAGCACCAAATAGGAAATTACAGATCACAAACCTTCAGCTCCTGGGCCATTAATTCATTGTTTGTATTCACGAGACCACGCTTGACAGCAATCTTTGCAACTAAGCTTTTCTCCCAAAGCTTAAGAATAGCACATGCCAGACCTTGAAGATTTCTATTCCTCCCTTCATACACAAGATTTAAATCAGCGAAAGGAAAACTAATTTGACAAAACAGCATAGCAGCAGAGCTTTACCCAAGGCAAAGTGACAAGGAAGAGATTTGGCAAGTTTCCGCATATTTGTTAGCTCATCATTGGTTAGCCGTGGACGCATTCCAGCGGGAAGAAGCCTAAGAGGCATCCTGTAACCAGGAACTTTCGGGGGAAGTAAATCAGCATCAACAGGAAGTATTCCAGTACCCCACCAATCAACAAAACGAGGACCAAAATCATCAAGCATCCTGTCAAACTCCCATTCCTCCGGCGTCATGTTCTCCTCATCTTGTTCCTGATTCCACACAACTGCCTCGCTTGTTTCCAAGGATGTTGCACCACTCTCTGCAGAGACAGAAAGACGATCATCATGACCTTCCTTTTCATCTGGCTGCATTGACCCTCGATAATTCCTGCCACGGTACACCCACATATAACTTCCTGCCCTCCATATAACTAACCCTCTGGTTCTACGCTGCACAATGCCACAATATTTCAGTTCACACAAATATCTTCAACCAAAAATCACAATTATCGATACTCCTGCGCGTCTATTCATCTATTATGCAGTGTAGTGAAGTGAATTGAATCACCAACACAGTTACGGATAACCGTGCGCATCTATTGATCTATTGTGCAGTGCAATGAATTGAATCATCAACCTCAACAACACAATTTGGGAAACATATGCGTGTCCGTTAATCTATAATGCAGTTAAGGGAATCGAGCGAAACAAGAAGAGTTACAACAAACCTCGACAATTTGATGAGCCAGCTTCATGTTCTGAGCGAGAAACTCGTGGAACTTGAGCTTGACCAACTCGTTGTTGTTCCAGTGATGGTGAATCTTATGAAGCACGGTTTGCGTGAGGCCAGCTTTGGGAACAGTGACCTTCTCCTTAAGACGCTTTCCGAGTTTTTGCAATCGCACCAGTTCCTCCTCCTCTAGCGTGTGTTCCGCCAGAGTGGGCAACTTAACCTTCTTCTTCTTGTTGTTATCATTCTTCAATTGGTTTTCCTCCTGGTTTTCCTCTTGGTTTTCCCAGGGAAAGAGCGTTTCATCGGGACGAAGCCATTCGCGGCGCAAGAAATTGTCGGCGTTGTGGTGGTGGTACTGGATTGAGTGGGAAGCTAACGCTAAGTTGCGCAAGCGAAGAGCGATGGTGTCGATGGCGTTGTCGGTTCTGTGGAGAGAGGGAGTGGGGAGAGGGTCAAACAAGTCGTCGTCGACGTCGTTGTGGTGGGAGAGGGAGAGGAAAGCGTTGGGTATGGTTGGCAGAGAAGAAAAGGAGAGAATGGGAATTGGAAGAGGGAATTTGAATTTGGAATGTGAAGTGAGTGGGAATGATGATAGCATGCAACTAGTGCTGCTACTCAAACGCATTTTCACCAACATGAATGAAACGAAGAGACATAGCCAGCAACAGCTAAAACAATACAATACCATAAGATATTTTAATATTTGGTTATATATTTTCTTTCCATTCCCTCTTTACCAGGGATCTCAGGACGCGAGGCGGGTAAGGCTAGTATGTTATACCTATCCATATCTACAGATTTTAGACGGGTAACGGGTATTTGCAGATCGAGTAGTAGGTATCTATGAATATTTTGTTAGTCAAAATTGGCAATTAAGTTAGGCCAACAACCATGCAAATATAGAACACATGGACAACTAAAAAATGGTTGGTGGCCAACCATTTTAATGTGTTCACATTGCCAAAAATTTGCTATAAATAGATACATCCATGGAAGAGGAAATTCATTCCAAGCTTAAGAAGTTCTAAGCTTTCAAGAGAGAAAAAACTTAGAGAGATAAGTTTTTTAGTGAGTGAAATTTTGGGTGTAATTGGGTTGTGGGTTGTGAGAGGTTGTGAGTGTTTGTAAACACTTTGTGTATCTTCTCTTTCTATTAGTAAAATATCTGCAGCAGTTCGGAGACGTAGGCATAATTGGCCGAACTCCGTTATCAAATTTTGTGTCTTATTATTCCGTATTTTTGCTCGTTCTCGAATCTAATCAAGACGTGATGTTGCGAAATACCCTAACAACTGGTATCAGAGCTTAGGTGCTCATTTTTGTCAAATTTTCACAACGGGTACTATTCATGTGAATAGTAATTTTATGAATAGTGAATTTTGGTCAATAATACCAAATTCATCCACAACAGGGTTCTAATACACGGTGGTTTGCTGAAATTGGCAGAAGCGATCCAGAGGAAGTCACATTTGAGTGGGAGCAATGGCAGCAGATGAAGGAAAGGTGAGAATTGAAAAGTTTGATGGTGCAGACTTTGGCTTTTGGAAAATGCAGATTGAAGATTATCTGTATCAGAAGAAGCTGTATCAACCTCTCCAAGAAAAGAAACCAGATGACATGAAGGATGATGAATGGAATCTTCTCGATAGATAAGCCCTTGGGGTTATCCGATTGTCATTATCCCGTAATGTTGCTTTCAACATTGCAACAGAAAAGACCACGGCAGGTCTTATGGCGGCCCTTTCCAGCATGTATGAAAAGTCGTCAGCTTCAAACAAAGTTCATTTGATGAGGAGGTTGTTTAACTTGCGGATGGCAGAAGGCGGATCTGTAGCCCAACATCTCAGTGAACTTAGCTTAGTCACAACCCAATTAAGTTCAGTTGGAATCAAGTTTGACGATGAGGTACGAGCATTGATACTTTTGTCTTCTCTTCCAGAGAGTTGGAATGCTACTGTCACAGCTGTGAGTAGCTCAACGGGAAGCAGTAAGTTGAAATTCAATGATGTTTACGATCTGGTTCTCAGTGAAGAAATTCGATGGAGAGAGTCGGGTGAATCGTCAACCTCTTCAGTATTGCATACAGAGTCAAGAGGGAGAAATTCAACCAGATGGAATGGTCATGGAAAATTGAAGGACAGGCGGTCCAAATCTAGAAATCATCGTAATTCCCACAACTCGAAAACTATCGAGTGTTGGAATTGTGGAAAGACCGGGCATTATAAAAATCAATGCAAGAGTACACCAAAGAATCAGGAGGCGAAGACGGAAGCAAATGTTGCTTCCACCTCAGGAGGGGATGATGCATTAATATGCTCATTGGAGAACAAGGAAGAGTCTTGGGTGTTAGATTCTGGAGCATCCTTTCACGCCACTTCGCAAAAAAAATTCTTTAAGAATTATGTCCCCGAAAACCTTGGTAAAGTTTACCTTGGTAATAAGCAATCTTGTGAGATTGTTGGAAAAGGTGTAGTGAAATTAAGCTGAACGGGTCTGTATAGGAATTAAAAAATGTCAGACATATTCCCGACCTGACAAAGAACTTAATCTCTAGGGATGGCAAAACGGGCTAGCCCGCCGGGCCCTGGCCCGCCCCGCCAAAACCCGCCAAAAAGCGGGCCAGGCTGGCCCGTCCCACCTAGGGATGGCAAAACGGGCCAGGCCCAACGGGCTGGCCCGCCAAGCCCGCCAAATTTGGCGGGGCGGACAAGAATTTCTAGCCCGCCTCCCGCCAAGGCCCGCCCCGCCTGGCCTGCCAATTTGGCGGGCCAAAACCTTGGCGGGGCGGGCCGGCCCGTCGGGCCCCCGCCAAAAGAAAAAAAATATATAAATATTACTAATTTATACTTTATTTTATTAAAATATATACTTTGATTTTCTAAAATTAAAAAAAAGTAACATCTCTTACTATTTATACATTTCTTTTAATAATATTTTATTTAATTTTTTTAAAAAATTATTTTTCTAATTTTTTAATCTTAATTTGACACATTTTTTTTAAAAAAAATACAATTTTAACTTTGGCGGGCTGGCCCGCCAGCCCGCCGGGCCCGCCTTAAGCGGGGCGGGCCCTGAATTTTGGCCCGTTTAACTTGGCGGGGCGGGCTAGCCCGGCCCGCTTTTTGGCGGGCTTTGGCGGGGCGGGCCAGGGCCCGACGGGCCAGCCCGTTTTGCCATCCCTAGTCCCACCAAGTTAAACAGGCCAAAGTATAGGGCCCGCCCCGCCTAAGGCGGGCCCGGCGGGCTGGAGGGTCGGCCCGCTAAAGTTAAAATTGTAATTTTTTAAAAAAAAATGTGTCAAATTAAGATTAAAAAATTAGAAAAATAATTTTTTTAAAAAAATTAAATAAAATATTATTAAAAGAAATGTATAAATAGTAAAAGATGTTACTTTTTTTTTTAATTTTAGAAAATCAAAGTATATATTTTAATAAAATAAAGTATAAATTAGTAATATTTATATTTTTTTTCTTTTGGCGGGGGCCCGTCGGGCCGGCCCGCCCCGCCAAGGTTTTGGCCCGCCAGCGGGCCTTGGCGGGAGGCAGGCTAAAAATTTCTGTCTGCCCCGCCAAATTTGGCGGGCTTGGCGGGCCAGTTGCCATCCCTATTAATCTCAATAGGCCAGTTGGCCAATGATGGCTACACAACAGTGTTCCATGGAGATTAATGGAAGATTTCAAAGGGTGCAATGACGATTGCTTGTGGTAAAAAGAGTGGTACTCTTTACAAGACAGTAGGAGCATGCAATTTGATTGCAGTTGCAGCAAATGAAAATCCCAATCTATGGCACCAGAGACTAGGCCATATGAGTGAGAAAGGGATGAAGATCATGAACTCAAAGGGCAAATTACTAGGTCTTCAGTCAGTAGAAATTGACATGTGTGAAGACTGTATACTTGGAAAGCAGAAACGAGTAAGCTTTCAAACAAGTGGAAGAACCCCAAAGAAGGAGAGACTCGAGCTTGTTCATTCTGATGTTTGGGGTCCATCAGCTATCTCATCTCTTGGTGGGAAGCAATACTTCGTGACTTTTATTGATGATCACTCGAGGAAGGTATGGGTATACTTTCTTAAACATAAGTCTGAAGTATTTGAGGCTTTCAAGGTATGGAAAGCCATGGTAGAAAATGAGACAGGGTTGAAGATCAAAACGCTCAGAACTGATAATGGTGGTGAGTATGAAGACACCAAATTCAAGAAATTATGCTATGAGCATGGGATCAAAATGGAGAGAACTGTGCCAGGCACGCCTCAACACAATGGTGTAGCTGAGCGTATGAATCGAACATTGACTGAAAGGGCCAGAAGCATGCGTGTGCAGTCAGGTTTACCGAAGCAGTTTTGGGCAGAAGCAGTCAAGACAACAGCTTACTTAATCAATCGAGGTCCATCAGTACCATTGGAGCATAAAATACCAGAAGAGGTATGGAGTAGAAAAGAAGTAAAACTTTCACATCTTAGAGTTTTTGGTTGTGTAGTATATGTGCATATTAGTGATCATAGCAGGAATAAGCTTGATCCTAAATCAAAGAAGTGCACTTTCATCGGTATTGGTGAGCATGAGTTTGGCTACCGCCTCTGGGATGATGAAAACAAGAAGATGATTGTAGCAGAGATGTGATCTTCAACGAAAGAGTGTTGTATAAGGACAAGCATAGCATAAACAACCACAACTCAGAACAGAGTGGACCAGTGTATGAAGAGATGGACGATGACCCAGAAAGTCCTATAGTTGAGAGTCCTCACCTAGAGGAATCAACCGAGCAAAGTAGTGACTAGCAATCTGACACACTAGAGCCTCATACTCCAGTTCCTGTATTAAGAAGGTCTTCTCGGCCTCATGTGCCTAACAGGAAATACATTACAACTTTAAAAATTAAAAGTTTTATCATTGAAAAATATTAAATAATAAAAGATTAGTAATTAAACAAGTATCCGCGGGACGGTTAGTGTGATACCGCTACCCACCGTTTCATAAATATACAAGTATTTATTACGAGTAACCCATGAATTACCTGCAATCACAGGCTCTTTTGCCATCTCTATTCTTTACAGGTTATGCTTTGTTTATTTAGGTCCCACCGCAGGAATAGAAGAATATAAAGTTTTTTTTTTGGTACAGAGACTAAAAATGGTTTGAAATGTTAGGACTAAATTAACAATTAAATGTTTTCTTTTTTATGTAAAATTTATTTTAATTAAATATTACATTATAGTTTATATACATATAAATCTTATATTAAATAAAAATTCGGTTACATGTTTATACCTTCTTTATAATGATTCATACATTTTTGTTGTTTATCCAACCATACATTATGCCGTTATAATAGTCTAATAATCTGTAATCTGGTTTCGAATTCAAATATAAATTTAACAAAATATAAAGCTATTACTGTTTGTTTATTGATCAATCAAGCATGTACCATTGCTATGTGCAAGGCAACTATACAAGAATTCTTAGATAAAAATGTACAATGTCTATCCTAGATGAAATATCCAGTAATGATAAAGTGAATGTTGGTGATGATGAGGATCAGTTTCCACTTTGAGGAGTATTGGTGAATGATGAAGAATTGATCATCTCTTGATGCAGCTCGTTTATTTTGCTCAGAAGAAGCATTTGCTCACTCTCCAACTGTGCTATATACCCTTCTTGTGTATCCTCCAGAGTTTCTAACTCACTCAATGTTGTAGATAGTCCTTCGACATTCCTATCCTCTATCAATGATCTAAACTTCTTCATCATCTCTCTTATCTGACAAAATGTTCAATTTTAACATTTGTTAGAAATTCATGCTTTCAATGATTTAGCAAGGCCATATTGACCAACAAATAACTTTTTTTTACCAGCAAAGAAGACACTTATTGATACTGGGTACAAGAGTACCTTAACCCAAAAATAACAAGAGACCAAGAAATAAGTATTTAGTGTGAATTAAAATTCTTGAAAGAGAGGAGATAGATAGCTTGTGCAAAATTGCAAATTTTATCAATGGGCATTGCCTTTCAAGTTTCAAGATAATCATTACTCAATACTTAAAAAATGTAATCACAGACTGTACATAAAAATGAAGTGGTTTCTACATGCAAGATGGTCTCACCTGGCTGGGAATTTGGTGTGATTTACTTAAAGAAGAAGGCTGAGAGTCTACAATATGCCGGGTTTGCATGTCTGGAACTTTTCTTGTAACTTGGATGTGGATCTCACCACTTTTCACCCCTTGGAGAGGTATCCACTTGTCATAAATCTGGTTTGGAGGCAACCTTTGATATTCTACAACACATTCACCAATGCTTGATGTGGGTAATAAAGCATTGTGGTCCTTAACTCGTAGTATCAGGGGACTGCCATCATCAAGGAACTCTAGGGTCTGGTTCCAACGAGGGTTGAGAGTTTTGTGAACAACCTACAAGATAATGCCACAGCTAGGAAGTGAACAAGCCCTGCATGAGTGAAATAATATGACAACATGCAAATGCAGATGGAAAATGAAATTGTGAGAAAAACCACTGTTATTGTTGCCTTAACATATGATCCAAAGCCTAGAGATTCATCCCCCTATGAAAAATATTTTAGAAATTTTAGAACTTTTGGTTGCATTGCATCCATAATTGCCGAAGTGCAAACACCCTCACATGGTTTACAGATGTTGCCTGCTTGAGCAGGGGTATCATATGAATGCTCAGGAAATGATATGATTTGAACCACTCTTGGAGTACATAATTCAAATAGCTGTAGAAAACTTTTGCATGGTAATGGCAATTCTAACTAGTTATAGCAATTTATAATCATTACTGGGCCATAACCATCATCTGTATTTAATTCAAACAAATTATTACCTTCGTTCTTTTCTTCAAGTTTCCATAGTTTACCCTCACATAGGGATCACTTGTCCCTCGAATATCAGCAGCAATAAGATCCCTTGCTTCGATCAGAACAAGTTCTATCCAACCACTGGCTGAACCCTGGGTATAATTCAAAGGATTATTACATGTTAGAATATAGAATGAAATGTCAGAGGCGAAAGTTCAAAATGAATAGATAATGGTGACAATAACAGACCATGTATTAGCTTTATGCACAGACACACACACACACATATCTGGATTCTGAGATGTGTAAGCAATTTTCTGTTAAAGAAGCATACCTTTGATCCTTCTTGGTCATCCACCCTAACTACTTCAATTTTAAGTCTTAATTCACCAGAACTCACACCTTCAAGAGGAATCCACACATCCTTGAGGGACCCATCCTCTAGTCCTTCCAAATTTACACGTGCACTGCCTATATTTTCATCTCCAAATATTTCTTCACTAAAGCATTTTACATTTAGGTATTCATCACCACTATTCTCATCAAATTCAAATGAATGATTCCAGATAGGATTTGGAGCAGCAGGAGGAGGAGCAACCTTTGTTCTCTTGACAACCTTCAAGAATCATACAAAGTGTTACAATTATGAACTTACATCGCATTAATTACCTTCCAATAAATATTGAGTCCAACAGAAAACCAGTGTCACTCACCTTTCCATATTGCAACTTAATGTATGGGTCAAACTTTCCACATTTGTCTTTTGCAGCGAGATCCTTTGCTTCCACCACAGTTATATTAAGTTTCCTTCCAGTTTTTGACAGAATATTTGATGATCCAATAAGTGGTTGCCGAGAATTAGCACGAAGGTTGTTCAAGCTATGTGAACCATCGGAAAATTGCCACTCTTTTACTACAATTTTCACTTTTAACTATAAAATGAATCAAGAACTAAGATGAATAAAATGCTCCATTTACTAACAATTTAATTTATAGTTGTAAAAGGCAAAGAAAATTTCATTAGTAAGGAACCTTTAATAATAATTCTATCAAGAATAATTCAGTCAGAAAATAAACAATAGAAAATTAGGCCATGGATAATTATAAATAATAGTAGCTCTATCTGGTATTCTGGTGCACTAAAAGGCTGTTTGATTAGAAATCACAAACATTAGACTATCAAAATGAAACTTCACTACTACATTTCAAATGATTAAGAACATGGATAATTATTGGATATAAAAACTATTCATGAGCTTTTACCCAATAGCTTCAGCTGTTAAGAAATTGTTACTTGACGTGATATCATAGTCGACACCAAGGAGTATAATCATGTTTCATTTATATGGCAAACATAAATAAACTAGAATGCCTAATTCATGCGAATATATTCTAGTTTCCTGTACCTAAGAAACATATAGATATGCTTTGATTGTATGAAAATCAAAGGCCACAAATGTAAGATAACCAAAATTGTCTATCATAAAGCAAAGAATTTGACAGAAGGGCAGGAACTATTTATTACTCGGTCATTAACATTGTACCTCTGCTGAATTGGTCCCCTCAAATGGGATCACCATTTCAACTTCATCTCCACATAACTTTGCTTGCTTTGCTATGATACCAGAATCGGGTCCTATTGCCCACATTATTGTTGAATCATCTTCAACATGCCTCATCTTTTTTAAACACATTAAAGAAAAAAGTTAGCCTAGAATATTAGATTATAAGAAGTTACTACAATGAAATTTTAAAAAATGGCTTGTCATTGTCAAAATAAATAACACTTGTTGACAGCCAATATAGTGTGATGTCCCCATATCCTCTGCAATTAACCAAACATAATGTTAGCTAAAAAAGGAGAACATTGATGACAGTACCTTGATTTCACAACTTGCTAGGTAGTCACACTTGACACCACTAGGGGGTGACTCATAAAGGTTGAAGCGAACAATTCCTGTATTATCATGTAAAACCATATTAAATGTTGTATCCCATTTTGGATTTGAACCAGGGCTCACACCTGTTCTCCTTGTCAATTCCTCCACTTCTACCTCTATAAATGTCTGTAGGTCCTTGTCAATGACATCCAGGTTGTCTCCTGAACATTCATTGATTACACCTGTTTGTTGACGCCAAGATGGGCTACCCTTGAAGTAACTTCTAGAGAGTTTGTTTGCTGAAATCACTGACACATATATAACACCTCCAACAGCAGTTTTCATCAAATTAACTGTAGGCAAACTGAAACAACGGCGCCGGGGCTCCACCATGGTTTTAACTAAGGTTTCAGTAAAAAGTTTAACCTGAAATGGTATGTGTAAAAATACAATCAGCATGAAACAACATAGTCCACAGAGGAAATTTCAAAGAGAGAGACAGCAGAAGAGACAAAAATTCTCACAGAATGTTCCAAGACAATGAACATGTCAGGAAAAACATGATTGTTATAGACAGCAGTTCATAATTCACTTAGATTATCTGAAACTCACCAACCAAGGAGAAACACCAGGCAACTCAGTGGCAGATTGGCTTCCACCGCTTCCAAAGCCAATTCCTATTCTCACCTCAGGTGCTGATAAAAATGAATATAGAAGTGCTTGTCCATCTAGAATTGGTGTCACCAGAAGCTGCCAAAAAATTGTAAGTGATTAGAATATTAAAAGAAAAATGACCAATTCAAACCTTCTAATTCATTTTCAAATCTGCTACTTCATTTTATATAGCTTCCTTTCATGCCAGAGAAGTATAAAAGAAAAGGATGTCATTTTACATACATCACCCTTGATATGAAGACTGTTAATCACAATTCTGGCAGTTCCAACAGAAAGCTTAGCAAGCATCAAAATGCTCATTTCATTCGTGTCCCAATCAAAACCCATTTGCAGGACTCGCTGTCAAATACCAAGAGAAAGCTAAACATAGTTATAGGACAAAGCATGAATCATAGACTAGACCTTAAAGTGACAAACAAAAAGGATGAGGACGGGGAGGGATGGAGGATAAGCACAACTTTAAGAAGTAAGTGTAATACTAATAGAAATAGGAATACCACATATTGTTACTTTGGTGGCAATTTGCACAGCTGCATTTCAAAAATTTACAGTACAACATCTAGACTGGCCCTTTCTCCTCATCCTTAAATTTTATAAATGATAGATATGAGAAAATACCATTTGCCCTTTCTGTTGTTGGCAAAATATATATTAAAGAACAAAAGTAGTGCAATGGAAAACAAGAAAACTGCAAAAGTAACAAGAGTAACAATAGATAGTAGTGATAGTACTAGTGGTGATACAAGGAGTAAATTCACATGAACAATAAAAAAGACATGAACGGGAATCTGTTTAATCAAATATATAAAAAAACTGAGTAGAAGTGAAATCTGAAATATGATGCAAAGTTGCAAACTAAAACCTGACCACCAGAGGTTGACCATCGCATCCCTTGAAGACCCAAACTTGGAGGGCATGAGCCAAGTGAAAACTCCTTCAACTCAACTTTTTCCTGCAAAAAGGATTATTTTAGTTCAGTACACATCTTCCAATTTTTCAGCATCTGTTAAATGTTCAAATTGCTCTGTTATACAAATGTGATTGAAACTCTTCCATAGATAAAAATGATCGTTACTTACTATAAATCTTGGTTTACGTAGCTTCAACCGTTTCTGAGACACAAAAGAAAGACAAAGGTAGTGAGTTTATTCCAGATTTACAATAGACTTCTATATGCATAGTTGCAGATCTTCTGAATTTTAAAGCAATTTATTCATATGCCACAAAATCTAAATGAAGCATTCAATAATTATCTAAGTGATTGAATCTAGAAATAGATAGAAGAAAACATATACAATGAAAGCTAACCAATTTAGAAATTTCACCTCCACTATGGCTGATAACCTTCTTGAGAGCTTTGGATTAAAATAACTGGACCAAATTTGTGTCAACAGCAGATTCAGCCACTCAGAGTGTTCCAATGGTGTCACTGGCTACATGTGCACAAGTTGAAATCAGCTTCATAAAGGTCATTGAGAAAGGAAAAGGGAGAATTGGAACGAAGAAGGTACCGAGGTGTTGAGTAGAATCCTATTCCATTTCTTCTGCAAGTCCTCTTCAAGTAGTTTGCACTGATAATTCCCATACTGCAAATTAAAAGGAGCTGTGTAAAGTTTAAATGCTACCAACACAGAAAATGTCAACATGGGGTTGTTGTGCTATGTATGGCAAGGAACATTCTTTCTCAAGATAACCACAGAACCAGGACTAATTGCTTCATCGACCATCCAAGTTCCACAAAGCCACAACCAATACACAATAGCTGCATGATTATGCTTACACAACAACTTCATTTTATTTTATTTTTTTAATAGGCAAATGTTAATTGGTAGTTTGTTAATTTTTGTTAAAGGTAGTCGAACTCAAGACCTCTCCTTCTCTTCTCCCTTCACAGCTAAACCAATTTTATATCTCCTACAGTAATGTCATGTTAACTTCTACTACCTGATCCAATACCCTTATCAATAACTTATTGAATTGATTTAATTCTAAATTAACTTTAAAAGGCTTGATTTTAAAGTATGAAGAGAGAGAGAGAGAGGGAAGGATTACTTACCTGTTTGCATGCCCAGATGGCAAGTGCAAGGGTAAGCCAATTGGAGAAAGAAAGGAGCCATGCGTGAATAGCCCAAGCAATCAAAATGAGAGGAATTAAGAGTGAAACATTGGCCTTCTCCTTCAACTTCACAAGATGGTTCAACAAGTCCTCACCAGCCTCTTCTAGATTAATGGGAATAAACCTTTTCTTGTTATTACTCATTGCAGTGAGGGAAAGAAAGAAACCCAACTTCCTGTTTCACTCTATTCAACTTCCTATGCATGGCAGTTAAAGGAAAAACCTGTTTTTGGAAAGGGAATCGGAATATTAAAAACCTGAAAAGGAAACAGAGGTGAACAAGAAATGCATAATCCGGGAATTGAGGAATCTGAGAAAACCAACTGTGCAGAGAGACTTAGCAAATGAAAGTGAAGTCAAATCTCAATATCATATGACCTTTTGGTTATTCGCAACATAATTGCAAATGGTACCTAACCAAAAATACCCAACTTGTCCAACTTTTGTGGTTCGTAATTCGACTCCGGTTAAACTTTTAACGACAATAAATCAGAATTAAAACACCTTTAAATTTTTGAGATTCGTCCCTTTCTTTTCCGGAAGATATAAGAGACTTCGGGTTAAGGGTGGGATGGGAACACCACGCTTTTTTCTTTTAAAGGTCAAGTTTAGGAACATGTAGTTAAAAATACCTTTTAAAAATAATACACCAGTTTATTTAAATTAACGTAAATAGTAATATAATAATATTATTATTATTAAATAGAAAATTATGGATTTGATGTTATACATGTTTTTATGGTTAATCTTGTTATCTTATGTTATATAAAATTATGTTTATTAATACCCTTGCTTCAAGGTAAAATATCAGTACTCATCCAACATCAGTAGCAAAAGGATTGATACAGCTCCATGGGTATTCAATTTAGCCTTTCTCTATCAAGATCAATTATGATTGATATTGAGGAACCTGAGATTGTGATTACATTCAGTATCAAAAAGTTGTCAATGTGACAGAAAGGAATGAGCATGACAGTATTTTACTTACTAAGTAGGTTAGTAGTGACACACTTCATAACAAGGTTTATCGCCTTAACACGTGTCTATAAATACATGCATTCAATGTACACAAAAAATAATAGTTTAATACCCATAATGCTCTAGCGTTGCATTTATAACTAACTTAAGTTTTAGAGTATATTTACAAGTAACATTCAAATTTACCCTAAACACGAATCAATGATAGATCAAGATAGACTTTAAGCCCTCACTAAACTCGAAGATATATAATATTAGATCTCATCGGACCGATATAATATTGAGTGATTGTTGAGATGAGTCAACATCAAACATTTATGTTATAATTTTGTCTCCTATATCACGGAGTTCAATATGTATGTTTATAGATTTATTATATATATGACTATAAACAACTTTTCAGATCAAATCAAACTTATGAAAAGGTCAAACCAGATTTTATAATCAAGTATATATCTTTAAAAAGTTTTGACTCAAGTCTGTTGTATTATATCATAATAAATATAAATAATGAATAAGTAAGAGAATTCATATATACGATTTATACAATACTTGTCTTTTTAATTTTTTTTTATCATATAACTTAAGGAAAGGAATTGGTAAATAGAATAGGATTATATTTTATCATTTATATAACCGATATCACTTAATATGATAAAGTGTTTTGTTGTTGTATTATTTATAATATTTTAAAATTAGATTAGTCACTAAATTAATGAAGAGACATGTTTTAACAAATCATAATTAAACCAAAAATTAAACATTGATTAAATCGATAACAATGAAAACTTTACAGGGATTGATCATATAGCGGATTCATGGTTGAATGAGACATTGCTACATTTTCGATGAAAACAATGATTATTTATGAGGAGCATTGTATGTTGTATGGGTTGCAGTAAAATTAATGCAAAGATGAAAAATGGCGTTGGGGTGTTTGGTTTGTAGTTGAGAAAATAGAGTTGAGTTGAAATGAAAAATTTAAAAGTTGATATTAATCCTTCATGTGGTTCAAAACAATCAAAATAAGCTAAAGCAGTTACCAAACAAGCTAGTTGAATATGAACCTTGGAAGGTAGAGCAGGTGTTCCAGATTTTGACAACAATCTCGGATTACGGGGTTTGGTGTTCTTAGAAAGGATCAAATATGCAACACAAATCAAATTTCGGAGACTGTGATTTTTTCTGTGACCGATTGCAATAACTACATTTAAATTTTTTTAACACTTTTTTTTTCCGGGTGTTAACTTAAATATGAATTTAGTCTTATTACTAAATTATCCAAAATAATGAGTTTATATACATCCTTGAAATTTTCACCGTCCGATACTTTATGTGTGACTTAATTAATATCTCAATTTCATTTCCAATAAATTATAATATTATTCACTTACATTTATTGTTAAATTAATACCTAATGTGACATCTACGCCAGTGTGATTTCATATGGAACTACCTTAATAAAATATACTTATTTTGTATATTATTTTTTTTTCCTGAATATAAGACATTTTTATCTAATTTATTTGTATTAAGAAAGTTAATTAATTGTTTATCACCCATCATTATATTTTGCTCCACTTTCTACGTTTAGTTTTTTCACTTACTACCCAATTATAAATGATGTATATCATTTATTATTATATTATTCCAATAAAAGTTGTATATTAATTAATAAGAATTTTTAGTAAAAAATAATTAATGACATCAAAAATTAAAAGATTGTCTTATATTAAGGAATAATTTTTTAAAATGGTTAAGAAGGAAAATAGTATATGTTATTATTATGTACACTAGTCATGTTATAAATCATTAATTTTTATAATCTATTACCTATTTATGAAATTATTTCTATAAACTACATGTGACTTTCCCTCCAGGGTTGTTGAGAGGTGCAATAAATTTTGTCTGTACAAATTCTTTTACTTTTTATTATTGACAAAATATTTTACATTTTCTCTATTTAAAATTGTTTATATTTTATTTATTTATTTCAATTAGTCTATACATGTGATAGTTTCCCTATTCAAAATATTTTATTAATAGAATTGTTGTGACCCTTAGACAAATTACATTATTGGTTTTTTATTCTTTGTTTGTTCAATATATAATTCACTATGATTTTTTTTCTTTTTCTTCAATATAGCGTTATTTAAAACGTTAACTCGTGGTGTGCTTCCTTTTTATTGACAAGAAAGTTGTAGTTTTTTTTCAACTATTTTACATTATACTGGTTTATGTTATAATTCTGATTTCATCACAAGATTTAATGATATTGAATATCTACAACATCATCATATTTAGTGTGTTTGATTTCTTTACTTTTTTTAAAGTCATGATTTTTCTTTTAAATATTTTCCGATTTATGTATTTTATGTACTGTTCTCTTTAATAATCTTGAGCTCATCACAATTCATAAGTCAATCATGATAAATTCACACATCGTCATATTTTGAAAAACAACTCTCTCATTCCAACACTATTTCAAAAAATTTAAATTTTTTGCTCCTTTAAAATGTGTCTTTATACATTTAACAAATTCTTCTAATATTGTTATATATACTATAATGTATTATATATTTTTTCATTGTAACCATAATGTACTACACTGTTCATTTAGAGAAGAAAAATTTATATTTACAACAAAATTAATAGCAACGTTAATATAAAAATAAGGATTATTTAAATTTATAATTTGGTAAAAAAGTTAAACTTTTACTTAACTTTGACATGTTTAAATATTGATGTGAAATATTTATTTCACATTTACATAATAAAATATATTTTTAAAACTTTGAATAAAAATATATTGGATATTTAGATAGTCCATTATGAGATAATAATATACAATTTTCTTTCGTTTACATGACAATAACATATATACAAGTGATTATATGATATCAATGCGGTTCCGCGTGGAACTGCACTAACAAGTTGAAAAACAAGTTCACACACAAACCAACATTATAATTTATTATAGATGAAACTCAGATATTAATCAATTTACATACGTAAATATTCGAAAATGAAAATCTAAAAAAACCTACGTGTGATTTAGAGTCCATTTGGTATGTAGTTGGGAAAATATAGTTTAGAAAATAGAGAAATCTAAAAGTTAATATTAGAGCATGTTTGGTTATCTAGTTGGGTTGGTCAAACCGGTCAAACGGAGTTTTAACTGTCTCGAACGGCATGAAGGATCAATATCAACCCTTAAATTTTTTCATTTTTCTAACTCCGTTTTCCCAACTAGAAACTAAACGGACCCTTAATCCTTCACGTATTTAAAATAATCGAAACTCCGTTTGACCGTATGATATAATATTACCCATTTACGTTGTATCTTCCAATTTTTATACAAAGACTCTTAATGGTTGAAGAAGAAAACGTCACTGCCAAAAAGAGATATATTTTATTACAAAAAGTTAAATTAAATAACAGAAGTTGTCAGAAAGGAGCACATGCACATATGAAATGCAATGATAATTTACAAGTAACTCTTCCCGCTGGCAGTTGAGGCTCCATAAAGTCACGCACCAACCATTACTTATGTCTTTTTTTTATTTCGTTTAATTTAAAAATTTACGCATATTAATAAAATTATTAAACACTTTTTATCATTTTTTTATATTTCTAGTTTCTCGAATATTTTAAAAATTATAAAAAATGAAATGAGTGGTAATTAAAATTCAATAATAGAGTTAATTAGACTCGAGTGAATATCGGATTAGGTTGCATTTTAATAAGTAAAAAATTTGATTTGATAAAAGTTAATTGGATTGGTGTAATTTTTTTTAAAATCTGATTTAATCCAATTCAATTTAAGTTAGTTTGAATCAAATAAAATGATTGGATATTTAATTAATTATAATCTCTCATAAATTTTATAAAAATATAAATATAAAAAACTTTAAATATTACCAAATCTATATAAACATTTAAAGTAATGAACTTGACTTCAAAATTTCTATGATTACAAAATAAAATCACAAGTAGAACATAGACTTATTGTCATAATTACAAAACTCTAAAGATCAAAATTATGATCATTCAACGTAATCACAAACAAAACATAGATATTATTGTGTAAAACTAATAAGTTAAAACCACATTTTGTCACTTATTTTAAGTCTTAAACACAATAGTTAAAATTAAAATCATGATTTTTTGCAATGAGAATATTTTAATATTAGATTAAATAATATAAAATAAAAAAAAATGCATAAAATTAGATCGAGTACTACTTCAGTACTCAGATTCATGAATATTAAATCCATTATCTGATTTGATTACACTCAATTTTTGATTTAATTGAATTAAATCTAATCTCAACCCTAATTATGAACTGATTTTCCCTCTACTTCTCCACCTTCCTCTTTTTAAGATGCAAAACACACTACTTAAATTAGGAAGTAAGGGTTATTTGAGTTTTAAATCCAAGTTTTGTTCATTATCTAGAAGGACTTACATCCAAGACCAAATGACAACTAATAAATATTTTCATTTTTACACCTTTAATAAAGAGAAAAATTACGAAATTTATGGCTTGGCAGAAGAAAATGATATTACAAGCTATTGGGTCAATTATTCCATCTGAATTTAAATCACAAACAATTATACTGGACAATGACAATGGCCCATCCTTTGGTTTCAAAGACAATATGTATTTTCTAATGATGTCTTTGTAATGTTATGTTCATAGGTCTATGAAATGAATATTGATGCAACATGTTCTACTTTTTCAACAGGTTTGGGCTTGGTAATCCCAGATCACAATACAGTGATGAGGCCTATTGTAGCTGAATCTTTTTTCTTGAGTTGCCCAGGCTTAGTACAAGCCTTAGAAGGGAAACTAGTGGATTGGGCAAATATTATAAACACTCTGTATAATGGTTAAAATTTAACACAACTCACCCAATCATCTGTTAAACTCATCAAATTTATATAATTAACTTATTTTCATTCACTTTCTTTTCATTCATCTAAACAATGGCATATGCATTTCTTTACTCCCCATAGTTTTATCATTCAAACTACACACTTTTTCATCTTATTTATACTATAGTAGAACTATTAATATGAGTTACCTAACTTAGCTTACTCTAGGTGTGAACTTTAACAGGTATGCGAATATTCAGACTTCAAACATTGTTACCAAAACTTGACCCGCTTCAAACATAAACTTGATGAGCTACCTATATTATTTCAACATTCATAATTTATAAAGTTTTAATTCTTATAAAGATAAAATTATTAATGGTATTAAATATATACTATTGGTTTAACGGGTTATTCAGACCCGGTCAAGCTTTTTATGTCCAAACTCAAGTTTTATTAGATAGGGCTAAATAAACTTAATTTATTTTCAAATTTTCATTAAAGTAAATTTAATCTGACCCAATAATTCCAATTCATTTTAACATGGCTCTATATACAATGTCAGTGAATCTATGAAACTTAAAGGAGTTTGTTTAAATGTGGGTTATTTAACCATTTAGCAGTCCACTTTTTAAAAAAGACCAAAAAGTTATAAGTTTGGTTGAAGACACGTATACTTCAATGTTAACCCCCATCAGAACGTGGTGGTTGAATTCTTGCTGGTTTTTTTACTTAATTAATCAGAATTAAAAGCATTGCTTAATGGGAGGTTAACACATTACTTCTGAGAATGTAACAACTAATTAACAACAAAATTCAAGCACCTACTATTTAATGTAGTTTTGTTTGATTTTGGCTAAATTGGTGGGGTTACATATTTAATATTCTCACCCCCTAACAAGTTCCACATTCACCATAAAAAAGAACAAAGAAGATAGTGAGCTCATTGTGCTTGAGTCTTTGAACTTGCCCTAGCTAACCACTAGTCCTTCATTCAACAACCACCTCCTAAATGTGTCCCCAAATCTAAATCAATATTGGGAAGATATGATATACCCATCTATCAACTTATTTGGGACCATTCAAGTATTTATTCCCCCTTATTCATGCATGCTAGCTGACCAATAAAGACCTGGGTCAAAAGTGGTCAAGTTATAAAATTTGGGTTGGAGGGAAGAAGCAAAAGTGGCTTTAAAAGGTTCAAGTCTTATCATTTTCCACAAGTTACAAGCCCATGTTGGCCATCCTCTTTAGAGCATCATATGGCCCATTCAACTTGTCCTCTTCTCCTAATTCCACTTCATGGATGCAATGCATCTAACCCCTTTTGCCTTTCGTTAAACAATGACAACAAATATGTTGTAATCTTATGAATATTTTCTCCTTTTCAATCATTATCATAATGAATTGGCAACATGTACAAGATTTTAGAAATTTATTAGCTTAAGTGGGTTCATGGGTGGTTTCTTCACATGGATTTATTTTATGATTGGCCACATTTAAAAATGAATTAATTTTTTAATCGGACGAAACAATAAATTTTAATCCTAAATTAATATGTGAATATTGTTGTTGTCATAGGACCCATAAGACATGAACCTCGGAGTTGATCATGACCGACATTCTCCGTTTTCGTTTCATTCACTATTGCTTACGAGGTTCTTTCTTCTAAATTGTAACACTTTCCTGTTGATTTATTTTCACATTCTATATTCGGGTTTGGTCATTATTATCAAGTTGACAAATCTAATAGATTCAATGTTATTTTATGAAATGTGCTTGTGATTTTAAGTTAAAAATAAAAGATTGTTTGAGTTTGTTTCTCATGTCTTAAATTTGACAATTGATTACCTCCAAAATATTTGAATGAATTTTTATTGAAAGAAAATGCAACCACGTGAATAGATTTGTATGTGCATGAAATGAAATGTTGGGTTCATGTGAAGCTTTTCTTTTCAATATCAACAAGAAAAAGGAAGGCATGTCCATTCATCATATGTAGAAGCCAAATGTATATTCAAGTCAATGTTCAAAATCCAGATCGATCACTGACAAATTGCAAAGTAGATATCGTGATTCATGTCAGGGGATCTAATACACTGTATTCAAATATGAAAATTTGAAAATCAATCACTGCAATTTTGTTGGAAGTTACTCATTCCATTTTATTGAATCAATATTAGTTTTTTATTTTAATAATTTTTATTATCAAATAGACACTAAGTTGTTTAGGTCGAAAAATACGAAACATAAATTCATTTTTTTTAAAATCATAAACTTAAATAGGATTCATTCCTTTGAACAATTACAACTCATGAGTTCATAATTGTTTATGAAAAAGAGAAAAAAAAAGACGAAAAAAGGAATATTTCTCTAGCATGGAAGCTCTGCACTAGGGTTAAGTTTGGTAATTTAGTTGTTTTAGGGGCTTTGGATAAATTTAGGATTTGTTTTTATTGTCTTATGTTGGGAAAAACAGCAATACACAACTAAAGTGCCAAAGTACGCAGCGGATATAATTTTCCCAAACTTGCAAGAATCTGTGAGGAGCAACAACAATATGGCAGCAACACAATAATAATCACCACAAGAGACACAACAATTATTTACGTGAGAAAACCCTCTCAATTTGAGAGATAAAAACTCACGGGCACAAGCCAGTAATCAAGCTCCACTATGATCAAAATTAAGGGTACAAAAGAGTCTCAAAATGCTGCACAAATTCGTGCATACTACCAGCCAATACAACAAACCAACTAGGCTTTCAAATAGAGAACAAGAAGCTGAAAAACTCACAAACTCGTGCTACTGTTCAAGCACAATATCTCCCAGACTGGACCTCAAAACCACGATCCCAACGGTCAGTGCCTAGAACCACATCTCAGGAACATCATACCAAACTTTGAGCCCGATCCAACGGTTAAAGAATCGGAAATGGTAGTTTTCCCGAAGCTGGTCAGAATTCCTGCAAACTGGAACAGGGTCTCGGTCTGAACACGATTTCTCCACCTACAGATGTCAAACTGAAAATCTGAACGGTGAGAATGTAGAGGAGGATGTTGAGAACACACTCTCAAAGTTTCAGGCCGATCCAACGGTGGGATTGACGGATATCGTTGACGGAAGTGGACTGTTCCAGAGACTCTGCACTCTTTTCTCTCTTCTTTTCTCTCTCTCTCTCTATGGCTGCTGGTTTCCTTGCGAAAATGAGCCTCTCACTCTCAATTTTCTGACTCCTTTCTTCCCTCTTTAGGTCACATGTGGGCTTTGGGCCTTTGGACACATAGTTGGGAGCCCAACCCAACACATCTCCCCCCTCACAACTATGTGAAGGTAACCGCCAATCCGGCGATCTCGCAACAATACTCAAATTTTCCTCTTGGTAGTGCCTTAGTCATCATATCAGCACCATTATCATCAGTATGAACTTTAGCCAACTCCAACAACTTAGCATCCAAAACATCACGTATCCAATGATACCGCACATCAATATGTTTGGATCTAGAATGGAATGTTGGATTCTTACCAAGATGGATAGCACTTTGATTATCACAGAGCAACAAGTACTTGTCCTGCACAAAACCAAGCTCCCACAAGAATTTCTTCACCCATAGCAACTCCTTGCACGCTTCAGTAAGTGCAATGAACTCTGCCTCCGTAGTAGACAACGCTACACACTTTTGCAACCTTGATTGCCAAGCCACAACTCCCTCTGCAAACTTAATCAAATAGCCCGAAGTGGACTTTCTGGAATCAATGTCTCCAGCCATATCTGAGTCAGAGTAACCCACCAAAGTAGGCTTATCACCTCCAAAACAAAGCTTCAAACCACTAGTACCACGAAGATACCTTAAAATCCATTTCACAGCATTCCAATGCTCTCTACCTGGATTTGATAAAAATCTGCTGACTGTACCAACAGCATGTGCAATATCAGGTCTTGTACATACCATTACATACATCAAACTACCCACTGTAGATGCATAAGGAACTCTGCTCATATATGTCTTCTCAGCTTCATCTGAAGGACTCTGATTAACACTCAGTTTAAAATGAGCTGCAAGAGGAGTACTCACTGCTTTAGCATTTTCCATGTTGAAACGCTCCAACACCTTTTCAATGTAGTGCTCCTGAGATAGCCAAAGCTTCTTCTCTTTTCTGTCACGGGTGATGCTTATACCAAGAATCTTCTTAGCAGCTCCCATGTCTTTCATGGCAAATGACTCGCCCAGGTCCTTCTTTAACCTGTCAATTCTGGAAATATTTTTCCCTACAATAAGTATGTCATCAACATACAATAACATAATAATGAAGTCATCATCAGAAAACTTTTTGACAAAGACACAATGGTCAGAAGTAGTCTTCCTATAGCCTTGATCATGCATAAAGGACTCAAACTTCTTATACCATTGTCTAGGAGCCTGCTTCAAACCATATAAGCTCTTTCTCAGCCTACACACATAGTCTTCCTTGCCTTCAACAAGAAAACCATCAGGTTGCTTCATATAAATCTCTTCCTCCAAATTACCATGAAGGAAAGCTGTCTTCACATCCATCTGCTCAACCTCCAAATCAAGAGTAGCAGCTAAACTCAGCACAATTCTGATGGATGACATTTTCACCACTGGTGAGAAAATCTCATTGAAGTCAACACCCTTTCTCTGCCTGAAGCCTTTCACCACTAATCTAGCTTTGTACCTCGGAGATGTAGAATTGCTCTCTTGTTTCACCTTGAAGATCCACTTGTTCTCTAAGGCCCTCTTGCCCTTAGGCAACTTCACCAAGTCATAAGTGTGATTATCATGCAAGGATTTCATCTCATCCTGCATTGCATCCAGCCACTTTTGCTTTTCTTCACTCTCAATGGCCTCTTCAAAACACTCAGGTTCTCCCTCGTCGGTCAACAACACATAATCTCTTGAATTATACCTTGTAGAAGGTTGTCTCGGCCTACTGGATCTCCTGGGTTGAACTTGTGGTATTTCATCAAGATTATCATCGGGTACCATATCATGTTCCTCCTGAATATCATCAAGAGGTATGTCAAATCCATCTCCAACATGCTGATCATCAACATCACCATGTTGCTCATCATTCTGAGCATCAGTATCGGTATTCTCCAGATTGTGAATAGGCAACCTCATCGGATTACCATCAGTCAGATCACTGTCTTTATCAGGTGTCGTCTTCTCCACTTTGTCAATATCTTCAATGGTTTGGTCCTCCATGAACTGCACATCACGGCTTCTAACAAGCTTCTTCTCAACAGGATCATACAACCTGTAGCCAAATTCATCTTGACCATAACCAATAAAGATACACTGTCTTGTCTTCACATCCAACTTGGATCTTTCATCCTTTGGAACATGAACATACGCCTTGCAACCAAAGACACGCAAATGACCATAGCTAGCATTCTTGCCAAACCAAATCTTGTCTGGCACCTCAGTATTCAAAACAACTGTAGGACTGAGATTAATAACATGTACTGCTGTAAGCAATGCCTCACCCCAGAAATGTTTAGGCAACTTTGCTTCAGAAAGCATACACCTAACTCTTTCAACCAAAGTCCTGTTCATCCTCTCTGCTAGACCATTCAACTAAGGAGTTTTAGGAGGAGTCTTTTCATGTCTGATACCCTGCTGCTTGCAATAGACATCAAAGGGTCCACAGTACTCACCATCATTGTCAGTACGAATGCATTTCAGCTTCTTGCCTGACTGTCTCTCCACCAAAGCATGAAACTCTTTGAACTTTTCAAGCACTTGGTCCTTTCTCTGTAGTGTATAGACCCACAACTTCCTAGAACAGTCATCAATAAAGGTAACAAAGTAAAGTGCACCACTGAATGACTTTACCTTCAACGGGCCACAAACATCAGAATGCACCAATTCAAGCAACTCTGACTTTCTAGAGGGAGAATGCTTCTTGAAGGATACTCTGGTTTGTTTACCAGCCATGCAATGAGAACATTTCTCCAACTCTGCACTCTTCAATCCCAAAAGAACATCCTTTTTAGCTATGCAGTTAAGCCCTTTTTCACTGATATGACCAAGCCTTCGATGCCACAAGGATGCTTCCATATACATATTATTCACACTGTCTCTAGCAACCAAAGCTTTAGTCCAATACAGTTTAGAATTTTTCTCCCCTCTAGCCATAACCAAGTTACCTTTAGTGAGTCTCCATTTACCAGAACCAAAGTGATTATCATAACCACAATCATCAAGCAACGGTACAGATATCAGATTAAAACGGACATCTGGAGCATGTTTGACTCCTTTAAGAAACAACTGCATTCCCATGTTGGTTTGTAGACAGACATCACCAACACCAATCACCTTAGACACACCATCATTACCCATCTTCAACACTCCAAAGTCACCAGAAGTGTAAGATGTAAAGAAATCCTTCTTTGGTGTAACATGCAGTGTGGCACCACTATCAACTATCCACATGCTCTCATCTGATACAAGATTAACTGACTTATGGTCACTGAGAATAATAAGATCACCACAAGTAGCAGTAGCAACACGATCATCATTATGCTCATTCACTTTTTGCTTACCCTTCTTATCTTTATTCTCCCTTTTCCACCGAAAACAGTTCTTCTGTATGTGCCCCATTTTGTGACAATAATTACACTCTATATTCTTGTATCTGGACTTGGACTTACTCCTGCTCTTCTCTCTACCAGTCTTCGGTTCCTTTTTCTGACTTCTCCCCCTATTTTCTGTAAAAAATACCTCAGGCTGAGATGAAGAACCTTGTGCCTTCCTTCTCATCTCTTCATTAAGAGCACCACTCTTTGCCATTTGCAAAGAAACAACACCATTAGGGGCTGAGTTCGTGATTGAAACTAGAAATATCTCCCAAGACTCAGGTAAAGTATTCAGTAGCCATAGTCCCAAAACTTCATCATCAAATTTGATACCCATTCCAGACAGTTGATCTAGGAGCCCTTGAAACTCATTCAAGTGATCGGAAATGGAAGAACTCTCCCTGTATCTCAAATTCATCAGACAGTTCAACAAATACAATTTATTGTTCCCTGACTTAGAGGCATACAAAGACTCGATCTTCTCCCACAAAGTTCTTGCATGTGTCTCATTGGCAATGTGATTATAAACATTGTCTTCTACAAATTGCCGAATAAAACCACATACCTGTTGGTGTTCAAAGTCCCACTCTTATTCAGACATGGAATCTGGCTTTTGTACAGCAAAGACAGGAAGATGCATTTTCTTTACAAATAGCAAGTCTTTCATCTTGCCCTTCCACAAGTGATAATTAGTACCATTCAAAGCAACCATTTTTGTATTCGCCTCCATCATTCAAACAAGTAATATATATAGCTCCAACCAAGGAGCTCTGATACCACTGTGTTGGGAAAAACAGCAATACACAACTAAAGTGCCAAAGTACGCAGCGGATATAATTTTCCCAAACTTGCAAGAATCTGTGAGGAGCAACAACAATATGGCAGCAACACAATAATAATCACCACAAGAGACACAACAATTATTTACGTGAGAAAACCCTCTCAATTTGAGAGATAAAAACTCACGGGCACAAGCCAGTAATCAAGCTCCACTATGATCAAAATTAAGGGTACAAAAGAGTCTCAAAATGCTGCACAAATTCGTGCATACTACCAGCCAATACAACAAACCAACTAGGCTTTCAAATAGAGAACAAGAAACTGAAAAACTCACAAACTCGTGCTACTGTTCAAGCACAATATCTCCCAGATTGGACCTCAAAACCACGATCCCAACGGTCAGTGCCTAGAACCACATCTCAGGAACATCATACCAAAATTTGAGCCCGATCCAACGGTTAACGAATCGGCAATGGTAGTTTTCCCGAAGCTGGTCAGAATTCCTGTGAACTAGAACAGGGTCTCGGTCTGAACACGATTTCTCCACCTACAGATGTCAAACTGAAAATCTGAACGGTGAGAATGTAGAGGAGGATGTTTAGAACACACTCTCAAAGTTTCAGGCCGATCCAACGGTGGGATTGACGGAGATCGTTGACGGAAGTGGACTGTTCCAGAGACTCTGCACTCTTTTCTCTCTTCTTTTCTCTCTCTCTCTATGGCTGCTGGTTTCCTTGCGAAAATGAGCCTCTCACTCTCAATTTTTTGACTCCTTTCTTCCCTCTTTAGGTCACATGTGGGCTTTGGGCCTTTGGACACATAGTTGGGAGCCTAACCCAACATCTTAATCTGATTCATTATGTTACTTTGAGCAAAACATGTATGTAATATCTTGGTTATTCTATCAATGAATTATAATGTTGACTTCAATAATTAAAATAGTCTTGAATTAAGAGAGATAATCACTAAGTCTTAAGTATGGCTATTTCTAATTGTACAGAAGATGCTTTTAGTTTTTTTTAATGCTCTTTGAACATAATCTTGTCTTTGTAGGAAAAAAGTAGTTTTTTGGCTCTTTGAACTGAAGGAAAAGAAAAACCCTAGAATAAGTCTTAGCTTGTACTCTGAACAAAATTGTGGTTTCAGGTTACCTCAAGGAAGGAACATCCTAAGTTACCTCATTTATACTTTTTTGTTTTTTTTTCTCACTTTTTCCTATACAAAATTTTAAGAACATAAATTAAGATGATAATTTTATAGTTAAAACTAAAAAGAGTAAATAAAAACAAAAACCAAACAGATGTTGAAGTTTTGTTTTTCTTTAATAAAATAAATTATATTATATTTTATTATTTTTTTAAAAAAATTGTACAGGCAGATATTTGAATCAAATTAAAGCAGTGAAAACAACCAGGACATTTTTTAAATATAATTATGAGTGAAAACAGTGAACAATTGTTCTCCAAATGATTACAGAAATTAAAAATCCTGCTTATTTGATAGAGCCTTTGCAAAAAAAAAAAAAATACTAGTGGTTATGTATCTGCAAGCTTGTGAATAATAGAGGTCTTGTTATTTGTCATATTATAAAAGTGCCCACCGATTGACATATTAAACCTTTAAATTTTTTTTCAACACTTACTAGTGGCCATTGCAAAATGATTAAACAAAACTTTTGATAGGTTCCAATAATTGAGCTCAAAATCTGAAACTTGCTCATCCTAAAAATCTCTTTCTACTTATATGGATTTTTTTTTATAATGCGATTATAGCCTTAGTTTACATGTACTTGTAAATTCAGATGAGCATCTGCAACACAACTACCTCTAAAATATACAAGCTTTAATCACTTCCATTTCATTTCTTCACGTTTGATGGGAATATTTGTACAAACAAGAATGTTGTCTACTTGTGCTTACACTAAGAAATGAAAGCACATTTGATGTTGTAATATTGTAGAAAGTAGAAAGTAAAAGGGCAAATAGAGCTTCTTCCTGTCTTTTGTGGTTTGAGTTTAAAACATCCAAAACCCATGTCACAGAGACCAAGGCCAAGTTGATTGAAAGCTAGAAACTCCTTCACATCTTTGCATACTTGGCCAATTCTTTCACCTCAGATGCCCTTGCTCTCTGTCACAATAAATAGATCAAAATAACAAACAGACAAACAAGTAATTCTGCTACTTATGCTAATCAAACTATTCACAATCATGTCTATCATTTTTATATTGCAACCTCTTTTGATAATATATATTATGCATCCATCACAATCACAATTGTTTGCACAAGTATGAAAGTAGCGGAATTCATGTATATACTATGAGTCACTTACACCTCTCCACTCCATTTTGATATATCCCGTGGTGACATGTATTCAATATGAGACTTATTCGATATGTGTTAGACACTCTTTTTAGAAGTATTTATGTAAAAAAATTATCTATTATCTATTCGACCACTTAAAAGTTAGTAGTCTGACACATTTATATGTCTCATACACTGAATTCAACATTTCCAAATAGAAAAACACATATTCATATTAAAAATATCTTTATTTTTTAATCTTTATAAACGGCTAAACTTAAAATATAATATAAAATATAAAAAATGTATGTGTGTATGCGGTGTCCTCATGTCTCATGTTTTAAACACTAGACGTGTTAAAGTGTCGATGTTAGTGTTATGCCATATGTCTAAGTCGATATATCCCCTACATGGTACATATATACTAATTACACCCGCAAATGAACAACACTAAAATAAGCATAAAAATTTTCTTTCTTTCAGAAACCTAGTGCAATGAAATATTTAGTAGTAGGCACCTGCATTGTTTCTAAAGCATCTGTCTCTGAATTGAAGTCATAAAAGGTACTTGCTGCTGTAAGCCTCATAGAGAGGAACTGCAAGTATAACCAAACATTTAACTTTTAAGTGATAATAAGGTTATGTTGCAAATTTCAATAAATTTTTAGATTTGTCTTTTTGTTCACTAACCTCCACTTGATGCTGCAAGGATTGAACATAGTTTATGATCTCGTCCAACATTATGGCCATACCCATGGTCTGCGTTGCAAATACATTAATGTGAAGAGAAAATCAGAATCATAGTTTGACTTTTAAAAAGTTAGACACATACCAAGGTTTTGTAAAATAAATAGATCAATAAAATCTTTACCTTGTAGCATCCTGGGACAATGTTTTGCAAGCACTTAAGTTTTTCATTGATTTTCCCTCTTCTAACCTGAACCACAATCCACATTCATTTTAACCAGCATAAAAATATATCAAAATAATTGTGTCTATTTGTATTTGATGATCCAATTCTTTAATCTTATTATACCCTTTCAGCTAGACTGTGACTATCAGTGGCTTGCCCTCTTTTGGCTCTAACATGAACTACTTCACTTGGTTTCTTGTCTTCTGTTACATTCTTTTTCACTCTTTTGCCTTTTTTGGAACACTGAAAACATGAAGAACAAAGAAAACATCAATCTCTATCTTGCATAAAAGTCCAAAAAAAGTGCATATTTTTTCTATTATGCACGAGGAGTAAAAGGAACTAGTGGAAGAAAATTTACATATTTTATCTTGCTCCCTCTCTCAGAAACATCAGGAATTGAATTTTCAGAACTTGGCTCACACATTTCCCTTGCTTTCCTCTTTTTTTTACCATCACGGATTTCATTTTCAGCTGAAGAAACAGGAACTGCATGGTGGTTGACACATTGCACAAGGCCTAAAAAATTTTCTCCCAAGTTTCCTGGAAATTGATCAAGTTCTTCAGGGGACCCCAAGAAGGTGTCACAGGGGAATGGCACCACCCCTTTGAATTGATTTGTGAGTTCCATGTTATCAATGTCTAAGAAAGGAAAAGAGAGTCTGAAACTTTGCCAATCTGGTGTGAATTCAGCCATGTGGTTTTAAGAAACAGAGTTTTTGGAAGGTTTAAGTGGTGTTTGGATGGGATAACGTGGCTGATACTGGTATTTATAATGTTAAGATATTGCAGCTACGTTAACAATAAGAGCACTTTTTTCAGAAGCACTTTAACGCACGTGGCAGCTCAAGTTTTTGTGGTTCTGCTCCCTTTGGTTGGCCCTGCAAAAAGGAGAAGTGTCCAATAACAAAATGGGCCCATGCTCTGTGTGAGACAAACACTGAAATATGGATCCATGTTTTGTGAGAAAAGCAAGCTCTTTTTTTTAAGCTTTTAGGACCTTCAATTTAATGGCAAAAAAGGAAAAAAGAAATTTTTTGATGAACAAGTTTCATTTATAAATCTATTCATTCAAACCTTTCAATTACTACTAGAATACTGTTTCAAATTAAATCATGCATCCCATTTTCTTTTGTTTGGTCACTTGCGTGTGATTTGGACTGAGACATTTTAAGGAATGAATGAACCAAACTTTAGATATTAGAAGTTAGAACCGGCCTTCTGGCATGTGGTGGGTACGTTTGGTGTATGGCAGTTCATTCAATTCTCATAAAGGGATCAAAGATTTCTCTCTTTCAATTTCAATGCCTCCAATATGTCTAATTAAGAAAGCATATGGGCAAATAGCAATAGTAGTTGCCCTTGTCCCTATGTACCCAATTGTAGCCCTTACAAAAATGGACATGGTTTGAACATTTGTAAGCATTTTAGGATTCTAATATAAGGACAAACACTGTTAATTTGAACCTTCCTAATAGTAGTAACCTTTATTACCCCTCTTTTCAAAAGCTATACAGTATATAGCATGCACTGCCTAGTTTGACAACTTAATGCTAAGGTCATAGGACATTGTATTAGAGTTTTTATCAATACATTTACCAAATTATCTAGGTATGATACTAGTATCAGTATTTTTACGACTCTACTAATACATTACATTTAAGGATGGCCTATGGATGGATACTAGGTAGGTTTGATTTACCTAAAAGATAACTGTTCTTGCCCTTTGGAAGAACCTTTGTACTTTCTCCATCTTGCTCCATTCCTCGAAGAGCAAAATTCAGGAAAATTAACTCACATCATGGGAAAATATTTATGTGAATTCATTATAGATTTCTCAAATTGAAAATGCATTTTTAAGACTTAACAGAATAATGTTAATAAAAGTATTTATATGTTACATTGATGAGATTTGAATCCACATTTTTAAGATAATCATTAGTTTTTATATTTTATTTTTTGTAACGAAGTTGAAACCTAAAATGCTTATGAATATACCATGTAGGCTCTTTTACGTCCAAAAATATATTTAAAGCCTATTTTTATATATACAGAAAAATGTTGTTTGTTTAGGTTTTTTTCCTTTTGCCCTATCCATAAAAAAAACATATTCTTTTGAATACATCTTTTTCATTGGTTAAAATTTAGATGATTATTATGGTACCTCTACATTTTGATGGATATTAATACCCTATACATAGTCCAATCAACATTTAACATGTGCCTATTTTAAATTTTTAATATCTCATTATTATTTATTTACATAATGATTGACAAAATTTATAAGTTGGGATCCTAAATTCATTACATATACAAATCTATCTATGTTGAAGATAATATAGTCCAACTAGATCCTAATTTATCTTAATTTAAAATATTGAAAATAAAATAATATTAAATTTCCGATAACTCCAAGAATTTTTTAAAAATATAAAAAATTGTTCATTCAAAATTTAATTTAAATAAATACTAGAAAAATTTCATTCAAGATAAATAGTAATATATAATAAAAAATTATGAATTTCAAATATGTCATTAAAAATCATAAAAAAATAAATTCATATAAATGCATTAAGTATTAAAATAAATTTATTTTACGCACATATCAAAATGGTAAATACTGTTAAGACGCTTTTTAAATAATTGTAATTACAGGTTTTATAATTATTAGTTTATTCAATAAAAATAAAAAAAGAATTGAAACTTGGATAAAATCAGAATTAATATTATTATCTACATATTTTTTTATATTTATAGATGTTTTTATTTTGTAGTAATGAAATAATATGCTATATAAGACACTATACATAAATATTATATAAAATATGCATAATTTTCTGTGTAAAATAGTGTACTGTTATAATAATAGCAATACAATTAAATATTTAAATATAAAATTAAATATGTTTTTGTCTTGAGTTATGTGTAAAATTTGATTTCATCACTATATTTTAAAATTATTACTTTAAATCCTTATGCTTTTTTAGTTCTTTTTGCTAATTTTATCCACGTTAAAATTTATTCACATAACAATAGAAATACAAGACCAAATATAATGAGTAATATGAATAATAAGGACTTAAATTGAGCTTTTTTAAACTCGACTTAAATTAATGCTATCAAATTTATTATGATAAAATCAATAATAAGACCAATGTTTTTAAAAGCATATAGACTAAACCATTATTTTAAGAACATAACGACTTAGATTAATATTTTAAAAGGGAAATAAAAACAAATGTAACCCGTAAGTTGCAAACTGAGAACGAATAAATTATGTTTGATATTTCATCTAATTAAAAACTAAATTAGTAACTAAATTATCACTTTAAATAAGTATTCTTTCCCCTAATATTTTTTTTGACAAAACTTAAAACTATAAAGTACAAAAAAGGACTTAAACATTTTTATTAAATTTGAGATTTACTAAAATATCTCAAGAAATTTAAATTGTGTGTAAATAAAAAAATAAATTATACCTAAATAATTGAACATATTTTCTTATGTTCATTTACATTTATCAGTTATTATAACAGTTAATTTTATCAATTACTTCCAATACAATCAACTAGTTTTTTCAACATTTAATTTTTAGTTTTAAACTTCTTAGTTTTTAGCTTTAAACTTTTTAATTTTCCACTAGTTTTACAAAACATACACTTAACCCTGAAAAATATAAGAATGATGTCATAAGGTGTAGAAATTACAATAAAATAATTTTTGGAAAATATTACATATCACTAAAAAATTGTCCCAGTGTATTACTTAGATAAATTTATTTTCTTAAAAATAAACATTTTTCAGAACAGCTAAACTTTAAAAATTAGAAATGATAAAACATTTTAAAAGTAGTAATAAGGAAAATAAAATATAAAAAATATTATTAATATAATTATAAACTATATATTCTAATTATCATAATAATAGTATCATATCTATAATATGATAGTAAATAGTGGGATTGCATCATTGTAATTTTGTCTCATCAAACAACCCATTCATGGTAGCACCTTTTGCTTTCCAATGTTTGTTTTTGTTGATTTTAGTGTCAGCCATATGTTTTTTAGATCATTTGAAAATTTTAAAGATTGATTTTAGGATTTTAGTTTTAAATTTTTAAAAAGTAAAAGATGAAATTAAAAATCATCCGCACCATTTTTATTATACTATTTTTACGCAATAACATGAAAAACAACATAAGAAATATGAGAAAACATCATAGATTAAATTTATCCATTAAACATACCTCTCAGTCAGTGAGTATGAAAATATCATTATCAATTATTTTTTATCAAATGTGTTTGATAACGTCACTCAACCGAGAAAACTTTCATTGACTTGTAGGAGCTTTTTGATCCTACTGGTCAACGGAGTTTTGATTATCTCGAATAGCATGTAGAATTAATATTAATTTTTAAATTTTTCACTTCAACTCAACTTTATTTTTCCAACTGCAAACCAAATACACTTTATTATAATTTTGATTACTTAATTTGAATATTAGAACATGTCATGATCAATTAGTTACTGTTCATATAAAAATTAGAGTTATGAATGTTGTGGTTGTGAATTGGTACCATTAAAAATATGGGCCCGGTCCATTGGGCATCATTGGCTTTGGGTGTATACTTGTACCACTTTGTCACTCAACCCCCCTTATCCAATCTCTCTTCTTCTACTTAACTATTTTCTGTAACTATTAGCTGTCTAATCCAACATTTATTTAACTTCTTCAAATGGAAAATGCATTGGATTTTCCCAATTTGGTAAGTAATTGGGAAATTAAAGTTACGAGAAAAATTTAAAGTTTACGTCCTTCAACATGTTTAATTGTAAGATCTTTTTTAGAGAGTTAAAATGATGATTGACCAACTTCAACATTTAAACAAACACCCTCTTAATTGATTTTTATTAGATGATTTTGAACTCTAAGACCATGTTCACTTTGAAACAACATTTTTTTTTATTTTTAATTATAAAATTATCATTTTATTTTCTGTTTTTAAATATCTATGAAAATTACTGAAAATGATTTTCTTTCATTTCAATTATGTACCACTTTTAAAAAAATAAATAAAGTGACAATTTTATAACTAATAGAAAAATATAAAATAAAAAATATATTTTATTGAACTAAACAACCATTAAAGATTTGATTTTCAACCTTAGGAATTGAAGTCATCCATGTCCCTAATCTTTAGATAGGATTTATTTTTCCTTTAACTTTCTTTTGAAATAGAGGGAAAGGAGACAAAAGTTGTGAAGTTTGAAAAATTCATAACTTAATCTCAATACTTAATGTACAAATCAAGTATCAGTTATGTTAATCTTACACACAATGCAATCTTTTTAATCAAACAAATTAACATAATTAAAAAATTTCGTGTTTTCCCCGGCAACTAAAATTTCATTAACACTTTTTTTAAAATTAATCCTTAACTAATGGATGTTAGTTTGAAATTTTGAAAAGAGTTGGTCCCATGACAAAATGAACACCATGCCTGACGAGTAAGTCACGCAGAATTTTAATTTCAATGTGTATTATATCTATCATTTTAATTTATTTTAAAATAGTATTTACTATTAAATATAGTTTTAATAATATATTTTATTAAACATATTTATTACATGTTTTTAATAAAATATTTATTAAATATATTTTAAATAAATATATAGTATTTTCAATAATATATTCATTGAATATGTTGCTAATAATGTATATTACTAAATGCATACTTATTATATATTTTCAAAAGTATATTAGATATTTAAAAATGTATATTAAAAAATATATTATATATTTAATAAATGTGAAGCAAACCCAAAGTCCTACCAGACATGTTAATAATTTATTTAAGGACATACTTTTAGTATGGACAAACCTCTGGTATAAAGGATCCAATATTTTCTCTCTACAACCGGTGGAGATCAAAGAGCATTGTAATTCCTTTTAGTTAGCTTAGTGTGGAAGGAGGGAATAGAGTGTTACCTATGAAAAGACTCTAACACTCAAGTCAATATCAAACAATTAACATCGGTGCTCTACTAAATGCATGATATTTATAGAGTTTGGTGGTGGTTGAATCTTACGTTAGCCTAGTTGATGTCGTTTATTATACTACAAGGAAAACTGATACAGGTACAAACATTATTGACATTCTCTACAGATCATATGTATGCCCTCTGCTATGTCGTGACTATGTGTGATGGTAAGTTACACCGAATGCACTTACATTGTAACCGGTATTGGTTGAATCTTACGTTAGCCTAGTTGATGTCGTTTATTATACTACAAGGAAAACTGATACATGTACAAACATTATTGACATTCTCTACAGATCATATGTATGCCCTCTGCTATGTCGTGACTATATGTGATGGTAAGTTACACCGAATGCACTTACATTGTAACCGGTATTGTGTTTAGAATCTAGACTGTTATCAGACTTATATCAAAATGTACTTAAAGAATATTTAATCAATATATAGGTAACATTTAATAAATATATTTTATAAATTACAAAATATACACCAAAAATATTTTTAAAAAATGTGTATTTAAAACGTATTTAATAATACATAATACAAATTTATATTTTATAGGCTAAAACCCCTTTTCAGCCCTCTTAAAGTTTAGGGATTAGGAAAAAGCCCTTGAAAAAAAAAACCCTTAGGTTTTGGCCCTTATAAAATTTTAGGGTTTACGAATTTAAGGAAAACGTTAGGTTTGACCGTTAACTGATGATGTGGCTAACGTTTGTGCCACCTCATCAGTGCCACGTGGCAATTTTTTTAAAAATAAAAAATAAAAAATCCACGTTATCAACTAAAACCCATTTTTAACCCTCTTAAAGTTTAACGATTAGGAAAAAACCCCTTAAAAAAAAACTTTAGGTTTTGGCCCTTATAAAATTTTAGGATTTAGGTTTTGGCCCTTATAAAATTTTAGAGTTTATGAATTTAAGGGAAAAGCCCTGAACTGAGGCGGCATGAGTTTGGGCTACCTCATCAGCGATACATGTCAAAAATATTATTAATTAATTACATTGGGGTCTAGTTGGCTGCTTACATGTGAAATTATAAATTAAACCATAAATTAAGAAACCCTAATTAAAAGTCCCTTCATCTTCTTCATCCTCTGTATCAAAAATATAAAGCCTTTGTAAATATAACACTAAATTATGCATTTTTAATAGTGTTACATTTATGAGGGCTTTAATTTACACCCTCTTGACATTACATGGATGAGAGAGAAAAATAGGTGAAGTGGGAAAAGAAGGGAAAAAGAGATGGAACCACTCTTTATGTATTTTGATAAACTCTAAAATTCCCTTAAATTCATAAACTCTAAAATTTTATAAGGGCCAAAACCTAAATCCTAAAATTTTATAAGGGCCAAAACCTAAGGTTTTTTTTAAGGGGTTTTTTCCTAATCGTTAAACTTTAAGAGGGTTAAAAATGGGTTTTAGTTGATAACGTGGATTTTTTATTTTTTATTTTTAAAAAAATTGCCACGTGGCACTGATGAGGTGACACAAACGTTAGCCACATCATCAGTTAACGGTCAAACCTAACGTTTTCCTTAAATTCGTAAACCCTAAAATTTTATAAGGGCCAAAACCTAAGGGTTTTTTTTTCAAGGGCTTTTTCCTAATCCCTAAACTTTAAGAGGGCTGAAAAGGGGTTTTAGCCTATTTTATATTACACACTTACTTTCTTATACGTTTAAATGAATTTACAAAGCTTAATGGCTAGACATGTAGTGGCATGATACAATCATAGATCAGGTTCTCACCTAATTAGCGTTATCCGGACATATATACCAGTAGACCAGAGTCAATTGATAGCCACACCAGCACCGTAATGCATAAAAACATGGTCATTGTTACTAGTAGCTGCCACATCCATTTTTTATCACTCTCCTATTTCACTGTTAACAATCAATCAAATTACGAAAAAATGCAGCGCACATATGCAGAAAAGATTGTTTCCCGAATATAAAAAGGACACATCATTGACAAACTTATGCCACTGAATTTGATTTGAAAACAGGCCAATTTAGAATTAACCCCCCCACAATTTCTTTGACCAAGTGAATGTTCCACACATCCTCATATTTAATTTAATAATTGCTATTAGCCACTGGATTGAGAAAATGGAATCATGCCACCATTTATACCGCTCTATATGGTTGTCCTAACTCAGAAAATGCAGAAAGTAGCAACACATGCACAAGTCAAACATAGCAGCAGTGAAAAATCGTAGCAGACTTTTCTATACTATTAGTAGTTTAGTACTAATTGTTCGTAAATTTTTGGAGCAAGAGAAACCACGTAACAAAAGAATGCTATTTTTGTGCTGAAGCCGACATCATGCGACATGTGACAGCCAAGGTGTGGTCCTGTTCTAAGATTCCTAGCAGGCTTTCCATGCCGCCCCGTATGATGCCAACACCAATTAGTGCACGTTTTCAGTAAGTTTACAATTATTATTTATTACATTTTCTTATGTTCGGTCAAGCACGTTTCTGTCACTGTTATATGACTGGTTAACACTTCATCTATTTTTCAATGCCTTAATAATCACATTATTGGCTAGCTTACCCAAAAAAAGTATTATCGCAGCAGATATACATCCGATTCTAAATAATTTATCTGCATAGAACAGAGTAATTAAAAATCATAACTACCACACTTTTGGGTGAAACTACATTGCATGCATCATTATCATTCTCCATAAGATTCGAACTCAGACAAGATATTTACTCAGCTAAGTATGCCGAGTAAAAAAAATAATTACATTATAGCTTGATGAGATAAGTGTTGCAGAGTGTTTTGCATATTTTGGATAAGCATGCAATGTTCATGAGATCAGTCCATTGCTTGTTTGAATAGAACAGAGATTGAGAACATTAAAGGTGTTATTGTCCTTTTAATTTAGAATAAAATTATTTTTTCATTTATTTCATATCAACCAAATAACATCTATTTTCTTGTATTTTTCATATTTTTATTTTCTCACATTTTCTCCATAAGAAACGAGATGATAATTTCTAAATTTGAAAATCTTACAGCATTCTCAATGCCCAACCACCGAAGAATTGTCTCACTTGATTGATTTTATTTACCATATATTTAGTATAAAAAGTTATATATATATATATATATATATATATATATATATATATATATAGTTATGGAACCAAACACCCAATAACACATAAATTAATAGCTGCATGTTTGTACCCGCATGAATAGATTGATTATATTGAGAATACATACACTATCTAACAAAGAACGAAAGCAGGGTCCAAAACAACTCATGGGTAAATGTCGAAATCACTGCAGAAACACCACCACACACACTGTCAATTAGATAGCAGAAAGAATATGACATACACAACTACTCTTTCATTTTCTAGACTTTTCTTGAAGCCATAATCAACGAGATACTGAGTGATTAGTTTGGAATGCAATTAACTATTTGAGTCTGTTCTTTGACTGAGAACAAGTTAACCAATTAATCTAGTTACAGTCTTCAGCTTTGTAAGGTTAATTATCCTAGCTTTGTGCCTAGCTAGTAGTGTGACTGCTACTGACTACAAACTAATACACTGTCGTTTTATAAAGAAATAAAAGGTAAGATACCAAGCAATGAACCTATCCACCTTTGATGTTTCCTGTGGCAATGACTATTGAAGGTGAATGGAAGCTGTCATATGGAATTTATAGCAACTGAAAGGCTTTATCTTTTTGGAAAAGTATTAAAGTCTATAGTATTCACTTTGACCTGGACTAATACCCCAAATTGGGATACAGTATATTATACCCTGTATCTTGCGTAGCCCAATTTGCTTTCTAACTCTCTCTACTTTAGTTTCTCTCTTGACCCATTTTTTTTTAAGTCATGCATATTTATATATATGCCTAGTTTTTTTCAAGTTTTGGTGAGTGAGAAGGGACCATGTCTACTTCAAAGAGCGTCAGCAGTTGTAGTGAAGATGACAATGAACTCCGAAGAGGACCTTGGACTCTTGAAGAGGATAATCTGTTGGCCCAATACATTGTTGATCATGGTGAGGGGAGATGGAATTTTCTGGCTAAACGTTCAGGTACCTTGGTAACGAGCTAAAATGTTGAATAATTAATCAATGAATACAAGATTCTGTACCTTATTTTTTAAAGCAATTTTCATGCTGATTCTCATTAGTTTCTTTTTTTCCTTTCCCTTTTCTGAGATAGGATTAAAAAGAACAGGAAAAAGTTGCAGATTGAGGTGGCTAAATTATCTAAAACCAGATGTTAAGAGGGGGAATTTGACACCAGAAGAGCAGCTTTTAATTCTTGACCTTCACTTGAAGTGGGGAAACAGGTGCTTATGCTTATCCCATATACTTTTGATTGATTCTTGAGCTATTCTAAGGGTGTGTTTGGATTCACTTTTTTTCTGTTTTTCCAACCTAATAAATCATGTTCATCATAAAGTAATATTTTTTTCCTCATCCGTTAACATGATAAATCATGTTGAATGTGAAGTGAATCAAGACATGCATGCAGTAAGTGCGTGTTTGGATTCATGTTAAGTTTGGACCAAAAGCAGGTTCCTATAGTGCATGTTAGGTTAATTAATTTCATGTTTACCAGACATAATTTTAGATGTATTTTAACGAAATTAAGAGATATTTCCAAGCTTCGAATCCGCTATTTCCCTTGATTTGATTTATTTCAAACATAACATTAGAAAGGAATTACTTTTCTTTGAAAAACATAAATCCAAACGTGCAACTTGCAAGAATTAGTTAAATTTAAATGGTTTAAAAGTAAAATTGCAAATATTTGTCTAAATTTTTGTTTCAATTTGTGTGCTTTGTAGGTGGTCAAAAATTGCACAACATTTGCCAGGGAGAACAGACAATGAAATCAAGAACTATTGGAGAACTCGGATTCAGAAGCAAGCAAGGCATTTGAAAATCGAGACAGACAGCAGAGAGTTTGAAGAGCTTGTTAGGCGTTTTTGGATGCCAAGACTGCTTCAGAAAGCAAAAGAATCACTCTCTTCATCATCAGCTATGTCAATTCAAAACCAAGCAAACATTCCCTTGCCATTTGATGGTGTTTCTCAGCATTCAAGTATTGGAACAATACCATCATCACAAATCCCTTGGCAGGGGGGACCTTGTATGAATGAAGCAGGTCCCACGAATATGGATCAACATGAACAGAACTCAGACTCTGAACACAACAATGGTTCATGCATCTCCTTTTCCGAGTCAGCAAATCACCATTTGGGATACACCACCACTCAATTTCATGACGATGACTTTGGCAACTTCACATACAATGATTATCATCATGTAAATAACAATCCCTATGAGATGGACACCTTCAAAACTGCAACTGAGGATGTGCAATACCCAGTTGATGATTCTCAAATGGCAGGAAGCAATTGGGTAAACAATGGGTTTGCATGTAACATGTGGAACACGGATGAACTGTGGCAATTTAGCAACTTACAAAAATAAGATTTTTATAAGGGTTTTGGTTTTTTGGAATAACCCACAATCACAAACACTATCTTTTATTGTTATCAGATAATAATCAACTGTTGATTAGCTACTAAATTAATTGATTCAGATCATGATTGTTTTCCTGTACATCTGTCTTGTATTGAATTCCTCTGTTCGCATGAATACTTTGTCAGTTGTATTAATTGTTGATTGTGTGGTTTGTTTTTTGTGAATGAGGTGGTCTGCTTTAAGAAAATACTAATTTTTAAATGTTTTAATGCTTAATAGTAAAAAAAAAAATCTCTTTAGTTTTGCATTTTTAATTTTTAATCTGTGTTTCATGAGAAAATTAAATAGAATAGAAATTACTCTTGAATTTTAAAGAAAATAACTTTTTTGAAATACAATTTTTTGTATCAATTGATTGATGAGAAGGTTGATTGATTAAATTAAATTGACAACCCTAAAATTAGAAATAATAGTAAAGTGCTCATTGTTAATTAAAAAGCCTCCGTTGAAAAAATAAGAGAAAGACAAAAAACTCATATAGACATGTCATTAAGTTGGTAGGCTTCAAGTGGACAACATTTGAAGTTACGTCCAAATTGGTCCTTACGAGGAGTTAAAGATGAAACATATGTTTATTTAAATTATTAAAGGTTGGCTAGCCTTTGTGGTATTGCATGATATGATGACATGGGTAAATTCTCGTGTAGTGGTAACTTATTTCAAGTTGGTAGTTGTTGGGTAAGCATAAAAAGGAACTCAAAAATTAGAGAGAACGAATTTAGAAACATCCAGTATCCAAAGCGAAACCCCTAACAAGCCCATCATCGCGACTATTGGCAAATCGGAAGGATCTACGAGCATCATTTCGTCTCTCAACTTTAATTCGCGCATCTTTTATTTTATCGCATATCGGTTCCATTTGGACCTTTGTTTTTGCACTTTTGCTGCATTTGTTATATGTATATTCTTTTATATTTGGAACCATTTTATGTCTTGCATTGACACTTAAATCTTTTCTTCGCATTTAATCTCTGTTACTTAAAATTCATACTGTATTGTGTATGATTGTTGTTGTTTTTCTGGTTGTGTTGCTATAATAATTTCCATGTCACTTTGTTTTGATTCGTCCATCGCTTACACATTCTCTTCTACTCCACTTTTGTTTTCCATTTTAAATTTTCATTTTATCTGAGAAGACCTTGACATTATAAACCTATTAATTTAAAAGTCCAAAAATGACTCTAAATCACATCTTAAATTGAAGTTGTGAATTAAATAAGTTAGATTAATTTTTACCACCAACCATATTTAAAATTATATGTGTATATATGCGTGTGTTTTTTTTTTTAACAAAAATAAGAGAAACTTCGACGTAGTTGCGTTACGGTGGTGGGAGTGAGAATGCAACCAAAATGGTATTTAAATGGAGAGGGTCCACTGCAGAAAATGAGGATGTAATTAGTGGAAGAAAAATGAAGGTACAATGCTGCAAAATGTGGAGATATAGAGAGGAACTTGTAAAAATCTATTTTCTTTTTTTGTTAGAAAAAATAATAATCCTCACAGTTCAAAATATAAATTGACATATATAACTCTGAACGTATTAGAAAAATAGAAATTGAAGTTGCGTAATGTTAATAAGACATGTTTATTCACCAAAAACAAAATGTTGCATGTGTTGTTTTGGAGTAACTCAGGAGATAAATAAATGTTACATACACTTTCCCTTTGTTCCAATATTGCATACATACTATAGAAAAACACACAAATTAAAACATCAACGTTGATTTAATCATTTTCCCTACAAACTTCAGCCCCCCGTAATATCATCAATCTTGTTTACTAAATCCTAGATCTTAAACAGTAATAATAATTTGTAAGAATAATTGAAATGATTGTTTTATTATTTCTAATATGTTAAATTGTATATTTATTTTTATTTTTATCTATAAAGTGGAGATTATAAACTTGAATTTGACTATATGTTTACTCTACTTAGTAATTAATACACATAATTAAATTTATTATTTTGGTAGTTTAATCCGGTATCGATACCAGCATATGTGCAAAAGGGTAAAATTCATCCGTTCTCACTTGCTTACCGGTGTCACAGGTAAACCTGCAAACTCTAAGCCTATATCAGATTTATATCTATACCAAAAGTCCAGGTCAGCACCTAGCACATCGGAAAGCATTCATGTCAGCCGACAAATAGTACAAGGTACAAGTACAGGGGAACGTTCGCAGGAGACGTGGAGGCACCCACGTCGTGTGTCAGAATGGTCCCGCAACCCTAAAAGACTTTTCATTCTCCGCATGCATGCATATAAATACCTACATTTTCACAACGTTAGACATATTCTCAAATTTATTCTTCAGAAACCTTGAATTCCTTTTTCTGGTTACTGACTTGAACGTTAATTTTCACAGGTGACACCACCTTTCGCCCATCATCAACGCAAAAGCTTGGTGTGAATTGTTGGTGTATGCGTTATGAGCTTTTATGCTTCTTCATTTGTATCATTTTTTGCTTATCAATAAAATAAGTATTTCAGTTTAAAATTGTGTTAAAACGTATTTATCCTTGGAGTAATAGGTCATATGAAAGTTATTCCTAAAATGACCCTAGTCAAGTATTTACATGGGGACATGTAAATACATTGAGATTAGTGTGTGAGTGTACTGATGACCTGATCTCACATATCATAAATATAGATGATATCAAGTCTTCACACGGGTACACATTAAGAGTAATGATGTACTAGACAGACCCACCATGAGAACGTTGTATGGATCGTTACATGAATGTCATAAACGATTCTCAATGTGATAATGGTATATGTAGTCCTTCGACCTGAAGTCACTACAATTCCTACATGAGAAGTTTGTTGTTTTAATACAATTAAACGTCTTCTGTAACAATAGGACTATAAAGGTTGTGATTAGGCAATGAACAAATTATGCAGAGGGATGTGAGTGATGTAGATGGGATTTGTCTCTCCTACGTGATAGGAGTGATATCTATAGGCCACTTGATGGAGTAAGACTAAGGAAACGCATGGTCATGCTAAAAAGAATAAATATTAGATATTTATTTGGATCAAGTCAACTCCGATATCAAGTAAAATAAATTGGGCCGTACAAGGATGACGCGACCATGCCTTGGGCCCAATTAGGATATCGTGACAAAAGGAACAAACATATAAAATAATTATCACTTATAGGTTATGTTGATATTAAATAATACTCGGACATAATGATGCATTACTAGATGCCGCTTTTATTTTATATTAATAATAAATTAATTTATTATTAATATGACAGGGTATTTTACCTATAGGGTCATACAGATAGAGTAAGCCCATCAGAAAATATTTTGTTTTATTTTAGTTGATTAACTAAAATAAAGCTATTGGACCTAGCTCATTTAGAATGGGTAAGGAGTCCACTTTTTAGAGAGAACAAATTAGGTCAAACCTAAGCCTATAAATAGAGCATAAGATGCTCATAGGCCGTTCACAAAAGATAGACACAAATTCGCAAAAGTTGCAAGAGCTATACGCCGTCAAACTAGCAGTTGGCAAGTGTTGCGATTCTGGTGGGAGTGCTCGTGTGGACTCCTAAAGGACGAGACTACGACTGCTTCGGTGTTCTTCAAGAGGTAATCCTAAAAATGAATTATTGTGTGTGTGTTTGTCTTATGCTTTAAAACACAGCGCTTTGCAAATCCTATAGGAATCATTGTATTTCCGTTGCTCATGTATTAGGGATTCCCAACATGAATGATCTCCAGGACACCAAGACCTTTATCTCCCACTGAGATAAAGGACACAATACCGAATACTAACTGTATCAGTGTATAAATCACTCAGAGCAGAGAATATTTGTGGCTGGTCCCACACCGGATTCTTGACCCCAGTTCAGACCAGTTCATAGTTGAATACAAGTCACAAGTTGATCAATTATATAAAGAATTATAATTTAAAAATCATTTAATATTTGAAGATACCCTTGACAACTAATATGAAGTTTCTAAAATTGTAAAAACTAACATGTTGAACACATGTAATCTTAAAGACTAGAATGTTTACCAATTGGTTGTGGCTTAATTAATTGGCAACATAAGTTGAAATTATGGGAAGAATTTTGGATTTGTTCCTCACTAATCACACTTATTTGGAGGGGGCGAGAAACCTTAACTATGACTAAGGCCTAAATATGATTACCTCTAAAGGAGAATACTTATGATTAACAAAAAAAAAAAAACCGCGACCTAGACCTAGATCCATTATTGTTACGTCCTATGACCTAAAGTCTCAAATCGTCTTAGCTTCTCCGTCTTCGTAAACCACCCTTGCCGCGAGCGTTGCCCATATATATTATTTAATAATATGTATTGTAAAAACTATTTTTAATTATATAAATATCATGGAACATATTTATTAAATTATTAAATATCATTAAATATATATTTTAGGGTTAAATATACATTATTTTTGAAAATAATATTATATATTTAAATAATACTATAATATTAATAATAATATTTTTAATGTATTTTATTAAGAATATATTTAATGATAACAAAATATTGATAATATATCTAATAATATTATAAATAATATTTCAAGTTCACAGTGTGTGTGTGTGTATATATATATATATATGTATATATAAATTGTGATACGTGTGTTATCGTGATTAACTAAAACTGGTGAAATAGCTAAATTGAAACTTGATAAAAAGATAGAGAAGAATATATATATATATATATATATATATATATATATATATATATATTGATCGGTCCTGAACCGGGGTCAAGAGATCCGGTGTCGGGCCGGTTACAGAAGTTGAAGACCGAGTGATATTGAAGACCGGCTTTGCGAGTATCCGGTGTCTCTGCATGTAGAGAGCGATCTTGACGTCCTGGAGGTCCTTCACACCGACCTCACGCGTTGATGTGGGCGAAAGGTGGTGTCACCTGCGAAGATTCTCCGACGCTCAAGTCAGTAATATATTTCGAGTGTGGAATGTAAATAATCACTCTATGGGATCAAATAGATGCATTCAGGAGAGAAGGAACAGAACCAGAACCCTTCTCCAGTAAACTGAAGTGAGTTCTTATACCTGATTGGCTCGATTTACGAGGACCTGTTAGTGGGGAACCACCAACCTCCATTAAGCAAGTATATTATTGTTTATTGCGTACTCACGAGCATGATTGAGGCAAGTGACTATTTTATTTTGAGCGTTGGGAGAATGGGGCTAGACTTAGGGGACAAGTTAATCATTCCCAGGAGCAGATTATGGCTCGTAGTGTGGGGAATGAAATTATTGATCGGTCCCTGTAGCAATGCCCATTGTCTTATGTCGGGTGACGTGTATGTTATCCGGTGTGCATGATGTTATCCTTGACTAACCGGTGCATGGAGAATGCCTGACTCGAAATTAGAGTCCGGATGTATACCGATGACACCGGTTGCATGTTATAGAATGGAAACCGGTAAATAATCTGTCCGGTCTCTCAAACGTTACCTCGGATTGCCGATACGTGGATACTACGCCAGGATACCGGTTGCCCCTCTAGAACAGTTGTGCTGACGTCACAACTTTAGGGGCCGGTATCCAGACCGGATCATATATATATATATATATATATATATATATATATATATATTCTATTTTATAAGAACTAAAAATATATTTAAACCAAAACTAAAATTAAAAAACATTTTTATGATTTCAAAACATTGTTTTCAAACTATAGGAAATATATTTAAAAATAAACGAAATCCTTTTTACTGAACAAAATAAATGAAACCTTTTATTTGAATAATTTTTATTTTAAATTTTTCTTTAAAAAACAAAAATAAAAGAAAATCATAAGCACCACTAGCAAAGCCTAAAGTGAAATTTTTTCATCAAAATATGTAAATCTTATTATAATTTAACCTAAGTTCTCAAATTTGACCATGAGCCAGGTTAAAAAAGATTGAGAATTCAAGTTTTTACGATCATATAAAACTTAAGAACTCAGATTTTTTTTTCATATTGATATTTTACTAAACAAAACCTATATATTATAAAATAAACTAAAATTGGATGGATGGTGTTTCCTCTTTCTTTTTTCTTTTAGATTCTTCAGGATAGATTAGTATATATGAAATAATAGCCATCCTAAAAATTATAAAAGGCCATAGTATAAAAGAAAAAGAACAAGAAAGATTAAATTCGAAAAGATTATAAACCGTCCACGTGTACAATAAATACAATCTTGATCGTTCATTTAGTCCTTAAATTAAGAGAAACAGTTCTTCAGAAACCCTAGGGTTTTCACGCAGAGACTCTTCCTCCCACTCTTGTGTTGGCTCTCATTTTCCTGCGCGTGAGGTTTGCATTCTACTTTCAATTTCATCTTTCTTTTAGTCAATTACCTGAATCGAAGGAACAGTTATTAATTTTATAGTCGTTTTCCTAAATTTCCTTTTAGCGGGACATTTTTTGAAGGTGGGTGTTATTTGTCAGTTTTGGTTTGGGGAATTTTAATGCTACATGGTTTCTTCTAAGAATTATATGACTTTTTAAGGTTGTCTCTGGAAATCGGGGAATCGTTAATTTTGTTTTGGCAATCTCAATTTATGTTGTTTGTACACAGCTGTGAAGATGTACACATCAAGGAAGAAAATCCACAAGGATAAGGATGCTGAGCCAACTGAGTTTGAAGAGTCAGTTGGACAGGCATTGTTTGATTTGGAAAACACCAATCAGGAGCTTAAAAGTGATCTTAAGGATCTATACATTAACTCAGCAATGTAAGAATTTTGCATTGCCATTTACATGATCCTCTGTGTGATGGTTTGTTGGTTTTCTGTCTGTGTTATGGCCTTTTGCTTTTGCTTTTGTGCAGTCAGGTTGATGTTTCTGGGAACCGCAAGGCTGTCGTTATCCATGTCCCTTACAGATTAAGGAAAGGTTTCAGAAAGATTCATGTTAGGCTCGTCAGGGAACTTGAAAAGAAGTTTAGTGGGAAGGTAAGGAAAGTCTAGTATATTCTTCACATCTATGTTGAACAGAGATTGTAGTTGTTTTTGTTATGGCTGGCATATGGCGTTAATTTTTGCATGGTTTTAGTGGTTCTTTGGGATAGTATGTGGTCTGTGGCTGCATTTTAATGTAATTGTTGCTTGAGATGTCATCATTATTATTATATTTCTCTCAACACATCTTTTTTTTTTCCAAGTGTTTTGATGTAACCCCTTGCTAGTGTAATAATAAATAAGTCACATATGTACATTTGATACTGGGTTTACGATCCTTTCAATTCAACACCATCCTTGGGAGTTGAGTGCAATTTATTTGTCATATTTTATCATAATTGTTTTAAGTATGCCTTTGTGCTGCGGTGAGGAAACTTCATGTCACTTCCTTTTTAGCTCCTACAAAGTATTTGGATATCACTTAGAATCCTTCTTGAACTTTAGTAGTTTGTTTTAATGTTGTGATTTTTCAAATATGCTCTTGAACAGTTGTAATGTACTTAAATTTGTAGGATGTAATATTGGTCGCCACACGGAGGATATTGAGGCCTCCAAAGAAAGGTTCTGCTGTTCAACGCCCCCGCAGCCGCACACTTACTGCTGTTCATGAAGCATTGCTGGAGGATGTTGTGTTACCTGCAGAGATTGTTGGGAAGCGTGTGAGGTATCGACTTGATGGGTCCAAAATTATGAAGGTATGCTTATTATTGCCACTTCAACTTATGAACTTACTTGTGTGTTCATTTCAATCAGCTGTCAAAAGTTTCTATCTATCAAATGTCTTGTTGACTATGATAACGAATGAACATGTAAATTCTTGGAAATGAATTCAATGGTTGATCATGTGATTATGGAATTTGGTTGTCATATGCCTATGTATTAGTTAATTTGTATCTCTCTCATTGGATGTGTAGGTTTTCTTGGACCCAAAGGAGCGAAACAACACTGAGTACAAGTTGGAGACTTTTGCTGCAGTGTACAGGAAGCTGTCCGGCAAAGATGTTGTGTTCGAGTATCCTCTTACAGAGGCTTAGTTTCACTTTTGTCATCTTTTAGTTTGTCCCAAGGATTGCATTTGATGTATGCTGGTTAAAATTTTGTTTGACTAATTGGCTTTGATTCTGGAATTAATTTTCTGATTTTTGAAAGCACAATGTCTTGTTTCACCAATGTAGGATTTGAGTTTTACTATAAATAAAATCTCATACGTATTTTGAACAATTATGTTGTTTTGAAAGTAAATTTGTTGCCTAAAGTATACCAGAAAAAAACCTACATTACTGTTTGAACCTATGTTGCATACCTATATTTACGGTACTTGTCCCTGTACGAATTGGGAGGTTATAAGGTTATGAGATTTTACAAAAATCAAAGGTACTCGTACGTAAACATACTTGATTAATAATTTAATTTTACTAAGATTATAAGTTAAATGTATACAAAGAGCTCTTTTCTATTAATTGTATTATTCTTTATAAATAAATTGCTACCCAACAACTCATTTATCCTTTCCTGTTTTGATTGCATTTCGACCTTGACAGCACCCTTTCCATGCTTCACAAGTCGTACAATGCGAATGTGTAGGGTGGTGTCATTCATTTTATACTCCAAAGTTGTAAGGCTCAAACATTTTAACCTCTCACTTTTTAAAATACACCTTTTTTTTCTTGGATAATGAAAATGTCATTTATTTTAGTCTATTACACTTTAGTGTTTATTACTGTTTTAAATTTAAGAGTTAAGGTAAATGTCATTTTATAAAGTGAATGACTAAAATAGATATGGTTCTAAAGATTAAAATGAGTTTTTGGTTTTTATTAGGGTACAAACCACCTTAAACAGTATAAGGAGATGAAGCCTAACTAGTAAACGACGTCATTCAAGAAAATCCTATAATAAAAGGAGAAAAATGGAGTTTTTTTCTCTCTCTTTCTCTCTTCACACTAGAAGAGTTTTTTCCACTCCATCAAGGAGATACTTGGTACAATGGCTATGTAGAGGTCTTATCCACCATTGCTCTTGAAGTTCTAGTAGATTGAGCTTTGTCACACACTACCCTTCACATCTTGGCCTCAACGTGCAGGTTTTACTCCATCAGAACTTAAAAGAGCAGAGGAAAGTCAGGTCTCTTTTCTCAGCGGTTTAAATTCGGGACCGCTAACGAAAGAGTGGTGCTCTTTTACCAAAAAAACCGCTAAATATTTGTCAGCGGTACAAAATCGAAAGCGCAGACAAAAGTCTATTGCTTTTCTTAACGCTTTCTCAAGAAAAGCTGGCTTGCACTTCCCGGAAAGGCCGGGAAACGTGGCCCATACATTTCTCAACGCTTTAAAATCGAGACCGCTAACGAAAGAGTGTGCTTTGCCCTTTAAATTTCTCAGCGATTTTAGTAAACCGTTAAGGAAAGCACTAAGAAACCGCTAACAAATCATTGGACTTCCGAAAAATCCGGGAAACGTGTACATCACACATTTCTCAGCTCATTAAATCAGTACCGCTAACAAAAGAGTTATGCTTTTCAAAGCGCTTCAGTTATGTTTAGAATCAAGGTTAAATTTTTAAGGAGATTAGAATATTTTTTGTAAACAAAAGTTAAAGTAGATAGTGGTATATGTAATTATTTTTAATTTAAATCAATTTTGTTTATTTAATTTGATTTGATGGTAAATACTATTTTTTTTATTTTTTATTACATAGGCTCCTAACTTATCCAATGAGAATAGGGTAATTAATAATAAAAAATGAGAATAATTAATAATGATCGTTCAGATCAAAGTAAGGGATAAAATTAATTTAGATTAAAAGCACTCACATGTATTACTCCTTATAATTTAATATCTTCCCAACACAAAATTAAATCATGCACAATAAAAAAATAAAAGTACATTTACACAAAATTAAATCGTGCTAATTGGTTTGGACATTTTTCTTTGAAATAATCATTGTTATGAAAACTTCGCTGCCTTCTCCTATGAAAGAAGAAAGTAGAAAAATACACGTAGGATGATAATAATATATAAAATTAAGATATTAAAAAAAAGATATATGAAATAAGAATGAAAAAGTAACAAAAATAATTGAATTTTATTTTGATAAAAATTATTTAATATAACTATACGATATAATGTAATCCTTAATAGATTGTAAAAACAATTATTTAATCTTCACAATCAAAAATATTTTTAAAATTAAACTACCCTTTTAGGTATTTAGATTCAATAAAATACTGTCAGATTTTTTAATGGATAAAATAATTTGATTATTTAATACAATATTTTATGTTTGAATATTTATTTAAAATTTTAGGGTTAATTTCAATGTAAATTTTCGCCCGAACTAACATTAGACAATATTTAAATAATCAAATTTTCAAAATTAAAAATTTCTTAAATATTAAATTAACAAGTTTACCATATACTATTTTGACATTCGAATAATATATCTTAATAGGTAGTATTTTAAATTTGGATGAGTGTGTGACTATAAGCTCTAACAAACTTAAGAATGAATTGACCATAGCTTTAGGTTCCTAACGAGGTATCATTCCCTTTTTTTTATATGATGATATGAGTAAGGAATCAAGGAATATCAACCTTAGAGTATCATTACCTAACAAAATCAGTTAAATTCAAACACTCATTATTTCAAACGGTCCTCAACATATGGAGGACTAGATCCTCAACACAATACTATGACAAAATTCAAACTAAACCTCTAATGAGGTGTCAGCTATCTATTCACTAACAATTATATAAATATATTTTAGGTAACATCATAATACTCAAAATATGACACCAACCTCACATATATATGTATGCCGTCTCATGCCTATTGAAGGACCGTCCATATATATATATATATATATATATATATCAAAACTTAATATTTTGCATCACATACTTTTGTTTGCCAATTTAAGCCAATCGGAGGGCTATGGCATAATCTTCATACTTCATACTTCACAAAACATATTACATGATCACAATATTTACACATCCACATCAATGCCACCACAAGTGATTAATTACATATTTTTCCTTTGACATTGCATTGCCAGATCCCTGAGTTCACCAAGCGGCATTGTCACCCTGAAAACTCACTAAAATGAAAGTTGAGGGTTGAATACCACTCAAAGCAATAAATAGTAATTTATAGATAAAAGTTACTCTTGGGGTTATATAATTCATTATGTCACAATCATAATACAATGGCATATAATTCATCAAACTATATCTTAATCGTTAATTCAATTTCATACATCACTAGGTGTAACACCCTCGGTTAGATAAGACAAATCCTTCTATAGGTTCATCCCATTTAACTGAGAGTGTTAACAGTTTTTAGAAAAAGTGAATATATATATATTTTTTTTAAAATAAATAAATACGTGGCAGATCAGCGGAAGTAATATTGTATATATCACATAGTCATTCACAAACTGTAAATAATTGTACTCTTAATAGAATGGGGCACGCAGGCACCCTTAAATATTATACAGTCATCCGGTGTCTGATTATAAATATTCTATCCCTAATGATTATTCTCAATGGGTTCAGCGTACTGCTGATCTTCACACTCGGGTTCTTGAGTTTCTAATTCCTCTGAAAAATGTTCAACAGTAAGGGTGAGTATAACCCAAGACCCTGATTGGTTCATCCGGTGCGGACATAATCCAGTTATCATACAATGTCACATAGATCATACATTTAGCATATTTATAACAATCAAGCATGTTATCATCACATAATCGTACATTTAGCATGTTCACAATTATAACAAATGAATGCATGAGTTCAGATTTATTATGATTTATCTTTGGTTAAGTCTCATGATGCATGTGGGCCCAATAAATCGTTTCATCTTCTTCTCATTCTTTGGAATATCACCATTCCAATCATCTAGAGCGATCAGGGTCCGCCCAAGTTCCATGTGGTACAAATGAACTCATCGGTTCTTATAATTGATTTAAATATTTTTGGAACTTGGATCCCTATGATCATAGTTACACTCCGTCATTTAGTCAAAGTACACTAGAATTGCATCGTCTCACCCGGCTATCAGGCGCGACTCTGATGCCATTGGGTTGTCGTTCCAGTTGTACTCCCAAGATTCTTCATGGAGATCGAACGTGAGTGTCCTCCACTGTACCAAGTGTATACTCTAGAGGTTTTTCCTCATCAAAAATATTTTCATGATGCGAAATGCATTTATCTTATCAATTGATTCCTGGGTATCTTATGTGTTTCCAGTCTCATCATAACATTCTCAAATTCTTTGAATTCCATCAATCATTTAAACCTTGTAAGATATTCGTTTATTATTTTTAGAAATATATCTATTATATATATATTCTTTCATAAAGAGTAAAATAATATATACTTTATGTAATTACGCCTAATTTAGTTGTTTAACAATGTATAATGATAATAAAACCAATAAATAGGATAACAATATTAAGTTTGACTATAAATAATGATAATAATGGAATAAGAATGTTAATAATAACTTACCAATAACTTAAAAAGTATTGAAAATTGGTTTCCAATTGAGAATTCAAGTGAAAAACACTAAAAATAGAGTTTTTCGAGTGAAATAAGGGTAAATCCGAGTGAAATGAGTATGATTCCGAGTGGAATCATTCAAAGAAGGGTTCTCCAAACGATCTGGCTAAAAATCCGAGTGAAATGACATTGGAAAAGCTGTTTTCTGACTGAAATAAATTTAAATCCGAGTGAAATGAAGTGGAATGCTGTTTTCCGACTGGGACAGCTTGAATCCGAGTGGAAATAAATTATATCCGAGTAAAAATGTTGATTTCTAAACTTTTTGAGAAAGAAAGGTTTAATACTGAGTGAGAAATTGAGTTTGCCGAGTGGAATGGGTTGAATATCGAGTGAAACTGAATCATCCGAGATAAATAAATCCGTTCCGAGTGAAAAATAAATTTTCTGGGTGAAATGAGTTTAAATACCGAGTAAATTCAGGTTGAAGTGAGTTTCTGAATAAAATAGGCATCAATCCGAGTGAAATAATCCTGATTCCGAGTGGAATCAGGTTGATAAGAGATTTCTAAGTTATTTTAACTATGTATTCCGAGTGAAAATAAACTAAAGGGAGTTTTCTGAGTAAAATAAAGGTTTACCGAGTTAAAAATCACTGGGAAGGGTTTTCATGAGTGAAGCTACTTAAATTCTGAGTGAAAATGAGTTTCTGAATGAAATTAATTATGATTCCGAGTGGAATCAATAGGAAAAGAGTTTCCTGAGTAAAAATAAGATACTTTCCGAGTGGAACAGTGTGTTTACCAAGTGAATTAAGGTTGGGAAGCTTCTGTCCGAGTTAAATATGATGTTTTCCGAGTGCATTTACTAAAAAGGGGTTCTGAGTAAAAGGTAAATATACTTTCTGAGTGAAATTAAGTCAAAACCGAGTAAAATAATATAAGAAGGAAATTTCCGAGTAAAACAAGACTTGTAAGATGCTGTCCGAGAGAAATAGAGTGTTTACCGAGTGAAATACTATGTTTTCCGAGTGAAATTAAATGGAAAGATATTATCCGAGTATAAATAAGCAAAACCGAGTAAAATAAGTGTAAAACCGGTCGGATTATCATAAAACCGAGTAAAATAACCTGTTATCATATTTGTTTCACTGGAAATCACACGGTACCCATGTTTCTTAGTATTTTCAGTCCCATAAATACATGTCATATCACAATTCATCACTCGGTAAGAGATATATATATATATATATATATATATATATATATACATGCATATACAGATAATAATTTAAAGCATTTCATACACATTGAATCAGTCCTCCACTCGGTTTTCCCACAAGGCACCCAAGAATATACCCCCTTACCTCAAATAAAGCTCCTGGAGGAGAAGAAAGAGGCTCCCTTCACTGTCCTGCTTCAATTCCGAGTGAAACAGAGGGGAAAGGAGAGGGAAAGAGCTTGCTGGGAAGAAGAGTGATGAAGTGTTTGGTTCGTGTGTGTGGTGTGAGGTCTGAGGACCTTGAACTCGTTTAAATAGGGAGGAAGTGAGTGGAAGACAAGTGGGAGACATCGGTTGGAGAATTAGGTGGAATAATGGAGCCTTTTGACTCCTTTTACAGTCAGCTTTGCATTTGATTGGAATAAAATATATAAAGTTATTGTAATGGAGGCAACTTTCTCCTTTGATTGGTTCATTGTGCCAATCATTCTTGGCTTTATATGGTTAAGTGGGCTGACCACTATCTGAAGTGGAATTAAAAAGATATTCAGTGCTGGCAAGGTCGTCATCTCATGTAAGGGCGGTATTGGGTGTGTGAGGGCGGAGTGCAATGTGAGGGCGGAGTGCAATGTGAGGCGGTGTGGAGTATGAGGCGGTGTAGTAGGGAAGGACGGTGTGTGAAGGAGTTAAGGACACCGTCTGTGTAAATTGGGCGGTGTTGTGATGAACACCAGCTCAGAGTTGTCCGGTGTGAACTCCTGCTCTAAGGACGACCTAATTTAGCCAACTGGTGTGGAGTGCTGACATCGGATCTCTTAAGCGAAATCCGATTCGCTTGAGCGAAATCCGATTCGCTTGAGCGAATCCGCCCTTCATGGCTCGGAAATCTTCAAAAACTGACTCAACACTTGCTTTCTCACTCGGTAATGGTTCAGCCTCCCTATATTTCTCTCGGAATGGTTCCTTCTACCATTTCCACTCGGTTCTCTAAGTAATTACATAGGAAACCGTTCGGAATACTTCCATAACATGTTCCACTCGGTAAGAAGCATCAAATCAACATAAACTTGAGTGTTTAAGCTTTCTTTCACTCGGAATACTTCAATCAGAGCAGTTTTCTTCGGAACAGAAGTACTTGGCAAGGTTTGACTCGGAAACGAGTCATTCCAGGGTGTTTTGACTCGGAATTTCATCCAGAAGGTGTTCTCTTGAACACACTTCACTCAGAATTGCATCTCAGGTCAGGATTCCACTCGGTGGTAGTCCCTTCAGTCATGTTTTACTCGGAAAACATGACTCTGGCTCGAAATTCCATCCTCCACTCGGAATTTCTAATCTTTCACTCGGAATTCTTCTCTGTCACTCGGAACAGAGCCCTTTTCACTCGGTTTTTGCATAATTTCGCTAATGATCCTTATAATTTACATTGTTATGCGCAAAATGATACTTATGAGATACCACAGACCATCAACAGGGTATATATATTGACTTATTCTTCTTTCAAACCTTCCATAATTCAAAAATTACAAGGGTGAAATTGTTTCTAAAAACAGGGATGTTACACTAGGCATATGTATATGGATCATCTATCTAACCCCGAACATCACTAGAAACTTCCAATTCTTCCAACACTTATACATTGGGTTCTATTCCCTCGATGCAAATGATCGAATGTCACGAACTTTTAAAATCACATTCTTTTCAATGCATAAAAGCATGCAATGCAGATTTGACTTAATCAATGGAAAATCTGAGTGTCAAAAATGGATAATCCATACAGAAAATCTGAGTGCTATAAATTGGTGGATATCCTGGTAACCACACAACAAATGTGAGTGTTATAATCGGTGGTACCTTGAAAGCTGCACAACAAAACTGAGTGTTATAACCGAAAGACTCATACAACAAATCTAAGTGTTGAGCGAATCAAAGCGCTATAGTAGTCAATGCATATGATGTCATAAGTCAATGCAATATGCATATGTGCGAATCACAGCACAACTTCATAATACAAACATCATAGCCTAACTTCACTAACCTTATTAATTCTCAATTCATCATTCATCAATCCACAATTACACCAATCCATAGATGGAGCTATCCCACCACTTCTAAATATAATCACAACCATAATCACTATATCATCAATCATAAATTGTCATTGACACATAACTCGCATAAGACGCCTTAGCACACACATACACACACTATAAATTGGTGGATATTTTGGTAATCACACAACAAATTTAAGTGCTATAATTGGTAGTATCTTGGGAACCGTACAACAAAACTAAGTGCTATAATCGGCAAACTCATACAACAAATTTGAGTACTAAGTAAATCAAAGCGCTATAGTAATCAATGCATATGATGTCATGAGTCAATGTAATATGCATGTGTGCGAATCGGAGTGCAACTTCATAATACAGACATCATAGCCTAACTCCACTAACCTCAGTAATTCTCAATTCATCATTCATCAATCCACAATTACACCAATCCATAGATAGAGCTATCCCACCATTTCAAAATACTACCTTTGTCCCATATTATAAGAACCTTTAGAGATATTCCTTTGGTCTTTAGTATAAGAACCTCATCAAAAAGTCAATAGCATTAATTATTTTTTCACCAAAATACCCTTATTAGTCATTAATGAAATAAGTATTAATTAAACAGAAAAAGAGTAAGATTTGTGAGTACCAATAAAACTAAGAGGTATTTTTGAAAACTAGTATAATTTGTAAACAAATTAAATGACTTTAACTACATTAACCAACTTTTTTTTAAAATTAAAATTTAGTTAAGAGGTTTTTATATTAAGAAACGGAGGTAGTATAATCACAACCATAATCATCATATCATCGATCATAAATTGTCACTGACACATAACCCGCATAAGACGCCTAAGCATACACACATGTATATATAGCGCCATCATAGGGCGTAACCAATAACTTTCCAACTATATCAATTAATCATCACCTATATCATGCATTGAGCTTTAATTTATAACTACCATTAAATTTTTATAACATCATCAATAAATCATAATTTATTACCATCAACACATGCCAATAAATATAATTAATGACACTTCATTGCCTAAATCATTTAATATCATTACCAATTTATGACTTCCAACTCCAAACAACACTTCATCCCACAAACAACAACTATATTTTTATTTAGCAAAAATCAATATTTATCCGGCGTTAAACTTTATAATTTTAAAATCCACCCCGGAATTAGACTTTCCTATTCGCTACTCAAATGGCTCGTACTGTCGATGCTGCATGGATAAATCCTTCATACAGAGTTTCCATTGGCATGGATGTCAAACCACATCGTTTTTGGTCAATCTTCCTTAGTTTAGGCACCCACAGTAATCTCAACTCAAAGAAGCCTTCGTCCTTGCCATGAACCTAGAATGGGAACAAATAATATTTGAATCGGCTAATCTAGACTTAATTAGGACTTGTAGGGAAGACATCAAAATTAGAGAAATTGACCTCGTGTTTTAGGATATTGCCTACTTTAAGGAAAGCTTAACGGCAAGTAGTATTGCTGCTCTTGTTGTGTAATTTTGTGGCCTATTGGGTCTTTATTAATCTAATCTATTCACCAATAAAAAGAAAATCCTATGACAGAAACTAAGAATTAGTCTGCAAAAACAGAAATGCCAAATACATTAGTCACATTGCTTCTCAGTGGTCATATAAATTGATGCAGAATCTTCTTTCCTGCATCTATACATTAAAAAATACAAAATGAATTAAGATCAAGTGGTTGCCATTTGTTACCTAAAAGCAAAGTATAGGTGAAAAATGAAGAACCATAAGCTACTTGTTAGGACAAGATCACAGCGCCTAGATACACAGCTCCACAAAGAAAGACAAAAGATATTAAACCCCTGCAAATAGAGTTAAGAATTGGTCAATCTAAACAATGAAATGTAAATGTGATTTCAAGTTACTGTATCAGTTTAAGAAAGGTGAAAAAAACAAAGTCCATTAGCATAAAGAACAAAATAAAGTCTTTCTAATAACATGTGCTCACCAAATGACGCCCCATCCAACACCAGTACAAGGACAAGGGCACACTTCTGCAAATTTTTCTGCATCACTTGAATGTACTCTTCGCGAGATCAAATCATCGTAAATATCTGCATTGTCATGTTAAAGGGAGTTTACTATTTCATTCAAGGTATATCTAACCAAATCAAATTGATTCTATTTCAAAAGCCATACCATATACTGAAAACAAGCTATTCATTACACCTGCATTTCAGTTTCAAATGAAAAGAAGTTAATGATATATATTTAATGAAAACGATCAAAGCACATCATCCAAACCAGGAACAGTCAAAGACCACAGTACTTAGTATTTACCTATAAACAATATAATGTAACGTAGTATTTTAACTTTGGTTGTCTCTTGCAGAATCCATATTACACCAAGGAAAATGATAAATCCTGAGGCCTCAACATGCAAACGTGTAATAATTTGAGAAACACTATGCATTATGCACAACTCCTATAAAACTTTAGTATGAAAGAGAGCACATAACATACCAATACAAAGTCCTCGAAGAGTCCACTGTGTAAAGATCAACAATAAAGGTTCAGTCACTTAAAAGGAAGATGTAGCATACTGAATTAGCATCCTCTCAGAAAATGCACATATATTTCACTCAAAAACTAGTTCCTTTGCACACTGACATAGACATGCAAGGTGGGAAGCATGTTAGATATTACTGAATTTTAACAATGATAAAAATGATACTTCATGTTATCAACATGTTTGAATCATCACAGTAACACAGAACCCATTCATCCTGTTTCTAAATATTCAAATTCTAAGTAGACATTGTAGCATTAAATGAGAAGGCTCATGAGTTCATCACGTACATTTTTTGCAACGCATAGGACAACAAGTAGAGCAGCAATAAAACAACCAGCAGCTATTCTAGCAGTAAGAAGTTTTGTCGATGCAAGTATCAATATCATGCCCCAGAAAGATGAACCAAGATCTGAATCACCAACACATGGATAGAACAAATAAGATCAACTAAGCTCAAACATTTACAGAAAATAATAGCAACCATGATAGTATTCCTTGAAGCTTGTCGCAGTGTGTACAAATTAACTGTCACATGTTAGATGACAGGCAATAGGAACAGAAAATATCTCATTTAAGAGAATAGATTTGAAAATTTTAAATGCTCTTGCATATCATATGTTGCAAGAAAGTTACACACTATGAAGCACGGACTCCAACATAGACACTTCGACACGGTTAATCTCTAAAATATTGAGCACCCGGACACCACATGTGTGTGTATATAAAGAAGGAGAAACTCAAATAAAATGAAATATGAATAATATAACAAAAAAATCTAAATGAATGATCAACGATTCAACATTGCATGAAATATATATATGTATACCTTCTTAAATCAGACTTTCAAAGTTTTACACTTTTACCATCATAATAGTCCCTAAAACATGAATAAGAAATGTTGTTTTTTTAAAATATTTTCTATCATAATTGAAGTTAAATTAATATTTTAAAGAGTTATGAAATATAATTTTAATATGATTAGCATGTGTCTATTTATATACAGGTGTTGGTTTAAGTGTTTGAATCATATAAAGGTACCGGCTTATGTCAAAAATTGATTTTTTTAATTGGACACCTATTGTATATCTCAGTGTGTCTCGGAGACATATCAAGGTGAGAATGTGTCCGACACTGACATTTCAGAGAAGAGAAGTGTTTGTAATTCATTTAGAAGTAAAATATATAAGCAATGGTAGCAGACAATACATCCAGCAGGCAAGATTAACCAGTATATGCCTCCACGTGTTTGGGTTGTTCCACCTTCATCTGCATGAACCTGGATTCCTTCTACCTGCAATTAAACAAGCATGTATGAGGTTGAATCATCTGAGGAGGTAATCAAAGAGTACTATTGACAAAACAGATGTTAGATGTGGACGACCGTCTAATGTTGACTATTATGGAATCCATTAAATAAATTAACTAAGATGGCTCCACAAATAGATCTTTGTAGGAAAGGTTTTGAATTTTGAATCTCTCTTCTCAAAGTGTCACTGAAGAAGGGGAATTGCTCAGTTATTATTTACTGAAATCTGGATACTTTTCTGATCTTCAGAAGCAAAAAGGGATTACATAGCCATAGAAGAATGCATAATAGGCATATAAAGTATCACCTACACATAGAGGATGGTACATTCTATTGTCTACCAAATAAGCAAAATAGAAAGAGAGGTTGAACGTACGAACCTAGATTAACCTGTCATCTCTATTGATTAAAGCAACAAAGAAAAGCTCGTAACCAAGACATTCATGAGGAAAAAATGAAGATACATACAGTGATGAACTGAATGAATAACAGCTACCACCGATGTACATTGCTCAATTACAATCCTAAGTCTTTGAAAAAAATTTACTTTTAGCAATTTAGTGACAGATTGATCAAAATGAATAATCATAATCTGGTAATTTAACTAAAGACAAACAAAACTTAGTTTCTGTTTCATAACTTCATCAACATCTGAAATATTGATCAAATAAAAGAAGGGGCCGGGCAAACATTAAAGCTCTTACATGACCGCAAGTAAGTTTACAAGCAATTGCATGGCTTGCCTCGTGAAGAAATACAGTAACTAGCTTAAATGGTCTGAGTAACACTGTTCTCCATAGCTGCAAAGAATGCATGGATCGCAAAAGAAAGATTCACTAGGAAATCAAAGGTAGCATAGCCCACATTAATGAAAAAAAAACCAACACATCAAACCGTCAATAGTTATGACATGATTATAAAATGCATCCAATAGATAATGAAATTCAAATTCAAGTAAAAACTTCAATTAATGAAAGCACATGACCACCCATTCAGATTCAAAACATTGCAATAGTGATGAATCTGCAGAATCAGGAGACTTTGTTTATATGCTTAACCAAAGCAATTTAATTACGAAACAGAGGAAAAGAAGGAAGTGTGTTGACTTTGGAAACGCCCAATTCAAACATTCACAAAAGATCCCACCCCAGAAGAATTAAAGTTACCATCTTGGCTCTTATGAGGAGCTGGGATAGCTACATTTCATGGATCCAATGCAAAAGATTGTATAAAAAAAGAGAGGGATACATACAGCAAGTATAACTACAGTGCAGACAGCAACAGTGACCAGAAACACCACTTGCTCGTGGTTGCAGCAATTGTTGAGCTCCCAGTTTGGTTTCATCTACCTTGAAAAATGGAATACTTATTCTTTGAATCTGCCAAATGAAAATGCAGGGAAGAAGATGTGATTGATTTGTTTTATTCAATTTTGCTGAAGGAGATGGTAGCTAAATGATGTTCAATTTGAATCAAATTTTTGATTTTTGAAATATGGTGTCAAGGTTACCCTGCTGAGGTTTTCCAAGACAACAGTAGACACACGAATCTCGATAGTGTCAACAAACTGTTTCTTGATTGTTTTTCTTCTACTTCTTTTATAGTTGAATCTCACTATTTTATTTATTAGAATTTGTATTGTTTATCTTTCTAAAACAATGTTTTAACTAAATTTCATACAATAACCAAAATAAAACCTTTTTGAACTTAGAGAATCAAAATAGAACAAACTGAAATTAAAGAGCCAATTTGAAAAACCTTGAAATTAAATTTAAAAGGGACAAAACACTATTTTACAATTATATTAATTATCTAATACTTCCTATCTTTCTATTTTTATCACTTTTATCACATTGTGTCACTTCATTATTCATTATCTTTTATTACCCAAAAAATAATTCATTTTACTACAATGTATATTACTGTACATATTACTTGTCTTCGTTTTATAATAAAACCCAACCATCAAAATTAAAAAACATTTATGTAGGTTGATATATACTATAAATTTAATTTTTTTAAATATATCTTTAATTTTAAATAATTGGAATAGGGACTTATAAATTACATGTTTGTCTAACATCTTTGATGACGATGATGTGTTGTGTGGAGTGGTTAACTTCATAGAATGTGAAATGATATATTTGATTTGGGTCTCATATTAGTTTAATAAGTACGTTTTGAAGTATTACTATCTGAACCACACACTAGACTTGACCAGTTTATCAAACACAATCCATGACAAGTACCCATGACCAAAGCCAACATGACATTCCACATGCTTCCACCCGTATCGCCCATAACTAAAGTGAGGGGAATCTCAAGAGGAAGTGTGGGGCCCATTGACTCTTACCTACATAGGGTGTCAAGAACGCCTACAGGCGTGATGACTTTATCATGCCACATAGGACAATCTCACCTTTACTCTTTATAAATACATCACATTCATGTTTCATTAAAATATGCTAATCTTACCCATGTTCTAGCTCCGATATTAAATATCCGGATTGACTTGAGTGTCAGAGTGTACTCAAGGGTGACACCTCATATCACCTGTCAATTAGTGTGACGACTGGAGAGACAGTAGAACGCCAGTCCCTTCATTTGAACCATAGCATTTGAACACTAATCCTAGCAAGATTAACACTACATGCAATCACAAATATAGACCGATATCTTCAACCAGAGTCTTATCCTTCATACCGAATAGAACATATTAATTCAAATAGAAACAAACTGAAATACAAGAACAAATTATTTTATAGGAACTGAAACAAAAAACTTTTATTTTACATGGACAACAACATATTTAGGAATGAAATAAAAAAAAAACAGGGATATCGTTCACTCAAAACCATTGTCATGCATGTCAAATGCGGCCTTCCTCTGCCACCATCGGTTGCATCTCATTTTCTTTTTTCCCGTTGTTCTATTTTCATTGTGTTTTTTTGGTCTTTTAACATCTCATGGTCTTTCCCTATCTCTTATATTACCTCATATATAGTTTTCGTTTGGGTATCGACATTCGACAAAGTCAATATGACTAAAGTGAAAAAGAAAAGAAAATAGATCAAGCATGGAGAAAAAAATGAAGCTATGTTATTTGTTGTGTTGTCAGAACCAATTTATTCAACACTATTTTATAAGATCTTTATGATTTTTAGTTTGAGAATATAAGATTGTTTTGAATTTGCTTTTCCTACAATTTGAATTATAAGAGTTATTGACGAGGGAACATGTTTAAATTTTAACATTGATCTATTACATTTTGTATCATTTTATAATATTGTTTAGTTGTCTTAAGATTTTTGAATGAAGTTTTATTGAAAAGAGAGAGAGAAAAGACGCTCAAATTCCATACCAACCCATTTAGGCAAAATTAATACATTTTGTTTGTTTCTTTGAAGCATAGATATCATTGAAGATGATTTTAGTTCTCTAAGGAAAGTGCCTACTACTGTATACATGATAGAGATCATTAAATGAAGTGAATTTGATATGGAACAAAAAGTCATAACCAACTCACACCCACTCCCATTCACATCCCACTAATCTCAACCACCCCACTTTGCCCATTCCACTACACTTTGCCCATTCCTTTCATTTGCAATAATTTATCTTATCATTGTTATTATTTTAAGTATTTATGTAATCCTAGAGCACTATAAATAGGTGCCTTGTAAGCTCTCAAATGCATTCAATCAATATCAAATACATAGAGCTCATTTGAGTGTTTCTTTCTTTCCTTTGCATTCTGTGCCATTTTGGTAATCAGAGCAAGGTTCCCAGAACTTGCTGCGCCTTAGGTTGAGTTAGAGAGAGCGGAAACAGTGAGTGGGTAGTTGTTCCCTCACTGGAAAAATTTGGGTCACCATAAAACACCCTTTTCCAGTCCGTTTTTGACAAAACCGCCACCGCAGAAGTGTCCGGAAGGTCCCAAAACCTTGAGATACTAAGTTTCGTGTAAAACGGAACTCATTTGAGGTTAGAACAGCCTCGCCGAAAAAGTCGTCAGAAAATCGGGCTTCGCCGGAAAATCCAGAGGTTGAAGACGATACTTTTAACACCGGTTTTATAACCACTGTTAAAAGTCTGAACAGCCGCTGTTAAAAGTTTAGACTTTCTACAGCAGTTTTTCTTTCAAGCTGCTGTTAAAAGTATCCTCCACCACATCCTGTCCACGTGTCCCTTTGACCAGGTTTGACCAGATACTCTTTTTTATTTCACATTAGCCCCTTATATTTCTATATATTTCATTGTAGCCCATAACCTTTCCAAATTACAGATTAACCCCTGTAGTTTCAATAATTCTCTTTCTACCCCTAAACATTTTGAAATTACAAATTTACCCTTATCCATCTAAAATTACCATTTTGCCCCATCCTTCCCAAAATTACAGACTTACCCCTATCCATCTAAAATTACCATTTTACCCCTAAGCCTTCCAAATTTCTTATTTTCCCTTTTTCATTTTCAGAATTACCTTTTTACCCTTAAAAATTATCTTTTCACCTTACCTTCTTAAAATCTCCTATAATCCTTATTCCTAAAAAAAACAAAAAAACAAAAAAAAATAATACAAAATGCCACCAAGAAGAAATGTTCCTGAGAATAAAATGGAAGAGCTTAGAAGACTAATCCAACAACTCCAAACCACTGTTGCCATGCAACAAGCACAATTGGAAGAGCAAGGGAGACGATTGGATGGAGAATCTGATGCTAGTGATTCCTCTTCCAGCACCAGCCGTCAACCACGACGACAACAATTCTGGAGTGACAACATAAGAGTAGATATTCCTGATTTTGAAGGTAAACTTCAACCCGATGAGTTTGTTGACTGGTTGCAAACCATTGAGCGAATATTTGAGTTGAAGGAAGTTCCTGATGCTCAAAAAGTCAAAATTATCGCGATAAAGCTCAAAAAACACGCCTCCATATGGTGGGAGAATCTTAAGAAAAGGCGTGAACGGGAAGGAAAAAGCAAGATCAAATCTTGGGATAAGATGCGTCGCGAGTTAACACGTAAGTTTTTACCTGACCATTATTAACAAGATAATTTTATTCAATTACATAACTTGCGACAAAAATCTCTTTCCGTGGAAGAGTACACCAGGGAATTTGAAAAACTCATGATGAAATGTGATATCCAAGAAAAAGACGAATAAACCATGGCCCGATATCTTGGAGGATTAAATGTAGACATTGCCAATCTAGTCCAGCTGCAACAATACTGGACTTTAGAAGATGTAATTCGTCTCTCTATCAGAATAGAGAAACAACTCTCCAAGAAACCGCAACCCTCTTCCTCCCAAAATCCTTTCTACACACAAAAAACACAAACCACACCACCATACACCACAAACAAGACCCAAACACAAACCACTCATCCATACACCTCAAATAAATCCCAACCGGCCAAACCCTCCAGAGACAACCCCCCAGGACCTCCATCAAAATCCAAAACATCTCTCCAATGTTTCAAACGCAAAGGTTTTGGACATATAGCCTCAGACTGCCCAAGCTGAAGAGTCATCACCATCCTTGAAGTAGAAGCATATGAGCTTTCTGATGAAGAACCTGGAGAAGAAGTTATAGCAGCCGTGTATGATGATGAAGACACGCCCGCAGATCATGGAGAATTGCTAGTTGTCAGGCGAAGTCTACACACGGTGCAGGTTAAAGAAGAACCTTGGCTGAGGCACAACATCTTCCACACCCGATGCACTACTCAAGGTAAAGTATGTGATGTCATCATAGACAGTGGAAGCTGTGAAAACGTTGTCTCTAATTATATGGTGGACAAGCTCAAATTACCGACACAGACTCATCCACATACCTATAAGTTACAATGGCTTAACAAGGGAAATGAAGTCAAGGTTTCTAAACAATGCCTTGTATCATTCTCGATCGGGCAAAAATACAAAGATGATGTCTGGTGTGATGTCATTCCAATGGATGCATGCCATCTCCTCTTAGGAAGACCATGGCAGTATGACAGACGAGCACAATATGATGGTTATGCCAATACCTATTCCTTTACTAAAGATGGAGTCAAAGTCAAACTAACTCCACTGTTACCAAGTGAATCAAGTTGTGGTGAAAAGAAAACAACTCCAATGGTATCTTTAGTTACTAAAATAACTAAAGGTGAGGCAAGTCATATGGGATTCTTACTATTGGTTGAACAAAATTGTGGAACAAATCTACCACTAGAAATTGTTCGACTTCTTTCAGAGTTCCCAGATGTTGCTCCAAAGGAAATTCCTTCGGGACTACCACCCATGCGCAACATTCAACATGCCATAGACTTTGTTCCAGGAGCAGTTATTCCAAATAAACCTGCCTACTGCATAAACCCCCAAGAACATGCTGAAGTGCAAAAACAAGTTGAAAGCTTATTGAAAAATGGGTTAATTCAGGAAAGTGTCAGTCCTTGCACTGTTCCGGTGATATTAGTCCCTAAAAAGGATGGAACATGGAGAATGTGCATGGATAGTCGAGCAGTCAACAAAATCACTATCAAGTATCGATTTCCGATACCTCGACTTGATGACATGTTGGATCAGTTGCATGGTGCTACTATCTTCTCCGAGATTGATCTACGCAGTGGATACAATCAGATTAGGATCCGTCCAGGAGATGAATGGAAGACTGCCTTTAAGACTCGAGGTGGACTTTACGAGTGGACGGTCATGCCTTTTGGGCTTTCTAATGCCCCAAGCACCTTTATGCGCCTCATGAACCAGGTACTTCGCTCATTCATTGACAAATTTGTAGTAGTATACTTCGATGATATCCTAATCTATAGCAAAAGTAAAGAAGTACATCTAGGGCATATACAGAAGGTTTTAGAAGTTCTTCAAAGAGCAAAAGCTCTACGTCAACCTGGAGAAATGTTCTTTCCTAACCGAAGAAGTGATTTTTCTTGGGTACATTGTTACCGCTGAGGGTATCAAGGTAGATCCAAGCAAAGTCGAGGCAATTCAATCCTGGCCTACTCCTCAGTCTATCCATGATGTCCGAAGTTTCCACGGCTTAGCTTCTTTTTATCGCCGTTTCATCAAGAATTTCAGCACCATAGCAGCAGCCCTCACTGACTGCATTAAAGGCGATAAATTTCAATGGACAGAACTAGCACAGAAAAGCTTTGATCAGCTAAAAGAACACCTGACTCAGACACTCGTATTAGCACTTCCAAACTTTGACCAGGTATTTGAAGTCAATTGCGATGCTTCTAACATTGGTATTGGTGCAGTGCTCAGCCAGGAAGGACGACCAATTGCTTTCTTCAGTGAGAAGCTAAATGATGTAAAGCTTAAATACTCCACGTACGATAAGGAATTCTATGCCATTGTACGTGCACTACAACATTGGAGTCACTACCTACTTCCAAAAGAATTCATTCTTTATTCTGACCATGAAGCCCTCAAATATCTCAATTCTCAACAAAAGGTCAGCCGCCGGCATGCAGCATGGATCGAATTCCTACAAGCTTATTCAATTCTGATCAAACACAAGGCAGGACGCCATAACTCTGTCGCTGATGCACTCAGTCGCCGCCAAGTCTTGCTTTCCACACTGCAAGTGAAGGTTATTGGTTTTGAGACACTCGCTGAATTGTACCAAGATGACCCAGATTTTAGTGTTTTTTGGAAATCAACTGAAGGTCAACATTTTCAGCGTTACCATCGACATCAAGGGTTCTTATTTAAGGACAATGTCTTATGTGCCCCACGCTGTTCCTTAAGAGAATCCATCATCTGGAAAGCTCATAATGGAGGATTAGCAGGCCACTTTGGTCGAGACAAGACTGTTTCACTTATCAAAGAGAACTTTTATTGGCCCAAGCTTGAAAAAGATGTCAACCGACATATTCAGCGTTGCAGGACTTGTCACCTTGCCAAATCCACTATTCAAAACACCGGACTATACATGCCCTTACCAGTACCAATTGCTCCATGGGAAGATGTCAGCATGGACTTTATTCTTGGACTACCAAAAACTCAAAGGCAAAAGGATTCCATTATGGTAGTTGTGGATCAATTCTCAAAAATGGCTCATTTTGTCCCTTGTCAAAAGACTAATGATGCTGTCCACATCGCTGACTTGTACTTCCGAGAGATTGTCCGACTGCATGGGATTCCAAGAACCATCACCTCTGATCGGGATGTCAAATTTTTAAGCCATTTTTGGAGAACCTTATGGAAAAAGATGGGCACCAAGTTGCAGTTCAGTAGTGCCAGTCATTCCCAAACGGATGGACAAACAGAAGCGATCAACAGAATATTGGGCAACTTGTTACGAAGCTTTGTTGGCGATAATATTCGCCAATGGGACCTCATCATTAGCCAAGCCGAGTTTGCTTACAACAACTCATTTAATCAGGCTACTGGAAGGTGTCCATTTAAAGTTGTATATGGTGCGCGACCTCTTAGTCCCTTGGACATGGTTCCAGATTCTACAAAAAATCAATTTAGTGCTGACGCTGACCAGAGAGCCAAGGAAATTAAGAAACTTCATGAGCAAGTTCGAGCAAGGATCGAAAGTCAAAATTTGAAGTATAAAGCCCGCAAAGACAAGCATCGAAAGGAGCAAAGTTTCAAGGAAGGAGATTTGGTATGGATTCACCTTCGAAAGGAAAGGTTTCCAAAACAACCTAATTCCAAGTTATCCCTAAGAGCTGATGGCCCATTCAAAGTCATTCAAAAGATCAATGACAACGCCTATAAGATCGAATTGCCAGGATCATATGGAGTATCAGCCACATTCAATGTTGCAGATCTATCACCCTTCTTTGATGAAGAAAATAATTTAAGCCTCGAGGACGAGTCTTCTCCAACCCAGGAGAATGATATGGAACAAAAAGCCATAACCAACTCACACCCACTCCCATTCACATCCCACTAATCTCAACCACCCCACTTTGCCCATTCCACTACACTTTGCCCATTCCTTTCATTTGCAATAATTCATCTTATCATTGTTATTATTTTAAGTATTTATGTAATCCTAGAGCATTATAAATAGGTGCCTTGTAAGCTCTCAAATGCATTCAATCAATATCAAATACATAGAGCTCATTTGAGTGTTTATTTCTTTCCTTTGCATTCTGTGCCAGAATTTTACATATTTTAACAAAACATTTGTTATATAGATGGAATATGATTTAAACACCAACCCATCTATCTGCTATAGATGATAAATGGATAGATTATATAAGACTTGAGTTAAATACTTGATGAATGAATAATAACTTTTTCATTAATCCATTTCTAATTCATTTAAAATTTTCTCCACAAATCAAACTCATCCATGAGTTAGTTAATAAAAATCATCCAATCCTTTTATCAACTATTCTTTCATGATGGTCTTTTCTTCCTTTTAAATCTAGTTAATATATTTTTTCTTTCCAACAAAATATATATTTTTCTTTCCTAATTTTTTTAAACAAATTATACATTTATATTTTTTTAACAATTATAAACATATATATAGGTACATTTTTAATGCATTGAGTTTTTTTTATCAAATGATCAATTAGATTAAAAGTATATTAAATGGATTAATAAAAAAAATACCAATCCATTTAATCCTTCATGTAACAATTTTATAAATGGATGGACGAAATGAATATATAACAAGATGAAATGGATGAGTCAAATGGATTTAATTGTCACTATTTACTATCTTATCAATTGTGTGAGCCTTTTGTCGGTTACCTAATATTTTATAATTTTTAAATAATTTTGTTGTACATATAATAATTTACTACTATATCCGAAATGATTATTACCGTCGGAAAGAGTAAATTGTTTGCGGTTGGGAAAACGAAGTTATAAAGATTAAAAAATTTAAAGGTTAATATTGATCTTTCATATTGTGAATGTAAAGTCAAAATTTTGATTGTAGGATTTTTTTTTGAGTTGGTAACAAGAAATCAAACAAGAATTGTTTTTTTTATTAAGTGGAAAAACTGGAAAGTGAAAGAGTCAATATATTAACTTTTAGTATATTCTTTTTTCATTAGTTAATTTATAAAAAAACATAAAATTATAAATTAATTAGTGCAAATTATAAAAAAATAGCAAATTTCAATAAATATAATTAGTGCAAAACGTGTTACTAATATTGGTCAGAAATAAGAAGCACCTGGTTTTAGAAACGAGGGTGATGTATATGTAGCTTATCAAACAACCAACGAAAAAGACGGATTACCAAATTTGCCCTCGCGAGAAACCAAAATGACATGTTATCCTCTGATGATCTGATCTGTGTGCCGCAGCCGCCATAGACGACGAATCGGCGAGGCTAAGCTGACACTGTTTGCTGTGTCGAAAGCGATTCGCACAGCATCCACTTGTTCGTATTCCGAGGAATTCATTAACGATGAGGTGTTCTTCGGAGACGATCAACGTCGCTGCGATTACACAGAAGCTCGATGTTGATAATCGAATTGCTCTCCGATTCTACTACAGGATCGCCGACAATATCCTCAAACAGGTCCTTCTCCTTTCTCACCAATCAACGTTTACGAATTTTGAGGAATTGTAACATTTCATTTGATTTTATTTAGCAAATATATGTGCAGGAAGAGGGTTAGGGAACGATAGGGTTGACTGAGATATCGCAATTCTTATTTTGAATAGTATGGTCAAATCAATTGTTACATTAGAATTTTTAAGAGTGTTTGGTTGTTGGAGAAATTGAATATATTGATATTTACCTCTTTTTATATCCGGCTTAATGGTTTTGAATAAAAAAGCTTCAAATAGTAGGTTAGAATTAGAAACTTCCAATGTGAGTGATATGAAAAGAATGCTTTTAGTTTTTCAAAAGGTAATAGAGCTGTTTTGTTTTTCGGTGTTTGAATTGACATGTTTTGTTCTTCTATTGCTAAATGCTTGTACCGGCATTTCGTGTTTTATTCTTAGCCCCTTAATTAATTGCCCACTTTAATATCGTTTCATATCTGGGAAACATCAATGGGGTAATATTTCCATTTTAAACTAAATTTTTCAATACTTGCTTTGCATGAGTATGGTCTCTAAGCTCCAAATATTTGTTTTCATATTGCAGGCTGATATCTTTCGTGCAGAGAGAAATATTGTTGATCTATATATCATGCTCCTAAGATTTTCTAGGTAATATACAAGATGGCTTGTGTTGTCACTCTTTGGTTCATATATCATGGTCCTCTTAGTTTTTTCATCAAACTGAACTGAGGGCCTTTCCTTTTTGGTTGTTGTTAGTTTGGTGTCCGAGACAATACCATGTCACCGAGATTATAGAACATCTCCACAAAGCAACAAAGAGGCTTTAAGAAAGGTTAACTTTCATTGCTTCTTCAAATAACATGTTACACATGCTTGGATGTAATCTGATTTTATTAAGGTTCTTGCTATAGAAATTGTTATTTTCTGTGAATGAGCTGGAGAAATTGAAACCACTGGTACAGCAGAAGATCAATGAGTTTAACAGCAGGCGGGCATACAAACAGAATGGGTGGGAAAAATGTCATTCAAAAAATTTGATGGATTTTTCTCCACTAAAAACACAAAATGTGGCTAGTTATGATCAAATAAAGGTAAATTTGTATTGAAGGTTGTAGCTCATCATTGATAATCACAACTCAGTTACATTACATCTATTCTTTGGGTTGAATGCTTTTTGCGTATTTATTTCCTCCTGAGTCCTGACCCTCCCCATATGTGACCAGGCAGTCAGACCAACCACTGGAGAGCTTGTCTACCAAGGATCTAGGGGCCATCAGTTATCTTGTGCAAGGCCTGTGGAAGAGAATAAGAGGAGGCTGTAAGTATTGAACATGTAAACTTTTCATTCATGTAATGACTGGCCTCCATACAGTGATCAGTACTGCATAAATTACTGTACATACTTTCTCCTTTGGCATGAAGTTATGGGGAAGGTTTTGTTTATCTGTTTGGAACTTTTTTTTTATCGCCATGACATGAGACTTATTCATATGAAAGTAGATAGTGCTAGATGGACTTTTTGGTCCAATGACCCTAGCAATTATGCTTGCATTGTGCAGATCTCTGACCCTCCCACGTCCAACAGAGGAAACCCTCTCCAGACACTCTATTCTAGGTCCCAATGGGCTGAAAGGGCAGTGGCGACCACCTGCAAGTGATAAAGGGGTATGCTAGTATTTAGTAATCTTTCAGTTCTGTTCAAATATCATCCTGAATATTCTCTCTGGATGTAGGTCAGGTATCCAACCATTTCAGATCTGTCTCCAGTTGAAGTTCCAAGGTTATGGCCTATTTTAACTTTCTGTAATTCTTTTTTTCTGTTGCCGTCCTTCCATTTATTTCAATAAAAAGTGATGCTGCCCATCTCATCCCAGCCTTTCTAAATAATGGTACTATAGTATATTTAAAGAATCTTTTTTAGAAAAGGGTATTTTTACGTTTTGAGTCTTGTCATGTTGTCATCCTTGAAACACCTTAAGCTGGTTTATCTGTTTATTTTTATACATTAACTATATCCATCCTGTTGGATTCTCTATCTGAACAAACAGCCTTCAACAACCCTTGGAAGATGGATCCATGAATAAAAAAGATAATATCATTTCAGAACAACTTAGATCAGATTTAGAGTCAATTCTTACCCAGAGTGAGGACTGCCAGGCTCAGCATGCTGATGAAGCTCCTTCTCTTATCTCTTTTGAAGCAACAGAAATCCCTGCTCAAATAGAAGTTATCAGGCAACCTTCTCCTCCACCTGTACTTGCTGAGGTACAAGATTTGGTTCCTGCGGTGCCACCTCATGTTAATGAGGGAGGATATAAGACAGACACCCCATCATCGGATAGTTTTGGTCGTGCTGAATCTCCTCTGCAACTACACATTGTGAGTGTTCCTAACATTCTTTGATGGTTTATTCTGTTACGATCATTTTTGGAGAGGACTATTTCTGTTCAGTTTGAGTATTTAGTTTCTTTGCATATATACTTAACCATTTCCAAAATCTAAACTGTTGACAAAAGTATCAAAGTTTTCCACTTTTTACTGATATAATTGTTTCTATCTGCAGTCAACTGCTATGATGGAGAGTTTCATGAAGGTTGCTAAGATAAATACCGACAAAAATTTAGAGACATGTGGTATCCTTGCTGGTTCGCTTGTAAGTGATTTTCACATTTTTTTTGGTCTTAAAAATAGCAAGGATAGATTTTGGGACCCTAAGATTAATTTGTTTATCAACTATAAATTTTTCTCATGTATTAAAAAGTTTGCGCATTTACTGTCTTAGAAACAAAATTAACCCATTGTCAACTAAAATGAAATTTAAAATGTCTTTTAATTTTGTGCCATGTCAATAGCTACATTATTTTGTGGACTGTCTTTTAATCACATGTTTGTGTGTGAACACGTCATGCAAATTCACAGAAGGTATTTTTATATTCTGGGTCTTCAAATTTTCACTAATGGTGTCGGTTTTATTGTTGGATCTATCCCTCCTAGCTACTATAGTTACACGTAATTTGCAAGATATTAATTGTTATTTAGCCAATGCAACTGATTTGCAGAAAAACAGAAAATTCTATATCACTGCTCTTATAATCCCAAAGCAGGAGGCGACATCTAGTTCTGTAAGAACCATTCATCATAAATGCTTTGAGTAATATCTTTTATGATTATTTATTCTAAGTGTTACATGTATTGTATTTCTTGAGCAGTGTCAAGCTACAAATGAAGAGGAAATATTTGAAGTACAGGATAAGCAATCTCTTTTCCCCCTTGGGTGGATCCATGTGAGTTTCCAGTTTTCTGCATGTGGGCACTGGTTAAATTATTCTTGAATCTTTTTGACCTCTACCATTCTTTGTTTTGACAACTTATCTATTATTCTCTTTTTATAAGTCATATCATATACTACATTTTTAATTTGGTTTTTAAAAAAGTTCACATTGAAGAGGCACTGTAACTTATATCTATAGTAGTATTCAAACATGGCACCCTCTCCCTTTTCTTTACTTTCTTAAGTTAACCGTTTCCTTACCGAACTTCTGTTCTACAATAGTATCTGCTAGGGTTTGCATTTTACTCCTTTGCTAATATTGCTAGTTTGATGCTTCTGTTGCAACTGAACAAATAGTTGGCATATGATTTTTAAGTATTGTTTTTAATTACAATACTTGTAAACGTGTGGATTAAAAAGTTCACTAAAATGACCTTAAACCTTTGGTTGTTCCATGGTGGGAAAGTAGGTGACTATTTACTGGCTTTTGTCTACTGCATGTGAAGGTAGCCATAGGTTTCCAGATATTCTTTTCATGTTTCCCTGAAACTAGAAAGTAATTGAGATCTGAAGATTTGTAGTAGAGATTAAAGGACATCATTTGCACAAGGCAGTGAGGCACCCACCATTTTGGGGTCTTGGGAGGGTGAGATGCACATTACGTTACCCATGCAAGCAAGAGATAACAGATAATTAGTTTGAAGAGAGTGCATTCACGGCCACTATCCCATATCTTAAAAAGAATCTTTAATTTTTATACTGTGTAAGGCCCTATGACAACCATACTTTCTAGGTTAAATCTAAAAAATATGGAAAGAAAGGTGTATTTATAAATGGAAACTACACCTACCTAGAGCAATTTTCCTGAACTTCTAGAGCACCATGTTTCAAAGTTGGTTTAGATAACAATAGAATGCTGATGGACAATGTTTCAAAATCAATATGTAAGCTTGTATTCTTCCCACTACTACAATAGTTGAAGAAAATTAAGTTTGAAAAGGAAGCAGAGTTTGCTTAATTCTGCAACGTTTGTGTTTGGTTTGGAGGAAACACATTTGGGGTTTTGTTTTTATTTCTTTCTATCTCCTAACTTCCAAGAAATATAATTTGGTGTAGAATGAATATTTTGGCCATGCTACTAACTCTACTTCCATTGAAAACTATTAGCAACACACTCCTGGACTCTCTTTTCAATGCAAAAATATTTTATTTGGTGAAATTCCATGTGGGCTCTAACATTTAAGTGTGTGCCCAAAAAAGCCGTTGAGAGGAGAGTGTTGTTAACACTCCTCAATTTCATTTGTCTTTGACCCGATTTTTGTATTTTTACTTGTCTAACCTTGTTGCAACATTGATGTAATTAATTCTGCACTGACAGACACATCCTACGCAATCTTGTTTCATGTCATCAATTGATGTACACACTCATTACTCATATCAGGTGAGTTCTATAGAGGCTTCTTAAGTTTTGGTTTAGATTATTGTTAATATTCATGGGTGTTGTTTGCCTTGGTCTTTTATAGAATTTAGATATATGTGTGCTATAATGCTATTTGCTATGAGGAAATGGTAGGAGAAAGAGATCTGCTAATGATATTGTTTTATGTAGATTAAATTTCTTTCACAATTTTTTGAACTGAAGACTTGCAACTAGTCAATCCTAGATTCAGTGTTTGATCTTTATTTATCAAATATATAGCTAAGACCTGGGAGTATAACTCGATATACAATGTATAAGTCATAACATATTTGAAAAGTCCGTTTCTAATGTACCTTGCTTTGTGATCTATCTCTCGAATATGGTGATTTTGCTAAAATTTATACTTCTACCATTTTTCTCAAGTCTTAACAATAACTGTTTATTGTACCCCAGAGACCTGTTGCACGAACACACATATTTTTGTTATGCTTTCATTTACTAATCCAGCCAAGTAGATTTCATCATTCTGGTATTTTCTATATATTTTTGTCGTGTATCTTATGTGAGTGCTTGTCTCTCTAGATTATGCTACCAGAAGCTGTGGCAATAGTTATGGCACCTACAGACAGTTCAAGGTAATATCATGTCTCAAAATGGGTCTTGACATGGGGAATTAGCAAAGAAAGCATATCTATAATAGAATTAAGTTGTCGGCTTAGATTAAATTTGACGTGACTATTAAGCGCAAGACTGCTTTAAACAGTTAGAATAAAGGGCTATTTGTATTAGGAACTTGATCCTTTGTTCATACTAACGGGGTTGACTTGGCTTCAAATCCTAGGATCCCTCATTGATAGGTGAACTGTAGTCACTTATAGAAATGTTTGTAAGTTCTATTTGTATGATAATTCTATTTTTTTGAGGGTCTAGGGTTTAGGGAAAATCTTGTTCAGAAATAAATCCTTTGAAATAATAGCCAAGAAAAATACATAAAAGGATAAAACATTATCATAATGGCTTCTCTCACGATTGTCCTCTCCTACATCAGCATGTTTACTGTTCTTCCTACACTAAAAGGAAATTAGATGGAATATTTTCGGATTTACATATAAAAAGGTGCTGTGTTTGGACGCTGAAAGATTTATTTTGAAATGACTTGTATCTATTTACATGTACAGGACTCATGGCATTTTTCGGTTGACGACCCCCGGTGGCATGTCAGTGATCAGACAATGCCAGCAACGTGGGTTTCATCAACATAATCAGCCTCCAGATGGTGGTCCCATTTACGATACATGTACAGATGTTTACATGAACCCAGATTTAAAATTTGATGTAATTGATCTTCGATGATAGAGTTTGTTGTTCTTGATGAGGAAACTAAAAATCTAGTCATCGAATTGTTAATATTATCATACTTTCGATGATTTATACATTTCACCATTAATCCGGCCATGGCCATGGACATGGATAATGCACGTCATGTCTTCTGTGTTTGTAAAATGATTGTAACTATTCACCAATGGCCCTGCCCACACAGCTATTATATTCTGTCCTGTATTGCATTGCAAGAGTTTTGGTGAAATTTTAAACTTTCTGTGCAGATATTTATGATCGTTACTATTCGTTCAGTATTATGTTTGTATCAATCTGTTAGTGCTCAGCATGTCATGCCTGACCGAGGTAACCTTGTCAAGATCCAATTCACTTAATTTTTTGGACATAATCAGAAATGTTTAAAGGAAGAAAATTCAAAACATTATGATGGTTAAGACTTTGACTTTGGGGTCTATAGTTTAATCTTCCCAGACCCATTTATTAAAAAAGTTGATTTTTTTAAAAATTATTTAACTAAGCAAATCAGATTTTAGGCTATAAAATGGGTGCGTTAAGTTTGTCGGTTTGTTACACTTCTACTATAGTGCATACACATTTATATAGTAGTTATTATATAAAAATGGGTTTGTTTGTTTAAACTTATTTTAAAAGACAAGTGTTTTTTTAATAAAAAAGTATTTATTTTAAATTTTTATGTGTATGTTTAAATTTTTAAAAATAAGCAGAAGTAAAAAAGTAATTAGATTTTTACTTATTTTAAAAAGTAATTCTGATCTATTTATTAAAAAAAAGTACTTATAAAGAAAGTAGTATTTAAAAATAAACTTAAATAAATCAATTTAAATTTATCTACATTGGTAAAATAATATTTTAATTCTTTTATTTTAATATTGGTTTTACTTTGCTCTTCAGACATTTAAGTTTAGTTTTGTTTTGATCCATACATGTGATGACTCAAGTCTGACTTGTCAAAATGCCGTCTGTAATCACTCATTTCCACCCTCATTTGTTGGACAATTTGACAATTCTTGGTTCATACATTTGAAAAGGTCATTCTCTTGAAACAAAATGGATGATAAAAAATGTGTATAAAGACATCTAATACTTACTTCCATCTATTCAAATTTCAAAGCATTATTATTTGTTAAAGACGGAGTTTTTTCAAAATATCTTTATAAAAAAGACTGTAATTTCAAAATAAAAGCAGTATTAATATTTTTAAAAAATCGGAAAAGTCATTAATTTAGAAGGATAAATATGAAAATAATAATACTACATTTTAAAAAATGGGCATAAGTATCTGTGATGGAAGCAACGAGATTGGTCACTTACATGGAAGTAGGTGATACTACTTTTAAATTTAGAAAAACTAGCATGAAATGGGTCAACTTGATAACTTGAAATGTTTAAAATTGTGTAGAAATTTGAATGCAATATATTATAAATATAAAAAAAAATTACTTATTTAGTTGCTTCCATCATATCGCTTGTAATGGAAATGTTTTATCATAATCAGTAAACGGTGGGAGTTAGTAAGTTACATCAGTTGCTGATGTACTTACGATAAGAGAAAAATAAATCCCAATATACTAGTATAATTTTTAAATCCTTTACCAAGTTTTTTTATTAATATGGTGTTTCCAAAAATATTTATTGAAATGAGGTTGTTTCAAAAAATATTACATGTTTGATGTCGTTTTTGTGTGTTGTATGAAGCCTATATGACACACAAATCATATATGCGCAATGCGACACAACGAGAAAGTGACACTTAGTTGTGTCGTATTGTTTGTGTGTGTCCCATACAACACACAAAAACAACACCAGACATATAACTTTTCTTTTTTTAAACAACCTAATTTTCGTTAATATTTTTTGAAAACACCTTATTAATAAAAAAATTCTTTACCACAAGGGTTAAAGGGTTATAAAAAAATTATTGAAAAATCAAAATGTATAGGAAATCAAAGAAATTTACACTTTTAATAGAAATTTTATTCATTATTCTTTAATAGAAAAAAATACATTTTTTAGGGGTACCACCACCACCTATATAATTGGATCACTCAACCCAACGTGAATGATTTATTATTTGCCGTGGTCATGACATATTTCTTTCAGTTTGGGTCCCCTAATTGAAGCAATCACATCATTTATCAATAAATTGAAGATTGGTCTCACTCAAAGTGCATGGCATTTCTTGGGCAGATTATGATTTTGGTTACATCTTTTCTTGCACCAAACAATGGTTTCTTTTATGGTAATGCCAATTCTGGTTTGATAGATTCTTTTGTGGGGTGGGGGGGTCCTTGAAACAGTGGCAAGTGTTGAGCATAGGAAATAAGGACTATTTTGTCACCAAAGGTTCTGGGTTTACCCATTTTCCCTCGTTTACAGATTACTCACATGGCAACTCGTCAAAACTGGGTTATCTGTCTTGGTGAAAAGAAGTAATGCTTGTTATTTGTGGGCTCCATCTTCAAAGGATGACCCCAGCTTCCCATCCATTCATGCTTTACATTAATTTCTTTATAATCTAAAGTTTAGTCGAGTTGAATTTTAGGAACTTAACACTCGATAAATATTTATAGAGATATTTATATTAATGTATGTATAAACGAGTCTTCTGATAATATATTTAAATTTAATGTTATTATTAAATTAGAATACTTTTTAGTAATTGGGTTATACATTTGGTGGTAATCTTTATGTCATATTTGGATAAGAGGAAAGTAGATTAGGAAGAAAGAAAATATGAAGAATGATATATCTTCATATTTTCTTATAGTTGTAAAGATATAAATGAAAACAATATATATATATATATATATATATATATATATATATATATATATAAAAGAGAGTAAAAGGTTTTTTAAAAACAATAATTAAATTTCAAATTTTGTATTCACTTTTCTTTCTTCCTTGGAACATTCAAAGGGTTAGATTGGTCTTGCTACCTAATACTTTAATACCATGACAAATTGCAACAGACCTGTGTCATCCTTGTAATCTTCAGGGTTGAGAATTATAATGTCAGTGTCATCCATTACTTTGACTAAGTTATAGATATAGCATAGGTTGGATAACAACGTTTTTTAACGTCATAGATGCATTCTAACGTAGTAAGTTTTGGCTTTAGTTAAAATAGGGGGCAATTCTTAGAGAATGTTTGGTTTCATCTTGGTTTCATCAACTCGTTTGGATCTAAACCTCGATTGGTCAAGTCGATTTGACCAAACTCAAAAATAAATCATACGGTCAAACGAAGTTTTGACTGTTTCGAACGACGTAGAGAATTAATATCAATCCTTAAATTTTTCCATTTTCCCAACTTCGTTTCCCCAACTGGAAACCAAACGTCAAACGAAGTTTTAATTATATCTAACGACGTAAAAAATAAATATTAATTTTTAAATTCTTCCATTTTTATAATTTTGTTTCTTTCAATTACATATCAAACTGATGCTTGAATAAATAAATAATTTTTGTGCTTGCAACAATTCAAGTCTTTCACATGATATTGAATTAGCCTCCATCAAATAGATTTGATTTGTAGGATAGTTGGTCCCTGCTAACTTGTTCAACTTGTTGAATTATTGTACACGGAAATTAATACTTGTTCAACCTGTACACAGAAATTAATGAAAACAGAATAGTGGTCTAATATATGTGAAGTAACTAATTTCACATAGTAATTAGAAATAGTTTTTTATTAATATTATCAAATATTTAAAGTGAATTTTTAACATACTAATAATATTATTTATTATATAAAGTATAAATGGTTTTAGAAATATGTACAAAAATAATATTTAATAGACAACTATTTAATGATATTAAAAATATATAATCTTACTTATATTATAAAATAAAAGTTTTTTATTAAAATTTATTTATATTTAAAACTGAAAATAATTGAATTAATTGGCAGGTAGAATGTTCTTTCATGTCATCATCACTTCCATTTTTTAATAACGAACCAACTTTCAAATATATTGAGGAAATAAACTGAACCTATTATTATTATTATTATTATTATTATTATTATTAACATTTCTCTCTCCGCAGAAACTGTTATTGGTTAATAATATTATTTGGGCTCAAGTCCATTATGACCATATTATTGACAATAAAAAAATTTAATGTTAATATTTAACATTACTACATTTTCTGAAGGAAAAAAAATTCTTAATTGAATATGCTTAAATAAATCAACTAGATATCTATTACCCAAAAAAAATAAAATCACGTAGATATCTCTTCTCTATCAGCATATGACAAGTTTGTGTCGAGGACCATTTTACTGTCTCCAAGTTGTTTCACATATCGTACCAGTACCTCAAACTTGCTAGTTCTGATATCTGAATAGAGACTTTAATTAATTAGCAGTTTAAGGTTTTTTTTTTTGAAAGAGAGAAAAAAATATGAATCATATTTAATATATAATCTATTCATTTCGGGGTGAGATTAGTCCAGAAAGGATTGCAGTTTGATCTATCCATGTGTTTGTATGATTATTCTATTCAATATGAATTCTGTTATATTATACATGTCCTTAAGAAACCACCCTCAGATACAAGGAACATAAGATAAAAAATCATTGTACACCATCATTTATTTGACAGTGTTTCACATCTAAATGTTTTTTTTAACTACATAATAATAAACTGTGATTGTTTATACTTTATGTTGTAGTGATGAGACAAGTTTCCTCCACCTTAAAAATATCCAAAGTCTATATCTTATAGAACAAGTCTTGCTGGCTACTTGTTTTTACAGACCAAGACTCCAAACAATATTCCTTCAATTCAGCTGATTTATTAGATCATAGTTGCAGTCATGTATGTATGTATGTACATCTAATCAAACAAAAATTTTACTGACTTTGCAGTTTATTTTGCAATTTCCAAATTGTCACAGATAACATTTTCAAGTCATATTCTTTGTCTTCATCTTTTGTTTCTATTCTCCAACAACAATAGACAAAAAAATATCCCTTGTGCCTCCTTCTTAGAGAAGAACATTGAATCTCCAATGAACTTCCAATTTTCACAGAATATTACTCTACCCCTTGAAAATAAAATGTTAAGACACACTCTTCCTTTTGTTCTCTGTATCTAGAGGCCTTCTGTTTCCGTGTCTTTTTGACTTGTGAATCAAAAGAAAAAATCTCCATATTTTGACTATTTTCAATCCATAAAGCTCTCCTTTCCCTTATTGTTCTTTCCACCTTTGAATTCTCTTTCTTGCTTTTTTTTTCTAGTCCTCTCCCTGGGCACATCATCAAACCTTGAAATTCATTCAGTTTTTTGTTCCGGTTTCACACTTGAATTTTCCTAAACTTGGAGGGAATTAATTACTATGTGCTCAAAAATAGTTCCCCCTCGTCTTTCTTTTTCTCATGATCTCTCTGAGCCACCAATGAAACAAGATGCTACTCGCAAAGACACATTGCTTATGGAGTCAAATCATGATTTTGAGTTCAACACAAGCACAAACCTTGAGTTTGAATCATCTTCTGCTGATGAACTTTTCTCTAATGGGGTGATACTTCCCATTCAGATCACACAACAAAAGAGAAACACTACCAGAAAACACACGCGTCATGGAGAACCTTCTTACATGAGACTCCCTCCACTTCCATGCCCTCAAAGTGTTGACAAAGTGAAGAAAGAGAGCATAAGAGAAGTTGTACATCATATGAATGCTGGTTTTGAACCAAAAACTCAGTCCAACTCTTTCTGGGGGTTTAACAGAAGCAGAAGTCTCAATTGTGATGCAAAGAAAAGCTTCATGTGTTGTTCACCTCCTTTGTCTCGGAGCAACTCAACTGGTTCAGTGCCAAATCCAAAGAGGGTGAGTTCAATTAGTAGACAGACATCATTGGCTAATAAGCAGCCTTCATCAAGTTCTACCATGAATTTGTATCCTGTGCAGAAATCTCCTTCAGGTAAGAGTTATGGAGGATTATCTTATGGCAATGGTCTTAGGATTAGTCCTGTTTTGAATGTACCAACTCCTTACCTTTCTAAGGGAAGTGCTAGTCTCTTTGGGTTGGGTTCTTTTTTACGTGTTGGGAAGGCCAAGAAAAGCAATAAGTGAGATTATTTGTTCATGTTAGCTCATATCATGGATTAATAATGATTAATCTTGGCTTATCATATTCATCCTTCTTTCTTCTTTAGGAAGTTGCAAGTAACAGAGGTTGAGTAACAATAGGTACCCTATGAAACAATGTTTTTAAAATTAGACTTGTTATTTTATATTAGTAAAGGTATCGGTTTTAAACGAATTGTAGTTGAATCAAAGATCAAATTGTGGTTGAACTAATTATAATAAAAGATTATCTTGGTCCAGCCATCTAACCACTTTATAGTTTAATCAATTGAACTCGTTAGTCTTACCCTACTAATACCAATGATACTACATGAAGTTTGTTATGTTGTGCCAAGATGATAATCATTAGAGGGTGGGATAAAATAAAAGTTATGATGGTCATGCAGATAAATTAAAGGGGCACGGGCCTAGAAACAGAACATTGGGATATCCATCCATTTTTAATGCTGTCTCATCTTGTTTTCTTTGAGGATTCTTCGTAAAGAGAGAACTTTTGTGGCTAGTGCTTGTTTAGATTAACCCTTAGATGTGTGTGTGTGGAATGCTCTTTTTGTTCAGCTGACATTTTATCTTTACTAATTGCAAACTATTTGACAATGCACAAACAATTTCTTGATGAAACTTTTACTTTTGGAACGTCTGAGTTAACTTTGATAGCTACTAACTCCCTAATCATGGACTATCCTTAGATTTATCTAATGCAATGTACGGGCTTATACTTGGTGCATTTAACTTGGAAATATACTTAAATCCTCCCAATTTGAAAGTTATTGAGATATTTATGAAAATATATTTGAGAAAGTGAAGAGTTCTCAATTGTCTTATTTCATCTTAAATATACTTAATTATATCTGATCCTTATAAATATCTCTCTATTTAGATTTGGTCCAAATAATTTTTGGAACTGTTTCAATTTAGTTCACTGATATTCTTGCTAACTTGGTTAACTCAATCATGACATGTGATAGATACACTACGCAAGTTTCTATAGAGAATTTAACCATTTATCATTCAAACTACACATTCTAAATTTGTAATTTTTCACTTGATCCAAATTGCTCCTCCCATTTTCATTAAGTCGTTAACAGATGCAATTAACATATGCTTCATTAATTGTTGTTATTTCTCCACTAACAGAAAGGTTTTCATATAAATTCACTTCAAATCAATAATGGCCCAGATTTCATAGCATTCTTAAACTTCATTGAAATAACATAATGGCTACACTGAAAGAATAACAATTCTGAGAAGCTTTTCTATGTTCTACCACTATAAAGAAAGAATCTAGCACGTTTATCATGGACGAGTTCAATTTCCAAAGATTTAGCACTTTTATGAGTTTTATCATAAACAACAGAATTTTTCTTTTAAAAAAACCTTTACTGTGTATTCCACCATGTTCATGAACAAATAGATATTATATTTTCATAAAAGTAGAAAAAAAAAGCAGCAGGAGAAATATTGTTGGTGTATAGAGTAGAAATATTATTGAATCATGCTTTTGATTTACATGGTTGATTTGGTAATTACCATTATTTATGACACACAGCAAGCATTGCCAATTTGCCCTGCCTTCATTCCATCCCCTGCAAATTGTTCCAAATATTCACTTTAGAAATTCAATTAGAAAACAAGATCAAACCTGCATGTTAACTCAGTTTTAAGAGTTAGTACATTATACTCATTTTATATATTATTAATGGAGTATATCTAGCATATAATATACAGATAAATAAATTTGAAACTGAAAATGAAAATAAAAATAAAAATAATTTGTTCCATAATCCATACCAACCTCAATGAGCCACAAACCAGGCAAAATGTCTAAAAAAAATGAAACAGAGCAAACAAAGTTAGCAAAAAATAAACCCGAAGTAATTAGATAATACCTCTGATGCATTAGATACTCCTAAAATTGAAGGGTACCCGTACCACGTTGGGTATGTACCGAATAGGTACCTAAAAGCTTTTTCAAACAAAAAATTTAAGTATTTCATATATGCTTCTTAGGTATTAATATTTAGAATGAGAATATGTTAAATTGTTCGTCTGAAGTTTTATGAACTAGTCTATTTAAGGTTTAATCTAACTGGATCTAACCTATTAAATATAAAAATTAAATTGAAGTTTTTTAAAGAACTTATTTAATTAAATAGATCAAGTTTAAACTTTTGGAAAAGTTTTTTTAACTTGTCACATTGATTTTTTAATCTCTTATATATAATTTTACAAATAAATATAATTTATAATATATTATAGTTTATATATATATATATGATATTTTATATGAATATTTAAAATATAATTTGTAATATACTGTAATTTAACAATCAGGTCAGATCTACCCATCAAAACAGGTCCATTTTATTAGCTCTAAACATGATGACATCCTACCTTAATTTGGGCCATTCTAGTAACGCCTAAAAAATATATATCTAGTATACTTTTTTTCTTTTAAAAAAATATACCATGGCAATGGTGTGTATGGTTTGTTGAGCAACCAGAACATATGATACACTTTGTCTTGGTTTTTTGAAGATTGAGAATTGGTACTATGATTAATGCTTTATGGGGGTGGGGGGAATTGGAAAGAGGAATTTGAGAAAAATAATTTCAGCAAAGAAAATAAATAGTTGCTGTGATGGACACCAAGGAAGAAATGGAAGTGTTAGCTGTTAGATACTCTAATATAACTTAAAATCTTTAGGTGTATATTCTCACACTTAAAAGTAATGAAATTGTTATATATATATATATATATATATAATACTTCCTTTTTATGTATGAATTTATTTTTTCATATTCAGATGCTCCCTCATATAAGAGAAATGAATCAGAAGAGATAATACACAAATGTTAAATAGTAAGTATATCACAATAAAAAAACCATGAAAATATTAGGTGTAAGAGTTTCTTTACTTATAAATAACCTAATAAATTAGCTTATTTTTACCTATATAAGACTATTTTTCACTTATGTTTTCTAATATAAATAAATTTTAAAGGCATATTTGACTACATTAAGAATGATGTTTAAATTTCATTGCCTCTTGACAATAGTGAAAGATAGTTTTGAGGATTAATTTTATAAAAATAATGCGCTTTTCAAAACTTTTATCAGTTATGTCATTAGAGATGGGTATGCATTAGCTGTACGTAATAAAATGTGTTATGAAAGGTTTTGAAAATGCAAACTTTGTTGTGCACTTCAAATAAAACCAGCAAGTGATTATCACAAAAATAATAAACTAATGAATATCCACAAATTTATTGTTAGTCATTGTGTTGTAACTTCCCAAACTTAGAGGAAAATTAACAAACCATCCACTTCTTTCCAAAATCGATCAAGTACTTATTTTTCATATTAGTACCTTTCTTATCATTCTTATTTTTCTTGCAATTTTCTCTATTATTACATGATTTATCAATAATAAATTTTAAAAATATATGACTCACTTCAAAATGAATGAGTTAAATAAATTATGCAAGAATTATATATATATTCTTTCAATACATTTTAATGGATTATAAATAAATTAATGAATAATTTTTTTAACGTCTATTATTAAAATCATCCAATTAACATCTTTTAAATGGAATTGATTTTATTGACGACTCATTCATTTCTTTTGAGCGAACTAAAAGTTAAAAACTAAATTATTTGTGTCTTAAAAATTATTAAAATAAATCTTTATCTTTCTCAATAATTTTTTTCTACATACATATCAGAATTTACTCTTGACAAAAAAAAAAGCTTAATTATTTATCAATTATGGTGACTTTTATTCCCAAAACTAAAAGATTGCATTAAACTAGTTTAAATAAAGGTTTGAAAAACGAAACCTAAATTTAAACCTTCAAGTTCGATCCATATGAACCCTAATCAATCCAATAACTGACCTTAAAACGGTTAAAAACAGAGTGAGTGTCTCTGCCACCAAATTTGAAAACAGAGTGATTGTTGAATTGAGAAGGAATAATGGAGGCTTCAAACTCAGAGGGAGGAGAGTGCGATATCTCCGTTCCACTTCCAATTCCAAGAGGTGGACCCATTTACGTTCCTAACATGGTGGGTCCTTCCACTAGAGTTCCCCATTTTGAAACTTCTATTCTTTCTCAACTTCAGGTATAACACATTCACAACTACTTCAACTTCACTATCCCTCTTCTTCAAACCCTTCTCTTTTTCTAAATTCTTGTTCTTTTTTTCTTTTCTATCTGCAGAATCTTGAGGCCGAATTATGCGAGGATCCTTCTGATTATGATCTCTCGTATGTACGCATTCTTCTTCCTCTCTGTTACTCTTGCCTTTATTGAGTTGAGTCACTAATTCATGAATTTACAGGGTTGATGACCTTAAAGTGTTTACTGAAGGCGAATTGATGGATATGGCTCTTAAACAAGTTCTTCCGGTATGTATGTATGTTCGACTCATTTTTTATTTTTATTTGTATTCTTTTGCTAGTTCTGTAGTTTTTGTTTTTTTTTCTTTTAACTCCTTTGTTTTATTGTTTTGATGGAATGATATTACAGGGTAACGGAAATCATCCCTCAATTTCGGATCAATCCAATGCAGGGTTAGTCACTTTTTCTTCTTCTTGTTGTCCTTATGTTTGGACTGTTTTATTGAGAAATTTGGCTCAATTCTAAATTCTAAATTCATTTCGGTGTGCAAGGTTGTGTGATGTATCAACCATGTTACGTTCATGCTACATTGCTCATGACAATATGAAATGACTGTAACCGAATTAAAAAGAAGAATCTCAGATTGTTTGATTTAGCTGTTAGCTTTTTGTTGGTACTCTTTATCTGAAAATTTGTTCAGATATGGTTGAGGTTTTTTTATGTGTTTGTAAACTTTTAGTGAATGTTTAGAAATTATGTAGCTGTGCCATTCTAGTACTATGTTCATAAGTGCTTATGTTGTCACTAAACCCTAAACCCTAACAATAATAAAGTTTGAGCATGTTGTCACTCTCTTTCTCTGTCTTAACTTCTCTTTGCAGCAAAGAAGTTGTTGTTGGAGATGACAGCAGCCTTCCTGAGAAGAACTCAAGGAGAAAGAGAAGGGGGAAAATTGAGCCTGTTCTTGATGTATGCTAATTTACAATCATTTATGTTTCCCCAGCTGTTATTCAATCTGAATTACCATTTTGTGTTTCCTCATTTTTATTGTTATTCACTTGCATGTTTTGCTTAAAACCTATAACTTCTAATTTTTAATTATGAAACTGTCATGAACTTTTGGTATTCTTGATTATATATTTTCAGCTCATAATTAAGCAGGTATGAACTAGTTTAGGGTAAGCATGTTAAGTGTGTCCCTACCTCAGCTATAACTGTTCCTGTGTTTACTGTCATGATTTTGTTATGTTTGCTGCTAGAATAGAGTAGTTGGATTATGCAAACAGCAAACAGTTAGAAGCCATTCATTTAATTTTGGACCGTTTAGCTGTTGAAAAATTCCTAAAGCATGTTTATAATCAAATATATCTCCTCTGTGTGTGTGTGTTGGGATGGTGATCATGATCATATGGCTCTTCTAATGCATGATCAATTTCCAGAGTGATTGTATGGAAAAGGTAAAGCAGGTTGTGAGAATCAAACAGAAACAGGAAGAAGAAAAGGCAGCAGCCAGACTTCATTCATTTACGTTGGTATTACTAATATTTATATTCCATTTTCTTTATATAAGATTTTTATTTCATATCTTTTCTTTGGTTTACTCCTGTTTGCAGGACCAAGGAATCTGCCCATAAATCAGCTAGAACTGAAAGGATGAAGTCCCTTAGGTCTACTTCTTCTATCCAAAAGGTTTCCTGAAATTCTTACCTGATTATTGTTGTATATGGAATTGTTTGGTTCAATTTGAAACACTTTACTTACGTATCCAACTTTTCAACTTAGAGTGGTTGAAGTATAAACTTTTTAAACTTTTGGCTTTCTTTATTACATACTAGCTGGATCAAGCATTTTTTCTTGAAGTAAAGATGTTTACGAGCAACTTAAAACATCAAAGTTGAAATCAAATCAAGAATTACTTAAAGGGTTACTTCATTTGGTAATGGGATTTGCATGTGACTACTGGCACAAGTTGGTTTTGTCATTTATGAATCCTCGCAAATGAAATGTTGATCATGGGCTTCTGTGATTTTCTTAATACTGCTTCCGATTTCAAATATAAGTAAATTTTAATGAAATTTTTTGGTCTTATAATATAAGTAAAATTATACTTTTCCAACATCATTAAATACTTGTCTACCAAATATATCCTCTTTGTATATCTTTTCAAAACAACTAATTCTTTGTGTAATAAATGATATTAAAGATATTTTAGAAAACCACGTCAAATATTTAATAGCATTAATGTAAATAATTACTTCCAACCATTGTTCTTAACGTGTAAAATTAGTTACTTTTACTAATATTTGGAACCGGAAGTAATATTAAACTTTTTTTTTATTGACAAATGTTAATCGGTTAGGTTTTTTTAGAAGTGTTAGTGAGAGGACTCAAACTCATAATCTCCCTTCTCCCTTCACCCTCCCCAACCATTCAACCAACTTTATATTCCTCAGTGTTCAATTAGTATTATTATTATATGTTTAAACCTAAATGAATTTGTATGCATTTCTCCACTTTTTTCCATGTTTAAATTCCCATTCATAATTCAGATTTAATGTTTGGCAGGTCAACACAGTTGGCCTTCAGGAACACGTACCTGTGCATCATCCAGAAGTTGTTTTAACTGTGGAGGTTTACCATAATGTCCGAAAGGGTACCAAGGTATTCATGGTGCTAATTTAAATAAACTAATATATCATTTCTTGAAGGGATCTTGTATAATTAAGTCACTGATTGACAAGTACAAACTCTCTTTTCTTTCCATTTTTGGTAGACCCAAGAGTTGTTAGTACTTGGAGGACAGGCCTTAACTGCTTTGAGGGACAAGATTGTCTGCTCAATGGACCAGGTGATGCAAAAAGCTGGGAAGTATGATCCTTCTGGTTATTTTCTCATCGAGGTATGTTCTGTTACTTACTTCGTAATGAGGTAATTTTTTTATTCATTCAATCTGACAAAAAAGCTACTCCTTTGTAGGATTTATTCTGCACTGATTTGAGGGACCCTTCTGCAACTGATTTAACCAGACCTATACTGGATTGGCTCAAAAACTCCAAGGAAGAGGCACAAAAGAAATGGGAATGTATTATAACTGGGGAACTACAGCAGAAGCAAAAGGAAGTCATGGGTGAAGCTTCTGCATCACAGTTACCTCATCTCACATCTGTCGAGATGCACAAGATACGTTTTTGTGACATAAGCTTTCGACTTGGTGCTGGATACCTTTATTGTCATCAGGTACTTTCCTTTTTGTCTTGAATTAATTGTTTGGCCGTTGCCTTCTTTATATTTTTAGTTTTGTTTTTTTAAGTAAAAGACTTCTAGCAAAGGTTGGAATTGTAAATTGTAATTCAACATAAGCTTGACAACAGTTGTTGTTTTACAACTGTCAAATGGCTTTGAACTTGAAATTGGAAAACATCAAATAGCATTTGACCTTCGTGAGTCGTGACTGATGCTAGATATAGTTTGTTGGTTTTTATAATTTTATTGAAGATCATATATGCAAGTCCTTATAGATGGGTGTTTTGTGACTGCTTCTGTAAGTGTTCATAAAGCTTGAGGCATGCCTTTCACCTTGGTGAATTTGTGAGACCTAACTCATCTTAACTTTTATTTTCATAAAAAAATATAATATGTGCAAGTCCTTTTCTGGGGTCGAGGGTTGAAAATTTTCTAATACCAGTGCCTGTTTATCTGCACTTATTGGTGGCAGTTGTAGCTTTCAATACTTGTTACAGGTAACTGTTAAGTTTATTACATTTTATAAAGTTTGTACTAGTACGTGTGACGGTGTGATACATTTGGAGTTTTGTTTTTTCTTTTGAAGTTGTTAGAAGACATTTAATGTGGTTTGTTTTATGTACCTGCAGGGTGATTGCAACCATACCTTAGTGATACGAGATATGAGATTAATTCATCCTGACGACGTGCAGAATAGAGCTGCTTACCCGATAATAACGTTTCAACTGAAGCTGCGTTTTCAGAAATGTAATGTCTGCAAAATATTCAGAGCTACAAAGGTCACAGTGGATGACAAATGGGCACCGGAAAATCCTTGTTATTTTTGTGATGAATGTTTTACCTTACTTCACCACGCAGAGGACGGCTCTCCGTTATATACTGAGTATATAGAGTATGATTACAATCATGATTAGATTAAATGCTGCTCGCGCGTTGAGCATTACTGTGATTACAACCATGATTGATGCTCATTTTCCTCACGCATTTAGATCATTATACTGTTCTCTCGCAGAAATGGTACGTTGGCTGATCCTAATATATTAAGACCTTTATCACAACGAAGAAATAATCATGTGTCTTCTCTATCTTTAAGAAATAATTCTTTTTGTGAAGACGGAAGTGTCCAAATAAGAATGAATTACAGATATCATTTCTTGAAAATCCTGCAAGTGCTTGGGTAACACCATTGATATATAGTGTTCATTATTTGAGAAGCCTCATGTGAGGTCCATTGGGGCTAGCAACCAAGACCAAGTCAGTTGCCTGTTCTTGGACTATTTTCATTAATGAAAAGGTGAAGATCTTTGGGAGGAGGTGATGAGGAGCTAAAGGATTAAGGATGATGGAAGATGGCAATGACATGAGGCTAGGGTTTGTAACCAATGGAAACATTTGGTAGAGTAGATACAAGAGAGAAACGCAGCTACATTTCTGTTTATATAAATCGTGGCATTGAAATTTAAACCAGAGGCTTATCTTCATCACTCAAATATTTCACCATTGGGTACACACCAAGATTGCTAGATTGACATAAAATCCATCTCACCGAGATTAAACAAAATCTCATTTCTATCTTGATAGAGAGAAGGGAACGGATGTGGGTAGCATATTATTTGTACTTATATATCTGTTAAATTTTATTGGTATTTATACCTCTTATTAATATTTTAAAAACATATAATAAAGAAGAAATATATAATGTGTTAAGTATAATATTTTAATATGAAATAATATAAATTAGTATCATATAAGATAATTACAACTTAATATATTATTATTATTAATTAATATTTTATCTCATTATAAAACAATTTTTTAATATTTAATATATATATATATATATATATAGATAAAAGTTACACGAGATGTGTAATTAATACTCATACCCGCCTTTTAGTAAATCGTGTGTATACTTTCGCACTAGTATTTTTGTCAAAGCCAATAAAGACGAGTACAATACAACTACTATCACCCATTCTAATATAATAATTTAATTTTTTAATTATAATTATAATAATAGTTAAGTAATAAAAATATTTATATATTTTCCTTAAAATACAATATGATTATGAAGTTTTATTTTAAATTTTTTCAATACCTATTTCCATGCGTTATTTTAACTAAAATGTATTACATATATTTATTTGAAATTATGTATTCAGGTTATTAAAAAAAATTAGATCTGATCTCCTTAGATTTTTCTGAAACTTATAAGGAACCGTATGAAAGAGACTAAGTTTTATAATTTCACAGCCACTTTATTGAAATCTGATATTAAACCCGCTTCAATTTAAATATGAACTGCACCTCGTCCTCTTGATATGCCTAATAAAAGTTCTTAAATGTATAAATTCTAACAACAATAAAACTTTATCTCATTAATGATGTTGACTAATAGATAATACGATACTATTATGTTCTATCAATTACCAATTCTTTAAAGAGTTTATTTACCAAAAGATTTTTATCAATAATTTTTTTAGACATCTTTTTTAATCTTCCTTTGTCTCTCTTCACATTTAGTAAGTACGTAGCCTGGGAATTTGGAATAAACTACTCAGCATGATTAGAGCGCAGTCTGCGCAGTTAAATGAAGTTAACGATCATATAATAAATCGAATAGGGGCTGCAGAAATATTCATTGCATTAAATAAAAAAAGTACGGAATAAAATTGATCTGTACACAAATTGATAATTGCTACAGAACTGACTACATGCTTCTATTCTTAAGGTCTCTAAATCAGTGATTCAGTTGCCTTGTGTATAAAAGACGAAACAACAATGGAGCTCCTAGTCATGGCAAAATTTGATTGTTAATTTGCTATACAAGTATTTACACAAATTCTGTCTACCTCCAATGAAGACAAGCAAACTAAGAGCAGCTGGAATTTGATGCCTCACACTTGATAACTCGGGTATTATAAGAGCCACAAAATCCACATTTGTGATACAACCAGTGGAAGCGTGAAGTGCCCTTCCGATCACAGTCGTTGCAGAGTATGTCCTGCATTGCCATTACAAAACTGTCTTAACATACAATGGTCTTCCAAATTCTTGGCGGACAAACTAAAATGTCAAAATGCTTCCTTTCATAAGTTCCACATTAGTTTGAAAGGAATGATGCAAAGAGTAACATGCAAGAGAGACAAAAGTTTTCACCTGATAGCGGTCCCTATACTCTTCAGGAAGCTCCTCAGCAGCCAATAGGGCATCAAGCATACCAAAGTAAACCTGGGTAGGTAGAGAAACAATTATGGTATGTAGTGTAACTCTTCAAGCATTTCAATTTCCATTTCAATGCAGTACCAGAGAATGTTTGAGAAGCTGTGCCTTTCCTTATTAGTCACAATACCCCAAGTACCTTGCAAATGGCACAACCGAAGCCCCAACAAAATAGTTGACAAAGAAACTCCCTCCCCCAATTCCAATCTATGGTAATCAAAATTTAGCTTTCTTTAGTTAACTCTGGTCATTCATACACTCACCTATTCAAATCATTTTTTGATCAGAGAGAATGTAGTTCTTCTTACACTCTACTCTTAAGTTACCTTAATTTCCTAATCTAAAAACTGCAACAACATACACATAAATTTGTTAAAGATCAATAGATACATAATTCTCAAGTCTTACTTTTTCCAAACTAAGCAAAGGTTTTATATGTACAGCATTAGTAACCTAATGGCCATGTTTGTTTTTCCTTTGCATACTTTTGTGCATCTAAAAGATATTTTGTTTTTTTGATAGAGAATAATAAGGGTGGAAAATAAAGGCTTAGATGAGTGCAAAAGAGAGATTTAACGAAAGAAAATCTGCTTACCGCCATATCTCCCAATGACTTGCTGCAGATTGGACATGTGTAGTGACTACAAGTGTATGCCTAACATTACATAACATAATAAAGTATTAAGTTTGAAACCACAACCCTTGAGAATACATTAAAATGTCCACCTGGGGACAGGTTATGAGAGGGGAATGAAACCTAGAGTGGGTGTGAAATAGACCTGGAAGCAGGCAGAATGCATATAGTGGCCACAAGGTAGAGCTCTGACTGGAGCACTTGAAGTGAACAAGTCATCACAGCAAATTGGGCAGTTCATTTCTAAACCTTTCTCCAGGCACTTATGAGACGTTGATTTAATCCCAAGACAACAATTGCATTTCATGCAATGAAAATAATCAATCCCAAGCCCTCGTCCAACACGGCATAAATTGCAAAATGGGCAATGATATACATTCCTGGAAATGAATGATACAAACTTTGAAGATAAAAAGTGATGAGGAAAAACAAAATTAAGAGTTGGAAGACTAAATTATAACTACACAAATTTCTCTCTAAGACATTCATATAGCACTAAACAGACTAAACACTTTAACTGAGGATTGTTTGCAGAAATAAAAAATTAGTACACAGCTAAATACAGGAACATCAGAAATTTTTAAATTCATGCTTTTCCAAACACTATCCCTCTCATTTTGAAGAAAGAATTAACTTTTCCAAGGAAAGTATAGGTTGAGCCTTGTATTTGGCCCTACCATTAATAGTCAATTTATGTCTATCTCTTCGTTGAGACCTCGATATGTTGCATTGTTTTACAGAATAATTTTCTCCACCACTTGGTGGATACACCTCATTAGATTGTCCATAAGTTGTCAACCTCAGTCCTAATGCAATGTAATGAGAAATTCAAGGTATGGAATTGATCCCAAATCCCCCACAAAAAGGAAAGTAATGACAACTTTAATAACCAAAAAAATTGGATTCTGAAGTGAGAACTAAAAGGTACCTTTCATCATCAAAAAATTTGCATATGTTGCAATAGTACTTCGCCATTGAAATTCCATTACATGAAGGTGACATGCATATGGGCCCTATTGGCTGTATATTGAGGCATCGCATACACATCATTTCCGATGTTGCTTTTCTGTAAAAATCAAGTAGATAATTAGCAGATATACTACATAAAGGATTGGAAATCCATCAGAAATATTACCTATCCATTGAATGATCGCTGACATTGTCGTGACAAAATCTGCAAGAAAATAACTTGCCACAACATGCAGCTCGAAGCTTGCAATTTCTCTTGTAATGTTCACACCCAAATATGAGATTCCCAGGGTCCCGAAATGTTGGTGACTGTCCTTCTGTTTCTAGACCATTAGATGATCCTTCTGATAGAGCTTTAGGTAATTTCTGTTGAGAAGCTATCCAGCGACTATTACAAGACACAAATAAGTAAATAACTAATCAATAATTGGAGTATGATGACAAGTGGGTAAAGGGAAGTCAAAGGATTATACAGTAAGTTATGACCCTATTAACTAACACCCAATAAATAGAATCACAAGAACCAAACCTGGTCAGTAAATTCTGCACAAGATATGCCTTTCTCCTTGGATCAAGAGTTGAGTCACGATATACCTTCCGGATCTCTGACTCAAGTTCATTCTGATTCATCCGGAATATGTCTTTCCAACCTGGCTTGAACATCTGATCATTGTGGTCCAAACCTTCTTGATATTCAGCACCTAGAAAAGACCAATAACACTATATTGCTAACTAATTATCCAATTTCATAATTTCCACAAAAGATGAAAAGAAACTAAAAGCATATTAGTTACCCATTTGAGAAGTGCTATGATCTGATGTTTCGATCTGTGATTCAGACACTGGACTCTCTTTCCAGCATTCACTAAGCCATTCATTGAACATAGTGTTCTTAGTTGCCTGCTTCCATGTATCCATCATTTTGTTCTGTTCATCCTGAGTGAGTGCAGAAGTTACCCATGGTAACATTGATTGGAGAACTTCAGCACCTGTAGTTCCAATTATCCGACCCACTATCTTGTCTTGTTCTTCCACAGTGAAATGCCTCCCAAACAAGGGCCAGAGTTCACACTCTTCTCTAAAAAGATGCTGGTCCAGGGTCACTCTTATGGATTTGCACATCCCCTGAAGCTTAGTTGCAAGCTCATTATACTTTTTGATATCATCACTAGCATTGGCATCAGAAATTCCAAACTTATTTTCACTAAAATTCTCCAGCATATGGGCCATCTGCAAGGCTTCATGAAGAACAGAAAACTCTGAAAGAACACACGAAATATCTTCAAACAATTGTTCTTCCTGCTTATGATCCAGCATGTACGAATGACTTACATTATGCAGTGCCTCTTTGGATTCCAAAGCTGGAAATACTATATCATCTTCAGCATTACTGTGAGCTCTATACAAACCCCACAAAAGACGAAATCTTCCATTAAATTGCTGAAGAATTGTCCCATCACCATCACTCAACTTTCCTGATTCAACATCTAGATACTCTAAGTCTTTGCGGATAGCTTTATGGAATTTAAATATGGTATCAATTGGTCTTTCTGTAGATCCAGCATAACATGAGCTGCTCTCTGTTTCCCACGTGAAGAGACTGGAATTAATAGATGGGGCAGAAGAGCTGAAAGATAAGGAGCGTAAAGACTTGGCTGTAGAAAGAGAACTCAACCCCAAATTGTTACTGCTTACTCCTAGACCCGGCACACAACAAGACCGAGCACTACAAAATTGTTTCTGAAGACTTTCAGTCTCTGTAGTTTCGGTTACATCTCCATTTTTGTGCGACTCCAATATGTTTCGCTTGACTGGTCTTTTGTTCCCACCTGATTCAGCTAATACTGAACAATGTCTACCAGAAAATGCAGACACACAAGCACAGGATGGCTGACAAATATTTTCTTCAATATCAGAAAGTCTTTGAGCAGGACAACAACCTGATGCACCTGAAGACAAACACAGACCTTCATTACGAGCCTTGCAAGCCCAGCCACAGAAGAGTGTGACTAGAGCAGAATCTGTTGCTGGAGCTGAAACAAATTGAGAAGTTGTCACATATAAGTTACACACAAATCAAGTTCTCAGAAATATAATTCCTTTGAGCATGTAAGAAAATTTAAAGAGACATTGCACCTGCCAACTGCATATTGCTCAGAAACATCTTCGCTTCATCTTCAGTTAAAGATCCTACCAACCATGGCAGGACACGCTCAATTAATTTCAGAGGCATCATACATAAGCTTTGATACAGAAGTTCACACTGCCTTCTAAAACTGAAGTGCTTTCTTGCAAGTGGAAGAACCTATAGATGAGAAAGAGATTAAGCACACTTTAAATATGTTACAAGGGCCCTTAACTGCAAATTCCTTATAAAGAACTTCCCATGTCAATCCTACTCTGCAGTAAAATTTAATTAACTAAATTGAAACAACAGTTATTATTATTATTATTATTATTATTATTATTATTATTATTATTATTAAGTTCTTCATGTATGACATTCAAATCCTACAAGCCAATTAGTTAATCCTCTTCTTGCAATTAACATTGCATTTGCTAAACACTTATTTCACACTAGTCACTCAAAAAGATTGTCACATGAGCAATGCAAGCTCACCTGAACTTCTTCATTATGGAAATGCCTCTGTATCGTTTCCATTATATGATCTGCATGTGTGCATAACTTGGAATAAAATTCAACTTCTGAATTAGACGATGCTCCTTCACTTTGAATACTTTCAATCAAACACCGGAAGTCATTAAATTGGCTTTCTTCTTCAGCATGTTCTTGAAAGAAAGAAAATTCTCCATCTACAGCTGGAAAAATAACCTTGTCCTCAGCAATACTGCATTTATAGAAATAAATAATCAAACTTCAGATAATAAGGTTGGGTTCATGATAAATCAAGTATGTATTTGTTTAATTGAAGAAAGATGTGATACTTCATAGATCCACAAGATAGATAATGATAAAACTAAATTAAGGTGATACCTGTGAAATATGCAAACTTCAGCTATGAATTGAAATCTTTCATTAAAGGCTGATAGATTCGTAAAATCTCCAGACTGTTGGATCTTTCTGGTCTCCACTGCTATCTCACTTAACTCTTTTTTAATTGCATTATGCCAGAGCAATATTTCATCTATAGGATGTGTTCCAGAGTTATCAGAATCAGAAACATCTAGCATAGATCCAGAATATTTCCTTTTTCCAGTTGTTGTGGATTCACATACACACTGTCCTTTTTCAACCTGGTGGGTTAATGGCCTAGAACTACATCGACCCTGAGAATGATTTACACAACTTCGAACTCTGTTTACACTACTTTTCCCCTCCATCCAAGTGAAAACAACCTTCAATAAGCAAGAATATGATGAGATATATTACGAACACATATCAAATTAATATAAATAATAGAGATGGATCAGAATATGACACAACTTCATTGCAAAGAATCTCTGAAATAGTATCAATGTGGTATGGAACAGAGTAGTACGGAGAAGGATTCTTTCCCTCATCCAGGTGTTTGAGAGACCTAGCCCCTTCCCTCTCTTTTTCTCAAAAAGAGTTAAACCCCCCCCCCCCCCCCCCCAATCACTTTTCCTAATTGCCTTATAACTTCTCTCTATACTGTAACTAACTTATGCCACCATTTCTTAATAACAGCTTCTATAATTTCTATTAATAACAGCTTAAGGCTCTAATTTCCCACACCCACTCATTCTTCCTAATATAGAATCTCCTTATTCAGCTAACAATAAATAGCATCACCAGAATTCACCCATAAAAAGACATTACAAGGGAAAAAGGAATGACAATACTCTAAAACAACATTAAAGACTACACCTTCTGAAGAAGCTTTTCCTGTGGCACTATCTTGATTAAGCAATTCCGTAAATCCTGAGATTCATCAGGTGATATAGATGTTGAAAGCCATGGTAGAAACTCTGCCATCATATTCACAGGAATGCTACAAAGAAACTGCCATACTAAAGATGCCTGCTCCTCCAGAGAGAACTTCTCAATAAGCAGAGGAAATACCTGATATCACCCAACAAACAAGAAAAGTCGGACACATCCCTGGAACAGATATGATTATTTATCCATTTAAATTACAGTGCCGTGAAAAAATGTTACTTGAACAATCCTTTAGGACATCAGCTTATAAATGGATATCTGTATTGCGCAAGTTTCCTTAATGCTTTGTTTGAGGTGAAATTGGAAGGATGAGAATAAGGAGGTGATTTAGAGGGAAAATAATATATTTCATTTGTTTGTTTGAGTGAAAGAAGGAAGGAAGGAAATACTATAAAATTAAAATGTAAGACCCACACTAAAAAACTTTCCCTCTCATTTGGCAAGAAACGGAAGGAAATTGAGTTGAATCCTTATTTTTAGAGTTTAAAAATTAAATAACTTTTGATAATATAAAAAATAACAAAAAATTATATTCGTAAAAAATACTGCAAAAAATATTTTCATATTTTTTATATTTAAACTTATTCTGTTAATCAATTTTATTATATCATGCATCCATTCATCCTACTCTCTTTTCTACTTTTCCAAACAAGTGAAAGATAAATTTTTCACTTCTTTCTCTTTCATTTTCATCCATCCAGACAACAGATAAGAGAGACTAGTGGTGGAACTAGATTGTACGCAATCCAGCTAGTATGTCAACCTATTAGTTGAAAAAGCTTCTCAGTACATATGATTATGAAGCTTGTTAAGTAATCACAATAAATAACTTCATAAGAAAAAGCTTATCTGCACATATTAACCCATTAGTAAGTCACAATAATGTAGATCATGCCACAAAATCCACCTCCAACTGAAAATAAGTTAAAAAAGAATTGTAATGCTTTCTTGAGTTCAATTTTAGCAATAACTTTGTAAACAAAATATTCTTTTACTAGGTAAAAATGTCCACAATTTAAAATTTTACAGATAGATAATAAGATTTCTAACTTAGGAACCACATGAACAATAATGATGTTAATAATAATAATTTTCAAGGAACAGAGTTTGATTGATTAATTTGATATTTGAAACACTCAATTCTAAAGAAACTTAATAAATGGATAAGTTTAGCAACAATAATAAATTTTACATGGTTGGTAAACTCTTTAGTTAACTCTTAACCTCTTACGAATTTACTATTCTAGATAGAGAAGTTGAGTTAACTCGCTAGTAAACTCTTTTTACATAAACTTAGGTAGACTCAATAAACTCGCATAAACTCTCAACTCAAGAAATGAGTTAGCAAGTTTGAAATTACATATAATTTTTGTCTTCAAATGACCCAAAACCAATATTTTATGCAAGTCACACCTTGTTTTTAAAGCAATCATAAAGGCAACATTCTAATACAGCTCAAATGAATAACACAAATTAATCAAACTCTTACCATTGTTCTTTTTTGCATGAGTGCTTATACAAAAAAAAATTATACATATCTGTTATACAAATTAATTTGTAACATTGTGGATAAACCTTACTTTTGGGCTTTATTTTAATGAAAACTTATGGGTACAAACATCCGTGTTTTTGTGTCTCTATTACACTATTGATAAATGTTTACCATATTTTAATACTTACTATATAAATAATTTTTTGAAGTATTTTAATACAGTTTGAGTTGAGTCTACGAGCCGAATTCATGAAAGCTCCACGGGTTTGCTTAAGTGAGTTTAATAACATTCAATATCACATTAATGGTTTAATAGTACGAATATATTAATGTGAACGGGGTCATAGCAACCTAAGCACCAAAGTCAATGCAGCTATTGCTTCCATTTGGCAGACAGTTTAATAATTAAATCCCCACTTCCTGGATATGAATCCAGCATCACCCGAAAAATTAAAGGATCCATCTCAAGAAATGGGAGGAGTAATGACAATGGCAAGACCTAAGAGAATAAACGAAGCTTTGTAAGGCTTAGTCATGGAGGTGGAAACTAATCCCTAAACCTAAAATCTCAAGGAAATCCATTCCATGAATCTGTGTTCGTATCACCCTCCAAGGGCTGGGTCCAAAACCAAGGTAAGTCCAAAGAAAGGAGTTATTTTGTTTGACAAGGCACAAAAAATAGTTGGATGTTCTGGATAATCTTTCCTAGAAAAGTTATATAAGAGAAAAAAAGGCGGAGAACAGAAGTCCTTACCATAAGGCATAAGTGTCCTAGAAATTATTGAATCTCTAATCAAAAAATCTGCAAGTCAGTGTTACATATAAGAGCAAAGGACATGACAATTGAGAAGAACTTAAAGTGGACAAAGCCAGATAGTGTACAACCCAAAATTGACATGTCAATTTAGATCATATATTACAATCTTTTTTACAAGAATCAAAATTAATTCAATGATCTGGATCTGATATACAATATTTTCTGAAGGGATCGGAGAGGGATCTGAATTTGCGATGCAAAGAAAGAAGGATTTATTTTAATTTTGTAGCTTTTTGGAGGGATATCTTATCTTTGTTCTTTCTAGTTTCTAATAATATCTTGATTTCCTCCCTCTCCAGGAAAAACATATGCAGCTTTTATCTTTCTTCTGTAGCTATTCAATAAGTGTATAAAGTCAAATTAACTATAAAGATTACTTCCTTAAAAATAGACAAAAATATTTTTGGTTACTTTTTATGCATAAATATACTGACATATCCAAAGATACGCGACTATTTGGTTAGAGAAAACAGTTTTAGTTTTCATTTCATGTTTTCACTTTTAAGTACAAAACTGTCACTCCTAAATTTTCATCATCCACATATACAAGATTGACTAGTCCTTTTGGCATCTTATATAGGTCAGCTAACAATCTCATCCTTAGATTGACCACTTTGTGAGATAATCAGGACAAATTGGAGGATTTTGATGTGTTTTTATAGCAATATAGCTCATGATTAAATTCCTCAGAAATAGACAAAAATATTTTTTTTTTGTTACTTTCTAAGTTTTTATGCATAAATCTACCAACATATCTAAAGATAATTTCCACCATTCCATGTATATAAGATTAACCAGTCTTTTTGGCATCTTATTAAGGTCTGCTAACGGTCTCATTAGAATGACCGCTTTGTAAGATAATCAAGACAAACTGGAGTGCTGCGTTTTGATGCACTTTTTATAGCATAGCTCAATAAAAGGGGTGTTTGCCAACCACCACAAACCAGATAACTAGGTACAATAGGGCCTGTTTAAAAATAGTATTTTTTGGAATTCGTAGTTTTATGATTGAATGCTTATTTGATGATTTTTTTAGTCAAAGCAAGTTTGAAAGAATTCTTGCTCAAACTTGGTTTTGAAGTAACCCATTTTATTTTTTATTTTTAGTTTGATATACTTTATTCATGCTAAAGTCAGGGAAAACCACTATGGGGTGATAAAATTACCCCAACAACTACATTCCTGAGATTCAAACTTGAAACCTCGTGCTAAGCTAAAACAACTCCCTAATCTAAAAGAAACCAATTCTATTTGAATTGAAGGTATATTTTTGTTTTCTCCCCACCTTTCTCTCATTTTACTACCAAACAATTCTTTTCAATATTCACAACACAGTGAAGGAACGGTCCAAGATACATAACTCATGCAATTCATGGTATGATCTGATCCCTATTTGAATGTCCGGACACATTGCTAAATCCACCCTTATTGAACTTCCTCACCATAACCCTGTCTTACTTCTTATTGGAAAGAACTCTTTAAGTCTGAAGCCTTTCCTATGTTAATGAAATTATAATTTACTCCTCTTGACTCATCAACAATGGACAATGCACAAAAGTATGCATTGAAGCACTGGTTCTACTCTTTCATCTTGTTCATGATGAAGTTCTTTCTTTGATAAATTAAACAAGAAACCTTTATATTATTATTAATTAGGTTACTCATGCAATTGATCACGTAGAAAGACATTATATACCATCTTGCGTACTTCAACGATGATTTAAAATTTAGATAAAATGATAGTTTCTAATGTATAAAATAATAGTTACTACTGATTACTCCTCTTCAATCATCAAATGAAGCCCAAAGTGATAGTCTCTACAAGAACACTTAACCCATAAAGTTAGAGTTCAACAAGCAAAAATTAATTAGTAAATATTAAAAACTAATACAATTTTATTCGTTGTACTGCATTGGCCACTTTGGCACACAGACATGATCCAACAATTAATAGTAGCAATTCAATTTTTACAACAGAGGGGACACTTTTGACTCTTTGTAATGATCTTCATCTTCATGAATTCTTGTTTTATCAATAATAATAAATATAATAATAATAATAATATCTTGTAGAAAGAAAAAACATTACCAACTGCTATTAAATGAGCATATACCTGCTCCTCTTCCTTCGCCATGTGTTGACTAACTGATGTCTGTAAAGCTCCAGTGCAGGATGCTAACTCTCTTGGAAAACTTTCATCATTATGGATGGAAGAATTCAACAGCTCAAATAGATGATCAAAAAGATTGCTTTCACCCTTGTGCTCAAGAGAATATGTCTGTGCTACATTCTTCACACGTATATCTAGAGCAGGGAAAATCACCTACATTCCATAACATATTTCCCTACAAAAATTTAACTTGGCAGAAAATACGGAATGATAAAGCCAAATTAATAACATACTGCTTTGGGGAAGTTTGAAAGACGCACAATCAAAGCATATAACATTATAAAATAAAATAAAATAAAGCAGTCACGGAACTCTATCACTAAACATATAAGAAATTCTAAAAAAGACAAATCAAACACAAAAGGAAGCTCTGTAATTCAAATTTTAAAACAAAGCTTTCCCAGTTAAACAATTTATTATAGCAAATGTATTGAAGGACTAATAGTAAAAAATCACTTCAAACCAAGTAGGAGAACATGAAATAAATTTAAGAATCGCAAGCTGTTAGCTAACCACATTAACTCACCAGCTAAAATGTATAAAGGCTTAATTTAGCAACAAATTAGCAGTCAATGGATCAGTTTTTCTTGTTTTGGAACCGGCATTCAATACGTTCTATTGTGGTTTGTAAATATTTAGTGACAAACATGTGAACAACCTTGCAATGAAGCAAACAAGAAGATTTTTGCCTTTTATTGATTCGCAATACATAGTTTAACCACAACAAATGCATTGGCACTCTTTCCAGTAAGTGACTAACCAGGAAAGGAACAATACCTGGATCATATATCCAATTCATGTTATCAAATGCCTAATTAATAATAATAATAATAATAATAATAATAATAATAATAATAATAATAATAAATACCCAAAAACTATCCATTTGATTGGAAAACGCCACTGCTATTCAGGAAATCATAACCACTGTTTCAATTCTAGAATTTCTGTTCGCACCTGAACTTAGCTTCTACCCCCAAGTAAAAGTGTTATATAATACACTTTTCCTTCTCTTTTTTTACCATCTCTTGGCACGAACAGTAACTGAAGAATAAAGAAGATTCAGAAAGATGCATAGCCTGTAAATTAATAATTCTGTACACGAAAAAAAAATAGAGCAGCAAAATCGTAGCAGCAATTACAAAATCGCTCCTCTTGCACCATAAGTATCCGAGATAGTTAGCGAGTATCTAAGTTTGACCTAATTTTAGTAAAAGGAAATGGCGGAGGGAACAGACAAACAAGAGCGCCATTTCGTTTGGTCAGTGAAACGCAAACAGATATTAAATTCTCATTTTCTACGCCATTTCTCTCACCGAGAAAATTCGATAACACAATATAAGAAGGAAGAAACTTCGAAAACTTAAAAAAGATGAAGCAGGATTAGCACCTCATCTTCAGCATTGGAGTGGTGCCTATACATTGAGCTGAGGAAATGGTAGCGCTCGGAGAGCGGGAGAATGTCAGAGCAATTGCCGGTGGCGAATGCCAGGGCCAAGCGGTGCAGCGCGTCAAGCTCGTTCCGAATCGCTTTGTGAAAGAACAAGAAAATCAAAATCGGCGACTCCGTTTCAGAGCACTTCAAGCCGCCATTGAGCGCCGAGGAGGAATCGACCTTGTTGACGGAATTCGAGAGCACCGCCACTCCTCCTCCTCCTCCGTCCAACGGCGTCGCCATGCTTTTTTTTCCTCCTCAATTTTCTCGCACTTTCTTTCTTTTTTTTTTTATTTTTCTTTCTCGCAGCGAAAATTGCGTCTAAGTGCGCAAGCACTTTATCGTCTTTATTTCGTTCTGAGATATCAGTGAGTTTCGTGCGCTCTCTTTCCGGTGGCAACGACAGTTCCAGAGAGAGAGAGAGAGAGAGAGAGTTTCTCTCTAAATGTTTTTGTTGTGAAGCGGAGATGAAGGTAGAGATTGGTTTGGTTCTGGTCACGTCGATAAGAGAGAGAGAGAAGCTACGAGCGCGAGTGCGAGCGAGGGAGGACCAAATTTATATATCTGGGCCATGCCACGTGGCTGAATATGCCACGCTGGATTACGATGGCACTTCCTGATGAATGATCATCATCACTCTCCCAAGATAAATAAATGCACATTTTTAGAGTATTTTTTTTTATTTTTTTCAAGGCGGAAGATTTGATGTAAATTTATTACCCGAAATGATTTTTATTTTTATTTAAAATTTATCCTTATTTTGTACTCTAAATTTTGAAAATATTTATATAATTACATAATGCACTTAATACTTAAAAATTTACTTGCATGATAATATTTTAAATATATGTATAAGAAATTTTATTTAATTACAGTTTTGAACATTTTCATAATTTTTTTTTAACTAGACTAATAACATTGTTGTTCTGGATCATATAAGATGATAAGTTACCTATTGGATTGTTCATGTAGTAATTCTGGCCTTTCACACGTAAGAAAAAAGTTTTTAATCCCCTCTCAAGATTAAAGGGGCAAAAGGAATCATGCAGAAAACATTAATCAATTTTAAAATAGTAATTACTATGTGTATCAAAATAATAAAAAATAAACCATAGGACCGTATCAGGGTACATTAAAAAATGTTAAAAATGTTTTATACCTTAAATCAATCCTAAACACGGTGAAAAAAAATCTAAAGGTATTTCACATTTTCACCAATGCTAATGAGTTCAAGAGAAAAAAAATATATATATTATGGAATTTAGGAACAAAGGTGTGGCTTAAATGAATTCAGGTGTTACCACCACATACGAAAATAAAAATTTCGCTAGAATAAAGAAAAATCGACCATACATTGATTTGCAGTGACCAATTTAATGACGAAACGTAAGCAGTTGAGGGGAAAACGAAAATCGAATTCTATGGTTTTATTATTTGTTTATCTGAAAACTACCTGCGCATTAGCCATTAAAATTTAATTTGAATTTTAAATCTAATTATATGTATAAATTTCCAATGGACCGAGTTTGATTAAACAAAGGTAATGAGTTTCAATTAGCATATAAAAAAATGGATGAATATTTGAGAAGCAGAAGAAGGGGACAGAGTATTAGTTTGCATGGGCAAATAAAGCCTGGGAAAATGAAAATAAAAAAGCAGAGTAAATTTTGCAAAAACATTTAGAGTATGTATGGTGTGTTATTGGAAAAACCAAGTTATAAAAATAAAAAAAAATTAAAAGTTAATATTGTTAAATTTTTTTTAGGTTGGGTAAATCAAGATTCAAACCCTAATAAAAAACTAAACACCTTCCTTTGATTATCTAACTCGGTTGGTCAAACTACGGTTTAACCAACCTAAAAATAGATCTTACAGTCAAACGAGTTTTTGATTGTGTCGAACGACGTGAAGAATCAATATTAACCCTTAAATTTTTTTTATTTCTTTAACTTTGTTTTATTTAATTAGAAACCAAAGAGACACTTAATTATGGGTTTGAAAAGTGTTTGTTGGTAGGGGTCATAATCAAGGTGTTAGTTTGAGAGGAAAGGAAATGTGAAACGGTGGGTGTGAGAGGAGCACAAGGGGGCACGAGAGTAGAGTGTGGCTTGGATTAGGTGCCACTTGCCACAGGCACGCCCATGTACGCATAACCTTCTCTTAGCTTTGGATAACATTTTATGTTTTTTCTTGTTCTTTAGTTGAGCTTTTTTAATTAAAGTTACTTAAAAATTTATTTAAAGATACTTTGAACATTCTATTTACCATTAATCAGTTTCAATAATTAAATACCAAACAAACAATTGTTCACTCTTGTCTTTTAAGCTGTCGGTGAAAAGATCACAAGGCAATAAAGTTTTAATAGTTGTTTTTGTTATGACAAGTTTTAATAGACTGCCCAATCTGGTTCGATTTGTTAGAAGTTATTGATTTTTATAGTTACTATAATTACACATACAAATGTGCTACATTTAGATAGACAAAAACATATATAAGTCTCGTATAAAAATAAAATCATACAAACAAATTATCAATTTTTCAAACTCAATTTGTTTGTAACAGAAAAAATGATCAGTTCTGAATCGTTTCTGCTCAAGTGCAAAATACAATACCTATTACAGCTAGCAAAAATCATTTGAATTTTTTTAATCAAAAATTGAATCACTTGAAATTTTTCCTTGTGGTTCTTAATTTATTTTCTTAAAAATCATTATTTAAATATTTATTTTCTAGTTAATATTTATTTTTATGTAAAATACAGTATACGTGTTTGAATAATATTTTAAAAAAGTAGACTTAAAATGAACCAAATTCAACCCCTAGATGTATACATTTATAATATTTAATAAAAATATACTTTGACATATTTTTATTTTTATTACTATTTTAATCCATTTTAATTTTTTAAAACATGTCAGCCCTAAGGACTGAGGTTAAACATTGAATATTTATATTAGTTTTAATATCTATTACAAGAATCTTCTCAATCCACAATCTGCATTGATTATTTATATTTTTTTTAGATGATGATATTAACAACATATATTTTATTTATAATTAAGAAAATTAATAAATTGGTTGGTTTTATAAATTTTTTATACCATTTATATCATTTTCACTCTAATTATTTGCCTGTAATTTCTCCCTCAATTTTAAAATCTATATATAAAAATTTACGATCAAATTATCTTTTTTTATTTGTTAACCTTCCATCATATTAAAATTAAAATCGAATTTCATCCGCTAACTTAGAATTTCATCAGTTGAACTAACTTTGTTTATTTTTAACATGATAAGAACATGACTTCACAGTGACTTTTTACATTTGAATGTTTGAATTACCTAATACCAATAGCCTTTTATCGCATACTTTTGTCATTTAGTGTTTCATAATTTTCAATTTTATGTTTTTAATCATAATGTTCTCAGTCTTTTATGTCTATATTAGGCACTAAACATGACCTAAGACTTAGCTCCTGAGTAGACATAAAATTAGATCAGGTCATCCATCGGGAAATTGTGATATGGTTTGTCTAAGGTTTATTTAAGTCAAGCTTATCGAGTAAAATTACAACACCCAATAGATTAGAAATCATGATAATTTAATTAAGTATGTCAAGTAACAACTTTTTAAAAAAGTCTACTAAGTCTATAGAAGTAGTCCATCTAGCTTATCCATGTATATTTATGTTATGATAATATATAATTTAGTATATTTTTCTATAACTAGTTATATAAAAAGATTAATTTATGATTGGGAATATGTATTTGTGTTTGATGTATTAATTTTGATTGGATAATTGTTAGTTTTTTTTTCTTCATAGAGGAATAGTTATTAGTTTGATATTGATTCATTGTTAGATAATTTATGGCTTAGGATATTTTAAATTTGACAATTTATGTTAAATGTCGTGTATTGTATACTAATTAATGGTTTATTCAAGTGATACATATTCAATTCCATCTAATTAAGGTCTTAAGTTCAAGGATGAAAATCAATGCTAAGAGAGTTTGCTGCACCGTGATGTGAATATTCAAGAATCCCGAAGGATTGCATTTAGTGGATGGTACATGTAACACTCCCTTATATACACAAGATATATATGTATTCTTCCTGCTTTTTTTAAAAAAAAAATAGAAAGATATACATATTTATCACTCTTTATCTCGCATATACAAGGACGTATATACATCTGATTTCCTTTGAATATTGAAAGTAAAAAAAAACATTGTCTTTCAATATTTGTCCATAATGACAAAATAATTTATAGAAATCACAAGTGATAAATCATTACAATATTATATCCGAATGAGAAAGTTTATTAAAGTTTAACCTTTACCTTGTTACAATTATCTAACTTGATATTGTAATAAGGCAAAGTAAAACTAAACTATACCTCTACTACAATTGTGACCAATCATTTCTTAATCCTTGAACCATCGAGTTTTTGAATCCTACTCTTGTCATATCTCTTCATCTATCTGATTGAGGATGAGACCACTTTACCCTTTTGTAATTACATATTCTTCCATCTTAGACTGACATAGAAACACTTAGAAACTAGTCAGATTGAGAAGGTTTTTATTGTGAAAGTACCCGAAACTAGGGAGCGACCCCAGGTCACCTGAAGCACCCTTTCACACCCTCTCATCCAAATGTTCGTAATTAAGCCTCCTCTAATGTATCATCGGTTTCTATAATCTATCCCCAGATAATATCATATCTCATTCCTCTTTAATGATTCATGATGCATGAACTACTCACGTATTGAGTTGGTTAAGACTTTTAGAAACTCAAGTATAAACTATATCTTTGGGACCTACAAATAACAACATAGCCACCCCGATAAACGAAGAATTTCAGTACGGTTTTCTTTATCATTCACAAATCAATATTATTGTGATTTGAGTTTCAAAGTCTTAATATATATTCCAAACCTTCTTTAGAGCATTTATATGAAATTAATTTACTTTAGACATGAGTTTGAATTATTGACCATTTTCCATCTATAATTATAATACTTGAAAAATATATAATAAAACACTTTTAAAATTATTATTTTTAAAGTTTAAAATGAAATATTATTGAAGTATCTTATTTCCATTTGAGAATCAAATATTTTCATATATATACATATATGAATATATTATTTTCATAAAATAATTTCTTTTTTTAATAACTAAAAATTATTCTAAAATTTGATCAAATAATTTATTTTGAAAGATAAAAGTAAGTTATAGAAATTATATACTTTTAATGAAAATTAAAAAAAAATTCTTAACAATAATTCTGAATAAACATTGAGAAATTATTATAAATAATTTCTTTTAAAGTAATACTGTAAAGAGTAAGGAGTAAGTTTATTCTTACTAAGTTTTAGCTTCGCGTCTGTTTGCTATATGCTCAAATTTCACATCACAAGATCATCAATCACAATCAAGTATTGTAATATCATTAATCACTAATATTATCAATCATAATCAAATCAAATAAATATCATAATTTAAAGTTTAACAGTTATTTAACTTAATAAACTTAATTCCAAGCCCTTATAGTTCATTCCTCGCATAGGTCTATGCAAGTCCATATAATTCAATCCTTGCATAGGTTTAGTTTAGTCCATATAGGCCATAATACTCCAAGTCCTTGCATAGGTTTAGTCCAGTTCGTATAGGTTATAAAAGTCTAGATCCTTGCATATATATTTCAGAGTAAGTTAGACAATATACTTAATTTAAATTTTATTATTTTAAAATAATAATATTATTAAATTTAAAAAGAGTAGGAGACTCCTCCCATTATTCTTATGTCTTTTCATATTATATCTTTATCCCACTCCCCCTTACTTGGAATTGCTACCAAAAGTGAATTCGCTCTGTGCCTCCGAGTTCTAAAAAAAATATTAATACTAATTTATTTCAGTATATGCGTACGATGAAAATTAAGATTACTATCAGAAATAATAAATAGTAATTATGCATAATAATAGTAAATAGGTAAATAGTAAATCATCAATAGTAATGGTAAATAGTAATTTTTTAAATAGTGACAATAAATAATAAATCGTGAATAGTAACGATAAATAGTAAATTTTAAATAGCAATAGTAAATGATAAATCGTAAATAGAAATAATAAATAGTAAATTTTAAATAGTAATGGTAAATAGTAAATTTTAAATAGTAACAGTAAATGATAAATCATAAATAGAAATGGTAAATAGTAAATTTTAAATAGTAACGGTAAATAGTAAATTTTGAATAGTAGTGATAAATAGTAAATTTTGAATAATAACAGTAACTAATAAATTTTGAATAACAACGGTAACTAATAAATTTTGAATAATAACAGTAAATGGTAAAGTGTGAATAGTAACAGTAAATAGTAAATAATAACAGTAAATCGTAAAAATAACATAGTGGTAATTTTTTTACTACAGTAACTTATTCATAATAGTAATAGCATATTAATAGTTTATGAGTGTTAAAAAGAATAATCTAGATAATCATAAAAAGAATATAGAAGAAAGATGTTATTACCTTACACCTCCGGTAGAACCTTTTTTTGTCAAAAGAATTTACTTCTCACTAATTTTATACGCATTGTCTCTATAGATTCTCTCTCTAATTTTGGTGTGAAAATGTTGCAAATGAGCCATCTATTTATAGGAAGAGAATTTTACTATTTAAAATTACTTAATTATTTATTTTACTATTCATGACGTAAGTATTTACCAACCGGTCATTATTCATGATGTAAGTATTTACCCACCAGTCCTATTCATGATGTAAGTATTTATCAATCGGTCACTATTCATGATGTAAGTATTTACCCACCGGTGACTATTCATGATGTAAGTATTTACCAGCCGATGATGTAAGCAATAAGTAAGCGATGATGTCGGTAGTGGCATTTTGGTTATTAGATAAGAGGTTAAGGGTATTTTGGTCATTTTCTCAAATATTAAAAAACAAAAAATTCCAGAAAATCATAAATAATGCATAGATCAAAAAGTTCTAAAGAATCATATTCTAATTCCTTTAAATTTTTATTTTAAAATTCTAATAAAAGTTAAATCTTAAATATATAAAAACATAAATATAAGAACATAAAATAAAAATTGTGAATAATAAAGATATTAAAAATTCTTATTATAGTTTTCTTAATTAGTAAATACTAATTAAGTCATTTTAAAATATTCGTTCAATATATATATATATATATATATATATATATATTATTTTATTTTATTTTATTTTTAAAAAATAATTAAATATAAGTACCAAAATTTTATAAAAATATTAATTAGTTAAAAATTAATTAACTAATAGTAAGTATTTTCTCATTAAAGAGATATTAATATCTATTTTCTATTTGAGTAGAAAATAGGATGTTACAATACATAGGGGTGGTTAGAATCCGTGCAAGCCGATCCCCATCGCACAATCTGTACCGAAAAAATATAATCGAACGGTTTAAAATTAACATTAAGATTAAAGAAATAGAAAAAATCGGCTTTTACCGACTAACACCGGTCGGGAACGGAGGGAAAAAATAAAAACTTGGGTACCGTTATTCCCCGAAATAAATTTGTTATTTGATGGTAAAGCCCAATAAAAAAAAAGCCCATGGTTAGTAACAAAAAGAGGAAAAAGGGTTTCACCTAACCCAAATCCCCTCAACTTTTGTCTTTTCATCTTCATTCCTTCTCTGTTTCAACTTCCGTCTTCCCACATTCGTTCCCTCTCTCTATTGTGGGGTGCCAATATCTATGTTTTTATTGTTGAAGTTTGACAGTGCATGTCTATCCTTCCTTCATAAACCCACTAAGACCACAAATATCCCTTCTTCCCTCATCTCAACTCGATAAAGGAACACTGATGTGGAGAAGGACGATGACTTTGACGGTAGTGTTATCCATTGCAACAACGGCTGGGTGAAGACTTTGAACCAGATCTGGCAAATTGCGAAGATGGTTGAATCAGATGCTCAAATCTGTAATTTTTATTTAAAGTTTTGATTTTTATATGTAATTCCTACATGTTCTTTGAGATTAAAATTTGGATCTGTAATATTTTTCTTCAAGTTTTAATTTTTATCAACATTTGTCACTCTCTTCTTTAAGATGAAGATGCTGGTATGTTATATTTGTCTTCAAGTTTCTATTTTTATCAACGTTTGCCCCTTTCTTTGAGATGATGATTCTGATATGTCATATTTGCTTTCAAGTTTTTATTTTTATCCATAATTTTTAACCGGCCGATATTCTCCGTCACCCGCAAGCCCCGAACCCGTCTAGTCCGAAGCCCCCTATTAGACGAAATTGGGTTCACATTTTCAATCTAACGGTTTCATCGGAAAGACATTTTACTATCCGAAACCGGCCGAAACCGTCCAATAACACCCCTAACAGTACATGTGGTTAAACCAAAAAATGCATTGTATTGTATAAATTGTAGTAATACAACATTTACTTAAGACACATATGGTGTTTTTTAAATTTAGTAGTTGACTTAAATAGATTTTTGGGTTTGTTTATGTCACCCTCACTTGTCTAAAAAACCATTTAAATTGTTTATAAATTTTTGTGTACATCAAACCTTAAAAAGGATTTTAGTTTAGACTGGTCATTAAATTAGGTTAAGCTTGTACTTTTTGATTAATGATATCAAGTTTAAGTATAACAAAGACTTAGTCTGATTTAATCTATTTTCACCTTTACTCTAAAAATGTGTATATATATAGACACGTCACACACATGTGTGTAAACAAAATAGCACAATAGTTTAATTTTCCATTTTATTTTTTCCCTTACAGTTGTCTTTTTTATATATATATCAAACCAAACAAAAGCTAATGTTGGCTGTAGGTGGTGTTTGATATAAAGTTGAGTTGATGGAGTTTAGAAAACTGGGGTTTTGTAAATGGAGTTTAGAAAACTGAGGTTTTGTAAACGAAGTTTTGTTTGGTTGAGAGTTGAGTTAAAGTGAGTTGAGTTGTAGTGATTATGTTTGGTTTGTATTGAAATTGGGTTAGGGAAATGGGGTTTGAGGATAAAATTACCAAAAAGGGTATGAATTTAAATATATATAATTAATGTGTATATTTGTTTATATTAATATTAAATGTATAATATTAAAGCAAAAAGGGTATGAAATCTAATAAATTAATGTGATTATTTTTATATATTATAAATTATAAATATATTTTATTATTTTTATTATAGTAAAATTAATAAATTACAACCTTTTATTATTTTTTTATATTAAAGGTAATAAATTTATCAAATAATTTTTTATAAATTACATGTAATAAATTGGTTATAATTAACCGTCACTCGCTACGAACTCGTTATTTACACAATGTAACATACATTTTCGAATTACTCCTTGTTATTTACGCATCATGGGTAAATTATCGCATATACGCAAAAGCTTACGATTCTCACATTTTGCCGCTCGTTATTCGTCGTTCATTACGCGTCTTTAACCCTAATTAATTTAAACATGTTTTAAACCCTAAATTATAATTAAACATAAACAATTCATTTAATAAATACGAAACTAAATGAAATTACCTAACCTAATAATCATACAACAAATAATTACACAAACCTCAAAACAATACATATTATATTTTAAAAAAAAATCAAAAATCAAAAACCAAAAAATGTTATGGTACACCCACCAACAAAAGCACACCCATACACCACACCAACCAGCACCATCCATCATCTCCTCAGCATCATCACCGTCCACCAAGCCACCATCACAACAGCCACCACCAAGCCACCATCACAACAGCCACCACCACCTGCAACCACCACCGACCACGGCCACCACCACCCCAACCCACATACCCCCCATAACCCGAGCCCGAGCCCAACCCAAGCCCGACCCATCACCAACCCCAAACAACCCCAACGACGCCCCCGACCCACCACCACCCACCACCCCCCTTCCCCAAACCCAACAAACCCCGATCCTACTCCCCAAGGACCGCCCACATCAACCCCCCGTTCCTGGGAACCTCACCCCGGCCCCGACGCCACTCCGAGCCCAGCCCCACACAACCCATCCCAAGAAGCCCAACGGCCCTACATGGCCCCCACCAACCCCAAACAACCTTCCCACTGAAACCCGACAACCCACAACCCAAACCCAACAGAACCCACAACCACCCCCTTGTCCCGATCCCACCCACAGAACAAAAAATGCAGAGACAGGGAGAGATGGAAAAGAGAAACAGGATGAGGGGTAAGAAAGACTTTCCACCGTTGGCGTTGAGCGGAGGCAGCTCAGGGTTGCTTCGCTTCAACGCAGGTTGTGGCCAACGGAATGACGTTCACCTTGACGGAACGGAGGACCTTGAACCAGCCAAACGAACAGCCATTGAAGACGACGGAGTAAGTGCCGTTAAACGCGCCGGAACGGAGGGAAACGGAGGTTCGAAGGTTGAACCAAACAGCCTCGTAATCATAAATTTTGTACGTTTCTTCTGTATTTCGAAACAAATAGAAAGAATTATGAAAGTGAGTGTGTACCAATGGCCCAGAAAACTGAGTATTTTAATCGTTTATATACAACTCTTATAAATTTTAAATTAATAAAATATATAAAAATGTAACGAAGATAGACTTATAATTAACTTGTATTTAATAAATAAATAAATAAATAATATTTAAAGTGTAACAAAAGCCAATATTTTAAACTCTATATTTTAGACTCTATTTTGTCAGTATATAATTTAATAATATATTACTCTTCAATTAAATTCTCACTTGAAAAAATTTTGGAGTGAAAGAATTAATTTGAATACATGAAAAATATTATAAATATAAAATGTGATAAAAATTAAGAAAACAAAATTCACACATAAATTAAAGTATAAAAACCAAAACTAAATATAATTAAAACTAAGCATAATAATAAAAGATTGATGAACGTAACTTTCATCTTTATCTTCTCCTTTACATGTGCATGTGTTAGACACACATTTTGGCATTAAACTATTGACCTGTCGTTTTAATCAAATGGATCCACTAAGGTTACGTTTCTACCTTTTTGTTTTAATCCCACTTTAGTTGGAGATTCCTTATCCATTGCTTCAATGATCAATCCGAAAACTATGTAACTTTACCATCACAGAATAATACATATATTGTTCAGGCCATTTTCATTCTTAACTTCCTTCCCACTATCTTGGTATCTACCTTTTTTGCTTTTTCAATATCTATTTACCTTAGAGTTTAGACCCACTTTTGCATTTCATTAATTTCTGAGTCTGCATTTGTTCCTAATACTATAATTAATATTCAAATGGGGGGAAAACACTACCCATTAATCAAGGCTCCACTGAATAAAGCAAGTGAAGAAAATGTTATGTAACCAGAAATGTTTTAGTGGACAATCATGATCTGAAGAATGAGAACCAAGGAGAAATCCAAATGGGTAATCATAGATTGAGAAGCAAAATTGGTTAGTGATGTGCCCATCTTCAAGGAAGTTCAGTTAATGTATTATTTGGATAAAATATTTATCATTGTTATCAAAACCGAACCGGTTCGGCCGGTCTGACCGGTTGAACCGTAAACCGCATAGGTGATTGACCGGGTCAATTCTTTAATACTACCGGTTCAACTACGGTTAAACCCCGATTTTAGTATGGTTTTTATGAACCGGTACCTTCACCGGTTCAACGACCAGTCCGATTATAAAAACACTGATATTTATGATTCTGGGAATATCCAAATTAATTTGTGTGTTTTGTTTCACAAGTGGAATGATAATGATTATGAGGTTTCAATTCAAACTTATATTTTGTGATATTAGTGAGAGGTAGACAATTTGTAATATCATTCTTTTTTTTAAAAAAAAATCAGTTCATTTAAATCAATATGAGCAAAACTGTATCGAAATAAATAACAATTAGCCTTAAGAGAGACTTCTTCCATGACATGATTGGTATCTCGAAAAAATAAAGCTAATCAAGCAATTTTATTACTAAAGTATTACATACCTCCTAATACTGGCTAATTAACAATCATTTTGATTTCCCTGTATTTTCTTCCCTCACTATTCTTGGCCCATCTTTGATGTAACATTATTTTAACAGTTGTGATTAGTCGGAAGTAAAAAATAAAACGAAAAATGACCAATTCCATTTGACACTACATTAATTATCAGTGTTAGAATATATCTAGGCACTTCAATTATTCTTTTCTCTTGATATAATATATCTCAAGTGTTACATCAGTTTAATAAAGATTTAGTTTTATATATCTCAGTTCAATATGAAATAAAATGTTTTGTAGTGAGTTTATGCAACTAATATACTGACTTATCGTATTAAGGGGTAAAAGATAATGTCATCTTTAAATACACTCTAATATCTGATTCAGTAATTATATTAATTAATATCAGAATTGAAGTTATGGTTTGTGAAACTACTTTAATGAGGATGAGTAAAGTGGTGTTTATAAATTTAGGTGGCAGGGACATTTTATGCAGTATGCGTCAATATGGAACTTGTCGGTAAAGCTATCATGGTTACAAACATGCTTGACACCCCTTAGGTTGGTTATGTTAGACCCTTCGTGGCTTCGGTATCCATACCATGTAGGCCGATATGAAGTCCGAGTTAATATCAATTTGACTTTTCTGTTTGATACCTTTTTTTTACATCAGTTATTTCTACCACTCATATAAAAATATATTTATAGTCAATTGTAAAGGTAATTTTCCCTCGATTATAGAAACACCATATGTAAAATCTATTTGTAAAACTGATGGGTTGCTTGGATTTAAACACGTTTCCTGATTTTATTTTTTGTTTCTAAAATTTTATACAGGAAACATTGAAAATATTTTTTTTCCATTTCCACCTTTTCTCATACAATTTTTTTTTAAAAAAACACAATGATAATTTTATAATTAAAATTAAAAAAATATACAAACAAGAAACGTTTTTAAATTCATACGGTTCCTTAGCATGCCTTGAACTTTGATGGAAAGCTTAGAATAAAGAGGGTATTAATAGTTTTATGAGGAAAAGAAAGCTAACTTTAGAGAAAGTGGCTCTTTCATAAATTAAACTTATTGAGCGACCCAAATTAATTTAGGAGTGTGAGATAGTATGTGATTTAACCTCACTTATGTGGGCCAAAGTGAGGCTATTACCCTTTTGTTTCACCAAGTAAATAAAATGTTATCAACTTCCCCATTTGGTATATATCGTTAAAGGTTAGAAAGTGAAAGTGGGGGGAAAACAATCAAAGTGCTTAGCTATCATAATCATTAATTGAATAAGTCATTTCAATAATAATTGACTACACAAAAACAAAACAACTCTCTTAATTTATTCTTTTGGTAAAAACTCTTTTAATATTTTTGGCGAGAAATATTTAGAAGCCCGTGGATATAAGTATTTTTTTGTTGATAGGCCCATACGTTTTTAGCAAGGTATATGGGCCTGTGAAGTTGAGGAGAGTCCAACAAGAGCCCATTGGTGATCGCAGTCCTTCTTCTTCCTCCGCCAGCAAGATTCGTTTTCTTGTTGTTGCTGTTCTTCTTCCTAATGATCAATCAAAGCTTGATTCAGTGAGAGAGTGAGTGAGAGCACCAATCCAATGGCGGGTTCTTCGATAATGGAGAACCTCTTCCAACGGACACTCGATGACCTTATAAAAGGCATGCGCCTCCAACTTATCGGCGAATCCGCCTTCATCTCCAAGGCCACCGCCGAGATCCGCCGCGAGATCAAATCCACCGACCACCACACCAAATCCACCGCCCTCCAAAAACTCTCCTACCTCTCCGCCCTCCACGCCGTCGACATGTCCTGGGCGTCCTTCCACGTCGTCGAGGTCATGTCCTCCCCCCGCTTCGCCCACAAGAGAATCGGTTACCACGCCGCCTCCCATTCCTTCAACCACCACACCCCCGTCCTCCTCCTCATCACCAACCAGCTCCGCAAGGACCTCTCCTCCCACAACGAATTCGAGGTAAGCCTCGCCCTCAATTGCTTGTCCCGAATCGCCACTCTCGATCTCGCCCGGGATTTAACCCCCGAGGTTTTCAAATTGCTCTCCACTGCTAGAGTTTTCGTTAGGAAGAAAGCTATTGCGCTCGTTTTGCGCCTCTTTGATATTTATCCTGATTCTGTTAGGGTTTGCTTCAAGCGCTTGGTCGAGAATCTAGAAAGTTCCGATCCTCAGATTCTCACTGCTGTCATCGGGGTTTTCTGCGAACTGTCTAACAAGGATCCTAGGTCGTATCTTCCCTTGGCACCTGAGTTTTATAGGATTTTGGTTGATTCTAGGAATAATTGGGTTTTGATTAAGGTGTTGAAGATTTTTGCTAGGTTAGCTCCTTTGGAACCTAGGTTGGCGAAACGGATTGTTGAACCTGTTTGTGAGCATATGAGGAGATCCGGGGCGAAGTCGTTGATTGTTGAGTGTGTTAGGACTGTGATGGCTAGTTTGGGTGATTATGAGTCTGCTGTTAAGCTTGCGGTTTCCAAGGTTAGGGAGTTGTTGGTTGATGAGGATCCGAATCTCAGGTATCTCGGCTTGCAAGTGCTTTTGGTCGCTGCGCCTAAGCACTTGTGGGCGGTCTTGGAGAACAAGGAGGCCGTGATTAAGTCGTTGAGTGATGAGGATTTTAATATCAAAATCGAGTCTCTGCGGCTGTTGATGGCCATGGTTTCTGAGAGCAATGTGGCTGAAATCTCCAGGGTGTTGCTTAATTATGCGCTGAAGTCTGACCCGGAGTTTTGCAATGAGATTTTGGGTTCAGTTTTGAGTACTTGTCGTAGGAATGTGTATGAGATTGTTGTTGACTTTGATTGGTATGTGTCTCTGCTTGGAGAAATGTCGACAATTCCTAATTGCCAGAAGGGGGAGGAAATTGAGACTCAGCTCATTGATATTGGCATGAGAGTTAAGGATGCTAGATTGCAGCTTGTTCGGGTTGGTCGTGATCTGTTGATTGACCCTGCTTTGCTGGGTAATGAACACTTGCATAGGATATTGTGTGCTGCTGCTTGGGTTGCTGGGGAGTATGTTGAGTTTGCAAGCAATCCTTTTGAAGTCATAGATGCAATCCTACAGCCTCGTACCAGTCTCTTGCCACCATCAATAAGAGCAGTTTATATTAATTCTGCTCTTAAAATTCTTATGTTTTACCTAGATGGTTACCTTTTGCATAATGAAGGTTCTTCGTCATCATATTCTGGTAATTTGGTTGGGGGACAGCCTGGGCTGTTTACTGTAAAAAAACACACCGAGGCTCCTAAATTGGCAACACAGGAAGGTTCAAATTCAAACCTTGAACAGGATGAGGATTTTAACCCAAGGAATGCAACCGAATCTTCCGAATCCGAAGATCTTTCTGTAGAAAATGTCACAGATAGAGATGTCAGACATGGTCAAGCATTTACACCTCCAAATACTTTGGCAAAGAAGAATTTCACGCATGAATCTGTTGTAAGCCTATTAAATAGAATTGAAGTAATTTTTGGCCCACTAACAGCAAACCAGGATGTTGAAGTCCTGGAGAGAGCACGGAACATACTTGCTTTTGTTCAGTTGTTTAAGGGGGAAATGATTGATAATCCAGTCCAGAATGTGGGCATTATGGATGTGGACAAGAAAGATACTCGAGTTTCAGCTATTATCAAATCAATGCGTGATGCTTTTACTATGGAACTTGGTCCAATCTCAACAAATGCACAGGGAAGAGTTTCTGTACCAGATGGATTAGTTCTTAAAGAGAATCTAGATGACTTACAAGCAATATGTGGTGATATTGAACTTCCATCATCAAGTTTGTTTTGCATAGGGGGACCTCACCTTACCACAACCTCAGATGGCTCTTCATCTAATCTGCAAAATGAAGAGCAAGGACCATTGAATGAATCTACATCCTTGATTGAACATCGTAAGCGACATGGATTATATTACCTTTCTTCAGAGAAGAGTGAGATTGTTTCAGATGTTTATCCTCCAGCGAATGACCCAAAGGCAAACAATAATATAAATGATGAAGCTGCAGAGCTAGCCAAGCTGACAGAGCAATCACTTCTTCTGAAGAAAAAGACAAATCAAACAAAGCCTAGGCCCGTAGTGGTTAAATTGGATGATGGAGATGTGGCCCCAATTTCAGTCAAAATGCCAGAGCCAGGGGATGATCCTCTTTCAGGTACTATAAAAGAAGTTCTTGGAAGTGAAACCATGCCGAGTTCATCTCGAAGCAAGCCTTCTGACAAGTCATCAAGGAAGCGGAGAGAAAAAAAGAAATCAAGCACAGATGTTCCATCTGAAATGAAAGAAAATCTAGGTGATGCAGAAAAGCATGACCTTGAAAATCCAAATTTAAGTAGCAAAAATCATGGTCATTCTAAAGAAAGAAGGCAGAGAGGAAAAGAGAAGATAGTTGAAGGGGAAGAGCATGATCAGAAGGGAAAGAAAAAGAGCAGCCACCGCCATGGTAGAAGGAAAACTCATCAAAGAGCAAATTCACCCTTAAATGTGGTTTCACAAACACCAGTAATTCCAGATTTTCTTTTGTAGCATTTAAGGATTGATTTTGATTTCCCCATCACCTGTTGTTTGTTATTGATTGGGGCTGTTTACATGTTTTCTTGATGGTGAGCCCTTAAGTTCTGTAGATTTTGTTTGTAATTTTTTTTGGGGGTCATTGCTTATAATTTCTTCCTTACAAGTCACAGAATGAGCATTTTCAGATGTAAATTTTGAAGTTGGGTACTGTCTTGCACCTCTTTGTTTTTCTTGATGCTTAAAGGAATTCTTATTCATACTCTGCCATTAAAGTGCGTAAGCTGCTGGAAAATTTCATTATCTCAGCATAAGCTGCTGGAGAGAACTGATGGATAAGTGCGTCTCTCTTCTATTTTTGTGATATCGAGATCAAAGGGTTCATTGTTTTAAAATTTTCAAGGCTAGTAATTTGACTCGTCTAATATCTAACCAACAGAGATGGCAATGACAATTGGCTAAGTATTTCGAATTCTACAGAAATACATTTCCTTCTGAAATTGAATGCTAAATGTTAGCTGGTCGAAGAGGAAGAGGGAAAAAACTGTGGGGTGTCTGGTTTGCCATGATGTTTTTTCCCCTTCCTTTTGATTTCATTTTATAAGTCTTTATAAAAAAAAGTTAAGAAAAATTATTATTTTTTCTCTAATTTATACTTTTATATTTATACAATTGTTATTATACTTAAAACTGTCTTATTATAAAGAGGTGCATATATAATATGAAATGGGGAGGGTATTTCTTATTTGAAGACTGTTTTTTATTTTTATTTTTGGAAAAGATATATCTTCGGTCTTTTATATTTCAATTTTTTAAAAGTTCTTTAAGTTTATATTTTTAATTTAGCCTTTTAGGTTTTGAAATATTTTTAAATTTATTTATTTCCATTAAAGTTACTAATAATATTAATTCAATTGCTGAATTTTTTTATATTGACACTAGGTGTCAAGTTTAATTAGTTTTTTTATCCTTTAGTAAAGAAATAGGAGATAACTGTTAGGCAGTTGAAGAATCAGGTTTGATGAAATCTCGAATATAAACCTCAAATTTATAATTTTTTTATTTAATTCTAATTATTTACAAAAATTTCTTTAACTTTAGACTAATTTGGAAATTTAAGTAGGTAATTGTTGTGACATTAAATTATTTTAATTTAAATATTGATTTGAGCTTGATACTGACCTTAATATCACAGTGTAATACTCATTACCAAATAAGCAACATAACATCGATGTAGATGGGTATGTCCCTTAAAACATGCCTATAAATACTTGCATTAAATATACATAAAGTAATATGTGGTCTAGTTTTGATATCTTTACTAACTCAAGCTTCGTAGTGTTCTTACAAGTAAAACCTGAATTCGCTCCTTAACGCAAATTTCAATGTGTAATCTCGATGTGTATGTTGAAACGGGACATGAAGATTTTGAACTCCCGTTAAACTCAATGACACATAATACTAACCATATAATATTGAGTAATAAAGAAAAAAGTTTGATACGAACAATAAGGAATTCATCCCAACAACAATTCAAATTTAGCATTATCTTTTTTCAATTAAAAAATAACTTCCAATACTTAACTAGTTATATAAGTATTATTTATTTTTTATATATAATATTATACAGTAACATTAACGAACTGAGGTCGAACATAGAATTTATGTAACTTTTATTATCAAGTTGGACTTTTTTTCAACCACGAATAATTTATAATTGAAAACAATTTTATGTTATACATGAAATAAATAATTTATAATTGTTATTATAAATAAATAAACAAACACATTTTTAATCTTTTCTTTTGTAAGAAAAGAAAACATAAAAAATGTTTCTATCTTTTGTGCCTAGCTAGTTTTATGGACGTTTACATACACCAACCAACATTCTGTATTTACATATGATTCCTCCCTCTTGCTGATTCTCACTTTTCTCTACAACAACTATTCTTGTTCATCATCCATAACCATGAAGAATAAGCAACAAGAACAATCCCCTGCTGCAGCCAGATTCTTGTTCAACTTCTTCTCTCATGTTCTATTATTTGGCTTTGGTTTGCTCATTGGAGTCACCCTCACTTTTTGTCTCAGAGACTTTTCCTTCAACTTTCAACTCCATCAACTCTTCCTTCCCTCTCTCTCACTTTCTTCTTCTCCTCCTATTCCTCTCTCAACCTCACATAATAATCACACAAAAGTTGCCACCTATGTCCGGAATGGATTGAGAGGTTTCTTGAGCGCACCAACTAAGGTTAAACATGACATGACAGAGCAAGAGTTGTTGTGGAGAGCATCTTTGGTTCCTAGGATTAAGGAGCTTCCATTCAAACAAACTCCAAAGGTTGCATTCATGTTTTTGACAAAGGGACCTGTGTTTTTGGCTCCTCTGTGGGAAAGGTTCTTCAAAGGATATGAAGGATTATATTCTATCTATGTCCATTCTCATCCTTCTTTCAATGAATCAGTGCCTCAAAGTTCTGTGTTTCATGGCCGCAGAATCCCAAGCAAGGTCAGTGTGTATGTCAGTTAATTTTTCTGCATCAACAAATGTTAATTTATTCGTTTCTGTATGAAGGGTTAGTCAGAGAATTCAAATCCACCAACTCTCATCCCTCTCTTCTCCTTTTACCGTTTCTTGACCATTAGACTAACCTCATATCAGTTTATGCTGCTTAGTTACCTCCTTGACCAAACATTAAATGCTACTTAGTTACTTCCTTGACCAAACATTAATTTGGCTTTGCATTTTCCGTTTTGGTCTTCTAATTTCATTAAGAGCTAGAAATGCAATTCCAGAACAAATCTATCTGAGTTTTTTTTTTTAAGAAAACAAAAAAATCATCTTCACATGGTTCATAGATCAGTGCACAGTGCAGGATTAGCTTTTGTTATCTGCTAACTCACTCAAAGTGCAAGAAGAGGTGTTGTATGTTCTTTTCCCCATTTTTTGGGTTTAGTACAATATTTTTCCAGCTCCATGTACCTTGTTGTGATTCCATGGCTTTTATAAGAAGGCATATACATCAACTGATTTTGTGTCCGTTTAGTATGTAGCTAGAAAAATAAAGTTATAAAAATAGAAAAATTTAAAGGTTAATATTTATCTTTCATGTCGTTCAAGTCAAAACTCCATTTAACCGATTTTTTTTTTTAGAGTTGATCAACCAATTTCAATGGGAACTAGACATCCCTTTGATTATGATGTGAAACATGATGTGCGCCTTATTTAACGGTTTCGATGTAGGCCGTGTTGTTCTTTGGACAAGGGCTAGAAGTCTCCAAAATACTATTAATATTGGACAAAACTTAGGTCTGCTACATGAGAATTAACTTTCACTTGGTAAACTCCAAATGTGGAATTTCAATTTCAGAGGTTTTTTCATAGTTTGGGAGGTGGTGCATTGTTCAGGTTTAGGTGCACACTGCACTGTGACAATGCTACCAATCTATTAATTTGGAAACTAAGTTAACTGATATTAATTTATATTCATATATCACCCTGTGTTTTTTTATCCTTTGAAATAATGATAAAAAGGAAAGGATAAATGTTTGAAAACAAAAAACTAAGACTTGAACTATATTTTATGTCCATTTCATACACCATGTGTCTTACACGCGTGTTTTAATCTCCATAATCATTGATCTAGGATTCAATAGTTTTTTTTTGAGCTGTAATATATTTTTTAAAAAAATATATGAAATCTAGACTAATAGTTAGAGTAACACCTGTCTGTATGAACCTGAACAACTTTATTTTATTTTTGAGTTTCTTCCAATTACGGTTGAACACATTAAAATGAATTTTATGCAACGAAACAAGCCTTAATATTCATGGTCAGCACATTGAAGACTGCTTGTAAAACGAGGCTTTGAAGACAGATCAATTAATCAGATACAACCAGCTAAGCCTGCAAAAGAGCACTCCTGAAAACCTATTAAATAATGGCATTTGAAGTCATCTATTCAGAATGAGAAACATTTGTGATTTTCAAATGAACAACAACATTTTCTTAATAAAATCAACAATTCAGAAACCTGAACCACTATGGCCTCTGAATCCATGGCATGTCCAATCTTTTAACTTGTTCTTTGTTGATTCTGGAGTTGAGCTGTTAAAGCAAACTGCCCATACTTTTCTTTGATTCCACTCCTTTTGCACCTCCAAGAAAATTCTATTCTTCTCCATTTGCAAACTTTTAAGCATCCTCATCAAACTTTTCATAATTCCTTTCTTCACCCTGTCTCTCACATGCAGCAGATAATCTGAACAAGCAACACCTTAAAACTTCTTGCCATTTTTCTCAATTTTAAAAACATATAGTATTGATTTGAAATTTTTTTAGCCAATATACGAATATGATAGCTATGTCGATTAATATTTTTTCCTATCACTATTAATTATTGGAAGTTAGAAGCTGTTAATTAATAATAGTGCCACATATCAGCTTAGGATTGGGCCTCAAACTGAGCACATTAATCTATTATTCCACATGGCCACATTCTTTATCCAAAGCCCAAGTGGACCAAAAATAAAATGTCATGAATAACACTTTTTTTTCTCTTTAATATACCATGTTTTGGTTCTAGCCAGACAGCAAAATTACTATGAACTATGGAATTCTTCCTATAAAGAATTAATAATATTGATTGTCTGATGCTCAAACTTGAATATTAAAGATAATCCTATTTGAGACATATTAATAATTAATGTTTTTTGCCTCGTAATTTTAGTATATGTTGTTAAGTGACATTCTCATTTGTACCTATTTACACATTTCGGCTACTTTTGTTCAAGTTAAATGTATAAATTTAGTTGGAATACATTGTTTTCTGATGATGATGGTGAGATGGTATGAAAATGAAAATCATTACATTTCAAAATACTACTTTAAGTCATATCTTAAAAATTCTACACTGGAAATTCATATTTTGGTTTCTTCTGATAAAATGATGCAGGATGTAAGATGGGGTGACATAAACATGGTAGGGGCAGAGAGACGTTTACTAGGTAATGCACTACTTGACTTCTCCAATCAACGTTTTGTTCTGCTCTCGGAGTCATGCATTCCTCTGTTCAACTTCTCAACCATCTACAACTACCTAATGAACTCAACAAAGACCTTTGTGGAAGCCTATGACATGCCAGGTGCAGTTGGTAGAGGCAGGTACAGCCCAAGGATGAGGCCATTGGTTAAGCTTTCTCAGTGGAGAAAAGGGTCCCAATGGTTTCAAATAGACCGTGCACTAGCCATTGAGATTGTCTCTGATCAGAAATACTTGGCAGTGTTTAAGAAGCATTGCAGGAATGGGTGCTATGGTGATGAGCACTACTTGCCCACATTGGTTAGCATCAAATTTTGGGAAAGGAACTCAAACAGAACTTTGACATGGGTTGATTGGTCAAAGGGTGGATCACATCCATCCAGGTTTACTAGAATGGATGTAACTGTTGATTTTCTCAAGAGACTGAGGCATGGGAGAAGATGTTTTTACAATGGGAAGATCACCAATATTTGCCATTTGTTTGCAAGAAAGTTCATGCCCCATGCTTTAGATAGATTGCTCAGGTTTTCTCCACAGATTATGCAATTCAATTGATCTCCATTTTTGAAAGAGTTTAAATATACAAAGTAACAGTGATACATCAAGTTTCATCTCCGTGATCTTTTCAAGCTTCGTCTTTTTTCTAGTGCTTCCATGTAAGCTGTGAATTTGTTACGTTTATAAATTGTCAGGTTGAAATTTTTATGTAACAACTGTCATCAAAATCTGGATTTTTACTGTTATGTCACATACACTATTAAATAGGTTAACAGAAACATGGAAATATCCTAATTCAGTTAATTGTTAGAACGTTAACTTTTTTAGATTAAAAACAAATTTAAGAGGCTAACTTGAATCAAATACCAAATGTAGAAGTCTTTCGTCACTTTGTAGTCTTTTGCCGCGTTATGTTTTTTAATTGAATTCACAACTTTATAATTTTATTTTGATTTATCACTTGGAAAATCAAGGGTGGAGTTTCAATCTACATATAATTAAGTAGTATATTTAAATTTTAATGGTATGTAAATAATTTTTAAAAAAACTCATACATACACACACATATAATATTAAATCAGAGCTTAATTAGGTCGTGGGTGATTTAACTTTCCCCTGAAAAAAAAAAAACTCACAACTTAATTATTAATTTGAACTATTAAAAAATGTGAACAAAAATTAATTTTAACTGAACAATCCATGTATAAATTATTAATATTATTTTAGTTTCATATGTTTGATAACTCTATTTGATTTTATGCCAAAAATTTACTATTGGTATAAAATTATCTTTTTTATTGAAAATGTATACAATTATCCTTATACGTTTTAAAACAATTATATTTTTTAAATAATATAACTTACATTACATGGTATTTAGATTTACTCATTTGTAGTATTTTGATATTTTCTATTTATATATTATTATTTTGAAAAAGTTAGGTATCTTGCAAAATATATTTAGTGTAGAGGGCCCGGGATCCTAAGAAGCCCTGCACCGTGCACAATATCACATAAAAACATCGTTAATTCTAATCATTTTTATTTATAAGTGGTCCCTTATATAATTTTCGACATTAATTATTTATATTGTGTAAACAAACTTTATTTATAAATGTTTTGTAACATCCAGTTATTATACGAATCAATTATTTTTATTATATAAAATAAATAAATAAATTATTTGAGAGTTGGTGTGGAGTAAATTAAATTAATTGAGTATTGTAGTTGATGATGAAATTAAATTAATTAATTAAAAAAATTAGTTCTAAATTAAATTATGAGGGTAGATTATTAGTTATCATGGAGTGAAACTAAAAAGATTTATTTTCTAAGATAAAAGTAAATTTTATTTATAAGAAAGAAAAGAAATGAAAAAAGAAAATAAAGAGAGGAAATGACGCTTATGCCCTTAGAGGTAGCATGAGTAGGGGTGGTGATTGACATCCTTTTTTCTTGCTAAAACTAGAAATTAAGAGTAGCATTGCGATCAAGGAAGCGAGGTGAGTTAATGAGTCCATCCGAGCTCTTGTTTCCTTTTCTCCCTTTCTAACTCATGCATGTAATTGAGATTTGGGTCCTTGAGATTTTAAGAAATGGTGTTATAATGATGTGGTATCATGGAACTTAGAAATGACATCCGATGATAATGGGTTTTTGTTTCAACATTGCTAGGTGACGGACCGAGTGTCGGGAAGTCGCTAAGCGAAGCGGGTTGTGAAGCGGAGGTTGAAACTAGAAAAGGTAAGCTTCAGAAACTTTAAGAAGTGTTTAAAGTCGTTCAGGTATAATGAGTTCTAATTTCAAAAGATCAAAACATTAAAGTGGTTGTAAATTTCTTGAATTTAGATACTTTATGAGATTGGTGATTGCGGCATTGTATCAGGAACCCGAAAGTGTAGAAGTGGGGTAAGGGGGTGTACTTGGAGTATAAATTAATAAAAATAATACTAAGGATATTTTTCCGACGCGTGGGAAAATGGTAGGATTAGCTAGGTAAATATGATCCTATGTAAGTGAGTATGTGTGTATATATATATATATATATAATAGTTATGCTTGATGGATTAATATTGATGATATTGATAAGTGAGGACTTGGTTGATAATATAAATATATTTGGTATTGTGGTAAAATTGGGTGTTAGACCATGTGAAGGATGATGTGAAATTCTAAATGTATTGTATATGATGATGACGATGATGATTATGATGACACGAATTGATGAAATGAGATTATATGAGAAATGATACGCCTGAGTGGCGGGTGGAAACCCCAAGTTGATGGCCATAGTGTCGGGGTAAATTATTTGAGAATTTTATTTGAGTTGATATATGAAATGTTGGTATATGTGATTATTATGTGGTTTGGTCGGCCGATCGATATAGTTACCCCTCGTTTTGGCTCCCATGGTCAAGCGTGGCCCAGTTGAGCCACCTAGTGGTCAGGTAGGACCCAATGGTCAAGTGGGGAGTCAGGTAGGCTCGGTGGACCAGATAGGGTTCACGGGTGGTCAGGTAAGACCCTCAACTGACGATCAATCCAATTTAGTATCTGAATACTAGAAAGCCATATTTTATTTTAACTAAGAGTCAGTGGTGCTTTATGTGAATTTACCATGAGTTGATGAACTGAATGTGATGCTGAAAAATTGAGTAATAAGTTGTGAAATTGATGAGTTGCTGATGAGGAGTTACATTGACATGATGAGTTTAGGGAATAAATTGGTTGAATATGATTAAATTAAATCGTAGCTATACTATACTTTTCCCTTTTTAAAGTTTAAATTATTTGCATTGATTTGTATATGGTCGGCCACTCATCCTTACTATGTTTTTAGTGACGGGAGAGAGAGATGTTATAGATGTCGTAAAGACTAGTGTTAGATGAGCTGGGAGCAATGCCAAGGAGAGTAGATTTTAATGTATATGTGTGTGTGTGTATATATATATATATATATGTTATGTTTTGAGTATATAAGACTATGATGGTGATTGACATGGATGCATCTATACATATGTGTGTTTTGATGAGTTATTGTGCATATTGCATTTTGGTAAACGAGTATAATTATATTTGATAAATTACTTGAGGTATTGAAGGCCTACTTGATGGCCATATGGATATATATATACACTACTAGAAAAATCAAAAGCGGCCACCGAATTTAGCCACCGAAAACTTCCATATCCATTAGCTACTGAATTTAGCCACCACTTATTTTTAGCGACCAAATATTTTTTTTGTGCATGCTTAGCCACCAATTTAGCCACGGAATATCATTTCCGTGGCTAAAATTTTTATTTTTGACATTAGCCACTGAAATTAGCCACGGATATTATAGAAACATTAGCCACCGAATTTAGCCACGGAACTTGGGGAAAACTTAGCCACGGAATTAAAAATCAGTGGCTAAATAAAGAAAAATCTATGAATTTGTCTAATTAGCCACAGAAATGAAATTCAGTGGCTAATTTTAAAATTTATTGTTTATTTAAATTAGCCACGGAACTAAAAATCAGTGGCTAAATGGAAAAAAATCTGATTTTATTTAATTAGCCACAGAAATAAAATTCAGTGGCTAATTTTAAAATTTATTGTCTATTTAAATTAGCCACAAAACTCAAAAATCGGTGGCTAAATGAAAAAAATCTGATTTTGTTTAATTAGTCACGAAAATAGAATTCAGTGGCTAATCCTGAATCCTAAAAACCATTTTTTTGCATTAAGATGTTTATTTGAGATAATAAATAGGTTTCTATTTATAATTTAATATTAATTTTAAAATTTAAATATTGGTAAATAATTACAAAGTATATATATTTTATAAGTAAAATTAAATTTGATGAAGACATTATATTATATATGTACTAATTCAAATAAGTAGTTATATATTTTTTAAATATATTTTTAACTTAAAATATTTAAATAAGTTATATTTAAATAAATTAAAAAAATTTAAATATATATTTATATATAATGATGATATAATTATAATATAATTTTTAATAGGATAATAATACTATTATAATTATAATATATTTTAAAGTTATTTTATAATTTATTTATAAATAAAATCAAATAGAAAACGCCTAAAACTATAAAATAATCAAATTCAATATGATAATAATAATGTTAATAACATAATTTTTTAACGGAATAATATTTCTATTATAATTATAATATATATGTTTGAAAGTTGTTTTATAATTTACAACTTAAGCCAAATTAAATAAAATAGAAAAAGTCTAAAAATAAAACCCTAGCCACCACTTTCACCTCACTCTATGCTCTCATTCTGCGCCGCTTTCTTCTTCTTCTCGAGAGTTCCTGAGTTTGAGTCTTTGAGGGCTCTTCAATGTTTGTTTTATTACTTTTTGATGGTGAGCCCTGGTAGTTTGGGGTAGTGTGATGGAACAAGTGAAACATGTGGATCGGACTGTGCAAAGAAGAGGTACTCACGGTGGCTCTGCTCGAGGGAGGAAAAGGGGAACGACGATGCATATGACCACGGTGGAATGAATTTAGGCAAAGAAGATCAGAATTTACACTAGGTGCTTTGTAGGGGAAGGTGGCCTCTGTTATTAGAACCCGCACCATGCGATTATTCTATGAAAAATATAGAAGGTGTGGGATGATATGCTGAAGGTTCCAGATATGGAAGGCAACACTGAAGGTCATATAGTCAGCTGCAGTATATGCCTTGAGGAATTTTCTGAAAGGGATCCTTCAATGGTAATATTTTTCAATTGTTGTTAAGCAAATATATTGATAAGCAAATATAATATTATAGTTTATTTGAGGAACATTCACTTCTTTTAATTTTTCAGGTCACAAACTGCAAGCACGAGTTTCATCTGCAGTGTATTCTTGAATGGTACATCTTAATTTCCACTAGTTCTTCATGCATGTCTCTCTTAAAATTTAGAGTTTTATTTGTGTATACTTTTTCTCTTTTTATTCCCATAGGCTAATATTTGTTATGTTTGTTGACTTGGTCACTATGGATTTTGCTCAGTATCAATTTAGCATGTGCCCAATGAAAACAAATGATTAAAATGGTTTCAGGATTTTGCTCAGTATCAATTCATCCCCTTTGAAAGAAACAATGCATAATGTGTTTAGTAAGTTTTTTCCCTCTTTAATTTCATTTTACTTGATGAACCATGTCATTATAATGACTTAGTGCTTTACTTAGTTATTTAAATTTGATTAATACATGTTCTTTGTTATTTAAATTTGATTAATATATGTTCTAATTAGAATACCTAAATTTCTTACTGAAGCATTGCAGTGCACTGCAAAGATACCATCATCAACATGGTTAATGAGTTTAATTGATTTAACATAGAGAGTTTATTTGAAATTTTTTTACTTAAGTAAAATTTAAACACATGTTTATAACAATTCACATATATTACTTATTCAATTACTAAACTTATAGTGTAATTGAAATTAAGTGTGTGATTTATCAAAATCTTAAAATAAATTTGTATTTATGTTTAAAGATAATTTTATTTTGTAATTCATATAAGCGGACATATCTAATACAAAATGAAAAGTGAGAAAAATAAATTATATTTATACAACATCCATAAAGATTCAGCTAAAAAAAAGCACATCCATAAAGATTATTTTAGTTATAATAATTTATTTGGGTTCTACAATTCTACTTTATGCTATAAATGGTGATGAGATTTGGGTTCTACAATTCTACTTTATGCCCCCACCGTTTTTTGTTATTTAATGTATCCCTTTCTTTTTTCTTGACAAAATTTTGATTTGATAACAGAGCACAAACATGTTGGGTCCACAAACTTCAAAATTTTGGTAATTACCTTAACCTTTGTTTTTGTTGAACTTCTTTTACTTTGTACATATGATCTCCACTATTTGACATGGGTAATGATTTCATGTTAATGTTTTTGTCTTTCATTTCATTACATTGTTTCAATATCTTATAATTTAGTCTAGCTAATGGATACAATTTACTCATGAGATTCATAAGAGATTGCTTCAAATTTTTGTTTTAAGTTAAAAAAAAGATCACCTCAATGTAAATATAAATTTTAGTAATAAATTTTAGTATGAATTTTAGTATAAATTTTTCAATAGTCATTATTTTTAATTATGAGATAATTTTTGTGCTAATTGAAGTTTCATTTTCAGTTAAAACAATGTTAAACTTTCTGAAAATACATGTACATGCCAAAAAATTGATGCTTCACTTACAAATTTGCACTTGTTATAATTATTAAGAATAGTTAGACAATGGCAGAATTTTGAAACAAATAAGCGTGGGTATGACACACATAAATTCATTAAGCTCAGAAGATGGTTAGTTTCTATGCATAAATCTTTATTGACTAGGTTGCTGGCAAAGATTAGAAATTATGCTATCTTATTCATTTTATTAAGGCTTAAATATAGTTTTGGTTATCCAAAAAGTGTCTTCTTTATGTTATTGAAATCAGTCTCTATTGAAATTTTATTTGTCTTTTAGTACTTAAACATTATATTGATCATGCATTTGTAGAACTCGGTAATGGAATATAGATTTATTCTCGTTGTTAAATATATGAACTGAAAATAAATAGAATTGAAATAGAGATGAATAATTTTTGTAGGGACCAAAAACATTTTATAGCCTTTGATTAATTTAATTTTTTCAGTGTGCCAAAAATATTGATTCTAGCAACACTCTCAAATGCTAGAACCTGTGTTATCAAATGTTAATTTAAAATACTTTTTATTCATGGATATTGAATCTATGCCTTTTATTGAAGCACTTAGCCAACTTCATACTGTGTAGGTATATGCTTGTCATGCTTGAGACCTCAGCTTATTGAAGTATTTCAATTACCTATTCCTGTTGTGTGCTATTCACTGGAGGGGGGAGCTATGCATCTTGAAGAGGGGGAGCTATACATCTTGGTTCAAGGAGAACTTATTTCCTAGTTTCAGACTGCAAATCGACCAAGTTCTATGATGTTGTTTGGTGCTATTTTTTTTCCACATAGCTTAAGGCTTTCATTGATGAACTAATTTTGGTACTGGTTCTATTTTTTTTACATAGCTTATAACTGTTACTGCTAAAAATGTATATTGAATTGATGCATTGAGTGCAATTGTTGTCAACATATAATATGGATATATTTTTTAATTTTCTTATTATTGTTTGCGGTGTAAGATTAAAAGTGCGGACATTATATCATTGTCAGTGGTTCCTTTACCCCACCGCTGACAAAGCCGTTTTGTAGTAGTGTTAGCCACCGAATTTGCCACCGAAATAAATCTCAATATTTTCCACCGAGTTAGCCACTGAAATAAAATCTCATGATTAGCTACCGAATTAGCTACTAAAATAAATCATTTAATTAGCTACTGAATTAGCCACTGAAATAAATATCATGATTAGCCACCGAATTAGCCACTGAAATAAATATCATGATTAGCCACTGAATTAGATACGAAAAATTTTGGTTGTAAAATAAAAATAGTGAGTTGCAAATGACCAATTTTAGCCACGGATGATTTTACTTTTGTGACAAATTTTTATCCGTGGCTAATTAGACACGGAAATCCTAAATCCGTGGCTAATGAATTTAGCCACTAGGGTTTTTGTCTCGACTTGTGTTTGGTGGCTAATTCGGTGGCTAATCTTATTAGCTACGGATTTTTTAGTTTTAGCCACTGAATTTTTCAGTGGCTAAATCAGTTTTTTCTAGTAGTGATATATATATATATATATATATGCGTATATGAGAGACGGTTGGATGTGAGTGATGATGAATATGCTAAGTGATGCCTAGGGATTGTATATAGCAATGAGTCATTTGATTGATAATATGTAACTATTGACTGTTTTTATTCTAAGTCTGTTGCTTTTGGTAGTAGGATTACTACTAAGCATGTTGCTGTTTGTAGTAAAATTATTGCTAAGTTTGTTGCTTTTGGCTATAGGAATAATGCTAAGTATGTTGTTTTTTGCAGTAGTATTACTATTAAGTCTATTGTCGTTTATAGTAGAAATGCTGCTAAGTCTGTTACTTTTGACAATAGGATTACCGCTAAATCTGTTGTTGTTATTGCTGTTGTTATGTATCATGTCTACTATGCCTGTTCTATTTGAGTTTACTGTGGATCTACATCTAAGTCTACTGTTTCTGACTCTGCGAGTCTGTTGCTACTATTTCAGAATTTAAGTCTGTTCTGTTTTTCTTAAGAATCTGTCTCTATGTTATTTTGAGTGTGTTACCATTCTTATCTCCATTTTGTTATTGTTTCTAAATTTTCAATCTGTTGCTATTTTCATTCCAAGTCTGTTGGGACGAACTAAATTATTAAAAGCGAAAAAAAATTTCTATAAACTGATGAACATCATGTCTAAAAATAAATAAAATAAGAGGAAACCTCACATATTTTATTAGACTTATGAAGGTATAAGTGGTAAGATGATCCAAGGTTTGAATTGACCAAATTTAACAATAAAACCGTCAATTGTTAAATTTGAAACATTAAAAAAAGACACATGGATGAGTTGTTGAAGATGGTATGAGCACGTCTTTGTTTAAGTGATGAAAGAAAATGACTGAAAAATTAATGATTTTACTATACAAGATCGGGTTGTAGTTGCTGTGTATGATTACGAAGAAGGGTCGGGAAAGTTTCACTTGAGTTTCCTTTTCTATATATTATATGTAACATCAAATGAAACCATCACTGTCACTTACAAAATTCTGTTTCCTTTTCTTTTTCTTACAAGCAACTACGTGTTTGTCATTCCCATGCCAATATGAAGCTCAACGTGTGATCCCACACTGCCAACCAAATAGGAAGTCCTACTGGGAATGCAAATTAACTCACTTTTGCACTTTTGGGGTCTACTTCAACAACCGATTTGTGTTGATTCACAGTCATTATTAACTTCAAAACACCGTCCGCATCCTTTTTACCAACCTAAAAAAAAATCTTACAGTCAAATAAAATTTTGTGTATATCAAATAATGTGAATGATTAATATTAACATTTAGATTTTTCTATTTTCATAACTTCAATTCCCTAACTACGAACCAAACGAGACAAGTAACACTCTTTGTTTTTTCTGACCACCGTGTCTTCTAATTACACATTTTTATATTATATAATTATTGAAATTAGTAGTGAAATAGTAAATCATAAATTTACTGTTTTTAGCTGAGTTGTTCTCCTATTATTAACTCTGGTTACAAAATAAAGAAGTTGGTTGCATTTTTGTTTGACCATCCAATGAAAAGGATATACACTTAAAGTAATAATAAATAAGAAAATTCTCTTTGCTTGTACTTAGGGTTTTTGACTTAACCCGATAGCACCTTACCTCTTCTTAAACTATGCTAGCGTTCCCAAAAGTATTTCTCTTCCGGTCATGTGATGTGCTTATGAAGTATGAATATATATTAGGGTTTAATATATCATTTCTTCAATTTTCACTCTAGTGTGAAGAGTAAAGTTGTTTCTTGATATCTTAGGTTATGCTAGGTTGGGATTTAGGGTTTATTTCTTTTGATAGTATCCAAAGTTTCTTGCTATATTATTATTATATATATATATATATGTGTGTGTATTTCTTCAATTTTCACGGCTTCTTCTATTAGCGTTCAGTGTGAAGAGTAAAATTGTTTCTTGTTATCTTAGGTTGTGCTAGGTTGGGGCTTAGAGTTTGTTTCTTCTATCAGCTTCGAGTCCAGTGTGAAAAGTGAAGTTGTTTCTTACTATTTTAGGTTGTGTTGGATTAGAGCTTAAGGTTTGTTTCTTCTATGAAGTCGAGGATTTTTATTTTTTTTATTATTATATAGGATGTATGAAAAAATACCTTCTAATTGAAAAAATTTATAAGAGAGAGAATATATTAACTATTTTAACTTTAAGTCTCTAATAAGTAATGTATAAATTGATTATGTTAACCCCGCTAAATCAAATTCTATCTGCATGTTCCCCAAACCTCCAAACTATAGCAAAGAATCACAAACGAAATTGAGTAGAATTTTATAAAATATTTTGCTGTTTCTCAAAAAATATGAGATACATTTTTAGTGTCATTTTAATTAGATAGTTGACTCAACTCGTTATCATATGAAGAAATAACAAGAAGAAAGAAATAAAAATAAAAAGAATATAAAGCAGGTAGATCTTTGATATCAATCATAAATATATATTAAGTGGTTGTATCATATCCTTACATCAATCAATAAATGTGAGACCTTTTAAGATCTTATCACCCCTTGAAATCCAACCCATCTAACTTTTTTTTTGGATTTGAATATAAATAGTAAATAATTAATTTATGTTAATTAAAATGTTAGTCAATGTCCTTTAATATTTTTAAAGATGAACTATAGTTCCTAAATTACTCTTCACCATATTTATTGTAGAATTTTTTTCTCGTTCACATAATTAATATTATTATTAATATTATATGAAAAATAGACCAATTGAAAACAATAGCTGCAGATAAAGGATATTTACGAACTATCTCATTAAATAGGGTAAGATAGTCAAATTTTGTTTATATTTTGGAAATATATTTCAAAATTCAAGTTCGAAAAGAGTATTATATAAACAAAAAAATATTGATTTACGTAATAATTGCATTAAAAAGTTATATTCAAAATGATTTCTAATTTGTTCACAAGATAAAAAATTTTATACTAAAAAGTATTGCAGTAATAAAGTATATAAAAATGCATTTATAATTACTCTTAATGAGAATTTTTAATTTATTTGTTAATTCTTTAATTATATATGTTGGGATTTATGACTTGTTTAATAACCATTTTAAAAAATAGTTTTTAGCATTACGGTTTTAAAAAATTAAAAGTTTTGTTCGTATTTTATTTAGAAAGATTGTTTTTAATGAGTGAAATTGATTTTTTAGAATTAAAATATAAGAATAACTTTTAATAATTTTGATTTTTTTATAAAATCTAAAATATTTGGTTTTTCCTAACTTATCTCTCTATAAAGTGTCGTCCCTCTTATTTTTTCTTCCTTCCTTACTCAAAAATCTTTGTTATAGTCACTTTTTTTATCTTCGTTGTCACTATCATACACCCTCTTTATTTCCCTTTCCCATTATCTCTCATATTTCATATTCTGTCTTTTTTCATGATTTCAAGTCCTTACTTTTGTACCTACTCTCAAGCATCACTGATGCTACCGCAACCGTCTTTACCTCAATCATAGTCGAAACGTTATACCTTTATTTGTATACTTTGATTTTTTAACTCCTTTGTATTGTAGTTTTTAGGTTTTTTATTTTTTAAAATTTAAAAAATATTAAAAAAATAGTAATCAAACAAGTTTTCCTTATTAAGTTTTAAAAACATATTTATCAACCAAATATTTTTTTCATCTTGTTCTATAAAGCAATTCTTTAAAATTATATCTCAAAATTGTATTTAAAAACTAGAAAACTAAACAGAATCAAATAATGCTTGTTTTGTTAGATTTCACGATGGAGTTTGATCAACAGATCAGCCTATCTAATAATAACAAATTTTACGACGAATATTTTGAAAACTAACGAAAAATTTAGCTAAAAGATAAAAACATCTGCATTTTACGTAGCTAATGAAATAAAGTTGGTTTGGTGAATGGTGACATGGGAATTTTTTACTCGTTTTTTTAAATTTATTTTAAGAGATAAATATATTTTTAATTAAAAAAATACTTATTTTAAATTTTAACGTGTTTGTTTAAAATTTTAAAAATAAATAGAAGCTGAAAATAAGCTCATCCACTTAATGGGCCCATAATACATAACTTCAAAATTTCTTGGTCCCACATATAATAAGTATAAAGATTTTCGTTGACTTTACATTCCAAGTCTTCACATTATATATATATATGATACAGTACACCATAGTTTCTTCCAGGCTATAACATGCCAATTGCTTTGCTATTTCCACCAACATTCCAAGAACCTTCTTTCCCTTGTCTTAGTTTTTAATTATAATATATATATATATATATACACATATATATATATATATATATATATATATATATACATATATATAGTGGCTTCCTCATCCCTCTCATTAAAGCAACACCATCCATCATATCTTTCACTCTGCTCCAATGGCAGCCAAACGTTTTTTCGACGATTCTGATCGAGACATTGATAAGCCCCCAGGCGATAAACGAATCAGATCAACTTCAAGACCTTCTTTTGCTTCGTACGTTATTATTTATATGCATGCTTAATTTCAATTAATTAATTAAATTAAGTTAAAAACCAATTAACTAATCTTGTGCTTCATCATATCACAGGGTAATAGGAGAAGTGGTTCTGGTTAAGAACATGCAAAACCTTTTCTCAGGCTTGGAACCTTTGCTTAGAAGAGTCGTAAGTAACTAATTAACTACTTGTTGTAGTTCATGAAAGTTGACCATGTGTGATTAATTAACCGATTTGCTGTTTTATGATTTAGGTGAATGAAGAAGTGGAACTAGCGATGAGGCGTAGTTATCCACGAACAATAACAAGGTCACCATCGTTGAGATTGCAAGCAGCAACGGAGCAAGCATCATCGAGCTACCAGCTAATGTTCAACAACAAGCTTTCGCTTCCTATATTCACTGGTAGCAGAATATTGGACATTGATGGCAACCCAATACACGTGTTACTTGTTGACAAAAACAGCGAGAATGGGCAAATGGTTCCGACGAGTCTCCCTCAGCCAATAAAGCTTGAAATTGTGGTGCTTGATGGAGATTTTCCTGATCATGGTGATAGGTGGAAGAGTGAGGAGTTCAACAGACACATAGTGAAGGAGAGAGCTGGGAAAAGGCCATTGCTCACTGGTGAGTTGAATATCACAATGAGGGATGGGATTGCACCAATTGGAGACATTGAGTTCACAGATAACAGTAGTTGGATACGTAGCAGGAAGTTCAGAGTTGCCGTCAGAGTCGCCCCTGCAGGGACTAGTAATCACACTACTCTCCCAATTCGTGAAGCCATCACTGAATCATTTATCGTTAAAGATCACCGTGGTGAATGTAAGTATATTCTTAATTACTATTGCTATTTATATATTACAAAAACTACATCATTCTTAATATACATGAATGTAACTTGCAATTGTTTTGCTCTTTGTGGCTGATTAATGTGCTTAAGTTTGTTAATTTATCTATAGTTGCGTATAACATACTATAAACCATATATTATAGGAGGTTGTTAATATAATAATTGCTTATTGGTGGGTGTACTAGGGTATGTAGTGTCCTTTATGTTTGGTTTATTTAAAGGTTATGGCCATATATATATATAACTGCTCAGAAAGGGTTTCTGTATATAGAAAGGAATAGTATTAAGTCAACCTCTTTAAGCTAATACTTGTGTCAGAAAACAAGTGTATACATATATATATATATATATATATATATATATATATATATTAACAACTTGTGCTTGTCACTAATCCAAGTTGCATGCCATAAGAGTCTGGGAAATAAAACAAGTTGTTGGGGGAATAAATAGGTCCAAGTGATGATAAAGAGGAAAATAGAAAGAAAATAGTGATGAACATATTTTGACCTTGATAAAATTAAAACGGCTTGTTTCTGGTGCATGTATTTTACTGTGTATTCATTATTAATTTCACTCGAAAAGCTAGCTAGATTGTAGGAGTATGATATGAATTTTCATTATTTAAATGTAAGGTTTCATATATTATAAAATTTTGATAGAAATTAAATTTTATATGTGTACTGAACCATGATGTAGTAGAAGTGTGGTTATTAAAAATCTGATATTAGTATTGTGCTGTGTAGTAATGGAAAAGTACGTTGGTCTTATCTCCAACAGGATAGGGAATTTCGTTTTCACCGTTTGGAGAAATCAATGGTGATATTTTATTGTTGTTTGTATGTTGTGATGGTGTCTACATCATAATATATGTGAAACTAAGAAAACCCTTGATTAATTCAGTAGAATCTCAGCTAACCACGCGTACAACCTTTTACTTACCAAATTCTTCCCTGGTTTTTGCAAATTGCTTGTTTTGGGGAGTCAATGGTTTCAGAGACACGGTCAATAATGTTTGTTTTTGGTTGTTGAAGTGTACAAGAAACATCACCCACCAATGCTCCAAGACGAAGTGTGGCGCCTGGAGAAGATTGGCAAAGACGGGGCTTTCCACAAGAAATTGTCATCACATGGGATCAAAACTGTGCAACAGTTTCTCCAGTTATCCATTGTTGATCCTCGTAAGCTCAGAACGGTATGTTTATTAAGAAAATTAATTAATTTAATTAAACCCATTAACTTTGTTTAAAATTTATAATGATTTTTTAAAATTAGTCCTCAAATCATTAAGATTTATCATTCTATTTTTCCTACTAGTGAGTATGATTCTAACCAAAGTTATAGGTATTTTAATAAAAAAAATAATCAATAACATATAAATTTAAAAAATATAGATAATTTTTTATATTTAACAAGGGAGGTAATAAATTTTAATTATAGACTTTTAAAATGTTTTTTCATTGTTGTTTTAATGATTGTTTGTATGGGTTTGGAATCAGATTTTAGGCGTTGGAATGTCAGAGAAAATGTGGGATGTGACAGTAAAACATGCAAAGAATTGCAACCCAGGAAATAAAGTGTACGTGTACCGAGGGCCTAATTTTACCATCTTTCTGAATGCCATTTGCCAGATGGTTAAGGCTAATATCAATGGCCAAACCATTGCAGGCAGAGAGCTGCGCAGCATCAACAGGGTATTTCCCATACTCAAGCCCACTTTCCATGCACATTTTTTAGACTATAAATGTCTTCATTTTCATCATATAATTCATTCATTTCAATGCAGAGCTACATGGAGAAATTGGTGAAAGAAGCACATTCTAGATGGAATGACTTGGAGATAATTGATGGGGTTTTGAATGATAACGTTGCTTTATTAACCCAAGGTATGTTCTATTAATAAGTCCAAAGTTGAAATTCACTATATGACATCTATATATATTATTGGATTCAATGACAGTGACTAACATAAATTTATATATATAGGTGAAACCGTGGAGCAATTTCCAAACAATCATCAAGCATCAGTGATAGGTTATGATCAGATTGAGTATTTTGGTGATAAATGTACAGAGTATGAAGCAAGCCAGAATGCACAACAAATGGGGTGCAGTGATTGGGGAGTGAATTTGAATGCAGGATTTGGCACCACATCATCATTCATGAACGGGATGCCTTATAGCTTCTCAGATTCACAATCAGACAGTGGTGGTGCTGCAGGGTGGCATTAGCAGTAGCAAACTCTCACACTTGTATATACCTATGTCACATAGGTAGGCGTATGGTACGGGTACCCGATATGAATATGAGTACGAGGTAAATATTTTATGAGAAGAATTAATCTTACATGACAAAATAAAATTATCTGTACTTATCATGTATCCGAGGTACACGCCCGAAGTAGAAGTACTTATACATCCAAAGTTTATACACCAAGTAGTTGTACCGGGTTATGTTCTTTTTTGTCTTTCTATGTAGGCTTAGTGATTGTCAGGACCATTTTTAAGGATCTTCTGTGTGAAGATGGACCTGGCTTTTCTCTGCATATTAAAAAAAGTTTAACATAGTTTCAGCAATGTTTTCTTTGTATCCTTCCTTGGGCTTTTGGCCTTGTTCAATGCAAAGTTTTTACCAGTTGACAAAAAACAAAATATGAGCAATGTTTTCTATCATAATGAGAAGTGAGAAGAACTGATCCAACTGACAACAATGCAAACCGGTATCAAATTAAAAGGGTCTAAAAATAAAATTCAGTTTGTCTAACAATCAAAGTAATAAATTATGTTTCTTTATGAAAAAATGACGGCCGAATTGGTTTGTGAGCTTATAATTTTTTAAAAATTAATATATGTTAAATTAATAAAAAAAAACATGTTATCAACTCTTATCTCTCAATCGAGTGGAATTGAATGAGATAAATAATATATATATATATATATATATATATATATATATATATATATATATATATATATCCAAGGATGTTGTGAGGATTGAAACAACCTTCTTATCATATTTTAAACATTTTCATTGATAATTTTTAAATTGCCACATTCTTAGATTAGTCATAAGATGTATTAGATGATAAGATGTCAAAATTTATTGGAAAAATAATAATAATTAATGATCATAAATTATTTTTAAATATTTTACACTAATAATAGACTAAAAAAAGATGAAGCAGAGGCCAAAACCCAAATTTGTAAGTTTTACAAGATTAAAAAATATATATTTAACCTTAAATAAAGTAATATCTATTCAAATTCTTTTGAATAATAGATGTTTGAAATGCGATACAGATAGGCTATTTCGAGTTAGACTTTATAGGGTCTGAGTTTGGTTTAATATGACCTGTAACCTAACATGAATTATCAAGCCTGGTCTAATCTATTTTAAGGTCTTGTTAAATTATTGTTAATGAAAATACAAACAAACATATATTAAATTTATCTTAAACACTCAATATATTTCTAAAAGACTAACAATCTACGTATACAATATAATTTAATTAACAATTTTACATAGGTGACTTTGACCTATTTTATTTTTTAAATTTATAATTCATAGAAAATATCATTTATATTTATAAATTATAATATATTACAAATTATATTTCTTTATAAATTGTATACAAAAGCTTAAAAAGACTAGTCCGACAAGTTACTAGACAGACTTTTTCAAAAACTTGGACCTAACTCATTTAATTAAAAAGGCTTTTTGAAAACTACCGACGGACGGTCTGATCTATCCTCCTCTCTAACGATATGTTATTATGTTCCTAACTAAGTGAGATACGCAAAAAAAAAAAAATTCATGTTTAATAGAAGGTTATAAGATTATTTTCTAAAAATAAAAATTATTGAGAATATTTTTCATGAACAAAATTGTAAACTTTGTGCCTTCCATGTTACGTTAGAATAAAACATTCTTACTTTGTTATCTTACCAAAAGAAAACATTCTCAATTACTTTATATTAAATTATTAAAATTACCTCATAGTTTATTTACCTCTAATGAAATTCATTTTAAGTGGGACTAATTTTAAGAATTATCTTATATTTCCTAGAATATTTTACCTAGGCCGTATATACTAATAGAATTTTGATGAGAATAAAAAATTTATTCTAAAAAAATTAAATGGTAACTAAACATACTTTTAAATTGTTACTTCTATTTGTCTCTCATGAGAGTAACTTACCCTGAATAAAAAATTACTCTAACCCTAAATTATTTGGAACAAAAAACTATTTTTTAAACAAATTCTTTCAAACAATCCCTAAATTCAAATATTCTACTGCTTCTTTCATATCATTTTATTTGTGACCCTTCGAATGTTAATTTATCTTAAATTATTAAGATGATATTAACTAATTTTTTTCAAGTAACCCTTATTATTTAAAGCTAAACCTAACATATGCCACTGTACAAATATATTAATTAATCTTCTAAAAATTATAAAGTACAGTGCAGAAGTCCATTCAAATCGAGTGCAAAAAAACGTCATTATTTGATAATTCATTCAACATCAATTTCAGCTAGAACAACTTTATAAATTTCAAGAACACAGTTCCATTTTTAGATTTTGTTGAATGTGAATGTGAACATTAGAACATGACAAATGGAAAACACATGCCACTGTACCAGGAATTTCTCCTCCTCCTCATTGACCAACGCAGCGCTGCAATTTTGTGGACTCTTTTGCGTTACGCAAACTCCACTTTAAGAAATTTCCTTCCTAGTTCCTACCTAAAACATTGGAAACTAATTCTCAACACTGTATTTCATATATGTTGAAACTCACCCTCTTCTTCTTAATACTCAACAAACTATAACTATATCATCCCCATGTTCAAAATTGCACTTGTTTCCTCTGTTTTTGTTCTGTTTCTCTTTTTCACTAGCACCTTTGGAAGCCACAACACTTCATCATCCTTGACAACTTGTCCCACTCACCACTGCAAAAATGGACCTAAAATTAGTTACCCTTTTTGGCTTTCCCAAGGTTCTCCACCAGACCAATGTTGCGGTTACCTAGAATTTGGTCTTCTTTGTTCTGACCATGGTGACCCCATTTTCCCTCTACCCCCAGGAAGGTACTATTATGTAAAAGAAGTAGACTATGTTAACCACAATCTTAAACTCATTGATGCTGACACTGCAAACCAAACTTGTCCAAGGGCACTTCACGATGTTCCCTTAAGCAACCTACCTCTTTCTCACTCCCCTTTGAACTTAAACCTTAGCTTTTACTACAACTGTAGTCATTACCCTCCTGGTGTACCTTCCATCAAGTGTCTCAGTTCTGGAGCGTTTGAGTCTTTTGTGTTTCTGATGGGGAATGAGACCAAAGATTTCGACTGGTCTAATTGCCAGCAAAATGTTGTGGTTACAGTGATGAAGGATCAGATTACAGGTAGTGATGGGTTGATGAGTGAATTTGCTGGTGCAATGGATGAGGGGTTTGTTCTTGAATGGCATACAGCTGATAGTTGTGCTGAGTGTGAGGCCAGTGATGGACTTTGTGGCTACAGTGACAGCAGGAAGGAGTTGCTTTGCTTTTGCAAGGATGGTAGCACAAGAAGCCATAAGTGTGAAGGTACCCTTGCTGGTTTTAGTTCATAATCATAAATCATAACATGTGTGCTTATCTTGACACTTGTGAATAAAAAATTAGTGGTTGTTTTCTAACTTTGTTGCTGCCTTGTAGTGTGTTGGTGTATGATTCAATAAATCAATGTGATGTATAATTTATTAACTGATTATGATCGGTTTCAATAGCAGGGGGAACTGGAAGCAGCAACGGTTTGTCAAGATTGACTATAGGTACAATTTGGTTCTTGATTTATAATTCTTGTCATTTTCTTGTTTCACACTAGGAAGCCATGTAATTGTACAGTTTATAAACACTGGGAAGTGTTAGATCATATAATTAAAAAAAAAAAAAGCATAAGATGATAAACTAGGAATTACAAGATGACTTGAAATGCAACCTTCTGATTATCAAATCATCAAGTTGTATTATTTTCTCATCAAGAAATCATGTAAATGTGAGTTTAGATATACCACTTAATTAAGAGATTAAAACTAGATAGAATAAGTTAAAAGTAACTTATTTTAGTAAGCTAGATCAAAAAACTTAGTGAAATAAACAAAAAAAAAAACAACTTATAAAAGTGATAAACTATTTTCATAATTATAAATTAATATCTACTTTTGCTTACAGGTTTTATAGTAGGAGGTGGAATTGGAGCACTGCTGATAGGTCTTCTAGTTTGGTGTTTTAGACATAGATTATCACCAATTATGCCAGAAAAACGGGAGACCAAAAAGGTTAACCAGCACATTGAGGCCTTCATAAAACACAATGGACCTCTAGCCATAAAAAGATACTCATACTCAGATATCAAGAAAATGACCAACTCTTTTGAATCCAAACTGGGACAAGGTGGTTATGGTCAAGTATATAAAGGAAATCTGAACAACTCTCCTGTGGCTGTGAAGGTACTAAATGCTTCCAAAGGAAATGGGGAAGAATTTATCAATGAGGTTATAAGCATAAGCAGAACATCCCATGTGAATATTGTTAACCTCCTTGGTTTTTGTCTTGAAGGCCAGAAGAAAGCTCTTATCTATGAATTTATGCCCAATGGATCACTTGAAAAGTTCATTAACAACAAGAATTTTGAGACCAACCCACCTTTGAGTTGGGAAAGATTACACTTAATTGCAGAAGGAATAGCCAAAGGGCTAGAGTACTTGCATAGAGGGTGCAACACAAGAATATTACATTTTGACATAAAACCAAGCAATATCCTTCTGGATAAAAAATTTTGTCCCAAAATATCTGATTTTGGGCTGGCTAAGCTCTGCTCAAGAACACACAGTATCATATCTATGTGTGGTGCTAGAGGGACAATTGGGTATATAGCCCCAGAAGTGTGGAACAGGCACTTTGGAGGAGTGTCACACAAGTCTGATGTGTATAGTTATGGAATGATGATTTTGGAAATGGTTGGAGGAAGGGAAAACACGATTAATGAAGAAAGTCATTCAAGTGAGGCATATTTGCCTCATTGGATATACAAGCACATTGAGGTGGGTAGCAATTTAGCATGGCATGGTGGTATTAGCAAAGAAGAAGATGAAATTTGTAGGAAAATGATAATGGTGGGATTGTGGTGCATTCAGACACTGCCATCTGATAGGCCTCCAATGAGTAGGGTGGTTGAAATGTTAGAAGGAAGCATACATCAATTGCAAATTCCACCAAAAACCCTTCATCTTTTCTCCTGTTCAACGCCAACTCGATATTTGCACCACTTCTATTACCTGTCATTGATTCGATTAATAGATTTTGGGATCATTTTTCTATAAAATTTTCTCTTTAGAACTAGAATCTGACTCACCAATGCTATCAATGATTTTCCAAGTAGCAAAAAATTACATTACCTGTATAAACTTCACTTTTTTTTTTTTAATATTCATACATATCCATGGAATGGTAATGTTAATGTATTTCTTGTAATATAGATAATATGACATGATTTTAAAAATAACTGTGAATAATTAAAACACATGTCATCAAAACATGACATCAAATTAATAGGACTTTGGCAATGTTTTTATAATATTAAAATGGTTGAAAGGGCTTTTCCTTAACACCATTCTAATTATTATATAAAATGATTTCCTTAAAAAAAATATAAAATGTCATCATTCCTGTGATGAAATTATTGTATGAGAAATTTCTTCAGTAGTTAGGTACGTAACTAATCACAATTTTAAAATAACTTGATAAAAAAAACACTTGATTACTTAATTTTTTTTGTTACAGCTAGTTTAATTCATTGTCCCTAAGTGGTGTACTATACTCAGGTCATAATCCAATTGATGGCATCAGGATTCCTACTCCCCTGACAACCACCCTTTGATATTAATTAATGCCAAAAATATGATATGATATTTTAATCAGTCCACCTAATAAGTAAAAACATATGTGATTAACCGAGTTCCAATTAATTTAAAAAAAATCCATTTATTTAACTGAGTTTTAATTGCGATAATCTAGTCAATCCAATATTAAGTGAAGTATATTGAATTCACGTTGATTTTGAATGTTTAGATACATTTGGAATTGATTTCTCCTGACAGCTAACGGGATTTGTAACGAACTTATCAGATATGAATTGTAACAGAAAACTTGAGATTTTACAAATCAACAAACTATATGACAACTACATAAGATATCCTTGTCCTTTAACTAATCTCAAAGATGGATAGTTTTTACAATGATTATGCTCTAAACAAGATCAATACAAAGGATACATACATGTACTACATATGGTTTCGATCGAGTCCAACATGTTACTTTGAAATAGTCTAATGTAATATTCTGCAGATTGATTGTTCTAACTCAAATAAAGATAAAGATGCATGATTTTGACAAAAAGGTAGAAACACTAGGCAATTTGCCCGCGCATGCATCACCTAAAAAATCAGTTTCCCCGTGCTTATTTTCTCCAACCCTTTTTCATTTTCTTAACGAAAGATGAGTTTCTGTTGTCATATTCTCTGAAAAGTCAAATTTTACTTCTGTTTCCCACACGGAAATTATTTCACTAGCCCTCGTTTCCAATACATCAAATATAATATTCTGCATCCATCCAATTTTCAGATCCAACTCTATTCCGCGTGCTTTTCATTTTGCTTCTTTTCCCCTTCCTCACTTCTCAGTCCTCATAAGTTAAGCTTCTTCTTAACAACTTTGCCACAATCCATGGCTACTACTACTCAAAATTCCACTTTCCTCACATCCATACTAATCACCCTTGCTTTGTTCTTAACCACTTTGCCACAATTATCATACTCCCAAAAAAATGATACTTTTTCTATTTGTAGCCAATCATTCAGCTGTGGAACTCTCACAAACGTGTCATATCCTTTCTGGGGAGGGAACATACCCCAGATCTGTGGCAAAAGCAATATTGGGTTCAAGCTCACGTGCATGCATGACCGAAACACTTCAATTCAAATCGGTTCACAAAAATTCAACGTTCTAAGCATTAACCAAACGGCTTCCACCATGAGAATTGTGCGAACAGATCTTGTCTATGATCATTGCTCTTCCAATTTCACCAACACTTCTCTGAGTTCTAGTCCCTTTAGTTTTCTCCCTACTGTTCAGAACGTCACTGTGTTCTACAAATGCCCCTTTGAGAATGTGGGGGGGAACACTTTTTTTACGTGCCGGAATGACAGCAACAGACATGGTTTCTATGTGGTCGATAATGGAACTCAGGTGAAACAGTTCCAGAACTGTGGGGTTAGTGTTCAAGTTCAGGTTGCAAAGGATGTTGTAATTCGGGGGTCTGAGGATGGTGTTGAAGCGTTGGAGAAAGGGTTTGATGTGGGGTATGATGCAGAGTTGAGTTCAGAGTGCTCAGCATGCAGGGAATCTGGAGGAGTGTGTGGGTCAAATGAGAATGATTCATCTCAGTTTTCTTGTCATTGTTCCGATGGAACTACTCGTGATTCAGAGTGCTCTGCTCACAAAAGTATGTTCTCTTTCTCATTTTCTTGAATTGAATGCCTCTACTCTACTCTAACAGATCATATGTACAAATGGTTAAATGGTTAATTAACTCATTCTAGTACTTTTGATAAATATTAAGATAAAATAATCATGGAGAATTCATGTCTGTTTTCGTTTGTTAGCATGTCCTAATTGTGCTACTAATTAACCAATTTTTTCAGAATTAGCTTTAGACAGTATATTATATCATCCATTTATTTTAACCTAGATGACTCATGAAGTAATCTAACATACTCGGTTGAATTAGATGTATGAGTTATTATAAATTTTTGATATATGTATGATTTTTATTGGATAAAAAAAAGATATTGAGTCCTAATCACCTTATACATTACAAAGCAAAACTGTCCAGGTGAGAATATATACAAACTCTAATGTTTCAGGCAATTGTAGTGTGTTTGCAAACTAAAAGATTTAAATTTAAGAGAACACCATGTGTAATGTATCTAATGGTACTTGAATCAATTTTATAGTAGTTTATTAATGTTTTCCTGTTAATATTGACTTACTAGCGTCTAGCAGTAGAGCACAGTAAATAAATTAATGTCATGATGATTGAGACAGAGACACGATTAGAGATATATTTATTAATTAATGTTACTTAAAATGCGTTGAATTATAGCACACATCATCAACTTTTTGTTTCTTTTATTGACCTGGATCCTACAGTTGAGACGTTCCAGCAAACCAGGAATCTCATTTCTTCTTAAAAGTGACTTTGTGTAGCTGTAATATAACCATGCGTATGGGTAAACAACTAATTAAACATAAATAAATAAAAACCATTAAGCTTCTTATTTTGTTGATGAAAACATGGAAGTGTAATCTCCAAAGACAATTGAAAAACAGGTAATAGAAAAATGGACATTGGCTTCTTAAGAGCACATAAAGGTTGACTTGCTATATATTGCCTTCCTGCTGGCTGGCCACGTCATGGTTTGGTTTAGGTAGATATATCCGATTACTTCTCAAGGATTTCTTGTTACTTAATTTTTTCAGAATAAAAGTCGGACTCCCATTAAAATTTTATTTTTATGTTTAGTTCATATTATTCACATATACACTTAACGCTACTATCACCATTTGAGTGATTAGACTACTTCTTTTATTAGTAGTTGATTCTGATATACCTTAACACACTTAAAATATTCTCAAGATATAAATTAAATTTATAAAATTACAAGATAATTCTTTATCTTTTTCATCACGAAAATGAATTGAAATAATTTTGTAACATTGGCATTTTATTTCCTACTAGCAACTCACAGAACCATGTTTTACACAATGATTAATTAACTCTAACACCAACTTAGATACTTGGGATGGATTAAGAAATTAAAAGTAATTTTTTATTTAAAATTATTATTAATTAATATGTGTCGTGTTTTCATGATTTCGGTCTAAGGTAGAATTACTATCATTTTAATTAAAAAAATTTCACTTTTAAACCTTAATCTTTTAAACATATTTTTTAATAAAACCTTAAATTTTTTGAAGTACTAATAGAATTTTCAACAAATAATAAATAATTTCATAAAAAATTAAAAATTTATTATTCATCTTGGTTAACGTAGAAAAACCTTAAAAAGGAGGCAAAAGTATAAAAGACTTGTTCAAAGCAATGGAAGAATAGTCGCATTTGTTCATATATCATTATTTTCATTTCTGTATGGCTAAGACATACTTGCATTTGTTCAATGTACAGAATGTGAAGGTCTGAAAGGGCGCATTCTAACAGTGATGTTTTTTGTTACGTGGCAGGTCAAAGTAAGAGAAGAGTGTTGAAGCTGGTATTGGGTACAATTTTTCTCAAACATATTACCAAGAGAATAAGAATCACATGCTTGAAATTGATATCAAAATTGTTAATTTTCTTGATTCTTAAATATAATTATCACGTAAATAAGACAATCTTGAATATGTAAGTACGAAACATAAAGCTAGGATAGCTAGTATATATCCAACATGTTGTGTCCTTTCATCATTTTACTTTTCATTTCTTCTAGGCACGTGACCCTTTATTCTATTGACAGGTTTTTTGGCTACTGCAATTGGACTACCACTAATTGCTGTTACCATATGCAAAAATAAAGCTAAGATATGGAAATTTATAAAAACACAATTGGGTAAGATAAAGAATGAACGAGATATAGAAGCCTTCCTTGAAAGTCAAGGTTCTCTTGGTATAACAAGATACAGTTTCTCTGATGTCAAGAAAATGACCAACTCCTTCAAAGTTAAACTGGGAGAAGGTGGCTATGGTTGTGTGTACAAAGGAAAACTACTCAATGGTTGTTGTGTGGCTGTAAAGCTACTGAATGAGTCCAAAGGGAACGGTGAAGAATTCATCAATGAGGTTGCCAGCATAAGCAAAACATCTCATGTTAACATTGTCACTCTTCTTGGATTCTGTCTAGATGGAAGTAGAAAAGCTCTCATCTATGAGTTCATGCCCAATGGTTCACTTGAAAAGTACATTCACAAGAAGGAAGCTAAAACCAACGCATCCTTGAGTTGGGAGAGATTGCACCAGATAGCAATAGGCATAGCAAAAGGACTTGAGTACTTGCACAAAGGATGCAACACTAGGATTCTGCATTTTGACATCAAACCACATAACATTCTCTTGGATGAAACTTATCGCCCAAAGATATCAGATTTTGGGCTAGCTAAGCTCAACACAAGGGATGAGAGCATCATCTCAATGTCAAATGCTAGAGGGACAGTTGGGTATGTAGCTCCCGAAATGTCGAACAAAAGTTTTGGTGGTGTTTCTCATAAGTCTGATGTTTATAGCTATGGAATGATGCTGCTAGAAATGGTTGGAGGACAGAAGAACATCAATGTTGAAGCTAGTAAATCGAGTGAGATATATTTCCCACACTTGGTGATTTATAAGAAGCTTGAGCAGGGTACTGATTTGGGACTCGAAGGGATATTGTCATCTGAGGAGAATGAGATTGCAAAGAGAATGACTATGGTGGGTTTGTGGTGCATTCAGACAATTCCTTCTCATAGACCAACCATAAGTAAAGTGATTGACATGTTGGAAGGTAGCATGGATTCCTTGGAGATGCCACCAAAACCTGTTATGTTTTCTCCTCCAAGATCAACAACAGAATTTTCCACTGTTTCAAGTTCACCGAATAGTGTCTAATGTCTGCATGAGTTGTGTGTTCTATTCTATCAACATTTCAAACATAAAAAAATGGTGGCAATAGAAGTAAGTACAGCATACAAATGCAGGAATTAATAATCAAAAGTTATAGGTTTAATTTGTGCATGTGCTTTGATTCTGTATTTCTAAATGCAATGAAAGGTTTTTTTGGTTCTGCGTAACTTTTCAGTGCAAAAGTTAGAGTTACTCCTTTTTCATGCATATATCATTATGTAAGCTACTTAGAGAAATCTAAGTTTAGTAATATCAATTTATGGTCATTAAAATTAAAAAAGGTAAGTTCAACAAATGAAACTGGAGAACTCTTTACACAAATGACACTAGTGGTCACCAAATTTGATCCGGACATATCGACTAAGCCTATGTTGGCCTATACCTGTATGCTCATGCCCCACAACACATCATAAGACGTGTTCATCTAGATATGTGTCAAGAGGCCCATAACATTGTAGAAAGGTGCAGACTAAAGGGGATATCTTTAAATTCTATTCCTGATTTGTAGATTGATTTCCTGGGAGTTTTTGGGATGCTGCTACTTGATTTTGGCAGTGAAGACATTGACACAAATTACAGGTATCTCAAAAACTCACAGGAAATCAATCTACAAATCAGGAATAGAATTTAAGGATATACCCTTTTGTCTGCACCTTTCTACAATGTTACGGGCCTTTTCAACATAGTCTTGCCGAACCAATATTTTAATAATTAGGTTGCATACATATGAATCAGGAGAGCAACCATTTGCCTCCATTGAGTGAAACATCTTCTTGGCTTCCTCTAATCTCCCAGATTCTGACAGTGCCTCTATAAAAGCACTGTAAGTGTAATTGTCTGGATTCAAGCCAGATCTTGACATTGAATCAAACAGCCTTTTAGCTTTCGCAACATTATTCATTCTACAGAATAATTGAATCAAAGCATTATATGAGTATGTGTCAAGGCTTATTCCTTCCTTCCGCATTCTTCTCAAAAGTTTCGCTGCGCTTGTAACATCCCCAATGACACATAAAGATCGAATCAATATATTGTAAACAATGGCATTTGGATTGACGCCCCACTCAATCATCTCCGTAAAACACTCAAAAGCTTCCTCAGTCCTTTTTATTCGACACAGCCCATCAATTATAGAGCTAAAAGTGAAGATATCAGGCCTAAGTCCACTTTCTAAAAGCAGCTCCAGCAGCTCCCGTGCCTTAACTATGGCTCCGTCCTTGCAATGACCATTAATAAGGGTATTGAAAGTAACAAGGTTGGGAGTAAAGCCTCTAATCTTCATGTCTCTGAAAGCCTCAGATGCATTATCCATCAAGTTGGCTCTGCAGGAGCAATTAATAACCATGTTATATGAGAAGACATTTGAAACTAGCCCATCACTAATCATTTGACTAAAAATTCGATCCCCTTCCTCTCTCCATTCATTTTTGTACAAGGCGTCAATTAGTGAAAGATAAGCATCAATGCCTGGCCTCACACCTTGCTTTCTTAAAATTTCAAATATCCGAGAAGTCTCTCTCAACTCTGCTCCCTTAACCAAACAAGCCATTACAACATTGAAAATTGAATTATCAGGAACATAGCCTCTTCCAAGAACCATTCTCAAAAACATAACAATCTCTGTCGCCATAGAATTACTTGCAAGGCAAAACAGTACAGTATCACAAGCTAACTTAAAATGGATGTGCTCCCTATCAAAAAATCTAGACAACAACAACTCAAGCGCCGTACCTGGATCCGTACAACGGAAAACCCCGTGAACCAATGTTCTCACAGTGGCTTCATTGGGAAAAACTTTACTCTCCTTCATTTTCTCGAAAACTCCAAGGGCTTCATCAACCCTCTTCGCATTACAAAATCCATCAATGAGAATTGTATAAGTGAAAACATTAGGGTAATGCCCCCTATCCTTCATCTGTCTGATCAATCGAAGAGCCTCATCAACGACACCGATCTTGCAAACCCCGTGAATGAGGGTATTGTACGTGATTCTGTCGGGAACACAAGAATCCGCCGCCATCTGTTGAAATTTGAGATACGCAAGATCAATGGAATTCGATTTCACCAATGCGTCAATAAAAGCATTGTACAGCCTGGTGGTTGGGCTAACATTCAAGAACGAGATTTGGCCAAACACGTGGGCGCAATACTTTGCCAAACCCAATCTTCCCCAGCTTCCCATCACCACACAGAGCAAGTCCTCGGTGACGCGAAAGCCCGAATTTTGAACGTCTTGAAGCAGGTCAAAGGACAATACTGCAGGGCCTTTTCGGTATAGAGTGCGTCCCAAAACGCGTTGAACTGATTGATCTTTTGCCAGTATAGGGTTTACGGTGGAGAGGCAGGCGTAAAACCTGATGGCGTGGGAAGGGTTTTCTTGGTTTTGAAAGATGGTTACAATGGAGCGTGGGTTGTTGAGTTGTGAGGACAGATGGTGTTTTAGCAACAGGGCCCAATCGGGTCTCGAGAGTAGTTGGGAAATGTATAGGTGATCGACAGGGGAAGAAGGGTTGGATGGTTTTCGTGGCTTCATGTACCTGTAATGTTGAGGTTGAAGAGGCATGTTTCTATGAGGTGGGAGAAGGTTGCTGCTGCGGTTCCTGGGAAATCCAAGGCTGCTTGCATGAAAAGATATGCTGTGATTAGTTTGTTTTGATTAGCTCTCATCCAGGTAACTCTCAAATTCTGTTTGTGTAACTTTATTGAAATGCATTGAACTGATCAAGGTTGTGTAATCGAAATTTCTTATTATCAGAAAATTGATATTTATTTGATATCGAACTCCAATCTTAGTAGTTTTCTGGTTAGTTGTGAAATTATCGTATGTTCAGCACTTCAGCTAGATGAAGTTGTACATTTGTGTTGTGCCCTGTCTGTCTCTGTTTTTTTACCCTATACGAAATGAGTTTGCATTTTGGGTGCCAGGTTTTTCTGTTTTAAGCGATCACCTTGATCTCAATGGGTGAAAGCAGCTTTCACTTTACATGCTTGATGAACCAATTCATGTTCCTGATGCGCCTTAGCAATCTTAACACCTGCATAATCATCCGCAATCTAACTTTATTTTTTATTTTTTATTGAGTATAACCCTTTTTACTACACCATAAGTTAATTAATTCATTTAATGACATGAGTTTATGGTACTAATTAATCTTAGTAATGTCATTTTTAAGCTTCCATTTGATGTACGGCTTATCGAAATTGCCACCCTAAACAAGTAAACAGTTACAAGAAAAAGACAAAAAAAAGTCATATTTAGTATCAGTTTAATAATCAATTGTAAAAATAAAAAAAATAATGGTTACTATTGACTAAATAAAAAAAATTTAATGGTTAATATTAATTCTTCACACTATTCAATTGAGTTAGATTTTCATTGAGTTAATAAATATTTTTCCTATTAGTTCAACCCCAATTTGATTGGTGGGGACACTTAATCAAGTTATGAGAAGAAATTACTAAAATAATCATCTTTTACTTCCTATGTTATATTAAAATGAAAAATAACTACTTCTATGTCATCTTGTTCAATAGGGGGAAGTGAAGATGTAATAGATTGTGATAGAAAAGGAAAGGAACGATTATAAAAATATACAATTTAGGCGTTAGAAATGTCATAAGGATGAAGATATTGAAATCTTATTAAAACTTCCACATACTCCACTCCTTTACCCATATACCTAAATATCAAGAAAAGGGGTAATTGGTAGAGCTAAACCCTCATGTTAGTCCATAACGTTGTAAGTATTGCTTGGTTTAATCCTCAACTTTAAAATCAATTACCTTCATCCTGAACTTTAAAAATCAATCATTTTAGTTACTAGAAAAGGATTAAAATGATTGTTTTTTTTATAAAGTAGGGGTTTAAAATAATTGATTTTAAAGTCAATGACTAAATTGATTTATACTTACAAGGTCGATGACTACTTTGTATTGTATGTTTTACTCGTAGTTAGTGTATCTTGAACCTGTGAATGAAGCTTCTGCTTTTTTATTTCGAACGAGGGTCGACAAGCTGTTTCATGCATATATTTATATTATACACAATATAAGGCTGTACCATGCCAGCCATATCGAACTTGATGATATCAGATCAAAAACTCAAAATCATAATCATCATATTTACAAATATCTTCAACTGGACCGATTTATCAGCAGAAATAATAAATAATAAATAAATAAATAAATAAGTTAAAGCTGTACATGTATGTTACTGATTTAAAATCAGCATGAAACCCAATCTTCAGAAGTATGCATAACTGTACTATACCATGTGTACTATATCTGGGGCTCTGTACCTTGCTTAAGCAACAAGTTTTTCATCTCTCTGTAGCCATGGAACTCTTCCAATGCATCAGAAGTTGTTTTCTTAGTTGCTATCATCGCAGAAGACATTGTGCTTGCTGCCCTTGGTGCCTCTAGGGTCTGATTGGCCTCTAGAATGTGGTTGTTCCATGTTTCGGGGCGTGTTCGTTGTTGTGACAGGTGTTCTGAAGTAGAGAAATCTTGACAGAGAGGTGGTGCTTTCTTCAGCATATGTACAAGTGCACCAACAGCAGCATCATGAGACTTTCTAATAGGAAGGAATCCTCCAGCTTCAAGCGTCTCCCCCATGTGACCATGATCTAAGGATTCCGCTCTGGTCATGCACAAGGAATCATGTTAAAATTACCAAATTGAAACAGAATCCAGTAATTTGTGTCATACAGCATCCATACTACATATTTTCTTTAATTTCTGGCTCAATATAGGCAAATTGCTTATGAATTTGTAATTAACACAAGCATCAAGGTGATGTTAAGAACCGAATCATAAACCTGAAAGGACACCCCTATCTCATTGGAAAACAAACAACTATTCATAGTTAAGATGAAGAATATGTCTGCCAGTCAAAAATCAATTAGATATAAAATAGCACAAAACGAGATAGTTGGCATTTACAAAATACAAGAGTGGCTAAATTATATCAAATTAGAATGTTCCATAGAAAATGCAACAGCATAATTTACCTAGCAAATTGTTTTCCCCATACGCAATACTAGATACCAAATCTACAAACTTATTCCTACTATAAATAATAAATTCAACCAAAATAATCCGCAACAGAGATACTTTTCTACCGTGATGCAAACATACCACTCATTGTCTTTGCCTTCATTTATCTCTCAAACCACATTTTAAAGTATTGTATGTATGTACAGCAAATCCTTTCGAGTAACAAGGAGCAATAAAGTTTCAAATCGTACAAACCCCTAAATGCATGCTAATAATAGGTAGCAGCTATTCTGAACATGACAATGTGCTCCTTCTCAATGAAGTTACAGTCCATAACTTCTGAAGGAACATCCAGTACTATCACTAATATTAGAGAAGTCATTTGTTACTGCTGTTAATCTTGTTCTGCCAACCCTGTATCTCACTAATAATAAGATGGACCCTTCCAACCAATAGAGGATATCCTAAGACGCTACTAAAGGAGATCAGGTAAGATTTCTTGCCCTCATGCGTCATGAGAGATTAACTTCCACTCTGCAGTGAGTGGTATCAAGCTTATGGTCAAATACCAATAGACACATATTTCGTTCATATTCCTACTTTCAATGATTAAATCAGGATGATCCTTGAAACTACAACATCCAATTCCTGTGCAGAATGCTCCCATCTTTTAAGGGTGTTTGTGAACTCTGCTTGTCTCTTTGTCACTTTGTCACTTTGTCACTTAACTCTCACTTGTCATGGGCCATAAGTGTTTGTGAACTCTGCTTGGTATTCACCTCATGGCTGTTTCAAAGGAAATTCCATTTCAAATATGCAGATATTGAGCAGCAATGCAGCACTCTGGATTTTTTTTCATATTCTCTGATATATTTTCCTTTTCTTTCATGCAGCATATCTTAAGGTCTATTTGGTTTGAGAAAATATTCTGTTTCCATTTCTCAACTTCACAAATAATTGAAAAAATGTCACTTTGTTTTCATTGCATTTCCTTTTTTAAAAACCTTGTATATGACATAGTAAAAACAAAATGACATTTTCATAATTATTTGTGAAAACGGGAAGTAACAATAGAAAAGAACTCCACAAACTAAACAGACCCTTATCCTCCCCTTTCCTTCTTTTCTCAATAGACTTGTTTCTTTTGGGAAAATAAAATAACTTACCATCTTATCAATTGGCAAGAAAATCATATCACAAACCAAACATCCCCTCCCCCCAAAGCAATAAAAACTGAAGTCATTTTATATAATTGTCTGGGCTTGTATTAGAATCAATAGTAAGGCAGTACTGAAGTTCCAGAAGGAAACTGCAGACCACTCTCCATTGACAAAGAATTGTGGGTCCCTAGTTCCAATCAAATAAAAGTTAGGATACATATGATCCAGGTAATCATAGTATTTTGTCTATTCATTCCCCTCTATAATCTAACATTCTGACTGAATATTTACATCTTAGACATAAACTAGCTAAACTAGATCAAATTTTTCAGCTGAAGAATCGGCAGAAGGCAGATCATGATGTGGGTGTGCAACAATAAATAGATTACTGTTGATTAAGTTCTATCAGTGCCAGCAGACTCATTAACTCAAAACATGCCACATGACATGTATATGAGTAAATACACTTTCAAAGATGGAGTAAAATGAAATAAGAAAATAATAGTGCATCTAAGTCATTTCATACTATAGCCATCAACAAACACATAGTAAATGTTTATACAAGTTCAAGGAACAATCGCACAGACCCAAAATACTTAGAAGAACAAAAGAATATGCAAAAGTTTCACCAAAATACAGGGGAAGCAAAATATTGATGCACTTCAAAAGCAGACGTCTTTACCAATTAATGTCTAGATGTGACTCTCTTAAGCAGAAAAGGAGTCTTTTAATACTATCAAGAACTGTGTTGAAGGTAGTAATAATGAATTTAAAACAATAGAACTCATATCTTGTTTTGCTCCTATTCTTTTAACCTTTTTACTCAATTTTATTCCTTTCCTGGATAAATTGTTAAATAATTTGAAACCCATGCCCACCAAGAACCCAAAAGTTTATCACCCTAGACTTTCCCAGACCAAAAGCATGACATTCCAGTGGGATGGCAGTGCTTTTGTAACCTGTTCAACCAGAACTAAGTAGTTTACTGCTTACCCTACCCTCATTATGGATTTAGATCCTCTCCTATTTTTAAATAACAAAATATATATAGTCCTTAGAGAGAGACATATTTTATCACTAGTCATATTCATAAAGATTGTCTTTCACCCTAAGATCGTATTCTTTTATTAGCATATCTAGCTTATATGTTCATATGCCAGTGAATTTAAGTCATGAAGTACCTGCTTCCAGGATCTGTCGTATCATCATCATCCACATCAAATGGGCAAGTAATATCAGCATAATCAAAATCATCCTGATAAGATCTACTAGAGCTTCTAGAAATTGAAATCTGTGGCGAGCTGTTAGCTGATATCTTGACTCCAGAATATTTTCGAGACTCGTCTCTTCCAAGCAAAAACAACTGCGGAAAACAGAAGACACCCTTAACAAATCAAATATGTTTTTCAAATACAGAAACTGTTCACTATGGTTAGCACACAACATACCTTGTCAGCTGTTGCACCTGTTTGCATCGCGCTTATACTTCTATCAATCTTATAAGTACACCTTGAACCTCTTAATGGAGAAGATGGGGGCAAATTATGCCTAGGGGTATTATGAACTTCAGGGGCGGATATGCTAACTGGCGCACTTTCAGATCGTAAAAGTGTTTTGCCGGGTAACGACCCAGAAGTACAGGTTGAAGGTGAGTGAGAGGGATAATAATTATCAAAACTTGTATTCTTCTGAATCAAAGACATCTCAGTTGGATGAGGGGGCAAACTTGCGGGTGGATAATGCCGAATTGCCTTACACAATGATGTGTTTGATTCTGAATAAGTAGGCGAAGGTAAATAAGAAGGTGGTGAGGCTCTACAATGGTCAAAACTCCAACTACGTTGCCTCGGAGATGGCAATGGTGATGGACAGCCATGTGAGAGCAATCCTGTCACAGGAAGTGACGGAAACCGCCTCAATGGATCAGCCAATGGACTCCCAACATAGTCAGTTATAACCTGTGGGGACATAGGAGTGGAAGGCTCAGAGCTCACATCCAAGGCCGATGGGCAATACATCACTGAAAGACACAGCCTACCAGAAGAGGTATCCACAGGGGTGAACCCAAACTTCAGCATTTCAGCCTCTTCTTTGCGAGTAAAGGGCTCAGCAAAAGAAGACACACGGTGAGCAAGGGTAAAGGTCCTAACCTGTCCTGATGAATTAAGCTCTCTGAAAATTTTATAGGCAGGTAAAAGCCTAACAGTGGCATACAAAGACCTTAAAAGTAAAGTTGATTTCTTATACAAGTTATGCAAAGAAATGTTACTTGACCTCCTACTGCCAAAATTAGAATCCCTTGTCTTCCTACTCTCATACTGCACAACCCATCTCTCTACAATCTTTTCACTCCTTCCCACAACCCCTAACTCTTCCTGATCAGTGTTCCACCCAAAAGGATTTCTTTCTTTCAGTGAAGAACTCCTAGGAATAACCCTCTTTGGAGAAAAACTCACACTCACAGGGTCCCAATCAAGAGGCCTCTGCACCAAAATCACATCAATCACTATGGACTCAAGATTTGTCCGGCGCCAAAGGTCAATGTTCTCCAACGCCACAAGGCATTCCTTGAGCGCCAAATTGAACCATTTATCTCTTGGCCTCACACTTGATGAAGATGAAGATGATGAACAAGGTGATGAAACAGCTTGATCACCATAGGAATTACGCGAGGACACATAAAGTGCCCTTGATTCAAGTATTATGTGAAGACTCTTGGCAAAAAACTCAGTGATTATTTGTTCCATCTTTGCAGCATCCGAGTGTGCATTACCATGAGACGATGCCATTGTTTTTCAATGTCAAGAACACTGAACACAACAAAACCCTCAACTATAACAAACAAAAGCTCCCCACAAATAATTTCCAAAAAAGGTCCAATTTTCACAGCTTATTTTTAGACCCCACAAATGAAGAGCGTTTCACTACATCAGCATCACGCACAAGAACTTGAAAATTCAAATGCCCCACAAACATCAACTATAATACTAGAATACTACGTCGTGCTCGATATCAACTATAATACTAGAACACTAGAAAACTGTCTAGTAAAAAGATTAGTAGCACTGTCAAGGTTTCCTTTTCTTATTTTTTTTTTCTTTTTTGTGGCTTAGTGATAATAGAATTAAGAAGAAACCCAAAAGAGTAACAATTCTAAATTTGAAAACTTTGATATGATATTATGGAGAAATTGTACGTGGAGAGGTGGGAGACAGAGAGAAGAAGAGAGTGGTTATAGGTTTTACCTTTGAGAAAGGGAAGAGTAGTTGAAGGGGTCTTCGTTTCTTATCTTTTGATTGTGTGTGAGTCAACATAACACGAAAAACAGGGAAAGAGAGAAGGAAAGGAAGAGAGAAAATAGGACTGGTTCGAAATCGGAGAGTGGAAGAGTGGGACCCCATTGCAATGGCCGTTGTTGGCTGAAACCAGATGCATATAACAATATTGAAACACCCTTCATCATCAAATCCTAAAATCTCTCTACGTGGACCCCTTTCACTTCTATTCTCTTCAATTTTCACCTTTTTTTCTATTTTCTTTATCCTATGATTTAGAGAAAATAGTTTATGATTCAATTTTATTTTATAAAATTTTAATCTCTTAAACTATTTTGTGATATATGACCTAATTTTTTATCTTACGAAATAACGATAAAAAATAAATGTCAACAAATAAAAAATTAAAATTCAAACCCAATACATTCATTAATTGTATTAACTTCTATAAATACTTAATTTACTACTTTAAATTAAAGATAAGGATATTCATAATAGATAAATAAATCAATCAATAAAATATGAGGATATTTATTAAAATAAATAAAATACACTCATTCAAAATAAGTTAAGTTTATATATTTTAAAAAAAATAGACTGATAGATTGAGAATTTATTTACTTTAATTTCATTACAGTTAATTACCTGTTAGTAGATTGCTGTAAAAAAAAACAACTGTTGATAAGATGAGTTTTTTTAAAGGTATTTATAAAATGAGTTTGTTGCACCGAAATTCAAATTGTGACCATATATTGTAAAATATAGTATATCTCGCCATTTATTGATGGAAAAACATATATTTTAACCTATCATGTTATATGTGAAAAGAAACAAATAAACAAACAAAAAAGATGGTTAAATTATCTGTTAGAAAATTTAAAACTCATTTGCAAATGAAGCACACTTCAAATAGCTTAAAAAAATATCTTACAAAATTGGACCAAAACAGCTTAAAAAATATCTTTAGAGTGGTTTTTAATTATAAAGTTTTAAAAAACCAAATCTTACTTTTGGTTTAGTTTCATGTGTTTAGATTTAATGTTTTTAAATTTTAGAATACAGTTGCAAAACTTTTATAATTTTAACCTTAGTTACATTATACATAAATAACAACCATAATATAATGTTAGCGATGGCAAGTCGTGTATGATGTTGGTGCAAACGGCAATGGTGGCCACAGTGGTGATGATGGGGCAACAATGGTGGTGGTGGCGGTGACAACAGTGGTGGTGGTGACAGGGCTAGCGGCGATGATTGTCGTTTAGTTGTGACGGTGGTAGCAATGAAAATGGTGACAATGATGGTAACAGTGATAATATAGCAATGATGGTGGTGTCGATGGTGATGGTGGTGGTGATAATGTTGATCGTGGCGGTAATGGCAGGGGCAATGGTGGCGGAGGCCATGGCGATGTTGGTTCTAGTGGTGATGGTTATGGTTACAATGGTGGCAGAAGTGACAGTGATGGTGATGACAACGATGATGATAACAAGAGTGATTGACGATGGTGGTGGTGGTGACAATGACAGTAGTGGTGGTGATTTTAGGTATAAGGTCTAAAGTTGAATTTTTATAAAATTTAAAGGAAAAAATCTTTTTTTTCTTGTTTTCAAATATAATTAAAAATCATTTTGAAAATAAGTTAAAACTCAACTTAGCATATTTTGTGTCAAACATGTTTTGTTTTCAAACTTGATTTTAGAAACTAAAAATAATAAATTCATAACAACCTTGAACGTACCCTTAAAAAGTCAGGGGTTTTGAGTATTCATATATAGTTTTAAAGAAACGTCAACGTATCAAAAATATTTTAAAAACAAGACCAAGATCAAAAAAGGATGCCCATAAGACATTTATCTTATTCATCCTTTAATTGAAGGTTGCGTTCAATCTATGTCTTATAAAATAAAAAGCGTTAAATATGTTATTGGTTGACGTGTTTTTATTTTAGATTTGGTTCCCAGGTTATTTTTTATGGGTGTTGATCTTTATGTTATTGAATATGCTAAAACTTGTGTATGACAAAATTGATAGAAAGGATAAAATTCATTTTAAAAAGTTAAAGAGTGAAATAAATTAAATAGATCTATTACTAGAAAGTCTCTTATAACATGAAATCCACAATGTTTCACAACTAGTATAAGTTTAATTCATGGAATATATATTTACAAACAAACTTTTCTATGGCGTTTGTAACTTTTATAGCACAGATCATAAATTAAAATATCGAGAACGATGTAATATATAAATTACATTTATTCAAATCGTCATCATTATTGTAGTCATTACCACAACTGTCATTGCCACCACTGTCACGGCCGCTACCACCGTCATCATTGCCACCGCCACCGTCACTGCTATTGTAACACCCTCGGTTAGATAAGACAACCCTTCTCTAGGATTATCTTATTTAACTAAGAGTGTTAACAGTTTTTCATAAAAAGTGAATATATATTTTTTAAACAAAGAGATGGCAGATCAATGGAAGCAAATAGTGAATATATCACATAGTCATTCACAAACTTACCAATAATTGTACTCATAACAGAATGGGGCACGCAGGCACCCTTAAATATTATACAGTCATCCAGTGTCCTATTGTCATAAAATATAATATTCAACTAAATAAATTCTATCTTTAGTGATCGTTCTCAGAGGGCTCAGCATATTGTTGTTCTTCACACTCGGGTTCTTGAGTTTCTAATTCCTCTGAAATGGTCAACAGTAAGGGTGAGTATAACCCAAGACCCTGATTGGTTAAAACTGGTGCGGACATAATCCAGTTAACATACAATATCACATAAATCATATAATAGCATATTTACAATTATAACAATCAAGTATGTTGTCATGAAATACATGAGTTAAGTTTATTATGGTTATCTTTGGTTAAGTCTCATGATGCATGTGGGCCCAATAAATCATTTCTTCTTCTCATTCTTTGGAATATCACCATTCCAATCGTCTAGAGCGATCAGGGTCCGCCCAAGTTCCATATGGTACAAATGAACTCATTGGTTCTCATCATTGATTTAAATATTTTTGGAACTTGGATCCCTACGATCAATAGTTACACTCCGTCATTTAGTCAAAGTATACTAGAATTGCATCGTCTCACCCGGCTATCAGGCGCGACTCTGATGCCATTGGGTTGCCGTTCCAGTTGTACTCCCCAGATTCTTCATGGAGATCGAACGTGAGTGTCCTCCACTGTACCAAGTGTATGCTCTAGAGGTTTTTCTTCTTCAAAAATATTTTTATGATGCGAAATGCATTTATTTTATCAATTGATTCCTTGGGTATTTTATGTGTTTCCAGTCTCATCATATTATTCTCAAGCTCTTTGAATTCCATCAATTATTTAAACATTGAAAGATATTCGTTTATTATTTTAGAAATATATCTATTATATCTTGGTTAAAATTATATTTTGTATAAAGGGTAAAATAATATATTCTTTATGTAATTACTCATAATTAAGATGTTAATAATGCGATTAACAATAAAACTAACAATAATAATAACAATATTAAGATTGATGATAATTATAATAATAATAATAGAATAAGAATAATAATAATAATTATATTTTCTTAATAATTTTAAAAGTATTAGAGATTGAATAAAAATCCAAGCGAAAAACATTAAAAACAGAGGTTTCCGAGTAAAATAAAATGGGGAAAATGCTGTTTGAGATAAATAGGGTGTTTTCCGAAACATAATGTAGAAACAGTTTTTTGAGTGAAGTTAATATATTTTCCGAGTAAAAGGTTCTGTCCAAATGTTCAGGTCGGTTTTTCACAAAATCCGAGCTTATTACACACTAAGTCCGACTTCTATTTTATAATTCCTTGCTGGAACTCACATGAATACCCAGGTTCCTTAATATCTTCACAGTCCAACAACCAACATATATTTTGATAAAATAATAATCACTTCAATCAGTTTAATTATACATATCTTGAATATGAAACAACAAAATACCATAACATTTAATCAAACAATTCAGAACTGATTACATACACTTAGTAACAATATATATATATATATTTATATATGTATATACAATTAATAACAATTAAAGCATTTAATTCACATAACACTGAATCTGTCCTGGAAAGGTGAGGAACAAGTTCCTTAACCCTTTCCTTCACTCAGTTTTCCCACAGGGCACCTAAGAATATACCCCCTTACCTCAATGAAGTTCCTGGATAAGGAGAAAAAGGGTTCCTTTCACTGTCCTACTTCAAGTCCGCGTGAGAGAGAAAAAGAATTGAGAGAAAGAAAGCTTGCAAGAAGAGGTTATGTTTCGTATGTGTGTGTGTTCTAAGAGTGATAATAATGTATTAATAATGAGGGAAACAAGTGGAAGACAACATTTCCCGTGAGTGATGGTTAGGTGAAGATAATGGCAACTTTTGACTCATTTCACTGTCAGCGTAGCATTTGATTGGAATAAAATATATAAAGGTATTATAATGGATGCAACTTTCCCCTGTGATTGGTTCGTTGTGCCACTCATTTTTGGATTTATGTAATTAAGTGGGCTGATCACTAATTGGAGTGGAATTAAAAAAATGTTCAGTGCTGGAAAAGAGGTCGGTATTGGGTGTGTGAAGGCGGAGTGCAGTGTGAGGGCGGTGTGGAGTGTGAGGCGGTATGGAGTGTTAGAGCGTTATTGAATGTGAGGCGGTATGGAGTATTAGGGCGGTGTGGAATGTGAGGCAGTATAGAGTGTTAGGGCGGTGTGGAATGTGAGGCGGTATGGAGTGTTAGGGCGGTGTGGAATGTGAGGCGGTATGGAGTGTTAGGGCGGTGTGGAATATGAGGCGGTATAGAGTGAAGAAAGGAAGGACGGTGTGTGGAAGAGTTAAGGGACACCGTCTGTGAAAGAGGGCGGTGTTGATAATGAGTATAGTAGGGAAGGACGGTGTGTGTGAAGGAGTTAAGGACACCGTCTGTGGAAAGAGGGCGGTGTTATGATGAACACCGGCTCAGAGCTGTCCGGTGTGAACTCCTAATGTAAGGACGGATCCAGTAGCCATCCGGTGTGCACATATGCTCATTCGGTGTGGTGTAAGTAAGCAAATCTTTTCTTACTTCAGCCATCCGATGTGACATAGGAGACGTTGGGTGGTTCCCGATTCGCGTTAGCCAATCTTTGCTCGGAATTCTATTCCTTTACTCGAAATTTCTAATTGTTCACTCGGAATTCCTCTCTGTTACTCGGAACAGAGCTCTTTTCACTCGGTTTTTTGCATAATTTTACTAATGGTCCATATAAATTCCATTATTATACCCAAAAATATAATTTTTGGAGTATTACTGACCTTATACAAGGTATTTACTCACTTATTCTTACTTACTGACCTTCCACACTTCAAAATTTACCAAATAAAACTGCTACTAAAAACAGGGATGTTACAGCAGCAGCCATCGTGTAAGGGTGATGATAGCTGTAACATCCCTGTTTTTAGGAATAATTTTACTCTTGTAAATTTTGAATTATGAAAGGTTTGTGAGTAAGAATAAGTCAATATATACCCTGTTGATGGTCTGTGGTATCTCAGAAATGTCATTTTTGTGCATAATAATGGAATTTATATGGACCATTAGTAAAATTATGCAAAAAACCGAGTGAAAAGAGCTCTGTTCCGAGTAACAGAGAGGAATTCCGAGTGAACAATTAGAAATTTCGAGTAAAGGAATAGAATTCCGAGCAAAGATTGGCTAACGCGAATCGGGAACCACCCAACGTCTCCTATGTCACATCGGATGGCTGAAGTAAGAAAAGATTTGCTTACTTACACCACACCGAATGAGCATATGTGCACACCGGATGGCTACTGGATCCGTCCTTACATTAGGAGTTCACACCGGACAGCTCTGAGCCGGTGTTCATCATAACACCGCCCTCTTTCCACAGACGGTGTCCTTAACTCCTTCACACACACCGTCCTTCCCTACTATACTCATTATCAACACCGCCCTCTTTCACAGACGGTGTCCCTTAACTCTTCCACACACCGTCCTTCCTTTCTTCACTCTATACCGCCTCATATTCCACACCGCCCTAACACTCCATACCGCCTCACATTCCACACCGCCCTAACACTCCATACCGCCTCACATTCCACACCGCCCTAACACTCTATACTGCCTCACATTCCACACCGCCCTAATACTCCATACCGCCTCACATTCAATAACGCTCTAACACTCCATACCGCCTCACACTCCACACCGCCCTCACACTGCACTCCGCCTTCACACACCCAATACCGACCTCTTTTCCAGCACTGAACATTTTTTTAATTCCACTCCAATTAGTGATCAGCCCACTTAATTACATAAATCCAAAAATGAGTGGCACAACGAACCAATCACAGGGGAAAGTTGCATCCATTATAATACCTTTATATATTTTATTCCAATCAAATGCTACGCTGACAGTGAAATGAGTCAAAAGTTGCCATTATCTTCACCTAACCATCACTCACGGGAAATGTTGTCTTCCACTTGTTTCCCTCATTATTAATACATTATTATCACTCTTAGAACACACACACATACGAAACATAACCTCTTCTTGCAAGCTTTCTTTCTCTCAATTCTTTTTCTCTCTCACGCGGACTTGAAGTAGGACAGTGAAAGGAACCCTTTTTCTCCTTATCCAGGAACTTCATTGAGGTAAGGGGGTATATTCTTAGGTGCCCTGTGGGAAAACTGAGTGAAGGAAAGGGTTAAGGAACTTGTTCCTCACCTTTCCAGGACAGATTCAGTGTTATGTGAATTAAATGCTTTAATTGTTATTAATTGTATATACATATATAAATATATATATATATATATATATTGTTACTAAGTGTATGTAATCAGTTCTGAATTGTTTGATTAAATGTTATGGTATTTTGTTGTTTCATATTCAAGATATGTATAATTAAACTGATTGAAGTGATTATTATTTTATCAAAATATATGTTGGTTGTTGGACTGTGAAGATATTAAGGAACCTGGGTATTCATGTGAGTTCCAGCAAGGAATTATAAAATAGAAGTCGGACTTAGTGTGTAATAAGCTCGGATTTTGTGAAAAACCGACCTGAACATTTGGACAGAACCTTTTACTCGGAAAATATATTAACTTCACTCAGAAAACTGTTTCTACATTATGTTTCGGAAAACACCCTATTTATCTCAAACAGCATTTTCCCCGTTTTATTTTACTCGGAAACCTCTGTTTTTAATGTTTTTCGCTTGGATTTTCATTCAATCTCTAATACTTTTAAAATTATTAAGAAAATATAATTATTATTATTATTCTTATTCTATTATTATTATTATTGAACTGTTCTTTGCAGGGGGTGTAGAAGTATGCTTGTAGAACAACTCAAAATATACATATAAATGTGTTTTTGATACAAGGCAATGTGCGTATAAATGTAAATACGGAGAGTCTTTGTATGTTGAGGCGGAGTGCAATGTACTCTGGGGCGGTGTCACAGTCCGCCTGACGGGATCCACGTTGACTTGACCCGATTGGGGGTGGTACCTGCAATCGTTCTCCGACGCTCAAGTCAGTATTTCAGAATACTTAGAGACTTAGAAAGACAGTCAGAGAGAATTATGCAAGTAAGAGAGTGTGAGGTTCAGAGAATGGGAAAAAGAGAGATCCCTTATACCTTTTCGAGAGAGGTTTATATACCTGATACTGGTGCTCCATTATTGGTAGGACCCGCTCCTTGTCTTCAGGCATAATGCTGAAAAGGTAGTGGGTCCTTGCGCCGTTTATATGCACCATTATTGTAGTAGGTATCACCACTTGTCTAGAAAGCATTAGTGCTTTAATATTTTATTATTATTTCCCTTTATGCGTGACAGCGTGATTCCCATTATTAACCTCTCAAGACAGAGTCAATCTCATGCCGGGGTTGTGAGTATGGGCTCGCTACGCAGTGTGGGAAATTCAGTATTCCGCCAATATTAAGCTTATGGCTTGGCGGAGTAACAACTTTGGCGGGGTTACGTTCCTTGGCGGAGTAATATGCCTTGGCGGAGTAAGGTGCCTTGGTAGTGTAACGTGCCTTGGCGGGGTTATGTTCCTTAGCGGAGTAACATGCCTTGGCGGAGTTACCTGCCCTGGCGGTATGTACTCCGTATAGAAGCGATTATAATGTACTCAATCGCGTACTCCTCTTGTTCAAAATGTTGATCTGGCAAAGCATTAAAGCCATGCTCTTGGGGGCCGGTGTTAGGACCGGATCATATGCCCCCTAGCTTGTTATAGTGACTGGCGGAGTCACTTTAATGAGCTATAACACTTAAGTTTAGCTTTTGTAGGCATGGGTTTAGGCGGCGCTTGTTATTCCAGGATTTATGGACAAGTGTTTTCGTGCACTTATTGGCTGTCACTACTTGACACGCCTGTCATTAATGCGCCTCGAAACCACGTTTTTTATTCTTCAGTCTCCCATGGCCACGTATGCCCTCGTAACGATTGCCATTCCAATGATGGGACATAAATGCGCGTGATGGCAATTGAGAACCGTTTTCGAGGTTATTACCGTGGGCCTTGGATTTTGAAAACGTGGCCCATGAAATATCTGCCCTTAGATATATCTATTGGTTTCAGCAAAAAAGGAACCGTCAGTGAGACAAATCCAACGGTTGTAAACGCATATTCGAGATTTCTGAGGATTCGCTTATTTCCCCCCAAGCCATGCCTATAAATAGGTAAACTCTCAGAAGGGAAATGTTTTGCTTCATCTCTCACTTCGTATTTGTTCGCTAAAAGTGTTTTTGCTACTCTCTTGCGAGTTTATTGGTGTTTGGAGTTCTTCTATCTTTCAAAAGTTTAAGGTACTTACTTTTTCCTCTTCTTTGCTTCTTCATTTCCATTGGGTTAGCTTTAGTTTTCCTTTTTGTGTGTTCGTAAAAAGGAAGATGAGAGGAAAGAGGTCAGAGTCTCATTCTAGGGTTTCTGTTCGTCCCATGTTTTCTGATATTGAGAGTGAAGATGAGGCTTTTTATACTGGGAGGGACTCGACGTTTTACAGCAGCGTGGAGTACTTTAGTAATGTTGTACATTCGTTTGTGTCAGGAGGTGTTTCCCATACCCAAGTATTGACAATGGCAGAGTGTCAAAACGTCGTGTTGCATGGACTGGACTGGGAGAAGACGCTCGAGATTGATCCTTATTGTTGGGTTGAGGAGGATGTTAAGGGTACTTCCTCTCGCCATGCAACAACTAGTGGCGGTGTAGTGGAGCTGTCTGTGCCTATCTGGAAAGATGAACGGTATGAAGATAGGTTCATTGTTCGCTCTCCTAAGACATTCGAAAGGATTTGCCATCGTCCTCAGAATAATCGATCAATATATATGTACGATATTCTGTTCACTCAGCTGGGAGTGCGTTTCCCCTTGAACAGATTCCAGATGGGCGTGCTGAGGTTCTTGGATTGTGCTCCTTCTCAGCTGCACCCAAATGGTTGGGGAATAGTTCGAAGCTTTGAGGTGATGGTGGAGCATTTGGAGTTTACGCCTACTGTGGCGTTATTCTTTTCTTTCTGCCGCATCATGAGGAGGGTGAACGTAAAAACAGGCGGCATGGGCCTTGTTACTCTTCGGGCGGAGCCGAAGATTCTAAACTTCAAGTCGTTTGCGGACTCCGCCAAGGAAGGCGGACTCCACTTCAGAAAAAAGTTTTGTAAAGGTTTCTGTGAAGAAGGGGGAGTCCGTCTTCTGGCGGAATAAAGAGGGAATTGATCGATTCCCAGTTGCGTGGACACATGAGCACTTTCTCTTAACCAAGCGAGCGTATGAAGTTGAAGAGGGTGCTCTATCGGCGGCGTCTGTGAAAGTACTTCAAACTTTGAAGGAGTACAACTCCGTCTACAAGCTGATTTTATGTCGAAGGTTGCTTGGGCGGGATGCTCAGGGATATTTAAGTAATACGTTAAGACATTTGGCTTGAATATTACTCTTGTTGTTTCCTGCATTTTCTGATCAAATTTATGCATGTTGTTTTGTAGGAGAAATTGCTGCATTCCCTGGGATGGAGCGCATCAGGCAGATCCGAATGAGCCGCAGGGAAATTAATGCGGAGAACAATGTGCAGCCCAGGAGGAGTCTGACTGCTGCTCTTACAAAGACCCTTCCTTTCCCTGCATCCACCAACATAGTGAATTTTGAGGGTGGTGCAGGGTCTTCAGCAGCTGCTGTTGAAAGGCATTCTAAAAAACGCCAAGAACCAGAAGCTGCTGAAGAGGAAGAAGAGGAAGTAGACCTTCATGCCTTGCAAAGGAGGAGGACTAAGGGCAAGAAGAGGGCTGAGGAAGGGACATCAATCGATGTTGCCATTGACTTGGAGGAGACTCAGGAGGTACCTGTTACGGGTACTTCTGCTGATATGGGCGGTGTTGAAGGCATCCCCGAAGAAGATTTCGTGGGGGAGCAAGCGGAGGGATTCCGAGCCTCTCCTGACCAAGTTGCGGGGGACGAGGCAGAGAGAGTTCAAATTTCCCCAGTCCGCCCTTCTGAGGATCCCACCTTGAGCTTGACCACTCGAGGGACAGCAGTTTTCCCCATTGATGTGCCAGGGGAATCATCCAGGCGGTTTGTCTCTTTGCCCCAGGCGGGGTCTCGCTTGAATCCCTTTTTGTACTTTGCAAATACGGGATCCCGCCAGTCAGAGAGGCGTGATCCAGAATTCATCCTCCGCCCCGACATCGACTTTGAGGAGGTTCCTGAGGCTGCTGCAGCTGCGAGGTGGCACCTTGCAGAGATAGATGGTTTCTTGGCCTCTGTCCCCCGGATAGCTGACGTTGCTGCCGAGGCCAACATGTTTCAGGCGTCTTACCACGAGTCTGTGGAAAAGATTCGTAGCTTGGAACATGACAATGAGCAGCTGTCCGAGGTGATCAAGGCCAAGGACAAACATCTTGACACCGCCGACTCTGACATCAAGAAGTTGACGGAGGAGTTGGCTAAGGTGAAGGCTGAGAAAGTCCTGCTAGAACAACAGAATAAAAAGCTGGGCGAGGAGGTGAGTGGACTTTCCCAGGTCAAGGCTGATAATGTTCTGCTGAAGCAACAAGTTTCAAATTTAAATCAGCAGAACCAAATTTTGGGTGGAGACGTGAGCATTCTTCAGCAGAGGCTGGTCTCCATAGAAATAAATAAAACCATAGCTGAAGACGCCTGGGCGGCGGAGTTGGGCGAAGCAGCAACTGCATATGGTAACCTTGAAGTGCAGGTTCAAGAGCTGCAAGCTGAAAAGACTGCCTCAGATGCCACCAATAAGAGGCTCGACAAGGAGTTAGAATCTGCCTTGGATGTAGCTGAGGCGGCGATTGATGATGCTTTCAGCATGGCTGTTCGCCAACTTCGTTATCGCCATCCAGGTGTTGCTCTCTCCACCACAGGCATTCATCCCTACTACGAATTTATCAATGGAGAATTGATGGTGCCTGTTCAAGGGGGTCATGCTCCTGCGCCCAGTGTTGAATATATCTTGGCGGACTTGCCTCCCTCTCAAAGTTTAAGCAAACCTGGTGAAGGTCAGGCCACCTCTGCCTAACAAGAAGGGATGCCGTCCGACCCTTAAAGACCAGCTCCTGAAACCCTTCGCAAGCTTTTATTTTTTGCATTTTGTTAATATTGCCTTGTTCCAGGATAGGCTCTGGACTTTTATCAATCCTTGACAATATTAATGAAGCATATTTTCTGCAAATGTATACTTGTTCATATAAGCAGTGTTTGAGTCCGTCGTATTTATGCCTTGTAAAATGATATCGAGAAGGCGGAATATTCATCTGAGGACTTAATGAAATATGACTAAGTATAACGAGACGGGGTAGCCCCTTTGAAATTTTGGTGAAGTAACTTCAGTAGGGAGGCGGAATAGCCTCTTAGGAATTTTAACTGAAGTAAATTCAATAATGAGGCGTAATGGCCTCTTGAGAATTTCAGTGGGGTTGAATTCCGTAAGGAGGCGGAGTAGCCTCTTAGGAATTTCAAAGAAGTTGGATTCCGTAAGAAGGCGGAGTAGCCTCTTAGGAATTTCAAAGAAGTTGGATTCCGTAAGAAGGCGGAGTAGCCTCTTAGGAATTTTAAACAAGTTGGATTCCGTAAGAAGGCGGAGTAGCCTCTTAGGAATTTTAAAGAAGTTGGATTCCGTAAGAAGGCGGAGTAGCCTCTTGGGAATTTTAAAGAAGTTGGATTCCGTAAGGAGGCGGAGTAGCCTCTTAGGAATTTCAAAGAAGTTGGATTCCGTAAGAAGGCGGAGTAGCCTCTTAGGAATTTTAAAGAAGTTGGATTCCGTAAGAAGGCGGAGTAGCCTCTTGGGAATTTTAAAGAAGTTGGATTCCGTAAGGAGGCGGAGTAGCCTCTTAGGAATTTCAAAGAAGTTGGATTCCGTAAGAAGGCGGAGTAGCCTCTTAGGAATTTTAAAGAAGTTGGATTCCGTAAGAAGGCGGAGTAGCCTCTTAGGAATTTTAAAGAAGTTGGATTCCGTAAGAAGGCGGAGTAGCCTCTTAGGAATTTCAAAGAAGTTGGATTCCGTAAGAAGGCGGAGTAGCCTCTTAGGAATTTTAAAGAAGTTGGATTCCGTAAGAAGGCGGAGTAGCCTCTTAGGAATTTTAAAGAAGTTGGATTCCGTAAGAAGGCGGAGTAGCCTCTTAGGAATTTCAAAGAAGTTGGATTCCGTAAGGAGGCGGAGTAGCCTCTTAGGAATTTCGATGAAGCACAGTTTTGCAAGTGTTGAACTTACTTGAACTTGTTGACAGTGCTTGAGTTTGTTGATTATGTACTCTGTAAAACATTGGGAGTTAGGCAGAGTCAAGTTTTGGATGGAATGTTCATCCTTTTGCATTTTGATTGGAGTGCGACTCCTGATCGAATGAAAATTATCAAGTCAGGATTGCTATGGTGCAACATATAGCTGTGACACCAATTTATCCTGCAAGAAATTGGTTAAACCTTCGAGGCGGTATAGTGCAGCATATAGCTGTGACACCAATTCATCCTGCAAGAATTTGGTTAAACCTTCGAGGCGGTATGGTGCAGCATATAGCTGAGACACCAATCCTTTCCCCCCAAGGACTTTTCTGTACCTTAGGGTCGGTATGGTGCAGCATATAGCTGAGACACCAATTCCCCAAGGAGTTTTTGTTGACTCCATTTGTGAAGCGACGTTGCATGTTGGTTGATCTTTATGGAATAAAGAGTTATGCATCTGTGCTTCAGTTTTTGGAGTCGTTGTCTTATCTGCATGGGAATAAATTCTGCCATGGATAATCAATTCAATATTAGAGTGAAGATTAAATGTAGGAAGGCATTTCATTGAGAATGGAACTGCATAAAGGATTGAGTTGGGGTATATCTTTTCGAAACCCTTTTCAAGGAAAGCATACATAGGAAGATCCTTGAGTTAGGAATAAAAAACCACGCCATATTACCCAACTAACTGTAATATATGCGTAAATTTAAAATGTTCCATTTATTTTTGACCAGAGTGCCATCCAAGTTTTCCAGGCGGTATGTACCCTTGCCCAAAACCTCGATGACTCGGTATGGACCTTCCCAATTTGGTGCCAATTTGCCTTGGTGCGCAAATTTATTGCCAATGTTGGCCCTTCTCAAGACCAAATCTCCCTCTTTGAAACGGCGTTCGCACATGCGTGCATTATACCGTTTGGCGGCCTTTGCTTTGACAGCTTGATCTCTCACAAAGGCTTCCTCTCTCAACTCCGCCAAAACCTCCAATTCGTGTGCGAGGTTCTGTTGATTGGCTTCCTCATTGAAATGGAGGACTCGAGCTGAAGGGGCCGTTAATTCAATGGGAATGACAGCCTCGACTCCATATGTCAGCCGATACGGAGATTCATTCGTGGTGGAGTGTGGGGTGGTTCTATATGCCCATAAAACATGGCATAACTGATTTGCCCAATCTCCCTTTGCCTCACCAAGGCATTTTTTGAGGCCCTTCAAGATTTCTCTGTTGGCGACCTCTGCTTGTCCATTGGTTTGAGGGTGTTCCACGGAAGAGAAAATCTGCGTGATGCTGAGATTTTCTAGGAGTTCAGTGAACTTGCGATCTGTGAACTGGGTGCCATTATCAGTGACTATGCGTTCAGGGACTCCGAAACGTGCAATGATATTCTCATAAACGAATCTTCGAGTCCTGGCTGACGTTATATGCACCACTGCCTCTGCCTCAATCCATTTGGTGAAATAATCAACACCAACTATCAAGTATTTGATACCGCCGGGCGCAGTTGGGAATGGACCTAGAATATCCATGCCCCATTGATAGAAAGGCCAGGGCGTTATTGATGATGACATTTCCTCGGCTGGAGTATGGTGAAAATTCGCGAATCGTTGACATTGATCGCATTTTTGAACATATGAGGCAGCGTCTTGCTTCATAGTGGGCCACCAATACCCCGCCCTGAGTATTTTTCTCACTAAACTCCGTGCCCCTGGATGATGTCCACACTGCCCTTCATGGACTTCTTCCAAAACAGCAGGCACCTCGTTTTCATTTATACAAATTAAGTATGGGACAGAAATTCCTCGGCGGTATAGCTGCCCATCCAGGAGTGTATAATAGGGTGCCTCCTTCCTTAGCTTCTTTCGCTCAAGATCATCCGTGGGTAATTGTCCATTAACAAGATAACGAACTATTGGTGTTACCCAAGAGTTGTCATCAACGGGGCGGCCTTTAATCATATGAATTGAAGAGGGAAGGGATATACTTGGCTCCGCCAGAGTACTCTGTACAACCGTGGTTGTGCATCCCGCCTTCTTTGTGCTGGCTAACCTGGACAGGATATCAGCACGTGTATTTTCTTCGCGAGGTACATGCTTGAAAGTTACTTCATCGAAGCGCTGTTTCAACTCATTGACACAGTCCAGATATTGTTGCAGCAGAGGTTCTTTAGCCTGATACTCACCAAGAATTTGTGAGATGACTAGTTGAGAATCACTGCATAGAGTAACAGTTTTGGCCCCAATATCTTGAGCTGCTCTGAGTCCGGCTAAGCAGGCTTCATACTCCGCCTGATTGTTAGACGTAGTGAAGGTAAAGTGCAATGAAATTTCAAGATATACCCCGTCATCACTTTCTATAACGATTCCTGCCCCACATCCTTTGCTGTTCGAAGACCCATCGACGTATATTGTCCAGTGTGAATGATCTACATCCGGGCTGGATCCTGTTAATTCGACTACGAAATCTGCTAGGACTTGTGCCTTAATAGCAGTTCTTGGTTCGTAGGATATGTCGAATTCAGAGAGCTCTATGGCCCATTTGATCATCCTTCCTGCCAAGTCTGGCTTGAACAATATAGTACGAAGTGGCAAATCTGTGCGAATCAGGATGGGATGTGCATGGAAATATGGTCTTAGACGTCGTGAGGCCCAAACAACTGCAAGTGCTGCCTTTTCAATCTTCTGATAACGACACTCTGCACCATACAATGTTTTACCAGTGAAGTACACCGGTCGTTGGCCTTCGACTGTTTCTTTGACCAGGGCCACTGCCAGCGCTTCATCTGAAACAGACAAATAAACGATGAGTCGCTCACCTGGGCTTGGTTTTACCAGGATTGGAGGGCTGGCTAAGACATTTTTCAAGCTCTGGAAGGCCGCCTCTTGCTCTGGGCCCCAACTGAATTTCTTATCCTTCTTCAGCATCTTGTATAAGGGGAGAGAGCGATGAGCCATTTTTGGCATGAATCGTGCTAGAGCAGCGATTTTTCCATTGAGGGATTGTACCTCTTTCAGTGTTTTGGGGCTCTGTAATTCTTGTATCACACGACACTTGTCAGGATTAGCTTCTATGCCTCTTTGTGTTAACATGAAACCCAAAAATCTCCCCCCAGGCACAGCAAATGTACATTTTAGTGGGTTGAGTCTCATGTTGTATTGCCGCAGGCGTTGAAAAATGAGGCGTAGGTCTTCAACATGGTCTCCTCCTTCTGGGGTTTTGGCGATGATATCATCAATATAAACCTCCACCAGCTTTGTGTGCATGCCCTCAAAGACTCTGTTGATCATGCGCTGGTAGGTGGCCCCAGCGTTCTTCAGCCTGAATGGCATGACATTGTAGCAAAAGACCCCTCTGTCGTTGATAAATGCTGTTTTCTCCTGATCATCCTCACACATTGGAATTTGGTTGTATCCGGAGTAAGCATCCATGAAGGATAGATACTTGTATCCTGATGAGTCGTCAACCAGTCTGTCAATGTTGGGGAGAGGATAAGGATCTTTGGGACAACATTTATTCAAATCAACGTAGTCTATGCACATGCGCCATTTGCCATTGGCTTTCTGCACCATAACCACGTTGGACAGCCAAGAAGAGTAACGGAGTTCCCTGATGAACCCCGCCTTAAGGAGTTCTTCGGTTTGTTCGCAAGCAGCATTTTGCTTAGCAGGACCCATACGCCGTTTCTTTTGTGCCACTGGCTTAGTTTCAGGATACACCGCCAGGCGGTGGCAACAGAAGTTAGGATCCATACCAGGCATGTCTGCGGCTGTCCAGGCAAAAATTTCCTTGTACTCATGGAGGAGTGCAATCAGTCTTGCTTCCATGTTAGGCTCCAGCTTGTCATTGATGTTAGTAATTTGCTCCGGGGTGCTGCCCAAAACAATAGACTTGGAACCACCATCAGGAGTTAGTTTCAAAGGATTTAGTGGGTCTATAGAAGACTCCGCCCTGGGATCAAGATCCACCAAGTTAACGGATGCCGCTGCACTGTTTCCTTCGTTCAATTTTCTTTTCTTAGACATGGTTTCAAGCTTCACCATGTTAAGACTTAAATTGTAACAATAACGAGCCATCTCCTGGTCACCCCTGACAGATGAGACTTGATTATCTTTATCGATGAACTTGATTAACAAGTGGGGGGTTGACACGATGGCTTCCATGGCATTCAGAGTAGGCCGCCCAATGATGCCATTATATGGGGATTTAACATCAATGACAAGAACCCTGGATTTCACAGTTCTTGCTCCAAGTTCACCATCGAAGGTAATCCTTGTGTCCAAGTAGCCTTTAGTAGGCTGTTTGGCGCCATTAAAAGCTGTAAGGTCCTGTGTGTAAGGCTACAAATCAGCGTCAATCAGTCCCATGCGTTTAAAACAGTCATAAAAAATAACGTCGCAGGAACTTCCCTGATCAACTAGGATGCGTTTTACATCCATATTAGCGATCACCGCAATGATCACTACCACATCATCTCCCTCAGGAATGGTTGGGCCAAAATCATCATCTGTGAAAGTTATAGGCGGAGTCTGAACTCCGTCCCTGAATGGGCGATATTCTTTGTTCTTGCCCTGCACAGATAAGATCATACGATGATGATTTTTCCGGGTGGTGTTTGAGGGTCCGCCTCCTGCGAAGCCTCCAGCAATCATGTCCACCACCTGCCTTTTACCTCGTGATCTAGGTTCAGGGCTCGGTTCTCGTTGGGCGGACTCCAGAACAATGCCTTTTTGTTTCTCTGACACCGTCGTGCGTTTTGGTTCCCGAGTACTATCAGGATCCGGAGAACGATCACGATGTCGCTTTTCAAACTTCTCAGGCTCATCATGAGATTTGCCTTTGAATAGGTAATGTTTTAGTTTACCTTCACGAATGAGCACCTCAATGGTATTTTTGAGTTGCTTACATTCTTCTGTGGTGTGGCCAACTGACTCATGGAATTCACAATATTTCTTTGGGTTTCCACCGCGCCTGATTGGGGGTGGACGTTGAATTCCATAAGCATTGAGGGTGGTCCATCCTATTTCACGCAAGATTTGCTCGCAAGTTGTGTTCAGTGGTGCATAGTGAGCAAAATTGAACACGCGTCTGTCTTGCTGTTTGAAAGGTTGGTTCCCTACTTTGTCCCTTTAGTGGGACTTGTCATTCTTCAACGACTTCTCTTTCCCTTTGTCATGAGGTGGAGTTGCAGGGGGTGGTTTACTGCGAGATGCAGTGGCTTCCAAATGCATCTCGATACCCACGTACTTGGACGCCTTCCTGCGAAATTCCTCCATCGTGGTTGGAGGTCCCTTTGCCAAAGACAAAGCGAAAGGTGACTTTGGTTGCATAGCTTCTATGAGAATATGCAACTGGATTGCCTCTGTCAGATCAGGGACCATGGCTGCCTCCTTGTAAAATCTCTTAAGGAAATCCTTCAGAGATTCTTTGTCGCCTTGTTTGATCTGAGCCAAGGTATGAGAGGTTCTGGGTGCATCCCTGGAGACCACGAAGTGGCTTCCAAAAGCTGAGGCCAGCTCCTCCCACGAATCAATTGAACCTGAAGGTAAGCTCTTGAACCAACTAAGAGCTTCGCCTGTAAGGGTTCTGGGGAACATTCTGCACATGACATCCTCCTCAGCTCCTAGAAACATGGCCTCGTAGATATAAGCATCTAAATGCTTAGAGGGATCTGTTTCCCCAGTATATTTCCCTATAGAAATGGGCTGCATAGTTTGCAAATGTCTGGGTACATGTGCATTCATGAGCCTTTTAGAAAATGGGATGCTCATCTTATATCCTAAGGGGGATGCGTTTGAGCCTGCTCTCCTTCCTTCTTGATGCTAAGCATTCACGAGTGGGAGGCTTCGCTGCTCCTCTATGTATGTAGGAATACGAGAGTAGTGAGGAGTACTTGATTCCTCCTGCATGTGTGGTTCATGATGTGGCTGTCTTGCGGGACCAGCTTTCTCATGCACTGGGTTTGCTTTTTCACGACGAAGTTCCGCAAGTTCTTCTCTCAACATTCGAATCATGTCATCTCTTGGATCTGGAAAATCAGCTTGCGTTGCTTTTTTCTGAGCATCATCATCGAAGTTAAGACGTCTGGGATTTCATGGAGGAGAATCCTCGTTCTGTATCTCTGGTCCTTGTCTCTCCATTGATGATGAAGATTGATCAAAGATTGTGGGATTACCAAGTTTACATGTCCCACCGGGCGTGCCAATGAACTGTTCTTTGCAGGGGGTGTAGAAGTATGCTTGTAGAACAACTCAAAATATACATATAAATGTGTTTTTGATACAAGGCAATGTGCGTATAAATGTAAATACGGAGAGTCTTTGTATGTTGAGGCGGAGTGCAATGTACTCTGGGGCGGTGTCACAGTCCGCCTGACGGGATCCACGTTGACTTGACCCGATTGGGGGTGGTACCTGCAATCGTTCTCCGACGCTCAAGTCAGTATTTCAGAATACTTAGAGACTTAGAAAGACAGTCAGAGAGAATTATGCAAGTAAGAGAGTGTGAGGTTCAGAGAATGGGAAAAAGAGAGATCCCTTATACCTTTTCGAGAGAGGTTTATATACCTGATACTGGTGCTCCATTATTGGTAGGACCCGCTCCTTGTCTTCAGGCATAATGCTGAAAAGGTAGTGGGTCCTTGCGCCGTTTACATGCACCATTATTGTAGTAGGTATCACCACTTGTCTGGAAAGCATTAGTGCTTTAATATTTTATTATTATTTCCCTTTATGCGTGACAGCGTGATTCCCATTATTAACCTCTCAAGACAGAGTCAATCTCATGCCGGGGTTGTGAGTATGGGCTCGCTACGCAGTGTGGGAAATTCAGTATTCCGCCAATATTAAGCTTATGGCTTGGCGGAGTAACAACTTTGGCGGGGTTACGTTCCTTGGCGGAGTAATATGCCTTGGCGGAGTAAGGTGCCTTGGTAGTGTAACGTGCCTTGGCGGGGTTATGTTCCTTGGCGGAGTAACATGCCTTGGCGGAGTTACCTGCCCTGGCGGTATGTACTCCGTATAGAAGCGATTATAATGTACTCAATCGCATACTCCTCTTGTTCAAAATGCTGATCTGGCAAAGCATTAAAGCCATGCTCTTGGGGGCCGGTGTTAGGACCGGATCAATTATAATTATCATCAATCTTAATATTGTTATTATTATTGTTAGTTTTATTGTTAATCGCATTATTAACATCTTAATTATGAGTAATTACATAAAGAATATATTATTTTACCCTTTATACAAAATATAATTTTAACCAAGATATAATAGATATATTTCTAAAATAATAAATGAATATCTTTCAATGTTTAAATAATTGATGGAATTCAAAGAGCTTGAGAATAATATGATGAGACTGGAAACACATAGAATACCCAAGGAATCAATTGATAAAATAAATGCATTTCGCATCATAAAAATATTTTTGAAGAAGAAAAACCTCTAGAGCATACACTTGGTACAGTGGAGGACACTCACGTTCGATCTCCATGAAGAATCTTGGGAGTACAACTGGAACGGCAACCCAATGGCATCAGAGTCGTGCCTGATAGCCGGGTGAGACGATGCAATTCTAGTATACTTTGACTAAATGACGGAGTGTAACTATTGATCGTAGGGATCCAAGTTCCAAAAATATTTAAATCAATGATGAGAACCAATGAGTTCATTTGTACCATATGGAACTTGGGCGGACCCTGATCGCTCTAGACGATTGGAATGGTGATATTCCAAAGAATGAGAAGAAGAAATGATTTATTGGGCCCACATGCATCATGAGACTTAACCAAAGATAATCATAATAAACTTAACTCATGCATTTCATAACAACATACTTGATTGTTATAATTGTAAATATGCTATTATATGATTTATGTGATATTGTATGTTAACTGGATTATGTCCGCACCAGTTTTAACCAATCAGGGTCTTGGGTTATACTCACCCTTACTGTTGACCATTTCAGAGGAATTAGAAACTCAAGAACCCGAGTGTGAAGAACAGCAATATGCTGAGACCTCTGAGAACGATCACTAAAGATAGAATTTATTTAGTTGAATATTATATTTTATGACAATAGGACACTGGATGACTGTATAATATTTAAGGGTGTCTGCGTGCCCCATTCTGTTATGAGTACAATTATTGGTAAGTTTGTGAATGACTATGTGATATATTCACTATTTGCTTTCATTGATCTGCCATCTCTTTGTTTTAAAAAAAATATATTCACTTTTTATGAAAAACTATTAACACTCTTAGTTAAATAAGATAATCCTAGAGAAGGGTTGTCTTATCTAACCGAGGGTGTTACAAAAGGTGGTATCAGAGCATAGTCGATTCATCAAGCTTGGGGAGTGGACCATTAGGTTTCCACGTACTCTGATAGAAATATTGAACAGTCCATAACACTCCTAAGACTAATATCCTATGTGGAATGCTCCACATAACGCATACTCTGAATCTATTTGTTGATATTCTTTCAGCAAATTCCTAATGGCACGCCAAAATAACAATCATGTGATGGAGAATCTTCTTACCAGAATTGTGGAGGTAATAGAACGACAAGAGTTACCTCATGCTTCTGCCAGACAAGGATTAGCTGATTTTCAAAGAAACAATCCTACGCAGTTCAAAGGAGGCTTCAATCCAGAAGGAGCACAACTATGGATTGAACACCTTGAAAAGATTTTTGCCGCTATGCGATGTTCTGATGAGGATTGTGTAACCTTTGCTGTCTTCATGCTGGTTGGAGAAGCAGAACACTGGTGGACTCATGCTAGAGTCAGACTAGCTACTGATGGGCATATCATTACTTGGGGACGATTCAGGACAGAATTTCTCGCCAAATACTTCCCCGAAGACATAAGGAGGCAGAAGGAACAGGAATTCTTTAATCTGAAACAAGGTAATATGACTGTTGGGGAGTACGCTGCTAAATTTGATGAGCTGGCTAAATGTTGTCCCTACTACACCCACATGGGAGAAGCGTCAAGATGCGCAAAGTTTGAAGCAGGGTTACGGCAAGAAATTCGCCAAGTTATATATTGTCAACAAATTACACAATTCACTACTTTGGTTGACAGATGTCGCATATTTGAGAATACCTCTAATCTTCGACGACCTGGAACATCTAATCATGGGCCAGAACGACGCATGCCAGATCGACAGCAAAGAAGGGATTTTCAAGTAGATCGGCCATATTTCCGACCTTTCAACTCAGCCAACCGAATTCCTCCTAGAGGTCAGGAGAACCAAAGCGGTAAAAACTACACAATTTGTGGACGGATTGGACATCGTGATGCTGACTGTTGGTACAGAAATAAAAATAGCCAACAACAAGTAACTCAAGGACAGGCAGTACGACCAACAGGTCAAGGAAGTGGAGGATCTACTGCAAATACCTCTACCAACAATGTCCCAAGAATGCAAAATATTCACCGCGGCAACAATTTTAATCAGAACAATAATCCTAGAAGGCCCGGAAATAACTCTACTGGAAGACCAGGAGGAAATGCTAGAGTTTTTACCATGAATGGTGCAGAAATATCACAAGGGAACGACCTTGTGCAAGGTACATGTTTTATAGGAAGTACTCTATTGAATGTATTATATGATTCTGGAGCCACTCACTCTTTCATATCTGAGAATTGTGTAAAACATTTAAAGCTTCCTACAACCTCTCTGCCCTATCAAATGATTGTCACAACTGCTGCCAATAAGCCCATTTGCCCTTCTTATATGTGTTCGAAATGCCCACTCAACATCGAAGGGGAAGCTTATCAAGTAGATCTGATATGTTTTCCTTTGATTGATCTAGATATTGTTCTAGGAATGAATTGGCTTGCTGCCAACCATATTCTGATTGACTGTCATAATAGATCCATTTCTCTCGGGTCTACTACATCACACTGTGATCAAGACATTGATTCTTGTTCTGATAGCTCAGAAAAGGTAATTCCAGCAAGGGAAGTTCAACTATACATGATCCTTACTGAAATTGAAAGTAAGGCCACTCCTCAAATTGATCAAATTCCTGTTGTTCAAGAATTTCCAGAAGTCTTTCCTGATGATATATGCGAGCTACCCCCAGAACGAGAAATTGAGTTTAGTATCGACATTATACCGGGCGCGAGACCAATCTCTATTGCTCCTTACCGAATGTCACCTAAGGAACTCAGTGAACTTAAAGAGCAAATAGAAGAACTTTTAGAAAAAAGGAATGATCAGACCCAGTATCTCACCTTGGGGAGCACCAGTTCTTATAGTCAAAAAGAAGGATGGCAAAATGCGGTTATGTGTTGACTATCGTCAGTTGAATAAAGTTACGATCAAGAACCGATAACCTCTCCCAAGAATTGATGATTTGATGGACCAACTACGAGGAGCCACTATCTTCTCAAAAATCAATCTGCGATCAGGCTATCACCAAATCAGGGTAAAGAAAGACGATGTACCCAAAACGACATTCAGAACACGATATGGGCACTATGAGTATCTTGTTATGCCCTTTGGAGTTACAAATGCACCTGCAGTCTTTATGGGATACATGAATCGAATCTTCCATGAATACTTGGACAAATTCGTGGTTGTATTCATTGACGATATTCTCGTCTACTCCAAGAGCCATGAGGAACACGAGGAGCATCTTCGAATTGTTCTAAACACTTTGCGTGCAAGACAATTGTACGCCAAGTTTTCAAAATGTGAATTCTGGCTAACAGAAGTGAAATTCTTAGGACATGTCATCTCTAAGGAAGGAATTGCTGTGGATCCTACCAAGGTAGAAGCTGTACTAAATTGGGAACAACCCAAGAATGTGACGGAAATCCGCAGTTTCCTTGGACTGGCAGGATATTATCGTCGATTCATCGAGAATTTCTCTCGAATTGCAACACCTTTAACTAAGCTGACTCGTAAAGATCAACCATTTGAATGGACTGACAAATGCGAAAGCAGTTTTACGGAGTTACGCCAACGACTCACTAGTGCACCTGTCTTGATTTTGCCAGATCCTGCCAAGCCATATGAAGTATATTGTGATGCCTCAAGACAAGGACTAGGATGTGTCCTAATGCAAGAAAGAAAGGTTGTTGCTTATGCTTCGAGACAGCTAAGAACGCATGAAGTTAATTATCCCACACATGACTTGGAATTAGCTGCAGTTGTGTTTGCCTTGAAAATCTGGAGACATTACTTGTATGGTACATACTTCGAAGTCTTCAGTGATCATAAGAGCTTGAAATATCTATTCGATCAGAAGGAGTTGAATATGTGACAACGTAGGTGGATGGAATTTATCAAAGATTATGATTTTGAACTCCGGTATCATCTTGGAAAAACTAATGTTGTGGCTGATGCACTCAGTAGAAAGGCTTTACGTCTATCATATATGATGACAAAGGAGTTGGAATTAATTGAACAATTTCGCAATTTGAATCTAGCAGTAACGCCAAAAAGGGGAAGCCTTATGGTTGGAATGTTAAGGATTTCCAATGATTTCTTAGAACAAATCAAAGAAGCTCAAGCCAATGACCAGGAATTACAAGATCTAGCAGAAAAGACAAAAGAAGGAGTCTCAGAGTTTAGCAAAGATGAACATGGAGTGATCAAGCATCAACAAAGGCTCTGTATTCCAGTTAACACAGATCTTAAGAGATCTATCCTGGATGAAACACACAAAAGTAAGTACAGTATCCACCCAGGATCAACCAAGATGTATCAGGACTTGAAGAGATTATTCTGGTGGCAAGGAATGAAAAGGGATATCGCTGAGTATGTAACAGCTTGCCTGATGTGTCAGAAGGTAAAGGCGGAACAACAACGACCAAGTGGGACCCTTCGTCCTTTGAATATTCCAGAATGGAAATGGGATGAGATTGCTATGGACTTCGTGACTGGATTTCCCAGAACATCAGCTGGATATGATGTTATTTGGGTAATTGTGGATCGATTAACAAAAACCGCTCACTTCATTCCTGTCAATATAAAGTATTCCCTAGAAAAACTCACCCAGATCTATATCAAGGAAATTGTACGATTACATGGAACTCCCACTGCGATTGTGTCCGATCGAGATCCTCGTTTCACATCACAGTTTTGGAAGAGCCTGCAACAAGCTCTAGGAACTCGTCTAAAGTTAAGTTCCGCATACCACCCACAGACAGACGGACAATCAGAAAGAACAATCAAGACTCTTGAAGATCTGTTACGTCTTTGTGTCTTGGAACATGGTGGAAATTGGCAAGAATACCTTCCACTTATTGAGTTCACTTACAACAACAGCTATCATGCAAGCATCAGAATGGCCCCTTATGAAGCTTTGTATGGAAGAAAATGTCATACACCTTTATATTGGTATGAAACTGGTGAGAAAACAATAATTGGACCAGAGATTGTTCAGAAGACAACAGAACAAGTTCAGAGGATTCAAATGGCAATGAAGGCTTCGCAAGATAGACAAAAGAGTTACTATGACAAACGTCGGAAGCCATTAGAATTTGAAGAAGGCGATCATGTATTTCTCAAAGTTACTCCTACCACTGGAGTAGGAAGAGCTTTGAAGGCCAAGAAGTTAAGCCCCAGATACGTAGGACCCTATCAAATTCTGCAAAAGATAGGAACTCATGCGTACCGTATTGCTCTGCCACCCGAGCTGACAAACCTTCACAATGTCTTTCATGTCTCTTAACTCCACAAATATGTACCAAGCCCTGATCATGTTCTAAGTCCCGATCAATTTGTTCTGAAAGAAAACCTTACTTTTGAAGCATCGCCAGTGAAGATTGCTGACCGACGCCTCAAACAGCTAAGAGGCAAGGAAATCCCTTTGGTCAAGGTAGTTTGGAGTCAAACAGATGATGGGAATGCTACTTGGGAAATTGAGGAGAAAATGAGAGAATTGTACCCTCAATTGTTTTAACTTGAATTTCGGGACGAAATTCCTAAAAGGGGAGGAGAATGTAACATCCCTGTTTTTAGGAATAATTTTACTCTTGTAAATTTTGAATTATGAAAGGTTTGTGAGTAAGAATAAGTCAATATATACCCTGTTGATGGTCTGTGGTATCTCAGAAATGTCATTTTTGTGCATAATAATGGAATTTATATGGACCATTAGTAAAATTATGCAAAAAACCGAGTGAAAAGAGCTCTGTTCCGAGTAACAGAGAGGAATTCCGAGTGAACAATTAGAAATTTCGAGTAAAGGAATAGAATTCCGAGCAAAGATTGGCTAAAGCGAATCGGGAACCACCCAACGTCTCCTATGTCACATCGGATGGCTGAAGTAAGAAAAGATTTACTTACTTACACCACACCGAATGAGCATATGTGCACACCGGATGGCTACTGGATCCGTCCTTACATTAGGAGTTCACACCGGACAGCTCTGAGCCGGTGTTCATCATAACACCGCCCTCTTTCCACAGACGGTGTCCTTAACTCCTTCACACACACCGTCCTTCCCTACTATACTCATTATCAACACCGCCCTCTTTCACAGACGGTGTCCCTTAACTCTTCCACACACCGTCCTTCCTTTCTTCACTCCATACCGCCTCACATTCCACACCGCCCTAACACTCCATACCGCCTCACATTCCACACCGCCCTAACACTCTATACCGCCTCACATTCCACACCGCCCTAACACTCCATACCGCCTCACATTCCACACCGCCCTAACACTCCATACCGCCTCACATTCCACACCGCCCTAACACTCTATACCGCCTCACATTCCACACCGCCCTAATACTCCATACCGCCTCACATTCAATAACGCTCTAACACTCCATACCGCCTCACACTCCACACCGCCCTCACACTGCACTCCGCCTTCACACACCCAATACCGACCTCTTTTCCAGCACTGAACATTTTTTTAATTCCACTCCAATTAGTGATCAGCCCACTTAATTACATAAATCCAAAAATGAGTGGCACAACGAACCAATCACAGGGGAAAGTTGCATCCATTATAATACCTTTATATATTTTATTCCAATCAAATGCTACGCTGACAGTGAAATGAGTCAAAAGTTGCCATTATCTTCACCTAACCATCACTCACGGGAAATGTTGTCTTCCACTTGTTTCCCTCATTATTAATACATTATTATCACTCTTAGAACACACACACATACGAAACATAACCTCTTCTTGCAAGCTTTCTTTCTCTCAATTCTTTTTCTCTCTCACGCGGACTTGAAGTAGGACAGTGAAAGGAACCCTTTTTCTCCTTATCCAGGAACTTCATTGAGGTAAGGGGGTATATTCTTAGGTGCCCTGTGGGAAAACTGAGTGAAGGAAAGGGTTAAGGAACTTGTTCCTCACCTTTCCAGGACAGATTCAGTGTTATGTGAATTAAATGCTTTAATTGTTATTAATTGTATATACATATATAAATATATATATATATATATATATATATATATATATTGTTACTAAGTGTATGTAATCAGTTCTGAATTGTTTGATTAAATGTTATGGTATTTTGTTGTTTCATATTCAAGATATGTATAATTAAACTGATTGAAGTGATTATTATTTTATCAAAATATATGTTGGTTGTTGGACTGTGAAGATATTAAGGAACCTGGGTATTCATGTGAGTTCCAGCAAGGAATTATAAAATAGAAGTCGGACTTAGTGTGTAATAAGCTCGGATTTTGTGAAAAACCGACCTGAACATTTGGACAGAACCTTTTACTCGGAAAATATATTAACTTCACTCAGAAAACTGTTTCTACATTATGTTTCGGAAAACACCCTATTTATCTCAAACAGCATTTTCCCCGTTTTATTTTACTCGGAAACCTCTGTTTTTAATGTTTTTCGCTTGGATTTTCATTCAATCTCTAATACTTTTAAAATTATTAAGAAAATATAATTATTATTATTATTCTTATTCTATTATTATTATTATAATTACCATCAATCTTAATATTGTTATTATTATTGTTAGTTTTATTGTTAATCGCATTATTAACATCTTAATTATGAGTAATTACATAAAGAATATATTATTTTACCCTTTATACAAAATATAATTTTAACCAAGATATAATAGATATATTTCTAAAATAATAAACGAATATCTTTCAATGTTTAAATAATTGATGGAATTCAAAGAGCTTGAGAATAATATGATGAGACTGGAAACACATAGAATACCCAAGGAATCAATTGATAAAATAAATTCATTTCGCATCATAAAAATATTTTTGAAGAAGAAAAACCTCTAGAGCATACACTTGGTACAGTGGAGGACACTCACGTTCGATCTCCATGAAGAATCTTGGGAGTACAACTGGAACGGCAACCCAATGGCATCAGAGTCGCGCCTGATAGCTGGGTGAGACGATGCAATTCTAGTATACTTTGACTAAATGACGGAGTGTAACTATTGATCGTAGGGATCCAAGTTCTAAAAATATTTAAATCAATGATGAGAACCAATGAGTTCATTTGTACCATATGGAACTTGGGCGGACCCTGATCGCTCTAGACGATTGGAATGGTGATATTCCAAAGAATGAGAAGAAGAAATGATTTATTGGGCCCACATGCATCATGAGACTTAACCAAAGATAACCATAATAAACTTAACTCATGCATTTCATGACAACATACTTGATTGTTATAATTGTAAATATGCTATTATATGATTTATGTGATATTGTATGTTAACTGGATTATGTCCGCACCAGTTTTAACCAATCAGGGTCTTGGGTTATACTCACCCTTACTGTTGACCATTTCAGAGGAATTAGAAACTCAAGAACCCGAGTGTTAAGAACAGCAATATGCTGAGCTCTCTGAGAACGATCACTAAAGATAGAATTTATTTAGTTGAATATTATATTTTATGACAATAGGACACTGGATGACTGTATAATATTTAAGGGTGCCTGCGTGCCCCATTCTGTTATGAGTACAATTATTGGTAAGTTTGTGAATGACTATGTGATATATTCACTATTTGCTTCCATTGATCTGCCATCTCTTTGTTTTAAAAAAAAATATATTCACTTTTTATGAAAAACTGTTAACACTCTTAGTTAAATAAGATAATCCTAGAGAAGGGTTGTCTTATCTAACCGAGGGTGTTACAGGGCCCACATGCATCATGAGACTTAATCAAAGATAAATCATAATAAATTTGACTCGTGCATTTCATGACAATATGCTTGATTGTTATAATTGTGAATAATCTAAATGTACGATTTATGTGATGACAATATGCTTGATTGTTATAATTGTGAATAATCTAAATGAACGATTTATGTGATGACAATATGCTTGATTGTTATAAATGTGAATATGCTAAATGTATGATTTATATGATATTGTATGTTAACTGGATTATGTCCGCACCGGATTAACCAATCAGGGTCTTGGGTTATACTCACCCTTACTGTTGACAATTTTCAGAGGAATTAGGAAATCAAGAACCAGAACACGAAGAACAGCAATACGCTAATCCAACTAAGAATGTTCATTAGGATTAGAATAGAGGTAATAGATATTTATGAACAAATTGGATGACTGTATAATATTTTAAGGGTGCCTGTGTACCCTATTTTGTTAAGAGTACAATTACTTACAGTTTGTGAATGACTATGTGATCTATATAATATTGCTTCCACTGATCTGCCACGTACTTATTTATTTAAAAAAAAAATATTCACTTTTTTTGAAGACTGTTAACCCTCTCAGTTAAATAGGATGAACCTACAGAAGGATTTGTCTTATCTAACCGAGGGTGTTACAAAGGTGGTATCAGAGCATAGTCGATTCATTAAGCTTGGGGAGTGGACCATTAGGTTTCCACGTACTCTGATAGAAATATTAAACAGTCCATAAAACACTTAAGACTAGATTTCCTATGTGGAATTCTCCACATAACATATACCCAGAACCTCTTTGTTGATATTCCACCAGCAACTTCCTAATGACTCACCGAAACAATGATCACGACATGGAGGAATTTCTTACTTAAAATCGTGGAGATGATAGAACAACAAGAATTACCCCATATCTCTACTAAGCAGAGCCAAGGACTAGCTAACTTTCAGCAGAACTATCTTACGAAATTCAAAGAAGGGTTACGAAAAAAAATCCGTTAAGTATTATTAGACCATAAGAGTTAAAATAGAACCGATTAGAGATCTGAGTATAGGACCAAGTATCTCCAATCGAGATACCATTGGTCAGGGCTATTAAGGATATTAATGGTAATTTTTGAAGTTAGTATTAAGCCCAAACTGAGATCCTGTTCGTTATAAAACGGGAAACAAGATATGACCTATTTCCTTATTCTCTCTTCATTTTCGTGTATATACTAGGACTTGGGATAGCTTGGAGTTTAAGGTAAAATTCTCTAATCTTTTGTCGCTAGGTTTTGAATTTCTATGTGGTTGTGAGAGTGCCTTATGAATGGGTATTAGGAATAAAAATTATTCGCATTTGAAACCCAAAGGAGGGATGTACTTATGTGTGTCTTAGGATGGATGTGAAGTAGTATACAAAAATTTTAAAAATTTGAAGATGGGAGATGATAGTTATTAATGGTAATTATTTGATTTTAGTGGAACCCTAACTCTAGGATTTAAGGATTTTAACTAAGTTGATGGTTTTGATGACTTTGAATAATCTAGAATGATTACATGAATGTTTGAAGCATTAGGTATTGATTAATAAGGATTGGAGAGATGAGTGTATATGAGTATTGAGGAATTAATTTAGATTGTTGATGTTTATGATGAAGTCAAAAATGGTTGTAAGCCATCGATAATGGATTAAGGAAATAAATGATAGTGGACTTAGATACTTAAGTTAATGAATAGGTATGCTATTTTGAAATAAGTTGAATGATCTTAGATGAAACCAAGAGGCTTATAATGAGTTTGAGTAAATTTTGATGATGGTTGAAAGATTCAGATGATGAATTGGAGGTCTTCAGGCTAAGGAAATCATAGCATTGTTTTGTTAGGTATGGATAGCCCTTTAAGATTTAAGAGAATCTTGATCTTGAGAGAGAAATTTCCGAAGCATAACATGAGCATACAACTTAGATTCAGACAAGTCTAGGACTTGATGATAAGTTTTGGGGGACGATGTCCTATGATGGTATATTAATAGCATATATAAGTATGATTATGATAGAATTGTATTCAGGACGATGATGCGGAACAATTTCACCTTTTGAATTTCGGGACAAAATTCCTAAAAGGGGAGGAGAATGTAACATCCCTGTTTTTAGTAGCAGTTTTATTTGGTAAATTTTGAAGTGTGGAAGGTCAGTAAGTAAGAATAAGTGAGTAAATACCTTGTATAGGGTCAGTAATACTCCAAAAATTATATTTTTGGGTATAATTATGGAATTTATATAGACCATTAGAGAAATTATTCAAATTCCGAGTGAAAACGGCTTTGATCCGAGTGAAAGAATGAAATTCTGAGTGAAGGATTATAGATTCCGAGTGAAGGATGAAATTCCGAGTGTAAAGTTATGTTGACCGAGTAAAACATGACTGAGAGGGATACTACCGAGTGGAATTTTGGCCTCGGAGACATTTGGAGTGAAGCGTGTTCAAGAAAACCACTTCTAGGTGAAAATTCCGAGTCAAAACACCCTTGATTCTTTGTTTCTGAGTCAAACCTTGCTAAGTACTTCCATTTCCGAGCAAAACCTCTCTGAAATATGGAATTCCGAGTGGAATATAGAAATGGGAGCCCAATCCGAGTAGAATATATAAGGTTTAGAGCCATTATTGGGTGAGGTTATGTTTATGACTCTTTTTTCGAGTGATAAAGACCTTAAAGGATTCCGATTGAAACACATTTTGAGGAAGGATAGTGTATTTGTACCTAAGAGATGAGTATCCGAGTGAAAAATGAGTGGGGAAGAATTTAAATACTCCTGAGTGGTAAAATCCGAGTGAATCTCTTCTGAGGGAAGGGTTGTAATAATGGTTTTTGACTGGGAATATATTCTAAGTGAATAATGTACCTAAACCGAGTGAATGAGATTCTAAATCATGAGTGGATGAGACTCAGAACAAGTCCGAGTGGGAATTAACTCACCCGAGTGAATAAATGCATATCGAGTGGTATTTGATTGAGTGATAACCCGAGTGAAGAAGGTTTATGAATTCCGAGTGAGAAAACCCTTATTTCCGAGTGGATCTTACGTGTGACTTTCCTGAGTGGAAGTATGGAACTGAGTAAACTTCCAAGGGAAGAAAAGTGTATTCTCCGAGTGAGAAATGTAAGTCTATGCCAAGTGATGAATGTGAAGTATATTCCCGATTGTGTTGAAGTTAAATACACCGAGTGGTATGGAAAGTAGTATTCCGAGTAAGTGGATGAGTTTTACCGAGTGGAACAGTGTATGTAGAGATTCGGATTTGGAATGAAAATTTCGAGTAGAAGAAAGATAAGAAAGGAATGTAAGGGAATCGGTTTTTGAAGTACATTACCGAGTGATAAAGGACTAGGCTTGGAATGATTTAACCGAGTAAGAACCATCAGAAATGACCCGGATTTGGCATATAATACCGAGTGAAAGGCCAAGCAAATTAGGAGTCGGTGTGGGGGTGAATTACCGAGTGAATGATGGGAAAGATGAGTCGGTTTCATGGGAATGCCGAGTGAGGATTGGCTGATTCGCTCAAGCGAGTCGGATTTCGCTTGAGCGAGAAGGGCCCCTGATGCAAAAATCACTCTTTTCGCTCAGTATCTTCACTTCGCCCAAGCGAAGACTGGATGACTCGCTCAAGCGAGTCGGATTTCGCTTGAGCGAGGTGGAATTTTGCCTTGTTGACACAATATGAAGGAACCACGCTCAAGCGAGCATACTGCGCTCAAGCGCAGTCGGTTCTATCCCTTTCTCTTCACGTGCAGGCACTTTTCACTCCAGACAAAATACCTTTATATATTTTATTATATATCCTCTCAATCAATGCAAAGCTGACAGGGAAATGAGTCAAAAGTTGCACACTTCACTCACCTTTATATATCTTAATATATATCCTTTTTCTCTCATGCAAAGCTGACTGGGAGATACAGAAAGTCTCCATTAACTTCCACTCACGAGAAAGTGATGTCTCCACTTGTCTCCTCTTTATTAATCAATGCTACTCTGATTCTAAGTTCAGAAACCTTAGAATTTACTAGGAACTCTCTCCCTTCTTCTCTATACGTACCAGAACCAACTTATTCCTTTCTCTCTCAAGTTCCTCCCTTGTGTCACTCGGAATTGGTGCAGGACAGCTCTTTTTCTCCTCCAAGAACTCCATCAAGGTAAGGGGGGTATATTCTTGGGTGCTCTGTGGGAAAACCGAGTGAAGGAAAGGGTTAAGGAACTTGTTCCTCACCTTTCCAGGACAGATCTGGTTTTGTTGTGATTTAAATGTTTTAATTGTTTGTTATATTTGTATATATAATGTATTGAACATGCTTAATTACAGCGTTGTTTATTATTGACCATGAGAATTTAGTGAATATGTTGATTTTATTGATTAATATGAATAAATGTGTATATGTTTGATGCTGTGTGAATTAAATGCTTAAATTGTTATTATTTGAATATATATATATATATATATATATATATATATATATATATTTGTTTGTTACCAAGTGTGTATTATCAGTGATGAATGGCAAAAAGAAATGAACTGTATGAGACTAAAAACACTAAGAACCTTGGGTACCATGTGATTTTCCAGTAATGAAATTATGAATGGAAGATGGAATTAATAATAATCAGCTCTGTTTCAAATAATCCGACTGGTTTTATGCCTATATCAACTCGGTTTTTGCTTGATTACAATCAGATTCCACCTTAATTAAATGAATTCCATTCTGATAGATCAACCCTTCATTCGGTAAACATTTTAATTGCACTTGGAAAACAAATATTTTCACTCAGAATCGTAGTTTAAATAATTCAGAAAAACCCCACCATGATATATGTCACTCAGAAAACATCTCAGTTTGAAATTCACTCAGGACACATCTTATTTCACTCTGAAATCATTTTATTTTCACTCAGAAAACCCATTCAGTGATTTTACTTGGAAAATAATTTATTTTACTCAGCAAACAGTTATTTTCACTCGGAGAACTCCTTTTAGTTTAATTTCACTCAGAATATATAGTTAATTTCACTCAGAAAACTTGTATCAACCTGATTCCACTCGGAATCAGGATTATTTCACTCGGAATCGTATTTTATTACACTCAGAAATTCATTTTTACTCGGTTTCACCAACATTTTCACTCATGAAACTCTTTCTTACTGATTCCACTCGAAAATTATATTTTAATTCACTCAGAAATTTATTTCACTCAGAATTTAAGTTATTTAATTAAGAAAATCATTTTCAGTTTCTGTTTCACTCTGAAAATATATTAAATTCATTTAGAAAACTCTGCTCAGCTTTATTTCACTCGGATTCAAGCTATTTCAGTCGGAAAACAGCATTCCAATTCATTTTCACTCGGATCCAAACTTATTTCAGTCGGAAAATAGCTTACCAGTGTCATTTCACTCGGATTTTTAACCAGAACGTTTGGAGAACCCTTCTCAGTATGATTCCACTCGAAATCATACATATTTCACTCGGATTTGCCCCTGTTTCACTCAGAAAACTCTATTTTTAATGGTTTTCGCTTGGATTTTCATTTAGAAACTACTTTTTAATACTTTTTAAATTAATGAGAAGTTATAATTATTATTATTATCCTTATTCTATTATTATTATTATCCTAAATTATTATTAATCTTAATATTGTTATTATTATTATTAGTTTTATTGTTATAAACCTTGTCAACATTTTAATTATGCGTAATTATATAAAGAAAATATTATTTTACTCCTTATGGAAAATACAATATTAACCAAGATATAATAGATATATTTACAATGTTTAAATAATTGATAGAATCCAAAGAACTTGGAAATAATATGATGAGACTGGAAATACATAAGATACCCAAAGAATCAATTGATAAAATAAATGCATTTCGCATCATGAAAATATTTTTAAAGAAGAAAAACCTCTAGAGCATACACTTGGTACAGTGGAGGACACTCACGTTCGATCTCCATGAAGAATCTTGGGAGTACAACTGGAACGGCAACCCAATGGCATCAGAGTCGCGCTCTGATAGTCGGGTGAGATGAATAATTCTGGTGTACTTTGACTAAATGACGGAGTGTAACTATGATCGTAGGGATCCAAGTCTCAAATATATATATATAATTCAATGATGAGAACCAATGAGTTCATTTGTACCAGAGCTTGGGCGGACCCTGATCGCTCTAGATGATTGGAATGGTGATATTCCAAAGAATGAGAAGAAGATGAAACGATTTATTGGGCCCATATGCATCATGAGACTTAATCAAAGATAAATCATAATAAATTTGACTCATGCATTTCATGACAATATGCTTGATTGTTATAATTGTGAATAATCTAAATGTACGATTTATGTGATGACAATATGCTTGATTGTTATAATTGTGAATAATCTAAATGAACGATTTATGTGATGACAATATGCTTGATTGTTATAAATGTGAATATGCTAAATGTATGATTTATATGATATTGTATGTTAACTGGATTATGTCCGCACCGGATTAACCAATCAGGGTCTTGGGTTATACTCACCCTTACTGTTGACAATTTTCAGAGGAATTAGGAAATCAAGAACCAGAACACGAAGAACAGCAATACGCTAATCCAACTAAGAATGTTCATTAGGATTAGAATAGAGGTAATAGATATTTATGAACAAATTGGATGACTGTATAATATTTTAAGGGTGCTTGTGTACCCTATTCTGTTAAGAGTACAATTACTTACAATTTGTGAATGACTATGTGATCTATATAATATTGCTTCCACTGATCTGCCACGTACTTATTTATTTTAAAAAAAATATTCACTTTTTTTGAAGACTGTTAACCCTCTCAGTTAAATAGGATGAACCTACAGAAGGATTTGTCTTATCTAACCGAGGGTGTTACAACTGCCACCACTTTTGTCATTGTTATCATTGTCATCATTGCTGCCACTATCGCTCTCACCACCACCATTATTGTTGTTGTCTCCATAAGTGTTGGGATTACTATCACTAACTTTGTTGTTGCCGCTGCCACTACTATTGTTGTCAATTCTATACACCAAATGAACCTTAGCTTTTAAGATAATTTGTAAAACTATGATTTTTTAATAAAAATAAATATTTAAAAAATATTTTACAAAATAACTCTAAACTTAAAAGTACCATTATGTTTAAACAATTTAAAGAGGACCAAACAATTTCTCATTTATTTTTAAAGTTAGCTTTAACTTAAAAATAGCTTTTAAACAAAAAAACAAGCTAGGTCAAATGAAGCATAAAGGTATTTTAGACAACTATATCTAATGTTTAATATCATTAATATAAATAACCAATTCTAATCAATATTCCTAATATGGTATAAAATTAGCTCTTTTGTTTATATTTATGATCAGAATAAGTATTTATTTGGCATTTCTATATTTTCAACAATAATAAAAATATTTAAATATAAATACTTTTTAAAATAAAATAAATTCTTTAAATCAAAGAGCATTTAACAACTTTTAGCTTGTATTTTAATTAGGCTTATGTTTTGGTTCTTATAAAATAGCGGTCGTTGATTTTATCCCCTATAAAATACTACCTTAATCCCTAAATATAAGACTTTTATACATAATCCACGGGTATTAAGAAAGTTAGCTATTTTAGTTAAAATTAGTAATTTTGTTTGAAATTAAGGGTAATTTTCCAAAATTACTTGTAAGATTGTTAGGAGTACCATTTTTCCCTCCCACTAATTCTCTCTCTATCATAATTAATGATTTTATTTCATACGAAAAGACAAAGTCAACGAGAAATTAATCTTTGTGTCAGTCAATTGTAATATAAGAAATAAATATTTTAAACAATACAATTCATTTATTTTCTTTTTAGCTCTAATAAGAGCGACTCATTTAATATGAGTGTTTTAGTTTAAAAATAATTAATGATATAAAAATTTAAAAAGGGTCTTATACTAAAGAATAATATAAGACCCTTTTTCAAATTTTCATATCATTAATTTTTTTTACTAAAGTATCATTATTAATGTAAAACTTTTTAATTAATACAATAATAAACGAGATACATCATTTATCTCTTCTATAATAATTGAATAGTAAGTGGAGAGAGACTAAATGAAAAAAATAAATAGAAAAAGTTGAATGATGAGTCATAACCATCTTAAGGTTAATTTTAAAAAATTATAATATATTTCAAACAAATTTAATAATTTTAACTAAATTAACAAACTTTCTTAATAGTGTGAATTAGGTATAAGTCTTATATTTATGAATGGAGATTATATTTTTTATTTTATTGAATAATTTGGATCATAGTCCATACTTTAATTTTGAATTCGTTAGTTATTAAATAACGAAATTACATATTACCTTATTCAAATAACTATATGTTATGTTAAAATATTTTTTTATCATAGAATACATTAATAGTTTTATTTTGACAATTTAAAAAATAACTTTAAGGTTACAAATTTTAACTCACTAAATCTCATAATAAATGTCAGTTGGATATTTCATGTAATTTAATTAAGGAATTCAAGTTAAAAAATAAAAATTAATATCAAGATATCAAGACATTTAAAGAGATAATATTTTATATACAGAGAATAGAATCAAAAGAGTGAAGATATTTAAACCTTTTAATTAGTTAAATTTAAAAAGCCGAAGCTAGCGGTGGTCGAAATACCAAAACAAGCAAAGGCACGCCCATAAAATTCCTCGTCGCACAAATGTCATCCCAATAAGCATTTCTCTCTTCTGGAAAGAAATACACTCACACTCGACACTCCTCTTAAGTCCCTTTGTTCCCTTCGCCCCTCGCTTTTCGTTTCCTTCCACCTATAAATTGACATCGCATCCTTTTCACACTCGCACTTTCTCCGAAATCTGAATCTCCTTCATTTCCTTTTCCTTTCCTCAGGTAGCCATGGTGCTCTTCAACGTTTCGCGCGTAGAAACCACTCCCTTCCATGGCCAGAAGCCTGGAACCTCCGGTCTCCGCAAGAAGGTTCCATTTCATTCCTCGCTTCCATGTATTCTTTCTTCCTATTTTTATCATCACTCGATCGTGTCTTGATCTGAGATCTTCCGAATCCGATCTGTTCTTTGATCGACTTGTCCCGATTCGGAGCTGCATGTTATCTTTATGCATCGTGTTTGCTGTGAATTGCTATCCGATCAGAGCATGTGTGTCACAGCTTGCCTATTTGCATCGAATTTTGAATCTGTTTTCAGCAATTTGCGATCAACCTACTTGTGTAGTCGTTTCGAATTGCATTGTAGATTGGATCGAATTTTCTGTTGCAAGATCTGTTACTCCTTGTTTGTTTTGCTTCTTCTTCGTTGCTCTTTACGTGTACTATCTAATTTTAGTAGCTCGATGGATTGATCTTCTCAGGTGAAAGTGTTCGTGCAACCTCATTACCTCCATAACTTTGTTCAAGCGACATTCAATGCATTACCTGCGGAAAATGTCAAAGGTAAGTCCTTCATGTCTTATTTTGCTTCAATCTCACGGCAGCAATATCAGCTTTACCGGATCAGAAGTGAATATGCCGTTGTATCAGTATCTAAAAGATAAATATGAAACTTCAAATGTTTTTCCAGAATCTGTTTTCATTTCGCTTGTATGTGAGAACTGTTCCTTCTATTCTGTAGGTGCAACACTAGTTGTGTCTGGTGATGGTCGTTATTTTTCAAAGGAAGCTATTCAGGTACCTTTTCAGTGGCTGCTTTTCTTGATTTTTAATCTTCTCGGTGTCTAGAGTATTTGGTTTATCACCTATGTTTTAAGTGTTGCCAAATAAACATACTCCCAGCGGTCCTTTTTATAATTTTTATAAGATCTTGTTTTTTGAGTTTTTCTTAGTTCTTTTTATTTTCCCAATTTACAATGTGTATTTGTTATTTCCCCCCATCATGTACCCTTATTCATTACATATTCTCTCTTGATATCAATAGAATTTGAAAAGTTCATTTCTCACTCCTAATTAATAAGAAGGGTACATTTGGAAGCTTTACAAGAATAATTGTCAAATTTAATACATTTACTTAGACTAACTTAATCCCTTAATCCATGTGAAATGATGTAACAGAGTCTTGTAAAAAGGACCAGAAGGAGAATATCATTTTGTTAAATTTCTTAATTTATGTGAAATGATGTAACAAAGTCTTATAAAAAGGACTAGAGGGAGGATATCATTTTGTTGGAAAATTTCTCATTTACTTTGCTTGATTCTTTAATTAATTTCCTTCATGTTTAGCGTTTAGGGTTTTCATCTTAATGTCAATATCATAGTACATCATTAATGATTTTAATATATCTGCAGACTATAACTAAAATGTCAGCAGCAAATGGAGTAAGACGTGTTTGGATCGGTCAAAATGGACTGCTATCAACTCCTGCAGTGTCTGCTGTTATACGTAAAAGAATTGGACTTGATGTGAGTAGTGTTTTCTGCAATTTGCTTCTTTTTATCCTTGCTTTTCTGTGTTATGCCCAGCAACTGTTTTGTTGGCTCAAAGATAGTCCATAATTTTTATGACAGAATTTCAAAAGTAACATTATTCTTTCTCCTTAATTAGTGCACCATAGCAGTTAAAAATATATATATTATCTACACAGGGAGCCAAGGCAACAGGTGCATTTATACTGACAGCAAGTCACAATCCTGGCGGTCCTCATGAGGTGAGTACTGCCATGTTTTGCTTAGTCATTTCTGGATGAATTAAATTTGATTACTGTGTAAATAGCAAGAATGATGGGAAAACATACAGTTAGACATTATTATTCTTTGATGCAAGGAAGTTTTCAGTTACATGTAGCAAGCTCGATGTACGTGAAAATTAAAATAGTTTTATGTGACCATGAAAGTATTCCTGAGCATCCCTTCCCCAAAATATTGGATAGGCTTTTTTGCCTTGGTTAGTTACCTTTTGATTTTAAAATTATAGTTTATCTTAATTATCAAGAAAGAAGACTATGTACTAAGTTAATAAGGTGAATATTTTCAAAGGTTATATGTATGAGTAGATCGGTGCTAGGCTTGATTATAAATAAATAGATTAAATGTTATCCCTTGTATGGTATTATGCCTTGTTCCATATAAAATTAACTCTGAATGGTTGCTACTGCCATTTTGTCCCCATGATGCAGGATTTTGGGATTAAGTATAACATGGGAAATGGTGGACCTGCACCAGAGGGAATTACTGACCAGATATTTCGACACACGACAATAATTAAGGAGTACTTGATTGCTGAAGATCTGCCAGATGTACTGCTTGTGACCTGGCTACAAATGTTTCCCTTCTCTTCTTTTTTTTTAGACTGCATCTCTGCAATGTGTTTCATAAACGTAAACCATGTTCCCCATTCTTTATTTGTTTTCCCAGGTGGATATCACCGTAGCTGGTGTTACAAACTTTACAGGTCCCGAAGGACCATTTGATGTTGAGGTTTTTGATTCAGCAAGTGATTATATAGAATTGATGATGTAAGATTCTTTTACAACTTAATCTTACACTGCACATTTATACTAAAGGATATTTTTATGTAAGTGGATTTATGTTAAGTTGTAATGATTAATGATGCCAATTGACCAGCAAGACTGGAGAACTTTTAAGGAAGAAAATGTTTAAATTGGTTTAGCTGCAAAACTTTGTTTTAATAGATTTTTCTGCCTTTAACCTTATTGATTATCCAGTTTGAAGTTGCAAATGAGGCCATTGTTCTCCTTCTCACAAGAAGAAATTGTGATTTTAATAAGATAATTGAATCTTCTATGTTCACACATGCTTCTATTGAATCAATCTTTTCTTACCCATTGATTGACATTTTGCAGGTCAATCTTTGATTTTGGATCAATCAAGAGATTGCTATCATCTCCTAATTTCACATTCTGGTATATTTTTTTGGATGTCGTTTTAAACTGTGATGTAATATTCTGTTTTCTTCATTCCAAAACCTAATTGTAAGTTTCTGCAATTACTGAAGTTTTGATGCACTACATGGAGTTGCTGGAGCTTATGCAAAGCGTATTTTTGTGGATGAGCTTGGGGCACAAGAAAGCTCTTTACTGAACTGTACACCAAAGGTCTTACTCTCTTCTTGATTAATGCCAAACATCAGCTTTAAGTATTCTGAATGATATTTAATAGTGGTGATTTACTTTTGATTTGTGGATACAGGAAGACTTTGGAGGAGGACACCCAGACCCCAATTTGACATACGCAAAAGAGTTGGTTGCTCGTATGGGATTGGGCAATTCAGAGACACAAGGTGAGCCCCCGGAGTTCGGTGCTGCCGCTGACGGTGATGCAGATCGCAACATGATACTCGGTAAAAGGTAGTATTTCCCTTAAGTTGTGATGAATTTAAATCTTATCTATCTTTTTGCATGTGGTATTTATGTATCCCTTGTTTGTTAGGTTTTTTGTCACTCCTTCAGATTCTGTGGCCATTATTGCTGCAAATGCTGTTGAAGCTATACCATACTTTTTTGTTTCTGGCTTAAAGGGCGTTGCCAGGTTTTCATCATAACCTTTAATCTTCTCTTTCTCAATATCATCAGTGCTAGTTTGCATGCAAAGGAGCACATGTGCAAATGTGCATGTTTGTCATGCAGTAATGGGAGGCATATACTTGCATGTGATCGATAACTATCAATGGTTCCTGCAGAAAAGGAATGATTAAATGTGTTTATAGTTGGACTATGAAATCAGAAGAATTTGCATTTAAGTACAAAGATTTATATATTCATAATTGTTGGTGAATGGCAAAGTTGTTGATCTGCCTCTGGTTCTTGGACTTATTTCCTAGCATCTTGATCTTTTGTGTATAAGTTTGTTTCTTGCCACCAGTTTACTGATTACCTAAAATTATAAATATTTTGTAGGAGCATGCCAACCTCTGCTGCCCTGGATGTTGTAGCCAAACATCTGAATTTGAAATTTTTTGAGGTACACTGTCTCTCAATGTCTTTAAGTTTGAAAATGCTTGTTAGTGGATTTTGGGCATGTAATTAATTAATTTACATTCAAAACCAGGTTCCCACAGGTTGGAAGTTTTTTGGTAATTTAATGGATGCTGGATTATGTTCAATTTGTGGTGAAGAAAGTTTTGGGACTGGTACGTGTTTGCTATTGCATTAAGAGGAGCAAAGTACAACTTTCAAATCTTACTCAAACCTAGGTTTATCCTGTGATTATTCCTTGTGCTTGTGGATAGGTTCGGACCATATTCGTGAGAAAGATGGAATCTGGGCAGTTTTGGCCTGGCTGTCTATACTTGCATATAAAAATAAAGACAATCTTCAAGACAAGCTTGTCACTGTTGAAGACATAGTCCGCCAACATTGGGCTACATATGGGCGCCACTACTATACTCGATATGACTATGAAGTATGATTCAATCATATTTTTGGCCTACTTTGGTATAAAATAATCTGTTTTGGAATTCAGTTAATCACCTCTACATTTTCTTCTTAAAGAATGTGGATGCAGGTGCAGCAAAGGAACTGATGGCATATTTGGTCAAGCTGCAGTCCTCACTTTCAGAAGTCAATGAGTATGTTAACTTTAGTACATAAACATCATTATCATAATTTTTAAATTTTGAGATTGTCTACAGTATATTTTCCTTTTGATGCAGTAAAAGCTTTTGACATTTCCTAATCTCATTGATGTTTAGAAACTGGTTTGTACTTCTGGACAATGGCTGCACCAAAGTTATTTTGCAGCCCTATCTTATCCCTTTGATACTTGTTATAAAGATAGTTTTTTTGGCAAGAGTTGTTCTATACTAGGGTGCCTATTCTACCCTACCCATCAACAAACAAACTGAAGCAACTATTGCTTCCCCCAAAGAACCAAAACCTTGGCAACATCCTGGCAGACTTTCCCAGGAGTCATTGACCTGCATAAATATGACAAGTTCGGCCACACTAGATCTGTAGTGTGCCACCTGACCTGAGTAAGATAAATCATCAAATTAGTTCGCATTGTTTTACGCACTTTCAAGTTACAGCCCAACATAACAGAAATTCATAAATAGTCCATAACCTATTGCTATGTCAGTTATGTGCTTGGCCACGCTAGCCTTTTGAGTTACTGTGTTGTATGGAAAGTTAATCTGGGGATTAATTTGCCTAATGGATCAATAGACCAGGGTTTGTTTATGATTTTCTTTTACACTAAGGGGACTGAGTTGAAATTGGTGGTAAATGTTAAAAATTAATTTGTTGATTCACTCTTTAACATTTCTTTGCCCTCCCTTCTAATGTTTACAACTGTTAGATGAGGCCCAAGTCATTGAAAGTTGTGCATCAACCCACTTTCTGTTTGCCATCCTTATTAGGATACTTGCAACGTTTTTGTTGGCATCTTCTTTGCAATTTAATTCAACCATATATAGGCAGTTATACAGGTGGTTGGTTTGTTAGGAATTCAGTTTAATTTAGTTTTCATTTCAGTCTAATTTGTTTTGCATTTGCTCTGGGTATATGAGCCTTCTCCCTCAGTGTAAAATTTAGATGATCAAATTCATTTTCTCATTCTCTGTTTTCTGGAACCTCTCAATACTCCAAAGCTTTCCCTGTTTTCTCTCAAATTCATGATGTGCACGAGTCCTAAAAATCCTCCTGCTTCAGTTCATCTATGCTGCTGAGCCTTCACTTTTCTGCCTCACCTATGTGTAGTGGCCACATCAACTGTGTTTTTTTTTGACAACTCTGTTCCTCATCAGGAGCCAGTGTGAAAATAAAGCTTGCTGATTATCGAGAATTAAGTCTAAGTAGTTGATGGACTCGCAAATTGCAATGACCAATGTATTACAGTTTACCTATTTAGTTCATTGGTGTGGGGTTGAATCTGTGGTTTCATCATAAGCCTTATGAATTTTATTTGCTGTCGTTTTAGGATTATTAAGGGGGTACAGTCAGATGTTTCAAATGTTGTTCACGCTGATGAATTTGAATACAAAGATCCTGTGGATGGCTCCATTTCGTCACATCAGGGCATCCGATATATGTTTGAGGATGGTTCACGATTGGTAAGTTTACTGCTTGGGAAATATTTGTTGCAACAAACTTGATGGAATAAAGAAGGAATTAAGTGGGCTTTTAGAAATGAAAACACATCTTACATTAATTCTCAATCATAGTTCATCCTTTCTTACTGTTAGGAATTTATTGTTAACGTGGGATTTTGTATCGATGAGTATTCCATTTTTATTTTCTTTTTTTATGGGGTGTACGGACTACTTTGTTTTCATACGTTTAATATATGCTATCCTAGATTTTCCGCCTCTCTGGAACTGGATCAGAGGGTGCAACTATTCGACTATACATTGAGCAATATGAGAAGGATCCATCAAAGATTGGGAGACTTTCACAAGAAGCACTTGCTCCTCTAGTAAGATGCTTAAAATATTAAAATATGAAATTTCCGCCATGCTTGCGGTCTTTTGACTGACTGACTGACAAATGTCCATTACAGGTGGAAGTTGCATTGAAACTCTCAAAGATGGAGGAATTCACTGGTCGATCGGCCCCAACAGTCATTACATGAACGCATACACCAGGAAGGCGGTTAGATGCGAAGCGCCACCAAGTCATTTCGTCTTTCTTCTTCTCTGTCCATGTTTCATTCCGGTATCTTACGGATAGCCGACCTGTATTGTTGGTTGTTTGTAGCCCGTGTTATGGGCAATTGAGTGGAGTTTTAATATAATTTTGATGTGCTGAATAATTTGCAACTGCCGAGTGCTGATGATAATGTCTTGATATAATAGTTCCTCTTATATTCGCGTTTTATTGGCCACACTGTTTCCTCTTTCTTTCCCTAGTCCCTGCCGAGAGAGTTGACTTGTCTGTAAGCTTTGGAGGAGGATAGATTTCTACCAGCTGAACAGAGGCTAGGACTAGCTGCTTCGTGGCATCTCTCTCGGCTCCCAACCCCTCCCCTTTATCTAGCATATGTAGGCCCGTTCAGAAAACACCGTTAAGCCCACTCCAACCCTTAACCAAACCAAGTGACATCCTCAAACCCAGTTATAACGAAATCAGACCTAATTACAGTTATTATCTAATAGATTATTTTTTATTTTTTATTTTATCCTCATCAGCTAATTAATTTAAATGTATATTCAACTACTACAAAAATTTCAATTTTTTTAAAATTTTAACATAAAATAATTGATTATCTTTAACAATATAAGCGAAATAGATTATTTTAAAATCAATTTTCACTCAACACATCGAAACATACATAATCAATTATACTAAAACGAGAACAAGTTCTCTGGTCAACTGAGCAATGCTGAGTACGTGTGATTTTTGTTTATTTTCAACATTGGCTATTTTTAAAATTGGAGTAAAAGGTAATTTTTTACATCAATTTTAAAAACAACTAGTTTAAAATATGATGTTTATTACAATATTTTTATATCGGTTATTTTTAAAACTGATATTAAAAAGTATTTTTACATTGATTGTTAAAACACCACTAAGTAGAGGATCCTATTCAACCAAAACACCCTAAGTATCTAGGGATGATAATAAGACCTGAATCTGTGGGTATCGATCCATACCTGCCCTAACTTTGTCAAGAAAAACCTGTTTTGATAAGGATTAAGAGAAACTCGATCTGACGTTGACCAGATTTTGGTGAGGACAATTTGAGAATATAAGTACCTGCCTTGTTATAAAAATTAATTATTTAATAATAATGATAAACTAATGTATTTTTCTTAAAATATGGCATAACTCTTAAGTTTATTATTTTATTTTCAGGACTATTTTCAAATATTATTTTGATTATAATGTATTAGATACCAGCTAATGCCCTTTGAATTGAAGAACGCTGGCGCCAGATACTATCGACTAGTGGACAAAATCTTTAACAATCAAATTCGCAAAACATTGAAGTCTACGTCGATGACATGGTCGTAAAGACCAAAGAGGAAAAGAATCACACCAAGGACTTGAAAGAAACATTCACCGAGCTAAGGAGGCACAATATGCACGTCAACCCCAACAAATGCTCCTTCGGAGTCCAAGGCGATAAATTTCTGGGATATATGTTGACTCAGTCAACATTGACTAATGCCGAGCCATTCTGTAGATGCAAAGTCCCCATAACATTAGAGAAATACAACGTCTCACCGGGAGGATCACATCCCTTTCCCGCTTCCTCACCTAATTTGCAGAGAAGTTCATGCCTTTCTATCCAGTATTGAAAAAAACAGATACCTTTTAGTGGACCTAGGATGTGAAAAACATATGAAGAATTGAAGGCTTCCCCCCCAATACTGACCAAGCCGACTCCAGGAGCGAAGCTCATCATCTATTTCTCAACCGGAGAAAATGTCGTCAGTGTTGCCTTAGTGTGACCGGCGTATTTCATGAGCAAAATTTTATAGGGTGCGGAAGTGAGATGTTAGAGAGTAAAAATATTTACATAAAATCTAGTGGTGTCCGTTCGGAAGTTAAGACCCTATTTTCATCGCCATCAAATTATCTTCAGAACGGATGAAACGATTAACAAAATTCAAAACCGGACTAACGTTGTTTAATAAATTACAATTAATTTTACTAGAAATAGTTCTATCAGATGTAATTTCGTGTGAAAGAGCTGTACTAATAAAAGAAAAGGTTTAAATAACTTATTATTCCCTATACTTTTGCGTTTCCCACCTTTAGTTATAGTATAGGCCCTAGATTCTTTTTTGTTATAGTATAGGCCCTAGATTCTTTTTTGCTTTTAGTCTTTATTATTACTTTTGTAGAACTTATCTGATATTTTTTTAGAGACTAAAAAATGAAATAGGAAAAATTAGATATGAAAAATAAGGATTAAAAACAATATATAGGATCTAAAAGAGCACGAAAACTAGGATAACACAAGGTATCTAAAACAGATGCCCTAAATATGTCCTGCCTTCAACCATGTGGGCATTATTAGGCCAACACTTTCTAGATTTTTAAATTATATTTTAGAATAGATAAATCCGACACGTAAATATAAACATGTTTATATTTATGATAATTGTGACATGATATGTTTTAACTACATACTTTTGTAAATTGTGATCAATATTATCAAAATATTTGGAATTTCCTATAGATTATAGTAGTAAAAAGTTGCTGCACTTTTAACGAAGTGTTTGTGATGTTATGTTAATATCAAATATGCTACCTACCTGTCAACTTTTAATGTTAAAATTACTTAATGGGATGAGGACAGTAATACCAATGACTTGCACCTTTTTCAAACATTTGTTCAGTTGCTGGAGACAATTTGGCCCTACCCGAATGCACCCATCTTTATAAATAAATGTTTGGTTTGTGATATTTTACCCAATTTTGAATTTACTTCCTAATTATAATTTAGTACGTGAATTATATGAAATAACATGTAGAGCGTGTTTGTTAACACACGTGAATGGAGATTTTATTCGTTGGGTTCCGTTGGTCTGGAGAAGTTTTTTATCTTATAGGTCAACGGAGTTTTGATTGTCTTGAACAACATGAAAAATTAATATCAACCCTTAATATTTTTACTTCAACTCAACTCCGTTTTTCCAACTACAAACCAAACACCCTCGTATTTATATCTGTTATTAACTACTTTCTGTTATTTGATGATAACGTGGTAATAGAAAGACCGCATGAATATGCCTACAAACTTAGCCTTAAAAATCACTAACCTCTTTTCTAGAAGTGATATTAAGTATGAAAAGTGTTTATTTTATACTTTATTTTTTTTATTCATTGTGAGTGTTACAATTTTTACATCAATATTGATAATTTTAGTAACTACAGTTAACGATGGGTTATCTATGTAAAAAATTGCTTTACATTGTAATTAAATTATTAATTTGAAGTTTATTAGGTTGACAATTAATTTGTTTATACTTTTCCTCCTTTCATTTTCCAAGTTTGGCTCTACATCATTTTAAATGGATTTACTATATTTTGTTGATGAATGGTTTATCAAAGATAAAGCGACCAAAAGAGACAGGCAATTAGAAATGATAGAAGGTGGTGGAGGTGGACCAGTAGTTAACAAGACTTTCAAGTTCTGATTAACATCTTATCATATCAACCATTTCATTTTCTTTAGCTAATTTTCATAATTAATTATCAGCAATTTCGCATGCAACTTGACGCAGGCGGCTGAACATGAAATATTGGAGAAGAAGACTTGACTTGACTTAGCTTATGATTTGTATTTTCAACTCAGTCATTATGCACGTAATTCTGTTTCATATTACGATGTTAACGTCAACTAAGGACCACAACCTATTTGTGTTTAGCCAAACCATGTGAATAAGTTCCCACTTTATAACATTAACTCACCTAGAAAACGACATTTAATTTTAATCTTTCATGATTATGATACATTTAGCATATGGTTAGCGCTTGATATAAACAGTTAAACAACAGTCTCCTCTTTTATCGTCATGCAAAAAGTAAAAGAAACAAAGTGCATGCATGTGTTTTTGTCGAGTTTAGAAAAAGAAATTAAGGAATTGGTTATCAATTTTCGATTAATTAAGTATATCATTTTCGTTTAAACAGTATTTGTGACCCACATGTATGAACTATATATTTCTCTTAGTTTTAGATAAATATAAGCAGCAAACTTTATAACAACATATTATAAGAGCAGACAAGGCTATCAATCAATATACTAACATACTTTATCAGACGACGATTATGATGAAACATTAATTACAGTTTGAGCCTCAAAACTGTTCCACCAAACCTTTTATATGGATTATCGGGTAACTAATTAATTTTTATTTTTATAATAATTACTTTAAATGCTATATTTAGGATAAATTCTAATAAGTTATAGTTTAAAACTTATATAAGAATCTAAATTAAATGTGTATATCCTTTTAGTTTAATTTTTCCTTTGAAAAGTTGTTAATCATGTAAGTATAATTTGTTGTTAATCATGAAGTATGATTTGACATTATAGCAAGAAAAGGAAAGAAATTAAAAAGGCAGTCTTTATTTTATTTTATTTAAATTTTGGCCCTTAATTAATTTCAATTGATGCTACATTGTTTTATTTTATTTTATTCACGACCAACAGAAGATTGTGGACCCTAATATCCTAGGAATTGTAATTGTAAGGGTCATGAATTATCACCATTTTAACCAATTAATAGAGAAACAAGTTACTTTGGCACTTAGACTCAAATTTCACCGATAAAATTTTCATGCAATTAATTCAGCTAGTTTATGAGAAGAAATTAAATAACCTGCAATGCCATGTAGTGCAAAAGGGGGAACAGACTTTTATAATCAAAGGCCTTTATACATATACAATTAATTGACAAATTACAGAAGAATTAATTTAGCTTGCATATATACTATATATTTTACTGCATCTGAAAAGAACAAAAGAAATTAATGATGAAAAAAAAAAGTACATGATATTCCTCTCTATCATCCATCCTTGCTTGGACAACAAAAGGACCAGAATGTCCTGAACACAGAGAGAAGTACAGCATCTTTTTGTGTACCCCCTGTACAAGGGAAAACCCAACACAAACAACATGACAATTTCCCTATCTTTTTATCATCAAGTCACTGTCCCATTTTGGAAACTTCACCCACCACATAGATCCATTATTATATTATTTTCACTTCTTCACAAACCTGCATCAAACGGCACGCCACTACCAGGAATCCACGAGTCCCCGGCCAAGAAATTTCCAACGGTGAATTTGACTGCCTCAGAGGGGTTTGTTATCACATGAAACCCTCCCCATTTCACTCTACCTGCTGTGCTAGCACCAGCTCCTGTATTCATGTACTCACCATAATACAGGGTGCTCAAAGCAAAGTTTCCACTCCACGGAAACCAACCTGCACAAAATCAAACATCATTTCTCTTCCTCATCACTCCTTCATGGGTATCAAATTAAACCACTAGCTCATTTATGACTTATCTTAATAACACCTTATTTTTCGTTCTATGTTTTTTCTTTAACTCATGGTATCTATTGGATCATTATCATGCTGACTAATCCACTCATTGATTTATAAATATTTTAATGGATAAGTCAACTAATCAAAAATATATTCAAAATGATTATTAAACCATTAATACTTTATCAAGAGAAGATAAACCTCTTCCTGTCAACTACACTTTCTTTATGTTTTTATTTTTTAAAATAATAATTAAAAGTTGATCAGAAATAAAAACAAATGATATTTACTTTTCATCATAAAATTAACAAAACACAAATACTTAATCCTTGAGGGTTTCTCTCATAGTTACACTACCAAGTAAATTGAAGATAAGTAATTTACTTATTCATTAAGATTCTCTATAGTTACAGTACACTACCCAACAAAACAAAAGGAGAGACTTGGATCTACCTCACAGGTAGGGCCATTTCATCCCAGGATAATTAGTAACAGTCGACCCTCAAGTTTTGGAAGTTAATTAAAATGAAAAGAAAGATAAACAGTAAAAAGAAACAAAAACTATATATCATTATTATCCTGTATCTTATGTCTCTTTCTTTTAGTATTAAAAAGTGCATATATACCCATGCCACTAAAGAATATCCAAGTCCATAAATAATATTACCAGAGTGTTGGAAATTTTCTCACCTGAAGGATGAATCAACCCATCAAGACTACTCTTCATGATCACAGTCCTGGAGTACTTCTGCCATGGCCGACCCAGAAAGGTTTTGACAGATCCCTGGGCGGCTTTCAAGTCTCCAGCGGCAGTAACACGACAGTTATGGATGATGATGCCGGTGTTCTCGTTAGGGTCCGTTCTTCCTTGTGCCGTCACGGTGTTCTGTTGGTTCCCCATGGGTTTCCTCACGTAGATGTTGCAGTTCTGAAGGACAGCCACAGCGTCTCCGAAAATGAAGTCGATGGTTCCGTAAACGTCGCAGTCACGGTAGAATTGGCGTTGGGCGTACACATACAAGGTGTCTTGGTAACCTTTGAAGCTGCATCGGAAGAAAACCGAGTGGTCGGAGCCTGAACGGAGAGCCACCGCTTGGTGCTTCTGTGGCCCCGCCGTGTTCTCGAAGGTTATGTCCTTAGCGATGAAACCCTCGCCGGAAACCGCTGCAATACAACATAGATGATAGGTTTTAACTTTCAATTATTCATGTTAGTTTAGAACCATTACATTATTTATCATTCTAATCGGTCTTATTTGATATTTAATAGAGACCATAAGGATTCAGAAGAAAAAAAATAACATAATACTACTATTATTTATAATACTTGTCATATAAATCCGAACTGAGATTATTGGTTTAGGATTACCTAAATACTTGTGTGTGAGATCAAGGAAAAAGAAAAATCTTAATTATGTACAATATAGGCTTTTTTTTTCCCCCTGTTCTTGTGTGTGAAATTTAATATTTTTTATTGCATAATATAATTATAATTTTTGTGTAACAAAATTATGGATGGAGAAAAAATAGGTCTCGGTCGGTCTATGTCATGGAGGAGATATTTTCACTTGAGGCGTGAAGTGAAATTAATATGCCAGCCACTACTTTGTGTTTTATTAGATTTCTGGATAATGAAATAACTGTGCTGAATATTTATTATTTTTGGTCATGGTAGTTGATTTTCACTGGTTGAAAAAATCTGGAAAGTTGGATATATTATTTTATTATGTTCATAGGAAAATGACAAGTTTGATGTTCCGCTGGTTCTTTTTATGATCCGTAACACTAAGTTGTACAAAAATAAGTACTGCATGATGTCCCTATCTAAATAAGGCCAAGTGATGGATATATATCCATCTATGTAGCATTTCACTTTTTAGAAGAGTTGAAAAATTTCAAATAAATTATATATGAAAATCACTTGATTCTCTTTTCTTAATCAAGATATATATCTTGTTTCCACCATCTCATGCATTATTTTACTATTAAGAAACGTTTACGTATCATCTTGCATGATTGATAGTAAGTATATATATAATTTAAAAAACTTGATTTGAGTGATTAAGTTTTGTTTATATGTACATGCAGATGATATTACGTGAGGTGAAGGAAGAGTTTGACATGAAGAGTTAAGGATGAAGTTAGTTACCGAAAGTTGCTGAACGAAAAGTAGTGGAACCATCTTGTGCATTATCATTGGCAGTGACAACAGTAGCACCCATTCCATCTCCAATGATCATAATGTTTTTCATTGTCCTCTTGACTTCCACGCTCTCTCTGTAAACGCCAGCTTTGACATGCACAACAACGCGCCCTTTTCCACTTAGCTTAGAAGCCGCAACCACACCTTCAGATATGGTTTTGTAGTTCCCACTTCCATCTTGTGCAACAACAACATCAGCTTTCGGTGACGCTACTTGGAGAAGCTTTCTATCAGAAGATGATAACCAATTAGGGAAACCGTCGTCTGAAAGCAATAACTTTCTCCCACCATTTTGGACTTGTTTGGTTAATGATGTTGATAATGATGATTCCAAGGCCATGGACTTGGTGATGGACAAGGAGTTGCTAAGCAATTTGGAGAAGTTGGTTAACATGGAAGGAAAGTGGTTTATGTAGTGAGACTGAAGGTTGAATTCGGTGAAACCGTTTTGGCATGTTTGATGGTTTGCAATTGATGCACTTTGGAATGTTAACTTGTCGTTTGGATTGTTTGAGTTCTTTGAACGTTTGAGTTGATAGATTGTGTCCTCATAGAGCTCCAAACAATCTTCCCATGCCGATTTGGCTCGCTTGTCATTGAAATTGTTCAAATCCAAGGTGGAGACAAGTTTGTGGGCTTCAATGGCTTGCTCCATGGTGACCTCAAGGGCCATGTCATGGAAGGAATAAGAAGAAGAAGAAGAAACATCTTGGGTTGATGATAATGTGTTGGTTTTTTCAACGTAGTGTTTGCACACAAGAGGGTATGGGGTTTGATTGCATGACAATGTTTCGCCATGCACAACCAAGAGAGAAAAAATGAGACAGTATCCAATCAAACAGTTGAAAAAGAGCATGTCCATTTGGAAAATGAAAATGTTGATATATTTGGCAAATGCTTGCTAAGAAAGAGAGGATTTTGGTATCTTAGAAATTGTTTGTGAATGATAAGTGCAAGGAAATGGTGTTATTTATAGGCTTGAAATTGGCTTTGGTAGGCCACGTTATTATACTATATATGTGGGTATAAATAAAGCAAGATGTTTAGTAGGAGCCACATTAGGGTTTTTCTTACATATATTCAGAAGTGCTTGTGAGGGGTCATGCATATTGATGTTTACGTGAAAATGTTACAATGTTCGCGTTGGTGCCTTACAAATTCGTCTAATTGAATTAATTAATTAAGAATATAGAGATAGTGGAAGGAATCTTGAGTGTTTTATTCGTAATTGAAATGAAGACGCTATAACTTTGATTTAATTGAAGAGGTCAAGCTAAGCCACATGTTTATTCAACTTAGTGCATATTATGATTTTTCTGCCACGTAAATTTGCTTTTTCTTTCCTTTTTGTAACTTTTCGCCATGTAGGATTTCAAAAAAAGTAGAAATGATGGACACAGCAATTAGATAATGGACCATGCATGGTTCTTTCTATTTCATAATAACACTTTTGAAGAAATTATTAGTCACCTAGCTAATTAATTAACTACACGATTGATAACGCCATGCATAATGCTTTCACTGCCCAGTTGGCTCCCACTCGTTCTTCTATTATTTCATCCATGCAAATCAGTGAAACTTCTTTCAAACGAAGTTATGAGTTTTTTTGATCAAGCTTTATACAACTACCCAAAGCCCAGGGTATTTCTATTTCCAGTGAGTTTGACATGTGTAGTTCTTTATAAAAAGTAACCTTGATTCACGTTTCTTTGAAATTTAGGCATATTATATGACTTAAAAATGTATAATATATAAATTATTTACCCCTTTTTATATCTATTTTCCTGGTCCAGAGTTGCGTGCTAGCATAAATTAAGAAGGTAAATACAGACAATAATATGAGGCCAAAAACAATTTCAGTACGTGGACTAAGTCTTTTAACAAGACCCTTTTTCTTTCATATAGGAGACTTCAAATCTTAGTTTTTTATCCTAAAAAGAAAAATATAATATTTGAATCAATCATCTGTAAATAAAACTTTAAAAGAATATCCGCAAATTAATGACACTTTGACAGAAAGAAAAAAAAACACTTCAATCGAAAATTCATCAAGTTGTTAAATTTGATTGGATTGTATGAAAATAAATTATTTATGACTTTAAATTTTAGTTTAAGAAGCTTAACGGTGAAACATATAACATCATTCATATTAAACACAATTAGTTAGGTGGGATCCAATGCAAAACTATTCACAATTCATGTTTCTACGCCACAGTTGATTCGTCACATTAGCAATGTTGTATCCACTAATATTAATAACATATCATTATTATATTCTTTTTGCAATATTAAACAAATAAATAAGATGCAAGATGCATTTAATTAGTAGTAATTAAATATGCTTTCACATCTGTGTACGCGGTACGCCTGATAATAGATATAGAAGGAGAAAGTAAATTTTATTTTGACATCTATTTTACAGATGTAATTTGTTTTGTAAAAGAAAGAAAATGAAAAGATTATATATAAATGATACATTGATAATTTAAGAAAAAAACGTATAAGTGAGATGTAAGATAATAAGCGTACATATATTTTTCTAATTTTTTTATCAGATAGAAAGAACACAATTTATTCATAAAATTTTCAATAACCTGCAAAAATAATGACATGACAGAAGATAGATTAAACTAAAACTGAACATAATAATTTGTTTGTTAGGCTCAGGAAAGAGGGAATATGGTGCACTTGAGGTGTGGTCTGATTCATCAAGTTAGTTCTGTTTCATCACTATTCATCAATTGGGAAGAACATCCCAGGATTGTTTGGCTCAGAGTTCTAACCCAGTATCAGTAAGAACAATTAATAAAAAAATCATAATATTTATGGTGACAAAAATACATATATAAATATTAAATTAATTACATATCTTTTAATATATACACTACATTATACTATGGGAAAATTATAAAAAAATTATTCTAAAATTAAGATTTTTGTTGATATTAGTTTTTAAGATTAAATTTAAGTCACCTAAAATGATATTTTTTTAAGAATGAATGCAATTATAACATTGAAAAACACAAAATGTAATAAATACAATATTTTCAATAAAAATGTCTACTTTAAACAGTTGATAAATTCCAAAAATTAAAGTATAATAAAATTCATCCATAATATTTTTCTTTTCATCACGTTCTTAATATTATTCCATGAAATAACCCGCTTATAGAAAATAAAGTAAAATGAATAACAAACTTAGAAAAAGAAAAACTACTTTCTATTTAATATAGATTATTTTAAACTAACTCATATATATATATATATATATATATATATATATATATATATAAAATTTTATTTTTTTATATTTAAGAAAATCATCTATGAGATTTTTTATTTATTCTCACTGTAACATCTTACTTATATTTAAAAAGTGCAAAATTATAATAAAATTGACAAGGTATATATATATAATGAAAGATTAAGGGGAAATTTCATAAAAAATCAATAAATTCTATAAAATGACTTATATAAAAAATACAACAAAAAACTTTTTGAGTACGATTTATATATTTCGAAATAAAATGGGTAAAATGCTTGTAAAACAAGTTTGGGCGTAAAAAATTAAAAGATAAATTTTAACATAATTTTATTGGATTTTAATGTATTATTAAATGTGTTTATTATGTTTAAAATTGTAAAAAGCTGTGTACTTAATTCTAACAAATTAAAATTTAGTTAAGTTTAAATTTAGTAGATTCAAAATAATAAAATAAGGGTTTCACAATGTAAAAGTTTATTATATTTATATTCTTTTCTAAGGACTACATGTTCAAACTTTTTACAATGCAAGTCTATCTACAAATACAGATCATTAGTAGGGGCAAAATGTGGTTTTGAAAGATAATTATTACTGCCTTTCATTCAAAATGTAAGAGGTAAAGACGAAACCACGTACTAATTAATATTGGCATGTAAGATAATCAATTTTATTTCAAGAATAATCAGGATAGAGAAATGTGACTGAGTAATTTTTACTATTTATCATTATAAATAAATTATATGAAAGAATTTATTATTAACTTACCTAAAGATATATATTTATCCCTCTTCAAAACGAAAAAATAAATTTAATATACCTTTTATATTTAAGACCGAATAGAGTAGTAATTTATGAAGTTGAGGGAGTAGAAGTGCACACCCTCACTTCTACTTGTTCGCTTGGTTAACTGATCTTTTAATCACACTCTTAAATAGGAGTATTTATTATTTGATCTGAACCGAATAAAACCGTTTAACCGATCTAAAATAACTGTGATCTGTCCTGAACCGGGGTCTAGAGATCCGGACTCAGACCAGTCACAAATAGTATGTAAATACTGTATAGAAGACCGGATGTATATGTATCCGGTGTAGGTATCCGTTGTCCTTGAGTGAGGAGAGCGGATTGGGCGTTCTGGAGATCCTTCACACCGACCTAACGCGTTGAAGTGGGCGAATGGTGGTGTCACCTGCAAAGATTCTCCGACGCTCAAGTCAGTGATTATATTTCAAGTAAGGAATGTATTCAGAGAGTAATCAGTCGTAAAAATGAGCTGAAGATCCCTCACTTCAATCATGAAGTGAGTTCATATACCTGATTGGCTCGATTAACGAGGATTCGTTGGTGGGGAACCACCAACTCCCATTAGCATTATTATATTACGCACTTACCTGCATGATTGGGTCAAGTGGCTATTTTATATTGAGCATAGAGAATGTAGACTAGGATCAGGGAACAAGTTGACCATTCCCGTGAGCAGAATTTGGCTCGTAGTTGCTGGTGTATTTTAAGAGAATCAAGTTTGTATAATACACTCAAAGAAACGTGCCAAGTTTTAAACACGGTGGTTGTAGTTATAAAAGATATCGTTCCCACTAAGGATCATCAGCAATTGAAACTTAAGATATTACGGCGGATTAAAACGATTGTTTTCATGGTTTTGAGTTCACAATATAAACGATAATATATGAACGATTATGCAGTGAAATAAAAGGAGTTTATCTAATTGTAAAGGCTGGGATTAGGATTCACCGATCTTACCTTCCGATATACAACGTATATTCATGAAAACGGGGTTTTAACTATAATACTTTACGTCACAATCAATGTTATTCATATCAATTCCTTGACTATGAAATTCATAAGAACAGATTTGATAACGTCAATTCCTTGATCGTTTCAATTCCATTCCAGCATTACGACCGATTGTTTGGACGTTCAATGCGTTAAATACCATCCCTGGTTATTTACTCACATTGAGCATTTCATTTAGATCTGTTTTCGAAAGTTATTTTCCAACAACAAACGTAAACTTAATTCAAGAAACTAGTGATCAAGTAGATTCAAGCATTAAACACAAAATGAAATACCAAGAATCATAGAACAAAGTTACCCGATTCATGAATATATCATTGATAATCTTCTAGTAAGAAAGGCTACATCCAATCCCAAGGAAAGGTTTAGCCACTCATGGTGGTCATTACAGCTTAGAGAAGATGAAGAAAATACAGAGTACAAAAGTGTTTTCTAAAAATGTCTAGCTCCCTGCTTCCCTGCCGCCATGCAGTAAGCTTATATAAAAGAAAATTCGCTCAAGCGAGTTTATATTTCGCTCAGGCGATGAGCATTCTTCAGCACGAAGGAAATCCACGTCCTGCTTCATTATGGGCTTGATTCGCTCAAGCGGTCTAAATTCGCCTAAGCGAATCTTCATATCTGATACTTTATTCCATTTCGCTTGAGCCGTGTCTTCATAAACTGCAGCGAGCCCTTTTAAAATTTGGTTCTGGACAAATTCCGCTTGAGCGAAATAGTGCCGCTCAAGCGCCCTTCACATTGTTGCATTCTGGAAGAAATTCGCTGGCTTCTTTATTCATAACGCTTGAGCGAAACTACTGCTAGTCCATTCTGTTCCAATCTCGCTCAAGCGGCTTCAGTGGTCGCTCGGGCGAATACTTCATTTTCAATACTGGCTTGATTTCGCCTGGGCGTATCTCTCCTCGCTCAAGCGAGTCTTGACCTGATACTTGTTATTTGTTATATTCATGGCTCGCCCAAGCGGGCTCTTCAATTTTTCTTCAGCGATCATGATTCGCTCAAGCGATATCTCCTTAGCTTGAGCGAATATCACTCTGTTTGCTTAACACTTGGTGATTTTCTTCATTTCTTTTCTTCTTTCTTCTTTGAGTTTTCCTGAGATTGTAACAAAATTTAGCCAATCAACTTGTACAATGTTCATTCACTATTTCTTTTCTATTTAGCTTACAAAATTGACAAACATTGTACATTATATCCAATTTATGCTTCATTAATCATGCAAAATATAGGTAAATTGGACATCTATCAACTCTCCCCAACCTAGAACTTTGCTTGTCCTCAAGCAATTGGTCAAGAGAAAGTTTAAGTGAAACAAAGATCTTAATTAATCAAAGCTGCAAATAAAGTGAAGGATACTTTTCACTATCCACAAATGATAAATCCTCAATCATGCTTCATTTTATCTAACCAAATTCTAAGTTTGAAACTAGAATACACAATTGTAAGAAACCACTCTGCTGTAAAAAACAAGAAATTCTCTCTGTTTATACCTTCCAGGTGAGTGTTTGCTCTCTTTATCATTGGTCAAGTGTTATTCAATCATTGTATTTCATTTCACTGCATGAGATAACCACTCAAACAAACATGGATCAAGAGGTCTTTAATAGGTTGTAACTTGGCCAGGCTTACAAGAAATTCATTGGTTTTTCTTTGGATGCAAAGACATACTAAGGACACTTAGATTTCTTGGCCTTGGCTTTTTATTATGTCATTTTTTGTTTCTTTTAAGCCGTTCAACTTTTTCTTTATATTCCTCCTTCATTTTGTTTATTCTTTGACCTTGGTAGGAGGATCTTACGTTGTGTTCCAAAAATTTTTTTCTTTTCTTTTGACAATCACAGCCAAACTCCTCACATACCCTTCTTGAAAAATTATTCCTGTCCTTAGCATGCATTAAGGTTGGTTTGAGTTTTTCGTACAGGCATGCTCTAAGGTTAAGAACAAAATTCATTTTGGCTCAATTGGGTTTAAACACAAATTTTGGATTGATTACTTGAAGGTTGGCTTTTTGGCTCTTGTTTAACCTATTCTACACAAAGTTTGCCTCTATCCTATCCATGCTTGCCTAAGCAATAATCCTTGCTAGAAATTCATGCAATGAAAGATTACACAAAGATCAATGAACTCTCAGTGTTTAAAGTTGCACTATCTCACTGGGTTAATTGTCTTGATTTCTTTATTCTCACAGAAGAGGGTTCAAACATTGTGAACTAATTCCTAACTCAAGAATTAGAAAGATTCATTCAACATTCATAAGAATTATCATAGTTTCCAAAACTAGTCATCCTTTCTTTTATGTAAGCCTAGGATTAATTCACATCTTTCTTCACTTTTCCATGTCATAAAAACAAAATTTCCGCGCCTAAACATTATAACTAACGTATGTACAAAATTCATTTAGGCGCAAAAATGAAAATCTACTGTAAATCATATGAAATTGACATAAAAGGAAAGTACTGAATAATAAGTACTGAATGTAAAGTAACATAATAAAAGAAACATAAAGTAGCATAAACTTAAATAAACTTGACAAAATTTAAAGGAACCACAATAGCATGCTCAGTCTTGCATCATCACGATATCAGTGACCACTCGATCCAGCTGCTCTTCAAATTCCCTGTCCCCAGCCTCCTGCTGCTGATGAGTCTGTGTATCAGTTGGTGTTGTGACAGGTGCAACTGCTGGTCCTGCTGGTCCTACTGATGTGGCTGGTGGTGATGGTGGTGCCTCTGGCTCAGCAGCGTCAGCTGCTGGCTCAGCAGCGTCAGCTGTTGGTCTCTCCTCCTCCTGCAAAATAGGACTGTCCCCAGGCCAAGCAACATGCTCCACGAACTGGTCGGGGTGCATAAAAGGGCCTGAAGGATGGCTCCAATAGCTAGCTCTGTAATGATACAGCATGCCTCTGTGAAGAGCGGCCTGCTGTCGCTCAATGTGTAGAAGATGAGCAAGGAGGGTAGGATCATAAGTAGGTGGAGGCGGTGGTTGGAGAGGTGGCTGAACTGTAGGTGATGATACCACAGGTGGTGGTGGTGGTGTCTGAACCTGTGGTGTAGGTGTGGGTATCCTGCAATTCAAATCTATAAATTTCCGATCGATGGATGGCCTAATCGGAGTGGTGGGGTTAACATCGATCCCATGGACTGCACAAAGTCCAGTGATGAATGCAGGGAAACCAAGGCTGGCTTTAGGTTTTGTATCAGCTAATGTAGTCTTCAGATTTTGCTGAGCGAACCTAAAGATTTCATCTGAAATTATCTGAGCAAGATCAACAGACATATTTCGAGAGAGAATGCAGAATAGAAGCTCACACTTTGGAAGGGGTAAATCAGATACATGGGCATTCGGGATGACATTTGCTAGGAGAAATGCTGTCCACACCCTAGTCAGCATTGTCATATCCTTCCTCAGAAGTCTGGAAGGATGCTGGCTAGCCCCTCGATACATATGATGCCCTGGTAAACAGAGTTTATCTTCAAGATCCTGTGTGGGGTAAATATGTCGGTTTTTCTTCAAAGTGCCATAGGTGCACAAATCTCCGTCAGGCAACTGAAGCATATCACCTAAATGTTCGTTGATAGTGTCTCTATCATACGATATCCAGGTGCCCCTAACCCATGTTTTGCGTTCCAAAGTGCCCTCCTTGTTCCATGCGTTGGCATAAAATTCTTTGACAATCTCTGGGTCGAATTTATGTCTGGGGTTTGCAACTCTCAACCATTTTCTTCTTCTCAATAATTCCAGGAAGTCATCACACTCTCCCGCACGTAAATCAACCTTTCTTTCAGGAATGAAGGTCCAATGGTCTATGTTCTCAAGGCGTTGCTTGTGCTCCTTACTCCTGAATTTCTGGTTTTGTTGGGACGAGCTCCCTTCAACCCTTTTTCGTTTACCCTTTTCTCTTTCGCTCTGTCGTGGGGGTTCAGCACTTGTTACTTTGGTTCTTGCCATCCTGAAAAACAGAAAATGCGCATAGAGTTCATAAGGCAAAAAAAATACTCAAAAACAGAGTTTATTGCTTACACCATCTAGTTCACAATATTTTACTGAAAAACAGAGCATGAGGAAAGGTTTCGACAGTTACAAAAAAAACGTTGTGCTATTGATGTCATGAATCACAAAATGGACATGGTTAATTGTTTCTGCCAACACCGAACTTAATCGGGAACATTATATAAGTGCATGCATTGGTTTTTCAGCAGCCACACAAAAATAAAAAAACAGAGCATGCTCAAGGGGAATGGTTTCACTACTTTATTCTAGGGCATAATTTACATATGGGTTTCATTATGCAAAACAACATTGTAGAGACGAAAATCAAACCCTAACTATCCTAAAACTAAAATCAAGCAACATTGTAACCCACATGGAAAAATAACTAAAGAGCTACAACCGTAACGAAGAAGAAGATGAAGAGATGCATGAGAAATGAGAGAACTTACTTGGAAAGAAAAGAAAAATGAGAACTTGAGACCAATGATGAGGGAGAAACTGCAAGAAACCTTTTGGAATCAACGATGATAGTGTGAGGGATTTAGAAGTTGAGGACTTTTAAAAAGGTTTTGGGAGTTCGGAAGTAGAACAGGTTGTGTGCTTTTAAAAGGAATGCGTAACCGCTTAAATTCGCCCAAGCGAGATTAAACAGCTACAGCGAATTTAAGTTCCACTCTCTAATTTCGCTCAAGCGATTATGGTTCGCTGTAGCGAAATCGAAATTAGAAGGTACCTGATACTCCCAAAATCCCTTCGCTTGACTGAAATATCCTTCGCTTAGGCGAATCAATGTGTTTAAGACACTGGGTAAAATTCGCTAAGGCGAAATTAATGGCGCTTAAGCGAGTATGCAGTGTTTGCTTTCTGGACAAAATTCGCTTCAGCGAGATGAATTCGCTTGGGCGATTTTGTTCCAGTGTTTAATAAAAGATACTTCGCTTGAGCGTGATTTAATTCGCTTGAGCGACAATTGCAGAAAATGGGTTTTTTCTTCAATTAAATGAATGTTCTGCACAATTAGCTTGAGCGGTCTTTAATTAGCTTAAGCGAAATTTATCCAGTAGCTATTCCCTTGTCTTGGCCTGAGCGAAAGGTGAAATTTTTCAAGCGAAGAGGACATTCGCTCAAGCTAAAGGTGGGTCGCTTAAGCGACTTATGTCCAGTATCAAAATATAAGTTTTTCGCTTAAGCTAAATGGATGCGCTTGAGCGAATACCCTCATACTTGAAAATTTATATCCTCCACTTGTATTTTCTTCAAAAACTTATCTCATCATTCGATCCTTTGATTCCTTCTAGTCTTCTCACTCATTTATAAAGCATCTCATTCAAAAAGAAACATTCACACAATTGCATAACTAAACAAAACAACAACAAATTAAACACACTGGGTTGCCTCCCAGGTAGCGCTTGTTTAACGTCGTTAGCTCGACGCCTGATTAATGTTTCAGTTTTCAATAAAGTGGATCAGCATATCTAGCTTTTCCACTCCGCCACCCATATATGGTTTGAGTCTTTGTCCATTAACTGTCCAGGTTCTGTCAGAATTAGGATCTTGCAACTCAACAGTACCATATGATTTGACTTCTTTAACAAGGAAAGGTCCAGACCATTTTGATTTTAGTTTTCCTGGAAAAAGTTTTAGCTTCGAATTGAATAAAAGAACTGATTGTCCTGGGTAGAAGCTTTTTGCTAAAATCTTTTTGTCATGGTAGGCTTTCATTCTGTCTTTATAAATTCTTGATGATTCATAAGCCTCTCGCCTCCATTCTCCCAATTTTTCCAACTGAATCTTCCTTTCCTTTGTTGATGTTTCAGGATCAAAATTGAGCAACTTCATTGCCCAATAGGCCTTATGTTCTAGTTCCACCGGTAAATGACAGCTTTTTCCATAGACTAATTGGTAGGGTGAGAACCCTGTTGGAGCTTTAAAAGCTGTTCTGTATGCCCACAAAGCGTCATTTAACTTTAGAGACCAATCTTTTCTGCTTTGGGAAACTGTCTTTTCCAGAATTCTTTTGATCTCTCTGTTAGATACTTCCACTTGGCCATTGGCTTGTGGATGGTAAGGAGAAGTCACCTTATGTTTGACACCATAATGTTCCAAACACTTTTGAAGTTGTGTGTTGCAAAAGTGAGATCCTCCATCACTTATCAGAACTCGGGGAGTGCCAAATCTGCTGAAAATATTTTTCTTCAAAAATTTGATTACAGTTTTGGCATCTGCCTTTGCACAAGCCATTGCTTCGACCCATTTCGAAACATAATCAACAGCTACCAGGATGTATTCATTTGACAGTGATGAGGGTAGCGGTCCAACAAAATCTATGCCCCAACAATCAAAAACTTCTACCTCTAAGATGGTTGTTAGTGGCATTTCATTCCTCCTTAAGATACTTCTACTTCTCTGACAGGTATCACAGTTCTGCACAAAAGAGTTAGCATCTTTAAATATAGAGGGCCAGAAAAAACCTGATTGTAGGATCTTAGCAGCGGTTCTTTCCCCGTTGAAATGTCCTCCATATGCTGAACTATGGCAGTGCCACAGAATACTCCTGGCTTCTTGTTCAGATACACATCTTCTCAAAATATTATCTGATCCAAGCTTGAATAAGTAAGGATCATCCCAAATAAATTGTTGTGCATCCTTAATAAGTTTCTTCTTTTGCTGCCATGTAAAGTCTTCAGGAATCACTCCGGCAGCCTTGAAATTTGCCATGTTGACAAACCATGGTCTTTCTTGAATCAACAACAGCCTTTCATCTGGGAATTCTTCAGGAACTTCTGGCTGTATTTTTGTAACTTCATCATTAATTAATCTGAACAAATGATCTGCAATGTGATTCTCACTGCCCTTTTTGTCAAGAATGGTTAAGTCAAACTCTTGTAGCAGCAAAATCCACCTAATTAATCTTGGTTTGGAATCAGATTTATTCATCAAGTATTTGATTGCTGCATGATCTGTAAAAACTATTACTCGTGCACCAATTAAATACGATCTAAATTTTTCAAGCCCATACACAACAGCTAGTAATTCTTTTTCAGTTGTGGCATAATTGATTTGAGCTTCATTCAAAACTTTACTAGCGTAATGTATTGGATGAAAAATTCTAGATTTTCTTTGTCCTAACACTGCACCTATTGCATAATCACTTGCATCACACATGAGTTCAAAATCAAGATTCCAATCGGGTGCAACTATGATAGGTGCAGTAGTTAATTTTTCCTTCAACGTTTGAAAAGCAAGCAAACATGAATTATCAAATTGAAAAGAATTCTCTTTTTGCAGCAGATTACTCAAAGGTTTAGCAATTTTCGAAAAATCTTTTATAAACCTTCGGTAAAATCCTGCATGACCTAGAAAACTCCTGACACCTTTGACATTTATTGGTGGGGGTAATTTTTCAATAACTTCAACTTTTGCCCTATCCACCTCAATGCCTTTGTTTGAAATGGTGTGACCCAACACTATGCCTTTAGTTACCATAAAGTGACATTTTTCCCAATTGAGCATTAAGTTGGTTTCCACACACCTTTTCAACACGGTATCAAGGTTTTCTAAACAAGAATGAAATGATTTACCAAAGACGGAGAAGTCATCCATGAAGACTTCTATGCATTTTTCCATAAGGTCTGAAAAAATTGCCAGCATGCACCGTTGAAAAGTGGCTGGAGCATTACATAGTCCAAAAGGCATCTTTCGATATGCAAAAACACCAAAAGGGCAAGTAAATGCTGTTTTCTCCTGGTCTTCTGGAGCCACTGCTATTTGATTGTAGCCTGAGTATCCATCCAGAAAATAATAATAAGCTTGTCCCGCCAACCTTTCCAGCATTTGGTCCATGAATGGTAATGGAAAATGATCTTTCCTTGTTGCTTGGTTGAGCTTACGGTAGTCTATACACATTCTCCATCCCGTTACTGTTCTGGTTGGAATCAACTCATTATTTTCATTCCTCACTACCGTCATGCCTCCCTTCTTTGGTACCACTTGAACTGGGCTCACCCATGCACTATCTGAAATAGGGTAGATCATTCCTGCTTCCAGCAACTTCAGCACTTCTTTCTTCACGACCTCTTTCATTATTGGATTTAACAGCCTTTGAGGTTGAGCCACTGGTTTGTATTCTTGCTCCATAAAAATATGATGCATACAATAAGATGGACTGATGCCTTTCAAATCACTTAGTTTCCAACCAATAGCTTGCTCATTCTTTTTCAGAATTTCAATCAGCTTTTCTTCTTCTTCTTTCAACAAAGTGCTGCTAATTATTACTGGTTTATTACCTTGGTCATCTAAAAAGACATACTTCAGATTTGAAGGTAATTCTTTCAATTCTATCTTGTGAACCTCAGGACTTTGTTTTTCATCTAGTTTGTTCATTTTGCTTTCCTCGCTTGTCACCACCTTACCGGCTTCAAGACTTTGCAAAACCTCTTGCACTTCATCCATCTCCATATTATTAAAACTCTCAACAGCATTCACTAGAACCTTTTCAAGAGGGCTTGAATTGTTCATCTTGTGAAGCTGTTTTGAAATTGTCTCCCATATCAATTTTGAAACAACTCTGCTTGTCTGCAGGATATTTCATGGCTTCAAAAACATCAAAATTGACTTCCTTGTCTTGGACTCTTACTTTTAATTTCCCATCATCAACATCTATGATAACTTTTGCAGTCTTCATAAATGGTCGTCCCAAGATCAAAGGTACTTCTGAATCCTCTTCCATATCCATGATCACAAAATCCACTGGAAACACGAATTTGTCTACTTTCACTAGAACATCTTCTGCAACTCCATAAGGGAACTTCATTGATCTATCAGCTAATTGGAGGGTCATTCTAGTTGGTCGAATTTCCAGATCACCAATTCTCTTCAGCATAGATAATGGCATCAGATTAATGCTTGCTCCTAGGTCAAGTAATGCTTTTCCTACTGGCAGACTACCAATGGTGACAGGAATTGTAAAGCTTCCCGGATCTTTGGTCTTCTGCGGTAATGCTTTTTGAATTATAGCACTACATCCAGCCTCTAATTCTACTGTCTCCTCCGAAAATCTTCTCTTCTTTGTCAGTAAATCCTTCATAAATTTTGCATAGGTAGGCATCTGCTCCATGGCTTCCATGAATGGCACATTGATCTGTAATCTCTGGAATATGTCCATAAACCTAGCAAACTGCCTTTCTTTATCCCGCTTGGAAGGATTTTTGGGGTAAGGCATGCTTTTCAGCTGTGGTATACCTTCATCCACCTTCATCTTTCCTTTCTCTACATCACTCTTTTGATCTTTCTCTTTTTCTTTTTCTTTATTTACAGTCTCACTCTTTTCATTTTCATCTTTTTCTCTATTTTTTTCTTTTTCTTTTTCTTTCAAAAATCTTTCTTCTTCCTTTTCTTTTTCACCCAACTCTACACCTGTAGTTTTTCCGCTTCTGGTCATCACTGCCTGACATTGCTCCTTAGGATTCGCTTCAGTGTTGGCTCCATAATGAGGTCTTTTTTGTTCTGCCATTTGACGGGCAAGCTGTCCAACCTGAGTCTCTAGATTCCTGATGGAAGCTTCTGTGTTCTTCTAATTTGTTAGAGAAGCTTGCATGAACTTTTCCAATGTATCTTCCAATCTAGTTGTCTTTTCCATTAGAGACGGTCCTTGTTGGTGGGCCTGTGGTCTATTGTATGTATTAGCTTCTTGCCTCCAAGTTTGGCCTTGATTTGCATTGTTCCTCCATCCCTGAAATGGTTGATTAGTAAAATTGGAATTGAAATTATTTTGTCTACCTTGATTGTTCATGTAATGGACAGCTTCTTCCTGCGACCCACAATGTCCATTTGGATGGTCACCTCCACAAAAATCACATCTTGCATTCATTTGTTGCTGAGGTTGTGCAGATTGAACTGAGTGCAATTGTTGAGGAAGTTTGGCCATCTGTTGAGTTAAGGCTTCGATCTGTTGGGTCAAAATTTTGTTTTGAGCTAAAATAGCATCAGAAGTATTCAAGTCCAGAATTCCTTTCTTTTGTACTTGCTGCCTATCATGCTGTGCTTGATAATCTGTGGATGACAAAGCTTCTATGATTCTGGTTGCTTGGTCAGCATCTACTGTCATCATTGTTCCACCAGCAGCAGCATCTAGAATCATCTTTGTATCAGGCCTTAGACCATTGTAGAAAATATTCAGCTGCGCTATATCTTCAAATCCATGATTTGGACATTTGCGCAATAAGGACTTGAATCTGTCCCATGCTTCACAAAAAGGTTCTTCCATTCCTTGACGGAAAGTTGAAATGTCAGACTTTGCTTTTATGAATCTTGACGGTGGAAAGAAACGAAACAAGAATTTCTCCTCCACACTAGACCAATTATTCAAGCTTTGGTTTGGATGGGATTGCAACCATTCTTTGGCCTTTCCAGCTAGAGAAAATGGAAACAACCGGAGGTATGCTGATTCAAGATCTCCTTGCTCAAAGCCCATAGTACCTACCAATTCATAAAATGTAGCTAAGTGAGTATATGGGTCTTCATGTGACATTCCAGTAAATTGGTGAGCACTAATTAAACTAAGAAATGCTGGTTTCATTTCCAAAGCTCTGGTTTGTGGGATTGCTATGCTTGAAAAATATCTAGGTCCTTGTTGATTGGCATAGTCTCCCAAGGTACGCCTTGGTGGTTGATGTCCTTCCATATTTGCTTCTGATTTTGGAATTGTTGTTGGTGTTGAAATTGGAGAAGAAGAAGAAGAAGATTGGTCCTCCTCTTGTTGTGCTTTTGCTTTAGCTTTGATTTTCTTCAAAGTCTTTTCAATTTCAGGATCTATTTCAACCTGTTCTTTGAATCCCTGACTTCTTAATATCATAAGCAAAGCTAGCAAAGGAGAGGTTAACCAAGAAATTGATACTAAACAACACAAAAATGCAATACGTACAGTATTCACACACCGTAATAACTTAATTCAATTACTTCGATCCCCGGCGGACGGCGCCAAAAACTTGCTGGTGTATTTTAAGAGAATCAAGTTTGTATAATACACTCAAAGAAACGTGCCAAGTTTTAAACACGGTGGTTGTAGTTATAAAAGATATCGTTCCCACTAAGGATCATCAGCAATTGAAACTTAAGATATTACGGCGGATTAAAACGATTGTTTTCATGGTTTTGAGTTCACAATATAAACGATAATATATGAACGATTATGCAGTGAAATAAAAGGAGTTTATCTAATTGTAAAGGCTGGGATTAGGATTCACCGATCTTACCTTCCGATATACAACGTATATTCATGAAAACGGGGTTTTAACTATAATACTTTACGTCACAATCAATGTTATTCATATCAATTCCTTGACTATGAAATTCATAAGAACAGATTTGATAACGTCAATTCCTTGATCGTTTCAATTCCATTCCAGCATTACGACCGATTGTTTGGACGTTCAATGCGTTAAATACCATCCCTGGTTATTTACTCACATTGAGCATTTCATTTAGATCTGTTTTCGAAAGTTATTTTCCAACAACAAACGTAAACTTAATTCAAGAAACTAGTGATCAAGTAGATTCAAGCATTAAACACAAAATGAAATACCAAGAATCATAGAACAAAGTTACCCGATTCATGAATATATCATTGATAATCTTCTAGTAAGAAAGGCTACATCCAATCCCAAGGAAAGGTTTAGCCACTCATGGTGGTCATTACAGCTTAGAGAAGATGAAGAAAATACAGAGTACAAAAGTGTTTTCTAAAAATGTCTAGCTCCCTGCTTCCCTGCCGCCATGCAGTAAGCTTATATAAAAGAAAATTCGCTCAAGCGAGTTTATATTTCGCTCAGGCGATGAGCATTCTTCAGCACGAAGGAAATCCACGTCCTGCTTCATTATGGGCTTGATTCGCTCAAGCGGTCTAAATTCGCCTAAGCGAATCTTCATATCTGATACTTTATTCCATTTCGCTTGAGCCGTGTCTTCATAAACTGCAGCGAGCCCTTTTAAAATTTGGTTCTGGACAAATTCCGCTTGAGCGAAATAGTGCCGCTCAAGCGCCCTTCACATTGTTGCATTCTGGAAGAAATTCGCTGGCTTCTTTATTCATAACGCTTGAGCGAAACTACTGCTAGTCCATTCTGTTCCAATCTCGCTCAAGCGGCTTCAGTGGTCGCTCGGGCGAATACTTCATTTTCAATACTGGCTTGATTTCGCCTGGGCGTATCTCTCCTCGCTCAAGCGAGTCTTGACCTGATACTTGTTATTTGTTATATTCATGGCTCGCCCAAGCGGGCTCTTCAATTTTTCTTCAGCGATCATGATTCGCTCAAGCGATATCTCCTTAGCTTGAGCGAATATCACTCTGTTTGCTTAACACTTGGTGATTTTCTTCATTTCTTTTCTTCTTTCTTCTTTGAGTTTTCCTGAGATTGTAACAAAATTTAGCCAATCAACTTGTACAATGTTCATTCACTATTTCTTTTCTATTTAGCTTACAAAATTGACAAACATTGTACATTATATCCAATTTATGCTTCATTAATCATGCAAAATATAGGTAAATTGGACATCTATCAGTAGTGCAGGGAATTATTGATCGATCCCTGTAGCAACAATCCTTGTCTTTTGCACAGTGACGTGTGTATTATCCGATGTCATGGTGTTATCCTGAACAACCGGTATAGGGAGAACGCCTGATACGGAATTACAGTCCGGATGTATACCGATGACACCGGTTACACGTAGATGTCTCATCAAAGACGTTGAAATATGTATAGTAGATCGGATACCGGTATTGAGACCGGATCATATGTCCCCTAGCTTGTGTGAGGGACTGAATGGTTGTTCATATAAGCTACTCAACCTGCGAGAGGTCTTAATATCGGTAAGCTTACGTGTGTAACAGTTCCTTAGCGTCTGTTGTCATTCGTAAAGAACCGTTCTAAAATTAATAGATCCGACCTTTCGATGCGGCCACAACGGATTCAGACAAAGATTCGTTGTACGAGGATTTCAAGAGTTTATTGGAATTGAGAGCTCTTGAAGTTCGTGTAACGGCTGTAAAGCGCGAATTGCGTTGCATGATTGGACATTAATGTTTTTAATCACGTGGGCAAGCAATTATTGCGTCTGAGATGAAAATCTCATTAACCGTCGTTTTGGGCTTAATGGGCCTGAAGTTTTCAAAACTTTTGGGCCTAGTGGATAGCCCTTCGTTGAGTCGCTATCGTTTTGGCGCCCAAGAATTTGGAACGGTTGTGTCGTTTCGCTTGTGAACGAATGCGTTTTATCGAGAACGACACAACTTCAAGAGGGGGTAACCGAACCTCTTCGTTTCCTATAAAAGGAATACTTAGTGGATTCTGGGTTCCACTTGCTTTTGTTTTCTCAACGAAACTCTGCAGAAATTTTGCAAGGAAGTTTGCTGCCTACATTGCGAGGGTTTCTTCGTTCCTCATATTCATCGTTGTCATCTGAGATAACTATTTCTTCCTTGTTGCTCTCGTCTTGTTTTGGTTTTGCTACTTCTTAGTTAAAGAAAGTAGGCTTCATCTAGGGGGGGAATCAGTTTCCCGCAACCCTAATAGTCATGGGGAAGAATCCTTGTGATTCTTCCTAAGACTGAATCGCGTCGCTCAGAAAGGAGATCTTACTCACTGTGGAAAGTGACCTTTCCTTTCTCAGAGTCGTCCTCTGATTGTAGTTGCTTTTTAAAATACAGTGAGTAATGATTACAACTTTCTGACGACATTTTATTTCTTATCATAGATTAAGGAGTTCGATTTAGAAAATCCAAATGGCCACTGGAGAGGGAACCTCTGGAAATAGCGCCATCTCAAGGACAACTGAAGGTCTCTATAGCGTTGTTGCTTCGAGGCTGAATTGGGAGGAGGTTCAGGCTAAATGGCCTTTCTGTTGGGTGTCCAGCGAGTTTAAGGATTTGGCCTCTCGTCATGCGGATGAGGAGGGATCCCGGATTCAACCGAGGTTCACGCTGAGTACGGATGAAGAGACGAAAAAGTGGTATAGGGTTTACGCACCACTTCCGACAGAGCGGATATGCCATGTCGTCCCTAATAACCGCTCTGTATATATGTACGACTTTATTTTTCATTATCTGGGAGTTCGTTTCCCTCTAACCGAACTCCAGATGGGCGTCTTGAAGTTTCTGAACTGTGCACCCTCCCAACTTCATCCCAACGGTTGGGGCCTCGTCCGAGCTTTGGAGGTCTTGGGTGAACATTTTAATTTCACACCAACTGTAGCGATGCTGTTCTATTACACCCAAGTAGTTCGAAGGGCAAATAAGCAGGGTGGAGTTGGTCTGGTGACTCTTCGGACTCTCTGTTCCTTTGTGAACTTTGAGTCTTATACGGATTCTGCCAAGGTCGATGGGAAGTCCTTCAAGACTTATTTCACTCGCATATCCATCAAGAAGGGCAAACCAAAATTTTGGAAGGATGAAGAGGGCGTCGACAAATTTCCTTTGAGTTGGACACACAAACACTTTCTCTTGAGCTCCCACGCGTACTACACTGATCAATCCGATCTGTCTCGTGATACGTCGAGAGTGTTGTTCGAACTTGAATCACACACTACACGTCATCACGTCTTTTCGTGTAGGCGTTTGCTAAGTAGCTCAAGCGGAGTCCGGGAGGAATATTTGCGTATTTCTCGTTTTATTTCACCCTTTCTCCTTTACCGAATATATATATAATATTTATAGTTGCTAACCTTTTGTGTTTGTTCATGTAGGTGAAATAGAACAAGAAACTCCAGAGATGGACAAGTTAAAGAAATTCAAGGCGGCGGGTAAGTCCGTTGCTCGTGAGAACGAGGTTAAGCCCAGGCCCTCAACTAAGGATCGTCCTGAATTAATAATATTGACCTCAGATGCTGAAGGGGACGTTCCGTTGGTTGAGGGCGGTTCCTCTGCCGCTGATGTAGCCACGGGTCATCCTCAAGTTTCTGAGAGGAGAAGAAAAATTAAGAATGACTCAGTGGGAGGCCCGTCAAAAAAGCGCAGAACTCCAGAGGATAAGCATGTCGAAACCTCGGAAGCAACAGCTGCTACCTCTGGAGGTAAAGGGATTGCTGCCGGGGTTTCTGGGGCGAAGCCGACCTCTTACCTAACCAATTCGTTTCTCACCCCCTTCCTCTCCTATGAGGGTTCTACTCCAGCCACTCTTCCACCACCGATATACAAACTCCGGCCTACGCTCAGTGCTAAAGAAATTAAAGAAGCGTGTGAGGCCGGAAGGTGGCAATTAGCCGAACTCGCTGGAATGCTTTCTTCAGTCAGCGAGTTAGCTGACAACGTCGATAAGGTTGAAGAGCTGAGTGACAAATTAGAAGAGCTCAACCTTTCCTCGGAAAAAGATAAAGCCTCCATAAAGTTAATGGAAGATCGTCTCACCAAATCTAAGGAGTTCGGAGAGATGATGACTAAAGAGAATCTCAAGCTCAAAGGCGACCTCAAAGGCTTGGAAGGCAAAGTGGCAGAGAAGGAGGAAGAACTCCGTAGCAGCCAGGATAAAAATAAAGTTGCTGCTGAGGAGTGGTCTCAAAGGGAGAAGAAGCTCCTTCTTGAGATAGAGGGACTGAAGACTAGGAAAGCGGAGTCCGAAGTATCTAGTGAGGAGCTGTCCAAGTTGCGGGAAGAATTGGCCACGGCGAAAGTTGAGAGAGAAGAAGCAGTTGAAATATGCACCCGGGCTGTCGAAGAGTCCTTCGGCCTAGCCATACGCCAAGTCTTCTACCGCAACCCCACTGCGAAACTTAACCTTTATGGAATGGATCCGTTCTATGAGTTCCATGGGGGAAAGTTAGTCGCAGTGGTGGATGGTCGTCACGAAGATCCACCGACGTCCCTGTATGGTTTGCCTCCTCTTCCTGAGGGTCAAACCATGGGACCGGATTACGTCTTTCCTGTGTCCGAGGTTCCCTCTTCTGAAGAAAGGGCTGAGGCTCCTGGAGGTGAGACTCCTGTGGAGGTTCCAAAGGAAGGAGCACAAGAGCCTGGTGCTGAGGAGGCATAGAAAACTGAAGAGCAGATTCCTCCTCCATAGTTTTGTTTTCCTTTGTATGTATAGTTGTGTACCGGGATCAACTCCGGATTTTGAACTATTGTGTACAGCCTTGTTTTTAATGAATGAATTCCATTTAAGGCATTTGTCTTCATCGTTTTATGCATATATAAATCGTTGCTAATCCGTTCTGTATAATTAATCTTGAGGTCGGATTGAAACAACAGCCTCGGGAGATTAAACAACAAATAAAATTTAGAACGGATAAATATATACATGTCCCCAAGTGCGTATTAAGAAGAAGGTGCCTGTCTTTGGGGCATGATCCTTAATTCTTTTGGGGAAAGATGGGTCGATCTGCTGTTCAGTAGAGTAATGTAACAGGACGGATGACTGTATTTTATTCATGTTATTCTCACTGGAGAAAACTATGTCGTTCATTGTAAGAGTATTGTTCCAAGTTTGGGGAACTGCAAAGGTGTAAGAAAGTGGTGTTTTGAGTCCTCCATCATAAGGATGATGATGGGAGTTTTTCTACGCCAGGAGTTACGTCGTTGTATCATAGAATAGGTGATAAAGAGTATCCGTCCTGGGAGAATACCACTTGAAAGTGAAGGTGCGGACTGACTTTCAAAATTTTCCGTCATAGGAATGATTATATGAATTGATCATGCCAGGTGTTTTGTCATCAAATCACTTCATAAGTGATTGAGATCATCCGTCTTGGGGATGTGTACAGCACCAGAAGTTAAATCGTCGGATCACATAATAGGTGATTGAGATCATCCGTCCTTGAGGTGTGTATGGCGCCAGGAGTTACATCGTCATATCACAGAATAGGTGATTGAGATCATCCGTCCTGGGCAGGTATACCATGTCAAGGAGTTACATCGTCATATCACGTAATGGGTGATTGAGATTATCCGTTCTGGAAAAGTACACAACACCAAGAGTTACATCGTCAGATCACAGATTAAGTGATTTAGATAATCCATCCTGGAGACATTTTTCAATCGTAGGAGTACGGATTGAGTGAATACATTTCAGCTTTCAAAAGCTTTCATCGTAAGAATGATGATGAGAATTGTTCATACCAGGAGTTACATCGTCGAACCACTTTATAGGTGATTGAGATCATCCGTCCTGGAATGATTCACATCAGGAGCTACATCATCGAATCACAGAATAGGTGATTGAGATCATCCGTCCTGGAAGTACGGATTGAACAAATTTTTGAATCCGAATTTTCGAATCCGAAATCCGAGTAATACCTCTACTAGCCCCCTAGCTAATGTGAGGAATGAGTAGACTTGCTCATATGAGCTATATTAATCGTAGTACGTCTGGATTTCGGGACTACATCGAAGTGTATATGTCCGCTCTGGGAACAAGGTTCCGTAGTGATGAATCTCCTAAGGGCGGATTCGACAATGAGAATATCAGGAGTTTATCGAATTTCGCAACCCTTGGTATTCGAGTAATGGTGGCCACGTTTCTAATGATTGGATATTTAATGCCTTAATTCACGTGGGCGAGCCATTATTGCGTTAAGTGCGCATGTCTTAACAACCGTCACGCAGAGTCTTGTTGGGCCTAGAATTTGGATTTGATAGGCCTACTTAGAAGGCTCTGTGGCGAAACGATGGCATTTTCACGCCTTGAGGTACAAAACGACAATTTAGGTCCACTAAACGGGTAGTCGTTTGGGGGTAAACGACAGGTTGTGTTTAGTGGGTATTTGAAAAATTCTCGTGCCCTGAAAAAGGCATATCAGGCAACCTCTGCAAAAGTTCTGAGAAGTTCTTCGTGTCCGCCTCTGTGAATTTCAATTCACTATCCTTAGGTAACCACTTTCCCTTCGTTTTCTGTATCTCTTTTCAATATTTGAGAATGTCTAGGAAGGGTGTTAGCTTCAGTGATGTTAGCCCTAGAGGAAGAGGAGGAAGGGCTTTGACTCAAAACCCTAGCGTTCGTGGTGGGAGGATCCCAGTGATCTTCCAGTCGAGGCCACAGTATACAGAGAGGGAGGAGTCGCAATATCAAAGGCGAAGGGTGATTATACCCTCTTCAGAGTCTTCCTCCTCCAGTGAGAGTGTTGAGAGTGGGGATTTGTATCTCTCTGATGATGTGAAATTTTATCGCAGCGTCAAAGCTTTCACAATGGTGACAAAGAAAGTTACTGGGAGGAAATCATCTGAAGGAGAATCTCCCTCTGAGAAGTATATCTTGAAGACCCAATCCGGCCTATGCAATGTGGTTGCACACCGGATAGACTGGGTGAAATTCCAACAGAAACGCCCATTCAGCTGGGTGGCTGAGGAGTTTCGTGAAACACCGTCCGTCCACGCTCGGGAGGATGAAGGGGAGCTGGAGCCGCGGTTTACGGTTTGGAAGAAGGACAAATACCGATGGTGTTTTAAGGTGTTCGCTCCCCTTCCATCAGAACGGATATGTCATACACCGAACGAGAGGTCCTTGTTCATGTATGATTTTTTATTTCTGAACTTGGGCGTGCGTTTCCCCTTTATGAAGTTTCAGATGGGAGTCCTGAGATTCCTGGACTGCGCTCCCTCGCAACTTCACCCTAATGGATGGGGATTGGTCCGCTCTCTTGAAGTGCTTGGGGAGCACTTCAACTTTCAACCGACGGTGGCCATGCTTTTCTACTTCACTCAAGTGGTCCGTCGTGCGAATAAGGAGAAAGGAGGAGTGAGCTTGATATCCCTCCGGACTATCTCCAAAATAATCAATTTTGAGGCGTACACTGATTCGGCCAAAGTCGATGGTCGTTCATTCAAATCTTATTATACGAAGATCAGCGTCGATCCGAATGAACCAGTTTTTTGGTTAACTGAAGATGGGATTCCAAAATTCCCAGCGGCTTGGACGCACGAACATTTTTTGTTGACCTCCCAAGCGTACTACACCGAGGAGGACGAACTGAGCCCATCCTCGATCTCTGTTCTTTCGGCTCTGCAATCCTACACAGCCTCATACCAATTTTTCTCCTGCAGGCGTTTGTTAGGACCAAAGTCTACTTGCGAGGAGTATTTACGTAATTTTCCTGCCATTCTTCATGTGTTATTATGTCATTTGCCTTGAAAATTTTTCGTCTCTGATTGTGTCTTTTGATTTTGCAGGTGAAATTCAGAGCGAGTCACCAGAGATGAATAGGCTAAAAGGTCTCAAGGCCAGAGAGACTTTCGTTGCGGCTGAAAATGACATTCAGGCAAAGCGGAACTCGAAGAAGGCTACTGCTGAGACGATAATATTAACTTCGTCTGCTGGTGACGATATTCCTCTGATCGAGGGCGGATCTGAGAAGGTTGTCGAGAAAAAGAAGAGGACAAAGCGTAACCCCTCGAAGATCTCAGACCGTCAATCCTCGCCCAAAAAACCAAAAACTTCAAGAGGGGTTGCTGAGCCAGGGCCTTCTAAGGAAAGGAGAGCGGAAGGGTCTATTCCGGATATCCCCGGCGGTGTTATCACATATGGGGCGAAGCCGATAACGACTTATTTCGCGCCCAAAGCCCTTTGCCCTCTTGAAGGTAGTTCCGGTCTTGTTCAACATCCGGTGTATGAGGGCTCCGTTCCTGAGGGCGTTCCTGAACCTTCACCCAAGGTGAAGCCCTCGTTGAAGAGTGATGAAATGATCAGAGCTTGCGACGACGGACAGAAGCACTTGGCTGAGTTATCTGGGCTCCTCAAGTCGGTTCGTGAGCTCACAGAAGAGAACGAGAGGCTCACCTCAATGGTTGGCAAGGACAAGGCAATCATCCTCCAATTAGAAGGAAAATTAGAAGCTTCCAGAGAAGAAATTCAGAAGAAGGATGAAGAAGTTGCCAAGCTGAAGAACCTTGACAAGGAGCTGGAGGGTCAGGTTCTTGATCAAAAGAAAATCAACGCTAACCTCCATGCCAATCTTTGTGTGGAGAAGGAACGCTCTTCAAAGCTAGAAGAGCGGTTGAAGGAGGCTAAGGTCGTCCATTCTCAAGGAGTGGATGATTGGTCACGTAAGGAAAAGGAGCTGCTCTTAAAGCTGGCTGGTTCGAATGGCGAAGTCAAGACCCTGAAAGCAGACTTAGACGATGCTGTAAACATGTGTGATCAAGCAGTCAAGGAGGCTTTCGGGTTGGCGGTTCGTCAAGTGCTATACCGGAATCCCAAGGTGTCAATTAATTTGAACGGTATTGATCCGTTCTATGAGTTTCACCAAGGGAAACTGGTGGCCATCGTTGATAACCGTCATGAGAGTCCGCCTAACACTCCTTATAGGTTTGCTCCTTTACCTGAAGGCCAAACAATGGGACCTTCACTCCTGAAGCCCATAAGTACAGGAACAAGCTCTCGCACTGAAGAAGGCAAGATCGGAGACAAAGGCAAAGGGAAGGAAGGAGACTCAAGCCAGAGAAAGTAGCGCCTTCCTTGTTTCCTTTTTCATTTTATTGATTCAAATTCGCTGTGTTCCGGGATCAGCTCCGGATTATTACACGAATTGTAATTCTCGTTTAATCAATAAAAGAGTTTTTTACCTCCATTCTTGTTTAGTGAAAAACAACTTTAATAGAGGGATTGCATGTGTATTGTATCATTCCGGATTTAAGTAATGAAGATCGGATTGTAAAACACAATCTCCATACCGGTCTTATACATGCGAGATGAATTTCATAATAAGATCACCGCTTGTGAGGGAACATATCATCATCACGAGATCGACTTAAGGGGAATGATTGTGAGATCGTTTCATCGAGAGTTCATTCCTCAAGATATTCGTTAAACCGTTGATGTTGTCCCCCAGTGTCATTGGGTGATCAGTACTTTAAACAAACTCTGAGTGAGACTTTCACGTGAGAGTTCTTGAGAATGAGGATTTAAAATAGAAATTCCTCTTCAAATATTTCCGACTGGGAGGTTTCGGGTGAATATGCCTCAGATTGTGGCATACCCGAGTGAATTATTTTTATGTCGGAATTGATGAGTCAGAATTCAAAGCTATAAAACTTCCAAATAAAGAACTTCACCAGAAAGTATTAATTTGGAGTTCAGTATAACTTACTTGTTGTGTTTGGAGTTCGGTTTGATCCTACAATCCATGTCGTATTTGGCGTTCGGTTTAATCCTACTAACCGTTCTTCAATCGGTCTTTTGGTTTTACCCAATGACGATTCTTCACCGACGTTCGGTTAATCCTACTAGTCGTACTCAGAGTTCGGTTTAATCCTACAATCTGAGCCTTCAACACGGGGTTCAGATCAGGGCTAATCCTGGACCTACTACGCCCGTTACTTGGGGTTCAGCGTGGTCTTGAAGAAGAACCAGCCTACTGCGCCCAAGCCTTCGCATGGGGTTCGGTTTGTGGCCTTGAAAAAGGACCAGCCCTACAACCCATGTCCTGAGGTTCGGTTTAATCCTACAACTCAGGTCTTCACCGACGTTCGGTTAATCCTACTAGTCGTACTCAGAGTTCGGTTTAATCCTACAATCCGAGCCTTCACCGGTGTTCAGCCAAACTTACTAACCGTACCCAGAGTTCGGTTTAATCCTATAATCCGGGCCTTCAATCAATTAGACACACTCGAGGAGTTACATCGTCAATTACAGAATGGGTAATTGAGATCATCCGTCCTGAGTATGCTCTTGTGTGTTGCACATATTCGAGGAGTTACATCGTCAACTACGGAACAAGTAGCTGAGATCATCCGTCCTGAATATGTTTCTGTACACCGGATAAACTGAAAATCACAGCATAAGAAAAACTCGAAAGAGTTAAATTGTTGTGAGAGATTCTTATTAAATCAAAAATAAGAATTACAATGAGAGCGTAGCTGTGAAAATAAATTCTCCAGTATTCAATCCAAGATAAGGATAGGAGAGTGTAGATCGTTCCAACAGCTAGCTATAATAGATGCGCAAGTTTTGGGTGTTCCACTTATTTCGGATTGGAGTGCCATCAAGGTTTTCAAGGCGGTAAGAGCCTTTGCCAGTGACCTCGGATACCCTGTATGGGCCTTCCCAGTTTGGGGCTAATTTGCCTTGATGAGCGAATTTGTTCCCTATACTTGCTTTCCTCAAAACCAAATCTCCAACGTTGAAAGTCCTTGATTGGACTCGTTTGTTGTACCGGAGAGCAACTTTGGCTTTGATGGCTTGATCTCTGATGAAAGCGTCTTCTCTGAGTTCTTGTATGACATCCATTTCGGATGCCAAGTTAGCATTGTTGGTTTCTTCAGAGAAGTATTTAACCCTTGTGGAAGCAATTTGCAGTTCCACAGGTATCATTGCCTCGACCCCGTATGTTAGGCGATATGGGGATTCATTGGTGGATGAATGAGGCGTTGTCCGATATGCCCATAGGACATGACACAGCTGGTCTGTCCATCCGCCCTTGGCTTCACCAAGGCGTTTCTTTAGTCCCTTCAGCACCTCCCTGTTGGCCACTTCAGCTTGACCATTAGTTTGGGGATGTTCGACGGATGAGAATATTTGGGTTATTCCTAACCCTTCAAGCAAATCTGTGAATTTTCTATCCGTGAACTGGGTGCCATTGTCTGTGACAATCCGTGCTGGGACCCCGAACCGTGTTATGATGTTTTCATACATGAAACGACGAGTTCGGGCTGAAGTAATATGCACCACCGGCTCTGCTTCTATCCACTTAGTGAAATAATCGACCCCTACAATGAGATATTTGATGCCCCCAGGAGCAGTTGGAAAGGGGCCCAGAATATCCAATCCTCATTGATAGAAGGGCCATGGAACAGCGGATGTGAAGAGTTCTTCCGCCGGTGTGTGGTGCAGGTTAGAGAATTTTTGGCAAGCGTCGCATTTTTTGACGAAGTCAATGGAGTCTTGCTTCATCGTGGGCCACCAGTATCCAGCTCTGAGGATTTTTCGCATTAAGCTCCTTCCTCCGGCGTGGTGTCCACATTGTCCTCCATGCACTTCCTCCATTACATCTTGCACCTCATCCTCTTTGAGACAAGTCAAATAGGGCACAGAGAGTGCCCTTCTGTAAAGATTACCATCAATCATAGTGAAATATGGTAATTCTCTCCTTAGCCTCGTCTTTTCCTTCTCATCTGTAGGTAGTTGTCCATCAGCCAAATAACGGATGTAAGGAGCCATCCATGTATCTCCGTAAAGGGAGTTAGTCATTATAGCGTTTAGAGAAGGAAAAAGAGGGATGCTGGGCGACGTCAGTGTGCTTTGGACCAGCGTAGTGGTGCTACCTGGTCGTTTGGTGCTTGCTAATCTGGAGAGTATATCCGCTCTTGTATTCTCTTCACGTGGAACATGCTTGAATTCCACCTTTGAGAATTTCTCAGTCAACTCCTTGACACAGTTCAAGTATAATTGGAGTTGAGGTTCGCGAGCTTGATAATCTCCTAAGATCTGCGAAATCACCAGCTGTGAATCGCTGCAGAGTGTTGCCTCAGAAGCTCCGATGTCAATTGCAGCTCTTAGCCCGGCCAAGCAAGCTTCGTACTCAGCTTGGTTGTTGGATGTTTTGAAATTGAAACGAAGGGAGATCTCCAGGTGTACTCCGTCGTCACTTTCTAGAACTACACCTGCTCCAGAGCCTCTTTGGTTTGATGAACCATCAACGTAAATGGTCCAATGGACTCGAGGGTAGTCTGGATCAGTCCCTGTCATTTCCACAATAAAGTCAGCCAGGACTTGAGCTTTAATAGCGCTGCGGGGTTCGTAGGATATATCAAACTCAGAGAGTTCAATAGACCATTTGATCATCCTCCCAGCGAGATCGGGCTTGATTAAGACAGAACGGAGTGGCAAATCCGTTCTCACTATGATTGGATGGGCATGAAAGTACGGACACAACCGTCGTGAGGCCCAAACAACAGCGAGGGCGGCCTTTTCGATTTTCTGATATCGGATCTCAGCTCCTTGTAAGGTCTTGCTAGTGAAATAGACCGGTCTTTGTCCATCAGGAGTTTCTTTTATCAAGGCAACGCCCAAAGCTTCATCTGAAATAGCCAAGTATAGAATGAGTGTGTCTTCGGGGTCAGGCTTTGTGAGAATGGGAGGTTTGGACAACACCTCCTTAAGCTCTTGGAAAGCTTTTTCTTGTTCCTGTCCCCACTCGAATTTCTTGGACTTTTTCAGTATCCTATACAGGGGGAGCGACCTGTGAGCCATCTTTGGCATGAATCGTGCCAAAGCTGCTACCTTGCCATTCAGGGATTGGACTTCTCTGAGATTCTTTGGACTCTGCATGTCTAGAATCGTTTGGCATTTCCCTGGATTGGCTTCAATACCACGTTGAGTTAACATGAAACCCAAAAACTTCCCAGCAGGGACAGCAAATGTGCACTTCATTGGGTTCAGCCTCATGTTAAATTGTCTCAAACGGGTGAATACTTGGCGTAGGTCCTCAATATGATCGCCACCAACCGGTGTCTTTGCTATTATGTCGTCAATGTATACTTCAACAAGTTTGGTGTGCATACCTTCGAAAACCTTGTTGAACATGCGCTGATATGTCGCCCCAGCGTTTTTCAGGCCAAAGGGCATGACTTTATAACAAAAGACACCACGATCATTTATGAAAGCTGTTTTCTCTTGGTCCTCTTTGAACATCGGAATTTGGTTGTAACCTGAATAAGCGTCCATGAAGCTCAGGTATTGATAACCAGAGGAATCATCCACCATCCGATCTATATTAGGAAGAGGATAAGGATCTTTTGGACAGCAGCGGTTGAGGTCCACGTAGTCAACGCACATTCTCCATTTACCATTGGATTTATGGACCATCACCACATTCGAAAGCCAAGAGGAATACCGGATTTCCTTGATAAATCCGGCCTTCAGCAACTCCTCAGTTTGCTGGCAAGCTGCCTTCTGTTTCTCTGGGCCCAATCGTCTTTTCTTTTGGGCCACAGGTTTCGTCTCTGGATAGACGGATAGTTTATGACAGCAGAATTCAGGGTCTATGTCTGGCATATCGGCTGCAGTCCATGCAAAGAGATCTTTAAACTCTTGCAGGAGCATTAGTAGTCGTTGCTCCATTTCTGTATCTAGCTTGTCGTTGATATGGGTGATCTTTTCTGGAGAATCTCCCAAGACGATGTCCTTGGAACTTCCATCAGGTGTGGGCTTTAACGGGTTGAGCGGATCAATATTCAAATCCGCCCTAGGGTCCAGGTCGACAAGGCTTACAGATCCAGCAGCTGCTCCAGCATCATTGAGTTTCCTCTTTTTATTGGAGGCGTCCAGCTTCGTCATGTTGAGGCTGAGGTTATAGCAGTACCTAGCCATCTCTTGATCACCCTGGATTGATGAAACAACATTATCCTTATCAATGAACTTGATAAGGAGATGTGGGGTTGACACAACTGCCTCCATTGCATTTAGAGTAGGGCGGCCTATGATGCCGTTAAATGGTGATTTGACATCAATCACCAGCACTCGGGATTTGACCGTTCTGGCCCCTGGCTCCCCTTCAAACGAGATAAGGGTGTCAAGATACCCTTTAGTTGGTTGCTTTGCACCGTTGAAAGCTGTTAGTTCCTGCGTATAAGGCTGTAAGTCTGAGTCTTTAAAACCCATTCTTTCAAAGCAATTATAGAAAATAACATCGCAGGAACTTCCCTGGTCAACCAGGATTCTTCGGACGTCCTTGTTGGCTATCACTGCAGTGATGACTACAGCATCGTCACCACCAGGAATGGTTGGGCCAAAATCCTCATCGGAGAAAGAGATTATGGGAGCCTCAATCCCTCCTCTGTAAGGGCGATTGTCTTTGACTTTCCCTTGCACAGATAGAATCATTCTGTGATGATTCTTACGGGCTGTAATTGAAGCTCCTCCTCCAGCAAATCCTCCAGCAATCATGTCAATAACTTCACGTCGGCCCTGACGTTGTTGCTGGGGCAGGCTGTCTCTTTCCGCTGCATTATCAGTTATCACACCTTTTTGCTTTTCTGCAGCAGAGAACTTTCAGACCGGATTGCCGTTGTTGTCATCCCCGTCGTCTGGATCCCTTTCTCTTTTCTCATTCCGATCAACTCTGTCAAAAGATTTCTCTTTAAACAGGTATTGTTTTAACTTGCCTTCTCTAATTAGCGTCTCAATCGCGTTCTTTAGAGCTTGGCATTCATCAGTGGAATGACCATTTTGTTCATGAAAATCGCAGTACTTACGGGAATTTCCTGGTCTTTTCATAGGGGCTGGTCTCCTGATGCCATATGTGCTGAAAACTGGCCATCCGACCTCTCTCAAAATCTGAGATGGTCTAGCAGATAACTGTGCATAATGGCTGAAGGAATTGACATGCCTTTCTCGAGGTCGAGGAGGGTGGTTATCCACCTTAGGATTGGTGAATGGCCTCTCCATGCGTTCTGACCTCGTCTTCTCCTTACCCTTCTGGGTTTGGGGAGATGGTGTTGGTGGCTTTTTCTTTGCAGCCATTGCCTCCAAGTGCATCTCTATGCTCACGTACTTTGAGGCTTTTTTCCTGAACTCCTCAAAAGTTGCTGGAGGGCTCTTTGCTAATGAAAGAGCGAAAGCTGGTCCTGGCTGCAATGCCTCAATAACGATATATAGCTTGATAGATTCTGTGAGGTTAGGAACCAGGGCTGCTTCCTTATAAAACCTCTTCAGAAAATCTTTTAAGCCCTCTGTTTCACCTTGCTTAATCTGAGCCAAGGTATGAGACGTCTTGGGTACGTCTCTGGAGATGACAAAGTGGGTTTCAAAGGCAGCTGCCATTTCCGTCCAAGAATCTATGGATCCAGAAGGCAGGCCTTTAAACCACCCGAGGGCCTCCTCAGACAATGTTCGAGGGAACATTCGGCACATCACGTCTTCATCAGCCCCCAAGTACATGGCTTCAAACACATAAGCATCAAGGTGCTTAGTTGGATCAGTTTCACCATTATACTTTCCGATAGAAAGTGGTTGAGTAGTTTGAAGGTGCTTGGGGATGCTGATGCCCATAAGTCTCCTTGAAAAAGGAACCTTCAGATTGTAAGACAATGGGGGTGCTGTTGTTGAATCTCTCTTCCTTCGGGAAGCTGCATCCTCAGAATCACGAGTTTGTTCTCCCCCCTCAAACGTAGGGATATTTGAGTACTGAAGAGTGGTGGACTTTTCACCATCAGTTGTGTGGGGAGTGTTTCGCGTGCGAGATGATTCTTTATCCTCGCTTTGCCTTTTTTCTCTTCGCAATTCAGCGAGTTCTCTCTGAAGTTGTCTGATCAACTCATCGCGAGGATCAGGATCAGACACTGTTACTATCTTCTTTGAGCTGCCCCCATGAGAATCAAAGTTGAGTTTTCTGAAGGCGTTAGGATTGGTTCTGCCTTCAGCTTGATTCTCCATGAAGTCTTGTGCTTCGCCTTCCATTGTGGATTACCTGCTCTGTCAAAGGATATGGGAATAACTTTATCGTGTCCCACCGGGCGTGCCAATGATCTGTCCTGAACCGGGGTCTAGAGATCCGGACTCAGACCAGTCACAAATAGTATATAAATACTGTATAGAAGACCGGATGTATATGTATCCGGTGTAGGTATCCGTTGTCCTTGAGTGAGGAGAGCGGATTGGGCGTTCTGGAGATCCTTCACACCGACCTAACGCGTTAAAGTGGGAGAATGGTGGTGTCACCTGCAAAGATTCTCCGACGCTCAAGTCAGTGATTATATTCCAAGTAAGGAATGTATTCAGAGAGTAATCAGTCGTAAAAATGAGCTGAAGATCCCTCACTTCAATCATGAAGTGAGTTCATATACCTGATTGGCTCGATTAACGAGGATTCGTTGGTGGGGAACCACCAACTCCCATTAGCATTATTATATTACGCACTTACCTGCATGATTGGGTCAAGTGGCTATTTTATATTGAGCATAGAGAATGTAGACTAGGATCAGGGAACAAGTTGACCATTCCCGTGAGCAGAATTTGGCTCGTAGTGCAGGGAATTATTGATCGATCCCTGTAGCAACAATCCTTGTCTTTTGCACAGTGACGTGTGTATTATCCGATGTCATGGTGTTATCCTGAACAACCGGTATAGGGAGAACGCCTGATACGGAATTACAGTCCGGATGTATACCGATGACACCGGTTACACGTAGATGTCTCATCAAAGACGTTGAAATATGTATAGTAGATCGGATACCGGTATTGAGACCGGATCAAACTGAAAATTAATCAAACCGCATTATGTATGTGATATCAGATATGTCTTCGAAAACTGAACTGAGCTCAACTAAATCGCAATCTTCAAATTCATCTATTTATATTCCCTTACTAAATCACATATATAACAAATGATTTGTAATTTTTATTATGTCAAAACTTTTTAAAGAAGTGATTTTGTTTTTAAATAGTTATTCTTGATTTTATTATGTTGAAATTATAACCGCATTTGATTGAATTGAATGTCATCACACATTTCAACCAAACTGAATCAAATCGTAACTTAATAATATGATCAGATCGAATAATATTTTGTCTAGTCGAACTGATTCAGACCACAAACACTCTTACTCTCAAGGAAACGAATGTGTGTGTTGATAGTTTGGTCAAGATTGAGGTTCGACCACAATCCATGTAAAGATAGTTTAGAGGTAGTTATGTATTGGATTGATAAATGAAAGTGACAAAAAAAAATTAATTTGATATTTATAAAAATAACAATTTTATCTTAAAAAACATGATTTGGTGTGTCAATTTTCACTGCTTGCTTGCATAGCAAAGTTATTTGTCTATTTTTATAATGCATATGGTTACATATTAAAATTAAAATTTATATACATGAGAAGCTTTTTACATTATTTTTTGACATGAGTTTACAAAATATCAGAATCGGCTTTGGTTCAATAAGATCTTCTTCTCGTTCCCCTATTTGACATTTCCCCGTTTTATCTTTTTCTTAATTTAGTTCCCCTTATTTTAAAAATATTATTTGAAAGTGAGATGGAAAGTATTTTTCATATAACTATATATAGAAGAACCATTAATATAATTGAAGAAAAGTAACGTGGTTATTTTAAAACTTGACATTGGAAAAATTAAATAACTTAATTTTGATATGACTATTCATGATATGATTAAACAATGTCAATATTTCTTAAAGCTCGTGGGTCAGTCTAGTGGTATTAAATGTTAGCTAAGTAGTTTAACATAAGATTGATTCTAGCTTTAAACTTTAATATTTATTGGAAAAAATGTTAATATCTATCCAAACATATCTTTAATAAATGTAAGGTTGCATAAGATTATAAAAAACTAAAATTATATTGGCAGGCTTGACTTAAGAATCACGAAAGATTATATTATATATTAATTTTTAAATAAACATTTTTTCTACTTTGTACTAAGCATATTTAAAAATATAATTATTACATTTTTTCAATATTTAAGTAGATTAATTTGGGTAGCAATATGGGGTTTTCATTATGATAGCAATATTTAAGTTTTTGGATCTAAAACAGAAGCAGTAAGTTCTTGTATATAAAACAGATTTTATGGTTTTCATGAAAGATTAATATTAAATTTAGGTTTTTTGATTTTTATAACTTTGTTTTCCTAACTGTATATCAAATAGATACTAAGGGTCAGTTTGGTTTTCACTTAGAGATCGGAGTTATAAAAATGGAAAAAATCTAAAGATTAATATTAATTTTTTATACTGTTCAAGACAGTCAAAATTTCGTTTGACCGTAGAAGACCAACCCAATTGAAAAATCAAATACACCATATCCCTTTGCACGTGGCAATGCATCCTTCATTCTTATCTAAATTGTAAGTACACAAAGTACCCAAAATGTATACTTTTGCATACGTGTGAACCTATTGGCCTCAATTTCTCCTTTAATTTATTTTCCTTCATTAATTAATTCTCAATTGTCATAATCTCTTTCATTAGGACAAAGACTACTCCAACCACCTATTGGCTAAAGTTGTGAACCAAAACACCCCGACAACAAATTTAGCAGCAAAACCTTGGCCACACACTTTTTTTCTTTTTGTACGTAAAATTTGTTTTAATCAATTTCAATTACTACTTTTAAAACCTTCTATTCTAAATTACACTGCTCCTAATAAACATAATTAATGTTCGCTCCATAAATATTCAAAAAAAAACACTGCATGCAGGGCCAGATCTGGGTGGATAACATGAACTCTTGTATAAGATTCAGATCTTACTTACAATTAATTATGAGTGAAATTTTTAATATTACTTCATCATCTTGATATTAGTATTGTTGTGATTCAATCATTATACTTTTGTGAAGTAAGTTTGTTTACTAAAGGAGTGTTTAATTGCATAATGAGCCTGTGTTATTAATTGGGAAATTAGCAATGAGTATTGAAAACTTTAAATTTCACCTATTTATGCTCTTTTATATCAAGTAAGGTTTTAATTTATCTTTTGTGTTGAACTTTGTTAGGAACTAATAAACTTAATTTATAAGGTCAACTAAAATTGATTGGAAATTAGAGGGAAATTTCCTGGCACCTTCCTAACATGAGATGTATTTTTCTTATAAAGAGAAAGAAAATTCTTAAACTCTATCAACCATTCAATTTGACATGTTACATTAATTAATTTTGCAAATTTATGTTAAATATTAATGAAACCCATCAGATCATATAATTGCACTTGTCCTTTAGTAAGCAAAGTTTACACTAAGCAACAATCTTTTTAATAATTTATAGAAGAAAGTGGCAAATGAAGAAGCAATGCATGATTATGACTTGCTAACAAAAGCTCTGCTACTACATGCATTGACTTAAAAAAATTATGGTGTTGTTATAATACGTGTTGGCAGATATAGCACTTTATGTTCTTTTTCTACAATTTTTTTGCGCAAAACTCGTGTAACCTGTTTTGTAACTAATATTCGGTTTCTCTTTTACCAGGGAATAGGGCACTTTCTAGACCATACAGTGCCTTCAATATTCCTAATGCATACCTATTTTATGGCTGTATATGTGTTGGATTTAAGGGCATGTTTGGATATTCATAACATCATGCTAATGTTTATCCTTATGACTGCTTAGCTTTTGTATCTCATTAATGTATTAACTAACCTTTTCTTAAACAGAGTATGTATTGCAATTTGCATGTATAATAATTCTATCCCATGTTAGCACCTAAATTACTTAGTGGAGAGAAGGGACACGTTGTGACCATTCTTACGTAGGTCTGATTTTGATTAATAATAATATTAAAAAATTAAAATCTAAAATTAATGTTTTAATTTTTAAAAAAGTCATATTGAATAGTTTTTTCTTAGAAATGATTTTAAAATATTTTTAATTATAGTTAAAAAAAGGGTTCCTGTTTTCATTAAATATAAAAAATAAATTAAAAATTTTAATTTCTATATACTTTTATAATTATTTTCTTAAAGTTGAAACAATTAAAAAAAATAAGCAGTTGTGTGTGGTCTACCTAACATAGGCTAACGCTTGTTTTGGTTAAAAGTTAGATTAACTTGATTGGAAAAGCTAGATTCTCAAAATTTAGTTGAGTAAATTTGATTTATGAAATTGTAATTTGTATTTTGATATATTATTGTAAAAGCTAGTTAGGAAGTGTTGATTTGTGTTTAGTTAACATAAGATTTGGTATACTTAGTTGGTTAAAATTAAGTTTATTTATAGAATTAGAAAAATGGGTATTATATAAATAAAACTCTAGATAATTATATTTTTTTAACACATGATTCAATTGATAATTTTGTTTATTAATTTTTAATATATTTTTACAATTTTTTAATATTTTAATATTTTAGAAAAGTAACTGAATGCAATAAAAATATTTCATATTTAGTAATTTAAAAAGGATTTTACTATTTTAATAATCACTTATAATAGCATTTTGATGTGTTCCAAACAAACTGGAAAAATTTTGATGTGGTCCATAAAAAGTTTAAAAAAAAAGTTTAGACGCATAAATAATCCATCCGTAAATCTTTAATTATTATGGGGACAGATAAGTAAATTGATACATTTAACATGTTTACCAACTTCCGTTAGACACACTCAACGGAGGTTTACAAAATGTAACCTTTACCTAGTTGCTTAGAAGGGTGTTTGGTTTGTAATTGGGAAAACGAAGTTGAGTTGAAGTGAAAAATTTAAAAGTTGATATTAATTCTTCACGCCGTTGGAGACAATCAAAACTCCGTTGACCCGTAGGATGAAAATGTTGCTTCAAAGCAACGGAGGATTTCTCCGTTCAGTGCATGGACCAAACAGCCTCTAGGTATGTCTAACAGGCGGAAATAGAAGAAAATGCAAACTCATACAAATTTTGATTAAAATATTTTTACTTTAATTTGCTATGCATTTTAAAATGATTGTGTAACTTTTTTTTTTATTTCACCACCAGACGTAATGACTAATATCTTCCAATACTAAACTCATACAGAATAGTTATTGAGTGACCACAAAATGTTTCTCCATTCGCATTAGTAAGAATCGAATCCCAAGGTACAAACTAAACCTTAAGTGAAATCATAACCATGTTGATAATTGATCCTCAATTTTGTCATGAAAAAATGTGATTAAAATAAGTAGATTTTGCGTCCAATAATATACAATAATGAGTAGCATTCCTCTATTTGAAAACCACTCTTCCATTCCTCAGCAGAATACAAAAATGGGTGTGGAGTAAAAAATAACTAGGTTGTAATAGAAAGATCTTTGAGCTGTTGGGGATCGACCTCAGAAGGTGATCTGGTGAGGGCACATTGTGCAGTGGTTGTTTTTGGAAAAGCAATGACATCTCTGATTGAATTAGCCCCGGCCAACAACATAACCAATCTGTCCAACCCATAAGCTATGCCTCCTGCATTTGGTACAGTACAAATAAATTATCAGTTACTGATGTTAATAAGGTGCCCCTTGGCTTTATAGTGTGTTCAAAAATCTGTAAAACTTTCTCCATGAGCCAACATCTGAACCCCATTTTTTGTTTTGAAGAACACTGCTCAATTTCTTAACGGATTGGTTTGGTTTTGAAAACCTTTAATAATTACTTGAAGAAAAGAAAGGAAATTTGTATTTTTATAGATGGTTGCGAGATAAATGCTGCTCTAGCCAGGTACTTTTTTATTTCTTTACAGGAATGAGGATTTGGGTTATAAACTATTTCAGAAGGAGTACAAATCAGCATACCATGTGGTGGAGCCCCCATTTCAAGAGCTTCAAGAAGATAACCAAACTTCGCTTCAGCCTGAAAAAATTACAATGCAAATTTCATGCAATCCCTTGACATGTCTTAAAAAATACTAAATACATAAGGGTTCGGCCTCTATTTCCAGAATGGAACAACTGATAAGATCAAATGTGCCATGGATCATCCAAGAAGCAGAAGTCAACATGGCACTTTGCATGATACACTTATCACAAAATCACAAAGCAAAGTATATAGAAGCTTTCAAGCTAAGTCTACACATTTCAAAACACTAACCAAACTTTTGACTTTTGCGTTATATAAATGTATGAATCCATTGTCGCCTGTAATGTGGCAAAATCCCTAAAATCATTCATAAATGGTTCTATTTAAGTTTTTTTCTCCATTAAGATTTGTACAATTTTAGAAAGCCTTCTGTAATTGGAATAGGTATATATTTCCTATTCAGATTCATCATCCATCCATCCATGATTTCATTCAGAAACATGGTGGATGCTGAAGCCAAAAAAAATAAAAATGGGACAGAGGATAAACAGTGAACCACACATAATTCTAGTTTTAATTTGTCTGGCCAACAATGAAACATAGTGGATGCTGAAGCATTCTATAATGTTTTAGATTAACGATCCACTGACCTGCTCCATTGATATGCCAACAATTTCCAAAACCTTTTGCTGTACGTCACGTTTGTAAATTCTCAGACTTCCCCCACCAATCTGACAGAGAAATAGGCAGAAATTGATACCAAGTTAATATAATACAGACATCAGTGTTAAATCATCAGCCTCAGCTTAAAGAGAAAGGAAAGTAATCCAAAACAAGTCTCAATTACCTCCACCCCATTGTAAACCATATCATAAGCCAATGCACGAGCAGATGCTAGGTCATTCATGTCTTCAGGATTTGGTGCAGTGAAAGGATGATGAAGAGCCTGCATTAGACCATAACTAAGAATAATGTCAAGAACAATAACAAATATGACCAGAATATGATTTTTTGTACCCCTAACACTACTAGGACATATCTTATTCCCCAAAGGTCACCATATCAGCTCCATCCTGAGGCCCTCCAAGACAAAGGAATTGAACAAGCTAGATTGAAGGAAAATTGACAAGCCACAAATTGCAAAAAAAGATAACTACAATGACAAAGACCAATCATAATATTAGTAACAACGGACCTCCAGCCTCTGCTCTGAATCATTCCACTCAAACATTGGAAAATCAGTGATCCACAAAATCGAATGCCTGCCCTAAAAATCAAAACAAAAATAACCCAATAATATCATAAAAAAATTGTGGAGAGCATTGTATTTTCTCTGAAAAGCCAATTATCAACTTACGTGGTCAATCAAACCTAGGTCATGGGCTACATAAACTCTGAGACGGTCTAAAGTTTTATTTACAGACGCATGATGACCCACTGCAAATAGGATGAGATCACTTAGTCCTGCAGAGCATCGCCTTAACAAATTCTCTCTCGTTGTAGGGTCCAAACTTGATACTAAAGCAGAAATTCCCTCAATATTCCCTAAATTCAAAGGTTTTGAATTTATGCAAATATAAAATAACATAATAAATATGTCTATCAAAATAATAAAATAAATATTAATAGCAAATTAATCACTCACCATCATCCAAGACCTTGAGAAAAGGCAAACCCCTTGCACCAGTTTTGAGTGCTTCATTGTAAATATCACCTTTTTTAAGCGCTGAATTTGAGTACTTCTTGGCACCAGAAGGCACACATAACACTTTAATAACTCCCCCATTCTCCAAGGAATCAGAGAAAACCTTGAAGGAAGACCCTGAGAAAATGTCAGATACCTGTGGCACAACAAAAGCTCTATTTCAGAAAGATTCCTTAAGATGCAAATATAAGTAGCTACAGTAATACAAACTAAACAACAAAATAACAAATGTTCAACACAGGATTACAGCAAGGTATCAAATCAAAGAGAACATGAACACAAAAGAGAGGATCATAAAAAAACTACCATACACTAGAAACTTAAAAAAGCTACAGAAGTGAAAGAAAAGTCGGTACATCTTTTAACTCAAGATCAAATCTTGTATCTGGCCGATCTGAACCATATCTACTCATTGCTTCAGCATATGTCAGCCTGGGAAAAGGGTTTGGCAACTCCACACCTTTAATTTCATGAAAAACCTGCAACAAATTATCCCTACTTAGACTACACATTGGATGGAAAATGGAAACACAGAAAATAAGAAGGAAAATGCAGAGAAGAGAAGAGAATGTAAAGAGAAAATAATGAAAATTGATAAATTCCTATTTTGTTGGTTTAAAAGGAAAGTGGTAAAACCTGAGAGGTTTGAAACCTTTTAATATAATTCGATATATTAAAATGTCCCAAACCCCCCACCACTAGGCCAATCTTAGTGGGTAAATTTCATATATTCTTTGGTGTGGGAGAAAAAGATGAGAAAGAAAATGATTATTTTCTTTTTCTTTGTTTGGAGAGAAATATGAGAAACAAAACCATAATTTTGGCAAATGACATTAATACGTTTTTTCCATGCAAGTTTACCATTTAGCAAATTCAGAAAATTGATTATAGAATTTAAAATTCAATCTTTGCACTGACAACAATTAATAGCAAACTAGGGGAAATTGATTTATCTATTAAAATAATCAATGTTTAGAATGTGTAAATGGATGACAAAATCAAGGAGGGGGAGAAAAAATCACAAATCGTAGAATCATAAATGGAATCTTAAGATTTTACAAATTATGCACATAAATGTTTATATGCATATAATTCATATATATTCTATTAAAAAGACTTCTTAAACTTACATAAAACATTCATAATCATAAGTAGGTCATAACTCATAAGTCTTGACTCTTAACAACTACAAACACAACAAAAAACAATGTAGACAGTTACACATCCCAAGCATAATCCTAGAAGGGTGTGAGAAGCTAGTCGTTAGTGTCAATACATGAAGCTGGAAAAATGTTGCATGAGATGTGTTTGAACCCTAATTGAGCAATCGGGTCTTTTTTAGGCAAATGGGTTGTGTGGGTCAACATGTCATGTTTGAGATCAGACCATTTCATAATCGAAAATAATAGGGTTTAAGAATTTTTAAGATTACAATTGAGATTTTACTTAAATCTCACTCATTTGGGATTCTAGCTACGATTTAAATCGTTGGACTGCCCAAAAATCGCAAAATCGTACGATTTTAATTGGGATTTTGTCAGCCTTGCTTCCAATTGCATTGGATACATATACACATGCACGTGCACAATTATTATGAGCAGAAAATTTATTAAGAATGTCAATCAGAGATTTAAACACATACAAGTCACATTCCACTTGGCGTCAATTCAGGTTATCGGCACATTGTCATGTCAAAAGTTATTTTATTTGGTTTTTGATGTTCAAGTCACTGTAAGACAAGGCAGGAGAGGCAATGCTAGAAACATCCCTCCATTCAAAATTTCCAAGGAGTTTTCTTCGTTATAGAGTCCAAAATTTTCTCTCCCTTCCCTTTTCTATGATATAAACCGAACAATCATTTTCTATTCTCCCTCAATTCTTTCTTGTTTTCTTCTAAACCAAACAGTGTGGAAGTAATGAGCATATATTCTCCATTATAAGAGAAAATAAATGACTTTAAAATAGACATAAAATATATCTGCCCTCAACGATCTGCCAATTGCACCCTTGCCTACATGAACTCATCCTCTATCAACAACCAGTTAGCTATGTGATCCGATTTTTATAATCATCTTTATGTAAAGCCACAGCGTAAAAGATCAGTATCCAAAAGATTTTTCATTTTTGTCTTTTGTCATTACATTAGACATTAGACATTTTAAGACATTAGACATCACATTTACATTAGGAAGCCATTACCTGCATTGCAAATTGATACTGCCTCCCCCACCTACCCCCACACTGTCATCTTTCTGGATTTCTAAACAGGATTTATGCAACTCTTTATTAAATTGATGTGACTAGAAGTCGTCTATAGTTATCCTCCATCTCAATTGAATTTATACCTGGCTCAAAATCTTCAACAATGGTGACATTGATACATCTTCCAAGATAGCTCCCATCTATTTTACTGTACATATTGATACCTTATTCCTCCACTAAACTTTCCCAACCCAAGTCATGACTCACAATATGCTTTTATAATTTCCAAAAACCAAAATATACATAAAAAAAAACATTTAAAAAAACATTTATATTACCTGTTACAAAGGTCTTACTACAAATGGTATAAACTGACCTTTCTTATCAATTCTTCATTAAGAGCCAACATATCCTCTAAAGGGGTAAATGCCATTTCCATATCTAGTTGGGTGAACTCAGGTTGTCTATCAGCTCTTAAATCTTCATCACGAAAACACCTGGAAAAAAGTAGCATTTTACATCACTAAAAAAGAGGCACTTTCTTTACAACTCTTTTAATATTAAGTTTGATATAACTCACAAAAACAAGCATTCTATATTAGTTTATGAAAGTCATTGAAAACAAAAACATTTTTTATAGGGAAAAAATCTTAAAGAGATAAAGGGAAAAACACTGCATGGGGAACAACAACATATCCCCCATAAAAGAAGCCAACTAACCAATAAAGACTTAAAACAAATATATTACCTCGCTATCTGGTAATATTTATCAAAACCAGCTACCATTAGCATTTGCTTAAATAGCTGAGGACTTTGTGGCAAGGCATAGAATGTTCCTGGCTTCATAATTCATGAGGCAGTGAATCAACAAATCACAGTATAAATTAGGTATCACATGCCAAAAATATATACAATGACTTAAGTTGTATTTCATATAATCAATGCTCTGCTCATCAAAGATGTTTACTCCAGTAAAACAGAAATCATTCAGTTGCATAATGCATACAAATAGTCAATACAGCTATAGTTCTTACTTATTGGAAATCTACTGTGTCTTAAATTGGTTTTTGCACTGTCAAAACATAGCAGCCTAAGTTGCAGGCACACAGGTACAGATGCTGGCATGAGATATGACATTTAAAAATTTAAGGTACAGTTACATCAATACAAATTGTATATATATAAAATAAATCTTGCTCACACAATGATGGAATTTTATTTAACTAAATATTATACAATTAAAAGTATTTATCAATTAAAAAATGCCATATATAAGGCAATGTTTTGAGATGTACTAGCTAAATAATAAATTTCAAAATCGCAGTCTTTGAAGTAATGATTTCATGCAAGAGGTGAAAAGATCCAAATACCTGGATTCTTGATGGAACTAAATAATCCCGAGCACCTTCTGGTGTGGATCTTGACAGTATTGGAGTTTCAATCTATCTTATGACCAAAAAAAGGTAAGATCAATACAGGATATCAAACACCAACCACCAAAGTAAGAGTAGAGAGCAAATAACACATTTACTCAACAGAATAGAACTTATTAGATGATCAACTCACAGGATAGTACCTCCACAAACCCATGTATATCTTCTAGATATCTTCGAACAAGTTTAACCACTTTATGCCGCAGCAATATGTTGGAATTCATTTGCTGCCGCCTCAAATCAAGACATCGATACCTGCAAACAAGCAATTATAAGCTGTAGATCTCCCATAAACAGACATGAAACAAAGACACGTCAAATAGGCAAATTTACTAAATAAACAATCTTAACATGTAATTTACTGAATAAACAATCTTCTAACATTCAAATGTAGACTAATAAAATGAAAAATCCAAGGAAACCTTAAGATCAGCTAAAAGCAGATGCACCAACTATGTGATTCGAGCAAATTAAAGAACAGAAACTATTTTGCCACCAGATTGACAAACAAAATAATACAATCTTGAGTTTCGAGATCCTGATGACCAGCTTCTATGAGAAGCCAACCAACACAGCTTTAAACAGTCAATTGTGAGTATCAAGCAATTTAATGACCACTACCTCAAACGGATTTCCTCTTTAAGAGAGTCTTTTGCATCATCTGCTGTAGTAACTAGGAACGGCAACTTTGAATTTACAGAATTTAGCACTTGAACTCGATTTGCAGTAACCTGCCACACAAATATACCCGCAAAAGCAGATCTTCAGAGTCCAGACACCAATTGTGTTAGTGCAAAGCATGTCTCTTTACAGACTAACAAGCAAGGAACATGGAGAAGAATTCAAAAAAAAAAAAACAACTAAAAAACTTTCAGACAACAAAAGTTGTTTTCCATCCAATAGAAAAGTGAATTTCTCCCTTATTAATGATACATTTACCTCAATTAAGCCTGTTTTCATTTTCTTGTTGATTGACTCATTTGGCCGAGACCTGACAATACCTTCAATGGCAACCACATACTCAAGCCTCAGGTCATTGATGGCAGAATGTGCATCAGGAAATTCATCTGGAAGGGTTGTAACCTGAAACTCAAGCTTAATTAGCTTAGAATACACACCAAGTACAACTACAATTGCAAACAACAATGATAGTAAAGTAGTATATACAGGAAGAATACTAAAGTAGAAACTAGTAACAACAGCAAGCACAATGCAGAACTACAAAAAAGCATGATTAGTAATACGAAATGCTCCTATGAGTGAAACACAACTAAGTACCTGAACAATACCAGTATGGTCTCTGAGATTAAGAAATGTGAGGCCACCATGGACCCTGTGAAGAGCAACCCACCCACAAAGCTGAACCCTTTTACCAACATCATCCGAACACAATTCACCACAGAATGCAGTTCTGCCAACCCATTCAAGGGATTCTTTAGGGACTAAAGGCGGTTTAACATTGGAAGTGACTGTTTCAGAAACAGAAGGAGATGGTTGTATTGACGCAGAAACCGAAAAAACACTTCTGGTTCTGGAAAGTGACAATGGAACAGTGTTGGAAACTCTGCAGAGAAGTACTAATGACGGCCTCGTGCGTAGGGCCATCAAAGGCAGAGCTTTAAGTAACACAGACATGTTTTATCCAAATTATAAAAAAAAATGGATACCCAGTAAAGAAATACCCGCGAGGAACGCTTGAATGTTTAGAACCTAAGGGAAAGATTCGGACTTTGTAGAGGAAAGAGATTGAAAAGGAAAAATTAAAAATCGTGAATTCATAAAAAAAAAAATGGAATTTACTGAAGAGTAGCGTAAAGATGAGCAATTGTGGATTTTGAGAACAGATGGTGGACAAGAGTGGGAAGAGAAAATAGAATAATTGTGGAGCATAGAAGAAGATGGAGAACAAAAGATGAACAGCATGGACAGCACCAAGCAAGGTGCTGTGAGGAGGAGGAGATAACACAGAAACGACGTTGTTTCAGTTGTCGATAATGGGCAAGCATGCGGAACAATGGGCTCTTCAGATAGGCCTCAAAGCCCAAACTCTATTTAGTGGGCCTCTTAGGGCCCGTAGGATTATGGGTCCATCTCCAACAGTATTACGTAGCCCACAGCATGAGCTTGGATAACCATTAACCTCTTCACCAAAAAAAACCCATTAACCAATGTGTCACTGGCGTTTTTGAAAATAGTGCTTGTCTATGGTAGCTTTCATTCCTTTAGCCTTGTGAATTGTCATGTTTGGGCCCTAAGGGGCCCAATCCTCTTTCTCTGTTGAATGCAATTTGTTATCCAAAAAAAATAGTGCTCTCTTGTTTACCAAAAAAAAATAGTGCTCTCTTTTGAATCTCTTTGCCTAACTATTATTTAGAATTTTTTCAACATTGTGCAAAAAACCTTGTCCAAAAAAAAAACATTGTGCAAAATGAATATTATCTTGTTGGATCATTTTTTTAACTTGTTGACCTCCATTTAATTTTTAAGAAGATGAGTGATGGTGAGGAAGAGGGAAGAAGAATGTAGGATTTACATGGTATCTAATTTTTTATTTAAAAAATTAATAAATACACATGTTAATGTTAAGGGAACTAATAGTTGATCACTTCAACATTTAATTGATGAAGTTTAACAGTCTAAATATTTTACAAACATTCAACATATTTTAGTGGTATTTTAATAATAAAAAAAACTTTCAGTAGATAGTCGTGGTTTCATATAATTCTACAATTTTCTATATAATTTAGCCTGTTATTAATAAAACATATCACGTGAACCTGATAATGTGCTTCTCGTGATTCTATTAGTGTTTGGATTTGAAATGATGCAATGCAGAGTCAGAAATATGAATAAATTATTGTTGACAGCCTTCATAATTTGTGGCTTCTAATTCTGTTTGTGTTTCCAGCAGGGATGCAAAACATGCACTTTCCAGAAATTTATGAACTACTTTCCGTTTTTTCCTTTTAGAACAAAATTAGACCAATATATTGCAGTAACAATTACTAGTGTTCGATTTCCTTATATTGAAATACACTGTAATTTAAAACATTCCACATCATTAAAAAATTAATAACCTTTACTGTAATTAATGATTAAAATAAGTAGGTTACATTCACATTATGTGTAATAAATAGCTAATAGTAGATATTGATAAGGACAATTCTGAAACATCACGAAGCAAACTTTCTCACACGTGAGCACCCAACAGAAGACAGATCTCGGTTGTTTGTATTTGTCATTTTTGTATTCATATGAAACAATAATCATTTGTCATTTAAGCTTATGTATTATTATTAAGAATCAATTTAATTTTATAAGTTATTAAATCAATTGACGGGTGAGTGTTACTATAATTTAATTAGTACGATCAAATACATCAAAGAATTTCATTTAAAAAGTATTAATTAACTAATTAAGTTCCATATTATTTATTTAGTTTTAAAAAAGAAAAGCTTCAATTATGTATGAGCATATGATATGATAGTCTCGTGAACCTTACCTATCTAACGAGCTGTCCACGAGGAAAAGATCAGCTATGGTTTTGCTGCTAACTTAGGTGGCAAACGGACCAAGGGCCAAGTCACAATTTTAGATTGTGTTTGGTTTTCCAACCCAGTTGGATAAATCGGTGTTTGACCAATTTAAAAATAAATTTAACGGTCAAACAGGGTTTTAATTGTCTCAAACGGCGTGAAATTTTTAGATTTTTTTATTTTTTTCAACTTTATTTCCCCAATTACAAATCAAACATAGCCTTAAACTCGTCTAAATATGGGACAGGCCACAAAGTTATAATACGAAAACAGATTAAGAAACTAGATTCGATTTATTTAATAGTCGTTTACAAGGCTAACCCATTTGCTACTTTTTTTTATCTTTCATTTTTGAAATGTTTTTCTATCAAAATTTTATTTTTTTAATAAAAATAATGTTTTTCTGTTCCCTATTTGTAGCATGTGCTTATATATACATATTTACCAATGTTTTTAAACTTAACCGATTATTAAGTTATCACTAATTTATATTTCAATCGATCATCCTGGAACAATTTGATTTTGATTTGGCTAGTACAATAATTAGGTGATAATTGTTTGTATATTTATATTTTAAAATATTTAATATATATTAATGTGTAATATATATATATATAATTTATATATTAAAATATTTTAAAATCTATATAATTTTTTTTATTGAATGTATAAAAAACTAATAAAGGAATAAAAAGAGTTATATCTAATAGCATTCTTTATTTGACAACAAGAAAGTATTTGTTCTAGTAGTTGTTATGTTAAGTTGTGTTTAATGGGTTTTAGGTTTGATCTAATTTTTGAAACAATTTTCTCTTTCCAACATTACAAGGTGGGTGTGTGAAATCTGTCACATGATGACTATGCGAAATAGTGGTTATGATGTAATGTTTTCTTGCCATACAAACAATTATTTTTTTAACTGCCTCATTTTCCAAATATTTTTTAAAAAAGACATTATTTTTTTATAAAAAAAAACCTTGCAATGATATTAACAAAAAGAAAGGACAGTTACAGTATGATGAAGAGATGTGAAACGATACCCAACATTAACACTGTTCATTAGTACATAACAAAAAGTGCAGATGTGCCGCCCCCAAACTTAAACTGAACCATAAACAACTAATATATCAGAGAAAAGGAGCAGACAGCATCTTTATCTTTTCTCATTAAATAAATAGCTTAATTAATTAATTATATATATAAGGACACAACTGTTCCATAATAATGATCACCTAATGCCACATTTTATCTTATATAATCAAATTACTTTCAGATATAGATATTAATATCACCAAACCTATATTAATATCAAACATCACATAAACGTTGTGTAACTTCTATAACAACACAATGGAATAACGATATGATTAAAGATACCATGTTAGAGAGTAAATTTCATAACCAAAAACAAAAGATAAATCAGGTAAAGCTGATGAAATTGAATATATCACTGGCATAACATCACCAAACTAAAATAAAAAACTAACAAGTCTTATATAATTTTTTAGTGATGCGAGACTTATTTTAATAATTAAGTTAAAGATAATAAATGAGATAATTAAATTAATTTATAGGGTTGATGTGTGACTCTCATGCACGAGTTCTTCATGCATTTTTAACATTCAAGGTATGAATTCCATAAATTGAAAATATAAAAAGGATTAAAACCCAATAGACATATGCATTTTGTAACAGTGTGATGTGTAGAACCCATCAAAATTAATTTAAAAACTCAATTAAACACTCACCTAGAGGAGATACTCTTATTACGTTTTCACAAAAATAACAATTTCTTTTGCACATAATCTCGTTACGTGCTAATTAAGATGATGTATAATTAGAGTCCATTTTGGTTCTCTATTTATATACAAGTTGATTAGATTGCCATAGTTTGTAATCAAATAAAAATGTTAAGGTTAAAGGTAGGGTGTCTCATTCACATCATGCATTGCGTTTTTAGTGTTGGTTGATTGAAAGAGGGATAAAAAGAAGATTAATATTATAAACATCATAATGAGCAGGAAAAGGAAAATATCCGTGCATGGGAACATAATCAAGAATATCAATCATGGCCTGCTGGTTTCTGTGAAAAATAGTGGAATCCCATTGATAAAGATTGTTGTGGACCCTTCGGATCACCTCATTTAAATTTGCATCTTATTCCATTCTATGATTGAAGAAAATAACCCAAGCTATTGGATCAGATGATAATCAATAATGATCATATCTTTGTGAATGATTTGTATGGTTGCAATTCTTCAACTGCATGCATTAATAACTTGCAACCAAAACTCACCGGCTAGTGGAAAAAACCATTTGCAGTATATTTGAAATATGAAATTATCACTATGTTTTTTGCTAGTTCTAAACTCTTAAAAAAGAGCATGTTTGGTATATAGTTGCATTGAAAGCAACTCGGGTTCAGATGAAGTGAAAAATTCATTCTACGGTTAAACAGAGTTTTGATTGTTTCGAACAGCGTGAATGATCAATATCAACTTTTAAATGATGTTTGTTGGATTTTTAATTTTATGGTCAAACAAAATTTTGATTATGTCAAGATTATAAAAATCGGGCCGGTTTGACTGAGAACCAGTCAGGTCAAGGAAAAAATCGACGGATTCAGAACCAACCAAAACCGTTAAACTTGATTGAAAACCGATATTGAAAACTGGTTGAACCGGTAATAGTTTTAATTTTTTTCCTTTTTTTGGGCTATTGTTTAAAAAAATTTCATTAAAAATATTTTAAAATAAAATAAAAAACTATTTGAATATAATTTATTATTGATATATCAATAATTATATCATATTATATTAAATATATCGTCAATTTAACCACAATTTAACAAGTGAACCATAATTTAGTGTTTTCACCAATTTGATAATCAATCCAATTTATAAAACATTAACTACGTGGAGGATAAATATTGAAAAGTAAAGTTGGTAACTTGTTATTTGACAATTTTTCAAAAAAAATGAAATTGTGACCATTTCCACCAATTTCGGCTATTGTTGTCGTTAACTTTAAGAAATCCAAATTATATACCATTTTTTTAAGGCAAAAGGTAGAAAAAGTAAGCGAAAGTGTAATCCTGAGATTTACAATTATTTATTAACACAACTGGAAAATTAATCTTTCTGAAAACCATTAATAACCACAACAAATGAAAAACGCACGAAACACTAATTAATTTACCCCAAAGCTGCACACACTACATTTTTTTCTTTTTTAATTTAATATCTACACTCTCCATTCTGTTGTCACACATAAAGTGAGAAGAGAGAGTTTCTTCACTTTCATCCGTGACAGCAATACCACTAAGACAAGACCAAAATTTACATAAAAGGAGGATTCACGTTTCACACACTACACTTGCTGAAATTAAAATAAAACCTATTAATTCTTTAACGATTTAACCTTTTAAGTTTTGTTTTTCTTTTCTTTTCTCAAATTGAAAAAGTAATCTAATCGGACGGTTACTGATCACGGCATTCCCTTGCTGGCATAGGAATTGACGAGCGCCAACGCATTGCTGGTGAACTTCTTCACGTTCGTGACGCGCTCGCATACATCCGTTTTCACCGGACAGTCCGCTACATCCTGGAACCCGTCCGTACACGTTTCCTCGTCGGTGAGCGCCGCGCTCATCCACGTCTGCACGTTGCTCATCTGGAAGAGGAACGAGCCCGAGCCGGCGCCGGCGGCTCCAATCTGGCGCATCTGCTTGAGCGAGCCGCGGATTTCGTCGACGGCGTCGCCGAGGTTGGAGAAGCAGTCGTGGAGCGCTAGCGCGGAGCGCGAGCTTCCGCCATAGTCGGCTTCGCGAGTGCGGTTGGAGATGTAGGAGGCGGTGACGTGGACCTTGGAGAGCGCGACGGATATGGCAACGCGAGCGAGTTGGCCGGGGTTCTGTTGGACCACATTGGCGTAACGAGAGAGCGAGGTGTAGCAGACGTCCGGGTAGAGCGTGGTGTTGCAGCTCGAGCGGATGAAGTCTCCGTCTCCGTCGTCATCCACGGAGGTGGTTGCGGCGGTAGCGTGGTGGTTGGAGAATGTGGCGAAGAAGAAGGTGAGGAGGGAAAGGAGGAGGAGCGTTCTCATTGTTGTAGTTGATGATTCCGTTATGGTTGGTTTGTGTGATGTGAGAGTCCGTGACTGATGGAGAGAGAAAGGGTGGGTTTTGTAGGCACAAGACTGTCATCCAATTACCATACACCCCCGGCCTCTCTGCTTATTAACGAGAATGCCACCCAATCTTTTCATCCCTTCTCTCGTACCGGTTAACTCAAATTTAACTACTTATTTTTTATAAAATAATTGAACTGCTTGGTTTAGAATTTTTATTCTTATTTTTCTCTTAATTATTGTTTGTTATAAAAATTAATTTTATTATTAAAAAAGGTATTATTGCAATAAAATAATTAATATTTTTTAAAATTTTAAGTGGGTTGAGAAATATAAGCAATTTTTTGAAGTGGATAGTTCAATGACAACATATAATCTCTCTTGTCTATTGTTCTTAAAATTATTTTTATTTTTAAAATTTATAAGAATATTATTTAAATAATAATAATTAATACACAATTAAAATTCTGAACGCATAATTAATACCCTCTTAAAATTTTAACAGGAAACAAGATTTTTATCATTAAAGTAAACAGTGAACATTTAAATAGAACTAACTAGAGTATTATCCTTTAATAGTTTTATTTAGGAAAAAATACTTATTTGGGTTTTGATTTGATTCTCTAATTTTTATTCTTTTTATTTGGTATAATTCTTTTTAATAGTATATGTAACATCCCTGATGTTTTAATGAAAATTATGAAATGGGAAATATTAGTGAATGTTTAGAAATTCTATTTAGTATTTATTCTGTCTGAGTCGGTGTCGAGATCGGTCTCAGAAGCGCGGACAGGCAGAGCTGAAGATCGGATGAGTAAGGAAGAGCGGGCAGGACTAGGCGGTCTGGTCCTACCGTTGTGGGGAGAGCGCCTCACACGGGGTCACAGCCCGGATCAACCTCACACTAACTGAAACAACGGACGTGTGTGACAAATAGTCGAGAGCGGATGATATATCCGACCTCTCAAGTTGTAGCTCGGATTTCCGAGGTATGAACATTAAGTTAGAATGGCGGGGCCGATATTTATATTGGGCCTATACTCTTGTGAATTATTAAAGGATTATGACTACCTGGACGTTGAAGGGATAAACACGTGTAATTGATTTGATGACTACGCAATAGATTAAAATAGAGAAATTGATTAAATTTAGTAAGAATACAAATAAAATAAAGGAAAAGACGATCTTGCCCATGAGCCATATATATATAAGAAGATTCCCTTCCTTTCCTCTTTATTTTACACAAGTTACCTTTACTATCAGTTTGTTCCTTCTCTTCCGTTTGTCTCTTCTCTCTTAACGCTGATCTGCATGCACTGGAGTGAGACTCCATTTGTGTTTGAACTACAATTTAACCTCATTCCTGTGATCGAGACTTCAAGGTGAGTCTACTGATCCAATCCAATTGTAATTCCCTTATTTCTTTCATTCTTTGGCCGTTAAGAGCCATGCATGGCTATATTCGTGGCTGTTCTCCACTCCTCTGGTGAGTGTGAGTCCAGATGTTGTCCATGAACTAAGGACATTGAAGTGATGAAGCTGTACTTCATGATCCGTAGGTAGTAGGCTAAGCAACGGAAGACTGAGTGAAGGAGTTGAGATTGCAGAACCGGTGCTCAAAGAAAGAAATCGGCACAGAGAGCAGATCATCGAAGCGTGGAACCAAAGTAAGGGGGTGTTCGGGTTATAATTAATTAGAATAGGACTTACTTCTTATTCAGATCTGATCCGGTCCTAACACCGGCCCCCAAGAGCATGGCTTTAATGCTTTGCCAGGTCAGCATTTTGAACGAGGTAAATACGCTTCAAATACGGAGTATATACGACCAAGGCAGGTAACTCCGCCTAGGCATGTCACTCCGCCTAGGCATGTCACTCCGCCAAGGCATGACACTCCGCCTAGGCATGTTACCTTGCCAAGGGTCATAACTCCGCCAAGGCACGATACTCCGCCTAGGCATGTTACCTTGCCAAGGGTCATAACTCCGCCAAGGCACGATACTCCGCCTAGGCATGTTACCTTGCCAAGGGTCATAACTCCGCCAAGGCAAGTTACTCCGCCAAGGGAAGTAACCCCGCCTAGGCAGGTAACGCCGCCAGAATGCATATTACTCCGCCAAGCGATAGGCTCAACTCAGGCGGAATATTGAACTTCCCATACTGCGTAGCGAACCCATACTCACAACCCCGGCACGAGATTGACTCTGTCTTGAGAGGTTAATAATGGGAATCACGCTGTCACGCATAAAGGGGAATAACAATAAAATAATAAAGCTTTCACGCTTCCCAAGTAAGTGGAAATACCTACTACACTAACGGTGCTCATGAACAACACAGGGACCCACTGTCTTTCTTGCTTTACACTAGAAAACAAGGAACGGGCCCTACCAATAATGAAGCACCAGTGACAGGTATATAAACCTCAGCAAAAAGGTATACAAGGGCTCTTTCCCCCATTTCTGAACCTTACTCTCTCTCTTACTTGCATAATTCTCTCTGACTGTCTTTCTAAGTCTTAAAGTATTCTGAAATACTGACTTGAGTGTCGGAGAACGATTGCAGGTACCACCCCCAATCGGGTCAAGGCTGAGAGGACTCCTCCAGGCGGATTGGGACACCGCCCAGTGTATACTGCACTCCGTGTCAAGGCATAGGAGGCAATTCCAGGCGGACTACTACATCGCCGTAGAGCGAGTTACACTCTGCCCCAGTATGGTTCAGACTCTGCCTCAACACACGAAGACACTCCACATCTGAACATTTATGCACACTGCTTTGTATCAGATTGAGCTGTTTACAGATCATAACTTTACACCCCCCGTAAAGGACGGATCATTGGCACGCCCAGTGGGACTCGTTAAAGTTATTCCCACCTCTCGTTTAAGAAGTTTGGTCTCTTATTATGGAAGTGAATGGGAGAAACCAACCAGATGGGTACGTGGAAGACATCACTGCCCAGAACAACCATTGAACAGGCACTTAGATTTCGAGTCGCCTGTGGGAAGTTCAAGAAGAATGGTGCAGGTTTCAGCACCAAATCTGAAGGATGAGATGATAAGAAAGCTGAGGGAAGAACTGAGGGAATTGAAACGCCAAAGAAAGAGCGTGGAGGAGAGAGCCATGTCTCTGATCAAAGGGTCACATCACACAACCGAGGGAGAAAAATCCTCTACCCCACAGTATTCAAATATCCCACAGTTGAAGGGAGGCCATGTACCTGGGGGCAGATGAAGATGTCATGTGCAGGATGTTCCCTTGGATTCTTGTTAATGATGCCCTTATCTGATTCAGGAAGCTACCATCAGGTTCCATTAACTCATGGGAAGGAATGGCAGCAGCGTCTGTTGACCACTTTGTCATTTCCAATGATACTCCCATAACATCTCATACCTTGGCTCAGATTAGGCAGGGGAAGCATGAAACTCTCAAGGACTCCTTGAAGAGGTTTCATAAGGAAGCAACTGCTGTTTCAAACTGGGCAGAAGCACTTCAATTGCACATAGCAATAGAAGCTTTGCAACCAAGCTCTGCTTTTGCCATGTCATTGGCAAAGAATCCTCCAGTGAATTTTGAAGAATTCAAGAGGAAAGTATCCAAGTACGTGAGCATTGAAATACGCTTGGAAGCAACAGCGGCAAGAGAGAAATCCCCAACATTACAATGGAGTGATAAGAGCAGATCCAGATCGGGTTTTTACCAAGAAGGTCTAATGAGTCATAACCTCGACTCATCTCTCTTTCTCTCTTTTGTAATTCATAATCAATGATTCACCCATTGTTTTCATGATTTTATTCGATGCACAACACTGTTGTGACAAGATACTTCAAGACGGATGATCCTAACAATGTATCCGTTGTTAGCGATGAACCTCCTCGAAGGTACAACTGAGTGAATCACCCCATTCGAAGACTACATGGGTTGTAGGAAGTCTTTGAAGACACAATCCGTACTCCTACAATTGAAAAATGTCTCCAGGACGGATTATCTCAATCACTTAATCTGTGATCTGACGATGTAACTCTTGACGATGTGTACTTTTCCAGAACGGATAACCTCAGTCACCCATTATGTGATCTGATGATGTAACTCCTGACGTTGTGTACTTGCCCAGGACGGATGATCTCAATCACCCATTCTGTGATCTGACGATGTAACTCCTGGCGCCATACACACTCTAAGGACGGATGATCTCAATCACCTAATATGTGACCTGACGATGTAGTTCCTGGTATTGTACACATCCCCAAGACGGATGATCTCAATCACTTATGAAGTGATTCGACGATAAAACTCCTGGTACGAACAATTCCCATCATCATCCTTATGATGGAAGTCTTTGAAGACTCAATCCGACCTCAATATTGATCACGCTGAACGGATTATTAAATGTTTTCCTGCATTCAATCTTTACTCTAACTTTGAATTGATTATCCATGGCAGAATTTATTCCCATGCAGATAAGACAACGGCTCCAACATGCAACAACGCTTCACAAACGGAGTCAACAAAAACTCCTTGGGGGAATTAGTGTCTCAGCTACATGCTGCACCATACCGACCCTAAGGTCCAGAAAACTCCTTGGGGGGAAAGGATTGGTGTCTCAGCTATATGCTGCACCATACCGACCCTAAGGTCCAGAAAACTCCTTGGGGGGAAAGGATTGGTGTCTCAGCTATATGCTGCACCATACCGACCCTAAGGTACAGAAAACTCCTTGGGGGGAAAGGATTGGTGTCTCAGCTATATGCTGCACCATACCGACCCTAAGGTCCAGAAAACTCCTCGGGGGGAAAGGATTGGTGTCTCAGCTATATGCTGCACCATACCGACCCTAAGGTCCTGCAGGCTGCCTATGGAAAGAACTGGTGTCTCAGCTATATGCTGCACTAATTGGTCCCCAAGGTCCTGCAGGCTTCTTGTGGAAAGAGCTGGTGTCACAGCTATATGCTGCACTACGCTAACTCCAAAACACAACCAATTTCTTGCAGGAGCAACTGGTGTCACGGCTATATGCTGCACCATACCGCCTCCAAGGAACAACTGGTGTCACAGCTATTTGCTGCACCATACCGCCTCAAAGGTATAACCAATTTCTTGCAGGAACAATTGGTGTCACAGCTATATGCTGCACCATACCGCCTCAAAAGTATAACCAATTTCTTGCAGGAACAATTGGTGTCACAGCTATATGCTGCACCATACGCCTCAAAAGTTTAACCAATTTCTTGCAGGATGAATTGGTGTCACAGCTATATGCTGCACCATACCGCCTCAAAAGTTTAACCAATTTCTTGCAGGATGAACCGGTGTCACAAGCTATATGCTGCATCATAGCCATCCTGGATTCAACAATTCACATTTGATCAGGAGTCACACTCCGGTCCAAGTTCAAAAGGATGAACACTCCATCCAAAGCTTGACTCCGCCTAACTGCCAATGTTTTACGGAGTACATGAGCAACAAACTCAAGCACTACCCAACAAGTTCAAGTAAGTTCAACACTTGTAAAATTGTGCTTCATGGAAATTCCTAAGAGGCCACTCCGCCTTCTTACGGAATCTATTTCATCAAAATTCCTAAGAGGCTGTTCCGCCTCCTTACGGAATCTGTTTCATTGGAATTCCTAAGAGGCCACTCCGCCTCCTTACGGAATCCATCTTATTGAAGTTCCTAAGAGGCTACTCCGCCTCCTTACGGAATTCACCTTCTTGGAGATTCCTAAGAGGCCACTCCGCCTTCTTACGGAATCCAACCCCTTGGAAATTCCTAAGAGGCTACTCCGCCCTCTTACGGAATTCAACTCATTGGAATTCCTAAGAGGCGACTCCGCCCTCTTACGGAATCCAACCTCATTGGAATTCCTAAGAGGCTACTCCGCCTTCTTACGGAATCCAATCTTACTGAAATTCCTAAGAGGCTACTCCGCCTTCTTACGGAATACAACTCCTTGAAATTCCTAAGAGGCCACTCCGCCTTCTTACGGAATTCAACTCCTGGAAATTCCTAAGAGGCGACTCTGCCTCCTTACGGAATTCAACTCTTGGAAATTCCTAAGAGGCTATTCCGCCTCCTTACGGAATCCAACTTCATTGAAATTCCTAAGAGGCTACTCCGCCTTCTTACGGAATTCAACTCATTGGAATTCCTAAGAGGCTACTCCGCCTTCTTACGGAATCCAACCCCTTGGAAATTCCTAAGAGGCTACTCCGCCCTCTTACGGAATACAACTCATTGGAATTCCTAAGAGGCTACTCCGCCTTCTTATGGAATACAACCCATTGGAATTCCTAAGAGGCTACTCCGCCTTCTTACGGAATCCAACTCATTGGAATTCCTAAGAGGCCACTCCGCCTTCTTACGGGATCCAATTTCTATGAAATTCCTAAGAGGCTACTCCGCCTTCTTACGGAATCCAATCTCATTAAGATTCCTAAGAGGTCATTCCGCCTCCTTACGGAATCCATGGTATACGTGGCAATGAGAGATTGAAACGACAAAACGTGGTTTCAAGGCGCTTTAATAACAGGCGTGACAAGTAATGACAGGCAACAAATGCATGAAAACACTTGTCCGTAAATCCTGAACTAGCAAACGCCGCCTAAACCCACGCCTATAAAAGCTAAGTGTTATAGCTCATTACAGTGACTCCGCCAGTCACTATAACAAGCTAGGGGGCATATGATCCGGTCCTAACACCGGCCCCCAAGAGCATGGCTTTAATGCTTTGCCAGGTCAGTATTTTGAACGAGGTAAATACGCTTCAAATACGGAGTATATACGACCAAGGCAGGTAACTCCGCCTAGGCATGTCACTCCGCCTAGGCATGTCACTCCGCCAAGGCATGACACTCCGCCTAGGCATGTTACCTTACCAAGGGTCATAACTCCGCCAACGCACGATACTCCGCCTAGGCATGTTACCTTGCCAAGGGTCATAACTCCGCCAAGGCAAGTTACTCCGCCAAGGGAAGTAACCCCGCCTAGGCAGGTAACGCCGCCAGAATGCATATTACTCCGCCAAGCGATAGGCTCAACTCAGGCGGAATATTGAACTTCCCATACTGCGTAGCGAACCCATACTCACAACCCCGGCACGAGATTGACTCTGTCTTGAGAGGTTAATAATGGGAATCACGCTGTCATGCATAAAGGGGAATAACAATAAAATAATAAAGCTTTCACGCTTCCCAAGTAAGTGGAAATACCTACTACACTAACGGTGCTCATGAACAATACAGGGACCCACTGTCTTTCTTGCTTTACGCTAGAAAACAAGGAACGGGCCCTACCAATAATGGAGCACCAGTGACAGGTATATAAACCTCAGCAAAAAGGTATACAGGGGCTCTTTTCCCCATTTCTGAACCTTACTCTCTCTCTTACTTGCATAATTCTCTCTGACTGTCTTTCTAAGTCTTAAAGTATTCTGAAATACTGACTTGAGCGTCGGAGAACGATTGCAGGTACCACCCCCAATCGGGTCAAGGCTGAGAGGACTCTTCCAGGCGGATTGGGACACCGCCCAGTGTATACTGCACTCCGTGTCAAGGCATAGGAGGCAATTCCAGGCGGACTACTACATCGCCGTAGAACGAGTTACACTCCGCCCCAGTATGGTTCAGACTCCGCCTCAACACACGAAGACACTCCACATCTGAACATTTATGCACACTGTTTTGTATCAGATTGAGCTGTCTACAGATCATAACTTTACACCCCCCGTAAAGGACGGATCAAGATCTTTGAGGTAACGTAAACAGACTAAGGGAAAATATTGTTAAACGTAATTGTGTGTTTATACTTGTGCATGTGTGATAGTATACATTGATGAGTTGAGAGTTGGGTGTGTGGTTGAGTTATCATGCATGATCTTGAAATATTTAATATTGACGTAATCAGTGTTATGCGACTCTGGGTTAGCAAGCAGGCTACCCGAGGGATGAGAAAATTGATATCTAATGATCAGTGTTATGCGACTCTGGGTTAGCAAGTAGGCTACCCGAGGGATGAGAAAATAGATATTATTATGAAAGGTAAATTGTTGAATGATTATGTGGTATGGGATGGCCGACGGTATATGATAGCCCCTCATTTCCGGCTCCCGTGGTTTTCGTGCCCAGTTGAGCTACCCAGTGGTCAAGTAGGACCCAGTGGTCGAGGTGGAGAGTCAAGCAGGACTCGGTGAACCAAGCAGGGTTCACGGGGTGTCAAGTAGGACCCCCAGCTGAAGGCCAATCCTTTAGTATCCGGATACTAGGAGTCAGATTGTATGAGAGTCAGTTGTGATGAATGTGATGAATGTGATGTATGTGATGAATGTGATGAATATGAGGAATGTGATGGAGATTGTATAGCTGGTCTAATACAGTTATTGCATGAAATTCATTATGTTTTGGTATGCTTACTTACAGATGATGCTTGAGGCGTATGTGTTAATATGCATGTATAGTGTTAAATTCCGTTCTATATTAATTATTATGCCAAACACTCACCCTTGCATATTTTTTTTAGTAACCAGAGACAGGGAGGGGGAAGGAGCCATGGAGCCGCGCCAAGGGGGAGAACGGTGCCAGGGTCCAAATGAATTTGAGTGACTCTTTATAGAGTCTTATGTGTGTATAAAAACTCCGTAGTATAATTATCAGTTGTGTTTAGTTAAGACCGGATTGAATGAAAAATGTATTTCAAAAATATATTACCGTTATTTGCATATGTTTCTATGGTAACTCCTTGGGTTCACAGGACAATTTGTTAGAGCGAAGTTTTGGGAGTCCGGTCGTATGTTTTGTATAATCCGATGTGCGAAAGGTGTTCGTTCACGAACAGCACCTCGTCTAAGTGAGAGTCCGGAATCTCGCTTAGACGAGTAGGGGCCTCGCGCAAGTGAGACACCCTGATTTCCTTTCTCTCATCCGTTGTGTTCATTTTACATTTTTTTTTCTTTCTAAATATCAATTAATTTCCAAGGAAAAGGGAGAATTTATTGTAAAATGTAATCGTAGAATAAAAATAAATTTGAAAATAATTTAGGACGTTACAGTATATATATCGCTTTAGGAATTTAAGAAAATATTTAGTATTTCTTTTTCCATTATACCCTTACTTTTAAACTAAATAGTTATGATTAAGAAGTAAAATAAATGAAGTGAAATAGAAAAATAGAGATAGACTGGAAAATTATATGATTAAATTATGTATTACAAGATCATTTAATCGATTTTAATTTGAGTATTGTTAAAAATTATGCTAGATAAAAAGGAATAGAGAGAGCATTTGATTTAGTTTGGTCCTTTAAGTTTTGAAAGTGTCCTAATTTGGTCTCTTTGTTTGTTAAATCTCTCGATTTTGTTTGGCATGGTTTAGTGATATAATCATTTTGTTTGGAATAATAAAAAAAGAAACACAAATTTTAAAGAAGAAACTCATATTTTAATATATATACTAAATTGGAACACTTCTAAAACTTAAAGGACCAAACTAAATTAAACTAAAGTTAGAGGTCCAATTTAAAACTTGGTTAAAAGTAAGAGGACAAAACATATATTTTTGTCATTTTATTTATGTTGATATTTAAGTAACAATGTTGTGTATTGCGGCAAAAATTATTATGAATTCATTATGGAATCATTTGGATGGAAGGATGAATGAGAACGGGAAAATAGGGAAAATGATGGAAATAAAGTAGAATGCCATCATCGTTAATGGTTGAGGTAGAAAAGAAAAAACATTTAAAGTTGTTTCCTTCAATTTTGGCGGACTTAGTGTATGCCTTGAATATTAACCACTGAGGTTGCATTCGTAGTACAACATAACCAAGACCACCCACGGGTTCCAGCTTTTGTAAGGTTTGACAAAGATGAAAAACATGAAGTACCAAGCAATAATCTTGAAGCTACAAAGGAACTCCTTGATGTTGGGTAGGTGCAATTAAGATGGGGCAACCATTAAATAGTTGAAGACCTTTACCTCAAAGTCAACAAAGAGCAACTAGGCTATATTTTTTAGTGATAGTATAAGTATACATGTAGATACAATCTTCGCCTCCTTCTATGTAAATATGTCCCCTCTCAACATCACATTAAAGAAGGAAACAACACCGATAGGAAGAATGAGGAGCGAAAGCAACAACACCCAATTCAAACAACTATGACCTTTCACATGCCAATTCAAACAACTACTACAACAACGATTTAAATTAAGGGCATGTGATCTAGACATATCAACTAAGCCCATACTAGTTGAGCAACATACCTTTATACCCTACAAGACACCAATGCATCACTTACCCTATGAGCGAGTCACATTCCCCACGGATGACATAATCTAAACCAGGGTGTCACACCACCAAAGGAGTTACCCCAGTTTAGAATATTGTGTCGTCGATTGTCTCTGAAAAAGGCATATGTTTTGACACACGTATGGTTGCCTTTATATAGCTCTTTCCCTGTAATACCAACCTCGTAAATACTAAAGGTACATTTCCAACTACAAAATGTGTTTTGTGCTTACATCAATTTTATAGCTTTGATATCTCACTAACTTAAGTATCGAATGTGCTTAAAGAGTGAAGATCATCCATTCTCACATTCTTGCAAGTGTGCGCCCTACTTGTGGCATACACCGGTCATTAAAGCATATTAGTATAATACTTGCCCACAGTTTAAAATATCTCAAATATCCAACTCTGATTCTTGGACATATTAGGGTCCATACTCTAATTTCCTTGTTAAATTTACGTGTTGAAAATTATAAGTATTAAAATAAGACTAAGTGATGATGATTTTCAATTCACCCTATTTAGATGCATTGCATTCTTAGTCGGACAATGGGAGAATTATACATATATTGTGACGTCCTCTTATCGATTCCTAAAGTTTATTCTAGGGTCGGATTAAAATCAAGGTAAATTTTTTGCTTTCACATCATCCTTGACCATAAACAATAGGAACCTAAAGGCTACACCACTCGAAACCACTTAAAACCTTTATTTTTGGCTCTAGTAATCGATTACAAGATCATAGAACGATGTCAATTGATTACAAGGAGATGGTAATCGATTATGTCAAGCATGATAATCAATTATACTGTTTGGTAATCGATTACCAATATCACAGAATGGCATTAATGGATTACAGGGAAGGTTGTAGTCGATTACACCACATTAGAATGCAAAAATATTGCAGAATTTGGTATATTAACTAATTTTTACATTACCTAATTTGCCCGTTTGAACTCTGTTTGCTACAAAATTTCATGAAAGTTATATTTCCCTTATTCCAAAACTATTGACACGGTCCATACTCAAAAATTATTTCATATGAACAAGATATGTACAAAAAAAGCAGTTATATTTTTGTTTGAACATTATTTCTATTATTTAAATCTTCTCACATTTGGAAATCTTCTTTCCATTTGAATTCTCACATTCTTTTAATATTCTTTTACATGTTGTCATTGTTGTTATTTACACATAAATTGTTTATATATCCAATTTCATTCACATAAAAATAAAGTTGAACACAAAGAAGTAATGAAAATAAATGAAATTTTAAATGAAACATTATATATGATTTATACATTTATCCAACTTATTCCTTGTAAAAAATGACTTGAACAAATGGGTGCAATAACTTTATCAATTAATTGATGTTAGTTTATTTCATTTACCATTTTTAATTTATAATAATATATTTATTATTTTGACATTCTTTATTTTGAATATTTTTTCACAAACAACTTATTTTTAATTTTTTATAGCAACCCATTTCTAATTTTTGAAGTCACTATAGTTAATAACTTTTAATTGAAAAATACATATATAATATTAAAAATAATCTTAAACTTATTCGTACAAAACTTAATGCTTAAAATTTTATTTTATATTCAGCATATATGCAGGTGAAAACGATTAATTATGTTAATTATTGCACCATGTTTTTTAATGATTTTCTAAAGATTTTGCTGTTATAAAAAATTTTAAATTATATAATGAATATAAGTTTTTCCACAAGATTCTAATTTTTCTTTTCTTTTTAAAGATCTAATGTATTTTTATTCTATATCAAGTTAAATCATAAAATATTTAATGTGTGTGTATATATATATATATATATTATTCCTTTAATTTTAAGTATGTTTTAAATCAGGCATGACAGTTGTACCCAAATTCATAGACACTAGCCTGTCCTAGCCCACGAGTTTGATGGGTAAATTCTATTTTAACTGAGGATAAACAAAAATTTACCTCGACCCCACCGGGATGAAACGAGTGTGGTATGCAACTACCCTCCACCTACCTAAACCTGTTTAGATGTACAAACTAATTATCATAAAGAGTTTCATTGTCTACTTTATATATCATTTGAATTAAAATGTATTGAAAATATGATTTATTTGAAATTACATATTTAAGTTATTAAAACGAAAGAAAAAATGAAGTATGGTAAGATACTTATGAGGTTTCCTTGAACCTAATATGGACGGAATGTGTTCTATAATTCCAAACTCACATTTTGCAGGGATGAGGAAAGCAAAACCCGTTCGGGCTGTTGCCATGCTTATTTCAAATATCAACTAATACACCAATTTTTTATTTAGTTAAATATATAAAGGTTTAATTTTTTATGGTAAATACTTTCAATGTTATAGAATAAAATAATAATCATATACACAATATTAAAACTATATTATCATAAATTGTAATTACACGGTATCTCACTAGTTTGAACTTTGAAAGAATCTCATTTATTTATATTTGTTGAGACTATTATTGTAGTAATACATGATGTGTAATGTAATAAGTGTTGTATTTAAAGAATATAAATGTGTGTGGATATTTGTAGATGAGAACAAAGTAGCATGAAAACAGCTTGAAATGATCGATCATGATGAATGTTGTGAAAGACTATTCACAATACTGATACGTTCATTAAGTCAACAAAATCATGTCTCAACGTAAATTAAATAATACTTAGGATTTTGCAGCCAAAATTAAAGCACACTAATTAGGCAATAATATCTTTTACAAACATTAAATCCTTTCACTTCATTTTCTCCATGTATTACTGAATGGGCTTCAACATACTTATTTACGCTTGTCATATTATTTTTATTGTTTTATATATGTTTTCTGAATTTTATCTCTATTCAAGTCCTTAAATTAAAAGAATAACTTCCTTTAAAAATCATATATAAACTAAATAAAAAATAAATCAAGTGAAAATAAATATATTTTATTTTGTTCATACAAAAGCAAATATAGATATTTACATTAAAATAATTCGTAGATGAAAATTTTAAATCACATGTGAATTGAATAAATATAGTGGATAATAGCCCACCACATTATCACATTAGTTTAATCTAGAAGTACACTACTTTTTTGTTTTGGTATGCCAAGTATACTTAAAAAAATTAGGGTTTATTTATTTGATTTCTATTTTAATTTTTAGTTTTAATTATAAAATTATTATTTTAATTTTATTTTAAAAATTTTATATAGAAAATACTAAAATATTTTTTTTTTATTTTCTGATTTTCAATGTAAATTCTTAAAAATATAAAATATGATGGTAATTTGATAATTAAATGAAAGTTGAAGAATTGTATTTGGGTTGGTTGGAGAAACAGAAGAAAGGCAATAATATTGGTTGGAAAGTATAAGAAATAATAGGCGAAGGGGATGGGCGTTGTTTGGCGTGGAGAGATTATGAGTGGAAGGAAGGGGACAGCACCATAACATATCCATTCCTTTTCTTTTTCTTTTACATTAAATATGTTGCATTTATATTGAATAATAATATTTCCAACCAAGTGAATTAATTAGTAGGAATTTTCTAACTAACGTGATATCAAATTAAACATTTGATAGTGTAATTACACTCAATCTTATCCTTGATAAACATTTGATAGTGTGTTTTGGTTGAATAACACTTTTAGGTTCATCTAAATAATTAATAGTGTATTTTCGTTGATGAATACGTTGGTTTCTAAGAAAAAACAACAATAACTTTTAACTTTTAACAATTGCTTTAATCTTATTTATTATTTATTGAAATCATAAATGTTTTTGTGAGCACCTAATGCTCAAATAACTAAAAATCAAGGAAATCTTTTTTAAAATTTTCACACCAGTCTTAGGATAATCCTACATAACTCTACACATCCTTAAGGACATAACCTAGGCTTAGGGATACCTGAATCCTACCATTACATGGTTAAAAATATGAATTTAGGATATCCTAACAAAGTGTTAATTGATTACACTATCAGTGTAATTGATTACCCGTGAGAGGTTGTACAAGTTTTCAGAAGGTCTTATCTAGTAATTGATTGCGTAATCTATTACTTAAGAGTTTCCCGCGTAATCCTACAACTCAGGTGCCTGGTAATCAATTACAACACCCCTGGTAATCGATTACCAGCATACTAGATTACAAAATTACGCAACAAAATGGTCTCCTATCCAACTTCTACACATCCTAATTTCCACAAACACAACATAAAAACACATCATTTATGACTTGTTCCAACAAGACACCCCAAAATTCCCAGTAACAAGTAAGTTATGCACAAAAATGTAAATTGGCCAACTTAGGCCTTTACCAAACAACTTGACCCTTTAAATCTCATCCAAATTGGCCCATTCCACTTCACACACATTCTAAATACTGAATGTAAGTTATTGGGTCTATCTAAAGGTTCCAAAACCTCATGGGTCTAAATCCGACCTACTCAGTTTCCTAATTGTGCATAACTTCCAATGATACAATATGGCATTCATTATGAATAATGGTACAACACCATTTCTCATTACATTCCACATTCTATATGCATTATGGCAATCATGATCCCTACCCATAATATCCATTCAACGTAATATGTAATCTATATAGTTCCTTAGCATAACACAAATCAATATAATCATCGTGGATCCATCCATGGTTCACAAATCTGAGGCATCATCATATATCAACATTATCACTATAATTCTTAATTTACGCATCAAAATCAAGTCTAAAGTACCAAAACAACTATAAACCTCCAGTGAGGTGATTAGCTACCTAGTTTAGCCATGTACAAGCATTTGCAGTATCCAAAACGAGTCGGCCAAAGCCATAACAACAAAAGGCTATACGTGTATATACATATATATACTAGTGGCCTCCATGACCACAATATCTCTCACAAGGCAATCATCATGCATTACCTCAGTCTAGATCCACTGAAAAATAATCACAAGTTTAGGGGTGAACATATATATATATATATATATATATATATATATATATATATATATATATATATGACAAGTATTAAATCGTGGTATCCACAAGTATCCATCTACTTCTATAATATCACATTAACAAATACAATCATCATAATCCTCATCATTCACACTGTCATCTACTATAATTGCATTACCTTAAATGCACCAAACACAACAATGCATATCCTAAGTTGTCCAACAACCTTTAAATCTCAATAGCTACATGTAAATGCATATGCATGCGGATCCAACTTTAATAATAGAAATTACACTACAGCGTATAAGTTTTCACAACATACAATGATTCGGTGTGCATACCAGCCTTCAATTGCACGTGACACTGGTTAATGCAGAGTATGAAATAAAGGCTAAGTTAAATCAAATACTAGGGTAAAATACTATAAAAACTAGTTTGATTGACAAACATCGGTACGGATTACGGACTTGACCTCGGACAAAAAAGCTGCCATCTGAACCAGGGTCAGACAAGTGGGCAAGTTGCTCCTGTACAAGTACTGTAGCAACTGTTTACTGTTAGGAGTGTCAAATCACCACTTGCACTCAGGGAAGTTCTATAAATATAAGTGATCCGGTCTAGATACCGGCCCCCATACTTGTGACGTCAGACTGACCTCATATAAGGATAACCGGTGTCCTGGTTCAATGTTGTATGGCCGTTGTCTGGCCGTCCGCCCTCACTCCACGACAACATCATTCATTTTCTCCATAGCGGTTCTACGTTCATCTTTACAGGGTGTTTATATAATTGTTGGCTTTTCAGTCACAGTAAGAGAAGAGTCCCTGATAACTTATCAACGAAGACACTGTTTGTAGCAAAATACGTCACATCAATGGCTTCAGAAAGTAAGTGGGCATGTCAGCAGATTATGCGGAAAAGGTGATTATCCTCTCCTCTCCCTAGAGGATTGTACTCTGATAATTGACCTACCCTCCTGACACATTCTGAAAGTCGAGCCACTTTGATTGACACAATATACACGCAATCAGAGCTAAGGGACCCACCTGCATCCAACGACTCATTTCTCTTACGTTCAACTATAAGAAGCCCATATCAACACACATGCATGGTATCGTTGTTCTATCTCACACTTTACTGTTATTACGCTTGAGTGTTCATTGAGTTCATACACTCTTCTAACTTGAGCGTCGGAGAATCTTCGCAGGTGGCACCACCTTTCGCCCCCCTACAACGCGAACCGTTGGTGTAAAGGATCTCCAGGACAACAAGACCGGCCTCTCCCACTGAGAGACCGGATTAATACATCGGTTACTCACAGTTCCGGTGTGCAAACCCTAAAACACCTGCACTCTTGTGGCTGGTCCCACACCGGATCCTAGACCCCGGTCCAGACCAGTTCATTGGCACGCCCAGTGGGACACGATAGAGTTATTCCCATTTTCGCAGAAGTTAGGTGGTTACAATGGAAGGTGATGGGAGAGATTTCGTGGAAGGTCACGTGGAGGATGTGACCCATCAACAGGCTGGGAGGAGACTCATCTTCGAATCCCCTGTAACTCAAACCCGGAGGATGGTGCAAGTGCAGACGCCTGACCCTCGCGATGAGGTTATCAGCCAACTGAAGGAGGAGCTGATGGAGTTAAGGCGAGAGAGAGGAGGAGCTGGGGACAGAGTAGTGTCTCATGCAGAGGATGCTCACCATGCATCAGCGAGGGATAGATCTACCACCCTCCAGTATTCGAAGATCCCCACATATGAGGAGAATGGGCAAACGCAGGACTCTGGTGATAGAGTCAGTACCAGGAGAAGGGAGCAGGCGGTGGTAACTTCAGGGACATACAAGCTCAATGTCCCTTTTTCAAGAAGGTTGATGAATATTGTCATTCCAAAACATTTGCAAACAACTCAGCCATTGTCGATTGGGAAGTATAATGGAGAGACCGACCCCACTAAGCATTTGGATGCTTACGTTTATGAAGCTATGTATCTGGGAGCAGATGAAGATGTCATGTGCAGAATGTTCCCAAGGACGCTGACGGAGGAAGCTCTCGGCTGGTTTAAAAGTTTGCCCTCAGGATCTATAGACTCTTGGGAGGAAATGGCTGCTGCATTCGAAAGCCATTTCGTCATCTCCAGGGATATCCCAAGAACTTCCCACACCCTGGCCCAGATAAGGCAGGGAGAAACTGAGACTCTTAAGGAGTTCCTGAAAAGGTTTTACAAGGAGGCTGCGTTGGTCCCTAACCTCACGGAGGCCATACAACTCCATATTGTAGTGGAAGCTCTTCAGCCAGGTTCAGCCTTTGCCCTATCTTTGGCAAAAAGCCCACCTACAACCTTCGAGGAGTTTCGAAGGAAAGCTTCCAAATATGTGGGCATAGAGATGCATCTAGAGGCAACTGCAACAAGAGTAAAGCCTTCTGCACCCGCTCAGCAGCCACGGAGAGAAAAGGAGAGAGCGAGGCCTGAGAAGCATGTCTTTAGAGAAGACTTTGTGAACGCTCGTCAGCATCCACGAGATAGGCGCGTATCATCGTTCGATCACTATGCTTCGTTGAACACCAGGCACTCACAAATCATGAGGGAGGTTGGTTGGCCAACTCTGAACGTCTTTGGTATAAGGAAGCCAGCCCCAGCCAAGAGGGGTGGTAACCCACGTAAATACTGCACTTTCCATGAGCAGACAGGGCACAACACTGATGAGTGTAAGGCGTTAAAGAATACGGTGGAAACTCTCATTCGGGAAGGAAAGCTGAAGCAGTATTTGTTTAAGGAGAAATCTATGGATGAGCCTCACAGGATGGAGAAAAGGAATAGAGATCCTGATGATGAAGATGATAATACACGCAACCCAGCAAGGAAGTTCACTGCGGCCGAGAAGCAGAAAGGGGTAGTGATTGCTGAAGGTGCCCAACAAAGTAACATGCCCCAGCAGCAGAGGCAGGGCAGACGAGAAGTGATTGAGATGATAGCTGGAGGATTTGCGGGAGGAGGAACATCAATCACAGCGCGAAAGAACCACCATAGGATGATTCTGTCAGTCCAGGGTAAACCGAGGGATAACCGCCCTTTCAGGGACGGAGTGACAGCCCCGACGGTGTCATTTACAGATGATGACTTCGGCCCAACAATTCCAGGAGGTGATGATGCTGTAGTGATTGTGGCCGTCATAGCCAATAAGGACGTCAAGAGGATCCTCGTCGATCAGGGAAGTTCTTGTGATGTTATCTTTTATAATTGTTTCAAACGAATGGGTTTCAGTGATGCAGATTTACAACCATACACACAAGAACTCACAGCGTTTAACGGAGCCAAGCAACCCACTAAGGGATACCTCGACACTTTGATTTCTTTTGAAGGGGAGCCCGGTGCAAGAACGGTCAAGTCAAGAATTCTGGTGATTGATGTGGAATCCCCGTACAACGGTATTATAGGCCGTCCAACACTGAACGCTATGGAAGCAATTGTATCCACCCCTCATCTCTTGATCAAATTTATCGACAAGGACAACGGTGTGTCCTCACTCCGCGGAGATCAGGAGATGGCTCGATATTGTTATAATCTGAGCCTCAACATGGTTAAGTTGGATGTATTCAACAAGAAGAGGAAGTTGAACGACGGAGGAACAGCGGCAGGGTCTGTCAGTCTTATTGACCTAGACCCCAGAGCGGAATTGAAGATTGATCCACTCAATCCATCTAAGCCCACACCAGATGGTGGTTCCAGGGATGTCGTATTGGGAGATTCCCCAGAGAAGGTCACGCACATCAACGATAAGCTGGAGTCTGCTATGGAGCAACGCTTATTAGCCCTTTTGCAGGAATTCAAAGACCTTTTCGCATGGACAGCAGCAGACATGCCGGGGATGGATCCTGATTTCTGTTGTCACAAACTTGCAGTGTATCCTGAAACCAGACCGGTGGCTCAGAAGAAGAGGAGGTTGGGACCGGAGAAGCAGAGGGCGGCTTGTGAGCAAACAGAGGAGTTGTTGAAAGCAGGTTTTATAAGGGAAATACGCTATTCATCTTGGCTTTCTAATGTGGTCATGGTGCAGAAGACTAACGGTAAATGGAGAATGTGTACAGATTATGTGGATCTTAACCGTTGCTGCCCTAAAGATCCATATCCCCTGCCCAACATCGATCGCATGGTGGATGATTCATCTGGTTACCAATATCTCAGTTTCATGGATGCCTATTCGGGGTACAACCAGATTCCGATGTGGGAGGGAGACCAGGAGAAAACTGCCTTTATCAATGACCGCGGTGTTTTCTGCTACACCGTCATGCCTTTTGGACTGAAGAACGCCGGCGTTACCTATCAGCGCATGATTAACAAAGTCTTTGAAGGGATGCATACAAAGCTGGTCGAAGTTTATATTGATGATATCATAGCCAAAACGCCCGCTGGAGGAGACCACATTGAAGATCTACGCCAAGTTTTCACTAGGCTTCGGCAATACAACATGAGGTTAAATCCTTTAAAGTGCACCTTCGCTGTTCCAGCAGGAAAATTCTTGGGATTCATGTTGACTCAACGAGGCATTGAGGCTAACCCCGGGAAATGTCAAGCAATCCTGGACATGCAGAGTCCCAAATGTTTGAGGGAGGTCCAGTCATTGAATGGGAAAGTGGCCGCTTTAGCTCGTTTCATGCCTAAGATGGCGCACAGGTCCCTCCCCTTGTATAAGGCGTTGAAGAAACACAAGAGTTTTGAATGGGGAGAGGAACAAGAGCAAGCCTTCCAGCAGCTCAAGGCCGTTCTCTCGAGTCCACCAATTCTGGTTAAGCCTGACTCGGGCGAAACGTTAATCTTATACTTGGCAATATCCGACGAAGCTCTAGGTGTAGCCCTGGTGAAAGAAACCCCTGAAGGGCAGAGACCGGTGTATTTTACTAGTAAAACGTTTCAGGGGGCGGAAGGAAGGTATCAGAAGATTGAGAAAGCCGCCCTGGCAGTTGTATGGGCATCACGACGGCTGAGGCCTTATTTCCATGCGCACCCAGTATTGGTAAGAACGGATTTGCCACTCCGTTCAGTACTCAGCAAGCCAGACCTCGCCGGAAGGATGATAAAGTGGTCTATCGAGCTGTCAGAATTTGAAATTTCATATGAGCCTCGAGGAGCCATCAAAGCGCAAGTGTTGGCCGATTTTGTAGTAGAAATGACGGGGGCGGACCCGACCACCCCTCGAGCGCATTGGACCATCTACGTCGATGGCTCGTCGAACAGCAAAGGTTGTGGAGCAGGTGTGGTGGTAGAAAGTGATGACGGTGTGCACTTAGAAATTTCCCTCCGATTCAATTTCAAGACCTCCAACAATCAAGCTGAATACGAAGCATGCTTGGCCGGCCTCCGTGCGGCGATTGACACTGGAGCATCAGCAGTTACACTCTGCAGTGATTCCCAGCTGGTGATTTCGCAAATCCAGGGGGAGTACCAGGCGAAGGAACCACAACTTCAATTGTACTTGAATTGTGTTAATGAGTTGAAGGGAAGATTTGAAGTTTTAGAGTTCAAGCATGTGCCCAGGGAAGAAAATACCAGAGCGGACATCTTGTCAAGATTGGCAAGTACAAAGCAGCCTGGTAGCACAACAACGGTGGTTCAAAGCACTTTGACATCACCCAGTATACCTCTGTATCCTTCTCTGAATGCTGTCATGGTGAGCTATCCATATGAGGATTCTTGGGTCATTCCCTATATTCGTTATCTGGCTGATGGTCAACTTCCCACTGACGAGAAGGAAAGGAGACGAGTAAAGAGGGAGCTGCCATATTTTACTATGGTCGATGGTGTTCTCTACAGAAGGAGGTTCTCTGTCCCATATCTTTCATGTTTAAGAGAAGATGAAGTTCAAGCGGTCTTAACTGAGGTACACGAGGGGCAATGTGGGCACCACGCTGGAGGCCGAAGCCTAATGAGAAAAGTCCTCAGGGCTGGATACTGGTGGCCCACTGTGAAGCAGGATACCGCAGACTTCGTGAGGAAGTGCGACGCTTGCCAAAAATTCTCCAATCTCCACCATACACCAGCCCAAGAGTTATCTTCATCTGCTGTGCCTTGGCCGTTCTACCAATGGGGCCTTGATATTTTGGGTCCGTTTCCCACTGCGCCAGGAGGTATCAAATACTTGATTGTTGGGGTAGACTACTTCACCAAATGGATCGAGGCAGAACCAGTAGTGCATATCACTTCTGCACGTACAAGACGTTTCATGTACGAAAATATCATTGCTCGATTCGGGGTGCCAGGGCGGATTGTGACTGACAACGGCACCCAGTTTACAGACAAAAAGTTCACGGATTTACTTGAAGGACTGGGGATAATCCAGATATTTTCATCTGTCGAACATCCCCAAACCAATGGGCAAGCAGAGGTAGCTAACCGAGAGATGCTAAAGGGGTTAAAGAAGCGTCTGGGAGAAGCGAAGGGAGGATGGACTGACCAGTTATGTCATGTTCTATGGGCATACCGCACTACGCCTCATTCTTCAACTAACGAATCCCCATACCGGTTGGTGTACGGGGTTGAGGCGATGATCCCAGTTGAGTTACAAACGAGATCGGCTCGTGTGGAGTATTTTTCAGCAGAAGATAACAACGCCAACTTAGCATCAGAGCTGGACGTCCTCCAAGAGTTAAGGGAAAAGGCTTTCGTCAGAGATCAGGCAATAAAAGCAAAGGCTGCACTCCGATATAATAAACATGTCCAGTACAGAGCTTTTAACACCGGAGACCTCGTTCTGAGAAAGGCCAGTGTGGGGAATAAGTTCGCTCACCAAGGAAAGCTAGCACCGACGTGGGAAGGACCTTATAGAGTTTCGGAGGTGACTGGAAAGGGATCATACCGATTGGAAGAACTTGATGGAACCCCAATCCGCAACAAATGGAACACTCAGAATTTACGAGTGTATTACAGCTAGTTGGTAAGACGGCGTGTACTCTTTTTCCTTACTTGAGTTTTTTCCCATTGGGTTTTCTCAAGAAGGTTTTAACGAGGCATGGCCCCAACGATGCTCTTTGTGTAATCTATTTTCAATTTTAATAAGAATACACTTTCACCGCCCTATCATTCTCACTTTTCTTATGTGTTATGATTTAAAGCCGTAGTTTAATACGCATACACCTCAGGACGGATGAACGCAACTGCCTATTCTGTAGTTGATGAGATAATTCCTCGAAGAACGGAGGAAGACCCCTCAAGACGGACGATGTAATTCCTTGAGGTGGAATGGGTTGTAGGGCTGGTCCTTTTTCAAGGCCACAAACCGAACCCCATTCGAAGACTACATGGGTTGTAGGGCTGGTCCTTTTTCAAGGCCACAAATCGAACCCCATTCGAAGACTACATGGGTTGTAGGGCTGGTCCTTTTTCAAGGCCACAAACCGAACCCCATTCGAAGACTACATGGGTTGTAGGGCTGGTCCTTTTTCAAGGCCACAAACCGAACCCCATTCGAAGACTACATGGGTTGTAGGGCTGGTCCTTTTTCAAGGCCACAAACCGAACCCCATTCGAAGACTACATGGGTTGTAGGGCTGGTCCTTTTTCAAGGCCACAAACCGAACCCCATGCGAAGGCTTGGGCGCAGTAGGCCGGTTCACACAGGAAACCGCGCTGAACCCCGAGTAACGGGCGCAGTAGGTTCAGGATTAGCCCTGATCCGAACCCCGTGTTGAAGGCTTGGACTGTAGGATTGCACCGAACTCCAAGTACGGTTAGTAGGATCGAACCGAATACCGTGTGAAGACCTGAGATGTAGGACCAAACCGAACCTCAAAAGAAAGGCGTAAAAGCTTACCCTTGTCAAAGCGCCAAAATTCAAAAGGCAATGTCCGTCCTCAGTGGTGGAATATCCACCCCGGAGCGGTTGAACGCTGACGTACCCGCTCTACATCTTCGAGGATAGATAAGGATTTCTATCTTTTAAGAAGTTAAAAGGTAATCTTTGAGATAAACTCTCCCTTCCCAATGAACTTACACTTGGGGACAGGGCGTGCTTTAACTTAACTGTCATTTATTCATTACAATTTGTTATCTTAATCCAGTGTGATAAGAACGCTTTAAGTAACTAGGTAACCACGCAGAACGGATTCGCAAAGCATTGGAAATAATAAAGTGTTTTGTATAACACCAAGTTATTCAGCACTCACACATTCGATGCAAACAGTTGAGGAAAAGTAATAATGAATCTTATTTTCAAAAATAAGGAAATATGCAGGTTACAAAATGTTTTAAAGCTGGAGCCGATCCCAGAACACGGCTATGAGTGAAAGCATAAAATTAAGAGGCCGGTGCTTGATCCTCCACAGTGGGCACTCCCGCCTTCTCCGTCTGGTCCTCCACCCCAGTTTGGGCATCTTCTGGTGCTTCAGCTCCAGAGGCAGCAGTGGACGGTGTAGGCTCCATACTTTGGCCTTCTGGGAGGGGAGGCAGTTCGTACAGAGATGCATGGGGTTCATGGTGCGATCCGTCCTTATGAACTTCTACAAGTCTTCCCCCATGGAACTCGAAGAACGGATCTAATCCGTATACATTCAGCTTTACTCCAGGGTTACGATAATAGACTTGACGAAGGGCCAGGCCGAAAGATTCATACGCCACATTTTTGCATATATCCAAGGCTTTGGCAGCCTTGGCCTTTGCAGCAGCTAGTCTTCTTTGAACCTTGGCATAATCCTCTTCTGAAGGCCCAGCACTCGCACCACCCTTTTTGAGTTCATCAATTTGGGCTTGCATCTCCTTCCGAATAGACTCCCACTCCCCAAGGTCCTTGTTGCGACCCTCCTCCATAACTTTGAGATCGTCAGCAAGCTTAGCCGATCTCTTCTTCTCCAGTTGTAATTCTTCTTCAAGGAGGGGTATGGATTTGTTTTTCTTCTGGAGGTCGGCAACTTCCCGCTCTAGGGCCTTGTTCGCAAAATGAACTTGGCTTGCCTCTTCAGTCTTCCTCTGGAGCGTTTCTTTAGCTTTCTTCAATTCTGATTCCACCCCTTTGTGAACTTCAGCTTGCTTGGCCGCGAATTTCTCCTTCACCGCGAGTTCGGTCTCAAGTTTTTCAACCTGATCCATATAGTCAGCTTTCTCGCTCAGGGACTCAAGCAGGCCTGACAGTTCATCAAGTTGCCAACGCCCAGCCTTGCAAGCACCTCGGACCCCAGCAGCGTCGAGGGAAGGGCGGAGGCAATACCGTGCCTTTGGGAGAGTAGGAGGCATAGATCCTTGAAACCACAAATAAGGAGAAAGGAAGGAGTCACGCGGAGGATCGAACGCCGGAGGAGGACCGTTCCCAGAATCCGGTTCTGAAGCATTTTGAGAAGAAGGTGCAGAGAACTCAGGAACGGGTTCCTTTCCCTTGTCCTTCTTTAATTCAGTTTCTTCGGCCGTCCTCTGACGCTTCTTCACAGGGTCATCAGAGGAGGGCTTCTCTTGATTTGCCTTCTTTACAAGATGCCTCTTCTTCTTCTTTTTCTCTGGGACGGCCTCCTCGCCACCCGCTCCAGCGGCCTCAGTTGCTTCTTCGGTTTCCTCCTCGTCGAAGAGAGGAACCTCATCTCCTACCGCAGAGGTCAGAGGAATGAGGGGAGTTTTAGTGGCGTTCCTCTTCGCCTGGATGTCATTTTCTTCAGAAGAGGAGTCATCGTCAGCCATCATGGTCCTTAACGACAACATCTCTGGGCAGGCTTTTTCAATTTGTTCTGCAAAACAAGAAAAGTTGAATAAGCATACAAGGAGAAAAATAACTAGAGCGGAATAACCATACAACACAAGGAGAATAAGAGCGGATGTTACGGAGGTAGGTGTTTTTGATGCCATCCTCGGCCAAGAGAAGACGGCTGGAAAACCCTTTGAGGGTCTTTGAGGCCGTCTGCAGGGCGCTCAAGACCTCAACAGAATGAGGGGAAAGTTCGCTCTCATCTGTATAATAAGCACGGCTCATAAGAAGAAAATGCTCGTGCGTCCAGCTAAGGGGAAACTTGGTAAACCCCTCTTTATTCCGCCAGAAGACTGGCTTATTTGGTTGGATCTGGACCCGCGTGTAGTAGTGTTTGAAGGAACGCCCATCTACCTTTGCGGATTCCGTATAAGACTTGAAATTTACAACCCTTGAGTCACTACGGAGAGTAATGAACCCAAGGCCGCCCTTCTTATTAGCTCGGCGGACCACTTGGCAATAGTAAAATAGCTTGGCCACAGTGGCGGAGAAGCCAAAATGCTCCCCCAAAACTTCCAGAGCCCGGACAAGACTCCAACCGTTGGGATGTAGTTGTGAGGGGGCACAGTCTAAGAAACGCAGGACGGCCATCTGGAAATCCGTCAGGGGAAAGCGTACTCCCAGCTTTAAGAAAACGAAGTCGTACATGTAGACCGACCTCGCGTCAGGGACGCTGTGGCATATTCTTTCAGAAGGATGCGGAGCCATCACAGCGTATCGCGCTTTGTACTTCTTATCCGAATATATCTTACAGCGGAAAGAAACCGTGCGCTCCTCCTCACTTGCATGGTGCGAAGGGATCTCTAGGAATTCCTCTTCTACCCAGCAATAAGGTTTTTCCCTGTTGAGTTTCTCCCAATCAAGCCGGTGTGCCACAACATTGACACACCCTTCAGCAGAGCGGAGAAACGGTGTTTTTCCACGTCCTGGAAGATCCATGGTTGTGCAGGCGCGGTGGAACGCGTAGGTGCTGTGATAAAAAGCAACATCGTCAGAGAGATAACCTTCAGCACTTGACCCCTCATCAGAGCGGCTGGTAGCCCTCGAACCAAGGGGAACCTCAGAGCGACGAGAGGAAGAAGACGCTCGTGAGGAAAAAGCTTCGGCTCTCTCTGAGCGATGGCGCCCAGCCACAGGAGGATTCGCTGGAATCCTCCCACCACGGTGGCTAAGGGGGGCACGAGAGCCAAACCTCCCCCTATTTGAAGGACCAGCGTGGCCTGCTCTAGGGCGCATGATGGAAATAGAATGACTAAAATTGCAAGGAGTGAAGGAAAGGGAGGTTACCTAAAGGAAGAGGATCTTTGAGAAGTTGGAGACGACAAGGAAATTCCAAGGAAATTTGAGCAGAGTTTCGCTAAGCTTGGGGACAAGTATGGATTCCAAAATCTGCTAAGAGTTCCTTTTATAGGTAACGAAGAAACACAGTGCTTCATCGAAGGTCACAAGGTTTGCATCAAAACGCGACCCTTCAAATTGAAACGACTCCGTCGTTTCACCACAAACGGGCGCGAAAACAGTAACGTTTCAGTAAACGTTTTGGCAAAATGGGCCCCCACACAGTTTGAATCCAGGCCCAATAAGCCCAATCGACGGTTACACTCTTGAGCAATGATGGCTCTTGCATAAAAAACGCATTTATTGTCTAATCATGCTGTGCGTATTTAATGCCTCCCAACCACTTTTCGAATACCAAGGGTTTCGATTTTCAAAGACTCTTGGGATTTCCATTACTTAGTTTATGCTGTCTGAATCCGTTGTACGCAACGCGAGAAGGGCGGTCACTCGTTTACTAGAGCGGACGCCACCGAGCTCCCAGAGACTTACAAGAATGTACTACCGGCATCCAGACTTCTCTTAAGAGTTGTGTAGCTCATATGAGCAACTTAACAGTCCCTCATACAAGCTAGGGGACAGATGATCCGGTCTAGATACCGGCCCCCATACTTGTGACGTCAGACTGACCTCATATAAGGATAACCGGTGTCCTGGTTCAATGTTGTATGGCCGTTGTCTGGCCGTCCGCCCTCACTCCACGACAACATCATTCATTTTCTCCATAGCGGTTCTACGTTCATCTTTACAGGGTGTTTATATAATTGTTGGCTTTTCAGTCACAGTAAGAGAAGAGTCCCTGATAACTTATCAACGAAGACACTGTTTGTAGCAAAATACGTCACATCAATGGCTTCAGAAAGTAAGTGGGCATGTCAGCAGATTATGCGGAAAAGGTGATTATCCTCTCCTCTCCCTAGAGGATTGTACTCTGATAATTGACCTACCCTCCTGACACATTCTGAAAGTCGAGCCACTTTGATTGACACAATATACACGCAATCAGAGCTAAGGGACCCACCTGCATCCAACGACTCATTTCTCTTACGTTCAACTATAAGAAGCCCATATCAACACACATGCATGGTATCGTTGTTCTATCTCACACTTTACTGTTATTACGCTTGAGTGTTCATTGAGTTCATACACTCTTCTAACTTGAGCGTCGGAGAATCTTCGCAGGTGGCACCACCTTTCGCCCCCCTACAACGCGAACCGTTGGTGTAAAGGATCTCCAGGACAACAAGACCGGCCTCTCCCACTGAGAGACCGGATTAATACATCGGTTACTCACAGTTCCGGTGTGCAAACCCTAAAACACCTGCACTCTTGTGGCTGGTCCCACACCGGATCCTAGACCCCGGTCCAGACCAGTTCAATAAGTCATTTATTAAACTTAAGGTTACAATTGAATGACAACATTTAATATGCTTAACTACCTTCGTAATCTCTTTATTTCCTGTAACAATCGTACTAACTTAAGTATTGGAGTCCTTTTTGCAGGTTCACCCCTGATGTGTTTATCAACCACGGTTGGTATTGACCCAGAGCCTTACCTTAACATGAAAAACACATAGTTCCCACTGGACCTGTGTGTATAATACCAAACTTTCACTGAGATGGTATAAAATAAGTGAGTGTGAAGTACTTTTGATACAAGTTAAGCAAGGAGTACTGTGTACCCCGTACACCGGTTAGATCATATAATAAAATATTTTTATCGATACCAAACCGCTCACCCATAATGCAACACCAGTCACTCTCAGTGACAACGATTATTCAACTAGGTGTTACGGGCCGACATTAAACCCAATCCAATACGGCTATAGAATTCCAAAGAAAACCACACAGGGTCTGTGCCTATCCAAAGGCCGCCCCTCCTATCTGGGCCAACACCACACGCCCCCTACAGTTCTATGTGTGTCTGAAATGCAAATGTTATGCTCTTAACAATTTATAATCACCATAAACCACCTGATTACCATCACCAAGGGTCACCACTTGGTTACCATCACTAAGGGTTTTCGTTTCAACTATCAATTACGCATAGTATGCAACAACCAATGAATCACAATCATCAATACAACATAAACAATGATGGCAACCTTATGCCTAATTCTCAATAACCAACTACCAATTAATATCACATCCAATCATTACAACCTCATGCAATTTAAAAGCATAATCATCGATTCAACATTAATGCAAACATATGAACGGAACCAACATGTTCAAGAATTACCAATCAAGCTAATCATAATGACCAAAAGGGTATAATATCAACATCATCACCACCACTATCATCATTAAATTTCATCAAACATCAAGAATTCATCAAACATAAAAAAATACATATACCTCTATTCGTTCATAATCTATATATTTAAAATATAATGTTTCCCTGACTTGGAATCCACAATTCTAAATGCTCGAAATGCTATCCAATCGCTCTTATTACCTTCTGATTACTAATTTATCAACCAACAATTCCTAAAATTACAACAATCAATTTTTAATAACCCGAATGCTACCACATATATACTTCGGAGCTAAAGTTACCAATTTACCACAAATTCGATAAGTTTCAACTTACCGAATAGTGTCGATGGTCTCCGACCCTTGATTTCACAAAACCCCAAAGTCGCTCGCACTTCAAAACAACCCCGAAAGATCCCTAAGCCATGGAAATAACAAAATTAAAGTCCGAATTCACAAGGTTACACTAAACGAAGCAACGAGTGATCATGCACTTACTTAAAACCAAAAATTTAAGAAACCCCAAATGTCTCAAAGCTTCCTACAATTTGCAATTGGCTCCAAACCACCTAAATTCATGGAATTTGAAGGACTTAGAGAGTGGGAGAAGAATAAGCTTTGCTAAAAGTGACATGGGTTCAAGAACCTTTACCTTTGGGAAATGGAAATAAAGACCTTAACCTTGCCAAGCTGCCAACGTGAAGAGAGGGAGGACGTGAAGCTTGATTCTTGCTTGATTGAGAGAAAATAAAAAGGATGGTGGAGGGAGAAGATGGTAACTGCGGTGGATGAAGAAGAGAAAGCAATGGTTTGTGTTTTTCCTTTCCTAGCACGCGTAAGTGGGAGAAGTGAGGGAGAGAAATTGGAATTAGGAATTAAGACTACAAGGGCAATATTGTCCTCCATTGTGTTCGGTTAATTTCTAAAACCAACCAGGTAACTTTAGATTATCTAAAACTTACCCCGATAAATTTTAAAAATTAACATAACTGCCTTAAATTAATTTAACACCCATAATTTAATTATTTAGTCAATAAATTTAACTAATAATTAAATCTAGGATGTTACAGTTTTTCTCTCTTAGTTTTTGTTTTACCTTTTAAAATAATAATAAAGAGGATGAGAACAAGTGTCACAGGATGAAAAATTGGTTAGGAACTTAAAACCCTTACATTTTACGTCCATACCACCCAAAATTTTTGATGAACTCAACGAATATATTTTCTAATAGTTGATAATTAAAAATTAATATTTTTTTATATAAAAATTGACCAAGTAAATCTTACCCCATTTAAGGTCACCCTAGACAACGTTTTTCCTAGATTGCTTGTCTTGGGTTATGGGTCACACTCCATTCTTGAGTGTTAAACCAAATGCGGTTTCTGTAACAATACAAGAACAATTACTAGATAATGATAAATTTTTTTAGAGACTAATTTAATATTCAAACAAAATTATATACAAAATGAAAAAGTCATAAAACCAATACTTTTGGTTAATTATATGTTTGATTTTTATTAAGTAAAATTTCAAACTTAAATCTTGTGGATAACTAAGGTGGTTGTCTTTGCTATAATGTACCAGACTTGAATTGGGCAAAAAATTGTTCCGAGTAGAGATAGAGTATACATGTAATTTTTTAAAAATGAAAAAGACATAAAATTTGATTTCCTAACCTTGCGAATAGCGTGCTGCTGCATACCCACTTCAAATTTGCGGCTAGTGCAGAATCTTACAAGTGACGAAATCAATGGCTCTTATTATAATTACCCAAACATTGCTTAATATACAATTCAGATACCCCTTCATCATACATTTTAATTAACGCAACATTCACACCTATGGTGATAGTAGCATTAGGGAGAGGGATTGGTTGGTGTAAAGTGGGTTAATTTTTTTTTTCTAAAAATGGTTTCCACATGTATTCCTTTATTGGTAATTTTGTTAATTTTAGATCGTATATTTGAATATGATAGGTAAAATGTCAACTAAAATTTCTTGTTTAAATGATAACTAGTCGCTTACCACTTAGATAAACTTTGTTCCGTTAGTTGATTATCTGGCTGTTTGGTTGCATAATGCAAACGGAGAAAGTTCCGTTGAATTGAGGGAGGTTTTAGATTCTACGGTTCAACGGATTTTTGATTGCCTCGAATGACGTGAAAAATTAATATCAACCTTTAGATTTTTCACTTCAACTCAACTCCGTTTCCCCAACTACAAACCAAACACTCCATATATTCTAGTATTTTAGTTGAGTACATTGTACACACATATTATTGTTTGATGGCGTCCACTATAACAAAAACAAGGGCCATAAAGGTTCGGCAATAATTAATAATAAACATGGCACCGCAAGTGAGCACTTTTTGGGTAGGTCGGTTAAGTTGGCTATGTGGAAAATATTGGAAGCGTGCTTATTGTTTCTCTCACTTGCCCACTGTGTCACAAGCGTGAACTTTTTTGCGACCTTTTCTAAATAGACAAAGGGTTTTTTTTATGTAATTTGAAAAATAAAATTATAAAAATAAAAAATTTAAAAATTAATATTAATTTTTTATACTATTTAAAATAATTATAATTTTATTTAATTATATAACTTTTTTAGAATTGATCAAACCGAGATTTAACACCAACCTCAACTCCTAACTAAACACTCCGAAAGCCAACGACAATCATCGTGGAAGTTAGCCTTCCCCATGTTCCCAGCCCGTGAAGGGGACTTTCTCCTTTAACCCAAATGTTAAATAATTGTGCATGTCATTGAAAATAATTCGCATTTAAGTTAAACATGCAATCGAAATGAAAAAATTACTTATGCTCCGTTACACAAAAGTAGCTGCCTTATTTAGTTTATAGTTGGAAAAATGAGGTTATGAAAATGAAAAAAATCTAAAGTTTAATATTGATTTTTCATACTGTTCGAAACAATAAAACGTCGTAGAATCTTTAGGTTGATTAAACCAAGGTTTGACCAACCCAATAGGAAACCAAATAATTTAGTAGCGCACAACTTTTACATTTGTTGGGACTTTAGTAAAATAAAGTCATTCCATAAAAGTAGTTTAAATTTTCTTAAATAATTTTAAAGAACATGTAACATTTTAATTATATGATAAATAAAAATTATTATTATTTTAAAAAATGAGTCAAAATAATAATTAAGTAATTAATAAAGAAACTTATAATTTTTGAAAAACTAAAAACTACATTAAGTAACTCTTTAAAATTTGGGTACTTATATAATTTTTTCAAATTCATAAGTTTTTCTTGTATTTACTAAAATGGTAGCTTTTGAAAAGTTAAAGGTAAAAAAAATTATAAACTACTTATTCTAAACATACACTAGTTTAACATGGGGATGACATTTTGGTTAGAAAAGTGAGTTTTTTTTTAATTATACTTAAGCTTGAAAAAGGTGATTAAATAAATAAGTCTATTCATTTATATACACATGCATTTATAGTTAGTGGTCAGGAGCTGTTGTGTACTTGGCCAAATTGACCTGCTTTCTAAACTTATATAGCAATGTTTTAAAAATTATAAGGTATTCTTTATTCATGATAGTAATATATATATATTTAAAATAATATAAATCATGATAGATTATATAAAATTAAATTGCTAATTGTTTATAAGATAAAATTAATAATAAATAAAAACAATATGAAAATATTATATTACATATATGAGTACCATTTCATACTAGTACAGCTCCAAAGAGAAATTATTTTAATTTTATGTTTCTAGCTGTGGATAGCAAAGTGCTTACCAAAAATAAGGAAATGTTAACCATATTGAAAAAAATTTCATTAAAAATTGTTTTTTTGACAGCATTAAAAAAATTGTTATGAATGTATCACTCTTCTTCAATTCTTGGATATATAATAGTTACATATTATATTTTGATAAATAACAAAAACCCCTATCACCAATATAATGATCTTATGTAAATTGAGTGCTAATATGGAAAAAAGTTCATCCAAAGTTTTCTTTTCGGGGAAAAATTCACCTAAATTAAGTAGATGTGTAAAGTGAAAAAGTAAGATATTATTCTCTGTTGAATTGAATTAAAGTGACTAATTAAGATACTAATTTTAAATCAATGGCTAATTTTTACACTTCACACATATCCAAGAATCAAGATTCGAATTATGATACATAAAAAGAATGTAAATTTTGAATAATTTCCAATGTATCCTAACCTGATTCTTAACCCCATAATGAGGGTCCTTGGTAACTATAATTATGATGGCCACCACCATTCAAGCAACCATTTGCTCCAAATTAAAGTACAAATAATGTGCCATTAGAATACCAAAAGCTGCAGGATTGTTAGCTTTAAGTTCAACTTTGACTTCAAAAGGTTAGTACGGAAAAATAAAAGAAGCTCATAATTTTGATTTGAAACCGTGGTGAATCCGTTCAAATAACGGGCTCAACGCCGTAATTGACTCTGTTTCGTACCAAGGTCCGTTAATTTTTTCTTCACGTTGCTTATTAACATGAAAATCAAAATCCAATTTAGAATTCTTTCTAGAATTAGAAGCTTTATTATACGACATTTATTGTTGAGACCAATGTTTTTGTCGTACCATTGCCATATATTGGTATTGAGTATGTTACTCTCATAAGCATTGAAATAACTTTTCAGACTAAAAAAAGTAAAGATAATTTTGTTGTCAGTACAAATTCTACGTAGTCAAGAACAGTAGATATAAATGATAATATTCTGTTGTTGTGGATAGAAAGGAATGAAAGAATAGATGATTGAGATAAGGTGGAAACTGAATACTCGCCGGGGAAGACAAGAAAAAGAAACCGTTTCGTGTGGATCTCTAAAGCTCTCTCTGGGTCTGCGATGATGATGACTTATCCGCATCTACACATCAAAGTCATTGTCAAAACAACGTGATCCCGGGCCAATAATAAGACTCCGTGAATGAAGGATAGTTACAAAACCAAGTGGGTCGAATTTGAATCAACTTATTTTCAATGATTGGACCAATAAAAGAGCGAGATATTAGGAAGACTGTTATGATCTGTACTTGCAGTAAAAAGACCATAGCTTCCCTCATAAACATTTGGTATGGATAGCCTTACCATCAAAATTAATGGCCATATAGAATATTTTATTGTTAGTAACATCATCCAGCCTCCTTGATGCAACAAAACTAGTTAAGTGTTTGTTCGGCAACCCAATTATACGAATGGAGTTTAGCCACTGATATCATTGTTTAAGATATCATCTAACTCCGTTTGACCAATAGATCAGTAACTTGCATTGCACATGACTAATTTCAACTGGAAAACAAACAGGTACTAAACCTTTAGTCTTGTTGCTCTTTGTTTCAGGGCACCTGAGGAATGGGTTCAAATAAGTCCCCGGAACAGAATCTTTGTTATGCTTGACACCTCACTCTATACTTTGTAGTTGATGAAATTGTTAGTGGTAGAGCAAAAACTCGCACTCATCTGTTCAGAAAAGAGGTAGCGAAAATCAACAACGCTTTTTAAATCACAACAATATGTGTATAGTTGGTTAGTGAGAGACTCAGAAATTTCTTGTAATGGGGACAATATAATATTTGCTATTTTATATAAGGTAAAAATTATAGTAGCGGGGCAAAATCAAAGGCAATGAATGTTAAATACTCACTTTCTACCTCAATATACTTGACAAATTTTGAAATTAAGTGGGGACATGTGCTTCCATTCTTTCTAAAGTAGGTCTGTCACTGTATAATGTGGGAATATCAAAAAGAAAAAAGTCCTCAAAAGACATGAAAGCAAAGCAAATGATGTCTAACAATATAGAAAAAGAAAAACACCCAATAAACCTAAAATAACTTATAAACTACCAAGGCAGCAAAAATCCTACATCAATCAAGATGTCTAACAAAACCCAGCACTAAGATGGCCACCAGCCAAACAGAATTCAAAGATGTATTCATAGAAAATGAGAAAATGTCACTCATTGTGATCGCTAGATGCATCAAACATACATGGAAACGCCGTCATTCAGCTAAACCAATATGCTAGAATGTAACTTTTACTCAAAAATACCTAATAAGGAATGTGCAAACTATTCCTTTGCAAGATTAGGATTTCAATCACCTCATGCAAAATTGCTGGCCTTAAACTGCTTCAAGAGAGAAAGAAGTGTCAGATCTTACATTTCTTTAATAGCAAACAAGATCAGATAGTCTGAGCCTATGCACGCGGCATTGTGTCCAGCAAAGAAAGAATCATGCTTCCCCAATCCCTGACAAAATAAACACAACTTAAATGTGTCTGACCAAATGGCCCATGGGAGCAATATGCTGTTTTGAACATTCATAGCTTTGCCATCTCCATTCATTCTAATCATTTTGCTTTTAAATAATACTTTTCTGGTGTAATCATACTGTTTCATAAGTCTTAGTGGATGTGCCTAGCCATACTTTCAAAACATTGGCTGAATCACAATTTATTATAAACATTATGATATATTCTTTCTACAACAAAGGACAGAAAAGCAGGAAAACAAATTTTCTGAAGGCATTTCTATTTCTAGATCAAGCATCATAACTGGCAATAACATTCTAATATTAACATACCAAAACTGACATCTTTAGTAGTATCCCCTTTCCCATTTTTAAACTTGGCAAGGTGCTGATGATACTCTTCAAGCTCTTTCTCCAACTTTTCAATGAACTGGCTGGTATGCTCAAGGGACCGCTCATACCTATATTTCTCCAACGCCTGGAAATTTAAGTTTTCACAATAGATAGAGAGAATAAGCCATAATCTAAAAGAATACAACTCAATTGCTTTCTTCAAAAAAAGTTATTAGCACATTCAGTCCATCAAAGCACCAATCCCTCAATTTCTCAGCAAACAAAAATAGGGCGTACTGATACATGCTTATCTAATTAAAAGAGGATCTTTCAATACAAAAAATTATAAGCAGGAGAGAGCAGGGCTCCTGATATTCCTCTTAGTTGCAATATGTCAAGGCAAAATCCAAAACAATCAGCAATTTTTATAGCTAATCAAATTGCCAAATACGGTGACTAATAAATAGAATGGGCATTATGAATTTATTAAAGAATCACAAAAGATGCAAATCATTCTTATCAACCTAGTTTAAGATCATGGAGATAAGATGATTGCTATAGTAACTTGAAAATCTTTTAATTGAATTGTTTTAATCCTTGTGTAATCTCAACTCTCTAATACTGCAATGTACAAGACACTGTCATGCACTTGCATTTGCAAAATCCTACCCTCAAGTATATCATTTCAAGTTTTTACGCTCCTAATAGTCCAACAGAAAGGGAGAAACAAGGGATACTACCTTCAAAGTGGCATCTCAATAATAGGTTAGGATATTTTATTTTATTTTAGGGATGATTAAAGATTGTATTAGTTTAACTTTTGGGGATCTTAATCTTAATATCTTAAGCTTTGTCCTGTTTCCAGGGTTATTATCTTATCTTTATTAAGAGCTTGTTTGACAGTTTTCAAAAACTGAAAAAAAAATTTAATAGTTTTTGGAAACTGTTTTAGAAAATAGTATGGCTTTGTCAGTTTTTTAAATTACAAAACCAAAACATCTCTAGATTCTTTTAGGGTCCATTTGAGGCGGTTGCGAGTTTTTATTTTTTAAAAGTTTGAGAACAAAACATGTTTGGTAAAAAAAGGTGTTAAGTTGATTTTTAACTCATTTGCAAAATAGATTTTAATCATATTTAAAGCAAAAAAACTGGTTTTTTTATTTTTGTTTTCAGTTTCATAAAACTCTCACCCTCAATATCAAAACCATAAAAACTAAAACATGAAACAAAAAGATGAAAACAAGTTTTGGTTTTTCAAATTTTAAAACTAAAAATCACCCCACATAGGGCCTTAGTTTTCTGCTTTCAAATTCCAATTCTATTATCCATATCCTCCCTACAATTTCGCCTTTCATATTTATCTTTTCTTCCATCACTTCTCAGAATAGTTCTTCAAAATTGTTATACAGAATACTTTTCAGTAACTAAAAATAAAAACAGAATCAAACAAGCCCTAAATTTTTTGTGCTCCTATAATTAAGATTAGGAGTGTAGCACAAGTATACATACAACTATTGGGTATTTGGTTAGTATGTTGTATCACATGATTCACATCACAATACAAATATCATATTATTCTGAGTCTCTACTTTCTACCCTATAACTTCAACAGAATATATATTTATCACTAAATGCATTTGGGCAATGAATAACTAATCTGAAGGAAATTACCTTTGCTTTTGATAATGTATTTGGAAGTGACATTACTTTGGGTTGGATATAATTCTTTCCACGGTAAAAAATGATAGTATTGTTGGGCTTGATGTCAATCACAATGCCTTTGCTCAGTCGAGCAAGCTCTTCAGCGTATTCATGAACTTGCCCTGGTTTGCAAGGCTTGCAGATAACCTTTACCGTCTCATGATTTTTCCAGTGAAGATGCATGTTAAGAACTACCCCGCCGAACACTCCTCGTCTACCCACTGGAACATAGTGCTTCTTTTTCTCACCAGTGCGCTTCAGGTAATGCCTCTCCTCCTCAGTTAAAATTTCAGGATCAAATGTTTCTGCAGGGGGTTTTGGCACATCAAATTTTCTTAGCTTCTCAATCAACCAAGTTTCCTTTCGCTTGGCCTGATAAATTATAGGTTAAAACAAAAGAACCTGGGTTAGAAAAGAGAAAAACTTAGGAGAAGAGGAATAATGCCTTTTTTCCATCCTATCCGAGGTACTAAATAAAGTGTGTATTTGTCAGAACAAGATACCAAAGCCAAGTTATAAAGAAGGATTACAATTATCAAGTTGATGCATATCAAGATATTATACAAATAAGCAGGGTAACTGAAAACTTGTGTACTAAAAGAGTAAAAGTACTATTGTCTTAATGAAAAAGTTAACTTCACAAAAAATTACCCAGATACAACATACAATTTCATCGAGGCATATCAAACACAAGTCCACAAATAGTAATATACTAATATTCTGGTTATTTCAATACCCATATAAAAAAGAAAAGCGAAAGCGCATTAATTTAGGAAAAGTCAAAAGAATGCTCTTACAATTTTTAGGAAAGTGGAGGATGTCCTAAAACATAGATGATAAAATAATAAAAATAATTTTTCTAAAACAATAATGAATCAGCTAAAGCAAGATACAAGCAGCAGCCACAGGAAATATAGCTTCAAATTAAAAATTACCATGAAATCAAACCTTTTCAAGCTTATATCTAATTCTAACTTCTGGATTTGGGGAATTCATCTTTTTCTTGGCCTTCAAACGATAGAATCTGAGTTCGTTCAGTTTAGCCTTTCTAGACATTTTAACTTTTTTCTTTTTTGGGCTCTTCTCTGCTGATTTAATATCATTAGGCTTACCAAGCGAGAACCGTACAACATCATTATCAGTCTTCAGCTCAACTGATGCATTACTTATGCATCTAGCAGGAAACCAACTTGCCAGGATACCATGGCTTCTAACAATATTTATTCTCTGCATTAAAAGAAAGCTGGGCAGAGAAGATAAGGAGGGTACTCCTGAAAGATGCCTTGGTGCTGTATTACTTGTGTAAGTTGTTGTATGTATGCAATAGTGAGGAGTCAAAGAATGAAAATATGAAGTTGTGGCTGGAGATGATGCAATGGTAAGAACATGTTCAGCTAGACGGCATAAGCAGAATAAGCTATTTCTGCATAACAAGAATATAACTCAGTATTAAAGAGTCTGGAGCACCATAAAAAGCAATGGAACTAAGACAATAGCGTTATCAACAATCTTAAGAAAAGGGAAAATAAGTTGAGCAAAATTAATTGCATGATGGAAAAGATTGTTTTACACTTTTATTGGGGTCAGATTGGGCTTGGGCACAGTCCAGTGCAGAGCAGTAAGGACTAAGGAATATCTCAGCAATCCCATCTAGTGACATAGCACCACGATACCACATCACCCTCTACAGAGAGAAAAAAACTAAAAACCCTCACAACTTGCACAGGCTCTCAAAACGGCAGACATTGTACTAAATGATATCACCCTCATCAGAGAGAAAAACACTTTAAACCCTCAAAACTTAAGTTCAGCTAAAAGCAAATGCACCAACTATGTGATTCAAGCAAATTAAAGATTTTGCCACCAGGTTGACAAGCAAAATAATACGATCTTGAGTTTCGAGATCATGATGACCAGCTTCTATGAGAAGCCAACCAACACAGCTTTAAACAGTCAATTGTGAGTATCAAGCAATTTAATGACCACTACCTCAAACGGATTTCCTCTTTAAGAGAGTCTTTTGCATCATCTGCGGTAGTAACTAGGAAAGGCAACTTTGAATTTACAGAATTTAGCAATTGAACTTGATTTGCACTAACCTGCCACACAAATATATCCGCAAAAGCAGATCTTCAGAGTCCAGACACCAACTGTGTTAGTGCAAAGCATGTCTCTTTACAGACTAACAAGCAAGGAAGATGAAGAATAATTCAAAAAAAAAAAAAACAACTAAAAAACTTTCAGGCAACAAAAGTTGTTTTCAATCCAATAGCAAAGTGAATTTCTCCCTTATTAATGATACATTTACCTCAATTAAGCCTGTTTTCATTTTCTTGTTGATTGACTCATTTGACCGAGACCTGACAATACCTTCAATGGCAACCACATACTCAAACCTCAGGTCATTGATGGCAGAATGTGCATCAGGAAATTCATTTGGAAGAGTTGTAACCTGAAACTCAAGCTTAATTAGTTTAGAATACACATCAAGTACAACTATAATTGCAAACAACAATGATAGTAAAGTAGTATATACAGGAAGAATACTAAAGTAGTAACTAGTAACAACAGCAAGCACAACACAGGACTACAAAAAAGCATGATTAGTAATGCGAAATGCTCCAATGAGTGAAAGGGCAACTAAGTACCTGAACAATACCAGTATGGTCTCTGAGATTAAGAAATGTGAGGCCATCATGGACCCTGTGAAGAGCAACCCACCCACAAAGCTGAACCCTTTTACCAACATCATCCGAACACAATTCACCACAGAATGCAGTTCTGTTAACCCATTGAAGGGATTCTTTAGGGGCTAAAGGCGGTTTAACATTTGAAGTGACTGTTTCAGAAACAGAAGGAGATGGTTGTATTGACGCAGAAACCGAAAAAACACTTCTGGTTCTGGAAAGTGACAATGGAACAGTGTTGGAAACTCTGCAGAGAAGTAATAATGACGGCCTCGTGCGTAGGGCCATCAAAGGCAGAGCTTTAAGTAACACAGACATGTTTTATCCAAATTATAAAAAAAAAAGTGGATACCCGGTAAAGAAATACCCGCAAGGAACGCTTGAATGTTCAGAACCTAAGGGAAAGATTCGGACTTTGTAGAGGAAAGAGATAGAAAAGGAAAAATTAAAAATCGTGAATTCATAAAAAAAAATGGAATTTACTGAAGAGTAGCGTAAAGATGAACAATTGTGGATTAGAAGAGTGGGAAGAGAATATAGAATAATTGTGGAGTATAGAAGAAGATGGGGAACAAAAGATGAACAACATGGACAGCACCAAGTAAGGTGCTGTGAGAAGGAGGAGATGACACAAACGACGTAGTTTCAGTTGTCGATAATGGGCAAGCATGCGGAACAATGGGCTCTTCAGATAGGCTTCAATGCCCAAACTCTATTGAATTTGGGTTAGATAGAAGCACACACGGTGAGCTACAAAGACGCACGGAGAAGAATTTGGGTGAAAATGAATTGCTAACTGGAGAGAAATTTAGGGATTGGGGGGGGGGGGGGGTCTCATTTTACCTGTTAAGATATTTTGAAAGAAAAAGTGAATACAATTTGGTTTTATTATGAATAATTATGGATGTCCCCTCTAAAGTTTTGATATTTATAAATGTCCCCCTCTCACCTCCTATAAATACCCCCTTCACTCATTAACACAATACTACTTCATTTCTATTCTCTCATTTCTCTCTTCAAATTTCTCTTCCTCCATAATTCTTCTTCCTTCATAATTTCTAGTTTATTTCATAACACGTTATCAGCACGAGGTTCTGACCAACTGAGATCTAAGGTAACAGAATTTTAATTTCTTTTCATAATTTTATTTCAATTTATATTATATGTATATATATATATATTATAATAAGTTCCTGAAGAACTTATATTCCACACATCCCAGCAGGATGTATAAAATATTAATAAGTTCCTGAAGAACTTATATTTTGAACATCCCTATGGGATTTAAAAAAATTCCTGAAGAATTCTTGAAAATATTTACTGATAGTTCCTGAAGAACTAGAAATTAAATACTTTGTTATTTTATCACATTTTAATATGTTAATTAATTATATTTATATTATGATTTATTTATAAATTATATTTACATTATTTTGCCAATTGCCAATTAATTTGCTTTCACTTTATTGATGGCTAGCTAACAATGCTTCACATTATTACCACTTTTAATAATGCTTCACATAATGCTTTCAATTATTACCACTTTTAATAATGCTTCACATAGTGCTTTCAATTATTACCACTTTTAATAATGCTTCACATAATGCTTCCAATTATTACCACTTTTAATAATGCTTCACATATAATATTGTTTTGCTTCCAATTGCTCTTATTGATTCCACCTACATAAATGATTATACATTTACATTATTGAGTTACTATATTAATATATGTGTATCAAAATATTACATGCATAAATGATTTAAAAAAAAAAAGAGGACCTTAACAAAGGGTAGCCAAGATTTGAACCATGAACCTTGACCTTGAAAGAAAGGTAGCTTACCACTAGAACACTTGATACAATTCATGTATTTATGCAAACTAAATTGTTATATCACTAAGTTACCTAGCAACATTTTTTTAATAACCATAATAATAATTTTTTTTTAACCTATTTAATTAATTTACATTTTTTTTACTCTTATAATAAAATAAAATTAATAATTCATCATTGACTTGTTACCATCATTAGATATTTATAATTAATAAATTTATTCATTCAAAATATATCTAATATATTGTTTCAACTTCTTATATAGAAATAACTATGTCAAATATTACCAACCTTGAGTTCGTGGCTCTTGACATATCTGGAAAAAACTATCTATCATGGACATTGGATGCTGAAATCCATTTAGATGCAAAAGGTCTTGGAGACACCATTAAAAATGGAAATCAGGCATCTAATCAAGATAAAGCTAAAGCCATGATATTTTTACGCCACCATATCCATGAAGGGTTAAAAAATGAATACTTAACAGTTAAAGACCCTCTTGTTCTGTGGAATAATCTAAAAGAAAGATACGACCATCAAAAGGATATAATTCTTCCAAAAGCCCGTTATGAATGGATGCATTTACGATTTCAAGATTTTAAATCCGTAAATGAGTATAATTCTGCAATGTTTAGAATTACTTCGAGATTGAAATTATGTGGAGAACAAGTCACTGAAAGTGACATGTTAGAAAAGACATTCTCTACTTTTCATGCATCCAATTTGCTCCTGCAGCAGCAATATCGCCAAAAGGGCTTTACAAAATATTCTGAATTAATTACTTGTCTCCTTGTGGCTGAGCAAAATAATGAATTGCTTATGCAAAATCATGAATCCCGTCCAACTGGAACTGCTCCATTCCCAGAAGTGAATGTAGCAACGCACGATCATAATACTCATGGTCGTGGTCGTGGCCGTAGCCGCGGTCGTGGACGAGGTAATGCTCGGGGACATGGTATTGGTCGTGGATATGGTTTTGGCCGTGGTCATGGTCGAAATGATAAGAGATCATCATTCACATGGAAAAATAAAGAACTTATGAAAAAAGGGACAGATGCTCAAAATAGCGAACAAACTAAAAACATCTGCTATCGTTGTGGTAGCAAAGGACATTGGTCTCGAGTTTGTCGCACACCAAAGCATCTCGTAGATCTATACCAAAAATCCCTTAAAAATAAAGGGAAAATAATAGAGACAAATTTTACTGGTATAGATGATGATTTCTCTGACTTTAGTGTTGATGATTTTCTTGCTCTTCCTGAAGAAGAAATTGACCACTCGATTGGAGAATGGAGTGCCCCCAAATAAATTATTTTAATGTTTCATGTAATTTGTTTTGTTGTAAATTTTGTCTTTATCAATAAAATTTTGTTAAATATTATTGTTAATTATATTTTACTCATGATTTATTTTTATTTATTTAATGAAGAATGAATGCTCATGTGAATGATGAAGATATATGTCTCGCAGACAGTGCAACAACTCATACCATTCTCAAGAATGAGAAATATTTTTACCAAATAGTAAAACAAGAAGCAAATGTTAATACAATATCTGGTAGTATAAATATAATTGAAGGCTCCGGTAGAGCCAGTATTTTGTTGCCTGGAGGAACAAAATTGCACATTAAAAGTGCATTATATTCTAAGAAGTCTCAAAGAAATTTATTGAGTTTTAAGGATATCCGCAGAAATGGATATCATATTGAGACCACAAATGAAGGAAATGATGAATATCTATACATTACAAAATTAATTTCTGGTAAGAAATGTATATTGGAAAAATTGCCTTCATTTTCCTCCGGTTTGTACTACACATATATTAGTACAATTGAAACAAATGCCATAGTAAACCAGAAGTTTACAAATAAGAATGACTTTGTTATCTGGCATGAACGATTAGGCCATCCTGGATCAATTATGATGCGAAAAATAGTTGAGAATTCAAATGGTCATTATTTGTCCAGCAGACAAATTATGCAAACTAAGAATTTCTCATGTGCTGCTTGTTCTCAAGGAAAATTAATCATTCGGCCATCACCAATGAAAATTGGGAATGAACCACTTATATTTTTAGAGCGTATACAAGGTGATATTTGTGGACCAATACACCCTTCATGTGGACCATTTAGATATTTTATGGTTTTAATTGATGCATCAACAAGATGGTCACATGTTTGCTTATTATCAACTCGCAACCAGGCGTTTGCGAGATTACTAGCTCAATTAATTCGTTTAAGAGCTCATTTTCCTGATTATCCAATTAAGAAAATACGCCTTGATAACGCTGGTGAATTTACATCTCAATCATTTAATGATTATTGTATGTCCATTGGAATTGATGTTGAACATCCTGTAGCACATGTTCATACACAAAATGGACTTGCTGAATCATTGATTAAACGTTTGAAATTGATAGCAAGACCATTGTTAATGAGATCAAAACTCCCAATTTCAACTTGGGGACATGCAATCTTGCATGCGGCAGCACTTATTCGTATCAGGCCTACAAGTAATCATGAATATTCCCCTTTACAATTGGTTCATGGTAAAGAACCAAATATTTCTCATCTAAGAATCTTTGGAAGTGCGGTATATGTTCCTATCTCTCCTCCGCAACGCACTAAGATGGGACCTCAAAGAAGGTTGGGAATATATGTTGGATATGAAAGTCCATCCATAATAAAATATCTTGAACCTTTAACAGGTGATTTATTTACAGCTCGTTTTGCTGATTGTCATTTTGATGAATCTATTTTCCCATCATTAGGGGGAGAACATAAACAGTTGGATAAAAGGATTAGCTGGAATGAGAGGTCTTTATCACATCTTGATCCTCGAACAAAACAATCTGAACTAGAAGTTCAGAAAATAATTAGTTTGCAAAATTTAGCAAACCAATTGCCTAATGCATTTGCTGATCCAAAAAGAGTAACTAAGTCACATATACCAGCTGTTAATACTCCAATAAAGATTGATATCCCCGAAGGACAATATAAATTTGCAAATGAGTCTGAAGCCAAAATAAAACGTGGCAGACCTGTTGGTTCTAAAGATAAAAATCCTCGGAAAAGAAAAGTAAATAAAGATGATGGTCGAATCGAGGATATAAAGACTCCAGTAGAGTCTCCTGACATAATCAAAGTTTCAAATCCAGAAGAAACTAAGGTACCTGAAATTGATACAAATAAAGAGATCTCGATACATTATGTCATGGATGGTATACAATGGAATCGACCTGAAGTCGATGTTGATGAAATTTTTGCATTCAAAGTAGCTCTTGATATCATAAATGATGATAAAGATTATGAGCCAAAATCAGTTAAAGAATGTGCACAAAGAAATGATTGGCCAAAGTGGAAAGATGCAATGCAAGAAGAGTTAAACTCACTTGCAAAACGTAAAGTTTTTGGGCCTGTAGTCCAAACACCCAAAGGTGTAAAACCAGTTGGGTACAAATGGGTCTTTACGAGAAAAAGAAATGAAAATGGTGAAATTGTGCGATACAAAGCAAGACTTGTTGCACAAGGATTCTCACAAAGACCTGGAATTGATTTCGAAGAAACATATTCACCAGTGATGGATGCCACTACTTTTCGATACTTGATAAGTTTGGCAATCCGTGAAAGGCTTGACTTACGTCTTATGGATGTTGTTGCAGCATATTTATATGGCTCACTTGAAAATGACATATATATGAAACTCCCTGAAGGATTTCATTTGCCTGAAGCATATAAAACAAATCCACGAGAAAATTATTCAATCAAATTGAATAAATCTCTTTATGGATTAAAGCAATCTGGACGAATGTGGTACAATTGTCTCAGTGAATATTTGTTGAAAGAAGGGTACAAAAATGACCCAATTTGTCCATGTGTTTTTATGAAAAGACTCGGAAAAGAGTTCGTCATAATTGCTATTTATGTAGATGATTTAAACATCATCGGAACTCCCGAAGAGCTCTCAAAGGCTGTAAATTGCTTAAAAAATGAATTCGAGATGAAAGACTTGGGAAAAACAAAGTTTTGTCTCGGATTACAATTAGAATATTTAAAGGAAGGAATTCTGATGCACCAAAAGACTTATACAGAAAAGGTGTTAAAGCGGTTTTATATGGACAAATCACACCCATTGAGCAGTCCAATGGTTGTAAGGTCACTAGAAGTGAGCAAAGATCCATTTCGACCTCAAGACAAAAATGAAGAACTACTTGGTCCTGAAGTACCATATCTTAGTGCAATTGGTGCACTAATGTATCTTGCTAGTCATACACGACCTGATATATCATTTGCTGTTAATTTGTTAGCAAGACATAGTTCTTTACCCACAAAAAGGCATTGGAATGGGATTAAACACATATTCCGCTACCTTAGAGGTACAATGGACATGGGTTTATTTTTTCCATATGTATCTAAGGCAAACCTAATTGGTTATGCAGATGCGGGGTATTTGTCTGATCCTCATAATGGTCGATCACAAACAGGTTATTTGTTTACATGTGGTGGTACAGCAATTTCATGGAGATCCATAAAACAAACAATCACAGCAACATCATCTAATCATGCTGAAATCTTAGCATTACATGAAGCAAGTCGAGAATGTGTTTGGTTAAGATCTATGATTCAACATATTCAAGAAACTTGTGGCTTGCATGCTGGAAAACTACCACCAACAATTTTATGTGAAGATAATGCAGCTTGTATTTCTCAGTTAAAGGAGGGCTATATTAAAGGAGATAGGACAAAACATATTTCACCAAAATTTTTCTTTACTCATGATCTTATAAAGAATGGTGAAATAAATGTTCAGCAAGTCCGATCATGCGAGAATCTAGCAGATATCTTTACAAAGTCATTACCAACCAAAGTCTTCGAGCAACTAGTACAGAAGATTGGTCTTCGACGCTTACATAAGTGTTCTGATGAGGGGGAGAATTAAATATTTGTAATTTAATTATTTTTACGGATATACTTTGTAAAGAATGTTGTACTCTTTTTCCTTCACTAGGTTTTTGTCCCACTGGGTTTTTCCTAGTAAGGTTTTAACGAGGCACATTCTAAATACGGACATCCAAGGGGGAGTATTATGAATAATTATGGATGTCCCCCCTAAAGTTTTGATATTTATAAATGTCCCCCTCTCACCTCCTATAAATACCCCCTTCACTCATTAACACAATACTACTTCATTTCTATTCTCTCATTTCTCTCTTCAAATTTCTCTTCCTCCATAATTCTTCTTCCTTCATAATTTCTAGTTTATTTCATAACAGGTTTTGAATTCTTTCTTTTTCCAACTACTTTATGAATTCTTACATTGCACTGATTTTTTAAAATTTGGTTGAGAAATCTAACTTAAAATATTATTAATGTGTATATTAGATTTCTTTTATGAATGAATATGTTTATGGAGAAAAGTGAGTGATTTATCCACTATCATTCTAGTATCTATTTTGGAGATTGAAATATCGATTTCTATTAATAAATTTGGTGATTGATTTTTTCACTCTATAAGTTTTAAAAAAAACTGATTTGAAGAACAATGGTAATTTGGTAAGGTTTTTCAATGGCTAAATTGGTCATTAATCAGTAGTTTTTTCTTGTATTGTACCAAAAAAAAAAAGTAGTTTCCTCCTCGTTCCACTCAATTGGCAATGCAAATAAATAACATTGCTTTATTGAACAAAATGAATAGAGGCATTAGTGAGAACAATGATGTTGTTGTGCTTCTTTGCCTTGGGTTTTGTTGTGTATTTCTGAGCTTAGCTTCATTGCTACTTTTTGCTCTGGGGCTTTCTTTTGCCCCGTTATTTTATGCTTCATGGCACCTAATTTGTTTCTTTCAGTTTTACTTTTAACAAAATTATTTTGAAAGGTAAATTATATAAAAGGTGTAATAGGAGGTATCATAGTTCTTTTAATGAACTCAAGATGAGTAAATGCATTTTTTAATTCTTCTCTTGTAACTTTTAATAGCTTTTTTTTTGGAGACATATAGAGTATACTTAAAACTTTCCACTAATTTTAACTAATGTTTTTTTTAAAATAATGTAACTATGAAGGTCAATGTTTGGATTTAACTTAAAGTTCTAATTTCATTTACATTTCTTTTGTAAACTTAAACAAAAAAACTACGTAAGTTAATATTATGATATCCTGAATTTTATCTTGAAGGTAATGTGTGATGAGGTTAAATAGTGTGATTTAAAAAAATGATGAATTCTTTCAAAACAACTTGGTAATGAGTGTTTAAGTTTTCGTTAAAAGAAATACAAACAAAAAATGATAAAACAATTTTGAGAGAAAAACACACGACACAAAAGAATTTATCTTGGATAATCTTGTAACTCAAGGCTACGTCTAGTCTCTTCCTAGGTAGAACAAGTTTTCGTTTCATTTATTCACAGGCCAAGTCTCGCTTACTTACAAATGATCCTAAGTAATATTTTTTTCACAGTTGGTATCTTCATAGTAATTACCTAGTTATTCTTTTTTGAATAAGCATCTCTAAGCTCAATTGGAATTATACAAAGTATATGGAACTAGAGTCTTCACAAGACTTTAGGTGTTTGAGTTTTATAAAACTAAACTAAGTATTTTGGATTTAAAACCAATGAAAACTCTTAAACTTTACAAGAGAAATTTCAAAGAAAGTTGTAGGCAACTTGTGATTTATTTAATGAGTAAGAGAATGATCCATCTTCTCTAAAGAAACTCCTTTAAAAAGGCTTTGAGAAATAAACATTGTGAGTCAAAAATAAAGGTCTCATCATTTGCGCATGCAACGACTGTTAAAGCTGCGAGTAGTTAGGAAAACATATTTGTACATATCAATCTTCTCATCAACTTTTGCCTTAACTTTCCTTCAATAAGATGGAAGTTAAGACACTCTCATAGTATAGGTATGCATTTAAGTGATATGTGGTGGTTTATACTCATTTTGTAGTCATAACAACTGTAGATCATTATTGAGACATGAGTTTTGATTTATGGCTTGCCTTTATTGTTTTCTACAGTAATGTGTTTAAAGTTGGTCACTAAGGTGTATGAGTCCTTCAAACATTAGACAACTTCATAATATGTACCCTTTCTCAATTTATGGTTGTATTAACTGCTAAAGCACACTTAAACAACCTTAGTTTGTTAATCTGACAAATAATGCAATGTTTTTTCATACTTAAAGCTTTGAAGAGTCTAAAAACTTCACATGTTCTTTTAGGACTCAACAATCTCTCCCTCGTTGACAATGTGTTGTTAGATCATATTTAGATAAGTTTAGACAATATGCATAATTTAGTGTAAATAACTTGGATAGGGGGCAGGATAAGGGAAGCTAAAAAATCCGAAGTAAAGGGTGTCGTTAAACTAGCTAAATAAAAAGAAAAAAAAATATAAAAGGTCCATGCATGAAAGATGTAAGGGGAGATAAATCAAATAGTAAAAATACGAAGGGATCATGCGAGGATCTGGGTGTTTGAAAATCGTGTGAGGAAGGAGATAACTCAAAGTATATATGTCGTAAAAGACATTCATGTGGACTCAGGTTATTTCTCAAAAGGCTTCATTCTTAGACTCAAACAACCTTAATCCTAAAGCTTAGTCATCATAAGATTTCATCATGAGTTGGACCATCTCGTATGATCAATCATTCTCTTTGTTGGGGGTCATGTAACGTGAAGGAGCATGTCCCTGTGAGTAGACAATCTTTGCCTTTCCCTATCCCCAACCTTGAACAACATTGATGTAAGGGTTGTAGGACTTTTGTGTATCACTTTAGACATATTTTTCTAAATCAAGCATACTCAACTAGTATTGAAGAGTCTGTAACCTCAATTGGAATGAAGTTTACTCTAGGTACAAGATCAAGTGGTTCTCTAAAAAATACAAGACAAGTTTGGTTAAGCTTATAACATTGTTTTTTTTCCTTCCCCTTTACCCCCTTATTTTATTTTTTTAAAAGTAAAACACTTACTTATTTTTAAAATGTAAAATATGTCCTGTTTTTTATTTTATTTGTTCTAATAGGTGCATCATGTTACATATCTGTTAAATAATTTTATTATGGATAAAACTTAAATCTATAAATAAAAAATTAAACAATTTTGTTAAATTTGAGAATTTTTAAAATATCTAAAAAGATCACAGGTTGTGTGTAATTCATAAGTTATGTCTAAATAATTAAACACATCATTTTTTATAGCTTTTACATTTATTGATTGTCATTTTTTTCAAACATTTTAAACTTAATTAGCAGGTTAGTCGGTTATTACATGTTTAATTTATTTTAAATAAAATTTAATCTTCAAATTTTATAAATGAAAAGAAGAATTCTCATAGAAAAATTCGTCTCGTAATCAAGCTAAATTAAACCAAAAATTAACTAATCTGTGTGATGTAGTTTTTTTAAACCCGTACAACTCAATCGAATATGACCTAAAAGGTGTATTGTATTTTTCTATACTTTATTTGTGTCTTCAGTTTAGGTTATGCAATATTCGAATTTCATAGGTTAAAGACTAAATTATAATACAAGAATAAATTTTAATTTAATTTAATTTTCTAATCATTGATCTCAGCACATTATCAAAAACCCAACCCAACCAACAAACGAGGTGGGTCAAGTGTTGTTCTCCAATGCTGCGGAGTTTCAACTTTCGAGTACAAAATTTATCTTTTTCTGGGTTCTAAATTACAAAAGTAAGAAAGCTCAACTCAATTTACGTACTTTCGACCCGACCCGACCCCGTAAAGAACGCTAATTACTAATTAGCATTAGTATTAGTATTAGTATTTTCCTTTATTTATTCTGACATCCAACGTTTGAGAATCATTCTCCTATTCGCATCATGTGGCTACACTACACCTACTCCACGTGTTTCCCACCAATTGGCGGTGCCCATCACATGTCCGCATTACCCGAACCCGTTCTCATTCAGTCAAGCATCGGGCTCCGAAATTCAACCACTACCCTATCCCCACGTGGCGAATCCCCATTGGAGCATTCACTGGAATCCAAGGGTGCTTTCTCGTTTATATAACAACCTCGACCGTTTCCCCTTCCTTGCTCTCATCTCCCCACCCACCACCGTTCACCACAACCCAACAACAATGGCGCCAAACTCTCTCTCCTCTCTCCACACATTTTTCATCCTCACCACTCTCCTCCTCCTCCTCCGCCCAACCACCGCCACTCACGACTACCGCGACGCCCTCCGCAAAAGCATTCTCTTCTTCGAAGGCCAACGCTCCGGCAAACTCCCCTCCGACCAACGCCTCCGCTGGCGCCGCGACTCCGCATTGCACGACGGCGCCACTGCCGGAGTAAGCCCTCCCTCTCTCTTTCACACTACATTTACATATAACTACTGTCGTTACTTTTTTTAAGCATATAATGAGGTACATTGTGATTCTGAAAAAGGTGGACCTGAGTGGAGGTTACTACGACGCCGGGGATAACATAAAGTTCGGGTTCCCGATGGCGTTCACGACGACGATGCTGTCGTGGAGCGTGATCGATTTCGAGAAGAGCATGGGCGCGGAGTTGGGGAACGCGTTGAAGGCTGTGAGGTGGGGGACGGATTACTTGCTGAAGGCGACGTCGAGGATAGGTGCCGGCGTGGTGTTCGTGCAGGTGGGTGACCCTCTCTCCGACCATTTCTGCTGGGAGAGACCCGAGGACATGGACACCTTACGCACGGTTTTCAAGGTGGATGGGTCCCACCCCGGGTCTGACGTGGCAGGTGAAACCGCCGCTGCACTTGCCGCCGCCTCCATCGTCTTCAGATCACGTGACCCCCACTACTCTTCCTTGCTCCTTAATCGAGCCGTTGCGGTGCGTCACTCTCATCTCCCATTCCTCTTTTTTTTTGTTTGGTTTTTCCATTGTTATTATTATTTTATTCAAATAAAAATTATTTTATTTTTGTATGAAAAGCGAAAAACCGAAGGGAAAAAAAGCTAGAGACGTGTGGGGAAGTGAAAATATATCCGAACCGAACACTTTTCGAGGAATTTGTTGTTTTTTTATTTTAATTTTTATTTCTGTGTGTACGGTATATTATTATAATTGAGTGTATGTATGTATAGTTGGTTCCGTTAAAATATCGCGAGAAAATGACGGTTTGGTCTGTTGCGGTGCAGGTGTTCGAGTTTGCTGACAAGCATCGTGGCGCATACAGTAACAGTCTGCGGCGTGCAGTGTGCCCGTTTTACTGCGACGTAAATGGTTACCAGGTATGTGATTGAATAGTGGCCGTTAGATGTGGCGACTTATTTGGGCGAAAAAGTGATCTGCGTTTACTTTTGTGTTAGGACGAGCTTCTTTGGGCAGCGGCGTGGTTGCACAAGGCGTCGCGTAGGAGGCAGTACAGAGAATACATTGTGAGGAACGAGGTGGTTCTGCGAGCCGGGGACACCATTAATGAGTTTGGTTGGGATAACAAGCATGCTGGGATTAATGTTCTCATTTCCAAGGTACAACTTTCCGAATTCATATTCCAACTTCACCCAAGTAATTAATTATTTTATTCAGATAAATATGTGGAATACTATACTGGTATATGGTAGTATTTGTGTTGTGTGTGCGCATATCAAAAACGGATTTGTCTTTTTATGTGTTGTTTTTGTTTCTGTTTGTCTTGCGTCTCCCGTTGGGCATGTGGGGGCGCAGTGTATAGAGATAAAGTTTTTCCCGTCACGTGCTCTCTGGATTCTCATTCCCAATATCACAAGCCTAACAGGGTTTGGAGGAATACCCTTATTATGTAGGATAAGGTTAATTTTATTCCAATAATACTTTCTCTTATTGGCGGGTCATAGTGATTAAGGAATGTGAAGAAAGTATAAAAATGATGAAAGTCAAGATAGGAATGAGTAACGGGGCACATGATGTGAATAGCGGGACATTCCTTAATAATTGGAACATAACTTGGATATCTAAATGATTTATTTATGAATTAGTAGTAGATTGAAAATGGGTGTAGAATGTCTTGTCCCTTTTAGATGTGGCATATGGGATGGGTCCCATACAATAGCTTTACTTTCATCGCTGTCTTGTGCAGGAGGTGTTAATGGGAAGAGCAAATTATTTTGCATCGTTCAAACAAAATGCGGATGGATTTATCTGTTCCACACTGCCTGGAATTTCTCACCCTGAGGTTCAATATTCCCCAGGTACTTAAGCCTTGATGATTATGATTTAAGAGGGGAAATTAAATAACTAATTATGGTTTGGTTAACCGAAAAAGGTGGGCTTATCTTCAAGGCTGGTGGAAGCAACATGCAGCATGTAACATCTCTGTCTTTCCTGCTCCTTGCTTATTCTAACTACCTAAGCCACGCCAATAAGGTGGTGCCATGTGGCGAGACCACTGCCACCCCGGCTTTACTCAAACACCTCGCCAAACGCCAGGTAACGGCTACATTACATTTTGTCCTTTGTATCATCACAACACATGTCACATGTAATGGCTTTGATTTACTAGGTGGACTACATTCTTGGGGATAACCCCTTGGGAATGTCCTACATGGTTGGATATGGTGCACGCTACCCCCAGAGGATACATCACCGGGCCAGCTCCCTTCCCTCTGTTTCGGCCCACCCGGCCCGCATTGGCTGTAAAGCTGGATCCACCTATTTCTTCAGCCCAAATCCCAACCCCAATCTCTTGGTTGGGGCCGTAGTGGGTGGGCCCACCAATAATACCGATTCATTCCCTGATTCAAGGCCTTTCTTTCAACAGTCTGAGCCCACCACGTATATCAATGCCCCCTTGGTGGGCCTGCTCGCTTTCTTTTCAGCTCATCCTTGACACTTGCCAAATGTATCTATTATTATTATTACTATTACTATTACTATTACTATTTCTAGGTGGTGCGCAAAATGGTCACCCTGCATTGCTTTGCTACTAAGGAAAATAGATTACTGTATCCTCATTTCATTTCTCTTTCTTTTCTATCCCTAAGTGAAGTGATACCGCAATTTGTATACTACAACATCATTCTATGTAACGGGGCTACTCTATAAAGAAAGTTTATCATCTACAGAGGTTCAATGCTTTCTGATTTTATATTTGAGATTTAAAATCATTATCAATAAGTTATAAACCTGCCATCCATTAAAACAAGAATTTGCTCATAAATTAGAGTGCATTGCTCTTTTTCTTAGCTTGAATTCCTTTTTTGCAGCAACTTTAAAAATGAGCACAATCAAAAAAGAATAAGAATAATTTATTCATCACTTTACTATCATAACCACTATTACCAATATTGTTACAACTAACTTCATTATTGTTCTCACCTTTATCACATGCTTCATTAGAAAAATTTAACTCGTAATCACATCAAATTAAGTCTAGCTCACCTCACATTTTGGCAAGTTGAAGGTGGGGTGGTGTGAGTTAGCCTGCATCAAATTTCGCCTAATGGTTTCTGGCTTGATTCCCAACGCAAATTGGAATTAATGTAATGTTATTGTAACGGATAAAAAAAAGGTATTAGATAATAATAGATATATATGCATAACTAAAATAATTATATTTTCTTGTTCCATTATTCTTTATCTCCAAACTAGAGAAATCACCATAATGATTATAAGAAGTGAGGCACTTGTTACCACGAACTGTAGTCCATCTCGCCTTCGTTCTTCGTCGCTTCTAGGGAGGTTGGTCATCGAGTAGTACGATATTACTTGAGGGAAAAAGATTGAAGAAATTGGATAGAAGAGAGAAACTAAGAAACCTTGAAGTTGTGATAGGAAGTGAGAATAGAATGAGAATTTATAAGCAAACAAGGGAAGGAGAGTTGCAACGGTCATAAACGACTAGTCCAACGGTTAGTTGCTAACGGCTAGTTGTCCAGTAATTAATTCTTAGCAGTCCATTTTACTATGTTACGAGTAGGAATTTTAATTAATGGATGTTATGGATTATATTAAGTAAGGTTTTAATAGATTAAGAAACGTAATTATTAAGGTGTTTAGAGTTAACCATCAATTTATAATGAGTATGGTTGACAAAATTAAGACGAGTAGTATTTTTGAGTTAAGGAAAAAAAAATACTGATAAGATTAAAAGAAGATAAATGGCAATGTTAAGGAAAATGTACACAATTGTCAAGGAAACTAGAAATATATTTTAGAACAGTTTAGTTAGTTTAGCTGTGGTAAGATTTATTAACAACATTAAATTTCGAGGACGAAATTTCTTTTAGGGGAGTAGAGTTCTAACATCTCATTTTCAACACAAATAGAAAATATTTCTGAATGAGAATTTTATTATTATCATTTTTTAAATTTTGGTATTTATATTTAATTATTTGTTTTTTTAAAATAATAATTGATCAGTCCCCGACCGGGGTCTAGGATCCGGTGTCGGGACAGCCTCAAGAGTTGAAGATTGAATGGAATTGAAGACCGGCTGTGTGTATCCGGTCTCTGTGATCCGGCCTCTCGGTATGTGGAGGTCGGTCTTGTTGTCTTGGAGATCCTTCACACCGACCTCTCGCGTTGATGTGGGCGACAGGTGGTGCCACCTGCGAAGATTCTCCGACGCTCAAGTTAGAAGGGTGTAAGATGAACTCTGTGATACTAAAGCAGTATATTAGAGAGAATGAGAGTAAGGACAACATAACCTGGAACATGTATTGCCACCTGTTATTTATAGATGAGTGTGGAAGATGAATCGTTGAGTGTTAGTGGGCCCACTGGTTCTGATAACGTGTATAGAGAGTCAATCCGAGTGGGCCAGCATTCAGAGTATGTCAGGAGGGTAGGTGAATTATCAGTGTACTTTTTTGTCACATGGATGGAGGATAATCACCTTTTTCGTAAATTCCGCTGGTGATTGTACCCACTCCTGTCAGTAAACGAAAGAGACATATTCCGCTGTGTAGAAAGTGCCTTCCTTGCTATGACACCGTGACAGTCGGTTATCAGTCACCCGGTGTCTCGGATGTCACCTTGGACGACTGGTGTAAGAGAGGTTTGCCGAGTGTGTTGCAGACCGGATTGGTATTCTTGACACCGGCTGAACACTAGGGCGGCTATAATGACTTCACTTTAGATTAGACCGGATCAACATGTTTACTGACTGGATCATTATCCTGGGATACCGGTTAACTTCTAGGAAGGCTGAGTCGGCCTTTTGTCTTTAGAACCGGTATCCAGACCGGATATCCTTGGGGCCGGTATCCAGACCGGATCATATGTCCCCTATCTTATATGAGGGACTTATGAAGTTGCTCATATGAGCTATACAACCTGCGAGAGGTCTGGATGCTGGTGTAACCTGCAAAAATACACATTATGTTTTTACCTTAGTAATACTCGTTAATCGTCAAACATTGGCACCAAGCGTTATGAATTAAACGGCTCTGAGTGAACGATTCTGAGTGGAGGTTTGACGTTGAATGAACAACTCCGAGTGAACATTTGATTCTGAGTGACCGATTCAGAGTGAGCACTTGAGTCTGAGTGATCGACTCCGAGTGAAATTGGTTCTGGCCGTGTTACCTGGGAAGTTCTGAGTGATACTTCCAGGAGGAAGCTTTTCGAGTGACTGTTCCCGTGTGGAAGATTTTCGACTGGTGCTTTAACGGCGCTCGGTTTAATTGTTCCAACCACACTCGGAGTTCGGTTTAGTCCTACAATCCGAATCTTCATTCAGGTTGGAGATTTCCGAGTGCAGTTCTCCTGATAAAGTATCCCCGAGTGTGACATTTCTGAGCGGGGTAGTACCGAGTGAGATATCTCTGATTCCCGTGTAGTATGGCACCGAGTGGAGCATTTCGAAACAAGATAGCTCCGAGTGGAATATTTCTGAACAGGATAATACCAAGTGAAACATTTCCGACCTCTACGTAATACGGCACCGAGTGAAGGATTTCTGACCTCCACGTGATATGGTACCGAGTGAAGTATTTTCCGAGTGAAATACTTAGGGACAGAGAAAGGCTTCAACTTCGGATGAGTGCGTTTTAGGTAGAGACTTTCCCGAGGAAACAATTCCTGATTGAAACTTCAAAGTGATATTTTCTCGGCTTACAGAATTCATGAGTCGGACTTCAATGAGATATTGCCGACTAAAGAATTTAAGAGTCTCGCATCGAATTTGAAGTGTTTCCGAGTAAGGAATCCCAAGGGAGAATATTTTCGAGTGAGGAATTCCCAGGATTACTTCTGAGTGAATTCGATAGCAATTGATTCTTCAATAGCAACCGGCCAAGCCTACAAGTTGTACTCGGAGTTCAGTTTAATTCTACAATCCGAGCCTTCAATCGATGTTGGATTTTACCCATTCACCATCTTTCTTCAGTCGGTGTTGGATTTTACCCATTCACCGGTCTTCGAATGGGGTTCGGTGCAATACTACAACCTATTTCCTGAGGTTTGGTTTAATCTACAACTCAGGTCTTCAATGGCGTTCGGTTTGATCCTTCTAGCCGTATCTTCAATCGGTGTTGGATTTTACCCATTCACCGTTCTTCATACTCGGTGTTGGATTTTACCCATTCACCGGCTTTTAAATGGGGTTCGGTGTAATCTTACAACCCATTTCCTGAGGTTCGGTTCAATCCTACAACCCAGGTCTTCACCGACGTTCGGCCAAACCTACTAGTCGTACTCAGAGTTCAGTTTAATCCTACAATCCGAGCCTTCACCGGTGTTTAGCCAAACTTACTAACCGTACCCAGAGTTCGGTTTAATCCTACAATCTGGGCCTTCAATCGGTGTTGGATTTTACCCATTCACCGTTCTTCATCACTCGGTGTTGGATTTTACCCGTTCACCGGCCTTCAAATGGAGGCTCACCCCTTTATACCTTCGAAGAGGTTCATCGCTAACAACAAACACATTGTTAGGATTATCCGTCCTGAAAGTATCTTGTCACAACAGCGTTGTGCATTTAAATAAAATCATAAAGACAATGGGTGAACAAAGAGAATATTTCATTAATTATAAATTACAATACAAAAGAGAGAAAGAGAGCCAAGTCGGGGGTATGCCTCGTTAAACCTTTTTGGTGAAACCGATCGGAAAAACCCAAGCAAGGAAAAAGAATGCACATCGTCTTACCAACTAGCTGTAACAGCAAAAGACGCTTTTGGTTTTGATGACCTGATCCCTAATCAATGACCTCTCGGGGGCCCTGATGTTGTTGGGATATAACATCTTGCTGTGCCGACTCTCCAATCATAACTCCCTTTTGCTTTTCAGAAATAGCTCCTTTGAAAAGATACTGTTTGAGTTTACCCTCTCGGATCAGGGTCTCGATAGTATTCTTCAGAGTTTGACATTCATCTGTTGAGTGGCCCTCTTGCTCATGGAATTCGCAGTATTTCCGAGGGTCACCATGTTTGCGAAGCTGGGGCGGCATCCTGGCCCCGTATGAAGTAAGCGTTGGCCATCCGATCTCTCTCAGAATCTGAGACCGCTTAGAGTTTAACGGAGCATAATTGCCAAATACATGTATCCGTTCTTCCTGACGCGGAGGTACAGGATTATCGAAGACGCTGCCTTGGGTCGGTCTATCCATGCGTTCCGATCTAGGCCAGCTTTTATCTCTCCGTTGTTGATGTGGCGTTGGGGATTTCCTTTTGGCTGCTGTTGCTTCCAAGTGCATTTCTATGCCCATGTATTTCGAGGCTTTTCTTCGAAACTCCTCCAACGTCGTTGGAGGATTCTTTGCCAAAGACAAAGAAAAGGCGGATCCAGGCTGTAAGGCTTCAACGATGATGTGGAGCTGGATAGCCTCCGTAAGGTTAGGTACCAAAGCAGCCTCCTTGTAAAATCTCTTCAAAAACTCCTTGAGAGTTTCATTTTCCCCTTGCCTTATCTGAGCCAAGGTATGAGAGGTCCTTGGAACGTCTTTGGATATAATGAAATGACTTTCAAACGAAGTCGTCATTTCTTCCCAGGAATCAATAGACTCCGAGGGTAAACTTTTGAACCAACCGAGAGCTTCCTCCGTTAAGGTTCGTGGGAACATCCTGCACATCACATCCTCATCGGCTCCTAAGTACATGGCCTCATACGTGTAAGCATCAAGGTGCTTAATGGGATCACTTTCTCCATTATATTTTCCGATTGACAGGGGTTGAGTTGTTTGCAAGTGCTTGGGAATGAGTATACTCATGAGCCTCCTTGAGAAAGGGGCGTTGAATCGGTATGGCCCAGAAGCCATCGCTGTCTGCCCCCTCTTCCTTGCACTGTTTCTGTCCCCAGAATCTTGAGTTTGTTCTCTCCTCTCAAAGGTAGGGATCTTAGAATACTGGAGAGTTGTGGATCTTTCTCTCGCAGATGCATGGCGAGTATCCTCCGCCTGAGACATCACTTCGTCCCTAGCTCTTCCTTTCTCCCTTCGTAACTCCATCAACTCCTCCCTAAGTTGTCTGATAATCTCATCTCGAGGATCAGGGATTGCCACTGGTACCATCCTCCTTGAATGGGTTGCTGGCGATTCAAAGACGAATCTCCCCTCAGCTTGTTGATGGGTCACATCTTCCACATGACCGTCAACGAAGTCTCGTCCATCTCCTTCCATGGTTGACTACCAACTTCTGCAGAATGTGGGAATAACTCTACCGAGTCCCACTGGGCGTGCCAATGATCAGTCCCCGACCGGGGTCTAGAATCCTGTGTCGGGACAGCCTCAAGAGTTGAAGATTGAATGGAATTGAAGACCGGCTGTGTGTATCCGGTCTCTGTGATCCGGCTTCTCGGTATGTAGAGGTCGGTCTTGTTGTCCTGGAGATCATTCACACCGACCTCTCGCGTTGGTGTGGGCGACAGGTGGTGCCACCTGCGAAGATTCTCCGACGCTCAAGTTAGAAGGGTGTAAGATGAACTCTGTGATACTAAAGCAGTATATTAGAGAGAATGAGAGTAAGGACAACATAACCTGGAACATGTATTGCCATCTGTTATTTATAGATGAGCGTGGAAGATGAATCGTTGAGTGTTAGTGGGCCCACTGGTTCTGATAATGTGTATAAATAGTCAATCCGAGTGGGCCAGCATTCAGAGTGTGTCTGGAGGGTAGGTGAATTATCAGTGTACTTTTCTGTCACATGGATGGAGGATAATCACCTTTTCTGTCACATGAGGGTAGGTCTCATGCCTTGGCGGAGTAATAAGCTTAGGCGGAGTCACACGTTTTGACGGAGTAATAAGCCTAGGCGGGGTCTCGTGCCTTGGCGGAGTAATAAGCATTGACGAGGTCAAATGCCTTGGCGGAGTAACGTGAACGTCTTTTAGGGCATGAACATTTCTTAAGAAACACTCAACACCACCCTTCACACTCAATACCGCCCTCACGCCATACCGACCTCTGCAAATCCTTCAACAGTGAACACCTTTTTATTTCCACTTCAGCTAGTGATCAGCCCACTTAATCACATGAATCCAATAATAAGTGGCACAACGAACCAATCACAGGGGAAAGTACATCCATTATAATACTTTTGAATATTTTATTTCAATCAATGCAAAGCTAACTCTGAAAAGGAGTCAAAAGGCTTCATTATTCCACCTAATCCTTCAACTAATGTTCCCCACTTCTCTTGCATTATTAATCCTGCTATTTTTGCTAAACTAGAACGGATTAGAACAAAGCTAGTGAAATATCTTTCATTCAATTTCCTTCCTTTCTAAATAACTCCTTCGAACAGAAGCCAGGACAGCAAGAGGCCATTTTTAGTCGTCAAACCAAGTAAGAGGGGACAGGATTGTGAATATTTGTGAAATAGGTAGAGTTGTATGCTGTTCTAGGATTCCAGTTTTAATTTCGTAATTTGTTGCTTAGTTTTGAAACTGAAAACGTATGAATTTGTCTCTGACTTCTTCATGAAAGTTGTAGATCTTTTTGTTGTCTAAATTTTGAGACCTGAATCAATTAAATTGAGTATGTATAGCAAAAGTTATAGCCAAAACACTACCGCATGTCCGAGTGAAAGATTATTTCTATGTTTTATGCATACTTTGATATTCTGGGAATTATACATGCATAATCAGCCTTTGATGTCTTCACAAAAGATGTAGATATTCATGTTAGGGATCTATAGAAAGTGGTTTCAAGTTAAAAAGATGCTTGTAGCTCTAGTTATGTTCAAAATAGAGAAGTATGTTCATGATGCAAATCTGATAACTATGAAATCCGAATCTTGTTTTCAATACTGGGAATTTTTTAGTATGAATTAGTTGTTGGTGTCTTCATGAAAGTTGTGAATAATTATGTTAAGATTATTTTAGAACTGGTTTCATGTTAAAATCATTTGTGTGGCTCTAAAAACGTTGAAAATACTAATATATGTACGTTTTGAAAACTCACCTGGAGGCAGTGTTGTATTTTGTGGATAAATAGTATTTCTGCTTAGAATTTGAATTTATAATCTTCATGAAAATTGTAGATATTTGTGTTAAGAGTAATTTAGAACTGGTTTCATACAAAAATCATTTGTGTAACTCCAGAAACACTGAAATTACTAACATATATACGTTTTGAAAAACTCACCCTGAGGCAGTGTGGTATTTTGTGAATAAGTGATATTTCTGTTTGGAATTTGAAATTGTGTTCTTCATGAAAGTTGTAGACAGTTATGTTATTGAACTATAGAAAGTGGGATCACCTAAAAAGGAGTTGATTTGCTCATATTATGACTGTTTTACTAACGTATATCGTTGTTCGGAGATGCTGAAATTCACTTATAAAGGCTATTATGAAAGAAAATGATATTTTCTCTATGGATAAAGATTTATGATTGAATTCTTGAGTGATTATGAGTTATTAGAAATGTTGTTGAGCATTATGCAGTTTGTATGATGTGGTGGCGAATAATTATGAATAACGAAACTACTTTGTATGTACATGAATGCCTTGTGATATTGACACATGTGACTGAAACAGTAAATCCATGATTTTGTGAATTATTATGAGTGTTGTGTCCTTTGAGGACTTGTATTCCAAGAAGTTTTGGAAATATGGATATCATGGTATGTTAAAAGAATCAAAGGCATTCATACATCATAAGCATTCGGACGCACCATGGAATTTAGGGGTTCCATGATTGCCTACCCTGGTGGGGGGTTACTCTATGATGAGTTAAGCCCTATTTTGTTGTGTACCATGAAGTGTAGGGATTCATGGTTTATGCAAAGTCCTACTTATGATATTCGTGTACTTCGAGTACTTAAGCGCCATGAAGTGTAGGGATTCATGGTATATGCTAAAGCCCTATTTGTGTCTCTATGAGACTTTTACTGCAGTATTCCCACCAAAACCAAATGGATCCAGCATGACATCATTTGACTAATTAAAGATCTATTAAATGGACTTGTTTGGCATATTCATCATATCATTATGAGTTGTTGATTGTGTTTGTGCAATTTTATCTATTTTATACTTATTCTATATTCTGTCTCACTCTTACATTAATTTTTACAGTGAACGACATACCATGATTAATGCCTATTTGAATTATTACCTGAACTTTGATTTTATGGGTTGTAATAAATATAACATGTCATGTACCATTATTTTCTAAATCGTTCCGCTACTGAAGTATTATCTTGAATTTAATTATTCACGACTAGCATGTATGATAATTTTTCCGCTGCTATCAACTGTTACATAAACTCTGAATTAAACTTATGAATTTTAAAATGATCTTTCGAAAAAGTGAAAAAATTTGCTCGAAAATTTTAATTAATATTTCGGGGTGTTACATTCCGTTGTGTAGAAAGTGCCTTCCTTGCTATGACACTGTGACAGTCGATTATCAGTCACCCGGTGTATGAGGACGGATAAGTCACCCGGTGTCTCGGATGTCACCTCGGACGACTGGTGTAAGAGAGGTTTGCCGAGTGTGTTGCAGACCGGATTGGTATTCTTGACACCGGCTGAACACTAGGGCGGCTATAATGACTTCACTTTAGATGAGACCGGATCAACATGTTTACCGATTGGATCATTATCCTTGGATACCGGTTGACTTCTAGGAAGGCTGAGTCGGCCTTTTGTCCTTAGAACCGGTATCCAGACCGGATATTCTTGGGGCCGGTATCCAGACCGGATCAGTTACTTAAAATTAAAAATATTTACAAGAATGTAAAGTTAAATTATAATAAAATTTTCTAAAATCCATTTCAAGTAGACTTATCTAAAAATTATCGATTTGAGTAAAATCTTGATTTTTACCAATCATAAAAAAATTAAAAACGTACTATATTAACAGAAAATTTTAGATTTTTAAAATTTAAACTTTATATTACTTATCATAAAATTAGTGAGAACTGATATAATATCGCTAAATTTCAAAAACGATTAATTTTGAATATTTAAAATATACCGAGTAAAAGGTTACTATTTGGCTTAATAATTCTGCCGATATTTACTATGCAAAACACTGTACATATACGAAATTTTCAAAAGGTGCATAGTAACCAGGTTTTAAATTTCAAAAAACGTACAGTACTTTTATATTAAAATAATGGAATGCATAGTAATTTTTTTCCTATAAATACCGAAGGAATTCTTCTTTAGAATTTACAATTTTAGATTAAGTTTTCTTAATATAGTAGTGCTAGTGAGATAGTGGTGGAAGTAAGAGAGAGAAATAAATTTTTTTGGAAGAAGGTTCTGCTAAAATTCTAAGGTACGAATACATCTCTTTTATATTTTTAGAGTTATTTTTATATCGTTTTTAGAAATCTAGTATTATACTGGAAATAATATTATTTTAAGTTACTATTCTGCATAGTAAAATACTATTTCAATAGTAAATTACTATTTTAATAGTAAATTACTATTCAAATAGTAAATTACTATTTACTATTACTATTTACCTTTACTATTCACGATTTACTATTTACTATTACTATTCACGATTTACTATTTACCTTTACTATTCATGATTTACTATTTATCGTTACTATTCACGATTTACTATTTACTGTTACTATTCATGTTTTACTATTTACTGTTACTATTCACTATTCACTATTCAAAATTTACCATTTCTGCTTTAAGTAGTGATCTTAATTTTCATTTTGTAACTATATTAAAATGAAATTGGTATATTTTAGAACTCGGAGACGATGCGTACACAGATTTATAATAACGTATCAGTATACAAGAGGTAAGGGGGAGTGAGATAAGAGTATAATATGAAAAGATATAAGAATAATGGGAGGAGTCTCCAACTCCTTTTAAATTTGAAAATATTATTATTTTAAATATTAACTTTTTAAATTAAAATTTTTAATAAATTTTAAATTAAATATCTGGTTTAACTAACTCTAACATACCTATGCAAGGACTTGGATTTTTATAACCTATACGAATTGGACTATATCTATGCAAGGACTTGGACCACTATGACCCATATGGACTGAACTATACCTATACAAGGACTGGATTATATGGACTTACATAGACCTATGCAAGGAATGGACTATAAGGACTCAAAATCAATTTTAATAACTTGAATAACCATTAAAATTTGAATTATATTTAATTGATTTGTTTATAATTATTATTGATATTTAATTGTGATCGATATTATTTGATCGCGGTTGACATTATTTGATTATGATTGATGATATTGTGATTGATAATATTTTATTATGATTGATGACCTTGTGATATGGAGTTTGAGCATATAGTAAGCATGACGGAAAGTTAAAACTCAGTAAGAATTTTCTTACCTTACTCTTTAAATTTTTGTTCTAAGGGAAAGTATTTTATCATTATTCTAGTCTTTTATTTCTTCTTAGGAATAATTTTCATTAACTTTATTTTTAATCTCTAGAATAAAATCTAGTATTAGAAAGAAGCTATTTTATGAAAATTAGATGTCGAGATAATTAATTCTTAAATTAAAGAAATTTTTTATAGTTTTAAGTATTCTTAATATATATATATATATATATATATTCTTTTAGAAATAAAAAATTTAAATTGGTTTTCCCTAAAGAAATAACTAAAGGATATTTTGTTATGGTCGAGATTTCTAAACTCAATCTAGTTAAGATTCAAATTTGGAAAGATTATGTAAATATGTGAAGTTTTTTTTAAGAGAAAGTTTTGAGATATTTAAGGCTTGGAAACTCAATTTTGTTAAGATCTGAATTTGAAGACTGTACTAAATTTGTTTCTATATAACAGAAGTTCAAAGAAGAACTTATGAGAATGTACAGTTTATTGAGATGATTTTGTGAACCTTTATGGTATTTAATAATTGAGTTTCTAAAAGTCTTAACCAACTAAATATGCGAGTAGTTCATACATCATGAATCATTAAAGAGAAATGAGATGTGATATTGCCTGGGGACGGATTATAGAAACTGAGGATACATTAGAGGAGGCTTAATTGCGAGCCTTGGGATGAGAGGGTGTGAAAGGGTGCTTCAGGTGATCTGGGGTCGCTCCCTAGTGTCGGGTAGTTTCACAATAAAAACTTTCTCAGTCTGACTAGTCTCTAAGTGTTTCCACGCCAGTTGAGTTGTTCATATGCCATGAAGGCATTTATGTTATTATTATCCGAAATTTATGGAACAGTATAAACTCCTGATTGGCCTAGTGCAAACTAAAATTTTAAGGGCCCATATGCATAGAATGAATAAGATGATAGTATTAGAAACATTGCATGGCATTCATGTGATTGTGATATTCTATGTGGGTGGTTGTGAATGAAAATATAATTGTTATGTTATAAAAACTCTACATTCATAATTGATTATGTATATAATTGTGATTGAAATTATTATATTAGATTGTGAAAACCCTTATGCTTATGTCTTATCTGTAAAGTATTATATTTTGTTTCTCACTCCTTGTTGTTTGAATTTTGTGTCCAAAATATATGTTATATGATATATAGCTAGCAGTTCAGGATGAAAGGATGAAATTACAAGAGGGTAAGTTGGTCTCATCCTCAATCGGATAGGAGAAGAGATGTGACAAGAATAGGATTCAAAATCACATGGTTTGAAGATAAGGAAATAATTGGTTATAGTCGAAGTAGAGGTATTAAATTTTTAGTTTTAGTTTACCTTAATACAATATTAAGTTTTTACTTTCAAAATTCAAAGAAAATCAGATGTATATACATCCTTGTATACACGAGATAAGAAGTGATAAATATGTATATCTTTCTTAAAAAAAGAGCAAGAAGAATAGATATATGTCTCGTGTATATAAGGGGGTGTTACACCTATACTGAAATAAGATTGGTATTAATATTTCTAGAAATCGGAGGCGCAAAGCAAACTCTCTTTTGGTAACAATTCAAGGTAAGGGGGAGTGAGATAAGAATATAATATGAAAAGACATAAGAATAATGGGAGGAGTCCCCTACTCCTTTTAAATTTAATAATATTATTATTTTAAAATATTAACTCTTTAACTTAAAATTTATAATAAATTTTAAATTAAATATCTGATGTAACTAACTCTAACATACCTATGTAAGGATCTGTACTTTTATAACCTATATGAACTGGACTATACCTATGCAAGAACTTGGACCACTATTATCCATATGGACTGAACTATACCTATGCAAGGACTGGATTATATGGACTTACATAAACCTATGCGAGGAATTGACCAAAAGGACTCAAGTTGACTATATTAATAACCATTAGACTTTGAATTATAATATTTATAAATGATGCTTTATTGACTTGATTTTGATTGATTATTTTTGTGATTGTTAATTATTTATGATTGTTAATTGTGACGGATGATCTTGTGATGTGGAGTTTGAGCATATAGCAAGCATGACGGAAAGCTAAAACTCAGTAAGAATTTTCTTACCTTACTCTTTAAATTTTTATTACTTTAAATCTTTTAAATCTTTTCTTCTTAGAAATTATTTTTATTAACTTTACTTTTAATATTTAGAATAGAAAAATTAGTATTTATTTTAGAATGAAGACATTTTATGAAAGGTAATTTATAACAAATTGAGATAAATAAATCTTGAATTAATTTTTTTTTATAATTTTAAGTATTTTTGGTTGATAACTTAAAGATTATTCTCTTTTAATAAAATAAAATTTTCAAAAGAAAATTATTTTATTTTTCCAACTTAATAACTAAAGATATTTAGAAATAATTGAGAATTCGATCTTGTTAAGATTCAATTTGAGAAAGATTATGTAAAGTTTTATATGAAAGTTTTGAGATATTTAAGGCTTAGAAACTCAATTTCTGTGAGATTTGAAAACTATACTAAATTTATTTCTGTGGGACAGAAATTTAGAGAATTGAGAAAATATACAGTTTATTGAAATGATGTTGTAAATGTAACATCCCTGTTTTTAGTAGCAGTTTTATTTGGTAAATTTTGAAGTGTGGAAGGTCAGTAAGTAAGAATAAGTGAGTAAATACCTTGTATAGGGTCAGTAATACTCCAAAAATTCTATTTTTGGGTATAATTATGGAATTTATACAGACCTTTGAGGATATTAATCAAATTCCGAGTGAAAAGGGCTCTGTTCCGAGTGATAGAGAGAAATTCCGAGTGATAGAAAGAAAATCCGAGTGAGGGATGAAATTCCGAATGTAAAGTTATGTTGACCGAATAAAACGTGACTGAGAGGGATACTACCGAGTGAAATCTTGGTCTTAGAAACATCTGGAGTGAAGTGGGTTCAAGGGAACCACTTCTGGGTGAATATTCCGACTGAAAACACCCATGAAAGACTCATTTCCGAGTCAAACCTTGCCAATTGCTTCTTTTTCGAGTGGCAATTTTTATGACTACAGTATACCGAGTGAATAGACTTAGTCAGGGATATAACTGATGCAATCCGAGTAAGTTTGTCCAAGTCAGACCTCCCTAATAAGATAGAAGATAGCAATCCGAGTAGGTTGAGAGCCATTTTGAGTAAGACTAAATATGTAGCCTTTCCGAGTGAATGAATGCATATGTGTTTTATGTTAAGTTAATATTTTCTACCGACTGAAATATGTTATTAAAATTATTTGGGAAGTGTTGATGGGAGAAATAGTGATTTAAGTTAAGGATTCCGAGTGGTTATATATATATATATATATATATATATATATATATATATTGTGTGGTTAAGGAATTACTTGGCTTGAATATGAGTGATGATAAATGAATAATACTAAGTGAACTGATACCGAGTGGAAAATGGTAGTGGGAACCCGTTCCGAGCAAATAGTAGAGTGCACAGAGCCATTTCCGAGTGAATCTAAGGTATATAAACTAATTCCGAGTGAGACTCTTATGTGTGGGTCTTTTCCGAAAGGTGATGGCCTTAATGGGCTTTTGATTGGAAATGTAGTTGAAGATGGTCTAAACCGAGTGAACCGAGTGGAGAAAGACTTTAATACTCCTGCGAGTTAATTTCCAAATAAAGGATGTTATAATTCTGAGTGAAAACTATATATTCCGAATGAATATGGATACCCTTTTTCCGAGTGAGCCTAAGGTGTTATGAAATCCTGAGTAAAGAGAATCTGACTGAATACAGAAGAAATCCGACCTAGGGAGGAGAAATCCGACTAGATGTTTCAAGAAGAAACAATCATGACTGAGGACCAAGAGAAACGAATCGGTTTTAGAAGATTTCCGAGCCAAGAAGGGCTGATTCGCTCAAGCGAATCAGATTTCGCTTAAGCGATCCGATGTCAGTACTCCACACCGGTTGACCAATTAGGTCCGTCCTTAGATCAGGGGTTCACACCGGATAGCTCTGAGCCGGTGTTCATCACAACACCGCCCTCTTTCCACAGACGGTGTCCTTAAATTTTTCACACACACCATCCTTCCCTACTTCACACTCAACACCGCCCACTCCATACCGACCTCACACAGCACACCGACCTCACACTCCACACTGCCCTCATACAGCACACCGCCTCACACTCCACACCGCCCTCACTTAATACCGCCCTCATATTGCACTCCGCCCTCATATACTCAATACCGCTCTCTTCAAAATCTCTAACAACGAACACCTTTTTAACTCCACTCAGACCACTTTATATATTTTAATATATCACTAACCTCTTTAATGCAAAGCTGACAGTGAGATGAGTCAAAAGTTTCCATTATCCCACCTAATCCTCCAATCGATGTCTTCCATTTGTCTCCTGCACTATTAAACCAATATATATCTCCAAGCCAAACTATCAGAACCAAAATAAAGACCTTCTTCCTCTTCCTTCTTACTTCTCTTACGTACCAGCACCAACTTCTTTCTTTTTTTCTCAAGTTCCTCCTCTGTTTCACTCGGAATTGGTGCAGGACAGTGAAAGGGAACCTCTTCTTCTCCTCCAAGAACTCCATTAAGGTAAGGGGGTATATTCTCGGGTATTCTGGGGAAATCTGAGTGAAAGGAAAGGGATAAGGTACCTTGGGTCCTCACCTTTCCAGGACAGATCTGGTTTTGTTGTGATTTAAATGTTTTAATTGTTTGTTATATTTGTATATATAATACATGTTTAATTACAACGTTGTTTATTATTGACCATGAGAATTTAGTGAATATGTTGATTTTATTGATTAATATGAATGAATGTGTATATGTTTGATGTTGGACTGTAAAAATATTAAAGTATCATGGGTATTTATGAGGACTCCAGTGAAAAGTTATGAACTGACATCGGATATTATGATATTAAGCTCGGTATGGTACCAATCAACCAGAGCAGTTAAAGAATACACAAATTCACTCAGAGATTACAGTGATTCGACCAGTTATATATTAATCCGATTGGTTATCTGAAGAATACAAGTTTCTTATTTAAATTTTCAAACAGAACTATATTTCATTTGATAAACACCTTAATTTCACTCGGAAAACATCTTTTCAAGTTGATTTCATTCAGAAATCAGTATTTCACTTAGAAAGCTCTTTTCAATTGATTTCATTTGGAACTATATATATATTTGAACTAGAATATATCTTATTTCACTCAGAAAACAGTTATTCCACTCAAAACTTATTCATTTTTGATTTTACTCGGAAAATCAGTTATTTCACTCAAGAAAACTTACCCAGTTTGATTTTTTTTACTCGGGAAATATCTTATTTAACTCAGAAAACTTCATCAGTATGATTCTACTCGGATTTATAATCTTTTCACACATAAAATCTCTTTTTAATCAGAATTTACTCAGAAAATAATTATTTCACTCAGAGAGCTCTTTCTTCATTATGATTTACTCAGAAAAAATGTTTTAACTTTACTGAGAAAACTCCTTCAAATTGATTTCACTCGGATTCAGAATTGTTTTATTCAGAAAATCCTCTTAGTTCGATTTTATTGGAAATCCTGCTTGTTTTCACTCGGAATCTTAACTTTTGCACTCGTTATTTATCCAAGTTTTACTCAGAAAGTTTGGTTATCAACATTTCCACTCGGACATAACTTGTGCTTTAATCGGAAAACTCATTATACTCAGTACCAATCTATTTCTACTCGGAAAATTCATTTTTCACTCGGAAACAGACTTCTTTTACTTGGATAATTATATTTCACTCGGTATTTAATTGATTTCACTCGGAAAAACCTATTTGTCACTCGGTATTTAACTCCTTCTCCTCGGAAAAGCAGTCTTAACGTTTTATACTTGGATTTTTCATTCAGAATTCCTTCTATACTCCTTATTGAATTATTAAAATGTTATAAAAAAATCATTATTGGTCTTTTCCTATTACTACTATTAATATTATTATTATTATTATTTACATTATTATTTTTATTATTGTTATTCCTATTATTATAATTAGTATTATTGTTATAAATATCTTATTTTATTAACTATGAGTAAATAAATATGAATTGTATTTTATTATTTATTCAAAGTATAATTTCAACTAAGTTATAAATGATATATTTTATCAAAATGACTTGCAACGTTTGATCCATTAAATCAAAAGCTTGTGAACGAATATGATGAGGCTGGAATCACATAAATACCCATGACTCAAAAGATGAAAGAGAATACATTTCGCATCATGAAAATATTTTTGAAGAAGAAAAACCTCTAGAGCATACACTTGGTACAGTGGAGGACACTCACGTTCGATCTCCATGAAGAATCTTGGGAGTACAACTGGAACGGCAACCCAATGGCATCAGAGTCGCGCCCTGATAGTCGGGTGAGACGAATAATTCTAGTGTACTTTGACTAAATGACGGAGTGTAACTATGATCGTAGGGATCCAAGTCTCAAATATATATATATATATATATATATATATATATATATATATATATAAATCAATGATGAGAACCAATGAGTTCATTTGTACCAGAGCTTGGGCGGACCCTGATCGCTCTAGATGATTGGAATGATGATATTCCATAGAAAGAGAAGAAGAAATAATTTCTTGGGCCCACATGCATCATGAGACGTAATCAAGAAATATCATAATGAAACAAACTCATGCATTCCCTGATGACATATTTGATTGTTATAATCTTAGAAATGTGAATTGTATGATTACATGTGATTACTTGTTAACTGGATTATGTCCGCACCAGGTAACCTACAGGGTCTTGGGTTATACTCACCCTTACTGTTGACAATTTTTAGAGGAATTAGGAACCCAAGAACCCGAGCATGAAGAACCGCAATACGCTGAACCCATTGAGAATAGTCATTAAAGATAGAATATTTATTATTAATAATCAGACACCGGATGACTGTATAATATTTAAGGGTGCCTGCGTGCCCCATTCTGTTAAGAGTACAATTACTTACAATTTGTGAATGACTATGTGATATATACATTATTGCTTCCACTGATCTGCCACGTATTTATTTTAAAAAAAAAATATATTCACTTTTTCTTAAAACTGTTAACACTCTCAGTTAAATAGGATGAACCTACAGAAGGATTTGTCTTATCTAACCGAGGGTGTTACAGTAAACCTTTAAGGTATTTAATAATTGAGTTTCTAAAAGCCTTAACAATTTAAATACGCGAGTAGTTCATGCATCATAAATCATTAGAGTGAAATTAAATGATATTGTTTGGGGACAGATTATAGAAACCGAGGATACATTAGAGGAGGCTTAATTTCGAGCCTTGGGATGAGGGGATGTGAAAGAGTGCTTCAGGGGACCTGGGGTAGCTCCCTAGTGTTGGATACTTTCACAATAAAAACTTTCTCAATCTGACTAGTCTCTAAGTGTTTCCATGCCAGTTGAGTTGTTCATATTATTATTATCCGGACTTATGGAACAGTGTAAACTCCTGGTTGGCCCAATACAAATTAAAATTTAAGGGCCCACATATATATAGGTAAGTTATGATGAAGATATTGCATAACATTCATGCATTCATAATTTGATTGTGTGTGTGATTGTGATTGTGATTGATATTATTATATATTAGTTTGTTAAAACCCTTTATTGCTTATGCTCCATTTGGGAATATTATATTCTGTTTCTCACTCCTTTCTCCGTGTTTTTTTATATATTTTAAATTGATGGTTCAGAGGGAAGTGTAACATCCCAATTTTTATGATTTTTAGAAAAATAATTTATTGAGGATAAAAGGAGAGATTCCGAATGAATTTCTGAGTGAAAAATGTCAAAGACAAGATTTTCCGAGTGAGAATTATTCGATTCCGAGTGAAATAAGATAGAAAAGATTAATTCTAAGTGAATTTAAGATGTTTCCGAGTGAAACATCATTAAGAGAATCATTTCTGAGTTAAGTAACGCTATGTTCAAATGAAGTACGAGTGAAACGTCTCCAGGTGGGTTACGTTTCCAAATGAGTTATTGCCAAGAGAAGTACTTATTCGAATAAGAGAAACTTTGATTTAAAAAGGGTACTTATCGGAAAGATATTTCTGATTGGTGAATTCCCGAGTGGAGTATATCCGAGTGGAGCGACTTTCTGAGTGAAGTGTCTATGTGACATTTTCGAGTGAGACATTCTGAGTGAGTCTTTCCAGGAAGAGTGCTTCTGGACAACGAGAGACTTCAACTCTGATTGAGTATGCTCTGAGTGAATGATTCTGAGGAGAGCAAATATCCGGGTGATGAAATCATTTAAATTTATGCTCAGATCAATCTTTAGTGTTTCCGAGAGCTTGTGCTTGGATTCGTCTTCAAGACTCTTCAACCCCGAGTAATCCTTTCAAGTGGAATGATTTCCGAGAAAGGAATTGGATTTTAAAACTCTGAGTGATCTTTCAGTTGAGAGACTTCCGAATGACGAAAGAGTAAGACTGACTCGAGAAGAGGTATAATCGAGAGAGATAAGTTTGACTGGTGTATTTCCGAATGACATTTGTGAATGGGTCATTCCGAGGAAGAAAAGCTGTGTTTCATGGGATGAAACCATTCCGAGTGAATAACCTCTGAATGAAGGAATTCTGAATGAACAGAGGCTTTCTCCGAGTCGGAATACGCTGAAACCGAGTCGGAATTAATAACTATTTTAAGCTTTCCACGCCATTCTGTTCTTCCATATTCTAGCAGCTTCACTTTTCAGATATTTCCTAAGTATGGGACCCTTTCTGATGTGTTGTCCCTTTTCATTAAATATCTTAATCCTTCATTATCATTAAAGAGACGTGTGTCAGAATACTTCAATTCACTCACGTCTCTTCTGCATGAACCATATATATAAATCCTTCCATTGTTGGTGAACCGTTCTTTACAGGGGGTGTAAAGTTAAGATTCTGAAAGAGCTCAAAATGTATATATGTAATGTCAATCTGATACAAAGCAATATGCGTAAATGTACAAATACGGAGTGTCTTTGTATGTTGAGGCGGAGTGCAATATGCGCGGGCGGTGTTCAGTCCGCCTGACGGGATCTTCTTTGTCTTGACCCGATTGGGGGTGGTACCTGCAATCGTTCTCCGACGCTCAAGTCAGTATTTCAGAATACTTAAAGACTTAGAAAGCAAATCTCCGAGAATTATGCAAGTAAGAGAGTGTAAGGTTCAGAATTGGGGGGGAGCCCCTGTATACCTTTTTGCTGAGGTTTATATACCTGTCACTGGTGCTCCATTATTGGTAGGGCCCGTTCCTTGTTTTCTAGCATAAAGCAAGAAAGACAGTGGGTCCCTGTGTCATTCACGAGCACCGTTATTGTAGTAGGTATTTCCACTTACTTGGGAAGCGTGAATGCTTTATTATTTTATTGTTATTACCCTTTATGCGTGACAACGTGATTCCCATTATTAACCTCTCAAGACAGAGTCAATCTCGTGTCGGGGTTGTGAGTATGGGTTCGCTACGCAGTATGGGAAATTCAACATTCCGCCAGTATTGAGTCTATGGCTTGGCGGAGTAATATGCATTCTGGCGGCGTTACATGCCTTGGCGGAGTTATGACCCTTGGCAGGGTAACATGCCTAGGCGGAGTAACATGCCTTGGCGGAGTTATGACCCTTGGCAGGGTAACATGCCTAGGCGGAGTGTCATGCCTTGGCGGAGTGACATGCCTAGGCGGAGTTACTTGCCTTGGTCGTATATACTCCGTATTTGAAGCGTACTTACCTCATTCGAAATGCTGACCTGGCAAAGCATTAAAACCATGCTCTTGGGGGCCGGTGTTAGGACCGGATCATATGCCCCCTAGCTTGTTATAGTGACTGGCGGAGTCACTGTAATGAGCTATAACATTTAAGTTTAGCTTTTATAGGCATGGGTTTAGGCGGCGTTTGCTAGTTCAGGATTTACGGACAAGTGTTTTCATGCATTTGTTGCTTGTCATTACTTGTCACGCCTGTCATTAATGGATTCCGTAAGGAGGCGGAATAGCCTCTTAGGAATTTCAATGAAATTGGATTCCGTAAGAAGGCGGGGTAGCCTCTTAGGAATTTTAATGAAACAGATTCCGTAAGGAGGCGGAATAGCCTCTTAGGAATTTTAATGAGATTGGATTCCGTAAGAAGGCGGAGTAGCTTCTTAGGAATTTCAAAGAAATTGGATTCCGTAAGAAGGCGGAGTAGCCTCTTAGGAATTTCCATGAGGTTGAATTCCGTAAGGAGGCGGAATAGCCTCTTAGGAATTTCAATGAGATTGGATTCCGTAAGAAGGCGGAGTAGCCTCTTAGGAATTTTAATGAGTTTAGATTCCGTAAGAAGGCGGAGTAGCCTCTTAGGAATTTTGATGAAACAGATTCCGTAAGGAGGCGGAATAGCCTCTTAGGAATTTTAATGAGATTGGATTCCGTAAGAAGGCGGAGTAGCTTCTTAGGAATTTCAAAGAAATTGGATTCCGTAAGAAGGCGGAGTAGCCTCTTAGGAATTTCTATGAGGTTGAATTCCGTAAGGAGGCGGAATAGCCTCTTAGGAATTTTAATGAGTTTAGATTCCGTAAGAAGGCGGAGTAGCCTCTTAGGAATTTTGATGAAACAGATTCCGTAAGGAGGCGGAATAGCCTCTTAGGAATTCTAATGAGATAGATTCCGTAAGGAGGCGGAATAGCCTCTTAGGAATTTCCAAGGAGTTGGATTCCGTAAGAAGGCGGAGTAGCCTCTTAGGAATTTCCATGAGTTGAATTCCGTAAGGAGGCGGAGTAGCCTCTTAGGAATCTCAATGAAGTACAATTTTACAAGTGTTGAACTTACTTGAACTTGTTGATTATGTACTCCGTAAAACATTGGAAGTTAGGCGGTATGGTGCAGCATATAGCTGTGACACCAGTTCTTTCCACAGGCGGCCTGTAGGACCTTAGGGTCGGTATGGTGCAGCATATAGCTGAGACACCAATCCTTTCCCCCCAAGGAGTTTTCTGGACCTTAGGGTCGGTATGGTGCAGCATATAGCTGAAACACCAATCCTTTCCCCCCAAGGAGTTTTTATTGACTCCGTTTGCGAAGCGTTGTTGCATGTTGGTTGATCTTTATGGAATAAAGAGTTATGCATCTGTGCTTCAGTTTTGGAGCCGTTGTCTTATCTGCATGGGAACAAGTTCTGCCATGGATAATCAATTCAAAGTTAGAGTGAAGATTGAATGCAGGAAGGCATTTAATAATCCGTTCAGCGTGATCAATATTGAGGTCGGATTGGGGAAGTGTATCTCAATCGTAAGAGTACGGATTGAGTCTTCAAAGAATTTCATCATAAGGATGACGATGGGAATTGTCCGCGCCAGGAGTTACCTCGTCAACTCACAGAATATGTGATTGAGAGCATCCGTCCAGGAGTTTTATCGTCGAATCACTTCATAGGTGATTGAGATCATCCGTCTTGGGGATGTGTACGACACCAGGAACTACATCGTCAGGTCACATATTAGGTGATTGAGATCATCCGTCCTTGGGGTGTGTATGGCGCCAGGAGTTACATCGTCAGATCACAGAATGGGTGATTGAGATCATCCGTCCTGGGCAAGTACACAACGTCAGGAGTTACATCGTCATATCACATAACGGGTGACTGAGGTTATCCGTTCTGGAAAAGTACACAACGCCAAGAGTTACATCATCAGATCACAGATTAAGTGATTGAGATAATCCGTCCTGGTTCATCATAAGGATGATGATGGGAATTGTCCGCGCCAGGAGTTACCTCGTCAACTCACAGAATATGTGATTGAGAGCATCCGTCCTGGGGAAATTAGTCTCAATCGTTCTTCTTCAACCGGTGTTGGATTTCACTCATTCACCAGCCTTCAAATAGGGTTCGGTGCAATCCTACTACCCATTTCCTGAGGTTCGGTTTAATCCTACAACTCAGGTCTTCACCGACGTTCGGCCAAACCTACTAGTCGTACTCGGAGTTCGGTTCAATCCTACAATCCGAGCCTTCACCGGTGTTCAGCCAAACTTACTAACCGTACCCAAAGTTCGGTTTAATCCTATAATCTGGGCCTTCGAATGGGGTTCGGTGCAATCCTACAACCCATTTCCTGAGGTTCGGTTTAATCCTACAACTCAGGTCTTCACACGGTGTTCGGTTCGATCCTACTAACCGTACTTGGAGTTCGGTGCAATCCTACAATCCAAGCCTTCAACACGGGGTTCGGATCAGGGCTAATCCTGAACCTACTGCGCCCGTTACTCGGGGTTCAGCGCGGTTTTCTGTATGAGCCGGCCTACTGCGCCCAAGCCTTCGCATGGGGTTCGGTTTGTGGCCTTGAAAAAGGACCAGCCCTATAACCCATGTAGTCTTCGAATGGGGTTCGGTTTGTGGCCTTGAAAAAGAACCAGCCCTACAACCCATGTAGTCTTCGAATGGGGTGATTCACCCAGTTGTACCTTCGAAGAGGTTCATCGCTAACAACGGATACATTGTTAGGATCATCCGTCCTGAAAGTATCTTGTCACAACAGTGTTGTGCATCGAATAAAATCATAAAGACAAATGGGTGAATCATTTAGAGTATTTCATTAATTATGAATTACAAAAGAGAGAAAGAGAGATGAGTCGGGGTTATGACTCATTAGACCTTCTTGGTAAAACCCGATCTGGATCTGCTCCTATCACTCTGTTGTAACGTTGGGGATTTCTCTCTTGCCGCTGTTGCTTCCAAGTGTATTTCAATGCTCACATACTTGGATGCTTTCCTCTTGAATTCTTCGAAATTCACTGGAGGATTCTTTGCCAATGACATGGCAAAAGCAGAGCTTGGTTGCAAAGCTTATATTGCTATGTGCAATTGAAGTGCTTTTGCCAAGTTTGGAACAGCAGCTGCTTCCTTGTGAAACCTCTTCAAGAAGTCCTTGAGAGTTTCATACTCCCCCTGCCTAATCTGAGCCAAGGTATGAGATGTTCTGGGAATATCACTGGAAATGACAAAGTGGTCCACAAACACTGTTGCCATTTCTTCCCATGAGTCAATGGAACCTGATGGTAGCTTCCTGAACCAGCTAAGGGCATCATCAACAAGAGTCCGAGGGAACATCCTGCACATGACATCTTCATCTGCCCCCAGGTACATGGCTTCGAGTATATAAGCATCAAGATGCTTAGTAGGATTGTAACACCCTCGGTTAGATAAGACAAATCCTTTTTGTAGGTTCATCCTATTTAACTGAGTGTGTTAACAGTTTTCAGAAAAAGTTAATTTTTTTAATAAATAAATACGTGGCAGATCAGCGGAAGTAATATTGTATATATCACATAGTCATTCACAAACTGTAATTAATTGTACTCTTAACAGAATGGGGCACGCAGGCACCCTTAAATATTGTACAGTCATCCGGTGTCTGATTATAAATATTCTATCCCTAATGATTATTCTCAACGGGTTCAGCGTATTGCTGATCTTCACACTCGGGTTCTTGAGTTTCTAATTCCTCTGAAAAATGTTCAACAGTAAGGGTGAGTATAACCCAAGACCCTGATTGGTTCATCCGATGCGGACATAATCCAGTTAACATACAATGTCACATAGATCATACATTTAATATATTTATCACAATCAAGCATGTTGTCATCACATAATCGTACATTTATCATGTTCACAATTATAAAAATCACTCATATTTTCATGAAATTAATCGTACATATAACATATTCACAATTATAACAATCAAGTATGCTGTAATGAATGCATGAGTTCGGATTTATTATGATTTATCTTTGGTTAAGTCTCATGATACATGTGGGCCCAATAAATCAATCCATCATCATCCTTTAATTCTTTGGATTCTATCCTGCTCAAGTTATTTCTTGGGCACAACGTTTCCTTTAAGATATTCGTTTATTATTTTAGAAATATATCTATTATATCTTGGTTAAAATTATATTTTTGTATAAAGTGTAAAATAATATATTCTTTATGTAATTAATCATAATTAAGATGTTAATAATGCGATTAACAATAAAACTAACAATAATAATAACAATATTAAGATTGATGATAATTATAATAATATTAATAGAATAAGAATAATAATAATAATAATATTTTCTTAATAATTTTAAAAGTATTAGAGATTGAATGAAAATCCAAGCGAAAAACATTAAGAACAGAGGTTCCCGAGTAAAATAAAACGGGGAAAATGTTGTTTGAGATAAATAGAGTGTTTTCTGAAACATAATGTAGAAACAGTTTTCTGAGTGAAGTTAATATATATTTTTCCGAGTAAAAGGTTCTGTCCAAATGTTCAGGTCAGTTTTTCATAAAATCCGAGCTTATTACTCACTGAATCCGACTTCTATTTTATAAATTCTTGCTGGAACTCACATAAACACCCAGGTTCCTTAATATTTTCACAGTCCAACAATCAGCATATATTTTTATCAATTTAGTTTCACATATATTCAATACAAAGCAATAACCATAACATTTAATCAAACAACTCTGAACTGATTATAAGCATTTAGTAACAGATACATATATATGTATATAATCAAAGCATGTAGTTCACATAACATTGAATCTGTCCTCCACTCGGTTTTCCCACAGAGCACCCAAGAATATACCCCCTTACCTCAATGAAGTTCTTGGATGGAAGGAAAGAGGTTTCCCCTTCACTGTCCTACACCAATTCCAAGCGAGAGAGGAATGGAATTGAGAGAGAAAGCTTGTTTGTAGAAGAAAAAAAAAGAAAGAAAGGGAAATGATAACAGAGGTGTGTCTGTTGCTAAGTCTTGTGTGTGTGTGTCCTCTAAGAGTCCTGGCGTTGGCTTAAATAAGAAGAGAGTGAGTGGAAATTAAATGGGTAACATCGGTTGGAGGATTAGGTGAGATAATGGAGCCTTTTGACTCCTTTCCCAGTCAGCTTTGCATTAAATAGAAATAAAATATATAAAGTTATTGTAATGGAGGCAACTTTCTCCTTTGATTGGTTTATTGTGCCAATCATTCTTGGCATTATATGGTTAAGTGGGCTGACCACTATCTGATGTGGAATAATAAAAAAAATATTTAGTGCTGGCAAGGTCGTCATCTCATGTGAGGCGGTATTGGGTGAGTGAGGGCGGAGTGCAATGTGAGGACGGTATTAGGTGAGGCGGTATGGAGTATGAGGCGGTGTAGAGTGTGGGGCGGTGTGGAGTATGGGGCGGTGTGGAGTGTTAGAGCGTTATTGAATATGAGGCGGTATGGAGTGTTAGGATGGTGTGGAATGTGAGGCGGTATAGAGTTAGGGCGGTGTTAAATTATGAGGGCGGAGTGTAGCATGAGGGCGGAGTGAAATGTTAGGCGGAGTGTAGCGATGGGCGGTGTGTAGTGATTTGAGGGACAACGTCCATGCAAGAAGGCGGTGTTGAGCGTGAAGTAAGAAATAGAGGACGGTATGTGTGAAGGAGTTAAGGACTCCGTCTGTGGAAAGTGGGCGGTGTTGTGAGGCTACAAAGAGATCGGTTTTTGGTGAACGCCGTCTCAGAATTATTTGGTGTGCACATCGGTTCAAGAATAACTTCCTCTAGTCGGTGTGAACTCCTAATGTAAGGACGGATCTAGTAGCCATCCGGTGTGTACATATGCTTATTCGGTGTGGTGTAAGTAAGCAAATCTTTTCTTACTTCAGCCATCCGATGTGACATAGAAGACATCGGATGGTTAATGACATCGGATCTCTTGAGCGAAATCCGATTCACTTGAACGAATCCGCCCTTCATGGCTCGGAATTTTTCCAAAACTGACTCAACACTTGCTTTCTTACTCGGTAATGGTTCAGCCTCTCTATATTTCTCTCGGAATGGTTCCTTCTTCCATTTCCATTTGGATCTTTAAGTAGTTACATAAGAACCGTTCGGAATACTTCCATAATGCGTCCCACTCGGTAAGAAGCATCAAATCAACATAAACTTGAGTGTTTAAGCTTTCTTTCACTCGGAATACTTCTCTGTCACTCGGAACAGAGCCCTTTTCACTCGGTTTTTGCATAATTTTGCTAATTATCCTTATAATTTACATTGTTATGCGCAAAATGATACTTATGAGATACCACAGACCATCAACAGGGTATATATATTGACTTATTCTTCTTTCAAACTTTCCATAATTCAAAAATTACAAGAGTGAAATTGTTTCTAAAAACAGGGATGTTACATTCTCCCCTCCTTTTAGAAATTTCGTCCCGAAATTTAAAGTTAAAACAATTGAGGGTACAATTCTCTCATTTTCTCCTCAATTTCCCAAGTAGCATCCCCATCATCTGTCTGACTCCAAACTACCTTGACCAAAGGGATTTCCTTGCCTCTTAGCTGTTTGAGTCGTCGGTCAGCAATCCTCACTGGCGATGCTTCGAAAGTAAGGTTTTCTTTCAGAACAAATTGATCGGGACTTAGAACATGATCAGGGCTTGGTACATATTTACGGAGTTGAGAGACATGAAATACATTGTGAAGATTTGTCAGCTCGGGTGGCAGAGCAATGCGGTACGCATGAGTTCCTATCTTTTGCAAAATCTGATAGGGTCCTACGTATCTGGGGCTTAATTTCTTGGCCTTCAAAGCTCTTCCTACTCCAGTGGTAGGAGTAACTTTGAGAAATACATGGTCACCTTCTTCAAATTCTAATGGCTTCCGTCGCTTGTCATAGTAACTCTTTTGTCTATCTTGCGAAGCCTTCATTGCCATTTGAATCCTCTGAACTTGTTCTGTTGTTTTCTGAACGATCTCTGGTCCAATTATTGTTTTCTCACCAGTTTCATACCAACATAAAGGTGTACGACACTTTCTTCCATACAAAGCTTCATATGGAGCCATTCCGATGCTTGCATGATAACTGTTGTTGTAAGTGAATTCAATAAGTGGGAGATATTCTTGCCAACTTCCACTATGTTCCAAGACACAAAGACGTAACAAATCTTCAAGAGTCTTGATTGTTCTTTCTGATTGTCCGTCTGTCTGTGGGTGGTATGCGGAACTTAACTTCAGACGAGTTCCTAGAGCTTGTTGCAGGCTCTTCCAAAACTGTGATGTGAAACGAGGATCTCGATCGGACACAATCGCAGTGGGAGTTCCATGTAATCGTACAATCTCCTTGATATAGATCTGGGTGAGTTTTTCTAGAGAATACTTCATATTAACAGGAATGAAGTGAGCGGTCTTTGTTAATCGATCCACGATTACCCAAATAGCATCACATCCAGCTGATGTTCTGGGAAGTCCACTCACGAAGTCCATAGCAATCTCATCCCATTTCCATTCTGGAATATCCAGAGGACGAAGGGTCCCACTTGGTCGTTGTTGTTCCGCCTTTACCTTCTGACACATCAGGCAAGCTGTTACATACTTGGCGATATCCCTTTTCATTCCTTGCCACCAGAATAATTTCTTCAAATCTTGGTACATCTTGGTTGATCCTGGGTGGATGCTGTACTTACTTTTGTGTGCTTCATCCAGGATAGATCTCTTAAGATCTGCGTTGACTGGAATACAGAGCCTCTGTTGATACTTGATCACTCCATGTTCATCTTTGGTAAACTCTGAGGCTCCTTCTTTTGTCTTTTCTGCTAGATCTTGTAATTCCTGGTCACTGGCTTGAGCTTCTTTGATTTGTTCCAAGAATTCATTGGAAATTCTTAGCATTCCAACCATAAGGCTTCCCCTTTTTGGTATTACTGCTAGGTTCAAATCGTGAAACTGTTCAATCAATTCTAACTCCTTCGTCATCATGTATAAGAGACGTAAAGCCTTTCTACTGAGTGCATCAGCCACAACATTAGCTTTCCCAGGATCGGAGTTCAAAATCGTAATCTTTGATGAATTCCATCCATCTACGTTGTCGCATATTCAACTCCTTCTGGTCAAATAGATACTTCAAGCTTTTGTGATCACTGAAGACTTCGAAGTAGGTACCATACAAGTAGTGTCTCCAGATTTTCAAGGCAAACACAACAGCAGCTAATTCCAAGTCATGTGTGGGATAATTAACTTCATGGGTTCTTAGCTGTCTTGAAGCATAAGCAACAACTTTTCTTTCTTGCATTAGGACACATCCTAGTCCTTGTTTTGATGCATCACAGTATACTTCATATGGCTTGGCAGGATCTGGCAAAATCAAGACAGGTGCACTAGTGAGACGTTGGCGTAACTCCGTAAAACTGCTTTCGCATTTATCAGTCCATTCGAATGGTTGATCTTTACGAGTTAGCTTAGTTAAAGGTGCTGCAATTCGAGAGAAATTCTCGATGAATCGATGATAATATCCAGCCAGTCCAAGGAAACTGCGGATTTCCGTCACATTCTTGGGTTGTTCCCAATTTAGTACAGCTTCTACCTTTGTAGGATCCACAGCAATTCCTTCCTTAGAGATGACATGTCCTAAGAATTTCACTTCTGTCAACCAAAATTCACATTTTGAAAACTTGGCGTACAATTGTCTTGCACGCAAAGTGTTCAGAACAATTCGAAGATGCTCCTCGTGTTCTTCATGGCTCTTGGAGTAGACGAGAATGTCGTCAATGAATACAACCACGAATTTGTCCAAGTACTCATGGAAGATTCGATTCATGTATCCCATAAAGACTGCAGGTGCATTTGTAACTCCAAAGGGCATAACAAGATACTCATAGTGCCCATATCGTGTTCTAAATGCCGTTTTGGGTACATCATCTTTCTTTACCCTGATTTGATGATAACCTGATCGCAGATCTATCTTCGAGAAGATAGTGGCTCCTCGTAACTGGTCCATCAAATCATCAATTCTTGGGAGAGGGTAACGGTTCTTGATCGTAGCTTTATTTAACTGACGATAGTCAACACATAACCGCATACTGCCATCCTTCTTTTTGACTAAAAGAACTGGTGCTCCCGAAGGTGAGACACTGGGTCTAATCATTCCTTTCTCTAGAAGTTCTTCTAATTGCTCTTTGAGCTCACTGAGTTCCTTGGGTGACATCCGGTAAGGAGTAATAGAGATTGGTCCCATGCCCGGTATAATATCAATGCTGAATTCGACTTCTCGCTCTGGAGGTAACTCTCGTATGTCCTCAGGGAATACTTCTAGAAATTCTTGAACAACAGGAATCTGTTCAAGTTGAGAAGTGGCCTTATTTTCAGTCTCCGTAAGGATCATGTATAGTTGAACTCCTTTTGAGATTACCTTTTCTGAGTTAACAAGGCAAGAATCTATGACTTGATCACATTTAGATGTAGTAGACCCATGAGAGATGGATCTATTATGACAGTCAATTAGAATATGATTGGCAGCAAGCCAATTCATCCCTAGAACAATGTCTAGATCAATCAAAGGTAAACATATCAGATCTACTTGATAAGATTTCCCTTCGATGTTAAGAGGACATTCTAGACATATGCGAGTAGAGCAAATAGGCTTATTGGCGGCAGTTGTGACAATCATTTGATAGGGCAGAGAGGTTGTAGGAAGCTTTAAATGTTTTACACAATTCTCAGATATGAAAGAATGAGTGGCTCCAGAATCATATAATACATTTAATAGAGTACTTCCTATAAAGCATGTACCTTGCACAAGATCGTTCTCTTGTGATACCTCTGCACCATTCATGGTAAAAACTCTGGCATTTCCCCCTGGCCCTCCGGTTGAGTTGTTTCTGGGCCTTCCAGGATTATTGTTCTGTCTGAAGTTGTTGTTGCGAGGAACATTCTGTACTCTTGGGGCATTATTTGCAGGGGTATTTGTAGCAGGTCCTCTATTCCCTTGGCCTGTTGGTCGCACTACCTGTCTTTGAGTCGTCTGTTGCTGGTTGTTAGTATTTTTAAACCAACAGTCAGCATCACGATGTCCAGTCCATCCACAAATTGTGCAGGCTCTACAATTTACTGCCATATGTGGTCCTCCGCAAATATAGCATTTCAGGTTCCGATTGTTCCCTTGATCTTTTGAAGGATTTCGGTTGGTTGAGTAAGGTGGTCGGGAATATGGTCGATCTCCTCGATAATCCCTTCTTTGTTGTTGGTCTGGCATCCGTCGCTCGGGGCCATGACTGGACGTTCCAGGTCGTCGAAGATTAGAGGTGTTCTCAAATATGCGACATCTGTCAACCAAAGTAGTGAATTGGGTAATTTGTTGACAACATATGGCTTGGCGAATCTCTTGTCGTAGCCCTGCCTCAAACTTTACACATCTTGATGCTTCTCCCATATGAGTGTAGTAGGGACAACATTTTGCCAGTTCATCAAACTTAGCAGCATACTCCCCAACAGTCATATTTCCTTGTTTCAAATTGAAGAACTCCTGCTCTTTTTGCCTCCTTATGTCTTCGGGGAAATATTTAGCGAGAAATTCTGTCTTAAATCGTCCCCAAGTAATGATATGCCCATCAGTAGCTAGTCTGACTCTAGCATGAGTCCACCAGTGTTCTGCTTCTCCAACCAGCATGAAGACAGCAAAGGTTACACAATCTTCATCAGAACATCGCATAGCGACAAAAATCTTTTCAAGGTGTTCAATCCATAGTTGTGCTCCTTCTGGATTGAAGCCTCCTTTGAACTGCGTAGGATTGTTCCTTTGAAAATCAGCTAATCCCTGTCTGGCAGAAGCATGAGGTAACTCTTGTCTCTCTATTACCTCCACAATTCTGGTAAGAAGATTCTCCATCATGTGATTGTTATTTTGGCGTGCCATTAGGAATTTGCTGAAAGAATATCAACAAATAGATTCAGGGTATGCGTTATGTGGAGCATTCCACATAGGATATTTAGTCTTAGAAGTGTTATGGACTGTTCAATATTTCTATCACAGTACGTGGAAACCTAATGGTCCACTCCACAAGCTTAATGAATCGACTATGCTCTGATACCACCTTTGTAACACCCTCGGTTAGATAAGCCAAATCCTTTTTGTAGGTTCATCCTATTTAACTGAGTGTGTTAACAGTTTTCAGAAAAAGTGAATATTTTTTTTTAATAAATAAATACGTGGCAGATCAGCGGAAGTAATATTGTATATATCACATAGTCATTCACAAACTGTAATTAATTGTACTCTTAACAGAATGGGGCACGCAGGCACCCTTAAATATTGTACAGTCATCCGGTGTCTGATTATAAATATTCTATCCCTAATGATTATTCTCAACGGGTTCAGCGTATTGCTGATCACCACTAAAAAAACAACTGACAGCGACGGAAGGAATTGGTCGCTAATCCATAGAATGGCCGTCGCTAAAACCATTAGCGACGGCATCTCAGACGGAAAAGAGGACGTCGCTAAAACCCTCGTCGAAAACACAGCAGCGACTCCACACCTGCCGTCGCTACCATATTGACGGCGTCCGGCCGTCGCTAAAATCGTCTCTATCCCAATAACTCCAGCCGTCGCTAAGTGTTGCCATACAGCGACCTCGAAACCCCGTCGCTAATAACAGCCATCAGCGACCACCGTATGCCGTCGCTACATGTACTAATGTAGCGACCACCCTGGGCCGTCGCTATTTCTAACAAGTACAGCGACGACAGCATCTGTCGCTATTGGTTATGATACAGCGACCACAAGGTTCCGTCGCTAGTGGTTGTGATGTAGCGACCACACCACAGCGACCACAATATCCGTCGCTAGTGGTTGTGATGTAGCCACCACAGCGTCCGTCGCTAGTTTTAATAATTCAGCGACGGTAGTGGGCCGTCGCTAACGGTCATTTTTAAATTTTTTAAAATTGATTCAATGATAGGTAGGTTTTGTTAGTTTAACTTTAAAAATATCTTAATATTTTATATTTTGTATTGCCTGATAAAATTTTATAATTAAATTAAAATAATTTTTTTGAAGTAATAAATTATTATTAAAAACAAAATAATAGATTAAATTAATTTATCAAATAGGTTGAATTATTAATGATAGGTAGAATAAGGCTTTGTGATTTGAATGTAATTACCAATAAATATTGACATAATAAATAAAGAATGACAAAATAAATACTGAATGAAAATATAACATAACTAAAAATCAAATATACAATGTGTATAAATAAAAGAACTACAATCAAGGTGGTGGGGGATCCTGGGTGGTGGTGGGGGCGCCTGGGAAGTGGGGGGAGGTAGCCTCGCCATCAACTACATCAGTAGCTCCTGCTGCTGAGCAAGTTGCCGACGAGTCTCGGCGTGCTGCTCTTCGGCCCGCTGTCGGTCCGCCTCGGCCTTCTGTCGGTCCGCCTCGTGCCGCTCCAACAACAACTGCCTCTGACGTCGCTCCTCCTGTAGCTCATCGTTCAGGTTTTGAATTACCTGAACAACCTCAGTCGGAAGACCAGAGGAAGACGAAGAGGAAGGGGTCTTCCCCTTTTTCGCCAGCTGCGTGCTGACGCCACCCAATCCAAACACCCTCCCTTTCTTGTTCACACCGCCAACAGCCTCCATATAGATGGCGTTGTCGTCAGAACAAGATAGGGTGGGAGGAACCTCCCCTTCAGGAGTGGAAGCCACCAGGTCCGCCTCCTTCTCGGCCCTCCTGGCCTGATACACCTCCTGTAAATTCAAAAACAACGATAGGATTAGTAAGCTGATTTGTAAATTATAAGCATGTGTCAGTTAAAAGTAAATACCGCTAGCTCTGTAGTCTTCTGGTTTACCCATGCACCGGCTTTGTTCTTCTTGGTCATTTGCATGACCTCAAACAAAGAAGGCTCCCGGTGCTCCCTCTGCTCCTGTGGTGGACAAAAAACATTGAGATTATTATTTGTAAACATGTAAGACGAATTATAATAGAAATGTTTAACATAAATATACTTACAAATCTTTTCTTGTGCTCGAGGGTTGAAATGCTACCCCCAGTGTAAACCGAGGCTGCAGCATCGGCGGCTCTGTTGGCCCTATTCCGAGCACTCGCCTGCTGGAATGGGACCCCGCCCCACTTCTGGACCATCCCGTCCCAATGGTCCTCCGGGATCCAACGAGGGCGCTCACCCTTGTCCCTCACCTTCCAAAGGGTACTCTTGATGATTTTGGAGGTCTTTGTGGCAAAGACCTTCCTAATCTCATCAATCATACCCTCCGCCCACTGGTAATCACGCTGTAAAATGAATTGAGAAATCAAAATTAATAACAGGTCTATTTTACAAATCAAGTCACAATAAATGAGCTAGAAACTTACCGAGAAGGTGTCAAACCACCTATCTTGCACAACCTTCCCAGCATCTGTCCAAGATATATATGGACTATCCCACTGGGCCTTCAAAACCTTAGTAATCGCTTTGGTTGTGCGACTACTATCAACAAAGCTGTAATGACAACGAATCTTAGTAATGAGTAAAACAACACACAATCTAGGGAGACACCCAAAATTTCGGCAGAGTCTCCCCTGTAAATGTAACATTTCCAAGTTTAAATAGTTACCCTGTTACAAACAGAAGAGTGCCCAGTACAATTCAATCTATACAAGTACTAATTAAAGTAACATCCAATAAACCAACAAGTCTTTCCACTAAACCCTAATATAAAGTATCATACAAATAACATAAAAGTATATGAAATTTAGTCACTTACTCGTCTCCGGCCGGCACGGGTACCAACATGGGCAGAGGGGATGCCGGAGGTGGGGTCGCCTGATGGCCATGGTCCTCCATGCCACCAACTCCAGGAGTCTGCTCTGGGGTGGTCAGCTGTGGGGGTGATGGGGTGGTCTGGTGTGGTGGTGGTGATGGAGTGGTCTGCTGTAGTGGTGATGGAGTGGTCTGCTGTGGTGGTGGTGATGGAGTGGTCTGCTGTAGTGGTGATGGAGTGGTCCGCTGTGGTGGTGATGGAGTGGTCTCCTGCCCTGGGGTAGGAGTCCCCAGACGGGAAGCCGGGGTTCTGGACCCACCACCCCTACTGAAGGGCAGTCGACGTCCCGTCATCTGTGGATAAAATCATGAAAAGAAAGGTTAGTCTCAGGATATATATAAACCTATGTATATATGTTTAACAACTACATACTCTGTGTCTGTTTCAGTTTCAAATTCCCCCTCAGTTTCAGTGTCACTGTGGTTATCTGTTTGAACAAGTTCATCAGTATCCAAATCAGCCCTAGACCGTTTTGATCGAGAGACAAGGTCTTTGTCAATGTGTTCACCCCCCGTAGTGGCGAGTGTCTCATCCATTATGACTGGATCAATGTTGAACAACAAATTGGCATCGTTGAGCTCGTGTGGTGCAAGCTGATAAGCGTCATCGACCTCCTCGGAGACATTGTCAGTGATCTGACTTCGGGCCTTGGCCTTGATTACTGCATACCAGTCCCGATGTCCTCCCGGGAAGTCGGTGTAATAAACCTGCTCAGCTTGTTGGGCAAAAATGAAGGGATCAAACCCTTTATATCTACCATTCTTCTTGACCTCAACTAAGCCGTAGTTGTTGTCAACCTTTGTTCCAACACCGATTGTGTTGTCGAACCAATCACATTTGAATAGAACAATATCTCTTCTTAGTCGTCCAGAGAATGAAACTTCAACAATCTCCATCAGCACTCCATAAAAGTCTTCTTCCAACTGACCGGCGATGCCTTTAACACAAACCCCGTAGTTATGGGTGCACATCCCTTCACTCCATTGAAGAATATTAAACTTGTAGCCATTTACGTAGTAAATAGGCCATTTTTTAACAGTCTTCACCGGCCCCCAAGAAAGGGCTTGGAGTAAAGAATCTTCAATATGGTTGTTAGGGTCTTGTATCTATGTACAACATAAGAAGTAGGTCATTGTTACCATATTGACGGGAGTTAGAAGCAAATAGGCTTAAAAACACTTGGTATACGGGTCTTACATGTTGCGCGAACCAACCAACGAACTTGGATGACACCTCACTATGAATTTGGTCATCAGTTAAATCATTTTGCTCAAGTTTTAGCATATCTGTGTATAAGCTATTGAAATAAACAAATAAGTTTAATGTAAAAGCTACGTTAAGAATGTATAATATAACTTCTATGACTTACTCAATAAAGGGTTCCACTTCTGGGCAATTGAGAAGAATGTACAAGTGAGCAGCCTTTCGATCTTTCTCATCAATGTAACATTTTGTGAGCCTGCCCCCCGGGTGACCAGGATAGTTGAAAATCGACGTTTGTTCATCAAACCCTGTGCGGCTGGCTACCCCAAGATTGCGGGGAATTCTACTCATTCTAGTTTCTATCTCCGTTGGAAAATAGAAAGAAGCAAAGGTTGTCATTTCTTCGACTAAGTATGCCTCACAAATTGAAGCTTCAACGCAGGCTTTGTTCGACACTTTATCTTTTAAAGAGCGTAAGAATCTTCAACATCATTAACAAGATGGTGTTAAGTTAGAAAATACTATTATAAGCACGATTTGCAAGTAAATTAAAGAGTTCACCAAGCATTCACCTTTCGAATGGATACATCCAACGATACTGCACTGGGCCACCAACCAAGGCCTCGTACGGTAGATGGATAGGCAAATGCTCCATGGAGTCAAAAAAACTTGGTGGGAAAATCTGCTCCAACTTACAAATCAATACCGGGATAGTTTCTTCCATCTTCACAAGTTTCTCCACACTCAACGAAGTAGCCGTCAACTCCTTAAAGAAGTGACTCAACTCCACTAACGGTTTCCAAATAGGCTTCGGTAAGGCATGAAACGCGTACGGGAGTAGTTATTGCATAAACACATGGCAATCATGACTTTTCATGCCAAACACCCTGCCCTCCTTCACGTCGACACATCTACTCAAGTTAGAAGCGAATCCGTCAGGCAGGGTCAACCCATTCATCCAAATACACACAGCAATCTGTTGTGGTCTAGTTAAAGCATACTTTGCATGGGGTTTAAACTATATAAATTATTCTATATGTATAGCATTGTTCCATTAAAATGCATTTACATTTATAGCCCGAAAATGTAAATTCAAACATGTACTTATTCTTTCCCCTAGCATTTGCTTCTCTGAGTATTCTGTCATTTTCCACCCTTGACATTATGTTACATAGTTTCCACATTCTGCTGTATTTTGCATTTTATGTAGTCATAGAGAACCCTGTGGAATTGCCTGTGAAGGTATGTGGTGTATTAAATGCAAGTCTGAACCCCTAAGCCACAAAATTGTCCTATATTACACACATGCATTTATTGTTGCCGTCAGTTTCAAGTTGATTTATCCCATCACTCGGTTTTCTTCTGCAACACTCTTCAAACCAGTGACGTGATGATGAAAGGGTGGTGTACATTGTGAATGTGTTAGGTTTTTTTATCATTATTCTTGTGTTAATGAGGTGTGAGTGAAGATGGGAAAAGCAGCATGTTGTGATAAGCATGGAGTTAGAAGGGGTGCTTGGACTCCTGAAGAAGATGAAGCATTGGTTAATTACATTACAAAACATGGTCATGGAAGTTGGCGTACACTCCCTAAACAAGCAGGTGTGCAAGTTTGTATTCATTATTGCAATTTGGTTCTAATTATAGGTCACGGGCTGAAACCTCCCAGGATGATAATTTACCTCGGTGGACAGTGTACCTCACAAGTCAATTCTAGACAAGGTACATGTTACTAATGAACATGACAACATCATGTTACCAGAAAAAAAGAGGCACAAAATTAAATTACTGCACCTTATGCAAATAATGGTGAACCCAACTATAATGGTTCTGTCTTTCTCTCTCTCTTATAACATGACAATGTCACGTTCCTTAATAGCATGGAAGACTCTTAACCCGTTTTTAATTGGATAAAGTGTTAACTAATATTCTTAAAAGCTAGGACACTTAAGAAAAAAAATTCTAAATTGTTATAGATGCATCTCAATATTATTTTCAATAAAAATATTTTTTTATTTATATTATATGGGTGTAGGACTCTGGTTAACAAAAGCTCATAACATCAACACTTAACCATTGAAGACAACAATGAAAATAACCAGCAAAAGGCTCAAACAAATAATGCCTATTAAGGTAGGATGTTAATCGTTAAGAGAAAAAAAAAACTAAACATGAGGTTTAATTACTCTTGACAAAATCAAGAAACAAAAATCAAATGCTTAACTACCTAAAATCACAAGGCATAAGAAAGAACAAGCCACATGAAGTTGAACAACAACAAACTAATTATACATGTAAAACATCAAATACTTGGTGTTCAAGAAATAAAGGCAGAGAGAGAAGCAACAATCATCCATATTGGAATTGTTAGACCTGTAGAGTAAATGGACATGCACACTTGTGCCAAAAAGAGATCTATTTTTTCACATTGCAGAAGCAAAGTATTGGCAGTTTGTTCCCTCGGAGGTGAGGTATGAAACAACTTTAGACTTTATTTGGTAAAATGAACTTGCGACTTGTGACTTATAACTTACAACATTTTATATAGCTTATAGTATTTCAGGTACTTAATTAAATCGAAGTTGTTTGATAAAACTAGTTTATAAAGTAGTTAAATTGTATTAGATGATGACTTAAAAGGACATACAATATTATAACTATAGAGAAGTAAAAGTGATGATTGAAAAAAGATTAGAGTATAAATGATAATTGAAATGTTAGAAAAGTAGCTTATACCTTTCTTCCTTAAGAAGTTTTCTAAGAGCTAGAAGCTTATAACTTTTGAAAGGTTATAAGTTCCTCAGTAAGTTATAAACTACTTTTATCAAATAGAAAATTATACTCTACCATAAGCATTTAGATTAGTATTACTTATGCTGCTAAATCATTATAAATGTAGAGAAAATGTTCAATGCATTTAAAACTTCTGCTGCCAATAGGAGGAGAAAAGAATTGAGTTCAAAAAGTTCTACAACTGGGTATTCATTTCTCTACATCTAAATTCTGTGTTATTTCTCTGTTTTATTTAGTTAATATGATTAACATACATTCCAGGCCCAGCAAAGCAAAAGGGATCAGAACACTTCATTCACAAAGATCAGAACAACTGTAAGAGGCTAGGAATTTAACCAAACACTTCATGTGTCACTGAATCCAAAATTGAATATAAGTGTCAAAACTACAACCTGCCAATGTATAACCAAAATAGTAGGAGATTTATTCTCCTTTTCAATTATTTTCTTTGACTATTTCTAAACCATAAAAGTGACTTTACGATAACACTGTGCAAGCTAAAGGTACAAGTGTCAGGAGATGAAGGCGAAGATTCTATATTACAAGGATGTTGACTACCACAGTGAAGGTAATGACAATCAAACATGGTGAAGATAGAAATGCAAGAAGTAAAGAAAATGATTAGGAGAATGATCAAAACGATGTTATATTTTGAGATTACTAATGGTTGTATTTTTAAGATAATAAAAAATATTAACTTAAAACTTTTTTAACACAAGCTTTTGTAAAACAAAGTAATGAAAATCAACTTTGATTTCATAAAATATTGTGAGGTTAGTGTAAAACTCATGATATATTATTTTTGTTGATATTTTACCATTCTGTATGTCTTTGTGGATGAAAGTTGTGGTGGACTTGTTTTATTTAGGTTCACCATGGACCCATACTTATTCACCTACTATAGCACATAAGAGTTATATTTCTAATATGTATACATATAGCCCTTACTTTTGGTAGCAACATCATCAAAATCTCAACTGTGCAATCGAAACTCCCTTTTCACTCCTTCCTCGTCTCCAACAATAACACTTATGAGTAGTGTCAATGACCTAGAAAACACCCCTCTTCATCATCTTCTGTTCACAAGCATAGCCTCCCTTACCTTAATCTTCTACTGCATCACCAACTTCTGAAAGCACTTTTTTTATCATTTTCTTCAAATTTAGAATTGACTTGAGTGAAATAGAGCCTTAAGGATTGAAGCTTTGAGGGTGAAGTATGGCCAAGGCAGTGATAGTAGTATATAGTACCAAGAGGAACCAGCAAACACGCATTGTAGCTAAAGCTACTTTTACTATGATTTCTTCTTTTCCTTTTATAATTTGTCTTAGGAAGTTGTTTCAGAAAGTCTGCATTTTTAGATCTATTTTCATTCAAGGTTCATGTGGGTTTTTTTGGTATAGGGTTTTTGTTGTAATTGATAGTTATCTTTGTTAGGAGGTTTTGCGGTTTTGTTGACAGTTAATATGATTAACATACATTCCAGGCCCAGCAAAGAAAAAGGGATCAGAACACTTCATTCACAAAGATCAGAACAACTGTAAGAGGCTAGGAATTTAACCAAACAATATAAGTGTCAAATACTACTTCAACTTGAAAAAAACCAATAGTGAATTCTCAAAAAAAAAGGGAAAAGGAACACATAAAACCATGAATCAGTTGAAGAAACAGAATAAATTCACCAAAGTGTAAATGAGAAAGCAAACATACACAACGAGGAGCAGAGACGAGGAGGAGGACCGGAGGCGATGACGATGAGCGGAGACGACGATTACGCCAGGCCTGAACGACGAACAGAGAGGGAGTGGGGAGAGAGACTTCAGAGAGAGTTGGGAAATTTTCTGAGAGAGTAATTGAGGGAAAGGGACGGAGGAACGGAGGGACAAGGACGGAGATGAGAGAGTAAGTCAGGGGAGGAAGGGACGTGTACGGAGGGAGGGAGGAGGGGGACGCCGGACGAAGGGAGGCAGGGAGGAGAGGTGACTGAGAGGGAAAGTTAGGGCGACTGAGAGGGAAAGGGGTTGCTGTCGAGTTACATTAAAACTTTAGCGACGGATCAAACCCGTCTCTACACCCGTCGCTAAAATTCCCCCGTTAGCGACGGTAGAACACCTCCGTCCCTATTCTCCTGACATTAGCGACGGCTACAACCCAGCGTCGCTAGATTTAATTATTAAAAGGAAAAAGTGGAGGGAAACGAAATTAATAGCGACGGGCGACCATATCCGTTACTAAACTCTTGACCATTAGCGACGGTCGAACACATCCGTTACTAATCTCCTGAATATTAGCGACGATGTCACCCCACCGTCACTAACCTGTAGATGAACAACATAGCGACGGTAGAGCAACGCCGTCACTAAACTTCCACAACAAAATATATGAAGGTGAAAATATTAGTGACGGCAAAGGGCTTCCGTCATAACTCGCTAGATTAGTAGCGACGGTAGCAGAGCTCCGTCACGGATTATTTGTAGAATAGCGACGACGAAGCCATCCGTCACAAGTGCAAACCATAGCGACGCGTTAAGACCGTCGCTGGTCTTGGAGGGAACATTAGCGACGGTAGTGCACCGTCGCAACTGTTTGCCGCCAACTGAAAACCCAGGCGGGAAACAAAAAATGGTGGCGCTAAAATATAGCGACCACTATAGCGACGGGTGTGACAAGGATTAGCGACCGTGTAATATTCCGGTCGCTATTCCAGTCGCTAACAAATTTTGGGGTTCCTTTTCGGTGGGTGGTCGCTAACGCGGTCGCTATTTAGCGACGAGAGTTTGTGGTCGCTAATATGTGGTAGCTGTTCAGGGTTTTTTTGGTAGTGGATCTTCACACTCGGGTTCTTGAGTTTCTAATTCCTCTGAAAAATGTTCAACAGTAAGGGTGAGTATAACCCAAGACCCTGATTGGTTCATCCGATGCGGACATAATCCAGTTAACATACAATGTCACATAGATCATACATTTAATATATTTATCACAATCAAGCATGTTGTCATCACATCGTACATTTAGCATGTTCACAATTATAAAAATCACTCATATTTTCATGAAATTAATCGTACATATAACATATTCACAATTATAACAATCAAGTATGCTGTAATGAATGCATGAGTTCGGATTTATTATGATTTATCTTTGGTTAAGTCTCATGATGCATGTGGGCCCAATAAATCAATCCATCATCATCCTTTAATTCTTTGGATTCCATCCTGCTCAAGTTATTTCTTGGGCACAACGTTTCCATTCTAGAGCGATCGGAGCTCACCAAGTCCCCTTTCTTTTATCATATGGTACGAATGAACTCACAGGTTCTTATCATTATATATGTCATTTCATCTTGGGACTTGGCTCTTCACGATCATAGATACATCCCGTCATTTAGTCGAAGTACACCAGAATTACTCGTCTCACCCGGCTATCAGGGCGCGACTCTGATGCCATTGGGTTGCCGTTCCAGTTGTACTCCCAAGATTCTTCTACTGAGATCGAACGTGAATGTCCTCCAGCGTACCAGGTGTATGCTCTAGTTTTTCTTCTTCAAAACATATTTTCATGATGCGAAATGCATTATTCTTATCATTAGATCCCTGGGTATCTTATGTGTTTCCAGTCTCATCATATTATTCTCAAGCTCTTTGAATTCCATCAGTTATTTAAACATTATAAGATATTCGTTTATTATTTTAGAAATATATCTATTATATCTTGGTTAAAATTATATTTTTGTATAAAGTGTAAAATAATATATTCTTTATGTAATTAATCATAATTAAGATGTTAATAATGCGATTAACAATAAAACTAACAATAATAATAACAATATTAAGATTGATGATAATTATAATAATATTAATAGAATAAGAATAATAATAATAATAATATTTTCTTAATAATTTTAAAAGTATTAGAGATTGAATGAAAATCCAAGCGAAAAACATTAAGAACAGAGGTTCCCGAGTAAAATAAAACGGGGAAAATGTTGTTTGAGATAAATAGAGTGTTTTCTGAAACATAATGTAGAAACAGTTTTCTGAGTGAAGTTAATATATATTTTTCCGAGTAAAAGGTTCTGTCCAAATGTTCAGGTCAGTTTTTCATAAAATCCGAGCTTATTACTCACTGAATCCGACTTCTATTTTATAAATTCTTGCTGGAACTCACATAAACACCCAGGTTCCTTAATATTTTCACAGTCCAACAATCAGCATATATTTTTATCAATTTAGTTTCACATATATTCAATACAAAGCAATAACCATAACATTTAATCAAACAACTCTGAACTGATTATAAGCATTTAGTAACAGATACATATATATGTATATAATCAAAGCATGTAGTTCACATAACATTGAATCTGTCCTCCACTCGGTTTTCCCACAGAGCACCCAAGAATATACCCCCTTACCTCAATGAAGTTCTTGGATGGAAGGAAAGAGGTTTCCCCTTCACTGTCCTACACCAATTCCAAGCGAGAGAGGAATGGAATTGAGAGAGAAAGCTTGTTTGTAGAAGAAAAAAAAAGAAAGAAAGGGAAATGATAACAGAGGTGTGTCTGTTGCTAAGTCTTGTGTGTGTGTGTCCTCTAAGAGTCCTGGCGCTGGCTTAAATAAGAAGAGAGTGAGTGGAAATTAAATGGGGAACATCGGTTGGAGGATTAGGTGAGATAATGGAGCATTTTGACTCCTTTCCCAGTCAGCTTTGCATTAAATAGAAATAAAATATATAAAGTTATTGTAATGGAGGCAACTTTCTCCTTCGATTGGTTTATTGTGCCAATCATTCTTGGCGTTATATGGTTAAGTGGGCTGACCACTATCTGGTGTGGAATAATAAAAAAAATATTTAGTGCTGGCAAGGTCGTCATCTCATGTGAGGCGGTATTGGGTGAGTGAGGGCGGAGTGCAATGTGAGGACGGTATTAGGTGAGGCGGTATGGAGTATGAGGCGGTGTGGAGTGTGGGGCGGTGTGGAGTATGGGGCGGTGTGGAGTGTTAGAGCGTTATTGAATGTGAGGCGGTATGGAGTGTTAGGGCGGTGTGGAATATGAGGCGGTATAGAGTTAGGGCGGTGTTAAATTATGAGGGCGGAGTGTAGCATGAGGGCGGAGTGAAATGTTAGGCGGAGTGTAGCGATGGGCGGTGTGTAGTGATTTGAGGGACAACGTCCATGCAAGAAGGCGGTGTTGAGCGTGAAGTAAGAAATAGAGGACGGTATGTGTGAAGGAGTTAAGGACTCCGTCTGTGGAAAGTGGGCGGTGTTGTGAGGCTACAAAGAGATCGGTTTTTGGTGAACGCCGTCTCAGAATTATTTGGTGTGCACATCGGTTCAAGAACAACTTCCTCTAGTCGGTGTGAACTCCTAATGTAAGGACGGATCTAGTAGCCATCCGGTGTGTACATATGCTTATTCGGTGTGGTGTAAGTAAGCAAATCTTTTCTTACTTCAGCCATCCGATGTGACATAGAAGACATCGGATGGTTAATGACATCGGATCTCTTGAGCGAAATCTGATTCGCTTGAACGAATCCGCCCTTCATGGCTCGGAATTTTTCTAAAACTGACTCAACACATGCTTTCTCACTCGGTAATGGTTCAGCCTCTCTATATTTCTCTCGGAATGGTTCCTTCTTCCATTTCCACTCGGATCTTTAAGTAGTTACATAAGAACTGTTCGGAATACTTCTGAACTGTTCTTTACAGGGGGTGTAGAAGTATGCTTGTAGAACAACTCAAAATATACATATAAATGTGTTTTTGATACAAAGCAATATGCGTATAAATGTAAATACGGAGAGTCTTTGTATGCTGAGGCGGAGTGCAATGTACTCTGGGGCGGTGTCACAGTCCGCCTGACGGGATCTGCGTTACCTTGACCCGATTGGGGGTGGTACCTGCAATCGTTCTCCGACGCTCAAGTCAGTATTTCAGAATACTTAGAGACTTAGAAAGACAGTCAGAGAGAATTATGCAAGTAAGAGAATGTAAGGTTCAGAGAATGGGAAAAAAATCCCTTATACCTTTTCGAGAGAGGTTTATATACCTGTTACTGGTGCTCTATTATTGGTAGGACCCGCTCCTTGTCTTCAGGCATAATGCTGAAAAGGTAGTGGGTCCCTGCGCCGTTTATATGCACCATTATTGTAGTAGGTATCACCACTTGTCTGGAAAGCGTTAGTGCTTTAATATTTTATTGTTATTTCCCTTTATGCGTGACAGTGTGATTCCCATTATTAACCTCTCAAGACAGAGTCAATCTCGTGCCGGGGTTGTGAGTATGGGCTCGCTACGCAGTATGGGAAATTCGATATTCCGCCAATATTGAGCCTATGGCTTGGCAGAGTAACAACTTTGGCGGGGTTACATTCCTTGGCGGAGTAACATGCCTGGACGGAGTTACATTCCTTGGCGGGGTAACGTGCCTGGGCGGAGTTATGAGCCTTGGCGGCGTTGTTTGCCCTGGCGGTATGCACTCCGTGTAGTATTTGTAGTGTATTTAAAGAGTACTTCTCTTTATTCAAAATGCTGATCTGGCAAGGCATTAAAGCCATGCTCTTGGGGGCCGGTGTTAGGACCGGATCAACTTCCATAATGCGTCCCACTCGGTAAGAAGCATCAAATCAATATAAACTTGAGTGTTTAAGCTTTCTTTCACTCGGAATACTTCTCTGTCACTCGGAACAGAGCCCTTTTCACTCGGTTTTTGCATAATTTCGCTAATGATCCTTATAATTTACATTGTTATGCGCAAAATGATACTTATGAGATACCACAGACCATCAACAGGGTATATATATTGACTTATTCTTCTTTCAAACTTTCCATAATTCAAAAATTACAAGAGTGAAATTGTTTCTAAAAACAGGGATGTTACAAGGATCAGTTTCACCACTGTATTTTTCTATGGAGAGAGGTTGAGTAGTCTGTAGGTGCTTAGGTCTCCTTGATGCGTACACTCATAAGTCTCCTTTTGTATTTTTCATGCGTACACTCATAAGTCTCCTTGAAAAAGGGACTGTGAGCTTATAAGTTACTGGAGAGGCTGTCATCAGCCTCCTCTTCCCTTTAACAACTTTCTTATCAGAATCGTGGATCTGTTCCTTCCCTTCAAATGTGGGGATATTTGAATACTGGGGGGTAGAGGATTTTTCTCCCTCGGTTGTATGATGTGTCCCCTTGATCAGAGACATGGCTCTCTCCTCCACGCTCTTTCTTTCGCGTTTCAATTCCATCAGTTCCTCCCTCAGCTTTCTTATCATCTCATCCTTTAGATTTGGTGCTGAAACCTGCACCATTCTTCTTGAACTTTCCACAGGCGACTCGAGAGCTAAGTGCCTGTTCACTGGTTGTTCCTAGGCAGTGATGTCTTCCACGTGCCCATCTGGTTGGTTTCTCCCATTGCCTTCCATAATAAGAGACCAGACTTCTTAAACGAGAAGTGGGAATAACTTTAACGAGTCCCACCGGGCGTGCCAATGAACCGTCCTTTACAGGGGGTGTAAAGTTAAGATTCTGAAAGAGCTCAAAATGTATATATGTAATGTCAATCTGATACAAAGCAATATGCGTAAATGTACAGATACGAAGTGTCTTTGTATGTTGAGGCGGAGTGCAATATGCGCGGGCGGTGTTCAGTCCGCCTGACGGGATCTTCTTTGTCTTGACCCGATTGGGGGTGGTACCTGCAATCGTTCTCCGACGCTCAAGTCAGTATTTCAGAATACTTAAAGACTTAGAAAGCAAATCTCCAAGAATTATGCAAGTAAGAGAGTGTAAGGTTCAGAATTGGGGGAGAGCCCCTGTATACCTTTTTGCTGAGGTTTATATACCTGTCACTGGTGCTCCATTATTGGTAGGGCCCGTTCCTTGTTTTCTAGCATAAAGCAAGAAAGACAGTGGGTCCCTGTGTCGTTCACGAGCACCGTTATTGTAGTAGGTATTTCCACTTACTTGGGAAGCGTGAATGCTTTATTATTTTATTGTTATTACCCTTTATGCGTGACAGCGTGATTCCCATTATTAACCTCTCAAGACAGAGTCAATCTCGTGCCGGGGTTGTGAGTATGGGTTCGCTACGCAGTATGGGAAATTCAATATTCCGCCAGTATTGAGTCTATGGCTTGGCGGAGTAATATGCATTCTGGCGGCGTTACATGCCTTGGCGGAGTTATGACCCTTGGCAGGGTAACATGCCTAGGCGGAGTAACATGCCTTGGCGGAGTTATGACCCTTGGCAGGGTAACATGCCTAGGCGGAGTGTCATGCCTTGGCGGAGTGACATGCCTAGGCGGAGTTACTTGCCTTGGTCGTATATACTCCGTATTTGAAGCGTACTTACCTCGTTCGAAATGCTGACCTGGCAAAGCATTAAAGCCATGCTCTTAGGGGCCGGTGTTAGGACCGAATCAGTTGGATTAAAAGGGAGAACTCTTGAAAGTAAAATCATCAGCCTTTCTTTCCAATTCTCTGAAAACCATTGAACGAAGATAATTAAATCTTCATTTCCTCTCTTTACGAAAAAGCTTGGGACTGGTACAAGACTGCAATTCCAGTCGAAATTAGTGGACAGTGACTTGATTATAAATTTTAAAGCTGCTGGAACTCCTTATTCCAGGTAGGGGGAGCGTACATTTCAAATAAATGGTTTATGAATGAATTTGGGGTGTTGTTGTTATGATATGTATGATATGTGTGTGAAATGTTATTGATACCCCCATTGAATAATCTATTTTATATTATTTATTTTCCATTCATATTAACGATATTGAATTCATATGAGATTGATGATGATGATATGAATTATATGCATGAAGTTATCATGTGCTATGCCTATTGTTATATCGAGTGGGATGATATGAGATGATGTTGATATGTGATTGATGATTGATATTTATTTGGCATATCAATTATATTCAGACGCACACAGGACTGCAGGGGGCCTGTGATGCCGGCCCAGATGAGAGGGCGCCCTGATGAGAGGCATAGACCCTGTGGTGGTTCCTTTTATACCACGGACGCCTTTGAGTTGGACTCAAGGCCGGCCCGTAACACTGAGTTATGTTACCGCTATCACTGAGAGTGATCGGTGTTACATTATGGGCGCAGAGCGGTTTGGTACCTGTAAAACGGCTGAATCAGCTGAGAGCTAAGCTATGGCTCGGGGAGCCAGTGTTGCAACACAAATTTAAAAGACTTAATAATGATCCATTTGATTGATCATGTGTATGTATTGATGTTTATATATATAATTATTGAGAATGAATGATTTGTGATGATATTAGTGATCGGTTATGTTTTATATAGTTATGAATTGGACTTTTAATCCGATTCAATAACTGTTATTTGATATGTTTATGCTCACCCCCTACTGTTGTTATTTTTCAGTGGATGTAGGACACGGAAATGATATGTGAAGTCACTCAGTTGCTTGGATTGTACAATAGTTGTTTTTGATAGAAGCTTTGGTCGGCTCCTGAGTATACCGATTGTTGTATTTATTTGTGTATTTAATTGAGCCGGTCGGATTGATGTAAAACTGATTGTATATTTTTTTTAAAAATGGGCTGGTCGGATTTATGTAAATTGATATTGTTATTTTGAATTCCGAGTTCTGTTTTAGAAATTTAAATTATTTGTGAAAATTTTATTCGATTTATGAAAATTTATTTTAAAAATTCAGGTATAGGAAGGATCGAAGAATCTAGCACGTTCTAGAAAGGGAGCTCGGTATGAATACCGTGGTCCAATGAATAAATAATGTTAATAAGTAACTGCTTCTGGGCTATGAAGTTTCCTCTCTTTCTTATAATGTTTAATACTACCTCCGGTTCTAAATATAAGCAAATATACCTAACTTTACACATATTAAGAATAGTAGTTGGAGGTAGTTATCTGCATTAATATTACCACATATTTGATTTAATTTTCTAAAATACCTTTAGTATCATTTATTACATAAAGAATTAGTGGCCTTGGAAATATATATGATGAGGACATATTTGGTAAACAAGCATTTAATGACATTGAGAAAGTCTAATTTTGCTTATATTAAGGGACCAAAAAATTTCACTAAAATTTGCTTATATTTGGAACCGGAGGTAGTATTTTTTTCTTCGGATGAATGTAAAAAAAATACTTTATAAAGTTTTAATAATATTTATGAGGTATTTCAGAAATGATGTATGTAATTTATTCCGATAGTTTCTTTTTAATAATCATATCTTTAGTAAAAAAAAATTTTTTTTTACGAATTTTTATAGAATTTATTAAAGTGTAACAGAGGGCGTTACAGGCTCGGTCTGACCCGTATTTTGACGGGCTTACACGGGCCTTAACCCGGCCCGATCATTTGGCCCATTTTGTCACCCGTGTATACCATGCATTCATAAATAAACGGGCTCATAATTATTTAATTGTGATTGTGAGATATATCTCTTCGCTTGTAATCAAGTAAACTTTGTATGGCACCAAGCGCACACATAGATGAGTACTTTGAATTGAATTGGTCAAATATGAGAAAAGGACAAAATATCAACTGCCAATCATTTCTTTCATAGCAGCCTCCGTCAAAATTTATGTTATCTTTATCACAATTCACAACATATAACTAGCCACTGTACCCCAAAGTTGACTGACTTTTTAATGGGAGAAATAAAATTATAAAAATAAAATATTTTATAGTTAATATTCATTATTTAGATTATTCAAAACAGTTAAAATTTTATTTATCAATAAGATTTTTTTTAATTGCTGTGTCTCTGGGGTGTTAAGTTGCATCAAACTGAACTTTTTCAATATTTTCTTTTTTCTCAATCTTAATTTTTGTAACTAAGACTGTAAAACTAACTAGGAAATTACCAGAGTAACACTGTAAAAAGCACGATCATACGCATCATGCAGTTGCCAGGCTGTTTCTTTGGTCATTCCACATTGTCAACTATCAAGTGACAACTTGGCACACTGCCAACTTTCAAGTCTATGCATAAATTTCCTTCATTTTTTCTTTGAAATTGCTGTCATCTTAATTCCCTCTCATTATTAATATTAGTTACAACTATCCCTTTCACTATTATATAACACCTTCACTTGAGTTTGTTAGCATAAGGAAAAGTCTAATAGGGGAGAAAATGCCCTTTATGGATTTTGTATTGACGACAAGTATAAACTTCTCACATTAAACCTTTTTGAAATAATGTTTATCTTATAATATAATTGGTTATTAGTTGGGTTGATCTTGGTTTAACCAACTCAAAAAAAGATCTTACAGTTAAACAAAGTTTTTATTGTTTTGAATGACGTAAAGAAAAATATTAATGTTTAGATTTTTCAATTTTCATAACTCTTTTTTCTTGAATGCAAACCAAACATACACTTAGATGAGACCAAACAATAACGACATTATTTATTTATTTATATGATGTCTGCTGCATTAAATAATGGTGGAAGTAAAATACAAGTTGCACGCGCTTATGGAATCCCCCAAAACCTTGACTTGCATAAGTTGACTCATTCTTCCCTCATTTTTTGCTTTATAAAAGGATACATTGGCTAAATTCATCACACACCTTATTCCAACAATTAATTTAGCTATGTACCAACAAACAACTGATCCAGCAAAGACTCAGTACAATCCACAGGCTGCCACCGGTTTTCCGGTGAGCTACAGCTCTTCGGCAGCCTACTCCGCCGCCTCCTCCGATTATCAGCCACCACCTCCCCAACCTAAGCCTATAGTTGAATGGTCCACCGGCCTCTGTGATTGCTTCTCCGATTGTGGAAATTGTAAGAAATAATTGCTTCTTAAACTTTATAATATACATGTACTCATTTATATACTTACCGGATGGAATACACTTCTGTTAGATGATTGAAAATTTGAAATATTGATAGACATATATAGTAATCATGAAATTATTAAAATATCAAATGATGACTTCTCTAATCAAGGTTTACATTTTGTCCTTCAAATTACATATCTTGTGTTGTGGATTATAATAAATGTGTGATTTGTTTGGTCAGGTTGCATAACTTGCTGGTGTCCATGTGTTACATTTGGCCGAGTAGCAGAAATTGTTGACAGGGGATCCACTTGTAAGAACCTCTTCTGTGTGAGAACAAATTTTCAATTTTAAATATGTAATATTGGATTATTAGTGTTTCTCTTGAGATTTGACGTGGCACTTTCTCATGAATCAAAACAGTTGTAAGTAAATATTGTTTTGATCCCTGATACTTATCATTTAGTATGTTGACAGTTGGGATAAGACATTAGTCTTATGGTCACCATTCGAGTAATAGGATTATTGCTGGAAATTATTATGAAGATTAAAGAGATTAATGGTTTAAAATTGTGATTTGCAGCATGTGGTGCTAGTGGGGCTCTGTACACACTAATTACTTGTGTGATTGGGTGTGGGTGCTTATACTCATGCTTCTACCGCTCAAAGATGAGACAGCAATACGGTTTGAAAGGAAATGGTTGTCTGGATTGCTTGACTCATTGTTTCTGTGAGCAATGTGCCTTGTGTCAAGAATACCGTGAGCTTGAAAACCGTGGATTTGACATGACCATTGGTACTTATTAACCCTTTTCACAATTACTGTTTTATCAAGCTTTTATGTATGGTATGGTTTTGTTTAAATGTTTCTAATTTGAACTTGGTATGTTTAGGGTGGCATGGAAATGTTGAGCAACGAAGCCGGGGAATCACTATGAGTACAACAGCTCCAACAGTGGAACAGGGCATGAACCGTTGAAGGGAACTTCAATCTGCATAATAATATCTATCTATCATGTTGTTGTTGAAGAATTAACGAGTCTTTCTTCTTTATTTTGTTTCTCGTTACCGTTGTAATTAATGCTATAGTTTCTCTCTAACTGAGATATCACATTACAGCGTCTCTGTAATTCTTAAGATGTGATGCGAATCAGAATTGTACCTTCATTCTGTGTGAAAAAATTCTCAGGGTCTGAAACAGACTTTTAATTATGTGTATCCGAGTAATTGTAATGTTTATTTGAGTAGAAGACATTTCTTTAATTCAAACTAGTAGCGGACCCATGCATTTGCACGGGTAGTTTAAGGAAAGATGACTTTAGAGGAGGATTTGAAAATGTAAAAAATAGTCAAGAGATATGGAAGAAGAAAAAGCAGAGAAGGAATATGCGTAGTTCATTTAGAATGTCAGAGAAGGAAGATGAAAAAGCAGCGAAGAAGAAGCTTTCAGAAAGGGACAGAGTTTTTGCCTTAGGTTTGAAATGTAAAATTTAGTCCAGAAATAGCTAAGAAGAAGGGAAGAATGCTTAAAGTGTTGAGTGAAACATCCTTACTTAATAAACCCAAAACCGAGACCAGGGAAAATTTTTCCCAAAATAAAACCAATGGAAGGCAAGGGAAATAAAATTTGATCATAAGGCATACAGCGGAAGGGAAATTAGAAACCCATTCACTCGGCAGCCCAGCGGAAACACAAAGCTTGAGCGAGCCCAAACAGTGCACACTCGCTCAAGCGTGACCCAATACGCTTGAGCGAGACAGCCCAACTCGCTTGGGCGAAGCACACGTCGCTTAAGCGAAACAACCCATAAGCCTTCCATCCAATCACACTCGCTGGAGCGAATCCCTCATTCGCTAAAGCGAGAAGCCACACTCGGCATTCTATCACCCGGAATCAGGGGTTCCATTCACTCGGAAAACAACCCCAACATACATGCCTCCCTCGGAAGCCCATATTTAATTCCTTATTTTTATCCACATAGGTCACACACATGATCCACTTGGGAAATGAGGGTTATCCCACTCGGGTTCCAGAAACCTTCCTCACTCGGGATATCACCCAATCAAATACCTCTCGGTATATCTCAACCTCAACACAATCAGAATGTATTACACATTCAGCACTCGGTGTATCATCACTTCTCTCACTCGGAGAACAGTTAGACCTTCCTTCACTCAGAAGGGGGTCTCCACAATCATTCATCACTCGGAATATTCTAGCCAGATTCACTCGGCATATATCATCTTATTCACTCGGGAAAAACCATTAAGTTAAGTCCCTCTCGGGCTTACTTAAGTCTTAACCACTCGGGATATAGAACCTCATTCACTCGGATTATATATGTATATCATACACTTAGAATACATCCAAATCTGAACCATTACAACAGCTCTTCCCTCGGAAGAGGTTCACTCGGATTTACCACTCGGGAAAATTCAATCCCTTTCCCACTCGGGGTTTACTCATATTTTTCACTCGGTAATATTTATCATCTTAACATTATTCATTCACCAACCCTTATTAATCAATACAAGTACATGATATCAATGTAAATCATATATATATATATGAACATGCACTCGGATTTCTATATATATATATATATATATATATATATATATATATATATGTATTCATTATACATCATTGTTAGGAGCCAGCCAAGGCTTTAATATGACCACATACAATCGGTACAATATACTTGTATACTACAACAGCACGAATACCCATCACTCGGGTATGTTTTCCGTACCCATCTCTCGGGAATGTAGTCTACATCACACTAAAGCTCCCTCGCCAAGTCAGATCTCGCTTAAGGAATCGTACAACTTGACTCACTCGGAAACACTAATTTCCCGCCACTCGGAATACATATAAATTCCTCTACATGCGAAGGACCTTGCTAGAATGAAATCCGCTCCTTATCATCTAGATCTTACTCTCTCTCTAGTAAGTTTACTACTACAGGCTTACTCGGAGTACTCCTCTAATTAACCTTAATTAAAAACCAGGATGTTACATTGAGTGAGGTATATTCTAGAAGGCCTCTTCCGAGTGAATAGGGTGATATATATTCCGAGTGGGTAGTCATAATATCCCGTGTAAGATTTAACCGGGTCAATTCTCCCGATTGAGGATAGGTTGAGCATTTTCCGAGTGGAATATATCTGGGAGAACCTCTTCCGAGGGAAGAAAGGTTTAATACTCCCGAGTGAGAATTGACCGATGGAATTCTTCCGAAGGAAGAACGGTCAAGATAATTCTTAGTGAAATCCAATTTTGAAAACCTCTCCCGAGTGGATAAGTATTAAATAAGTCCGAGTAAGACTTAACCTTGTGAATTCTTCCGAGTGAAGAGAGGTTAGTGTATTTCCGAGTGGAACTTGATTAAAGAAATCATTTCCGGGAAAGGGAGGTTAGGGTATTTGCTGAGTGGAGCTTAGCCGACGGAGGTCTTCCGAGTGAGACATACTATATAGAATGCCCTCCGAGTGGATGAGCTCTTCGCTCGGAATTACTGCCTGAAAAGTACTCATTCGAAGTCAGACACCCTTTTCGTTCAGAATGATTCACTCGGTAAAGCAACTATGCAAGAAGAAGAAGCAAAAGAAGAGTAAAGTGACGTGGAAAGCTTCCAGAATTAAAATATTTATTAATTCCGACTCGTATGACTCGGTTCCAGCATATTGCGACTTGGTTCATCTGTTCCGAGTCGGTTTCAGTCTTCTTGGCCTCTCTTTTCGAGAGGACTTATCAGAGTCTCTTTGCGCTCGGAATTCCTTCATTCGGAGGAACTTCACTCGGAAAGACCCATTCACAGATGTCACTCGTAAATACATCAGTCAGACTTATATCACTCGGTTATACATCTTCCCGAGTCAGAGTCTTACTCTTTCGTCACTCAGAAAATTCATTCGGAGTTCGAAGTCCACTCCCTTTCTCGGAAATCACCACTTGAAAGGATTTACTCGGGGTTGAAGAGTCTTGAAGAATAATCCGAGCACAAGCTGTCGGAAACACTAAAGATTGATCCGAGCATGAATTGAACGATTTCATCACTCGGATATGTGCTCTCCTCGGAATTATTCTCTCAGGAACATAATCGGAGTTGAAGTCTTTGTTCAGAAGCACTCCTGCTGGAAAGACACTCTGAATGTCTCAGTCGGAAGTGTCACAGAGACACTTCACTCGGCAAATCATCCACCCAGATATACTCCAATCGGGAGTTTATCACTCAAACATATCAGTTAGAGAAGTACTTCCACTTCTCTCGGAAATAACCCATTCAGAATCGTTCCACTCCGACATGTTCCCATTTCACTCAGATTTGCCTCAAATCTCATTGACAGATTTTCTTTACTCGGAAATTATCTTAACTTTACTTCACTCAGTACTTCTTTCTCCAAGAAAGATTTTTACTCGGAATTATATTCCTTTTCCTCACTCGGACTTATCTCAACTTTCCCACTCGGAAATATCAACTTCACTTGAAATTGATCGTCTTATTTCACTTGGAATCTTATTCATTCACTCGTAGTCGGATGATTCTCACTCCGAAAATCATAACTCACTCGGCATCTTATTCATTCCCTCTCCCTTTCTCGGAAATCACCACTTGAAAGGATTTACTCGGGGTTGAAGAGTCTTGAAGAATAATCCGAGCACAAGCTGTCGGAAACACTAAAGATTGATCCGAGCACGAATTGAACGATTTCATCACTCGGATATGTGCTCTCCTCGATCGAGTGTCGGTTGTAGAATAATTGCCAAGCGAAACACCGAGCAAGAGATGACTCAGATTCGGAATTAACCAACTAAGTGAAAGACTGATTGAGAGATGACTCGGATTTGGAATTAACTAATCGAGTGAATGATTGATCGAGTTATAAGTCGGTTTTAATGTAAATTGCCGAGTGAGGGACCGAATGAGAGGAATCGGTTATGGAATAACTTTCCCGAGTGCAAAACCGAGTGTTGGGAGAAACTGCCTCTGGTCGGATTCCGCTTAAGCGAGTGGATGCCTCGCTCAAGCGAGCGAGTGTGGAATTAGCTACTGAAGCAATTTCGCCCGAGCGATTGGATGGTGTGTGGTGTCTCGCCCAAGCGAGCCACATGGAAATTTGATACTGGCAGGATTTCGCCCGAGCGAGATAGGTTCGCTCAAGCGAGGCTGGGGTCTGATACTTAAAATCCCCTATTTGCTCAGGAAAACTTGGGGCGCTCAAGGGAACTGCCCTCACCTCGCTCAAGCGGAAGTGAATCTCGCTTGAGCGGGATACCCAGAACTTGGGATTAAACTTTTTCCGTCTGTAATTGATGCCGAGCCCCATTCCCTCTTTTATCCACTCGGTATCTCTCTCACCACAATTTTTGCATTGACCCAGAAATGACGAGATTCAGTTGTACTTTTTTAATATTTTAATAGGCTCTGAGGTGGCATGTTATCAGCAAAAAGAAGTGGATGAAAGAAGGAAGAAAAGTCTGGCACTTTGAGCGAGGCGTGGAACAGAATATAATAGACTAAAATAAAAGATAAGGTGACACGTGGAAGAGAAGGACCTTCTTTTAATATAGAGTAAATAGATACATATTTTAAAACATTGAAGTTCCCTTTTAAAATGTACAACAGGTGTGAAAATGGTTCCTTTCACAGTTTATATGATATTTGTGTGCCCAAATCCGAAGGGATCAAAATGGTATGGCTTTTGCGATACGATGTGTTGAGGCAAAGTTAAGAGAGTGTTTGGTAGGGATGGTAAAAGGGGTTGGCCGGCCCCGTTAGTAATATTTATAAATTTTTTCTTTTGGTGGGAACTTGTCGAGCTGGCTTGCCCCGTCAAGGTTTTTGTCTGCCAAATTGACGAGCCAGGCGAGCTTAAAATTCTTGTCCGTTCTGTCAAATTCGGCGGGCTTAGCGGGTCAGCCTTGACCCGTTTTGCCATTCCTAGTGTTTGAATTGTAGTTGGGGAAACGAAATTGAGTTGACCTGTAAGATCAAGAAACCGCCTCCAATCAACAGAGTTTTCTATGTTCACTTCTCACTCCCAAACGTGCTCTAAATATACATCCTTGTAGCCTCTTCTTTTGGTCTTTTATCTAAATGGGAGATTCTTGAAACTATTTAATTTACTATTGATGAAACATAAATTTTTATTCATCACCACTTAAAATTTTAAAATTGTTGTATATACAATATGAGAATTGAACCATAAAAACTTAGGTAAAGAAAAATAAATTCATTTTTGATTCCAATGTACATATTAAGGGTATTAAATTTATTACTAAAATAAACCTTACCTAATTCAAATCTAATAAGATATATTAAAAAATATATATTTCATATCTAATTCAAATTTTTAAATAATCAGTGTATGATTTTTTTACTTATTTGTTATTTAAGTTGTTCATTTTTATCTCATCGGATTCATTTTTATATTTAACATACGAATTAAATTTTTTAATCACACATATATTTGATACGAATTACTTGGTATTTTGTGGGCTTTGATCTGCTAGACAGAGTTCATGTTCCTCCAGTGTGATAAACATCGTCCTCTTCCATTTCACACACTAACATTACTCTGAAGTTTGATATTGGTTTAGTGGAATTATGATACATTGGAAATGTGATTGTTATTAAAACTGAACCGATTCGACTAGTCCGATCGGTTGAACCCTGAACCGATTAGATGATCGATTCGGGTCAATTTTTTAATACTACCAGTTTAACCACGGTTGAACCCGATTTTAATACGATTTTTATAAATGAGTGCCTTCACCGATTCAATGACCGGTCCGGTTCTGAAAACATTGAGAAATATGATATGTTTGATATTTTAGCCTCGTAGAGATTTAGAGGTTTTGATTTTTTTCGAAGAATGTCCAATACGATGTTGATGAGAGTGGATATCCACTAGCAGCATATTTTAATGTTTAAGTTGGAAATAAATAATCAGAATGGATAGATAGACCTAAGGTTAAGGATGGAATTATTCATAATTTTAGCATTTTAATAATGGTGTTAGTATTTTTTTCATAATTTATAGAAAAGTTGTCATCACTTACAGTATTATTTGACACATAGATAATATTCCTAGGATATTAGCCTAGCCTTGGCCACTAATGTCAAATTCTTTAATTTGACTTGTAGCTATACTCCATTTGTATTTTCTGGGAGACTAAATATAATTGCATGGCACTTGATCGGGCATGTTGAGAAAAGTATTGATGGTTGAAATAATGACTTTGATTTTTGTTTTTTTTTTAAAAAAATTTCAGGTCTCATAACTCTTTATTTTGATCATACTTTATATATTTTTGTCAATCTTCTTTAGTATTTTGGATAAAAGACTAATGGATGAGATCTTCAACAAGCCCTATCACACATGCACGCCTTTAGGTAGAGTTGGCGTGGTCGTAGTAGCCTGAATCCCCCTAGTCGTTTTACTTTGATCTGGTTAAAACTTTTAATAATTTCTTACATCTTTTGATGTCATTTATCCCTATAAAAAGGACCTTTAGTTTCACACATTTTTAACAAACATTTCGTTCATATCTTTCCTTTTCTTCCCTCATCTCTCTTTTGGTCAATGTCAATATTATGGAGTTTTCAACATGCAGCGATCAGAGTGCACTGATTTCTGTATATTATTGTGTAAATTCTTTGAAAGTAATACTAACTTTGATTACATTAGAGATCTGTTAAAAATTTACTTTTAAGGTAATGACTTACAACTTTGACATAACTTCCTTTATCATAATTAATACTAATATTTAACTTTTGTGTTATGTATTCATAGTTATATGAAAAACAAATTTAACATTATTTAATCTAAAAATAAAAGTCATTCATTACTTTTGTAAGTTCCTCTCCTTCTAAGTACAATATGTGCTCATTTAATGGTAATGATACGCTTATTATTTCACTCAACTACCACATACACCATTTGTTTTGATAGTTATGACTAAGGCATTAGAGAAGTGTTAAGGAAGTCACTCTCCTTTGGTCCTTTTGGCTTTCTTGCAGGATACCTGATTTCAAGCACAACCTTAAGCCTTATACATCGGAATGCTAACAATCGATCTCTACAAAATCTTCACAACTAGACCTAAATTAATTTTAAGTAATTAATAATTAGTTTTTTTTTTCATTAAAAAGTAAACATGAGTGCATAAAATATAAAGTGCGATGATCAATCAATTATTTCAATAAAATTTATAGTTTTATTTAATGACATTACTTGAAACTACTCTTAAGGATAACATTGATAAAACCTTTTTCAAATAAAAAAACCTAATTAATCTAAATGTTTACACGGGTTATATTCATGTTTCAAAATATTACGGTGATTTAAGTTACGTGTAATTTATTTGACTAGTTTTAAAAATTGTTTAATAAAATAGTTATATCTAATAAAAAATTATTTTAATGGTTTGTATCAATTTTTAAAATATTATTTAAAGTGACGTTTGAGTTTGCATACTTTGATTTTGTTTTATTTTTTTACCTCTTTGAATATTTTTTTAAAAAAAGCAATTTTATTTATTCTTTGAAAATATAAAATATTTTATTTTATATTTAACACCTAATTTTACTAATTAAGAAAAATTAGACGCATTTCCCTTAAGAGTTAAAACTAATAATTGTCCATTAGACAGTGTTGGGAATCTGGCATTCTGTCTTTTTCTTATTATTTTGGTCGGCGAGAGGACAACTAAGAGCATATACTACATTCATATTTTATTTCCTCTGTATGTGAATAAAAGAGATAAGTTAAACAATTTAATGGTATAATATTATTATTACGTGAGAGGAAAAATGTTATTTTGTCACATCTTTCTATATTATCATTTAAGTAAAGATATTTTTTTAAAAAAATTATTCTCTCATATAATTATTATAAATATTGATATATATTTTGGTTATTTACATAGAACAGAAGATTCTATTATCCGAAATTCCCAATAAAATAAAACAGTGCATTTAAAAAATCTTAACAAGAAAATAATTCCACCAATGTCTCCTTCGGATACGCTTCTACCGCACCGTGTTGAAAGAGAGTCTTTGTTAGGGTTTGTTTGGTTCATTTTTTTTTATTACATATAAGTATATAATGGCAACATGAAAAGTACAAAAATGCAGTAACTGTTATGTTTCTAACCAAAATTTCTATAAATGACTTAAACTCAATTCTAGAGAATATTAATAACAAAATTCACAGGTTATTTTCAATTATTTTTTTTCATAAGTTAACTTAAATTATTATCAAAATAAAAATTTATTTTATACATTATTAATAAACGTTTAAAATATATGTTTAATATTTTACATTTTTGTAGGTTTCAATTTTAATCTCATGTTTTTTTTTTCAATCTAATCACTTATGTTTTGAAATGTTTTCAAAGTGGTATATTTCATTAACTTTAGGTAGGTGGTTTTTAGTTTTTTAGTTTTGAAAATTTAAAAACCAAAACTAATTTTTGAGTTTTAGTTTCATGTTTTAGTTTTTATAATTTTAAATTTTAAAAAGTTATTGTCAAAACTCTCATAATTACAATCAAAATTGTTTTATATGTACATAGAAACAACAATATAATAATATTAATAGTATTATTAAGTATTTTACAATAACTATGATGGGACAATGATAAAGAACGAGGAGGTGGTGGTGATGGTTACGCTGGTGGTGGTTGTAATCATGATAATTGCAACACCCTCTTGTATATACGAGATAGATATCTTTATATATATATATATATATATATATATATATATATCTTTAAATATTTTTATTCTTTTTATTCCTTTGAATTCCCTATCTTGCATACACAAGGACGTGTACGTAACTTGTAACTTGGTTTCAAATGAAAATTTTGTTTTTCAATAATTGTCTTATAACAAAAAAAAATTAATTTTTATAAATCACAAGTTAAGTGATTAGAAGTTACAGTATCGTATCTAAATAATTAAACATACCAAAGTTTAACATTATAAGTTTAGGTATAAGTTAAGAATAATTTTATAACAAATTTAATGATTTTTGAGTAAATTTTCTTAATCCACTGTTTAAATGGATAAGTTATAATTATAAATCATATACATTTTAAGATTTTTAATAATCCCATTTATCTGGTAATATTATTATATAACTTTAGAGCACTACTCCTTTGTTATCATGTATTAGACAAAATTTAGGTGGCATGCTTCAAATTAGGGGACTCTAGCCTACATTGTCTAATAACACTGACCAACATTTTCAGCAACATTCTTTATTAAGCTTTAGAAGTAAATCATTGTAGGTTTGAGATATAGTTTGACTACCAACATGTTAGTGCATTTGGAAAGAAAGGAATGAAAGATGTTTTAGAAGGGAAGTCCACTAGGTTGATTGTGTCTTGGATTGTATCAAATTTCACATTTGGTCCTGATTCAAAGGTAAGAAGGAAAATTTTTATTTACTCCTTTTTTTTAAATGATCAAATCAATTTTTGAAATTATTAAAAACTTATAAATGTAACAGTTTAGGTACTCATATTAATAAAATAAATATACTGTTAAAAAATTAATAAACATCAATAAATTTTATTTTAAAACTTTATTCCAGATAAAGAAAAAAGATGTTCTTACCAAGGTTACCTATGTTGAAAAATCAAAACAGAAAATTTTTATTTTTTTATCAGCAAATTTAAAATTATCATTAACATAATTCCTATAACCTTTTAATATAAATTTAATCTAATTTATAGTAATTAAACACAATTGTTTAGGATTTAAGAAGTACCTTGGCCAAACAAATTTAAGAAAGAAATGAACTAATATAGCAACATTGGATGTTGTTATCGTTGAACAATTCCACAACAGTTGCTCAAATTTTACGCATATAAATTGTTAGGTCCCATGATCCCCGCCATCATATTGATACCACCACCCCTTTGAAAAATTGTATGGTGATATACTTGGTTAATTTTATGTCTCTACCACCATCACCATATTCACATGATCATGCTCCTCCCCTTTACTACAATCATCATCACCCCTCTACCAATTTCAACCATCATGTTGATTGGTCCACTGGCCTCTTTGATTGTTTCTCCAACTTCAAAAATTGTAAGTTCCATACAAGTTATGTTGATAACGATGCTTTCTTATATTACATAGTTAATTAACAACACAAACATTGCCTAATTTGTTACAGGTTGCATAACATTGTGGTGCCCATGTGTTACCTTTGGGCGAGTTGCAGAGATTGTTGACAAGGGATCAACATGTAAGAAACTAATACTTGAAAATCTCACGTCAAATATGCCTTATAATATTTTGTATGGTTTAAATGCGTATAGTAACAGTCTAATCATAACCCATTGATTTTGAGATGGAACCTTTAACACTAATGTTTGATATTGATTATGAGTTATTGGTTGGTTTGTGATTTGCAGCATGTGGGGCAAGTGGTGCCCTGTATACGGTGATTTGTTGTGTGGTTGGTTCTGGATGTTTTTACTCGTGCTTTTACCGCACCAAGATGAGAAGACAGTACATGTTGAAGGAGGCCCCTTGTTGGGATTGTGTGGTTCATTGCTGCTGCGAGCTCTGCGCCTTGTGTCAAGAATATCGTGAACTTGAAAACCATGGATTTGATATGGTTGTTGGTACGTAACATATTAATTCTGCACTATTAATTGTTGAGTTGATAATGATAATATTCCAAATTGACTAGGGTGGCAGTGGCATGAAAATGCTGAGCGAGGGAACCGCAGAGTAGCCATGGTTCCAACTGCTCCACCAGCAGTTGAACCCATGACACGTTAATGATCCATTCCAACAACCTACGACCATACTTTGATCGGATTTGAATAACATCAATCCAAGAATGTATTAGGTGTTCTCTTCATTTTTAGTTTTTGTAATTAATGTTATATGTTTGTTCTATAGATGTGGTGTGGTGTTACAATGTATGTAGAGGTTTCCAGTTTTGTCATGTGTTACATTCATGAAAATAAATATCTCATAGTTTAGGAATTTTTTTTCATAATATACATTTCCATAAGAGTCGTTGTGTTGATTTGCAATTCACAATATCAACTTTCTGTGAACCTGTGTTATTATCTGAACTACAGCACCTTGATAGATGAATTAAAATATCCCTCATACACTAAAAAGTTCCAGCAAAGACAGAGGACACAAATTTGCGAGTGTTATCATAGAATCCCCAATGTCAGTTTCACTGCACCAGTGCTTCCATATTTCAAAGGATCAATTAAGGCCACAATCCTACAAATTACTAGTGTGATTTAAAGAGCATGTATTTGTTGAACTTGCAATTATTTCCACTTCCACATGTGTTCAAAATATCAAGGAGATAAACATAGTCATTATTGTAATCTTACCAACAGTGCAAAAGGGTAAAAAAAGATGCTGTAACCTCCATGAGTCCATATGGTTCTTTTGAAATCATTTATGGATCATTGCTCTCGATTAGACCAAAAAAGCAACAGCCAAAGATTACATGAAAAATATCAGCGATAAAGGCTTTCAGATCTCAGGTTCTCTGCAATTTCAGTTTCCCATCTGCAATTGCAATTTCAGGTTCTCTACTTGGGACCAGCTCAAATAGACAGATTGTAAGCACATACCAACACATGATCTGACTTATGTTATGATGTTTTGTTTGCACAGATTTGTAAACCTATCAAGGCTTTATGTCTTACACTATGTGCAATGTGTTATTCAAATTCAAAAGCAGCTTTACATTAGTTTCTAGATGAATTAAGCAAATTTGGCCCCACTGTCAATTTTCTTTTACTAAAAACCCACAAATTATTATTTTCTATCCAAACATTTTCAGGGTTTATGCTGAGTCTAGGACATGAGATACTTTTAAAAGTTTAGACATAAATTTAATGAAAAATTAATAAAATTTGAAGGATTTTGAGAATTTTATATTTTGGGTGAATATTACGTTTTGGTTGGTGACTTCTTTGCATAGTAAGATTTAAAACAATTCAATTGATTCAATTTTTCATTTGTGAATATTTGAAGTAAAGAAAATGAGAATTCAAAAGGAGAAAAAATTGAAATGATGACCAAATTTGCTTAATTTTATAAATAGAGACACTTAAGCAGCTTACAAAACTTAAAAGACCAAATTACATCAAGTTCACATAAAAAACCAAATGCGTAATTAAGTTTAGTTTTAAAAAGGTTGGCAAGTTAGGAGTAGTCTAGATTATGAAAGCAACAGGAAAGGTGCTTTCATGTAATGCCATTTGGTACTATAGTATGAAGCTCTCAAGGTTCATTAATAAATAATAATTATTGGATATATAACTTTATTAATCATGTTACCTTTAACTCGAATTGTATTAAACTCTAAGAACTTAATCCATGTTATCTTTAACTCAAATTTGTATTAAGCCCTAAGAAAGAAACTCATAGAGAAGGAGAACACTTGTTACCCTTAACTCGTAATTGTATTAAGCCTTAAGAAATTAATCCATGTTACCCTTAATTCGGAGGAGGGGGTTATTAATGAACGATGTTCACTTTAGTTGAAAAACTCAATTCACCAATATTGGGACTTGGAATACGCTCATAAAAAAGACTTAATGGAAAATCTGAACATATTTTTATTTTGCATGCTACTCTACTTCTTAGTTTTTCTACTTAAGAATATTTCAATTACATCCCTTTTTGTAAGTAATCTTTGAGATTTCTCTCCTTTCTAAATTGTTTTTATGACTTTTTCTTAGAAGTTTCCTTTAATATCAGTTGTCTTAAGAAAATGTTGTCTCAAAAGCTTTATCTTGTCTTGAGAACAACTTGTTTCAAAAGCTTTTTATAATTTATTTCGAGAATTACTTGTCTTGAAAAGCTTTTTATAAAGTGTTTTAAGCATCACTTGTCTGGAAAAAGGATTTTCTGAAGTCTTTTGAGCATCACTTGTTTTGAGAACCCTTTGTCTCCAAAAGTTTTTTTATAAAGTGTAACATTCCTGGTATTTTAATAAAAATTATTATGGAGAGTGGGAAAAATTATCAAATGTTTTAGAGATTTATTTAATATTTGATCTGCCTAAACCGGAGTCGAGGAATCTGGTGTCGGGCCGGTCTCAATTGTAAAGATCAAACGGTGTTGAAGATCGGTTGTGAAGAGAAGAACGGCTAGAGACGTGTTGTCTTGTGACTGACGCTTATCCGGTGTGCTTGGAGTGGTCTTGGATTAACCGGTGTGAGGAGAACGCCTAGCTCGGAATTATAATCCGGATCAACCTCTTGTATGGTTGAGGCAAACGGATATGCATAACAAAGAGGTGAGGACGGATGAAGTGTCCGACCTCTCAAGAAATAGCTCAGATTACCAAGGTGTAGGCACTATGCCTGGACACCGGTTGGTCGGTATCCAACTCGGATTGATGCTCTCACGAAGTAACTATTAAACATTGAGGAAGCAAATAAGCATAGTGGGTCGGAAATTATAAAGGAATCCAATGAGATGAAATTGATTAAAGACTTTTAAAGAAAATGCAAATGAAATAAGGGAAAAGACTGTCTTGCCACTGAGCTTTATATAAAAAGGAAATCCTTTCTCTCTTCTTCATTATTCACAAATCACTTCTTCTTCTTGGTCTGTTCTCCTCCTCTTTCGTTTTCTCTTCTCGGGCTGCGGAATTGCATGTACCCAAGGAGGACTCCGTTCATGTGAAAGTTTCAATCGAACCTCATTCCTGTGATCGTGGCCTCAAGGTGAGTCCACTGATCTGTTTTACCTGTGACTCCTTATCCCTTTTCGTTTCTCTGGTATCCAAGGGCCATGCATGGCTGTATTCGAGCCTGTTCTCCACTCCTTAGGTGAGTATGAGCTCAAATGTGGCCCAAGAGCTGAGAGTGTTGAGTTAATGGGTTTTGCATTCTAACCCGTAGGTGGTAGATTAGACAACGAAAGGCTGAGTGACGGAGCTGAGACTACGAATCCAGTACTCAGAGAAAGGAACCGACACTGTGAGCAGATCATCGAAGCGTGGAATCGAGGTAAGGGGGTGTTCGGGTTATGATTAATTAAAATAGGATTTATTTCCTATCCGAGTCATTGAACAGTATGAGCAGCGTAAGAAAATGTTCTCGAATATTGTGGTATGCCTATGTTTGTGCCTGTGTGGCAGTGTACACCGATCAGTTGAAGATCGGGTGTGTGGTTGAGTTAACCTTGTCATGAACTTGACATATTTAATGCTGAGATGATGTGGATCAGTTGTGTGTGGATGCATGTATGTATAACTTACAATGGCATAAAATACGTGATGCTTGAGATAATCAGTATGTTATGTTGAAGGGCTTGACGAGTCGGTCGCCCTACGCTGTGAGCACTGGTCAGTTTCTGACAGTTGTAAGTGGTAATCGGAATGATATGTTTGTGTTTATATGATGGAATGTGATTGTGTGGTGGAGGACGACCAACGGTATGAATCACCCTGTTTTGGCTTTAATGGTCAAGTCGGACCCAGTTAAGCTACCCAGAGGTCTTTGACCCAGTGGTTAAAAAGGGGAGCCAAGTCGGGCTCGGTGAACCAAGTCGGGTTCACGGGATGTCAAGTCGGACTCCCAGCTGAAGGTCGATCCTTTTAGTATCCGGATACTAGGTGTTAAATTTTATCTGAGAGTCAGTTGTGATAATTGATGAATTATTGGTTGTGATGTGTATAATTGCCGAGTGACATTTGTTACATTTGTCGAGTAAAATTGTTATATTTGCCGGGTGACCTTTGTTATGTTCCGAGTGGAGTTTGTCATATTGGCCGAGTGTGATTTGTAAAGTGATGAGAATGCAGCTGGACGGAGCTTATTTATATTTATAACTTGTTGATTTCGTTCTATATTAATTATGATGCCAAACACTCACCCTTGCTGCTGTTTTCAACTTAGGAACCAGTGACAGGGAGGAAGTCAGAGCCATGGAGCCGCGCCAAGGGGGAGACCGATGCCAAGGCCCGAGTGATTTTGAGTAGCTGTCTAATATAACTATGTATAAGGAGTTTTCCGAATGTGTAATGTTACCTGTATGCTGACTTAAACTAAATCTGTTGTGAAATGATATTGTGTTGTGTTTAGTTTATATTTTATATTTTCATGTGTTTGCCGTGACAGAATTTTACCGAGCGAGGCTTGCCCGAGTCGATTCATCCCTGGTTGAGCGAGGGCCCGTCAGTTTAAGGTTTGTTTCACCATTAGGTGAAATTTCCACCTTGTCCGAGTGGGATTGGTTGGGAGAGAGTTCCGAGTGAAGAGAATTTGGAGGTGTTTAAGTGGAATTCTGAGTTCCTTCTGAGGGAAGTAAGAGTAGGGTATTCGCCGAGTGAGAACATCCGGAGAGACTATAACCGAGTGGAGGAGGCTAAATTATCACTGAGAGAGTTGTGACCGAGCGAAGTTTTATGGGTGAAGGGTATAATAGGGTTACGTGAGGAATGTCCGAGTGAAGGGAAGTTGAGCGTGTTCCGAGTGAAACCCTTGTGCCGAGTGAACCATTTTACTGAGCGAAACCCCATGTGGGTCAGTGTGTGCAGCTTGTTCGCCCAGTCTTTAGGTGTGGCATTCGCTCAAGCGAGTCGGTACTCGCCTAAGCGACTCTTGGATTTCGCCTAGAAATGTTGGGGACTCGCTTAGGCGAATGACCCCTGTCCTCTTCTCTCCCTTTGCTCTTCTTCTTCTCCCGCTGTTTCTACACTATTTTACCGAGCGGATGTTATCATGTGTGCACTCCGATTATCATTTTGATTCCGTCTAAGTGAATACTGTTTGTTGTCAAGACCGAGTTAGACTATTTCCGATCGGTTGTTACTTCAACATATTTTCATTTAAAGACTTATTGAGGACGGTTTTGCTCATAACTGAGCATGAATATATGTAGCTAAGGGGATAAATATTATTTTACATCTAAACCGAGTGGACTAAATGTTAAAAGAAGTAAATACTAATTCATACTAAGATACAAATTTATTTCAACACGAAAATTTTATTATGAAAATAACCTACCATGTGTAAATAAAAAGGTGAATTAATTTAGGATGTTACATAAAGTGTTTTGAATATCATCTGTTTCAAAAAAAAGCTTTTTATAACTTGTTTCAAGAACTATTTATCTCGACATTTTTATTATAATTTGTCTTAAACACTATTTGTCTCGAACTTATCTTGAAAAGCTTTATTTTTAAAGAACTGTTTGTCTCAAAAGCTTTATTATAAGTTGTTTTGAGCACTATTTGTCTTTTAAAAAACTTATAATTTGTTTGGAGAACTACTTGTCTCAAAAACTTTATTATAGGTTGTTTCAAGCATTTTTTGTCTCAAAATTTTTTTATAAAGTTTTTTGAGCACCACCTATCTCGATTTGTTTCAAGAACTACTTATCTCAAGCTCTTTATTGTTTCAAAAGCAACTTATCTCATAAGTTTTAATTTTATCTTAAAAAATGTTTTGATTTTAGGGAAAATCTTTTTAAGATATTTCACTTTTTTGAATTTAAGCTAATGTCAAATATCTCTAACTGAGTAACATATCTCAAATGAGATTTTCAATACTAATCAGTTGTGACTCAATTGACAATGCAGACTGAGATTATAGAAAGAATTTTGGGTTCGATATAGGCACTAGCTTCAACAGAGGAATCACAATATAGCCAAACCCAACACAATTACTAGTGTTTTACCGATAAAATATGAATTTTAAAATTGAGCCCAACCGAATATAGTGAAAACCCTAGTACTATTATGTTGGCCGCAGCAAATTCAAAACCGGTTAATTATAATCCTATTCTAGTCGAGTCTTATGCTTGTAGGTGGGCTATGGAATTATTTTTAGAGTTTGGTTTTGATATTGTGCAGGTGGAAACTGACTATATGGAATGCCAATTCGCCTTCTATTTCTTATCTTCAAGGGATTATCCGTGATTGTAAGCCTTTGGCTTCTAAGTTTAAATCTTTTTTCTATTGTTCACGTTAAGAGGAAGGTTGATAAGGCTACTGATTTTTTTTGTCTCTATTTGTTTGTTTTTATAAGAATTTGGTTTTTGGACTTCCTCTATTGTGTCATTGACACTTGTCATTTAGACTACGTATTTGAATCCTTTGTTTCTTGTGATTTAATGAATTTATCCTTATAAAAAAAATTAAAAAGTGATATCATTTTGTTACAGTAATTGATGTGTCTAAAATTTTTCTTTAAGATTATACATAACCTTTAATGTGATAAACAAATTGAAATGGAAGTAGTATCATCTAGGCACAATACCAGTATCGGTATCCTAACATTTGAACTAATATGACACCCATAAAATTTGATATCCCCTTACAAGTGTAACATGACACCCTATCTAACACCGTAGGCAAAGGCCACACCAGTGAGGCTAATAGGCATATCAGATTAAGTTTGCATAGTGTCAAAAATTACTATAATAGGACAGACTTTTTCATATTTTAGCGGAAGTACTGACAGCATATGTCACATGAGGAAGTCACTCATTAACTTCTGTAAATACTTGACACATATTATACCTAAAGTATGTTCTCTTAATGTATTTGCTCGAGCTCTGGTATTAACTAATGAAACCTCTAATTCTATTGGACAATAAACTAATGACATATTGGAACTATCAGCAGAAATCCACTAAAAGGGTAATTATTAGCTGCGTAGGCTTAAATCCCAAGCAATTTTATCTCATTATAGATCTCCTTGATGAGGATTTCCTACCAAGAAGAATTCAAATGATGCAAGGAAGATTGAAACCTACTTACACACATACACGTGAATCATTCTCCATGTTAGAAACTGACAAGTGATTGAAGCAAAGAATAACACAGTAAAAGAAAAAGAAAAAGCAATGCTATATACCCTTTCCAAGATAGGTGAGTGGTTTCGTATGTAACTTCATCCAGCTTGTAGCCACTCACACATTAGTTGCGTCTTAATAAATATCACAAATGAGTTGTGAGAAACGAAGCTTTGTGACTCATTTTTTAGGAATATATATATAAATATATATAATACTGTACTGTAGCGAGTAGGAAACTTCTACTTTGACCAAATCCACGACAAGGGTGGTAGACATGTTCCCTCTTAGCAGGTTTTGTCATTGTTAAGCAAAGGAAAAGTGAATTTATTTATTGCCAAAAAAAAAAAAGCAAAAGTGAAAATGATTGATTTTGCTTATGCCTGTATAAAGCAGCAGCAAGAGTATCATTCCTGATTCCACAACGTCTATTACTCCAAATTGCACCAAAAAAGTATATAAAGCAAGTGTATACACTACTGTATATATAGGACAAATTTAAGACAACAACTTCCGAGAATATATATATATATATAAACCACACCTACATTCAAAGGGTCATCCTAATCCACTAAATACATGTAAAATACTTTCAATAATCATAGCTGTCTGTGGTTAAACACTTAACACCTTCTAAAGGCTGAATTTGATTACATTATGATAATGTAAATTTCAAAACACATTACATAACATATTCTGAAACCTCTTGTTCTTATTATGATCAATTTTCAGCATATCAGAGCATTGGTAAAGTACTAACTAAGTTGGGTGAAGGTGTAGATACATAAATAATTGAATTTTTTAAATATGATAATTCATATAAAGACAAAGTTGTTGGTATTAAAAAAGAAATATATTGATAAACTAGAAATATGCAAAGTGTCTTTATGGCTTAAGAAACAACCTCGTGTACACGCAACAAGAGCTACAAATGCATGCATTAAAAGAAACAACACAACTCAAAAACCAATACCAAACCCACCAAAGGCATTTACACTACACATAGTAACATATAGCATCTCTATGTTATTGTCTTAATCTTCCCATACTTGTTCAGTTCTACATTCCCTCATTTTCTCTCTGTTCCTTTACTTTCTTTAGGGCCCCTACCGAATGCCAAAAGATATAATTTGCCATTGCTTTTAGTTTATCAGAGAGAGAAGGAAAGTGTTTTCATGTGAAAATGGCAGGAGCAGAGGAGGAACTAGAGAGAAGAAGCAAGTTTCTGAAAAGCTTAATACAGAAGAAGAAAGCCATAGAGCAACAGGAACAGCATGAGCACATAATCAACAATAACATTCGTGTCAGAGGTTGTGACATGCCTCTCCCTCTTCAGAACCGCGCCTTTCGTTGTGCACGTGATCTTCTGGATTCTATGCCACCAAAGAAGCTTGATAGTAAACGCCTCGCCCTCACCCTTAAGAAGGTTACCCCTTTTTCTTCTTCTCCGTGTTAACTTTTTCCTATTTTACCAAGATCTGTTTCTGGGTATCAAATCTTGATTGCAAATTTGAAAGCTTTTTTAGAATCAGTAAAAGAAAGTCTTTTTTTTTAATCAGTGGCAAAATACTAATAGTGATCTTTTTTTTTTTGTTGATATTTTTAAACAATCTAGTTGGCACCATCAATGGTTTAAGGATCACAACTTTTTGATTTGGGATGTTGATGTTTTGTCAATTGAGTGTACATATATGGAATATATGGAATGTGACTGTCTAGTTGTTTGATAGTTTCACTCTGTCGGAATAAACTAAGCTTGTTTGAAAATTAATCTGCTTTTTTATCTTTCTTGATGTTGGTATTTCTTCTCATTTAATTTTCATTGCTGATAGCACACATAACTGAAACAGCTGCAAAAAAATATTGACAATTCTGGCGTATAAAGTTCAATACTCCCCAAAATTTCAATTCTTGTCGTTTGACCAACCCTATCTCAAGTTGTTTTTCACCTTCTTTTTTGAGTACCCTACAATGACTTATACTGTAGATTGTACTGCTGTTATATCCTGAATGAGTAAGATCCACCCAACACTCAAGCACAAATGTTGTATCCTCTTATAACATGGGAAATAGTTTATAGGCACTTGGGTACTCCTTAGTATGGTATTTTCTTGATCTCGCTGCCTCGAAATGGATTAGTATTATCAGACTAGGAATACACTTGGTGCAGACAAAAAAAATATTTCATTAATGTGCTTATTTAGCATCTTCTAGTTCTAGGAAAATAAAATGGTTATGATATGTCCTGATGAAGATACTTTTACAATTTGTAATCTTTTAGAAGGAAATTCGGGTATACGGAATTTGCTCACTGCTAAGATTCAAACAGGACCACTTTGTATGCTTGGGATTATGATTTGAAAGAAAATGCAGATTTAAGGTTAAAGAATCTACTTTTGTGGTTAAATTGAAGTGAGAAAATTCTATAGGCAATTGGTTCGGTGAAGAATGGCTTGATTTTGCATGCTCTATGATCTGTGTAGCTATCCTATCCCATGTTATAAAAACTGAGCTTAGAATTTGTATCGGAAAAGATTGAAAATGGCACATTTTGTTGGTTCAAGGATACAGAAGAGCAGACTTAGGAGTTGCCTTATGAGCTTCATCAATTTTATATTCTATTTTACTGGACAAGACTTGAAATTTCAACAAGATGATAAATATGAGCACTGATGTGTCACTGTCAAGTACATTTTCTATATTGCGTATGGGCTTTTGCATGTTACTTTCAGCATGGCAAAATCCTGATAAGTGTGCTTATAGGTTTGTTGGAAATTATGATCATTAATGAATTTAGGTGGCTTGGCTTCATACAAGTTATTTTGTGGTGTCAAAAGTGTTAGATTGTCCCTCATTTCAGTGATGGTAAATGATATTAAAGTCGAAATTCTAGAATTTCCTACTAATGGGATATAACCCAAGAAGCAAAAAACACATTGAATGAATGAGTGGGACCAAGAGAGAATAGTATTATAGTTGTGTAGTTTGATCAGTACCACATTTGTTATTTTCTAGGCACATTTGTTACTTTTAAGGAACCTATGTTTTACTGTTATTATACGAGTGTATCATGTTGTAAGTTTCTTTTATGAACCATTAAATGGCTTATGATTAAACATGCTGATTTTACAGGAATTTGATACTTCATATGGTCCAGCTTGGCATTGCATTGTGGGCACTAGTTTTGGCTCCTATGTTACTCATTCTCTTGGTGGTTTCTTGTATTTTTCCATTGACAAGGTTTATATCCTCCTCTTCAAAACAGCTGTTGAACCATTAGACCATTCAGAGCTTCCACAACTGAGTTAAGTGCAGATCTCCTTGGGAACTGATGTGTAAAACTACAAATTGTAAAATTTAAAGATATTTGTATTATGTAATGTATTTGATGCGCTTCAGTGTGTAATTTGTTGTCACAATTCTTCACTTCAGCTCAGAAATATAAAAAGTTATAGAATTTTCACTCTAATAATGCCTCTTAATATATAGTTGGCTTGGTGCACAAATCTGTTATCTATCTTTCAAAACTTTCATTAAAATTATAAATTTGCTTTATCTTAGCTTAGTCTTGATTTTTTTTCTAGTCTTTTAAGTGGATGTTTAGTATTAATCTTAATTTTTAGTTCCACATTTGACGCAACTTTTTTTGGTAATTCCTCTTCTCCTTTTCAAACAATTTGTTTTTTTTTTTGAAAAGGCACTTCAGAAAAAAAAAGGAACTTCTTTATTTGTAAAAAAAAATCAAAAAGTAATTTATAAATAAAAAATTATGAGGATTAGCTTTTCAATAGTTTCTCCTTCATTTAAAGTTCTCTTCAACTAATTCACTTACTTACAATATTAAATAAAAAATAAGTTTTTTAGCTAAAAATATCAAACGATTTTAACTTTATTTTAAAAGCTCTTAGTTTTTTAGCTAAAAATATTAAACAAATTAACTTTGGCTGAAAAGTAGTTTTAAAGCTAAAAAAAAGTCAAGCCAAACACTACCTTAGTTATCCTAAATTAAATATGAGCAAAGTATAACATATAGCTAATTTGTATAGATTGATGATTTTTTATAAAATATTTAAATAGAAATAAAAGTAAATATATAAAATAAAAAAGAAACATTTTTATACTACCGCTATTAATTATATGATAACCGATTTAAATTTAACAACTGAAAAAAAGGGATTAAATTAAAATATAATTAAACAAGAGCAAATTAAAATATGAGCTGAAACTATCAATAAAATTTGACATAATTGATAAATTGCTTCAACCTTATCAAAATAGAAATTTGATTCCTATATTTCTTTTATGATTTCTAATTTGTATACTTAAAAAAATTGTTGAGAAGATTAAAACTCACTTTAGTATATGCCTTTAAAAGACTAATATATGACTATTTATTGAGTCTTCTTTTTTTGGTGAACACGACTATTGACCTAAAAACACTCTGAATGTGTAAAAATAAAATGTGGGAAATAATTAAACCTTTATTAGTAACTGATAATTATAAATAATTACTACATCCTTGCTATTTTTCCTTTTTGGAAAAACCCAGACTGAGTCCAAGGCAAGGACTATATAAGGGAGGGCACTTAAGGAAAAAGTGAACATCTCTAATGTGTGGCATACCTTCAACCATATTTAGCTGTATTAACGTGTCATACTAGGATTCAAACTTTTTTTTGTTTACCTTTTACGTCCCTCGCCAATTCACTAGGATCTAACATCTTGGATTTAGTATCATATATTGATTTTGTAAGTGAAACAAACATGGAAGAGTCCTCCAAGTCTTCCTCTTCTCAAGGCTCCACGATGGAGCAACCACAACCTCCTCACGAGGCCATGTTTCTTGTCTTGGCATATCTTCCTGTGTACGAGGTTCTTGTCATGTCTCAAGTTTGCATATCACTAAGAGATGCAGTGAGAAATGATATATTACCATGGTTGAATGCTGTTGTTGAATGGCCTCTCAGTTCACGACTCAATGACGAGATTCTCATGAAAATCACCTCCAAAGCCAATGGTGGGCTTAGAACTCTGGCTCTGATGAATTGCATGCACGTTACGGATGAAGGGCTCCAAAGGGTAGTGGAACAAAACCCTCTCATAAGCAAGGTATGGATATCCAAACCCATATTTTAGATTTCCGTTTTTCTTTTCTGAATGAAATTATGAGGTTGGCTTTTAGCTGTGTTCCAACTAGGACAGAGTTAAGGGATGTGGAAATCATTGGATAAGAAGTGTGTGGCTATTCTTTCTTGTTTGTTCAAATTGGGTCTGTCGTGATTTTGCATAAAATTGATATGGCTACTTGAGAAAAGGGCGGCATATACTGATATACATATTGAAAACCATGTTTAGATATCCTAATGAATACAGAGAAGAAACTGAATACATATAAGACTAAAGTGTTGTCTTATTTCTGGTTTCATTTGGGGTGTAGCTTCATGTACCAGCATGCACTGGCATAACCCCTGAAGGAATTCTTAGAGCCGTGAAAACACTATGCCAAAGAAGCAATTGCTTAAACACCTTAAGTATAAATGGCATCTACAACATACAGAAGGAGCATCTTGACATGCTTACCTTGAACCTTAAAAACAACCTGCCATTAGAGGAGCAGCAAAAACAGCAGCCTATCTACTATCATGAAAGGGGTAGCATTTCAGTATTCAAGCGTGAAGAAAACCAGCACCTTGTCGATCTGGAGACATGTCCCAAGTGCTTTGAAGTCAGGATGGTTTATGATTGCCCGAGAGGACACTGCAAGAGGGGAGAATGGCCCCTAGCTCCATGTAGGGGTTGCAAATTTTGTATTCCAAGGTGTGAAAACTGTGGTAGATGCATTGGATCTGAAGAACTGGAAGAGGGAGCTTGTGAAGATATCTTGTGTCTTGAATGTTGGTTACAGCTTCCAAAGTGCAGCTTCTGCAACAAACCATACTGCAAGCAACACACAAATTGGTGGAGCACTTCTTCAGACTCTTCACTAATCTGTAAAGTTTGTGATGAAAATTCTCATGGATATACATATACTGATGTTCTATAATGAATTGCAATCATGATAAGTTTCAACTATCATGCATCACACTATCGATAAATTTTTGTTGATGATATTATTTGCATTCATGAATGTACTTAAAGTTGACACTTCTGAGTAATAAAATGAAGTCATTTCTGTAAATTCATCCAAGTCATCATGAAAGACTCTGATTCATCAGCTGTGTGCCATATCAAGATCATCATGGCAAAGAGAGAATAATCCCAATTCAAAGAATACTTTTGTGATTTAGGGGGGCAAAGAGAGAGCCCAGGTAAGCTTACAGCAATGATGTCAAATAATTACTCTAGGTTTGTTTGTACAAAAATCAGTGAACAACTCACATTACAATTTGCCTATATGCATTTTGATGAACCTTGCTACACTATAAATTCTTTATAGAAGGAACACAAAATAAGGTATGTTACTATGCAATCTTTCAGAAGGCAGTTTAAGAGCATGCCTTCCATAAATTATATTCCAATGATGCAACAGGAGGAGACGTGCCTAGTTTTACAAAATGACTGCACTAAGAAGCAAAACAAGAAGAACTATCCAGCTTGTGAAAGATCCACCATTGTAGTAGTATTGTGACAAGCAGCCTGAACTTGTGGAATTAGATGGGGCCAGTGATGTGCCATTTACTCTGGTGCCTTTTTTACCATGACTGCATTTCGCCATAATTATGAAACAAAAGAAAAGTGAAGTCATTTCACAGTCTAGAGAAGTGAGAGAGACTAGGATTTTTAAAATACATTACAAAGATGTCAGAAAATTGAGAACAAAACTAGCACATATAACCGGGAAAGGAATGGAAAACAAGCACACTAACATAAGCTCGAGAAATCATACCTTCCTGGAAATATACAAGAACCATGACCTGTAAATATCATAATATAGCAAATATCAGTTATATTGAAATGATAAGCAATTTTATAGGTTTTAATTATAACAAATGTGAACCAACATAAAATGGACAACAAAGAGAATAGCTGTAAACTTTAAAGAGATTCTTTCATATTAGAAAATATGCTTCCTGTTAAAAAGGATGCTAAACAAATGGACTTCAAGAAGGTTTTATGTCACAATTTCTTTGAAATACAAACAATGAGAATCAAACATATATAGGAAAGTGAAGGGAAAAAAAAACCGTTTGTCATCCATGATTTGAATGCAATTAAGAAACAACTATACGCAAGATTTGAATACTAGTACACTCATACTTCTTTGTCAAAAGGATCATTTCCCCCTGTTATTTCAATTGGAAAATTTGGTCCCTGTTTATGATTCCCCAATTGTGGTCTCTTAAATTTTAAAAATTCTTTCAAATGTGGTCCAATCTTGTGTTAATTTGGAGATGCAAAGTGCTGAGGTGACAGAGAGTTTCTGTGGTACCACACAGGCTAATTATGTGCCAGCTGAGGACTTTTCATCACCAGCGCAACGTACAAGATCGGACCACATCTGAAAGGAGTTCAAAATTGAATTGTGCAATTCAAGACATAGGGGCATAGAAGTGTAGTAAGTCTGACATAAATTTTATCATACTTCATACAAATTACAAGTCAATAAAAACTTGGTTATTGTGTGTAGGGTGAAAACATGTATATTTCCTCATTTCCTGTAGTTATGGCGTTCTGCATTGCAAATAATTGTAGCCAACTCATGTGTGTGTGTGTGTATATATATATATATTAATGTATAAGTGTGTAAGTCCATACTTGGGTCTGTAGTGGTGATAGTGGCAACCCCTTTGAAATCACAACTCCCAGGAGATTTAGCCATCTTCTGATAGTATGCATTGAAAGCATATGTAGCATGCGCAACTACATTGTCAGGCTCATAACACAGTTGACCCTGCAGCAACGGGGAACAATCCACCTTCCCTGGTCCACAAGCCCAATCAAGTGCTGCCTGTAACATCTTAGGGTCAGCATTACTCTTTGTGACACAAAAGGTTTGGTTTGTGGTATCATTTGCAAATATAATACCAGCACCAGTCAAGTGTAAGGTATACACTGGTTCTCCATTAGCATAAAATAGCCCCCAGTTCTTCTCCGAGACTGGACCTGATCTTAAGTCTTCATTATAAAGCTCATAAATATATGTACTAACTGCAATTCCAGGATGTTTAGGAGTGCCCGTGTTGTTAAGGACATGTCTGATCAAGTTACTGTTGTAAGTGTTGGCATTATCAACAACTGCATCAGGCTCAGATGAGTCACCTTTGGAGGGCCATCCCGACTCAGTCACCAGAACAGGGATGTTTGTGAAGTTCAAATCAGACATTGCAAAATAAGCGGCATCAACAACTGCATCAAAGACATTAGTATAATGCAACAGAGTGTTGGCATCAACAGCTTCCTTATTTGCAGGTAAGGGCCGGAATAAAGCATAATCCAGAGGGATTGCACCATTGGACTGCCGATAGTCATAATATGGGTATACATTGAGCATAAGATATGAACCTGTTGATTGCAAAAATTTGAGCAAGGGAACCATGACAGGATTCCAAGTACGATTGAAAAATGCTTGGGAGGGAGGGAAAGAATCAAGTAGGATAGACGAAGAATGTGGACTAGAGATTTTAATTTGCTGATCCAAATTAGCAGCGACAAGAGCAGAGTGAATGAAATTTATGGCAGAGACTAGAATAGGGGCTGCATTTGGGAGGGTAGTTAGGACCTCAGATCCAACACATATGGCAGTAATGTTGGTAGCAGGGACATGAGCTATGACATTTCGAGAAACCCAGTTTGCTGCAGTGGCATTAGACTGACCAATGCCAAGTAGCTGGTCATTGGGAACTGAAACAGTTACACGGATTCCTGTGTTGGCAAGTGCAAGAAGTAAGGTTCGGTCAGCATCGTAGAGTCTGACATGTTGTATACTTTGAGCCTTAAGAAGGGCCACAATCTCTGTTGGACTTGGCATGCTAGATACATCTGAACCAATGTTGACACCAATGAAAGCATCTGTCAAAACAAAAATAGCCAAAAATGAAGTGATTTCATTTTAACTAGAGCAACTCAAAGTAACCATGCCATATTGACCACAAATTGTGAATGAGACATGACATAATTATTGAAAGACTTTTGAGGGGTATTCCATGATACCAAGGAGACATTGAGGAGAGCAAACCCACAAGTGTTGGACTTCATAATACAATGCAACACCTTAAGGTATTAAGTGTATGAGTCCTTGCACTTATAAACCACTCCCCTTACTCATATGTACTCGATGTGGGACTGAGTCATACTTGGATTCTTCAACAATAATGAAAAACGAAACCACCATCAACAGATAGGACAGGAAAACATTGTCTATTTACATGGTAAGTCCAACCCCAATTTAGGATATGTAACTTAGTGAGATTGAGTTATTGACAAGATAAAACATTTTGAAATACATGCACTGAATTTTTAGCAAATGGATATTAACGATCTAAAACAAACATTTTGAAACAAGATAAAAAGACTATTGGGACATTAAGCAGGAACACAGAAGTAATGTGCATACTCCTTTCTAGATCCTAGATTTATCTATAAAAGTCTCAACACATTGAGGATGGTGTTTCATATTGTAATCAGCACCACCACCAGTCAGCCAGTAGGGTTACTATAGTGTCCCACAAATTAAATATGAAAGATGACAACCAAAGAACTGTATGTAATTTTTGAGAATAATATGGTTCAAGACAAGGACAATGGAGAGTGATTCAGTAATCGAAACAGGCTGGCTCTATAATTATGTTGTTTAATCTATAAACCACTTATCTTGTGAAACATAAAAGCTGGCTCTACAGTATTGTTGTTTATATTTATAATCTCTATACAGTATACACCACTTGTCTTGTGGAACATAGCCTACTATAGCAATTTGTAGCAGTGCTCAGCTTCACAAGTGAAACAGAAACAAAACTACATTCAAGGATTATATATTGTAACAGTCATACAGAAATAAGCTATTAAGCGGATATATCATAACTAAAAGCTATGAGAATATATATATCTGTCTCTGTGTGTGTGTGTAGCTATGAGAATATATATCTGTCTCTCTCTCCCTCTCTCTGTAAACAAAACTACATTCAAGGATTATATATTGTAACAGTCATACAGAAATAAGCTATTAAGCGGATATATCATAACTAAAAGCTATGAGAATATATATATCTGTCTCTGTGTGTGTGTGTAGCTATGAAAATCTCTCTCTCTCTCTCTCTCTCTGTGATAAGTTTACAACCCTTACTTCTACAGATCCTAAGTTAAATCTGGGAATAGCACAGTCGGAGGCAGGGTCATGTATTGCAAAATTGTATGTAGTTCTTACAAAATCAAAATTTGGGTTACCTGTCAACGACACTATAATAATACATTAATAATAATAGGTATGACACTAAAAATGGTCAAATTGTTCATTAGTTCATCTTTTCTTTTAATAGACAAATATTAATTGTTAGTTTGTTTATTTTTGTTAACATAGGGAATCGAACCTATCACCTCTCTATCCTTGGCTTCTCCCTTCAGCAGTTCATCTAGATAACTAATAGTATCACTGTCCTTACATGCAACTAAATTAGCAGTGGCCCATGACACATTCCCTGAATTGTTCATACTTGATCACGAGCCATGAGTGACAAAGCTCGGGTAAGCTTTTTTTACCAGTCACTCCATGTGTGTTTTCCTGTTCTTATCTGTAGAGTAGGACCTTAGGAGACATGAGTTTAGCTAAAAGTGTAACATACTCATGATGGTTGGTTGATAGGTTACACATCAGTAGCACCTAGCTCTTCTCCCAGCCAAGTTACACAAGATCATATAAAATGTGGTATATTTATTTAGTTGCCAATATTTTCTACCTACTACCCTTACGTTCCCCAGGTAAAAATATTTACACACGGAAAACCACATCAAGACAGATGTTTGTTGATGTTTTTCACGTGGCGTATGGGAAGATTCTACTGTGTTTAGCCATAATTGCCCATTCTAGAATGCAGATTTTAGTTGAAAACCGCTCATAATGCACTGATTTAGAAATGGCAGATGGCCGGTTCACTCATTAAATATTGTGGACCTCTGCTGAAACTTTAACAAATCATATCACGTCATATACATTTATAGTAAAGTGGGAATAAATTTTTCAACACTCATCCCCATCTAAGGGTATTTTTAGTCCATGAATTGGATGGAGATGGTGTGGCTTAGATTGAATGTCTGCTTGATAACCAGTCGAGGAAATATAAAAATGTAATAGATAATTTTAATTTTACACACCGTTTGATAAAATCAAATATTCTTTGAGCCAACGCGATTTTTTTTATTAATTCAATCCTAGTTTAGTATATTTTGGTTGACACAGAGATCAATTAAACATGCAGTAGTGATGTTGATCTAACGGCTACTCTAGCCTAAAAAGTGTGATGAGCTGGGACGCAACAACATTGTTCCACCAAAGACGGGAAAGGACAGATCGAAACTCTCTCTTCCTTTCACTTTCATTTCATCACCAAAATTATAAAAATTAAATGCCCATTTACCGGTTACCGGCTCTGTATCTCAAATTTCAAACCAGAAAATGTCCACCAAAGAATCGAATAAATAAAGAAAACAAGCAAATATAAAAATTGATTAAAGAGAAGCAAATATTAACCTAAGAATGTGAGACCAATGCGAGTTTCAATTAAGAATCGTAAGAAAGTGTTTATGGCATTAATATACAAGAAAAAGTAAATTAATGAACAAAAACTCAGTGGGGAGAAAGTTACCGGGAGATGGAGATGCAGAACTAGAGAGTAGTGAGATGAAGAAGAAAAGTAGAAACAGCATCACAGCCATGAACATGAAATGGAAGCTCTTAAACAAGTGTTCAACAGTGACATAAAGGATCGAGAATGGAAGAAATTTGGGAATTTTGCGAGCGAGCGAGCGAGTGAGTGGGAGGGAAAAGGGAACGAAAGTTTGATGCTTTTGAGAGTGAAAGAGAGTGGCATTCAATTCATTAATGATTTCTTCATTTTCGTGGTCAAAAAAGGTCAAACACTTTCGATTTCTGCCACCTCATCAGCCCTGTCTCTGTGTTCGATCCAACGGCTACCATGCACGTCCCCAAACTAGACAAAATTAAACTAACTAATCTCACTTCTCCACGTCTCAATATTTTTATAAGTAATTTTAATCTGGGTCTTAAAAAGATTATTTAAAAAATAAAAATTTAATTTTTATTAAAAATTAATATGAATGAGTTTTAATGATATTTTTAAATAAAAAAATTACTTTTATTCTTTAACCAATACTTTTAAAATATTGATTCAATATATCAAAAGACAGTGTATTTCTCAGCATTGTTATAAAAAACCATGAAAAAATTCAAGTTCTTAGTATTATTTTTTATTTATTGAAATTTTACACTGAATATTTCTTTTAAGATATTTATCATTTCCCTTGGATAAAACTAATGAAACATTAGAGACAACCTTACAATGTTTTTCTAAGTATGACCACAAAAAATCATATAAAAATTTAAAATTTTATTTAAAATTCAATTCGTTAGAGAAAAATTATAAAATTTTGGAAACAAGAAGATAATGTGTTTCTAAGCATTGCTGTAAAAAACGATACAAAAATTTGAACTCTAGGTACCATTTCCCATTTATTGTGATTTTACATTGAATATTTCTGTTAAAAAATATGTCTCCCCTTAAAGAAAATTGATGAAATCTTGGGTACAACCTTACAATACCTTTCAATGCATAACCGTAAAAAATCATATAAAAATTAAACCATTCTGTATGATCATCTTTTTCATAGACATAACCTTTAAAATTTTAATAAAAATTCATTTGCTGGAGAAAAATTATGAAACTTTGGGAATAAGAAGATAGTGTATTTCTAACCATTGCTGCAAAAAAAACTATGTAAAAATTCTAGCTATGGGTACCATTTTCCATTTATTGGATCTTACACAGAATATTTATTTTTAAAGGAATAAAATTGATGAAACTTTGGGGACAATATTACAATGCCTTCAAACTTTCATAATTTAAAATTGATTTTTTAAAACAGAAATATTCAGTGTAAAATCTCAATAAATATGAAATAGTACCGAGAGCTCAAATTTTGCATCATTTTTTTTTGCAACAATGTTTATAAACACGCTATCTTTTTTGTTCCCAAAGTTTCATAATTTTTCTCCAACGGATGAATTTTAAATAAAATTTTAAAGGTTAATGCCCATGAAAAAATGACCATACCGAGCGGTTGAATTTTTGCATGATTTTTTACGGTCATGCTTAGAAAGACATTATAAAGTTGTCTCAAAAGTTTCATCAGTTTTCTACAAAAGAAGGGAAGGGATAGATTTTGTTAAAAAATATTCATTATAAAATCCTAATAAATGAAAAATGGTATCCAAAACTCGAATTTTTGTATGGTTTTTTACAAAAATGATTAGAAACACATTATCTTCTTGTTCCCAAAGTTTCATAGTTTTTCTACAACGGATAAATTTTTAATAAAATTTTAAAGGCTAATACCTATGAAAAAGATGCCTTAGCGGTTAAATTACATGATTTTTTACGACCATACTTAGAATGCATTGTAAGATTGCCCCCAAAGTTTCATCAGTTTTCTCTAAGGGAATGGAAAATTTCATTAAAGAAAATATCCATAGTAAAATCCTAATAAATGAAAAATGATACCTAGAGCTATAATTTTTGCATAGTTTTTTGTGGTAATGTTCAGAAACACGCTATCTTCTTGTTCCCAGGTTTCATAATTTTTCTCCAACGTATGAATTTTAATAAAATTTTAAAGGCTAATGTCCACGAGAAAAATTGTGACATCCTAACTTAAATAAAATAAAAAAAAACAAAACAAATCCAAAATTTCAAGAAATTTTTTTTTTTTCACGATTAAAGCCGAATCCGAAATATGGATTTAAAAACACTTAATTATATTATCAATTGGGGTAATAATAAGCTCATGACACAATTCAACCTTAAATCATAAGAAAAATTCATTTTGAAAATTATAATTATCTACAAAATATCACCTATTAGTTCCAATTTGAAAATTATCAAAAGTTGGGTTCAAAACCCTCTTAAACTCAAGTTTTACCGTGTAATAGGTCCGGTATTTTATGCCTCATAAGAGTTAGAAAAATCCAATTGAAGTAAAACCAATTTTCACACCTCCGTAACATAATTATCTACAACTTTCATGAAGAAGTCGGAGGCCAAAAATGTCACTAAGATCCCCAAACGGCCCAAAAACAGCAAAGGACGCTTATCGGGCGATCCTGTCGTAGCTAATCGATTAGGACAAACACCTAATCGATTACAAATGACTCAGAAGGCCTGTAATCGATTAAAAATACCTTTGTAATCGATTACTCATGAAACAGAATGCCTGTAATCGATTAGGGACACATTGGTAATCGATTACGCATACCAGAATGCAGAAATTATGCAGAAAATGCTTAATTTTGGAACTTCTAACCCCCCTAACTTTTTCATATCAACTCCAAATGCTACCAAATTTTGACACCAACTAAATTACACCATTTGTGACGCGTGGCCACTGGTCTCACTCAAAAATTCCTAAAAATGAGTAATTTATGCGTATAAATGCGTTTATCTCATTTTAAGGCATTTTGTGGTAGTCAATGAGTCCACTTGTGGCAAAATGGACCCATTCCAATCTTCACAAACCACAATTAACATATTTAAGCTATTGCATTCCTTCCATTACATCAAGACCACTTAAATCATCATTTGACTATGCTGGTTCCTAACTCATGCATAAAACAGCCATCCAAAATCTCAAAACACATATCCTAAGGAGCTATAATTCACAACTCCTAACATCCATTCTTCACCAAGTAAGCAAGACCTGCCCATAACATATATGTCTAATTCATGAGGCCTAGCATGAAGTCACTTTCTCATCAACCAACATGCAATCTCCATCTATTACTTATCACAAAACTTCATAATCACATTAATCACATCTAAATTGGTCCAGCGCACATAGGAAATACATAACATAACATACATAAAACACAATACACCTATCATTCAATCCATAATTCCCTGCATTCCTTGGCATCAATCCTCCGCTTGGCGCACCTCCGGGGCTTCGACCTCTTCCCTGTCACTGGTTACTAAATTAAAGAAAACCACAGCAAGGGTGAGTGTTTGATATCATAATTAATCTAGAAAGGTAATTTAAAACAAAATATGTAATTATTTCATTATACAATTGACTTTCCGTTCTTTTCATCCATTATTCATACTTACCTATTCTTAGGTTCGTTCAAGCTTCAATATCCTCAAAAAGGCAAGTCACAATCAACAAACGTAATAAAGTACATACTCACATCATTACATAGTATCAATATCATCAATCATCAACACTGACTCTCACATAAAATCGACGCCTAGTATCCGGATACTAAAAGGATCAGCCTTCAGCTGGGGGTCCTACTTGACACCCCGTGAACCCTGCTTGGTCCACCGAGTCCTGCTTGACTCTCCACCTCAACCACTGGGTCCTACTTGACCACTGGGTAGCTCAACTAGGCATAAACACCATGGGAGCCAGAAACGAGGGGCTGTACATACCGTCGGCCGTCCCACACCACATAATCATACATGTATAATCATATTCCTCATATCATATCGCAAGTGGCCAGCAACAAAACATATACTCATCAATTGGGCGACCTACTTGTCAAGCCCGTCATCACAATGCCACTATGCTCACCAAATCATCACCATTCAATTCATATTGTGCTCATAATCATCACAAATCATACACAATTTACATTCATACACATACAATTATCATTCCTTATATATTCTCATTACTTCCATATTTAATTCGATGATTCAATTCAATTATACTTACGTATTCTAATTAATTATAACCCAAACACCCCCCTTACCTCAATTCCGAGTTTCGATGGTTCGTTCTTGGTGTTGATGACGCCCTCTAGACGCTGCGTTCAAGGTTCCACCTCCGAATCCAATATTCGTTTCACCGTTCGGTCCTCCGACGTCCGTTCCGCTACCTACGGAGGTCGAAACGCATAACCCAACAATGTTTAACCACCCTCGTTACTCTAAAGACCATTTTTGAGCTCCCACGCACTAGAGGAGTAGGAAATCGAAGCTCCCACCTCCATGCATGGCCATTGTCTAGAGAGAGAAAATGAAAAGGGGAAGATAACTCAATTTTAATGGGTCCATTGAACTCACCTCGAAGCCACGATCTCAAAAACGTAATTATTTCAAAGTTTCGGCGTGAAACGAGCCTCCCCTTGAGGCATGCAAGCTTCGGCAATGGTGAGGAGAAAGAGAAGAGTGAACTCGCGTGAAGGTGAGGAAAAAGAAGGAAATGAGATTAAAGTTTAAGGTACAAGGGCGAAATGGTCATTTCTCTATTTTCTTTATAATTTCTTTTAAAGGTTTTAATTAAAACTTTTACCTTTACCTTTCACCCTTCACTTTTTACCCCAAGGTAACTTCAAATTTATCTTCTTCTATTCACCTTCATTTAATCTTTTATAATTAATTAATCAAATAAATTTATTTATTCCCACAACATTTAATTATTTCTAATTGCATTTTTAATACTAATAATTCCCAAAATTTCAATAAATCCGGTTGGGCAATTGTTAATATTTTTTGTCAATTAAAACTTTTCTAAAATATTAGGGATGTTACATCCACCCCCCCTAAAAAGGGATTTCGTCCCCGAAATCAACGTACCTTATCTGAAAAGATCGGGGTACAATCGTCTCATGTCCGCCTCCAACTCCCATGTATAAGTTACTCCATTTATATTCCACCACTTCACTTTCACCAATGATACCTCTTTGTTTCTCAATCGTTTAGCTTGATATCCTTCAATACCAATAGGTGCCACCTCTACAGTCAAATCTTCTTTCAGCTCAATAGAGTCTTCAGGTACGATCATGGAGTCACAAGGAATGTATGCTCGAAGTTGTGACACATGAAACACATTGTGAATATTAGTTAACGATTGGGGAAGATCCAGTCGGTAAGCAACATCACCAATTTTCTCCAGAATCTGATACGGTCCAATATACCGTGGGTTGAGCTTATGGCTCTTTAGTATCCGACCTACACCTTTGGTAGGTGAAACTTTCAGGAACACCCAGTCTCCCACCTGAAACTCAAGTGGCCTATGACGATTGTCATAGTAACTCTTCTGATGGTCTTGTGCAGTTTTCATCTTTTCACGAATCATTATCACCTGATCATTCATTTCCTGAATTAACTCAGGCCCCAAATGGATTGCATCTCTGTCTTCATTCCAGCATAAAGGCGTACGACACCGTCTTCCATATAAAGCTTCATAAGGAGCCATTCCAATACTACTATGGTAACTGTTATTATAAGCAAATTCCACTAATGGTAGGTATTTCTCCCATGAGCCTCCTTGTTCCAGCACACAAGCCCTGAGCATATCTTCCAAAGTCTGGATTGTGCGTTCAGACTGGCCATCAGTCTGAGGATGATAAGCAGAACTCAACCTCAGTTCAGTACCCAATTCTTGTTGTAAACTTCCCCAGAATCTGGAAGTAAACCGAGGATCACGATCTGAAATAATACTCACAGGTACACCATGTAATCTTACAATTTCTACAATGTATAATCTAGCCAACCGGTCCAATGACCATTTCATATTCATAGCTAAGAAGTGAGCACTCTTTGTCAGCCTATCCACAATCACCCATATTGCATTACAACCAGAACGGGTACGGGGTAACCCGGATACGAAATCCATAGTAATGCCTTCCCATTTCCACATTGGAATTTCCGGAGGTTGAAGTAGACCTGGGGGTCTCTAGTGTTCGACCTTACACTTCTGACATACCACACAAGATCTTACATACTCTATGATTGCTTGTTTCATGCCTGGCCACCAGAACTCTCTCTTCAAATCATGGTACATTTTTGTAACACCAGGATGAATGCTAAAAGAACTTTTATGGGCTTCAGCTAACACGGCCTGCCTAAAGTCACCTTTTGTAGGCACTACAACCCGGTTTCTGAATCTCCAAATTCCATCAGTACCTTTGATTAGCTCCATACTCTTTCCTCTTGCTTGGGTATCGAGCAATTCTAGTAACTCTTCATCTTTCTCCTGAGCCACAGCTAAAGATTCTAAGAATTCATTAGAGATCTTCAGCATCCCAATCATCATTTGATTCGGAGCTTGCACAGCAACCCCAAGGTTCATATCGCGAAAGTCTTCTAACAATTCTTGCTCTTTGCCCATCAAGAAGGCTGCATGTAATACTTTTCTACTTAAAGCATCTGCCACAACATTTGCTTTTCCAGGATGGTACTTCAAATCAAAATCATAATCTTTTAGGTATTCTACCCATCTCCTTTGTCTCATGTTTAACTCTTTCTGATCGAACAAGTATTTCAAGCTTTTGTGGTCACTGAATACCACAAAACGAGAACCATATAAATAATGACGCCAGATTTTTAATGCAAACACCACTGCTGCAAGCTCTAAGTCGTGGGTAGGGTAATTCTGCTCATGGGGTCTCAATTGCCTTGAAGCATAGGCAATCACCCTGTCATTCTGCATCAATACACATCCTAAACCAAACTTAGATGCGTCACAATATACCACAAATTCTTTTGTCACATCTGGTAGTGCAAGCACAGGTGCAGTAGTTAAACATCGCTTCAGAGTTTGAAAACTCAATTCACACTTATCTGACCATACAAATGGGTTATCTTTTCTTGTCAATCGAGTTAAAGGAAGAGCAATACAAGAAAATCCTTCAATAAAACGGCGATAGTAACCAGCCAGTCCCAGGAAACTCCTAATCTCTGTCACTGATTTAGGTCTCTCCCAGCCCATAACTGCTTCAATTTTGGATGGATCAACAGATACTCCATCCCTAGAAATTACATGGCCCAAGAATTGCACACTTCCTTCCCAGAAATCACATTTAGACAGCTTGGCATACAGCCCTTTCTCCCGCAATATCTGTAAAACAATTCGAAGATGTTGTGCATGTTCCTCAATGGACTTTGAATACACCAATATATCATCAATGAATACTACCACAAATTGATCCAAGTAAGGTTGGAAGATCCTATTCATGTAGTCCATGAAGATAGCAGGAGCATTCGTCACCCCAAAGGGCATTACTACATACTCAAAGTGTCCATATCGAGTCCGGAACGCCGTCTTGGGAATATCTTCCGATTTCACTCTTATTTGGTGATATCCGGACCTCAAGTCAATCTTGGAAAATACCTCAGCGCCTCTCAACTGATCCAACAGATCATCGATTCGTGGTAAAGGGTATTTGTTTTTAACTGTCAACTTATTCAGCTGCCGATAATCGATACACATTCGCATGCTGCCATCCTTCTTTTTCACCAACAACACCGGAGCGCCCCATGGTGAAGCACTCGGTCGGATAAACCCCTTTTCTAACAGCTCATTCACTTGCTTCTTCACTTCAGTCAATTCCACCGAAGACATTCTATATGGTGCACGGGACACAGGCTCGGCCCCGGGAATTAAGTCAATGGCAAAGTCAATCTCCCGATTGGGAGGTAACCCCGGAATTTCTCCCGGAAATACATCAGGAAAATCACACACTACGGGAATATCATTGGGATTAAGATTATACCGTCCTTCTGAAGTAAATAGAATAGCATAAGTTGCTGAGATATTACTTACCACACTCTTAGTGTCCAATTCCTGAGAGAATACTATAGTCTTGCGGTAACAATCCACCATAACATGGTTTGCAGACAACCAGTCAAGACCCAGGATAACATCTAAATCTTTCAACGGCATACATATTAAATTTACCCAAAAGGAACGGTCTTCAATTTGCATTGGTAATCCTCCACACATGGTGGTGGCACGGAATGTAGAACCAGTAGGGGTGGAGACATTAAGGGCATTCTCCATTAACACCACTGGTAACCCAAACCGCCTCACACAACTTTCAGAAATAAAAGAATGTGTTGCACCTGAATCATAAATTACATTTACCAGACAGTCATGAATAATGCACTTACCCTGCACCAAATTATCAGTTCTTGCAACCTCTGAAGCATCAAAAGCGAACACTCGTCCAGTCATAACATTTTGAGCACCGCTAGATTGGGCATCAGTCCTCCTCGGGCGTTGGCCTCCACGACCACTGTTATTCCTACCTCCTCTTTGAAAATTACCACCACGGGCCACAGAAGTATTAGCTCGACTGCTATGTTCATCTTGTTGCTGCCTCTGTGGGCAATCTGGCCTAAGATGCCCTGGTTGTCCACATTGGAAGCAAATAATTTGGCTGGCCGGACAATGTTTTGCAATATGGCCCTCCCGGCCACAATTATAACAGGCACGGCTACCAGAATGACCACTAGAACGGCCTGCAGAACTACGGCCCGAAGAAGAAGATGTAGTGGAAGACTTGCCTCCACGGAAAAACTGACCCATCTTTTTAAAACTGAATCCTTTAACCTTCAAGGGTCTTTTGTCCCTTGATTGAGACGCTCTCTGTAACTGCACTTCCTCAGCAAGTCTGGCCTTATTTACCAGAGTAGGATAGTCACGGATCTCCATAGGAACAATGACACTTCGGAGTTCAATTCTCAGCCCGGATTCATACTTTGCACACTTACTACCTTCGGTTCCTTCAAGAGAAAAAGGATGATAGAAATCACATAGTTCATCAAACTGTGACGTGTATTCTGCCACTGACATTTTGCCTTGCTTAAGTTTTAAGAATTCCATCTCCTTGCGGATTTTGTAATTATCTGGAAAGTATTTAGCAAGAAATCTCCGCTTGAAATTCATCCACATTAATGGTTCACTCGCAGCATTCATCTGAACCTTAGTCCTTGACCACCACACACGAGCCTCATCCTTCAATTGATAAGTAGCAAATTGGACTTTCTGTTCTTCAGAGCATTCAAAGTATTCAAATGTTTGCTCAATTTCTCGCATCCAGACATGAGCCCCATCATAATCATGGCCTCCTCTATAAACAGGTGGATTCCTCTTCAGGAATTTATCAAGAGTGGGACCAGATTCAGTCCTACTCAACAGTTGGAAAAATTTTGAGAAGAATTCATCTCCTCCTCCTGAACTAGTTCCTTCAGCCATAAAGTAGTTCTACAATAACCAAACACATCACCATTAATAACCAATGATCTATCAGGGATAGGGCATTTACCTCATACATATATATAACATAATGCCACCAGAGTGCCAAGGGAAATGATGCCAAGTTGACCTGTTACAACTCAATTCACACACAAACAATTGTAATACAATGCAAAAATAGTCCAACATGGGACTCAAACTATCCTCTAACACTGCCCATTCACCCGGCTCTAGAAAGAACCGCTCTGATACCACCTGTGACATCCTAACTTAAATAAAATAAAAAAAAACAAAACAAATCCAAAATTTCAAGAAATTTTTTTTTTTCACGATTAAAGCCGAATCCGAAATATGGATTTAAAAACACTTAATTATATTATCAATTGGGGTAATAATAAGCTCATGACACAATTCAACCTTAAATCATAAGAAAAATTCATTTTGAAAATTATAATTATCTACAAAATATCACCTATTAGTTCCAATTTGAAAATTATCAAAAGTTGGGTTCAAAACCCTCTTAAACTCAAGTTTTACCGTGTAATAGGTCCGGTATTTTATGCCTCATAAGAGTTAGAAAAATCCAATTGAAGTAAAACCAATTTTCACACCTCCGTAACATAATTATCTACAACTTTTATGAAGAAGTCGGAGGCCAAAAATGTCACTAAGATCCCCAAACGGCCCAAAAACAGCAAAGGACGCTTATCGGGCGATCCTGTCGTAGCTAATCGATTAGGACAAGCACCTAATCGATTACAAATGACTCAGAAGGCCTGTAATCGATTAAAAATACCTTTGTAATCGATTACTCATGAAACAGAATGCCTGTAATCGATTAGGGACACATTGGTAATCGATTACGCATACCAGAATGCAGAAATTATGCAGAAAATGCTTAATTTTGGAACTTCTAACCCCCCTAACTTTTTCATATCAACTCCAAATGCTACCAAATTTTGACACCAACTAAATTACACCATTTGTGACGCGTGGCCACTGGTCTCACTCAAAAATTCCTAAAAATGAGTAATTTATGCGTATAAATGCGTTTATCTCATTTTAAGGCATTTTGTGGTAGTCAATGAGTCCATTTGTGGCAAAATGGACCCATTCCAATCTTCACAAACCACAATTAATATATTTAAGCTATTGCATTCCTTCCATTACATCAAGACCACTTAAATCATCATTTGACTATGCTGGTTCCTAACTCATGCATAAAACAGCCATCCAAAATCTCAAAACACATATCCTAAGGAGCTATAATTCACAACTCCTAACATCCATTCTTCACCAAGTAAGCAAGACCTGCCCATAACATATATGTCTAATTCATGAGGCCTAGCATGAAGTCACTTTCTCATCAACCAACATGCAATCTCCATCTATTACTTATCACAAAACTTCATAATCACATTAATCACATCTAAATTGGTCCAGCGCACATAGGAAATACATAACATAACATACATAAAACACAATACACCTATCATTCAATCCATAATTCCCTGCATTCCTTGGCATCAATCCTCCGCTTGGCGCACCTCCGGGGCTTCGACCTCTTCCCTGTCACTGGTTACTAAATTAAAGAAAACCACAGCAAGGGTGAGTGTTTGATATCATAATTAATCTAGAAAGGTAATTTAAAACAAAATATGTAATTATTTCATTATACAATTGACTTTCCGTTCTTTTCATCCATCATTCATACTTACCTATTCTTAGGTTCGTTCAAGCTTCAATATCCTCAAAAAGGCAAGTCACAATCAACAAACGTAATAAAGTACATACTCACATCATTACATAGTATCAATATCATCAATCATCAACACTGACTCTCACATAAAATCGACGCCTAGTATCCGGATACTAAAAGGATCAGCCTTCAGCTGGGGGTCCTACTTGACACCCCGTGAACCCTGCTTGGTCCACCGAGTCCTGCTTGACTCTCCACCTTAACCACTGGGTCCTACTTGACCACTGGGTAGCTCAACTAGGCATAAACACCATGGGAGCCAGAAACGAGGGGCTGTACATACCGTCGGCCGTCCCACACCACATAATCATACATGTATAATCATATTCCTCATATCATATCGCAAGTGGCCAGCAACAAAACATATACTCATCAATTGGGCGACCTACTTGTCAAGCCCGTCATCACAATGCCACTATGCTTACCAAATCATCACCATTCAATTCATATTGTGCTCATAATCATCACAAATCATACACAATTTACATTCATACACATACAATTATCATTCCTTATATATTCTCATTACTTCCATATTTAATTCGATGATTCAATTCAATTATACTTACGTATTCTAATTAATTATAACCCAAACACCCCCCTTACCTCAATTCCGAGTTTCGATGGTTCGTTCTTGGTGTTGATGACGCCCTCTAGACGCTGCGTTCAAGGTTCCACCTCCGAATCCAATATTCGTTTCACCGTTCGGTCCTCCGACGTCCGTTCCGCTACCTACGGAGGTCGAAACGCATAACCCAACAATGTTTAACCACCCTCGTTACTCTAAAGACCATTTTTGAGCTCCCACGCACTAGAGGAGTAGGAAATCGAAGCTCCCACCTCCATGCATGGCCATTGTCTAGAGAGAGAAAATGAAAAGGGGAAGATAACTCAATTTTAATGGGTCCATTGAACTCACCTCGAAGCCACGATCTCAAAAACGTAATTATTTCAAAGTTTCGGCGTGAAACGAGCCTCCCCTTGAGGCATGCAAGCTTCGGCAATGGTGAGGAGAAAGAGAAGAGTGAACTCGCGTGAAGGTGAGGAAGAAGAAGGAAATGAGATTAAAGTTTAAGGTACAAGGGCGAAATGGTCATTTCTCTATTTTCTTTATAATTTCTTTTAAAGGTTTTAATTAAAACTTTTACCTTTACCTTTCACCCTTCACTTTTTACCCCAAGGTAACTTCAAATTTATCTTCTTCTATTCACCTTCATTTAATCTTTTATAATTAATTAATCAAATAAATTTATTTATTCCCACAACATTTAATTATTTCTAATTGCATTTTTAATACTAATAATTCCCAAAATTTCAATAAATCCGGTTGGGCAATTGTTAATATTTTTTGTCAATTAAAACTTTTCTAAAATATTAGGGATGTTACAAAAATGACCATACTGGGCGGTTGAATTTTTACATAATTTTTTGCGGTCATGCTCATGTAAGTCTCAAAGAAAGAAATTCAACATGTGCAATTCTAAGTCATGTAGATGTTATATGCCCTCCTGAAAGTGATTGGATAAAGTTTTATGATCAACCAGAAGCACTTCCAGAAGAAAAAATTAAGAAAGTCCAGAAGGTTCCCAAACCTTATCAGAATTACCAGATAATAATGGTTAAAGGTGAACAATCAAAAACTATGGGCCCAGTCATGAATGTATCTACAACGACTGAAGAAAAACGTGCTGAAAAGGAGAATCAGAATCTTATCCTGAAGTCAAGATCAAGATCAGAAATCTTATCTTGTTTGTCTGATATCTTACTCTATCCTCCACGTATCATTGTAATAATGTCATGTAATCCATGTAATCTTATCTCGTTATCTTGAATAATACTTAAATCCCTGCCTATAAAAGGGATCGTCTTGTAAGATCAAAGGCAGGAGTTTGAGAGAACAAAGCCTTCAATAAATAAAATTGTGTGTTTCATAAATCATGAGCTTCTAAATTTCCTTACTTCTGAAAACTCAAGGCAGTAGTATTATGCTATAAACACTGTTCCGATCAAGAGATACAATAATCATAGACATAAAGTATGCTCTACACTTGCCTTATTTAAGGATCCTGTGTATCAAAAATATGTCGGAAAAGATCCATGCTATGATCCTTCTTAACATAGATTTAAATGCCAAAATTGGTGACCATATTTGCAAGAGTAGGCTTGAGGTTGCCGAAAATGCATTGTCTATATCTTTTGGTGTTTATATTTATGTTAAGGAGGCTCTCGGCCAGCAGTGGTATCAGAGCCTAATCGGTATTAAATTATTGTATCTTTTTTTCTTGAAGCGGGTGAATATGGTATAATAATACTAGCTGAGAGTGAGTAAGAGATAGATTTTGTTAAAAAAATATTCACCATCAAATCCTAATAAATGGAAAATGGTATCTAGAGCTTCAACAATACTTAGAAACACACTATCTTCTTGCTCCTAAAGTTTTATTGTTTTCCTCCAATGGATAACTTTTTAATAAAATGTTGAGGGCTAATGCCCACGAAAAAAAATGACCATACCGAGCGGTTGAATTTTTGCATATTTTTTAGGTCATGCTTAGAAAGGCACTTTAAGATTGTCCCTAAAGTTTCATTAGTTTTCTCTAAGGGAATTGACAAATTTCTTTAAATAAAATATTCAATGTAAAATCTCAATAAATGAAAAATGGTACACAGAGCTAGAATTTTTATGTAGTTTTTTGTGGTAATATTTAGAAACACACTATCTTCTTGTTCCCAAGGTTTCATAATTTTTTCCAACGAATGCATTTTTAATAAAATTTTAAAGGCTAATGCCCACGAAAAAACATCATTAAGGACTATTCTGAGGCCGACCCTTACACCCGAGCTAAGACCAGTTTATATATAAATGATAATTGAAATAATCTATATACCATATAATATATTATTAAGTAGATATAATCTAAAATTAACCTATGTATAATCCTTAAACCCTAAACTCATTTTTGTTTCTTAATATTACACACATATATATTATGTAAATTTTCAAATAACCACGAGACTAGTATGGTGGTTCAACACTTTATTCTTAAGCAAGTGGTAAGAGTTTGATTATTTACTCGTTATGAATGAAAAGAAGAAATTATGACTAGTCCCTTATCACTTACTGAATTAACTCGTGATAACATATTAGGTCTGCATGGTTTGAGAGTGTGTACAAAATACTCCACAAAGAAATTTACTTGTATTGTCCTATTTTTCAAAAGTTTAAAGCTCCACCTCCCTATCCTACTGTCAAACTTATCTAGCATTTACACTTCTCGTCCATATATCGTTCTATTTTTCAAAAGTTTAAAGCTTTACCTCCCTATCTCACTGTCAAACTTATCTTGCATTTACACTTCCCCTATATATATATATAACATTCATTGGTGAAAGGGCAGAAGCCCAAAGACACAAACATTATAATTTTATGTATCAACAACAATACACAAGATTCACAATAAAGATAATATATATCTGACTCTCTTACCGAACAATTTCTAAAACCAATAACACTACATACTCAATGCACGTAGAAAAACAACACTAACAACAAACAACTAAGGAATCCAAACACTCTTCAATCTTCATCCAAGCATTTTCATAAAACAAAAATTTGATAAAATATTTTATATGATGTTTCATCTTCTTAAAGTTATCTCATATCGACTTTGTCAATACTGCTAAGTCAACAGCATTAAAGATCACAACAAGATCTCTTGTGTAAATTGCTTCCAAGTTAATCATGTTTAAACAAGGACGATCAAAAATGATGATGGTGACAGTGATGGTGTTAAGTTCTTCACACGACGTGTTATGGGCCATTAAGTACTTTATATCTGATTATCTGTTACCAAGAAGAACATATGGGACTATCTTGCATATCGTGCAAGTTATTTTAAGAAACATTTTATGTCATTTTATAATTCTTACGAGGGATTCAAGTTGGAGCCCCTAAAAACTTTTAGTTTCACAATTATTGTCACTTTCATATTAATTAATTTTTACCAAAACAAAGGTTTTTATTTCCTTTAATAGAAACTAATTTAATTAAGAAGATAATGTTTATTAAATAAATTTAGAAGAACAAAAGATCAAGAAGGTGTTTGATTTGCAGTTGATGACAGAGTTGAGTTAAAGTGAAAAAACCTCCGTTGACAATCAAAAACTTCGTTGACCCGTAGGATCAAAAACCTCCCACTGGCCAACGAAGGTTTTCTCCGTTTGCGAGAGGTACCAAACGTCCTGATCATTAGAGATTAATTGGTTGATGATAGGAATAGTCAGATATATGAATCACATTGAAAATTGCATGCTCACCAAACTTTGTCTCCGTCGTGATGATAGGACTTGAGAAAAACGGTGTAAGAGAGAAACCTTTACGTATGGTTTTTTCAATTTTCAAGCTATATTATTATGACAGTGGTGAAAGACACCCATTACATCGGGTCACATCTTACCACTCAGAAATGAAAGAGAGAATTTTTTCTGAAAAGTTAGTATAAAACAAGAAATCATGTTGATGTTTGATTGAGCACATCTCACAGCAACTGTAAAAGCTAATATTAAATACAACAAATAAAATATAATTTAAATGTTCCTAATTCCTTGCTAAACCGACTCTTACTCTGAAATGAAGACCAAGTCATGTTTAAAGAAGGTTCAGCATGACGTGTTGGTTGGGGCATGGGTAATATAACGAGACCGTGACACTTTCAGCATCAATGTTTCATCACACGTTGATACCTGTCACTTTTCTTCAAACTGCCTTCAAACCAAAACGTTTACCAGCGTCTAACTTAATTTGTGTGCTGTATGATTGATGAAAACCATATCTCACACTCATTTTCAACACACGTTGTTGACTTACAACAACACCCTTTGCTTTTCTTTTCAATTAATTATACATACTCTAATAATCTTACTATATCCAGCAATTGCTCTCACAAGAATTAATTGCTTAGAGAAAAAAATGGACAGCTACAAAATGTTACTTATTTGGTTCTTTTCAATGTCCTACATGAGAATTTCCTCATCACTACACTCTCTAACAGTGAATCAATCTATAAAAGATGATGGTGAAACTTTGGTATCGGAAAGTAGAACTCTTGAAGCAGGTTTCTTTAGCCCCGGAAGTTCCACAGGTAGATACTTAGGTGTATGGTACACAAATGTATCCCCTTTAACTGTGGTATGGGTGGCCAACAGAGAAACACCTCTACAAAACAATTCAGGAGTTCTAAAACTCAACCACAATGGAATTCTTCAGCTTTTCAATAGCACAACAACCACTAGCAAAGCTATTTGGTCATCATCCAACATACATAACAAGTCAGTGAAAAATCCAATTGCCCAGGTCTTTGATTCTGGCAATTTTGTGGTGAAAAATGACATGGACAGTGTTGGTGACGACTTTTTGTGGCAGAGTTTTGATTATCCATGTGATACCATGCTGTCAGGTATGAAGCTTGGATGGGACTTGGAAGCTGGTTTAGAAAGATTCTTGTCATCTTGGAAAAGTGCTGATGATCCTGCTATGGGAGAATATACTTCAAGGGTCGATCTTAGAGGATACCCTCAAGTGATTAAGTTCAAAGCGTCTGATATAACTGTTAGATCAGGTCCTTGGAATGGCTTATCTTTGGTTGGTTATCCTGCTCCAACTCCTGAATCAACACAAGTGTTTGTCTTCAATGAAAAAGAAGTGTATTATGAGTTCCTCAGGCGCAATACATCACTTTTTGGTGTGTATACGTTGTCCCCTTTAGGCACAGATGAAAATTATTTTTGGACTAGTCAAATGAACCACAGGCAACTGTTGTCAACCGGGGAGGATGATCCATGTGATAGTTTTGCATTTTGTGGTGTGAATTCTATGTGCAATATTGATGGTAACCAACCGAGTTGTGAGTGTTTGAAAGGATATGTTCCTAAGTTTCCCGGAGAGTGGAATCTATCAGTTTGGCCAAGTGGTTGTGTTCCAAGGAATAAATCTATCTGCAATGATAGTTACACAGATGGTTTCTGGAAGTACACACATATCAAACTGCCAGACACGTCTTCATCATGGTTTAGGAAGACCATGAACCTTGAGGAGTGTAAGATGACATGCCTAAGAAACTGCTCTTGTGTAGCATATGCAAATTTGGATATTAGTAATGGCGGAAGTGGCTGTTTACTTTGGTTTAATAATGTGACTGACCTGAGGATGTTCTCTCAATGGGGACAAGATCTATATGTCAGAGTCCCTGCATCTGAATTAGGTACTCAATTTTTAATTTGGCTTTTTGTTCCTCTTTTTCTATCCATATGAATTGTAGATAGTGTAAAAGTGTTGACAATAACTCACGTACATTGTTCAACCAACTGTATTGGACCATTATGACTTGGCTTTTTGTTTCTTGGTTTAATTTTTTTTGTTTGATTTCTTGTTGAATGTTGCATTTTTCTAAGAAAAGTGGGTGGAGTAAGTGTAAGGCCATGAGAACTTACAAGGTGAGTTAAACATAAGCATTATATTTATGGCATTGCAACTTGACACACCTGCATGAAACCACGAGAATAGAAACGAGGATATGTGGATTGGGAGATTTTCTAACAACTGCATAGTCATATTGATGCAAGTTTTTTGTTATATGGAAATTATTTTTCATATGAAATACATTTTCTTTCAATCGAATACACTTATGTCACCTCTATTAATAGATAGTTGAACTAAAAGTTGGTGACTAATCATCTCTGAATCTTTCATCTGAAGTTGCAGCAGATGGCCATGGAAAAATTAAGAAGATAGTAGGAATAACAGCTGGTGTGGTTATTTTCGGATTAACTGCATGTGTATCCATATTGATAATTAAAAATCCAGGTAAATACCCGTATATAAATTATTACCATCCAGGATCTAGCATAGCTGAACATGCAACCAAAAAGAGAAACCAAGATGTGCATATTGTATGTCATTATGTTAATATCTTCCAACCAAACAGGGGCTGCAAGAAAAATTTACAGCAAGTGTTACAAAAATAAACAAAGGAAGGAAGATGCTGATTTGCCAACATTCAACTTTTCAGTCTTAGTTAATGCCACTAAAAACTTTTCAATCAGCAACAAGCTTGGAGAAGGTGGCTTTGGACCAGTATACAAGGTGACAAAAGACACTCATTAATGTATTCTAATTTCCTTTAAAAGTTTCTAACCATAGCAAATTATTAATTTTCAGGGAACCTTAGCAGATGGGCAAGAGATAGCTGTAAAAAGGCTATCAAAGAAATCTGCTCAAGGATTGGTGGAGTTCAAAAATGAAGTGACATTGATTGTCAAACTTCAGCATCGAAATCTTGTAAAGCTTCTTGGTTGTTGCATTCAAGGAGAAGAAAGACTATTGATCTATGAATACATGCCCAACAAAAGCTTGGACTACTTTGTCTTTGGTTAGAGGCTCTATGATTTATTTTGAGCATTTGTGGCAATCTTGTTATTCCATATTATAAAATTATGGAGACTCTTAACTGTTATGCTAATTGTGTGTTTAATTGACTAGATGAAACTAAAAGGATGTCACTAAATTGGCCTAAGCGTTTCAATATCATCAGTGGCATTGCTCGAGGACTTCTTTATCTCCATCAAGACTCTAGGCTTAGAATTATTCATAGAGATTTAAAAACTAGCAATATATTACTAGATGCAGACTGGGATCCAAAAATATCAGACTTTGGCTTGGCTCGTATGTTTTTAAATGATCAAGTTGAGGCAAACACAAATAGGGTGGCTGGAACATAGTAAGTTAGTTTTTACCTAATTATGGTTCTTTGATACTGCATTGAAGTGATACTAAGTTTACTTTGAAAATAATATGCTTAGTGGTTACATGCCTCCGGAGTATGCTGTGCGTGGACATTTCTCAATGAAATCAGATGTCTTCAGTTATGGTGTAATAATACTGGAGATTATAAGTGGAAAGAAGAATCGGGAATTTTCAGACCCAGACCAGTATCATAATCTTCTTGGATATGTAAGCATTTTGATTCGACAACTTTCCTCTTTTTCTTTTTTGATATGTAGGAATCGAAAACAATGTCAGAGGGTTTACAACAACTCACACCTTGCTCAACTAACTGAGCTAAACCCTTTTGACACAACCTTTCTAATTAGTGTGATTTGAGTTGTTTCCAACTCACTAATTTGATTCCCACCATCTTAGGCATGGAGATTATGGAGTGAAGAGAGAACTATAGAATTATTGGATGAAGTACTAGGGGAACAATGCACACCCTTTGAAGTTATAAGATGCATACAAGTGGGTTTGTTGTGTGTGCAACAAAGACCAGAAGACAGGCCAGACATGTCATCAGTGGTTCTAATGCTGAATGGTGAGAAACTACTGCCAAAGCCAAAGGTTCCTGGCTTTTACACGGAAAAAGATGTTACATCTGAATCAAGCTCTTCATCAGCAAATCGCAGACTGTGCTCAGCTAATGAAATATCCATCACAGAGTTAGAAGCAAGATAGGAAATATGAGGGCCAAAAAAATGACAAGGCAATAATACAACTTCAGGTATATATAACTGATCTCACTGAAGTTCTACCAATTTATTTAACAAAATCATACCTTATGTTTTTTATTTTACTTCATGTTGCTGTACCTTATGCTAAATTGTTAATGCCACTTGGAAGGTCATTAACAATTATGAAGGGCAGGGAGATCCTTTGCAGGTTAGGTGTGTTGATTGATTCTCATTGGAAGGTCTTAAGAGAATCTACATCCATACAGACATTAAATAACTCTTGTCACACTCACCTGAATCCTTATGAGAGTACTTTCTATTTATGTTACATCTCATAAATAGGTGCTAGAGTATATAATTCTCTGAACAAATCAGCACAAAACTCCATATGTATGCATCTTCATAGTCACTTGTATGTATGTTCATAATCAGCAAAATTCTCAAGCTATATTCTTTTCATGATCACTTAATGAGGGGTCAAGTGTATGATAAGTGCATGAATTAGCATCACAGTATGATTTTCAAACTCTGCAAGTCACTACCTTTATGAGCATGTGGCTTGTTTGCTATCTGTAACAAAAAGGAAAAGGTATTTGTGAACATCTTTAAATGTAAATTAGTTTAAACCATCTGGTGACAACAAAATTAATCCTGCACATAACAAACGAGGTGAGTTATTGTATCAAAGCAAGTGGGTTTTAAGCAGAAAAAATAATTATTCAACACAAAAAATAATTTATCTCTTGTAATATATCATTAGACCATCTATGTAGATACGAGATTCTTCCTTTTAAAAGGTTCATTCATAATTATGTTGAAACATGAATTTTTTATTTTTGGAGAAAGCTTGTAAAAAGCAAGACCATACCAAACTAACAAACTTGCCCTTAAATAACATATTTACCGGATATTCAGATTCGAAAAATTTTAGAGGAAGATAGTTTTTATTAAAATTTATTGATAAAATTTTTATTATATTATAATCTACTTTAAAACAAGTTCACCATAAATAAAATATATCTTTTAGATGAAATGCTACCGTTTAAAATTTAAATCGACATTTAAAAAAAAATTAGATATTAACTAACTTTTAGTTTCTCATTGATTGATTAAAATAATTTTATTCCTTCTAAATTTAAAGTCTATAATTTATTAGTTTATCTTTTTTCTATTGTACGTCATTAATGAAGAACTTCTGATTCATTTATTTATTCCGTAAAACCATAATAAAAGTAAAATATTAAAATATTATCAACAAAAAATGATTTAGATGATTAATGATTTAATTTGTAACTATATGTTTATTGAGTCTTTAGATCTATCATGACTCAACTGATTTAAATTTTTATGAATAAAAATAAAATAAAATACTTGTTCATTAACTATTAGATGTAACAAACTTTATAATAGTTTTTTTTTTGTTTTGTACTGTGTATGAAAGAGTATGAGCAGAAATTAAACATGTCGTTGAAAAAAATACCCCAAAACAAATGGTTGAAGTGAAAGAAGAATGTTTTAATTTGACATGTAAACTCGGCATGGAATTCTGAAATTTACAAACATTGATGGACAAAGATTTGTCATATCATAATAATTCCAAACTATTCAAACATGAATATGGTTTATCAAATAAACAAACAAAAAATCTGTCATTGAAAATGACAGGTGTGGTAAGGGAAAAGTCTATTAGTTACAAAAAAAAATTAATTTTTTTTAATTTTCTATTTTTAGTTTTTAAGAAATTTCTAGTTTTTTTAAAAAAATTACGAAAATTTACAAACTGTATCAATTTTCTAGTTTAAAAAAATTTGAAAAAGGTGTTCAAATACAACTATTTTTATTTTATTTTTTATTTTTTCACATTTAAAAAATTTGAAATTCCGTGTTTTTTTGTTATTCTCATTGTAAAAATAAATTAGAATACTCACCCCCTTTTATCATAAAAAGTTTTAAAAAATTATTTTGAATACTTCTTCTCAAATAGTGACTGTTTTTTCAGAATTCTAAACATCTTTAAAAAATTGAGTGTATAAATGTTTTTTTTATTATTTTATTGTATATTCTTAAAATATTCTTATATTTTTTAAAAATAAAGATGCTAAATCAAGTGACCCTAATTTTTTTCTATTGAAGGGCAAGCATAATTGCCAGTTATGGTTATTTAATTCGGTAGGTGTTGAAAATGTGATTCTCATAGGTGGGACATTACATGATTTTTTTTGTGAAAAACCTTAAAGTGGGGGCTATCGTGAAAACAACTTTTTATAGGACTTGCTTCATAACCACACAATTCTTTTATGTCTTCTGTTTCCGCGTGAACGTTGTAACATATGCTTTGTTGTCTCTATCTTTTCAATTTTATGTTTCGTCTTACACTTAAACACACAGTTTCACTAATAAAAGATGTTGATGTGATGTAAATATGTAATAGCAAGTAGAACAATCAGAATTCAAACCCTAGGGTTATGTTGTGGTTTTCTGTTTTGGTAGGGAACATGATTTAAGATTGGACGTGTTTAGCTTCCACCTCTCATTTACTAAAAACAACTTTCGAGTTTTAAAATATCTTAAATAAACTTTAATCATGAAGTTACTCAATTAATATACCAAATCTGTTGGACTTACTTGAAAGTAGTATGAATTTGACTTTCTCCAACCTTGGAGGGCTATGGTTTTCTGTTTCTGATAGGGAAATGGATCCCCTCTATTGCTTAAATGCTATTTCCTCTGTGCCACTATGACTTTTTTCAACTTTTTTACTTCAAAATATTTGTCACTTTTAAGTAGTAATATCCTTCAATAGTATCATTAATCATTAATAGTAGATTTACCATTTGAGTACCCCTTTACCTAATAATGTTAGTTTTTGCTTATAACAAATATACGAGACTATAGAGTTTCAACTTTTATTTTTGCACAAAGCCAAACTAAAAATAGAACAACTAGCAAATAAATACATAAACTGGGCAAATGTAACAAATCATAAGAGGTAAATAGTGGTGGAATGCAACAAAGTTTGGAGCTAAAATTGGAGGCACCTTTGAAATAATAAGGTAAAAGCCGTACACCAGAAAAATAATTATTGTAATGACCTAACTATGTACTGGAAGTAGTTTGGTACTTAGCGTGTCAACATAAGTTGTGTTGTGATAACATTTTTATGTTACAACTTACAACAATATTTTCCTCTGAAATAGGTACCGGCTATTATCCTTTCTTGGCTTAGAGAGTATTAATAGCAGTACCTGCAGAAAAGTAAGTACCGTTGTGTGCACACTCTTCAGACTTCTTGTTCATGTTATACGGTGCTGCATTTATCACCCTGCAAGGACATACAAACAACTCATAAATAATTTCATGCAATCACACTGCTTTTTAATTTCTCTCCCTTAACAAACAAAATTAATAGTGTAAAATAGTAAATGGTGAGTTTTAATAAAAGCTAAGTTATTGCCCCTAGATTAGAAGGGGCAGAAAAGGACATAACCTTTGGAGAAATGGTTAACCATACTTTCCAATTCCCTTCATTTTCCTAACCAAGGGATGTTATTCCCTTCACATTTTTCCCCTTCAAGGGGAGAGTTCCACTACATGAAGCTAACAAATAGCACTGACAACAGCAGCATTGAATTTGAACCATACAATTAGAAAGTTCATTCAGATTCAGTGTATCCATTCAACCAAAACTAAAACTCCAAGGATAGTAACTATGCTCTCCATTGTTGAGAAATAGAGATTGTGTGCCAGACTAAAACCATCCCTAGAAAAAAAAAAGTATACACACTAACCTTTCCTTGCGCTTTTCCAAAAATCGAGCCAAGGATGCTTTTCTAGCCTGAGGAACAGCTGCACAATAGATAGAAATCATTAAAACTGAAACACTTATAATGATCAAACACACTGATAAACTCTACACTGCAGATGGATTCATCCCTCCTTAATACGTGAGATGTAGACAAACACCCTTAGTAAGAGATCAATGAACAAAAGTAATGTAGAACTAATGAACATTTGAACTGCAAGAGTTTGAAAAAGGATAACAGCAACATACCTGAAGTCAACATAGTGGTTGCGTTGATTACTTTCGGAGGCTCCACATTGCTAACAGGAGTGGTGGGAGCTCCTGTCGTTTTAGCTGCCAGAAATTCATCAGTGCTACTTGAGCCACTCCTTGACTGTGCACCAGTATGCGAAGAAACCGATAAAGGACTTGAATGGCCAGAGCAGGGTGGTGTATTTGCAGGCTGACTCACAGGCACAATGTCACCAGTAGCCAACTTCAATACAGGCACCTGAACTTTTGGCTGTGCCATGTTTGAAGCTAAGCTATTGCCAGCCAACAACATGATAGCTTGCGCCTGTAAAAAGACAAGATAGCCACATTTAAAGGCTTAACCTTAACCACAATCAAAGCACCGTCAACAAGGAATACAATACAAGAAGCAGGCTCTCCCGTTTACTATGGATTGGGGGAAGAGGGGCTGTGAGGAACAAAGGGAGATACCTTCTCAGCGGTGATATCCTCAAAGACATTAACAGTGCCCGCATAGAAGATGGTAAGTTGGGCAGCAGGCGCAGATGGTTTCAGACTGTTACTTCACAATAACATAAATTTAAGAAAAAAACAGAAACAAGTTTGTGCACCGTGGATGTAACAGTTCAGGAATAAAATTCAAATTACCATGACTCAGTAATGCCTGCAACAGAACCAGCAGAGGGAAGAGCTGAATGAGGTGCGGTAACAGGTATTCCCCCAAGTAACGGCTGCTTCATGTTAGTGCCATTCATAATCTGACCAGCAGTTGCAAGATGATTCTTCTGGAATGGATTCCCCAATGAAACTGAAATTGCTTGATTGGAAACTGAAAACATCTTCACATCATGAGGACGGTTAACATCATGTTGTACAGGATATGGAGTCAGCGAAAAATGAAAGCCACCTTGCCCATCGTGATTGAAAGGTTTCTAAATAGTAATAACAAACAACCAACAGAAGGAATGGCAAAAGAGACATCAGCTTATACTTATGGAAGGTAAACATCTTGTGGATCAACCAATTAAGAGAATGTTGGAATCGAGAACTTGGAACAACATACATGAGATGTTGTCCACATGTGACGTTCTGATCCAAAGGTGAAGTCCATACACCAAATTTTGGTTTAGGTAGAAATTGAAGATAGTGTGAAGAGATTTACAAAAACTTACACATCATATTCAACCAATTGAATTAGACTTTTTGACGAAGGATTCCTTTTATAAGTAAAAAAACATTTTTTGTATGAAAAGGTAAAAGAAAAACAAGAAAGAAACTATCCTCGTACCAGAACACACTGGAATCAACCAAATTATTACTCATTTTTACTTTAATTTAAAGCCAAAGAAACACTAATGATTGAGCTGACTTGTGAATTCAGAATAAATACCAAAGAGAAACCAAGAGAAAGGGTAGTATCTAACCTGAGATTCAACAGCAGGGCGTTTCTGACTAGAGTCAAATGCATCTTGACTTAAGACAGTCATAAACCCTGCAGATTTTAAGGGATCACACACAATCTTCTTAGACTTATCATCATGAGAAACTTTGAAAGACATCAAATGTGGAAGTGCAGACACTTTATTGGAAAATGGCCATTGTGCAACTGAACCCTTAGTGAAGCCTACACATACCCACAAAACCGCCATCAAAACATATGCTAAAAGGACTTCATACATGAGTTCACTACCCACTACACCTTAATGGTCAAAAGAGAATTCAAAAAAGCTTCACAACTGGCACCTAATAATCCATGTCAATAAGCCATACCCCCCAAATCAACAAAATTGGTAAGAACTTGACAACGATTTCTTTTCCCCAAAATTGAAAATTTCCCTCACAATCATAAACTGCTTTAAATATCCAAACAAGGGTCACAACTTAATTATTTCCACTAGTAAAATCTAACACATCTACCCCTATTAAAAGGTGATGACATAAGCTAAGTTGTACAACCTAAAGAAAAACTCAAACCATTAAAAGAATAAAGAGCAAAGATATAATACAAAACTATATCAAAATAAATCACGTTAACCAAACAAATCTAACAACACGGTACAAAATCTAACCTTCTAGCACAAATCATGCAGAATCAAACCCAAAAAAAAATAATTAGAAAGAAAGAAAGAAAACCAAGACGTAATTCACAAGTTTATGCTATAAATGAATCAAAATTTGCAAGAGACCATTAATATATATATAGATTGAAAGGTGACATGCCTGAATCTTTGCAGCCATCATCGTTAATCTTATCCTTGACCACATGTTGTGGTTCTTTCGAGTTAAGACCCGTGAAATCTCGCTCCATTTTTGTGACAATTCAATGAAAATACTCTTCTTCCGCTTGTTCCTAACGGGAGAGAGAAGAGAGACATAAACAGAGAAACAGAGAAGAAGACGAAGACGATGACCAAGGAAAAGGTTGCAAGTAGCGCATAAGAAAAAGGCAAGTCCAGTGGGGTCGTGTTTCACACAACTATGTTTCGTGAGATCTTGACCATTAAATCTTATTTTATACTAAGAATTTGTTGGTTTACCGGAAGGTGGACGGGAAGGTCCGGTAAAAGAGCACGTGCGTGATACATCGATTGATTCACGATAACCTATGAGTCAATGTCGGTGAGTGACTGCGCCACCTTCTTAATATTTTCGCACGTGTCTGCCACAATAAGGCACTCCATAAATAAAGTAATCAAATTCTAACGCCACGCCACATTGCTTCTTGCAATTTATTCCAATATTAAGTTACTTTGTACAAACAATCATATAAATTTGGTAATTAAGGAAAAACCATGTGAGATTACTACTAGTTAATCACTTTCTTTTTACTAGTTAATTACTTGATGTTTTTGTAAGTCATTAACAAACATCGAAATTAACGATTAGCGGGCATGAACTTTCACTAACATGTGTGTTTTTCTATTTTTTAACTTTTTATTTTTATTTTTTATGTAAATATAATCTTTTATAAATTGAGTTCCTTCCTTTTTTATATGGTTTTAAGTTTCATAAATTTTGAAAATGTTTTGAAAGCAATCCAAAGTACTACTTCTCATCCCATCATTTTTATAATAAACAAAAGACTAAATTGGAAAAACCAATATTTAAATTAACAATATTAATATTTAAATATATTTTAGAATCTATATTTTAGCACCTAATTAGATTTGGTCCTAAGTTAAATTTTCATTGTTTCTTATTCTTACATTTTAGAAATAGACATAAAGGACCATCTTCTTTTAAATTTCTTTGTTTTTAAGAAATAAGGATGAACTACATTTTGTTTATGGGATTGGAACCAAAGGCAATAATTATTTAACTCAAGAAATTTCAGTTTGGTGATAAACTACGATGACCTAAATTATATTAAATCTTATATTAATTATTTTTCATTATGACTATATTGATTTTAAGAAAAATTATTTTTTTATAGAATAGTCATGGCCTTATAAGTTCACCAGCATGATTTTATTTCATTTTATTGCTAAACCTAGCTTCACAGTTGACTTGTTAAAGACTTTTAGAAAAAATAGATTTTTTGAAACTTAAAACAACCTTAAGTAATTGTTAGTGAGACTAAGCTTAACAAATAAAATAAAATAATGATGATTTATCTATACGTTTCCATTTATTTATATGAGTATATATGCTAAAATATTTTAAAAAATTAATAATAAATTAATAATTGATTTGTTGAAGCCTTTTTAGAAAAATAGATTTTTTGAAACTTAAAATAACCTTCAAATTAGTAAGACTAAGTTTAAAAAATAAAATAATATTGATGTATTTATAATTTTCCAATTATTTATTGGTTATATGTGTATAAATTTTCTTAAAAATGAATTGACAAAATTATTTTGAATTTACTAAACGTACTTTAAGATTATTTTAGATCATGGTTTGTTTTGTAATGAGAATCTTTAAGGAAGTTTAGTTCAAAATTATAAAAATAGGACAAAATCGGTCAGTTGGACCGCTAACTGGTTCTCGGTCCAGTCAAGAAAAAAATTTGTGGATTTAGAACCAGTCAAAACTGGTCAAGAGTTGGTCAAAATCAGTTAAAAACCGGTATTAAAAACCGATTGAATCGGTCAGAGTTTTAATTTTTTTTTGTTTTTCGTTATTTTTTTAAAAAAATTCCATAAAAAATGTTTTTAAATAAAATAAAAACTATTTGAATATAATTTATTATATTAAAATATATTTTATTATTTTCAATTCGATCACGGTTGAACCAGTGAATCGTAAACCAATATCTTTACCGGTCCGGTTTTTAAAATATTTCAAAATACTAATAAAGGACTTTTTTTCTATAAAAAATTTTAGATGGTTCAATCTTAGACAAACAAGTGAAAAATTCTGTTTCGAAACTTTTATCAAGAGAGTGAAATATGAAGATGGTTAAAGTTTTAAATACATAAAACAGTTATTAAATTTAGCTTGAGTTTCTCATGAAATATTTTTGAAAACTTTGAGAAACAATTAATTTTAAATTTCCTTTTTGAAAATTTAAATTTAACATTTTCAAATACAAATTAAGTTTAAGCATTGAGTAAAAATTACCTGAAATATGAAAATTTTCTAGGTTTATCTATATGAAACTGTATAATTTCTTTTTATTCCCCTGCTCTAATATTAACGGACACACTATTATGAAATAAAAAATATAAGAACTTGAGAATTTTTCACAAGCACTTTATGTGCTGTACAGGATTTTCAAAAAAAAAATTAAACCATGAGTATATTTATTAGAGGCAATTTTGTTTAATTCAAAAATTAAAGTTTGTTTTTTCATTGTAAGATTTTGATCCGAGACTCTTCTTAAAACCATTTCAACTAACCTCGTTGGTTTTAATTTAATTTCTATAAAAAAACAATATAAACTCAATGAAAACTATTTACATTTATAAAAGAAATCAGAATGATTGGTCAGATAAACAAGGTAAAATATATTAGTAACTTAATTTTAGTTAAACTATAATTTTTTAAGAAAATTGAAATGAATTAATTTGAAACTAGAATCAATATATGGAAATTAATATAAAATTAAAGTTGATGAAAGAAAATTTCAAAATAAAAAGAATATTTAAAAAATAATATCGCAATTTATAAAATATACTAAACAAATATTTATAAGAAGTACTAAATAATAGTTTGGGGGGATTGAAAGTTATAAATTTATATTTATACATAAAAATTGATTTACGAGTTAAATCAATAGAGATTATACTTCAGAAATGTAAATAGGATGGGGTAAATGGGGTGTGGGTATCATACGATATTTATTAGAATTTATAACTATTCCATGTCATGAATAGTTGTAATAGATACCTACAAATATCTATTAATATTTTAAAAAATTATAATAATAAATAATAATAATAATACACAATATACTAAATATTATATTGTTTTAGTATAAAATTATATAATATAATATAATTATAACTTAATACATTAAAAATATTATCATAAATTAATAATAAATAAGTTTCATCTTATTATAAAATAATAAAAGTTTAAATATTTAATAAAAAAAATAGATATGTGGGCTGCACTTTATACTGTGTGCATGTGGCGTGTGTGTCATTTATGCAACCGCTTGTGCCTTCAAACGAAAGAAACACTAATCATGCCTTCTTTTTTTTGAATTTAATTTTCTTTCATATTTAAGTTTAACTATTCCTCGTTAAACTGATAACGACTTAGTTGAATTGTATATGTAATAATGTTACGTATCTTGTAAACTTTTTAGTTAGGTATTCCTTCATCCACACTTTATTGGCACATGCCACACAACTAACTATTTTAGCTAATAAAATCACCCTACACTAAAAGTGAAAATTTAATATTAAAATTTAGCCTTTGGACGATAAAAATATAAGTGAATTACCAAAAAAAAGTGAGAAAAATAATCTACTAAAATATTTTGGCCTCTTGGAAAAAATAACTTATAAATAAACTATCCAAAAAATTGTAAGAAAAAAATTACTAAAATGGAAAGTCATAGTGTAATGTCTATTCATTTTAATGTATTGTGTATTCTTTCTGGTTTATAAGAAAGGTATAACTACTATAATCCACTAACGTTATTGTGTTATTTTCTCTAGTATTTATGAAGATATTTTGATACTCAAATCAACATAATTTTTAAATTTTGACTAAGTAATAGTAAAGTTAAATGAGTGTTTAAAGTAAAAGAATATAGGATTAGGTAAAGTCAATCACAATCAAGTGATGTAAGGATTAACTTCTAAACCAATTATTTGTAGGGAGATTTATTTAATATAAGAGTGTTATGATATCTATGTCACATAATACATGTTACTTGTAAAGATGGTAAAACATGTAGGATCTATCAACCAATTGATTCATCAAAAATAAAGTTGGACAAAGCAACTTTAACCCACCAATCGTTAAGACTGCATGGACTAAAGATAGGTTAAGGTAAGTTAACATTTTCTAATTCTTTCAACAAGTTTGATGGGTTAATTAATTATTCTTTTCCTTATTTTCAGAAAATTTTCAAATGGGTTAATGTTGATGGGCTATTATCAGGTGATGTGGTTAGCCGGTGTTTCTAACTCACTCACTGTTAATGTGTCAACTCGACCCAACTTATTTTTTATGGATTTTTGACATGGCCAGACCAATTAGTTTGTTTTATTGCAGCATGAAAGTGGAGTGAGTGGACTACTTGACCCATTTGATCCTTATTAAGCATTATGATGATCACCCAAATATTTCACAACCACAAAAGAATTGAAATAAGACTTCATTCAATTTAAGGAAAAAATGTTATTTTCCACGGGTGAAGTAAATATAAGAATTCTGTATTTGATTAACGAGCTCAACGATATGGAATGAGCTATTATATTCTCTTCCTAAATTTTGATTAAAAAAACTGCAAAAATATTGTGGCAATTTTTTCATGCCGCTGTATGCAATTTGTGGCGATGTTAGTATACAATTTTGTCGCCACAATAACTACGTACTCCAATTTGATAAATTGTTTCTTTGGCATTTTTTTAATAATCGTATATTAATGAATACCCGTTTCGAGCCAAGGGCCATTTTCTTATTGCAAATGTAGCATGTGGTGGCACTAGTTGACTTATAACAACATAAACATATATAGTGTCATTAATATTTAAGTCAATTACAAATATTATAACCTATAAGCTAGGGGTTAGATCTACACACGCTCCCTTTTTCTTTCTCAACACCCTCCTTGACTTTACTTTGGAATTAATTTTATACTTTTTATTCAATAAGTATATTTCGAAACCCTAAAATTAGGGTGCCACGAGTAGAAAAGAGACATACCAGGAAGAAAATAGAAGAAATTAAGGAAATATGAATTTAATAAAAAAAATCTTATATACTAACAAAATAAAAATAGAAATTTTTAAGAAAGTTTTTGTTGGTATAGTTTTGACTATGAACAATAAAATGTTAGTGTAAGTTATTTGTATTTATACTAACAATTCAATAATTATACTAATAAATAATCTTGTTAGTATTCGAGTTAGACTATCAAATGTTGGTATGATATATTTTGTTGTTAGTAAAAATTATATATATATATATATATATATATATATATATATATATATATATATATATATATATATATATATTGGTTAGTTAAAGACTATAACAACAAAGATTTTCCTAAAAACTTTCAAAATAAATAAAAGTTAAAAGTTGATAGTAAATCCTTTCTTAGTATAGTATTTAACTAACAAAAAAATAAAGTGTTAGTATAAGTATATTAGTAAATAGTTTTGTTAATATAAAATTGAGTTATACTACATCATACCAAACAGGTTAAATAATTTTATTTTATTGTGATAAAAAGGAAGTAGCTACAACTTAGCCATGCCACAGATTAGCAGGGTCATAATCAAGTGATTTTATTTAAAACCCTGTTTTGGTGAGAAAAAATAAATATGTGCCTGACTCTTCTCTTGCCAAAAGAAAATATATAATGCAGCAAAAGTGTTTTTAGAACCGTACCGGTCATTGAACCAGTAAAGACATCGGTTTATAAAAATTGTGCTAAAATTAGGGTTCAACCGTAGTTGAATCGGTAATATTAAATAATTAACCCGGACCAGTCACCTAAATAGTTTACGATTCAACCGGTCGAACCGACTAAACCGGTTCGATTTTGATAACAATGTGTAGAGTGTCCAGAACATAATGTGATTAATGATTAAGAAAAGGTTTGATACGAAATTATATATTCATGGCGTAGCAAAGGTGACAATGACCATCACATCTGCGCATGGCCTTGGGCCTCATACTTGACAATTCTCATTAAACAAATACCAAGAAAGTAAACCTTTTACATTCATTCGCAGGACAAAAAATAATTGTGTTATCAAACACACCATCAAATTTTATTATAATACTTTATCTGCTACATCCTCAGGTTCCATGATTGCATTCTGTATGTAATTCATTTATTTTATATATATATAAAAATAAAATAATACTAAATGTTATATTGATTAAACTAGGCTGTTCTTGGACACCGAGTTGTGGTTTGCATGCGTGTTAAGTTTATGATATGGGTAGGATCAATCTTTTAAGTTTAGTGGAATTGAAAGAGTTTTATGTTTAAGTCCAATTTAATATGAAATAAAATTTGGTGTCATCTAAAAACCATTTAACTATTTAAGTGAATATAAAAGATAATGGAGTTTAAGTATTTGTTTGGAATATTATTAAAATTAACAAATGGAGGTTTTTTAAATGGAGAAAAACAATTCTACGATTAAATAAAGTTTTAACTGTTTTGAATGGTATGAAAGATCAATATTAACTTTTAGATTTTTTTTTATTTTTATAACTATGTGGCAGAAAAATAAAATATTGATCTTTTAAAAACTCAGTATGGCTCTTTAGTTTGATTATACTAACAAGTTATATTAGTAAATAGTTTTGTTAATATAAAATTGAGTTATATTAATATAACATCAAAAGTTAGAATAATACAATTATTTAAGTAAAAATCTAAAATATCTTTCCTGACATTATTTTTTTAGTTAAAAGTTATCCCAACAAAATTTTTTCTTAACTTTCAAAGTTTATGCATTAGCAAATAACTTTAAATATGTAGTCTAATAATTAAGAAAGGAGTAAAAGAATCTTAAGAAAATTAGGATTTGACTTTGCTTCCGACAATTTATATCACTTTCAAAAACACAAATTATACTGATTTATAGAACAAAGCAATTTCCTCACTTTGTCTCTTAACTGCATGTACATGGATTAGGGTTTAATCTATGTTCGGTTGGAATAAAATGGCATTTTGTGGTTATTAAACAATTTGTGTGAGCTCAATTTTAAAAAATAAATACTCACTAAAACAAAGTAATTAGTTAATTGTAAATATACTATTTAAAAACTAAATCTGGATAAATATTTGAATACTTTATACAAAAATTTAAGTGATAATTTAAACCTATCATAAAATGCATATCAATATCTAACCAGGGGCCTGAAAATACCACAAAAACAAAACCTCAGGAAATAACAAAGATTAAGCAATCGTGTATATTAATGTCGTTTTTTTTGTGGCATTTTATTGTATGGTTATCTGTAATTTTCAGTGAGTTTCCGGGTTTGCAAGCTCATAGGCTTACACCCACATATCTTTGAGATTCAGACACAATCACATTCAGATAGTTTTAAAATTGGAAAACGTCCTCATTTAACATATAGCACACGCCAAAATTAATTAATATTTCTGTTTAACTTTTTTCATTTGAATTGATTTAAATTTTATTATGTGTTACATATCACTGAGAATTCCCTAGTAGTCCAATAATTTATCCCAAATATGAGAATAAGAAAGCGAAAAGTTTTAAGGAGAAAAGTAATAAATTTTAAATATGACAGACAAAAGAGAGGGATGAAAACTGAGTGAAAAATTAATAAAAAAGAAATAAAAATCAAAATATTTTTTATTATCCACTTATATTTAATAGTTAGTTATTCAAATATGTAACTTTTTCTATTTTGCTATGCTGGTTGGTGGTGTGGTTGTGCACTATTTTGCAGTAATGGCTGGTGTTGTGGTTGTCCACACTCATTATTTTTTATTCTATCCGGTGCTTAATTATATATACACACACCCATGTAATTTCTCTTTTAAATGTTCAATGAAAATACACATTTTTCTTTATTAGAGCAGTAAAAAAACGTGGAGAAGGTGTTTTCCAACCAGAGCCGTTATTTAACAAAATTAGTTCAAATTTCTGAATACTATTTGATTTTTTATTCCAATTCTTTTCTTATTAAGCAGACTTTCAACAAGAGGACGATTGATATAGCCAAACAATAATATGGTCTCTATGTGATAGACTCTTAAACCACTCCAACATAAGCAATCTTCTCTTTTACTTCTATTGTCACCCTCAAATCAACAAAATAATGACACCCTTTGGCACCTTAGATTAAGACACATTTTTAATTCAAAATTAAAGATCATATGCAAGCAATTACCTTTTATTCCTTACCAAAGTTCTTTTCCTTGCAATGTCTGCCAATATGCTAGATAAAGAAAAGTTTTGCATTGTACAAGTTCCACAAAATCAATGAAAAGTTTTGAGTTAATTCATGTTGATATCTCGGGTCCTTGTTCCATTCCTGGTATCTTAGGTCACAAGTACTTTTTAATAATAGTAGATGATTTTTCTCGATTCACTTGGATCATACTTATGAAACATAAATGGAAAACTAGAGATCACTTACAAAATTTCTTTCAATTTGTTAAAATACAATTTGATAACAAGGTTTAAACTGTAAGAAGTGACAATGGACCTGGATTTCTTATGAAAGAATTTTATCTAAAAAATGGCATTTATCGCCTAACCACATGTGTGGAAACTCCCCAACAGAATGGGGTGGTAGAAAGGAAACATCAGCATATCATAAATGTGACAAGTCTTAGTTTTCAATCACATTTGCCTAAACAGTTATGGCCATTTGTTGTCAAACATTCTATTCGTATAATTAATAGATTGTCGACGCCTTTATTGAATAATAAATGTCCATATGAGCTTTATAAACAAGCCTTTGCTCTTGTACATTTAAGTTTTTGGTTGTCTAGCATATGCTAGTACTCTAGAAGGAGACTGACATAAACTTTCCCCAAGATCTAGGAAGGCAACCTTTATTGGATGCAAAGATGGAATAAAAGGCTACTTACTGTATGATCTCCAATTTAGAAATTTATTTGTTTCCAGTAATGTGATATTCTCTGAAAACACCTTCCCTTTCAAGAATGATACTCATTTTTCTTTGGATGACTTTAGTTTTCCTCGGCCTTGTTATAATGATACTTCTTTTGCATCACTTGAACCACCAGAATGTCATCCTCTTGACAGAGAATCATACCAACAGATAGAACCCACTATTGTAAACCCTTCTGTCCATGATTTTGCTCACCCTTTATCTGTTCAACCCACTGTTCAACCTGTTAGACAGTCTACTAGACAAAGAAAAAAACCATAATATTTGAGGGACTCTCACTACTCTTTATCTATTGGTTACTATACCAATCATCCTCAAGGTAAGTCCTCTCCTGTGTTATATCCATTATCTCATTTTCTTACTTATGACAAATGTTCACCTTCATATAAATCTTTCTATCTAAATGTTTCTTCCTTAATTGAGCCTCAAACATACACCCAAGCCTGTCAATTAGATTGTTGGAAGCAGACCATGGCTGTTGAAATACATGCCTTAGAGCAAAACAACACTTGGACATTGGTTGATCTTCCACCCGACAAAACTCCTATTGGTAATAGATGGGTATATAAAATTAAGTTTCAGGCGGATGGTAGCATTGAGAGGTATAAAACTTGATTAGTGGCCAAGGGTTACACTCAACTTGAAGGAGTTTACTACTTGGATACCTTTTATCTCATGGCTAAATTGACTATAGTAAAGGTTGTTCTTGCCATAGCTACTGCATAAAACTGGTTCCTAGAATAATTGAATGTGAATACTGCTTTTCTACATGGAGAATTAAATTAGGAGGTTTACATGACCTTGCCACTAGGGATGCATTCCAACCTTCCTAACCCAGTTTGTAAGCTATGAAGATCGTTATATGGTTTAGAACAAGCCAACCGACAATGGTATGCCAAACTAACCACTTCCTTATTGGCTCTTGGTTATAACCATTCAAATGTTGATAACTCATTATTCACTAAACATTTTGGTACTAACTTCACTATTCTTTTAGTATATGCCGATGACATAGTTTTGACCGGAAATGATCAAACTGGAATAGCATCTGTCAAAGCTTATTTGAATGATCAATTCAGCATTAAGGATTTAGGACCATTAAGATACTTTCTTAGTCTTGAAATTTGTAGATCCAAGGTTGGTTTGTTCATTAATCAAAGAAAATATGCCCTTAAATTGCTAGAAAAATGTGGTGTTCTTGCTTCTAAATTTGTCTCCACCCCCGTGGATATTTCCATTAAACTTGTTGGCTCCTAAGAAAAGCCTTACATAGACTCTACAGGTTACAGGAGATTAGTTGGGAAACTCATGCACCTCACAACCACTAGGCATGATATCACTTTTGCTGCACAACAATTAAGTCAATTTGTTTCAAATCATATGGCTTCTCATCATTAGACTACTTTGAAGGTGATAAAATACCTTAAAGGTTCTCCTACCAATGGACTATATTTTTCTGCCACTTCATCCTTGACTTCTACTATACATGCAGACTCAGATTGTATAACGTCCTTATTTTTTAAAAAATTGAATTTTCAAAAATCTAAATAAACTTTTCACAAATAATTTAAATTTCCAAAACAGAATTTGGATTAAATAATAACATCAGTTTGACATAAACCGACCAGCTCATTTAAGTATACAAATAATTATAAATACTCGGTATACACAGGAGCCGGCCAAGGCTTCTACCAAAAATAACTATGTACAATCTGAGCAGCTGAGTGACCTCACATATCATTGCTGGGTCCTATGTCCACTGTAAAAATAACAATAGGGGTGAGCATAAACATGTCAAATGATAGTTATTGAATCGGATTAAATGTCCAATTCATAACTACGTATAAATCATAATCATATCATACAATCTCATCATATATCATTCATTCTCATATCATCAAGTGATCATATCATCATGTTATTCTCAATAACATATATCAATGCACATGCATGTGGATCCGACTCTAATGATGGGATTTACACATCATAATATCTCAGCTCTCAGCTGATTCAGCCATTTTACAGGTACCAAATCGCGTGCGCCCATAATGTAACACCGGTCACTCTCAGTGACAGCGGTAACACAACTCGGTGTTACGGGCCGGCCTTGAGTCCAACTCAAAGGCGTCGGTGGAATCTGAAGAAACCACCACAAAGTATATGCCTTATCATCAGGCCGCCCTCCCATCTAGGCCGGCATCACAGGCCCCCTGCAGTCCTGTGTGCGTCTGAATGCACATGCTATGCCAAATAATGATCAATCATCAACAGACCACCTGATTACCATCATCAGGGGCTACCACTCGGTTACCATCACCAAGGGTCTCAACTCTATAACAGCAAGCATAACATGCAGTAGTCAATCACAACCACATATACTAAGCTACTTCAAGCTTAATAATCATTAATTAATATTATCAATCACATATTCTATTGCATCTCGTGCATAGAATTCATCACAAACTTATACATCACATATACAGTTCATATCTCATATAAATTCAATATCAATACCACTCACATATGAACAGAAAACATCATATCTCATAATATATCACACATATCACATATATTCGGGATTTCTCAATATTATCCCGATTCCGTTTATAAACTATACATTTAAAATGTAACGCTCCCCCTACCTGGAAATAAAGAATTCCAGCAGCTTTTCAAGTGATATCCAATCACAACTCATGAATTCCGACTGAAATTTCAGCTCTGAACCAGTCCAAAGCTTCCTTTCTTAAAGCTCTTACAAACTTTCACCTTCCAGAGAAGAAATGAAGATTGGTCTCCTCTTTTATTGATAATTTCCAGTAAAGATTGGAAAAGAAGAGGATTAAAGGTGATGTTGACACTCTCAAAATTCCCAGCTAATCTAATGATAGGATTTGACAGAAATCGTTCATGAAAAAGACGTGAACGAAATGAATTAAGCACTGATACATGTATATTAAGAGACAAGGACAAAACAAGGTAATAAAGAAAGGAAAATAGGACAATAGAGAGGGTCCCATACTTTGAAAAATCAGAAAAGAGAATCTGTTAGAACAGTGACGTGGAAAGCCTCAATAATTGGAGTAAGACAAAACACCCCAGTTGGTCCCTGACTCCGTTGGAGTCGGACAATTAGATCCTCCACTTAGTAAGTTGGACCCGTTCATCCCCCACGTCCACAATCGTCGGACACTTAGATCCCTGCCGTTAACAGACCCTGAACGGACGTTGGGTTCAGGTGACGTGGGTCGTTAATTGCCAACTAGGATTGCCACGTAAACATCACAAAACGGCACCGTTTTGAAAGCTGTGGAAACCCTACAAATTTTCATCTTCTCCACGTTCCCTTTCTCACTGTTTTCCTTCTCCTTGCCACTCCACCCTGTTCCCTTCTCCCACCCTGTTTTCCTTCTACAAAATTTCTCAACTGTCCCCTTCTCCATCTTAGTCTCTCCCATCCTGTCCCCTTCTCCATCTCACTGTCCCACTTCTCCTTTCTCAACTCTCCCCATACAAGATTTCATCCTCTCTCCGTTGTCTTCTCACTCGTGTTTTGTGTATGTCTTCTTCCTTCTCCTAATCTATATATCCTCTGTTTTGTTTTCTTCATTTCGTCCTTGTCTCTCATATTTTCATCAGCATGGAAGGTAGGAGTCAGAACCCCAGCCAGGGGTCATCGTCCTCGTCATCTGGCCAATCTCGACGGCGTCTCCGTTGTCGTTGTGGTGACCCACCTGCATTGCGTGTGTCCCACACAGTGAACAATCCAAATCGGCAGTTTTGGAGATGTGCACGACTCCGAGGAGGCCAATGTGATTTTTTTGCTTGGGTCCAAGATGGGGATTTTGTAATCCATGAGGAAGAATGGAGAAGTACGCTGATGTGTAAACTAACAGAGTTGAAGTCTATGATGTCAAGGCAAGAATGTGATGGTGATAGGGGTGTTTGTGATGCCATGGCCCAAGTGGAGTCGTTGGTCAAGAAAGGGTTTGTGGAAACCCAACAAGAACTGCTAAAATTAAAGCTGCTTTTAGTTACTAATTGTGTTATAGTCTTCTTTTTTGTAATTGGGTTGTTGATGATGATGATGAAAGTGTAATGGGGCTGTTATGTTGATGAAAGTGTAAAAGGGGGATGTTGTTATAATTATCCAGTTTGTAATGAGGATCCTGTTTTGAATCATAAGTGTTATGTTTCTGTATACCAAGTTCTAAGTTGTCATATATTGAAGATGGAATTAATGGAATTAATGGAATTAATGGAATTAATATAGTTAAAAGAATTAATAGAGGTAATGGAATTTTGTTGGTGATATGTGCATGATTTTGATTTCAATTTTTTTTACAATCAATTTCTTCCATTAATTATGTACCAAACCGAATGCAATAATCATGGCATTTGGTACATCCCAAGGACCTGGATAACAATAGTATGAAACCATATTTGAAACATGTTATGCATCACAGTACCTAGAAAGCAACATCATGAAACCATTATCATATAGATATAAGTCATACATCACAACCTGAAAAAAATGTTGGATACCTAAAAGTTTTCGTGCCCATTACATGGACCTTAAATTGTCATACATCACAAGACCTAGAATTAACAAACATTACAGGACTGAATTAACACCATAAAACCATTCTATTGAAAGCATTGTTGAAGAACATGGACATGGTCATTTCTTGTACCCAGGGGTGTCTATGAAAATAACCCCTCCTGGTTTTTTGAGTGGTAACTTCCTCCTTAGATTATGTTGGTTAACAGGTGGTGAACTTGTGGCACTTGCTTGAGTAAGCTCTGGAGACCTGGCAGGAGCTGCCAATCTTGGACTCCTCCTAACAGGGGTCATGGTATCTGTTTGAGACATGGGCTGAGACATGGACTGTGAGGTTGTAACATCAACAACATCCTGGGTCTGTGGTGGTGTGGGGTAAGTTTCCTGAGTCTGTTGTGGCTGTTGAGCCCTCATCTTCTCTTTTGCCACTGCACATGAACCCCTTCGATGTCCAATCTCACCACACTCACCACACTTCCCTGGTTGAAGCCTTCTCCTCATTTTCACTGTTTGATTGCAGCCTTCTCCATTTTTGTTTTCAGCTTTCTCATTTGATTGCTTGACATCCTTTGTAGGGTTCTCTTTCCTTCTATGCTTTTTGGGCCTCCCAATGGTCTTTATATTTGTCGGTGGAATCGGTGGGACATAGTGTGTCTTCTCCCAAAACTCTGACCCTGGGACTGATTCAATATGGTGCTGATAGGTTGCCTCCCAAGCTGCCATTGTGAGGCCCACATGGCAATGATCCTCAGGTTTTTCTCCTTTGTGAGCTATTGCTGCACAGGCATGTCTGCATGGCATACCTGTTGAATAAATACAACCATTAATTCATAGTGACCTTGCTAAATTTTAAAAAACATATCACACATAATAGCCACACATAAAAAACATAAATACCTGTCAGCTGCCAAACTCTACAAGAACATTTGTGTGAACCCAAATCAACAGACACCTTGTCTGGAAAACAACTAACCTCGTACCTTTCAATTCCACCATCACCTAGTCAGGACATATCACAAGTCAGACACCTAATATAGCCCTTATCATAAAACCAACGACATGGTAGAGCAAAGATATGATACCTGTCCATACCACTGTCCAGTTATTACTTGCAGACTTTGATTTCTCTAACCTACTTTGTTGAATTGGTGGTAACCTCCCAGGGTGACCTGTTAACTTCAGCTTGTGATTGCCTATGGTGACCATGATATAGGTCCTGACCTCCTCCAGCATTGTCACAATGGGTTTGCATCTGGCATGTACAAGTTTGGAGTTTAGAACTTCACAGTTGTTGTTGGTGATGTTGTCCACCTTACAGTTTTCATCAAAGAAGGCTTTGCTCCATGCCTCTTTTGGAAACTTGCACAAGTATGTCCAAGCTTTTTCATCCACCATTCGAATCTTCAGCATATTTCTTTCAAAATCATGAGTCGTTGTTGACCTGGCTGTTTGCCACAGAAGTCCCCTCAGCTCCTTTCCCCTCCATTGTTTAGAAAAGTTCTGCCACAGGTGCCAAACACAATATCTGTGTGGAACACCAGGCATTACTTCTTGAAGTGCAGGAATCAAACCCTACATGAAATAGAAAGACAACATTAGATCTTTAATTATCACCAAAATTTAGGAATTTGTGAATTCAAACAAATTAAATAATTAATTATACCTTCTGCATGTCACTCATAAAGGTCAGCCTCATTTCCTTGTAGTTACCAACATCTGCATGTAACAACTCCAAAAACCACTTCCAGTTGTCTTTATTCTCAACCTGGCAAACACCATAAGCAATGGGCCATATATGGTTGTTTGCATCCTGTCCAACAGCAGTCAACAGCTAACCCCTATAATATCCTTTCAAAAAACACCCATCCAGCCCCACCAATGGTCTTCTGCACTCTCTAAAACCATCTTTACAGCCCTTTAAACAAATGTACAACCTGTTGAACACTGGTGGTCCTTGGGGTTGTGGATCACATTCCATCTTCACTGTTGACCCAGGATTCCTCTTTAAGAGTTCCCCACAGTAGTCCCATAACATGGCAAATTGTTGTTTCTCACTCCCTTCAATTACTTCTCTTGCTCTCTTCATTGACCTATAGATCATCTTATCCTCCAACTTCACTTTGTACCTCTCTCTAAACAACTCATACACCCCTGAATGTGTAATGTTGTGCTGCCTCCTCATATACTTGACTAACTTTCCTGTAACCCACTGTTGGTCACATGCTGCATTCTTGAACACTCTCACACATGAGTGTTGATCATTAAAAGTCTTGATCTGGTAAGATTGTCTTACTGGGTTTAGACTACAAAAAATTTCCCAGCCACAGTTCTTGTCTTTACACTTTGCCCTTGCTCTAACTTTATCATTCTTAACCCATTTAAATTCCCTGCCTAAATGTACACTGTAATCCTTAACAGCATGTTTAAAGATTGCAAGTGAGGAAAACTCCATCTCACACTCCAGTACTATATGTCCAAAAGTAGCTGTCTCATTGAACTGAGGATACACCTCTCTGGAATCATCCTCATCCTCTGAACCAAGAGGTGTTCTCAACTCTTCTGAGACCCATGAGTCTGCAGAATCTCCCCCAAACCCCTCCTCAGCTTGCCCTTCGAATTCAGTATCACTATCCACTATAGTAGGAATGGCTGACCTTCTATTCTCTTGTGCCTTCCTTTTTTTTCCATTCTGCTTCCTTTTTGGTTTACACCCTGTGTCTATGCTTTTCCCCTTCCTCTTTCTGCTACACCCCTGGCTACCCCCTTCATCACTGCCTTCTACTTCCTCATCAATACCTTCTACTTCCTCATCAATACCTTCTACATCCTCAGCACTGTCCTCCACTACCTCATCACTCATCTTAGAACCACAACCAACATCTTGTCTTCTGGTCTCAACATTACCAGCCCTAGTGTCATCATCTACCAGAACTATCATTTTTATCTTATTAGCATCAGTGTCATCATCAACTTCCATAACTAGTGTCTCATCCTCTGGATGTTGATAATACACATCCACTACCCCTTGATTATCCTTAGCACACCTGACCATGTCCAACAAATCACTATCTCCCTTTAAGATGCTCAACCCTTGATTTAAATCCAACTTCGGGTCGTACCAAAATATGTTCTGTAACCTATAATACCCACGATTCTCAGCAAACCTAAAAAAGGAAAAGAAGTCTAAGAAATCTGGGTCCAGCTTCTCCCAATCCTCAACCTTACCCCCTTTGTAGACTTTTTTACCTTGCCCATCAACCACAAACCTGCCCCCAATATGAAGCCTAACCTGAATATCCTACCCACATTAACACACAACAAAATCAACACGTTATTTGGGGAACAATGTCAATAAAATCAACAGAATAAACACAGAAAATTTATAACACCCTACTGTTCCTACCCAGGAAACTCAAACATGTTCCAACCCCATATAACTTGTTCTGACCCCTTTGATAGGCTACAGAAAATACCCAGGAAACACAACACAGAATATACATACACAGAAAATTTTGAACACCCTACACAAAATACCCAGGAAACTCAAACATGTTCCAACCCCATATAACTTGTTCGAAAACCCACAAAATACAAAGGGAACATACATTAACATAGAATTAAGATGAAATATTCATTAACAACACATGGTCCAATACAAACCCTACAAAAAAAATTTCAGAAACCATAACATTGTTCGAGCCCCCCAAAATAATGTTCCGAAACATAAAAAACTTTAGGTGTAGGGTTTACTAACCTGAACGACACCTCCCATAACTGTCGAACACGAGCACCGTCGAACACGAACCTTGAGGACGTCGATGAAGTGACGACTTCGAGTTTCACTTGGGGTTTTTGTATTTGAGAGAATTGGGGGAATGGGGAATTCGGCTTTTGCAGAACAAGAGTGATTTGGGAAAATTGAGGGAATGAGGAATTAGGGTTTTGCAGAACGAGATGATTTTAGAGAATTGAGTAAATTAGGGCTTCAACATATGAGACACAAACCCTAACTATCGTTGCCCCTTTGTTGTCTGATGCAATAGCAAAAACGATGTCGTTCGGTCCTTGTCTTTCTAATGGTAACGACGTCGTTTACGTTTACGTGGCAATCCTAGTTGGCAATTAACGACCCACGTCACCTGAACCCAACGTCCGTTCAGGGTCTGTTAACGGCAGGGATCTAAGTGTCCGACGATTGTGGACGTGGGGGATGAACGGGTCCAACTTACTAAGTGGAGGATCTAATTGTCCGACTCCAACGGAGTCAGGGACCAACTGGGGTGTTCTGTCTTGGAGTAATTATTAATTCCGACTCGGTTTCGGTATTCTGGGCACATCATTCTGAGAAGATTCATCAGAGCCTCTTTCCGCTCAGAATTACTTCACTCGGAGGAAATTCGCTCGGAAAGGTTTCTACATAAAACACAGTCAGTTTTCCTTGGAAATGATCCACTTATAAATCTCTCACCCAGAAATACCTCATTCAGGCATATTTCATTCGGATATATCTCTGTCCGAGTCAAAGCTTTCACTTGCGTCACTCGGAAGTCTTACAACCGAAAGATCACTCAGAGTTTAAAAACAATCCTCTCTCGAAAATCTTTCCACTCGAAAGGATTACTCGGGGTCGAAGACTATCTCAAAGACAAATCCGAGCACAAACTCAGCAACTCTGAATATGGACCCGAGCACGAATTAAATGAATTCACCACTCGGATATTTACTTCCCTCAGAAACTATTCACCCGAAAACATACTCATTCAAAGTTGAAGTCTGTCCAGAAGTAGTCTCCCTGGAAAAGACTCACTCGGTATGTCCCAATCGGTACCATACCACTCGAAAATCGGAAATATCTCACTTGACGTTACTCCAATTGGAAACATCTCACTCGGTGCCATCCCACTCGGAAGCATCTCACTCGGAGACACACCACTCGAGAAAAGTTACACTTCATTGGGAAATTCCCTACTCAGAATTCACAACTCAGAATTATCTCAGCCCGAGAAGTACTCATTTCGAAATCAAAGCTTTACTTCGTTCGGAAGTACTTCTCTCGAAAATGATCCATTCGGAAACGTTTCACTCGGAGACGTTTCACTCGGATTTGCCTCACTCAAAAGCGTCTCATTCGGACACAGAATTTTTCTTAACTCAAATGATTCTCTCAATCATGCTTCACTCGGAAACATGTTTACTTCACTCGGAAATGGTTCTCTCGGTCATGTTTCACTCGGAAACATCTTAACTTCCTACACTCGGAAGTATATCCATTTTTCACTCGGAAGGTTTTATCTCAGACATATTTCACTCGGAATTTCTCCATTGATCAGACATTTTCACTCGGAAATTCTCCACTGATCCTTAATGAATTAGTTTCTAAAATTCTAAATTTTAGGATGTTACAGATTGGGCATGTTGTTTGGATTCTAAAAAATCTATTACGAGTTTCTATGTCTTCATTGGTTCATCTTTGGTTTCTTGGAAGACTAAGAAACAAAATACGGTGTCTCGTTCCTCCTTTTAAGCAGAATATCGTGTTCTCGCAACACTGGGTTGTGAAGTCCAATGGTTACAATTCCTCTTAATAGTTTTACATGTTCCCCTTCACGCTCTAATTTCTGTCTATTATGACAATTAATCTGCCATCTATTAGGCTCACAATCCAGCATTCCATGAACGTAACAAACATATTGAGATTGATTGCCATGTTATATGAGAAAGAATACAACAGGGTCTTCTTCATCTCCTTCTTGTTCCCTTTCATGCTCAGTTGACTGATGTTTTTACTAAACTTCTTTCTCCTCAAGCTTTTCAATAATGCATCAGTAAGTTAGGACTATTAGATATCCATAGTCCCATTGTGGGGGGTATTACCCACTTATATTTAACAGTTAGTCATTCAAATATGCAACTTTTTTTTGTTTTGTTGTGTTGGTTGGTGGTGTGGTTGTGCACATCTACTATTTTTTGTCCTGTGGTTGTCCACATTAATTATTTTTTTATTCTATCCATTACTCAGTCATATATATATACACACACACACACACACACATACACACCTATGTAATTCCTATTTTGAATGTTCAATGAAAATACACATTCTTCTTTATAAAATTTTTAAAAATAAAACTTCTTTTCAAGAGTAATACCTTCCTGTGATTTTTGGTAGCAATTATTGTTTGAAAAAATTGTGGGAATCATAAATTCAACCATCATTTATTGGATCCAATTAACACCATATCCCCACAAGACTAGATTAATAGAGAATTAGGAAATAGCACCAAATTTGGGGGATATTCATTAATATTGCAAGAGTACACCTTTATTTTGTCCGAGATAGGTAATGTTAGTTATTTTAATTTATATTTTCTCTTGTTTTTTATAAGATAAAATTAGTTGGATCATCAAGATCAATAAAAGTAGTTAATTGATAGTTAAATTTATCTATTTTTTAAAAAGTAATATAGCATTCTAAATTTATCCCTATAAATTTAAATAATGTATTTAGTAATGATGAAGATAATACTATCTTTTCTCTTTTGATTGATTGATTTATGTGATCAGTATCTGATCCGGTCCTAACACCGGCCCCCAAGAGCATGGCTTTAATGCTTTGCCAGGTCAGCATTTCGAACGAGGTAAGTACGCTTCAAATACGGAGTATATACGACCAAGGCAAGTAACTCCGCCTAGGCATGTCACTCCGCCAAGGCATGACACTCCGCCTAGGCATATTACCCTGCCAAGGGTCATAACTCCGCCAAGGCATGTTACTCCGCCTAGGCATGTTACCCTGCCAAGGGTCATAACTCCGCCAAGGCATGTAACGCCGCCAGAATGCATATTACTCCGCCAAGCCATAGGCTCAATACTGGCGGAATGTTGAATTTCCCATACTGCGTAGCGAACCCATACTCACAACCCCGGCATGAGATTGACTCTGTCTTGAGAGGTTAATAATGGGAATCACGCTGTCACGCATAAAGGGTAATAACAATAAAATAATAAAGCATTCACGCTTCCCAAGTAAGTGGAAATACCTACTACAATAACGGTGCTCGTGAACGACACAGGGACCCACTGTCTTTCTTGCTTTATGCTAGAAAACAAGGAACAGACCCTACCAATAATGGAGCACCAGTGACAGGTATATAAACCTCAGCAAAAAGGTATACAGGGGCTCTCCCCCAATTCTAAACCTTACACTCTCTTACTTGCATAATTCTCTCTGATCGTCTTTCTAAGTCTATGAGTATTCTGAAATACTGACTTGAGCGTCGGAGAATAATTGCAGGTACCACCCCAAATTGGGTCAAGGCTGAAAAGACTTCTGCAGGCGGACTGTGACACCGCCCCAGCGTATACTGCACTCTGTGTCAAGGCATAGAAGGCAATTCCAGGCGGACTACTACATCGCCGTAGAGTGAGTTACATTCCGCCCCAGTGTGGTCCAGACTCCGCCCAATATGCAAGGATACCCCGTATTTGTATCTGTGTATCACAGCCTTGTATCAGATTGACATTACATATATACATTTTGAGCTCTTTCAGAATCTTAACTTTACACCCCCTGTAAAGGACGGTTCAGTATCTTATTAAATGATATTAGATTATATAATTTCACCATCTATTTTTCTAGTTTAACTTTATACTTTTCTCTCCTTATTTATGTCATTTTTTTTATTACAATCATTTATTTAAAAACTAAGGGTATAATAAAAGATAAAAATAACTTTTTTTAAAGTTACATCAAGTTTTTAAACTCCTTTAATTTCTGAAATTATTGGAAGTCAATTAATTACATTTCTTAACTTCAATGATATAAAAGGGGTAAAAACTAACATTACCGAGTAATCTTGCACTCAAACTTGCCTATCATAAGTACGAAATAAACATCATATAGACATTACCTCTTAATCAAAACCATGATGTAATCTCAACTAAATCTAATAAATCCATTTATATATAAAAAATCTAATAAATTGAATCTTTCGTCATCACAATACATTTAATCAACTAAATAAAAATTCGATTATTGATTGGGTCGGCTTGATGAAATTTGTTTAATAATCAAATAATATGAACTTATCTAATTATTAAGTTCGTTAGCTAAATAACTTAAGTTAAGTAAAGTTTAATTTGTTTAGTTTATGAACTAGTATAGTAATTAAATAAATAGATAGATAAATATATATAATTTTAAATAAATTAATAATATTTCAATTTTTAGAATCAAAAGTGTCAATTTTCTTAAACTTCAACTTCATTTTTTTTTTATTTTAGCCTCAATTCATTAAAAAATAAAATTGGAAAGTTGAGAACTTCAACTCGCAGGCTTGTGAGCCGAGTTAAAACAGTATGTGAATTTCAAAGAATGAAACTTGAATTGAAAATTTTGATTCATGAAAATTTCAACACAAATTTGATTTAAGTAAATTCTTATTAAACGCAAACCAAGTTGAGACAAATTCGACTCGACTCATTTTCTGTCTTATTCTTGTAAATCTAATTAATTGATCGTTTTAAATTGATTAGTCCAAGATCAAATGTATATTTCTTTCAATAAGAATCGAACACATGTTAAACACCCCTAACAATTCACCCGTCATATTTAAACAATTGAAATAGAAAATTAAATAAAATTTAAAAATTGATGATAAGCCATTGAGAGACCAAACCAAACTAATGATTGAGAAAGTTGGGAACTCAAATATATTTGTACAATTTGTGAGTGAGAAATTTAAGTATTCAATTTCAGAAATTTTATAAAATGTTCACTCGGATTTGTGAAAACAATGGGACGGTTTTGGATAAAAGTGGCCATGCAAATGATATGCATCCATTTTCATTCATTCTTTATGGCAGTGCATGAGTGAAGGGCACTCACTTCAATCATTTGGATAACTTTTTCCAATAAAGACTTAAAATATTGTTTGTTACACTTTGCTCCTTGGCTAAAATATAGTATAATTTAGGAAAGTGTGTCCCGCAATCCATGTGAATGTTTTTCAAATAATTGAAAATAGTAGTGGATGCATGTATGGGCTTAGATTTGCTTGTCTGCTAATGTTAAAAAGCAATGTTTTCAGAACCGGACCGGTCATTGAACTGGTGAAGACGTGTTCATGAAAACCGTGCTAAAATCAAGGTTTAACTGTAGTTAAAATGGTAGTATTAAAGAATTGATCCAAACCAGCCACCTAAACAGTTCAAGATTCAACCGGTCGGATCGGCCGTACCGGTTCGATTTTAATAACAATGCTAAAAGGAATAAATATAACAGTTGGTAATGATGCAGAAAATGAATCCACAAGAGAAGAAGTACAATACGTTCTACTTGCAACTTGTAACTTAACTTGGAAATGGGCAACTCACTCACCAACAACTCTGCACTCAGTGTAGGCCACAACCTGTTACTTCTTACACCAACTTTCTATGACACCACCACTGTGGCATGTTTGCTTCGCCATTGAATTAGTTAAATTGAGGTTTGACCAACCCTAAAAAAAATTATACAATTAAATATGATTTTAACGATCTCAAATGTCATATAACATCAATATTTATTATTATATATCTTTATTTTCATAACTCTATTTTTACAACATAATATTAAATAGACACGTGAACCTCTCAAATAAATAGTTTGAACCTACACCATTTTTTTAAAGGATGTAGCACTCTTTTTTTAACTGAGGTTGTTATTTAATGAATTAGAAATAGGAAAATTTTATAGATAATTATGTTGAAATGGTATTAGAAATTCAGGAGTTAGCTTGAAAGGTGATTTAAAATCTATGGTAAATTCCCAATGTCATTCTAAATAAATTTCAAGACAGTAGTATAAACCTAAAAGGATTATAACAAGAAACTAGTTCTCAATTTACATTCATAAAAAAAGATTTATTAGTAAGCTAGTATTGTATATAAGGCTGAAGTTTTAAAGAAAAAAGAAATTCTTCGGTGGGATTAGATTTCCCTTAAAACATTTATTTGGTTTTGTTTATTTACTCTTATTAATTAATATAAATATTTTACATGGTATTAAAATACGTTCTTAATTATCATAATATTTAATTAACTTCTTAAGGATAAATGGCAATGTCATAGTATTTTTTTTAGAAAATCAATATATTCAATTATACCATTTGATTATTTTTATTGGCCTCAATGATTCAATTAACTTCGTGTTATGAATGAGACAAGAGAAAGTAATTTATTAATTTTTATTGAGAGAATTAAACTCTGAATATTTCCCTCATTCCTTCTCCCTTCATCCTTCCCTTTGAATATAATTTTGTTGCCGAAATATGAAATTCATCGACTAAATTGATAAAAACGGTTCTGAAATAAAAAGTACTTTAGATATTATTTTAATTATCAGTAGAAGATATAATAGTGTCTTATTATAATAATCGATAATATAAAATAAATATTTGAATACGTTTGATAAAAGAAAAATGATTTGAAGATGATATATGTCGAAATCATTTGAATTAATCATGATTTTGCAACAAGAGTCAAAAAGTATGAAATTATTTATGCTAAACAATTGTGTTTTTAAATTATGGTTTTGTTAACCCTAACACTGAGTTCGAATCACTCAAAGTATAAATTGTTTGATATGATTAATGTAAGTATTCTATGACAAAATAAAAGTGAAATAAATTCAGGGGGTCCAATAAAAGATTACCACTTTGAGTGATTTTGTTCTTAACACCGAGGTTAACAAAACCCTTTAATTATCAAAGAAGAAAATGAAAAACAAAAATTATTCAGGAAATAATTTGTTAGAATGCAATCATATTCATCGAAATTTGGTTTATAGGGTATCATGTTTTATTTGTAAATAAAATAATCTGAAACCATAATCTATTTTTTTTATATTATAGTTAAATAAATCTAATTCGTTTTAATATTAACCATTAAAAAATAATCTAAGCTATACATACCCTTGAACTTATTTGTAAAACCTTTGAACAACAACAAATAATAAGAACAGTGACTGAAAGTAAGCTTATGGTGTCAATTACAGAATATAGAACTCATGTAAAGTGGAAAGTACGCTATTGCTTTTTGAAAGTGAAATAGAACCTTTCACTAAAGATTACAAAAACAATTTATTCACGTGTGAAAGTGGCATTAGTGGCTCTTAACGGTGAGTAGTTGTTAGTGTCAACTCATTGATGAACACAGGTCTCCAACCGTTTAGGATCCGTTTGGTTAGCAGTTGGAGAAACGAGGTTTAAAAGAAAAAAAATTTAATAATTAATATTGATTTTTCACACTCTTCGAGACAATCAAAACTCCGTTTAATCGTAGAATAAAAAAATCCCCTCACGGAAGCTCCATTCTGCTCCATTTCCATTACATCCAAAGGAGCACTTAGTCCAATTTCACTGAATAACCTGGGCTCAGGTACTAAAGGAACATTGTTAGTTATCAGAACAGCTTAGACACAAAAACACAGCAAGACTCGGTATTTTCTACAGCTTAGACACAGCAGTTTAGCATATACTGGCTCATGAATGTAGCTCAGAGATTACTACCTTCATCACAGTGATTTGTTTGAATTAAGATGTATCAGGCTATGATATAGTTTGTCACAAATTTATAAATGAAAAATGAGCAGAAAAAGAATTATATCTATATCCACACCAATTTTTTATATGTAAAGCAACAAACTGAAAAGTATGAACCAAAAACCAATATAGTTCATACAGAAGCATTTGCTTAAACATTTACGAGTGGCTCACTGATTTCAAGCAATTCATTTTTGAGACCGGTGAAAACAACAGAATCTGTTTCCCGGGGCTTGAACTTAATTAGAGCACAAGGTACCAGGTCCTCTTCCTCTATTGTTTTAGCATTTTCCCCAGCTTTTGAAAAATGAGGGATCACACGCCGTTGGACAAGTATAGGGTGCATTAGCTCAAATTCCAAACCCGGTTCTTTTAATGCAGAGCTGACAAACTGTTTTCTCAACATGTAAAACAAGAAGAGTGCTCAGTTGCTAACTTATAGTAAATCATCAGGAAAATAACATTTGAGATATAAGGAACAGACAATGAATACTTGTCCATTCAATATATATTATGTTGCAATCGTGCAATGAATAATTTCGTTGGCTGAATAAATTTCTGTTGTTCTTCAAAAACAAAGCGTCAAATTAGATTGCTGGTGTTTTGCTATAATGTGCACAGTTAGTTGACACCAATGAGACTTATAATTGCCAGAAAGCCCAGAATCCCTTGTTAAATGCAACGAAGTTACAAGCACCCGGAAAACCTGCTTCATTGTTCTTGTGAAAAGTTTCTTGGTGACATCTAGATACTAGTATGAATTCACTTAGAATCAAATGTGAAGTTAACTTTTTCCAGAGAAACCCAAACCGCATACTCAGACGGATAAACAAAATTTTGCTCCCAAGGCATGAGAAAAATGGGATGTAAAATCAAGTAACAAAGGACGAACCTCATACAGTGCGGTAGTTGGTTCCCATGGAGAAAATACACCTTGAAGTACAACTCCATCAGGAAACTGAATCCTAATAATAGCTTTTGTGTATCTCTTCCTGGCAGCTTTTGCTTGCTTTTCTTTAAGTGATTTGGGAATTAAAAGCTGAGAATCAGCAATCTTTTTTCTTCTTAATTCAGCCTCTCTTCTCACCTCATCAACTGAAAGTTTATAGAAGGACTCTGGTAGCTCAATTTTAGCTGCCACGCTTTCAGGGACAGCAAAGAAGACCTTCACCTACAAGAACCATTTTAATTGGCAAAGCAAACATGTTGAATGCAAAGATTGATTAGTATTTTTTTTTTTGGAAACTACTAAAGTGCCAAACTAATAAGAAATCAATGACAAATAATTTAAGCTATGCAGAATAATAACTAAAGCATCAAACTAATTACTCAAACAACAAGGAGATTTTCCCCAAGAAATGAAAAACATTTGAGATTAGACTTACATCTCTCATGCAGTCAGAGTTACTAACAGTGTCCACAGCTTATTCATATATGCCAGCAATTAACAAATAATATCCTTGTTTAAATTTAGGTTTCCATCTCTCTGCCTTTTCCTCTTAAGTAAATGAAAAGAACTGGAATTTTTTTTTCATGAAGACCACAAATTAATGATTTTCAAGTTGGCAACTTGGCAGATTGTGGCCACAAATAGTAGCCATACATTCCAAAAGTTATATTAGTGTGGAATTGTAGGGCCGAAAAATGGAGAGAAGGAAAGAATTAGCAGAGTCGAGGCTTCAATAATAAGGTTTTGGATCATATATTGCCATATCTCTGCAGACATTTATCAACTTCTCAGGTAACTTAAAAGCAAGGTACAAATATAGGACACCTGGTTTGGACTTTAAATACCTGGATCTACATACATGTAATTCTGACCTTACATGAATTAAAATTGGAGTCTTTGTTTTTGAAGTGTAATGGAGACAAACTCAAAAGTAAAATATTTAAATTTTATGCATGGTTTTTAGTTTTTTGAATTATTGTACTAGGGTGGATGAGTTTCTCCGGGGTGTTTACATTTGGGCACCACAACAATAACTTGCTCATCATAGTAGTTTTGCTTAAACCTTGTCTCTTTGCGAAACTCATGAAAAATTCTAAACAGGATTCTTGATTATCATTCTCTGCCTTCTGCTTCTTACTAACCTCACACACACCTAAATTTAAACCAGCATATACCGACCTTAGTTATCAACCCTTGCAATAAGTGTTACGAATACAAAGGCAGAGATATAATGATAGCAAAAGAGTCATAGGCTTCAAATTTATGTATCACAGTTACAGTATGACAACAAACCCAATAGCAACTCTTAGTTAATGACATTATATGTTTCATATCTTTTCTCAGCTCTGTTGTATAGGCATTGGACATGTTTTATATTCATAAGTCTTAACCCAATTATCCATGCTACCAAGATTAAAACCAAACAGTGGCACTCAAGATTTCAACACATTAGTAAATTATTCACAACTATCAGTTCCAAACCAAAAGTATGAAGCAAAAACACACAGAAACTCTTCCAAATATTAGCAAAATTCAATGACAATACTTCAATGCATGATACATGATACATCCAAAACACACACTTTAGAAGCATTATAAAGACAACCATCTACCTGCCTGTCGACCGGCTTCCGTTCTGCCTTCGCATCCACCTCACCTGAGGCTGAGGCCGTGAAATCCTCTCTCTTTGGAGGTGCTTGTCCTTGCACCAGCTGTGATTCAAGTAACAATATCGCCTTCTTAATCAACTTCACTTGCTCCTCCGTGGGAACCTCCATCACTGCCCATGTCTCTCCATTCTCCTCCCTAAGCTCAAATCCAATGAAACTCAGCAACTCAATTCCACCAGTAACATCACCAACAGCCTCTTTTATTTTCGGATTATTCAACCTTATCTTCCTAAACTTAACATTCTCAGGTTCCCTAACAACATTCCTCAACAGTTTCAAAACAATGTCAACCGAACCCTCAGATGGTTTCCCTGAAACATAAGCACCAACACAGACCTCTAATTCATTATTTGCCTCAAATTCAGTCTGTGATGGCACAATTCCGTCATCACCTTCACCCAAACAAGTGTCCACGTGTACAGACACCTCTTCTTCGGATCTAAAGGGTTGTTTACAAATGGGGCATTCGAACACGTTGAGCGAGTACCCATTTTGGGATCTCTTGGAAGAAGTGACCAAAGAATCGAAAGGATCGAAGGGTGAATTGTCTTGGCGAACCTTCTCATTGGGTTTTGGGTTTGATGGGGCTGAAGTGGGTTTAGGATTAGGGTTGTGGGGTGGGGGAACAGGGCGAGGGGTGGGAACGGAATTTGAGGAAGAAGAAGAACCCAAGACTCTACCTTGGCCTTTGAATTTGCCAGAGGATGAAGAGGAGAAAGGGTTGTTGACTTTCTTCATGAACCCTTTCATCTTGTCTTTAACTTCATCCATTGCTCAATCAAAACCCAACTTTTGATGGAAATTGCATTAATTCATTGATTTTAGTATTGAAGAAGAAGAAGAAGAAGAAGAAGAAGAAGAGGGCAAAAAATCTGGAAATTTCAGAACAGAAGAATGTCCAGAAGTTGGGGGTTGAAAGTTGACTTTACATAGTCTTTCTGATGTAGCATGTCCAATAAGGCTCTGCCACCTCATCAAACCTCAATTTCTCAGAAAACTGAATCATTAGATTGAAAGAAAAATGGTTAATATTCTAATACTATTATTAATTCAGAATCATTGGGACATAAATGCTTCATAGATTAAATTGAGTTCGACATAGTATTCCTTAACCAAATATTTATTAGTTGTTTTTATAAACAAAATTGTAAAATAATACATACAGTTGTAATAATAATAGTGGTTGGAATTTAATTATTTATATTAATACTATCTAATATCTAATTTAGTTTTTTGAAATACTCTTAGTGTCATTTATTAGATAAAGGAGGATATATTTGATATATAATTTTGTTTATATTAATAGATAAAAAAATTTACTAAAATTTATTTATAATAAAACTGGAGATAGTAACAAATAATTTTAAGGGTGTTGTCCAAAAAATTAAAAATTGAATTGTTTTATTAAAGGAAATGTGTAAAAAATTAGCACAATCTTCATTCACTGATTTTTGACATTTGAATTTTGAGTTGTTGATTCCTTTGTTCCTATTTATAATATTACTCAAATCAAAACACATATTAAAAAAAACATACTAATTAATGTATTCTTTTATATATATATATATATATATATATATATATATATATAAACACATTGTAATATTTTAATATTATCCTTATTTAAATTTAAAATTTACTTTAATGTTAATATTGGTATTTTCTAAAATAAGGATAAACATAAGAAAAAACATTAAATACTTATAAATAAATAAATTTATCTTGTAAACAAAACTACTAATATATTTTTTTCCTTATCTTATAAATATGAATAAGGAATGTTAGTTATTCTCAATCCATGTTAAATAAAGGTATAATAGAAATTAAGTAGGAGTAATTAATTTTATATTATTTTTGTTATATATATATATATTCGAAATCTAAAATAGTATTTTTATGATTTTTTTCATTCATTTTCTTAGCTTATTTATTTTATTAAAATATGAAACATTGATTATATAAACATTAACTATCGAAAAAGGCATATTAATTATATATTTCTCCATCTGTGTGAAAACTGAAAACACTAAAGTAGATGAATAAAAAATTTCTGGAGTAATTTTTTTATAAAAACAAATTCATTTTATTTTTATTTTTAATTATTACATGTCCTCAATAAAAAATGATACTTTTAATAACTTAAAATCCCTTTTCTCTCTTTCTCTTTTTCTCTTCCGTCATTCCATCAGCGTTCTAGTGTCTCAAGCCTCTCTATCTCTCATTTTTTTGTGAGCTTTTTATTTTTATTATCTATTTAGTGTACTAGTATCTGTTTTTTTTTTCTTGTCTACCTGTTCCTTCATAGATATATCTTTTTGTGTCTTTCTTCATCTTTCGCTTTTTCAGTTATTTTCTTCTTATGTTTTTGTTTGCTATTTTAGGTTCATGTTTTTCCTTGTTATTTTTATTGTTTGTCTTTATGTCTTTGTTTTATGTATCTTTGTTAAAGAAGTTTATCTTTAATTTACTTGGTGAGTTTCATCATCCTCTGATGGGATGAATGTTTGTTGCCGCAATACCAGCAAAGCTGGTACAACTCTGAAGAAGAGAAGCTACATACAAATCATAAATTTTTATTAAATTATGTTGAATAATTGTAATATGTAGGCTTTGTTTTGAGATCTTTTAGGATTTTCTTTGATGTATTTGACGATTAGTACTAAGATACTATCTCTGATGGGTAAGCATGCATAAACTATGTGATGTTGATTTAGTGCATTGTTGTATCACTAAGTGTAATTTGACTCTTACTAATGAAATTTTATTGGGAAAAAATGGCAAAATGAGATGTTAATATAGTTGTTTGCTACCAAATTTAAAAGGAAGTGGGATTCCTATTTTATAATTACATTTGAAAAATTTTATTTTATTAATTTATCATACTATTTTGTCTCATAATATAACAAGGCTTTTTAATCTAATTCACTTTCTGGGGTTAATTTTTTTAGAATGTAAACTAAACTTAGTTTTATCTTTTTCTTCTTTTGAGATATTTTTACTTATAAGGAGAATAATGTTGTTGCTAATTACCTACCTAATTTGGCTTTTAGGGAGTGTTTAGTAGACGAATATTTTAAAAAAAAATCTTAAAAATTATGTTTCTCCGGAATTATATTATATAAAAATTATATGTAAATATGTTTGATATGATTAAAATGTTTCTACAAAAATTACACAAATCTTTTAAATTTTGACCATTATCAAATTTTTAATAATTTTAAATCACAGTTTAAATAAATTTACGTATGGACTAGGAGAAATTAGAATTTCCACCCCTTTGATTTTTGGAAGGAATTATTAACAAAAATAATTTCATAGGAATAAAAGATTCTCTAATTACTATTTTCAAGAATAAATAAATAAAATCCATGTACCAATCACCTCATTTGAAATATATGGAGATTATAGAAGTCTATTTAAAATTAGTGAATAATAGAACTGGTATTCGGGTCCAAGCCTACTTAAAATTAGTGAATAATAGATTCAATTCATTCTTTTGCAGGGTCATGGGTTTTAAATTACGGACTCATTGAGTCGGCCCTCGAGCTAATTCTAAAACTAAAAATAATTAAAAAATAATATAAACATATAATAAAATACTATTTTTTTTAATAATAAATTGAAACCGTAACTTAGACCGACTAAAAGGTAACAAACTTCACTTCTCCAAGTCCCAACGTTCCAAAGGCGTTTTTGATCCCTTTGCTTATAATCTACCAGCACCAACCAAACAAAAACATTCAATGACGACAACGACCGTTTCCTATCCTTTTACAAATTCCCACACACTTCACCTTCTCTTCTTCGTTATTCTTGATGTTTTGATACTCCTTGAAATCGCCACACACTTTACCTTCTCTTCTTCCTTATTCTCCATAACTATGGGTGTGGTGATCAATGACGCAACCCCGTTCGTGATTTCATCAACGATCCCAATAGCTACAGTTGATACGACGTCGTTTCCTGCCTCCTCTGATACAAACAACTTGTCATTTTGGTGATGTTTTGGTAAACAGGGTCATCATATGTAGGTGATAATGTCTATTGACCTGAGATTATCTGGATATGTAAGGGACACGCTTGGAAGATTGTGGTTTATATGAAAAACAATGTTAAAAGACCATAAACAGGTTCAAAAACACTAACCCATCTTTGCCCAGTTCTAGTGAACAGAGGTAATTACATCATTTTCATGAACAATTTTTTGATTGGTGAATGTGAAATAAAACAAATTTCATAAACAATTTGCATTGATGGGCTCCAACTTAATGCTCGATAAAATTCCGTAAGATCAATCCTCATCATCTTTAGATAATTCCGTTAGCCACTAACCATTAGATAATTCTGGTGGCCAAACTCTCTTCATAATAGATACCAAAAAGACATGTTTAGCAATGGGAACAAATTTATCTTGCCGTTGACTTACGAAGTGAAAGAAACATTTTGCCAATTGCAGTTGTGTTGTAAGTTGATTATTCGAAGTGAAAGGGAATTCAACGCGAAACTTATTGGAGTCTGTTACCACTTGCCATGTGGTTAACATGCGGGAAGGAAGCATTAGAAGGATGGCAATTTGGTATCGCAAAAAAAATACTCTTAAATTAGTGCTGAAGAGGCGCTGTTTATGGTATTCAAGTCTTAGATTGGTTCCTCACTCCCGTCACAATATATGATGGATATATGCATGCCTCTTGTAACATCAATCATGTGAATCCCAGTGAAAGCTACCAATTTAGTATCAATTTGATTAGTTACTGTGCAAATCAGTTGAAAGTATGTAATTTATCGTTTCAATTCCAGCAACCGTTAACTCACGTAAAACTAAAAACACACTCAACTCTAGGCATAATAGTTGCATGAAGGCAGAAATGTGAGTAGACAAGAGAACGCGACATCGTATCCAAAGCACACAACACAGGTTGATGCAAGTTCAATCAACATTGATCTGCTGAACTGAAAAATTAGCAAAGCTAAGATGATTGGCCAATGCTTAGTTTCTGCGCAGTAAGGATTTCTTTAACACAGAGCCTTTACTTTTAACAAAGGAACAAAGGAGCAAAGGATCCAGGCACTAAGAAGGAGGTTCGATTCAATTATGCAATGTCAGAGATCCCGTACCCTAATTTCATCTCGCTACTTAAAAAGAGAGAATCCATACAAGATAACTGAAACTGAATTCAATCAACACCTAACAAATAATTAATTTGATAATTCTCTGAATATCATTTCACCTTTCAACTTCCAATCTATCTTAGCGTGCAACGAGCACTCGCAATCATAATGCGCAAAACTAACGAAACATGTTAATCACGCATTTCATACAACATTCAACAACAATCATCCAAATCGCGTTTTCTTACGATATAACGGAACGACGCCGCAAACGAAATTCAATCCCAAACAGCACATAACTCAACAGCGAGGGAATCCCCAAAAAGAAACCCTAACTCGTGCAAACTCAAATAACTTATATAATGAAACTAGAATTAACTCTCAATAATCGTCAACATTCAAGCATCGACACATAAAAAGAGGAAAATAAAAACAGAGAACAAAAATAGAGAAAAGAAATCGACAGAAACCGGTTCCTTCCTAAGCGAGGTTTATATCGAAAAACACAAAGGCACTTATCTGGAAAGAGTGTAAGTCACAGAGTTCTCAGTCACGATTCTTCAAACGTTCGAGACGCTGGTTCAACTGTTCGATCCTAACGATGAGGTTGGTGACGGAGTAGAGGAGCCAGTAGAAGAGGAGCGCGGCGGCGATGAGAAGCGCGTTGCGTTGGCTCTTCATGATGGATTTCTGGTGGCGAAGGTGTTCGGAGGGAGTGCAAGAATCTCCCTCGCAACTAGGTCTGTTCTCGTATTTCCAATATATGTCCATGAGAAGGAAGAGACAGAACGGCACCACCGACATGAACGGCTTGAGAAGGTTGCGCGTCACCGTGACGAGACCCTTTCGGAGAGCGTCGAGTCCCGGGATCGTGAGGAGCAGGACCATGACCGCCTCTGCGCCCGCGGCGTACCCTAGCACAACCCATTCCAACGCCATTAGATCTCCGCTTCCGATGTGAAATGAATGATTCTTTCTTCGATCACAACACAAGGAGTGCTTTGCTTCTTCTCGTCTATTCTCTCTCTCCTGCTTTATGACACGCAAATGAATCCTTTTATAGCGCACCGTTTAGAATTTGGATCGGATGTAACAACGAATCCACACGTGTCTTACTGGACACGTTGTCCCCATGGCTTTTGCTTTTTTTACATAACCCCACCAGGCCCAGATTGAACAGTGAGGCCCGTTACGACATGCATAAGCGTTTGGGCTTATAAGCCAAAATTGAATTTGGGCCTAAAAGTAAATGGGCTGAATACCTGAACAAATAAATCTTCAATATTTTGGGTAAGGTTGTTCTGCTTCTTTTCTCGATGAGATGTGGAAGACTGTTTTGTTAGGATAGGTTTTTTTTCTCCATTATGAATTAAATTTATGTAAGAAGCTCACAACAATACACACTCTAGTCCCCCTTGAGAAAGATAATTTCTACTTTCTATCATAGTTTAAAAATTGGACCAGATTGGATTGTTTAATCGAAAAACTGATGAATCGACTATCAATTTGGTCTGTTTAAACTAATAAATTAGTTTATAATCGAATCAATTGAATACGTAAAAATCGATAAACAAATAAACTACTTTAACATTCAATAACACCAAACCATCAAATTTCACGTCCCATGATTGTAAGGTTCTTTTTAATTGCTTTGGCTAGATCAAATCTTAAACTTAATCATTACCCTGAGCACATATATAACTCTTCCTGCAATAGCTTAGAGTGGTGGAAAGTTGGAATCTTACCTTTCCCAATAGCGCCATATTGCAAAACCAAGAAAGTGTAAGCCATTTATCCTTTACACGCCTTTGTTCAATAAACTTTTTGAAAGGTATAACAATCCAAAACTAGTTGTTCCGTCATTCAGTCTAAAAATAAATAAACTATTGCTATTGGTATAGTCTCTCTTTTGGTAGTTTCTTCATCGACTTCATTCTTACCTTTATTCTCATAGATTACTTTAATTGATTAAATTAGCAGTTTAACTTATAGACTTATATCATTGAATTAGATCATATCATTATTGATGTCTTTTTTAAATTAAATTTTTCTTACCTAAACAAATTAGTATTTCTGATTCGCGATCAAATTGATCAAAATGAAATTATTTATGTATTCCACTGTGTACATGTTAAACTTAAAGAATTATGTTTTATGTATTGTCTAAGTTAATATTTTAGTTTGGTGCGTTGCTGCTATGATTTTTTTCAAATTTATTTTAGTAGTCTGTGTTACATTTGTGTACACACGCACTTGTTTATCAATATATTTAAGTTGTTGTGAGTCTTATGATATATGTGTTTGATTCTTAGTAAATCAATATATATATATATATATATATATATATATATAGAAAATTAAAATTATGATGCTCATATCTACTTCACATGATTTTTTTGGGTTAATATGTTTTTTTATTTCTATGTTTTTATTAATTTTTATTTTGGTTTCTTAGTGTTTTTGTCCATTAAGTTTAGTCCTTATATTATTTAATATGTTGAAATTAGTTCTTAATAACCGATATTTAAAATGTAACATTATTAACACAACTACTAACTCAATAAAGGAAAATGTTATGTCACATGCCTCTTGCTTAATCTCTCCAATTTACTTCATTTTTTAACTTTTCAAAATGGACCATATCTTCTTTTTTGTCCATGTCTGTTGGGATCAATTTTAACATGTTCAATAATATAAGAACTAAAATAAGTGAAATTTTTTTATCATTTACGACTAGGAATATTGGGGTATCTAATCTCATTCACTCCCCTAGCTAACTTTCGTCTATCATTGTCAACATCAACTTAATAGAGTGTTTTCATTATTGGTGTTCTTTTCAATCTCTATGTAATTCATCACTCCATTGAAAATTCCCTCTACCCTATTGTACTCTAGCTTAGTGATTTTCAACACTTGTTAGAGTTGAGCCCTAGGATTTGACAACGAATTTAAAAAAGCTACCTATGGATGCTTTACGACTCAATCATTCTGAATAACGCTTGTATCTTCTGTCTTATCGTGAGTTGTTGCGTATTAGTATATTAATAGATCACATCAAAATGACATATACATCACATATTTTGAATCAAGTAAAGACTCTAGGATTCCATCAAGCTACGATTACATCTATTTCATCAAGAATTGACGATCTTTTAACAATATATCCTAAAGGATGGTTAGGTCAAGATGCGTACTACAAAATTTAATTTTGGAAAAGCACCATCAATGTGGAAATTTACATGCGATAGAAAAATTACGCAAAGATATAGTGCGCTACAAGTGAATATTTGTTAAAAAAATATCAAAAGTTAAAATTAATCAAAATATAAGAACTTGAAATATATTTAATACTTTTTATTTAAAAATATTAAAAGCATGTTATTAATATTTCTCTCATTCTTTAATGTGAGCATTGAAGATTGAAAGATAGGGGTGGCAATACAGGCATACGGGTAGTGCCGGGCCAAAAAAGGAAAATAAGCCAAAAATATTGGTTCGACTGCCAAATTGTTTTTTTTAAATTATGCATGCCATTTTTTATTTTAAATTTGTACTATTTTTAAGCTTTCTTTTTTTAAAATAAAATTTTAGATATAAAAACCAAAGTTCACATTTTTTAAAACCAGTTTCTTTTTATAATTAATCTAATTTATTTAATTAAGAGTTTAAATAAATTATATTTGCATTAATGGAAACAAAATTTTATTATTTATATTTTATAACATTATATTATTAAATTTATAATAACATACAATACAAGTTATACAATTATCATCGAAAATCCAAATCAAATAATTATAAGCCTTTAAGTCTTTAAAATATATATTAATATAATTTCTTTTTACTAGTGGCCCGACGGGCTAGACCGGCTTAGCAAGACCCATTTTTTTATGGGTTAAAACAAACTAGACTTATTCGAGAAACAGATTTAATTTCTTTACCGACCTACCTATTTTTAACGGGTCAAACAAAGCCAAACCTAAATTTTCATCCTATTGAAATAAGGTCAAACAAAGAAATTCTTTATTCACTAACTTAATCCCAGCGGCTTCTTATTTGTTTGACCCATTTGGCTGTTTTGAACTCGACTATGAAAATGACTTCCACTTCACTGGCCAATTTTCCATTAACAAAAGGAAAATTTACATTGGAATCTTTTGAAGGATATGTTTAAATTTTATTTTCACAAATAGAAATAACTATTTTCGTATATCAGTTTTTCAAAAAATATTTGTAAAGAATAATATCTTCTTTCTTTAGTTTTTAAGATTTAAATTTTATTTTGATTTTCAGTTTTAGGAACTCACATTTATAACCACGTGAAATTTCCGAGCAACATTACCCACAATTTTACAGTCATTAAGACCCGGCCTACGCATGTCTTTACTTTCATAAATTTCGTTGGTCAATGCCATCAATTTTTTTCTAACTTATGAGTTATGAATTTGTTAATGCTTTAATATACAACGAACTACGAACACGACAGGGATTTATGATCGTCACGTATGGTATAGTATGTCTTATATTCTGTATAAGAAAAGAGAGACAAAGAGTGTTTCCATATAATTAAGATTAGTAAAGAAAGTAATAATGCTAAGTGGTGCCAAGGATTACATAGACTAGGACAAAAACAGGTTCCTGTGTTAAAAGCGAACCCAAAAGTAATTGATGATGGAGTAGATGGATTAAGATAAGAAGAGAGAAGATTCTGGAGGGATTTCGTGAACATTGTTTACTTGCCATGACCATGGTCCTATAATTATGGGTACTTTATACCATTATCAAATCTACCCTTTATCTTAAATTAATCTTCCTCTCATAAAATAATGGTAAGAGTGATGATGATATATACTTTCTTAATCGTTGAAAGATTATAATTTGACATCCTTAGTATTCAATGTTTTCTTTTTCTAATCAGAAAATATTTTTCATGAGAATTACACAGTATAGTGTTTGGCCATATAATCATATTGATATTACCAATGGCATCAAGATCTATAATTCTATATCATTAGGTTGGTTCAATGAGCCAAGTACAAAATTTTACATCCTAAGATGTATTTTGGACTGATATCATAAAGCTTCAGAGAAAAATTCAGTAGGAAAGCACTTTCTCATATCGCATTGTATGTATACTTCAAATCAACATTTTTCCGGTTATAAGAAGAAAATGAAGAAACAGAAATCATAAATTAACACCTGCATATGAGCAAATAGCATCTGTAATAATTATAATGACCAAAACAGGGTAAAGAAATATAAGCCACAGACCAATGAGCAACTCATAACTCGCAAATGATAACAACAGTGAGGCATCGATTTGACAGAAATTTTGTCAAACTTTTCCTAATCTCACTTTTTCGGATGGAAAGTAAAGTTGTTCATAGTGATCTAATAATATACTAGAAGTAAACAAAAACTCTAATTATACCCATCAAAGGCCATAACATAACATGCTGCACTTTTCACTTAAGTGTTTACTATTTGTACACATTGGTGGACACTTGACAAGTAAATAAATGGTCATAGAGAGTGGAATCTTTGAGCCTTTTTCTCCTCCTTTTTTTTTCTACTTTTTCCATAAGATCTTTCTATCTATACCTTCACTGGTATTCTTTATATAGGGAACTATGCAGGAAACTTACAAAGATAAGAATAAGATGGATTGAGTACAAAAAGGAAAAGTTGAAACTGAGGGATCAAAAGAGTAGCTAGCAAAAGAGGCACCGAAAGACATGCAATTTACCAGAGAAAAGCAGGGACAAAAGTTCAATCCCATAGTGTTATGCACATATTGTTCTTTATTTACCACCTGCAAAAGAGATGCATTTAAAGTTGAAACAATGATAAATCAAAGTCTAAAGACATAGAGATATATATGTATCACAAAAATCATACCTTTGTGCTTTTCGCAAACCTTGGACAAGAAGGAAAGGAAAACGATGATTAGAGCAACACCAGCAATTAGTCCAATTAGTATAGCAAGGGTCTTTTCAATTTCATCATCATTGTGACTGCTATCATCTACATTGTTCAAGTAAATTGTCAATGTTAAAAATAAGTAGATACAATGAAATTCAGTTCTGTTACGGGATCTTTTATACCCTGCATTTTAAAATATGCAAGATTGTATTTTTTTTTGGAGCAAAGATTGAAAGTTTTTCTTTTATTCAACTTTTTAAAATACCGAGTAAGCAGCACATAAGATCTTTATTATAGTTTTGTGTAATGTGATTTTCAATTCTGTTCATCTTTTGAGGCATTATTGGAACAAGACAAATGGCAATACCATTTCATCAATGTGATTGTTTTTCAATACATAGGATTCTTCATCAAATCAAATTGGCGTATTCATCATCATAGCTCTATAAGATAACGAAACAAAATTTGCAAAAGCATAATAGATCAAGCAAATTTTTGGGTATCTCCTTTTCCCCATCTTTTTTAATATTCCATTCACCATTTATTCTCCTCGTTTGTCGAGCTAAAAGAAAATTGTAACTTTTAATAAAGAATACATAAGAGAGAAAGTGAAGAAAGATTGAAAATTCAGATACAAACCTTCTAGAAAAGAATAAATGATTATCATTAGCAGATCAAAGTTCAAAGCTAACTATCACATGAGTAATGAAGTGTGACCCATTATTGAAACAAATAATTTTAATCTTTAACAGGGATAGTTATCCATTCCAAGGCCCCCAAACGCGTCACATAAAAAATCAACATGTAGTGGAAATTTCCTATTAGTAAAAAACAAGATACCAACCACACACGAGACACGTTGCATCAAAACACTAATAGTGACATACAGTACACACAACACAATTTTATTTTTTTTTTACCTAGAGCAAAAATTTGAAAAAAAAAAGAAGAGAACAACGAAGTAGTATCTAGAATCAATTTTCATTTTCAACACCTAACTCGGTACCATTTCCATATGTGAAGTAACAGCTTCAACTTATAACCCAGATTCAAATGTCTTTAAGCAAAGTCAATTCTCCTTAATTAATCACTACCCAACACGAGTTAACTAATAAAAAAAAGTTGAATGAAATGATTAGCTACCCACAAGCAAAATCCCATAACCATTACAAATAAAATAAAATAAAAAAGAGCAAAATCCCATATCCAAATTGCCTTACAATACACTTCACATCAAGAAAAAAAAATCTGAAGTAATAAAAAGCAGAAATTTTTTGTTAAGAAAAAGTTCAGATTAATATTTTAAAAACCGAATCAATTATTAAAAAAATGAAAGCATTAATTTAAACAGGCAGGAGAGAACCACCGTGAAGGGTGAACGATGCGCTTACCGTTACTCCCACGCGAGTGAGAGCCACCTTCGGAGTAACGCGCGTAGCATTTAGCCAAGTAAATCTCACCCCAAGAGGTGGGCCCACAATCAGTTCTCAACCGTTGGATGGCATCAGAGACACAATCCTGACACTCGGTGGGACTGAGATCTCCCGTGCACTGAGCCACACCCTGAAAATCCCCAGACCCACTGCTTCTAAACGTTTTATAAGTCCCATCGGGCGTCTGCAAATATGCCAGCACAGCATCCCTACGAGTCAACGCATCGGAAGTCAACCCTACGGACGGTCCACATTTCTTGGTCACCACGGTCTTGTCCTCCACACCAAGGAACGTGGCATTATCGTACTTGACGAAACACCCTTCGAGCTGCAACGCGCCACCGCAGGAGGCGTAGCAGAGCGTGCCGACTTGGCTGACGGCACGCGCCACGCAGCGGGAGCACTGGTCGTTGTCGAGGTCGCCACGGCACTGGAAGAGGCCGTAGACGGTGTCGGAGGCGGGGGTTCCGGGAACGGTGAAGTTGTTGTAGTTGGTGAAGGCGGCGGAGTTGACGAGCGAGGTGAGGAGGGAGTTGACGGCGGTCTCGTAGGCGGAACCGGGAGTGTACTTTGGCTGAGAACAACCTCCGAAGATGAATGAGTCGGTGGCCGAGGTTGATGGTGTTGTCATGGATGAAAGGAAGAGTGTGATGAGAAACAAGAGATAAACAATGTTTGACATGGTGTGTGAGTGTAATGAAAGTGTTTATGTTTATGGAAAGGGTTGGGTTGTTTCTTTTCTTGTGGTGTGAGTTTGGGAGAGTGAGGTTATGGTGATGGTTGCTTCGTGGGGAATTTACGTAAGGAAGTCACCAAGTTGATGTAAAGAGAAGCTATATATATATATCATTGTGGAAACAAAAATAAAGCCAAACTGGACTGGAGTGCTAAACGGTTAAAGCTATATATCAATAAAAATATATAAAAAATAACTAATAATACAATAAAAATTTAAATATCTTTTGGTTTTATGGAAATCACCTAAGTGTGATTATTTTATGTTAGTTTAAATAATTTTTTAAATTTTTTTTGGTGAAGATGCTTTTTTAAAATTTCTTGACTTTCTCATTTATTTGTAAATTTTTATACATTCTTTTATTGTTATTTTTTAGTTCATGCTTTTTCTTTGCTTTTGTTTTACTTCTTATTTTGCAGGGAGAAAAAACAATGACTAAAAACAAAAGGAAAAATGCTATAAGCTAAGAAGTTAATTAATGCATGCAATTAACTGGTAGAGGGATTAAAACCAATGATAATTACCCAAACAAAACACGAGGATAAAAAATGAAGAGTTAAATATATGTGTGTAAAAAAAATGGAGAGTGGAGTCGGTTTGGTTTTGAGTTGGGGAAACAAAATTAGGGAAATAGAAAAATTTAAGGGTTCATTCATGCTGTTTAAGACAATCAAAATTCTGTTTAACTGTAAGATCTATTTTTAATGTTGGTCAAACTGGTTTAACCAACCAAATTAAGTATCCAAACGGACACGAAACCGTAACAGGAGAGGGTGGGTTGAGTTAATGGCAACGTGTATAGGTAGTATTGTAGAGAGCTAATTAAGGTTGAAGTCAAAAAATGGTTAAGAGAGGCTGGTGATGGTTGACTCTACAAAGGCCAAAAAGTTATACCTACTGCTACTATTATTATCCATGGAAGGTCCCTCACAAACAATTCTAACAACTACTATTTTAAAGAGAAATTAACATGCTCATCTTCATCTACTTTCTCACTAATAATTCGCCTTTTTAGATTATTCATCTTTTTAGAAATGTAATTTGACAGGATGTGGATTGTTTACCTCTTTTGAAATGCTGAGTCTTCACCATATAAGTGTTTTGTGTATTCTATATATAGTGTATAAACAACATAAACATAGAATGATGCATGAGCAATTACATTAATTCTTTGCTCCATGAATTACAGCCAAAAAATGAGTCACCCAAATTAATAAATGAAACTTTTTTTCAGAAGAAAAAAGCATGCCACTAGATGGGTTTGTGTCTGTATATAACTAGATATAGTGAAGTTGCTATCTCAGTGGGCATCGCAATCAGTTGTATAGACCACTGTTTTCTTGTGAAATTCTTGTTCGTTGGATTTATTTTGCCATTTGGATTAAGGGCAGATATATAATAGAAACAGATGCTAATCATCTTTGCCATATTTTTCATTCTCCTAATTATCTGTGTTAACTAGCTAATATTATAAGTATTAGTGTGTTGACTCCTCAAAAAATATATATATAATCAATTTCAACTACGTACCCTTATTTATATTTCGAAAATCAATTCACAATATATTTTTTTAGAGCTTTCTTCTTTTCTTTGATTACACTGAGAGAAAAAAAACTTAAATTAAATTAGCCAAACTCAATATCATCATGAATTTGAAGCAATGTATGTAAAAAAAAAATAAATTCCTTTCTTGGTTTTGACTGTGTATATTTTTAGCATGAATTGAAATTTTAAATATATTTTGGGTAGCGTCAATAGTAAAATTGGTTGAATAAAGATATGGTCCATTCATACATGTGACCCTCAACCTTAATTTGGGCACCTTTCTACGGAAATTTTTGGTTTGTTGTGTACAAATAGATCAAGAATTGTGAAAAAAATGTTTAAACATTTTAATTGATTTATAATTAACAATGACAAAATATTAATTAATATTTAAGATTTTTTTATTTTAATATTAGAGCTCAAAGTTCATACATGTCAAACCCTTATTAATCCAAATTGAGTTAGGTGAATCAATTGAAGAAGTAAACCATTTCAATGGTTATCAATTGAGGTGGCTCTGACACACTTTACTTAAATCAATTTTTTGGTTGTGAGGTTTGTTTCCTCAATCCTTATCACTTTTTTAGTTTGCAGCATTTCATTTACGCAGATTACTATTAAACAATCATTAACCATTTGAAAATTCTCTTTTACCAAAAAAAATAAATCAAATTACTAGTATTTTACAAGCTTTAAAAAGAAGTTTCAAGTCACAAAAAATTCAGCAGCAGAATGCAGAAACTCTAACTATGATTAAACCCTAAAAGAGTTGTCTTTGAAGATTAAAGAAAAACAGAGATCATACAAGAAGATAATTTATTGAGAAAATGGTAGTTGTAGATTTAGGTGATGGGAATTGTGTATATAAAAAGTGAGAATAATAATAATAATAATAGTAAAGGGAATTAATAAGAAAGTAACCTTTCTCTGATCGCAATGGCTAGCTGGCAGGGTGGGGCAGAAGACACCCCGTGAGTGAAGATAATAATTTGAGGTAGATGTCCTTATTCAATTTATATATTTTCCTTTCCTTTTTTCACATTCACAACTCTATTAACTTTTATTCTTTAACCACACCAAGTTGATCATAAGATTATAACATAATATTTACTCACAAAATTCAAATAAGCATTTTTTTAGTTTATACAAAAGAAACGTGTTTATTATTCTAAATTAAGAAGGATACTAGTGAATTATACCACGTGTCAAAATATTTAAATGAAGCTAAAAACAAAACTTAGAAAGAGAGTATGATAGTCAAATTCAAATATAAAATCACAATGAACTATTAATTTTCAACTTACTAATATAATCCATTATTTTGTAGAACTGCAAGATCTTAAGAAGCTGATAACTTGTTTCAGAATTAATGGGAAAGGCACGGCAAATGATTGATCTTTACTAACGATAGATTAACAGAAATTAAATTTTTTAAAAAATAAAATTGTTTTGTCCCATTATTGTTAGTTGTGCTAATCCAAGTTGGTAAAAAGCATATCATCATTGGTATATTAAAGAAACAGACATGATATTTGCTAGAAAAAACATATATATATATATATATATATATATATATATATATATATATATAGAGAGAGAGAGAGAGAGAGAGAGAGAGAGAGAGAGAGAGATTGTAGAATATACGGTAGAGTGAGAAGCTTCGTAGGTGTAAGAATTAGGGTGAATTGAAAGGAAATGAAGTTGATTGATATTAATGGATTAGAGTAGGAATAATAATAATAATAATAATAAATTAAAAAGACCTGCAGAAGGACCAAACCATTTTAAGTTTCCTCTTACCATGTCACATGCATTTCAGTCTTATGTTATGTTATTCCTCAACTTCTACATTACAGTTAAATAACTTCTTATTCACTCATTATTTTTTAACATGTATAGTTGGATTTAAAATTTGTATCATATAGATACATGTGAAAAAATTAGACAAATATAAAGTTATTTGATACATATTCATGTATAATAAAATTAATATAATATTTATTTTTAAAAATATACGAAATATAAACTCCTGGATTAAATATCTATGATTGTTTGGTTTTAATAAAATTTGATAGAGATTATCTATATTATATATAGACATAATTCAATGATTAAATTGTAAATTTAATTGTTAAATTATGGCTTATTAAAATGTAATAATCGGTTAAGTTATATCGATGTGGTCTGATCCATTATGCTCATTCTTGGTCGGAATAAATTTAGATTTTATTTAGTGTAGGTTAAACAAGTTTGAAAAAAAAATAAGGTATGTATACATGTTTTGTACCATTTTAATTAAATTTCACCTTTTAAAAATATACCCATAAAAAACTAAATTACTAACCCATATTTGTTTAAGCATTAAATTTAGTAGTCTTCTATTTTATATATAAATTTTTAACTTATGTATTGCTAAATTTAATTAAAAATATATGTAATTATGTTTGATTCTCCAAATGTTATGTATTTTAAACTTATGTATGGTATTACATAGGTTTATGCTTATCTGTGGTTTTGAGTTTTCAGAAATGTTAAAATTAATTTTTTTTGTGTGTGAATTTTGAAGGAAAAAAGAAAAACATATATGGATAGTTTACAAAAACCAAGAATCCAATGTGGATCAGACTTAAAGTTTTAATTGTTAAGCCCAAATTAATCCATACTTTTTAAATTTAGTTGGGCCGAGTAACATATTTAATATCCATATAGTAGTTAATATTCCTTTTCATTCATAATTAGAAGTTTTCAATTTATAAACTGAAAAAAAAAGACAAAACTGTTTTCTGTATTTTGGTGGCACAGTTTAGAATGAGAAACATTAGGAAATAGGGTACCCTACAACAAAGGGAATTAGAAAAGAGGAAATACAACCAAAATGGTTTTTATGGTAGAAGTACAAACCAAACATATTTATGAATAGTAAACATAATCAATAAAAACTTTAATAATTTTTAATAAAAACTAAAATAATAATTTTTTAATTAAAAATAAAAAATAACAAAAATATTTTTTTAAAAGTAAACGGACATTTTTAAATTCTTATTCAGAGAACTTGTACCTAAGGGATGTTGAGAGTTGAGACAAATAATTACTAATTTTACTATTTTTTAGACTGCAATTCATGACAAGAGAATATTATTTTTCTAAAAGTAATTTAAACTAAACATGATAGACACTATATGGAATGGAAGTGAAATTATGTGATAAATAATTTTGTAAGTGGAAGCCAAACATAGTTCCCCTGATCTCTGTTTCATGAAAAAGTCTATCAATCAACAGCATGAAAAGAAGTGAAATGAACCACCCAAACAAACAACTTCAATTATTTGGAACCTTTTAACTTGTCTGGCAATGAGAACAAAGAAAAAACAACTAATGGCCTACACTTATTTTATTTTGTTGTCTACCTATAACCCATCAACAACTTCAAACTAGGAGTTTTATGGGTATATGCATTTCCCTTTAATTATTGAACTATATATTAGATTCATTTTTCAATAATCAAAACTTTTTATCTCACTAATCATCCAACTTGTACCAGAACTTACAATAACACACTGGCTAATCAACTTAGTTACTCCCCTTCACTTTCAATAATTATCTTGAACCTTACAATATAATATTTCATTAAAGGATATATATATATATATATATATATATATATATATATATATATATATATATATATATCCTTTCCCCCATAAACAGTCAATATAACCAAATCTACAAGATCATTTCAAAACATATTTGATGATTAATTACTACCATCAAGTCTATGGTGATTATGAAATGATGATTCATTATATTTCTGACTATTATTATCATTTTTTTAAAATCTTATTGGTTTGGGTTGAAATTAAACCACAATAATTACAAAGTACATAAATCATAATAATTACATACTACATAAACCATGGTAGCTTAATCCACATTTTATATGATATAATTTTGTTAAACATTTTTTTTAATCAATTAATGATGTGGAAGTATAAATTTTCAGTCATCCTAACTAAGCAAGGGGATCACCATACAATGAATTGTTTTTATTTTTTATTTTTTATCTTGATATGATATTGGTATTAGTTTCCTAATGTGTATTCCAACATGTGACATGCTACATCCACTGTTCCCCACGAGCACATTCACGCTTAATGCACATACCGGTAGCTAAGGCTAAGTTGGAATAATAGAGGCTTGTGAATGTATATCATATTGATATTAGATATGACCTATAGATGTGTCAAATATGTTTTTCTAATCCTATATGTTTAAGGTCTAATATCTATTACCGAATTAAGCATTAGTGTATTTTTGTAAGTAGTCATTAAATTTTGTTAACACTCAGAGGACATTAAATTAAAACTTGAACATCCCTTGCTCCTCATTGACTTAGAGGAGAATCACAACAGATCTCTTATTAACCCCTTAATCTATGTTTATAGAGGGGGGATACACTTACTATGAGAGTAAAGTCTTATTTATCACGATGATTATACATATAAAATTTTGAAAAAAAATCAAATATTCATAGATACATCATATTGATAATTAACATTTGTTTGTATTGAAAATTATATAAATTTCATTCAAATTAAGTTGATTTATGAAATTTCAAATGATTATCAAGTTTTATAAATCTGATCTATTTAATAAGAATTATTTATTCAATGATTGAATTTTAAAAAATTAATATATAATTTAAAGTTTATTGTAAATTATAAAAGAGGTGTAAAATAAATGGACCTTCATTTGATATTTATACACACACAAGAGACTTTATATAAACCATAGCTGAATATCTCTTATACCGACTAAGTGAGTTTTAGTTGAATGTATGAAGTTAAGTTTAAATGATTGCCTACAATTTGAATGTATAATATTGCAAATGAGTCGAAGTTGATTGACGCCTACGTATCATTGGAAGTGCTATAATTGAATTCCTTCAAACACGTCTAAGCAGAATGGTGAAGTGAGTACCTTAAAACACTAAGATTGAGCATTAATATAAGCAAAGAGGAATTGAAGTTATGAGGATTTTTGTCTTTGCCTTAGTGATGTGCCAGCACTACAACTCTACATTAGGCTTTCTGCCTCAACTTCCGACCAAAAAGCCAATTTCAAATTGTCCCAAAGGATAAGGTTTTCATGGCTTTACCTTTACATACATAAATGTGTGCGACCAACCACATTGCCCAATTTGGCGTTGATTGAATCTCTGTCCATTTCGTATCATTAGCCTACTCACACACAAACTACAACAATGGCAATGCCAAACACACATTCATTATTGAAAACCCATACTCCTTATTGCTACCTACATCAAACTTTTGATACACCGTATCCACTTCCACGTGAAACTGCCACTTTTATTTCTCATCATTATTCTATATATACATACATTCTATTTAATGTTACATTAATGAATGAAAATTACAATATATTATCTGACCTATTTCTTGAGATCAGAAGTCTGAGTATATACTTTTTAAACGCCTGATTTGTCTAAAAATCTATTTAAAATTTTATTTGAAACAATACCTCTTAAACAAATTAACAAACATACATCAAAATATATTAATAGACATAGTCTTTTATATATAAAACAAGTTTAAACATTTAAATAGACTAATATATATATATATATATATATATATATATATATATATATATAAATATATATAATATCAAAATATTATATACACTTTTATATTAAATAATTGTGATAATATTATTATTATTATATTTAAACAGACCAGCTAATTAAACTTAAAAAAACTTCAAACAACATAAAACACGAGTTATTTAATTAAATAGATTTATAAAAAAATTCTAAATCTAGGTTATTTAACAAATTAGTTTGTTTAGGCCTAAATCCAAGTTGGAGGGGACAGGGACCCGTGGGGTGTTTGTATGAATAATTATTTTTGTGATCCGGAGTAGAAGGTGCCCCTTTACACAAATGAGTGGATCGGCATTTATCCATTTTCCAAAATTGTCTCCTGTAAATTAGTGCCGTGCAGAGACTCGTGCACTCACCCCCTTCTACTCAACATCATATTTTATTTTTCTTTTTAACTTAAAAATTTAAATCCTTATATTTTTTAATTTAATTCTTATCTTCACTACCCAAATTCAACCTTGTTACAAGACCATCACCACACCTTTTCTACTAGTACAGTCTAATGTATACTGTTATTTACGAATACAAAACATAACTAATTTAAATTTCAAATTTATTTCTAAGGTAGGAAGTATGTTTAAAAACTAAATGAATAAATATATACTTAAATGTATAAAATTTTGATAACAAAGGAAAAATCTTTCATATTTTTAGACGCCTAAACTTTAAATTTGACTTATTTTTACAAAGAGAACAAAATTGGGCAACCCTTTTCTTCCAGAAACCCCATCTTTAGTTGTTTTAAATGAAAACTCGATTACGTCTTTAGTTGTTTTGAAGGAAAACTCGATTACATCATTAGTTGTAGCAAAAGCACCTCTGAAATTTTGAAGACGAGGTTGGCAAAAAAGAAATTGCATGATAAATTTAACATTATTCCATTAGGATGAGGGTTCCACTGCTCACACCTACCCAGAAGATCAATACATACTGCCAAATAGAGTCAGCAATAAAATCAGTTTCAACACCATTCACAATTAAAATTACTAAGACACGAAAGTCGCTCTTTAATTGCTCCAGGTTTACATATGTAAATGCTCCATAGTTACAATTATAAATGCGTTAACCCATAAACTGGGATTATCTATTGAATATAATTATTTACATTATTATTCTTGGATTCTCACCTGAATTACACAATACAACATCTCAGCACCAGCCCCTTTTGGTCAATCCTGCCGTCTTCATTGCCTACAAGTCATACATGATTCAGTTTCCTCGTATAAGAAGATCCATAAAGAAAAGCAAACCACCTTAGTAACTGTTCTAAAGTTGAACCAATGTCATATCACCAAAGCTTAAAATATAGTCATGACAAGCTAAATCTATAATATAGGAGTTCAAATTTGATCCAGTCAACTTCAGTTTTCTAACAATCATTCAGTGATATAGTTGATAATTGTCGCAGCTTTAAAAATTTTACCAATTCCCTATACAGGCTATACTCCTTTAGTATCATCATTTTTGTTTTGGTATTTTACCAATTATCTCCACACATTGAAGCAACTAGGAAAGTATTGGCAAGTTTATTTATATATAAAAATATGTGTATAAGTAAAAAGTTTGTTTTGGATTGGATCGGTTCCAAAACATGTAAAATACAATCCGATCCAATAAAAAAAATCAGTTTTGCGGTTTTTGGTTTATTTGGATCAGTTTTACGGTTTGCATTAGATTAAATCGGTTTATGAACACCTATATACAAAACCTTGCAGCCAGAATCTTTTCTACGGTTTCAACTTTTATTTGAGTGTGCCTTGGTTACCACCACCCTCAACATAATTGAACAACAATGCGAGTGCTCATGCATTCTTTAACAAATTTTCTACAATGTCACAGAAGAAAGATATAAAATTCTTTTATAATTATTAAATAAATTATATAATTTTTTAGTTACGTATTAGTTATCAGTTATGCACTGAAATTGTAAGTTTTAGCCATATATTCCAAAATAAAATTAGAATAGATTCATAAGAGAGTGAGTTAACTGAATTGCACATAGAAAGAAACAACTACAGAAGGCAGCAAAGAAATTGGCAACTTGGTGTTGTAAGGCACACAACGAGTGTTTTTTCGTACAGATGGGAGTTGCATACTGCAATGCTTCATCTAAAGCCATGTGGAGGTTGGAGTATCCAAAAAATTATAGGTCAGGTTTGGCAAACTATTTACAGAATCAGTGTCTACAGCAACAAAAACAGGAGAAGGCTCACCCTCAAAAACAAAAAATAAGGCTTTGTGACATTTAACTTATTATGAAGTGATGGAGAGGGAAAAAGTTGATTTAGGTGTGGGTAAAAATGTTACTCAGTGCACCAATGCAAAGAAAAGCAGTTGAGACTTGAGTGATGATTTAAAGAGATAATGGAGCTATGAACAAAGAGGATCAAGAGACTGCCATTGAAGTTGATGAATTGGAGGACAACATAGAGTGTCAAGACGCGGAAATGTTCCAGACAAAAGATAGAGTTAAAACCATGAGAGGAAGGAAAGTTGAATGAGGATCAAATGGCAGCATTGATAGTTAGTGATGCAAGGCACAATTTTATTAATCCTCACAGGTTGTTTCAGCTGTAGGATTACCAGTTGAACAAGGCGCCAATGGCAGTGTTGACTGTTGAACGTTAGTGATACAAGCCACAATTTTATTAATTTTCACAGGTTGTTTTGGCTATAGGATTACTAGTAGACAAAACAAAGAAGTTTTGGGAAAGAATGGGAGATTGACACTGGGTGAAGACAAAGGGAAACTGTAAACAGTTAGTGATTATGTTGGGTGATACCGATGTCTGTATGTCAGATTTAAGAGAAGTGGATGTGATTCTTGAGGTAGCTTGGCTATAAGCATTAGGGTAGTGTTAGTTGATTAGAAAGAGATGACCATCTTCTTTTATAATGGGGGAGCAATTGATTACATTACAAGAGGGAACACAAATTGCACAACAGATCCAGAAGCAGAAAGTTTGCAGCACTGAAACAGTATCTTTTCATAGTATTTTGGAGACTCCCGAGGGAAATTGAAGGCTTGTGATGGAGTACTGAGGGTAGACCAGTAGAGGAACAAGTTAACCATCCAAACACCATACAAGGGAAAGATCTCAATCAGTTCCTGTTGAAATTTGCAGTAGTGTGTAAAGAAATAGAGGGACTGCCACCATGTAGATAACTAGATATGGAGCACATTCAATAATGTAAGTGTATATCTTTGTAGCCTTGCCACCATCACAAAATTGAGAAGGCAAGTCCAGGTTATGCTGCAAGACTACAAGGTTATCATCAGATTGAGCTCTAATGCATCTTCTAGTCTCATATTTTGGTTTAAGAAAAGATTCAACTTGAACATTTAGGCACATAACAAGATCACAATACAAGAAAAGTATTCTATACCTATGATAAACGAGTTGATAGACGTATTGTATGTGCATAAAACAGCCTATAGGATTCACAAGAGTCAATAATTTTTTTACAATGCCATTTCGGTTAACCTATGTCTCGACATCCTTTCAATCAATCATAAACCAGATATTTAAACCTTCTTTGAGGGATCTTGTGTTGTTTTTTATGATATGTTGATGTCCACTGCTGATTGGGAAACACATTTGTAATGTTTATCACAAGTGTCACAACAAAATCAGCTTGTGGTAAACCTAAAGAAATGTGGTTATGGACAGCAGGAAATCAAATATTTATCACAAAGGGGTTTCGGTAGATACTGCAAAGATGAAATGTGGTGAAGTAGCTAATTCCTTAGAACATTAAGGAGAATAATTTTCATTTGTGGCCACAACATGAGAAGCATTTGAAGCATGAAAACAACCTATATAATAACTTCTCTGATAATAGCTTATTGCCTTATCCTAAGCTCAACCTCCTTTTTGAGAGTGTCAAAAAGTGGCAAGGGAATAATAGAGACTGTCCTCATGCAACAAAATAGATCCATTGCTTTCTTTAGTAAACCAATTAAAGGGAATAGTCTAAACAATATCCATCATTGAAGATTGAGATTAAAAGTATAAAACATGTAAACAACTAACAGAAACACACCTTCAGGTGGCTGAGCTAGCTTCCTGTTTTGGGGAGACGTCATCTCTTTCTTCAATTGCAATAAAATGTCTTCCATTGTACACTCTCTTTGCCAATTAGCAAGCATAGGGAACAAATTTGGCTCAACCTGGTAATTTTGAAATTTATAGGTTCAAATCCAATCACAAAAGTACAAGGAATCTTTAACAAAATGTTACCTACCACTCCAGATTCTTGGTTGACGCAAGTCATGTTAATCCTAGTCTGAAATCTAACAGATGGTGGGTTGTCCGGGTAATCTTTGCCACAAAATAATTTCAGCTGGTAGATACGCCCTTCATGAACAGTCTAGTAATAGAACAAGATGGACAAAAAGTTATTCCACTTAGCAACTAGAAAGTAGTACAAACTTCTTTTGTATGCAATTAATTTATTAAAAAAAAAACACTCATGATAAGAAAAACTATTCAGATAAAAGTGGATTAGAATGTATATCTTGGAAGGAGAAATTTACGAGCAAAGAGCTGTATCTCGTAAGTTTCTATAAGCACAATAAATTCATCAATTTTGTAGAGAGACATTGAAGGTAACAAAATTAAAGCAAAGAACAGAAGAGCTTACACCAGGGGGTCCAATAATAGTCCCAGTCCATGACTGCATGTATATATCATCAGCATCATCCATTCCATAGCTAACAGTTCCATCTCCAATTCCCTTCTCGCCTCTCTCAAGTTCTTCCAATAATCTAAAATTCCTAGGAACTGCATAAATAGACCAAAAAGATTAAAAAGATGAGTGGAAAATACAAATGCACACTCTAGGGAAAAATCCATAAATATTGAGGTACATAATTGGTCACTTCAAAATCATGGATCATGATTTCAGAACAATACTGGTCAAGCATGTCTGATTTCAGCCCAAAAACAACTGTCGTGAATTTGGATTATTAATAATATGTGAAGTTGGTTTGCCTGCTCTCATCTATTGTTCCATTAAATTTCAAAACGAACAAAAGAATGGGCCAACATCAACATGGTAAGCCTTGGAAAAACCCATTAACTGTTCGTTAGAATATTAACATTTCTTTCAGTAAATGTTACACAAGGTTGTTATTAGTTTGGGCTCATCTTCTGACCCATCACATAACATCAGCACCAGCACATTCTTTCCCTGCTTCTAGTATCCCTGCAACTCACCAACTGGTGTGACCTCATTTCCTTATTACTTCATCTTCACAACTGCATAGATTAATTCCACCATTCTGTGTCATTCATCTATTTTATTCCCTTCCCATTTTTCATTTAAGCTTTCTTCAAGTTGATTCACCGATTTTCAAGATCCAGACTACAGGTAGGGTGGTAGATGCAAATCTGGAAACTATGATGCAGAGTTCAGATGTGATAAAATCATATAAGAAAATAAAAGATTTCAAAGAAAGAATTTTTCCCTGACCACACGTCCTTCCAAAATCAAAACTGACAGGCATTCCCTGAAGAAGGATAAAATGATGGGTATAGCTACAAAAATAACTTCCAGAAACTCACAATGGTAGCAAAGACCCCAAGCTTGACATGTCACCCATTCCTTCATATCACCAATAAGATCAAAAGGGTAGAAGGACATCAACCAATTACTCACTAAAGAAATAGTTTTATACTCCAAATTCTCAGGGCCAGTCTAATCCATTCAGCTTCACAATCCATACAACACATTTTCGAGGAAACAACATAATCCCTCCTAGAATCTCCTGCTCCAAAAATGAAGATTTTTATAATCTCCTCCAATCTCTTGCACCACATCCCTAGCATAAATGGATATACAAGTTTGCAAACATAATAACAATTTACTTTAAAAGAAAACAACAGACAGAATTACATCACCACATTCCTAACTTCACTCCTAAGGTTGCTAGAAATGTGGATTGACTTTTAGAAACGTTTCTACGTGTTGCCCTGCCTCTGGTGTGTCCCAAACTGGGCACAATCACCCTTGGGTGGAAACGCGGATTTTCTATACATATATTTATGTTTATATATAATTTAACATTTCTGGTAGACCTTACAAGCCGTAGACGACTCAACAAATCTACAATTGGACAATCTCCTCCGTGTCAAGGTGTAAACTAGAGTTTTACAACCTTGATCACTCCCACTTTTTCAATATTTATATTCAAATTATATTCTACCCTTGAACACAAATTCAAGCTCATTCAAGTGTAATGTCAAGGAACCACGACAAAATCAATGGCATAGTTCCAGTACGGGACAACCACACATACAGCAGGATGCAAATAAATATACACTGAACATCCATCCACGAGCACGGACCCCAAAGTTTCCACACTAAATTAACACAGTAGCAAACGGTAACAATAAATTATATCTCAGCAAGCAACAACGCTGAAGAGGAGGAAATTACTAATTAAAGCGTGCACAAATATAAAAACGAAGAAAATTTCCTTATACAGCTAATATCATACACATCACATATCACAGATTTCATACAATCACAGCCACAAACGTAGAAGAAGTATTTTATTTCCTATCATCGATCATATGAAACAGCTTCCGAATCAAATCAAACAGATGGAAATTGTAGACTACGCCTAGAACAAACAACAATACATAAGATCTTCATAATTAGATACAATCGCGAGAACACGAAATGATGGAGAGAAGGAACCACGACAAAAAGAAACTAAAAATTCGGAAAGGAAAGAGGAAAACGAAAAAGGTAGAAGAAGAGATTATGGGAAATGAATGCTGACCAACGACACTGGATCCTTCGGAACCCATAATTGAGGAGTGAATCGGAAGGGTTAGGGTTTTGGAATTGTAGAGATAGAAAGCGAAGAACAAGTTAGGGAGAGAGAGAGAGAGAGAGAGAGAGAGAGAGAGAGAGAGAAGTGTGATAACAGCTGTTTGGAAAAATAGAAGGTCCGTTACGCCTACACGTAGCAATATATATCAGTGAGTACAGCTGAGCCAACCTAATAAGCTATAGTGCGTCTATTTGTTTCACTTCTCCTTAAATTAATTACCCAAACCTGCTTCCTTATATACCAATTCTTTATTAATCACTAGACTCCCCTCGAGGTTTACACTTATTTATTATAAGTAGCCTCATCTTCAGGTTAATATTATAATTGGCTTTAATCTTTCTCAATAATTACAATGCACCTCTACCTAATGATACTATCTTAATTAGGTTTTGACTTGAATTTAGGGTTGCATTAATTATTAATTATAAGTGACTTTTTTTATTGTAGTCTCAATCTCATCAAAAATGATGATCTTGAAACTCAAAACTAAGCTTCTCAATTTCTCATTTTTTATGTTAGCGTTAAACGCGGACAATGATAGCATAATAAAAAACACTTGACATTGGGCGTTTGTGTTTGTGTTGTCCATTCCTTTTGGTTTCGGTGTTGCGTCAAAGTAAGTTTTTTGTTCCTCTTGCTATGAGAGCCTATGTTATACATGCTTTGTTGTTTGAGCTTGCCTAACCTCAAAGTTTCATATGGTGTATATAAGGGTTTTAGGGTTTGCATTCATGGGATTTAGTATCTTTTCAAACATTGTCTTTCTTAATTTGACACATGCTTTGTTTTTTCCCTCTTTCTTTTTGTTTTTTGGTTTGGGTTTGGTGACCAATCGAGTGTGTAGATGGCTATGGTGACTAGATGTTTTACATGTTGGTTCTTTACAATGATGTGTTAAACTTGAGGGTAGTATCTCTAGTGATAAGAAAACAATGTTTAATAGTGATAATGCCTTGTTGAGGTGGTTTGATGTTAACAAAAAAAACATGTAAGGAAAAGTTAATCCTTTATATAGAGATAAGGCAAAAAGAATAAAATGTTCTCAACTTAGATGACGGTTAATCCAATATAGCACCACCTATTGCACCCGAACTTGAATGCGATGATGTTGATGCTCAAAATCACAATATTGATGAGCAATCCTTAGAAGATAAAGGTGTGAGGTTCATGGATTTACTTACCAAAGATGATGATGCATGAGATCTGTCAAATTATGATGTTGATGTTTTCTTGACTGATTTGGATGGAAGTGATAGTGGTGATGAAAAGCCCTAGTTGGATAGGGTTTAATTGATGTAACATTTTAATCATTGCAATTTATATCTTATGACAAAATTTAAATGATGGTTTACTTTAATATTGTAGGTTTAATTTTGGCAATTTCCTATGCAATGTCATATGTTTCCCATAGATGGTGTTGTAGACACTTGTATAACAACTTTAAATCGGGTAACCTGAGCTTAAGGAATTATTTGGAAGGCTATTAGTGTTTACACTAGCTGGGAGTTTGACAAAACCATGACCCAAATCAAAAAGGGCACTAGAAAAGCCTATGATTGGCTTGCCAAGGTTGAAACACATGTAGGCGAGGCATTCCTTCAATCTTGATGCAAAGAGTAGCCATATAACCAACAACATGAGCGAGCAATTTAATCATTAGATTGGACAATTGAGGGATAAGTGTGTGTTGACCATGACTGAGTCCATTGTATCAAAATTGATGGAGATCACTAAAAAGGATTATTGCTAGTATATCATGGGAGGGTTTTATGACACCATTGGTTGTGAAGAAGATTAATTTCCAAAAGAGACTAGGCTCTAGGTGTTATTCTAAGGTAGCATATCAGTTGACCTATGAGAGAATTATATATTTAAGCATCATGAAGCTACCCGCAAAGGAGACACTTGACAAAATCATGCCACCACCCTTCAAAAAGCTTCAGGGCGACCAAGGAAAAACAAAAAAAAGCACTTGACGAAGAACAATTAGGCACAAGCAAGGTTAGAAGGTTCACTACACTTAGGTATGCTAACTACAAGCAGTTTGGCACAACAAGCACATTTGTTGGTGCAAGCAGAAGAAACACGTGAGCAAAAGGTCAAGGAAAGAAGAGAACGAGGACATAATCCAAGGCATCTTCTTCAGTTACTTCTACTACACATCTAACACAGTGTGTAAATACTTAGAGGAAGAGAAGTAGGGCTTCATTAGATGTTCCTAGTATAACGTCCTGCCATACTTTAATTATTTTTTTTACCCAACTTTCCAATTTTACAGAAAAAATTTTCATAGTTGTTTGACCTTTCATGATTAATAAATTTTATATTTTCAAAACAACTCAAAGAGGATTTCCAGCTAACTTCCCAAGGCGGCAAAACACAAAAATATGCACATAGAACCAGAACCTAAGCCAACACACGCCTAGGCTGGCATCTACATGCCAAAAATGTAAAAAGGGCATAGGACCTAGGCGTTACGCCTAGGCTGGCATACATTCCCCAAAGACTCGCCAATAGGGGTGAGCAACAACGTGTTAACCGCCCCGAACCCGAAAAACCGTAAAATATTATCCGGAAAAAGTCAGATAGTCACGATAACCGGTTGGAAAATCTAATTTTTTTGGTTTAGTATGGATAAGTTTGGTCGGTGGTGGGTCAAAATATTAGACCCATAGATACCCACCACCGACTGAGGCTCTAACTTTAAAAAACATAAAACAGGCCTAACTGTAGTGAAAGGCCCAAGAAACACATGTTAACCCTAACATTTTACAAGAGAAAGAGTTGCTGTAATGTGCTGTGCCATCAGTCTCCCTTCTTTCCACAGAGCACGTTAACTCTCTCAACATCCCCTTCGCGTTTTAACAGCGGCCATGTCTTCCAAAGGCTTTCATCCTTCTTTTCTTTATTTACTACCTTGCTATGTTCATTCCTACCTTCCCTCTTTAACCTTCATGCGACAGAGTACACGTTGAAGGAGGCAACAATGACAACGAGACAAAGCCGAGATGGATAGAGGCGAGACAACGATGTTATTTTTTATGTGTTTCCAATGATTTCTTCTGTAACTGTATTGTGCACATCTATTCTTTTTTTTTTGCTTTTAGTTTTATCATTGTATAGTTCATTTTATTTTTTGTTTGCAGATCTGAGTAGTTTATTTTCTTTCCAGATCTCATAGTTCATTTTGTTTCCAGATCTAAATTGTTCACTTTGTTTCCAGATCTGAGTGGTTTTTTTTTTCCTTCCAAATCCAAATAGTTTATTCTTTTAGATTTGAATAGTTCATTTTGTTTTTTCAGATTTGAGGAGTTAATTTTGTTTTTTCTTTCATTTTATTTTAAAGTTTCATCTTCTTATGTATCTGGAACTTTTCATCTTCTTGTGTACATGGAATTTTTTATCTCTACTTTCAAGTATACCCACCCGCTTAATCCGCCACCCGTACCACCAACCGACCCGCCTAATCCGTCTACATAACCGGTCGAAAATGGATATATTTTTCATATGTTCAATAATATCGGTATAAGAGTTTCAGGTTAAAACCAATCCGGACCGACCATTCATCACCCCTACTCGCCAAAAGCCATAGTCCACGCGTGTAGGCATGCAGAAACAGGTATAGGCACGCTAGAGTCAACACCACGCACCAGTGTGGGTACGCCAGCGGGCGTGGGCACGTGTGGGAAGCAAACTATGTACACCTTAATTACAACAATAAAAGATCCTATTTCTCTAAAGGAGAACATAACATTTCACATCGACATTACTAAGATCTAACTTTAGCCTTAAGACACAAGCTTTTATTCATCTAGAAAAATTGGAAGAAACTTCAAATATATGTGTGTGTATCAAATATATGTGTGTATGTGTGTGCTAGAAAAGTTTAGGGAGAGGCAGGAAACAAGAGATTTGGGAGAAGGGAAAATGAAAAACTTAAAAGGAGAAAAGTGGGAGGTTAGTATGTTGGGAAAAAGAAAAAAAACATTAAAAAGGCTAATATAGGGAAACTTAACATAATGGGAAATTGACACATGACATTTTCCACTATCTTAAAACCTTGTTTTATAGAAAGTATAGATTTAACCTCTATCAACAATAACACATAATTGGGAAACATAAAAGTTTAAATTGTGGGTAAATTTAAACATTTGGAACCCAAATTGTATAAACTAACATGAATTAGAAACAGCTGAAAAGTAATGGTGCTATAACATAAAAGGGACCATTAATTTTCAGCGCATGTCGGCGCCAAAGATTGGATTGCACAGTACGCAACAAACAAAATATGAAAGTTCCTCAATTAACTATCGGAAATGAACATGAAACAAACATCAATGCTATTCTGACGTAAAAAGGAATGTAAGGCTCAGGTATATAATGGGCCTTAAGGATATAACCGTTTCCTAAGTTCCTCCACAAAGCCTGCTCTGGGAGTGCTTATTTCATTACTGGCCACGAGGTCTTTCAATAGCACCACGCCTTCTTTTACTTCTTGATCACCAACAAATACCATCCATGGGATCCTTGATTCTTTTGCATAGTCGAAGTGCTTCTGTCTTCTTTTATTGACCAAGAATTCTGCTTTCACCCCAACATCCCAAAGTTCTCCAGCCAGCTCTGCAGCTAGTGTTAGATCAGTCCCGTAAATGCTAACTAGGACTTCTGTCTTGGTTGGTCGAGCCATCTAACAAAAACAACAAAATATTATAACATACTACAAAGACAAGGATAGACAGGAAACTATAAAAAAGAAGCAAATACTGGCTACACAATGCCACCACTCGCTCAAACCACCTACATCATGAAATAACAGTTCACTACTTGATAAGAGCACATAAATTTTAAACTTCTCATGTTAGAAACAAGGATACAACTATGATTGAGATCGTTTTACCAGACTATCAAATGCAGTAAGCAAGACACGGAATACTAGCAAAAGAATTAACATGTTCCCCATCAAAACAGCAAGACTAATTCTATGTAGAAGTCTGTTGGAAAGTATTAATTAACACGCAGAAGGTTAGAAAATGTTGGTGCTCAGTAGATGCAATAAGACATGCATATGTGTGACAGACCACACCATACGGAAAATCTCTGCTCAGACACAAAAGTACTTCATTAGGAGATCTCATGCTGGTCCACTCGTAGGGGTATTAATCCAGTTAGAATGCTGTGTACAATATATTGGTTTGCGTCTTTCAAGGAATTATTATGGACCTTGGTTCCATGGAGATTGCATGTCCTTTGTCATCCTGCCCCCTCTCTGTTTTTCGCCCCTCATCTTTTCTTCTCTGCTTGGCTTATATGCATCACAGTTTATCATTCAATTCCCATCAACACTCTTTCAAAGTTATCCAGAAAATCATATCAGTGGCATCCTATAAATTCGCAGGGAGTCACATTCCTTTGCTTAACTCCAGCATTCCAACTCAACAGAGTCACAAACATCCCTAGTGCAGCTGCAAGATCATTTACATTAATTTCCTCATTTGTGGTCCCATCCAACTTATCCAGCAACATTTTCCGTCTCTTATAATTTTTCAACTAATTAGTATTTTCAATTTGGGACCTTTCATTGTTACTCAATAGTTGGAAACCATGGTAAACCCTAAATTCACCGAATTTTGCAGTAAAATTAGTGGCACTGTTGCAATCATATTTAATACCCAGAATAATTAATGAATATTCATTTAACAAAAGCAACTAATGAAGTTACTTGTAAAGCATTATGGTCACCTGGTTCTGATCCTTCTGATTTTGCTCCATTATGGTAAATACCCTCTCAATTCCCAAACTTACACCAACTGCTGGGACTTGCTTTGAACCAAACATCCCTATAAGGTTATCATATCGACCCCCGGCAGCAATTGAACCAACCTGTGTAAAGAACATTCCTATGACTGAATAAATAATTAAGATTTCAATAATATATATGTAAATAAAAAAAAGACAGCACAGAGTATATGCACATTTATGAGTATTACAAATTTACAACGCTACAGAGTGCCAGTGGTGAGCCATTTTCAAAAATTTGGGATTTCAATTTACTTCTTCCCAAAGCTTTTTTTTAATGGAAAATTTTAATTATAAAAAGATGATAAAAGAGCCCCAAAAAATTGAGCTGCACTACAATTGCAAGATCTAAATGCTATATATTCCTACTTATCCTACATATATATGTCACAAATCACAACATTAAAGTAAAAAAAAAATGACAAACAAAACAGAGAGAAAAGGAAATATTGCAAGGCAAGAAGCTGTAATATCCAGCTTCATAAAAGATTTCCTTAAATTGTTTTATCATTTGTGCATTCTTTGTTTTAAATGGGATAAAATATTTATCTTGGACCACATGTTTTGGATTCAGGTAAACAGGTTTGCAAGGTCTATACAAGATCATCATCTCAAAAGCACTCTCCCAAACCTTAGAGAAACGAGAGAACTCTTCATCTAGTGTTTAGACCACATATTTAAAAGCAACAATAAATAATCAACATCTGCTACACCTAGGCTGGAATAAAACACCATGCCCCTCAAAGGATGAAGGAACCAAAGGGAAAGATTTCATGACCAAGAGAAGTGACATGAAAATTACCTGAGTACCACCTTTAAAAACAGCTTCAAATATAACTCCGGTATAATAATCCAGACCTCTGGCAAGACTCAAGTCAAAAACAACTTTATCAATGCACTTTGATTTTTCCAGAGCTTTAAATAAAATTTCCAGGTCGTCCAATGCATCAGCAGATCCATCATTTTCTAACAAAGCACTGCCCTCTTGTTTAAGTTTAGATAATAATGTCAAAGGAGATCCTCTTTCTCTAACAAACGTTCCAATTCTGTCTGCTGTCTCAGCAGTTAATCCTTTCTCTTCCACCTACAGCAAGACCATATAAAGCACATTACCAAACATGATCAAAAGGTTACAAAGCATAATAGAAAACAGGAAATACTTGAAAGATACTTGACCATGTAAATTGGCTTTCAAGCAAAATAGAAAACAGTTACCAAATTAAAACAAATGCAAAAACAATATTATCACTTTGAAAGATAAAGGGATAAACACTCCATTTAATACCTGAAGTGTAACTTTTCAATTATTTCCCTCCTAATTTTTGCAAGTCAAACACATTAGATCAGACAATTGTTACCAGTAACTTCCTAATAGAAAAGGGGATGGAACAAAAACATTTATCTTCTACAATCCAGATATTGCTCATAGATACCACGACAAAAGTTTCTATAAGATGAGGCATGGCAAAGATGTTTGCCTCCTAAATAAATCACACAAGATTATGCAAAAATACAGGAAGGCAAATTAAATTCAATACCCAAAACAAAACAGCTTCACATTAATAAAATTATGAAGTATTTCAAAAGTAAAATTAAAAAAAAAAACCTACATTCAAAATGTGCATCAGAGGGAACAATTTAAGCAGAAAAGCATTTCTTAATCATCCAATAAAATAAAATTATTACAGAAATAGATACAAGTAGCATATGTCCTCACCATTTCTTTTCTTATCTGTTCAAAAGACTGTTTGTCTAACTTGTCAATGCTTGAACATATAGTCCTAAACTTTTCAGGAGGTACACCACATATTTGCATCATGCCATCCAGTAACTTCCTGTGATTCAACTTTATCTGAAAAACAGAAAGTTGAGAAAAGGGTCAAACATAAACACAAATATATTGTGATCTTGATATCTTATTGAATAGGATTTTTCCCATTAAGGAGGAGAACAGCCAATTGCTAATCACATCCAAATTAATGACATTAGAAGGTTAGATTATAACAAAGTTGGGGTGGGAAAAGCGTGTGACTTAACAATAACAGAGTAAGTGCCACTTCAGTTAGGACCTAGGAAGTAAAATGATTGACAATCTGACAAAGACTTGAAGTTTAAACTATAGCATGCTTAAACACACTCCAATTTCTGACAGTATCAGTTGGAGTAACAGTGGATTGTTACAATGACATCCAATCACCAAAGTATTGAATGACATCCAATCACCAAAGTATTGACAGACCATGAAACTAGAAATTTATGCAATTTTAGAAAAACAATATTTGTAAATCTAGAATTTGAGTATTGGACCTAACTCAATTATAAAAACTAGCTCATAATACAGGGATTACTCTCACCTCATATTTTTAATTGGTCATATCTCTAGACAGTATCATACTTTTAACAGTAAAGAATGGATTGTTATAAAAATTTACCTCATAGTCCCCAATGTCCAGCTCATCCAGTAGTTCAGTTAAAATCCTGACAACCTCAAAGTCTGGACCCATTTTTTCAGATGGACCAGCAATATCAAAGTCACATTGATAAAATTCACGGTATCTTCCCTTAGATGGGTTGTCCCTTCTGTAAACCTTAGCTATTTGATACCTTTTTAAAGATGACAGACCATTCATAGCCACAAACCTAGCAAATGGAACTGTCAAGTCATACCTCAAAGAACAGAGTTCTCCCCCCTGCCAAACAAGTGGATTACAAATCAGCATGAAATTAAATTCAACTTTATCTATGAATTTAAACACACTCAGGTGGGGGAATCAATCTGGCGTAGAATCACAATATAAAAGAGAAGTCTGGATTCCGTAAAATTATCAGAAATAGAAACAAGAAAAAATCTAGATGAAAAATGTCCACTTATCTTAGGACTTTGAACTGCGTAAGTTTCTTCTCACAAAAGATACTTACCCGGAGAAAAGAAAAAGATTTTGTTATAACATCAAGGCAACTAGTCAAGGTATTAACAAGCAACAAACATATGTACCTGGTCAGCAAGATCGTATATCAACTTTGAATCTTCTCCATATTTTCCCATGAGAGTTTCTCGCAATTCAAAAACAGGAGTATCCAAGGCTGTGGCACCATGCCTCTCAAAAACTCCTTCTATTATTGAGAAAGCTTTCTTTCTAATTGTCATTTGTTCTTTGGCAAAATCACGAGTCCCCTAATATTATATATTGCAAAACTCAAGGTAAGACTACCAACAAACACATCCCATCCAGGAAGAAAACAAACAATATCACCATTAAATGCCATGAACATAAAAGTAAATAAAGGAACATCATGGTGTATTTAGACACACAACTTAATTAAGCACTTTATGCAATAAGCTTTAACTATTTAATCTTGACTATGAAACTTATTGGAAATTTAGAATAAGCTAAACAAAGCTTATAAAAGTCATAGGCTATTCATAAGTTCTTCCAAATACACGCTAAGTTCTACAGTACAAGCCGTAAGAATTTGATTATGCGCAATTCAAAGCAACACCATGCACAGAATGCCTTTAAATAGGATTTCATAATTAATACTATCACTCACACGTATCTATCAGAGTGGTTTACAGCTCCACAATGACCACTATAACACTATCAAATTAAAAATAAAACTATAATCAACATATTTCCCCCTTTGTCTCTTAAGCATGGACCCAACCGATTCCTGGGCAACCCAGAACATATTCCTGTCATACAAATTCTCTAATTGGTTATTCTATTCTTAGAATGCCCATTACTCAAATGTTTCTTCAATTATCCTTTGAAAACTGCCAACATGTGCACAATTTTAACTACATTTCAATTATTCAATAACAAAAAATATCAACAGATCAGCTACCAAAATACTTGGCCTATATTCAATCAAACACGAATATTTCATGGGCATGTACTAAGGATGCAACTTGCTACAACTGATTGAACAATTAGCTCTTTTATCAAGAGGCGCCTTAATCCTCATACTGGAGCCCAAATGAATTGGATAGATGCACTATCCAATATAGTTTCCAAACACAATGTCCATTTGTTTAAAAGACAGTGGAAAAGTTTAGCAGATTATACATATAACATCATGCCTTAAAAACCAAAAGGTAATCATATGAGTAACCAAAACTTGACACACAATTACCTTGGGAATCTTGGGCAATCTCCTACTCTCATTGCTTTCAACAATATCCTTTACTTTCAACAAGAATACATGAAATTCAGGTTCATCCGAATCCAAAAATGATAGGAAATCCGCCACCCATGCCTCCAAAGCTATCTGCCTTGCACCCAGAAACTTCTCCTTGATCAATGCCAAAATCGAACTTGTCCCTTTCCCCAAAACAACTTTTTTCTTCTTCTTCGTCTCCTCTCTCGAACTCTCTCCATTTTCCTTACCACCATTGAGTTTCTCACTCAGCTCACCAGCCTCCAGCACCACAAACGCAGTCAAAGCCTCCCACGCCACAATCTTCCACACAAGCTTCAACAACACATATACTTCATGTGCAAACTTATCATACTCCTTCCCCAGAAACAAATTCAAAGCCGCATTAAAACCACTACTCAAACTAGCCTCATTAGGACATTCTTTTCCAAACACATTCCTAACATGCAGCAAACCATTGCTACCAATAGCCTCCAAATTACTCAAGGCACGACCAAAACTAGCATCACCAAGTCCACGCAGTGCGGCTGCCAACGGCAACAACACAATGCACACAGCTTCCTCACTTCCCCCCAACTTAACCCCTGAATTCAACTCAACACGCATCTTAGAGTGCACAGCCTTCATCTGCTCCCTAAAAGTTCCATGAACCTTAGGAATCTTCGCGATGAATTGAACCTTATCCTTACCAATCAACTTGGATCCGTTAAGCAGAACCCTCATGTCACCGGCGACGGCGACCTCCTCCTTGGAGGTGTGTCCGTCGCCAGAATCCATCAAATTGAAGGCCGTCACGTCGGCCTTCAGCGCCTCGCAGGAGAGCGCGGCCGCCACATCAGAGAGGGCGGAGAGCGCGGAGGAATGGTGGTCGAGAATGGCGGAGACACCGAGCAGCGTGGAAGATGCGTTGTGGAGCACGAAGAGCTCGTGTTCGGTGACATCAGCATCTTGGAAAGGGGAAGTTAAGGTTTGGGGATTGGAATTGAGGGTTTGGGAAATGAGAAGGGGAATGCGGTTGGGGGAATTGGAGAGGAGGAGTTTGTTGAGGAGGACGGTAAGGGAGGCTCTGGATTCTTGTAGGGTGAGAAAATCAGGGAGGGTGATGGTGTGCTTGAAGGACGTCGTTGTTGTAGTGGTGGTGGAGGGTCGTTCGAGAGCTGACGAATCGATTCGGAGGTGAGCGAGGGAATTGGAAAGGGCGACGACGGAGGAGGAAGAGAGAGAAGAGGATTTGGACCCGAGTGTGACGGTGGAGAGTTCACCCTGACCCATGGTGGCTAACGGCGTCTCTGTGTGAGTGAGGGTTCCTACTCTGCCGCCGCTACGCTGTCTTCCTTCTTCCCTATATTTCTCTTCGTCTCCTTTCTCTATGTTTTCTTTTCAAGTAAATATCAATATATTATTCCTACATCTTGTATTTGTTTTACATAATAATGTCAGAGGGAGTTATTTATATATTTGATTTAGTTTTTTAAAATATTTTAATATCATGTATTATATAAAGAATTAATTATATTAAAAAATATTTTAATAACATATATTTAATAATGTTAAAAAAATATAATTTTATTTATATTTAAAACCAGTATTACAGTAATTTGTTATGTATAGGTACAAATTGCTTTTTATCTGATGTGATAGAAAATTAGGAGGGAGAAAAATACAACTAAAAAAGAAGTTAAATGTATTAAAAATTGATTTCTTTAGAAAAATATTATATGAGAGTTTTGTTTGACGCATATTAATAATTTTTAAAAACAAATTAATTATTAATTTTGATTTATTAAAAAATAAAAAATATTATAAATTTAATTTTTTATTATAATAAAAAATATATTTTAAAATTTAAAATTTTAATTTATTTATTTCTTATAGATGATTAATTTATTTTTATTTATCTACTTTTCATCAATTAAAAAATTCTTCATACAAAATATATCATCCCTCTAATTAAAATAACTAGCTATGTACCCGTGTAGACGCACGGGTTATGACCTTTGATTAAAATTATTAACTAATATGTTATATTAATTGTTGTAATATTTGTAACATAATATACTATGTAATATACAAAAAATAAAATATAAAATGCCATATATATAGGAAGTAACAGGGCATCCATCGCTTGAGCGAATGACTTATTCGCCTAAGCGAATTTGGACCAGTGAGGTTCATTGAAGAAGTCGCTCAAGCGAAGTGGTATCGCTTAAGCGAAATTGATCCAGAAAGCAAAGACACGGGCTTCGCTCAAGCATACCAGTAAAACACACCCGTCGAAATTCATCCAATGAAAAATTCCTGGAGAAGGGAAAAGAATATTACATACAGATGCAAGTGATCATCACTGGGGAGCAGTTCTGATAGAAGAAATTGGAGGACAAAAACTGTATTGTGGACATGCTAGTGGACAGTTTACCAATGGTGAACTTCATTATCATACCACCTACAAAGAAACTCTTGCGGTCAAATATGGAATCAAAAAGTTTGACTTCCATCTTCGAGGTCACCAATTTGAGGTACAACTTGATAACTCGCTCAAGCGAAATTCATCCAGAACCAAAATACAACAAAATCGCTGCAGCGGATGGGTCATGGCTTAAGCGAATGCTGAACAGGGGATCATCAACTTGAATCTCATTCTGAATTCATACAACAAATTCACTCGGCCTTTCATCACTCGGGAATTCATTCTGAATTTCTTTCTTAGTTTTTCAGATAAAACAATTCCCAATCCCTTATTCGGTTTCCATCACTCGTCTCACCCTCAAAGTCACTCTTTCATTCGTCTCTCCCTCTCTCGGTTCCCTTCATCCACTTAGTCTTTCACTCTGGTTCTTTCACGCTCTTGATCCCTCACCCGGTCTTTCGATCAGTCACTCTTTCACTCGGTCCATCACTCAGTCTCCCTCCCTCACCCGGTCTTTCTCTCGATCTCTCTTTCACTCGGTCCATCACTCAGTTTCCCTCCCTTACTCGGTCTTTTTCGCCCTCAGTCAGTCTCTAACTCCCTCAGTCGGTCTCTTTCTCCCTCAGTCAGTCTCTGACTCCCTCTCCAGTCTCTCGTTCCCTCAGTCGGTCTCTCACCCCATCTGTCGTCATTCCCTCATTCAGTCTCTCAATCACTCGTCTTTCTTTCACTGGCCACTCCCTCAGTCGGTGTCCTTTATTCACCCAGTCTATCACTTAATCTTAAGAGCAAACTTTGTATCTGGAAGAGGAAACTCAATGTGATTCGTCTATTTCAAATCACAGAAACTGCTTCCTTATAGTGCGATTTTGACCTGACGTGACTTGGCAGAAATCGCCTGGTTGAAAGGCATTCTTTCACAGTCTCCCTCCCTCACCCGGTCTTTCGCTCTGTCCTTCCCTCACCCGGTCTTTCGCTCTGTCCTTCCCTCACCCGGTCTTTCCTCAAGATGCAAGTAACAGGGCATCCATCGCTTGAGCGAATGACTTATTCGCCTAAGCGAATTTGGACCAGTGAGGTTCATTGAAGAAGTCGCTCAAGCGAAGTGGTATCGCTTAAGCGAAATTGATCCATAAAGCAAAGGCACGGGCTTCGCTCAAGCATACCAGTAAAACACACCCATCGAAATTCATCCAATGAAGTTCCAATGATGAATTCGCTTGAGCGAGATATATTCGCTCAAGCGAAATTCATCCAGAACCAAAATACAACAAAATCACTGCAGCGGATGGGTCATGGCTTAAGCGAATGCTGAACAGGGGATCATCAACTTGAATCTCATTCTGAATTCATACAACAAATTCACTCGGCCTTTCATTACTCGGGAATTCATTCTGAATTTCTTTCTTAGTTTTTCAGATAAAACAATTCCCAATCCTTTATTCGGTTTCCATCACTCGTCTCACCCTCAAAGTCACTCTTTCACTCGCCTCTCCCTCTCTCGGTTCCCTTCATCCACTTAGTCTTTCACTCTGGTTCTTTCACGCTCTTGATCCCTCACCCAGTCTTTCGATCAGTCACTCTTTCACTCGGTCCATCACTCAGTCTCCCTCCCTCACCCGGTCTTTCTCTCGATCTCTCTTTCACTCGGTCCATCACTCAGTTTCCCTCCCTTACTCGGTCTTTTTCGCCCTCAGTCAGTCTCTAACTCCCTCAGTCGGTCTCTTTCTCCCTCAGTCAGTCTCTGACTCCCTCTCCAGTCTCTCGTTCCCTCAGTCGGTCTCTCACCCCATCTGTCGTCATTCCCTCATTCAGTCTCTCAATCACTCGTCTTTCTTTCACTGGCCACTCCCTCAGTCGGTGTCCTTTATTCACTCGGTCTATCACTTAATCTTAAGAGCAAACTTTGTATCTGGAAGAGGAAACTCAATGTGATTCGTCTATTTCAAATCACAGAAACTGCTTCCTTATGGTGCGATTTTGACCTGACGTGACTTGGCAGAAATCGCCTGGTTGAAAGGCATTCTTTCACAGTCTCCCTCCCTCACCCGGTCTTTCGCTCTGTCCTTCCCTCACCCGGTCTTTCGCTCTGTCCTTCCCTCACCCGGTCTTTCCTCAAGATGCAAGTAACAGGGCATCCATCGCTTGAGCGAATGACTTATTCGCCTAAGCGAATTTGGACCAGTGAGGTTCATTGAAGAAGTCGCTCAAGCGAAGTGGTATCGCTTAAGCGAAATTGATCCAGAAAGCAAAGACACGGGCTTCGCTCAAGCGTACCAGTAAAACACACCCAGCGAAATTCATCCAATGAAGTTCCAATGATGAATTCGCTTGAGCTAGATATATTTGCTTAAGCGAAATTCATCCAGAACCAAAATACAACAAAATCGCTGCAGCGGATGGGTCATGGCTTAAGCGAATGCTGAACAGGGGATCATCAACTTGAATCTCATTCTGAATTCATACAACAAATTCACTCGGCCTTTCATCACTCAGGAATTCATTCTGAATTTCTTTCTTAGTTTTTCAGATAAAATAATTCTCAATCCCTTATTCGGTTTCCATCACTCGTCTCACCCTCAAAGTCACTCTTTCACTCGTCTCTCCCTCTCTCGGTTCCCTTCATCCACTTAGTCTTTCACTCTGGTTCTTTCACGCTCTTGATCCTTCACCCGGTCTTTCGATCAGTCACTCTTTCACTCGGTCCATCACTCAGTCTCCCTCCCTCACCCGGTCTTTCGCTCGATCTCTCTTTCACTCGGTCCATCACTCAGTTTCACTCGCACCTCAATTCTCCCTTGTTTTTGCATGATTTAAATGGATCGATTTACTTTAGAATACCATTTATAGTCTCAAGATATCTAAGAAGCAATAGCTATAAGAAAAAAGAAGCATAAACATTAAAGACTCAAACCAAAAATATAGTTCAAGCTTTTATTGAGCATGTATTCATAGTTTAACAATTTCTCTTTCTCCCTGAATACAACAACCAAGAAGCTTCATAAGACTATGGTGCTGAAGTTTGGTTAGTAATACAACTTCATTTTTGAACTCCTCTAAACCCTGACCAGAGTTGTTAGACAGCCTTTTAACTGTTATCTCTTGTCCATCAATCAAAATAGCTTGTAAATCATCAATCAGAATACCGCTTCCTCATGGTGCGATTTTGACCTGACATGACTTGGCAGAAACCGCCTAGTTGAAAGGCATTCTTTCACTCTTGTTCTTTCACAGTCTCCCTCCCTCACCCGGTCTTTCGCTCTGTCTCTCTTTCACTCGGCCTTTCATCACTCGTCTCGCCCCCACTCAGTCTCTTCCGTTCTTTCACTCTGGGTCCCTCACTTGATATCCTTCACTCTCGTTCTTTCATTCACTCGTCACTCCCTCACTCGGTTTCCATCACTCGTCTCACCCTCAAAGTCACTTTTTCACTCGTCTCTCCCTCTCTCGATTCCCTTCATTCACCCACTCGGAAATGAGCATTTCTTCGCTCGGAATGACTTCCCTCGAAGTCACCCACTCGGAAATATCTCCCTCACTCACCCGGTCTTTCGCTCGATTGGTCTTTTCACTCGGTCCATCACTCAGTTTCCCTCCCTTACTCGGTCTTTTTCACATTATACCATGTAACTCCTGTGAAAACGTCAACTTTGCTCATAGTGTAACACCCCTATTTTTATTTTTATATTAAAATTTTGAAGGAATTAAATTATGGTTATTTAGAACTTTTTAATCTACGTATTATTTATGATTTTTTGGAATTTTTTAGAATTTTGGAATTTTTTAATAAAAATAATATTTTTTAAATAATTTTAAATTCATATAAGTGACTTAAATTAAAAATATTTACAAGAAAGTGAATTGAAATTATAAGAAAATTTTCTAAAATCCGTTTCAAGTAGACTTATCTAAAAATTATCGGTTTGAGAAAAATCTTGATTTTTTCCAATCGTTAAAAAATTTGAAACGTATCAATAAATTTTTATTAATAGAAAATTTTAGATTTTTTAAAATTTCAACTTTATATTACTTATTATAAAATTAGTGAGGACTGATATAATATCGCTAAATTTCAAAAAGGACTCATTTTGAATATTTAAAATATACCGAGTGAAGGGTTACTATTTGACTTAATAATTTTGCCGACAATTACTATGCAAATCACTGTGCATGTATGAAATTTTCAAAAGATGCACAGTAACCTGGAATAAAAAAATTCAAAATGCATAGTACTTTTATATTAAAATAATGGAATGCATAGTAAATTTTTTTCCTATAAATACCGAAGGATTTCTTCTTTAGAATTCACAATTTCAGATTAAGTTTTCTTAATATAGTAGTGCTAGTGAGATAGTGGTAGAAGAGAGAGAGAGAACAAAAGTTTTTGGAGAGAAGGTTCTGCCAAAATCCTAAGGTAAGAATACTTCTCTTTTATATTTTTTGGGTTATTTTTATATCGTTTTTAGAAATCTGTTATTATACTGGAAATAATATTATTTTAAGTTACTATTCTGCATAGTAAATACTATTTCAATAGTAAATTACTATTTCAATAGTAAATTACTATTCAAATAGTAAATTACTATTTACTGTTACTATTTACTGTTACTATTCACAATTTACTATTTACTATTACTATTCACGTTTTACTATTTACTATTACTATTCACGTTTTACTATTTACTGTTACTATTCACGATTTACTATTTACTATTCACTATTCAGTAGTCACTATTCAAAATTTACCATTTCTGTTTTAAGTAGTAATCTTAATCTTCGTCTTATGCTTATACTGAAATAAGATTGGTATTAATATTTCTAGAAATCGGAGGCGCAAAGCAAATCCATTTTGAGTAACAATTCAAGGTAAGGGGGAGTGAGATAAGAGTATAATATGAAAAGACATAAGAATAATGGGAGGAGTCCCCTACTCCTTTTAAATTTGATAATATTATTATTTTAAAATATTAACTTTTTAACTTAAAATTTATAATAAATTTTAAATTAAATATCCGGTTTAACTAACTCTAACATACCTATGCAAAGATTTGGACCATTATGACCTATATGGACTGGACTATACCTATGCAAGGACTTGGACCATTATGACCCATATGGACTGAACTATACCTATGCAAGGACTGGATTATATGGACTTACATATACCTATGCGAGGAATTGACCAAAAGGACTAAAATTGACTATATTAATAATCATTAAATTTTGTATTATGATATGTATTAATGATATTTAATTGATTTGATTATGATTTGATTATGATTGATTGATTGATGATATTTAGTTATGATTGATATTGTTTGATTTTGATTGATGATATTGTAATGTAGAGTTTGAGCATATAGCGAGCATGACGGAAAGCTAAAATTCAGTAAGAATTTCTTACCTTACTCTTTAAATTTTATTATCTTTTATTTCTTCTTAGAAATTATTTTTATTAACTTTATTTTCAATATTTAGAATAAAAAAAAATTAGTATTTATTTTAGAAAGAAAATATTTTATGAGAATTTATTTAATTAAATCTTGAGTTAAAGAAAAATTTTGTAATTTTAAGTATTTTTGGTTAATAATTATTCTCTTTTAATAAAACAAAATTTTTTGAAAGAAAAATTATTTTATTTTTTTCCAACTTAATCACTAAAAATATTTGGAAATAATTGAGATTCCTAAATTTGATTTTGTTAAGATTTAATTTGAGAAAGATTATGTAAAGTTTTATATGATAAAGTTTTTAGATATTTAAGGCTTAGAAACTCAATTTCAGTGAGATTTGAAAACTGTACCAAATTTATTTCTGTGGGACAGAAATTCAGAGAAAATGTACAGTTTATTGAAATGATGTTGTAAACCTTTAAGGGATTTAATAATTGAGTTTCTAAAAGCCTTAACCAACTCAATACGCGAGTAGTTCATGCATCATGGATAATGAAAGTGAAATAAAATAATATTGTCTGGGGACGGATTATAGAAACCGAGGATACATTAGAGGAGGCTTAATTACGAGCCTTGGGATGAGAGGGTGTGAAAGGGTGCTTCAGGGGACCTGGGGTAGCTCCCTAGTGTCGGGTACTTTCACAATAAAAACTTTCTCAATCTGACTAGTCTCTAAGTGTTTCCATGCCAGTTGAGCTGTTCATATTATTATTATCCGGACTTATGAAACAGTGTAAACTCCTGGTTGGCCCAGTGCAAATTAAAATTTAAGGGCCCACATATATAGGTAAGTAGTGATGAAGATGTTGCATAACATTCATGCATTCATAATTGATTGTGTATGTGATTGTGATTGATATTATTAAGTATTGGTTTGTGAAAACCCTTTGTTGCTTATGTCTTATTCGGAAATATTATATTCTGTTTCTCACTCCTTTCTCTGTGTTTTTGTTTCACATGTTTTAAATTGATGGTTCAGAGGGAAGAATCGAAGAATATCGGCAGTAAATATAGCACGTTCTAGAAAGGGAGCTCGGTATGAATACCGTGGTCCAATGAATAAATAATGTTAATAAGTAACTGCTTCTGGGCCATGGAGTTTCCTCTCTTTCTTATAATGTTTAATATTTATTTCCGTTGGATGAATATAAAATTACTTTATAAAGTTTTAATAATATTTATGAGGTATTTCAGAAATAATGTATATAATTTATTCCGATAGTTTCTTTTTAACAATCATATCTTTAGTAAAAAAAAAATTACGAATTTTTCTAGAATTTATTAAGGTGTATCAGAGGGTGTTACAAAGTGGTATCAGAGCAGTTAATCCAATAGGCCTGGGGAAAAGGTCTATCTTGCTTTGTCTGTAAACTCTGTATAGGTAGAATATCTGACTTGGTAGTAACTGTGATTGATGTGACAAATCTCAGTTACTGTGAAACAGGAAACTAATGGCTGGAAATGATCTTGCTGGAGTTGTAGAACGCTTAATCAATGCAATGGGAGCACGTGAAGGTCAAGGTAACGATGCCTTGAGAAGGTTGGACCTATTCGAAAAGCGCAATCCACCTCGTTTCAAGGGAGGATATAACCCTGATGGAGCACAAATCTGGATTCGAGAGATAGAGAAGATTTTTCGAGCATTACAATGTAATGAAGCTGATAAGGTAGTTTTCGCTACTTATGCCTTATCTGAGGATGCCGAACATTGGTGGGATAGCACGCGTAGACAATTCGAAGTCAACGACGTGGAGATCACTTGGGATTATTTCAAAGATATGTTTCTGGAGAAATACTTTCCAGCTGATGTTAAAGAGAAAAGACAATTCGAATTCCTGTCGCTGACCCAAGGAAATATGACCGTTGGAGAGTACGCATCCAGGTTTGAAGAGCTATCTCGTTTTCATTCTCATTATAATGATGCTACTAATGAAAGATGTAACATCCTGCTTTTAATAATAGCTCTATTTTGTAATTTATGAAGCATGGATGTAACATCCCTATGTTTTATATTCATGAGTTTGGATATTTAATAAAGTAAGATTATTATAAGATGTAAAATTATATAAAAAAAATAATAAATAAAAAAAAATTTGATTTGGGACCTGACGCGTAGCGTCAGGGTAAAAACTTGACGAGTAGCGTTAGTGGACGCGTAGCGTCCATATAAAAATTTAGACTTGATGCGTAGCGTCAGGGGGACGCGTAGCATCAGTGTCGCGGGCAGAATAAAGACCCAAGATGACAGCCTGCAGAGCAGAAGTTAAAAATATAAGTTTTGGGGTTCTTCTTCTTCTCTCTTTTCCCTGCGATAATTAAAGGCCAACAAGAGGTTGAAATCTGAAATTAATTGCGGATTAGAGGTAAGAAACTTAAGATTAACGCATGGGATCTTTCAATTTTGAATTCCATGGAGAATTTCTACCTTTATCCATTTTTGGGGAAAACAAGGGAACTTTGAATTTTAAGATTCTAAACCGATTAAAAGTTTCCTTATGGTGTTCAAAAGAAGGATTGAGTGACGAATTTGAATTCCGCTTTATATAGGTTGCGAAAGAGCCGTTGAAAGATTAGCGGAAAAAGGGGTTTCTCGGAGAACTTGTGGTTTCAGTTGTGGTAAGCTTCTAAAGCTTTAGAAAGTAATTTCTGAGCATATTCTTGAGTTGGATTAAGGTTTGAACGGTTAAAACCTTAAACCTTTTTGTAATTTTATCTTTTAGTGGTTGCGGCGCATTGATCTTGGTAATTGAGTTTAGAGCGTCGATAGTGAGGTAAGGGGAGTATTATAGTATATATTTGATTACAGATTTGTGATAATTATGTTGAAAAAATTAAATCTGTGAAAGTATGAGATTGATATATATATATATAGGAGAATATGTGATTAGATTATGTATGTGATTATATGTTGTATTTAACAATTATGGAAAATAGAATGGTAATGAATGAGAGGTGAATTGTGAATAAGATGGAAAATAATGTATAAAGTATGCTTAGAATATGCATGATGGAGAGTGATGAAATATTGAATTATCGTGATATATAAAATATAAAGTTATGTTTGATTATGTGAATATTACGAATGTAAAGTATGATTATGATATTTAAAGATTATGGCTTTTATGCCGAGATGTGGCTTTTATGCCGAGAGATATGGCTTTTATGCCGAGAAATGCGGTATTTATGTTGAGATGTGGCTCTTATGCTGAGATGCGATTCTTATGTTGTGAGTTGGCTTGTATGCCAAAATCATTTAATGATTGTATAATGTATATTCATGATTTAAAATGAATAATGTGTATATGATGAGATATATTGTAAAATGCTGTGTATGCATGATATATATTGTGGACAGCCATTCGGTATAGATTACCCCTCGCTTTTGGCTCCCGTGGTCCATGTAGAGGCCCAGTTGAGCTACCCAGTGATCCAGGAAGAGATCCAGTGGTTGAGGTGGGGAGACGGTTTATGATACCGGGCTCGGTGAACCAGGATGTGTTCACGGGATGTCGGTGGACTCCCAGCTGGTGGCTGATTCGTTAGTATCCGGATACTAGGTGTCTGATGTATATGAGAGTCAGTTGTGAATTATACTCCTTGACTGATATGCAGATTATTGCATTGATATGATAATGATATGATTGAAATAATGAATTGTGAAATGAATTGATTAAGTATGGGTGCTTAAAATTAATTTATCTCAATGTTGCGAGATATTTGTTATGATGTGAACATAATGAATTTATGATGATTATGATGGATTATGATATGTTGGGTTCATATGAGAAGAGTTTAGTGGATCAATAACTCAGGCAGGAGAATGAGATTCTCCAGGTGATATCAACTCTGATTATGTAGTTGTATCATTCTTGTGATATATACTCACCCTTATTTTATGTTCACAGTGAATAAACCCAAGGATGTTGCGGATGCTGTGGAAACCAGTACAAAAATGAGCAAGGAGTAATGCCAGAGGAGTTTGGAATGTATATCTTGTATATATTTATATGTGAATATATTATCTCGTAGATTTGTAGAAGTATGTGTTGTTGTTGCTTGTTCGTGATGCCTAATGGCACTGAGCCGTCAGTAGATATATGTAGATATGTATGTAAATCTGTGGGAGTGTGAACTTATGCATAGTATAATATGTGTGTGGTTTGGGTGATGTGATTATGTGATGGCATTGAGCCATTAGATATTATGCATCTGTGATGACCAGGTACTGTTGGATGACTATGGTTATGGCATAGAGCTATACTGTAGTAAATCATGCATTATAGGCAGGTTCTGTGGATGTCTTTGTGCTGTAATAGTTATTTGAAATGATTGAATGTTGTATCGATGAATTGAACAGATTTAGAGATTTGAATTAGTAGTCATCCCTATGACTTTGAGAAACAGGATAGGTGAATTTGAGTTTCAGTGAGTTTCAATACCTTTGCTAAGTATCAATAAGTCCATAAGAATATTTAAAAGTGGTATGCATTGGATTTGGATCATTTAAGAGTCATTTAGGGTGTTTGGTGTAAGAGTGTTGCACATAAAGTGGTTAAGTTGTATTTCGTGCATAACTTGAGCATATGTTGGAATTTTGGCGAACGAACATCGCCAATAGTTTCAGAATGGGGAAAACATATGGGCCATTAAGTTTTGTGGCAATTAGACCTGAATGAACTAATTGGATAAGTTAGTAATTGATCAAAAGGTCTAAAATGTGTGACAACATCAGATGCTGTCACTGATAAGCCCACGCGTAGCGTCATCCTGGCGCTCAGCGTCAGGGCTACGAATGCACTCTCACGCCTAGCGTGGGACTGGCGCGTACCCCTGTTTCAGGTTTTGAGAGTATTTCAACTTAAAAGATTTTGAGGACTATAAATTATTTATTTTAAATTATAATTTGGGTAATTTTTATAAGATGCATTTTTTTTATTATTTTTGTGATGTAATTTAATTTTAGAAACGTGAAAAATTTATTATGAAAATCAATAAATTGAATAAAATAAATATCATTTGAAGAGGGATGTCACAATTGGTATCAGAGCAAGACTATTCAGGATTGTAAACCTTGTGGGTAGAAATGATAGAAAGTAATGAGATTTGTTTGTGTATTCATTTGTATGTATGGAAATATATATGTGTAAAAGGTGAATTTTCAGGAATCCTGGCATTGTGCTCACTGGTTATCCGTTAGCCGCACTTCCTGGTATTGAGGTATTGATTATGGATTATATTTAATTTGTTTGATTATTAATGGTGTGATATGTTAATTGTAGAATGGCTGGTACTTCTAATTCAACCCCTGAGGGTGACTTCTTAGAAAAGTTTTCTCAGCTGATGGGAAGGGCTGAATCTGGCCCAACCCTTGATAAATTTCTAAAGCGAAATCCCTCAGTGTATAAGGGTGGACGTGATTATGATGGGAGCTTATATGTGGCTCAGAGAAATGGAACAAATGTTTGATTATTTTGAATGTACTGAGGAACAAAAAGTGGTATTCTCTACTTATCAGTTGCATGATGAAGCTAGGGTCTGGTGGACACGTGCCAAACCTCAGATGATCAATGCTAATGAGGCCTTAAACTGGGTCAATTTTAAAAAGAGGTTTTTGGCAAAATACTTTCCTGATAATTATAAAACTAGAAAAGAGATGGAATTCTTACATCTTGAACAGGGAAGGATGTCTGTAGCTGAATATACAGCTAAATTTGATGAGTTATGTGACTTTTATTACCCTTTTTCCTTAGAAGGTACTGAAAGTAACAAAAGTGCTAAATATGAGTCTGGTTTGAGAATAGAGCTTCGTACTGCTATTGTACCTTTGGGGATTAGGGACTATGCTGAACTTGTTAATAAAGCACAGTTGACTGAAAATGTTCAGATGCAGAGGGTTTCTTTCAGAAAAGATAAATCTCAGTTGAGAATTAAAGGAATTGAATTTAAAAAGCAGAGATTTAGTCGAAGTGGATCTTCTTCTTCATCTTCTTCTCCAGTTAGAGGTCGAGGCAGTACTCGTCTTGACAATCGAGTTTGTTTTAAATGTGGTGGAGAAGGACATTTGGCTAGAAACTGTAGATTTGAATTGCCTATATGCTATCATTGTGGTCAGACTGGGCATCTTAGGCCCGATTGTCCTATGAGGCAACACAAGAATGTACAAGGGGGTAGGGGTTTTACTCCCGTGAATCAGGGTGGTAGGTTTCAGAGGGGTGGACGTAGTGGGGCTCGAGGAGGCCCAATCCGACAATCTGATACCACACAGTCTGCTAGTGCTCAGAATGTTATTACTGGGAGAGTGTTTGCTTTTGATGCTTCTGATGCTATTCATAATGATCAACTAGTGCACAGTAAGTGTTCTCTTTTTGGTAATCTTGTAGATGTGATATATGATTCTGGAGCTACTCATTCGTTTATTGCTGAAAGTTGTGCTAGAGATCTTGAATTACCTATGGTATTGATGAATAATGCTATAATTGTGTCTACACCAACTGGTTCTGAGGTTAAGACTATGACTATGTGTGAAGGAGTAAATTTATCTATTGAAGGTCGAACTTTTAATGCAAATTTAATCTGTATGCCCTTGAAAAATCTGGATATTATTCTGGGAATGGATTGGTTGTCTGCCAATCAGATTCTGGTGGATTGCTATCGTAAAATGGTGGTTTTTCCTGTTGAATCCACTCCTAATGATTTGGTATGTTAATATTTCTTTTTGTTATTGTTATTTTACAGGGATAGGTAATTTGATTCTTGCTGATATACCTGTTGTAAGTGAATTTTCGGATGTGTTTCCGGAAGATATTCCTGGGTTACCTCCAAACCGGGAAATTGATTTTGTGATTGACTTAGTTTTGGGTGCCGAGCCAGTGTCACGTGCACCGTATCGTATGTCATCTATAGAGTTAATTGAGGTGAAAAAGCAAGTTGAGGAACTGTTAAGTAAAGGTTTTATTAGACCTAGTGCTTCTCCTTGGGGTGCTCCTGTACTATTGGTACGAAAGAAAGATGGGAGTATGAGAATGTGTATTGACTACCGTCAGTTAAATAAATTGACAGTTAAAAATAAATATCCTTTACCAAGGATTGATGATTTACTTGACCAGTTACGGGGCGCATGTATCTTTTCTAAGATTGACTTACGATCCGGATATCATCAGATTAGAGTAAAACCTGAGGATATTCCGAAAACCGCTTTTCGAACAAGATACGGTCATTATGAGTATGTGGTGATGCCATTTGGAGTTACTAATGCTCCGGCGGTATTCATGAGTTATATGAATCGAATCTTTCATCCTTTCTTGGATCAGTTTGTAGTAGTGTTTATTGATGATATACTAGTATATTCAAGATCCGAGGGTGAACATGTTCAGCATCTCCGTATTGTTTTACAGATTTTGCGAGAGAGACAGTTATATGCAAAATTGTCAAAATGTGAATTCTGGGTTAAAAGTATTCAGTTCTTGGGGCATGTAATTTCTAGTGATGGAGTCTCTGTTGATCCTTCCAAGACAATTGCAGTTATGAATTGGGAGAGGCCCAAATCTATTACTGAGATTCGAAGTTTTCTTGGTCTAGCTGGGTATTACCGACGTTTCATAGAAGGTTTCTCTCGTATTGCACTTCCTATGACCAAATTAACTAGGAAGGGATGTCCTTTTGTTTGGACTGATGAATGTGAACAAAGTTTTAATGAATTGAAAAAGAAATTGACTTCTTCCCCTGTGCTTGCTTTACCCGATGTGGCCAGAGAATTTATTGTATATTGTGATGCCTCTAAATCTGGCTTGGGGGGTGTGTTAATGCAAGAAGATAGAGTTATAGCCTATGCTTCTAGGCAATTGAGACTTCATGAGCAGAATTATCCTACTCACGACCTAGAGTTAGCGGCGGTTGTATTTGTATTGAAAATTTGGAGACATTATCTTTATGGCTCCCGTTTTGTTGTGTTTAGTGATCATAAGAGTTTGAAGTACTTATTTGATCAAAAAGAATTGAACATGAGGCAGAGGCGATGGATGGAATATTTAAAAGATTATGATTTTGAATTAAAATACCATCCAGGCAAAGCGAATGTGGTTGCTGATGCTTTGAGCAGGAAATCTCTTCATATTGCATCTTTAATGATAGAAGAATATAAACTGCTAGAAAGTTTTCGTGATATGCACCTAGCTGTAGTGGTTTATTCTCCTGGTTGTATGCTAATTGGGATGCTAAAAATTACTAATGAGTTTTTAAAATCTTTGTCTGAATGTCAAGAGGATGATACTGATGTAAAACAGTTGATTGATGCCCAAGATCGGGGCAAGAATCTACCTTTGAATAGAGATTCTAATGGGCTGTGGCGGTTTAAAAATCGGATTATAGTGCCCTCCAATGGTGAATTTCGAACACAGATTCTATCAGAGGCTCATAAGAGTTCATTAAGTATTCATCCAGGTGTGACGAAAATGTATCAAGACTTACGGCAACAATTTTGGTGGCCGGGGATGAAGAAAATGATAATTGAATATGTGGCATCCTGTATAGTGTGCTTAAAGTCTAAAGTGGAGCATCAGAAACCTTCAGGGTTAGCACAACCACTTGATATTCCGATATGGAAGTGGGATAGTATTTCTATGGACTTTGTATCGGGTTTGCCTCGTTCTCGTGCTGGATGTGATGCCATATGGGTTGTTGTTGATCGATTAACGAAGAATGCTCATTTTCTTGCTATTAATATGAGATGGTCTTTGGAAAAGCTTGCTAATATTTATGTGAAAGAAATTATAAGGTTGCATGGTGTACCCTCCAGTATTGTGTCAGATCGTGATCCTCGTTTTACTTCTAAATTTTGGAGAAGTTTACAACGTGAGTTAGGCACTGAGTTGAAAATGAGCTCCGCATATCATCCTCAAACAGATGGACAATCTGAACGTACAATACAAACTCTGGAAGATTTGCTTCGGGCATGTGTGATAGAACATGGAGGGAGTTGGGAGCAGTATTTACCTTTGATTGAATTTACTTATAACAATAGCTTCCATAGTAGTATTGGTATGGCTCCTTATGAGGCTTTATACGGTAGAAAATGCCAAACTCCTTTATGTTGGGCTGATGGTAGTGACGTCCTTGTATTGGGGCCTGAAATGGTTCAATCAATGACAGAACAGATTAAATTGATCAGAGATAAATTGAAAGTTGCTCAAGACCGTCAGAAAAGCTATTATGATGCTAAACATAGACCTCTGATATTTCAAGTTGATGATCAAGTATTTTTGAAAGTTTCACCTACGAAAGGTGTGGGTCGAGTTATTGGTAGTAAAAAGTTGAGTCCCAGGTATATTGGACCTTATTGTATTTTAGAGCGAATAGGCAATGTTGCCTATAGACTTGAGCTTCCTACAGTCTTGTCAAAGTTGCATGATGTTTTTCATGTCTCTCAGCTTCGAAAGTATATCCCTCGAGATGATATGGTGGTTCCAGATGACATTATTGAAATCAGAGAAGATGTGACGGTACTGGCTATTCCTCTTCGTATTGATGGTTATCAAACCAAACAATTAAGGAATAAGAATATTCCTTTAGTGAAAGTTTTATGGCAGAATTTCAATGAAATTTCACACACGTGGGAATTAGAATCTGAAATGCGACAACAATACCCGGATCTATTTACAGAGGTATGTTGATTTCGAGGACGAAATCTATTCTTAGGGGGGGTGAGTGTAACATCCCTATGTTTTATATTCATGAGTTTGGATATTTAATAAAGTAAGATTATTATAAGATGTAAAATTATATAAAAAAAATAATAAATAAAAAAAAAATTTGATTTGGGACCTGACGCGTAGCGTCAGGGTAAAAACTTGACGAGTAGCGTTAGTGGACGCGTAGCGTCCATATAAAAATTTAGACTTGATGCGTAGCGTCAGGGGGACGCGTAGCGTCAGTGTCGCGGGCAGAATAAAGACCCAAGATGACAGCCTGCAGAGCAGAAGTTAAAAATATAAGTTTTGGGGTTCTTCTTCTTCTCTCTTTTCCCTGCGATAATTAAAGGCCAACAAGAGGTTGAAATATGAAATTAATTGCGGATTAGAGGTAAGAAACTTAAGATTAACGCATGGGATCTTTCAATTTTGAATTCCATGGAGAATTTCTACCTTTATCCATTTTTGGGGAAAACAAGGGAACTTTGAATTTTAAGATTCTAAACCGATTAAAAGTTTCCTTATGGTGTTCAAAAGAAGGATTGAGTGACGAATTTGAATTCCGCTTTATATAGGTTGCGAAAGAGCCGTTGAAAGATTAGCGGAAAAAGGGGTTTCTCGGAGAACTTGTGGTTTCAGTTGTGGTAAGCTTCTAAAGCTTTAGAAAGTAATTTCTGAGCATATTCTTGAGTTGGATTAAGGTTTGAACGGTTAAAACCTTAAACCTTTTTGTAATTTTATCTTTTAGTGGTTGCGGCGCATTGATCTTGGTAATTGAGTTTAGAGCGTCGATAGTGAGGTAAGGGGAGTATTATAGTATATATTTGATTACAGATTTGTGATAATTATGTTGAAAAAATTAAATCTGTGAAAGTATGAGATTGATATATATATATATAGGAGAATATGTGATTAGATTATGTATGTGATTATATGTTGTATTTAACAATTATGGAAAATAGAATGGTAATGAATGAGAGGTGAATTGTGAATAAGATGGAAAATAATGTATAAAGTATGCTTAGAATATGCATGATGGAGAGTGATGAAATATTGAATTATCGTGATATATAAAATATAAAGTTATGTTTGATTATGTGAATATTACGAATGTAAAGTATGATTATGATATTTAAAGATTATGGCTTTTATGCCGAGATGTGGCTTTTATGCCGAGAGATATGGCTTTTATGCCGAGAAATGCGGTATTTATGTTGAGATGTGGCTCTTATGCTGAGATGCGATTCTTATGTTGTGAGTTGGCTTGTATGCCAAAATCATTTAATGATTGTATAATGTATATTCATGATTTAAAATGAATAATGTGTATATGATGAGATATATTGTAAAATGCTGTGTATGCATGATATATATTGTGGACAGCCATTCGGTATAGATTACCCCTCGCTTTTGGCTCCCGTGGTCCATGTAGAGGCCCAGTTGAGCTACCCAGTGATCCAGGAAGAGATCCAGTGGTTGAGGTGGGGAGACGGTTTATGATACCGGGCTCGGTGAACCAGGATGTGTTCACGGGATGTCGGTGGACTCCCAGCTGGTGGCTGATTCGTTAGTATCCGGATACTAGGTGTCTGATGTATATGAGAGTCAGTTGTGAATTATACTCCTTGACTGATATGCAGATTATTGCATTGATATGATAATGATATGATTGAAATAATGAATTGTGAAATGAATTGATTAAGTATGGGTGCTTAAAATTAATTTATCTCAATGTTGCGAGATATTTGTTATGATGTGAACATAATGAATTTATGATGATTATGATGGATTATGATATGTTGGGTTCATATGAGAAGAGTTTAGTGGATCAATAACTCAGGCAGGAGAATGAGATTCTCCAGGTGATATCAACTCTGATTATGTAGTTGTATCATTCTTGTGATATATACTCACCCTTATTTTATGTTCACAGTGAATAAACCCAAGGATGTTGCGGATGCTGTGGAAACCAGTACAAAAATGAGCAAGGAGTAATGCCAGAGGAGTTTGGAATGTATATCTTGTATATATTTATATGTGAATATATTATCTCGTAGATTTGTAGAAGTATGTGTTGTTGTTGCTTGTTCGTGATGCCTAATGGCACTGAGCCGTCAGTAGATATATGTAGATATGTATGTAAATCTGTGGGAGTGTGAACTTATGCATAGTATAATATGTGTGTGGTTTGGGTGATGTGATTATGTGATGGCATTGAGCCATTAGATATTATGCATCTGTGATGACCAGGTACTGTTGGATGACTATGGTTATGGCATAGAGCTATACTGTAGTAAATCATGCATTATAGGCAGGTTCTGTGGATGTCTTTGTGCTGTAATAGTTATTTGAAATGATTGAATGTTGTATCGATGAATTGAACAGATTTAGAGATTTGAATTAGTAGTCATCCCTATGACTTTGAGAAACAGGATAGGTGAATTTGAGTTTCAGTGAGTTTCAATACCTTTGCTAAGTATCAATAAGTCCATAAGAATATTTAAAAGTGGTATGCATTGGATTTGGATCATTTAAGAGTCATTTAGGGTGTTTGGTGTAAGAGTGTTGCACATAAAGTGGTTAAGTTGTATTTCGTGCATAACTTGAGCATATGTTGGAATTTTGGCGAACGAACATCGCCAATAGTTTCAGAATGGGGAAAACATATGGGCCATTAAGTTTTGTGGCAATTAGACCTGAATGAACTAATTGGATAAGTTAGTAATTGATCAAAAGGTCTAAAATGTGTGACAACATCAGATGCTGTCACTGATAAGCCCACGCGTAGCGTCATCCTGGCGCTCAGCGTCAGGGCTACGAATGCACTCTCACGCCTAGCGTGGGACTGGCGCGTACCCCTGTTTCAGGTTTTGAGAGTATTTCAACTTAAAAGATTTTGAGGACTATAAATTATTTATTTTAAATTATAATTTGGGTAATTTTTATAAGATGCATTTTTTTTATTATTTTTGTGATGTAATTTAATTTTAGAAACGTGAAAAATTTATTATGAAAATCAATAAATTGAATAAAATAAATATCATTTGAAGAGGGATGTCACAATTGGTATCAGAGCAAGACTATTCAGGATTGTAAACCTTGTGGGTAGAAATGATAGAAAGTAATGAGATTTGTTTGTGTATTCATTTGTATGTATGGAAATATATATGTGTAAAAGGTGAATTTTCAGGAATCCTGGCATTGTGCTCACTGGTTATCCGTTAGCCGCACTTCCTGGTATTGAGGTATTGATTATGGATTATATTTAATTTGTTTGATTATTAATGGTGTGATATGTTAATTGTAGAATGGCTGGTACTTCTAATTCAACCCCTGAGGGTGACTTCTTAGAAAAGTTTTCTCAGCTGATGGGAAGGGCTGAATCTGGCCCAACCCTTGATAAATTTCTAAAGCGAAATCCCTCAGTGTATAAGGGTGGACGTGATTATGATGGGAGCTTATATGTGGCTCAGAGAAATGGAACAAATGTTTGATTATTTTGAATGTACTGAGGAACAAAAAGTGGTATTCTCTACTTATCAGTTGCATGATGAAGCTAGGGTCTGGTGGACACGTGCCAAACCTCAGATGATCAATGCTAATGAGGCCTTAAACTGGGTCAATTTTAAAAAGAGGTTTTTGGCAAAATACTTTCCTGATAATTATAAAACTAGAAAAGAGATGGAATTCTTACATCTTGAACAGGGAAGGATGTCTGTAGCTGAATATACAGCTAAATTTGATGAGTTATGTGACTTTTATTACCCTTTTTCCTTAGAAGGTACTGAAAGTAACAAAAGTGCTAAATATGAGTCTGGTTTGAGAATAGAGCTTCGTACTGCTATTGTACCTTTGGGGATTAGGGACTATGCTGAACTTGTTAATAAAGCACAGTTGACTGAAAATGTTCAGATGCAGAGGGTTTCTTTCAGAAAAGATAAATCTCAGTTGAGAATTAAAGGAATTGAATTTAAAAAGCAGAGATTTAGTCGAAGTGGATCTTCTTCTTCATCTTCTTCTCCAGTTAGAGGTCGAGGCAGTACTCGTCTTGACAATCGAGTTTGTTTTAAATGTGGTGGAGAAGGACATTTGGCTAGAAACTGTAGATTTGAATTGCCTATATGCTATCATTGTGGTCAGACTGGGCATCTTAGGCCCGATTGTCCTATGAGGCAACACAAGAATGTACAAGGGGGTAGGGGTTTTACTCCCGTGAATCAGGGTGGTAGGTTTCAGAGGGGTGGACGTAGTGGGGCTCGAGGAGGCCCAATCCGACAATCTGATACCACACAGTCTGCTAGTGCTCAGAATGTTATTACTGGGAGAGTGTTTGCTTTTGATGCTTCTGATGCTATTCATAATGATCAACTAGTGCACAGTAAGTGTTCTCTTTTTGGTAATCTTGTAGATGTGATATATGATTCTGGAGCTACTCATTCGTTTATTGCTGAAAGTTGTGCTAGAGATCTTGAATTACCTATGGTATTGATGAATAATGCTATAATTGTGTCTACACCAACTGGTTCTGAGGTTAAGACTATGACTATGTGTGAAGGAGTAAATTTATCTATTGAAGGTCGAACTTTTAATGCAAATTTAATCTGTATGCCCTTGAAAAATCTGGATATTATTCTGGGAATGGATTGGTTGTCTGCCAATCAGATTCTGGTGGATTGCTATCGTAAAATGGTGGTTTTTCCTGTTGAATCCACTCCTAATGATTTGGTATGTTAATATTTCTTTTTGTTATTGTTATTTTACAGGGATAGGTAATTTGATTCTTGCTGATATACCTGTTGTAAGTGAATTTTCGGATGTGTTTCCGGAAGATATTCCTGGGTTACCTCCAAACCGGGAAATTGATTTTGTGATTGACTTAGTTTTGGGTGCCGAGCCAGTGTCACGTGCACCGTATCGTATGTCATCTATAGAGTTAATTGAGGTGAAAAAGCAAGTTGAGGAACTGTTAAGTAAAGGTTTTATTAGACCTAGTGCTTCTCCTTGGGGTGCTCCTGTACTATTGGTACGAAAGAAAGATGGGAGTATGAGAATGTGTATTGACTACCGTCAGTTAAATAAATTGACAGTTAAAAATAAATATCCTTTACCAAGGATTGATGATTTACTTGACCAGTTACGGGGCGCATGTATCTTTTCTAAGATTGACTTACGATCCGGATATCATCAGATTAGAGTAAAACCTGAGGATATTCCGAAAACCGCTTTTCGAACAAGATACGGTCATTATGAGTATGTGGTGATGCCATTTGGAGTTACTAATGCTCCGGCGGTATTCATGAGTTATATGAATCGAATCTTTCATCCTTTCTTGGATCAGTTTGTAGTAGTGTTTATTGATGATATACTAGTATATTCAAGATCCGAGGGTGAACATGTTCAGCATCTCCGTATTGTTTTACAGATTTTGCGAGAGAGACAGTTATATGCAAAATTGTCAAAATGTGAATTCTGGGTTAAAAGTATTCAGTTCTTGGGGCATGTAATTTCTAGTGATGGAGTCTCTGTTGATCCTTCCAAGACAATTGCAGTTATGAATTGGGAGAGGCCCAAATCTATTACTGAGATTCGAAGTTTTCTTGGTCTAGCTGGGTATTACCGACGTTTCATAGAAGGTTTCTCTCGTATTGCACTTCCTATGACCAAATTAACTAGGAAGGGATGTCCTTTTGTTTGGACTGATGAATGTGAACAAAGTTTTAATGAATTGAAAAAGAAATTGACTTCTTCCCCTGTGCTTGCTTTACCCGATGTGGCCAGAGAATTTATTGTATATTGTGATGCCTCTAAATCTGGCTTGGGGGGTGTGTTAATGCAAGAAGATAGAGTTATAGCCTATGCTTCTAGGCAATTGAGACTTCATGAGCAGAATTATCCTACTCACGACCTAGAGTTAGCGGCGGTTGTATTTGTATTGAAAATTTGGAGACATTATCTTTATGGCTCCCGTTTTGTTGTGTTTAGTGATCATAAGAGTTTGAAGTACTTATTTGATCAAAAAGAATTGAACATGAGGCAGAGGCGATGGATGGAATATTTAAAAGATTATGATTTTGAATTAAAATACCATCCAGGCAAAGCGAATGTGGTTGCTGATGCTTTGAGCAGGAAATCTCTTCATATTGCATCTTTAATGATAGAAGAATATAAACTGCTAGAAAGTTTTCGTGATATGCACCTAGCTGTAGTGGTTTATTCTCCTGGTTGTATGCTAATTGGGATGCTAAAAATTACTAATGAGTTTTTAAAATCTTTGTCTGAATGTCAAGAGGATGATACTGATGTAAAACAGTTGATTGATGCCCAAGATCGGGGCAAGAATCTACCTTTGAATAGAGATTCTAATGGGCTGTGGCGGTTTAAAAATCGTATTATAGTGCCCTCCAATGGTGAATTTCGAACACAGATTCTATCAGAGGCTCATAAGAGTTCATTAAGTATTCATCCAGGTGTGACGAAAATGTATCAAGACTTACGGCAACAATTTTGGTGGCCGGGGATGAAGAAAATGATAATTGAATATGTGGCATCCTGTATAGTGTGCTTAAAGTCTAAAGTGGAGCATCAGAAACCTTCAGGGTTAGCACAACCACTTGATATTCCGATATGGAAGTGGGATAGTATTTCTATGGACTTTGTATCGGGTTTGCCTCGTTCTCGTGCTGGATGTGATGCCATATGGGTTGTTGTTGATCGATTAACGAAGAATGCTCATTTTCTTGCTATTAATATGAGATGGTCTTTGGAAAAGCTTGCTAATATTTATGTGAAAGAAATTATAAGGTTGCATGGTGTACCCTCCAGTATTGTGTCAGATCGTGATCCTCGTTTTACTTCTAAATTTTGGAGAAGTTTACAACGTGAGTTAGGCACTGAGTTGAAAATGAGCTCCGCATATCATCCTCAAACAGATGGACAATCTGAACGTACAATACAAACTCTGGAAGATTTGCTTCGGGCATGTGTGATAGAACATGGAGGGAGTTGGGAGCAGTATTTACCTTTGATTGAATTTACTTATAACAATAGCTTCCATAGTAGTATTGGTATGGCTCCTTATGAGGCTTTATACGGTAGAAAATGCCAAACTCCTTTATGTTGGGCTGATGGTAGTGACGTCCTTGTATTGGGGCCTGAAATGGTTCAATCAATGACAGAACAGATTAAATTGATCAGAGATAAATTGAAAGTTGCTCAAGACCGTCAGAAAAGCTATTATGATGCTAAACATAGACCTCTGATATTTCAAGTTGATGATCAAGTATTTTTGAAAGTTTCACCTACGAAAGGTGTGGGTCGAGTTATTGGTAGTAAAAAGTTGAGTCCCAGGTATATTGGACCTTATTGTATTTTAGAGCGAATAGGCAATGTTGCCTATAGACTTGAGCTTCCTACAGTCTTGTCAAAGTTGCATGATGTTTTTCATGTCTCTCAGCTTCGAAAGTATATCCCTCGAGATGATATGGTGGTTCCAGATGACATTATTGAAATCAGAGAAGATGTGACGGTACTGGCTATTCCTCTTCGTATTGATGGTTATCAAACCAAACAATTAAGGAATAAGAATATTCCTTTAGTGAAAGTTTTATGGCAGAATTTCAATGAAATTTCACACACGTGGGAATTAGAATCTGAAATGCGACAACAATACCCGGATCTATTTACAGAGGTATGTTGATTTCGAGGACGAAATCTATTCTTAGGGGGGGTGAGTGTAACATCCCTATGTTTTATATTCATGAGTTTGGATATTTAATAAAGTAAGATTATTATAAGATGTAAAATTATATAAAAAAAATAATAAATAAAAAAAAAAATTTGATTTGGGACCTGACGCGTAGCGTCAGGGTAAAAACTTGACGAGTAGCGTTAGTGGACGCGTAGCGTCCATATAAAAATTTAGACTTGATGCGTAGCGTCAGGGGGACGCGTAGCGTCAGTGTCGCGGGCAGAATAAAGACCCAAGATGACAGCCTGCAGAGCAGAAGTTAAAAATATAAGTTTTGGGGTTCTTCTTCTTCTCTCTTTTCCCTGCGATAATTAAAGGCCAACAAGAGGTTGAAATATGAAATTAATTGCGGATTAGAGGTAAGAAACTTAAGATTAACGCATGGGATCTTTCAATTTTGAATTCCATGGAGAATTTCTACCTTTATCCATTTTTGGGGAAAACAAGGGAACTTTGAATTTTAAGATTCTAAACCGATTAAAAGTTTCCTTATGGTGTTCAAAAGAAGGATTGAGTGACGAATTTGAATTCCGCTTTATATAGGTTGCGAAAGAGCCGTTGAAAGATTAGCGGAAAAAGGGGTTTCTCGGAGAACTTGTGGTTTCAGTTGTGGTAAGCTTCTAAAGCTTTAGAAAGTAATTTCTGAGCATATTCTTGAGTTGGATTAAGGTTTGAACGGTTAAAACCTTAAACCTTTTTGTAATTTTATCTTTTAGTGGTTGCGGCGCATTGATCTTGGTAATTGAGTTTAGAGCGTCGATAGTGAGGTAAGGGGAGTATTATAGTATATATTTGATTACAGATTTGTGATAATTATGTTGAAAAAATTAAATCTGTGAAAGTATGAGATTGATATATATATATATATAGGAGAATATGTGATTAGATTATGTATGTGATTATATGTTGTATTTAACAATTATGGAAAATAGAATGGTAATGAATGAGAGGTGAATTGTGAATAAGATGGAAAATAATGTATAAAGTATGCTTAGAATATGCATGATGGAGAGTGATGAAATATTGAATTATCGTGATATATAAAATATAAAGTTATGTTTGATTATGTGAATATTACGAATGTAAAGTATGATTATGATATTTAAAGATTATGGCTTTTATGCCGAGATGTGGCTTTTATGCCGAGAGATATGGCTTTTATGCCGAGAAATGCGGTATTTATGTTGAGATGTGGCTCTTATGCTGAGATGCGATTCTTATGTTGTGAGTTGGCTTGTATGCCAAAATCATTTAATGATTGTATAATGTATATTCATGATTTAAAATGAATAATGTGTATATGATGAGATATATTGTAAAATGCTGTGTATGCATGATATATATTGTGGACAGCCATTCGGTATAGATTACCCCTCGCTTTTGGCTCCCGTGGTCCATGTAGAGGCCCAGTTGAGCTACCCAGTGATCCAGGAAGAGATCCAGTGGTTGAGGTGGGGAGACGGTTTATGATACCGGGCTCGGTGAACCAGGATGTGTTCACGGGATGTCGGTGGACTCCCAGCTGGTGGCTGATTCGTTAGTATCCGGATACTAGGTGTCTGATGTATATGAGAGTCAGTTGTGAATTATACTCCTTGACTGATATGCAGATTATTGCATTGATATGATAATGATATGATTGAAATAATGAATTGTGAAATGAATTGATTAAGTATGGGTGCTTAAAATTAATTTATCTCAATGTTGCGAGATATTTGTTATGATGTGAACATAATGAATTTATGATGATTATGATGGATTATGATATGTTGGGTTCATATGAGAAGAGTTTAGTGGATCAATAACTCAGGCAGGAGAATGAGATTCTCCAGGTGATATCAACTCTGATTATGTAGTTGTATCATTCTTGTGATATATACTCACCCTTATTTTATGTTCACAGTGAATAAACCCAAGGATGTTGCGGATGCTGTGGAAACCAGTACAAAAATGAGCAAGGAGTAATGCCAGAGGAGTTTGGAATGTATATCTTGTATATATTTATATGTGAATATATTATCTCGTAGATTTGTAGAAGTATGTGTTGTTGTTGCTTGTTCGTGATGCCTAATGGCACTGAGCCGTCAGTAGATATATGTAGATATGTATGTAAATCTGTGGGAGTGTGAACTTATGCATAGTATAATATGTGTGTGGTTTGGGTGATGTGATTATGTGATGGCATTGAGCCATTAGATATTATGCATCTGTGATGACCAGGTACTGTTGGATGACTATGGTTATGGCATAGAGCTATACTGTAGTAAATCATGCATTATAGGCAGGTTCTGTGGATGTCTTTGTGCTGTAATAGTTATTTGAAATGATTGAATGTTGTATCGATGAATTGAACAGATTTAGAGATTTGAATTAGTAGTCATCCCTATGACTTTGAGAAACAGGATAGGTGAATTTGAGTTTCAGTGAGTTTCAATACCTTTGCTAAGTATCAATAAGTCCATAAGAATATTTAAAAGTGGTATGCATTGGATTTGGATCATTTAAGAGTCATTTAGGGTGTTTGGTGTAAGAGTGTTGCACATAAAGTGGTTAAGTTGTATTTCGTGCATAACTTGAGCATATGTTGGAATTTTGGCGAACGAACATCGCCAATAGTTTCAGAATGGGGAAAACATATGGGCCATTAAGTTTTGTGGCAATTAGACCTGAATGAACTAATTGGATAAGTTAGTAATTGATCAAAAGGTCTAAAATGTGTGACAGCATCAGATGCTGTCACTGATAAGCCCACGCGTAGCGTCATCCTGGCGCTCAGCGTCAGGGCTACGAATGCACTCTCACGCCTAGCGTGGGACTGGCGCGTACCCCTGTTTCAGGTTTTGAGAGTATTTCAACTTAAAAGATTTTGAGGACTATAAATTATTTATTTTAAATTATAATTTGGGTAATTTTTATAAGATGCATTTTTTTTTATTATTTTTGTGATGTAATTTAATTTTAGAAACGTGAAAAATTTATTATGAAAATCAATAAATTGAATAAAATAAATATCATTTGAAGAGGGATGTCACAATGGAAGGCTTATAAGTGTTTATTAATGAATAAAAACACTTTATGAATGGTTTATAATACTCCAAAAATTTCATTTTTGGGTATAATTATAGAAATCACATAGATCTATTTTGATAAGATCCAATTTCCGAGTGAAAGATTGAAGGTAGAGGAGTAAATTGAGTGAAATTGGAAGAAACATTTTGATCCGTTCTGACCTCCAAGGCTAGGACGACCTCAAGGTTCCAAAGGGGAAGAACGGATGACAGTAAATGCCACATCACACCGGACAACCGGTGTGGATAGGATTGTCTTTTATGTTGCACATCGGATCACACTTTACCAAATGAGCTGTAGGACGGATAACTTTGAACCGATATTCAAGACCGGAATTGAGTCCGTCCAAGAAAAGAAGATAACAATAAAAGGGTACGGTTTTCCTAAGTGGAAAGCTTACTAATTGTCTACAAGACTGAGTGACGTCTTGCTGGTTGCTGGACGGTATAGTTTTCCGAGCTGTTGGCTATTGGACGTTGTTAGTTGCTTACTGAATAGTTGGATGGTGTTTGAACTGTTCTTTATTGGCGGAGTAAAGCTTAGGCGGAGTCACGTACCTCGGCGGAGTAAAGCTTAGGCGGAGTCTCATGCCATGACGGAGTCATAAGCATTGACGAGGTCTAATGCCTTGGCGGAGTAGTAAATTTAGGCGGGGTCACACGTCTGGCGGAGTCATAAGCATTGACGGGGTCAAATGCCTTGGCGGAGTAGTAAATTTAGGCGGGGTCACACGTCTGGCGGAGTCATAAGCATTGACGGGGTCAAATGCCTTGGCGGAGTAACGCGAATATCTTTTAGAACATGGACATCTCTTAAGATACACTCAACACCGCTCTTCACATTCAATACCGCCCTCACTCCATACCGCCCTCACACTCAAGACCGCCCTCACACTCAAGACCGCCCTCACACCCTCCACACTGCTCTCACACAGCTGACTTCAGTTCAGGTGACACCGGATGAATTTAGTTCGGATTATCATTAATGAACACCGGACGGCTTCAAGGAAGGTTAACTCAGCTTTCCTTAGAACGGATGTACACACCGGATGATTTTGAGCCGATGTACAAGACCGGATGCTCAACCGGACTTGGAAATGGAATTCTGGTCGGTTTTGAAGTGCAGAAGTAACTTTTTGACCCTTTTCTTGTCTTTTAGGCATTATTTTAATATTTTTTTTAATCCCACTAATCGCTCTAGTACGTAGGACGGCTAGAGATGAGCACTAAGATAGCCACCTTCTATTATTAATCCTACATTATCTCCACTAACAGCATTAAACCTCCACTCACAAGGATGATGTTTCCCACTCACTTTGCATTATTAACTCTGCCTTGCCAAGACCTGAACGTGGAAAAAAAAAAACAGAACTAGTAAACTATCCTTACCTTAACTTCTCTTCTTCCTCAATATTCCTTCGATCTGAACCAGGACAGCCGGGGGACCTCTTTTCCAATCAGCTAAAAGTCTTCAAACCAAGTAAGAGGGGAGAGGGTTGTGAATAACTATGAAATGGGTAGAGTTGTATGCTGTTCTAGGATTCCAGTCTTAATTTCGCATCTTGTGGCTCAATTTTGAAACTGAAAACGTATGAATTTGCCTTTGATTTCTTCATGAAAATTGTAGATCTTTATGTTATCTAAATTATGAGACCTGATTCAATTAATTTGAGTATGTATAGCAAAAGTTATAGCCAAATTACTACTGCATGTTCGAGTGAAAGATTTGTTCCATGTTTTGTGTATATTTTGATATGCTGGGAATTATACATGCGTAATCAGCCTTGAATGTTTTCATGAAAGTTGTAGATATATATGTTGTGGGTCTTTAGAAAGTAGTTTCACATTAAAATGATTTTTTTAGCTCAAGATATGCTCATAATACTGAAGTATGAATAAGCTGTAAATCTGTGAACTTGAAATCCATATCTTATTTTTAAAACTGGAAGTTTTGTGGTAAGAATTAGCAATTAGTTCCTTCATGAAAGTTGTAAATATTTTTGTTATGTGAATTTTGAGACTTGAACCGATTGATTTGAGTATGTGTAGCAAAAGTTATAGCTAAAATACTACTGCCTGTCCGAGTGAAAGATTGTTCCATGTTTTATGTATATTTTGATGAGCTGGGAATTATACATGCATAATTAGCATTGGATGTCTTCATGAAAGTTGTATATATTTAAGTTGTGGATCTTTAGAAACTGGTCTCACATCAAAATAATTTTTGTAGCTCAAGTTATGCTCAAATTACTGAAGTAGGTGCAAGCTGAAAATTCTGAAATTTTGAAATTTTGAAATCCAAATCTTGTTTTTAAAACTGGGAAGTTTGTGGTGAGAATTAGGGGTTGGTGTCTTCATGAAAATTGTAGATATGTGTGTTAAGAATAATTTAGAATTGGGTTCATGTCAAAATCACGTTTGTAACTCCAGATACGTTTTAAATACTAATCTGTGTACATTTTGGAAAACTTATCTTGAGGCGGTATGGTATTTTGTGAATAAGTAGTATTTATGATTGGAATCTGAAACTGTGTTCTTCATGAAAGTTGTAGATAATTGTATTATTGAACTACAGAAAGTGGAATCACCTAAAAAGGAGTTGATTTGCTCATATTATGACTGTTTTACTAATGCATGTCGTTGTTTGGAAATGCTGAAATTTACTTATGATGGTTATTATGGATAACAATGATGTTTTCTCTATGAATAATAATTTATTATTGAATTCTTGAGTGATTATGAATAATTATGAATGCTGTTGAGTATCATACAATTTGTATATTGTGGTAGTGAATAATTATGAATGACATAATTAATATATATGTACATGAATGCCTTGTGGTTATTGACATGTGGGGTTGAAACAGTAAATCCATGATTTTATGAATTATTAAGTGTATTGTGTCCCTTGAGGACTTGTATTATCCAAGAGGTTTTGGAAATGTGGATATCATGGTATGTTAAATGATAAAGAGAATTAAGAGCATTCATGCATCATAAGCATTGGACGCATCATGGAATTTAGGGGTTCCGTGATTGCCTACCCTGGTGGGGGGTTACTCTATGATGAGTTAAGCCCTATTTCGATGTGTTGGTCATGGGGCTGTAGGGATCCATGACTGTATAAATTCCTACCGATGTGTTGGTCATGGGGCTGTAGGGATCCATGACTGTATAAATTCCTACCGAGGTGTTGGTCATGGGGCTGTAGGGATCCATGACTGTATTAATTCTTACCGATGTCTCTATGAGACCTTTTACTGCAGTATTCCCACCAAACCAAATGGATCCAGCATGACATCATTTGACTAATTGAAGAATTATTAAATGGACTTGTTTGGCATATTCATCATATCATTATGAGTTGTTGATTGTGTTTGTGCAATTTTATCTATTTTATATTTATTCTATATTTTGTCTCACTCTTACATTAATTTTTACAGTGAATGACACGCAGAATGCAGAGTGATGCCATGATGGATGTCTATTTGCTTTATTACCTGAACTTGAATTTATGGGTTGTAATAAATATAATATGTCATGTACTATTATCTTCACAATCGTTTTCCGCTACTTAAATATTTTCTTGGATTTAATTATTCACGACTAGTATGTATGATAATTTTTCCGCTGTTATTAATTATTATATAAACTCTGAATTAAATTTATGATTTTAAAATGATCTTTCGAAAAAGCGAAAAATTTACTCGAAAATTTTAATTCACGTTTCGGGGCGTTACAAAAGAGATCGGTGTGCAAAGTTTGTAAATGGATTGCGGCCAGAAATTAAGGAAGCTATACGAATGCAGGAAATCCGTGAATTTTCTGTATTGGTAAATCGCTGCAGGATCTTTGAAGAAGATCATAAGGATAGAATGACCAAAAGTCGTGAGCCCATTCACAAGGCAGGAGAAATGAGAAGTGGAGGACCTCACCATCACCAAAGAAGAGACTTCAGAAGGAATAAGCCTTACCAAGCTCCATTTCGCCGGTTTGGAGCAGCATCTGTTCCTAACAGACCCCAAGCTTCAACTGGAAGCTATTACCCAACATCTGCACCAAATTTTAAATGTTTTATCTGTGGAGGACCCCATTTGAAAAGGGATTGTCCTAAAAACACTTATGTTTGTTTTAAGTGTAACAAACCAGGTCATCACATCAAGGATTGCCCAGAGATGAAGGGAGAAAACCCTGAAGGTGCGAGTACAAACATAAATACTCAAGGAGGCGTGCACAGTGCAGTCAGAAGGCCGAAGGCAAAAGGAAAGGTTTTTGCAATCACTGGAGAAGAAGCATCTCATTCTGATTCCATGGTGGAAGGTAAGTGTATCATTAATAAGATTTCTTTAACTGTTATGTATGACTCAGGTGCATCACATTCCTTTATTGCCAATGACTGTGTAGAAAAACTAAAATTACCTGTGATAGAACTGCCATTTGACTTATCTGTACATACTCCTGGAAACAATCCCATTGTCACTTCTAAAGCTTGTTGGAAATGCCCTATTGTCATAAATGGTAGGGACTTTAAAGCTAATCTTTTCTGTTTACCCCTTTCTGGCTTAGAAGTTATTATTGGGCTAGATTGGTTGTCTGACAATCATGTTCTAATAGATTGTCATAATAAAACCATAATGTTTAAAGAACCAGTGAATTTGAATCCTGAAGATTCGAGATTTCTAACCGCCAACCAAGCGAGTGCCTCTTTAAAAGGAGGGGCTCAAGGATTCATGCTATTGCTTTCAACGAAAGGAGAGCAAGAATCAAAAACCAAAAATCTGCCGGTTGTGTGTGAATTTCCTGACATTTTTCCTGAAGATATCCCTGGTTTACCCCCAGAAAGAGATGTAGAATTTTCCATTGATCTAGTACCTGGAGTTGGACCTATTTCAATTGCACCATACCGAATGTCACCTATAGAATTAGCAGAGTTGAAGAAACAACTTGAAGAGATGATAGAGAAGCAGTTTATACGACCCAGTGTATCCCCCTGGGGTGCACCAGTGTTGTTGGTTAAGAAAAAGGATGGTAGCATGAGATTGTGTGTAGATTATCGGTAACTGAACAAGGTGACGATCAAGAACAGATACCCTCTGCCAAGGATTGACGACTTGATGGATCAGCTGCGTGGTGCCACGGTGTTCTCCAAAATTGATTTGAGGTCTGGATACCATCAAATAAGGGTGAAGAAAGAAGATGTATCAAAAACTGCTTTTAGAACACGCTATGGCCATTACGAATATCTAGTAATGCCTTTTGGTGTAACTAATGCACCAGCCGTATTCATGGATTACATGAATAGGATTTTTCATCCATATCTAGATAAATTTGTAGTGGTGTTCATTGATGATATATTAGTGTACTCTAAAAGCAGAGAAGAACATGTTGAACACTTGAAGGTTGTGTTGGAAATCCTGAAAAAGAAACAACTGTATGCAAAGTTGTCGAAGTGTGAATTCTGGTTGGAAGAAGTAAACTTTTTAGGACATGTAATTAGTCAAGGAGGAATAGCTGTAGACCCTTCCAAGGTAGAGGCAGTTTTAAAATGGGAGAGACCAACCACGATCACTGAGATTAGAAGTTTCTTGGGCTTGGCTGGATACTATAGAAGATTCATTGAAGGATTTTCAAAGCTAGGATACCCATTGACCAAGTTAACACGGAAAGGACAACCTTTTGTGTGGACGACACAATGCGAGAATAATTTCCAAGAGCTGAAAGATCGACTTACTTCTGCGCCAGTGTTAGTACTCCCCGATCCACATCGAAGTTTTGAAGTTTACTATGATGCGTCTAAACAAGGACTAGGAAGTGTACTCATGCAAGACAAGAAGGTTGTAGCCTATGCGTCGCGTCAATTAAGGCAACATGAGATTAACTACCCTACCCATGACTTAGAGTTAGCCGCTGTAGTTTTTGCCTTAAAGATTTGGAGGCATTATCTATACGGTGCAACATTCAACGTGTTTAGCGATCATAAGAGTCTCAAGTATTTATTCGACCAAAAGGAGTTAAACATGAGGCAACGGAGATGGATGGAGTTCTTAAAGGACTACGACTTTGAGTTGCAATACCATCCTGGAAAAGCGAACATAGTAGCTGATGCTTTAAGTCGAAAGTCTCTACATGCATCCACAATGATGATTAAAGAGTTGGAATTAATAGAGAACTTCAGAGATCTTAACCTAGCAGTAAAGGTTAATGCTAACAGCTACAGATTAGGAGCGTTGCAAGTGACAAGTGAATTCCTGAGACAAGTTTTAGAGGCTCAAAAAGAGGATGAATTCCTGCAAGAGAAGAAAGAACTCTTGAAACAAGGAAAAGAAGTCGAGTTCAATGTAAGAAGTGACCAATTGCTAAGGTATAAGGATCGAGTGTGTATCCCTAATCAAGAGGAGTTGAGGAAAGCAATTCTGGAAGAAGGCCATAAAAGTTATATGAGCATTCATCCCGGAGCTACTAAAATGTATCAAGATTTGAAGAAGTTATTTTGATGGCCTGGAATGAAGAAAGCAGTGGCAGAGTACGTGGCTGCATGTCTAATTTGCCAGAAGGTTAAAGTGGAACACCAAAAACCCCCTGGAATGCTACAATCAATGGAAATACCAGAATGGAAATGGGATGACATTACCATGGATTTTGTGACTTCTCTACCCAAAACTCCATTAGGACATGATTCGATATGGGTAATAGTTGATAGACTAACAAAGTCTGCCCACTTTATTCCCATCAACATTCGTTACTCTATGGAGAAGCTGGCAAAATTATACATCGAGGAGATTGTGAGATTGCATGGAATTCCTTCAAGTATCATTTCTGATCGGGACCCTCGTTTTACATCACAATTCTGGAAAAGCTTGCACAAGGCTTTGGGAACAAGACTGCGTCTAAGTTCAGCATATCATCCTCAGACGGATGGACAATCAGAAAGAACAATCCAATCTCTAGAAGACTTGTTACGAGCTTGTGTGTTGGAGCATAAAGGAAGTTGGAATCAATTCTTACCATATGTGGAGTTTACCTACAACAACAGTTTCCATGCTAGCATTGGCGTGACACCTTTTGAAGCATTATATGGAAGAAAATGTAGGACCCCGCTATGTTGGTTTGAGACTGGTGAAAACTTGATGCTAGGACCAGAGTTGGTACAACAAACCACAGATAAAATCAAAATAGTTCAGGAAAAGATGAAGGCAACACAGAGCAGGCAGAAAAGTTACTATGACAAAAGAAGAAAGCCGCTCGAATTTCAAGAAGGCGATCATGTATTCTTGAAAGTCACACCTATGACAGGGGTCGGTCGGGCAATGAAATCTCGAAAACTAACTCCTAGATTTATTGGTCCATATCAAATAATACATAAAGTTAGTCCCCTTGCCTACCAAATAGCATTACCACCTTTTCTTTCTAATATCCACAATGTTTTTCATGTGTCAAACTTACGAAAGTATATATCTGATCCTACACATGTTATTGAACCTGATGTCATACAAGTTAAAGATAATCTTACATATGATGCACCACCTGTTAGAATAGGTGACAGAAGAATAAAACAATTAAGAGACAAGACAATTCCGCTTGTAAAGGTTATTTGGAGTGAAACGAGAGGAGAAGATGCTACATGGGAACTAGAAACTGAGATGCAAGAGTCTCATCCTCATTTGTTTTACTGATTAATGTAAATTTCAAGGACGAAATTTTCTAAGGGGAGTAGAGTTGTAACACCCCTATTTTTATTTTTATATTAAAATTTTGAAGGAATTAAATTATGGTTTTTTAGAACTTTTTAATCTACGTATTATTTATGATTTTTTGGAATTTTTTAGAATTTTGGAATTTTTTAATAAAAATAATATTTTTTAAATAATTTTAAATTCATATAAGTGACTTAAATTAAAAATATTTACAAGAAAGTGAATTGAAATTATAAGAAAATTTTCTAAAATCCGTTTCAAGTAGACTTATCTAAAAATTATCGGTTTGAGAAAAATCTTGATTTTTTCCAATCGTTAAAAAATTTGAAACGTATCAATAAATTTTTATTAACAGAAAATTTTAGATTTTTTAAAATTTCAACTTTATATTACTTATTATAAAATTAGTGAGGACTGATATAATATCGCTAAATTTCAAAAAGGACTCATTTTGAATATTTAAAATATACCGAGTGAAGGGTTACTATTTGACTTAATAATTTTGCCGACAATTACTATGCAAATCACTGTGCATGTATGAAATTTTCAAAAGATGCACAGTAACCTGGAATAAAAAAATTCAAAATGCATAGTACTTTTATATTAAAATAATGGAATGCATAGTAAATTTTTTTCCTATAAATACCGAAGGATTTCTTCTTTAGAATTCACAATTTCAGATTAAGTTTTCTTAATATAGTAGTGCTAGTGAGATAGTGGTAGAAGAGAGAGAGAGAAGAAAAGTTTTTGGAGAGAAGGTTCTGCCAAAATCCTAAGGTAAGAATACTTCTCTTTTATATTTTTTGGGTTATTTTTATATCGTTTTTAGAAATCTGTTATTATACTGGAAATAATATTATTTTAAGTTACTATTCTGCATAGTAAATACTATTTCAATAGTAAATTACTATTTCAATAGTAAATTACTATTCAAATAGTAAATTACTATTCACTGTTACTATTTACCGTTACTATTCACAATTTACTATTTACTATTACTATTCACGTTTTACTATTTACTATTACTATTCACGTTTTACTATTTACTGTTACTATTCACGATTTACTATTTACTATTCACTATTCAGTAGTCACTATTCAAAATTTACCATTTCTGTTTTAAGTAGTAATCTTAATCTTCGTCTTATGCTTATACTGAAATAAGATTGGTATTAATATTTCTAGAAATCGGAGGCGCAAAGCAAATCCATTTTGAGTAACAATTCAAGGTAAGGGGGAGTGAGATAAGAGTATAATATGAAAAGACATAAGAATAATGGGAGGAGTCCCCTACTCCTTTTAAATTTGATAATATTATTATTTTAAAATATTAACTTTTTAACTTAAAATTTATAATAAATTTTAAATTAAATATCCGGTTTAACTAACTCTAACATACCTATGCAAAGATTTGGACCATTATGACCTATATGGACTGGACTATACCTATGCAAGGACTTGGACCATTATGACCCATATGGACTGAACTATACCTATGCAAGGACTGGATTATATGGACTTACATATACCTATGCGAGGAATTGACCAAAAGGACTAAAATTGACTATATTAATAATCATTAAATTTTGTATTATGATATGTATTAATGATATTTAATTGATTTGATTATGATTTGATTATGATTGATTGATTGATGATATTTAGTTATGATTGATATTGTTTGATTTTGATTGATGATATTGTAATGTAGAGTTTGAGCATATAGCGAGCATGACGGAAAGCTAAAATTCAGTAAGAATTTCTTACCTTACTCTTTAAATTTTATTATCTTTTATTTCTTCTTAGAAATTATTTTTATTAACTTCATTTTCAATATTTAGAATAAAAAAAAATTAGTATTTATTTTAGAAAGAAAATATTTTATGAGAATTTATTTAATTAAATCTTGAGTTAAAGAAAAATTTTGTAATTTTAAGTATTTTTGGTTAATAATTATTCTCTTTTAATAAAACAAAATTTTTTGAAAGAAAAATTATTTTATTTTTTTCCAACTTAATCACTAAAAATATTTGGAAATAATTGAGATTCCTAAATTTGATTTTGTTAAGATTTAATTTGAGAAAGATTATGTAAAGTTTTATATGATAAAGTTTTTAGATATTTAAGGCTTAGAAACTCAATTTCAGTGAGATTTGAAAACTGTACCAAATTTATTTCTGTGGGACAGAAATTCAGAGAAAATGTACAGTTTATTGAAATGATGTTGTAAACCTTTAAGGGATTTAATAATTGAGTTTCTAAAAGCCTTAACCAACTCAATACGCGAGTAGTTCATGCATCATGGATAATGAAAGTGAAATAAAATAATATTGTCTGGGGACGGATTATAGAAATCGAGGATATATTAGAGGAGGCTTAATTACGAGCCTTGGGATGAGAGGGTGTGAAAGGGTGCTTCAGGGGACCTGGGGTAGCTCCCTAGTGTCGGGTACTTTCACAATAAAAACTTTCTCAATCTGACTAGTCTCTAAGTGTTTCCATGCCAGTTGAGCTGTTCATATTATTATTATCCGGACTTATGAAACAGTGTAAACTCCTGGTTGGCCCAGTGCAAATTAAAATTTAAGGGCCCACATATATAGGTAAGTAGTGATGAAGATGTTGCATAACATTCATGCATTCATAATTGATTGTGTATGTGATTGTGATTGATATTATTAAGTATTGGTTTGTGAAAACCCTTTGTTGCTTATGTCTTATTCGGAAATATTATATTCTGTTTCTCACTCCTTTCTCTGTGTTTTTGTTTCACATGTTTTAAATTGATGGTTCAGAGGGAAGAATCGAAGAATATCGGCAGTAAATATAGCACGTTCTAGAAAGGGAGCTCGGTATGAATACCGTGGTCCAATGAATAAATAATGTTAATAAGTAACTGCTTCTGGGCCATGGAGTTTCCTCTCTTTCTTATAATGTTTAATATTTATTTCCGTTGGATGAATGTAAAATTACTTTATAAAGTTTTAATAATATTTATGAGGTATTTCAGAAATAATGTATATAATTTATTCCGATAGTTTCTTTTTAACAATCATATCTTTAGTAAAAAAAAAAATTACGATTTTTTCTAGAATTTATTAAGGTGTATCAGAGGGTGTTACACATAGAGTATGTTCAGATCCAACAACCTGTAAGGAGGTTGACTGACCATTATTTTCATATATTAATACTTCTCATATTAGCCTCAAATACCTAACTGTTGTATGAAATCAGTGTCTTAAAACATACTAATTGGATGGGAATACAAAAGATCAATGTTAACTTTTTCAAGCCCCATTAAATTTTTTTATTTACTTCCTTAAAATCAGTGGTGTGCTCGACTGCTCCAGCTTCTAACTCAAAGTTAACTCTGAAAATTTGAAAACAACTTACCCAGATGATGGTATATATTACTCTTGTCTTGGCCATAATGCTATATATTACTCTTGCCTTGGCCATAATGCTATATATTACTCTTGTCTTGGCCATTATCCAAAGTTTTTCAAAGATTATGGACCATGTATATTATCAAGCTTAATTAAAGTTTCATGGAAATTACCTGGCTTACATAACCACTATCAAGCATCCAATCAATCGATATTTGGAAGACTTTATATCTCTTTGTTGTTGATTCTTTCATTCGTGAAATATTGTACATTCACTCCCTCAGTCAGTCTCTCACCCCATCTATCGTCATTCCCTCATTCGGTCTCTTATTCACTCGTCTTTCTTTCACTGGCCACTCCCTCAGTCGGTTTCCTTCATTCACTCGGTCCATCACTCAATCTTAAGAGCAAACTTTGTATCTGGAAGAGGAAACTCAATGTGATTCGTCTATTTCAAATCACAGAAACCGCTTCCTCATGGTGCGATTTTTCCCTGACGTGACTTGGCAGAAACCGCCTGGTTGAAAAGCATTCTTTCCCAGTCTCCCTCCCTCACCCGGACTTTCGCTCTGTTTCTCTTTCACTCGGCCTTTCATCACTCGTC